>OX421976.1:82817044-85709544 GCA_949128135.1 Parasteatoda lunata
TCTTTATATTTACCAAGTATGTAGTAAATGCCATTAGAAGTTGTGAAAATAAATGTTGCAATTACTTGCCACATGCACTTGATCATTAAACATCAAACACTATAAATATATCAATTTTAAATAATTATTACTAGGGAGAATTTAAGACAAGAAAAGAATAGAAATCATGTTGCGTTTCGTCAACAATTCATAATCAGAAAGATTAGAAAATGTGACAAATAGCAAGTAGTTTCATTTTCCTTGCCTACTAATGATCATTCATGATGCCTCGAATATTAAATTGAAAGTGTTGATAAACGTTCTTTATTCTGAATTAGACAACGAAAGCCCGAAAGGGTTACAATTTTAGAAGCAAAATTGCCACTCGTCTCAGATGACAAATTCGAAATGACGTCCATTAATTCGTCGCAGACGATTATTATATGTCTCCCTCCCGCAGCGTCGATAGCAACATTCGTTACTTTAAAACGCATCCCAAGGCTATGCTACTTGCATTTCCCTTATTAACACCCTTCGCTCCCTGGCTGCGAAACCCCCTCTCGACCACTACTGACACACAACTATCATGCGCATACTCACTGGATTAATTCGCCAAATTGCTTGCTTCAAAACGGTGCTTTGTGAATAATTTAAAACTCTCTGCATCGGCGAAGTGGAAGAATTGGCGGGTGTTGTCTAGTGTGGGGAGGTAGAAGCATGCAAGGGCGACTTCATTAAAGAGAGCATTTAAGGCGCCAAAAGGTTGGATACTGAAGCGATAATTAGGTTTAAGACAATTACAGGAGCTTGGCTGACACCTACCCCGGCTGGTATTTATCGCGTGGCGGTAATTAATACAAAAGGCGCCCACGAGGAATCAGATCGCGCCAACCTAATCCCTAAGGTTCAGAGTTGCTTTAACAAATGAATAGCGGCGATTTGCTAAGATGGGTAGTGCATCGCTCATTTCTTTTTCTAAATGAATCAGAAAATAAGAGGTAATGAAATTATTTCTGTCGTTCGTACTTAAAGCTGTATGCCTTGATTTGTAAAATGTAATTAATTAACGAAGTTCTGAACACTCATGTTCATGCATGCATTTTTGGAGTAAGCATATTGAGTAATTTTAACATTTTATAAAGTGGTATAGAACATTATACAACACGTAAAATACTGTGCAGATATAATATTAAAAAATTATAATGATACAATATAATTTTGAGGGGGATTTTTTTTTTCTTCCTTTTTTAGTAAAATAAAAAGATTTTCCTAAGATGTTATAAGGTCGTTTAAAATAATGAACAGAACATTATTTTTTTTCCTTAACAATACGACGGTTGAGGCTGCAGTTTTTTTTCCTTCCATTTTTTAATAAAATAATTGGGATTTATTAAAAACACAACGTGGTATAAAAGAACAAACAATATTGTGATGTTTTCGACAAATTCAAAATATTTTTAAGGTTATAGTTTGTTTTTGTTTGTTTTTTTTTTTTTTTTTGTAAAACTTGAAGAATATTTAAGGTGTTACAAAGTGGTATGAAAGTAAGCAACATGTTACTTATTATTCTTACAAATTCAACATTCTAATAAGGCTGTATTTTTTCTCCTTTAAGTATGATGAAAAAATATTAAGACATTTAAAAATGATATAAATTATTGAAAAAGATTTCTACAGATTCAACATTGTACTGAAGCAGTAATTTATTTTTCTTTTTTATTAAAACAAAATATTGTACAATGTAACAAAATATTATACAATATCAAGTTATTGGAATTTTTGTTTCGAGAGGAAGGGGGGCAATATTAAATTTCAGATTAGGACAAAACACTCTAGATTGTTATGAATCATATTAATAAACATAGAGCATCAATCCGAAAAATTTTTAAAATCATGAAGACCTTGCCGAAATTATAATCGGAGAAAAGTTCACAACTATACCATTTGTAAAGCATCTTACAGTCAATTTTGTTGTTTCTTCATTCATTTACCAATAATAAAACACAATCAGTCAAACTAAAATACGATTGATATTTAAGATAAAAGTTCTTGCTGAAAATAATTTTATGAAAAAAAATTTTAAACCTTAGTTTTTATATTTTCGTCCCTTTTTTTAAAAAAAATTTTTTTTTTTATATTTAATTTTAACTTATGCTTTTTCGCATTCTTATTAAAATACTGAATAAGTTTGTCTAATCTTCCTTTGCCCTTCGAACACGAAATTGATTCTTCGAACACTCTTGCTTCTTAGGACGGAAAACATCTATATATACATATATTTCTCTTACACGGCACCAAAAAAAAAAAGCCTCATTACAACTTCCCGAATGGCAACGTTAGAAAATCGACCAATGATTGCATCTAAAAATGTCACATGCCAAATCTAGCTGAGGTGGCTCAACATATAGCGCTTTTAAAAACGGAAACAATAACCAGAGTGAGCATTACCAGGTTGTTCAATTCAGCTGCGGCAAAAATAAAAATAAACAACTTAAAAAATAAAAATGCTGTTGCCAGCCATAGAATTTTTTTAAAGTTAACTTAACAACATAAATCAAAATTATGATACCTGAGCGCTTGACGTAACAAATCCTTCAATTCTATAAGTGTTGTATCGCCAAATGCCCAAATTAACAATTGCAATTTCAAATTAATATTGAAATGTACAGGTTTAGAATTTTCTACAGTGAAAAGTTTTCGGAACGGAAAGTTTCGGAGTATTCAAAAAAGTATACAAAAGCTAGACGTTAAGAACGTATCCAATGAGCAAGCAAAGCAAGCATTGGATTGCGAAGCAATCCGAAATGAACTGCGAAAGCAGTTCCGGGGGTTGGTGAGCGCCAGCGAGCAGGGGGCGAAGCCTCCTAGTTCATTATATGTTTCGAAGGAAATACATTTTTCAGACAGAATACATTCTTATATGTCGGACGAAATACATTCTCTTTACGGTTTGGCCGGAAGGTATCCATCTCTTCACGCTTCAAACAGAATATATTCTTTTTGTGTTCTGAATGGAATATATTATCTTTATGTTTCGGACAGAAAACATTTTCTTTACGTTTCAGACGGAATATATTATTTTTATATTTCGGACAGAAAACATTCTCTTTACGTTTCAGACGGAATACATTCTCTTTATGTTTCGAACAGAATGCTCCTTATGCTTGAAACGAAATGCATTCTCTTTACGTTACGGGGGAATAAATTATTTTTACGTCTAAGATGGAAAACATAATCTTTACGTTTTAAACGAAATACATTACCTTATTGAGGACAAGATGATTGCTGTTAAAGTTAGAAAGCAATGTATTTTCTCTATAAAAATAATTTACAAGATAATTGAAAAATGTATAATATTTGGACAAATTTAAAAGCAAAATTCTGTGAAGGTAGACACGATCTTTACTTGTGAATTGCGAGACTTAAGCTGTAATTAAAATTTAAAAATCTTTTATACGTGGTATTTTTTTATCATAGAGGTTTCCACAAATTTTAAGGCCAAGATTTCCTTTGCTGAATTTCGCTTTTCAGGTAGAAAAAGAAATGTTAAAATCATAACGTAAATTGTGTCAAAACCACAACAATCACAAAATATTACACTTTATAACAAAATGTATTTAAGAATATTAAGTAATTAATGTTTTGTAGAATGTAATTCATTAGAAGTACCCTAACTTATTGTTCTAATTTCACTGTTAAATAAGTAACTATCTATAATATATTACTAACTTTAGAAAACATTTTAAAAGTTGTTGAACCCAGTGTATGAATATAACTGATTTTGAACTAAACCAAGAAACAGAAAATCAAAAGTTTCCAACAAAATAAGCGAGAATTTACACGACTCTTTTAATCTGTAACCTACAAGGAATCTCTCTCTTAGTTAAAATTAACCTTTCCAAAGAATAAGGGTAAGCTGAGTTCTCCAGCGTATGATAATCAAGATTGGTATTATCTTTTGGATGGCAATACACCCCTTCATTACTCACTTTTCAATTTGAGACCACTTGTTCCGAAATGAGGCACTAGAGACATGGCGCCATTTTGCAGCTTTCCTATGATGTCCAGCATTTATTACCACAAGATTAATAGGGTTGCTGCCAATTTGAATTTTGTTTACGAGTGTTTTGAGCTTTCAGCCGAGGAACTGACTTAAAACGGCTTAAGTGTATGAAAGTAAGTAATTTGGTTTAGAAGGAAGTAAGGAAAAGTTGGGTAAGATCGAATAGCTAAAATTCGAATGCCTGTTGGAGTTAAACTGTTCGGCGTGAAACCCTCAGATTTAATGCACAATATATCATAGGATGTTGTCGCAGGCAAAGTGGGTGCTCTTCTTGTTTTCTAGTGGCGCCATCTATTCCCAAAAATTTGACTTCTGTCAAATCACACATACGTCACAGCCCGCTCATAGAGCGGGCCCATTCATTCCTCCACATATCGTAATTTTGACCTGAACCAGAGAACGATCAATCTCCAATTCAGTGCCCCCTGAGGTATGATTTGTTATGGGAACAAGGTGAACTTTGTGACCCGACTAGTTTAAAGTACACCAGTCACCATTTACTACACGGGAGAGTACTCGTGATCTATTTCACATGGATTTAGTTGTATAAATATTGCTCCTATCTCTTCCCTTCCTCACAACCCTTCCTCACAACCCCCCCCCCAAAAAAAAAAATATATAAATTATTTTCTTCAGTTTTTTATATAATACAGTCGTCCCCACTTAATCGCCCCTCGGATAATCAAAAAATCCCGATTATACGAATAAAATTTAATGGAACCAAATAATTTTATATTAAACTAATGTTAAACTTCCCCGTTTAAACGGTTATTTGTTGTTTTCTGCCCCGCTTAATTGCATAAAGAAGTGGTACTGAAATGAAAAAAAAAAAAAAATTATTTTTGAGAAATGTTTCACCAGCTAAAATGGATTTTCCCTTTTTCAGTTAAGATAAAATAGGTCATACAAGGATACAACGTGGTCGCTTCAATAGGGACTTCTTATTCATTAGTAGGTGTTTGGGATGATGTAGATAATCAAATCTTGCTGACAGTTATACATTGAAGTAAACAAAGGGGGTTTTACCCCTCTTTGAATTACTTCACTCACACATCATTTAGCATGTAAAAAAGGGAGAGAGTGCTTTGTTTTTAAGTCAAGACACGTGGTCCCCTCTTGATGCACTCTTAGCTTTAATAAAAAAAAGGTTTTAAAAACCTAATGCACTAGTGTAAAGAGTGTCTATCTCTTAAGTAGAATAATTGCTTAATACAGTGAATAATTTTGAGTTGGTTGCAAGTTGAGCGCGAAAAAGAATGATTTAAATTAGTCGGGAAAAAAACAATGAATCTTAGAAACAATAAATTTCAAAAAAATCCCCACCTAAAATAGCTCATTAATTAGGAATTTCTCAAGTTTCGAAGATAAAAAAAAAAATCTGTATGTGTTTGAAAGGAAAACGCACAAGTCAACAATTTTAGTAGAAACTAAAAGGGAATATCTTATTTTGATAAATTGACGAATTAAACGGGTATAAAAAACAGCCTTCAAGTATAGAATATTTTGGATGGGATCAAATATTTTAGTTCTTACATGATACTTTTCACTAACATTGATTTATTTTTATGTAACTTTAAATGACATTTTTTTATGATACTAAAGCAGAAAGTTTTAATTTTAATTATTTATTGAACATAAGACTAAGTTTATTTAATCAAAACGCTTTACTATGCATAAAATACCATAAAAAAGTAAAATTTCGCAAAAATTTAGAATTTAAGATTGAATATTGCACTCCCCTTCTAATCGAATAACCCGCTTAATAGCATAGATTTGGCTGGAACCGATGGTATTCCTTAAGGCGGGGTTGACTATTTGAATGGCCCCTAATATAAAAATCTAATTTTTTTTTTTAATATTTCATATAAATATACAGCAGTAAGTCAGGTTTAGATAGTTTCATTCAAATTCACCATCAAGTTCTTCAAAATTAGCATGATCATATTTCTTTAATATTCCCATAATTATTTTTCATTAGTAGACAAATGGTATTATGTTCTAACTTGTTTTTTTTTTTTTTTTTAATTTAAAATAACTAGGACGCAAAATGAATTTTGTTACTTTTTTTATTACAATATTTCTTTAGAGATTTTTAAAATTTTATAAAATAAATTAAAATTAAAATTTTGTTTTTCTCTAGGGAGCCTTTTTTCTTATGAATTTAAAGCTAAAATTTTTAAAATCACATTAAAACTGCAAAACTCAAAGTTAAAGCAGATCATAAAAAGGGGTTGTCGAGACTTTCTTCAAAGCGTGAGATTTTTAATTTGTTTATTTTTTCGGCTATAAAAGGAAGGGAAGCACAAAAGTTCCAAAAAGATGCTTACACAATATTTGAACAGCTCTGCCATATGTAGATAATTTATAAAGACTTTTGTACATTTATTTAAAAATTGCCTCGTATTTAAAATTTTTTTTAACAATAATTATAACTATTTTATCTAAAATTTCAAAAATTAAAATCCCTGAAATTTAAATCGATCAAAAATTTCTTTTAAATTTTGTTCCTGTGATGTATTAGGTGTTTAAACCAACAAACTAACATAGGATGATTTTAAGAAAAGTTAAAAGAAAGTATGAAAGAATAAAAAAAAAATGTAGAGCGATGCATGATGGAAGGAATGAGGGACACAATAAAAGCAGAATGGATGAATGAAGATACAAACTAATCAATTATGAAAGAAACAACAAAGAGTGAACAGTAACAAAGTGAGAGAAAAAAAACGAATGATTTAATAAAGCAATGAAGAAAATATTAAGCGAGTAGAAAAATTGAATAAATTGGAGATGGATTACAAAGAAAAAAATATTAAAAAAAGGCAGAAAAAAAAGAAAAAAATGAGAATGAATGAATAACTGTATTAATAGATAAAGGAAATCTAAGTTGAAAGAAAGATAGTAAGTTTAACCGAAGAAATTAGAAAACTAATGGTTTAGTAATAGAGAAAGTTTTCAATAAGCAAATTGAATAATAAAGAATTAAGCGAAAAAATAAACAAATTAATGAATGAAATGTGACTAAATGAATTAAAAGAATGACGGAAGGAATAAATTATTTAAAAATTGTGCCCATCCTTAATCTATATTTTTAGAATATTTCCTAAATGTAATTAAGTACGCAGATAAAATTCCCATTTAAACAAGATAGAAAAAAAAATTGCAGCTCTAGTAATTCGGTAGATTTAGATAAAACGCTTTTGTTTTATTAAAAATTATATTACGAAAGAAGACGGTAGTGAAAACATAAAAACTTGTTTGATTGCTGGAAAAAAAAGACTGACGATAATTTGAAACCAGCAAAGTTTTTTCCAGCAATCAAATTGGTTTTGATGTTTTAAATCTAGTCTTTCTTTCTAATGATTCGGTAGATTTCGATGGAACCTAGCATATATATATATATATATATATATATATATATATATATATATATATATATATATATATATATATATATATATATATATATTTCAGATTGTCATGAATTTTTAATATTTGTGAAATTTTTAATGCGCAACTGTATTTTTCGTGTCTAATAAAAACTAAGAAAAAAAAATTTATTAAAAAAAAAAATTTCGAGAAAGCATTGAACCCCTTACTCTCATTTGATATTCCAAAACTATTTATAATATATAAAACCATATTTTTTAAAATCTTACATCAGGTGCAGACTGTAGCAACAACCCATTTATAAGAATTTACAGATTACATTTAATTTTATTTTATAACCAGCGTTAAACAACCATTTGGATTCTCGACAATCTATGTTCAACTCTTCTGTTTTATAATTTTGAACCCAACCCAAGAAACAACGGGACTCCTGAATCAAGCATTGGAACAAACTTGCCCTTTTGAGGGGAACTTTATGATGACACAAACCTGCATTTGCGTTACTTGGTTTGGAAAACCACGAAAACCTATTAACATTATCCCGGTGTAAAGGAGCTTTTAGCCCATGATCTGCCTACCACTGAGAATATTTACGTCAGCCCTGTTTACGCTGCTAATATAAGCAAAATAGGTATAGAATAGGTATAGGCGGAAGCAAAATAGGTATAGACTTGACATCCCTGGGGTTCGAACCTGGTTCCCCAAATTGGGAGGCGAGCGCTCTATCCTCTGGGTCACCGCGATGCTGTGATTTGAGCAAATAGGTGAATTTAAGTATTTCAATGTTTAATTCATGCAATCTCTGCTCGTACCGATCGCAATGCTGACGAAAACAGAGAGATTTTGCATTTTCTATTATGTAGGTTCTGTGCAGAGCAGTCCTTACAGAATAACCTCAATTCTCAACAGAGTTTGCATGTGAGAGAGATGCTATGCGAAAGAGAAAATTCTTTTCAATGCAGTCGTAGAGGGTTCATTAGTTAGTATAAACCTCCGGCTTTCTTGGGAGGTTTTCAAGGTTTTTAATCTCCATGCTACGAAATTGTAGGCTATTTTTGCACAAAAGTTCTTCATGGAAGAGCGTATGCTCCAATTTGTGAGCCAAACGTTCCCTTGTCTTCTGGGTTAGCGTCAAAACTACAACTTTGCAGGATAGATCACTGATAGCTGCAAATTTTATATTTTTAGCAGCTGCCCGTGGTAAATTGAAACAAAACTACATTTTTCAGGAATAATAAAAGTGGATCATTTATACTCTATAGCTTCTTTTACTAAAACGGAAAAATAATAATAATAAAAACAAAAAGAATATTCACAGAAAGTCACTACAGATTAACCTCAGTTCTATACAAAACTTACACAAAACCTACGCACGGTATATTACGCGAAAGTTTAAAATTTGCTTAACTAATCGTAGAATGATCGTGAGTTAGTAAAATTTTGACATCATTGAAGGTTTTCGCGATTTTCCTCTCTGTGTAACTCAAATGCCGGTCATTTCCATCAAAAAACCTCCAACGTCCCCCGTTCTTGAATCAAAAGCAGGGGTGGATTAAGCGTACTGGCCATGGCCTTAGGCCATTCAAATTTTTGGGGTCCTTAGATCAAATTTTTTTCTCGTATATTTTTTATTTATTCAAATATAAAAGTATTTATATATCTTTTCATTTAAGAAAGCATATTTAAAATAAAAATAAATTATATCCTGGACCTCTTAAACAGTGACAATTTCAATATATAAAATTTGATTGAAAGTGACCAGTTGTATGAGTTTTTTCTAGAGTATATAAAACAACAAACAAGCACTTACCTTTTAGTAAAATATTTTGTAATTATTTATTGATCAAATAGAATTACGGACACTAAATAATTATAAAACATTAAAAAAATTATGACACACTTCAGTTGAGGCACTAAATAACTTCTTTTTCATTTAAAACGTCTCAATAATGTCAACAACATTTAATTCTTTGCTTCTTGTTTAAACAAGTCTCAGCTCGCTATAGTACTGTTTTCAATTTTTTCGCACGCAAATCAAAAGGACAAATTTGAACTTAAAAAACATTGATAAATACATAATACTTATATAGTATTTAATACATAATACTAATACATAAACTATAATAATACTTATAAATAGTAACTAAAATAAGTAATAAATAAATATGTAAAAAATTATGTAATAATTATGTAAAAAAATAATCGTATTTTATTAATATATATTTTAAATTGATTTTTTTTAAAAATCATTGTTTTTCTTAATTTTTTTAAATTTATTTTCAAAAAAAAATTTTTTAGGGGGCCCCTAATCATTGGGGGCCCCAGGCCATGGCCCAGTCTGGCCCAATGGGTAATCTGGCACTGACCAAAAATTCCCTTATCTTCTGGGTTTTGTTCAAAATTATCAGGCTACAGTAATAATCGCAAATACAATTTTAATGCCTGTAATTTTTCACGTGTTATAAAAGTTAAATGCTTCTCTTACTAAAATAGGAAAAATAAATGAATAAAAAAAAAACATATTCATAGAAAAAGGAAATCGAGAAGAAAAAAGAAAGAACATTTCGGTTTCATGAAAATGTCGAGAAAGCATTGAACCCCGTACTCTCATTTAATATTCCATTATGAACAATAAAACCATATTCTCTTTTAATCATAAATCAGATAGCTACGAGACATAATTCGGCTGAAGCTATTACCCATTTATAAGAATTTACGAATCTCAATTTGTCATTTTCGTTCCCTTGCTTTGCGCAAATAGATGATTAAAAGCCTGTCATATGTTGAATAAGACGATTGAAAACAGTTCTAGCGTTTCTATTTATTGCTCGCACAACGTCTGTTTTCGAAGCATTTTTTACATACCGAATAAATCATGTCTCGCTGTTTTATGACTGTTAAACGTCGTCTTATAGACGTCTATAAAAATGCTAAATGCCAGTTTTTTTTTTCTTTCCAGGTAGTAAATTTGATGAATAAATTTTGGGTTGTTTTTTTTCTGAAAGATAAATTGGGAATGACCTCACGATATTTGAGTATGCAAATTTATAAAAATAACGATCCATCGTGGTATGTAAGATTATACTCGTAAAAGTAATAGTCACGGACATGCTTTAAATCATGTTCCGATACAACTTTGAAATTTAAATTAAAAAGGGAATTCAAACGTTTTATTTCTGAAACTATTTTTATTTAACGTAGTCGTAAAATATTTTTATATTTTTCATAATTCGAATCCTACAGTCGGTGGGCAAATTATAAGTCGGACTATAAGATTCTATGTAAAATCTTGATTATCAGGTGATACTATACAGCTTTATTGTTTTTACGTGACTGAAACCGGTTACACTTATTTACATTCGTGTATCAATTGGTTAACATTGTAATGCAATACGTTAAAAATAAATACAAATAGGAAGTACATAAAAAAAAAATCTCCTGAATAAAAACCATGTTTAAATATAAAAGTATTGAATATAAACTCGTGCAAAACATGTAATAAGTAAAAAAAAAAAAAAAAAAAAAACTAGTGTGCGTAGAATAATTTGGTTTAATTATTAGAATACACTAATATAATGCCTGATTTAATAAATATTCTAAAATATCTCGTCTAATTTATCCTATCGTCATATTTATACTATATATCGTTTAATTTAACCAAATCATTTTCCGATACAACTTTGAAATTTAAATTAAAAAGGGAATTCAAACGTTTTATTTCTGAAACTATTTTTATTTAACGTAGTCGTAAAATATTTTTATATTTTTCATAATTTGAATTCTACAGTTGGTGGGCAAATTATAAGTCGCACTATAAGATTCTATGTAAAATCTTGATTATCAGATGATACTATACAGCTTTATTGTTTTTACGTGACTGAAACCGGTTACACTTATTTACATTCGTGTATAAATTGGTTAACATTGTAATGCAATACGTTAAAAATAAATACAAATAGGAAGTACATAAAAAAAAAATTCTCCTGAATAAAAACCATGTTTAAATATAAAAGTATTGAATATAAACTCGTGCAAAGCATGTAATAAGTAAAAAAAAAAAACTACTGTGCGTAGAAAAATTTGGTTTAATTATTAGAATACCTGATTTAATAAATATTCTAAAATATCTCGTCTAATTTATCCTATCGTCATATTTATACTATATATCGTTTAATTTAACCAATGGATACATGAACTTAAACAAGTGCAAACCGGTTTCAGTGGCGTAATTAAGATTTTACATAGAATCTAAATAGTGCGTTTAATAATTTGGCTAGGGACTGTATGAGTAACTCGAATCCCGCCGACTTAAATGATTTTAGTTATTTTAAGTAATTGTTAGATCACTTATGGAAAAGCCGAATACTTTATTGATAAATTTATTTCAAAACGAAATTCTTATAGATAAGGTAACTCGAGAAAATAATTTAGACAATTGTGCTTAACCTGAAAGAGCAACAATAGCGAAGTGATTGAGACGCTTTGCTGTCGTTTTGTAGGACCAGGGTTCAATCTCCGATAGCGATTTGAAGTCCATTCAACTTCAAATGAATAAATACAGCTTGTTTGAGGTGTAAATGCGGCTGAAGCGTAATGCTGACACCACTGCCTTCATTAGGACATTTGTCAAGAAATCGTCGAGGCTTAACCTCCAGGACTACCCTATGCAAAAGCTGATTGATAAAGTCCTATGTTTTTACTTTATTTATAATTTTGAAATATGTACAATGTAAGTTACTTTGTTTTAAATAATGTTGCTTAGAGCTATGTAGGTTTTTACTATTATTGTTGTTATTATTCCACATCATTGAAGGGGAATTTTATTATGAGAGAGATGGCATTTTTAAAATCCCATGCGCAGTTAGTTATTACCTTTACGATATTTCTCATTCTGCTTTTGCACATTTTTGAAGACATTTAAGTTGATTTGAATGCCAACTGAGGGCGAAATAAAATTGCTATACATAAAATGCTTATGAAAAATATATTCGTGAATTCAAAATCTCAAAAGTTTACGATTGAAAAAAAGAAAAAAAAATGTCTGAAATACCCTCTTTTTTTGAAGCTCAAAATACTAGTTGGGCTTTATTGCTGATAAAAACAACAATATTTGGAACTGAAAAATTTTTTGTTTTAAACGAATCGAATTGCATATTCTGACCCTATTGCAGTCTTAAGTTAGAATTTTTTTTTGTTTAAGGAAGAGTTTTAAAACTTAACAGTTACTAAAAGTAGTTTCCAAAGTTCTTTCACGAAATAAATAAATGAATAAACTAAAAAATAAAAAAAATAAAAGACTTGACTGGAATTTCAAACTAACAAACATTTTATTAAAAAAATTAAAAAAAAAAGAATGTTAATTTTCTAATTTTTATATTTTTATAAACTCAAACAATGCAGCATTGGAGTAACTTTATTAAGAGTGTTAATACTTATTAATACACAAAAATATTCATTAAACTTATTTACGAATTCGTTACTTCTTATTTATTTATTTTTTATTTAATTTCTCGCGACGCGATCTATCACTGTTACAGAGCGGAACTTTTATCTTATGTAGGCCTTTTTAATTCGTTCAAATTTTATTTCATTGTTAACCAATTCTAAAATAAATAAACTTAACTTTTGTCTACAAAAATTGTTTTGAACCTGCCTAATACATTACTTAAATATATGCAGCTACAAACTCCATAAAACTCTCATTTAAAAATGTTAATCAAGATAGATTCTCCCCTGCGAATTCTCCTCACTTTAAAAAAAAAAAAAAAAAAGTTTACATATAGTAGGAGTTGAAAACAAATTCGCCTATGGCCCATATTTGCTCTGGCTGACCCTAACTACCAGACTTTTATTGATAATATTTTTTCCTGTTACACTTGTTGAAAATGTTTTGAATAAACAATATTACTTTCAAATAATGTAGCAGCAATTCAGTTAACTGTCGAGCGGTCCCAAAGTTTGGACTCTTTAACGTAAATATAAAGATAATATTGACCATATCTTGGAGAAATTTTAAGGGAATCAAAAGGTAAACTACTCACATTAGTTTTCATTTAACCAAAAATAATTCCACTTAAAAAATAATTTTTAATAATTATTTTTATAAGTGAATTTTTAATAATAGTCGAATTTTTTTTCATATATATATTGGGTAAGAAAATTTTTAGATAATTATAAAGTATTAATTTATTTTTAATGATAAAATACGAAATATGAACGAAATCGGTCGAACAGTTTCTGAGTTATCATACTTTTAACAACCGCATATATAAAATTTGATTTCTTGAGAGCTATTCCATCAATGTCGTATAAATTTTATATTTTACTATATGTGTTTTGTTTTCTAGTTTATTCAAAAATTTTGTAACATTTACTTTGTATATGAAATTGCATACTTTAAGAGACTTATAAATTATTCATACCAATCTCATAAATCAATTTTCTTACTGTTTTCAAAATAAATATTACATAATATTTATTAATTAAATAATAAAAAATAATATTTATAATTTCAGTGCCTAAATTATAAGTAAATGTCCATTCGCGATCGCAACGAACTATAGGGGGCGTTGTTGTATGTGCCGAATCCCTGCGATTTCCATATGAACAATCATTCAGTTACACTGGAGACGTCTTTAATGTAGCATGTAGCATTGTAACGTTCCATCTTTATTGAGGCTGATTAAATTTAAAAAAGAAAAATTTTTGTTTTCTTTCTTATGGAAACGAAAAAAAAATGGTATCTCTTTTTTTTAGAGAAGGAACATCCAGAACACATCTGAAAAATATTTGTAAATAAAGAGAAAAAAATAGGTATATTCTTATAAGAGTTCAAACCTAATGCCTGATAAATAGTTTCACTAAATTTAATGGTATAACATGAAAGGCCCATTTAAATTTTAACGTAAAATAAAGAATGCTTACGAAACGAAAAGAAAAAAAAGAACCATTCTTTTTTTGTCGCCATTTTTTAGTGTTACGAAAATGCGTCTTTGGGACTTGCCAAAAACAAAACAAGATGCAATTTTATTTTTTTAGGAGCGAAATATTTTATGGAGTGAAATATAACGAAAATGTACCAAAGTCCATAACATGAAACTTTATCTTAGTTAACGTCCGTTTTGGAAATGTTATTTCATTTTGAATCTTATTTATTAGAGTTCATTATGGCTATAGAATCAGGTGAGAGAAAAGTTTGTTTTGAATGTATGCTAAACTCTATATCGGCCCATTTTCCACCGAAATCCGATTGACTACTTTGATTTTAAACAAAAGTGTTTCATTTTAAGATTTTTTCTAAAAATTTTAAGTGTAGATTGGCGGCACTAAAAATCTGCCAAATCTGTAGCTGTGGTTAATACGTAAGTACCGAATTTTTCTTCCATACTTTTCTGAATCATATTACTTCAAATATTAGAATATGCAAGAAGTATACATAAACACATAATTTAATACCATTTAATTTTTCAAAAAAAGTATTTTGACAACAATTTTATCAAAAAATTATAAACTAAAAAGCGTAAAATAAAGAATTCTTAGGATAAAAATGATTTTAAAAATTCCTCATTTTTCAATAAAAACTTTCGTATTGTTTTTTTTTAATTCTTATAGTATTTAATCAGACGTAAAAAAAACATTTTTAGAGAACGATCATCAAGTAAGAAAAAAAATTATTTACAAGCAAATTTTTTATTATAAAAATCATAACACTTACCTGATTTATAAGTCCGGAGAATTCCAAAATGATATGTTCTTTGTTTGAAAACTTTATTCTCAAATAATATATACATAGTTTATTCGTTCATTCCTTTTAGGTAACATACCACACATCAAAATTTTATAATTGTAAGATCTCGATATGAATTTTAATCTGTAGCTTAAAAACAGAATAGCTGAATTCTAGTTGAAATTCTTTCAAAACTAAAAAACACTTACCAAGAAAACGATAAAAATTTTATTTATAATCAGCACAAAAGATACTTTTTCAAGTAATTCGGATTATTCTTTATTGCTGTTTTCTGAATTATGTAGATACAGAAATATATACAATTCTATGGAGAAGAAGAATATTCTATAACTATTACAGTTCTGTATGGAATTCATTGGAAGACATTTATTCATTGGAATGACGAAAGCAATGTTGACTTCATTTTAACTTGTAATGAGTTGAAGACAGAAAAATTATTTTACCGCAATACATACATCTGTAACAGCAAGTGATCATGAAAACATTTTATGTTGTTGGTAATAGAAAGGTAAAAATTATTGAGAAGTTGTTATTCAAATGCTTGGCGTGTTCTGCTTCAATGTTTGGCATGTTCTGATTAGTTTTTTCAAGAAGTTTTATCTTTTCTTTAGCGAAATTTTGCTTCCTATTTGCTGCTAAGAAAATGGCGTCCGTCATTGCCAATGGTTATGTGGGAACTAATGCCCGATATTTACAGTCTTCCGCTAGATGGCGTATCGAGTGTTGCGATCGCGAATTTCGGAAATTTCAGAAGTATACTTCAAAACATTGCCATGATTTTGTCAACCAGACCTCTTAGCAGCTCCAGAAGTGAGCTTTTGAAGAACATTCTTAAACAAGGACGATATTTTAGTGTCAATCATGTTGATTTATAGCCAAAATCTTTAATATTAAACAAACGGATTGATTTAGGATCCGAAATATGTCATTTGTCTTCCTTTTACGATCCCAGAATGGGGATGTAGGGTGGAAGAGTGTGCATTCATTATTTTTCGTAATGAGTCTGACATCCTTTATCAAGCATACTTCATTCTCATTCCATTCATTAATTTGAAAAACTGGGCGTTTCCGGCGACAGAAGAAGATGACAGGTCTTTCATAAGTCATAGGGGAACATCATAGACACTGAGTCTGAATACATTCAGAAACCCCTCTTATTTTGCATTAAAGAACATTTTTGTGCCAGCTGATGTTCTGGAATTCAAAAAGGAGTTTTTAAAGGACACATTCCTTTTGTATGGAAAAGAACTCGATTTCTAACTCTTCTTCTATTATTTCTTTTTTTACGGAGTTTAAATGCAGATTTTTAAAAGACGTTATTATGTAAAATTAAAGTTTAGATAACTTCAAAATAAAGTTTCAAAATATGATGAAAAATTTTGTTATTTTTTACAATGTGCACAAAGATTAGCAAAATTTATAAAATATAACAAACTAAATAGTTTAAGATAAAGAGTGTGAAAATATAACAAATTAGTAGTTTTACACAAAGGGTCATTTAAATTTTTACAAAATATTAGTAAATTTTTAGGTGATACATTGTTTTCGATTGAAATTATAGTTTGAATTGAAATTAGCAAATTTTTTTTTCTCTTTTTATTTCCAATGTCCACCTGTGTTAACATTTTGTCAATTCAGACGTTTACAGGGCAGATTTGATGGTCACTCTTTCAGGGGCACCATATTAGGTGGACCATCGTTGCTCCCACTGTAAGGACTGATAGTGTGAAGGATGAAAAAACATCCATTCCTTGCCCGGGATACGAGCCCAGAACCTTTCTGATGCCAGACCAGTTTCCTGACCCCTGCACAATCCGATGTAGAAAAGAAAAATCGCATTACTAATTTTAAAAAAAATAAATATATATATGTATATAAAAAAACAACAAAAAAAAAAAACACTGATTTGTGACAAATTCTGCCATTATACTCCCCGCCATATGCGGAGCCTACTGCCAGCAATTTTCCATTTAAAATACCCCTAAAGAACAAAACAAAAACTCCAAAGTTTTACGAGAAATATTATTTTGAAAAATTTTTTTATGTTATAAAAATTTTACAAAAATTCTAAAAAGGTTTTTGATAGGTTTGCTCCTGAGTCATCGAAATATCCGTTATATAAAAAACATTTTTTAAACATTACAATAATGTTTGACGACAGATATTTCATTACTTCGACAAATTTTTTTTCTCGGAGATTATACTAGGAAATGGTTTCGTCAAAAATGAAGAAAGTTGAGTATTTAAGTATTCATTTTGCACAGCATAAGTACGATTATAATATGCAGCAATGAATAATATTAATGAGATCCACATGAAAAAGAGCAATACAACATTCTTATTTTTCCCTAATTTAAATAATTTTTTTTTGTTATAATTTTCACCTTTTTCTCCTTGAATTTCTAGGCTATATATTACTTTTTATTTTATTTTATTTTTCTTCTTTATCTTCTTGTCTGTAAATGTTGTGCGCACCTTTGGCGCTAAATAATATGTTTTCTGTAAATTTTTGAAATATTTCTGCTTAATTTTTCAGAGAAATACTTCTGAAATAAAAATGTGACACTATACGCTTAAATAAATGAATTGTTTAACGCGTGATTGTATTTAACAATTAAGGAACATTATTTATAAAAAAGATTAATTGAAGAAAAATAAAAAGATATTAATCTAAAAATACATTGGATTGATATTTTAGTGAATGAGAAAATCTGCAATGCTCAAAAACGATTAGAACCTGCTCTTCTATTTGGGAGTTGGATATTTCTTAAGAGGACGCCATACTGCGGAAGAAAAGTTTCGTCGCAAATTCTCTTTCTCCTACATTACTAATTTCAAATTTAAAGAGTAGAAAAGAAAAAAAAAAGAGTTTTCAGACAAACCTAGAGTAAGCCATAAAGTTTCAAATACTGAAAAGAAAATTTCAAAATATATAAATGAAAATAAATTATGAGAAGATGACATAGGATTACGCAGTGGGGAAGTTTTCTTCTAATAATTTGTTTGCATTTTAATATTTTGAAGTATTTTTTTCATCAATTGAAACTTCATGACTTACTCTAGATTTGCTTGAACTTACTTTTTCTTTCTCTTAAAATTTAAATTAGTAATGAAAGAGAATTTGTGACGAAAATTTTCTATCGGTACGGCGTCCTCAAAACTTCCACAAATATTTCTAAATGTCTCTTCATTATTAGTTCTCAAATCAAGAATAAACAACAGCAACGAGATTCAAATAATGCAGATAATAATAAAAAAAAAACAATTAAAGAAAAAAGACTGATGCAGTATTCTAAATTTCCATTAATTAAAATAATTCTCGTAATTTATCATTTCTGCTTTTTCCTCCTTAAAACTATGTGCATTAATTTTTTTCGTGCTCTCTCTAATTGTCCGTAAATGTTTAAGTTTTTTCTCCCATCCGACTTATAAAACTGTGTATGAAATTAATAAGTGTTTCATAATCACACTCGAGGGGGTATTTAAAAGGACTCTCATTTTGTTCCTGTTCAATCATTATCATCGGAGAAGCCTAAATTGTCACTTAAACATGCAAGGAGTGGGGGTTGAGGGACTAAAAAAGATAATTTCTAAGCAGATTAGCCTTAATCTAAAGATAGGTTGGCGGCCTTTTTCCCATTGTTTTCCCTCTAATTTGCGAAATGAAGCGGTTCTTTTTATCGCTTCTGTATCGGGTCTGATAATGAAATTATTCATATAAAACTGAAATACTCGTTTTGGCGTAAAAAAAAAAAAAAAAAAAATGGCGATAAAATTCTTGGCTTGATTTCATTATGTTATTCAATACAATTTTATAGAAAATCAATTCTAGAGATATCAATAAACTCAAATGTTTATTTTTACGATCTGGACTAGATTTGATAAATATATATTTAAAAACTATGCCGAAATTATGTAAATTTAATATTTATATAATATTTTTCTAACTGGAATAAGATATTTACTTAATTGGCTTATCTAATTAAAATAACACTGAAGAATGATACACATTTGTATGACGGGGTTATATCAACACATCCTATCCTATAAGAGAGAAGACCTCAGCAGGGATCAATTTAGTAGTCTTTACGCGAAACATAAACTGCGCAGTAGAGATAAAATAAGAATGTCTATGTTCAGGCTACTAACCTGCGCAGTGAGCAATACGAATGATGTCATTACGTTTGGACTACTAAATTGATTACTAACGAATCAAATTTCTTGTTTATGGTAACCCGTGTTGAAATCTTTCCTCTTTTAGGAGGTATTGGTTTTAGTTCCGGAGGTGGCTTGAAACCTATCCAGCTCTAAATGGATAGCTACTAATTTGGCTAAAAAGTAAACATTATTGGTACGCGGCTTTGGCTACAGATCTAAATGGATAGCTACTAGTTCGGCTAAGATGTAAACATGATTGGTACGCGACTCTGGCTACAGTTTTAAATGGATAGCTACTAGTTTGGCTAAAAAGTAAACATGATTGGAACGCGGCTTTGGCTACAGCTCTAAATGGATAGCTTCTAGTTGGGCTAAGAAGGAAACATGATTGGTTTGTGAATTTAGCTACAGGACCGCAAATATGTTGTTGGCCTCAAAATGTAAGAGCCTTTTACAAAATTGATTAATGCATTCAGTATGTAGTAATGCATTCAACATGGAGAACATAATTTTATTTTTATATGTTAAAAGACAGTAATAACCAGTGTTTCAAATACTGCCACGCATGAAATGAAATGCATAAGAAACTATGCTTCGTCAGACAATAAATTGAAAGTTCAGAAACTCAGCAAATCTATCAATTTTTATACATAAAAAGTAAACGTGAAAATGCAAACGCTAATTTAATAAAGAAAAAAATAATCTTAAGTTCTTAGCATCTTATATTTTTTCATTTTTTTATTTTATAACCGTCGTTGGACAGCCGACCCAATATTCGGGTTTACGACTACTAATGTTCAACTCCGTAGCTTTGTAATTTTAAACCTAACCCAGAAGACAAGGGAACTTCTGGATCAAGTATTGGAAGAAATTTGCAATCTTGGAGGACTCTCTGATGGAACTAACCCGCATTTGCGTTACATGGAGAGGAACTACTAGCCTGACGGCAAGGGGACTCTATCCCATGATCTTCTTACCACTGAGGATATTTTACGTCAGCACTGTGGTCGGTGCGAGCCGGGAGCGGAATTCGAATCGACCAGCTATCGCTGGGATCGAACCTGGGATACCTCATTGGGAGGCGGGTGCTCTATCCCTTGAGCAACCACGGCTCCTTACCATGTTATAAAAAATTGTTGTATATTTCTCTAAAAATGTGGTTCATAACGCATTGAATAATAGTTTTTTTTTTTAATTAATCATTAAAAAGAGCTTCGCCTATCAAAACGAAAGAAAAAAAATTCTCATTCTAATTAAACTGTATACATGTTTTATTCCCCCCCCCCTTCTTTTGTAAGAACTACTCCATATACCATAATATTTTTTATTTAAATAAACTGAGCATTATTATAAAATTAAAAAATAATCTATAGATCCATAAACAAAGACGCAAACTATCAAAACATATTATGCTACGAATAACGACTTAATTATTCTTATAATTACGACATACGACATCTCAACTAATGAACGTCATATAAGCGTCTAATTAATGTTCCACTTGTATCTGATAGTTTCAGAAAAACGCTTAGACCTCACTCTCCTGTCGCACGGGAAAATAAAAAGAGAAAGAAGCAACTGTCTGTCATACAAGTCATCGCGGCCTTCCATTCCGAAGCATTCGTCCGAAATAATAAGCATACCTTCTTTTTTTCATGTCATGCAGCTGTCATCAAGTAAAAGATATCGTTGTCTATGGAAATGCCAGTCTATCGGATACTTAACAAGGATGTTATAAGATAGACGCGCTATATCTGCATATGGGGCCTGTCAACAGTAAAGCCCCACTAGAGTGCTATGAAAATGTCGTTTCTAGAATTTGAAGCTGTAATGATTTTTCTTTTACATCCACGGATGCCGTTTGGAAAGTAGACAAGCTGTCTATCTTTTTAAAATCTTAAGTTATTTTTTATCGGGAGTATCTATTGTAATAGCTGGTATTATTGAAGAAAAGTTGATGTAGGAAAAGATGACGAACTTAAGCTTCAAATATTTTTCTTGAATTCAGTAAGTGTTTAAAAAGTCTAAAATTTACAAAAAAACGTCTTTTTAACTCATGCTTTATTAATAAGAAAAAAATATTTGAAACGATTTTATCGACTCTTGGAAGATGGAAAAACATTCTCTTCCCCTCCGAAAAGTAATTTTTGCTATCTTTCTCATTTAGGTGGGGTAATATAACGTATGGCGAAGGGTAAGAGAACAGATAAACTACAATATAACTTAGGATATAAGGATTTGTTTCCAGAACTGCAGCAAAACAATTTAACTTATTGTGCATCATTCCAGCTAGAACGTAGACTTCAATTGCAATGAAGCATTGAGCATAATCTCGATTGCAATGGAACTCTGAACATCTGCACCTATACCTCTGCAATGGTATTCAATTTGCAAGAAAGTTTGATTTGATTGATTTATTGAATTTGATTGAAAATATGAACATTTCGTCATTTTGCCCCACGTCGCCATATTGTTTATTGGCATCCAAGTTTAGCGTAAATTGTTGTATTAAATCTTTCTATCAAAAGAACTCCTCGCGCCACCAAGTCTGCTGCTATAGAAAGCAGAAAGAGAGGGGAGCTCTCATCAATTTCTCTCAAAACATATTCTATTTGCCCTTACCGTACTTGAAATATAGTTTGTCCAAAGTATGAACTCCCCTAGCCATTCGTCTGGACCCGTGGCGGTGACTATGGTAATTAGATGTAACTATTTCAAGTAGGGGTGTGGGGTCATTGTTTAGAACAGGTTTTGGCTCCGGAATCTTTTTCTACCTTCTACTGTGTTAACCCTAGAGTGAAGAGAAGCTACAATCTCTGAAATGCGCTATTCCTGTTTCCATATCAGCAGACAGCCTCAGAATCTTTGGAGGGGGGAGTTTTTACCCTAGACTAACTATTGTTCCCCGATAATACACCAGATGACTGGCGAGTGGTGTTCTTTTAGATAACTATAATTGATTTCTTACGTTACGAGCACAAAGCTACCCTAGAAGCCCTCAAAAAGAGTCGACAAGTTTCAGTTAAGATGCATTGTTTTTAATCACATGATCAAAAGATACTTTTTTTTAGACAAAAACAAATTGTAAGCAAACTAAAGCCTTATTTAAAAGTCATATAGAAAATTAAAATTTTATTTATCTTTAATATAAAAAAAAATACTAAAATTTATTTGATAGAGATGAAGTTGTTGGTGAATATGATGAAAATTAGGAAATAAACAAGATATTTGCTTAAAGAAAAATTTAAGGACCCCGAAAATGTTAAGGTCCAAACTAGTTAAAAAAAAAAAAAAAAAAAAAGCTAATTTTACTTTTTTTTATGCTTTACGTACTAAGAGTTAAAAAATAGTGGACATATAAAAAGATGTCAATTAAAGAAAAGCAAACGAAAATAGAAATATACTGTTACTCGGTTCTGGTTAGGAAACAAGATCATTTATTTTCATAAAATTTCATAGTTTGATTCAAAAATCGCCAACAGATGGCATTCCTGATTGAAAAAAATTAGAAATCATTTTTTTCTTCCGCATATGAACCATTCCAAGCGAAATATTTGCACAGGTGTCTCTTAGTTTTGTTCTTAGATTGCACGTTGTTACTGCAAATGGTAATTATTTTGAAAATAATTTTAAAAGATTTTTCTCAGCTAGAAGCACCATATATTGGCCACTTTCTTTACCAATTTTGAATTTTTAGGTAAAAGTAGCAAACTGTTTATTTTTATCTATTTACCGTTATTTATTTATTTTAATTCACTAAATCGTTGATCATTTTAAGGGACAGCTGATATACGAGTACTTTTTTATTGAATCATGGAAAATTCAAAAGTTATAATACAATTGTGCAGGTAAATTTATTTCCTTGGAAAATTAAGTGAAGGATTATTAAAGACTTATTAAAGATTAATTAAATACTATAAAGCTTCCCCAAATAGCATTTTAATCTAATTTTTACGTGAAGTTCATTCAAATGTTTGGTATTAAGTATTTAAATTTGAAATCTTTAATAATGCATATATTTCATAAAAATATAAATTTATTTATCTTTAAACTATAAAAAATGAGGTTTATCACTCTTTACTTCCGATTGATTGAGTTCATCAAAATATATCAAAATATAAATAACAGCATTTAAAAAGATATACATCAAAATTATTTCATTTCTAATTATTTTATCACTAAGAATGAACACTCATTATTTGTTATCCGCATTAAAAAAAAAAAAAAAAAAAAAAAAAAAAAAAAGAAATTGATTCAGCAAATTTTGATTTGAAACGAATCATTTGCCTTTCTGTTGGAACATTAAATCATCTAACTCTACCCAAATTACGTGCCAATTTCAAAACTAGCATACCAAAGCGTTTGAATTTTTTTTAATTACTTTCGCAGACTTTTTTTTTCACGAAAGCATATAGAATCCATTTAATGTAGATCTAAAAGCAAAACTAAACGAACGCGAAGAGAAATATTCTGAAGAAAGAGAATGTTATCTAGTCATTTACGGTCATTAAGAAGCGATCGGCTGGGTTAATGAGGCGATTAATAACCAGAAATATGAGATTATTAATAGCTTATTCTCTTATTAACGACGGACGGTCAAAAAGAAGTTAACTGCCTTCCTTTTAAAAAGTAATTTTATCGGCGTTATTTCCCTAACTTTCAATACTTTTTTCTTATCTTAGGAAAAGGCAGAAAGAATTACAGATATTTTTACAGATGTATGGGTAATTTAAGATGAGTTTTTTTTTTTTTTTTTTTCTTTTCATCTTTTCTTCTTTAAAATTATAAAGAAGCTTTAGAATTAAAGAGGCAGTTAGGTATTACTTTATCAATATGTATAGCCTTAAAATAATGGAAAGGCTCTTCGATTAAAATGACTGACCACTAGAGCAGAATTTTGGAATTATATTAGAATTCGAAAGTGATTTGTTTTAGAGAACGAAACATGCTAAACGATATTTTAAAAATTCAATTAAGTTTTAAAAACATGATATGATCGATAGTTAGAGATGAAACTAAAAATTTCGAAATTTTAAAATTACTCTATTTTTAATTTTATAAACATGTTAAGTTCGGTTGTTAGAGTCAAACATGCTACGTACTATTTTGAAAATTACTAAAATTTTTGTCTTAAATCCTGTTACATTTGGTTACTATACTAAACTAGACCATTGTGTGATATTTTGAAATTACGAATTTTTAGTTTTAAAAACATGTTACGTTTGGTTGCCAGAGTAGAATATGTAAAGTTAGATTTTGAAATTTGCTAACTTTTCAGCTTTAAAATGTGTAGTAAATATATTTAAAATATTAAATGTACAAAATATTAAAATGTATTCAAAATATTTGAGTAAAATGTAACCTAAGATGCTTTCAATTCCAAACAAGTACTTTATCTTAATTTTTTAGACGTATAATAGAGAGAAAAAAGGAGCAGACATGCGCAAGGGAAATAAGTGAAAAGGCAATTTTTTTTTTCTTTCTTTTTTTTTTTTTTTTTTTTTTTTTTTTTGCCAATGTTCACTGAAAAAAAAATATGAAAAAAAATAAAACAACTTACTAATATATTATAATAATTAAACAATGACTTGCCTGGGTAAGCAGGGACATCTTGCTTGTTTTATGTACTTGGTGAATTCTGATACTTTTAATCGTTTGTCATATTGTGGAGTAGGATTTTTTTTCTCGATCCAAATCATTTTTTTAAGCAGCATAGTAAACTAGCTGAATTTCTGCTCTTCACCTGGGGGGGAAAAGAAGTTAATAATCAATAAATGATGAAGCTAAAATAATAAAGTAATTATAATTTTTTAAAATGTATTGTTATTTTTTTGCCTTTCCCGATATCTTTAACGCTATTAGATAATTATAACTGTCGTTGAACAGTCGATCCAATTTTGGACTTACGACTATTAATATTTCACTCCGTAGCCTTGGAATTTTGATGCCAATCCAGAAGACAAGGGAACTGATGGATCAAATATTAGGAGAAATTTGCTTTCGCAGAGGACTTTTTGTTGGAACTTATCCGCATTTGCGTTATATGGAAAGGAAAACCATGGAAATCTCCCGCTGAGCCTGACGGCAGGGAGACTCTAACCCATTATCCGTTTACCACTGAAGGATATTTTACGGCAGCACGGATTCGGATTCGAACCCGGTTCACCTCATTGGAAGGCAAATGCAAATTGGAAGGAAGGCTTACATCCTCGAAGTCAACATAGCTCTTAACAAACTTTCGACGATATAGCATTATTAGAAACGTAAAACATTTTCTAGATGCTTTATAAAATTAATAAAAATATTGCCTAATATTTTTTAACCTTCAATGGATTTTTCTCAAAATTTTAAAGCAATGAAGTTATGCGATTTGTTGTTTTAAGTCAGCTATTTAAAATTACGCATTTTTCTGTTTTTAGATTTTTGATACCTCATTTTATTACAATTTAAATTGATGAATACCGATTTGGATGATATTAAAAAATTTCGTAAACGTTAATTGCATAAAAACAAAAATTCAATTATTATTGTTACAACGAAAAGTAACTAAGATACAGACATCTATAAATGCTATTTAATTACATTTCGAAACCAGCTGATTGCAGAATTGCATTAACTTAAATTTTGTCAGAAAAGAAAAATTAGCAGAAAATCTAAAATGCCGCACTCTTTAGATCTCTAATTCTAATTGGCTTTGTATTTTACATGTTTTGAGAGATACTTTCATATAGAGGAAATACCCACCATCAGTTTATGAGTGAAAATTAAATAAAGAGGATTAGAAGCATATTTAGAATTTTCATTCTCCGTCTTCAGCCTTTGGTCAGTTGAGTTCGGACGGAAAGAGAGCGATTCCTTAAGAAGACGCTGTATCACGGAAAACATTGTATGTATTCAGGAGTTTCCTTGTCTTATGGATTGGTACAAAATTACAAAATTTTTATGATTCGAAAAAACATAGAAATCCTCATTATCCTTGTGTTCTCCCCCCCCCCCTCCGACCCAAATAAACCGTAGATTTAATCTAAATAATTTGATTTTGGAGAAAAATCCTTTCAAATTTAAAACCAGTCTTGGAAATGCATAATTATGTTAAAGAATATTTCTTTTAAAGTTTGAAAAAATTAAATTTACTTTCTTAAACAAACGGTTGGGAAACTTTTTTTTTATGGAAAATATTATGTGCTTCTTCACTCTCTCTCTCTCTCTCTCTCTCAAACAAATTCTCTTTCAAAACTGATTGCATTCAATTTCAATGAATATTTTATTATCTTAATCAGAAAATGATTAAACATATTTAATTGAAAAATTTTTTTCCAAGCACACCACCAAAATACCAGCTCTAATTGTCTTCCGGCTTGTAGATTCCATACAAAACCATGGGGAACAAAACTCATTTCTTGATAAATGATCCTGAACTAAAGAGGGTTTAAAAAAAAAAAAAAAAAAACTTGAGGATAGGGAAAAAATATTGGAATTATTTTGTTTAATTACAGCCTATCCGATTCTAAAACACCCGGGTTAAAACAGGGCAAGTTTCAGGAAGATGAGGAACATTATTCGTCGTTGCGTGTATTTAGGTTATTTGCGCTTGGGGTTGCGGTTTGAATTGCATGGTAAAGAATCGTTCTGATCCTCATCCGGGGTGAGAGAAGGTTCGAATGGAAAAAAATAAATAGAATGATTTATAGATGGGGTGGAAGGAATGGTTCAAAACACGCGAATTAAGCATTATCATTAAGCACTCTCCAAGTTGCGATGAAACTGGAGGTTCTAGAAGGGGGTCTTTCTGCAGATGAAACTTGCTTAATTAGAAATTCGAATCCATTGTGGGTGGGCAGTCGTGGTAATTTCATTGCCGGCGGTCAATGAAAAGGTGCAACATTTTTTTTAACTGTAGTAATAGCTCTCATGTTACCCAAGCTATATTTGAAATTTATATAATCTCCTGTCAATGTCAACTAGAACATCCTAAACATGAACACGAAAAAGAATGTCCATGTAAATTTGTGCAGCAATAAAATATCTGGAATTGATGAGAGCTTCACTGTCTCCTCGGCTTTAGTAGCCCGACGACCTGCGTGTGATGTCGAGCAATTTACAGTAGAACAGTTTAACGAGCACCGATACCGAGCACCTTCGGTCCCTATGCAGGAATACAGACTGATCAAAGTGGTTACCAACCCGCTTACTGTCCGCAGCCAGTGATGCTTAACTTTGGCGCACTTCTGGGAGCCGTGTCTATACGATCAGTTTTCACTGCGGGATTTTTTCTTTTCTTTTTTGGATGTGATAGGAATGTTAGTAAAAGAGCAATAAATAAATAATCAAAAGCAACAACTTTAAGTAAAAAAAGTTTACTTGATCGAAATACTAAAGGCATAATTAAAGAAAGAATAAGAATTAGCATAACAAGAAACCAGAGAAAGGGTTGCAGAATAACACAGTCCACCCAGCTTAAAGGATTACCATTGGTTACAGACAAATGTATATTCCAATAAGCAGGTTATTCAATTATAAAGAGGCCAATATTGGCCAATCTTAATTGCTATGTTTTTACAAAAAAAAATTTCTGAAATGGTATATAATACATAGAATATTGTTTTGAGGGAATAAAATAATTTTAATGATTAATAACCAGTTATAATCAGAGCTGTTATTGTCAGTATCATGAAATATAAATGTCATTTAAATTTATATAAAAACAATACAAAGCCAATGAAAAGCATATACGTACTAATATATTGATTAATTCTTTCCAAAGAAATCAGTAACTGAAGACTGTTTTGACACATTATTTCGAACGTTTCTCTACTATTTTAAAGAGTGGTAAAAAAAAACAAAAAAAAAAAACACTCATTCACTATGTAACTACTAACAAAGTTTTATTAATTCGTTAATTACTGTCTGACACAAGGTTTTAATAATTCGTTAATTACTCTCGGACTCAAGGTTGGACATTGGAAATGGGTAGGAAATCCCAGAGGAAGTGACCAGGTGCTGTGTTATCATTCATCATTCTAGCTGAAGAACATTGCCAAAAAATGCTTTTTTTTTTTTTTTGACGCAGATCAGACACCAGTGTCCCTTTTATATAATTTTAATATGACGATTTTATTACTAACAAAACAGATTTCGCTATTTTACCACGTTTATATCAATTTGCTTTCGTGTATGTCTGTTCGGGTGGAATTTTGTAATCAATTTTAAACTAACTTCCCGACTAGCTACAGATTTTAAATTTAGCACATAGTTCAGAATTGGATGACAATGCATGAAAATGAAGAGAAAAAAGGCATGCAAAGTAAAATGAAATTAAAATTAAAGAAAAATTAATCTTTTCGCGATTGTCTTTTGTTGTATTATCAAAGATTATTTTAAATTAATGTCACATGTCAGTTGAAAAGTTTAGTGTACAGTGAGTGAAAAATTTGAGATTTTGGGAGTACAAAAAATAATAATAATAAATAAATAAAAAATAAAAATAATATTTTTAAAAACCACGTTTTTGTAGTGGAGAATAATAATTAAAGTACAAAAATTTGAAAAACGAAAAACGTGGGGTGCATGAAATACACAACAGTACATAAACACATACATACTATATACATTTTCTTACTCATACACATGCACAACCACATGCATATACACAAACATATTCCACATCCACATTCAGATACAGTTACAGATATACATACACATATTCTCATGAGCACACATACTGTTACTGTTATGTATTTCATGCGCCCCACGTTTTTCGTTTTTCAAATGTTCGTTTTTTAATTATTATTCTCCACTACAAAACCGTGGTTTTTAAAAATATTTTTTTTTAATTTTGATTTTTCTTTTTTAATATAAAAGGCAGTCTAATAGTTACTCAAAGAAATCTGTAAAATTATAGGAATTATATTTGCACTGAAATATAAAATCGACAAAAAATAGTTCGACAATTTTTCAAAAATTCATCAATAATTGAGTTTGTAAACTAAAATAGTTTCAATGATGAATAATTGTTTCTCTTAAATGTAATTTAATGACTTTATATAAGAGTCAGTTTGAAAAATTATTGCTTGGAAATGAGTCTTGTTTGGATGATTTCACCTTAAGAGCAGGAAAAAAAAAAAAAAACACTGGAGTTTCATAACTAAAAATATTAAAACGTCAAATATAATATTTTTTACTTATTTCGACTTGCCGGTCAGGTGGCCGAGTGATTAGCGTGCCTGACTGCGAAGCCATAGGCTGCGGGTTTGAATCCCGCTCTGGGCATGGATGTTTCTCTCTCTCTTTAAGTGTGGACGACTGTATAAAAAAAATTCCGTAGCGTGGAATGAGCGAAACAGATCAATATTTCAAAATTGTAGTCATAGTTTTGTAAGTTTTATTGCACAAATTTAGGATTTCTAAAAACTTCCGTAGTTTAGAGATTGCTTAAAAATTTTTTTTTTTTTTTTTTTTTTTTTTTTTTTTTTTTGAAATTCGAAAAATTTCTATAATTTATATTTCTATAAAATTCTGTAATTTAAGAAACTTCTGTAGTCTTAGAGTACTTGAAACATTTGAAGTTTTAAGAGCTTTTATTTTGTTAATGATTTCTAGAAACTTATTTAGTTTTAAAACATTTCTTTAGTTTATGATTTGTTTAAACTTTCTTAGTTTTATTAAACTTCGACAATTTTAGAATAACAGAAACTTCTATAATTAAAGGAAGTTTTTATAGTTTTCGGATTTTTAAAGCTTCTGTAGGTTTAATATACTTTGTTTCAGAAAGTTTTTGAAAGTTTCTTTTTAAAAAACTATTCTAGAGTTTCAGAAAAGTAGTCTAAATGTTTCTAGAAAGTTCTATTGCTTTCGAAAACTTTTATATTCATAGAATTTCAAGTAACTTTTAATACTTCATTATTTCGATAAAATTTTATAGTCTTAGGGAAATTCCATAAGTTAATGGTTTCTACAAACTTTAACAGTTTTAGGCTAATTTTAGATAAGAATTAAAGAAATTTTCGAATCAAACTTTTTTTATTAAAAGAAAAGAAACTAGAGTCCAAATTGAATATCAACACGAACATGAATATGAACATGAATAAATCTCAAAACAAAAGCCAGACCTATAAAGTATTAAAAAAATTTCGTAGCTAGGAACTAATAAAAAGAACTATACAGTTATTAAAAACACTGTTTTAAATCAATTAATAATAATTTTAATTTAATTAAATTTATTTAAATCATAAGCGATTTCAAATGAGATTAAATTATAAAGCTTGAAGAATGCGAAAAAAAAAAGAGTTATGTTTAAGAAGTGTACCAAATTAAGAGGGGGTGATCATTTAAAACAAAACATCTAGAAATTTTTTTTTCTTTAAAAAAAAAAAGCTTTTAAAGGAAACTCTGAAACAATGTGTTGGCAAGATTCTCTAAATGCATTGTTGTAGAGATTTAGAAAAAACTCAGATTTAAACATGAAACAAGTTATTTTCCTTTTTTTTTCGCGGGGGGGAGACTTTCTTTTACTTCCGCAAAGTATTATAGCGCATACTTTTTATGCTTAAAAAAGTTGCCTTAGTAACAAGAATATTTTTTTCTTCCCCTTTTTATTCCAGCAAGTTTTTTAACCCCTTATTTCTGTTATTTTCCGCTTAAAGACTACCACAAAAGGAGAATATAAAAAATGTTGGAAAATTTTTTTACTTTTTTTTCCCCTTCTCTTTTCTTCAACATCTCTATGAAATCCCGTTCTACATGTTGATTTCATACAATTGTTGCTAAAAAATATTTCCAACTTCTTTTTGCTCGTGAAGTTTTGAAAGAATTAAATTCGTGATACATTTTCCCTCAGAATTAGCTTAATCCATATAAATATGAAGTGCGTTACGCTTAAAACAACATAAATGTATTATTTTATGTAATATCGCTTAAAGAGATGGTGCCGGAAATAAAAATCGATAGGAAGCCTGTGTGCTCCTCTTAATTAAGAGGACGCCATACCACGGGAGAAACTTTTCGTCGCCAATTTTCCTTCACCTCCTTTACTAATTTTAAAAAATTGAGTCTAGGCAAACTTAGAGTAAACCAATTAGTTTCTGTTACTGAAAAAAAAATTTTAAACTATAGAAATGCAAACAAATTACTAGAAGATAATTTTTCCATTGCGTAATCCTAAGTTATCGTCTCATAATTTACTTTAATTTTGATATTTTAAAATTTTCTTTTTGGTATTTGAAACTTCTTGACTTATTCTAGGCTTGTCTGAAATCACTTTTTCTAAACTTTAAATTTTAAATTAGATATGCAGATTAAAAAGAATTTTCAATTAAAAATTTCGTCCTCTATGGTATGGCGTCTTATTAAAGATTGATCTCAAAATCTTGCATCAAAGCGTGTTCTTTAATTAGACTTTTCTCTTTAAAAATGGCATCATTTCTTTAAAAAACTACACCCTGTCTGATTATGGCTCTCTTCTATAAATTTAGGTCTTTTTTTAGATAAATAAAAAACTATTTTACACTATATTGCTCTCGTGTACAAAATTGCTAAAATGAAGGAAGGATGTTAAATGAGATGTTAATTTCTGAGAAATCGAATTTCAAATTATGATTTTTTTAAAATTCCATTTCCTAGGAACTATTATACCAATTTCGATCAAATTTTGAATTTTGTCACATAAAATTACATTCTTTAAGAAGTTGTAAAAATTTTCGCACTTTGCAATTCGAAAACTCTTCGGCATTATTAAATACTAAAAATTATTAGTAGTAGTATAGGACTATTTTTGGGAAAGCAAATTTCATAATTGTACATAAAAAATGTTTCAATTTTCACAAAAAAGTTTTACAGATATAGGGAAATACACAAAAAGTAAAATTAACAATAACGGGTCCAAACTTTCGACCATTTTTTTGAAAGAAAAAAACTATTCGCAAAAACTAAACTAAAAAAACTAAAACCATATTTCCCAGATTGAGGTTAGAAATCTAGATCAGTCACAAAAAGGTATGCTTATTCAAAGAAAGTGCGTTTTGATGTCTGATTTCGTAACTTGCTCTAACCAATTAATATATTTGAGTACGTGAAAATCCGATGATTAGATCAAAAGTTATTCAGAGTGATTTTTTTTTTTTGCACATTGTTTATAAACTCAGTCAGATACATAATTATAGAAATTTTATGCTTATAATTTTTACGGATATTTTTACTACACGTTATACTTAATTTTCTCAATTCAGTAAAAAATATTTATTATAATTTTATAAATTGTTTGAGATGATGAAACTAATATTTCAATTTAGAATTCTTTCAATTAAAAAAAAATAAACTTAATAAATAAAGTAAAATTTTATTTTATGGAGTCCTTAATTGGATTAGTTCAATAATCCGGACAAAACTGAACAAAACCAAACAAACAAAAAACCTGAATTGATAAATAAAATAAAATTGTATTTTATGGAGTCCCTAACAATAATCCAAACCATTCTCACCAAAACTATCGATATTCGCAAAAAAATCTTACAATAAAAAGAGTCTTGAGGAAAATCAAGAACTCCATTTCATTATCCTTCTTATCATATTTCTTATCATCCTATCTCTCTACATAATAGGTCTCTCTATTATCTATCTACAGGCAAAATCAAGGATAGATAAACTCAGATACATAATGATTGATATTTCATCTATACTTTACCGAAGATTTCCACAAAACGTCATAATTTATTTTCTCAATTCAGTAAATGCACCAAAAATATCAAATTCAATTTCATAAACTGATATGATCAAATAAACTGCTCAATTTCGAAATACAAAAATAAGTAAACAAACAAAAATTGAATTAATAAAAATTTCATTTTATATAATACCTAACCATACAATTCAAACCATTCGTACCTATCAATTTACTCAAAAAGACCTCAAACGAAATGCGTATCGATGTAAATCAAGTACCTCATTTCATCACTGAGTTATCCAAAATAGTTCTTCTATCTTCCAGAAGTTATTGAAATAGAGTTATTTCTCTGGAGGTGATTTTGAGACCGGAGTTCCGGAGATATCCTGAGGGCAAGGCAATCTCACTTCACATATTCAAATGGCTCCTGTCAGGTCTTTTGAAGTACCAATGCCGTGAACATGATAGAACACGTCTTCTATTGCATATCAACTTGGGGGCTAAGTCAGGTGGAGTAGGGAGATGCTGCAACACATCTTCTCCTTGATGACAGGGAATGGGCGTTTTGACGGAGATCTGATGGGTGATAGAGTTTCACGTGATTCTCCTTTTCACTACAAGCGTGCAATTTAAAAATATTATTGCCTTGGGGGATGTCGATTATTGTTGTAATAATGTGTTGCGTGTGATTATTATGATGGCAACCGAATTTCAAAAATTATTTAATTTGCTTTTGGTATTTTAGTGCTTTTGAATACATCTATTATTTCATGGACTGGGTTTTGTATAAAAACTAACTGCTACTGATTTTACCAAACTTATATTTGTTCTCTAATTTGTATACTGTAGTTTAGTTAGAGTAAGAGCTCCCCTAGACATTCGTCTGAACCCTTTGGCGATGACTATGGTAACGAGGTATAATTATTTCAGTTAGGGGTGTAGGGTCATTGCTTAGGACAGGTTTTGGCTCCGGTCAGCTAGAGAAAGGGAATCTTTTTCTTCCGTCTATTCTGTTAGCCCTAGAGTGAAGAGAAGCTACCTCCCTGAAATGCACTATTCTTGTTTCCATAGCAACAGACGGCCACAGGTTTCGTAGCGGAGGAGTACTTACCGTAGGCAAACTATACATTATATCTCTCTTCTCCCTCTCTCAAACCCACACAATTTTTTTCTTCTTTTCAATATACTAAAATGCATAAACTAAGTTTTGAAATGTTTAAAAAATTAAAATATATTTTAAAAAGTAAAAGTATATCAGAATTTTTTTTTATTCTGTTTTATCACCAGTTTTGTACAGTCTATTTCGTGAATGCTTCACGAAATTGAGAATTCGGATCAATAGACCGATTTTTCACTTTTACTTGGTATATCACAAAATATTCTCAAGTTCTTGATATATCCCAAGCTCTGTAAAAGCGCCAAAAATTGTTGTGTTATAACTACGCTACACAGAACCTTACGTGAAAAAGCAAAGTCTCTCTTATAACGTGTCATGGTTCACATATATTTATATTAAGCAACTATGAATCCCACAACAAAGCTACTTCACAACTGAGTAAGTGCAGTTATGTCAGATGGCCTTGAAGAATGATCTAGGCTTTAGAACAGACAAATAGCTTAAATATTTTTAAAGTTATCAAGCTTTTTTGAAAATTGCCAATTAGACGACATTTTTCCTCCTAGATGAAATTTATAAAAATCACTGCCTTATTCTCAGTTTTTGCAAATTTTTATTCTAAAACGGTATATTAATGTAATTTGCACCAAAAAATATTAATTGTAAAACATTTAATCAGTTTCGACCCCAGTTTAAACAAGTTTTTCTTAATGTATAGCGTAATAAGGTCATATCACAGTATTATTTCATAATAAGGAAACAACTCTTAGAATTAAACTCATAATTTAGAAAACAACCAAACTCGAAAACTAACAATAGCAGAGCAGAATAAGAAAAAGAAATATTGCTAGTAAATACCATTAAATGAGAAATACCAAAGTATTTTATAAGAAAACAAAAATACAAAAAATAAAAGATATTTTATGAGAGAGCATCCAGAAGACAAAGGAGCACTTGGATCAAGTTTTGGAATGCATATGTAGTTTTCGGGTCCCTAAGCTGCAGCCTATTTAGCTTATAAGTAAATAGGGCCTTGATTTCAACGAATTGGATCTGAAATTTCGCCTTGCTAGAGAAATAGATTTAACGCATTGAAACAATGTGAAATTAAAAAATATGTTTTGTGGAACGTCCCCACCAACAAAGCAACCACTTGACCAATCAGCTTGACACGCCTGTCATGCAGCCATGGCTATGCCTACAATTTACCTGTCACCACCCGGACATTCTGACGGGATGCTAATGATACCTTCAGGGGTCCGGCTACACCCACACCTTTACCTCTGTTCTACCTCCCGTGATCTGTCAATCCTTTCCAAGAAATGGTTGGAAGCAATTTCTTTTATTCATTTATTTATTTTATTCTTAATCTCTGAGGTTATGTTCCATTAAGAAAATAACGTAACGTATGTAGTCACTAGAAAATATTGGAATTAAAGATATTTTTGTTTATTTATTTATTATACTGTTTTTTTTTGTTTTTTTTTTAAATTGTCCCCTCAAGCAGAATAGATTATTATTGGATAGTATAAAATAAAACCAATAAAATTAAATTGCTCGAAATAAAACACGTTTTTTAAAATGTGTAATGTAAAGATATTATAGCAGAGAAAATCGTAAACCTTAATTTTGGTGCATATTCAAAACATTTGGAAGTTTCAGTAGCATCTGAATTTGTGGCGTAACTACCAATATAAATATTAAAATACCAATTCACTATTATATAAGACATGTTAACTTGAATCTATCTTGAGGTATCTTTTGAAAGATGAAGGTTGGCATAGTCTAAAATTAAATTCCCTTCAATGGTAACTTGTGGAGGTGATATGAACTTGCCAACATTAATGGATGGTCCACATTAAACGGTTGATTTGCTTAATAATATACTGCTCAAAAAAGAAAAAAAATGGTGAAATAAATAATGATTCCCGATCAATAAACAAAAAATGAACGAAATTCAAAAACAAAAAAAAGAAAGAAAGAATGTAATGAGCAAAATGATGTAAAAATAAATTAACAAAAACAAAACAGCATAAATCAATGGTATTCGTTCATCAAATTCTATCACAGATAAAATTCTGGAAGGGGAGTAATGTGGCGTAACTACCACTATAAATATTAAAATCAGCACACCGGACAAAAAATTAGTCTCTCTTAGAGAAATCATGAAAAACATCATTTAATGGCATGTAACACCGCCTCTGTATTCGATAACTGCCCATATTCGTTTGGAAAGTGAGTCCAGAAGGTTTAGCTGATACGTCAAATCCAGTTTAAGCTTCTCGCTAAGGATTTGATTGCGAAAATCAACCAAATTGCGAGGAGGATGATTTCGGCGTTTTACCCATTGATACACAAATTTTCAATTGGGTTGAAGTCAGGTGATTTTGCAATCCAGTCGAGATGTAATTGAGTGTCTGAGTGTTCATAAAACCAGTCACATACTCTTCCAGACCGATGAACTTTGCTATTGTCATCTTGGAAAATAGGGGTATCGACAACACACTTTTCATGAAGATGTTGCCTGAAAGGCAACATTTAATCATCCAGATTGTTCAAATAAACATATTAGTTCCTATTAGGGACCACTTTAGTGAGGGGGCTCAATCCATAATAAGAAAAAAGCTCTCAAAACATGACAGACACTCTTTCTTTCGGCTTGAATCTGACCTTGCACACAGTCAGGATGAAATGCTTCATCTGCTCTTCGTTGCACTCGACGACGTGCGTCTTTAGAAAAAAAGTAAAAACGTGATTCATCAGACCATATTACATTCCGCCAGTCAGCAACTGTCCACATTCGGTAGTTTCTAGCCCACTGAAGTCGCGCAGCTTTAAGTGCCTGTGTGAGCAATGGCCTCTTATGAGATGTTCGACTCCAACTGTTCTTTGCATGCAGCTCTAGTCTCAATGTTCTCTCACTAACAGGTTAGGTTGGACCTTCATTTACTAATTGAAGCAATTCCTGTCGTCTTTGGAAGCGATTTTGATTGGCAAATCGGGAAACACGTCTCCGGTCCCTTTCATGCAGGATTTTTTTCCGACCACAATTCTCTTTTGTGATCACGTTTATTACACCACTGCTTGTTGACAGGCACGTTGAACAATCCGCATTGAAACAGCAACAAAACCAGCAAACGGTCTAACACAATTGCCTCTTTTTGCCACTCTATCACATCCTTACACTTATTCATATTTACACACAATTTCCGTTTCAAACAAAAATATCTTACTGATAGCTACATGCCTGTGAGCACGTTGAAGCAGTGTGCACGCAGTTGAGCACGTCATTTGACCACTGCGTCATCTAACGAAACCTAACGATTCATCGGTGCTTTCGCACTAGGGTGACTAATTTTGTGTCCGGTGAGCTTACCAATTCACTAGTATATAAGACAGCCTCCAGGACGTGGACTCGTACCTAGATTACTAAAAATCCTTAACCGAATAGTCCAGGATTGACTACTAATCCAGACCCACCAAAACCTCCGGAACAACACTTGGAAAAACCAGCAAGGAAGGAAAGCCCTACCCAGCCAGAAACCAGAAAGACTCCACGAAAGGCGCAGCACAAGCCGGATATTGCACCGACCATCGACAGTTGTTTATTGAAATATTAGAGCATTGTAGTTACAAACAGAAAGTGTTAACAATCCACAGATGGGAAAATGTATACAAGGCATACAGGATGATTCAAACACTAGATAGTTTAGATATAATTTGATTGTAGCATTTGATTGTAGCAAACAGGAATGCAGAAAATATATACAATAAAAATTTTGAAAATAAGAACTTAGTTGACAGAAATTTTTTTTTGTCTAAAAGCTTAAACGAAAATGTCAGAAAAAGATAATAAAAATAAAATTTGAAGTTGGAGGACTCCTAAAACAATTTGGAAAAGGTTCAAAAATTTATGTCTGAATTTAGAAGTTAAAAAAAGAAAAAAACATAAAAATTATTCCCTTAAAAAAAAAAAATAAATAAAAAATTAGAAGAAGAGGAGAAACACAAAAAACAAAAATTATGACTATTAGCTGTAACAGAAATTTGAAGAAAATTAATAAAAATAAAAATTCAGAGGAGTGAAAAAAAATGTAATGAAGAATCTAATTTCTTTCTTTCTTTCTTTCTTTATTTATTTATTTATTTTTTTTTGTAAAAAATTTTGATTATAAGTTAAGGAGATTATTGTATATAGAAAAATTTTGATGTTATTTGAAACATAACAGTAATGTAAACCGAAAGGAAAAAGTGTTTTATGACCTAGGAAGATTATATCTGAGTTCTTGGAGTCTGATTAAATATGTTGGGCATAATGGATCGGGTGATCTGTCCTGAAGCTTGATGGTCTTTGTTGTAATATTGGGAGTTGACACACTGGATGTGGTTGGACCGGCATTGCTCGGTTTGGTGTCCCTTGCCACAATGCGCAATAGTAGCAGTTGGAGTCGCAATTGTTACGATGATTTCCAGGCGCTTGACAGCTGTGACATCAAATCAGAATGATTCTCTTATTGATGAAGCATCTTGAGAGACCTATATAGATGGATTTAAGGTTAAGAAGCTGGATTGCCAAGGATTATGAACACGGGAGTTCTACGGGATGCTTGTTTGGATCCCTTTTGTGTGGAATTACTTTTCTATTGATCTCAAGAGTGTTTCCGTCGTCTCTGTAATCAGTGTTAGTTTTAATAGTTTCGGCTATTTCGTCAGGAGGGAAATTTGTAGGCACATTAAGGAGGATGAGAGGGCGAAGCCTTGGCTTTTTATTACTAAGTTGAAGACCTGAATCGTGGAGTTTTTCCTTGAAGTTGTTTTTTTGGTTGTTGTCATGAAACTTAATTTCGATAAGATTGTGAGTTTTGAAAATCTTTTTAACTTTCTGTTTGAGAGCAAGATTCTCAATAGCCTCGAAGTTGTTGTCCGTTGTTTCTTGAGTGGATGGCTTAATGATTAATGGTGTTGGAGGTCTCTTTTGGAATGACATTAGTGGCAGCTACTTTTGTCGACGGTGTAACAGCGAGTTCTTTTAATGTATCCAATTTTTCTGACATCTCGTGCATTTGTTGTGCAATGGAAGCAAATCTGTCATCTTGAATATTAGAATTTTTATTTTGGAGTCTTGAATATTAGAATTTTTATTTTGGATAAGAATTTTTATTTTACTTCTTTGCAAGATTTTCTTTGAGCGATCGGCAGTTGATACTTATTTGAGGTTTTATAATCAACCTTTTTGAATACAGTTGCTAGCAATTTGTCCAGATCATCTGATGGGTCAAAGACTGACCATTCTGAAACATCTGTGGTATCAGTGATATGCGACCCAGGCGAAGATTCTCTTGAACTGACATTTTGTTCTTGCGACAAATTTTGTGACCTGGGCGTCCTTCCTTGGAATGTAGATGGTTTTGACTGGACAGAACGTCTAAGAAGTGATTCAGTATCTCTATTAGAAGATGAAAAGGGTTGAAATTCCTTTGGATTTTGACGTTCATAACGATCATCTGCAGGTGGCGTCTTGCGACCTATTCTATGTGGCAGAGTATTCCTCCCGATTAAAATTCTTCCACTATTTGCCATTGGATTTTGACGAGTACGTGATCTCTCTCGTGATCTGGTAGGTGATCTATTTATGCTATCACTAGGCAGAGTTGGCGTTGTATTCCTTCCGATCCTGATCTTATCATTACTCAAGCTCATCATTTGAAACTCAAAAATATTAAGAGTATCCAAATAAAAACTAATAGGGGGGAAATTAACTGAAACAATATAAATAATGGCAATGACGAGTCAATTTCGGGCCTCCAAGAAGCCCCAAGCAAAGCGGTTAAACAATTAAGAGAGAGGCAGAAGTCCGTTGTTCCATTGTTGCAATTGATAATTGCTGATGCCACCATCAGTTGTAAAGAAAATTCGCTTGAAGAAATTCCCAACAAACATCTGATCAGAAGCGAAATAGCTAGTTAATGCCCTAACCTATGTGGGAAACGAAATTATTATAAACAAATCGTGATAGATGATATAGTTGTTTGGCAGTCTCACAATGAGTTCAAAACTTATTTAGTACTATTATTGAGGTAAAATTTGTTGGCTTCCCCAACCTAAGTCGGAAAAGAATCCTTATGGATTTAAGATGAGGAATTGATATCTGATAATGTGGTAAATTTGGGGGGAAAAAAACCAAATAGTTAAAGATATTGTGACGACCCCATCTTATGTGTAAAAATGAAATCATGATAATTTTCGATGAGAGACAGAAAAATATCTTGTTATAAGTCCTACGAAGTATAAGATGTTCTAACTAGATAAGTATTGTGATAGAGCCTCAACCTATATGGGAGAAAAATAAATGATGATTTTCATGGTGAAAAATATGTTTGAGACAAGAAAAATGTCTACGCCACATGAGAAAGCTATAACAAAAGATTTTATTGTTATGACCCCAACCTATGTGGGAGAAAGATAATGTTAAAAATCAAGTTGATATAGGTGTTTAAGTCAAATGATATAACTGTAAGTTGTTAAAAAATAACTGAGACAAAATGAACCTGATGCATCCCCAACCTATGTGGGAATAAAAAATCTTTGGAATTTTGGTGAGGAATTGATACTTGAGCATATTAAAAGCATACAATAAGACTCTGACAAAAGATGAAAAAATCATAAAGCCCCCCAACATATGTGAGGAACGAAGAGTTGTCTGAAAAGTTGATGATGAGTTGTGATAGATGTTGGTGAAAGAATGAAACAGTTATAAGAACCGTTCACTAGAAAATGACGACTATCCCCAACATATGTGGGAGAAAAAGAGCGGAATCTTAAAGTGTAAGTGCAATTGATGGTAGCAATCAAACGAATTTTAAACTATATTAAACTGAGTAATAAACTAATAAAAACTAAGACTAATTATGAAACTTTATTAATTGAGCACCAACTAATGTGGGAAAATAAACAGAAAAAGTTTCTGGTTGAGTTGTGTGATGTATATAAGGAATTATAGTTACAATGAGAAGACATTATTAGATGCATAATGTGTTTAATGCATAAAGAAATATTGATAAATTTGAGATTTGCTGAAAGCTAATTGGCATTTGGCCAGGGATAATTAATTTAAAAGAAATGCTAAATAAATTAGGTACAGGCAATCGTTATGTCAAAATATAACATAAATATAATAACACAACGTAAATTTGCATTTATTAACGATGTAATCAACAGCAGCTAATAATTTGGCCAGGGACTGTCCTGTTGGAAAAATACAATATCACAACGATTTTATTCAGAGCTAATATGATTAAAATAATTAAAGGCCCTAAGCTATGTAGAAATAATCAGCATAACAATGTTCAAACATATGTAGGTACTGGAACAGTGAGAGCTAGTATATAAACAATTATAAAAAGTTCAAGCATGTTAAACTAATCATAATAAAGGTAAAAACCCTAAGATATGTGGATTAATTAAATAAAACATTGTACTAAGATAAGTACAAATAAAAGAAACAGAGGAAAGGTAAATAAACATTTTAATAACAAGCAATGTATAAGAGACTATATATAAGAAAAAATAAAGCCCTAATATATGTATGATGAGTAGAAGAAGCATTGTATAAACCTATGTGGAACCAAAAAACAATATTTAATGAGATTGTAAACACTGACTTTGATATTGATATACGTCAACATTATTTTGAGATTATAACTAAAAAGATTTTTAACGATCAAATAAAAATATTAAAGATATGCTGGGTCAAGCGTGATGAGAAGGACTTAACTGTATTTTTCTCCATATGGTTTGTTTTGGTTTTACTATGGAGAATGGAACACCATTTATAATGTAAAAGTGATGCAACTTTAAAAATTAATTATAAATCAAGGGGTGGGTGAAAATTAAAAAGAGAGATGTCGTTAGATTACAAAAATTTAAGAGAATTACATATTAAAAATTTTGACTTGAATAAAAACGTTAAAATATTAATTATGGCGACCAAAGTCAGTGTTTACAAATTAGCATACTCTAACATAGCGACAGCCTATACCGAGAACCTGTCATATTTTAGAAATGAATCTGTAAAAAGAGTACCAGACCGCTGAAATTTAAAAACTATATAAATTTGAAAAGGAAATAATATGAGCGATTGCAATGAAATGTTTAAAACTAAAATTGAATAGGAAATAATATTGTTTAAAGAAGCCAAAGTTAGTGATGATATCCACTTGCAGTGGATGGCACGTTAAAATGGCGATCTGGTACAATAAGCCTAAATCAATGGAACATCAGACTTCAAACACTCAGTTAAAGAAAAATAGGCCTCCCGGAGCCCGGAAAAGACTCACTAGAGATGCCTTGAAGGATTACATCCTAGAATTAATAAAAATTTAAAAGGAAAAATAGATATTTATGCTTTTTAAGAATATTTTTTGGGACTCCAAAGGAGTTGTTGCAGAGGTGGAATCTAGATCAGTAGTTTAGTATATAAGACATGCTAACTTGAATCAATCTTGAGGTACCTTTTGATAGATGAAGGTTGGCAACGTCGATAATTAAATCCCTTTAAATTCAGTTTTCGCCAATTTAATGAAAAGTAAGTTTAGAAAAGTTTATAAGTAGACATATGTAAAACATTAAATTACTTTCTCGAAATTATCAACTGTAAAATTTTATTAACATACATTCTTGAGAAAAAAATTCCATTAGAACTCTACAGATAATTAAGCGTTAGTTTTCATAAAGCGACACTTTAATAGCGCGGTAGAGCGCGGTACTGCTATATGATACTCTGGCATCAAAAGTTGATTAAGAAAAACAAAGAAATAAAACAAATAAAAACTGAGAAAAAAATAAAAGTTTCAACCTAAAACCAAAAGATGGCGAGGGACGTTCCACTGTATTAAAATTATATTCTTTTAAATGATATAAAAAATTGTATACCGTACTTTTTTACTGATATTAAATGAAATAATAAATATTTGTTAAAAGTCATTTTTTATACGTAATTATCGTAAGATAAACTAATTTTAAAATTGTACACAAAATTTTTTTGATTCACTTAAAAATTTATCTAGATATGGCGACTTACACAAAAAGTAAAATTAACATTAAGGGGACAAATTTTTATTTTGTGACGCAGCTACATTAACTGTTAACAGAGCCCAAAGCCAAAGGATAAATACTTTCCTCGTGAAAGGACTCCTCTTTGCTCTGAGTATAAGCAAAAACCGGTTCTGAAGCTTGCGAAAAGGTGTTTCATTTCTCAAAGAAACGCTTGTTGAATCTATTTCCTTGCTTCGGTTGCAAGTTGCTCACTTATGAAACAAACATAAGCGCTCAAACATAAACACTCTAACCCGTACAGTAAAGAGACTAAACCCATTCGCGTTTTACGAAAATTACCTGAATGAGAAGCGTTAATGTGTGTGCAGTTTGCAAAATAAAAAGATATCAACCAAAATAAGGTTTGCTCAAATTATCAGATTTTCCAATCCCAATGAATGAATCAACATACCCTTGTCATCAAACTATGGGTGCTATCGGAAATTTTAAAAATATGGCCCGAATAGTTTAGTTAAGTGAGTTCTTTAATGTTCATTTCACTGTGTTAATTCACAATATCTCCAAAAAAAAAAAAAAAAAAAAAAAAAAATCGAATGAATTAAATTTTTGCTTGTACTCATGAAGTTCATATTTCCAAAGGTGATAATTCTAAAAGTGTAAAGAATGGATTTTAATATTTATTATTTTTGTTATTATTTTAGTATATAAAAAAAAATTCCGATTGCAAGGTATGCAAATTTTTACTTCATTAAAATTGTGTAATTCAAAATCAAAAAATACAAAGGGTGAACGAAATCTGTATAATAGCTGTTTGAAACTGAACCCCCAGTCGGATAAAACGATAAAAAAAAAAAAAGTTTCATTCTTCTTACTAAATATTTTCAAAATTAAGAACTTTATTTTAGTGTGAATACCTTCACAATTGTTCGATGTACTTTATTTAAGAAAATTACGAAGAAAATCCTCAGTGGCCATGTCGTATGATTATGCGGCATGTAAAAGATCCCTGGAGTGCCTTATTGGATCTTGGCATTTCCGGCAAAATTAAATTCCTAGTGCACTTTAGCACCCAAAAAGAGTCTCGGTGCTGCCATCTAGTGTGGCAGAAACTAGACGTCCAAATTAACACGGCCAACGGTATCTCACCCATTGTGGTGGCCACTGAAAGAGTGGATACCACTTCTGGAGAACGCACTAGGTCTGCTCATCGGGAAGACTTATTGTGCAGCTCATAGGAAATAAAAAAATTTAAAAAAAAAATAAAAAACTTTATTTAAGAAATTGGGATTCCGTCGGAAGAAGGTTCATCTTATCAAGTTCCGTGTGTCGAAAAAAACATGGGATCCACTGTACTAGATTACTCTATTTTTATTGCTTTTCGAACGTTCCGTCGTAATATGAAATGATGTATTTCTGCGAATAATATGCTATTTTTATATCTGCTTTGAATTTTCACCTGTTATTCATGACTGTTAGGTCAAGTTTAGACTATTTAAAACCAGCGCTGTCTACGCTTATTTTGATAATGGCTCAAAATGTCGATATGGAGAAAAGCCACAGTTTTGGGGGGAAAAATGCGTTTGTTGTGTAATTTTTTAATATTTAAAAACTCAATCCAATGCTGCATTAACTGGGCTCATAAAAATTGGCAAAATCTCAGACGTGACTTCGATAATTTTCATCTCAGAGTGAAAATGTCGCCAAATCGGTGATTTTTAAAAAAGTTTAATAACTTGTGTAGCTTGTTAGCACTACAAAAATACAACTCAATTTACTAGTATGTAAGAAACGCTAAAAGACTCCTAATAACAATACACGGCAACCACAACCGTGAACTTAATACAGATCTCCCAGCTTCTCAAAAAACGGAAATGAATCAACTAGTAATAAAAGGATGTTCATCGAATTCTATCACAGTCATTTTTCTGGTGGAGGAGTGCTGTAGCGCGTAGTACAAAAATAAAATTCCAATTCACTAGTATACGAGACGTGTTAACTCGATTCTATGTTGGGGCACCTTTTCATAGATGAATGTTAACATTGTCAATACGACTCTCCCCACAACTTTCACAGTATTTAAGTTATTTGTCTGTTCTAAGGCCCAGTTAATTCATCGCGGAAAAATTATACGTATAATTTAAAATCATCGAATTGCTTCAAGCTTAAAGTATGCCCTTTTTTCTTATTATCCTTGGCGACAGAGCTTCGAAAAAGAGCGTTGAAAAAGCGAAGGGAGCACGGGTCGCAATGTGTGCAACAGTGAAAGCAGTTCACGCTTGGCGAGCGATAGCGAGTCGGAGGTAGTAGCTCCTTAATAAATACAAAAAAAAAAAATTAAGAAAAAAAAAGTCAACTGATTTCGCAACGTTTATTGTTACAAAATATTATTTTAAAAGTTTCTCTATATAACATAAAAATATAATGGTCTAACACAATTTTCCATTGTTGTCGGAGCATTTTCATTGGCCGAAAAATCACGTGGTAGGATCCAGTTTTTCCTCATTCATTTCTAATTGTTTTGGTAATCATCGGTATAAAATTAACAAAGGTATATAAAATTAACAAAAGTCGTAAAGGTATTGTTTTCCTTTAAATATTTTTGTATCCCTAATTTAAAGTTATTTTTCAGTACTGCTATTATTAGTGAAAATTTTAAATTATGGTTGTGAACTCAAATTTTTTTGAACAATATAATTTTATAAGAATATAAATGTTATTTTAAAAGATGATTACTTCGAAAAATCACTTCTGTTCACCAAATGTTTATAATACTAATAGATAGTAATATTTGGACGAGGGAAGTAGAGGCGCAAGAGTAAGCAAACAGAATTCCTTTTAGTACATATATGTTAAGTGAATAATTTTAACTTTAGAGGAAAAACTGTTTTCTGCCAAGAAAAAACAATTATTGCGAAGCAGACATCGGGGTTGGTGAGTGGTAGCGAACAGGGGGCTTAGCCCCCTAGTACTTGGTTATAATAAGTTCTAGTCTAGTACTTATTATAGTTGCCAACTGATAGTCAATGAAACTGAATAAACTAATAAAAACTTAAAATGGATTCATGGAAACAGCATGTATATCCTACATCTTTCATACTAACTATATAAAATATAGCTTCGTAGTTCAAATACGGTTATTTCCTTATTCAAATAGGACATAAAGAAAATTTCAAAATTAGACAGTCTAACTCAAGTAAAATAAAATTATAAAATACAATGTACAACTTCCAGTTTTCTAACAGCATATTTGATTAGTTTCTGGAAAATATATTTCTGGAAACCATTCCGTAGAGTTCATTCGGTGAAGTGGAAAGTGCTTTTCCACCATATTTATAGGGGGAGCTGTCCCACTTAAAGCTGACTTATGCTCGTACTCGTAGATAGCGACACATGTAATAAAGATGTCATTTAAGTTAAGATTCGAAGGAAAAAAAACGCTAACTTGGCTTTTGCCTCTCCAACACAAGTCCTATTTTTCTCAACGTTTCATTCAATATGCATGATACGCCACGACTTCTGCGTTAAAAATGCACGCCAGATGGTTCTGTCTCGTTTATTTCTGATATTCTTTTTAGAAGTTTGTAGTTATCGTTTTGGCAACGTATGAAATGTCGTCTGTTTTATGCAATTTTTAAATTAAAAAAGCAAGCCGATATTTTTCGATATTGATAATGTTACGTATTTTTAGAATCAGGTTATGAGTCAGTCAAAAATCTTATTATCGCGATATTTGCTGTCTAAACAACGCAGGGTGTTCCGTAATGGCTAACTTTACTAAATATTTTTAGAATCATGTTCAAAAAATAAAATTAAAATATTATTCACATTAGGAATCAAAAATTTAAATTTAATCGAAGAAAAAATTTTGCCAAAGTTTAACGGATCACTAGTGGTGAAGGTGGAGCCAAAATCATCAAATCTCGTTTGATTTCAGATGAAAATACAAAGGGGTTGAAATGCGTATATTAAAAACACGACTAAGTTTCATCGAGCAACAAAACTGGCTGTAATTTTTTCTCCCGCCTTCTTTAATACTGATTTGACAGAATTCGTTAACTTTTAGGTTCTCTTTGTCAATTAATTAAATTTGTGGCTCCTAATCCGTACACTTTATTTAATTTCAAACAATTTTTCTGAAGATGTATATTAACGGTTAATAGGTTATCCCTATGAGGTTTTGCCTTTGGCAAACTTTTGCCTTACAATTTTGCCATAAACGTAAGGTAAAATTTTTCTATAAGCATATTACAAATTTTTTTATCATATGCGTATGGCTAAAATTTGCCATACCTATATGGCAAAAGTGTATGGTAAGATTTTACTATTGGTAATTATTATATAAGAAAATTTAAACTTTATTGAAAAATACTATTTTTAATGGATTGGTTTAATAAACTCAGAATGGAACTGGTTCGTCGGAGTTGCAGTAAAACAAGCCTTCACCCTTCCACAACCATATCCACTCTTCCATATAAATGACTCATTCCATTATTTTACCATATGCCTATGGTACTTCCCTTTAAACATACTATAAGGCTATGGTGTCTTGCAATATGAATGCCATACAAATTCATATGGTAACCATATACTTAGTCGTCTTTCCATATAAATGTCACATAAATTTCTTTGGTTACCAAAGGCTTATGGTATATTGCCATATAAATTTCCATGGTAGCTTTAAGTTACCATAGATTGCCATAGGTATGTCTATGGCATATTTTTCTAAGGGTAACGAAAACATTAGTGAGAAATTGTATCAAGCAATGTCACAGTTGGGAATTTGTTAAAAATTGGTCAATCTCACAAGAATGACACTTAATAGAATAAAGTTGGGATCAGAAGTATCAGATGTAAAAAATTGGTTAGTCTCATAAGAATGACACTTAATAGAGTAAAATGGAGTAAAGTTGGAATCAGAAGTATGAAATGTAAAAAGTTGGTTAGTCTCATAAGAATGACACTTAATAGAGTAAAGTTGGTATCAGATGCTTTCTGTACTAAAGGGGGACTGAAACAGGGAGATTAACTGCCATGTCATCTGTTTAACATAGCACTAGAAAAGAAAATTGGAGACTCTGATATACAAACACAGAATGCAATTTTCGTAAAATCCATACAACTGCTAGCATTTGCAGATAATATCGTAGGATAAACTAGGGCAGCTATAGTCGATTCTTTTTGTTCACTCAAGGCATCAGCAGCAGAAAAATAAATGATTGTCAGTCAACGATGAAAAACTAAATTCGTGGCAATAACAGAATCGCAAATCTGCAACCACTGAAAATTAATGAATATGGTTTGAACAAGTGGCTCAATTTAAATATTAATGTACAATAGTAAACAATAATCATGACGTAAAAATTGAAATAAAAAATAGAATTAACATGAGCAACAAATGTTATCATGGATTGAGAAAGTAGTTCAAATCTAAATACATAAGTTGTGAAACAAAAATGCAGTTGTACAAGACACTAGTGAGAACAATAGTTTTGCATGTCAGTGGTTGCTGCCATATAAAAGGCAATTAACACTAGATTGCCTAAGGAAGTCATTTTGACTGCTTTTAATTTCAATTAGAAAAACAATGATGCATGTTATAACACAATTTCTTAGAATTGTGTAATCCATATAATTTTTTTATTGTTAATATTTACCAAAAACTTGTTGTACTAGGAGGCTTCGCCCCCTGCTCGCTGTCGCTCGCCAACACCCGGAACTGCTTTCGCAGTTCATTTCGGATTGCCTCGCAATCCAATGCTCGCTCATTGGATACGTTATTAACGTCTAGCTTTTGTATACTTTTTTGAATACTGAAGTTCCAAAAACTTCTCACTGTAGAAAATTCTAAACCTGTACATTTCAATATTAATTTGAAATTGCAAACAGTTCACATATTTTTCTTAATCACACTATTCTAAATTTCAGTTGTTGAGAAAAGTAACTGTTGTAAGTTTTGTTTTAAGTCTTTCCCACCCGAGTGTTAAAGCCATGTGTTGTAAAACAATATGAAATAGAAGTCTGAATAGTAGAGAGAGAGAATTTCTTTAAAAACACAATTGTTAATTTGGGCATTTGGCGATACAACACTTATAGAATTGAAGGATTTGTTACGTCGAGAGCTCAGGTATCTTAATTTTGATCTAGTTGCGCTTCTATGTCACTTTGATTTATGTTGCTAAGTTAACTTTCAAAAAATTCTATGGCTGGCAACAGCATTTTTATTTTTTAAGTTGTTTATTTTTATTTCTTTTAGAATTCGTTCTTTTTTTAGCGAAATGTTTTTTAACCTAACAGAAGTCTTTGCCGACTGTTTTCTCTATAAATGAAGAAAATAAAGTAAATATTTAAGTGTTGTGAAAAGAATCTTATTTAGTTGTACAAAGTACTTCAGCCAAAATTTGGGAGCCACGTAAGAAAATTATATATATTAGATCAGAGACACATCATTAAAAGGCAGAATTCTTTGGAATGCTTAAACAAAACAAAGCAAACGTTGCTACCGGCGGAAAAGAAATACAGCCAAAATTTGGGAGCCACGTAAGAGAATTATATATATTAGATAACTGTAAGTAATATAAGAGATATTAAAAATTAATTAAAAAAAAAATTCTTTACACATTATTTATTCCATTTCAATGCAGTCATTTTGACTGCTTTTGGTCAATATAGGTATATACTAAATTTCAGTCTTTCCAGTGTTAACAAAGCAGAAGAAGAGAAATTGAGGACTTTCGAGAGAAAAACATTAAGAAAAATTTTTGGTGCAGTAAGAGAAAACAGAACTTGGAGGTTTCGTCACAACCATGATCTACAATAAAAATACGCAAAAACCTAACATAGTAAAAGTGATCAAGGTTTCTCACATAATGTAACAAGATAACACATGATGAAAATCCGGACATAATGAAAATCCTGTTAAAAAAACAATCTTCGAAACACCAGAGGGAAAAAGAGGAAGACCTAGACCAAGATAGTCAGATAGAGAAGAGTGGTAGTTACAGGACTTGGGGAGTTAATAGATGGAGAAATATAGCATCGAATTGGTCGACGGCCTTGACCGGTAACAATCTGTAGTGACTAAGAATCACTTTCACTTTCTGAATGTGGTTGTTAAAAAAAAAGATAAATGACGTAAGTATTATATATGTTGTCAAGATATGTCGAAATCAAAATTATGTGACATTGACATCTTTACTGATGGAAGCGTGAACTAACCAGAACAAATATCCAACTGCATTCATACTTGACATCATATAGCGACTGAAGTAATACCTTTCAAAATATTTTGCTGTATTTTTGTTATACGCCATAGAGGAGTACGTTAATGGGTTAATTCCTTTTCATGTAATTAAAGTTCATTTCTCCATCTAAGATTTGAACTTATCTCATAGGGAAACAGAACTTCTAAGCAAAGTTTCGGAATGACTATAAGTCAAATTCATCTCAATTATTGAGAATTGTGGTGCATTATTAAGAAATTTATTTGGGAAGGATTAATCCAGAAACAACAACGACGGGTTAATGACTGACTATTCACAAATATTAGAATGTATAGAATTATATATGTACAGAATTCGAAGCATTGAATCTTTACAATTATGGCCTTGCTGTTTGAATTTAACACATTAGATAACGGAATTCTGGAATAAAAGTTTTAAAAACTTTGCCTTTGAGAATTTTTATGGTTCAGGAAATCTAACCAGAACCACTACCAATGAGTTCATCGCCTATTCACTTAGCGTATTCGAAATAATTACAATTATCCTTCAAAGGCTTGGATTTTTTGGAAAAAAACTGAAGAGACGGGAGGAAACAAGTTTCAGAAATTTTTTAAGGGAACCATACCATAACTACTATAAGATGGGTTCATCCCTCATTCACGTAATGATTTTACTTTATTACCGGCGCTGAACAACAGACCCAATTCTGAGTTTACGACTATCAATGTTCAACTCCGTAGCCTCGTAATATTGAACCCAATGCAAAAAACAAGCATTGTATCAAGCCTCTCCTGGATCAAGAATCGGGACAAGAGAGCCTCAATGGAGAATTTTTTGTCGGAACTAACCTACATTTGCGTTACATGGAGAAAGAAACTCCGAAAACCACCACGGTAAACCCGAGGGCAAGGGAATTCATCATAATTACATTGAGGATATTTTGAGTGGTCAATGCGAGCTGGTAGCGGAATTCGTATCAGCCACCACTGGGATTTGAACCTACATCGCCTGATAGGGAAGCGAAAGCTCTATCCCCTGCTCCACCACGGCACCTCATGTAATGATTAAAAGCAACAAAAAAAAAAAAAAAAAAAAAAAAAAAAAAAAAAATTCAACTTCATATCCTGTTGTTTTGGATCAAAATTATACGGTACTGGGCATTCTGAATACGCATAATTTTGAAAACATTATAAGATGTATAGTTTGTCTAAAGTAAGAACTCTCCTAGTCATTCGTCTGGGGCTGGGACGGTGACTATGGTAACGAGGTATGACTATTTTAAGTAGGGGTATGGGGACATTGTTTAGGACAGCGTATCGGAAAGAGAAAGGGAATCTTTTTCTTCGGTCTATTATGTTTGCCCTAGAGTGAAGAAAAGCTCAGACTTCGTGGCGGGGGGAGTGCTTACCTTAGACAAACTATAATAACAGCTCGCCTTCATAAACCTATAGTTTTTTATGCAAATCATAGGGTATACGAAACTCCTGAGCGGGGCAAGTTTTGAGACAAACTCGCTTTAACCACCTGCCCAAATATCCTGTAGTAAGGATATTATATGATATTCCTATATATTCAAATATATTCCTATAGTATATTCAAACTGAAACTAAATTTACAAGAACTTAATACAAAAATTAGTCTTATTACTGATATTGCCTTTCATGTATTATTGTATTTTAAATATTTCTTGTGCAAAAATACTATGATGCAAGATTATCGGAACGCATTTTTTATTTTTATTTTTTTTTTTTTGCGAGATATTTCATTTTTAAATCAAAACCATCAAAATTGTTGCATATCCTTTGACTTATTTGTAAAGTTAGAAGGAAGAAAAAAGAAAGAAAAATTTGGCGATCGCTTTTCTATCGCTGAAGCAGACAAGTACAGAGTGATAAACATCCACAAGTACCCGTATAGAAGCGATCGAAATCGCCATAAATCGCCTGTGGTCATCCGGACATTCTTTTCCCTTTTACCTGCTGATGGCTCTGTCTACCATTCCAGGGGCTGATTCCATATAAAAGTTTACTTATTTTCAGGTAATAAATCTTTACAATTGACCTTTAATGCATATCATTAGTTTCAACCTTGAATTTCTTCCAATTTCAACGAACAATCTAACGAGTGGTATTTTTATAATACAATCAAGAGTGAAAACAATGAGCAACTATATTTTTAACTAAGCGCCAATGTCCGGTTTTCAACGCTGTTTAAAAGGAAAATGAATTAAGCCTTTGCTCGATAGAAAAGCAAAGCTATACCGCTTACTCGCATAACGGATGTAAGAACTGAAGCGGATATTTAAAGACTACACAGAAGACGAAGCTGGTATTAAAGCAAACCATAGGGTGGACTTTTCCAGTGAAACTTAACATAATTAAACAATAAAGTTCTAACATGGGATTTGGATAACAGTGAAGAAAAATGTATATTAATCTTAAGAGCACAGCTAACGTTAATAGTAAAGATAAAGAGTTATTTACCCCTTTGGTTACGGTGTACCATGTTAAGTCATCACACGTGGTCCACATGTTGTACCAGCCGTAAGCAAAAGGTTAAACTGGTTACTCTACTAAGTTAGGTTTAAAATACCAAGTTACGAAGAACAACGTTAAACATATTAGTCAATTGTTTACTATTCCAGCATACAAGTATATCACTAGCGTCTCCTGTTTCTGGCAGCAAACACCATTTATTTCAAAACAGAAATTATGAACTGCCGTAATCACTCTCGAACTATATATTGGAACATAAATTTGGGTCTACGATTTGGGACCCAGGGAAGTACAACAGAGGTTCTTTTATCTTTGGATATTCTGAAAACTTGGTCATCCAATTCCATCTACATTTTTGATTTCTTCTTGGCTTAATTTTCATTTTATCTCATTGGGTTTGGTTATTTATTTAGTTGACGAACCATAAGAAAGTAGGTAATTTGAAAGCTGTGGGCTCTATATACGACGCACAAAAAGCAGCTCTACTCACTGCGAAACAACGAGGTGCACGGAGGAAATTTGCATACGATAGAGTCAAGACAACAATCACAGAATGACGTTCACCTGATATTTAACGTTGAAAACCTGTAAAACCTGGCTCAGCCTGGCGTTGAAAACCTGGCTCAGGGGACAGAGTGTTCGCCTTCCAATGAGGTGAATCGAGTTCGAATCCTAGCGATGGCTGGTCGCTACGTTCCTGCATCTGGCTTGCACCGACCACAGTGCTGACGTGAAATATCCTCAGTGGTAGACGGATCATATGTTAGAAATTTCGCTTAATACTTGATCCAGGAGTTCCCTTGTCTTCTGGAGTAGGGAACTTCGAGTTTCTGTACCTATAAATGAAACTATGTGTGGCATTTTGCTGCCGTGCTTAGAAACTCGAGCTCATACCTCTGAATAACTATATCGGAATTCTCATCTCGACTCGATCAGTTGAATAGACCGGTCACTAGAAGCCCATAAGTAAACAGAGTTTTTAATTACCTCCCTGCACTTCATAATGATCATAAGAATGAAATTATCTAAAAGCTTCCTAACTCACTTCTTTTTTCTCCACACTTAACCACTTACCTGGAAATAATTCTTAGCAGTATAGTTCTTGTCTGGCCACCAGTATGCCTTGCCACATCTCATGGACGAGAGAACGCACCCGGAGTCAGTAGGTATTTATTCAAAATCAGGTATGTCATACAACAGATTTGAGAAAGACGGATGAATGACATAGCTAAATATGTTACTAATCTTACAAATCTTTACAGTGATAAGATTTTAAAGTATAATTTCTTTTTTTTTTTTTTTTTTTTTTTTTTTTTTTTTTTGCGAGGATAAGTAACTTTAAATAATATGTAGTTTTCATTTCATTCAAGTTTGAATGAGGTTGAGAATTGTAAAGTCTTAACAGATAACATGCTATTTAAATGAATATATATATATATATAAACACTACTTTTAAAATGATCATAAACAAAAAATCACATTATGAAGCATTTTCAGGACTATACCTGTTAAAGATTGTGTGACTTAGTAATTTTACATATGAAGATATCATAATATCTCATTTTAGATATAATTGAGTAATCTCATTATAAAAAAAAAATTTATGAATTGTCCCGAGAACAAAAAAATGAATAAATCAAAACCCCTAATCTAGACAACGAATCTTCAAAGTTGTTATTATTTCAATTTTACACTTTATGATACGTTTTTGTAAGTTAATTCAATTTTAACATCTTTCTAACTCACTTTAATCTCTAGTGTATGCCCTTTTTCATATTGGTTAGAGCATTTGGCTTTGGGTACAAAGGTCCCTAGTCTAGTCCCAGCTGTTGACTAACGAACAGTCTTTGTATGCTTTTCCACAATGGCAAGCTGATTTTATAATTTCAAAAAAGAACAATTTATTTAAGGGACAACGACTTTTTCTACATTTTAATTTTAAATAATAATAAAAAATTTTCACCTGATTTTCTTATGTTGATATACAGCATTCAGGATACAGCCCCTGTATTCTGTACAGTCCATAAGCGGAAACATAAAGATAGGGTGTAGTATTAAAGGGCGCACCCCGCATAGTCTAAGAAAGAGCTCTTTCAATCCCGAAATCTGCTGCTGGGGCGGTGTGCACGACTTCGGAGGATATGGACTCATCAAAGTCAAACCTCAGCCAATAAAAAGGATGAAAGTGGCTAATCTTCGGAGGGCGGTATCCAATATACCCGCACTTAACCTCGAGTCAAATTCCTGTTCCAACACTTCTGGAATTGTTTGAAGTATACTTTGGAATGGTTAATCTTTGAAAAAGGAAAAGAGAAAAAACATGACAGAACAGGTTTTTCACACTTTTGCTTTCAGAAGTTTCTAAAAAGGGAAAGAAAAAAAAAATTTTTTTTTTCGTGTAAGATTCAGTAATTTTCAGTACAATAACTATACACAAAAATTCTTACGTTAACCCATCAATGTCCAATACTAAATTTTTAATAAGATTTTTAAATTAAACATCATAAAATATAGTAGAATATGACAAGCTGTACATTAAATGTAGTTTTGAAATCTTGAATATTGCAAAATCAACAGTAAAATACTATAAAATCCTACCTGCTAACTTTTTGCTTTATCTGAAATAGCTGAGAAGAATGAAAATATTTTGTAACTAAATTAACTTTTCATCAGTTAAAATTTTAAACATTTTTTTACTATCTTGGGAGCGGAAATTTCATCTGGAGCCCTGTTTCTATTATCAATACAAGTTAAAGTTACAATTGGTTTCTAATGGCTGTTCGGAAGGTAAGTTCGCTTTTTTTTTCAAACAGAAGACTTTGATGTATTTTTTTACAGCAAACTCCACAGTTAGGCCCAATAATCATTACTATTTTTACTGTTGATTTAATAATGCTTTCTTCTGAAAATTTCGATTGATTGTTCGAGGTAGTTTTTGGCTGGTGCTTTTTGAAATATGGAAAGTGAAAAACAGCATGTTCGGCATCGACATTTCCCATCGAAAAGGTTGTCTTACATGAGAAGTATTTCATACCGAAAATACTGCTCTATCAATAAAAAAAATTATCCAGTTTCAGTGGATAAGTTGTATTGACAGTTATCCAGCGTCCAAACTGGTTTGCAAAATTTTAATCTGGCAATTTTGATGTTGAAGATGCACCACGCTTTGATAGGTCAGTTAAAAGGGATGTAAATAAAGGCCTTAATTGATACAAATCGGTGTGAGATCGCTGAGAGATAAAATGTATCGAATCCGATCATTCATGATAACTTGAAATGCCTAGGTTTATTCTCAGAACTCGGCCTAAGGGTTCCGCGGGATCTCAAGGAAAGAAATTTCTGTCGTTATGTTGACGTCTAAGATTTACTTCTCAAAGGCCAAAAAAAAAAAAAAAAAAAAAAAAAAAAAAAAAATTATTCATTTTTAAAGCCAATCATCACTGATGACGGAAAATGGGTAGTCTACAATATTTGTACTCATCTCTGAAAATTTTCGTTAGATGGTAAGATCTTTCAAACAAAAGTGCTACTCTATAAATGTCTCATACGATCAGTGCTTACATAAGCATGTGAGACCTGGACAATGACCCGTGGAGGTGAAAATATAATAGCTAGATTTGAGAGAAAAATACTGCGAAGCATTTTTGGTGGAATAAATAAAAACGGTACCTGGTTTAGAAGATCAAACACGGAACTTTACAAATCATATAGAGAGCCTGATGTCATTAAATTTATCAAAATTCAAAGGATTAAATGGGCAGGTCACATAGTAAGAATGGAGGATAGCAGGACAACTAAAAAAGTTTTCAGTGCCAGGCCAACAGGTACAAGAAAAAGAGGACGGCCGAACCTAAGATTTTTAGACTGCCTTGAAAAGGACCTACAAATTTTAAAGATAAGAAACTGGAGAACCTTGGCTAAGGGAAGAATGTCTTGGCATAGGCTTGTTGAGAAGGCCAAGGCCCATCCTGGGCTGTCGTGCCAATGAGAAGAAGAAGAAGGTAAGATCTTTCCTTAAAATGAGGAGTTCAAAAACCACCTGGATCAGTTTTTTTGCAAGCAAAGAACAAGAATTTTATAAGCGTGGAATCATGCTATTGCCAATAAGACGAAAAAAGGCATCGGTCCAGAATGGGAAGTACGTAATTCAATAAACAGATTAATCCCTATTAGAACAGTGTTTTCATTTCCATTAAAAAAAATTCAACCAATAAATTATGTTCACAAAATGTATTTGCCCATTTATAACTAATCGAAATTTCAATAAAAACAAAATAGTCGCAAATAAAAAATGGAAGATAATAATATAAAATTAAAAAATATATTTTGCAAGTAAGCTACAAAAAATAAAAAAATATTTTTGTCTGACCTAAAACGAAAAACGTAGGACTCATTAATAACATTATGTTGTTTGTTGTTGTTTCATATCTTCCTTGTATAGAGACAGAGACACTAGTTGCATGAGACAAATTTTTTTTTTTTTTTTTTTTTTTTTTTTTTTTTTTAAATAGTACTACTAGTACTACTTTCATTGTAAAAATAGAAATTCCCCCCACGTCCTTCAAAAGTGATGTACCACGACCGCCTTTTTTTAGGTCTGACAAAATTAAAATTCCCGTCTTCCGTTTGGTCTACTTAAAAAACACGCTGTATTTAAATTTCTTATTTTATTATTTTTATTTTTAGTAAGTCATTAATGATTTCCCAACATTCGAATCGCTTGGTTTCTGCAAAAGGTCAGTACCCTATTCTTGTCGGATCTGATAATTCATACTTCAATAACTTCATACTTCAATAACTTCATACTTCAATAACTTCATACTTCAATAACTTCATACTTCAATAACTTCATACTTCAATAACTTCATACTTCAATAACTTCATACTTCAATAACTTCATACTTCAATAACTTCATACTTCAATAACTTCATACTTCAATAACTTCATACTTCAATAACTTCATACTTCAATAACTTCATACTTCAATAACTTCATACTTCAATAACTTCATACTTCAATAACTTCATACTTCAATAACTTCATACTTCAATAACTTCATACTTCAATAACTTCATACTTCAATAACTTCATACTTCAATAACTTCATACTTCAATAACTTCATACTTCAATAACTTCATAAAGCGCATTTTATTTGGCTTTCTTAGTCGAAGAGTTATTTTTTATTGAATTAAATAAACGTAATTTTTTGATTGTGATATATATGCTTCGTCATGCAGTTGGAACATTGTATAACTTTTGTTCCTCATATTGTTTATACTAATAGAAAATCAACAGAATTTCATTTTTAGAAAAAGTTTTTTTTTTTTTTTTTTTTGAAATTACAGGTAAAACGCATCATTTATTTGAAGTACATTAAGTTGATGGAAAAACAAATCTAAAAACCTTTTTTTACGAATGTTGCATTAAGAAAAAAGCATTCGAGCCGAATATTCAGAAAATATTTCATCATTTAATCTCGTCGATTTATTTTACTCCACTCAACCCCTCCCTTTTTATTTACTCACTCCGAAACAAAAGCTTTTAATTCTAGCAAAATCTGGAAAGAAAAGATGAAAGATAGCCTGAGCGAGGCGTGTAGAAAAAAAAAATATATACAGATTAACAACCGACTTAAGCTGTTTCGTTCGGTTATTTTTCGAAAGGCCGCTATTTACAGCAAGAGTGGAAGAAAAAAATAATTACTGGAATAACTCAGATAATAAACGAGTTTAAAAAAATAAACAATGCTTTTGAATCAGAAGGTATAGCTGTTTATGCAAAACAAATGGATGGGGTTGCAATAAAGGCTGGTTTTTAATCGTGCGTTGATGTTTGTGAGAACAGAGGGCTCGCCTAGTTTTTCTGATTAATCATTTTTCCAGAATTTTTCTTCGGGTTCTGGATCATTTCTCAAGTTTATTTGTTTTCCTGCAAAAACATTCTATTTTTCTCCCTTTGAAAAATCTCAAAATAATGTTCTTTCTGCTGTTTTAAATGATGTTTTTGGATATTGAAGGGGATGTTTATTTTTCGTTTCATCAACTAAAGATTTTAGAGTTTCTCAACACATTTTTTAATCCACCATTACATTTAAATACAAAGATTGTTTTTGTTTTGTTGCTTTACGAACATAAGCGAATAGACGATTTGTTGAGTGAAGTGATTTGGAACGTTCGAGTTCTGTTTATTTTTTGCTTTCGCATTCAGAGGGGTGAATTAAAAATTTCTTACAAGGAGAAAAACCATCGCGTAATCATAGCCCCACACCATACTTTTATATTAAAAGCTGAAAAACCGAGTTTATAATTTTCGTTGAAAAGTATAGAAAATAAAAGAAAAAGTGAGGAAATACTTGTCTGAAGAATTTTTTACAGTACATTTTTAAAGAATTGTAATATTTTTTTTTTTTTTTCAGTTCATACTCCATACAGAGAACTTTAATATCTACAAAAGCATTTTTTTTAAATTAATAATTTTTTTTTTCGCTACTAACGATAGTAAACTTTCCTTTTAACTTAAAAGAAAACTTGAGCATGTAAGCTTCAATTCTGAAGTTTTTCTTCATTAAATTGGAAAATGAAAGATGGTGAAAGTTGAAATGGCATCGTTGTCTTTAGTACAGCAAGTAATTTTACTGCGATTCTATAAGTACATTAAGTACCAATTCTGAAGTCTTTCGTATCGTGCAATGAATAAAAAAATGAAATTGATACTGACGGATGGGGAGTTGAAAGAATTCGTAGGCTTTATAGTACGGAAAATAAGTTTCAAATCTGAAATCTTTCGTATCGTGCACTGAATAGAAAAGTGAAAGTATGGTTAAAAGGAGGCGAGTTCAGAAATTTGCAGATGTTATAAACCAAAAGAATCAAGACCCATTTTATATTGGTTTGATAAATATTCTTCGTTTATTTTAAATATTAATATTTCATCAATAATATCAAAGTACAACGATATATAAGTGCTCTATCAAGCTACAAATACTTTTTAACAGTTATTTAATAAATAAAAAAAAATTACAAAACAAAATTTTTACATTTACAAATTTTCTAATAAATAATGTTTCGCTTTCTTCAAAATTCAAAATGCGGCCAACATTTTTAAAGCACAAAGTAGAATAAAGTAGTAACACGCTCTTTTATAAAAATAAAATATAAATTAGCCAAACCTTTTCGATCGTCTCTCTACTTTACACAAAATGAGAAGATTAATTTCTAGCGCGAATCATGTAATCCTCATTTTGATTTTATGAAGAAGCACTTTATAAAATCAAAATGAGGACAATTATTATTTATTATAACTAGTTACTAGTTCACAATTATTATTTATCAAGTTAATACGAATAAATTGCAGGGATTTTAAAACTCAATATACAATATGTTATAGCTAAATACAAAATAAATAAATAAAATAAGATAAACGTCAAAGCTCTAAAACTTTTAGAATTCAGTCTCTGAACCAATCAAGACATAATACGTGATCACGTGATTCTCCCTCCACTCCCCATATGTAAAACGAACCTTTTTAACTCAAGCGTCCTAGGATCACACATACGTGATATCAATACTGTACCCTCTCACTACTATTCGTGTTACTACGCATACGTACTTACTATTTAGAACGTGTACTAAGTACGTACGTACTTAGTACGTATACTCTTAGAGTATGCGAGCCTGGGCACACGCTTTTTTCTTCCGGTCCTGCACGCATTAAAATATTGCTGAAGGTAGTTTTGTATCTATGAGATGGAATTACTTTGAAAACTACCAGCTCCTGATTGTTACTTGATAGTTTGACTTTAGTTGTACTACTTACTGATAAAAAGAAAAGCAAAGAAAAAAAAAAACCTAAATTAATTATAAATATTAAATAAATTTTTTTCTTCATTAAATTAATTTAAAAATTAATGTTTAGTTCATTATGTTACATTTATATATTTCTTTGCTATGCACTGACGCTGGTTGTTGCAGCATTAGGCTATACATCTATTGACAGTATTTTTTAAACATACTCCTTTTTTTTTATTTTTTATAATTGTCTAAACGTCCAAGAAATAGGATATGACTGATCACGTTATATTTTAACTGATGGTTAAAAATTACTCACAAAACCTTAAATTTTATTTAAAAACAACTAAAACTTTTCCCGCTAAAAACCCCCATCTTAACACATTTATTTTTAAGCTTAAGTATGATGGATGAAAAAGTTTTTTCAGTTAAACGAAACTTAAAAAATCATATTTTCAACTCGTTAGACACAAGGGGGAAAAAAATGGCGTTAAAGAACGACCACTCATTAAACTAATAGAACTCGATTGCCGCAAGTTCTTATTAATTCCGAAATTAAGTATGCGAGTCTAAAGATTGAGGCTCTTATAACCGTAGATAAGCCCAAAATTAATGCAGACAGCGTGTTTAATTACATTCATTAGCAAGTGGTGTTAAGACGCCAAGACCTTAAAGTGTCCAACTTGCCATTTTTTTCCCTTGCCTCCCCCCAGTTGTCATCCCCCTCTCTTATTTTTGTCCTTCCCCCCACTAGAATGGAATTTGACAAGGGAAATAGTTCTCTGGGGGTTAATTGTTGTGACAGAGTGACAAGTTGCGAAGCTAAAAGTACTTTAAATAAATTAGCTGATAATGAGAATTAATATTTAGAAAATTAGCAAACGTTTGTTCTTGCAGTTAAGGCCTTTTTTCGCTGAAGATTTTTTTCGCCCTCATTTAGCCGCTAAATTGTTCTTTCTGCTTCGATGTGAGGTCAAAAAAGAGTAATGTGACGAACTTCCAGTGACAGGCAAAAAATTCAACTCAACTCAACAGGTTAGATGAGAAAATGTTTTTAATCATTAATCACGCAAATTCATTATTGTTACTTTTATCTTTTAAGCTAGTTTTGTTTTTATTCGCCACTTTTTAAGAATCATTTTTCATTCGAAACTGCATTAATATTTTTTTGAGATATGATGCTATACACTCTTGTAGTGTTATAGGCAATTTCATCAACATTGCCTTTATATATATATATATATTGTGCTGATAACAATGTCTACACGTTTTATGCTGAGTTGTGTATCAGAATTAAAGCGAGATGTTTTCCAGTGATAAAATTTGAACTATGTTATTAGATATTATTGAGCATGTTGGATCGAAATAGAGAGATTTTGCACTTCCAGGTAGCATCACGCTACGTGAAACTGCAAAATCTTTTGAATACCCTTCAAATATATTGTGACCTTATTTTGATACTAAGTTTAACTATATTATCGTATTTCTTAAATTCAATTAGAATTTTCTCTTCAAAAAACTTGGAAGCCTAAAATTTTGAAGCGTATAATTTTAAAGCGTATTAACTATAACATATATATTTTTTTTTTTTAAATTGCGGATACTTTAATATCTATTTTGCGCAATAAAACTATTTAATAAATCAATCGCGTAAATTATGGTTTCACGTTAAACTGATTTTTGTGAGGGTGTTAGGAAATTACAAATTAAGAACAAGGTTATTTGTAAACTTGGTTAATTTGTAAAATATAAAACAGTTAGGCTGAAAAGCTTATATATAAATTAGAAATTGATTAAATATAAAGTTTATCAATAAAATAGAAAATTATAAACTAGGTCATTTATAGTGGAATTGCGCGAATCATAGAAAGAGTGTCATTAAAGAATATAATTGATAAGCAAAGCTTAACCGGCTGGCCACAATGCAGTTATTTTTCATTTATTTATTTTTCGCCTCTTTGATTTTAAAATAATATATTATTTCTCATACAGTATCATCAACCTAGAATAGCTCCTTAAAAGTTAAGTTGCAGTTTAGAATACGCTTTTAAACAGTGCACAGGGCTTGGGCCCCGAAAAACCAGTGCGATGAACAAGCCCAGTTTTAAACACTTTAATAAAGTTGATTAACTAAATAATAATGGCCTGTTAATAATTTTACGTAAAAAATGTCCATAGTTGCTTTATTATTCATTATTATTTCCCTAAAAGCTTTGGAGACGCTTCTCCGATAGCTTTATGTATGTAAGCTACAAGCTGAGAGAAATTGTGTCTTGTGTTCTCCAGAAGGAATTGTGTGTTATCGCTGTGTGTCAAATCTTGATTAATAATGGTGCTAGTAGCGAGAAGCTCATGTTTATCATCAGTGTAAACAAAGATATTAGGGACATGAAGCTAATGCGTATTATCACAGTAAAAACTTGATTAATGTAGATATTATGATTATGAAGCTAACATGTATGATCGCAGATCGATATAAAAACTTGATTAATAACAAGTAATTCTTACATGTCCTACTTAGATCAACAAAGAAAATTTTTATTTTAGTTACTTTTTATTAAATAATTACAATTTTTCTCCCATATAGAACTAAAATTAATTAATTAAATTCAACTAATGAATTAATATCTGAAAAAACTGTATTAACATCAAGTGCCATCCATCCACTAAAGGTTTAAAAAAATGTATTTGAACTTCAGTGGCTGAATAAAAAGTATTTTATTAACGTTAGAAAATTTGAACAAGATATAGAGTGTGAACTAATAGTAGAAATTGAAAAATAATAGTGTTGTGAAGCAGATGTGTATTATCGCTGTAGAAACTTGATGAACAAGACTAAGCAAAATAAGCTATAGCGTAAAGCTAATACACATTATCATTGAATTAACTTTATTAACAAAGATCGTATTAGGAATTTGATTAACAAGGATAATACTGACAGAAAGCTAATGAGTATTATCACAGTAGAAACTTCATTAACAAAGATAATAATGACACTAAGCTGGAATATAAGATTATAAAAGATTTTAAAGCCAACTCAAAATTTCCCTTCCACTTTTTTCTCAAGTCGAATATTTTAAGTACATTTTTTGTAGCTAAGTTATAGGATAATGATTAAATAAAATGCCAAATGTTTCCGAGATATTATTCCCCAAATAAATATCATTTTCTAAAATTTTACAAAAAAAAAATAATAATAATAAATAAATATTGTTTTCTCAAAAGATTTCTTGGGGAAGGTGTGCAGGTCTTGAAACTGAAGATTTCGATTCAAATGTAAAAAAAGAGAAGGAAAAAAGGGTTCTTTTGTATAAAAAGAACAGTTGTTAGAGTTTTATTCAGAATATACAAATTCAAATCAGTGTTACAAAACATAAGTTTCAATTTTATACTTTAACTCTAAGCCTTCTCTTTATTTATAAGGAAGGAAAATTTTACAACCCATCACACAAAAAATCCCGCTTACATATAAAGGAAAGATCTGAATGCGATACACAGTTGCCAAAAAAATTGCTAAATCTAGGCATATTTCAATCCATTCATAAAGCCGCATCAACCGAAAGAATCTCGTTTCATTCTTTTGAAGAGCACCCAAAGGACGAAGATTGTCACATACAGATTTCGGCATGCCGACATCTCAAAAAAAAGAGACTTCATTCCCTCCCCCTCTCCTCAATATCACAATCATCAGATGTGGCAACTTTAGTCCCGAAGACTTACTTTACATACCGGCATGTCTTTCTGTTAAAATGCTTCTCAAATTCAGTGAACGGTAAAATCTGAGTTGTCACTGAGTAAACGAACCGTGTATCGTCAACTAACTCCCGTTTTAAATCCCTCTCTGCCCCTTTTGCTTTGAGTCCTTATGAATCCTGCCAGCGAAATTCCCGTCGGCGACCATCAAAAGAAGTAAACGAAGTTCATACATTTTATTGATTCATACGTTATAATAAAAAGTACACCCCCTGGCTACTTATGTTGTAGTTGTGTGAGGATTAGAATGGTTGTAGATAGTTAGTTGAGAATTGAGGAAAAGCAACTAGAGAAATAGATCCTATCCCTGGGAATTTGGCCTTTTTTAAAGAAGTGAAAATACTTTTTTAAAGGGAAAAAAAAAATTTGAAAAATATTGTGAGCAAGTTAAATAAAAATTTATGTAATTATTATTTATGAATTATTTTATATATTTATTATTTAATTTAACTTAATTCAAAATGAAAAATTGTACTATTTCAGGTGAATTTTTACTCAAAAATTGGAATTTCGAAACATGAGATATTGGGCTATAAAAAAATTTGTAAGCGGAAAAAGCACAAGAAAAAATCATCGCAAAAAAACACCTGAAAAAAAGCACCATAAAACCATTTCTTAGAATATATAATTACCAAATTAAATAAATTTTGTTTAAGAGTAGAATTTCTTAATAATCATTTTATGTACTTTCTTTTATTATTATTTCTTAAACTTTTTATATAAATAATTTCATTTAATGCTTCTACAATGGAAAATTTATAAAAAACTAGTGTTTTAGTACTTCGAATAAAAATAATTCAAAGTAATTACTTGTGAAATTTTTATCTTTTTTTATATTGTAGTTATATAATGGGTATTTCTGATCTATTATTGCTTCTCAACTGACATTTAAATTTAATTTGCAGTGTATAGTTTGCGAAACAAAAATCAAATTGCACTTTAATACTTAATAAAAAAAAACTTTTTAATAAAAATTTTTTTTATATACTTGTTATTTAAACAATATTTTTTACTTGGCTGAAATTAAGTTTACTTGTTAACTATAAATTAGTACTTATTAGATCTTAGCATAACATTAATTGCAATTTTTTAAAAAAATGATAAGATTATTTACTTCAGACTGTGTTTTCTGGTTGATATCAGTTCCTTTTATTATTATATGTTACTTACTCTTTTTAAAAGTAACAATAGTTTAAATATTCAATTTTATTACTTGTTCACACTTACACTTTTCTGACTTAAGTTTAAAAATATAAAATTACAAGTAAGGTGATGTCATGATTAGTAATAAGTCATTAAATACATGTCATTAAATAGTCGTAAATTTTTATAAATTCTTCATATCTTCCATTTATTTTATTTATTTTTTTTTTTTTTTGTGGTATTAAATGGATTTTCCTCTAGTGCTTTTTTTCCGGTGCTTTTGTTTTTCCGTGATTCAAGGAAATTGTAGGATTTAAAAATTGTATTAAGAAATAGTTTTATGATATTGTTAATGAAAGGAAAAAGTAAAATTTTTTTTCATGTTACTACTAGAAAAATAAACAATGTGAAGCAAGTATAATGATTTTTGACGATTGCACATACAAATGGAGAATTCAATCTGAAACAAAATTATTTTAATAAAGAGATTCAAAACAATAAAGTGATGTTTTCATTTTAAAGTACTTATATCAATTAAGAAAAATCGTGAAAATTTTTTATTCTTTACAAATATGTTAGGGAACTAATGAATTCATCATTTGTATGAAATAATTAAAAATATATCATTTTTGTTTTCAGATGAATTAATTCTTGATGATACACAATGGAAAGTATTATCTTTATTGATAATCAAATGTAAATGACGAAAATAATTAAGGACAAGAGCTCCAAAACAAATGGATTCAGCTTAAATAAATTGTTAAGGAGTTGATTTTTAAAGCAACTTTTAATCATGCACTTTTATTATTTAAAATGAAAAAATGTGTTATAAAATTATTTCACGTAGTACATGTAATATTGGTAAATATTTTTGGTATTAGTAATATTCATATTATTTTGGTATGTGGCTAATATTATGCTAAATACATCATTTTTTATAGAGAATTTAAAGATACTCGAATTTGCTTCATTATTCCCAAACAATACGCGGAAAACAACAAATGTGCTTTATTAAGTATAACAAATATACTAGTTTTGAATACCAAGAAAAATTTCTTATATTACTTTTTTTCCCCTCATATAAATAGGTAACCACAAAACTGTGGGATTCCATTTTAAACCAATTTTAAGGATAATCTTTAATAGTAAAAAGAAATTGTGAATTAGTATTGTATTTCAATGCATAGTTTTTAAAATTCAATTGCTTTCTCCACTTTGTCACAATGTTTCAGTCTAAAATTACAGATCTGAAAAATAAAGGGGAAACCACCCACCACGCAAGCAAAGCAAACCGATAAGAGTTGCTCTTTGTAAAGAGGGTTGACAAGAAGAGGGGGAATTGAACAAGATAAAAAATATCCCCCTACTGCCTGCAATTGCTCCAGGGCATCACTTGATGCCGAGGTATTGTAGAATGTCGTGTCAAACATTTCTGTGAGTATGTAATCCTAACTATAGAGCTCCGGATTTAAAAGTGTGCACACACAATGTTGAAATAGGAAACTTTGGATTTACGAGGGGGACTTCATCGCCAACACTTTAAACCTTCAGGCTAAAAAGAAGGATACTATTGCTTGCAATACAAACTACTTTACAAAAATTTATTTCCTGGAAAGCGAGTAAAAAGTTGAAGATTAATAATTTGAAGTATTGTCTTGAAATATATAATTCTTTTCTTTTTTAATATTTTAAGCGACATCAATTGAAACTTTCAAAGGCTCGTTGATGTAAATAAAAGTAAGAGGTTGTGATCTAACCATCGTTGAACAGCCGACCCAATCTTTGAGTTCACCACTAATAATGTTCACTTCCTCAGCCTTGAACTTTTGAACTCAGCCCAAAAGACAAGGGAACTCCTGAAGTAAGCAGTGGGAGCCTTCGGGAAAAACTTTCTGATGGAACAACCCGCAATTGCGTTACATGAAGTACCAGATCACAGAAGCCTCCCACGGTTACCCCGACGGTAAGAGAATATAGGTTATTTTACGTTATCACTGTGCTCTGTGCGAGCCGAGAACAGAATTCGAATCAATCAGGCAACGCTGGGATTCGAACATGGGTCCCCACATTAGGAAGCGAACTTTCTATCCCATGAGCCACCGCGACTAGAGCAACATCGGCTACTGACTTGATATAAGAAATAAGTAGTAGTAGTTGTAAATAGTAGTTAGTATATAGGCTGGTCCGTTAAGTCTGTCCATAAAATTTTTTAAAGTCCTTATCAGAAATGAAAACAAAAAAGCAAATACAATTGGAGTCGCAAATGAATATTTAGAAGAAGAAACAAAATTGCTATTGAAATCCGACTAATCACAGTACAGTAAGGCAAGTGTAATCAGCATCAAAACAGGTTAAATTGGAGGACGAAACTTGAAAGCGTTTCTAATAATTGCCTTTCAACTCCTTCCTATTTCCTTTCTCAATCTAGCTTGCCTTGCTGTTTATTACATAAGCCATCCTGTGCTGTGATTTGTTAGATTTCGATAGCGTTTATGCTTTTTTCTCGACTAAATATTAATTTTGACCCCTAAGAGTATAGTTTTATGTCTTAATTTATAATAAGTCCTAAAAATACATATCAAGATAGATTAATCACCTTGTATAGATATTAAAAAACGAAATGGAGAAACAATATAAATCCCTGAATAACTTTTAGACACTCTAAAATGAAATTTTCTTATAAAAAAAATTTTATAATCAATTTTTATGTACACTGCCACTCATTAATTTGAACACACTTCTGTTTTTCCTTTCTTTTTTTCCCCATCAGTTTCATGCAAAACTCGGTATTTATATGCAATACCCACGTATTTGTTGCCTGTAAAACAGATTCGATTCATTTCCATAGACATGGCTTTCAAAATAATAAAGTCAGGTCAAAGATGAAAATTATGAAAAAAGTTTTTAAGTTTCACTGCATTCATAATGGCATGCGAGAAGTTCAATTTAAAAATAAAATAAAAATTTTAAAAAAAGACAACGATGCGATTTAGTTGGGAACGCAATAGATTTATGAAATTTAGGTGGTTGAGCTAATTGAGCCATAAAAATGTAAAATACTTTCATTTTTTTTATTTTTTATTTTAAAGAAAATATTCAGACATCTATAATTATATTCAAATATCTGTATGATAAGACTCTTGTTTTTTCTAATTTTATTAACAAAAAAAAATAAAAACATTTCATTTTCACAGATATATATTATAACTCAACATTTTTTTTTTCTCCAAATAAATTGTTATTCATACACAATGGATAAAATATTACATTCTAGTTCCTGTATAACATTAAAAATGTAAGCAATAAATCATACTGTTTATATGGATATAAAACACATTTATAAATTTCATATTAAACAATTCCTATCGGATTCAGAATGACTGAAAACGGCAAAATACCATCATTGACTCCAGGCAATATAACAGAATTATTTAAGAGATATTCGGTGGTTAACCATAAATTTAGTCTCATTTCACGTTTATTCGCGTTTACTCTGCCCCTCTCTCTGTCAGAGGGAGAGAGGGTGGTGCATCTGTCCCCGGAGAATTACAATTGCAAACAACAAAAGCGAGTGTAAACTTGTGTATTATGCATAAAATAAAATATGAACAACGGCTACGGAATCGTTATTTGCGACATCTTGTTCTTTCCTGGTCTTCTTGTTTTATGCATTGTTTCGAGAATTTTTTGCCACTTCTCCCCCTCCCCTCAAGAAAATTCAGAGTGAAACTGGTATGTGTATTGGAAATGAATTATACTTTAAAGGGGGGGGGGGAATGCATGGTGCTGAGGCTCATATGTACCGATCAAACGATTCTTGACTCATAACCATATCAGTAATTTGAAATTCATAACTAATTTTTATTAATATTGTAATTTTTTTGTCAGCCGAATTCACTATTTAATATGATATAAAACTTTTTTTTATATGTATTAATTTTATACAAAATTTTAAATTTTATGTATTAAAAATTTAATATTAAATTTTCATCATTATCATAGTTGGCCAGACTGCCCAATGTGGGCCAATGCCTTCCTCAGAAGATTTCTCCCTAACGACTTCCGATTTATCTTTGATCTCCAATTCTTTTCATTAATTGCAAGAAAATCAGACTCCACCGAGTCGGCCCATCTCAACCACGGTCTTGTTCCAGTGGGTCTTAAAAAGCAGTATCTTTCTTATTGTATTGCCATCACTCATTCGAATCACGTGGGCCATCCAATTCATTATATTTATTTCTATGTATTTAATAATATCGGGTTGTTAATAAATCTTGTACAGTTCAAAGTTATATCTCCTCCTCCTGTTATTGTTTTCATTTACACCACCAGGTATACTCCGCAAAATTTTACTCTCAAATATTGTGACACAATTTTCCTCCAGTTTTGTTTTTATATATATTAAAAAATTAAATTAATATGCATTTACCCTCTAGTAAAAATTTAATTATTTTATAAAATTTTATTAACAAAAAAATGCCATAGCTATTTTATTGACATAATTTTGACTCAAATAAATTTTAAATTTTAATATTCTTTTTCACTACAGGATTCCTTTCTATAATATTTTATACTCTAATAAATATTAAATAAATTTTTAACCACTTTTCTTTAAGGCAGAATCCTTAGTTGTAATATAATTCTTTTTTTACATTATTCAGTGATGAATATAATAATATTTAACTAATATATAACTATATTTAACTAATATTTAACTATATTTATAATGTTTAACTAATCGTATAATATTATCGTATAATCTATTTTGGCGTAAAAAGTAAATTTTTTTTACTATTTTTATTCTCGAGTAAAACTTTTATATTTATATTTCAGATGTATTACTAAAATAAACTACTAACAAATATTTTTTCTTAGCAAATGTTTATTTTGATTTGTCCGCTCAGTTATATTAGTTATATTTTTTTATATTTTATTTACTTAATAATGTGTTTTATAAGAAGATTGTTCGTTACATGTTGATTATTCATAATATATAATTATGTAAGTAACAATTGCTTTTTGAAACAAGATAGTTATTTAAATCTAACTACAGTTCGAAACTTGAAAGCTAATAGCTGCTATCATAATTAAACAAAATATGATTACATTAATGTTAACTATGATGATTAATTTTCAAATGATATTATATGATTTTTATGATATGATTAATTTTCAAAATATGATAACATTGTTACTTACATAACTAAGAAACATGACGCTGAACTTCTGAAATGTGACATTTATTTATTTGATAATCATAAATAGTTATTTATACTGTTTCGCATCATGAAACTTTATTATTTTTTGCATAATAATCACATCACGAAATACATGTATTTTGTTTACATACATTTTTTTTACAACTACTTTATGAAATAAGACACATCATTAGTTCATAGTTGTTTTATTTAATTATGTCGATCAAGAAAATAGGTCTATCATGAAAATCAAGGATCGAAGAAAAATCATAAATGTCAATCAAGAAAATATGTATATTTATTTAGAGAATAGTCATTTCATAGAGCTTATGATAATTTTCCACATAATTTTAAACATGATATTTATTTTCACTAAAAATTATATTTTGCATGAAATTTTTTGATAAAACATTTACATAAAAATGTGCAAAACCTTTTGGTTTGCTCAAATATTTCCAGAAATTTGCCTCAAGAGAACCATCCGCTCTCCTACTTAAACTAGTGGAACCATTTTTTTTAGATTGCTGTATTTTGATTTTATATTTTATTTTATAACCGACGTTTAACAACCGACCCAATTTTTTAGGTTTACGACTACTAATGTTCAACTCCGTAAGCTTGTAATTTTATAGCCCAATCCAGAAAACGAGGGAACTCCTGAAGCAAGAAGCATTTGGAGAAATTTTTCTTTGTGGAGGACTTTGTTTGATAGAACTAACCGCATTTGCGTTACAAGTAGAGGAAAACCACGAAAACCACCCACGGTTAGCCTGATGACAAAGAGACTGAAACCCATGCTCCCATGAAACCCATTCCACTGAGGATATTTCACGTCAGCACTGTGCTGTATTTTGATTGTCAAAATCGAACTCTATCAAGAAAATAGATATATTTTTTTTTAGAGAATAATTTTTTTGATGTTTGATTACGTAATTTAAAATTTTGTCAGCATAATTTAATTAACGCAATTAAGTTGAACTCCTTGGACCATATTAGTAACATGACAATTTGATTACTAGACCAAAACTTATAATGGTGAGCTGCTTTTTTATTTTGTGCCCTATGCATTCATATGAAAATTGTTGCTCATCATAAAAGTATTATAATAATATTAGGTACGTATTTCAAATATGTTATACTGAATACTTTTATCAAGGAAACTGACTTACATCACTATTATTTGTATATATTTCGTAGATGTTATATTCTTGTGGTTGTTTCAAGGTATCAAAAATTCAAAGGGGACACCAAAAGAAATAGATAGGCCTCCTGAAGGACAACGTGATATATCGTTGTTTTTGGATTGACATATCGCATGTGCTTTCTTCCAAATCTCAATATTTGATGGAGTTGATATGAACTGGAACCAATTCTTATAATATTTATAGGTTTTGATATATATATATATATGTGTATACATTTACCAAAAATACAGAAAAAACGCCACCTGAAATATCTATATATTTTTATCCATTACTTTTTGATGAGATTTATTATTCGGTTTGAATTACGATTTCTTTAACCACTTTGTTTCAATTCCAAAAGGGGAAAAGGGTTTCAAAAGTACAAATTTAAATGCATTCTTTGCAATTTTTTTGTTTATTTTTTATTTCAATTCTTTGTTTTCGTTATTTTTTATTTATTTATTCGTTTAATTATTCATTCAGTTATTTATTCATTTTCACATTTGTTTCATCCTAAGAGGGAAAATATATGAAATGTGTAATGAGAGACAAATTTAAGTGCAATTTTTGAAAACGTTTTGTTTACTATTTATTATTATATTTATTTATTTTTGTTTCACACTAAACAAACAAAATATAGATCAGCAGTGTAATTATTAATTATGTAAAGTGCATTTTTTAAAGTATTTTATTAATAATTTAATTACTCTTTCTACCCACAGAAAAAATTTATCAGTGGTTTAATCAGGGATAAATTTAAGTGAATTTTTTTTTTAACTTTTTACCAATCGAATTGCATTTTTTTCATCCTAAACTAAATGCATGTTCTTTTTCCTTTTAATTTTATTTATTAAATTGCAGTGCTACTTTATCCTAAATAGAAAATTAAATCAATTGCAGTCAAATGTCAAATTTGCGATATTTTTTTTTTTTTTTGATTATTTAAAAATGCACTGCTTAGATCTTTTAAAAAAAAATCTGCAGTGTAATTCGAAACACTGTCCACATTTCAATTTTTTGAACTGCTTCATTTACTTCTCAGCGGAGTAAAATAAATAAAATGATATAATCAGAGATACATTTTAAAGATATTTTTTTGGCACACTTTCTATTTAAAACAATTAATTTTTTATAAAAAAGATAAAAATTGACGTTGTTGTTTATAATGCTACTTGCCAAAGCCTGCAAGCCTGCTTGGTGAAACATGCGAATTTAACGCAGAGGGTGTGTTTCTTGTTCTTTAATGGCATCTATAGCTAAGAATACTACTTCAGCCACATACGTCACAGCCCGTTTATAGCGCGGAGCCATTCATAACATCCTTTTATTCTTCCTCAGATCGTAATTTTGACCTAAACCAGAGAACTATCAATCTGCAATTCAGTACATCCAGAGGAATTCATTTGTTATGGCAACATGGTGGACTTTGTGACCCGACAGATTTAATGTGAACCAGTCACCATTTACTACTCGGACAGTCTTTAGTCGGCGGTGATTGAACATAAAAACTGATTATTTTTGAATTGATTATTAAGATTTGAATTGATTATTTAGATTAACAATTGAAATATTAGTACATAATTAGAATAGATGAACACATTTGAGTAGATGGTCTTTCATCGGTGAGCATTTTATTCTAGACGCAGCCCTAAATGCGCATTTGGAAAAATGGAAACAGCTGAAAATGCGTGTTTAAGGAAATGGACACAGCTCGAAATGCGCGTTTAAAAAATAGACAGAGCTCAAGCATGTAAAAAAAAAAATGAACATAGCTCCAAATTCGTATTTAAGGAAAAGGACAGCTTGAAATTCGTATTTAAGGAAATGGACAAAACGCAAAATGAGAGTTTAAGAAAATCGATCTAGCGATTTCTAGAAAATTGACATGGCATTTTATTCCGTATTTTAAATATCTCTTTTTGAATATTGTTCTTTTTTTTAAAATAAATAAACTATTGAATCCAAATAAATTTTCTATTTGTTGTCTTTAATTTACCTAAATCAATTATTTATGTATATAATTTTTGTAATTACTCAGTTTTGAAAAGATATTATAAGTAAATTCTTTTGACAATGTGGTCACGGGCCCTGTAAATTTATTATAGTGACGTTATAGATTGACATTGTTCGAATATAGATTTTTATTTTAAAGCCACTTAATCGTTTAATGTTTTGAATAGGAAGCTGTCTGAAAAGTTACATCTGAAAAATACCCAGCCATCCAGGCTCTGAAGTCCACCAGGACTTTGTTCTGTTGTGATTATGCTTAGCGTTTAAGACAGTAAGGAAAAGTATGTACGAAATATCTCGTTTTGTTGTTAATTTTTGGTTGAGCATTGAAAACACGCTATTTTTGTTAAGTTCATTTTCTTTAACATATGTTATGAGGTTTGTCCATTTTCTTTAACTGCATATTGAGTTGTGTCCATTTTCCTTAACTTGCATTTTGAGTTTTGTCCATTTTCCTTAACTTGCATTTTGAGTTTTGTCCATTTTCCATAACTTGCATTTTGAGTTTTGTCCATTTTCCTTAACTTGCATTTTGAGTTTTGTCCATTTTCCTTAACTTGCATTTTGAGTTTTGTCCATTTTCCTTAACTTGCATTTTGAGTTTTGTCCATTTTCCTTAACTTGCATTTTGAGTTTTGTCCATTTTCCTCAACTTGCATTTTGAGTTGTGTCCATTTTCCTTAACTTGCATTTTGAGTTGTGTCCATTTTCCTTAACTTGCATTTTGGGGGGTGTTCATTATCTTTAACTTACATTTTGAGTTGTGTTCATTAACTTTAACTTACATTTTGAGTTGTGTTCATTATCTTTAACTTACATTTTGAGTTGTGTTCATTCTCTTTAACACGCATTTCCAGCTATGTCCGTTTTCTTATGCTTTTATTTCTAACCGCCTAGAATAAATGCTCGCCGACGATTTGCTTCTTCTTGAACAGAAAGAAATTCTACAAAGAAAATAAACATGGAGAGCAATCTGAGGCTAATTAAGCGCCTCTATTGTTTATTTGTTATGTTTAATTTTTTGTCCAATAGCTAAAGCGCCAAAAAAAAGAGGTCTGCCAAATCTTATTTCACAACTAACGGGTAAAATACTATTTTTTAATCTAAAAGCTTCTATTTTATAATGCAACAGTTACGTGAAACATTTGGTTTTAAATGTGACAGATGGAACATAATAAATAGTAAAAAAAAATTTTTTTTTTTTACCTCCCCTCTCTTACGTTTTCTAGTACGGTCATCTTAAATTAAAAATGGACCTATCTCTCAACAGGGGATTTGACAAGCAGGAACTGTCTCCAAATCTAGATAGAAATCTTTGCTGACAGATTCAGATCCTTACTCTGAACCATACAAATAACTGTCAACGTTTTTGCTACTACTACTTTCAAACTTTTTTCTTGGCGAGATAATTGGCGTCTTGCAAAAAAATAAATAAAACAATCATGCAGCCAAAAAAAAAAGGCTTCATTTTAATAATTTACAAACATTTTATCGAATAATTTATTATATTAATTTAAATATTCTCTTATGGAATATTAACACCTAATAATTTATATCTACTTCTACAGAATAAATTATTTAGATTTTTCTATGACTATAGAAAAACCAATGCTGATTACATAAAATTTCGCAAATTTAAAAATAAATAAATGTAATTTGTATTATATATTTTTAACTAAAACTTGTTAACTTTTCTCGTAAAAACAGATTTTCCAATTTTTATTAGAGTGTTCTAAAAAAAGCTGACCGTCTTTGATAATTTTGTAAGAGTTGACCGTTTTTGTTAATACTCTTGTAAAAGAAAAGGCTGAATCAATTTCAGAAAGAAAAAAAATATCTAGTTGTAAATTTAAACGCTGGTATTTTTTGCAATTTTATTCTTCTGTTTTATTTATTCCCTTTCGAAGAAATTTTTTTAATCGAAAGAATTTTTCTAAAATTTCAAAATTTTAAAACTTTGAAAGAGCTTTTTCTGAAATATTCTAAAAGAGTAAAAAGAGCCAAAAGTTAAAATTAAAAAATTTAAAAAAATATAATAATGTAAAAAAAGCTTGTGGAAAAAGGAAACATTTATTCATAAAATACTTATTCATATAAAATTATTCATGATATATTTAATCGTAAAATATTTATTCATGTATGAAACATTTATTCATATAGACTCCAAAAATGATGATTGCTCTAAATGTTAATCAAGGATTTTGAGACCTTGAAATTAATTATTATTTATTTTCATTATACATTATAATTTAATATTATTTATTTTCCTTATCCATTATAATTTAATTTTATTTATTTTCATTAATATTTTTATTATTTATTATATATCTTTGTGAAACCTATTTCAACTCTAATTAGACTCTACTTACTAGTTGAGCAAAATCAAAATTTTAGCATTACATATTAAAAACTACAAAAATTATGCACATTAAACTTCATCGATATTTGTAAGACGTAATCATGCTAATTTCACAGACATAAATAAATTTTATAAAATTTCGAAATTCAAACATAGCAACGTGATATTAAAGAACAAACAAAATATTCTTCGCGCATTTGAAATCCCTTAATCCCGAATCCGGTTCAATAACATTTAAGAATTTTATTTAAAAATTATTAAAACAAATTAATTTCTTTTAAGTAAAAATGTAGCCAAAGAGATGAAAAAGGGCCATTTGTAGTTTAAAGAAAGAACTTATTCAACGCCTTCAAAAATAACAACACCGTTTATCAAACCTCTGCTAAGCGGAGCTGCCAAAGACGTACGACCTCAGTTCGCCAACAGATGTCGCCACCACGGGAGATGGGGATCCTGCTGCCACTCTAACAACAGAAATAAAGAAAAATCTTTCCCCCTTTTTTTAGTTTCTTATTGTTATAATTTTCCATTTCTTTTTCGGATGACACTTGACAGTGATATCCTTAAAGTATTTTATTCACAAAGAAAAGGAAAATTATTTATCACTCTAACATCTGTTCGCAAAATACAAAACGCGGATTTAGATTTCTTGTATTAAATATTTTATATTATATAACTTAATAGTATATTTATTGAATGTTATATATAACCAACATTTTATAATGTTTGCCATGCCTCCATGTTGTGATGTCATCACGGTAGATGTTGTAAATAAAGATAGAAGAGTTCGCGCGAAGTGGCGGTGGTGGTGGTGTAAAGGCGTTCTTTTGTGGTAGTCTAATTTTTGGACAGTGCGACACTTTTTTGGACATCACAACTATGTTTAATGTTTCGTTAAATATGCAATATACTATATCAGGGGGGGGGGGTCAAGCTCCTTGATAGTCGAGCCATTTTTCAAAATTAGAAATTTTTCGCGAGCCGCAATTAAAACCGTAATTAAAAGGCAAAACGTACAGCACAAATAGAGCGTGTAGCACAAATTAGAATACGCAAAAAGGTATTAATTTTTTTTTTTAGGAAATTATATTTATTGAAAACATAATTAAAAGTACAAAATATGTGTATTGAATTTAAATATTAAAAATTAAACACATTTATTTTACTTCTCCTGATAATTCTTTAAAATTCAACAAGCAGCCTTTATTAATTCAGGATACTTCGACTCTGGTTCAAATTTCTAAAATTCAGTAATCGACGTCGACTTATATTTTAATTGTAGAGCTTGATCTTCTTGCATCTCTATTTATTCTAATTCTCCAGATGCTTTTTGGGTTATAATTACAATATCGGAAATGGAAAACTCACCTTGAATTATGATAATTTCAAATGGATTCAGAAAAAAAAAATCAAGAGACGATTTAAAATATTTCAAGTTTTGAAATCTATTTTGGAATTCCGTCAATATTCCTTCTAGTTTTTTTATATACTCGTTGAGTTTTTCTTGTTTAATATTGGAAAAAATTTTTTTAATACGAGGAAAATGACAAAATGTTTTATTTTTAATGACCTTTTGAAAAAATTGTAATTTAGTTTGAAAACTAAATATACACTGTGAGAAGTCAGATATTATTTTATCTTTCCCCTGCAATTGTAAATTCAGTGTTTGTCAGTAATATTTGTTGTCAGTAATTTAAAAGACATTTTGAAACACATACGGAACGATAATGATTTAATTTTTTAATATATAATAGCGCAAAATTAAAAGTGAACTCGGGTGCATTTATCGAGAGCCACAAATAATCCGTCAAAGAGCCGCATGTGACTCGCGAACCGCAGGTTGGGCACCCCTGCTATATATATTGCATATTTAACAAATATGCAATACAATGAATTCCCTATTTTATCGCTGTTTTTAGAAGCTCTGTCGCCAAGGAAAGTGAAAAAGCCATAGCTTAAGCAAAATCACTGTCTTATTCTAGATCTTTGCAAATTTTTTATCACCCCAGATAATGCAAAGTTTGTAAATATTTTTAAAAAATAGACTTTTATTTTCACAAAACAGTGGCTTTTCTATATAATGAAGTTTTGCGTCATTTTCAAAATAAGTGTAAACAGCACTGGCTTTAGATAGGCTAAACTTGACCTAACAGTCAATAGTAGCAGTTGCAAACTCGCAGCAGTTATAAAAATGGCATATTATTCGCAAAAAAACATCATTTCTTATTACAACAGAGCCTTCGAAAAACAGCCTTAAAGGCAGTTAATACGGAATTCTTTGTGATTCATATTTATATATTTATAACACTTATAGATGCCGTTTAAATATTGCATTAGTAAAAATCCCCTTATTTATGAAATAAATAAAAATAAAAAAATTCGGAAAAAATTATGTTTGAAAATATTTGATATACGTATAAAATGAAAATTACATTTGGGTTATATTTTATGCAAAGTAACATTTATTTAAATTTAATCGAGAATTTTTTAAGTTAGATTGCATAAAAAGTCGAAAAATAAGGGGATTGATTATGCTGACAGAGTCCATAAGGGGTTTCGCACAATTTAAACTGCTGCATAAAGTTAAGAGTTGACGTCATTCAAAAAATTCTAGTTATTAAAATGAATGTAAATGTTATTTACTAAAATTAATATAATCTCATTTCTGATAAAGAGCAGCAATAATAGCGCTTAAAACTTCTTTATCGCAAACGATTCATTTTTGTAAATTGAGAACTATTTCAACCAGAGACATTCTGGATATTTTTAACCTTTTCAACAGCTGTCAATCCACAATTCACACATTATCCACGCCATTAACTGTCGCTTTCTGCACTTCATCAAGCGTCCAAATGCAGCAAAAAGAAGCAAGAAAAAAATTCGCCGCAAATTCGAAAAGAACTTTGATGACTGAATGGCTTGCTGATCTCAAACTGGGCGGTCGATTTCGTCACACATTTCGAACAGAACACATTATTCATTCATTTCCACATCCCCCTACCACACTTTAGCCTCACTTTCTATAAGGACCAGTAAAACTGGAAAATGCCTTCTTTCAACAAGTCCCATCACTTCGCCTGTCAATCAGAGCATAAAGCAGCTAATAATGATCCAACCCCCCTCCACGGGAATTCGATAAACATCAAAAGAAGCCGCTCCGAACAACGAATCAGTTGTGTTCTGTTGTGAAAGACCCCCTTTTCTGAGTGTGTATGCAAAGGATGCCGTCTTCTTCAGATTCTTGTCCTCATCAATTGCTTTAATTGAGGGCGTGTTGCTCTTCTTCTTCTGGATCTTTTTAAGAAAGTTTGATCCATGATCTGGAGGATTATGTCTTTAAATATTCTTGATTTTTTTTTAACGTATTTAGGAGCTAATGCACGAATTCATATAAATTTGAAATCATCTCTTGATAATATATTAATGTTAAAGAAAGGAATAAATGCTAGAATATTATATATTAGATGTTATTGTAGTCTGGCCAAGCTAGGAATAAAACATTGCATTGTGGGTGGGGAAAAAAAGAGGAGACTTTTATCTAATAATTTTTAATAGTTGGCAAAGTATCAGAATCCAAATGAAAACAAAGCGCATCACCTTAAACTCTCGGAATTTAGGAATATCTTGCAGGTAATCCTCTTCACATGTCTTGCAATGGATAATTCAACAAGTATAATTGACTAAAAGAGTAAAATATACTTTTTTCAAGGAAATAATTCATGATAATTATTATATTCTGTAATCTAAAATTAGTGTATATATATATATATATTCTTTGTATTCCACAACAAGTTAAACTTTGTATATTAATTTTTTTTATAAATATCTAACTATGTTCAGACTTTAAATATTAATAATAAAAAATGAGAAGGCTTTATTTCGATGCTTTTTTTTATCGGTACTTTCGCTTCAAACGCTTTTTTTCCCGCTATCCAAGCATCTGAGATTTGAAACATCATTGTTAGGAAGGAAAAAAAAAGTTTAAATATTATGGTTGGCTTTAAATTTAAACTGTTTCATTTAGTTGTACAGTGATTAAACACAATTGTTAATTTCCTTTTCTTTTTTTTTTTCGCTTTCTTTTGAGGTATTCTTCTCCAACTTCTAAATAGGCTTTTAAAATAATTAGAGTTTACTTTTAAAAAAAAGAAAAACACGAACAAAATAGGAAATTAGATAATGCCCAGAACCTATAGGAAACATCACAAGTCAACATTTTCGATGGTCCCATCGCATCATTTTGACGGTTTATTTTGATTTCAGTGCCATTTATGATGGACCAACATCATTTGATGGGCACCATCATCCAACATTTTCCATTAGGTGTTCGTAATATTTGATATGCTAGTGAATTTCTATCATTCCATGATGGAAAATGCTACTATGATGGTTAACCAACCAGAGAAATTTTTTTCTTGCGGACCAACAATCCGTGACGGTTCGAAATATACATTTCCATAATGGTTTAATGGGAATTCTTGTTGGTTCTCAGGAATAAACCATCAAAACAATTTTATGAAATGAATAATATTTATTTTAAAAATTATGCATCTTCAGTCAGTCTGAATTCCTACATTGGGATGATGGTTGTTCATGATCGTTCCAACATTTGATTTCTAAGAAACTATGAGGGAAATTTCTGATGGTTTAACATGAGCAAACAATCAAAACAAATTGCTATTCTTATGTTAAACCATCATACATCAGTCCGAATTCCTACATTGGGGGGTGGTTACTTATGTTGCTTACCATCAAAAAATATAATGGTTTATGATGGAATTATTAATGGTTACCATCAAGATTTTCTTGGTTCATCTAAGGAAAACCATCAAAATTTTTGACTTGGGATATCTGACTAGCTCTAAGTTATATTGAAAAAAATAATCCTTCTAAAACTTAAAAACATTTTCGTTTTGATTACATATTTGATCTATCAACGCTCTTTCAACCTCTGTGGAAAACAAATGTAAACTTTAAGCAATGCATATCGAAACAAGTTATATGTACTTAAGACTACAGAAGTATAATTTGCTCAAAACACAAAAGTTTATACAGAGAAGTTAATATTTACTTAATTTTTTAAACTTAATTCAACGGAAGCTGAAACTTATATTATGTAATTATATACATACACATTACTCTGTTATGGATGATTCAAATTATTTCCAGTAGGAAAACACAATGCCCCATAACAGTGTTCTGATCTGTAAATGCATCTCTTAACAGTGCTAAAATTACTTTTCGGCCCATTGGAACAACAAACAAATGTTCTGCGTCAACAAGTTCCACAGGAAACGAAATTAATGAGTCATGCCAAACCTTAAATAATGAACATATTAGATCACCCCAAGTACTTTCCCAGCCCTCAACAAATATAGGGGAGAGGGAAGAGCAACAATATTATGAAAGCACCGACCCCATAATGTATTATGTAGTGAAATGGAAGACATCTTGAAAAAAAGTTCTTTAATAGCTGTTATTTTGTGGTATCACTGTAGCATGCCTTTCAATAACAGATATTTCGACACTATGTAATCACAGTCATTGTCATTTGGAACTGGTATTTAAACGTGGGTGGTCTATTGAAGTTGTGTGGGCAAAAATACGCCCTCAAATGAGCCGAAGAATTAGAAAAATGTAACTGCAATTGTAACTGTTCCTTACTTTCTTAAATAAAAAAGGCCTTTTTATTTTGCTTGTCACCATCAAAAGAAAGAAAAAAAATTATAAATCATGATGCTTGTTATGTATATTTCACGTATTCTTATACGCTTCTTATTTTAAACAAATTTTATAAGTACAACTACCTATACAGTAAAAATTCATTAAAATGATGGTTCACAATAGCAGATAGAAATGACGTTATATCGAGCTTGTAATGATATTCAAACATACATATTTAATGCTAAAATCGCAATAAAAATGCCAAAAGATGACATAAAATTGCCTATTTTATGCTTTTTATTTTGAACAAGTAAATTTCAACAAGCTTTAAAACTCAAACAAATTAACAATCTCAAATTTCCAAATCGTAATAAGATTTTGCACATAGCAGGAAAAAAATAAATAAATAAAATGCAATACCTTTTCACGCTATTCATAAAACTGAATAATGATTACAATAGTAAGGCCGTAAGGAGCATTGTAGCTAATATGGCTAGATACCTAAAGCTGCTAGCATATCGCTAGATTCCTAAATAATGGTAAAATATAGTTTCATCTGTCAGGAGGAAGATCAGGGGCCCCGGGGTCAACTTGTGGTCAGTTTGGAGAGAAAAAAAAAAGTTAAATGATGTTCTTTTAATTTTTTTTTCTTCCCATTTTTTTTGTGCATTTATGTCAGAAATATAGCAAAAATATCCGCTGCTTTGCCTTTATTTATCAATATATAGACAGAAAAAAAAGTCAAAGATTGCATGCAGTTAATTTATTAGCATCCGCAATATTTTCTTCCTACCTCCACGAAAAGCTTTTCTTAAAATACTATTAGTAAAAATTGTTAATACAACTCATCTCACAGAGCGGTCGTCAATTATTTCTTCAAAAAAATATTTCAAGTTCTGACCTGTTACTCACCCTTAAGTAAGAATCGTAAATCTCTCCTGGTAATTAAAGTTTCCCAAAATTTATTACGCGAAAAAATTATTCCCCTATGAGTTTAATTATACTGGAATAATTTATTTTTACATATCATTATGCTTGCTATAAGTGTAAATTTTTTTTTTACCCTCTTTTTCATTATAAATTTTTTACGATTATATTGTCCGAAAGATATTGTCACTTTTGTGTGTACATAACAGAATATTTTCTTTCCAAAAAAATCAATAGATAAACCAAATAAGGAAAATGCGTAAATTTAACCTCATATTTAACTAAACCTAAGAATTAAGAGTTATTTTCAGTCAGCCAAGCGAAAGCGAAATGTCGTCAAAAAATGTAGACTTCCGCCAATTATCTTAATATGCTTATTTATTTTTTTAACGTATAACTGCGTATTTATGACTCAAAAGACCACTTATTTAGTCATTTTTTATTATTTCCAACACTTACTTATTTTTACTTATTTTCTTTGTACAAAAATTAATGTTAAATAAAAAAATATATATAATATTTATGTATAAATAATAAATATTTAATAATAAACATTAAATATAAATAATAAATATTAAATGTATAAGTATTTATATAAAAATATATAAAATAAAATAATAAAAGGTTGAATTGAATTTCATTGCGCTTGACTAACCGAAAAGTACCTAATTAAGCCTTTCTTTTTTACAATATTTCAATATTTTTGTTCGATGTACATGTTTCCAAAAAAACCGACTCTATTTGGCGAATAGGGCTGTCTATGGGCTGAGAAGATTTATTATATCTAGGTTTCTTTCCAGAAAAACAAAGTTCTTAATCCACAAAACTCTTGACCGGCCAGTCTTGACATTCACCCCTGAAGCTTGGACAATGACCAAATTGGAGGAAAATTGTATCGCAATATTTGAGAGAAAGATTTTGCGGGGTATACTTGGTGGTGTAAATGAAAACAATAACTGGAGAAGGAGATTTACTTTTGAACTGTACAAGATTTATAAACAACCTGAAATTATTAAATACATAAAAATAAATAGAATGAATTGGATCGCCCACGTGATTCGAATGAGTGACGACAACACAATAAAAAAGATACTGCTTTTTAGACCCACTGGAAAAAGAAAGCGGGGAATGCCGTGGTTGAGATGAGCTGACTCAGAGGAGTCTGATTTTCTCGCAATTTATGAAAAAAAAATTGGAGATCGAAGATAAATCGGAAGTCGTCGAGGAGAAATCTTTAGAGGAAGGCATTGGCTCACATTGGACTGTCTGGCCAACTATGGTGATGATGATGTATATGTTTACTGTGAATGACCGAAATTGATGTTTTTCGACTTCCACCGGTCCAGGGCCACTGCCCGGTATGCCCTACATCAATGTTTTTCTTATTTTTAGGTCAAGTACCACTGCCTAGTATGCATTTAACCGGTACTTCGAGCACTGATGTTTCTCCTAATATAGCGACAACAGGCATTAAAATATCGAATACATTTAATATCAACGAATAAATTAATATCAAGTCGGATGGAGCAAATATTTCGGACATTCACCAAAGCGACTATGGGATTGTTGTCATTCACCGGTGAAAGTCGACATTCTCTAGATTTCGGTCATTCACGATACACTAAATATTTTTGATTCAAAATATTTTCTGAGCACAAATTATTTTTCTTTTCAAAATAAATATAGATCGGAACTAAACTGCGAATAATTGCCCCTCGTAAAAAAAGTTGTTTGCGCCGACATTTCTTCTACCCTTTTTCCACAGTGCTCTTTTCTTTATAATCAGCGTTTCAGTTGTTTCTCTTCCGCTATCAGCAATGAATAGTCGTGAATCATTTTCTTCGGAATAAATATTTTAAACACTTCATCTATTTCTCGCCCTTGAGTAACAGTCGTAAATCTGGCCTCATATTTTTTTACGAACGTCTTGAAAGGCTGTGTCGCGATCCTTAATGCAAAAAGATAAACATAAAAGCGGCGGGCATAATCAGTCGTAAATATAAATTACGATTCATAAAATAAGATAAGTGAAAAATATCATTCTTCTAACACAATCATGCTCTAAAAGTAACATTTTTATTTTATTTATGCAGTGCTTCGTGATGTATATATGGCGGTGTTTTTCATTTTTCAAATAGTAACAATGAAGATTATTAATAAAATTTTAGTTTAACATTCACGCCAAGATGCCAAAAAACATATTATAGAATATGTTATTGTTTAGAACAAATCACGCTTTGAATAATTTATTTTACGTTTATGTTAGTAATGGTATATTTTTCCTGATTTTTACTGAGTTCAAAACGACTTATGTCTGTGCAATATTTTTAGTCTTATTGTTAAGCCTGTTTTTTCGGCCTAATGCACAACATTTTTTATAAATATTTTATAAAAAGGAACTTTCATATTTTGGACAAGTCCCAAAATATGTCGTAATATAATTTGTAACATCAAAATATATCCAGATATACGTTGTGTCATTATGATTTTAAATTTTAAAAAGCGAAAAAGAATAAAACTTTGAGTTTGAAAAAAAAAATTATAGCATATTTTGAATAACTCTCTAAATAATGTCAAAAAGTTTCGTAGTTAAAAAAGTTTTGATGTTCTAATTTTTTTTAAGTACTTAATATCCGCTAAAATTAAGTTAGAACGAAATAAAGCTATTCTTTAAGCAAGTGATTTAATGAAAAAATTGACTTCAACTTTTGAACAATCAATAAAATATCGTTGTAAAATAGTTTTTAACTGAAAACTATTTGAGTAACTTACATAACTTACATAATCGGCAAAAAAAGTTTTTTTTTATTTTTTTTTTTTAATGAAAGTTTCAATAATTTGTTCAATAAAAGCATAATAAATATACAACTTCTTTAAAGTTCGATTTCGCAGAAATTATTCAACCGATTTCCTTCAATTTTTAAAATTGCAATTTTATAGGAACCCAGAAAAAAAATACCTGAATAAAAAACACTAAAATGAAAATTATAAGATACCACTAAAAACAAAATCATTAAATTCTGATGTAAAGAAATTTTAAAATAAATTACGATTGTTTAATAACAGATATTAATGACCAAATAATGGCCATTATCTACCTATACAATCGATATACGTTAACTTTTAGATATTTTGATCCGAAGTAAATTAAGCGGTAAGTATGAACAAGTAATAAAATTAATTCTTTCAATTATTGTTTCTTTTTAAAAGAGCAAGTATAATCAAATGAAACTCATTTTAACCTAAAAATGCAGTCTGAATTAAATCATCTTAACACATTTTATTTTAATTTATGTCTTGTAGGTATTAATCATAGTTAACAAGTGAACTTAATTCCAACTAAGTAAAAAAAATATATATATATCAATTCACTAAAAAGTATATTTTAAATATTTTTTTTTAATTTTTTTATTATTTTTTATTAAAGTTTCATTTGGTTTTTATTTTATTAACTGTACTTGCTAGATTTCAGCTAACAATTGTAAATTAATATTAATTGTTAGCTGAAAAGCAACAATGCCATTTAGGAAATAACCATTTTATAAATACAAAATATGAAATAAAGTTTCACAGGTCATTATTTTGAATTATTTTTATAAAATGTGTTAAAACATTAGTTTCTTATAAATTTCCTATTGCGAAATCATTAATTGAAATTATGGTAAAAAATTATAAAGGAATTCTATATTTAAAAAAAATTAAACTAATTAATCCAATTTAATACTAAATTTATATTCTAAGAATTAATTTTATTTTGCTTCACTTTCCGAGTTCTTTTTTTCCGGATGTTCTTTTTTCCGGTGCTCCTTTTTCCGCCTACCATATTTTGAGAGTCAGAAATATAAATCCATAGAAAAAGAATATATATGTTTATTCTGAGAGTAAGTACGTTTTTGTGTCTGATTTCGTTACTTAAAATATCGCCTGTTCTACTGAATTATAATATAATATTGTATGTTAGCCAATAAAACAATTAAAATTAAATCTTTACGGGAAAATCTAATAATTAGATAGAAAAATATTATGGGTGATGCATTTTTTAAATTTTCATTTCAGTTATTTATTGCTCATTGAAAGTCTATTGAAAAAAATATTTCTCTCTAATCTGTAAATTTTCTATAAATTTCAATTCCCTTTCAATAAATAAAATCCATTTAAAATAAAAGGAGTGACTAAACTAATAATCACAGTAAATTTCATAAATTCAATTAAAAATTATAATAGATATCAGACGCAAATGCTTTTTTTAGGCAATATAAAATAGAATAGACAATAAACAGAATCCAATAGTTAAGATTTATTGCACTTTATAATTTAGAGCTGAAAGCACTGCAAATTTCTAAAGCTTTGAAAAAAAAAATTGAAATAGTGTTGCTTTTTTACACGCGTTGTCATTAAGGGCTAAATTAATATTTCTCTGTTGTTTTAATATTATAAATATTATAAAGGTAAAACTCATTTAAATTATAAAAAGATTGCCCACAAAACAATAAAAATATTGAGTAATAAGATATTTTATAAATTTTGGAAAATGTTAAATGCAGATGGAAATGATTTTTAAAATTCGGACATTAGTATAATTATTTAATTACCATAAATTCAGATTCAACGTCCTGAATCGAATCGGATGTTACATTTATAAAATGCTTTTTTGTTAAGTGCTTTTTTTCGGTAATTTTGGTGCATTATCAGAGTTTTTCTTCAGGTGTTTTTTCCGGTGCTTTTTTTTTGTTCACCGGCAGACTGAACAGAGAGCAACTGAGCTGAATGGAGCGAATTTAAATTTTTGTCAGTGACCATTTCAATGCTAATTGTAAATTCTTCACAAATAAAGATGGTTTACTTAAAATAAATATTTAAAAAAAAAAAAAAAACTATGTAGACAACAGTACATCAGTTTATCAATGATAAACCTCAAATTTTCGAGAAAATTCTGGCAGCATGACGGAGAAGAAGATGCTAAGTGCTCGCTCCCATATATGCTCTTAGATTTTATCGCCAAAATTAAAGAATACTTGCAATTCTTGGGTTTCAGAATTTTTTCTTCAATTTCACATTCTTAAAATATTCCGAAACAAACTATAAACTTCAATGGAAAGACGATATTCAAGAAATCTGACTATGTAAACGAATCATCCACCCCTTTTTTTTTTCTCTTCACTTTCATCCAATAACGGAAATGGGTGAGAATTTTTTTTTCTCATCTGCAGCATGCCTAATTCACAGTCCCTCATCTCGAAATTAACCCCTTGTTGTGGCTATGAAAAGCGGCAAAGATCAAAGAACACTTAATGAGTACCGAGACTGTCGGATGCGACGGATGGAGATGTCACGATGGATCTTCTAATGTGACAGATGATGGCTTGCTCAATTCCTCTTTCCCGTGGATCTAATTAATTTTTTTTTTCCTTCCATTCTCTGTGTGGTAGAATTGATTTGATAGGGTTATTTTCGAAGAAGGAATCATGGGTAATGTGAGATGCTAATAGGAGTGGGTAAGCCGCTGAAATTCCTTTTCTATGAATGAGATATTTCATCATTACATGAATCGGTGTTAGTATAATCAAGTTACAAGTAGATCCATGTTTATTTACGTGGTACATTGCGTGGACAATGAATTAGCTATTAAATTCAATTGAAATTTAGTTTATCAATTCGAGCATTCATCCTCTCAAGAATCAGTGTCAGGTCTGAGATAGCCTGGTTGGTGGGGCACTGGGCCCATGTCCAAGAGGTCGTGGGTTCGATTCCCACCGGCCGAAAACTCTCCGTGTAGCAAATGTTTATTAATGCACGTTAAATCTGCTGTCGAGTCACAAAGTCCTCCTTGTTCCCATAACAAATCATACCTCTGGGGTTACTGATCTAGGAATTTCCTTTTCTTCTGGATTGGTTCAAAATTACAAGGCTGCGAGTTGAACATTAGTAGTCGTAAACCCAAAATTAGGACGGCTGTTCAACGACGGTTATAAAAAAATATTTAAAAAATAAGAATCGGTGTTAGTATAATCAAGTTACAAGTAGATCCATGTTTATTTACTTGGTACATTGAGTGGACAATGAATTAGCTATTAAATTCAGTTGAAATTTAGTTTATCAATATGAACCGATAAACAAGCACCTGAAGGGCACCAGAAAAAAAGCATTTGAAAAACTTTTAATTGATTCCTTTAAATTCCAAACCGAATCCCTAGTTGAATCTATTAAATTAGAATCGGGGGGGGGGATGTATCGGAAACATAGCACCTGCAAAGTAAGCGCTGGAATAAAAGCCCCAGAAAAGAATCCATGAAATTCTTCAGATTCAGTTATCAATCTAGTGATTTGGTTAACTGATGTAGTAGTGATTTTATGATTAAGTTAGAATATGAATTAGATATTTTATGTTTCAATTTTGTAAACTAGGAATTTAAATAGTGTTATCGGATTCAGATAGTTGAGTAATAAGGCAGTTAGTAGTAACTGATGGATGATGTAGTAATTCAGTTAGCAATAACTGGTATAGTAATTAAATTAGTATAATAACTGATTCAGTAATAGAATTATTAAGACATTCAAGAAGTGTTTAAAAAAATATATCTAGATTAATCTGGTGATGTAATAGTTCAATAAGTGGTAACTGATTCAGCCAGTGAATTCGTATGTCTGTCAGTGTATCAGTAAGCGATATCATAATTCAGAGTTGTCGATCTATTAAATTAGTTAGTAATAGCTAAGTGTTTGTCTTATCTACCTTTTATCAATTTTGAGTTTGATTTTTAATTTTTGAATTGATTAGGAGTAACTGATTCAGTAAGTAAATTGAATCAATCAGTGTTTTAGTTAGCGACATCTCGATTTAGTTGGTGATTTGGTAATTCAGTTAGTAATGATTGATACGCTTATTGAATAATTCATTCAGTGTTTTAGTTAGCGACATCTCGATTCAGTTGGTGATTTGGTAATTCAGTTAGTAATGATTGATACGCTTATTGAATAATTCATTCAGTGTTTTAGTTAGCGACATCTCGATTTAGTTGGTGATTTGGTAATTCAGTTAGTAATGATTGATACGCTTATTGAATAATTCATTCAGTGTTTTAGTTAGCGATATCTCGATTCAGTTGGTGATTTGGTAATTCAGTTAGTAATGATTGATACGCTTATTGAATAATTCATTCAGTGTTTTAGTTAGCGATATCGTGATTTATAGTTTGTCTACCGTAAGAACTCGATCCACGACAAAGTCTGAGACCGTCTGTTGCTATGGAAACAAGAATAGCGCGTTTCAGGGAGAGTAGCTTCTCTTCACTCTAACACAATAGACAGGAGAAAAAGATTACCTTTCTCTAGCCGACCCGAGCCAAACTTTTAACCTACTTTAAATAGTTATATCTCTTTACCATAGTCACAGCCACGGGTCCAGACGAATGGATGGAGAAGTTCTTACTTTAGACAAACTATAGTTATAGATCTAGTAATTCGGTTAATGTTTTAGTTAGCGATATCATGACTTAATTATTGATCTAGTAATTCAGTTCGTAGTAACTGATTCAGCAAGTGAATCAAATCAGTCAAATAGTGTTTTAGTTAGTGGCATCGTGATTCAGTTGGTCATGCTGTAATTCAGTTATATAACTGATATACTTATTTACATTCATTGAATAATTTAGTATTATTTATTTAGCGATATTTGATTTAATTGCACACCTAATAATTCAATTACTAATAACTGATACACTTATTGAGAAATTCAGTTCGTGCTTTAGCTAGTGATTTAGTAATTCGGCGAATGGTTTGGTGTAATGAAACTCATTAAATTATTATTGCGGAAACACATATATATATATATTTTTAATAGGACCTATAACGCAGTTTGCGCATCATAAAATCTTCATAACTTGCAGAAAGAGCTTAATTTCTTCGAATATTTTCATAAACGGCAGCAGCAGCGGCGGCGGTTGTTTATTTGCGGCCGAAAAACTGCCTGATAAAAAGCCCTGTCATCTTAACAGGAAGAAAAAAACAAGCAGCAAAAATACCGCCTTCGAAAATAATGCGTCTTGTTGGCATGTTTATGAATGGAGGGGGCGGGGGGGTTATCAGGCGCTTTGGCAAGACGACTCTGAAGACGGCAGAAATTTATGGGGACTCATAAAATACTGAATGAAGAGGTCAAACTCGTCATTTTTGAAAAATGACCCCCTTGTTTATTTTGTTTCATTTATTTATACTGTTTTGTGTGTTATGAATCCATAGGAAGAGCATCTCACAAAAATGACATAAATACATCATTAAGACCTCTCTTTTTTTTAAACACACTCATTCAAAGAACTTGAGGGCTGTTGAAACGAATGTTTCTTTGCTTTATTTTTATCATAAGATAAAAAGATGTGGAAAATGCAATATATAATATATTATTATAATGTATCTACTCACAATAAATTAAATGTGAGGAATGGGGAAACAAAATACATACAAGTAACATAGGAATGAATCTACTCAGAATAAACTGCATAGATTTAAAATTAAGTAAAAATGAAAACTTATTCATTAATAATCAGTTAAATGTTTCGAACATTAAGTGAACCTACTACTGCACACATTTCAAATTATAAATATAGTTTCATCTCATCACTTATATAAAACCATGGGGAGCATAACAATGGGGAATATTTTTTTTTTCTTTTTACATTTATGGAAATACATGATTGTCTTACAATGTCATATACGGGTGTAGGGATTTCAAATCTGAAATTAATTTTTCTCGTAAAGCTACCTATCTTTTTAATGAAATTTTTGGTCTATTTTTTCTCGAAATGTATGAGTTTAAAAATGTTATACATAACGGAGGATTACATAAATGTTGTAACCAACTTCTAAGAGTGTAAAGACACTTTATCAGGATTAAAATTACGTAGAAACCTTAGAGGAGATATGTGCTTCCCTATTATGACCTATTCCGAAGCACACGAAGAAACAATAATAGGGGAAGCACCGACAAAGCTCTACTACCAGGTAAAAGCTCTCAGATTCTGGGAAAGAAAATATTTCAAGCTTACGTTCTTGAAACGCTTGCTTTCACTTTTTTTTTTTTTTTTTTTTATCAAACTTGTATATTTTGACAAAAAATGGACTAAAAATGTCATTTGAAAATAAATCGCAGCTCTGAGAAAGAAACAAATTGAAGATTTTAAGTCATCGATGCGAAAATATCTAAGATCTGTTAAAAAAAATCTCATACAGCAGAAAATAAAAGAAAAATTCTTCAGTGTAATCATGCTACGAATCATTGCATGACAAGTGCCTCAATACGTGAGAATGTATCCCACTCAGAAAAATTTACACACGATGACTTTATTGTATCAAAGTAGTAACAATTTTTTTGCTCACCGTATTGTCCATCACAAACCACTATATTTTCTAATTTCTCTGGCAACCTACTTATTTCGTGTTCACTATAAGAGGTTAGGTGTCCATATATTGGAGTCAAATATTCTATATGGGATTAAAAAAGGACTGCGTCATGGACAAAAAATTCACAAATCGAATTTTTTTTTTCCCTTCTTTTTGTAGGAAGAGAAGTGCTGTTCGTAAAAGTCATAAAAATTACTGATCGGAAAAATTACGGTTGGTGGAAAAGATATTTCTCTTCGAATCTTCGTCAATGATGCCTTCAATATTACATCCTCCAGCATTTTTCATCTTCCTTCTAATTTTATGTCCTCCGTCACAAAATCTTTAATTTTGTACCATCGAAACCGGTACTCACAAGCTGATATTTTTAGGGTCTGTCAAGACAATCGAATACCTTCAGCGGCTTTTTTCCCCCCAACTTCAAACAAGTCTTCCGTATCAAAATAAGCATTTTTAAACTATCTATGAATGTTTAAAAACTTAAACATTCATCGATTGTTTAAACACTTTCAAACTTAAATTGATGGAGCGTTGTGCCTATAAGAGAACGAAAAAAGAAAAAGCACCCGGGAAAAAAAAAGCTCCTTGTTAGTAACTATATGAATTTAACAAGAGATCCGATTCAGACAGTTGAGCCAAATCTTAATGAAATTAAATATTTATTCAAATGATCTAACTATTTCTTTTTTTTTTTAAAAAAAATGTATAAAATTTAATGTTTGCAGAAAAGAATTTCACTCTCTTCATAACATTTAATAAAATGATTAGAAGTCCTAAGCAGTTCAAAAACTGTTCTAAATTACAATAATTACACTTATTGTATTGCGATATAATAATAATAATATACAAATAATACTTGGTCAAGTAGTTATTTCTTAAAATTTGTATTAAATCGAAATACTTTATCACTTTTATTACTATTTTCAACTAGTTTAACACCAGAGAGAAAAATTTTAATTAACACATTCTTTAGAGCAATACAGGGTTATTCATAATTCCCTCTTTAAGCAGTTGCCGGTAGAGGGCAGTAACATGTACCACTGAAGCCAGTTGTAGTAAAAATAAAGTTGTAGTAAACAGAGGGAATTATGAATGAACCTGTACTATTATATCTTATACTATTATATCTTATACTATTATATCTTATACTATTATATCTTATACTATTATATCTTATACTATTATATCTTATACTATTATATCTTATACTATTATATATTATAGCTATTATACAATTGCATTAACACTTAAAAATTTATAGAGTAATAAAAACTCCTACAAGTCAACTTTAAATTAAACTTTGTATAGTAATTATTTTTTAAAAATTCTCTAATTACATTCGATTAAATTTTTTATTACATTATACTCTGGTACAAGGTCTCGAATTGAGTCGATCGTTAACTTAGTCAATAATAGTCAATAAGATAATTTTTTCCGGTGTTTCTTTTTTCTCCCTCCCTAATTTGTGCCTGCTAGAGCGATTTTTGAAGTATGTTATTAATATAATTAAAAGAATTCGTTTTTCTTTGATTTTTAAGAAACAAAAATCTGCTTTAAAATACATTCACAAATTTGTAGTACGATTTGAAAGTGATTTTAAAGAATTAGTCATTTAAAAAAAAAAAACATTCTATAATATAGTCATTTTGAAATTTAGATCCAAAGTAATTTAATGAGAAATATTGTATAAGTACGCCACTAAAAATGCTTAGAAAATTTGCCATACTATTATTTACAATTGCATAATCCCCTATAAAATATTTTCATATAATATATTTGTACATTACAAGAGGAGCTTTATGTTTAAAAAATGTAATTTAATATTTACACACCGGATAATATCCTACCAGTTATCTGACTCTTTAAAGTCTCCAACAAATCCCATAATATTCCGGATAATCGAGAATCTACTCTATTTCAATAATGGGAAGAACAATGGGAATTTAAATGTGACGATCTCCCATTACTTCCCCCACCCGTAGCTCATGGAATAAAAATATTCCACGTATTTTCCGAACATTATTTTTGTTCCGAGAAATTTATTTCCTACACACAAAACTCACTATTTAGAATATTTATTGTACCCCATAATAAACTCGAATAAAGAATGCTGCCCCTTATAAAATTCTCCACATTTTTCCAGTTCTTCCTTCAGAGGTACAGGAGAGAGAAAAACGGGAAAAAAAACGTATTTATTTGAGTCCCATATTTCCTCAAATCTAAATACATTGTTTCAAAATAAGAGGTTGAAACAGCAATTTCGATAATTTACGAGACGATCCCTTCTGGCTCCTTAGATTTTAGAAACGAGCCGACCATTTATAAGAAAATTTATAGCCCAGCTCAGCCCCAGGCATATGTATTATGAAAAAACAAAATAATAACGGGAAAAAAATGAAGCCCCTTTTTTTTTTCCTTCCATCTGTGCGCCCCAGTGTGAGGGCGGGTAAGAAGAATGCGGCCTTCGTAATCCTAAATCACAAAAATATTGATAGGCTGGGCGAAAAAGGCGACAAGCAACACGATGCTAGGCTACATCAAAAGCACCGCCTAATCCACTATAAATAAAAGGCTCAAAGGGAAAGGGGGCTAAACTGCGTAACCGTAAAAATGTACCCCCTCTTACTTTAGAACCAATGACTGTGCACAGAGCACTTTTATGGAGAGCCATAACTGCATATCATTCTTGAAAACGCCGCCGACAGCTTCCTGCCTTATTTGGCTCTTTATCCCCAATATTGGCAACTAAATACTTATTAGTGACGGTTGCAAAACATAAATTCTTCCTAGATACAATATAACATATACATGTAATGTAAAATAATTTTCGTAGTTAACATCCTTTGATGTTTTAAAATAGTTAATACTTACTATAAATAATGCAAAAATGTTGCAATTTATTAAAAAACGAATAATTATACTTTTAATTACAATTTAAGTTTATACACTCACACACACATTATATATATATATATATATATATATATATATATATATATATATATATATTAAAATTTAATTAAGGAGCCCCTTCCTCCATTGGTTATATGTTTAATTTTTGACAGGATTTAATAGCACATAATAGGGAAAAAATTAAAAGAAAATGAAGGAAAAAGTAAAACTTGAAAAAAATCAGTAAATAGAAAAAAATATTCTTAGAAAGTACAAAAAGTGAAAAATAATGCTAAAAAAGCAATTAGCTACAAAACAACAGATACATACTTAGAAAAAAAAAACTGGAGAAAAGAAAGTATTTTTAAATTAAAGTATTTTTAGTTTAAAGATTCATTTCAATAATTTAAAATAGGGTATGTTTAAAATTTATTAGGTAAGTAACATATTTAAGAATTGATTATACAAATAAATAGAATTGTTAATTGAGGAAAATATTTCTAGTTAATGTCGAAATTTCAAAAAAGTTTAATTTTTTTAGAAATACAAATTTTTTTACAAAAAAATTCATGCAATTAGTTCAAAAATCAGTGATCTACCACTTTTTTGCACTTAAACATTTTACGAAAATTTAAAAATATGTAATTGATTGTAAAAATTAATAGAACTGTTAAAAAAAAAAACTTTCATGATGATAGTACTAATAAATGAAGAAATTTTAATTAGATCAAAAACAATGGGCAATGGATTTCAAGTTGGGAAACAATGATTTAGAGTGATATCTTTTTTAATTATGCAAATAATAGCAGTTGGTAAGAGTAATAAACAAATGTCGAACTTAGTTTCTAATAAAGTTCAAGAGTTCTTAGTTAAGCCGCCAATCAAGTTAGACATACACGCGTGACGTCGTTTTCAAGTATCCAATGAAATATGATCAAAAAATTTTTCAGCGTGATACTAAGCCTAGTATATTGGTTGTAACATTAACACGCTAAACACAACCACGTGATTAAACCCATTCATGTGATTACAGCGGTATTCTTCTTCTAGAGAAGCAAATACTCAGCTGTAAAGAGAATTTAATGATCAAGTATATTTTCCTTAACAATGAAAAAATATATATATATATTGATTTTTAATAGTGGCAACATTGACCAGGTTTTAAGATGTTTTAAATAACAAGAGCATTTTTACGCTAGAATTAAAAACGTAATTTTAATAAAAGTTGTGCAGTATTTATTAATTTTCTTTTATTGGCTAGTATATTTTTCATTTGAAGTTGAGCTATATAAATTTTTTTTATTGGTTATGTTTCATTTGAAGTTGAGCTATATATATATATATATATATATTTTTTTTTTTATTGGTTATGTTTCATTTGAAGTTCAGCTATATAAATTTTTTTTTATTGGTTATTATGTTTTATTTGAAGTACAAAGTTTAATAATCTAAAGAATATCTAATATAGAACATGTAGATGATACACCAGAAATGTTCAAATCTTCTGAAAATTATTCACTTTATGTTTATTAAATTTTATTTTATTATTTACTAAAATACATTTAAGCAAAAGTTGGATAACCCCCTTATTTTAGATACTCTATTAAACTAGCTTACAATTACTAGCAACGCCTCATTAAAAACAGTCCATGAAAATTTTTTTAATAAACATTATTATATTTTCTGAATCAATATTGATTTTAATAATGATTTACATAAACAAAAGTGCTCTATTATCTCGTAAGTTGTTTTTTCCTGCTTCTCTTGATGGCGGTGTTTGGCGACAAAAACTCTATCACAGAGATAGAGAATGGAGCAACCCTGTAAATTACGAGAGGCAATACTGCGGAGAGATTGGCGACAGTTTGTCTCCACTCTTTAACAGCGACACTTGTTAAGAAAGAAAAAAAATAGTGTTGAATGTCCCTTTCAAAATCTCTCTACTTTCTGAAATGTCCTGATGTATGCAAGCAAAATTACTTTCCGAACTTCATGAATGTCCATATTCGCAGGTACTACATTCGATATTTTATGAGGGTAATTTGTCGAATGTTTTGGAATGAGATAATCCTGATAGATCTTGGAGACATTTTGAAAAATCATCTCATAAATTTCGAAGATCGAATTAAATAAATTGTTAGCAACATTACTTTTTTCGCGATAGTGAAATTTTTGTTATTTTAGGTTTTTAAACAGGTAGAATTCTTTTAAGCAATAAAACTTACTGGGGGGAAAAAACTTAAGAATTTATTCAAATCTTCTATTTTGTAATTTATATTTAAAATACAATTATTCGGAAAGTCATTCAAACTAGAATGCAATTAACGGAAATGTGCTTCATAATTATCGACAATAAAATCAAAATTTTCGAAAATTTGAGTTTTAATTTTTCAGGAACTGTTCAACCGATTTCACCCAAATCTTAGATTTTGTCATTTAAAAACACATAGTTAAAGAAGTTATCAAAATTGTACTGTGCACAAAATAAATGTAAATCATTTTGATAAGCCGATGTCGTCAGTTTGTTTTATTTCATTTTATAACCGGCGTTGAACCTCTTATCTGGCTTTGCGACCACCATTGTTTAATTTTTGTAGCTTTGAAACCAACTCAGAAGACAAGGGAACTCCTATATCAAACAACGGGATAGACTAACCTTAGCTGAGGGCTTTTGGTGGAACTAACACGCATTTACATTGTGTGGAAAGAAAAACCACGAAAACCTTTTATGATTATGCCGACGGGAAGGGGGTTCTAACCCTTGATAGAATATTTTACGCGGACGCTGCGATCAGAGCGAGCTAGAAACAGAATTCGTATCTCCCAACCATGGCTGAGATTCGAACTAGGGTTACCTCATTGGGATGTGAGCGAGCGTTTTATTTCCTAAATCACCGAAGCTCTCAATGTTCTACTATTAAGTAAAAGCCAATTCGAGAATAATCATGCTTGATTTTTAAAAAAAAATATTATGAAAAAGGTTTAATAATTTCGTCCAAAAAATTTCATTTTTATTTTTTGCTTCCCCCCCCCTTTTTTTTTCGTAGTCAGCCATCTCCCATAATTTAAAATTTGCAGCCTCAGTTGTGCACCCGCCCTTTCTGGAGTGTCTTCTGCAACATTGTTAGGCATACAAAATTAAATTGGCATAACATTTTTAAAAAAAGCATATATTTTAAAATTCCTACAAATTTGTTTTTACATATGATAATTATTAAAATATTTATACTGATATATTTTAATCCAATGTTTTTAAATTGTAAACAGTAATTATAATTTCTTTACTTTATTCATTTTTGTCAAAATAATTAAGGATTAATTATCAAAAAGCGTATCTGTCTTTTAAGAAACTGTGGTTTAAAAAAAGTAATAATTCTGAAGCAGCATCTTTTCGTAAGGAAGTTGAATTCAGATTATTATGTTTCACAAAACCTTAATTAATTCATTTAATTATTAAAGCAACTTATAATTACTTAGAACTTATTATTTACTTGAGCAAAGGCAATGTTATACACTTTAAATTTTTGCACATCGAACTTTGAGTTTGTTATTGTAATTTAACTTAATTTATATGTAAAGGAAAGGAATAAATATAAATAAAAAACATTTATTTGTATCTGACTATAATTTAAATTGATAGGAAATTTGTATCTCCCCGACTTAAGTTTTTTTTTTTTTTTTCATCTTTTATTTTGATATTATATAAATTTTAAAATAAAATACCATTTAATGTACTCATCCCTAACTATAAATATTTTTTTCAATTATCAACTCCTTTTTGTTTCAAAAATTTCCTCTCTTAAATATCAGCAGTTTGCGCAGTTCGAAAAACTTTCATAGGAAAGGTTGGCAATGGTTGAAGTGAGGTAATAAAATATTTATATGCAATATTGATAATATTTAATTAATTTTCAACGTTGTTATAAAGTGCCTTATTTAGATCCAAATTTTACAAATGAAGTGTTTTTTTACCCTCCTCTTTCCCCCAAAAAATATCTAAAAGAATCATGAAGTAACAATAATTGAAGTAAATATAAGCTTAAATTTACTTATTTGATAGGATATGTGGAGTCACCGACAGTGTATAAAGCTTACGGACTCGTAAATCGGGTCCTGTATACAACATAATAACGCTTAAGGCTGGACGATACGAATTCCGCATCCGGCTTGCACCAACCACAGTGCTGACGTAAAATATCCTCAGTGGTAGACGGATCACGGGTAGAGTCCCCTTTATCGTCAGGCTAACCGTGGGAGGTTTCCCTCACCACGTTAAGCAAACGCGGGTTAGTTCCATCAAAAGGTCCTCCACGAAGGCAAATTTCTTCCAATACTTGACTCAGGAGTTCCCTTGTCTTCTGGATTGGGCTCAAAATTACAAGGAGTTAGTCGTCGTAAACCTAAAAAATTGGGACGATTGTTCAACGACGGTTATAAAATAAAATAATAACGTTTAAAGTTAAGATGTAATGTAGATGAAAATTGTGCTAAATAATTAGCCAATAAACATTTTTAATTAATTAGTGGGCTTTAATTGAGTAATAACAATATCAAAATTGCTAGTCATTGACAAAACACAGGAAGTGAATTAGTGTATTACTTCAAGATTGCTCAACTCCTTGTTTTAGCTTCATAAAAATTTTTTTTAAAAATAAAATCGAAACTTCAGAGCAAAAAAAAGAGTAATAATCACCCGCGGAAACAAAGAGCGTTTTTTTTTTTTTTTTTCTACAATAAATTTCCCCCCGTAAAAGTGCTTTAGAGAGAGGATTGATATGAAGTTATTTTTTGATTCAGAAGTCTGACATAAGCTATGTCCCGACAGCTGATGTCTCTGACAAGAGATCTAAATGCGGTCTAATAGACCACAAATCTGTCACATAGCTTCTTAGAGAGGAAAGAATTTACGCTCACTTGTCCTATACTTCACTTCTGCCTAAAGGGTCAAAGGGATTCCGCTGAAAAGAAGAGCTGCGTTTTTGTCCCTGCGTATTGTTTATGGGATGGTTTTTCCTCGCAACCCACACGTTTTGGGAATGGATTTGATTTTCCGCTATCTTCTCCTCTATCCCCCCCTCCCTCTCTTTTCTTTTATCGCTTAGAATTCACCAGAATATTAGTACTTGCTGTCTTCTAAAATAAAAAAACAAAGAGATATTTTTTTAAAAAAATATCTTGAACAATCATTTAAAATAATGTTTTAGTCTGCAGTTTTTCCCCCTTAAGAATGGATCGAATGGAGGAAAAAAAAATTATTAATAATTTCAAATTACTTTAAAAAATGTTTTTTTTTTTTTTTTTGGTATACAGAAAAAAAAATTAAAATAAAATTGAAAATATATTTTTAAGTCGGATACTGCTGCAAGGGGAATATAATTTAAGAATTTAAACTGAATTACAGAATTTTTTCTGAAATGTATCATCATTTTACTAATCACATCTTCTGGCTGGCTGTTAAATTGTAAACGAACAGTTATGGATCATGAACAATTTTACTTGACTAATGTATTTTAAATTTTTTTTCTTTCTAAAATTAAACTAATTTTTTGCAGCATTAAAATCTAAAATTAATTATTTTTAGTATTAGTTATTAACTTTATCTCCGTAATGCAAAATATATTTTCCGCATAGATAATAGCGTGAGTCTAAAATAATCTTAGGAAAATTCAGTCTTCTTTACTTAATTTTCATTTTTCTTTTTTAAATTTATTTTAAAAATTCAATTCTTCATTGTGAAAGCTTTACATTTGTTTGTTTTCGTTAAAAAAAAAAAAATTTTATAATTTTTTACTTTATCTTTTATGGGACATCTTTTTCGTAGATTCTGAATAATATATTCAGTTTAAGCCCGATTTACCCAAATCTAAAGTCAAGAATTAAAATAAAAAATTTGGAATAGCATTATTTTATTCATTTTAGATTTTCATCCAATTGATGTTAAAATTTAATCTCGAAATCTGAGTTTATTGTTCATTCAATCAAAAACCATAAACATAAAGAAAAAAAAAAGTCTTTCGAGTAGAAGAATGTAAATATACAAAGTAGCCTAAATTAGAAACAGATGGTTTTAAAAAATTTAAAGCAAAAAATATGATTACGTTCAAAAAAATTTCTGCAGCAATTTTATGTGACTGACAAGAATCTTTTCTCCCGTAGTTCTAAATTTTATTTCAAAAATTTTCGACAGATGTCACTGCTGTGAATATCAAAGAAAAATAATTAAAAATCACAATACAACATCTTACATTGCGACATGTGATTACCGATCACGGTTAATGCTTCGAAAATATTGGTATAGGATTATTGCGCTGTTTCAAGACACAACTTGAACACAAAGGTAGTTACTCTCGGTACTAGTACTTACTCGTTTATTTAAGTTTAGTTACAACTAATTTAATTTATTACCAAAATGCTTCAATTGGGTGAAACTTCATTTAATTTACAACAATTATAATAATCATCAAAATAACTTTTACATATTTTTTTTTATTTATTTATTTATTTTTTATTTAATTTTCATTATTATGCAGCTTGCAGTCGCTACTTTTTATTCCTAATTCAGTAAAAATTCTAAAATAAAAATAAAAATGAATAAGTGCGCCATTTAGTCATAGCTATCTAATCACTTTTAAAAATAAGAAAAAACTACATTTTCAAACAAAAATAAATTGCGTGCTTCAGTTGGTAATAAAGTTAAAATTAGTTTTAAAATATACAAATAAAAATACAAGGGAGCTTTTGAACATTTTAGAACGTCCTTAAAAAGAGACACCAAGCTCTATTGGATTAATAATTAACCAAATATAATCTTACTTAATTTGTTTAATGGTTTATTCTTAACATGCGAAATACATTTGTAATTTATTGTAAAAAGTACCCAGTGAGTTTTTGATGCCTTTTTAGAACGTCCCTAAAATGGGACTGCTTGTATTAAGGGGTTCAAGATTAAAAGAGATCCTTACTTCTTTTAGTTACTGGCTTGTTATTAACATTGGCTGTTGTTATTTTCACGTAATTTTTAATACTTCTTAAACTCGGGATATTTTTTCAAAAAGTCCCCCCCCCCAAAAAAAAAGGCTGCTAATAATAATAAATAATGTAAATAGTTCATGTAAATAATGTAATGTAAAGTAGATAATAATAATGTAAATAATTCATGTAAATAATGCAATGTAAAGGAGATAATAATAATGTAAAGAGAACATTACGCTATAACTTATTAGTTTATTAATTTTTACTTATTAACTGATTAGCTATAAAAAGTATCCCCGTTGAGTTCGGGCATCAATAGTTAATTAAGCAAAGAATGCACTATTTCCATTAGCTACTGGTTTGTTTTTTTAATAATTTTGTTATTTAATGAATTCGACGCAAAAAATTCAAAATCCACGAGATTGAGTTGCCTTTAAAAGACATCTCTAAAGAGGGACATAAGGCATTAGTGGAATAGTTGTTATCCAAAGAATTATTTATTTTGGATATTGGCTTGTTCCTAATTTTATCGTATTTACTCACAACTTAGTTGCAAAATGTAAAAATCACTTATACTTTATTAATCAAAGCACATCGTTAACTAATTGAAGCAATAAGAACATTTATTCATTTCGTTATTTAATCAATAATCAGAGAAACATTCTAATTGTGTAAAAATTTTATTTGTACACAACCCCTTAAAGTCAGAAGTCGTCCGCACAGAAACAGATTACCCTGTTTTGAGTTGCTTCCCATTTCTCACGCCGCTGTCTGTCATTTTTGACCATAGGTGACGCCCCAGGACGTCACTGCGGTTGTCAGGCGCTCGAGGGGGTCCTTTGTCCGCATCTCGGAAGGGGGCCCAGCCGCAAAGGGCCTTCAAAGCGATTGAGCCCCCAGCGTGACGTCCGACACATGGACAAGAGATTGACTTTCCTTGGAATGGGCGGACAGGTTCTTGTGATCAACGGGTTTTCTGGTAACAATGGTGGATGCTGTAAAACGTCTTTTGTGTACTAATGTACCTCATGCACTCATACAAATTGTGATTTTAAATCATTTAATGTAACTTTCCCTTGACTTCATTAGAAGAAGGAAAAATTCTTGGCTAGGATGACAAATTTAGAAATGTTTCTTCACCATTTTCAAAATTTATCTTTTTGTTTCTTCTGTGTCGCAAATTTCTTAGCTGATGCTAAATTAATATAAAATTTCTTTTTTGTGACTTCTCTTCAGTGTATATTCTTAGATATTTCTTCTATATTTTCAAAATCATTATTTTATTTTTTCTGCCCCACATCTTACTATGGTTGTGCAAAATTAATATATAACTTCTTGTCAGCGATAATTTGTTTTTAGATGTTTTTTTTTTCTTCCAAATTTTTAAAATCCTTCGCTTGTTTCTTCTGTCCCACAACTTTCTAAGCTGATGCCAAATTAACAAAGCGGCAATTAGAATCTTATTTTAAAAACTCATTAATTACTACTAAAGATTTTGATGTAATAATTAACCCCTAATTTTGAGACTGAATTGTGAAATAATTACCATCTTATTTTTACAACATCGATTTTATTTTTTGTTTCAGTCGAGGGTGTTATGAACTCATTAAAACTTTGCTCACTCTCACATTCGACCCGAAATGAGCTTACAAAAACAGGCATCTTCCAAACAAAACTCATTATTTTCTACTCACTGCACATTAGCGATTTTCCAAGTAACAGCACACCCTCCCTCCTCACCTGACTTGATACCGTGAAATGTCTGTCAGGAAAGGAGTGATGATCACCGCATGCTTTTTCCTCAACACAGATGTCGTCTTCTTATGGCATTGCTCACTGCATAACTTAAAGACTGTGTCTTCTGTGTGTCTCCTTCATACATATTTCATTAAGTGACGACCTGGTGGTTGACTCTAAGTGCCACTGCGACAACTTCAGGTGGGTAGGTTGGCACAGTTGGCGACATTGCTTCGTAGTGAACGCCCAGCTATTGTCACCAAAATTCAGCATTTCGAGGTTGTTATCGAAACATTAAGATAAATAACCATCTCACTGATATTCTCCAACATCCCTTCCTAATCTTACGTATAGAAGTTTGACAATCGTCAAGTCGCAATAAATAAAAATTCTAAAATACAATAAAATAAGAGTTTTAAAAGACTAGGTTTAGGGACACCATATATATAAATTTTGTAAATTAAAATAATTTCAATAATGAATAACTGCTTCTCTTAGATCTAAGTAAATGCAAATTTGAAAAATTAATGCTTGAAAGATTCAGAATGTATCTGGATGATTTTACCTTTAACGCAGAAAAAGACAATCGTATTTCATGCTGTATTTCGTAAATTATTAAAATGTTAAACATAATACAGTAAAACCTCTTTTTGTGCGGTCCTTTTTTATGCGATTTTGTTTTTGTGCGATTGGTTTTGTGAGATTTTATTTTTGTGCGATTTTTTTTATGCGGTATATGAATCTTAGCGGTGTTAGTACCAGTTTATGTTTACTATCAATGTACATATACATGTTGTGGACGAACTCTGATTACGTGGCCTCCTCGACAACGATGTATCTGGACTTCGCAATGCTCTGTTTATTTATTTTAAACAATCTCCAGACAAGACAGAGTCAGTTACGTACATATTGTCGCTCGACGTGAGAACAGTATACGCTTCATATTCAGAGTTTTATACACGATTCACGTGATTAAGGATTCATTTTATAGTGAGATTAAAGATAAATAAATTAGTTACTTTTGTTTCTATTTATATGTAGTTTTAATGATTTTTTTTTATTTTATTTTTAGACATAAGCACTCCCTTAAAATGAATAATTATAGCCAAAAGAAAGTAAAAAGGCAGACAATTCCACTATTTAATGTATAATTTGAAAACTTCTCCAGGTATATGTACATTGAAGAATTAAATATTTTTACAATTTCTTTAGGTCTAATTTAATTATTTCATTCAATTGAAAGCATTATCTCATCTATTTCATAAATCATTGACGTATTTTCTAAGTCCGACTTTTTTATGCGGTCCCTATCAACCGCATAAAAAAAGTTTCAGGTACAAACAAATATCGTACAAACTTGTTTATTACATGTAAGAATTTATATTATACTGTATATTATACTTATTATACTGTATTTTTATTTTATTTTGACCTGAATTAAAACAAAATAAATAAAAAAAACATGAAAATATTTTTAAAAAAATTTCTCTACGAAAACTCTCACTACGAGTTTCAAAACTAGCAATAAATGTAACGTTAGTATTTAATTGCCCTTAATCTACAGTGTACAACGAGCAAAACATAAAATAAAAGCCAGTGCCAGAATTCAAGCTCGATGGTTTAAGGTCCTATACTGAGCGATTCCGGATAAAATTACAGAAAAAAGTACTCAGGGTAGCAGTACTTTTTACTGTAATAAACATTTTAAACATAGGGTTTACAGAACAAAAAATTCTAATAAACCCAATTTTTACAGTAAAATCACTGAACTGTATTTTAAAAAATACACCTCAGTGTATTTAAACAAATATTACTGTAAAAGTTAAGGTATAAAATTTTGTGATGATTTTTTTGTTTTTGTTTTTTTACTCATGCTACACTCAGCACTTTTTATATTAATTTGCTTCTGGATTTTTTTTTTTTTTTTTCCCCTGAGCTACCACGGCATGATAAAGAATTATTGATGTCCAGTTTTATTCTTAGCATTGTTTGTGAAGGCATTTACCTATTTCATCTACATAGGCATCATTAAATATACAATTAATTCAACTGTTTTCTTTTTCTTTCTTTCTTTCTTTCTTTCTTTCTAAATTTATTTGTTTTAAATAAATAAAGAACGTAAAAAATAAATAAAAAATTTTCTTGCTCCGGTGTATTGCATAAGTACCTTTATAGCATTCCAAATGATTTCTAAGAGAAAATTTAAAAATAGACATTTTGTTTAGACGTTTTATTGTTTTTATAGTTATTTATTTTTCACTTAAAGGATCATTTACGTCGTCTAAAATGCTAAACTAGTATCGATTGTTGATACGTTCGTGAGAGAAATTTTCAATATATGCACTGAAATGAGTGATTGCAAAAGAAACGTGTATTCTCGCAGTGAAGCAACGGAAATAGAGGCGGCGGAAGCGAGAGGTTGTGTATCAAAATTACGAACCCAATCATCCGTAAGATATTTTTTTTTTTTTAAAAAGTATCGCCAAGTGTTGACAGATTTGGCGACACTAAGTGATGTGTAAGAACAACCCTTGAAGATGGATCTGATGAGGAGGAAGGTGTCAGGAAAAAAATATTTTTTTCATCTTTTATTCGTGGGGGTTGTTAGAGCTAAATGGAGTGTCTGTAGACGCCAAAAATCGGTAGATACTGTACCGCAAATTGTCATACCAGCTGCTACCCCTCTCTGCAGGAGTACCGCTTTTTTCTATCTCTTTCTCCATTTTTTTTTTTTTTTCTGGTAAAAAAAGAGAGGATTCTTTTTGTTAGATGCGCCAATACTAAAAGTGCTTTAGAGAGCGATATAAAATGAAGATGTGTAATGAGTAAAGAGCGGAATTGATTTTGAGAAATAGTTGAACTTGTGTAGTTTATGAACGCAAGTAATGAAAACTTAACGCGTTTTGTTGAAGTATCGGAATTGAAGAGCATAATGGATGAAGGTTTTAAGTGAGCTATTAGAAGAAATTGGAAATTCTCAGAAAAGGATTTTACTTAAATCTTATTTAACTATTCCACTTTAAGTAATTTATGCACTTTAAATAATATAGCACTTTAAATAAGTCCAAAATTTTTTATATATCATTAGATGAAGGTACTAAGTGTTTTTGGAGTGGAAGAAGGTACAAAGTGCATTCGTTAACAATAATCGTCGAGTAACCTTATAAGATCTGTCTTTTGGCGACAAAATTATAACAGGAAAATTGCAAACTCTTTGACGCGAACAATTTAAATGAGGGTTAAAAATTTATTAATTTTACTTACGGCAGAGTCATTCTTCCTTGTTGTCATTGTTGATATTTTAAATTAAATCATACGTATTACTAAAATGACCCTTAACTTTCCTCCGCACTGTTCTTCAATTCTTACAAAGTGACATCTGTATTTTGATTTTATGTATACAGGGTAATTTGTAAACACCACCCTTAATTTTATATTTTTAGAATCCGTATCAAAGTTGAAGCAAAATAAATGGACGTTCTGGGTCGAAAATTTATATTAAAGAGAGGTAAGAACGAAATAGTTATTGCATTTCTAAGAAAGGAGGACTAAAAACATTAAAATTTGTCTGATAGCCAAATGAAACAGAAGAGTAGAAAAGTTATTATTAGAAACACATCAATTTCATCAGGAATCAAACTGGTTTTGATGTTTTTTAAATTTGCTTTCCTTGTCTCTGATTTTTGTTTTTCCTCGCTTAAATAATTTTTGGCTAACCCTATTGTTTGTATACGTTTTTTTTTTTTTTTTTTACTATTTTTGTAAAGATTTCTAAATATATATATACATCAAGAGTGGTGATTACAGAATACCCAGATTTATTATTTATTGAATGGTATAAATAATTATGGTTATAGACAAGGCTTCATATCTATTCAGTAATGATACCAACCTGACGTTCTAGCGAAAGTCCTCCGTTTCAGTTTAAATTACAATTCAATTGTTGATTTCAAAATATAACTCAGCCAAAATGGCATTAAAAATGAATAAATAAAGTATTGTTATGCGTGCCGGTAAATTCTCATAAGATTGTGACCAACAAATAATTATGGGGGATTTATAATATACTAATAAATCCTCCATAATTATTTGTTAATTATGGATTATAATTATGGATATAAATGTACTTATCTAAGCAACACAATAGCTACACTAATACTTTTACTTTGAGTAAAATTTATAAGCATTATATATTATTAGCAAAAAAGAGAATTTGGAATATTAAGAGGAAAGTATTAAATACAAAGTATTAGTTAAAATAAAATGTAAGTAATAGTATTTTCAATAATATTAAGTAAATCCGCGGTAGCCCAGTGGTTAGAGCATCCGACATCTATCCGAAAGAACCGGGATGCTATCCTCAAAGCCGCTAAAGACCCAAAAAGTATATGCGATATATGTGTTCGTAAAATTTGTATAGTAGATAGTCCCGTGGTCGGGCCCATAGCAGTACCGTAGATACAGGTGTCTGGAGAAAATTTCCTTTCCCTTCAGATTTATATCCAAATAGTGTAAGTGATCTCCCGGATAAGTGTTGGCGCCATCTATCGAATGATTCTGAGCAAAGTTGCCCTTTCACCCTAGCGGTGCTCTCTTGTCAAACAAAAGGCGTTCCTTCCAGACGTAATTCGTAAGGCCAATGGCTGGTGGGCTTGGCTTATCCAAGTGACATTAGAAACAACATACTATTAAGTGCTATCAACGCGTGCCTGGACTACTTTAAAATGATATTATAAAAATTTAATTATTTTCTTATGCACATCGATTGGGATTAACTTTTTTTTTTAAACTTCTCACTCCCCCCCCACCCACTTTGAAGTCATTTTTTTGCCCCATCCAGCATTTTGGAGATTTTCATTTAAATTTGAAAGAGGCTCAATCGGGTATATTATGGTATTTTTGATTGAAAATTTACCCGACTGGGCATGTGAGGATAAAAAAATGCATTGACGATCAGAATTTTACATGCCCTGGGCATGCCAGACAATATAATTTTCATGCCTGGTTACGTATTTTTGGAAATTTTAAAGTAAGTTTATTTTACTTATTGTGCTTCAAAATTTGGCTCGAAACGTGAACAGAAGAGCTCATAATTTAACCCTTGTAGAAAATCGAGCTTTAACATGAGTGCCGCAAATAATCACTTCCTCCTTTAAAACAAATCAGGAAATCTTATTTCCTATGAGAAATAAAGTTGTCTCTACAATTCTTAATTTGACAGGGTGTTTGTGTTCTCGGCAATCTTTTTGAGTTCAACCATATCGAATGGACATCTGTTTGGAGTACTCACATGCCTACTCAAATGATGAATGAAATCTTTAAAAATATGGATCACCGTACTTATGATTAGCCATGGGTAATTTTAAAATCAGCATGACTTTGTGGAGTTCGTGGGAAAGTGTCCATGTTTTCTTTATTCGGATCTATCTGTTCTGTACTTTACCAGATCAGTCTAAAAATTCTTAATTTTTTCGACACATGACACAATTTGAATTTAAATGTATTTATAGATTGTGCATTTTTTTTTAATTGATTAAATAATATTGTTTATTTTAATCAGGTATCAGGGGATCGTTGAAAAAATCATAATTCATTCAATCAAAATTTCGGTCTAAAAATTCATAATTCTTTCGACACACGACACAATTTGAATTAAAATGTATTTATACATTGTTTCTGTTTTTTTTTAATTAGGTGATTGATTAATATTGTTTTCTTTTTAATCAGGTATCAGGGGATTATTGATATTGTCGACTTGTTTTCCCTTAATTATTCTCGCCGTCTCAAAAGTAGGTCTTCGCAATGTCAAAAGTAAATGTAAATTGTTTTTATTTAATAGTTAATATATTGTGATTAGTGAATAGTTAAACATTTATTCAATAAGAAATTCGAATAAATACAATAGTAGGGATACTTTGTTTCTTGAAATTTAACCTAATTTTAGATTTTATAGTTTTTTAAGCATGTTGCATTACGGTCCTAAACTTTAAAAATAAAACTTATTTTTCTTTTCCTAAAAAAAAAAAAATTTACACAATTTTTTTTTTTTTTTTTAATATTTAGATATTCATAAATTAAAACTTGGGTTGTTTTAATTTTGAATTAAGTAAATGAAAGAGGGGTAGACCTAATATTTCATAGCCCAGAACTATTATAAATGAAATAAAGACGATTAAAAAAAATATGGAGAGAGAAAAAGTGCTTGGTCACCAATAGGGTGAGATAGCGACTCATGACAACTTCCGTAGACTCCCTACGGAGAAAAGAGTTAAATAAATAAGTTTAGTAGGTAAAAAAAGAAAAGAAAAGAAAAACTTTACTAAAATATTCCATAAAAATAAAAACAAAACTCAGACAAATTTTACATTACATTTCAAATGTAACATAAAAGTTTCAGACTGTAAATTTGTACATTCCATATTCTAATAATTTATGAAATTATTTTAGAAAGATTAATGTAGATTCAAAAATATAAACAAATATAATTGTAGAAAAATAAAATTGTAAAGAGCTTTTGTAACAATTTTTTTTTTTAATTATTATTCTGGTAAAAAAGGGGGACTTTAACTCCAAATTTTACTACTCTTATTAAATCAAATTTCTTTAACAAAAATATAAAGAAAATTTCATTGTAACTTAAAAAATTTTTAAAAAGTGAAAAACTTTTTTAAAGGTTAGATTCTTTTTAAATTTCACTCTTTTTATGATAAAGAATTTAGATATAAAAAAATTTATTATGATATAGAATTTTCTTTTTCAAATTACAAAAATACCAGAATTTTTTTTTTTTTTTTTTTTTTTTTTTTAATGGAAAAGTAATAAAACTATCACAAAATCACTTGTATCACAAATCACTGTATCACTTGTATCACAAAAAACTTAAGAAAAAAGGAACTGTTGAATATTTGATTCAAAATTCACTATTTTTATTTAATAGATTTTTTTCCTTTTTACAGTCAACAAAATTATAAAGAAAAATTCAATGTAATGTGAGAAAATAAAATTAAAAACTTTCATAAAAAAATAAAAATTTAAGGTATATATTTGCTTCTAATTACAATAACGAATTTATTTATTCCTTTATCTTTTAAATTGCAAAAATATAACATATATTTTTCGATTTTTAAAAAAAAATATACGAAAATAAAATTGAAATGTACTTCTATCATGAAAATCTCAAGCAAAAGGGGGCCGGGTGAATATTTGCTTCAGAATTCAGTATCCCCATTTTAACCGAGTTAGGTTTTTATACTAAAAGATAGGACTTCCGGCTGATATTCTAAAGAACTACTCATAATAGATCTTTAAATATGAAACTTAAATCCGAAATAAATGCTCAAATATCCCAGAAGATCTGATAAAAAATTTTCTTATATGGAGGGAGGCACGATAAAATCGGATTCTAAAAAGGAGTGTGACACGCGGAACAGATCAAACGTTGAGGCCATTTGGTAAAAGGTTGACAGCAGATTATCTTATTTATGTCTCCGTTTTTTTGATCACGTCTCTTTGATAAGTTATGCCTTTCCTCTTTCATGGAAGCAGACCGAAATCAATTGTCAGCCTCTTAGCTTGGCGAAATTTGAAAATACAATGCCAAAAAGCAGCCTTAACGTGATGTAGCATTAACTGGAATGTACATTAGAGACAAGTGACCTTTGAGATTCTGGCTACCATTAAGGATTCACTGCAAACCCCCCCCCCCGCAAAAAAGCACAGAAAAGAAACATCGCAAAAAGTACCTTATTAACCATTATTTAAATTAAACGTCCAGTTAGCTTCGGGCAGCTGAACCTGAATATATACTTATTTAACCCTAATTCGATATTTTTTTAAATTTATTTAAGATAAGGAGTTAAATATGAAGTTGAACAAGCCTTTTAATTTTTCATCATTAAAATTAGTTAGCTTTAAAAATGAAAAGAGGTTTGTTTGATTGAGATGCCTAGTTTTTTCTAATTTAACTTTCATCTTTTAAAATAAATCATTGATAGCATTTTCTTTAGTGCACTCTGACTGCAACATGAGGTTGTAGATCTCTTTTAGAGATTGGAAAAAAGAGCTCTGTAAATCATTCAAATATTTTGAATTCACTTTAATTTACTTATTTTTTTTATTTTTTTGTGTTTTCTTACTTGACCTTTTCCGCATTTGGTGTAGAGGTTTACCTGGTTGCTGGAAGAGGTCTTGATTGTCTCTCTTTAAAGTTTTCTTCAAAACTAAGTCTAAGGAAAAAATTACGTGAATTCCAAAAGTGGTTGAAAATAGAGGAGGTCGCTACATAGAGGTGGTCTTTCCTGGTGGTTTCACTGTATAATATTTTGTATATAATCACTGTATAATTTAAACAACAGATTCCCTCACTGTAGCATTAAAAAATTTACTTTTTTTAATCAACGTTGATTCTTTTTAACTTTTACTTTACATATTCCGTAGTGAATATTAACTATACAAAATATTTCTTATAAACCCAAATTTAATTTTTATGAAACTCTACAGCTCTTTCAAAATGTTTTACATTAGCCCCGTTATTTTAAATATTTTTTTATTAGACCGCTGAACTTTCATTTATTCAACCTCTTCCAGATCCGTTACAATGATCGCCAATTTTTTGAATTTGGCGATCGCCACATTTTTTAAAAAGCTCATAGGACAGTAACCCTACTTGAAAAGTCAAAAGCCCTGCAAGAAATATAACCCATTACGGCTTGCTCGCGAAGGATTAAAGGCTCATAATTTATTGTTTGCGTGTGCATATATCAGTTTGAAGACATGAATTAGACTAATTCTCCTAGATTTATATCTCGGATACCAAGATTTCATATTATATGAACGACAACGGGCAAATCCGAATCCACAGTTTTCACGGTACGAAAACTTGTTATTTGTGGCGTTCTTTCTCGGAAAAAGAGGAATTTTTTATATTTGCTTTTCATTTCTTTTATTCCTTTTTTAGAATGAATGGTGTTTAAACATGCTCTCTGCCACATTCGTGCAGTTAGTCGGCTGTCGCGGATAGTCATAACTTCTGTCTATGATATGAATTTGTTGTAAATTTGTCATCAATGACTATTCTCAGAATGTTGGGATTGAATTTTTTTTCGTACGTTTTAAGTTCATATTTGTCGCAAAAATTATAGTTTGTGGAGTTACCATGAATTTATCTTTCTGGTTACAAAAAAAAAAAAAAAATATTCAACAGTTGTGAATATTGTGATGAGAAGCAAGAAAAATTTAGGGCAGAGATTCGAGAACAAATGGTTCTTTGTTGCATCAGAAAAATAAGTATTCTACACCGTTTTCATTTCTAAGAACATTTCATATTATGATGAGATTACTATATGGATCTAAAATTTACATAAAAAAAAAAAAAAAAAAAAAAAAAAAACAGCTGAAAATGTTTTTATTTAAAGAGCCAACGCAAAATTATAACAAAGAAAACTCTCAAAATCTAAAATTATGTATGATTTAAAGATTCTTTCGATTGTATTCACTTAATAATTCTACAATGCAAATAAATCAATTTATAAATAAAAATTACAAAGACTATACATTCTTTTTCTTTTCATCAAGAATATATATATAATTTTTTTTTTTTTAAACTTTTTAACTTAGAGTCAGGCTTTAAAATAAAATTGAGTCCACATTACCAACTGGACACTTAATTCGTATTATGATTAAAGAAATTAAAATTCTAAAAAAAAAAAAAATTAAGTATTACTTTAGTATAAAAATAACTCTTATGCACTCTATATCATGACCGTTTATAAAATTTCTCAGCTAATTTACTTAAAATTAAGTTTTCTTTTAAAAAAATTCTCATTAAAAAAGTTTCAGGTAATAACAATAAAACAAAAGTATTGCTAGGAATAAACAATAAATCCCGATATCTAGAAAACTATAGTCTATTTCTTAAAAAAAAAAAAAAAAAAAAAAACTATCATGCATCTATTTCAAATTTATCAATTTTCTGCATAATACCATTAACACATATTATTCCAATTAAAATTCCAAAATTTATTTTCTAAAAGTAAAAAAGTTCATCTTATTCTGATGAGTGTTTTGTATTTACCACCCTTCATATATTCGTAAAATACTTGTGAAAAATAAAACCTTATATTACTTTTTTAGAACATATTAAAAGATGCAAATGGAAACTTAAGAAAAATAAAGTTATCCATTTCTAGTAATTTATATACGAGTTTAGTCACAGCTAAAGTAAAATTTGTAAACTCGTTTAGTAAAGCTTAGTTTAAAATTTCATTATTGTTAATAATAATTACCTATTCACCATTTAAAATTCAAAATTTACAGTCTCAAAGCTTTTAAAAAAAAAAAAAAAAAATTCTTGTGAATGAGTCGTAATTATCACCCTTCATATATTTTTGAAATCCTTGTGACAAATAAAACCGTGTAAAATGACATACTAAAAGGCGAGAAATTTAAACGTACTTAAGAAAAATAAAGTCGTTATCCAGTTTTAATAAATCATAGACGAGTTTAAACACTGCTAAGGTAAAAATTGTAATCTCATTTAGTAAAGCTTAGTTTAAAATCTTATTGTTAATGATATAAATACCATTAGCACATATTATTCCATTTAAAACTCGAAATGTAACAATTTGAAAGTAAAAAAAAAAAAAATTTACCGTCTTATTCACGCGGGGGTTTCTCTTTGATTATTCTTTTGGAATAAAAACTTATATATTTATTATTTAAACCACTAAATTGATCAGAATTTGTATCTTGCAATCTCAGAAAGATTTGTTTCAATTTCAAAATTCAGTTCATTGAAATCGGAGTTTAAATATAGCAAAACAGAATTAAAAGAATTGAGATATAATTTTATCGTGTAATTTGAATTCGCACCATTAATAAAAATAATAATCAATAAAGATCTTAAAATTAGATCATTGCGGAAAAACACGATTCGAAAAATTGTAATTATTGAATTTGTTTCGAATTTTAACTTTTCGTCCACGTCCGAAATTTTAAGATAAATCCTCAGAAGCAGTCGTCAATAAAACTACATTATTTTTGTATCTTACTGCAACTATTTTTTTATAAATGAAGTGTCTATAGACTATTTTAAGGAACAGAACTTAGCCGGAGAAATTCTTTTAACTTACACCTGTATAATTTACAATGCTGGAGAAATTATTTTACATATAGTGTTCAAAATGGTTTTGAATAAAAAAATTGGCTTACATTAAACCTAAAAAATTATTTATTAGTATTTATTCATGTTTAACATAAGCCAGTTTGTTATTCTAAAACGTTTTTCTTTTCTTTTTTTTTTTAAATTTGTTAATTTGATCTTTAACTTCTTATGCTCTTCTCGAACAGCCAACTCAATTTCGGGCTTACGATTACTAATGTTCAACTCCGTAGCCTTGTAATTTTGAACCCAGTCCAGAAGACAAGGGAACTCCTGGATTAAGTATTGTGACAAATTTTGCCTTCGTGGAGGGCTTTTTGATGGATTTAACCCACATTTGCTTAACGTGGAGAGGGAAATGACGGAAACCACCCACGGTTAGCCATGCGGCAAGGGGACTCTAACCCATGATCCATCTACCACTGAGGATATTTTTACTTCAGCACTGTGGTCGGTGCGAGTAGGGTGCGGGATTCTCGAAAAATTAGTTGTGTTGGAACCCTGTTTTTTTACTAAACTACATGTAAAAAGTAGTTGCAGAAATCACAACTAACTAATGTGTTTTTTTATTTTTTTTATCGCACTACTCGCTACAAACTACAAAAAAAAAGTTACTACTTCAGTAGTTTCGTTACTTGATGTGCGCTACTTCCGACTACTGCTTTAAAGTCAACATATTCTAATTTTTTTTCTTTGGAAAAAATTGGTTAACATTATCGAATAACAGTTCTTATTTCTGTCAATACAATATATAATTTTTTTTTTTCTTCTTTGTGCACTTCCTTTAATAAACCTATACTGATTATCAAATATAAAAAAAATTATGTTTTAAATAAATGCAAATTTTATTAGTTCGAGCTTTTTCTATTATTTTTTAGAATTCTGGCAATATTGAAATTGGTCTAAATTTTGATAAGCAGTTTTTGTCACCAGATTTGAAAATTGGAGTTATTGTTGCTCTTATTAAAGAATTTGGAATTGCAGATGCTTATGAAATCAGTAATAAAATTGACATTATTAAAAGCGATTTTTTTTTTTTTTTTGGATTTTATGTTGAAACCATAATTATCATAGGAATTATTATTAAAAAATAATTTGATGTGTCAAGAACATCGCAATAATTTAGTTTAGATAAAACAGAAGAGATTAAACTCGGCAAAACATAAATTCAAAAATTGTTAGAATTCAGTTTAGATTTCAGTCAGTTTGTATTTACAAATATTTTATTTTATTTATTTATTTTATTTATATAATATATAATATTTTATTTTAATTTATATCCTCATGTTGGACTTCTCTGCACAAATATATTAAGTTTGTCAAATGCGAGTGCTCATTGTAAAAGTAAAACAATTGCCTTTAGGATGTTGTTAAAAAATATGCTACTTTATCTTTAACTGAAAAAGACGTAACTTATTTTATACCAATAAATATAGGAGAATACTAATTAACCCATTTATTTTTAAAACACGATTCATATACACAAGAGAACACTTTTTAAAAGCTTTTTCTTGAGTTTTCAACAGATTCTGATAGATTGGTTTTCCAAATAACATACATCCATTAATGTTGTAATATTAAACATAGATTTTAGTATTTATACATGATTTTAAAACACGACATTTCATTTCGTATTCTCGTGGTCTAAATATTTTGCATAGTGATTCACTATATAAAATTCAATATAGCAGTTTATTTTCTCCCGATTTAAAACATTCAATTTTGCAAAATATTTCTTGAATTAGATACTATAAGGATTCAATTTTCTTAATGAATTGATAATTTAATTATAAATGTTACTTAAAAAAATTAAGTATGAAACACGTCTGCTATTTGAATGGTTATCTTGATATTCATTTTTTTAACATAAAATTTTCAGGGCTTTTCACTTTTAGTCACTATTACTCCTGTTTTGTTTTTTTCCGGTCAAGTTTGTCATGAAGAAATTGATCAATTTTATTCATCTTTAGAATATTATTCTGCAGAAAAAATTATTTGCTATTTTATTTTTTTCAGCTATGTTATTGCTTCAACTCTTTCTTTACTCTTTTTTTTAAGTTTAAAGTCAATAAACGTGAAAATAATGAGTGTAACAGTGATTATATTTATCATTTCTATTAATGTTATAATGCTTTTTTAAATTTATTAATGTGTAATAGGAACTTCCTTAAAACATGAAAGATTTTTGGAATTATAAGTCATGGATTTGAAAATCTAAAATGTAACACATACCTTGTGTGTAGGTTGTGCATCAATATATTAACTCATGTTATGATCAAAAGAGTTATAATATAGTATTTTTCGGTCACTCTGCCGCAAGGAAATTGATTAATTTTATTCAACACTTGTTCTTTCACTATATGGATTGTGCTTAAATAGATTATCCTATAACTCTTGTTATCGAATGACACTGTATTTTCTATGTGTCATGTATTCTCCATGACACAGTATTTTCTTTGTTATCGAATCATTTATAGCATATTATAACACAGTCCATCTGATGCAATTTTAATATTCAACTCTTTTATTGTATATATTGTACATTAATATATTGTCCCATGAATGTTATTATTGAATGAATTATTATAATATTTTTCTGTCTGTCTTATGCATGAAAATTTATTGATATTTTCACTTTATATTTAAACTTATTGTAAATGTTGATTTAGTTCAGTGTTTTAAAAGAAAAAAAGTTAACAAGAATTCTAAAAAAAAATTGACGTCTAAATTTTTTTATTACATCATGCTAGCACCCATCAGGTAGTTATTGAAATGCTTTTACAATTTATATACATATTTTTTTATTTTAAATTTTTTTAGTAATTCTATGAAAAGGAAAACATATAAAAGTTGAAAAAGTTAGCCATTATTTGAATAAGACAGAAAGTAACATTCTGAATTATCAAAATATTATAAAATATCAAGAATAGCATTTTGGACATCATTTAATACGGTAGTCATAAGAATTTTATTTGTGAAATTCAATTTAAACTCCCTTGTCTACTTATCTTAATTTAATCAACCATGTTTCTTTGTATATGAATTTGTAATTTTTGTATGTTTATGTAATCAAGTTATCCATTGATATTTTAACAAATAATGTTGATGGTTTTGAAATTTACATAATTGTTTTGAATTTTGTTATATTTATATATATGTATATAAATAGAGCATTTTTTTCAAGTTAATCTTTGAAAAATAAACATTGGAAATTTTTTTTAATATTTTTCGTAAAATGTTACAACAATAAAATCTTGACAGTTTTATGACATTTAGACTACTGTCTGAGGCTTGTATTTTTTTATTAATAATGTTGGGCATAAATAGTTTTAAAATAGATATAGTTTATATGGTAAGTTAGCTTTTGCTTTGATTTTCAGATTAATTTTTTTCAGATATTTGCTTTATTATCTTAAAGAAGAAAGTTTTTTTTCTTTAAATTAAGTTCTGAAATTCTGTCTTCAAAAGAGACATCAATCAATATAGTACTTGAAAATTCAGTTCTGAACTCTAAACATGTTTTTTTTTTCTTTCTTTCATTTAGCTAACAGTAAAGTTATAGATCCAGAATCTGATTTATATGTTTAGTTATTAAAAGCATAATGCTTATAGTCGTCCTATAGTTTGTTGAAAGAAATACATTAGTATGATAAAGCTTTAAAAATCTAAACAATTGCATTATCAATACAAATATACAACAAAATTTCTTTCATAATGTTTAATTTTTCAAATAATTGTTTTGTATTGGTTTTTCCTGATTAGGTCTATAAAATTACAATGAAAAATATGAATAACCAGTGAGGTAAGGCATCAATTTATCACACAGAAAATTAAAGTTAACTAACTCTCATTTCTAACTAAAATTCAAATAATATTCTGATGAAGATACATATAATAACTTTATTTTATTTATTTATTTATTTTCCAGATATATAAAAATGATATTCTGAAACAGTGATGATATAATTAAATTCAAATTTAAATCAATTCAAATTTAAAATCTGATTATTTATGTAAATTGACTTCACTTGAACTACAGTATTTTTGTAGTTGATAACCTCAAACATATTTGAAATAAATTTCTGCAAAAAAACTTCACAATTACTGCAAAATAACTAAAGTATTTTTATGGTTAAGAGTGAACTACAAAAAACTTCACAACTACTGCAAAATAACTAAAGTATTTTTATGGTTAAGAGTGAACTACAAAAAAACTTCACAACTACTTCAAAATAACTAAAGTATTTTTATGGTTAAGATAGAACTACAGAAAATCTACAGTTAACTGTAAAATAACTACAAAAATACTTCAATTCTGCAAAAAAACTGCAGTTCATTTTTAGCTGGGGAAGAATCGAAGACGTTTACATTTTCAGGCACAGTAGGAGACTTATTTTTGTCACCAATAATATAATTTACAAGATTCCATTTTTGATCATTTGCATTGCAATTTATGAATTCGCTTATAAAGAGTTCTGATTTTACGGATTTAATGACAAGCAATTCACAAATCGGGGCTTTATATGCTGTTTTATAACTGTCCCAAGGATATTTTCTATTTTTTTTTTTTTTTTTTTTTTTAAACGGTTCTTTTCTAGGAAAGCAGAATGCTTTTTTTTTTAGATCTTTTTTTAAACTTATTTCAATATTTAAAAGTATTTTTCACGTTAAGTTTAAAAACTTGGTTCTGATATTGTTGTGCAAGTGAATCTTGAAAATTCCAGTTAAAATTGTTATTAGACAAATAATCATGAAATTCATTATAATATATTGACATTGTAATTTCTTCACTATTGCATAGACTACAGAGAATTGGATAATGATCAGTAAAGCCAATTATAAGTATTCTTGATTAAACTGAAAATTTGATAGTTTTGACGAAATTATTATCAATGCGAGTGGAAGATAAATTCACTCTCTTGAGCTTGTTAATATAATTTCAATTATATTAAAATTATATAAAAATTGTATAATTTATTATTTTAATATAATTCAAAATATCGATATTTAAATACCCGACAACATTGGAATATTTGAAATCAGAGATAAATACATTTAGTTCAGCATTAAAAAAAGTCAATAGTAAAATCATGAGATCAATAACTAGAGAGAAATAATAAATTTGGTAAAATCAGGGTATACGTTACAAGCTTGGCAAGCTTTTGTTTTATTTTATAAACGCTGTTGAACAGCCAAAACAATTCTCAGTTTACGACTACCAGTGCTCAACTCCGTAACCTTATAATTTTGAACCCAATCTAGAAGGCAAACTCGAAGATCAAGAAAAGGAGATATTTGCCATCGCGAAGGACTTTTTGAGGGAACTAACCTATATTTGCGTTACATGGAGAGAGAAACCACGAAAGCAGACGCGTTACACTTGTCACCTAATTGTTGCAGAACCAACAATTAGATTACTGTCGTTTTTACGATTGTCGCCAAGAATTTGCGAAGTATATGAACATCGAACCTGAAAATGACAAATACATACCGGACAGAAGCACTTTAAAAAAATCATTGTCGGATATACCGAGGAAATGTTTACCCAGCAGTGGCACAAAAAGTGCAAGGAACTCACATATAGCAATAAATAGAAATAAAACTATTATTTAACAAAGCTAAATAGGCATTTGAAAATGTATAATATTAATACTTTGAAATTACTCACCTTTAAAACGTGTATCCTATTTCTTTTCTTCAAAAATACCTTGAAATTATACTTTTCTCTAATCGTCGTTTTAGCAAACACTCGCAACACTTTTCGTACACAACAAACCAACTTCTTGATGAATGTTCATTTTACTCAAAATAAGGCTTACCATATACACTCCACGGTAAAAATAACTTCACACAAAATTCAATTCTCAAACCGAAGTTCAATAATTAAACTTCCACAGAAAATTTTGTGTAGATTAACAAAACACCAATAAAACACTCATGGCGTCAATATCCATCTGCGCAACTAAAAACTGTCATCACAACGTCAAATATCCACTTACAATACGATCTCCAAGTTTGGGATATGCGCAATTACAAAACTGTCATATACATCATAATAGCGTCAAATGTCCACCTCCAATAGAATTCAATACGTTCGATTCTTCCATAATTCCTTTACAACTTTGGAGCAACACAATTAAAAACCAATCTACAATTGCAGATTTCATCCAAATCTACAATTACAGATTTTCATACATTATTTCCGTCCTAAACATAGCCAATGTCGCTAAATCCCCCGTGAAACGCATACTAGGATTTAAGTCATAAATTAAACTCTTAAGACAAACGTATAATTCCGTTAAAATAATAATTCAGTGTTATTTATCTGGACATTTTTTAGTGAAAACAGCAATACAAATAGAATACTAATTATTTCTACAAAAACGAAAAAAAAAAAAAAAAAAAGAATTAACGATCTTCTATTGGATCAAAACTTTTTCATTATTGTAGATCCAAATTTCAGTCTGAATTATAGCAGCTATATTATCAAATACATTTGTGGATTGAGAAATAAGATTGACAAAGTTGAAACGCACACTTCTTAAATTCACATGCAAAATATTAATCTTTAACTTAAGGTACACGTTAGAAGGTATTCATTCTTGGTTCCAATAGTTGGGGAGTCCGGAACAGGTAGGTTGAGAAATTTCATGAGTTAAATGGAATATTCTTAAGGTGTTCTGTTGTTTTTGCACAAAAAATTTTGGATGATTCATCTTTTCGAATAAATATTTTCCTGCCTCGCACCTTACAGAACCTTAAATCCCTTTTCAGTTTTAGTTTTTCCGCTAGAGTGGTGAAACTAAGTTAAGTGCTCATTGTGAAATAAATGGTAGTTGCAATGAAACGTGGTTTAACTTCAGACGCTGTTAGCTTACGATTTTTTAGTTTCTCCAATAGCTCATCTCGCATTGTTTTGGATTTTATATGAACAACGATAGATTTTGGATTTTCTTTATTGAATTTATTATTTTTGACTCTTATATGACTTCACTGTTGAATTTTAGTGAATGGGTCAGTTCACTGAATTTGTCATTTGTGAGGGGTTTTTTTTTTTTCTAGCTGTAAAACATCATCTGAAATATCTGGATTATGCCTGGAATTTAATTTACTGTGCTTCGGGGTATAATTGTACTTTCCTTTGATTTTGCTCACGCTACAACATCCACTTTTTTAAACGTTTCATTAGTAAATCATCCGAATAAAAAATGATAAAAAGGAATTACAATTACCTTTACTCCTTAATTCATCTGTTTCTTCTAGTTTCGGCTTCGTACATGCTTTGCACACAAGTTTCGACGTATTCGATACTATTGAAGCAATATTACAGGGAACAACTTTACTTGTACATTAGTTGTTTTCGAAATGTTCTAATTATTTGTTAACTTTTTGTATGATTATCGGGAAAAAATACAAAATTTTCCGGAGAAAAAAATTATGTACACAACAGTATGTTTTTATTGTTATTAATTAATCAAATTCAATTGAATATATGTATGTCTAAACCAAAGGTGACATATACCAAAAACCAAAAAATTGAAAGAGCTGGAAATGCACGTGTATGCTAAGTTCTGCTCAGGAAATCATAGAATTTATTGAAATATGTAATAATGTTCGCCAACAGATGACGCTACGAAGTAGAAAAAAAACTAAGAACATGATTTTCGAAATAGCCACCAATTGATACAACATCTTGGCTAAAAATAAAAATAGCATACGTCATTGCACATATTTTCATTTGAAAGGGTTTACCAAGCAACAAAAAACATTGCTTTTTTTGTTTTTGTTATGCTGACAGAGCCATCTGCTGACGAACTTTGTAACTAATTTTGAAACTTGGGGGAATAAATTCTAGTACCCAAACCAGAATGCATTTCTTCACTGTCCTTCAAATTTTAATAAATCTTTGAACATTTTAGGTACATGTATTATTTGTATCAGCAGCTTTAACTAATGGATTAAATTGATTTGATTATCCCACAACAGTGAAGAAAACAGCAAAATTTCGCATCTCCTGTCCTTTGAAGTTAAAGTATGGCTTGTACTCGTCTAGAATAAGAAAAAGAAGGAAAAAAATCAGAGAACTTTTTAAGCAAGTTTATTTACGTTAGAATTTCCAGCATTTAATACAATTAAATATATTTAAACAAAGTAAAGTCCTATAAACTATGATTTATTTAAGAAAAGAAAAAAAAAAACTATAACAAGTCAAGAATTCCTTCAGTGCCCACCACTGTATTTAACTGCTACGAAAATAATAAAAATACTTGATGAAGCTAAATCCCTGACATATATTATGAAGCAATTTCAAAAAATCAAAGGACTCCATTGTCTCTTACTCTTTGCTGATGCTTCATTAATATAAGTCCTTCTCTAGCGTCAGCACTTTACAGTCACAAAACATAGTAGTTCATTTTATCTAAACCTGGCAACTGCGCGGAGATAATGCGCAGAACCAGTCAAACGATGTAAATGGCGGCCATTAATTTTAAACAGCTGTCAGCTATTAAGAACACTGACACACCTCCGTGACACATAAAGGAACCGAAATGCTGAAAACACAAAGAAGTAATACATAAATTCTAGTGATGGAAGGTTTCTTTTTTACTTCTATTTTATTCTTTTTCTAATGCCGGAGAATTTTTATTTATAACTTTAAATTGCCTAATTACAATAATTTTGGATATGTTGAAGTAAGGTTAAGAGATTCATTAAATAATTTGAACTAAAGAATGACTTTTGTTTATAGAATATTTCATAATACATTAGTGAAGACATTTTTAGCCTTCGTTTATTTTACTTTTTTGTTCTTATTGCGTCGAAGGACAAGAACATGCAAATTTAATTTTTTTCACAACTGCAACAATTGAACGAATCTGAATCAGGACTTATAATCTTGAGGTGCATTTAAGGTAGCCCAAATTTTCTAAAATAAGCTACATTTAATAAATGCCAGATACTATTTGAGTTTATTGGTAATTTTAAGACTTTTAAAAAATTGCACATGCCCTGCCGATCATTCTAGTCTTCAAGATGAACATCTTTTTCGATTGTTCAATTTCGATATATAACAACAGCCGAAGCTGACATAAGTGCCGTGTGTAAAGAGGTTTGCTCATTACCCAAATTCAATTTGCTGAAACATCATAACTCCAGTGATCCAGGGGGCGCTACCTAACTCATATAAATTATCGTCCATAGATTAAATGTAATATTTGCGTTGGCAACCAAAGTATAAGAGAAATCATAGTTTGGATTTTTAAAAAAAATTTTTTTTTTTTTTTGGTATTATAATATTGTAAAGAACATTCTGTTTACTGTATGTTTGGTATGTCGTTTGTTTCGTGCCTACGATGTGCTTGGCCATATGAAGATTAGATTATAAACATCATTAGCAGCTTTGGAATGGTAGACTTGATTTTAACGTAGTACACACTGTGCCCTTGAAAATATTCATAATAATTTAAGCATATGAAAGTGTCCATTATTAATCTGCCAACAATAATAATATTAACGTCATTATCTACCCTTTGAGTATTAAGCACAAACAAGCATTCCTATTAACAAAGAAGAAACATTTTAAGAATTATTAATTTATTAAGTCGAATCAATTCGCGAGTGTATATTTTTCGACTGGTTTTTCGATGTGTTAGTAATAATAGTACGTACATTTAAAAAAGAAACATCTGTACTTAAAAAAAAAAAATATTTAAACTTAGGAATATTTCTAACTATTGACAGGGACAAATACCCATCATCCCTTGCGCTAACGATACAGATTCAAATCATCAATGACTGGTAATGTTTGAAAACTTTTTTGTTCTTCTTCAACGAAATAATAAATTGCAATCACTAATGGACGTTTTTTTTTTTTTTTTTTTTTAAATTTGATTTATTGCAAGGGTTCTATAAATACATATTTTATTTTATAACCGTCGTTGAACAGCCGACACAATTTTTTTGGGTTTACGACTACTAAAGTTCAACTCCGTAGTCTTGTAATTTTGGAACCCAATCCAGAAGACAAGGGAACTCATGGATAAAAAGTATTTTGAGAAATTTGCCTTCGTGAAAGACTTTTCGATGGAATTAACCCGCATTTGCGTTACATGGAGAGTAAGACCACGAGAACCTCCCATGGTTATTGGAAGGTGAACGCTCTATCTCCTGAGCCATTGCTGCTCTATAAATACAAATTAAGGTGATCATTACGAAACACCTTGTACAAGTTACTTACTTACATAAAAAGAAAGGCTATAAATTTTTGGTCATTAACACGAGACTCGCCGAATTTTGTCATTCCGTTTAAAGTAATAGGTGGATAAAATGTGAGAAGAGCCTTAAAATGACGAATACCCCGAATGATAACTAATTAGCTTAGATTAGCGAAATATAGTCTATTTATTGTTATATTAAGAGAAATGTTAACACATATAATAGACTGATTCGGACTAAGAACACAAAATCAGAAATTAGACGTTCGACAGTTCAGTATTTAGAGAAAACTTCGAAAATACCAACTTACTTCACATGAATTATTGCTTTAATTAAGAAGACATAATGTCAAACTACATAATAAGTTTGAAATGATTATCCTCCCTTTTTTCCCCTTTATAATAAGTTTATCTTAGTATTATCATATTTTATAAAATAACAAAAATCAGTGATATAAACTGATTTTATTTTAATGTCATTTCGAATATTTACAAAATACGAACATGTATAAAATCAAAAAATATAGCAACCTAGTAAATTTAGGAGCCTACTAAAATTCAAACTCTTCAATGCTCATTATAATTGGAAAACTGTGATTAAAAATAGGAGTGCGACAAAATACGAGTAATTTGATTAGTTAGCTTATCTAATTATTTTATTTGAATTATATAATCATTAATTAGATTAGTTCACTTAATCGGTTTAAAGTGCTTCCCAAGCACTAGTTTTTACCTATTTATACATTAATTTACTGGCTCTGAAATAGCCTCGTAAACAAGCGTATCCAGCAAAGGTGCTATTTTCGTTTGGAAGTAGCTCAAAAATGCGGACTTCCATTATCCTGTCCCTTTATGTAACTCCGTGTCTAAACTGACGATTTGCCACCGTTGCTGTGGTTTCGAGTTTGGCGACGAAATGAGCGTCGTTGACAAATCACCAGCGACAATGACAGTCGCCATTTACTGCAACTTGGGTAAAGATAGTTGACGGCTGGTGATTTGTAAATGCCTCTCCTATTATTTTTGTTTTCCCTTTCGAGCTTAGTGTTACAATAATTCGCAATGTTTTGGCATGCTTTAAGAGTTCTATGGCGTTCAAAGTTTACATTTTATTGATTTGGCAACCTTTAATAATTTTCATAAATTCAACGAGAATGAGCCATTCAGATATTTTTGAGAGATTGTATGAAACACATCGTGTATTTGTATAATAATATTTATTTTCAAATTTTTTTTTTTTTCACTAAGTTATGATACGTTAAAACATAATAGAAAGTATTATTTTTATCTACCAAATCTTACATCGCTTCAGCCGAAGCTGAACTTGATAGTAGCCGGAGGCTTGCTCATTACCCAAATTTAATTTAATGAAACAAATCTCTTGACTGCATTTTTTTTAATAACCGTCGTTGAACAATATAAACCGTAGCAGATAGCTTCATCCATTATTTGATATAATTGACAACCTCGAAAGCAACATTTCTCTATGTGAGAAACCATTTTTCTCTATTTTGAGATAACAGCACCTTGCAGGTAATAACAGTTAAGTTACTGAATAGCTAAGCACCTTTAAATTTTTAAAGGTAACAGTATAATATATCTAATAACGCGATGAAAATTTTCGTCTAATGTCCAAAGTCATGTGACTTAAAACCACCTGTATCCTAAAAAAAAAAAAAAAAAAAAAAAAAAAAAAAAAAAAAAAAAAAAGAAAACCAAACCGTATGTCTTGCGTCCTCCGATGACAACATAGCAGCTCAGATCACTTCTTACTGTACTGCCACCTGCTGATAATAGAGAGAACCTCCATAAGGAATAAAGTGAATAGTTTCAACGCTTTCAGACAGAGAATTAGGTGCTTGTAACTCGAGAAAAAGTAAAGTTATTATGCTTAACCATGGGATTTAAATCAGATTTAATTGTATACCTCTAAGCGAAATCCCACGTCTGGATCGAACCTGATTGATTTACTACCACTACAATTATTAAACATCAAATCACTATAAATTAAGTACTTTATTTACGTCCCACTAAAGCTGCACAATGGGCTATTGGCGACGGTCTGGGAAACATCCCTGAGGGTGATCCAAATACCTGCCATCGGAATTTTGATCCTCATCATAGGGGATGGCTCCCTTGCTCTGGTAGCCCGACGATCTGCGCGCGAGGTTGAGCACTTTAAGGTAAAACAGTTTAACGAGGACCGCTACAGTACACCCTCGGTCCCTACGTAGATCAAAGTGGTCATCTACCTGCTCACTGACAGCAGCCAGTGATGCCTTCGGTGTTCTACTTGGAACCATGTCTTAAAGATGAGTCCACGGCGGGACCAGTTCACTAGTATATAAGACATGCTAATTCAATTCAATCGTGGGGTGCGTTTTGATAGATGAAAGTTGACGGTTTCGAAAAAACTATTTCCCCACAGAATTATAATTCGACGCATATTTGCTATGACCATAATAAGATACAAACTGTGTTTTTGTTCAAGTTAAACAATAATATTTACCGTAAAAACAAGTTTAAGGAATATTAAATATGGTTCAATTTGGTACCATATTAATGTGGCAGTAAATTTTAACGATAATGAAGTTGAACGCGTTCTGCTTTAACAGAAAATATTAAAAAAGAAAGAGGAAAATCAGACTCTTTGCTACTACATCATTGGCTGTCATAGATAAAAATCATAGTAATTTTTTTTAAAAAAAATGAGGTTATGTTATTGTGATAGATATTTTGAAAGTCATGAAATTGCAGCATGGAAATTCTATTTGAAACAATAGATTTCTATTTCTACTAATCACGGATCTGATTACGGTAGTGAATTCAAAAAATGTCGCATAGATAAATATCTAGGCGAAAAACACAATCTCTTTTCATGACCACTTGGTTTATTTCTTTGGCAACTGCTGCCGGTATCAATTTTTTCACGTTCTTTTTTGCTGACAGGCACACGGAGGGAGTACAGTCACATCGGTTGACATTTCGCGATTTCTCCACCACAAACAACCATTTCTTCTCAAGCACAACTCCGTCATCCCTTCCAGTTGATGACGCTAGATGATAGTACAAAGAAGCAAAGATACCAACAACAACAAAAATTAAGCAAGATACAATCACCGAGAAAAATAACGAAAGACTCCTGTCCCTAAACAGAAGCCCGATTTTTTTTTTAATGTTTAGGTTGAAAAAGCAAAATGGCGTTTGGGAGAGTTTAGATGTAACTGACGGGCTCTGGAGCTATTCACAGCCACAGAGACAGTATCTCTTTCTTAATGACTGATGCCCCACCTGGCAACACTTCGTTTCTGTTTCATGCGAAATGAGGCGAAGATGGTTAGATAGGTAGAGTGCCAAAGATAGATCTTCGCTTTTAGCTCTCTTTTTTCTGTCACCATTCAGAGTGAGTTGTGGCCTGGGTGATATTGTTTCAAATCCCCACAACTATCGGGCAATTTATCATTTTGTGGTGGCATCAAAAAGTGGCTGCATGTTAATTTTAAGACTGCTTAATTAGAATCAATTCTCTATGCTGAGTAGTCTGTGGCGTTCTACATAAATCTTTGCCAGAAATAAACTTTGATACTTAAATCTAACTTCATTTGCATCAATTGTCAGTGGTTGAATAATACTTGATGTCCTAGATAAATCTTATCTCCGCCAGAAATAAAGCTAATGATGATTTTAACCTTACCTAAAGTAATGTGATAGAAATAGCTGTTCACTGGTAATCAAAATGAAAGGAAATTTTTTGTAACTATGCCTAATTTGTGACCTAAAAGTAATTAGCATCAATTGAATGTGTGCTCAAGCCCATCTTGTTTTTCACAAAACAGATGAAAGCTTGCTACGTTGTTAACAGCGTTTATCAAGGTCTTAACTATTTCGCTTGGCTGTGTTAAATTACTTTCACGCATGGTTCGATTTTCCACTCTCGTTTGTTGCTTACTTCTTCGAACCCTTTTAAAGTTAAAATCCGTTAAGATTAGATGTTTCATTTCCTTTTTTTTATTTTTTATTTATTTACTTAGCTTATCCTCTCATACATAATGTCGGAAATACCTACATAATATTTCATTTTTTACGAACGTTCAAAGTAAAAATTATTGTCATATGAATTTTTCAAGGCCGGGATAGCCTGGTTGGGCCCATGTCCAAGGATTCGATCCCCGCCGGCCGAAGACTCCCCGTGTCCTAAACGGTGACTGACGCGCGTTAAATCTGTTGAGTTGCAAAGTCCTCCATGTTCCCGTAACAAATCAGTAGCTCTGGAGATACTGATCAGAGTGTTTCTTTGTCTTCTGGATTGGTTCAAAATTACAAGGCAAAGGAGTTGAACATTAGTAATCGTTAACCCAAAATTGGGTCGGCTGTTCACCGACGGGTATAAAATAAAATATAAAATGAATTTTTCGACTTATGCGATCAGGGGTCATATTTTTTAACTGACGCGCAAAACATATGACACTTTTCTATACTGGAAAAAGATATTCTATTGGGAGTGGTTGAGATGCGTCTTGAAAGTCTGAGAACTCAGTTCTTATAACCCTCTCTGTACCTGCAAGTACAGCATTCTGATTCCCTCCTCCAATAATGTTTTGATACGAACAGGTTTTTTCGTTGCTAATGTGTAAAAAATCAAAATATAGAAGCAAATTCGATGTAGTGAACGGATACAACTTCCCAGCAATGTACCGGCATTGCAATCTAGTCTCTAAAAAAGTACGACTGCATCTACCTCAATAAATAAATTTATTTTCAGAAAATATTATAAAAAGACTTAATTTAAAACCTTTAAATTCTTTTTTTTTTTTAAATTTTAATGTTTTTTTCTCCTATAAATGTTTAGCTTTATAAATGAATTATTTTTCAAAAATAAGTATCAACGGTACATATTTTACAAGATTTGTTATAACGTTACAGAACAGCTATGCAATTATTGAGCCAAAATTTAAATATCCAAAGTGATGTAAAATGTTTAGATTAGGATAGAGTATTCAATAATATAAAAAAGGATCGTAGACTATATGAGTTTCAAAACATCTGCTCAACACAATCATTCAAAATATCTTTCATCGTACACTATATCAGAAAAGAACAACTGTAGAAAGCCATAGTAGCCTTCCCCCCCCCCTTCCATCTAATACTTTAAAAGCATTTCAATTACGTGAAAAGATGAATTAGTCTAGAGGATGACAAGACTAGAGTAACTAGTTAAATTCGAAATCATGTGATGTTTAATTCTAGACTCTCATGTACATTTCATTTCAACTCTATATGTTTACGATAAACACTGAATTAATAGCAAGTAGTATTGGCACTTAAGATTGAAAGCACACTTTACTTTAAATGTTCACAATTTTTTTCACAGTGAAAAAAATTATTCATAGTAGAGATTAAAAGGTCTGCAGCAAATTCAAACCAGTAAAGCTATTCCATGTGCGGTACGTTGCTGGTACATCAATGTGCCGTACTTGATGTGCGATACGTAACAATAAATAATTTCTGATCTTATTGTCACAAACAAACATGCAATTAATGGTTCGACAGGAATATTAATCAATCACACGATACTTTAAACTGTGAAATCAGTCACAAAATGTGCTTCTTCTTTCTAAATATTAACACTTTTTTCAATGGGTAAGATTTTTTTTACATTCAAAATGGGAGTAGACTAACTGTAAAATATAGTGTACACTGTAAAAAGCTCAATATCAAATTACGGTATAAAGTAGCGGCACTTTAGGTGTATTATCCGTAAAATCTATTTTTTGCCGTAAAATATTATACCGTAATTTTTTAAGTAGTATTTACTTTATTATAGTCATTCAATGATTTTACGGTAATTATCACTGTAAAAATTACGGCATATCAGATATTTTCCCCCATATCATGTTCTGGAAAAATGGAATTTACGGTGGGTGCCGGTACTTTTTATCGTAATCTTTTTTAACAGTGCAATAGTTATTTAGGAAAAAAGTTGAAAAGTATGATCCCTAATTATTAAGTGTACTTTTTCATTATTTCTTCATATCTTTTGAACTTATTGAGGGAATTAAGGAAAAATTTTCCTTTTACACATTTATGAACTTGTTTATCCAACGTAAAAAAAAAATCATAATAATAATTTGTATGATAATCGATATTTATGTATAATTCTAATGTATCATACTATGAGAGAAATCAACCATTACCTTAAATTGCTATTAATCCATAATAAAAGCTAATCGTCAATGCAATGGAGTCTTAAAAAGATGATTAAATATACATTGAAATCGTCTGATAGAAAATGCTAACCTTCATTAAGATAAATTGACCGAAAATTCTTATTTCGATTACGAAAATTCACACTAGAAGCTAATTTTCATGACACTGAAGTCACGAAGAAAACAAGTCTTCACTGCACTTAATATAGAAAATTCTCAGCGCAGATAACTTCAATTAATAGTCGTCAAAAAAAATTTAATCTACACATAAACATATTGATGGAATATCCTAATCTTTAATTTATCCACTATTGTGAATTTATAGACAAAGCTTATCTTCATTGCAAAGAATTCATAAAATATCTAATACTCGATCATTACAATAAATTGATAACAAATGTTTATCTTCATTGCAAATAATTTATAGAAAGCTCTACATTGTAAAAAATTCAAACATCTTCCCTTCTTTTTTTCGGTAGGGGGAAAAAAAACGTGCATTTAGTAGAAATAAAACTTAGTGAGCTATTTTAATAGTTTCTTTTGGGGAATTATCAGATATATCACACTCATCGTTATTATGAGCTGGTATATTTACACAAATATAAATGTCTTAATAAAGAAATGAAATAAAAAAACACATACAATTGAAATAAAACATTTAATTTTTAATAAAATCTCTATAATTTAAACAATTTTAAGCACAAGAAAAAAAAAATATTGATGAGTGAAAGACGACAATGAGGCGAAGAGGTTTTGAAAACATGTTTGCTTGTTCAATTCCATTCTCTATGATTGTCTCATAAATATTGCACAATTACAGTGAACGATGGCAACATACATTAAATATTAATCAAATTACCTATTACAGCTGTATGTTTCTTCAACAGCAATTTTGTTGAAATTATGATGTAATTAAATATCATTAAATTTAAAATGCTTGACAACTGCATTAGAATATTACATAGCATGGAGAGAAAGTAAAATTAAGTGATCATATGTCAGACCACTACAACATGTTCATGGTTTCGCTTTGACTTATATGTTATACACCAGATATTTAATAGCAATTCCATAGTAAAATCTATTTTGAAAATAACAGTAAGTGTATAAAACGCATGTTATAAAATAATAACACAGAGTGTTATTTGAATTAGGTTGAAGCGTAATTAATAATTACACACTTAACTAAATACGTACAATACGTAATTAATAATTACAAGCGTAATAATACTTAAACTATGCTTTAAGAAATACAAAAAATATGTCAGTTAATTTATATATATTAAAATATAGGAAAAATGCTCCCCTCTCTCTCTTTTTATCTTCAGAAAAAATGTGTTATTTGATTTAAAAGTTTTAACGCAAACTAACTTTAATAAGAAACCACTCTATGGAAAAAGGACGTTTTTTTTTAAATCAATAAACTGTATTATTAAAATTAATTTCTTTTAAAAAAAAATTTCAATAATTTTTGTTATTTCACTTTTTTAAAAATAATTTTCATAATCAATTGCTAAAAAAAATATACGTTTTGGGGATTATTCATACTGTTGATTTAGTTTTGTACAGTAAAGTTTAAAAAGTGAGTGTAAGTTATTCATAACTGTAACTAACTTCAGAAATTTAAAGATTTTTTTTTTTATTTGTCCTAATAGCTGATTATTGGCAGAATTATTACTCTCATGACATAACTTTTATATCTGACATTGTAACTACTTGCAAATTGATAAAAAAAAATTAGATTAAAATAGAACAAAAGATATATAGAATGCCATCGTATCACTACATAAATATGAAACAAAAGCAAACATGGTATCATTTGGATGGGAAACATCAATAAAAATACACTCATTATTACACACACTTGGCATCTGATTTGGCGACATTTCAGAATAAATAGGAGAATTTCCAAGATGTTTTATCTCTTTATGTACAATATTCAAGAAACATTCATGGCAAAAAATTAACGATAAATTAATCCAGACTATTTAAGAAATTAAATCTAAACAAAGTTTTAATTCAAGCTGAAAAGCTCAGTCGGTAAAAATGAAAACGTGTGCACATGAAAAGCTAATAAATCACTTTCTTGCTGCCACAACGCCGAGAAATGTGTTGTAAAATATACATATGTACAAATATTATTTACAATTTGTTTCACTAACTTAATATCTTACTCCAACACAAACAACATCTTTAAAATTATTCTATTATCTTGATCAAAATTTTCAAATTGGTATTAAAATAAGCTGCTATAACGAAAACATAACATTTCAACAGCTTAGTTAACAAAGTTATGAATGCAATCCATACAGTTATAATATTTTAAATGTTAGTCTTTTATAAATATTTTTAATTATTTGATAATTTCCAAGCCATTAACCGTTAAGGAAAAGTTTTTAAATTCGCTAACACAACAACAATTTAAGCAATGCTGTTTAAGATGTTTAGGAATTTTAAGAAATATTTTTTGTTACGCGTGAAATTTAGAGAACTACCGTGACCGTGTGTTTTAATATTAACCCCCTCAAAAATTTGATACGCCCACCACTCACCCATCCCTTAAACGCAAATAAGTTCTCTAAAAATTTTTGAAATACACAAAAAAAAAAAAAAAAGTCAAGCATTTCAAATCGTTTTATAAACCATAAAAATTTAATTCCGATTAGCTCAATTGCTATCATTTATTAGAACAACGTATTTTGAGTTCGAAATAATAAAGTTTTATGCATAATCATATTAGCCATTTGAATATAATCCAATCAATTTCAAATGAGAGTTAAAATTCAAATTGATGAATATAACAGAAAATTTAATTACTTAAAAAAAGAGAACTGGAAAAAATAAGAAGAAATAGTTTTCAGTATTTTGAATTCTAAAAAGCAGTGAGATATGACAAATAAGAATGAATTGGCATAAATTACAACCTTTGTGACATCAACAGAAGCAACACTTCTACATAACAACCATTTAAACCATAAACAATGAACACATGCATACTGCAATTATAATACAATCTCACTTATTATCATCACATATGTAGATAGTATGGTCTTTGGCTGGTTATTAAGGACAAATAATATAACGTGCAGTTTATTATCAAAAACTGTTGTAATAATGCCACAAACACTTTGATGTAAATATAATAATAAAAAGGATTTTAGTGCATTATCAATAAAACAATTTAAGTCTGTTAATCTTAATTTAAAATGATGCCATTTATGCAGCTTTTAAAATTATTATATTCCAAATTCCAACCTTATTATTTCCTTTTCGAAAAAGAAAAAAAAAAAAAAATGACTTTTTCAATTGATAAATTTAACAGTAAATGATTTATAAATAGTAAAGGATAAAGCAAAAGCTAAAAACCATAAAAAAATAATAACTATCTGGTATTTTTTATAGCCATTGAAGGAAAATAAAATTTTTAAAAAAAATACATTTATAATTAAATTTGGATTTTAATATTTTCAGTTTAAAAAATGACATAACTCTCTTAATAAAGTTCATTTTACTTTTAATTTCACAATTTAAATATTTAATGAGAAAAAAGTTTAGACAGAAATATTTTAATTATTGATTAATAATTTATTAATCATTATTTTTAAACAGAAAAATTTTAGACACAATTTTGAACAACACTGTTGGAAATTAAAACCATAAACAATATATTTTCACACACTAATAAATAATTATATATCTAAATGATAAATAAAAATATCTCTCTTAGAGTATGCATTCATGAGGTGTTAAGATAAGATATGAAAACATCACAAATGATATAAATTTGATTTATCAGCACATTTTTATGTTAAGCCGAAAAGAAGATTAATAATGTATAAAAATGAACATATTATTATTTAAAAAGTTTTAAAAAGTTAACAATCAATTTTAAGTCTATGAAATTTTAAAATTTAAAAAAAAAATGAGGCCGTAATTTTATTTTGTCATTTAAGTTGTAAAATTAAAGACACATTTTTTTTCTATAAGTTAATGAATTGTAACGATATTTAAAGTGTATCACAATATAAATATAAATAATTTTGACCAATAATTACATTTGCTTTGTCAGAATTCATTAGTAACTTAGCCTATTATATATACACTTAAATTATGTCATTGCTTTGGTCTTAGAAACTATTAAAGTAATAAAGCATTTTGAAGATAATTTAGAATTTTCTGAATATCAATGAAAAACCTATACAAATATAGATTGTTTATGAGCGAGCTAATGGTGTACTGGTGGTCCAAGTCTCTGCCCATACAGACTGTAAGGATAGTATACACCTAAACCTGGATGTCCAAATTGAGGAATTGGTGCTCCGGGTAAACCTGATAAGGTAGGCTTATACGGATGATATCGATTTGCAGCAGAGAGTGAACTAACAGGACTTAAACTAGTTGGATATGTCCTTCTTAGACCAGCTGGAGAAGTTAAAGTGGTAGGTGAGCTAAAATGCATATGGCACGCAGCATTCAAGTTCGATGACGCCAGGCTAAATGCTGGAGACAGCAGTGATAATGATGGCTCAGAAGTTGGTAAGTTCGTGTGAGTCCTAAGATGCTGCAGCAACTCTTCAGAAGTACTGAATCTTTTGCCACAATACGTATCACCAACAACCCAGCTACAAACATTTGGCCTGGACATCAATGAAGGAGGATATAAACCAGACATGCTGGCTGCTGCAGCCATAGCAGCTACTGAGCTATTCAAACCAGGAACTAGTCCTTGTCCCAATCCTGGAACAGATCCTAATCGGTCATGAGTGCACTGCGTACACCCACTAGGACAGGGAGAAAGTTGAGCACCTTGCATACTATATTGACAGTTCGTGCATGACGGGTCCCTACAGACTGGTACTATAGTATGACCACCACTAGCAGTTCTTAGCCTCGCATATCCAAGATAAGGTGATAGCCCTGGTGTCAAACCAAAACCATTTGCCTTAAGCATACCACTTTGAGCAACTCCTTGAAAAGCATGAGAATCTATGCCATGTCCTGGAATCGGACCACAACCATTACAATTTGCTAAGGGATTCAAACTTAAGCCCTTGTAAGCACTAAGTCCAAGTGGAGGATAACCGTCCTTGCCATCAGTACGTGTCAAATCCAAGCCAGAGGATGAACCATACCCAAGTCCACTCAGGGTATTTTGAGAAGAGCTCAAAGTTGAAGGAGAGGTATTAGAGGTAGTTGAAGGCGCGTGAGATACAGTTGATTCGGATTGTTTGTGAGAACTGCTTCTGCCATTTTCAGATGCATCTGGCGAGCTTTTCCCACAAGAACCAGTGCTTATTGCTGGAGATATGTGATTAACAGATGACGGTGTACTAGTCTTTGAATTGGGCGTCTTTTTGCCGTTGAAGTCAGATTCCTCTTTTTTGATAACAGATTCATACGGTTTGAAAGATGGTTTGCTGTTACTATGATCATCACTGATAATAACAGGTGACTTGTCTTTCTTTGAGTCGCTACTATCTTTGGTCTTTTCAAGTCCAGATATGACGTGTTTGTTGTTTGGATTGTCACTCCCAATATTAGCACCAATGCTGTTACATGTTTGAGCAAGAAGAGCCAACGGGCTTTTTTTATTATCCAACTAAAATAAAAAGAAATAATATGTTTATTAACAACTTGAATAGAGATTAAAATAAATAATTCTAAACTGCTTAGGATTTAAACTCATAAAATAAATACTCTAAAAAGAAAATTGAATTTACACTTTCAAAAGAATTTTAAATTCTTCAAATAGTGAAATAATTTCTTACTTCAAATGTACTAAGTATATAAACTGAAATTAATTTTTGAAAAAAAAAAAAAAAATAAATAAATAACTACCTTAACTTTTTTACATATGATGTAAGTTAAGGTACTTCTTTTAAAAATTTTTTACTTTTATTTACGTCGCATTAGAGCTGCACAAAGCTATTGGCGACGGTCTGAGAAACATCCCTGAGGATGATCCGAAAACATGCCATCGCAATTTTGTTCCTTTGCAGAGGGGATGGCTCCCCTGCTTTGGTTGCCCGACGTCCTTGTGGGCGAAGTCGCTCACTGATGTAGTATATATATGAACAATTATTCGATTACAAATATCATACTTTTAGTGTTTAAAATTACTGATTTATCAGTGAAGTATTAAAATAACATTTCAATCTATGCATTTAAGCTTTTTCAATTAAGATTCTTCGCAATTAAATTTATATTATAAATACATATATTCGCACACAATCACAGTTATAAGAAGTTAAATAAAATTAAAACATCGTTCAGAAGCGTTATTTCGAATTAACAAATACAATAACTTTCAAAACAAATAACTTTCTAAACAAATAATCTTAAAAACTCTTGTATCAGAAAAAAGTAAAATAAATAAAATATTTAGAGGGGGAAAAAAGTTGCAGAGTTAAATTTTAAACTAATTAGAAATAATTTAATTTTCCCCACTAAAAACTGATAAAAAAAAAATATATATATATATATATATATATATATATATATATATATATATATATATATATATATATATATATAAAAGAAAAAATTAAAATTGCTGGCTATTGTAATGTATTTTTCGGTACAAAACAATTTTTCAAAAAATATTCACAAAAAAAAAAAATAATAATAATAAATAAATAAATAAAAATATTATAAAAAGTAATGTGAAGGTGAAAGCATATTTTAAACAATACCGATTATTTTTAACTCGATAACAAAAGACTTTACTTAAATTTCGTATTTAATCAATTATAACGAAATAATGCTAAAAAATTTTAATTGTTTCACAAGTAGTAAAAAAAGGCCTTTCTATAAGCAAGGTTATCTAAAAAACAATCTTATGATTATCAATTCTGTACCAGTTCTAGATGCATAAGTAGACAACACACAAACAAGAGGCTAAACGCAAGTTTAAAGCAATTTCTTACTTTTAATATTAGCAGACATAAAATAAATAATTTAAATAATATAAATCATTTAAACTACTTATATTGTCAAATTTTTATTGCAAATTCTTTTTCCATTGTCCGATTGGCATATATTATGATTAACGCACAAGAAATGACGCTTTTAAGGAAAGGAAGAAAAAAAAAAATGCTCCAATTCATCAAATGCATTATTTTTGACAAGGTCAAAATAGCAGTGCAAACAAAGCATGGCGTAGAGCCAATATTAAATTTATGCTCCTCTTGTTGAAAAATTTGTTTGGTTTGAGGCAACTTAGCAAGAGGAATTTAGTTTTAAAAAATACTACAATTGCTTTTAGAGTATGTCAATTATTCTGTCATCCTGTGATTATAATGGTCGCAGCGTCTAGAGCAGTTGTGAAATATAAACAAATAAAAAAATAATAATAGTAAAAAAAATCACTTCCGCAACAGCCCACAGCGGGTCAGAGAGGTAAAGGCTCCACGATTTCATGACCATCGGACTGATTCTAGAAACGTCTAGAAGGATTCTAGAAGGCACACAGGCCGCCTTTACTTCCCAGACAAGTTGGTACCTATCAAACTGAAACTGGCTGGGCTTCTAGCTGCTAGTGAAGATCGAACCTCAGTTCTTCAGACTGATTGTTCAACGCCTTAACCACTCTACCATTACGGGTCAAATAAAAAAATAAAAGTGTGCGAATTTAATTCCATTAGTTATATTCAAATTGTTCTAGTTAATATGAAAAAAATTGCGCAAATTATATTTGATTATATTTATTTAAGGACTAATTTAATCAAAATTCTTTATTTAAAAACACCCATTTTTTTCGGGGAAAAAACTAATTAAGTCAATAAGGCTTTCTTCAAGTTAGGAAATATCTCATAAACCTTGAATAACGATTTCAGAGGTATTTAATTAAATTAAACCAAGTTACTCATTAAAACTGTAATTTAAAACATGTAAAATAAAACCTAAGATAAGAAATAATTTTATATTAGGAATGAAACTATCATTCCCCGTGATACCTTGACACAATTAAGAACTCACTTGTTAACTTACACAAATGTAAATAATTTTAGTTAAATTAAAAATAAAATTTTTTACACAATTGACTGTCATGAATGGCATTCCAGCAAAATTCTGCCAACATAGATCGGAAAAATTCCTGCCGATTTTACGAAATAAAATTAATATAATGATAATTGTTGCATATTGTACTAGATATTCTACATATAGGGAATATTAGGTTTTTTTATAGACATCAAAATGTAAAAACTGCAATATTTTCCGATCTAGCATGGAATATGCTTGAAATGTTGTGAATTATGTTTACTAATTATTTTGAATAGAAAAATGCATTCAAATCATAAGAAATAATAAAGTTTTTTTTTAAATAATTTAGAAAGGGAAATCTGAATAATTAAATGAACATTTTAGAAGAAAAAAAATTTAAAATTGATTTCTATAAAAGAGACTCGCTTTATTATAGATTAATAATACTTATTTAAATATTCAAGCAAGCAAGCAATAATCTGTGCAGAAATTCTATTTTAATAGGGACCTTTTTAGGAAACTTCCCAATTTTAGGTAATTTTCTAGAATGTACAAACACCAGACGAATTCTTATTAAACCAATAGACCAGGAGAAATCAGCAAAATCCAGCTGTCTACTGAAAAATATAGTAGAGTTGACAGCTATGTTAAGGAAAGATGCAGAATTATAAAATATACATAAGGATAGACTTAATCGTAAGTCCTAAGATATAGTAAAATAAACTAATCTATTACCGATTATTCATGTATATTATTGTCAAAGGAATTCCAAGTCCTTCCATGTGAAAAATATCAAGCACACATGCCATGCCCATATGCTTGTGTGTGGGCCAACAATGATAACTAATGATGACATGCCTGATGGCTGAGCATAGAAATCCCCTGGGTGGCATGTGGTACACTATGAGCAACCAATAATAAGGTGAAAAGTATTCTAAACAGGTAGGAGGTGATGTACTGTAGTTAACACTATCTTATACTAGAAATGGATGGAACAGGAAAAATGCCCCTGACACATGAAGTTAATTTGCCTTCAAGCTTTCAAGAATAAGACTAATGGATAAGGTCAAACAATAGCTCAATGTCCAAAAGGTGTTCTGCACTCAAATACTGGATTGATGATAAGAAATTCCAACAATGTGGTACCCTTCAATCAATAAACACAAGAACACTGTTGTTGTTTGCAAAAGAACACTCTCCTGGTTGTCAACTGGTAAGTATGGAATGTGGTGAGTCAATACACAAGAATGATATGTGAAATGAATGGTACCTTTTATATGTGGTCCAATAATGCTAGACACATTTAGATCAATGAAATGAATATTTTACCCAGACAAGCTTTTGATTTCAATTTTTATATCAAAAATGAATTAAAGAGCTCTTTTCAGAGAAAAGCAACAGTTCGATGAATGATATGCGTATAGTTATTTTAATCGATGAACATGTTTTTAACAGAGAAAAAAATAACTTTAATATAGATCTCTTTTGAAATAGTTGTGATTTACAAATGTTTTCACCGTTATCTGATGTGATTGTACATGACTTTAAACTGAAATGTTAGTCGTCTAAAGACATTTTTGTAAGCTAAAGCTTATTAAATAAAATAAAAAAAATAAAAAAAGACTTTAGTATATGTATATACGGAAAATACTTTATCGGTATTTTGTTAATTCACATGTTACTAAAAACTTACTTTATATTTAATTTTTCACTTTCTTAAAAGGTGATTTTAATATTTCGAGTTCTTTGTTCAAAAGTAGAAAACAATTCCCCCAAAAATGTTTTATACTTATCATTGGTTATTATTTAATAATGATATATTGATTATCAATTTAAATGAAATGAATTTAGACTATTTTTTGAAAGTAAAAAATCATTATTCTCAAATAAGAAAAATTCATCAATGATATTTAATAAAAAAAAAAAAACTTTTTTGAATTAAAGTGTAGAAGATTTAGAACTGAAAATATATTTTCTATTAATATACGTATAAGGAATACAGTCTGCATTCCTAAATCCTCTATACAGAATTCTGATACTAAAATGTATTTGACACACGTTAGAAATATTGACAGAATGAATGAACTTATTGAAACAAATAAATGAAATAAGAAATTTGAAAACTTAATTAATTTGAAAATTAATTGATCCATATTATAAAAATGACTAAGCATTATACACAACATGGAATTAAAAATATTTTAAGTCGTCACGCAATTGTCACAAAAACGTACAATTTCGTGGGGAAAAAAAACATCAATCATAATAATAACTATTCAACAAAATATTTATATAGTTACAGCGAAAGCAGCGAGCAAGAGTGAATTAAATCTTAACTACAACGATCTATTTCATATTAAAATAACGAATTTACGGTTACACCACTTTTAAAAAACCCGGTTAAGATCAGCTTTCTACGCCCTTTTCATTAAGCCGAACTATGCGTACCTCTTTGTTTCAGGTTATGGAGAAACTACAAGGGAGTAAACCATCCTGTATTTTCTCACTTGGACAAGAAATAAAAATTAGAAAAAAAATGTCATTCAATTTATGTACCACTTTTAATCAAAACTCAAGATATACGAGGATTTTTACGAACTTGATCAGAAAGAAGATATCTTTACTTAGATACAATACTATTCAACAATTAAATGTAAAGAACTTATTATCCAGAAAATCAAAATTTATTAATTCTTATATATAAAAGGCCGTCTCTATCTTTCACAATCAACTTCAAATTTGATGACTCTGTTAAAAATTCTTTTAACGTCATTCTAACGCCTTAAAAACAATATATTTACGAATTTGTCTGCGGTAACTTTTAGATTAACACATAACAAAGTTTATTTTAACTAATTTATAATTTACTCTTAAGAACGAGTTAATCTTGTTAACATGTAAAAAAGTAAATTTTAAGCAAATTACTTAATGATTGAAAACATTGAACTACAACGTTCCTACTCTATCATGATTCCACATCACACTGCATAAAAATGGATGGCAGACTTTTCAACTTATAACGTACCGTTATTAAGAGGACGATTTTATAAATTAACGAATATTTAAAAGAGTGAAATGCTTGAATTTTTTCTTTTCTTTCATGAGAGGATAAAAAAATTACAAGCTTATTAATTAAGGCCCAGTGTTGAATCTTCTTTTAGTGTTTTCAAAGAAAATATTTATGTTTTTGAGCACCAAATTTTAGCATACTGCATGAAAAAAATATTTTTAAGCTCTTAAGTTTAAAAAGTTTATTTATTTAAAATAAAAATCATATTAATTATATATTAACGTATCTAATTATATATTAACTAGTTAATAGAAAATAAAAGTTTCCAAAGAAGATATGTCTTTCAGTACTGGCTAAGACAAAAGCAAACATAGTCCGTTTGTAACGCTTCTGCAAATAATTAATTATACGACGGGACATGATCCGTTCATAAAGTTAAATTGGCGGAAGGGTCTGCGACGGTTTAAATTAAAGGCGTTTATAAATGCTCAGCTTAAGCATTGTGTTAAAATAGTTTTTCATTCAAAACAAACTTAAATCTACACTTGAGTATGCCTGCGAAACATTATAAACCAGCATCCATCATAAAAAATTTTGCTTTTACATGTTTAAAAATATTAGTAATATACCTTTTATCCAGAGAAAAACACAATATCAGAGGTCATCATTATTTTCCACCAAAAAACTAACTTTCTACAAATAAGTTTGAATCATATTATCAAGAAAAAGTACATTATCACTGATATTTAGCAGTTTTCACTGAAAAGGTATTTCTTCCATTATAAAGGCAAACAAAGCAAGAAAGGAAAAAACACAATAACTTATATTTATTAGTTACCACTATAAGGAGAAAATTTTTAACAGTTACTCTGAAAAGCCACCACTTTTTAAGACTAAGTAATAGCAGATCATCGGCATAAGGCCAAGAGTCACGTAGGAATATTAGCAAAAGCAACACACGTCGTTCGACAAACTTAGTTTACACAGTAAAATGAATCCATCCTACTATAAAGATGATACTTATCTTTTAAAGGATATTTCTACGGTATATGAGGATGTAAGTAATATTATACACTGCATGACGGAAATCTTATTTACCGTAATCATAAATAAAAGGAAAAAGTTTGTATAGTAAAAGAAAAAGCCGAATTATTAAGTACTTAGAATTGAATGTAATTTGATATTTCTCTTATTACTGTTATAAAATAATTTTTTTTGTCAATTACTTCAAATAAAAAGAAAACTAAAAATCTTTTAGAAAAAAAAAAAATTATGTTTGTAAAAAAAATTTTTTTTTTTTCAACACAGGAAAATAAAAATAATAATCTACTTACAGTTGTGGACAAGGGGGATAAATATTCAGGTCTCAAATATTGGTTTCCGTTCAACATAATATTAATAATCACACATACTGCGGAAGCACAAAAAAATTCACTTAAAAACGGTCAAAATCCTATAATATCGGAGCACAGATGTTTATCAAAATCATATCAACATGTGATCGTAGCACGCTCGAAAATTTAACTGCAACCACGTCACTATCAGCAACACTTCGCAATGGTAGGCGAGAAGTGTGAGAGAGATTTCCAAATCCGAGACATGCTCTCATAGGGTTGCCATATGTTTACAGAGGCGATATCGCCAAATGATAGAGAAAAAGTAATGTTTTGATTTGAAGGCGCAGCCAAGACAACAATCTTTATACAGTATGAATCGAAAAGCTTTCTTCATGTTCGTTCTCCGAACATTTAAAAAAATTTACTGTGTTTCATAATTACACACTTTGTTTTGTTTCATAATTACACATTTTAGCATATTTCTTGAAAAAAAAAACATATTTTTAAGCTGTAAAACTTAAAAAGTTCGTCTATTTAAAAAATAAATCATATTTATTAATAAATTAATTATTCTTAAGAAATTCATTATTAAGAAACTGGCTTTCAAGATTTGCGCAACTCTGTTGCGGAACAAATATTCTTTAGAATAATATAGAATAATAACAGAATATAGAATAATATAGAATAATAATTCTGTAGAATAATATAGAATAATAACAAATATATATAGAATTTTTTGTTGAATACATAGGGGTTGAGTGATAGGAGGCACGCTTTTTTTTTAAAGAAAACTGCACATTTATATTAAGTTTTATGAATATATGCATATTTATTATTTTCTATGTTTGTCTATTAATATATAAATGTATGTATTAACCTTAAAATAAACGAACAGTTATTTAAAAACAAAAAGTGTGCTTAACCCCCTCACACTATAGTCTGCTTTGCTTTTTTGTAATAAAAAATAATATTTTAAATGAAAAAGAACTTAAATGTATTGAAAAATAATTCTGCTTACAATCGTTTTTTTTTTTTTTTTTTCTTCTTTTAATTTTTACATTTTTGTTAATAAAATTAAATGTGTCTTCTAACTGTAAAACATGATCGTCGTTCGGCGTTATATACTACCTCAATGATTAGAAATGTCTCAGAGTACCTCCAAAAAAACGAAATTTTCTTGAATCATACATTTAAATCAATTAAAGTAAAAAAAAAAAAAAAAAAAAAAGATACAGATAAATATCATGAATCATTTTGCTGATATAAGAAATTTTTTTCTTATTTTAAAAACTATTATTTTGATTTCATCACCAAAAAATCCATTTTAAAAAAACATTTGATTTGTTTGCCAAAAACTTATTCGCACAATTATATTAAAAAAAACAATACTTCAAGGGAGAGAAATGCAATGATTAGAGCGAACGAATATGAAAATGACATTTCATAGCCAAGTTTTAATTTTCAATTTGATATATTTGTTTTAAAATAAAAAATCGGACATCTTACACTAAAATAATTAGAGACCTATGAAATATCAATTACCTTATTTTAATCTAAAATAATAATATGTTAAATAAAATTTAGAAAAGGACTGTTTAAAAACGATTTTACAAACAACACTATTTTGTAATCGTTTGAACCCTTTGTTGTGGAATAAAGTTAGATAATAAATAGAAAAATTTATATCCCCTAAAGGTATTTTTATATATTTCATTTAAAAAAAAAAATTCTACGATGCTTAAAATGGAACACATTTTATTGTAAAAACGATTTTACAAATTACAATTTTTTCGGAATCGTTTTCTCTTCTCTTATTTTAGATTTTCGTTTTGGAATAAAATAAGATATACTGAGAAACTTTTTGCTCAACATATATATTTAACAAATTTTTACTGCATCAGATATAACAAACTATTCTGCAGTATCAGATTTAACATATTATTCTCAGATAAGATTTTAGAAATTAGTCTACAGTATTAAATGCAATGAATTAATTTCAAAAAAATAATTTGCTGTATCAGTTTTTTTTAAGTAGGGAAAATTCTAAACTCACACTTTTAATATTTATTATTGAAATTCAAATTGTGAATCTCGTGGCTTCCGTTATAACAACAACTGCAACCGTGTTCGTTTCGTTGCCTCGTAAGTAGCCAAAAGTAGCGATAAATGCTTTGGCTGTTAATCGGAAAAATGTGTCTGAATTCTTTTGTGATAGTGTTTGCAGTTATTCTCCAATGCGGTGTCGATGTGGGAGGGTCTTTTCGAAAGACGATTGGGCTATGACGTGTTGACGATTAACTAAAAAGGTGGGCCGAAGTTTGAGAGGCGGCAACTAATGAGTTGGCAACCAGCCAAATGTCAAGCTTACGTAACCATTCATCAAATCGTTGACAGGGGTGCCAATCACATTTGATTTATGTCAGCTTTTCATGTCAAGAGAGATGCAAAGGGGGTGATCGCAAATTGAGAATATTCTCTACTAAGATCGTCCATTAATCATTATTTAAAAAAATAACTCTAAATGTTGTTCGTTTCTTATGTAGTTAATTTAACAATAAATTCTTCATAGAAAACAAAACAATATTTATTGATAATATAAGTGCACTCGTAAGCTGTTGCATTCACGTACTTTTCATATCGACGTTCTACAATTTTTTACATCACAAAACAAACTAAATATAACCACTGATGCCATTCTTAATTTACAATATATATATGCGCTTACATTCGAACTAAACATAATCATTGTTGCCATTCGTAATTTACAATAAATGCGCCTACAACATACTCTTATCAACATTGGTATTTGTCTATTATTAAAATATATTATAAAAATTGTTTTCTGTCTATTATGATAATTTTTATACTATAATTTAAATTTACTTTTGTTTCGTCATTCCGGTGTAAAATAAAATTTGCTGGCAAGAGTTCAGATGTTTTGCTTGGCTATATATAATATTATTTTACTTGCCCTAATATTTTATTTTTTTTCTTTTATTAAATATTTCCCACGATACTGCGCAATTAAGGATTAAAAAGGGTGCTGAACCTTATTATTGTACACTGTATTCCTAAAATGGAGCTATGTTAATGTATTAAACGGTGCCATATTAAGGTATTAGTAAATTTGTATAAAACATCAACAATGAAAAAGAATTTAAATGTTTAACTTTCCAATGATTTCTGTTAGTAAATTTTGCTAATAAGTTTTACTGTTTTTGGTTTGTAAATAATCTTCATTTTGTTGGTTATAAAGATGTGCGTAGATTCTGAAACGAAACAAAATTTTGAAAAATAAGGAAATAAAATATGCCTCGATTATTTCGCTCATAGAATAACATCTAAATTATTTACCTTTAATTAATTTTCCTTTTATGGTTTCAGATAGATTTGTATTTTTTGCTGAGTTAGCTGCTTTTCTGTGAGTTACCTTTTTCTTTGTAGTTTTTGCTATTAATTGTTAACAATAATTTTTTTTAAACTTATTTCTCTGGAATTTTCTCATTTAGAAGGTGATAAAGATCTTTATTTTGACTTTTTTCTTTTTCCTTTTGGTAAATTAGATTTTTTTTTTTTAAATTTTTGGTTCTGTATTTTTTAGTTTATCACCAAAAATAAAAATAGAATTCGTAAATTTAAGAAATTAAGTTTAAAAGTAAAACTAAATTTTCAAAAAAGTAAAGAAAAAGTTTTGTGCAATTATGACTCAAACAAAAAAATTTAAGTCCGATAATTATTCAAATTTATAATTCTGGGAGTTGATCATGTAATAGAATTTAAATAAATAAAAAAAAATAATAAATAAAAAAACTTTTTTTTATTATTTTATTTATTTATTTATTTTGAAATTACATTAAGACAATTGTTATTTTTCATTTAATTTTATCGAAAAATAAATTAAGTTGTTAGTAGTATGGTATAGGTTTATAATGTACAGTCAATTATGCTTGTTAAAAAAAATTCCAGCATGATATTCAAATATGCTTTTTAGTTTCTGAGGACAGAGGCCAACGGTTTGGCCAATAGTTAGATCAGAAAAATATATATATATCTCAACCTCAGAATATTTTTTACCCTAAAAATATTCAGATATTTAAGTTTGAATAAATAAATAAATTTAAAAAAAAAAAAAAAAAAAAAAAAAAACATGTTAAATTCAACAAAAATGTTAGGTTTCCTGCTACAATTTTTGTCGATACCGTGGCAACAGGGGATTGTTACAGTGTAGTGAATTAGATTAAAACAACGAAAATGTATTTATATATATGCAAATATTCCGCTGATTCAACGTAAAAGACATGGTTTTCTTTAAAATGCAATTGACGTTTAAAATATTCGCATGTGCTACATTTTTACAAACACACGTCTCTGTATTGACCACTGTAACTCCTCTGTAATTTTGAATTTTCGTAAAATCATTTCAACGCATCATTTTACACATTATTCATAAATAATTTTTTTACAAATTTTATTCAGATAAAAGTTTTGGGAGATTGAGAAAATTTTGGTATCAGACTTGTCATTAAAAATCAGACTTATTATTAAATATCAGACTTGTTATGTCATTCATTTTTAATAATTTCCTCTCCATTCGTAATAAGTCGTAACTGCAGAACGAATGTGCAAAAAAGAAAAGAATATTTGCAATTTTACAATTCTGAAAAATTTTATTCTATTCTCTCATTAGTAGCATTATTTTGGTATAAAACAAAAAGTAATTAGTATTTACATGGATAATTTCTAAATTGTTGGGCAAAATTGAAAATGCCTTTTAATAAGTAATTTAGATCTTAGTGCTGCCATCTAGCTTTGAGGTTTAAAAATAATATCTCATCTGAGATGTTGTGATTGGTCTTCACTCAACCTCATTACGTCGTAATTTTACCTCAGCTATAATGTTATTTTTAACCATTTATAAATTTTATTTCATTTGCTTGACATAAAAGAAACTGTAATTCAGTATTTAGAAGGAATAAAGATACATTTTCCATATTAATTATATATTTGGTTAGAGCGTAATTCTATAATATGTTAGTATGAAAGTAAAATTATTAAAATAAATCGTAAGCATCAACTGTGGCTCATAAATATTATTCACTATTTTTATGGCACATAATTTTTCCCCTGCTTACTTAAACTGGTTTTATTTCATATAGCACATTTATTTATCTAATTTTTCAATTATTGTGTTGTTCCCTAATTTATAAATTCACTATTTGTTGATTTATTGCTTGTACTGTGATAATTTTTTTTCTTCTTTCGATTCACGAATTCACTAACCCGCTATTTTCAGTAGTTCTTTTCTGCCTTTAGTCACTCCCTGGTTCAAATAATGACTACGACCAATTTTGACCAAAATGATTGCGATCAATTTTGAAAAAAGTGATTACGACCAATTTTAAGTTCAGAAACCTGTAATAATTTATTCAATAAAATCAAATAAGCTAGATATAATTTAAAATTTTTATCCTGAGTCTTGATATTATTTTATGAAGTAATTTTAATTTTGTAATAAAATCGTTATAACTTAAATCGCCGTAATTCGAACGATGATTTCAAAATATTGTTACCAACTGAATGTATTCTCAACGTGGGAAAAGAATTTCAGAAAACAGAATTAGAATCTTTAAAAACATCCGTGAGAATATCCTTTGGCGGTCACTGAAAAGAAAATCGCGATGAAAACTCAGAATGATGAATTAGTTTAAACTTTACTAATCTAAGATTATCTAGAATTGACACTCTCTGTTTACTCGAAGTTTTCGCCGCTCAAAAGCTTTATGAAGCACTTTTATTAATTTGAAAGCTGAAAGCTAGATTAACACGGAGATAAGTAACAAAACATTTGGAAGACGAGTGAGAAATAGTTGTCGAGATGTTTGGATTACTTTTGTCAAGTGAAAAAAAGAAAGAAAAAAAAAAGATGTTTATGAGTTTTGGTATCAAAAAAGGATTATTTGTCTATTCTTGTCATGTGAATGAAACAAGGTATCCAACCGCCAAACTAATGAGATTAAATTAGAAATCAATGCAAGGAGGGATACTGGAAACAGGTGTTAATAAATTTTACAAAAATTGTTAAGGGTCTAGCTATGCAAACATTCAACTCAAAATTCTGATGTATATAGAGCGATAACTCGACCTATTGTGTTATATTGTTTTGAGATATGGACATAAACTAAAAATTGGAGTATCAGAATAAGTAAAAAATTTATACCTAATTAAAAACAAAAATATACAAATTGGAAATAACTGTAGACATGTTTCTAGCGCTCAAGAATAGGCACTCATTTTCAAGACTTATCAGATGTAAATGAAAAGAAACAAAAGTGATTTGAAATATATAGCGTAAAGTTGCCAAATTAGAGTAAATGTTTCCAATTTTTTGTGGGCAACTTTATGTTTTATATTTCAAATCACATTGTTTCTTCTCATTCACATCTGGCAAGTCTTGAAATTGGCCGTCTATTTGTGAGCACTTGAGACACGTCGACTGTAATTTCCAAATTTTATTTAAACGAATGACGTTTTTAATATAATAAGTTATATTTTACCGATTCAGTTTCTTGTGATTATTTATTTAAAAGAGATTTAAAGTAAGTATAAGGAACCAGACACTGTTAACTACAAGAATAACGTAATGGTTTAAACAATTTCTAAAAATATCCTAGGAAAGAAGGGTCATAAGTTTATTAGACGAAAAGCAAAGGGGGAGGTCAAAATCTAGCAGATGACCTAAACCAGATGGAAGAAACAAATTGAAGAAGACCTAATAATACTTAAAATTACAAAGTATAAGAAAAAAGCGACCAAACGGAAAAAAATAAACGAAAACATTAAAGAAGGTCAAGGCTCTGTGAGGGCTGTAGTTCCAGAATGATGATCAAATCTCCGGTCAAGAAAATGTGTGGTATCTTAGTTTTGTGTGCCATAAATAACTATATAGGTTTGAGTAAGTTAAGATCCTCTTACCCCTCTTCCAAATTACAGCTGACAGAGAGACGTGAACAGAGGATACGAATTTTTCCCTTCAATCATCATTATTTTAATTTTTGTGTATAAATTGATAATGTCTACTTAATCTACTTTACAGTAACTTTCAAATTTTGTGAAATGCAAAATCATTACTTAAACACTATACGAGAGATAATCACTTTCTCTTATATCTTGAAGTGTTGATAATTAAAAAAATTTATAAATTAACTAAATATGTCAGTTCGAACTTTGATTATTACTGATATAACGTCATTTTAGGAGTAATTAAAATAAATTATATAAATTTGTAAAAAAAAAGTTCTTTTATTCTACAATTCTTTTTATGTAATTTTGAGTCTATTCATGACCTTTGAAACTCCTAGGACAAATTTTCGTCAATTTTTTTATCTTCCAGTGAAAATTCTATAAATACAAATTTATGTATTTACTTTACTTTAATTTTTTTTTTTTCTTTTGAATTTTTCGAAACTTTTTGAAAATTTTATTTCAATGCCTTATGTAAGCTATGCTCACATCCATCCTTCCCCCTTCTCAACCAACATATACAAATTACACACCCCTCCCCTACGTTAGGTGTGCATCTAATATATGAATGGCTTATAACTAACAATTTTGAAGTTACATTTACACACCTCAGCATCTTGTGTTATATGATAAGTGTTTATAATTTCAAAGAATTCATTTACATTGTGTCAAAAATGAAATTTACCATTCATTTTTACCTAAAAACTTCATTTCCTTTTGTGAGAGCCATTTAATCTAGCACAGTACTTACTTGTTCCAAAAATTCCACAGTCAGTACTATTACAAACTACTAATTCTTAACTTACATTAACCGACTAAGAGAATACTTTTGAATAATTTTATAAAATTAAATTACAGAGATGTGAGCAAAATGAAACTGATATTTTTTTTTTTTTTTTTTTTAAAGTCTCTTCTAAACATCCCACTAAACACTAGTAACAAGAAACCGAAGTTTTCAATCTCAATCCATAGGGCCTGGATAGCCTGGGTGGTAGAGCACTGGGCCCATAAGGTCGTGGGTTCGATCCCCACCGGCCGAAGACTCCACGTGTAGTAAATGGTGACTGATACTCGTTAAATCTGTCGAGTCACAAAGTCCTCCATATTCCCATAACAAATCTTACCTCTTGGGGTACTGATCCAGGAGTTTCCTTGTCTTCTGGATTGGGATCAAAATTACAAGGATACGGAGTTGAACATTAGAAGTCGTAAACCCAAAGTTGGGTCGGTGGTTCAACTTCAGTGGTAGACGGATCATTGGTTAGAATCTCCTTCTCAACAGGCTAACCTTTGGAGGTTTTAGTATTTTTCTTTTCTATATAACCCAAATGCGGATTATTTGCGTCGAAGTCCGGATTATTTAAGTCCTCCACGAAGGCAAATTTCTCCCCAATACTAGATCCAAGAGTTTCCTTGTCTTCTGATTTGGTTCAAAATTACAAGGTTAACGGAGTTGAACGTTAGTAGCCGTAAACGCAAAAAAAATTGGGTCGGCTGTTCAACGAGGGTTATAGAATAAAATCTCAATCCATATCAAAACTCTTAAGGCGATTCAGACTAAGCCTCGGCAGCTTTCAAAACCATTCAACCCGATTACCAGGTTGCATTCAAATCAAACTCCTTTCAGCTTTCGCCACCGGTCATGACATTTTGTCAAATCGCATCAACTTCGACTCAGCTGCACACTTTTAAGAGAACACAGGTGCCGCTCGCTTGTACCGCTGGGCTATTGGATTGGTAATGACAGATCGCAGACAGTGTTCTATCACAACCACGGTGGCCTCTCTTGGAAATGATGGGCCTCTCATCAACTAAATCTACTGATTTTGCTTGAAGAAAAGATCTTTTCATTTGCTGCTACACATTAAGATTAAGAGATATATACAAGCACATACCTATTACAGTAAGGCTGTTTTAGATTAGGAGGGCATTCAAATATGCGACATGAGAATAGAATGTGATGATGCGTTGCAAACAGATTCTATGAAAACAATGCCAATTCGCTGGTAGACGGTAAAAAATGACACAGAAAAAGGGTATCGGTAAAAAAAGATCCGGTAAAAAAGTCCCTGAAAAAAAAAGTTTCTTCTTTAGTTGAAGGCTTGTTATTCTATATTCTAACTTTTTTTTTTTTTTTTTTTTTTTTAGAAGGAGTTGATATTTTCATTAGCTAATTGAAGTAAAGGAAGGGGAATTTTTTTTTTTTCAATAATAGATAGGTTATTTTTAAAAAATAAATTTAAATAATAAAATTTAATTATAAATTTTTTTAATTAGAAATTTTTTTAATTAGAAATTTGTTTAATTATAAGCTTTTTAAATTTAAAATGTACCTTTTATGAATATTTTTTCGCATTAAACTGTAATAAATTTGCAATTAATAAATGTCACAATTATAAAACATGGAATTAGTAAAATATTACGCATTGAGTCAGTGCAACAGAAACATGACCTTGAAAAAAAACAGGAAAACGCGTTCTCATTTCAAATATATTTCTCTACACAATTTTCTCTAAACTGGTCTCTTTTTTTTCTTCTCGGACCTTATTTTTCCGTACCTTTTTATCCCGGGACCTATTTTTTTTCTTAAATATATTCCAATTTCATATTTTGCATTTGCTAATCATATTACGTGAAGAATGGGCACTTATTTAAAAATATTAATCAGTAAAAATTCTTGCTTCTTTAGGGAGACTAATACGAACCGAAGAATAAATGAAAAAAAGTATGGATAAAAAATGAACAAATTAATTGAGATTCATTGTAAAATTAATAATTTCAATAACGTAATAACGTCGCGAATTTGTAACTCGATATTATTGTTACATAAAGCAATCAAGGTCAAAGTATTAACTCAAGGTAAAGTAATATTTATAATTATTACTAACAGTATTAAGGTATTATAAAAAATATTAAGTATTATAAAAAGTATTAAGTATTAAAAGTATTTTAAATTCAAAGCAGAACATCAGTAACAAAAGTGAGAAAATGTATACCTTTAATCCACATCGTAAATACACTATTGTAAACAATTCTTTCCATAAAGTTTCCCTAATTCCATAATTCTTCTATCAATTTAGTCCGGATAATTCTTCACAGCGAGATGAAATATATATAGATAAAAAATATTACTTTAAGTCGAGTTTACGAACCTTACGCTGTGGTTTTTATTTTTCTTGGCAATAAAGCTTGGGAAAACGCCTTGAAAAAGCATACATTTTCCGTGAATTAATGAACAGTACATTTCTTTTAGAGAGAATCAAAATAAATAAACGTTTTATTTGAAACCTCTACTAATCGTGAAACAATTCCAAACGCGATGCTATACAAATCACACACAGTATTGTAAGTTACTGCAAATTGCGATATAATATTAAAAAATTCTGAAATAAAATTGCAAGCACATGTTAGAGATCTTCAATGCGCGTGTCGATTAATCGTTGAATAATATTTTGCAACAATAATTCGATAAGAAAATTGCAGAGTTATACAGATGCTATAACAGAGTGCGTTGCCAGTTTTTCAATCAAAAAATAAGCACCTTTTATGTACTTTTCAAGCACCCAAAAAATATTTTTAATCACCTTCCAAAAAAAAAATTATCATAATTAGGATCTGTAGAGTAATAAAAATTATTTTTTCTATCCTTTAAAGTAGGTACTTAATTTATAAGCATAAAATCAATAAAATTCAATAACATTTTCAAAAACTTGACATAATCATGATGATATAACTAGTTTCTGATAAATATTGCAGAGAAAATTGCGAAAATACATTTTTTTGTAACAATCAATAACAACAACAATCGATACGGCAAAGAAAAAATCTCTTTTTAAAAGATAGAAAAATAAGCACTTTTTACAAACACCGAATAAAAAAAAGCACATTTAAGATCTTTTAAAAAACGTAAATCAAAAATAAGCACCTTTAAGCACTTTTTAAAAACGCTACGCACCCTGTATAACATAATGCATAATATAAAATGATATAATGTAATCAACAGTACATGAAAGAATTATTATTTAAGGATGTTTTTCGAAGGCTCTGTTATAATATGAACTGCCTTTTTGAAAATAATATGCTATTTTTATAACTGCTGCGAGTTCGCAACTGTTACTCATGACTGTTAGGTCAAGTTCAGCCTAAAGCCACCACTGTCCGCCGTCTACGCAAAACGTGAATATGGACAAAAGTCATAGTTTTTTTTTAAAATAAAAAGAGTTAGTGGCCTAATTTTTTATTATTTGAAAACTTACTCAAATGCAGTATCACCTGGGCTCATAAAAATGTGCAAAAACTGAGAATAAGTCAGTGATTTCGATAATTTTCATATAGGTGAAAAATTGTCGTAACTTTTGAACTCTTTCTATTTGCCCTAGTCAACAAAATTGAACAGAATACCAACCTCCTATTGGCCGTGGTAGCTCAGGGGATAGAGCACTTGCCTCCCTATGATCTGAAAGAGGTTCGAATCCCTGCGATGGCTAGTCGAAACTAATTCCCCACCCGGCTCTCACCGACCACAGGGCCGATGTAAAATATCCTCAGTAGGAGATGGATTACAGATTAGAGCCCCTTTGTTATCTGGCTAAACTTGGGAGGATTCCGTGGTTTTCCTCTTCATGTAACGCGAATGCAGATTAGTTGTATCAAAAATATCCTCCACGAAGGGGAATTTTTCCCTCTACTTGATCCAAGAGTTTCCTTGTCTTCTGGATTGTGTTCAAAATTACAAGGCATGGGAATTTAACATTGGTAGTCGTAAAGTCAAGAAATGGGTCGGCTGTTTAACGACGGGGATAAAGAAAACCTCCTCCGATGCTTAATTTGAATTCTGTTTTATGCATTCCCTTGTTTTCGAGCATATGTTTGGACTTTGACTTTAACTAATCTAATTTTATGAATTTTAAGATTAAATTGAAAGCAAAGAAGAAAATTTGCTTAAAAATGTATGTTAATTTATTCTACAAAATTTTAAACTCTTAAAAAAATTATTTCTAACTTCTTTTTATTCTACACTTAATTTTACTTTCAATTTCAAAATTTTTCCGACTTCAGCTTTTTTTTTTCCTTTATTTTTTTGTTATATTTTTTATTTTCACTTTAAGAAAATCGAACATTAGGAAATTTTAGTACGTAATTTTAGTACGTAAATTTTAGTACGTATTATCTTATGTAAGCATTGCTCATACTTCAGCAATTTACTACAGGATACCCCACTGCGTAATCAAAAAAAAAATCCCGTAATAATTTGTTTGTATTTTAATACTTTGAAAACATTATTTCAACATTTGAAACTTTATTGTTTACTTTCCCGAACTCACTTTTCACTAAACTTTAAATATTAAAGTTTTGCATATAAACTCGTGCAAAACAAGAAATTATTAAAACACTACAGTGAGTCTAATAATTTGATCTAATTATTACAATATAATAATAATATAATACCTGATATAATATATATTCTATAATTATATTATATATCATCTAATTTAACAAATAGATACACTAACGTAAACAAGTACAAACCGGTCTCAGTCGCTTAAAAAGTAATAAAGCTCTATAGTAGCATCTGATAATTAAGATTTTACATAGAATCTTATAGTGCGTCTAATAATTTGGTCAGGTACTGTATGTATATTTTAATGAAACTTGGAAGATCCATAAATCTAGACATTTTAGACAAGATTGGTTACCATACCAGATCATATCCAATCCGCATTATAGGGTAATATTTTTATTGAATCTATTTTAAATCAATGAATATACGTAAGCACAACATGAAGAAAACCCTCACGTTGGTGGTCGGCGGAAAATGCAACCACCTTGTCAGAAACTGATCCCTTCACAACAAGGAACTTGGCAAATATGTACAAAATCTTTTACACACGGATTCCTGTCAAGAATAGAATAATGGTAATATTTGTGAAGATCCCTCAAAATACTACGTGCTTTGTCAGCAAAATGGCTAGGCACTCCATTCCTTTTGTGTTGAAGGAGCTGCTCGAAGATATAATTTGGAACACTTACGGGGTAAGGCCAGCATGGCGCCTCATGTGATCGACAACAACTAATAAGTCTACAGACAAGGGGCGCACGCCCCTATAAATACACCCCTTCAACTTTCTTGTCTACCTTCCATATCTTATATAGGGTTACATATCAAACTCTGAAGTTACCTGTTTTGGCGATTTTCTTACAGCTACTCATCGTATAAATAAACGCCAATTTAATTTAAATCATGTCAAGTTGATTAGCACTTTGGGTTCTGTTTTAAATTAGTTGAAATGATTTTTAGATTTGTTTTTCATTATATTTATGTCTTCGGTAAAAAAATATAGTAAATTTATTTAGGAAATACTTGCCTGTAGAGTAAAATGTAAATGAAAATTTCATATAAAATTATTAAACTAAGCTAATGGTATCATCATAATAGTTCAAAAAATTCAAATAAATGTAAAAAAATATAATAACACCTATTTTAAATAATGCACATTTATTTTGACAATTATAAAGATGTAGTTTAGTTAATATATTTATTTAACTCAAACCTTTTATACAATTTATTGGTATAATACTATTTATTTAAAAAAAAAAATTAAAAAAATTCTTCTGGTACCCATAACCCGCTAATGGGGTTAGATGCTTTAAATTATATATAGTCCTTAATATTCATTCTAAATAACCTGAAAGTATAATTAAGTTCTAACAAAAATTAATACAGAAAAAAAAAAAAGGATAAATTAAAATTTTAAAAAAAATTAAGGCATGCATATTTATAATCCATGTAATTTAAAATTTTCATTCATTAAATCATTATTTAGGTTTAAGAGTTTATTTAAAAAAACTGTTTGTTAAATCAAATAATTCGCCAAATGAAATTTGTATTTGACTATCTAAATCAAATCAGACATTTTTCTATTGTGAGTTTTTTCCCAAAACGTTCTGCATAGAAATTAAGTTATTAATTTATACAGATTCAACTATTTATTCTTTGAAAGTTGTCGAAAACCAGTACGACTTCAACTTAATTCGTCGAAGACTAAGCTAAAATCATAAATAAGATAGTTAATTTACCTTTGATATATTGACCTATTTTATAGCAGTTTTTGCTGAACAAATTTGTTTTCAACTTAACTCGTCGAAGACTAAACTAAAATCATAAATCAGATATTTAATTTACCCTCGATACAATGAAACATTTTATAACAGTTTTGCTGAACAAATTTTATTTCAACTTAATTCATCGAAGACTAAGCAAAGATCATAAATAAGATAGTTAATTTACCTTTGATATATCGACCTATTTTATAGCAGTTTTCGCTGAACAAATTTGTTTTCAACTTAACTCGTCGAAGACTAAGCTAAAGTCATAAATTAGATATTTAATTTACTCTCGATGCAATGAAACATTTTATAACAGTTTTGCTGAACAAATTTTATTTCAATTTAATTCATCGAAGACTAAGCAAAAATCATAAATAAGATAGTTAATTTACCTTTGATATATCGACCTATTTTATAGCAGTTTTTGCTGAACAAATTAGTTTTCAACTTAACTCGTCGAAGACTAAGCTAAAATCATAAATTAGATATTTAATTTACTCTCGATACAATGAAACATTTTATAACAGTTTTGCTGAACAAATTTTATTTCAATTTAATTCATCAAAGACTAAGCAAAAATCATAAATAAGATAGTTAATTTACCTTTGATATATCGACCTATTTTATAGCAGTTTTTGCTGAACAAATTTTTTTTCAACTTAACTCGTCGAAGACTAAGCTAAAATCATAAATTAGATATTTAATTTACTCTCGATACAATGAAACATTTTATAACAGTTTTGCTGAACAAATTTTATTTCAATTTAATTCATCAAGGACTAAGCAAAAATCATAAATAAGATAGTTAATTTACCTTTGATATATCGACCTATTTTATAGCAGTTTTTGCTGAACAAATTTTTTTTCAACTTAACTCGTCGAAGACTAAGCTAAAATCATAAATTAGATATTTAATTTACTCTCGATACAATGAAACATTTTATAACAGTTTTGCTGAACAAATTTTATTTCAACTTAATTCATCGAAGACTAAGCAAAAATCATAAATAAGATAGTTAATTTACCTTTGATATATCGACCTATTTTATAGCAGTTTTTGCTGAACAAATTTTATTTCAACTTAATTCATCGAAGACTATTTTGCTGAACAAATTTGTTTTCAACTTAACTCGTCGAAGACTAAGCTAAAATCATAAATTAGATATTTAATTTACTCTCGATACAATGAAACATTTTATAACAGTTTTGCTGAACAAATTTTATTTCAATTTAATTCATCGAAGACTAAGCAAAAATCATAAATAAGATAGTTAATTTACCTTTGATATATCGACCTATTTTATAGCAGTTTTTGCTGAACAAATTTTTTTTCAACTTAACTCGTCGAAGACTAAGCTAAAATCATAAATTAGATATTTAATTTACTCTCGATACAATGAAACATTTTATAACAGTTTAGCTGAACAAATTTTATTTCAATTTAATTCATCGAAGACTAAGCAAAAATCATAAATAAGATAGTTAATTTACCTTTGATATATCGACCTATTTTATAGCAGTTTTTGCTGAACAAATTTTTTTTCAACTTAACTCGTCGAAGACTAAGCTAAAATCATAAATTAGATATTTAATTTACTCTCGATACAATGAAACATTTTATAACAGTTTTGCTGAACAAATTTTATTTCAATTTAATTCATCAAGGACTAAGCAAAAATCATAAATAAGATAGTTAATTTACCTTTGATATATCGACCTATTTTATAGCAGTTTTTGCTGAACAAATTTTTTTTCAACTTAACTCGTCGAAGACTAAGCTAAAATCATAAATTAGATATTTAATTTACTCTCGATACAATGAAACATTTTATAACAGTTTTGCTGAACAAATTTTATTTCAACTTAATTCATCGAAGACTAAGCAAAAATCATAAATAAGATAGTTAATTTACCTTTGATATATCGACCTATTTTATAGCAGTTTTTGCTGAACAAATTTTATTTCAACTTAATTCATCGAAGACTATTTTGCTGAACAAATTTGTTTTCAACTTAACTCGTCGAAGACTAAGCTAAAATCATAAATTAGATATTTAATTTACTCTCGATACAATGAAACATTTTATAACAGTTTTGCTGAACAAATTTTATTTCAATTTAATTCATCGAAGACTAAGTAAAAATCATAAATAAGATAGTTAATTTACCTTTGATATATCGACCTATTTTATAGCAGTTTTTGCTGAACAAATTTTTTTTCAACTTAACTCGTCGAAGACTAAGCTAAAATCATAAATTAGATATTTAATTTACTCTCGATACAATGAAACATTTTATAACAGTTTAGCTGAACAAATTTTATTTCAATTTAATTCATCGAAGACTAAGCAAAAATCATAAATAAGATAGTTAATTTACCTTTGATATATCGACCTATTTTATAGCAGTTTTTGAGGAACAAATTTGTTTTCAACTTAACTCGTTGAAGACTAAGCTAAAATCTTAAATTAGATATTTAATTTACTCTCGATACAATGAAACATTTTATAATAGTTTTGCTGAACAAATTTTATTTCAACTTAATTCATCAAAGACTAAGCAAAAATCATAAATAAGATAGTTACTTTACCTTTGATATATCGACCTATTTTATAGCAGTTTTTACTGAACAAATTTGTTTTCAACTTAACTCGCCGAAGACTAAGCTAAAATCACAAATTAGATATTTAATTTACTCTCGATACAATGAAAAATTTTATAACAGTTTTGCTGAACAAATTTGATTTCAACTTAATTCATCGAAGACTAAACGAAGACCGAAAATAGTTATTTATACTAAAGAAATTTATTTCTCCGAAATTTATTCGTATGGGAACATATTGCTTAAAAAGATAGTAAACCACGGATCAAATTCTCTTTTCCTTATTGAAGTAATTTTAAAATTTAAAGAGTTGAAAAAGTGAGTTCAGTTGAGCCTAAACCACGAAGTTTCATTAGCAGAAAAAAATTTTTTTTTTCAAACTAAATGCAAACTAAGTATGGTAGATTTACTTAGGATTATGTAGTTGGGAAGTTATTCTGCATTAAGTTTTTATTTTAATACTTTGAAAGCATTTTTCAGTATTTCAAAATTCGTGGTTAACTATAGGTTTATCAAAATTCACCTTTCCCTAAAATTTAAATTTTAAAATACCAATGGAAGAGAAACAGAATTTGCCACGAAAAGGTGTTCCCTCGGTATAGCATCCTCTTAAAGTAAATTTCTGAAATAATAACTGCTTGCCAAAAGAAACCAAAACCTTAATCGCGAACCACATCCTTTCATCTTTTTACTCTGTTTACTCGTTAGAATTTTTTGTGTTGAACCATAATATCGTTTAAATTTTCTTTAGCCATAATGTGGTTCTAAGTTAAAAAATAATACCGTTCAAATGTTCTGTAGCCCTAATATAGTGCTAATTTGAACCGTAATATCATTCAAATTTTCCGTAACCTAAATATGAAGCTAAGTTGAACCATAATATCGTGCAAATTTTCTTCAACCTTCATATGGTGCTACGTTGAGCAATAATTTCATTTGAATGTTCTATAACTTAAATATAGATCTAAGTTGAACCTTAATATCGTTAAAATTTTCTATAAATTTAAGGCGGTGCTAAGTTGAACCATAATATAATTCAACTACGATGTAACCTGTACTGGCTCAAAGTTGAACTATAATAGCGTTCAAACTTTCTCAATCCTTAATATGGTGCAAACGTGGACAATGATATCGTTCAAAGTTGAGACAAAATTAAATATGGTGCTAAATTGAACCCCAATATCTTATTTCTCAAACTTTATTACAAGATACTGCTGCTCAACTTTGAACGGAAACATGGTTCATTTTAACACCTTTTTAAAACCACAGCAAATTTATGCTGTACTATAGTTCTAACTGCTCAGAGTTGAACCTCTCTTTCTGAGAATGGAATATATATATAAAAAAAGAAGGAACAATATCTTTCAGTGATAAGTTTCCAAATCTAGTAGCCTTCCAAAAAAAAAACCTCTTTTAAGATAATGATTATGTTGGCTATGGGGGGTTGAACTTTACCCCTAGGAATAAAGCTCTTTTTTTTCACCAAGCAGACAAGATTTGTTTTGTGGTAAAAAACAAATGGTAAGAGAGGCGGCGAAGATGAGAAGTATAACCCCATTTACATGACATCATGGGGGGCCCCTCTTCAAAGGAGGGCCGGCCTGAGTGACGTCTGTATGGTGACAGGGGGCACAATAGATTGGACAGATCAAAGAAAAATCTTGTGGTGCCGACAGCAACATTTCACACCAAATCTACACCAGGGGGTTAAAACTGTATAATAGGGTTTTGCATGGGTGCTTTTCAATAAGGGCCATACATAAAGAGTCCTACTTGGCAGTTAACCATTATTTATTATTATGTTTTACGGTATTATCATTTATGACTCCTTTTTTACTCGAAATATGATAAAGGTAATTTCTGTATTAATTCAGGCATATATTACCGGAAATAATGATTAGAATATTAACCATAAACAACAAAAATTAAAATATACAAAGCAACCTATACAAAAGGACAACTTAAAAAAAAAAAAATAATAAAAATAAAATACAATCAATATTGTCGTTAAATTTCCGGAAAAAAACATGCTTAGTTAAGAATCGATCGTGGTTGAAAGTTAAATTAGTTCTTTGCAAATTATGAAAAGGGAGCAAAATTCCACAGATTAATGGAAATAAAAAGCGTTTGGGATAGCATTTTTAATTCGCCCAGTGAAGACATTTTCTTATAATCAGCTTTAGATTTAGGACCTTGGAACTTTATGTATTTTTTTTAATGTAAAATTCCTCTTATTTATTTTATCTTTTTGGACGACAACAACTGTTTTACCGAGGATTAACTCTTTTGGGTAAGGCTCCTCGAAAACTACATCCAGTTTTAAATTATTGAAAGTTACTCTAACACTGCATTCTTTGGCCTTATAAAAATATGGAAAAATTGAGAACTATTCAGTGACTTTAATTTTACTCTAGGCGGACTGGTCAAGCCAAATTGGCTTTATCTAATAATAACTTGAATTATTTTTTTAATGGTTCAAACCTTCGTACGCTTTAATGCTTAGTTATTTTTTATAGATAGATAGTGTATTTGGTTTAAAAAAAAAAATTTTTTTTTCGGAGTTAAGGTACTTTAGCCACGTATTTTTTTTTTTTTTTTTTCCTTGACAAAAAAAAAAAAAAAAAAAAAAGCTTTGAAAAACATATTTTCCTTTGGCGTAATGCATATTTATATAATTAAATGCAAAGCAAAAAAGAGCACCAAAGGAAAAAGGCCGGATTAAAGCACTAGAAAAAAAGCACCTTATTAATTATTATACAAAGGTAACTCAAACTGTTGAACTAAAATTTGACGTTATTTAAACGTAAAAAAATATTTCTTAAAATGTAATTATAAGGATTAATATATAAGGATTAATATATAAGGATTAATATATAAGGATTAATATATAAGGATTAATATATAAGGATTATTATATAAGGATTAATATATAAGGATTAGTTTGAAAAAAACTTTCATTCTAAGTATTCAAAGTATTTTACACATTAAATACGACTCTTAAGCATTTTTACAATTGTTCTTAATTCCCTTTATCATATGTATTGGATTGTGATATAATAATACATAAATAGTGATACTTTTTACACAAACTAGTTCTTTTTTAAAAAAATAGTACTAAGTTGAAATATTTTGACATTTTTGTTCAGATTCTAAAATCATCAAAAGATTTACTGCTGAGAGACTACTGTTATTTGATAAAATAACAGCAGTATCTCAGCAGTAAAAACATTTGTATTATGCATTATATAATTGCAGTTACAATTAAAAATATATTAAAATTTCCATTTAGTTAATTTCAAATTACACTATGTGTTTAAATTATTTAAAAATCTATCCAATAAGGATTGAATAATTATTTACGTACTGGTGCAACAGATCAAATCGGACGTTACATTTATATAATATTTAATGCGGTACTTTTTCGATGGATTTTTTTTCCCGGTGCATTTTTACCTTTGCTCTTTCCCCCTTTTTTTTTTTTTTTTTTTTTCTTTTAGGGTTTTTCTCCGAGGATTTCTTTAACGTGGTTCATTAACATATCTATATCATTATTAAATTTACATAAAGTGATTATTATTAATAATAAATAGGATTAATAATAAGTATTAGAAATTAAAATTTATTATTTTATTTAAAATTCATAATTTTAATTAATAACAAATCATTAAAATTCTAAAGTATAAATTAATAATTATAAAATTAAGAATTTTATGGCATCCCACATTTTTTTTATTTGATTTCTTTCTTCGATTAACGTTAATATATCTTTTTTTTTTACTAATTTTTCATTTCAGTTATATGCTTTTTAAAAGAGTTATCATAATTTTTTTTTAAATCTTGTAAATATTAAATATAGGTAATAATAATAACAATAATAAATAAAACGTGCTTCCATTGACGTGTTCTTTCGCATTACGGCATTCTCCCATAAAAAATAAATAAATAAACCAGTATAGTTTGAATTATTACCAAACTTCAAGTTTGAAAATTTAGCCGTTAAATACCTTAAAAATTGAACTAATAATAATGAATTTTTTTATTTTTATATTTGTGCGTTATGTTTTTTAATTATTTAAGTTTGATCATAAGACAAATTAATTAAGTTATTTGTTATTAAGAATTGTAATGATAAGAGCTTAAATGTTTTGAATAATTAAAAATTATTTAATATTTTTTTGTGGTTTGAAAGATAATGAAATATTTAATTAAAAAAAATACTACCAAAATATTAAGGTAAATGTAGTTGGTAATTGAACTTTTTCCCCTATTCCGAGTAACATGTATGACTTTTAATATATAAAAACAGAAAAAAATCTCTAATTCAAACTTGAAAATCCTCTTAGCACGTACGTTGTTGTCAAGACAAATATTTTGCGTGATAATATTGTCTGAAAAAGAAACAAACCTTTCCCGCCAACAGATTTATGAATAGAGTAAAACCATCCCAAAAAGCAAATATTTCCCTAAATCATCTTTCTCCTCTACAAGAAAAAAAAAATCCTCAACTTTGAGCAAGAAAAACGCCAAAGAAAAAGTTCGTCTTCTAAAAATATTCCCAACTGGCACGAAATACAGAGAGGCATAAATAATTCAAAAACACATCTGTGTTGCCATTCGTGTGTTAATTAAAGTCGTAACCTACCGATATGAGGACGGGTTTCTTGAAAAATGAGTCCCATTTAACTTCACGATCTGAGTGTCACGATTTTATTTAGAGTTGTTTTTTAAGTGGCGAGGAATAAAATGCCAATTAAATACAAATTCATCGGTTTTTATGGTTTGCGTTCGTCTTAAGAACCTTCCGCTATGACGAGGAGTTAGTTTCGCAATAAAATTTTTGATTCAGATTCGTTGTGGATATTAGGATCGAAGGGGTGTAAGTCAGAGATGGAAAATAAATAATTAAATAAAAGACGAGTCTGTAGTGAGAACTTAGCTTAATTAGAAGTTCTCTTTTTCTGAAATGGAAGCATAAATCGAAATAAATTGTAAGGTTTTGAAACCTTAATTTGTTTTTATTTTAGTTCGAAGTTAACAAACATAATGACATTGTATAAAATGAACATTTTATTTTTTATGTTAATAATATTTATTTTATTTTATTTTTAACTGTGCTTTTGCAGCCATCTCACCAATGAAATTTACACTTGAGTCAAACTATAACTATTTATATTATTTTGCCACAAAAAATAATTTGGCCTTTAGAATAGATAAATAACTTAAATATTTCAAAGTTATTGAACTTAAAATATTATTTAAATCATCAAATTAACGTTATTTTTCCAAATAGATGAAATTATCAAAATTAATGAATACTTTTCTCAGTTTTTGTGCTAATTTTTATTAACTCAGATAATGTATAATAATAGGAATAATTTAATAAATATAAAAAATGTAAATAACAAACGCTTTATATTTTCACATACTGTCGTTTTTGTTTTTTCGCCCGGCCGTTTTACGCCATTTTCAGAATTAGATAAAAGGCGTTAGCTAAAAATAGGCTAAAATTGACCTAACAGTCGTGAATAACTTTTGAAACTTGCAACAGTTATAAAAATTTCATATTATTCGCAAACAGGCATATTTCCCTCAACGGCAGAGCCTTCGAAAAACAGCTAAACGAAGATGTATAAAATGTTCTTTTTTCTTCCAAATATCACCAAATTTTGAGAAACAAATATAGAAAATAGAACACAAAATTTATTTATTTCCACATCGATGCATAAATTGTTTATAATTTATCCGAATCATACGCAAAATAAATTGTTTGTGTAAAAAGTCTTTTTTTTTTTTTCAGTACAGAAAAAAAAATATTAGAAAAATGGTTTAAAATAAAAAAAAATAAAAAAAAAAGAATTTTATGAAACGAGTTTTTGCAGTTGCTTTAATTTTTCTAATTATGAAATATTTTTGTGAAATGAAATAATTGTTTTATTTTAATTATCTAAAGTTAACTTTGGTCATATCTTGTCTTTCGTTTTCATTTATGTTTAAAAATTCAAATTTAAAAAAAAAAAAAAAAAAAAAAAAAAAAAAAAAAAAAAAAAAACACCTTTATGAAATTTAGAATGCGACTAACTGATTTCAAACCTAATTGTAAAACAGACATCGAGTAAAGATTCAAGAAAAAAAAGTGCGTTAATTTACCTCTTCAGGTAAAACAGTGAGAATTTCTAATAGGGTTGATATCTGTTGAGCATCCCTCAATAGGGTTGTGCAACATGCTCATACATAAACGAATAAAAAACATTAAAGTACATATTTTGTCCTGATTATATACAAAGCCGAAAATCTAATATTGAATATATGATACAATGAATAAATAATGAAAAAGATTATCAACATATAAGTTAACTTTGCGAAACTTTTTTAGTGCAAGAAATGTGAATTAAACAAAATGTTGTCAGTTTTCAACAGTAACAAATTAAAATAAAAATCTATTCTTCAAAAACATATAAAATACACTTAAAAAGCTATAGCTAAGCTAAGCCTAAGCCTAAAACTATAATTAAAAAAAAGCTAAGCATAAAACAATAATTTAAAACCTAAATTGAAAAACAAATAAAGGTTCAAATGGAAAGAAATTTTTTTCTTCTTTTCATTAATATTTTTTTTTTGTTGAAATAAATCATTTATATGAATAAAATAACAAAATAAGCAACTTTATTGTTTGAGTACTTACACTGTAGGAAAATTTTAACACTTAATAAAAGTATAAATTACCTTGAAACCAAATCTTCAACTGGATTTTTCCATGAAGACATTTGAAGAGCAAGATCAGATAAAGCCAAGCAAAGCTATAAAAAACAATAAACAGCACCACTAAAAACAGACTGTATTTAAAAATATTTGTTGAACTCTGCGACTTAGAAAAAGTTTCATAGGAATTTCTTTTCAAAACTCTTGCACATAATATAATTAAGGCATTTAATATAATACAATGTTAAACAAAACAGTTGTAGCAAAAAAGAACAATAATCGATTTTTTATTCAAGTGAAAAAAATCTTTTCTAAAAATTTTTTTCAATGTTCATGTTTTCAATTTTAAAAATGCCCAATTTTTACTTACGAAAGATAAATTTTTGAAATATTGGAAGTACGTTATTTCCCTTAATTAAAAAACTGTTATATCCTCACGTTAATGATACAGAGTAAGCCGGGATAGCCTGGTTGGTAGAACGTTAGGTTCATGTTCGTGAGAACGGTCGTTCAAATCCCGCAGGCCAAAAAACTCCTCGTGTATTAAAGGGTGACTGGTGCACTTTAAATCTGTCAGGGTGACAAAGTCCTCCAATTTACCATTACCAATCAATACCTCTGGGTGTACTGAATTGGAGATTGAAAGTTCTCTGGTTCAGATCAAAATTTCGATCTGTGGATGAATGAATGGAGCAGGATTGGGTCGTAACTGTAAAATGGACTGTGACGCGTGCGTGGCTGAAATCCTATTCCTGGTCGTAGATGCCACCACTAAAAACAAGAAACGCACCCTCTGCTTTAAAAATCCGCTTGATTTCAAGTAGGCTTGCTGGTTGGCCAGTGTCATACGTAACAACAACAACAACAGCAACACACAACAATGCAAAGCCTTTTAAAGCATTTAAAGATGTCTTGTTAGTTTTAGTGTAAAATAAACTTTTATATCGTAAAATATCAACAAACAAACAAAAAAGAAAGTAAGAAAAGAAAAGTTTTATTTCCTTATGAAGGATACACAATCTTGAAATTTAAGTTATTGCCATATACAATAAAAAAAATTTTTAAAGATATATTATTTCCCAAAGCAAAATGCGCGAAAAGTTTAGAAACACACTCAAAAAATGAGCTATTTAATTATGATGGATACAATAATTTTTTGAAATGCATATTTTTCCTTTTATATATGAGAGACACGGAACGATTTGAGATGACAATAATGACTATATTTCCACGAAAAAGGATTCTCCTAGTAATTAATATGAAAGCTATATTTAAGATAGAATAGAAATGGGCAACGTGCTCGATGACTTAATTCATTATTGATCTAAACACCGAATCCATTGAAAGGTTGATAAGATGTGTTCAAAAAGTCATAATAATGAAGAGAGTGAGTATATTTAAACCAATAAGTGGGTGTCAAATCAAAACAATGTTAATGTCATGCCATAAATTTCACTTCTGCAACAAAAGGCAATTAAATTGAAGAAGAATTAGTGTAAACGATGTCACTAAATTCTTTTATTTCAGACATTTATGGCCATAAACATTCATTCGCTGAATTATTCCTTTAGAGATATATTTTTGGAAAGAATAAACAACTATATTGCCATTCAGTGCTTTTCTTTCAGGTCGTTTGTTCGTAATGAAAATCTTTTCAACGCGTTACACGAGAAGAAGTGATTTAAAAACAAAGTAGCGGTAGAAAAGAATTTTATTTCTTTTAAAAAAAAAGTTATGATGTGCAGACGAGAAATCATTTGTAAGTTGTAAGTTAACGATTAGCACGGCTTTTCAAAGTTGTAAATCTACTCTAAAATTTGGCTCAACGTTGAACCGTTTGTAATATCGTTACTAGAAACCATAATATGGTGTAAATTTGCTTCAACCTTAATATTGTGTTAACACTAGAAAGACTGAAACTTAGTATATACCTTATTTGCCCAAGAGCAGTCAAAATGACTGGATTGTGAAAGAAATGTGCTTAAAATTAATTTTTAATATTTTTTTATAATATTTACAGCTATATAACAAGTTATTAGTAAATATTAGCAATAAAAAAAATTATATGTAGTACAAAAGGTCACAAAATTCTAAGAAGTTGCATCATTATATAAATCATTGTTTTTCCAATTGAAATTACAAAGCAGTCAAAATGACTTTCTTGGGCAATCTACTGTTAAAGTGAATCACGTTTCCATTCAAGTTTATACCCAGATAGCAGGCATCTTTACGGAAAACAATGTATTTTCATTTTCGTTTGGTTGGCATAAAAAGATAAACTAATTAATCCCTTTTTACACTTAGTAGAAACATTGGTATGCAAAGCTTGTTTTATTAGATTGAAAAAGAGACCTGCAAAAACTCTTACGAAAAAGAAAAAAAAATCTTAGTTTTTTTTTTATTTTGCTTTTTTACATCTGCTGTAAACTGTGTTTTAGCCTTTTTTCTTTTTCTTCATGTAAACTTTTTTCCAGGCTCTCAAATGAAATGCAACATTTTGTTTGTGTTGATAACTTAAAAGATCAGGCCAACCTTCACTTTTATACTGTCAAAGAAAATATACAAAAGCCTGTTTAAATAATTTAAATGAGCCTTATTTCAGTGATGGAAATGAAATATAAAATAAACTTAGAGAAGGTGAATTTGTCCACGGTTTGAGAAAGCGTTCTACTCTTGATTTGCAAATGATGATTCATTCTTGATTTCAGAACTTTTTTTCAGCCTTGTTTCGTGAAGGCAGATTCAATTTTAATATAAGAGGGTTGTTATTGCAAGCTTAATACGAACCTCAAACGCGCAAACTAGCATAGTTACTACTTTTAGCATTGTTTCAAACTTGCATGGCTTATAATCTAATCATTTATATACATTGTTAGTGTTGGTGATAAATGTTCATTTTTTTTATAACCATCGTTGAACAGCCGACCCAATGTTGGGTTTACGACTACCAATGTTCAACTCCGTAGTCTTGTATTTTTTGTACCAATCCAAAAGACAAGGAAACTCCAGGATCAGTACCCCCAGAGGTATTGATTTGTTATTGGAACATGGAGGACTTTGCAACTCGATAGATTTAACGTGCATCAGTCACCATTTACTACACGGGGGAGAAATATTTTTGTAGACATCAAATTTAACCTTGAACTGTTTTATGGATAGTATCGTGTTATCAATTTTATAACATAGTTATAATTTAATAATATAACATAACATAGTTATAACATAGTAACATAGTTATAATAACATAGTTATAATTTAATAACAAAGTTCAGCTTGGCACCGTATTAAGTTCGCAGCAAATTTGAACGACATTATGCTTAAAACTCTCCTTTAAAATCTTGTAATCAAGTTTAAGAAGTACGATAACATAGTTCATCTTAGCACGGAATTAAGGTTGTATCAAATTTGATTGAAAACTTTACAGCAAATTTAAAAGGCATTTTGCTTCAATAATCTGCATAGTAGTGGATAATCAAGTTTAAAAATTATTATAATATTAACGGAATTATTATAATATTATTATAATATTATAATATTATAATAATAAAAATTATAATAATAAAAATTATATTATAATAATAATATTATAATAATAAAAATTATTATAATATTATTATTATAATGTTATAATATTAACGGAAACATAGTACGATAACATAGTTCATCTTAGCACGGAATTAAGGTTGTATCAAATTTGATTGAAAACTTTACAGCAAATTTAAAAGGCATTTTGCTTCAATAATCTGCATAGTAGTGGAGTATCAAGTTTAAAAGTTACAGCAACATATTAAAAATCACAGCAACATTATTTAATTACAAGCAACATATTAATACAGCACCGTATTTAATTTGCAGAAAATTTTTAGAATTTATGATTTAACACTGTTTATTGTATAGTGTAATAAAGTTGAAGAAGTTAAGACAGTGTTAGTGCTGCAATAATACAGTTGAACTTGTTACAGCAAATTTGAACAACATAGTTGAACGTTATCTAAAATTTTCAACGGTGTAAACAACTTAATCATAAAAAAATATATACGAAATGTGAAATTCTAAAATATTAAGCTTTTTCAGCACTGTGCCTACAATATATACTGTAAAAAATTTTACAATATGCATTTTCTTAACAATCCCTTTGCAAAATGATATGTAAGGTTAATAAGGCTTTGCTCTTGAAATCGAACAACCCCCTGTTTTTCAAGTAAAATATTTTGTTGGATAACAAGTGGAACCCCCTCCACCTTCTTTAGAGTCAGATCAAAGACTTGCCGCCTCTCTTGACATATTTTTACCCTCCCTCCAATTCCGTCCATAAAGAAGAACTCAAACAATCTCTCCAATGAACCATTGAACAAAGTGGAAGCACTCAGATTGTTGACACAGAAATGGAAGATTAAATTTGTGGTTTGATGTGGGTTCAGGGGTGTGGAAAGAAGGATGCAAATCTTCCATTCGCATCTTTATTTTGAAGGTTAAAACCTACGAAACGGAATAAACAAGATGATCTGATGGGTTCGTAAACAATTCTATTTAAAAGTTGAGTGTTACAGCGCTGATAGTTGACGTATTAATTTGCAGTATTGGGTGGTGATATGATCTGCTCCTTACTACGAAGACTGTGCTATGTTATAATATTAACGGAAATTTCGCAGCTATAAAAACATTATTTTATTTTACTATAGTACATTAGAAAGCTCGATGTAGTGACACTGCAGCTTTTTTTTTTTTTTTTTTTTTTTTTAAGGGCTATAACGGGTGATAGGATATCAAAATCACATCCAAAATCTTTTGGTACGATGGCATTATAGCGATAGCTGAGGCCTTAGTCATGATGTGTTAAATGATCGTCATAAGCATAATTTAAATAATTCCTCATTTCATTTTAGAGCAATTTTAATGCGTTTATTTTTAGAGCAATTTGAAATATCACTGCAAAACAGGTTAACAAATTTTTTTAAAATCGAAAGTGATAAATTACACCTTAATTCGCAACAGCTAAGTGCTACTGACTATATGGCACGCTAATGGCCATAACATATAGAACACAGGCACGTTCTCAACTACATGGACGTCATTTTCTTTTTCTGTAGTACCTTTGAACACTTTAAATATGGACACTAAAACAGTATTAGTGACGTCGAAATCATTCATTCCAGGAACAAATGTTAGATGCGATTTCAAAATCATATTAAAAAACTTTTAGTAAAACAGTGTCAGTTGGATGGGAAATATTGGTATATTACGCTATAATGCACACAACGTACAAAATTTAAGAGCAAGTTTTCAATTAAAGGGATACAATTTTTTTTACTGTAGTACCGTTAAATGCTTTATGCACTAGTGCAGTGTTAATGCAGTATAAAATAATCCAGCAACGGCGCTAGACAGAACTTTAAAATCGTATTAATAAAAAATTTTTGCGCATTTTTGATGCTTTGGGCAATATAATGCGATAAAGGGATGCAAAACTTAGTCAAATTCTTGACTAGAAAGACACAATTTTTCTTCCCTGTAGTATCACTGAAAATTATATATCATCATTAAATATCAATTATTGAATATCAATATCAATTATCATCATTGAATATCAAATATCATCATTGAAAAGATTATATTAGCCGTTTACTGCGTAAATCGATTAACTTCACTTCTTGAAATGTCTTAATATAAAATGTCAAAGCTCTGGACTGATCATAACTTTAAAATAAAGTTATCAAATAATTTAGAGTAACACCTCTAAACAACAGAAGTTTTATAACAAAACATATATTGTTAAAGGAATTTTAAGAAATATTTTAGATTTATTGATCGTATTCTCCCCTTTTTGTTCGATATAGTTAATTAATGGGTACTATGAACGATGTCAATGAGGATACTGCCATAAATTATACTTCTAAGAAGAGCCTTAGCTTTTTATTTCGAAGTTTTTGTCACAATTTACTGTTTTTCATTGATTGTAATTAGTATAATCACTTAAAACTGGTAAAGTTTTGTGAAATTATTGTGATAAAGATCGACCAATCCACCCAATATATTTCCCCCTTTTTTTGAGCAATGATATCTGTTAAATAAAGTTCAAAATAGTCGCACTCTAGCGCTGTTTTGTTCCACAGCTTCTTTTTTATGCTTTCTCCTAACGCTGCACATTTTGAATGCGGTGCAGAACTTCAAGGGAAGGAGGAGCGTGGAAAAAAAATATTCTGATTTAATGTTATGAGAAGCGCAGGGACTAAAAAAGATAAGGAACCAAATAAACATAGTTGCAGACAGATGGAAAAATTACCTTTTGACTTTTATGGCTTCAAACACTAGGAGATAACACAATTGTACGACGACATGGAGAATTTCTCCCCTTTTTTTCTCTCCCCTCTCTCCAGGAAAAGACACAGAGATTAAAAAAAAAAAAAAAAAATTAAAACGCTATATCAAGTGATAATTTTATTAAATGATTTATAAAGTGATATCGATAATAAAATTGGTTTAATTGAAAGAGTTTATCAAATACTCAACTGATGCGTTCAACATGTTTGATTTTTGATTTGAACAATATAATAATTAAAATATAAGCTATAATAAGTAAAGTGATAATAATTAAAATATTAATAGTTAACATAGGCTAACAAAACTGATTCACTTACAAACTAATTCAATAACTAATAAAATCAAAAGCAATAAATAACCAAACATCATATTATCTATACGAAAATATTAGTATTTTTCATCAAAATTCTTAATTAAACAATTTCAAATTGGGCCTTATTATTATGTTACATAAAGCCCTTTAATTAAATGCATCATAATAAATTTAATAACTGACAACCTATATCAAATATATAAAGAGCTTTATCATTAAATCAACTGCATATTAAATAACTAACAAACTGATTCATTTATGAGCTAATCCAATAACTAATAACTGAATCACAAAATCAATAAATAACTAAATTTCTAATTTAAAACTAACAAACTTAGACATTATCAAATCAATTAATCTTTAAATCAATTACTAAGGAAATTCTATCTAAAACACTAACTTGTTAATTGACTAACGAGATAATTCAATTACGAATTATTTCAAAGACTAATTAAATCATTAGCTAAATCATTAAGTAAATAAATTATTAATTGCCAACAAACTAAAACATAAACTTAATAAATTACTAGGTAAATCACTAACTACTAATTATAAAATTAATTCCCAAGCGAATTAATTCAATTCAAATATTTCTCCTGAAATCAATTCGGTAAAATAATTTATCGTCATTTTTAGAATTTTATTTTACGAACAGCAACTGTAACGTATAAGGACCAACACACTAAAACACAAACTTAATAAATTACTAGGAAAATCACTAACTGATTAAAAAATTAATTCCCTAGCTAATTAATTCAATTCCTATATTTCTTCATAAATCAATTCCATGAAATAATTTATCGTCTTTTTTGGAATTTTATTTTATGAACAGCAACTGTAACGTATAAGGACCAAGAAACTTAATAAATTATTAGGAAAATCCCTAACTGATTAAAAAATTAATTCCCTAGCGAATTAATTAAATGAAATAATTTATCGTCATTTTTAGAATTTTATTTTACGAACAGCAACTGTAACGTATAAGGACCAAGAAATTTAATAAATTATTAAGAAAATCACTAACTGATTAAAAAATTAATTCCCTAGCGAATTAATTCAATTCGTATATTTCTTGTGAAATCAATTCGATAAAATAATTTATCGTCATTTTTAGAATTTTATTTTACGAACAGCAACTGTAACGTATAAGGACCAAGAAATTTAATAAATTATTAAGAAAATCACTAACTGATTAAAAAATTAATTCCCTAGCGAATTAATTCAATTCGTATTTTCTTGTGAAATCAATTCGATAAAATAATTTATCGTCATTTTTAGAATTTTATTTTACGAACAGCAACTGTAACGTATAAGGACCAAGAAATTTAATAAATTATTAAGAAAATCACTAACTGATTAAAAAATTAATTCCCTAGCGAATTAATTCAATTCGTATATTTCTTGTGAAATCAATTCGATAAAATAATTTATCGTCATTTTTAGAATTTTATTTTACGAACAGCAACTGTAACGTATAAGGTTTCACCTTTATCTAGATAGAGAAAGGAAAAAAAGAACGGAGAGCCGAAAATATATGTGAAAGAGCGACATCTTGTCATTTCTTCTCTGATAGTAGATGGCGGGTCCGTAGAAGTTACGAGGCTAGTAGAAAAATTTATAAAATAAAATAAAGTTTGAGAAGGTGGAAATTGGGCTCTAGATTTCTTGCAAACGGCTGTCCCAAACGACTCTCCAATACTTGGCGGTGATACCCTGGGGCTTACAATTTAACACTACGAGCTTCCAGGATTGCCAGCCAATATTGGCTTTCATAGGTTGGCGCCAAATGAGCTGGGAGAAAGCTTTTTTATTTTCTTCTTTCTCTTTTACTAGTGAGATGTTGCGAGATTTCTGAAAATTTCAAATACATACTTTTAAAATGTCACTTATATTTGACAAAAAATAAACGAATAAAATAATATAATGAATAAAATAATATAATGAAAAAAAAATAATTGGTTCTAACTCAACTATTGAAGAGCTTGGTGAAAGAAGGATCTAAGTGACTTTAGTAAATATAGGAATAACAGCAATTGAATTCAACAATTGAAGAGATAAGTGAAAGAAGGTTTTAAGTGTCTAACTGACTTTTTTTAAGTGAGTTATGAACAACAATTGAAGAATACAATGATTAATTTAACAATTGAAGAGCAAAGTAAAAGAAGGTTCTAATTGTCTAACTGACCTTTATAGTGAAGTTATGAACAACAGCAATTGAATCATATAATAATTAATTCAACAATTGAAGAGCTAAGTCAAAGAAGGTTCTAAATGTCTAACTGACTTTTTTTAAGTGAGTTATGAACAACAACTGAAGAATACAATGATTAATTTAACAATTGAAGAGCAAAGTAAAAGAAGGTTCTAATTGTCTAACTGACCTTTTTAGTGAAGTTATGAACAACAGCAATTGAACGGAGTTGAACATTGGTAGACGTAAACTGAAATTTATATCGGCTGTTCAGTGACGGAAATCAAATAAAATGAAATTAGTTACATTGAATAGTGGTGGCTCACAGGATAGAGCGATCGACTCCCAATGAGGAGATCCAGGTTAGAATCCCAGCGATGACTGATCGATACTGGTTTCCGAACCCTGCTCGCCCTGATCACACTGCTGACTTCAAATATCCTCAGAGATAGACTGATCCTGGGTTAGAGTCCCCTTGTCAACTGGCGAGCCATGTGAGGTTATCCATTCCATGTAACCCAAATGCGGGTTAGTTCCATAGAAAAGACCTCCACGAAGACAAATTTCTCCCAATGCTTGGTCCAGAAGTTCCCTTGTCTTCTGGATTGGATTCAAAATTAAAAGGCTATGGAATTAAACAGTAGTCGTAAACTCAGGATTGGGTCGGTTGCTCAACGATGGTTATAAAATAAAATAACTAGAAGCATCTCATTATTACGACTATAAAATAAAGTGAAAAAATTAGTTAAATTTTTTTGCTAACAGATGGTGATGCAAATTGAGAAACCTATAAGACAATGTTTTCAATATAACCACCATTTTCAGCACAAAAATGAAGTAGTCTGAAAATAAAAAATGTCAACAGTCATGCAAAAATTTCATCTGGAATGGTTTGGTATGCAGCAGAAAAAATAGTTTTAAAATTTTTTCCATTCAGCAATGTGGTTAACGATAGTAAATTAATCGGTTTATAAGCAGAGCGCGGCAAACCACAAATTAAGGTTGTTTTTTTAAAAATTATTTTGTCAAATTATTAGTCATTTTCAAAACACCTGGTGCATCTTATAATTACGTTTTATTAATTATAACTCTTTTTAATTACGTAGATTTGCTTTATTTAGCATAATAAATCTTGGAGAACGTCTTGACATACGAAGAAATGTTCGCTATACATGCCAACATGATTCTCACATAAAACGCAGTCAGAAAAAGTAATCCAACATGGTATATAGAAAGGCATGGTCAACATTTCCTGTAGAAAGTCTCGCCAGTCTGTAGCCTGAAATACAAAACCCCGATAGTCCTAGGGACTAGAGATTTTGCCCAAGAAGCATCAAGAGCTCACTTTCCATAAGATGTATCCTATTTATTTGATGTTATAGTTATTGTCTATGCTTCATAATTTCAAGCAAGTGATAGCCAATATTGAAGTCAAAGCTTCACTGTTTGAGCATAAGCCCAAATCAGTTAGGTTCATACTTCAAGTTTACTTTATAGATTCCTGGAAGAAGAAAAAAATAGACTTCACGAATCTAACAATTGTTCAGGATCTCAAAAGTGCATAGAAAATATACTTTGCACACATTTTAAGTAAATTCTAAGGTGAAATCTTCTTTTGGCATGAAAATGTGGCTGCTTTGGCGATAGTTGCAACCCTGTAGAATTTTAGGAGGACAGCCGAAAGAGCCATATTTCTGTTGTATGGGACATGGGCTAAGATAAGAGCTGGTCCTTTCTTTATGGCTCTGAGGTTGTTTCCCTCATTGCTTGTAAAACAGGCTCTCCCTCTCTCTGATAAGCTTTACGATTTCCTTCTCTCCTCCCTCTCTCTAAAATGTTCGAACATTTCTTGGGGCAACACCTTCAGGGGGTGTCAACGGCAGTGTCAACATTTATGCATGGAAGAGGGGAACCATTTTTTTTTCTTTCTCGAAAGCTTTGTATTTTGTAGAACATATAGCAAAATTTTCTTCTTAGCTTGGAAAAGTTAAGATTTTTGTATTTACATAATTTTGAAAGCGAAGGAATATTTTGAGGAAGCATTGTATTTGCTTGATTATTCTAATTAATTGAGAATAATCTGCATCGTTATATGGTTACTGCCTTAATGACTTTAACCGTAATATCATGCAACCATATCTTAAACCATATATTGACACTTTGCGCACCAATATCGTTTTCCACATTAACAAGATGTTAAATCAAATTATATGTTCAAATTTGGTTAGTTCAGTTAGGATGTTCAATAAAATTAGATCATGAAACGGAATTTTTGTTTCAGCTCAATCCATCCAGACCCCGTGATTCGTAATCGAATTTATCGTAAATTTTTCATCTTTTATTCAACAGATAATCTGTGCCAGGTTATCATATTCAGGTGGCAGATATCTTATCAGTTGAAAATACACAAGTATTAAGGGCATTGTAAAACCGGCATCCTCAATTTGTTTATTTTTCTCCACAATTCTTTTGCTGTATATTCCGATCGTTTTTTAGTCAAGTAAAAATCGTGCTTTAAAGAAATCATCTATCAAACTAGCAAGACGAGCTCTTGAGCCACGGGTAAGTTTACTTTCAATGTTTTCCAAGCTGTCTTACCTTGTTCAGTATCAGCAATTAAAGATTGATATTTTCTTTCTATTTTTATGTATATTGTCGTGTGAGCGCTCTGTTTTCGCAGGAGATAGGCCAATTTGTCTCTTTCAGCTGCTAAATCTTCAAGTGGTTTTTCTTCTCCCGTATAAAAATCCCAGAATCCTTTTTCCAAAACGTTCATATCAAGTTTCCAGCTTTTGCAATTATAATCTCCAAGAATTGGAAAGCAGAAATTGTTCCATCAATAAACTCAGCCATATTGAAGATTTAATTTCACTTTTCACTGGTAATTATATTTTAGATTCCATATTGTAGATGAACGGTTTGCTGGTTCGTGGCCCATAACCGCTCTTCTCATGTTGGCATGGTACGCGCAGTGGGTAGTGAGTGGATATGTGGTAACTCATATTTTAAATCTTGTAGATTTAGGTACATTTATTAAATACAGTACCATCTCGATGCAGGTACATTTATTAAATACAGTACCATCTCGATATAAGGGTAACATCGTGCATCACCCGGACACCACGGCATAGTATCGTAAATTATTGATGTAACATAGTGAAGTGACAGCTAGTTTCAACAATTCGTGCCTTTTATACATATTCAGTTATGACATGCACACAGAATAACATCACTTACGTTATCTGCAGTCCCGCATTGCACTGATCGTTAAGACACGGTTCCCAGCAGATCACCGAAGTCGGCTACGGTCAGTGCGCGGGTGGGTGACCACTTAGATCAGCCTGCATAGGGACCGACGGTGTGCGGTATTGGTCCTCGTTAAATTGTTCTTAAAGTCTCGTTAAATTGTTCCATAAAGTTCTCGACTTCACATGCAGGTCATCGGGCTACCGAAGCAGAGGTGCCATCCCCTCTACAGAGCATCGAAATTGTGATGGCATGTCCTCGGACCATCCTCGGGGATGTTTCCCAGACCGTCGCCAATAACCAATTGTGCAGCTCTAGTGAGACGTAAATGAACTCAACAACATTATCTGTAAAAGAAAATATACCCGTTGCCCACACACGACCGAAACTTAGCTCAATAGGCTACGAGGAGTAACAAACCACTCCAACAAATCCATGCGTAATGACAGAATATTTTTTCACCACTGCGCAATTTATGTTCGTTAAGTCGGACTACTAACTTGATCCGTGCTGAAGTCCTTTTTTCTTAGATCATAAGTCTATCTCGTTGAACCGAGTCCACACGACAATATACATTGAACAGTTCATTAAATCATAATATGTGTATGCAATCACGATAGCAAATCATATCTCATGTTCATGAAAAATTTAAATTGTAAATCATGCAAACACTAATGTAATCTCATGTTTTTTTTTTTTTTTTTTTTTTTAAATTTTTTAAACTATTTGTTTAATTTCTTTTAAACTGTGCAAATCATTAAATGCATTAATGTTATAGCATAATTTAAAAAAAATTATAAAGAGGTTAATTTGTACGTCTATTTCTTTAAACCAAACAGGGCAGTACATGCGCTGATGTTATCTTATATTCTTAAAAAAATTTAAACTGTAAGTCCCACAAATATACTCAGATTTTTTTCTTCATTTTCTTAATTTAACCGCTAGTTTATTTGCAAATCATATCAAATAAGTATCTTTGCAAATCATTAAATACATTAATTCTGTTGCAGATTTTTCTTGAAATTTTTTTCAACTGAAAGTTTATTTTTAAACACTGTCAATCATTAAATACATTAATATTGTATTGGTTTTTTGTTTATTTTGTTTAAACTGAAGGTTTATTTTTATAAACTCTGTGAATTATTAAAAACATTAATAACATCACATATTTAAATGTGCGAATCATTAAATATACTAATGTAGTTATATGTTCTTAAAATACGAACTTTCCAGCCTATTTCTTTATACAATGCAAATAATTAAACTATAATTATATATATTAAATAATTTTATTAAATTACAACTAGGTCATCGGATGTTCTTATAAGGTATGGTAAGACGCATCAAATCTGGCCAGAAAACCTAATGATATTTTTAAAATTTTTTATTTATTTCAAAAATAATTAATGGAAATATATTCTTATTTTTTACAAGAGAAAATAAGGCAATATTTTTCTCTACAGTTTTCTAAAACCATAAAAAAAAATATTCTTGTAACTTTTACTCTAAACTCTTATGCTATTTGTCATAAAATTTCATTTCAAGCTTCTGATTCTTTTTTTCAGAAAAAAAAAAAAAAAAAAAATGTCGAGAACATCAAAAAAGAAATAAAGAAAAAAAAACATTAGTCATTAATTTCACGCGTTCTTGCACGACAGGAAGACGATAGCACGCTGTTTACCTCATACTGATTTTACGAGCATTTTGTAACCGCGTGGGGGCAGTAAAATAACGCTTTTTTATGTCTCAGTACTTAGGAGGTATCTCCTTTGATGTAACACCGATTCCTAAGTTCCTAGGTCATTCAACTGCCAACTTTTAAGTTCTTAAAACTTAAGATAGATGGCGATACTTGATAAAGAGCATTTCAAGTTTTTTTTTTCATTTTTAAACTTATTTTAATTAAAAAATGGTAACATTGTACAATTGTGAATTGCCTATTCCTTAACTTTTGTTAAACGCTTATAAAAGTGTTATTAAGTTTAAAATTTTTCCAAAAAAAAAATCATAATTTATTTTATTTAGTAAAATGCTGAAATTAAGATTGATTTTTGTTTTATATATATATATTTTTTTATATTTTACAAAATGTCAATTTTTTGTTGCCCAACATTGAGTAAACACATTCAAAAGTAAAATTTAATTCAATAATTTATTAAATAATAAAATGAAAATATATAATTAATAGAATAGAATAAAATAAAAATACTTAAGCAATAAGTAAGTATAATTCTTAAATAATAATATAATGTATAATTCGAAACTTTTAATTAAAAATAGACTATTAATATTTTTTATTAAAAAAACTTTTAGACATTTAATAAAATTTTTACGAATTTAAGGAATAACTTTCAAAAATATACGTTCATATTTTAAAATTCCAAGAATAGATATTGTTATTTAGTTTAAACTTCACATTTTGCAAAATATTTGAAAATCTATTTTTTTTTTTTTTAAATAACAATTATGTTTTAGCAAAAATATAAAGCCTACTTATCTTTTCACATGCTGACAAATAATTGGAGCACTGCTTAAAATTTTTATAAGTGACACACAGTGTAAAATTATAAGCTAATTTAAATCCCTTAATTTTCAAACTAAATTCTTCTGTCTTTAAAAAGAAAAAGAAAAAAAAACAGCATCAAAAAAATATCAGTTCCACTTTTATAATTGTATAGATAAAATTATATCAAATAAATTCTTACGCTTCTTTGAAAACTTTATTAAACGTTTCAAAGGACCAAGGAAATTTGACCTAAATTTTTGTCTCAATATTAGTTTCTTGTTTCCACCACATTTATTTATTATAATCGAAAACGGCGAGTTTTAATGATCTTTATCAGATTTACGAAAGTATTATATCAACAAATTAATACTATGATATTTATATTAAAACTTCCTTAAATCGATTTTCTTAAAGAACACTTTTTCAACTTCAGATCATATTACAGATTTTTTTATTTTCGTATGAGGATAATGAACAGAATTTCTGAAAAGATTTTTGACTTTAGTGCTGCCATCTCTTTTACATAATGTGTACTCAAATTCCTTATCAAGGAGTAATGTTTCTATTATAGAAAAATGCATTTCAGGAACAATGGATTACATAACAATACATATCTATTTCTTACATAAATTAACTTCAAATGCCTAAACATTTGGACTAAATAAAATTTGGAATAAATAATATATGTTAAGCATTTTTTATTGGTAAAACTCTTTATGATCACAAGTTGAATTTTTTTAGAATTATAATAGTAATATTAATAGTGCTAACAAAATTAAAGTTAAATAAATTTAGGTTAAATTAAATTTAAATTAAGTAAATTAAAAGACTTTTTTCATAGATAGAGCATGCGGAAAGAAATGCATAGAGCATATTATAAAACAAAACAATAAGAAACTGAACTAAACAAAAAAAATAATAAAGTACGTCAGCTTTTAACAATCACATACATAATTCACTTAGTAGTTAGCGAAAGCACAAAAAATTCGTATGGTTGCAATTTCAAATATTAATTAAGGGATATAATGATAATAAAAACAATAAAAATAACATTAATAATAATTATAATTGTAGAAATATCAATTTAACGCTTCGTTAAAGTTTTTAACTTGGTAGTGCAAAAACTATTTGACCAATTTTGTTCAAATTTGGTATTTAACCATTTAAAATTAAGCCGAACAAATTGCTGAAAAAGTTTTGTTTACCTTACATTTCAAAAATTTTTGAACTATTGTTTAATCTTATAGTATAAATAAATAAGTTTTATAGTTTGCAGATGAAAATAATACCGGTAATAGTAAATATCAGTATTTCAGAAAGTTCTACCGACGATTTTCCAAATCTGTTAAACTGACCTGTAAGTGATTTTAACCATCAGTTTCCAAAATAAATGACAAATTTAGTCTACAGATGACGATCCTAACTGAAAATAACCATAAATCGACCACGGACAGTCATTTTAAGCAACAACGTGATGCCATTTTTGGGTTGTCTGGGAATTCCTAATAGAAGACCAATTTAAAATTTCTGATCCAATCAAACTATTTTCAACTACAACAGAGATTTTTTTTTTAAATTCTATAGTTTTTAATTATATATTCGTTTGTTTATATATAATTATATATTCGTTTAATTAATTAATTATATATTTAATTAATTATATATTCGTTTATAATTATTAACTGTACAGATCATAAGCACCAATTTCCATTTTCTATTCATTTTTAACAAAGAAAAACAACAACACATGATTTAATTTTCAATTTTAATTTATTTGCGGAGAAAATTGCATTTTAAATTTTGAGGTGATGTTCTCCTTTTAAATGATAATAAATTCTATAGATTTTCGAGAAATAAACTAAAAAATACACAGATTTTGGAAAGTGTATAGTATATGAGCTAAAATCATTTTCTATGAGAATTTCGGAAAGCATACTGAAAGGGTAGTGTTTACAGAATACCATTGCACAAAAACCTCACATTATTAAGTACTGTGCAATATTTTGTTGGTCCAAAGACATCATTGGTTACTCTTGCCTTCATTTATGACATTGACTATTGCTAGATAATTTTTTAAAACACTTGATTTAGTTAGTCAGTCCCATTATAATCAACAGATGGCGTTGTAGTTTGTTGAACATATGAGATAAAGCATCTTTCAAAAGAATGCTTTCAGTTCAATGTTTAGAGTAGATGGCACAGGTTGTGTTTTCGTAGATGGAAGAGGATTCACACTTTTTTTTCCCCTCCATTTTTATTCTTTTTGCATTTTTTAATCACGTACTTGTTTGTGAAATCCGCTAAGTATGTGTTTATCAATCCATTTCTTACGAGAATCATTAAAATGCCTGGCAAATAGGGCGTTTAAAGTTTATCCTACCAGCACATGTTTATCATTGCAAAACTTAAGAGAACGCTATACAGTGGGAAAACCATCGCATGGCAAATTCTGTTTCTCCTTGATAAATAATTTAATTTTATACAAAAGTGAGTTCAGGTTAGCCTACAGTAAACCATGAAATTTCAATTGCTGAAAAACTGTTTCCAAGATATCAAAATGCAAACAAATTATGACAGATTTATTTCTCACCGCGTAATCCTGATTAATCCTTCTGTACTTTGTTTATGTTCGTAAATTTAAAAAAAAAATTATTTCGGCCTTTAAAACTTTGTAGTTTACCTAAACTCACATTTTCCGTAGTATGAAGTCTAAAAATATTAAAATAATATCGGGCTAGCAAAAGCATGAATAAAATAAACAAAACACATAAAGAGATAAGTTAAAAATAAAAGCACGAGACAATTTTCAGAGCAACAGAGAGTTGTTGATTTTTTTAGAAGAAAGTTTTTAATTTTGAGGTCTTATAATAACCCGTTACTGGTTTCTATATATTTTTTACTGCAAAGTTGTAACTTACCCATTACCGGTACTTTAATTGTGTTACTATATGTGTTTTTTTTTTAATAAATGTGTGTTTTATATATATTTAAAAAAGAACTGTTCTTAATATAGCTTGATTCGTTACAATACCTTAAAGTTTAAATTACTCATGCTCGTGAAGCAGAATTTAACATGAAGGTTTTGTGATATAGCGTCTTCCTAAGCTTGTTACAAACCATATTATTTTTTCAGGTCCAAAGATATCATTACATCTTTGCCTATGCACTAATGTCCAAAGATGTAACGACGCTCATCAAAGTCTCAGATAGATATTTATGAAAATATTCGTATCAGTAAATCAGTCTCGTTGCAAACAGTTGAGATGTTATGACTTGATTAATATGGTGTAGAAGCAACCTTTGCGAGAAAGTTTCAAGTTGAGGAACAGGGTTGTAATGTGGCACAGGTTACATTTACATGACTGGAAGAAAGTACATGAGATTTTTATATTTCTATTAAGTATTTCTTTATTAAATATTTCTTTGTGATGGCTACTAAGTAAGTGTTTATTATTCTTACAAATGTCATGAAAATATAGGGTAAAGATGATGTTTAGGGCACACCCTGTATTCCATTGCTAAATGATGCAAAATCTTAAACCTAGTATACAAAATATTATTTTTTGCAGATCGTTGCTTCATCAAAAACTCAAATAGGTATTACTTGAAAAAGTTCGTTTTAATGAGTCGGTCTCGTTGTCATCCGCAAAAGGTATGCTGATTTGTTGAGCATGTGATGGAGAATCAATTTTAAAAACGCCTTCAGTTTTGTAAGTTGATGATGGGGCAAAGGTTGCGTTCATATGGATGGAAGAATGAGATTCACATATTTTTATTTCTATTAACTCTGTACTGCTTATTTTAATATTTTTTTTTGTGACGCCTATTATGTATAAGTACTTATTAATCCATTTTCTACAAGAAGTTTAAAAATCTATGGTAAAGGTAGTGTTTTGAGAACACTCTACACATTACAGCTCCATCACGGCAAAATCTCCAATTTTTCAACCTAGTATCAAAAATTTTCCATATTTCGTTAATCTAAAGATATCATTACTTTTCGATGCATTCAGCAAAATCTCTGGTAGCTGTTTTTGAAAACGTTCGCTTCAGTGGGTTGTCAGTTAGTTTTGTTATTCGCAGAAGGTATGTTAGCTTGTTGAACGCATGATGGAGATTCAATTTTGAAAACTCTTTCAGTTTGATAGGTTGATGATGAGATGAAAGTTTCGTTTATATGGATAGAAGTTGATTCAAGTTCTATTATTATTATTACTATAATTTCCATTAACTTTACTCTGCCTATTTTAAAAATTTTTGTGATGCCCAATATATATATATATATATATAAGTACTTATTAGTTCATTTTCTAAGATAATTATGAAAATATATGGCAAAGGTTTTATTTAGAGATAACCCTGTATATTACAGCTCAACTCCGCAAAAATTTCGATTTTACAGTTTCGTACATTTTGTTGGTCCAAAGCTATCATCAGTGCAAGTGTCATAAATAGATTATTTTTTTAAAACTTTCACTTCAGTGAGTCGGCCTCGTTGTTATGGGCATAGGGTACTGTGGTTTGTTGAGCATCGGGTATCCGTAGAGCATCCTTTGAGAGAATGCCTTCAGGTTGATGGGTAGATAGTGTGGCACAGGTTGCACAACGTGGCTGGAAGAAGATCCGTAATTAGTTCGATTCTGAATGGATTCTGCATGAACAGCATCGAATGACTGATGATAGTCCGTGTGAGATCTGGATGCCTCTTCGGTGGATGAAAGGTAGGAGCTGTGATGATGTCGATGGTGGTAAGAGAAGGAGGAGACGCTGGATTGAAGTCGAAAAGACGTGACGGATGATCTGCTGCAGAAATCGTCGGTGGTTGAGGAAGTTTGTCTCTTTTGAAGAGGGAGATGGAAAGCCGAACATTCAGAGCTTGAGGCTGGAAATGATGAATAATAATTAAAATTTATATTATCATTATTGAATTTCACCCTACTTAAAGGGTAACGATTTTTGGTTTTCTTCGTGGGTCAGTTTCCCGACACGGAGCTTTTGGAGCCCTGACTAAACTTTTCTGACGAAAACAAACTGAAAAGACTAATCGGCTTTCACCGTAAGAGAAGAGTGCAAATATTCTTTCCTTCTTTTTTTGTTATAAATAAATGATTTTGGGTAGAAATAAAATTTATTGAAAACAAACTTTTCATTTTAATACACAATATTTTCCAACGCTGCAGCGAGAGTATTTTTGTGTCCCTTTTTCGTGAAAATAAAAAAAATTTCTATAAAAATACATTCGTAAATTGAAAATTTCATCGGTACATTTAAAGTAGAATGATCAAATCAGGTTCGTATAAATAATATGGAGCAATAAAAATAAGATTTTAATTAAGATTATTTCCAAAAAACAGGATTATTTAAAAGTATGGATCCGATTGTTTGCTGTGCATGAGTAAACGCCTTTGACCGTGTCGCATGTAAAATGAGTAACGCATTTAACATTTATAACATGAATTAAAAACTTTGAAATATTCTATTTTTATTATTATGTAACAGGTTATGCATGACTTAAATCAAGGTTACCATGATCACCAAAATCGCACATAGAAACCTTTTTTTGACCTACAGAATGACGTAACAAATTTCACCCGTAACTTTACAAATGACTCTTCGTGACTGTAGCTTATTTGTTACAATATCTAGGTAGTGATTTGTTTTTAATAATGAAATAATTACACAATACGCAATACAATATTTTTTTAAATGATAATTATTGTTAATATATTTTAATAGATGCTTTGGTTGGTAAATCTAAAAAACAATATTTAGTAAAAAAAATCTGATTTTAAAAAGAATTTTCAAAATTTTCAAGAAAATCATAATTTCTCCAACACTGCTTCGAAGATGATTTGTGTTTAGTGATTGATTTTACCTGCATATTGACTGTCAAATTTGACATTTCATATTAATTTGCATATTGACATTTCAATATTAATTTGAAATTGCAATTGTTAATTTGGGCATTTGGCGATACAACACTTATAGAAATGAAGGATTTATTACGTCAAGTGCTCAGGTATCATAATTTTGATTTATGTTGTTAAGTTAACTTTTAAAAAATTCTATGGCTGGCAACAGCATTTTTATTTTTTAAGTTGTTTATTTTTATTTTTGCCGCAGCTGAATTGAACAACCTGGTAATGCTCACTCTGGTTATTGTTTCCGTTTTTAAAAGCGCTATATGTTGAGCCACCTCAGCTAGATTTGGCATGTGACATTTTTAGATGCAATCATTGGTCGATTTTCTAACGTTGCCATTCGGGAAGTTGTAATGAGGCTTTTTTTGGTGCCGTGTAAGAGAAATATATATATAGATATTCCATGCCTTTATGGTAATTATTAATCCAGTAATTTTAAAAATACATTTAAATATGTAAAATATTTTAATGCAATTTGAATTATAAATTTAACTGCAAATTATGAAAGCTTTTTACTATAATAATTATGCTGAAATGATAATTTCTTACTTGTTTGTTTTGCTAAATCTCCATACAATCTAACTCTGGTATTGCGTCTTGTTTGAGGTTGTATTTTGCATACACTGCAGTTGCAAGAATGAAACTTTGAGTCGTGATCCGAGCCTTTGAGTTCTAGAAAGTATCATATCACTCATTAAATCATATAAAAGTAACATCCATAATATATATATACTTTCTATTTTATTTACTTAAATTACAGTTCGTTCTATATTTAAGGTATCCGACTATTTTCAACACATTTGTTTTGAAAAAAATACCTTTACGACTTTGTTGAATACCTTAATGACTTTGAAGCAATCGTAAAAAAATCACCTTAAATAAAGAATGATCTTCTATAAATAAGCAAAAATAACGTTTGGAAAATTGCTCATTTACAATTTCTCAGGCTTAGGACATTCAATTTATTCTGTAATAAATTAACGTGCTCATAAATGCGTTTTTTTTTTTAATTTTATTTTTGTGTTCCACAAATACATTAATAAAAAAATAAAAATTAAGTCATGCTGTACAAGAATAGCATAATTTTTTTAAAAATTTATTCTTTTTGATAAAATTCCCCACATTTGTTTATTATTTCTACTGTGGCTCTCGTTTTAATAATTTTTGTCTCCAGTTTTCCGATGATATTGAAAAAGTCATGTTCCATATTGGATGAGATAATATATCTTCATTACACCTATTTTAGGAGGCATTGGTGATTTATGGATTGTTTCACTTTCAATGTCACTTAAAACAGGTAAATATCTGACTATTTTGAAATTCAATTTCTCAGGAATTTTTCAACCTATTTTGCTCAAATTATGTTTCTTGCAATGTAAAATTATATTCTTTAAAATGATGCAAAAATTGCACCACTTATATTTGTAAAAAATTTCGTCCATTATTAAATAAAATAATGAAAATTAATAAATATTTACTAAAACTTATTTTTTGCATAAAATATTTTTTGGATAAACGAGTTTCACAATTGTGTGTAAAAAATTTTCAATTCGCTTAAAAAGTTCTCGAGATATAGCGAAGTACACAAAAAGTGAAATTAGTAATAAGGGGTCCAAACTTTGGAGCTCTCTCCTGACTAAACTATTGTGATAATTTTTTCCAGAATGCGGCTCTCCCCCTTTATTTTAGGGGTGAGAAATCCAAATCAATAAAAAAAAAAAAATCTATTTTTATTCTGAGAAAGTACGTTTTTTCGTCTGATTTTGTAACTTAAATTATCGTCTGCACCTAAAATTAGCATATTTGAAGTCATCCCTTTCAACCATTAAGATTGAGTTCCAGAACGTGAAGATCCGATCATTAGATCAAAAGTTATTCGGGGTGGTCCATTTATTTATGTACGTCTCATTCAATAGCAGTGCTAAAAACTGTAATTGAACTCCAAACCTTTCTACTTTTTTGGCATTGAAATAGCATTTGTATGGAGAATTACTTATCCAGCCATAAGAAGCAGCTGAAGGGTTTTTGCTAAGGCTTACAGAGAGCCACCAATTTTAGTTCATGAGTGGTTTCGATGGTTCATAAGTGAGGATTTTGACCCTACTAACAAAGAACTATAAAAGAAGCTAAAAAAACACTACAGAGTTGGGGGACATTATTGAACAGAGAATCGTATAAAATGAGGGGAACACTTTCAATTCATCAATCGTCGTAGTCATTTGTATAAAACAAGAAAAAGGTGGCTAATTTTGTTACTAATGATTATGTTTTATCTGTCGGGCTTATGATCGGGTTATGATATGATTAATGATCGGGTTTTATCTGTAGTGGGGGCTTGATAATGACGCAAATTCAAATCGGTTTCTAGTTTGTCTAATAAGCAAAGGTGCAAACGATCACCTTGCCTAAATCTTGTGGTTGGTATTAAAATAGAGAGTCTTAAACTCTATAACACCATTCCTTTTGCATACTACTTGCTGTTATGAGAGTGTTTTTTCTTTTAGGAAACGATAATGGACGAAATGAAGCCAAGATACACGTAAATAAAATTTTTCAACATAAGTCAAAAACTTCTTTGCAGCACTGAAATAAAATATCCTACCATACTCGCCTTTCTTGGCAGACATTGATATCAAGATACATTGATGATCCCCCTAGTCTTGAGCAATACTTTCATTTTTTAGAGAAATAGAAGAAAAAAATACGTTGCTGCTTGAAACACCAGTTGTTTTTTCAACTGGTGTTTCGAACAGTTCGATTATTACAAAAAGATTAAAATGACTTTGAATTCGAAAATACTTGGATAAATTTCGATCTATTTTTGCACAATAAAACCCCAATCTCCACAAAAAAAAAATTTTTAAAAAAAAAGAAAAAAAAATAGTTCAAAATTTGTTTGTATCCCCAATAGATTTTTTTTAAACTGACATTAATTTGTTACCTACAAGTCTTATTGTCTATTAAAGTCTATTATATAAATAAATTCCAACAATATTTTAAGTAACATAAAAGTATAAGTTACTTGAAGCATTCAATAAAATAGATTCACAGATTAATAATTGTATAATTTCAGAGATTGTATAAAAACATAAAATAATTATGTCGAGTAACTGATCCGAAAAACATGTGATAGCATAGTAGTAAGTATTTAAACTATTTGGTTCTGATGACGTAACATAAAAGTATTATTTTCGACATTTAACACTTAACAGTAAAATTTCCAATGTAATATAGAAATATAACTATTGTTTCTTACTTATTTGTGATATATCTTGTGATTTTAGACATTTTATAACACTCTGAAGACCTTCTTTGACAGGGACATGCGACAGCGTACCAACACTAACCACAGCCTCAGGACCAGTATCAGACACAGTTGGTAAGTGACCATACAGAGGACCCAGCTTCGTAAGAGGGGTGGCCACAGCCATAGTCACTGGGAAAACCTTGCGAGAGATTTGTTCGTGACCCCATACCCGCCACATATCTCGAATAGCTGGATCTATACCTGGACTCTGAAATAAGAAGGGAAAAAAATGTAAAAATTATTGAATCTTCCTTAGTTGACTTTAAACTTATGTGAGTATCCTTTATTCACATTAATACACAATTAACTCACATAATTATCCATTACTCACCCAGAGTGTTCTGAAAACACCGCACTTAACATATATATTTACTATCAAATCCCACTATAATTAACCCGGAAAATAGGGAACATTCAATTAAGGTGAACGTTTTTTGTGAACCTGTCCGAACTGTTATTTAACTAATGTTATTTCATATAAATAAATAAATAAGTAAATAAATAAACAAATGTTGCTATTTTACTAATTCTGCTTATTGAAAAGATTGAAGTGAAAAGTTCGAGCCAAAAAAGTATAGCAGAAAAATAATAGCACTCTGTAAAAATGATACAGTCATAAGAGTAAATTATAAAAATTCCAAATCTTAACAGTTAATCAACACTAGCCTGAATAATGCTTACTATATATTGTAATTAAGATAATATAAATAAATGAAATTGCTTCATACAGAATTTTAATTTGTGTACATCTTCCGTTCTTTTTGTGCATGTACTTATCTGTTGCTTGAAATAAATGAAGTACGTATGATACCAAATGAAATTTAACATATAAAAGAAAAACATATAACATATAAAAAAGTTGTTTAACCGATATAATTCTTTACCTTAAACATCATATCCACTTTTTTGTAATCCAGTATTGTACAAGTAGATGATTGTAAGAGTTCTACAATAGACAGGAAGTAACTGGGATCAGTCGTGGTCACGTGCCGCATCACTTCCTGTGTGTTGTTTCTCAGAAATTCTGGATAAGACAAAAGACAGGGTCGTAAAATTTTTTCCTGAAATTGAAATAGTACGTACGTTACATAAATAATAATATTTCATTATATTAGAAACTTATAATTTCATAAGCAGTAAAAATTTTCTTGACCTGTTGATTGTTTGCAGTAGCACTTTCTAAGAAAGGACACGGCTGGAACCAGCTTAAATACCTTTTATTCAGAGGGGGAAAGAAAACCAAAAAATAGGGCGCCACTGAGAAAACAAGAAACGTTCCTTCTGCCTTAAATTCGCTTGGTGTAACCAAGCAGGCTTGCTGGCATTGGTAAGGGGCATCAAAAACAAGCCTTTTTTTTTTTTTTTTTTTTTTTTTTTTTAATCCAGTTTGCTACATTTAGTCTTTTAAAGTTCCTATTTACTGTTTTTTTTAACTATACATATAATCATTGAGTAATTTATGTCTTTGCTTAAATTTGCATTTGATTCTTTGAAGCCCTGATTTGTCACAATTTCTTTTGCCTTTTCTAGCAAGGATACTCCTCTTACGGAAATATTTTTTGTTTTCGGAGAAAACCAATTAAACACCGCTGTATGTATAAAACATGTCTCGGTGTTTCAAGCATTCGTTTTTTTTTCTCCAATAAGGCATTTTTTCTTAATTTCACACCCTAAAACTCTTTTAATGTGAAATTCTCATAAACCTCTTTGAATTGTTCCAATTTATTGTTCCTTCTCCTCCCTTGCAGCAGTAGTTATCAAAAGAGTGGGATAAACGTAATAGCAAAAAAGTATTTCAATTCATATTTTGCATTTCTCTACATCTATCTAACTTCTTGAAACTTTCTTTAAAGTTTATGAAATGGAATGTCCCTAATTACGAGGTAAACATTTGATGCCTTTTATTCAAAGGAATCGGGACCATGTTTTTAATACAGAAGATGTCCTTTATATGGAGCTGTCTTTTAATGGTCATTATATTTCAAAACTTTTAAAAGTTTCACTTGGCACTACACTTTTTTATTAGAATTCCAGGTGATATTTAAATTGAAGATATTGAAATCAGCTAAATTGGATATTTAACCCTTTCGCGCCTAACGGGACACATACGTCCTAAGCAAATTTCAAAAAAATCTTTTAGGACAGAAACGCTTTTCTGTCTAATGGGAGACTTTCCCACCAGTCCTGCCATTATTTTTTAAGGTATTTTCATTCGCAGAACATAGATGGCACTACCGTACATAATGCTGTCCTACTCATAGTTTATGCTATCAAAATTGTTCTGTTGTACAAAAAAAAAAAAAAAAAAAAAAACTCGTCGCGAAAGGGTTAAATTAACCACATAGTAATCATTACCTTTAATAGTTGAATCATTTGCTCGGGACTCTTTCCAGGGAAAGACAAGCTAAGATTTTCTGTTTGTATTTCATTGATAGTTTCTGCACATATGTCCAACACCATTTCTTTGTGTTTGTTACTCAAATCGGCCACCATAATCTGAAACAAATACACAAACGTAAACTATTTTATTTATTTTTTGATATTATAATGATAGTTCATTAATGACCATTCTTAATAGGAAGGACTTGAAACAATATAGTAATAGGGATTTCCTTTTCTCCAAAAGTGACATATTTGCGTCAATTTGCTCCACAGTATTTTTTCAGATTAGTACTTTACGTAGTAAGATTCAGAAGTCAATTTACAGCTTTCATAGGAATCGATTTAGTAAATCAATTTATTGCTTTCATTGGAATCGTAGAGCCTTTTTCTAAAAACGCTCTGATGAACAATTAACAAAAATGTGGCTTGTCATAAGTCCTTTATATACAGTTTTGGAGTCTTCATAATGATGATGGGAAAAATGTATTCTCATCACCTTACAGGTTACAAATTAATATTTATGAGATAAAAAGAATCAAGAAAGTCTCAAAATTATTGACCAATTAGTACTAGGTTTGAGAAGAGAAATATGGGGATTAAAATAAACAAAAACAAGTCTATTTGTATATGGGAAATGGTCTTTCTTTAGGAAGCCTTAGATTATTTTAATATATTTCGTTTATTTAGTGATTGGTCATTAATAATTTAAAAACTTTTTTAGTTCTTTTCTCAAAAGCTTATTGTTTTTGTTATTTTTTTCTCATGAGCTCTAAAATAACTATATTAAAGGTCGGCATTACAAGACACCAGTATTTACAAAATATTTCATAATTATTTTTGTATGTAAGGGTATAGTAAGAAAATATCGCGTTAAATACAGAAAAAAATTAACCTTGCATTAATTACAAATTTTAATTATTTTACTGCCTAATAACATGTTTAAACTACAAGAATAAATTTAATAATCAAAATCTTGATATATTTCCCCCTCTTCTACTGTTGCCTTGGCGCAATCTTTCCTTTCTAGAATTTTTTCTTCATACATGAATTATTAAGGGGACCGGAAAGTAATGTCGTTTTGGAGCATTTGATATTTGCTATCAAGATTTTATTTTTAATCGATAATATATTCCCCCTCATTAGCAATAACCTTTCAATGCCGGATCGAAGATGAATCGAAATGGATCGAAAAAAATGAATTGGTTTTTAAGACTAACGAATATTAATGCACCGAAACGACATTACTTTCCAGTCCCCCCTAATAATTTTGTCCGCGCATTATTCTTTGTAACGCAAAAAGTACAATTTGAAATTAAGTAATGAATTAAGTAATGATTGATTAACCACATTTTATTTTCATATTTTAACCACATTTTATTTTCATATTGTTTTTAAAAAAAAATATTACTTAAGTGTGAAAGTGATATCTCTGTAGAACCTTGAGTGTTTTGAAAAGTTCATCATCAAGTGTTAACTCAAAGCATTTTCTTGAAATATAATAAATACTTGCATTTTAAAATTACTTTTTGAGAAGATTAAGTGTTTGCACAATTTATAAATTTTAAATATATTCTTTTTTTGTTGTTTTTATTGTTACAAAATGCGATAAATTCAAACTGCAAAAGTAACTAATTTAATCCCAGAATAAAGCGTATAAAAATATAATGATTGGGCAAAAAGCATGCTAAAGTTATCTCTTATTATAACGAAATTACCCATAAAACTGAAATAAACTGTGGATTATATACACGTCCATAATTGTATTTTTATTTTTTCTCTTTAAAGTGCGCATGCTCAGTTACTTCATAGCATACGTGCATAAACGTGACGGGATGTGAACTTGTATTACTAAATATCTAGAAAAGTTTTTACTTCTTTGCTGATTACTGTATGTTTTCGAGTTTGAAAAGGCTAATGCCAAACATTTTAGAGAAAATTTATAACCCAAGGAGTAACAGAGTATTAACGGGTAACAATTATTGTGATAAATGAAAAAAAAAAAAGTTAACAACTTCGGAATTTGTGACTTGGCAGTTAAATGCAAGGCATGTTGCGAATTTTTTAGCATGATGACTCTTATTGTTTTTTTGTAACATATTTGCGTTAAAACGAAGAAATACAATGTTTTTGGGCTTAAATTGATATTCAAATTCGCTTGACATCACGTTTTTTTCTAATCTAAACTCTATTTTTGTGAGTAAATAAAGACAAAACTAACACTTTAAAGCAGAATTTATTAAAGTATATTTTTCAAAATCTTTTCATTATTTTATTATAATTTAGGTTAAAAAAAGTGAAAAATATTATATTTAGCATTTTAATAATTTATTGTTATGAAATACAGCATGAAACACCAGTGTCTTTTTCTGCCCTAAAGGTAAAATCTTCCAAACACGGCTCACTTCCAAACAATAATTTTTTTTTCTTAAATTGCACTTATTTGCAGCTATTTTAATGTAAAAGAAACAGTTATTCATCATTGAAATTTATTTAATTTACAAAATTAATTACTTATAAATTTTGAAAAGAAATGGAATTTTTTTTTTTTTTCCTAACTACTTTTTTTGGATTCTATACTTTAGTAGAAAAATAACTCCTTTAATCTAACAGATTTTTTTTCTTTTTAGTCACTGTAAAACTTTTATTTATTATTATAAATTACCAAATTAAATTTTTGCTTATAATTTGAGGACCAGAAAAATATATAAAAAAGATACTGGTGTCCCATCTGCGTCAAAGGGTTAACGCAACTAACCTCCAGACCATTTCAGATCTGAATTCTGTCATTCAGGAGTTACCGATAAATCGACACTTGTACAATTTTGCTATTCATCTTCTTCACATTTTAGGCATTGAAAGCAGGCAAATCGGGTATGCCATAAACTAAATTAGTAATTTGCAAATTGCTATTAAAAATTGCTTTAAATGTTTGAACTCGGTATTTTCAGGAATTATTACTTATTATTTTATTTAACTCAATAATTGTCACGCTGTCTAATCTAATGGGTAGGTACATTTTAATAAGCAGTAACTTTGGAATGCTTTTACTCGGAACACATTTTAAGAGTTCTAGTGCAAAAAGCAAAAATTGACATGACTTACAGGCAATTTCCAAAAATCGGGAGTTGTTTTGTGTTCTATAAGGGTTCGAATGAGGTTCTGAAAGTGTCTGCAGATTCCTTCTGTGGTGTCTCTCTGATAGAGGGTGAGCATTACTACTGGAAGACTACTTCTTGGGCAGGGCCTGAAAAAAAATCCATGCACAATATTCATATATTTAATATACACTATTTATTTTTACAATATTCATATAGAGAGTCACGGTTTCTCAATGGATAGTCGCGATGGCTCAGGGGATAGAGCATTCGACCTCCAATGAGGTGAACCGGGTTACGAATTCCGCACCTGGCTCGCAACGACCGCAGTGCTGCCGTAAAATATCCTCAGCGGTGGGGTTAGAGTCTCCTTGCCTCCATCCAGGCTAACCGTGGGTGATTCTCGTGGTCTTCGTCTACATGTAACGCAAAGGCGGGTAAGTTCTCTCAAAAAGTCTTTCACGAAAGCAAATTTCTCCCAATACTGGATCCTGGAGTTGCCATTGTCTTCTGGATTAAGCTCAAAATTACAAGGCTACGTAGTTGAACATTAGTAGTCGTAAACCCAAAAATTGGGTCTGATTGAATTAGTATAGATCGGTCGTAGTAAGAAGTACCATAATAAAGAGACAGATAAAAAAAAAAAAGATTTTTGAGTTAATATTCTGATTACCGAGTTAGACATGTGTTCTCAAATTTGAAAATTGTTTCTATATACTTAAAAATAAAAGAGAACAGATTCAATTTTATTTTTGTCTTATAATTAATAAATAAAAAATACACAGATTACTTTAACACTTAATAACAAATACACAGATTTCTTTTAACAGCTGCAAACAGATTTTATTTTTTTAAGGAACACCTCTTTATCATTCAATCTTAGAACAATTCACCATCTATGCTAAAAAAATAAAAACTACAGGAAATCTTTTTATCCTCCTCTGATATCATAGCAGAACGTGACTATTTTTTTTTCCAGACTTTTTTTTTTCTAAATCATTACTTTATTGCATTTGGCATGATGAGCCTTTAGGAAATTTAAACATCTTAATTTCAGTTAACAAATTAGTGCTCTGATGCATAGTACTCCAAAAGCAGAAAAACTACCACATGCAAACGAATTTTTCGTCATCGAAAACAATTAAGTCTTCTACCAGAAGTCGAAACAAACTCTGCAAATACTGCTCTCTACCGTTGTCCCTATACGAATAACATCATTTTGAAAAATATAGCACTAATAGAGTAGTTAATGAATCTTTTTGAATTAAATAGACGGATGAAAACATCCATCTCGTTAGGCTTAAAATTGTTAGGAAGAAAATTCTTTTTGCATGTCTGTAAAAGTGTTTTTCCGCATAAATTGTTATTTTGCAGGAAAGTAACAATACAGCACTCTTTTCTTGCTACATTTCTGATGTATTAGCGGAAATTCGAAACCAAAACAACACTTTTATTAAATTTTCAACAAATTTTAATGAACGCTGTAGTGTATGGAATTTTTTTCTTAATTTTAAAATATTATCGGAAATTTAGTAAGCTTTAAAAATGCATTGATTTCGATAATTTTTAAAGTTCATATTAAGTTTAATTTAATGCTTATTTTTAGTTTTAATATTAAATTTTTAGTTTAAATATTATTTTTCATTTGAAATTTAATTTTTTCTTATATTAAGTGTTAATTTAAAATTAATTTTAAATTTATTAAACATAAATAAAATTTGCATTTTACTAATTTTCGCGACATTTTTCAAAACAAGTCAAATAATTTTCATGCAATTCATTTCATTCAACAGACGATTTCATAGAAAAAAAATATTGATCTAACTTTTTAAATAAATTGTTCGAAAATACCATTATTATAAAGAGAAGCAGTCTAAATCAATCATATCGCTCAACTATTACGAAAGTGTACTTCAGTTGTATTTCAATTGCAAAATAAAAGTTCATTTGTAGTTACATTAATTAAGAAATATTTATTTAGTAAAATGAAACAAAAATAACAACAATCACATCAAAACTATTTTACAGCTTTTTGAGATATTATTTGCGAAAGAAATCTCAGCTTTCTCTAATGTAGTGACCATTAGTGGTGAGAAATAAATTATGTAGCATTGAGTTTCCTTAAGCATAGATTTCGAACACAAGATAACAGTTTTGAATACAATGTTTCAATGTATACCCGAAATTTCGAAAACAAAAAACAATTCTCCCATTTTCTTACGAAATCAAAGCTTAATATATATATATATTGTTGTGCTTTAAGGGAAAGGAAAAGCTCTCAAAAGAAATAAACTTACTTGTTAAGTTGGGGTAAAATGGTAACAAATGTCTGAAATCCATGCACAACTTCTAGACACTCGTCAAAGAACAGCACCGTTGACGCAGATGCAAGTCTGGACTTGTTTTCATGATCTAGGGGTGTCATGTTGTCAGCTTCACAAAAAGAACGCAATGTTTCTTCCATGAAAGGAAAAGCAAATGTGATGTGTTGTTTGCCAGGCCGAATGGAAAAACTTTTAATAGCCTGAAATATATATATGCAAAAATTTTAAAGCGCATTTAAACAACTTAAAATAACCAACATTGGAGTCGTTTAAATATTTCTTAAGAATGATTTCGGCAATTTTGGACACTCCCTTGTCGGCCAAAAATAAGCAAACCATAAATCCCCTCCTATGCTTACGTTAAAAAAGTTTCAACACCCCCTTTTTGCTTTGACTTAGAATTTTTGTGTAGTAATCTAATATTAGGATTAAATGTGAAAAAAATGATGCAATTTTATATAAAGCAAAAAAAAAATTTTTAATTCATATTATAAAATTTTAAGAAAAATATTCTTTAGGAATGTTTTACGTTTTCCTTTTGTGGTTAAAACTTTTGACGTCCAAAAGTCCCAGAAGAAATTATTTTTCGACGTTTTCTTTCTTTAAACATTACTTTTGTTTCAAATGCAATTTTTTCCAAAAGTTTTTAAACATTTTTTGACGCTTTAAATTTTTTTTAAAAATAATGTTATCTTAATGTTTTACGTAAGCACATCTCAAACTCCTCCTCCCCACTTGGCAACAAAAGTATGCAAGTCAACTTCTTCAACTGACAGTCTCATTTTTTTTTTTTTTTTGTTATGTTTTTCGTGATAAAAAAAAATTGTTGAAACTTATAATTTGTTTATATTTTTATCAATCTTAAATTATACTAGGGAATTTTAATAATATTGATTCAAACATACAATTTTAGTTAAAATACAGGAAATGAATAATTCAAAAATATGCTTTACATTAGGAAATTCAAGCACGGAATCTTACAGTTTGCATAAAATGAAATGAAAAATAAGATGATGTTTTGATGCGTGAAAGGGAATAGAGAGCTACTCTCCTTATCAACTTATTGTCGCTTACTCAGCTAAGAGATTGTTTTTCAACTTTTGATAACAAGCCAAGTGCACGACTCGGTGGCGCAACGGTAGCGCGTCTGACTCCAGATCAGAAGGTTGCGTGTTCAAATCACGTCCGGGTCAAATGATACTTTTTCTCAAGTCTTTGATGAATTCTAATGCAATTTCTTTAAAATATTTTTTTCTAATATTCTTTTTCAAATGTGCACAATTAAAATCTGTTTAGGTAATTTTGTTTAAAAATTTTATTTCATATTTACTACAATAGTTATTTTCCTTAAAAGTATTTGCCTAAATAAAATTGTTTCAATACTAATTCTAATGTTAATTCAAATTCAATGCTAGTTTTGTTATGTTTAAATATTTTAAGAAAAAATTTATTACACGATAAAACTATGACAATAATTACTGAAACATTAATGCATCATATTTTAACGGTTTTTTATAACATAAAATTCAATGATTAGGGTTAAAATAATCAAAATTTTTTTTTCAACTTTGTTACGCAAAATTTTTTAAATAAATAAAAAAGATTGATATGTTCTGTTACATAAATAATCCATTAAAATTAATAAAATATTTTTATTTATTTATTTTTTTTTTTTTGGTTAAAAGGGGGAAAAAATAAAATTTCGAAGCATTCAAGTGTAAAATTAAATTATCGCTTAAATATTTCTTGCATTGACTGATATAAGAAAATGCGTTGCAATAGAAAATAAAATTTCTACAATCCATAGATTAATGATGAATTAAATAAACATAAAATTAAATTATGGACATAAAATAGTCAATTTCAGTTTTTGATAGATCTACCACAGTATATGAAAAAAGGGTGCCCAAATCTAAATAAAAGCCATATTTAATTAATCGACAAACAAAATGCTTCTTTGAAACATTGCTTTTTTAAGAAACAGGGTCAAGAGTAGAGAAACGAAAATGAAAAATAGAATTTTCTCCTAACTTTACTTTTCTTTGCAGTAACACGTGCTAATTTAACCAAAAAACGTTTAAGACTATTACCGAAAACTTGCTCCAACAAAACTAAAAGTAACTATTTAAATGAAGTTTTAATAACATAAAATAGCATGAAATTAAATAAAATTACACAAATATTTGGCGAAATTATTATTCGGTAATAATAACTTTTTTTTCTTTTAATTAGCCAGTTTAATGATATTAAAACAACTTAGCTTAAGAAAAATTTAAATCTGAATTATTTAACAAAAAACTTTTAAATAATTTGCTCACTTTTTTTTCTTGAAAATTTTCACAGAAAATAATATCTATTTTCATAAACATATACTGTAAACCGGGGCGAGTCTACCCATTTTAGTTTTATTTAATTTTCACTATTTTAAATTGCAAATAAAAAATTTTTTACCGACGGAGGACTTAGTTCAGACTCTAAGGAAGATGGCACTGTAGTAGTTTGATCAGTTTTTATTTATTTGGTGTCTTTTTAACCGACCTGTTCAAACGTCTTTTGAGAGATTTGTATTGAAAATCAGCAAACTTTTAGTTGGTGCTCCGTAAGTATATTAGTATTATTACTATTTTCACTTTGGTTAAGTGATAAACTTATCTAAGACTAAGATTACATTAATTTTATATGAAAAAAAACAAAAAGAATTTAAGTTTTGCTGTTGTAAACAAAAAGCCAGAATTCGCGGGGCGAGTCTACCTATTCGTATTTAGTTTTAATAAAGCATAATAATATAATTTAGAACTTTATTTATATTAAAATTAAGTCATTTTAAATGAATTTGAGTATATTATTTTAATTCTGCATTGATAAATTTATCATTAATAAGAAAAAAGGTTTTTTCCTGATTCCCAATGTTTGAATTTCGATTTTGTTAATAATCTTTAATTATTATTATTTATTAATTATTTAATTGTAAATTTATATTAATTTTAATTTATTTTTATCAACAATAATCAGAAATTTTTTTTTATTTTATAATGTTAATGATTATAAAAACAAAACTCTGATCAAAATGCGATAATCGATCAAATACTCAATTTGTGTTATTTTATGAATAAAAAAATTTAATATATAATAAAGTTATGAATTTTACTTCATAAATATCCTATATAGTAACTAAAATAACAATTTAATAGTAAAATTTGATTATTTACAATGTTAACATTCATTTTAGTAGAATGGGTAGACTCGCCCCATACGAGAGATTTGTCACCAGTTCTATAAAAATATACAGTAACAGCGTAACTGTTAACATTTTCTAAAATCGATTTCACAGCTTTAAAGAGGGATAAATAGTGATTCCGAAACACCTATTAAAAGCCTTTTTTCTTTAATATTTACAAAAGTTTGACCACTTGAAAGTTGACAAACTGAAAAAATGGGTAGACTCGCCCCCGGTTTACGGTATTGTTTATGAAGTTATCAACCTCTTAAAACTCAGCCTCCAAAATGTTGGACAACAGTTGATAAAAGTTTATCTCTTAAGAAAAGGATATTTTAAAATCTTATTCTTAATTAAGATACTTTTAATTTTTAATCTTAATATGCCTTTGCAAGGTGATTGCCTAAGTAATTGATTTTACCCTCAGTGATCACAATTTTTAAATACAGTAAAAATTTATAAGAAGGGCTGAAAATTTCATTCAATTATACTGTCAGATTTTTTTTTTTTTTGAATATAAATAGTTTATTATTTGACTGTTGTGGATTTTGTATTAAGACCAAAATGACAGTAAAAATATCTGTCAAAAGTGCTAAAATTAAACCCTCAGTGATCGCAATTTTTAAATACAGTAAAAAATTTATAAGAAGGGCTGAAAATTTCCTTCAATTATACTATTGGATTGTTTTTTTTTCTTTGCATATAAATAGTTTATTATTTGACTTTTGTGGATTTTGTATTAAGACCAAAATGACAGTAAAAATATCTGTCAAAAGTGCTAAAATTAAACCCTCAGTGATCGCAATTTTTAAATACAGTAAAAATTTATAAGAAGGGTTAAAAATTTCATTCAATTATACTATCAGATTGTTTTTTTGTTTTTTTTTCTTTGCATATAAATAGTTTATTATTTGACTTTTGTGGATTTTGTAGTAAGACCAAAATGACAGTAAAAATATCTGTCAAAAGTGCTAAAATTAAACTTAATAATTTTTTCATGTAATAATCTAAAACAATTTTAAAAAAATCTTAATCAAATTCTTAAATAAACAAACTTGCATTTAGGAGTTTACTTTTTTCTAAGTTACAAATTTCAAGATAGAATAGTAATTTTTGCCATTATTTATAGCTTGTGTGTTAATAATTAATTGTATGAGCAGATTGTTTGTGATGATATTTATGAAAACAAATCAGCTCAAAATTATTCAATTTAATATTTAAAAAATGTAAATGAAAGTACCTGTTGAACATTATCTGGTAAGCAACCAACTAAAGCCATTGTAAGCATCTTGCAAAATGTGAGATCCAATTAAGAGAAGTTAATGGTGATATGTCAACCTGAAATATGATTGTCACAATTGAAATTTAGCTAAATAGCTTAAGCATCAAACAATATCTATTTTAGATTGGAATAAATATCTAAAATTGTGAAAATTAAGACTTAAGAAAAGTTATTTTGATAAAAATTGTCTCAATAATTGTAAACAAATTTCGATTATTCTTTATTCTTCAAAATGTAAAATATAAATATATTTAATAACTAAACATTATACGCTTTAAGATATTTAAAACAAAAAGGAAAACTTGGATGACACTGTCTCGATTTTCAGACCGCCATCATCATCGGCACTATTATTAGCATTATTTTTATTATCATTATTATTATTATTATTATCATTATTATTATTATTATTATTATTATCATCATTATCATTATTATTATTATTATCAACAACACTATTATTATGATTATTATTATTATTATTACTAATATCTTTTGAGAATCTAACAAAACAAAATGTGTACATTTTTAATTTGTCAACTTTTTGATAATTGCAATCAACAACTAATACATCTAAATAATTGCAACCTACAACTAATAAACCTCGATAATTATAACAAGCAACAATCAAACGAAGATAACTACACAACCAGCATTAAAAAAGCCTAGATAATTACAACCAACACCTGACAAAACCAAGATAATTTCAAACAAGAACAATAAAACGCGGGTAATTTCAACCAACAATCAAAATACCTAGATAGTCGTATCTAACATGCAACGTACCTGTAGATGTGAACTAAGAAATAACGTTATTATTATAACAATAAAATCTACCCAATTCCCGAAAAATAGCTAATAATGTGCAATATTACGTTTTAAATCCAAGTTAAACTCAATGTGTAAGAGATTTGGTTTTGGTGATATTAATTTAAATAAAATTCTTTTTTAATATCTCCCACAAAGAAAAGGTTTACTCCAAGAAAGTGATGCTACCTTTGAAAAAGATGTTCAGCGTAAAGCTAAAATAATCACAGTATTTGCTAATTAGTTAAATTAAAAAGGATACAAAATTTTTAAATCGATATTTTAAAAAGTGTGTTATGTTCATAGCCAAACACTACTACATTTTACGTAGAAGGACTTTGGTTTAGAAGGTAAAATCTGTATTAAAATATTATATTTGAAATCTCCAATAAAGAAAAATGTTTTTTTTTTACCTTTTCTCAATTAAATTATTTTTTATTTCTAAGAGTTCAGAATATAAATGTTAAGATTTATATAAGAAAACTGTCTTTCTTTGTTGCTTTTGAATTCAATTCAGGCGTGAGCTTATAAAACAAAGATCTCGAGAAATATATATAATTTTTTCTACAGCAATGCATAAATAATCATTATTTAAAGGGAAATAAAAGAAAAAGCATTTAAAATTGCAATAACTTCCGTACAAATTGTAATTGAATAAAACTCGTGCGAGTTCATATTTAAAAATGGCCCTTTCAGTACATGATATTTTAACCCTGCAGTTTCATTTCTGAGCATTTCTGAGTGGCTCGTATGTCTCGGGCTACTTTGCTCAGAATATGGTGGAATTTTGATTTTTTTATCGTACTTTTTGTACATTTTTCTACAAATCTTCATAATAAGCTTTTCAGTCTTACACATTTTGCGCAGCTAAAAAAAAAAAAGAAAAAAAAAAAAAGAAAAAGTAAAGTTTAGCTTTAAAAACAATATTTGCAATTTTTTATTGTAGTCAGAAATTAAAAACGAAAACACATTGTGCTACTTTGTATAATGAATGATGTGTTGATGTTTCCTAGGAAGGAAATAGTTTCAAGAAAAGAGTAAAGTCGATCTAATTATGCTTAATTTCGACTGCAAACCTCTTTGCATCTTTAGAAAAAGAATTTAAGTCTTATTTTTCTGAACTCTAAGAGCAGAAATTAAATCCAATTGAGCATTTATTTTGTTTGTCTGATGAATCAAAATGAACGCCAAATGAGTTTCTCGGACTAAAAAATGATCCCCCATAAAAAACTCATTTAAGGGAAAAAAAAATCACTGAATTTCGGTCTTTAATAAGCAAGGTTTGTCCATCAGTACCAGAATGAGTTTTAAAGTATCTTTTTCCTATAGTGTTGACTTATTTTTTAATAAATCAATCTTTGCAATTACGTTGCAAATGAAAACCACTGAAATATATAGTATGAAAGTTGGAAGTGCAACTTTAAATATCCAAGAGTTCGCTAAGAAAAAAGTTAACTCTTGGATATTTAAAGCTTTCTAAGAATAGGCATTCCATTAAACTAATAGTGACTAATAATACACTGATTTTCTATTTTTATATTTGTTTCTAATTTTATGATTATTATTATTTTATTTTATTTAAATAATTAGTTGGTTAATATAGAAATATGTGAAAGGATTAGCATATTACATTTTTTATGTTTTTGTTGCTTAATCCATTATGGAACCACTCTTTTCAGTAATGTTATGTAGAGTTATATTTCGGATTGAGATTTATTTATAAAAAGAAATTCACTTAGTTTATTACCCAAAATTAATTTGATTAAGAGCACTATGCGCCATAAATTTGAACTTCTGGGCTTAAAAATAACCTAATTTATAAATTCTTTGGTTTTAAATACAATCAAATAATCAAATAGTAGAACGCATAACGCATAAAAAATAATATCTCCTCAATGGCTATATTAATAATGTCTCCTCTTTTCTCGGCTTCACGCTAACATTTACTGTTACCCTAATTTATGTAAACAAAGCCCGAGCAATAATGCTATTTTTTTTTCATTATCTGAAGCTATCAAAAAATGGTCACATAAATCACAGGTGGGAAAATAGTTTCCAATCAACATTTAAAAACGGATGTAGATGTAGTTAATTTACGTCGCACTAGAGCTGCACAATGGGCTATTGGCGACGGTCTGGGAAACATCCCTGAGGATGATCCGAAGACATGCCATCACAATTTTGGTCCTCTGCAGAGGGGATGGCACCCCTGCTTCGGTAGCCCAACGACCTGCACGCGAAGTCGAGCACTTTACGGTAGAACAGTTTAACGAGGACCAATACCGCACACCCTCGGTCCCTACGCAGACTGATCCGAGTGGTCACCCACCCGCACACTGACCGCAGCCAGTGATGCTTGACTTCGGTGATCTGCTGGGAACCGTGTCTTAACGATCAGTCCACTGTGGGACCCTTTAAAAATGGAAGTTGGCCGGAAATTTAACTACCCTCTTACAATGGTTTAATTTCTTAAAAATGTCAAGAAAATAAATCAAAATCTGAATGAATATAATACATGTTAGTTTTAAGTTTTTGATAGGGAATAGAGTTTTTAGCTATGTTGGAAAGGAACAAAATACGTTGGACATCCCTGATATAGATTTTTTTTCACGAATAAATACTCTACCTCAAAAAATTGCACTCTGACCATTATAAAAATATAAAATGCGAGCCAAAACTTAAAGAACAAAAACATATATTCCTACATTGTAAAGCGATGTGGCTTAAACGTATTATAGGTTTAATACTTTAGTACTATATAAAAACGGATAATATATCCGAACGCGAGAATCCCCATATTGCGGGGATTCAATTCAAGCTACGGACACATGTGATCACGAGATTTATTCTAGAATGAAAGCTTCGGCCTTTTTGATAAAACCCATCTCGAGCGATATGACGCGGCAGTCGAATTTCGAGTAGCTAAATAAGAGCGCCTCTGCTACCCCAGGTGCTTCGATTCCCACGCAGACTCTTTCCGAAAATTGAATCGAAGAAAGATCGCGGTTTTAAACGATATTTACATGGAAAAGAGTATTTCTTTTTCTGCTGCATCTTATAGAGATGCATCTGGCTGTCTTCCCCTTTACTTCTTTTTGACAGATATTGTTTCTTTTTTCATAAAAGATTGCGGATATTCTTGGTATTGATTTATTAATGTTGGCTGCCTCTCACTTTGGTAATAGGATAAATGGATTGCCCAACAGCAAAATAAACCCGCTTGTTTTGCCCCCTCACGCACCCCAATCGATATCATTGTTGGCGATTTTGTGCTTTTATTCTGATTAATATATGAAGTGGATTTTAAATAATGAACTCGACTGTTAAAGTTGCTGTCATAATTAATGTGGTTGGGTGATTTCTATTCATTCTGAAGTTTTAAAATGATGGCTCAATTCATTTGAATTTCTTCCGTACTTTTCCTTTGAATAAATAAACAATACGGTTTTTGTTTATCCCCCATCTACAATTCTCTGTTATTTACTATTTTGACAGCACATTAGTGAAATAAATATATAGTGCAATAGAGGACTCCCAAAAGCTGTTGCACTTACAAAAACTTTCGGTCAAGTCAGAAATCTGTAGGTGAAAGCTGTCTTGTATAGATTTACAAATTAAGCCTGAATAGTTGCTCAAAATATCTGATGTAGATATGTGTCGATATAGATTTTTAGTCTTTTATATTCAATTTTAAGATTAAATATGTGTAATAGCTTATAACAAAAAGCTCATAATAACGAAGATTCAATCTGAGAGAGTAAGCCGTTATAATGGACATTTACAGTAGACGAGCCCCACAGTGGAAATTTGCGAGCAATATAGTTCTTCCAGTTTTAACATGGTGCTGAAACATATTATCGTACTTCTTAAACTTGATTACTTTGGTTATAGGTTTGATTGATTCTGAAATTTTATTAAAGACGTTTTTTAAACTTTTTTCTTTATTTTGCATCAATTAAGGTCAAAATAAGTTAAAAGTATTATATTAAGCATTTTAAATAATGAAATACAGCATGTAACACCGGTGTCCTTTTCTGCTTTAAAAGCAAAATCTCCCAAACACGGCTCACTTCCAACCACTAATTTTTCAACCAGAGCCACCCCGATACTATGATTCTCCTCAGCTTTGGCTTGTTCTACAAATTCCACGAGTGATTTAATTGCATCGTCTGTTCCTATCCCTAACCGGAAACCAAATTGGTATTGATTCAGATAATTTCTATCTTCTAAAAATATGTTAGACGTTTGGTGATTAATTTGTCTAGAATTTTTCCCCAAACCGGGAGAAGACAGATTGGTCTGTAAGAGGCAGGCAGTGTAGTATCCCTGTCGGGTGTTGGTATCAGGGCGACTAAGACAATTTTTCAGCATTTCGGGAAAATGTTTAATTCGTCACATTTGTTAAAGGACTGAAGAAGATAAAATCTATTAAGATTATAATTCAGAGGCAGTAAATAAAATTAACCAATACATGAGTTTAGACAATATGAATGATTTTTTTAGTTTTTCCCAGATAATATTTTATTTGAAAAACGGTTTGACTCCATAAAAAAGCTAAGCAGTATTTACTCGCGTAACACAAAACAAATTTTATATATATCTAAGCAACTTAAATTACGCATGCATGATTTTTCAAACGTGGCCCGGTGGCGCAACGGTAGCACGTTTGACTCCAGATCAGAAGGTAGCGTGTTCAAATCACGCCCGGGTCAAAGATGTTACTTTTTGAATTTTGCAGTCTGAATTTATTTGCTACTTAAAACTTAAAACAAAGCATTTCATTCCGAAGAAATAAATAAAAATAACCAGTAGATGAGATTAGACACTATGAATGATTTTATTTCTATTTCCCATTTATTATTTCAATTGAAAAACAGTTTGACCCCTGAAAAAAGTTTGGCAGTACTTCCAAACGTAACAAAAATCCCCAAAAACAAATTGTATATATATTTTTAAGTAACTTAAATTACAATTATATATAAGTTTTCAAACGTGACCCGGTGTCGAAACGGTAGCGCGTCTGATTCCAGATCAGAAGGTTGGGTGTTCAAATCACGTCCAGGTCAAAGATGTTACTTTTTGAATTTTGCAGTCTGAATTTATTTGCTACTTAAAACTTAAAACAAAGCATTTCATTCCGAAGAAATAAATAAAAATAACCAGTAGATGAGATTAGACACTATGAATGATTTTATTTCTATTTCTCAATTATTATTTCAATTGAAAAACAGTTTGACCCCTGAAAAAAGTTTGGCAGTACTTCCAAACGTAACAAAAATCCCCCAAACAAATTGTATATATATTTTTAAGTAATTTAAATTACAATTATATATAAGTTTTCAAACGTGGCCCGGTGTCGAAACGGTAGCGCGTCTGATTCCAGATCAGAAGGTTGGGTGTTCAAATCACGTCCGGGTCAAAGATGTTACTTTTTGAATTTTGCAGTCTGAATTTATTTGCTACTTAAAACTTAAAACAAAGCATTTCATTCCGAAGAAATAAATAAAAATAACCAGTAGATGAGATTAGACACTATGAATGATTTTATTTCTATTTCCCATTTATTATTTCAATTGAAAAACAGTTTGACCCCTGAAAAAAGTTTGGCAGTACTTCCAAACGTAACAAAAATCCCCAAAAACAAATTGTATATATATTTTTAAGTAACTTAAATTACAATTATATATAAATTTTCAAACGTGACCCGGTGTCGAAACGGTAGCGCGTCTGATTCCAGATCAGTAGGTTGGGTGTTCAAATCACGTCCGGGTCAAAGATGTTACTTTTTGAATTTTGCAGTCTGAATTTATTTGCTACTTAAAACTTAAAACAAAGCATTTCATTCCGAAGAAATAAATAAAAATAACCAGTAGATGAGATTAGACACTATGAATGATTTTATTTCTATTTCTCAATTATTATTTCAATTGAAAAACAGTTTGACCCCTGAAAAAAGTTTGGCAGTACTTCCAAACGTAACAAAAATCCCCCAAAAAAATTGTATATATATTTTTAAGTAACTTAAATTACAATTATATATAAGTTTTCAAACGTGGCCCGGTGTCGAAACGGTAGCGCGTCTGATTCCAGATCAGAAGGTTGGGTGTTCAAATCACGTCCGGGTCAAAGATGTTACTTTTTGAATTTTGCAGTCTGAATTTATTTGCTACTTAAAACTTAAAACAAAGCATTTCATTCCGAAGAAATAAATAAAAATAACCAGTAGATGAGATTAGACACTATGAATGATTTTATTTCTATTTCCCATTTATTATTTCAATTGAAAAACAGTTTGACCCCTGAAAAAAGTTTGGCAGTACTTCCAAACGTAACAAAAATCCCCCAAAAAAATTGTATATATATTTTTAAGTAACTTAAATTACAATTATATATAAGTTTTCAAACGTGGCCCGGTGTCGAAACGGTAGCGCGTCTGATTCCAGATCAGAAGGTTGGGTGTTCAAATCACGTCCGGGTCAAAGATGTTACTTTTTGAATTTTGCAGTCTGAATTTATTTGCTACTTAAAACTTAAAACAAAGCATTTCATTCCGAAGAAATAAATAAAAATAACCAGTAGATGAGATTAGACACTATGAATGATTTTATTTCTATTTCCCATTTATTATTTCAATTGAAAAACAGTTTGACCCCTGAAAAAAGTTTGGCAGTACTTCCAAACGTAACAAAAATCCCCAAAAACAAATTGTATATATATTTTTAAGTAACTTAAATTACAATTATATATAAGTTTTCAAACGTGACCCGGTGTCGAAACGGTAGCGCGTCTGATTCCAGATCAGAAGGTTGGGTGTTCAAATCACGTCCTGGTCAAAGATGTTACTTTTTGAATTTTGCAGTCTGAATTTATTTGCTACTTAAAACTTAAAACAAAGCATTTCATTCCGAAGAAATAAATAAAAATAACCAGTAGATGAGATTAGACACTATGAATGATTTTATTTCTATTTCTCAATTATTATTTCAATTGAAAAACAGTTTGACCCCTGAAAAAAGTTTGGCAGTACTTCCAAACGTAACAAAAATCCCCCCAAAAAATTGTATATATATTTTTAAGTAACTTAAATTACAATTATATATAAGTTTTCAAACGTGGCCCGGTGTCGAAACGGTAGCGCGTCTGATTCCAGATCAGAAGGTTGTATGTTCAAATCACGTCCGGGTCAAAGATGTTACTTTTTGAATTTTGCAGTCTGAATTTATTTGCTACTTAAAACTTAAAACAAAGCATTTCATTCCGAAGAAATAAATAAAAATAACAAGTAGATGAGATTAGACACTATGAATGATTTTATTTCTATTTCCCATTTATTATTTCAATTGAAAAACAGTTTGACCCCTGAAAAAAGTTTGGCAGTACTTCCAAACGTAACAAAAATCCCCAAAAACAAATTGTATATATATTTTTAAGTAACTTAAATTACAATTATATATAAGTTTTCAAACGTGACCCGGTGACGAAACGGTAGCGCGTCTGATTCCAGATCAGAAGGTTGGGTGTTCAAATCACGTCCGGGTCAAAGATGTTACTTTTTGAATTTTGCAGTCTGAATTTATTTGCTACTTAAAATTTAAAACAAAGCATTTCATTCCGAAGAAATAAATAAAAATAACCAGTAGATGAGATTAGACACTATGAATGATTTTATTTCTATTTCTCAATTATTATTTCAATTGAAAAACAGTTTGACCCCTGAAAAAAGTTTGGCAGTACTTCCAAACGTAACAAAAATCCCCAAAAACAAATTGTATATATATTTTTAAGTAACTTAAATTACAATTATATATAAGTTTTCAAACGTGACCCGGTGTCGAAACGGTAGCGCGTCTGATTCCAGATCAGAAGGTTGGGTGTTCAAATCACGTCCGGGTCAAAGATGTTACTTTTTGAATTTTGCAGTCTGAATTTATTTGCTACTTAAAACTTAAAACAAAGCATTTCATTCCGAAGAAATAAATAAAAATAACCAGTAGATGAGATTAGACACTATGAATGATTTTATTTCTATTTCTCAATTATTATTTCAATTGAAAAACAGTTTGACCCCTGAAAAAAGTTTGGCAGTACTTCCAAACGTAACAAAAATCCCCCAAAAAAATTGTATATATATTTTTAAGTAACTTAAATTAAAATTATATATAAGTTTTCAAACGTGGCCCGGTGTCGAAACGGTAGCGCGTCTGATTCCAGATCAGAAGGTTGGGTGTTCAAATCACGTCCGGGTCAAAGATGTTACTTTTTGAATTCTGCAGTCTGAATTTATTTGCTACTTAAAACTTAAAACAAAGCATTTCATTCCGAAGAAATAAATAAAAATAACCAGTAGATGAGATTAGACACTATGAATGATTTTATTTCTATTTCCCATTTATTATTTCAATTGAAAAACAGTTTGACCCCTGAAAAAAGTTTGGCAGTACTTCCAAACGTAACAAAAATCCCCAAAAACAAATTGTATATATATTTTTAAGTAACTTAAATTACAATTATATATAAGTTTTCAAACGTGACCCGGTGTCGAAACGATAGCGCGTCTGATTCCAGATCAGAAGGTTGGGTGTTCAAATCACGTCCGGGTCAAAGATGTTACTTTTTGAATTTTGCAGTCTGAATTTATTTGCTACTTAAAACTTAAAACAAAGCATTTCATTCCGAAGAAATAAATAAAAATAACCAGTAGATGAGATTAGACACTATGAATGATTTTATTTCTATTTCTCAATTATTATTTCAATTGAAAAACAGTTTGACCCCTGAAAAAAGTTTGGCAGTACTTCCAAACGTAACAAAAATTCCCCAAAAAAATTGTATATATATTTTTAAGTAACTTAAATTACAATTATATATAAGTTTTCAAACGTGGCCCGGTGTCGAAACGGTAGCGCGTCTGATTCCAGATCAGAAGGTTGGGTGTTCAAATCACGTCCGGGTCAAAGATGTTACTTTTTGAATTTTGCAGTCTGAATTTATTTGCTACTTAAAACTTAAAACAAAGCATTTCATTCCGAAGAAATAAATAAAAATAACCAGTAGATGAGATTAGACACTATGAATGATTTTATTTCTATTTCCCATTTATTATTTCAATTGAAAAACAGTTTGACCCCTGAAAAAAGTTTGGCAGTACTTCCAAACGTAACAAAAATCCCCAAAAACAAATTGTATATATATTTTTAAGTAACTTAAATTACAATTATATATAAGTTTTCAAACGTGACCCGGTGTCGAAACGGTAGCGCGTCTGATTCCAGATCAGAAGGTTGGGTGTTCAAATCACGTCCGGGTCAAAGATGTTACTTTTTGAATTTTGCAGTCTGAATTTATTTGCTACTTAAAACTTAAAACAAAGCATTTCATTCCGAAGAAATAAATAAAAAAAACCAGTAGATGAGATTAGACACTATGAATGATTTTATTTCTATTTCTCAATTATTATTTCAATTGAAAAACAGTTTGACCCCTGAAAAAAGTTTGGCAGTACTTCCAAACGTAACAAAAATCCCCCCAAAAAATTGTATATATATTTTTAAGTAACTTAAATTACAATTATATATAAGTTTTCAAACGTGGCCCGGTGTCGAAACGGTAGCGCGTCTGATTCCAGATCAGAAGGTTGGGTGTTCAAATCACGTCCGGGTCAAAGATGTTACTTTTTGAATTTTGCAGTCTGAATTTATTTGCTACTTAAAACTTAAAACAAAGCATTTCATTCCGAAGAAATAAATAAAAATAACCAGTAGATGAGATTAGACACTATGAATGATTTTATTTCTATTTCCCATTTATTATTTCAATTGAAAAACAGTTTGACCCCTGAAAAAAGTTTGGCAGTACTTCCAAACGTAACAAAAATCCCCAAAAACAAATTGTATATATATTTTTAAGTAACTTAAATTAAAATTATATATAAGTTTTCAAACGTGACCCGGTGTCGAAACGGTAGCGCGTCTGATTCCAGATCAGAAGGTTGGGTGTTCAAATCACGTCCGGGTCAAAGATGTTACTTTTTGAATTTTGCAGTCTGAATTTATTTGCTACTTAAAACTTAAAACAAAGCATTTCATTCCGAAGAAATAAATAAAAATAACCAGTAGATGAGATTAGACACTATGAATGATTTTATTTCTATTTCTCAATTATTATTTCAATTGAAAAACAGTTTGACCCCTGAAAAAAGTTTGGCAGTACTTCCAAACGTAACAAAAATCCCCCAAAAAAATTGTATATATATTTTTAAGTAACTTAAATTAAAATTATATATAAGTTTTCAAACGTGGCCCGGTGTCGAAACGGTAGCGCGTCTGATTCCAGATCAGAAGGTTGGGTGTTCAAATCACGTCCGGGTCAAAGATGTTACTTTTTGAATTTTGCAGTCTGAATTTATTTGCTACTTAAAACTTAAAACAAAGCATTTCATTCCGGAGTAATAAATAAAAATAACCAGTAGATGAGATTAGACACTATGAATGATTTTATTTCTATTTCCCATTTATTATTTCAATTGAAAAACAGTTTGACCCCTGAAAAAAGTTTGGCAGTACTTCCAAACGTAACAAAAATCCCCAAAAACAAATTGTATATATATTTTTAAGTAACTTAAATTACAATTATATATAAGTTTTCAAACGTGACCCGGTGTCGAAACGGTAGCGCGTCTGATTCCAGATCAGAAGGTTGGGTGTTCAAATCACGTCCGGGTCAAAGATGTTACTTTTTGAATTTTGCAGTCTGAATTTATTTGCTACTTAAAACTTAAAACAAAGCATTTCATTCCGAAGAAATAAATAAAAATAACCAGTAGATGAGATTAGACACTATGAATGATTTTATTTCTATTTCTCAATTATTATTTCAATTGAAAAACAGTTTGACCCCTGAAAAAAGTTTGGCAGTACTTCCAAACGTAACAAAAATCCCCCAAAAAAATTGTATATATATTTTTAAGTAACTTAAATTACAATTATATATAAGTTTTCAAACGTGGCCCGGTGTCGAAACGGTAGCGCGTCTGATTCCAGATCAGAAGGTTGGGTGTTCAAATCACGTCCGGGTCAAAGATGTTACTTTTTGAATTTTGCAGTCTGAATTTATTTGCTACTTAAAACTTAAAACAAAGCATTTCATTCCGAAGAAATAAATAAAAATAACCAGTAGATGAGATTAGACACTATGAATGATTTTATTTCTATTTCCCATTTATTATTTCAATTGAAAAACAGTTTGACCCCTGAAAAAAGTTTGGCAGTACTTCCAAACGTAACAAAAATCCCCAAAAACAAATTGTATATATATTTTTAAGTAACTTAAATTACAATTATATATAAGTTTTCAAACGTGGCCCGGTGGCGCAACTGTAGCGCGTCTGACTCCAGATCAGAAGGTTGTGTGTTTAAATCACGTCCGGGTCAAAGATGTTACTTTTTGAATTTTGCAGTCTGAATTTATTTGCTACTTAAAACTTAAAACAAAGCATTTCATTCCGAAGAAATAAATAAAAATAACCAGTAGATGAGATTAGACACTATGAATGATTTTATTTCTATTTCCCATTTATTATTTCAATTGAAAAACAGTTTGATCCCTGAAAAAAGTTTGGCAGTACTTCCAAACGTAACAAAAATCCCCAAAAACAAATTGTATATACATTTTTAAGTAACTTAAATTACAATTATATATAAGTTTTCAAACGTGACCCGGTGTCGAAACGGTAGCGCGTCTGATTCCAGATCAGAAGGTTGGGTGTTCAAATCACGTCCGGGTCAAAGATGTTACTTTTTGAATTTTGCAGTCTGAATTTATTTGCTACTTAAAACTTAAAACAAAGCATTTCATTCCGAAGAAATAAATAAAAATAACCAGTAGATGAGATTAGACACTATGAATGATTTTATTTCTATTTCCCATTTATTATTTCAATTGAAAAACAGTTTGACCCCTGAAAAAAGTTTGGCAATACTTCCAAACGTAACAAAAATCCCCAAAAACAAATTGTATATATATTTTTAAGTAACTTAAATTACAATAATATATAAGTTTTCAAACGTGGCCCGGTGTCGAAACGGTAGCGCGTCTGATTCCAGATCAGAAGGTTGGGTGTTCAAATCACGTCCGGGTCAAAGATGTTACTTTTTGAATTTTGCAGTCTGAATTTATTTGCTACTTAAAACTTAAAACAAAGCATTTCATTCCGATGAAATAAATAAAAATAACCAGTAGATGAGATTAGACACTATGAATGATTTTATTTCTATTTCCCATTTATTATTTCAATTGAAAAACAGTTTGACCCCTGAAAAAAGTTTGGCAGTACTTCCAAACGTAACAAAAATCCCCAAAAACAAATTGTATATATATTTTTAAGTAACTTAAATTACAATTATATATAAGTTTTCAAACGTGGCCCGGTGGCGCAACTGTAGCGCGTCTGACTCCAGATCAGAAGGTTGTGTGTTTAAATCACGTCCGGGTCAAAGATGTTACTTTTTGAATTTTGCAGTCTGAATTTATTTGCTACTTAAAAGTTAAAACAAAGCATTTCATTCCGAAGAAATAAATAAAAATAACCAGTAGATGAGATCAGACACTATGAATGATTTTATTACTATTTCCCATTTATTATTTCAATTGAAAAACAGTTTGACCCCTGAAAAAAGTTTAGCAGTACTTCTAAACGTAACAAAAATCCCCAAAAACAAATTGTATATATATTTTTAAGTAACTTAAATTACAATAATATATAAGTTTTCAAACGTGGCCCGGTGTCGAAACGGTAGCGCGTCTGATTCCAGATCAGAAGGTTGGGTGTTCAAATCACGTCCGGGTCAAAGATGTTACTTTTTGAATTTTGCAGTCTGAATTTATTTGCTACTTAAAACTTAAAACAAAGCATTTCATTCCGAAGAAATAAATAAAAATAACCAGTAGATGAGATTAGACACTATGAATGATTTTATTTCTATTTCCCATTTATTATTTCAATTGAAAAACAGTTTGACCCCTGAAAAAAGTTTGGCAGTACTTCCAAACGTAACAAAAATCCCCAAAAACAAATTGTATATATATTTTTAAGTAACTTAAATTACAATTATATATAAGTTTTCAAACGTGGCCCGGTGGCGCAACTGTAGCGCGTCTGACTCCAGATCAGAAGGTTGTGTGTTTAAATCACGTCCGGGTCAAAGATGTTACTTTTTGAATTTTGCAGTCTGAATTTATTTGCTACTTAAAAGTTAAAACAAAGCATTTCATTCCGAAGAAATAAATAAAAATAACCAGTAGATGAGATCAGACACTATGAATGATTTTATTACTATTTCCCATTTATTATTTCAATTGAAAAACAGTTTGACCCCTGAAAAAAGTTTAGCAGTACTTCCAAACGTAACAAAAATCCCCAAAAACAAATTGTATATATATTTTTAAGTAACTTAAATTACAATAATATATAAGTTTTCAAACGTGGCCCGGTGTCGAAACGGTAGCACGTCTGATTCCAGATCAGAAGGTTGGGTGTTCAAATCACGTCCGGGTCAAAGATGTTTCTTTTTGAATTTTGCAGTCTGAATTTATTTGCTACTTAAAACTTAAAACAAAGCATTTCATTCCGAAGAAATAAATAAAAATAACCAGTAGATGAGATTAGACACTATGAATGATTTTATTTCTATTTCCCATTTATTATTTCAATTGAAAAACAGTTTGACCCCTGAAAAAAGTTTGGCAGTACTTCCAAACGTAACAAAAATCCCCAAAAACAAATTGTATATATATTTTTAAGTAACTTAAATTACAATTATATATAAGTTTTCAAACGTGGCCCGGTGGCGCAACTGTAGCGCGTCTGACTCCAGATCAGAAGGTTGTGTGTTTAAATCACGTTCGGGTCAAAGATGTTACTTTTTGAATTTTGCAGTCTGAATTTATTTGCTACTTAAAAGTTAAAACAAAGCATTTCATTCCGAAGAAATAAATAAAAATAACCAGTAGATGAGATCAGACACTATGAATGATTTTATTACTATTTCCCATTTATTATTTCAATTGAAAAACAGTTTGACCCCTGAAAAAAGTTTAGCAGTACTTCCAAACGTAACAAAAATCCCCAAAAACAAATTGTATAGATATTTTTAAGTAAGTTAAATTACAATTATGTATAAGTTTTCAAACTTGGCCCGGGGCACAACTGTAGCGCGTCTGACTCCAGATCAGAAGGTTGCGTGTTTAAATCACGTCCGGGACAAAGATGTTACTTTTTGAATTTTGCAGTCTGAATTTATTTGCTACTTAAAACTTAAAACAAAGCATTTCATTCCGAAGAAATAAATAAAAATAACCAGTAGATGAGATCAGACACTATGAATGATTTTATTACTATTTCCCATTTATTATTTCAATTGAAAAAAAGTTTGACCCCTGAAAAAAGTTTAGTAGTACTTCCAAACGTAACAAAAATCCCCAAAAACAAATGGTATATATATTTTTAAGTAACTTAAATTACAATTATATATAAGTTTTCAAACGTGGCCCGGTGGCGCAACGGTAGCGCATCTGACTCCAGATCAGAAGGTTGCGTGTTCAAATCACGTCCGGGTCAAAGATGTTACTTTTTGAATTTTGCAGTCTGAATTTATTTGCTACTTAAAACTTAAATAAAAGCATTTCATTCCGAAGAAATAAATAAAAATAACCAGTAGATGAGATCAGACACTATGAATGATTTTATTACTATTTCCCATTTATTATTTCAATTGAAAAACAGTTTGACCCCTGAAAAAAGTTTAGTAGTACTTCCAAACGTAACAAAAATCCCCAAAAGCAAATGGTATATATATATTTTTAAGTAACTTAAATTACAATTATATATAAGTTTTCAAACGTGGCCCGGTGGCGCAACGGTAGCGCGTCTGACTCCAGATCGGAAGGTTGCGTGTTCAAATCACGTCCGGGTCAAAGATGTTACTTTTTGAATTTTGCAGTCTGAATTTATTTGCTACTTAAAACTTAAATAAAAGCATTTCATTCCGAAGAAATAAATAAAAATAACCAGTAGATGAGATTAGACACTATGAATGATTTTATTACTATTTCCCATTTATTATTTCAATTGAAAAACAGTTTGACCCCTGAAAAAAAATTAGCAGTACTTCCAAACGTAACAAAAATCCCCCAAAACAAATTGTATATATATTTTTAAATAGTTTAAATTACAATTATATATAAGTTTTCAAACGTGGCCCGGTGGCTCAACGGTAGCGCGTCTGACTCCAGATCAGAAGGTTGCGTGTTCAAATCACGTCCGGGTCAAAGATGTTACTTTTTGAATTTTGCAGTCTGAATTTATTTGCTACTTAAAACTTAAAACAAAGCATTTCATTCCGAAGAAATAAATAAAAATAACCTGTAGATGAGATTAGACACTATGAATGATTTTATTACTATTTCCTATTTATTATTTCAATTGAAAAACAGTTTGACCCCTGAAAAAAGTTTAACAGTACTTCCAAACGTAACAAAATATCTCAAAAACAAATTGCATATATATTTTTAAGTAACTTTAATTACAATTATATATAAGTTTTCAAACGTGGCCCGGTGGAGCAACGGTAGCGCGTCTGACTCCAGATCAGAAGGTTGCGTGTTCAAATCACGTCCGGGTCAAAGATGTTACTTTTTGAATTTTGCAGTATGAATTTATTTGCTACTTAAAACTTAAAACAAAGCATTTCATTCCGAAGAAATAAATAAAAATATCCAGTAGATGAGATCAGACACTATGAATGATTTTATTACTATTTCCCATTTATTATTTCAATTGAAAAACAGTTTGACCCCTGATAAAAGTTTAGTAGTACTTCCAAACGTAACAAAAATCCCCCAAAACAAATTGTATATATATTTTTAAATAGTTTAAATTACAATTATATATAAGTTTTCAAACGTGGCCCGGTGGCTCAACGGTAGCGCGTCTGACTCCAGATCAGAAGGTTGCGTGTTCAAATCACGTCCGGGTCAAAGATGTTATTTTTTGAATTTTGCAGTCTGAATTTATTTGCTACTTAAAACTTAAAACAAAGCATTTCATTCCGAAGAAATAAATAAAAATAACCAGTAGATGAGATTAGACACTATGAATGATTTTATTACTATTTCCTATTTATTATTTCAATTGAAAAACAGTTTGACCCCTGAAAAAAGTTTAACAGTACTTCCAAACGTAACAAAAATCCTCAAAAACAAATTGTATATATATTTTTAAGTAACTTAAATTACAATTATATATAAGTTTTCAAACGTGGCCCGGTGGCGCAACGGTAGCGCGTCTGTCTCCAGATCAGAAGGTTGCGTGTTCTAATCACGTCCGGGTCAAAGATGTTACTTTTTGAATTTTGCAGTATGAATTTATTTGCTACTTAAAACTTAAAACAAAGCATTTCATTCCGAAGAAATAAATAAAAATATCCAGTAGATGAGATCAGACACTATGAATGATTTTATTACTATTTCCCATTTATTATTTCAATTGAAAAACAGTTTGACCCCTGATAAAAGTTTAGTAGTACTTCCAAACGTAACAAAAATCCCCAAAAACAAATTGTATATATATTTTTAAGTAACTTAAATTACAATTATATATAAGTTTTCAAACGTTGCCCGATGGCACAACTGTAGCGCGTCTGACTCCAGATCAGAAGGTTGCGTGTTCAAGACACGTCCGGGTCAAAGGTGTTACTTTTTGAATTTTGCAGTCTGAATTTATTTGCTACTTAAAACTTAAAACAAAGCATTTCATTCCGAATAAATATATAAAAATAACCAGTAGATGAGATTAGACACTATGAATGATTTTATTACTATTTCCCATTTATTATTTCATTTGAAAAACAATTTGACCCCTGAAAAAAGTTTAGCAGTACTTCCAAACGTAACAAAAATCCCCAAAAACAAATTGTATATATATTTTTAAGTAGTTTAAATTACAATTATATATAAGTTTTCAAACGTGGCCCGGTGGCTCAACGGTAGCGCGTCTGACTCCAGATCAGAAGGTTGCGTGTTCAGATCACGTCCGGGTCAAAGATGTTACTTTTTGAATTTTGCAGTCTGAATTTATTTGATACTTAAAACTTAAAATAAAGCATTTCATTCCGAAGAAATAAATAAAAATTACCAGTAGATGAGATTAGACACTATGAATGATTTTATTACTATTTCCCATTTATTATTTCAATTGAAAAACAGTTTGACCCCTGAAAAAAGTTTAGCAGTACTTCCAAACGTAACAAAAATCCCCAAAAACAAATTGTATATATATTTTTAAGTAGTTTAAATTACAATCATACATAAGCTTCCAAACGCGGCCCGGTGGCGCAACGGTAGCGCGTCTGACTCCAGATCAGAAGGTTGCGTGTTCAAATCACGTCCGGGTCAAAGATGTTACTTTTTGAATTTTGCAGTCTGAACTTATTTGCTACTTAAAACTTAAAACTAAGCATTTCATTCCGAAGAAATAAATAAAAATAAGCAGTAGATGAGATTAGACACTATGAATGATTTTATTACTATTTCCCATTTATTATTTCAATTGAAAAACAGTTTGACCCCTGAAAAAAGTTTAGCAGTACTTCCAAACATAACAAAAATCCCCCAAAACAAATTGTATATATATTTTTAAGTAGTTTAAATTACAATTATATATAAGTTTTCAAACGTGGCCCGGTGGCGCAACGGTAGCGCGTCTGACTCCAGATCAGAAGGTTGCGTGTTCAAATCACGTGCGGGTCAAAGATGTTACTTTTTGAATTTTGCAGTCTAAATTTATTTGCTACATAAAACTTAAAACAAAGCATTTCATTCCGAAAAAATAAATAAAAATAACCAGTAGATGAGATTAGACACTATGAATGATTTTATTACTATTTCCCATTTATTATTTCAATTGAAAAACAGTTTGACCCCTGAAAAAAGTTTAGCAGTACTTCCAAACGTAACAAAAATCCCCAAAAACAAATTGTATATATATTTTTAAGTATGTTAAATTACAATTATATATAAGTTTTGAAACGTGGCCCGGTGGCTCAACGGTAGCGCGTCTGACTGCAGATCAGAAGGTTGTGTGTTTAAATCACGTCCGGGTCAAAGATGTTACTTTTTGAATTTTGCAGTCTGAATTTATTTGCTACTTAAAACTTAAAACAAAGCATTTCATTCCGAAGAAATAAATAAAAATAACCAGTAGATGAGATTAGACACTATGAATGATTTTATTACTATTTCCCATTTATTATTTCAATTGAAAAACAGTTTGACCCCTGAAAAAAGTTTAGCAGTACTTCCAAACGTAACAAAAATCCCCCAAAACAAATTGTATTTATATTTTTAAGTAGTTTAAATTACAATTATATATAAGTTTTCAAACGTGGCCCGGTGGCGCAACGGTAGCGCGTCTGACTCCAGATCAGAAGGTTGCGTGTTTAAATCTCGTCCGGGTCAAAGATGTTACTTTTTGAATTTTGCAGTCTGAATTTATTTGCTACTTAAAACTTAAAACAAAGCATTTCATTCCGAAGAAATAAATAAAAATAACAAGTAGATGAGATTAGACAATATGAATGATTTTATTACTTTTTCTCATGTAATATTTCAATCGAAAAACAGTTTGACCCCTGAAAAAAGTTTAGCAGTACTTCCAAACGGAACAAAAATCCCCAAAAACAAATTGTATATATATTTTTAAGTAAGTTAAATTACAATTATATATAAGTTTTCAAACGTTGCCCGGTGGCGCAACTGTAGCGCGTCTGACTCCAGATCAGAAGGTTGCGTGTTTAAATCACGTCCTGGTCAAAGATGTTACTTTTTGAATTTTGCAGTCTGAATTTATTTGCTACTTAAAACTTAAAACAAAGCATTTCATTCCGAAGAAATAAATTAAAATAACCAGTAGATGAGATTACACACTATGAATGATTTTATTACTATTTCCCATTGATTATTTCAATTGAAAAACAGTTTAACCCCTGCAAAAATTTTAGCAGTACTTCCAAACGTAACAAAAATCTCCAAAAACAAATTTTATATATATTTTTAAGTAACTTAAATTACAATTATACATAAGTTTTCAAACGTGGCCCGGTGGCGCAACGGTAGCGCGTCTGACTCCAGGTCAGAAGGTTGCGTGTTCAAATCACGTCCGGGTCAAAGATGTTACTTTTTGAATTTTGCAGTCTGAATTTATTTACTACTTAACACTTAAAACAAGCATTTCATTCCGAAGAAATAAATAAAAATAACCAGTAGATGAGATAGGACAACATGAATGATTTTATTACTATTTCCCATTTATTATTTCAATTGAAAAACAGTTTGACCCCTGAAAAAAGTTTAGTAGTACTTCCAAATGTAACAAAAATCCCCAAAAACAAATTTTATATATATTTTTAAGTAACTTAAATTACAAATATACATAAGTTTTCAAACGTGGCCCGTTGGCGCAACGGTAGCGCGTCTGACTCCAGATCAGAAGGTTGCGTGTTCAAATCACGTCCGTGTCAAAAATGTTACTTTTTGAATTTTGCGGTCTGATTTTATTTACGACTTAAAACTTAAAACAAAGCATTTCATTCTGAAGAAATAAATAAAAATAACCAGTAGATGAGATAGGACAACATGAATGATTTTACTACTTTTTCCCATTTAATATTTCAATTGAAAAACAGTTTGACCCCTGAAAAAAGTTTAGCAGTACTTCCAAACGTAACAAAAATCTCCAAAAACAAATTTTATATATATTTTTAAGTAACTTAAATTACAATTATACATAAGTTTTCAAACGTGGCCCGGTGGCGCAACGTTAGCGCGTCTGACTCCAGATCAGAAGGTTGCATGTTCAAATCACGTCCGGGTCAAAGATGTTACATTTTGAATTTTGCAGTCTGATTTTATTTACTACTTAAACTTTAAAACAAAGCATTTCATTCTGAAGAAATAAATAAAAATAACCAGTAGATGAGATAGGTCAACAAGAATGATTTTATTACTTTTTCCCATTTAATATTTCAATTGAAAAACAGGTTGACCCCTGAAAAAAGTTTAGCAGTACTTCCAAACTTAAAAAAAATATCCGAAAACAAATTTTATATATATTTTTAAGTAACTTAAATTACAATTATACATAAGTTTTCAAACGTGGCCCGGTGGCGCAAAGGTAGCGCGTCTGACTCCAGATCAGAAGGTTGCGTGTTCAAATCACGGCCGGGTCAAAGATGTTACTTTTTGAATTTTGCAGTCTGAATTTATTTACTACTTAAAACTTAAAACAAAGCATTTCATTCCGAAGAAATAAATAAAAATTACCAGTAGATGAGATAGGACAACATGAATGATTTTATTACTTGTTCCCATTTAATATTTCAATTGAAAAACTGTTTGACCCCTGAAAAAAGTTTAGCAGTACTTCCAAACGTAACAAAAATCTCCAAAAACAAATTTTATATATATTTGCAAGTAACTTAAATTACAAATATACATAAGTTTTCAAACGTGGCCCGTTGGCGCAACGGTAGCGCGTCTGACTCCAGATCAGAAGGTTGCGTGTTCAAATCACGTCCGTGTCAAAAATGTTACTTTTTGAATTTTGCGGTCTGATTTTATTTACGACTTAAAACTTAAAACAAAGCATTTCATTCTGAAGAAATAAATAAAAATAACCAGTAGATGAGATAGGACAACATGAATGATTTTACTACTTTTTCCCATTTAATATTTCAATTGAAAAACAGTTTGACCCCTGAAAAAAGTTTAGCAGTACTTCCAAACGTAACAAAAAACTCCAAAAACAAATTTTATATATATTTTTAAGTAACTTAAATTACAATTATACATAAGTTTTCAAGCGTGGCCCGGTGGCGCAACGTTAGCGCGTCTGACTCCAAATCAGAAGGTTGCGTGTTTAAATCTCGTCCGGGTCAAAGATGTTACTTTTTGAATTTTGCAGTCTGAATTTATTTGCTACTTAAAACTTAAAACAAAGCATTTCATTCCGAAGAAATAAATAAAAATAACAAGTAGATGAGATTAGACAATATGAATGATTTTATTACTTTTTCTCATGTAATATTTCAATCGAAAAACAGTTTGACCCCTGAAAAAAGTTTAGCAGTAATTCCAAACGTAACAAAAATCCCCAAAAACAAATTGTATATATATTTTTAAGTAAGTTAAATTACAATTATATATAAGTTTTCAAACGTTGCCCGGTGGCGCAACTGTAGCGCGTCTGACTCCAGATCAGAAGGTTGCGTGTTTAAATCACGTCCTGGTCAAAGATGTTACTTTTTGAATTTTGCAGTCTGAATTTATTTGCTACTTAAAACTTAAAACAAAGCATTTCATTCCGAAGAAATAAATTAAAATAACCAGTAGATGAGATTACACACTATGAATGATTTTATTACTATTTCCCATTGATTATTTCAATTGAAAAACAGTTTAACCCCTGCAAAAATTTTAGCAGTACTTCCAAACGTAACAAAAATCTCCAAAAACAAATTTTATATATATTTTTAAGTAACTTAAATTACAATTATACATAAGTTTTCAAACGTGGCCCGGTGGCGCAACGGTAGCGCGTCTGACTCCAGGTCAGAAGGTTGCGTGTTCAAATCACGTCCGGGTCAAAGATGTTACTTTTTGAATTTTGCAGTCTGAATTTATTTACTACTTAACACTTAAAACAAGCATTTCATTCCGAAGAAATAAATAAAAATAACCAGTAGATGAGATAGGACAACATGAATGATTTTATTACTATTTCCCATTTATTATTTCAATTGAAAAACAGTTTGACCCCTGAAAAAAGTTTAGTAGTACTTCCAAATGTAATATAAATCCCCAAAAACAAATTTTATATATATTTTTAAGTAACTTAAATTACAAATATACATAAGTTTTCAAACGTGGCCCGTTGGCGCAACGGTAGCGCGTCTGACTCCTGATCAGAAGGTTGCGTGTTCAAATCACGTCCGTGTCAAAAATGTTACTTTTTGAATTTTGCGGTTTGATTTTATTTACGACTTAAAACTTAAAACAAAGCATTTCATTCTGAAGAAATAAATAAAAATAACCAGTAGATGAGATAGGACAACATGAATGATTTTACTACTTTTTCCCATTTAATATTTCATTTGAAAAACAGTTTGACCCCTGAAAAAAGTTTAGCAGTACTTCCAAACGTAACAAAAATCTCCAAAAACAAATTTTATATATATTTTTAAGTAAGTTAAATTACAATTATGCATAAGTTTTCAAACGAGGCCCGGTGGCGCAACGGAAGCGCGTCTAACTCCAGATCAGAAGGTTGCGTGTTCAAATCACGTCCGGGTCAAAGATGTTACTTTTTGAATTTTGCAGTCTGATTTTATTTACTACTTAAAACGTAAAACAAAGCATTTCATTCTGAAGAAATAAATAAAAATAACCAGTAGATGAGATAGGTCAACAAGAATGATTTTATTACTTTTTCCCATTTAATATTTCAATTGAAAAACAGGTTGACCCCTGAAAAAAGTTTAGCAGTACTTCCAAACTTAAAAAAAATATCCGAAAACAAATTTTATATATATTTTTAAGTAACTTAAATTACGATTATACATAAGTTTTCAAACGTGGCCCGGTGGCGCAACGGTAGCGCGTCTGACTCCAGATCAGAAGATTGCGTGTTCAAATCACGTCCGGGTCAAAGATGTTACTTTTTGAATTTTGCAGTCTGATTTTATTTACTACTTAAAACTTAAAACAAAGCAATTCATTCTGAAGAAATAAATAAAAGTAACCAGTAGATGAGATAGGACAACATGAATGATTTTATTACTTTTTCCCATTTAATATTTCAATTGAAAAACAGTTTTACCCCTGAAAAAAGTTTAGCAATACTTCCAAACGTAACAAAAATCTCCAAAAACAAATTTTATATATATTTTTAAGTAACTTAAATTACAATTATACATAAGTTTTCAAACGTGGCCCGGTGGCGCAACGGTAGCGCGTCTGACTCCAGATCAGAAGGTTGCGTGTTCAAATCACGTCCGGGTCAAAGATGTTACTTTTTGAATTTTGCAGTCTGATTTTATTTACTACTTAAAACTTAAAACAAAGCATTTCATTCTGAAGAAATAAATAAAAATAACCAGTAGATTACTTAGGACAACATGAATGATTTTATTACTTTTTCCCATTTAATATTTCAATTGAAAAACAGTTTGATCCCTGAAAAAAGTTTAGCAGTACTTCCAAACGTAACAAAAATCTCCAAAAACAAATTTTATATATATTTTTAAGTAACTTAAATTACAATTATGCATAAGTTTTCAAACGTGGCCCGGTGGCGCAAAGGTAGCGCGTCTGACTCCAGATCAGAAGGTTGCGTGTTCAAATCACGTCCGGGTCAAAGATGTTACTTTTTGAATTTTGCAGTCTGAATTTATTTACTACTTAAAACTTAAAACAAAGCATTTCATTCCGAAGAAATAAATAAAAATTACCAGTAGATGAGATAGGACAACATGAATGATTTTATTACTTGTTCCCATTTAATATTTCAATTGAAAAACTGTTTGACCCCTGAAAAAAGTTTAGCAGTACTTCCAAACGTAACAAAAATCTCCAAAAACAAATTTTATATATATTTGCAAGTAACTTAAATTACAATTATACATAAGTTTTCAAACGTGGCCCGGTGGCGCAACGGTAGCGCGTCTGACTCCAGATCAGAAGGTTGCGTGTTCAAATCACGTCCGGGTCAAAGATGTTACTTTTTGAATTTTGCAGTCTGAATTTATTTACTACTTAAAACTTAAAACAAAGCATTTCATTCCGAAGAAATAAATAAAAATAACCAGTAGATGAGATAGGACAACATGAATGATTTCATTACTTTTTCCCATTTAATATTTCAATTGAAAAACAGTTTGTCCCCTGAAAAAAGTTTAGCAGTACTTCCAAACGTAACAAAAATCTCCAAAAACAAATTTTATATATATTTTTAAGTAACTTAAATTACAATTATGCATAAGATTTCAAACGTGGCCCGGTGGCGCAACGGTAGCGCGTCTGACTCCAGATCAGAAGGTTGCGTGTTCAAATCACGTCCGGGTCAAAGATGTTACTTTTTGAATTTTGCAGTCTGATTTCATTTACTACTTAAAACTTAAAACAAAGCATTTCATTCTGAAGAAATAAATAAAAATAACCAGTAGATGAGATAGGACAACATAAATGATTTTATTACTTTTTCCCATTTAATATTTCAATTGAAAAACAGTTTGACCCCTGAAAAAAGTTTAGCAGTACTTCCTAACGTAACAAAAATCTCCAAAAACAAATTTTATATATATTTTTAAGTAACTTAAATTACAATTATACATAAGTTTTCAAACGTGGCCCGGTGGCGCAACGGTAGCGCGTCTGACTCCAGATCAGAAGGTTGCGTGTTCAAATCACGTCCGGGTCAAAGATGTTACTTTTTGAATTTTGCAGTCTGATTTTATTTACTACTAAAAACTTAAAACAAAGCATTTCATTCTGAAGAAATAAATAAAAATAACCAGTAGATGAGATAGGACAACATGAATGATTTTATTACTTTTTCCCATTTAATATTTCAATTGAAAAACAGTTTGACCCCTGAAAAAAGTTTAGCAGTACTTCCAAACGTAACAAAAATCTCCAAAAACAAATTTTATATATATTTTTAAGTAACTTAAATTACAATTATACCTAAGTTTTCAAACGTGGCCCGGTGGCGCAACGGTAGCGCGTCTGACTCCAGATCAGAAGGTTGCGTGTTCAAATCACGTCCGGGTCAAAGATGTTACTTTTTGAATTTTGCAGTCTGATTTTATTTACTACTTAAAACTTAAAACAAAGCATTTCATTCTGAAGAAATAAATAAAAATAACCAGTAGATGAGATAGGACAACATGAATGATTTTACTACTTTTTCCCATTTAATATTTCAATTGAAAAACAGTTTGACCCCTGAAAAAAGTTTAGCAGTACTTCCAAACGTAACAAAAATCTCCAAAAACAAATTTTATATATATTTTTAAGTAACTTAAATTACAATTATACATAAGTTTTCAAACGTGGCCCGGTGGCGCAACGGTAGCGCGTCTGACTCCAGATCAGAAGGTTGCGTGTTCAAATCACGTCCGGGTCAAAGATGTTACATTTTGAATTTTGCAGTCTGATTTTATTTACTACTTAAACTTTAAAACAAAGCATTTCATTCTGAAGAAATAAGTAAAAATAACCAGTAGATGAGATAGGACAACATGAATGATTTTATTACTTTTTCCCATTTAATATTCCATTTGAAAAACAGTTTGACCCCTGAAAAAAGTTTAGCAGTACTTCCAAACGTAACAAAAATCTCCAAAAACAAATTTTATATATATTTTTAAGTAACTTAAATTACAATTATGCATAAGTTTTCAAACGTGGCCCGGTGGCGCAACGGTAGCGCGTCTGACTCCACATCAGAAGGTTGCGTGTTCAAATCACGTCCGGGTCAAAGATGTTACTTTTTGAATTTTGCAGTCTGTTTTTATTTACTGCTTAAAACTTAAAACAAAGCATTTCATTCTGAAGAAATAAATAAAAATAACCAGTAGATGAGATAGGACAACATGAATGATTTCATTACTTTTTCCCATTTAATATTTCAATTGAAAAACAGTTAGACCCATGAAAAAAGTTTAGCAGTACTTCCTAACGTAACAAAAATCTCCAAAAACAAATTTTATATATATTTTTAAGTAAGTTAAATTACAATTATGCATAAGTTTTCAAACGAGGCCCGGTGGCGCAACGGTAGCGCGTCTGACTCCAGATCAGAAGGTTGCGTGTTCATATCACGTCCGGGTCAAAGATGTTACTTTTTGAATTTTGCAGTCTGATTTTATTTACTACTTAAAACGTAAAACAAAGCATTTCATTCTGAAGAAATATATAAAAATAACCAGTAGATGAGATAGGACAACAAGAATGATTTTATTACTTTTTCCCATTTAATATTTCAATTGAAAAACAGTTTGACCCCTGAAAAAAGTTTAGCAGTACTTCCAAACTTAAAAAAAATATCCGAAAACAAATTTTATATATATTTTTAAGTAACTTAAATTACAATTATACATAAGTTTTCAAACGTGGCCCGGTGGCGCAACGGTAGCGCGTCTGACTCCAGATCAGAAGATTGCGTGTTCAAATCACGTCCGGGTCAAAGATGTTACTTTTTGAATTTTGCAGTCTGATTTTATTTACTACTTAAAACTTAAAACAAAGCAATTCATTCTGAAGAAATAAATAAAAATAACCAGTAGATGAGATAGGACAACATGAATGACTTTATTACTTTTTCCCATTTAATATTTCAATTGAAAAACAGTTTGACCCCTGAAAAAAGTTTAACAGTACTTCCAAACGTAACAAAAATCTCCAAAAACAAATTTTATATATATTTTTAAGTAACTTAAATTACAATTATACATAAGTTTTCAAACGTGGCCCGGTGGCGCAACGGTAGCGCGTCTGACTCCAGATCAAAAGGTTGCGTGTTCAAATCACGTCCGGGTCAAAGATGTTACTTTTTGAATTTTGCAGTCTGATTTCATTTACTACTTAAAACTTAAAACAAAGCATTTCATTCTGAAGAAATAAATAAAAGTAACCAGTAGATGAGATAGGACAACATGAATGATTTTACTACTTTTTCCCATTTAATATTTCAATTGAAAAACAGTTTGACCCCTGAAAAAAGTTTAGCAGTACTTCCAAACGTAACAAAAATCTCCAAAAACAAATTTTATATATATTTTTAAGTAACTTAAATTACAATTATACATAAGTTTTCAAACGTGGCCCGGTGGCGCAACGGTAGCGCGTCTGACTCCAGATCAGAAGGTTGCGTGTTCAAATCACGTCCGGGTCAAAGATGTTACTTTTTGAATTTTGCAGTCTGATTTTATTTACTACTTAAAACTTAAAACAAAGCAATTCATTCTGAAGAAATAAATAAAAGTAACCAGTAGATGAGATAGGACAACATGAATGATTTTATTACTTTTTCCCATTTAATATTTCAATTGAAAAACAGTTTTACCCCTGAAAAAAGTTTAGCAATACTTCCAAACGTAACAAAAATCTCCAAAAACAAATTTTATATATATTTTTAAGTAACTTAAATTACAATTATACATAAGTTTTCAAACGTGGCCCGGTGGCGCAACGGTAGCGCGTCTGACTCCAGATCAGAAGGTTGCGTGTTCAAATCACGTCCGGGTCAAAGATGTTACTTTTTGAATTTTGCAGTCTGATTTTATTTACTACTTAAAACTTAAAACAAAGCATTTCATTCTGAAGAAATAAATAAAAATAACCAGTAGATTACTTAGGACAACATGAATGATTTTATTACTTTTTCCCATTTAATATTTCAATTGAAAAACAGTTTGATCCCTGAAAAAAGTTTAGCAGTACTTCCAAACGTAACAAAAATCTCCAAAAACAAATTTTATATATATTTTTAAGTAACTTAAATTACAATTATGCATAAGTTTTCAAACGTGGCCCGGTGGCGCAAAGGTAGCGCGTCTGACTCCAGATCAGAAGGTTGCGTGTTCAAATCACGTCCGGGTCAAAGATGTTACATTTTGAATTTTGCAGTCTGAATTTATTTACTACTTAAAACTTAAAACAAAGCATTTCATTCCGAAGAAATAAATAAAAATTACCAGTAGATGAGATAGGACAACATGAATGATTTTATTACTTGTTCCCATTTAATATTTCAATTGAAAAACTGTTTGACCCCTGAAAAAAGTTTAGCAGTACTTCCAAACTTAAAAAAAATATCCGAAAACAAATTTTATATATATTTTTAAGTAACTTAAATTACAATTATACATAAGTTTTCAAACGTGGCCCGGTGGCGCAACGGTAGCGCGTCTGACTCCAGATCAGAAGATTGCGTGTTCAAATCACGTCCGGGTCAAAGATGTTACTTTTTGAATTTTGCAGTCTGATTTTATTTACTACTTAAAACTTAAAACAAAGCAATTCATTCTGAAGAAATAAATAAAAATAACCAGTAGATGAGATAGGACAACATGAATGACTTTATTACTTTTTCCCATTTAATATTTCAATTGAAAAACAGTTTGACCCCTGAAAAAAGTTTAGCAGTACTTCCAAACGTAACAAAAATCTCCAAAAACAAATTTTATATATATTTTTAAGTAACTTAAATTACAATTATACATAAGTTTTCAAACGTGGCCCGGTGGCGCAACGGTAGCGCGTCTGACTCCAGATCAAAAGGTTGCGTGTTCAAATCACGTCCGGGTCAAAGATGTTACTTTTTGAATTTTGCAGTCTGATTTCATTTACTACTTAAAACTTAAAACAAAGCATTTCATTCTGAAGAAATAAATAAAAGTAACCAGTAGATGAGATAGGACAACATGAATGATTTTACTACTTTTTCCCATTTAATATTTCAATTGAAAAACAGTTTGACCCCTGAAAAAAGTTTAGCAGTACTTCCAAACGTAACAAAAATCTCCAAAAACAAATTTTATATATATTTTTAAGTAACTTAAATTACAATTATACATAAGTTTTCAAACGTGGCCCGGTGGCGCAACGGTAGCGCGTCTGACTCCAGATCAGAAGGTTGCGTGTTCAAATCACGTCCGGGTCAAAGATGTTACTTTTTGAATTTTGCAGTCTGATTTTATTTACTACTTAAAACTTAAAACAAAGCAATTCATTCTGAAGAAATAAATAAAAGTAACCAGTAGATGAGATAGGACAACATGAATGATTTTATTACTTTTTCCCATTTAATATTTCATTTGAAAAACAGTTTTACCCCTGAAAAAAGTTTAGCAATACTTCCAAACGTAACAAAAATCTCCAAAAACAAATTTTATATATATTTTTAAGTAACTTAAATTACAATTATACATAAGTTTTCAAACGTGGCCCGGTGGCGCAACGGTAGCGCGTCTGACTCCAGATCAGAAGGTTGCGTGTTCAAATCACGTCCGGGTCAAAGATGTTACTTTTTGAATTTTGCAGTCTGATTTTATTTACTACTTAAAACTTAAAACAAAGCATTTCATTCTGAAGAAATAAATAAAAATAACCAGTAGATTACTTAGGACAACATGAATGATTTTATTACTTTTTCCCATTTAATATTTCAATTGAAAAACAGTTTGATCCCTGAAAAAAGTTTAGCAGTACTTCCAAACGTAACAAAAATCTCCAAAAACAAATTTTATATATATTTTTAAGTAACTTAAATTACAATTATGCATAAGTTTTCAAACGTGGCCCGGTGGCGCAAAGGTAGCGCGTCTGACTCCAGATCAGAAGGTTGCGTGTTCAAATCACGTCCGGGTCAAAGATGTTACATTTTGAATTTTGCAGTCTGATTTTATTTACTACTTAAAACGTAAAACAAAGCATTTCATTCTGAAGAAATATATAAAAATAACCAGTAGATGAGATAGGACAACAAGAATGATTTTATTACTTTTTCCCATTTAATATTTCAATTGAAAAACAGTTTGACCCCTGAAAAAAGTTTAGCAGTACTTCCAAACTTAAAAAAAATATCCGAAAACAAATTTTATATATATTTTTAAGTAACTTAAATTACAATTATACATAAGTTTTCAAACGTGGCCCGGTGGCGCAACGGTAGCGCGTCTGACTCCAGATCAGAAGATTGCGTGTTCAAATCACGTCCGGGTCAAAGATGTTACTTTTTGAATTTTGCAGTCTGATTTTATTTACTACTTAAAACTTAAAACAAAGCAATTCATTCTGAAGAAATAAATAAAAATAACCAGTAGATGAGATAGGACAACATGAATGACTTTATTACTTTTTCCCATTTAATATTTCAATTGAAAAACAGTTTGACCCCTGAAAAAAGTTTAGCAGTACTTCCAAACGTAACAAAAATCTCCAAAAACAAATTTTATATATATTTTTAAGTAACTTAAATTACAATTATACATAAGTTTTCAAACGTGGCCCGGTGGCGCAACGGTAGCGCGTCTGACTCCAGATCAAAAGGTTGCGTGTTCAAATCACGTCCGGGTCAAAGATGTTACTTTTTGAATTTTGCAGTCTGATTTCATTTACTACTTAAAACTTAAAACAAAGCATTTCATTCTGAAGAAATAAATAAAAGTAACCAGTAGATGAGATAGGACAACATGAATGATTTTACTACTTTTTCCCATTTAATATTTCAATTGAAAAACAGTTTGACCCCTGAAAAAAGTTTAGCAGTACTTCCAAACGTAACAAAAATCTCCAAAAACAAATTTTATATATATTTTTAAGTAACTTAAATTACAATTATACATAAGTTTTCAAACGTGGCCCGGTGGCGCAACGGTAGCGCGTCTGACTCCAGATCAGAAGGTTGCGTGTTCAAATCACGTCCGGGTCAAAGATGTTACTTTTTGAATTTTGCAGTCTGATTTTATTTACTACTTAAAACTTAAAACAAAGCAATTCATTCTGAAGAAATAAATAAAAGTAACCAGTAGATGAGATAGGACAACATGAATGATTTTATTACTTTTTCCCATTTAATATTTCAATTGAAAAACAGTTTTACCCCTGAAAAAAGTTTAGCAATACTTCCAAACGTAACAAAAATCTCCAAAAACAAATTTTATATATATTTTTAAGTAACTTAAATTACAATTATACATAAGTTTTCAAACGTGGCCCGGTGGCGCAACGGTAGCGCGTCTGACTCCAGATCAGAAGGTTGCGTGTTCAAATCACGTCCGGGTCAAAGATGTTACTTTTTGAATTTTGCAGTCTGATTTTATTTACTACTTAAAACTTAAAACAAAGCATTTCATTCTGAAGAAATAAATAAAAATAACCAGTAGATTACTTAGGACAACATGAATGATTTTATTACTTTTTCCCATTTAATATTTCAATTGAAAAACAGTTTGATCCCTGAAAAAAGTTTAGCAGTACTTCCAAACGTAACAAAAATCTCCAAAAACAAATTTTATATATATTTTTAAGTAACTTAAATTACAATTATGCATAAGTTTTCAAACGTGGCCCGGTGGCGCAAAGGTAGCGCGTCTGACTCCAGATCAGAAGGTTGCGTGTTCAAATCACGTCCGGGTCAAAGATGTTACATTTTGAATTTTGCAGTCTGAATTTATTTACTACTTAAAACTTAAAACAAAGCATTTCATTCCGAAGAAATAAATAAAAATTACCAGTAGATGAGATAGGACAACATGAATGATTTTATTACTTGTTCCCATTTAATATTTCAATTGAAAAACTGTTTGACCCCTGAAAAAAGTTTAGCAGTACTTCCAAACTTAAAAAAAATATCCGAAAACAAATTTTATATATATTTTTAAGTAACTTAAATTACAATTATACATAAGTTTTCAAACGTGGCCCGGTGGCGCAACGGTAGCGCGTCTGACTCCAGATCAGAAGATTGCGTGTTCAAATCACGTCCGGGTCAAAGATGTTACTTTTTGAATTTTGCAGTCTGATTTTATTTACTACTTAAAACTTAAAACAAAGCAATTCATTCTGAAGAAATAAATAAAAATAACCAGTAGATGAGATAGGACAACATGAATGACTTTATTACTTTTTCCCATTTAATATTTCAATTGAAAAACAGTTTGACCCCTGAAAAAAGTTTAGCAGTACTTCCAAACGTAACAAAAATCTCCAAAAACAAATTTTATATATATTTTTAAGTAACTTAAATTACAATTATACATAAGTTTTCAAACGTGGCCCGGTGGCGCAACGGTAGCGCGTCTGACTCCAGATCAAAAGGTTGCGTGTTCAAATCACGTCCGGGTCAAAGATGTTACTTTTTGAATTTTGCAGTCTGATTTCATTTACTACTTAAAACTTAAAACAAAGCATTTCATTCTGAAGAAATAAATAAAAGTAACCAGTAGATGAGATAGGACAACATGAATGATTTTACTACTTTTTCCCATTTAATATTTCAATTGAAAAACAGTTTGACCCCTGAAAAAAGTTTAGCAGTACTTCCAAACGTAACAAAAATCTCCAAAAACAAATTTTATATATATTTTTAAGTAACTTAAATTACAATTATACATAAGTTTTCAAACGTGGCCCGGTGGCGCAACGGTAGCGCGTCTGACTCCAGATCAGAAGGTTGCGTGTTCAAATCACGTCCGGGTCAAAGATGTTACTTTTTGAATTTTGCAGTCTGATTTTATTTACTACTTAAAACTTAAAACAAAGCAATTCATTCTGAAGAAATAAATAAAAGTAACCAGTAGATGAGATAGGACAACATGAATGATTTTATTACTTTTTCCCATTTAATATTTCATTTGAAAAACAGTTTTACCCCTGAAAAAAGTTTAGCAATACTTCCAAACGTAACAAAAATCTCCAAAAACAAATTTTATATATATTTTTAAGTAACTTAAATTACAATTATACATAAGTTTTCAAACGTGGCCCGGTGGCGCAACGGTAGCGCGTCTGACTCCAGATCAGAAGGTTGCGTGTTCAAATCACGTCCGGGTCAAAGATGTTACTTTTTGAATTTTGCAGTCTGATTTTATTTACTACTTAAAACTTAAAACAAAGCATTTCATTCTGAAGAAATAAATAAAAATAACCAGTAGATTACTTAGGACAACATGAATGATTTTATTACTTTTTCCCATTTAATATTTCAATTGAAAAACAGTTTGACCCCTGAAAAAAGTTTAGCAGTACTTCCAAACGTAACAAAAATCTCCAAAAACAAATTTTATATATATTTTTAAGTAACTTAAACTACAATTATGCATAAGTTTTCAAACGTGGCCCGGTGGCGCAAAGGTAGCGCGTCTGACTCCAGATCAGAAGGTTGCGTGTTCAAATCACGTCCGGGTCAAAGATGTTACATTTTGAATTTTGCAGTCTGAATTTATTTACTACTTAAAACTTAAAACAAAGCATTTCATTCCGAAGAAATAAATAAAAATTACCAGTAGATGAGATAGGACAACATGAATGATTTTATTACTTGTTCCCATTTAATATTTCAATTGAAAAACTGTTTGACCCCTGAAAAAAGTTTAGCAGTACTTCCAAACGTAACAAAAATTTCCAAAAACAAATTTTATATATATTTTTAAGTAACTTAAATTACAATTATACATAAGTTTTCAAACATGGCCCGGTGGCGCAACGGTAGCGCGTCTGACTCCAGATCAGAAGGTTGCGTGTTCAAATCACGTCCGGGGCAAAGATGTTACTTTTTGAATTTTGCAGTCTGAATTTATTTACTACTTAAAACTTAAAACAAAGCATTTCATTCCGAAGAAATAAATAAAAATAACCAGTAGATGAGATAGGACAACATGAATGATTTCATTACTTTTTCCCATTTAATATTTCAATTGAAAAACAGTTTGTCCCCTGAAAAAAGTTTAGCAGTACTTCCAAACGTAACAAAAATCTCCAAAAACAAATTTTATATATATTTTTAAGTAACTTAAATTACAATTATGCATAAGATTTCAAACGTGGCCCGGTGGCGCAACGGTAGCGCGTCTGACTCCAGATCAGAAGGTTGCGTGTTCAAATCACGTCCGGGTCAAAGATGTTACTTTTTGAATTTTGCAGTCTGATTTCATTTACTACTTAAAACTTAAAACAAAGCATTTCATTCTGAAGAAATAAATAAAAATAACCAGTAGATGAGATAGGACAACATGAATAATTTTATTACTTTTTCCCATTTAATATTTCAATTGAAAAACAGTTTGACCCCTGAAAAAAGTTTAGCAGTACTTCCTAACATAACAAAAATCTCCAAAAACAAATTTTATATATATTTTTAATTAACTTAAATTACAATTATACATAAGTTTTCAAACGTGGCCCGGTGGCGCAACGGTAGCGCGTCTGTCTCCAGATCAGAAGGTTGCGTGTTCAAATCACGTCCGGGTCAAAGATGTTACTTTTTGAATTTTGCAGTCTGATTTTATTTACTACTAAAAACTTAAAACAAAGCATTTCATTCTGAAGAAATAAATAAAAATAACCAGTAGATGAGATAGGACAACATGAATGATTTTATTACTTTTTCCCATTTAATATTTCAATTGAAAAACAGTTTGACCCCTGAAAAAAGTTTAGCAGTACTTCCAAACGTAACAAAAATCTCCAAAAACAAATTTTATATATATTTTTAAGTAACTTAAATTACAATTATACATAAGTTTTCAAACGTGGCCCGGTGGCGCAACGGTAGCGCGTCTGACTCCAGATCAGAAGGTTGCGTGTTCAAATCACGTCCGGGTCAAAGATGTTACTTTTTGAATTTTGCAGTCTGATTTTATTTACTACTTAAAACTTAAAACAAAGCATTTCATTCTGAAGAAATAAATAAAAATAACCAGTAGATGAGATAGGACAACATGAATGATTTTACTACTTTTTCCCATTTAATATTTCAATTGAAAAACAGTTTGACCCCTGAAAAAAGTTTAGCAGTACTTCCAAACGTAACAAAAATCTCCAAAAACAAATTTTATATATATTTTTAAGTAACTTAAATTACAATTATACATAAGTTTTCAAACGTGGCCCGGTGGCGCAACGGTAGCGCGTCTGACTCCAGATCAGAAGTTTGCGTGTTCAAATCACGTCCGGGTCAAAGATGTTACATTTTGAATTTTGCAGTTTGATTTTATTTACTACTTAAACTTTAAAACAAAGCGTTTCATTCTGAAGAAATAAGTAAAAATAACCAGTAGATGAGATAGGACAACATGAATGATTTTATTACTTTTTCCCATTTAATATTCCATTTGAAAAACAGTTTGACCCCTGAAAAAAGTTTAGCAGTACTTCCAAACGTAACAAAAATCTCCCAAAACAAATTTTATATATATTTTTAAGTAACTTAAATTGCAATTATGCATAAGTTTTCAAACGTGGCCCGGTGGCGCAACGGTAGCGCGTCTGTCTCCAGATCAGAAGGTTGCGTGTTCAAATCACGTCCGGGTCAAATATGTTACTTTTTGAATTTTGCAGTCTGATTTCATTTACTACTTAAAACTTAAAACAAAGCATTTTATTCTGAAGAAATAAATAAAAATAACCAGTGGATGAGATAGGAGAACATGAATGATTTTCTTACTTTTTCCCATTTAATATTTCAATTGAAAAACAGTTTGACCCCTGAAAAAAGTTTAGCAGTACTTCCTAACGTAACAAAAATCTCCAAAAACAAATTTTATACATATTTTTAAGTAACTTAAATTACAATTATACATAAGTTTTCAAACGTGGCCCGGTGGCGCAACGGTAGCGCGTCTGACTCCAGATCAGAAGGTTGCGTGTTCAAATCACGTCCGGGTCAAAGATGTTACTTTTTGAATTTTGCAGTCTGATTTCATTTACTACTTAAAACTTAAAACAAAGCATTTTATTCTGAAGAAATAAATAAAAATAACCAGTGGATGAGATAGGAGAACATGAATGATTTTCTTACTTTTTCCCATTTAATATTTCAATTGAAAAACAGTTTGACCCCTGAAAAAAGTTTAGCAGTACTTCCTAACGTAACAAAAATCTCCAAAAACAAATTTTATACATATTTTTAAGTAACTTAAATTACAATTATACATAAGTTTTCAAACGTGGCCCGGTGGCGCAACGGTAGCGCGTCTGACTCCAGATCAGAAGGTTGCGTGTTCAAATCACGTCCGGGTCAAAGATGTTACTTTTTGAATTTTGCAGTCTGATTTCATTTACTACTTAAAACTTAAAACAAAGCATTTTATTCTGAAGAAATAAATAAAAATAACCAGTAGATGAGATAGGACAACATGAATGATTTTCTTACTTTTTCCCATTTAATATTTCAATTGAAAAACAGTTTGACCCCTGAAAAAAGTTTAGCAGTACTTCCTAACGTAACAAAAATCTCCAAAAACAAATTTTATACATATTTTTAAGTAACTTAAATTACAATTATACATAAGTTTTCAAACGCGCCCCGGGTGCGCAACGGTAGCGCGTCTGACTCCAGATCAGAAGGTTGCGTGTTCAAATCACGTCCGGGTCAAAGATGTTACTTTTTGAATTTTGCAGTCTGATTTTATTTACTACTTAAAACTTAAAACAAAGCATTTCATTCTGAAGAAATAAATAAAAATAACCAGTAGATGAGATAGGACAACATGAATGATTTTATTACTTTTTCCCATTTAATATTTCAATTGAAAAACAGTTTGACCCCTGAAAAAAGTTTAGCAGTACTTCCAAACGTAACAAAAATCTCCAAAAACAAATTTTATATATATTTTTAAGTAACTTAAATTACAATTTTACATAAGCTTTCAAACGTGGCCCGGTGGCGCAACGGTAGCGCGTCTGACTCCAGATCAGAAGGTTGCGTGTTCAAATCACGTCCGGGTCAAAGATGTTACTTTTTGAATTTTGCAGTCTGATTTTATTTACTACTTAAAACTTAAAACAAAGCATTTCATTCTGAAGAAATAAATAAAAATAACCAGTAGATGAGATAGGACAACATGAATGATTTTATTACTTTTTCCCATTTAATATTTCAATTGAAAAACAGTTTGACCCCTGAAAAAAGTTTAGCAGTACTTCCAAACGTAACAAAAATCTCCAAAAACAAATTTTATATATATTTTTAAGTAACTTAAATTACAATTTTACATAAGCTTTCAAACGTGGCCCGGTGGCGCAACGGTAGCGCGTCTGACTCCAGATCAGAAGGTTGCGTGTTCAAATCACGTCCGGGTCAAAGATGTTACTTTTTGAATTTTGCAGTCTGATTTTATTTACTACTTAAAACTTAAAACAAAGCATTTCATTCTGAAGAAATAAATAAAAATAACCAGTAGATGAGATAGGACAACATGAATGATTTTACTACTTTTTCCCATTTAATATTTCAATTGAAAAACAGTTTGACCCCTGAAAAAAGTTTAGCAGTACTTCCAAACGTAACAAAAATCTCCAAAAACAAATTTTATATATATTTTTAAGTAACTTAAATTACAATTATACATAAGTTTTCAAACGTGGCCCGGTGGCGCAACGGTAGCGCGTCTGACTCCAGATCAGAAGGTTGCGTGTTCAAATCACGTCCGGGTCAAAGATGTTACATTTTGAATTTTGCAGTCTGATTTTATTTACTACTTAAACTTTAAAACAAAGCATTTCATTCTGAAGAAATAAGTAAAAATAACCAGTAGATGAGATAGGACAACATGAATGATTTTATTACTTTTTCCCATTTAATATTCCATTGGAAAAACAGTTTGACCCCTGAAAAAAGTTTAGCAGTACTTCCAAACGTAACAAAAATCTCCAAAAACAAATTTTATATATATTTTTAAGTAACTTAAATTACAATTATGCATAAGTTTTCAAACGTGGCCCGGTGGCGCAACGGTAGCGCGTCTGACTCCACATCAGAAGGTTGCGTGTTCAAATCACGTCCGGGTCAAAGATGTTACTTTTTGAATTTTGCAGTCTGATTTTATTTACTACTTAAACTTTAAAACAAAGCATTTCATTCTGAAGAAATAAATAAAAATAACCAGTAGATGAGATAGGACAACATGAATGATTTTATTACTTTTTCCCATTTAATATTTCAATTGAAAAACAGTTTGACCCCTGAAAAAAGTTTAGCAGTACTTCCAAACGTAACAAAAATCTCCAAAAACAAATTTTATATATATTTTTAAGTAACTTAAATTACAATTTTACATAAGCTTTCAAACGTGGCCCGGTGGCGCAACGGTAGCGCGTCTGACTCCAGATCAGAAGGTTGCGTGTTCAAATCACGTCCGGGTCAAAGATGTTACTTTTTGAATTTTGCAGTCTGATTTTATTTACTACTTAAAACTTAAAACAAAGCATTTCATTCTGAAGAAATAAATAAAAATAACCAGTAGATGAGATAGGACAACATGAATGATTTTACTACTTTTTCCCATTTAATATTTCAATTGAAAAACAGTTTGACCCCTGAAAAAAGTTTAGCAGTACTTCCAAACGTAACAAAAATCTCCAAAAACAAATTTTATATATATTTTTAAGTAACTTAAATTACAATTATACATAAGTTTTCAAACGTGGCCCGTTGGCGCAACGGTAGCGCGTCTGACTCCAGATCAGAAGGTTGCGTGTTCAAATCACGTCCGGGTCAAAGATGTTACATTTTGAATTTTGCAGTCTGATTTTATTTACTACTTAAACTTTAAAACAAAGCATTTCATTCTGAAGAAATAAGTAAAAATAACCAGTAGATGAGATAGGACAACATGAATGATTTTATTACTTTTTCCCATTTAATATTCCATTGGAAAAACAGTTTGACCCCTGAAAAAAGTTTAGCAGTACTTCCAAACGTAACAAAAATCTCCAAAAACAAATTTTATATATATTTTTAAGTAACTTAAATTACAATTATGCATAAGTTTTCAAACGTGGCCCGGTGGCGCAACGGTAGCGCGTCTGACTCCACATCAGAAGGTTGCGTGTTCAAATCACGACCGGGTCAAAGATGTTACTTTTTGAATTTTGCAGTCTGATTTTATTTACTGCTTAAAACTTAAAACAAAGCATTTCATTCTGAAGAAATAAATAAAAATAACCAGTAGATGAGATAGGACAACATGAATGATTTCATTACTTTTTCCCATTTAATATTTCAATTGAAAAACAGTTTGACCCCTGAAAAAAGTTTAGCAATACTTCCAAACATAACAAAAATCTCCAAAAACAAATTTTATATATATTTTTAAGTAACTTAAATTACAATTATACATAAGTTTTCAAACGTGGCCCGGTGGCGCAACGGTAGCGCGTCTGACTTCAGATCAGAAGGTTGCGTGTTCAAATCACGTCCGGGTCAAAGATGTTACTTTTTGAATTTTGCAGTCTGATTTTATTTACTACTTAAAACTTAAAACAAAGCATTTCATTCTGAAGAAATAAATAAAAATAACCAGTAGATGAGATAGGACAACATGAATGATTTTATTACTTTTTCCCATTTAATATTTCAATTGAAAAACAGTTTGACCCCTGAAAAAAGTTTAGCAGTACTTCCAAACGTAACAAAAATCTCCAAAAACAAATTTTATATATATTTTTAACTAATTTAAATTACAATTATACATAAGTTTTCAAACGTGGCCCGGTGGCGCAACGGTAGCGCGTGTGACTCCAGATCAGAAGGTTGCGTGTTCAATTCACGTCCGGGTCAAAGATGTTACTTTTTGAATTTTGCAATCTGATTTTATTTACTACCTAAAACTTAAAACAAAGCATTTCATTCTGAAGAAATAAATAAAAATAACCAGTAGATGAGATAGGAAAACATGAATGATTTTACTACTTTTTCCCATTTAATATTTCAATTGAAAAACAGTTTGGCCCCTGAAAAAAGTTTAGCAGTACTTCCAAACGTAACAAAAATCTCCAAAAACAAATTTTATATATATTTTTAAGTAACTTAAATTACAATTATTCATAAGTTTTCAAACGTGGCCCGGTGGCGCAACGGTAGCGCGTCTGACTCTAGGTCAGAAGGTTGCGTGTTCAATTCACGTCCGGATCAAAGATGTTACTTTTTGAATTTTGCAGTCTGATTTTATTTACTACTTAAAACTTAAAACAAAGCATTTCATTCTGAAGAAATAAATAAAAATAACCAGTAGATGAGATAGGACAACATGAATGATTTTACTACTTTTTTCCCATTTAATATTTCAATTGAAAAACAGTTTGGCCCCTGAAAAAAGTTTAGCAGTACTTCCAAACGTAACAAAAATCTCCAAAAACAAATTTTATATATATTTTTAAGTAACTTAAATTACAATTATTCATTAAGTTTTCAAACGTGGCCAGGTGGGGCAACGGTAGCGCGTCTGACTCCAGATCAGAAAGTTGCGTGTTCAAATCACGTCCGGGTCAAAGATGTTACATTTTGAAATTTGCAGTCTGATTTTATTTACTACTTAAACTTTAAAACAAAGCATTTCATTCTGAAGAAATTAGTAAAAATAACCAGTAGATGAGATAGGACGACATGAATGATTTTATTACTTTTTCCCATTTAATATTTCAATTGAAAAACAGTTAGACCCCTGAAAAAAGTTTAGCAGTACTCCCTAACGTAACAAAAATCTCCAAAAACAAATCTTATATATATTTTTAAGTAACCTAAATTACAATTATACATAAGTTTTCAAACGTGGCCCGGTGGCGCAACGGTAGCGCGTCTGACTCCAGATCAGAAGGTTGCGTGTTCAAATCACGTCCGGGTCAAAGATGTTACTTTTTGAATTTTGCAGTCTGATTTTATTTACTACTTAAAACTTAAAACAAAGCATTTCATTCTGAAGAAATAAATAAAAATAACCAGTAGATGAGATAGGACAACATGAATGATTTTATAACTTTTTCCCATTTAATATTTCAATTGAAAAACAGTTTGACCCCTGAAAAAAGTTTAGCAATACTTCCAAACGTAACAAAAATCTCCAAAAACAAATTTTATATATATTTTTAAGTAACCTAAATTACAATTATACATAAGTTTTCAAACGTGGCCCGGTGGCGCAACGGTAGCGCGTCTGACTCCAGATCAGAAGGTTGCGTGTTCAAATCACGTCCGGGTCATAGATGTTACTTTTTGAATTTTGCAGTCTGATTTTATTTACTACTTAAAACTTAAAACAAAGCATTTCATTCTGAAGAAATAAATAAAAATAACCAGTAGATGAGATAGGACAACATGAATGATTTTATTACTTTTTCCCATTTAATATTTCAATTGAAAAAAAGTTTGACCCCTGAAAAAAGTTTAGCAGTACTTCCAAACGTAACAAAAATCTCCAAAAACAAATTTTATATATATTTTTAAGTAACTTAAATTACAATTATACATAAGTTTTCAAACGTGGCCCGGTGGCGCAACGGTAGCGCGCCTGACTCCAGATCAGAAGGTTGCGTCTTCAAATCACGTCCGGGTCAAAGATGTTACTTTTTGAATTTTGCAGTCTGAATTTATTTACTACTTAAAACTTAAAACAAAGCATTTCATTCCGAAGAAATAAATAAAAATAACCAGTAGATGAGATAGGACAACATGAATGATTTTATTACTTTTTCCAATTTAATATTTCAATTGAAAAACAGTTTGACCCCTGAAAAAAGTTTAGCAGTACTTCCAAACGTAACAAAAATCTCCAAAAACAAATTTTATATATATTTTTAAGTAACTTAAATTACAATTATACATAAGTTTGCAAACGTGCCCCGGTGGCGCAACGGTAGCGCGTCTGACTCCAGATCAGAAGGTTGCGTGTTCAAATCACGTCCGGGTCAAAGATGTTACTTTTTGAATTTTGCAGTCTGATTTTATTTACTACTTAAAACTTAAAATAAAGCATTTCATTCTGAAGAAATAAATAAAATTAACCAGTAGATGACATAGGACAACATGAATGATTTTATTACTTTTTCCCATTTAATATTTCAATTGAAAAACAGTTTGACCCCTGAAAAAAGTTTAGCAGTACTTCCAAACGTAACAAAAATCTCCAAAAACAAATTTTATATATATTTTTAAGTAACTTAAATTACAATTATACATAAGTTTTCAAACGTGGCCCGGTGGCGCAACGGTAGCGCGTCTGACTCCAGATCAGAAGGTTGCGTGTTCAAATCATGTCCGGGTCAAAGATGTTACTTTTTGAATTTTGCAGTCTGAATTTATTTACTACTTAAAACTTAAAACAAAGCATTTCATTCCGAGGAAATAAATAAAAATAACCAGTAGATGAGATAGGACAACATGAATGATTTTATTACTTTTTCCCATTTAATATTTCAATTGAAAAACAGTTTGACCCCTGAAAAAAGTTTAGCAGTACTTCCAAACGTAACAAAGATCTCCAAAAACAAATTTTATATATATTTTTAAGTAACTTAAATTACAATTATGCATAAGTTTTCAAACATGGCCCGGTGGCGCAACGGTAGCGCGTCTGACTCCAGATCAAAAAGTTACGTGTTCAAATCACGTCCGGGTCAAAGATGTTACTTTTTGAATTTTGCAGTCTGAATTTATTTGCTACTTAAAACTTAAAACAAAGCATTTCCTTCCGAAGAAATGAATAAAAATAACCAGTAGATGATATTAGACAGTATGAATGATTTTATTACTATTTCCCATTTATTATTTCAATTGAAAAACAGTTTGACCCCTGAAAAAAGATAAGTAGTACTTCCAAACGTAACAAAAATCCCCCAAAACATATTTTATATATATTTTTAAGTAACTTAAATTACAATTATTCATAAGTTTTCAAACGTGGCACGGTGGCGCAACGGTAGCGCGTCTGACTCCAGATCAGAAGGTTGCGTGTTCAAATCACGTCCGGGTCAAAGATGTTATTTTTGAATTTTGCAGTCTGATTTTATTTACTACTTAAAACTTAAAACAAAGCATTTCATTCTGAAGAAATAAATAAAAATAACGAGTAGATGAGATAGGACAACATGAATGATTTTATTACTTTTTCCCATTTAATATTTCAATTGAAAAACAGTTTGATCCCTGAAAAAAGTTTAGCAGTACTTCCAAACGTAAAAAAAAATCTCCCAAAACAAATTTTATATATATTTCTAAGTAACTTAAATTACAATTATGCATAAGTTTTCAAACGTGGCCCGGTGGCGCAAAGTCACCGCGTCTGACTCCAGATCAGAAGGTTGCGTGTTCAAGTCACGTCCGGGTCAAAGATGTTACTTTTTGAATTTTGCAGTCTGATTTTATTTACTACTTAAAACTTAAAACAAAGCATTTCATTCTGAAGAAATAAATAAAAATAACCAGTAGATGAGATAGGACAACATGAATGATTTTATTACTTTTTCCCATTTAATATTTCAATTGAAAAACATTTTGACCCCTGAAAAAAGTTTAGCAGTACTTCCAAACGTAACAAAAATCTCCAAAAACAAATTTTTTATATATTTTTAAGTAATTTAAATTAAAATTATACATAAGTTTTCAAACGTGGCCCGGTGGCGCAACGGTAGCGCGTCTGACTCCAGATCAGAAGGTTGCGTGTTCAAATCACGTCCGGGTCAAAGATGTTACTTTTTGAATTTTGCAGTCTGATTTTATTTACTACTTAAAACTTAAAACAAAGCATTTCATTCGAAAGAAATAAATAAAAATAACCAGTAGATGAGATAGGACAACATGAATGATTTTATAACTTTTTCACATTTAATATTTCAATTGAAAAACAGTTTGACCCCTGAAAAAAGTTAAGCAGTACTTCCAAACGTAACAAAAATCTCCAAAAACAAATTTTATATATATTTTTAAGTAACTTAAATTACAATTATACATAAGTTTTCAAACGTGGCCCGGTGGCGCAACGGTAGCGCGTCTGACTCCAGATCAGAAGGTTGCGTGTTCAAATCACGTCCGGGTCAAAGATGTTACTTTTTGAATTTTGCAGTCTGATTTTATTTACTACTTAAAACTTAAAACAAAGCATTTCATTCTGAAGAAATAAATAAAAATAACCAGTAGATGAGATAGGACAACATGAATGATTTTATTACTTTTTCCCATTTAATATTTCAATTGAAAAACATTTTGACCCCTGAAAAAAGTTTAGCAGTACTTCCAAACGTAACAAAAATCTCCAAAAACAAATTTTTTATATATTTTTAAGTAATTTAAATTAAAATTATACATAAGTTTTCAAACGTGGCCCGGTGGCGCAACGGTAGCGCGTCTGACTCCAGATCAGAAGGTTGCGTGTTCAAATCACGTCCGGGTCAAAGATGTTACTTTTTGAATTTTGCAGTCTGATTTTATTTACTACTTAAAACTTAAAACAAAGCATTTCATTCGGAAGAAATAAATAAAAATAACCAGTAGATGAGATAGGACAACATGAATGATTTTATAACTTTTTCCCATTTAATATTTCAATTGAAAAACATTTTGACCCCTGAAAAAAGTTTAGCAGTACTTCCAAACGTAACAAAAATCTCCAAAAACAAATTTTTTATATATTTTTAAGTAATTTAAATTAAAATTATACATAAGTTTTCAAACGTGGCCCGGTGGCGCAACGGTAGCGCGTCTGACTCCAGATCAGAAGGTTGCGTGTTCAAATCACGTCCGGGTCAAAGATGTTACTTTTTGAATTTTGCAGTCTGATTTTATTTACTACTTAAAACTTAAAACAAAGCATTTCATTCTGAAGAAATAAATAAAAATAACCAGTAGATTACTTAGGACAACATGAATGATTTTATTACTTTTTCCCATTTAATATTTCAATTGAAAAACAGTTTGACCCCTGAAAAAAGTTTAGCAATACTTCCAAACGTAACAAAAATCTCCAAAAACAAATTTTATATATATTTTTAAGTAACTTAAATTACAATTATACATAAGTTTTCAAACGTTGCCCGGAGGCGCAACGGTAGCGCGTCTGACTCCAGATCAGAAGGTTGCGTGTTCAAATCCCGTCCGGGTCAAAGATGTTACTTTTTGAATTTTGCAGTCTGATTTTATTTACTACTTAAAACTTAAAACAAAGCATTTCATTCTGAAGAAATAAATAAAAATAACCAGTAGATTACTTAGGACAACATGAATGATTTTATTACTTTTTCCCATTTAATATTTCAATTGAAAAACAGTTTGATCCCTGAAAAAAGTTTAGCAGTACTTCCAAACGTAAAAAAAATCTCCAAAAACAAATTTTATATATATTTCTAAGTAACTTAAATTACAATTATGCATAAGTTTTCAAACGTGGCCCGGTGGCGCAAAGGTAGCGCGTCTGACTCCAGATCAGAAGGTTGCGTGTTCAAATCACGTCCGGGTCAAAGATGTTACTTTTTGAATTTTGCAGTCTGAATTTATTTACTACTTAAAGCTTAAAACAAAGCATTTCATTCTGAAGAAATAAATAAAAATAACCAGTAGATGAGATAGGACAACATGAATGATTTTATTACTTTTTCCCATTTAATATTTCAATTGAAAAACAGTTTGACCCCTGAAAAAAGTTTAGCAATACTTCCAAACGTAACAAAAATCTCCAAAAACAAATTTTATATATATTTTTAAGTAACTTAAATTACAATTATGCATAAGTTTTCAAACGTGGCCCGGTGGCGCAACGGTAGCGCGTCTGACTCCAGATCAGAAGGTTGCGTGTTCAAATCACGTCCGGGTCAAAGATGTTACTTTTTGAATTTTGCAGTCTGATTTTATTTACTACTTAAAACTTAAAACAAAGCATTTCATTCTGAAGAAATAAATAAAAATAACCAGTAGATTACTTAGGACAACATGAATGATTTTATTACTTTTTCCCATTTAATATTTCAATTGAAAAACAGTTTGATCCCTGAAAAAAGTTTAGCAGTACTTCCAAACGTAAAAAAAATCTCCAAAAACAAATTTTATATATATTTCTAAGTTATTTAAATTACAATTATGCATAAGTTTTCAAACGTGGCCCGGTGGCGCAAAGGTAGCGCGTCTGACTCCAGATCAGAAGGTTGCGTGTTCAAATCACTTCCGGGTCAAAGATGTTACTTTTTGAATTTTGCAGTCTGATTTTATTTACTACTTAAAACTTAAAACAAAGCATTTCATTCTGAAGAAATAAATAAAAATAACCAGTAGATGAGATAGGACAACAAGAATGATTTTATTACTTTTTCCCATTTAATATTTCAATTGAAAAACAGTTTGACCCCTGAAAAAAGTTTAGCAGTACTTCCAAACGTAACAAAAATCTCCAAAAACAAATTTTATATATATTTTTAAGTAACTTAAATTACAATTATACATAAGTTTTCAAACGTGGCCCGGTGGCGCAACGGTAGCGCGTCTGACTCCAGCTCAGAAGATTGCGTGTTCAAATCACGTCCGGGTCAAAGATGTTACTTTTTGAATTTTGCAGTCTGATTTTATTTACTACTTAAAACTTAAAACAAAGCATTTCATTCTGAAGAAATAAATAAAAATAACCAGTAGATGAGATAGGACAACATGAATGATTTTATTACTTTTTCCCATTTAATATTTCAATTGAAAAACAGTTTGACCCCTGAAAAAAGTTTAGCAATACTTCCAAACGTAACAAAAATCTCCAAAAACAAATTTTATATATATTTTTAAGTAACTTAAATTACAATTATACATAAGTTTTCAAACGTGGCCCGGTGGCGCAACGGTAGCGCGTCTGACTCCAGATCAGAAGGTTGCGTGTTCAAATCACGTCCGGGGCAAAGTTGTTACTTTTTGAATTTTGCAGTCTGATTTTATTTACTACTTAAAACTTAAAACAAAGCATTTCATTCTGAAGAAATAAATAAAAATAACCAGTAGATTACTTAGGACAACATGAATGATTTTATTACTTTTTCCAATTTAATATTTCAATTGAAAAACAGTTTGACCCCTGAAAAAAGTTTAGCAATTCTTCCAAACGTAACAAAAATCTCCAAAAACAAATTTTATATATATTTTTAAGTAACTTAAATTACAATTATACATAAGTTTTCAAACGTGGCCCGGTGGCGCAACGGTAGCGCGTCTGACTCCAGATCAGAAGGTTGCGTGTTCAAATCACGTCCGGGTCAAAGATGTTACTTTTTGAATATTGCAGTCTGATTTTATTTACTACTTAAAACTTAAAACAAAGCATTTCATTCTGAAGAAATAAATAAAAATAACCAGTAGATTACTTAGGACAACATGAATGATTTTATTACTTTTTCCCATTTAATATTTCAATTGAAAAACAGTTTGATCCCTGAAAAAAGTTTAGCAGTACTTCCAAACGTAAAAAAAATCTCCAAAAACAAATTTTATATATATTTCTAAGTAACTTAAATTACAATTATGCATAAGTTTTCAAACGTGGCCCGGTGGCGCAAAGGTAGCGCGTCTGACTCCAGATCAGAAGGTTGCGTGTTCAAATCACGTCCGGGTCAAAGATGTTACTTTTTGAATTTTGCAGTCTGAATTTATTTACTACTTAAAACTTAAAACAAAGCATTTCATTCTGAAGAAATAAATAAAAATAACCAGTAGATGAGATAGGACAACATGAATGATTTTATTACTTTTTCCCATTTAATATTTCAATTGAAAAACAGTTTGACCCCTGAAAAAAGTTTAGCAATACTTCCAAACGTAACAAAAATCTCCAAAAACAAATTTTATATATATTTTTAAGTAACTTAAATTACAATTATACATAAGTTTTCAAACGTGGCCCGTTGGCGCAACGGTAGCGCGTCTGACTCCAGATCAGAAGGTTGCGTGTTCAAATCACGTCCGGGTCAAAGATGTTACTTTTTGAATTTTGCAGTCTGATTTTATTTACTACTTAAAACTTAAAACAAAGCATTTCATTCTGAAGAAATAAATAAAAATAACCAGTAGATTACTTAGGACAACATGAATGATTTTATTACTTTTTCCCATTTAATATTTCAATTCAAAAACAGTTTGATCCCTGAAAAAAGTTTAGCAGTACTTCCAAACGTAAAAAAAATCTCCAAAAACAAATTTTATATATATTTCTAAGTTATTTAAATTACAATTATGCATAAGTTTTCAAACGTGGCCCGGTGGCGCAAAGGTAGCGCGTCTGACTCCAGATCAGAAGGTTGCGTGTTCAAATCACGTCCGGGTCAAAGATGTTACTTTTTGAATTTTGCAGTCTGAATTTTTTTACTACTTAAAACTTAAAACAAAGCATTTCATTCTGAAGAAATAAATAAAAATAACCAGTAGATGAGATAGGACAACATGAATGATTTTATTACTTTTTCCCATTTAATATTTCAATTGAAAAACAGTTTGACCCCTGAAAAAAGTTTAGCAGTACTTCCTAACGTAACAAAAATCTCCAAAAACAAATTTTATATATATTTTTAAGTAACTTAAATTACAATTATACATAAGTTTTCAAACGTGGCCCGGTGGCGCAACGGTAGCGCGTCTGACTCCAGATCAGAAGGTTGCGTGTTCAAATCACGTCCGGGTCAAAGATGTTACTTTTTGAATTTTGCAGTCTGATTTTATTTACTACTTAAAACTTAAAACAAAGCATTTCATTCTGAAGAAATAAATAAAAATAACCAGTAGATGAGATAGGACAACATGAATGATTTTATTACTTTTTCCCATTTAATATTTCAATTGAAAAACATTTTGACCCCTGAAAAAAGTTTAGCAGTACTTCCAAACGTAACAAAAATCTCCAAAAACAAATTTTATATATATTTTTAAGTAATTTAAATTAAAATTATACATAAGTTTTCAAACGTGGCCCGGTGGCGCAACGGTAGCGCGTCTGACTCCAGATCAGAAGGTTGCGTGTTCAAATCACGTCCGGTCAAAGATGTTACTTTTTGAATTTTGCAGTCTGATTTTATTTACTACTTAAAACTTAAAACAAAGCATTTCATTCTGAAGAAATAAATAAAAATAACCAGTAGATGAGATAGGGCAACAAGAATGATTTTATTACTTTTTCCCATTTAATATTTCAATTGAAAAACAGTTTGACCCCTGAAAAAAGTTTAGCAGTACTTCCAAACGTAACAAAAATCTCCAAAAACAAATTTTATATATATTTTTAAGTAACTTAAATTACAATTATACATAAGTTTTCAAACGTGGCCCGGTGGCGCAACGGTGGCGCTTCTGACTCCAGATCAGAAGATTGCGTGTTCAAATCACGTCCGGGTCAAAGATGTTACTTTTTGAATTTTGCAGTCTGATTTTATTTACTACTTAAAACTTAAAACAAAGCATTTCATTCTTAAGAAATAAATAAAAATAACCAGTAGATGAGATAGGACAACATGAATGATTTTATTACTTTTTCCCATTTAATATTTCAATTGAAAAACAGTTTGATCCCTGAAAAAAGTTTAGCAGTACTTCCAAACGTAAAAAAAATCTCCAAAAACAAGTTTTATATATATTTCTAAGTAACTTAAATTACAATTATGCATAAGTTTTCAAACGTGGCCCGGTGGCGCAAAGGTAGCGCGTCTGACTCCAGATCGGAAGGTTGCGTGTTCAAATCACGTCCGGGTCAAAGATGTTACTTTTTGAATTTTGCAGTCTGAATTTATTTACTACTTAAAACTTAAAACAAAGCATTTCATTCTGAAGAAATAAATAAAAATAACCAGTAGATGAGATAGGACAACATGAATGATTTTATTACTTTTTCCCATTTAATATTTCAATTGAAAAAAAGTTTGACCCCAGAAAAAAGTTTAGCAGTACTTCCTAACGTAACAAAAATCTCCAAAAACAAATTTTATATATATTTTTAAGTAACTTAAATTACAATTATACATAAGTTTTCAAACGTGGCCCGGTGGCGCAACGGTAGCGCGTCTGACTCCAGATCAGAAGGTTGCGTGTTCAAATCACGTCCGGGTCAAAGATGTTACTTTTTGAATTTTGCAGTCTGATTTTATTTACTACTTAAAACTTAAAACAAAGCATTTCATTCGGAAGAAATAAATAAAAATAACCAGTAGATGAGATAGGACAACATGAATGATTTTATTACTTTTTCCCATTTAATATTTCAATTGAAAAACATTTTGACCCCTGAAAAAAGTTTAGCAGTACTTCCAAACGTAACAAAAATCTCCAAAATCAAATTTTATATATATTTTTAAGTAATTTAAATTACAATTATACATAAGTTTTCAAACGTGGCCCGGTGGCGCAACGGTAGCGCGTCTGACTCCAGAGCAGAAGGTTGCGTGTTCAAATCACGTCCGGGTCAAAGATGTTACTTTTTGAATTTTGCAGTCTGATTTTATTTACTACTTAAAACTTAAAACAAAGCATTTCATTCTGAAGAAATAAATAAAAATAACCAGTAGATTACTTAGGACAACATGAATGATTTTACTACTTTTTCCCATTTAATATTTCAATTGAAAAACAGTTTGATCCCTGAAAAAAGTTTAGCAGTACTTCCAAACGTAAAAAAAATCTCCAAAAACAAATTTTATATATATTTCTAAGTAACTTAAATTACAATTATGCATAAGTTTTCAAACGTGGCCCGGTGGCGCAAAGGTAGCGCGTCTGACTCCAGATCAGAAGGTTGCGTGTTCAAATCACGTCCGGGTCAAAGATGTTACTTTTTGAATTTTGCAGTTTGAATTTATTTACTACTTAAAACTTAAAACAAAGCATTTCATTCTGAAAAAATAAATAAAAATAACCAGTAGATGAGAGAGGACAACATGAATGATTTTATTACTTTTTCCCATTTAATATTTCAATTGAAAAACAGTTTGACCCCTGAAAAAAGTTTAGCAATACTTCCAAACGTAACAAAAATCTCCAAAAACAAATTTTATATATATTTTTAAGTAACTTAAATTACAATTATACATAAGTTTTCAAACGTGGCCCGGTGGCGCAACGGTAGCGCGTCTGACTCCAGATCAGAAGGTTGCGTGTTCAAATCACGTCCGGGGCAAAGATGTTACTTTTTGAATTTTGCAGTCTGATTTTATTTACTACCTAAAACTTAAAACAAAGCATTTCATTCTGAAGAAATAAATAAAAATAACCAGTAGATTACTTAGGACAACATGAATGATTTTATTACTTTTTCCCATTTAATATTTCAATTGAAAAACAGTTTGACCCCTGAAAAAAGTTTAGCAATTCTTCCAAACGTAACAAAAATCTCCAAAAACAAATTTTATATATATTTTTAAGTAACTTAAATTACAATTATACATAAGTTTTCAAACGTGGCCCGGTGGCGCAACGGTAGCGCGTCTGACTCCAGATCAGAAGGTTGCGTGTTCAAATCACGTCCGGGTCAAAGATGTTACTTTTTGAATTTTGCAGTCTGATTTTGTTTACTACTTAAAACTTAAAACAAAGCATTTCATTCTGAAGAAATAAATAAAAATAACCAGTAGATTACTTAGGACAACATGAATGATTTTATTACTTTTTCCCATTTAATATTTCAATTGAAAAACAGTTTGATCCTTGAAAAAAGTTTAGCAGTACTTCCAAACGTAAAAAAAATCTCCAAAAACAAATTTTATATATATTTCTAAGTAACTTAAATTACAATTATGCATAAGTTTTCAAACGTGGCCCGGGGGCGCAAAGGTAGCGCGTCTGACTCCAGATCAGAAGGTTGCGTGTTCAAATCACGTCCGGGTCAAAGATGTTACTTTTTGAATTTTGCAGTCTGAATTTATTTACTACTTAAAACTTAAAACAATGCATTTCATTCTGAAGAAATAAATAAAAATAACCAGTAGATGAGATAGGACAACATGAATGATTTTATTACTTTTTCCCATTTAATATTTCAATTGAAAAACAGTTTGACCCCTGAAAAAAGTTTAGCAATACTTCCAAACGTAACAAAAATCTCCAAAAACAAATTTTATATATATTTTTAAGTAACTTAAATTACAATTATACATAAGTTTTCAAACATGGCCCGGTGGCGCAACGGTAGCGCGTCTGACTCCAGATCAGAAGGTTGCGTGTTCAAATCACGTCCGGGTCAAAGATGTTACTTTTTGAATTTTGCAGTCTGATTTTATTTACTACTTAAAACTTAAAACAAAGCATTTCATTCTGAAGAAATAAATAAAAATAACCAGTAGATTACTTAGGACAACATGAATGATTTTATTACTTTTTCCCATTTAATATTTCAATTGAAAAACAGTTTGATCCCTGAAAAAAGTTTAGCAGTACTTCCAAACGTAAAAAAAATCTCCAAAAACAAATTTTATATATATTTCTAAGTTATTTAAATTACAATTATGCATAAGTTTTCAAACGTGGCCCGGTGGCGCAAAGGTAGCGCGTCTGACTCCAGATCAGAAGGTTGCGTGTTCAAATCACGTCCGGGTCAAAGATGTTACTTTTTGAATTTTGCAGTCTGAATTTTTTTACTACTTAAAACTTAAAACAAAGCATTTCATTCTGAAGAAATAAATAAAAATAACCAGTAGATGAGATAGGACAACATGAATGATTTTATTACTTTTTCCCATTTAATATTTCAATTGAAAAACAGTTTGACCCCTGAAAAAAGTTTAGCAGTACTTCCTAACGTAACAAAAATCTCCAAAAACCAATTTTATATATATTTTTAAGTAACTTAAATTACAATTATACTTAAGTTTTCAAACGTGGCCCGGTGGCGCAACGGTAGCGCGTCTGACTCCAGATCAGAAGGTTGCGTGTTCAAATCACGTCCGGGTCAAAGATGTTACTTTTTGAATTTTGCAGTCTGATTTTATTTACTACTTAAAACTTAAAACAAAGCATTTCATTCTGAAGAAATAAATAAAAATAACCAGTAGATGATATAGGACAACATGAATGATTTTATTACTTTTTCCCATTTAATATTTCAATTGAAAAACAGTTTGACCCCTGAAAAAAGTTTAGCAATACTTCCAAACGTAACAAAAATCTCCAAAAACAAATTTTATATATATTTTTAAGTAACTTAAATTACAATTATACATAAGTTTTCAAACGTGGCCCGGTGGCGCAACGGTAGCGCGTCTGACTCCAGATCAGAAGGTTGCGTGTTCAAATCACGTCCGGGTCAAAGATGTTACTTTTTGAATTTTGCAGTCTGATTTTATTTACTACTTAAAACTTAAAACAAAGCATTTCATTCTGAAGAAATAAATAAAAATAACCAGTAGATTACTTAGGACAACATGAATGATTTTATTACTTTTTCCCATTTAATATTTCAATTGAAAAACAGTTTGTCCCCTAAAAAAAGTTTAGCAATACTTCCAAACGTAACAAAAATCTCCAAAAACAAATTTTATATATATTTTTAAGTAACTTAAATTACAATTATGCATAAGTTTCAAACGTGGCCCGGTGGCGCAAAGGTAGCGCGTCTGACTCCAGATCAGAAGGTTGCGTGTTCAAATCACGTCCAGGTCAAAGATGTTACTTTTTGAATTTTGCAGTCTGAATTTATTTACTACTTAAAACTTAAAACAAAGCATTTCATTCTGAAGAAATAAATAAAAATAACCAGTAGATGAGATAGGACAACATGATTGATTTTATTACTTTTTCCCATTTTATATTTCAATTGAAAAACAGTTTGACCCCTGAAAAAAGTTTAGCAGTACTTCCTAACGTAACAAAAATCTCCGAAAACAAATTTTATATATATTTTTAAGTAACTTAAATTACAATTATACATAAGTTATCAAACGTGGCCCGGTGGCGCAACGGTAGCGCGTCTGACTCCAGATCGGAAGGTTGCGTGTTCAAATCACGTCCGGGTCAAAGATGTTACTTTTTGAATTTTGCAGTCTGAATTTATTTACTACTTAAAACTTAAAACAAAGCATTTCATTCTGAAGAAATAAATAAAAATAACCAGTAGATGAGATAGGACAACATGAATGATTTTATTACTTTTTCCCATTTAATATTTCAATTGAAGAACAGTTTGACCCCTGAAAAAAGTTTAGCAGTACTTCCTAACGTAACAAAAATCTCCAAAAACAAATTTTATATATATTTTTAAGTAACTTAAATTACAATTATACATAAGTTTTCAAACGTGGCCCGGTGGCGCAACGGTAGCGCGTCTGACTCCAGATCAGAAGGTTGCGTGTTCAAATCACGTCCGGGTCAAAGATGTTACTTTTTGAATTTTGCAGTCTGATTTTATTTACTACTTAAAACTTAAAACAAAGCATTTCATTCGGAAGAAATAAATAAAAATAACCAGTAGATGAGATAGGACAACATGAATGATTTTATTACTTTTTCCCATTTAATATTTCAATTGAAAAACATTTTGACCCCTGAAAAAAGTTTAGCAGTACTTCCAAACGTAACAAAAATCTCCAAAATCAAATTTTATATATATTTTTAAGTAATTTAAATTACAATTATACATAAGTTTTCAAACGTGGCCCGGTGGCGCAACGGTAGCGCGTCTGACTCCAGATCAGAAGGTTGCGTGTTCAAATCACGTCCGGGTCAAAGATGTTACTTTTTGAATTTTGCAGTCTGATTTTATTTACTACTTAAAACTTAAAACAAAGCATTTCATTCTGAAGAAATAAATAAAAATAACCAGTAGATTACTTAGGACAACATGAATGATTTTATTACTTTTTCCCATTTAATATTTCAATTGAAAAACAGTTTGATCCCTGAAAAAAGTTTAGCAGTACTTCCAAACGTAAAAAAATCTCCAAAAACAAATTTTATATATATTTCTAAGTAACTTAAATTACAATTATGCATAAGTTTTCAAACGTGGCCCGGTGGCGCAAAGGTAGCGCGTCTGACTCCAGATCAGAAGGTTGCGTGTTCAAATCACGTCCGGGTCAAAGATGTTACTTTTTGAATTTTGCAGTCTGAATTTATTTACTACTTAAAACTTAAAACAAAGCATTTCATTCTGAAAAAATAAATAAAAATAACCAGTAGATGAGATAGGACAACATGAATGATTTTATTACTTTTTCCCATTTAATATTTCAATTGAAAAACAGTTTGACCCCTGAAAAAAGTTTAGCAATACTTCCAAACGTAACAAAAATCTCCAAAAACAAATTTTATATATATTTTTAAGTAACTTAAATTACAATTATACATAAGTTTTCAAACGTGGCCCGGTGGCGCAACGGTAGCGCGTCTGACTCCAGATCAGAAGGTTGCGTGTTCAAATCACGTCCGGATCAAAGATGTTACTTTTTGAATTTTGCAGTCTGATTTTATTTACGACTTAAAACTTAAAACAAAGCATTTCATTCTGAAGAAATAAATAAAAATAACCAGTAGATTACTTAGGACAACATGAATGATTTTATTACTTTTTCCCATTTAATATTTCAATTGAAAAACAGTTTGACCCCTGAAAAAAGTTTAGCAGTACTTCCAAACGTAACAAAAATCTCCAAAAACAAATTTTATATATATTTCTAAGTAACTTAAATTACAATTATGCATAAGTTTTCAAACGTGGCCCGGTGGCGCAAAGGTAGCGCGTCTGACTCCAGATCAGAAGGTTGCGTGTTCAAATCACGTCCGGGTCAAAGATGTTACTTTTTGAATTTTGCAGTCTGAATTTATTTACTACTTAAAACTTAAAACAAAGCATTTCATTCTGAAGAAATGAATAAAAATAACCAGTAGATGAGATAGGACAAATTGAATGATTTTATTACTTTTTCCAATTTAATATTTCAATTGAAAAACAGTTTGACCCCTGAAAAAAGTTTAGCAATACTTCCAAACGTAACAAAAATCTCCAAAAACAAATTTTATATATATTTTTAAGTAACTTAAATTACAATTATACATAAGTTTTCAAACGTGGCCCGGTGGCGCAACGGTAGCGCGTCTGACTCCAGATCAGAAGGTTGCGTGTTCAAATCACGTCCGGGTCAAAGATGTTACTTTTTGAATTTTGCAGTCTGATTTTATTTACTACTTAAAACTTAAAACAAAGTATTTCATTCTGAAGAAATAAATAAAAATAACCAGTAGATTACTTAGGACAACATGAATGATTTTATTACTTTTTCCCATTTAATATTTCAATTGAAAAACAGTTTGATCCCTGAAAAAAGTTTAGCAGTACTTCCAAACGTAAAAAAAATCTCCAAAAACAAGTTTTATATATATTTCTAAGTAACTTAAATTACAATTATGCATAAGTTTTCAAACGTGGCCCGGTGGCGCAAAGGTAGCGCGTCTGACTCCAGATCGGAAGGTTGCGTGTTCAAATCACGTCCGGGTCAAAGATGTTACTTTTTGAATTTTGCAGTCTGAATTTATTTACTACTTAAAACTTAAAACAAAGCATTTCATTCTGAAGAAATAAATAAAAATAACCAGTAGATGAGATAGGACAACATGAATGATTTTATTACTTTTTCCCATTTAATATTTCAATTGAAAAACAGTTTGACCCCTGAAAAAAGTTTAGCAGTACTTCCTAACGTAACAAAAATCTCCAAAAACAAATTTTATATATATTTTTAAGTAACTTAAATTACAATTATACATAAGTTTTCAAACGTGGCCCGGTGGCGCAACGGTAGCGCGTCTGACTCCAGATCAGAAGGTTGCGTGTTCAAATCACGTCCGGGTCAAAGATGTTACTTTTTGAATTTTGCAGTCTGATTTTATTTACTACTTAAAACTTAAAACAAAGCATTTCATTCGGAAGAAATAAATAAAAATAACCAGTAGATGAGATAGGACAACATGAATGATTTTATTACTTTTTCCCATTTAATATTTCAATTGAAAAACATTTTGACCCCTGAAAAAAGTTTAGCAGTACTTCCAAACGTAACAAAAATCTCCAAAATCAAATTTTATATATATTTTTAAGTAATTTAAATTACAATTATACATAAGTTTTCAAACGTGGCCCGGTGGCGCAACGGTAGCGCGTCTGACTCCAGATCAGAAGGTTGCGTGTTCAAATCACGTCCGGGTCAAAGATGTTACTTTTTGAATTTTGCAGTCTGATTTTATTTACTACTTAAAACTTAAAACAAAGCATTTCATTCTGAAGAAATAAATAAAAATAACCAGTAGATTACTTAGGACAACATGAATGATTTTACTACTTTTTCCCATTTAATATTTCAATTGAAAAACAGTTTGACCCCTGAAAAAAGTTTAGCAATACTTCCAAACGTAACAAAAATCTCCAAAAACAAATTTTATATATATTTTTAAGTAACTTAAATTACAATTATACATAAGTTTTCAAACGTGGCCCGGTGGCGCAACGGTAGCGCGTCTGACTCCAGATCAGAAGGTTGCGTGTTCAAATCACGTCCGGGTCAAAGATGTTACTTTTTGAATTTTGCAGTCTGATTTTATTTACGACTTAAAACTTAAAACAAAGCATTTCATTCTGAAGAAATAAATAAAAATAACCAGTAGATTACTTAGGACAACATGAATGATTTTATTACTTTTTCCCATTTAATATTTCAATTGAAAAACAGTTTGATCCCTGAAAAAAGTTTAGCAGTACTTCCAAACGTAAAAAAAATCTCCAAAAACAAATTTTATATATATTTCTAAGTTATTTAAATTACAATTATGCATATGTTTTCAAACGTGGCCCGGTGGCGCAAAGGTAGCGCGTCTGACTCCAGATCAGAAGGTTGCGTGTTCAAATCACGTCCGGGTCAAAGATGTTACTTTTTGAATTTTGCAGTCTGATTTTATTTACTACTTAAAACTTAAAACAAAGCATTTCATTCTGAAGAAATAAATAAAAATAACCAGTAGATGAGATAGGACAACAAGAATGATTTTATTACTTTTTCCCATTTAATATTTCAATTGAAAAACAGTTTGACCCCTGAAAAAAGTTTAGCAGTACTTCCAAACGTAACAAAAATCTCCAAAAACAAATTTTATATATATTTCTAAGTAACTTAAATTACAATTATGCATAAGTTTTCAAACGTGGCCCGGTGGCGCAAAGGTAGCGCGTCTGACTCCAGATCAGAAGGTTGCGTGTTCAAATCACGTCCGGGTCAAAGATGTTACTTTTTGAATTTTGCAGTCTGAATTTATTTACTACTTAAAACTTAAAACAAAGCATTTCATTCTGAAGAAATGAATAAAAATAACCAGTAGATGAGATAGGACAAATTGAATGATTTTATTACTTTTTCCAATTTAATATTTCAATTGAAAAACAGTTTGACCCCTGAAAAAAGTTTAGCAATACTTCCAAACGTAACAAAAATCTCCAAAAACAAATTTTATATATATTTTTAAGTAACTTAAATTACAATTATACATAAGTTTTCAAACGTGGCCCGGTGGCGCAACGGTAACGCGTCTGACTCCAGATCAGAAGGTTGCGTGTTCAAATCACGTCCGGGTCAAAGATGTTACTTTTTGAATTTTGCAGTCTGATTTTATTTACTACTTAAAACTTAAAACAAAGCATTTCATTCTGAAGAAATAAATAAAAATAACCAGTAGATTACTTAGGACAACATGAATGATTTTATTACTTTTTCCCATTTAATATTTCAATTGAAAAACAGTTTGATCCCTGAAAAAAGTTTAGCAGTACTTCCAAACGTAAAAAAAATCTCCAAAAACAAATTTTATATATATTTCTAAGTTATTTAAATTACAATTATGCATAAGTTTTCAAACGTGGCCCGGTGGCGCAAAGGTAGCGCGTCTGACTCCAGATCAGAAGGTTGCGTGTTCAAATCACGTCCGGGTCAAAGATGTTACTTTTTGAATTTTGCAGTCTGAATTTTTTTACTACTTAAAACTTAAAACAAAGCATTTCATTCTGAAGAAATGAATAAAAATAACCAGTAGATGAGATAGGACAAATTGAATGATTTTATTACTTTTTCCAATTTAATATTTCAATTGAAAAACAGTTTGACCCCTGAAAAAAGTTTAGCAATACTTCCAAACGTAACAAAAATCTCCAAAAACAAATTTTATATATATTTTTAAGTAACTTAAATTACAATTATACATAAGTTTTCAAACGTGGCCCGGTGGCGCAACGGTAACGCGTCTGACTCCAGATCAGAAGGTTGCGTGTTCAAATCACGTCCGGGTCAAAGATGTTACTTTTTGAATTTTGCAGTCTGATTTTATTTACTACTTAAAACTTAAAACAAAGCATTTCATTCTGAAGAAATAAATAAAAATAACCAGTAGATTACTTAGGACAACATGAATGATTTTATTACTTTTTCCCATTTAATATTTCAATTGAAAAACAGTTTGATCCCTGAAAAAAGTTTAGCAGTACTTCCAAACGTAAAAAAAATCTCCAAAAACAAATTTTATATATATTTCTAAGTTATTTAAATTACAATTATGCATAAGTTTTCAAACGTGGCCCGGTGGCGCAAAGGTAGCGCGTCTGACTCCAGATCAGAAGGTTGCGTGTTCAAATCACGTCCGGGTCAAAGATGTTACTTTTTGAATTTTGCAGTCTGAATTTTTTTACTACTTAAAACTTAAAACAAAGCATTTCATTCTGAAGAAATAAATAAAAATAACCAGTAGATGAGATAGGACAACATGAATGATTTTATTACTTTTTCCCATTTAATATTTCAATTGAAAAACAGTTTGACCCCTGAAAAAAGTTTAGCAGTACTTCCAAACGTAACAAAAATCTCCAAAAACAAATTTTATATATATTTCTAAGTAACTTAAATTACAATTATGCATAAGTTTTCAAACGTGGCCCGGTGGCGCAAAGGTAGCGCGTCTGACTCCAGATCAGAAGGTTGCGTGTTCAAATCACGTCCGGGTCAAAGATGTTACTTTTTGAATTTTGCAGTCTGAATTTATTTACTACTTAAAACTTAAAACAAAGCATTTCATTCTGAAGAAATAAATAAAAATAACCAGTAGATGAGATAGGACAACATGAATGATTTTATTACTTTTTCCCATTTAATATTTCAATTGAAAAACAGTTTGACCCCTGAAAAAAGTTTAGCAATACTTCCAAACGTAACAAAAATCTCCAAAAACAAATTTTATATATATTTTTAAGTAACTTAAATTACAATTATACATAAGTTTTCAAACGTGGCCCGGTGGCGCAACGGTAGCGCGTCTGACTCCAGATCAGAAGGTTGCGTGTTCAAATCACGTCCGGGTCAAAGATGTTACTTTTTGAATTTTGCAGTCTGATTTTATTTACTACTTAAAACTTAAAACAAAGCATTTCATTCTGAAGAAATAAATAAAAATAACCAGTAGATTACTTAGGACAACATGAATGATTTTATTACTTTTTCCCATTTAATATTTCAATTGAAAAACAGTTTGATCCCTGAAAAAAGTTTAGCAGTACTTCCAAACGTAAAAAAAATCTCCAAAAACAAATTTTATATATATTTCTAAGTTATTTAAATTACAATTATGCATAAGTTTTCAAACGTGGCCCGGTGGCGCAAAGGTAGCGCGTCTGACTCCAGATCAAAAGGTTGCGTGTTCAAATCACGTCCGGGTCAAAGATGTTACTTTTTGAATTTTGCAGTCTGAATTTTTTTACTACTTAAAACTTAAAACAAAGCATTTCATTCAGAAGAAATAAATAAAAATAACCAGTAGATGAGATAGGACAACATGAATGATTTTATTACTTTTTCCCATTTAATATTTCAATTGAAAAACAGTTTGACCCCTGAAAAAAGTTTAGCAGTACTTCCTAACGTAACAAAAATCTCCAAAAACAAATTTTATATATATTTTTAAGTAACTTAAATTACAATTATACATAAGTTTTCAAACGTGGCCCGGTGGCGCAACGGTAGCGCGTCTGACTCCAGATCAGAAGGTTGCGTGTTCAAATCACGTCCGGGTCAAAGATGTTACTTTTTGAATTTTGCAGTCTGATTTTATTTACTACTTAAAACTTAAAACAAAGCATTTCATTCTGAAGAAATAAATAAAAATAACCAGTAGATGATATAGGACAACATGAATGATTTTATTACTTTTTCCCATTTAATATTTCAATTGAAAAACAGTTTGACCCCTGAAAAAAGTTTAGCAGTACTTCCTAACGTAACAAAAATCTCCAAAAACAAATTTTATATATATTTTTAAGTAACTTAAATTACAATTATACATAAGTTTTCAAACGTGGCCCGGTGGCGCAACGGTAGCGCGTCTGACTCCAGATCAGAAGGTTGCGTGTTCTAATCACGTCCGGGTCAAAGATGTTACTTTTTGAATTTTGCAGTCTGATTTTATTTACTACTTAAAACTTAAAACAAAGCATTTCATTCTGAAGAAATAAATAAAAATAACCAGTAGATGATATAGGACAACATGAATGATTTTATTACTTTTTCCCATTTAATATTTCAATTGAAAAACAGTTTGACCCCTGAAAAAAGTTTAGCAATACTTCCAAACGTAACAAAAATCTCCAAAAACAAATTTTATATATATTTTTAAGTAACTTAAATTACAATTATACATAAGTTTTCAAACGTGGCCCGGTGGCGCAACGGTAGCGCGTCTGACTCCAGATCAGAAGGTTGCGTGTTCAAATCACGTCCGGGTCAAAGATGTTACTTTTTGAATTTTGCAGTCTGATTTTATTTACTACTTAAAACTTAAAACAAAGCATTTCATTCTGAAGAAATAAATAAAAATAACCAGTAGATTACTTAGGACAACATGAATGATTTTATTACTTTTTCCCATTTAATATTTCAATTGAAAAACAGTTTGATCCCTGAAAAAAGTTTAGCAGTACTTCCAAACGTAAAAAAAATCTCCAAAAACAAATTTTATATATATTTCTAAGTTATTTAAATTACAATTATGCATAAGTTTTCAAACGTGGCCCGGTGGCGCAAAGGTAGCGCGTCTGACTCCAGATCAGAAGGTTGCGTGTTCAAATCACGTCCGGGTCAAAGATGTTACTTTTTGAATTTTGCAGTCTGAATTTTTTTACTACTTAAAACTTAAAACAAAGCATTTCATTCTGAAGAAATAAATAAAAATAACCAGTAGATGAGATAGGACAACATGAATGATTTTATTACTTTTTCCCATTTAATATTTCAATTGAAAAACAGTTTGACCCCTGAAAAAAGTTTAGCAGTACTTCCAAACGTAACAAAAATCTCCAAAAACAAATTTTATATATATTTCTAAGTAACTTAAATTACAATTATGCATAAGTTTTCAAACGTGGCCCGGTGGCGCAAAGGTAGCGCGTCTGACTCCAGATCAGAAGGTTGCGTGTTCAAATCACGTCCGGGTCAAAGATGTTACTTTTTGAATTTTGCAGTCTGAATTTATTTACTACTTAAAACTTAAAACAAAGCATTTCATTCTGAAGAAATAAATAAAAATAACCAGTAGATGAGATAGGACAACATGAATGATTTTATTACTTTTTCCCATTTAATATTTCAATTGAAAAACAGTTTGACCCCTGAAAAAAGTTTAGCAATACTTCCAAACGTAACAAAAATCTCCAAAAACAAATTTTATATATATTTTTAAGTAACTTAAATTACAATTATACATAAGTTTTCAAACGTGGCCCGGTGGCGCAACGGTAGCGCGTCTGACTCCAGATCAGAAGGTTGCGTGTTCAAATCACGTCCGGGTCAAAGATGTTACTTTTTGAATTTTGCAGTCTGATTTTATTTACTACTTAAAACTTAAAACAAAGCATTTCATTCTGAAGAAATAAATAAAAATAACCATTAGATTACTTAGGACAACATGAATGATTTTATTACTTTTTCCCATTTAATATTTCAATTGAAAAACAGTTTGATCCCTGAAAAAAGTTTAGCAGTACTTCCAAACGTAAAAAAAATCTCCAAAAACAAATTTTATATATATTTCTAAGTTATTTAAATTACAATTATGCATAAGTTTTCAAACGTGGCCCGGTGGCGCAAAGGTAGCGCGTCTGACTCCAGATCAAAAGGTTGCGTATTCAAATCACGTCCGGGTCAAAGATGTTACTTTTTGAATTTTGCAGTCTGAATTTTTTTACTACTTAAAACTTAAAACAAAGCATTTCATTCAGAAGAAATAAATAAAAATAACCAGTAGATGAGATAGGACAACATGAATGATTTTATTACTTTTTCCCATTTAATATTTCAATTGAAAAACAGTTTGACCCCTGAAAAAAGTTTAGCAGTACTTCCTAACGTAACAAAAATCTCCAAAAACAAATTTTATATATATTTTTAAGTAACTTAAATTACAATTATACATAAGTTTTCAAACGTGGCCCGGTGGCGCAACGGTAGCGCGTCTGACTCCAGATCAGAAGGTTGCGTGTTCAAATCACGTCCGGGTCAAAGATGTTACTTTTTGAATTTTGCAGTCTGATTTTATTTACTACTTAAAACTTAAAACAAAGCATTTCATTCTGAAGAAATAAATAAAAATAACCAGTAGATGATATAGGACAACATGAATGATTTTATTACTTTTTCCCATTTAATATTTCAATTGAAAAACAGTTTGACCCCTGAAAAAAGTTTAGCAATACTTCCAAACGTAACAAAAATCTCCAAAAACAAATTTTATATATATTTTTAAGTAACTTAAATTACAATTATACATAAGTTTTCAAACGTGGCCCGGTGGCGCAACGGTAGCGCGTTTGACTCCAGATCAGAAGGTTGCGTGTTCAAATCACGTCCGGGTCAAAGATGTTACTTTTTGAATTTTGCAGTCTGATTTTATTTACTACTTAAAACTTAAAACAAAGCATTTCATTCTGAAGAAATAAATAAAAATAACCAGTAGATTACTTAGGACAACATGAATGATTTTATTACTTTTTCCCATTTAATATTTCAATTGAAAAACAGTTTGTCCCCTAAAAAAAGTTTAGCAATACTTCCAAACGTAACAAAAATCTCCAAAAACAAATTTTATATATATTTTTAAGTAACTTAAATTACAATTATACATAAGTTTTCAAACGTGGCCCGGTGGCGCAACGGTAGCGCGTCTGACTCCAGATCAGAAGGTTGCGTGTTCAAATCACGTCCGGGTCAAAGATGTTACTTTTTGAATTTTGCAGTCTGATTTTATTTACTACTTAAAACTTAAAACAAAACATTTCATTCTGAAGAAATAAATAAAAATAACCAGTAGATTACTTAGGACAACATGAATGATTTTATTACTTTTTCCCATTTAATATTTCAATTGAAAAACAGTTTGATCCCTGAAAAAAGTTTAGCAGTACTTCCAAACGTAAAAAAAATCTCCAAAAACAAATTTTATATATATTTCTAAGTAACTTAAATTACAATTATGCATAAGTTTCAAACGTGGCCCGGTGGCGCAAAGGTAGCGCGTCTGACTCCAGATCAGAAGGTTGCGTGATCAAATCACGTCCAGGTCAAAGATGTTACTTTTTGAATTTTGCAGTCTGAATTTATTTACTACTTAAAACTTAAAACAAAGCATTTCATTCTGAAGAAATAAATAAAAATAACCAGTAGATGAGATAGGACAACATGAATGATTTTATTACTTTTTCCCATTTTATATTTCAATTGAAAAACAGTTTGACCCCTGAAAAAAGTTTAGCAGTACTTCCTAACGTAACAAAAATCTCCGAAAACAAATTTTATAGATATTTTTAAGTAACTTAAATTACAATTATACATAAGTTTTCAAACGTGGCCCGGTGGCGCAACGGTAGCGCGTCTGACTCCAGATCAGAAGGTTTCGTGTTCAAATCACGTCCGGGTCAAAGATGTTACTTTTTGAATTTTGCAGTCTGATTTTATTTACTACTTAAAACTTAAAACAAAGCATTTCATTCTGAAGAAATAAATAAAAATAACCAGTAGATGAGACAGGGCAACAAGAATGATTTTATTACTTTTTCCCATTTAATATTTCAATTGAAAAACAGTTTGACCCCAGAAAAAAGTTTAGCAGTACTTCCAAACGTAACAAAAATCTCCAAAAACAAATTTTATATATATTTTTAAGTAACTTAAATTACAATTATACATAAGTTTTCAAACGTGGCCCGGTGGCTCAACGGTAGCGCTTCTGACTCCAGATCAGAAGATTGCGTGTTCAAATCACGTCCGGGTCAAAGATGTTACTTTTTGAATTTTGCAGTCTGATTTTATTTACTACTTAAAACTTAAAACAAAGCAGTTCATTCTGAAGAAATAAATAAAAATAACCAGTAGATGAGATAGGACAACATGAATGATTTTATTACTTTTTCCCATTTAATATTTCAATTGAAAAACAGTTTGATCCCTGAAAAAAGTTTAGCAGTACTTCCAAACGTAAAAAAAATCTCCAAAAACAAGTTTTATATATATTTCTAAGTAACTTAAATTACAATTATGCATAACTTTTCAAACGTGGCCCGGTGGCGCAAAGGTAGCGCGTCTGACTCCAGATCAGAAGGTTGCATGTTCAAATCACGTCCGGGTCAAAGATGTTACTTTTTGAATTTTGCAGTCTGATTTTATTTACTACTTAAAACTTAAAACAAAGCATTTCATTCTGAAGAAATAAATAAAAATAACCAGTAGATTACTTAGGACAACATGAATGATTTTATTACTTTTTCCCATTTAATATTTCAATTGAAAAACAGTTTGATCCCTGAAAAAAGTTTAGCAGTACTTCCAAACGTAAAAAAAATCTCCAAAAACAAATTTTATATATATTTCTAAGTAACTTAAATTACAATTATGCATAAGTTTCAAACGTGGCCCGGTGGCGCAAAGGTAGCGCGTCTGACTCCAGATCAGAAGGTTGCGTGATCAAATCACGTCCAGGTCAAAGATGTTACTTTTTGAATTTTGCAGTCTGATTTTATTTACTACTTAAAACTTAAAACAAAGCATTTCATTCTGAAGAAATAAATAAAAATAACCCGTAGATGAGATAGGACAACATGAATGATTTTATTACTTTTTCCCATTTTATATTTCAATTGAAAAACAGTTTGACCCCTGAAAAAAGTTTAGCAGTACTTCCTAACGTAACAAAAATCTCCGAAAACAAATTTTATAGATATTTTTAAGTAACTTAAATTACAATTATACATAAGTTTTCAAACGTGGCCCGGTGGCGCAACGGTAGCGCGTCTGACTCCAGATCAGAAGGTTGCGTGTTCAAATCACGTCCGGGTCAAAGATGTTACTTTTTGAATTTTGCAGTCTGATTTTATTTACTACTTAAAACTTAAAACAAAGCATTTCATTCTGAAGAAATAAATAAAAATAACCAGTAGATGAGATAGGGCAACAAGAATGATTTTATTACTTTTTCCCATTTAATATTTCAATTGAAAAACAGTTTGACCCCTGAAAAAAGTTTAGCAGTACTTCCAAACGTAACAAAAATCTCCAAAAACAAATTTTATATATATTTTTAAGTAACTTAAATTACAATTATACATAAGTTTTCAAACGTGGCCCGGTGGCGCAACGGTAGCGCTTCTGACTCCAGATCAGAAGATTGCGTGTTCAAATCACGTCCGGGTCAAAGATGTTACTTTTTGAATTTTGCAGTCTGATTTTATTTACTACTTAAAACTTAAAACAAAGCATTTCATTCTGAAGAAATAAATAAAAATAACCAGTAGATGAGATAGGACAACATGAATGATTTTATTACTTTTTCCCATTTAATATTTCAATTGAAAAACAGTTTGATCCCTGAAAAAAGTTTAGCAGTACTTCCAAACGTAAAAAAAATCTCCAAAAACAAATTTTATATATATTTCTAAGTTATTTAAATTACAATTATGCATAAGTTTTCAAACGTGGCCCGGTGGCGCAAAGGTAGCGCGTCTGACTCCAGATCAAAAGGTTGCGTGTTCAAATCACGTCCGGGTCAAAGATGTTACTTTTTGAATTTTGCAGTCTGAATTTTTTTACTACTTAAAACTTAAAACAAAGCATTTCATTCAGAAGAAATAAATAAAAATAACCAGTAGATGAGATAGGACAACATGAAAGATTTTATTACTTTTTCCCATTTAATATTTCAATTGAAAAACAGTTTGACCCCTGAAAAAAGTTTAGCAGTACTTCCTAACGTAACAAAAATCTCCAAAAACAAATTTTATATATATTTTTAAGTAACTTAAATTACAATTATACATAAGTTTTCAAACGTGGCCCGGTGGCGCAACGGTAGCGCGTCTGACTCCAGATCAGAAGGTTGCGTGTTCAAATCACGTCCGGGTCAAAGATGTTACTTTTTGAATTTTGCAGTCTGATTTTATTTACTACTTAAAACTTAAAACAAAGCATTTCATTCTGAAGAAATAAATAAAAATAACCAGTAGATGATATAGGACAACATGAATGATTTTATTACTTTTTCCCATTTAATATTTCAATTGAAAAACAGTTTGACCCCTGAAAAAAGTTTAGCAATACTTCCAAACGTAACAAAAATCTCCAAAAACAAATTTTATATATATTTTTAAGTAACTTAAATTACAATTATACATAAGTTTTCAAACGTGGCCCGGAGGCGCAACGGTAGCGCGTTTGACTCCAGATCAGAAGGTTGCGTGTTCAAATCACGTCCGGGTAAAAGATGTTACTTTTTGAATTTTGCAGTCTGATTTTATTTACTACTTAAAACTTAAAACAAAGCATTTCATTCTGAAGAAATAAATAAAAATAACCAGTAGATTACTTAGGACAACATGAATGATTTTATTACTTTTTCCCATTTAATATTTCAATTGAAAAACAGTTTGTCCCCTAAAAAAAGTTTAGCAATACTTCCAAACGTAACAAAAATCTCCAAAAACAAATTTTATATATATTTTTAAGTAACTTAAATTACAATTATACATAAGTTTTCAAACGTGGCCCGGTGGCGCAACGGTAGCGCGTCTGACTCCAGATCAGAAGGTTGCGTGTTCAAATCACGTCCGGGTCAAAGATGTTACTTTTTGAATTTTGCAGTCTGATTTTATTTACTACTTAAAACTTAAAACAAAGCATTTCATTCTGAAGAAATAAATAAAAATAACCAGTAGATTACTTAGGACAACATGAATGATTTTATTACTTTTTCCCATTTAATATTTCAATTGAAAAACAGTTTGATCCCTGAAAAAAGTTTAGCAGTACTTCCAAACATAAAAAAAATCTCCAAAAACAAATTTTATATATATTTCTAAGTAACTTAAATTACAATTATGCATAAGTTTCAAACGTGGCCCGGTGGCGCAAAGGTAGCGCGTCTGACTCCAGATCAGAAGGTTGCGTGATCAAATCACGTCCAGGTCAAAGATGTTACTTTTTGAATTTTGCAAACTGAATTTATTTACTACTTAAAACTTAAAACAAAGCATTTCATTCTGAAGAAATAAATAAAAATAACCAGTAGATGAGATAGGACAACATGAATGATTTTATTACTTTTTCCCATTTTATATTTCAATTGAAAAACAGTTTGACCCCTGAAAAAAGTTTAGCAGTACTTCCTAACGTAACAAAAATCTCCGAAAACAAATTTTATAGATATTTTTAAGTAACTTAAATTACAATTATACATAAGTTTTCAAACGTGGCCCGGTGGCGCAACGGTAGCGCGTCTGACTCCAGATCAGAAGGTTTCGTGTTCAAATCACGTCCGGGTCAAAGATGTTACTTTTTGAATTTTGCAGTCTGATTTTATTTACTACTTAAAACTTAAAACAAAGCATTTCATTCTGAAGAAATAAATAAAAATAACCAGTAGATGAGATAGGGCAACAAGAATGATTTTATTACTTTTTCCCATTTAATATTTCAATTGAAAAACAGTTTGACCCCTGAAAAAAGTTTAGCAGTACTTCCAAACGTAACAAAAATCTCCAAAAACAAATTTTATATATATTTTTAAGTAACTTAAATTACAATTATACATAAGTTTTCAAACGTGGCCCGGTGGCTCAACGGTAGCGCTTCTGACTCCAGATCAGAAGATTGCGTGTTCAAATCACGTCCGGGTCAAAGATGTTACTTTTTGAATTTTGCAGTCTGATTTTATTTACTACTTAAAACTTAAAACAAAGCAGTTCATTCTGAAGAAATAAATAAAAATAACCAGTAGATGAGATAGGACAACATGAATGATTTTATTACTTTTTCCCATTTAATATTTCAATTGAAAAACAGTTTGATCCCTGAAAAAAGTTTAGCAGTACTTCCAAACGTAAAAAAAATCTCCAAAAACAAATTTTATATATATTTCTAAGTTATTTAAATTACAATTATGCATAAGTTTTCAAACGTGGCCCGGTGGCGCAAAGGTAGCGCGTCTGACTCCAGATCAAAAGGTTGCGTGTTCAAATCACGTCCGGGTCAAAGATGTTACTTTTTGAATTTTGCAGTCTGAATTTTTTTACTACTTAAAACTTAAAACAAAGCATTTCATTCAGAAGAAATAAATAAAAATAACCAGTAGATGAGATAGGACAACATGAATGATTTTATTACTTTTTCCCATTTAATATTTCAATTGAAAAACAGTTTGACCCCTGAAAAAAGTTTAGCAGTACTTCCTAACGTAACAAAAATCTCCAAAAACAAATTTTATATATATTTTTAAGTAACTTAAATTACAATTATACATAAGTTTTCAAACGTGGCCCGGTGGCGCAACGGTAGCGCGTCTGACTCCAGATCAGAAGGTTGCGTGTTCAAATCACGTCCGGGTCAAAGATGTTACTTTTTGAATTTTGCAGTCTGATTTTATTTACTACTTAAAACTTAAAACAAAGCATTTCATTCTGAAGAAATAAATAAAAATAACCAGTAGATGATATAGGACAACATGAATGATTTTATTACTTTTTCCCATTTAATATTTCAATTGAAAAACAGTTTGACCCCTGAAAAAAGTTTAGCAATACTTCCAAACGTAACAAAAATCTCCAAAAACAAATTTTATATATATTTTTAAGTAACTTAAATTACAATTATACATAAGTTTTCAAACGTGGCCCGGTGGCGCAACGGTAGCGCGTTTGACTCCAGATCAGAAGGTTGCGTGTTCAAATCACGTCCGGGTCAAAGATGTTACTTTTTGAATTTTGCAGTCTGATTTTATTTACTACTTAAAACTTAAAACAAAGCATTTCATTCTGAAGAAATAAATAAAAATAACCAGTAGATTACTTAGGACAACATGAATGATTTTATTACTTTTTCCCATTTAATATTTCAATTGAAAAACAGTTTGTCCCCTAAAAAAAGTTTAGCAATACTTCCAAACGTAACAAAAATCTCCAAAAACAAATTTTATATATATTTTTAAGTAACTTAAATTACAATTATACATAAGTTTTCAAACGTGGCCCGGTGGCGCAACGGTAGCGCGTCTGACTCCAGATCAGAAGGTTGCGTGTTCAAATCACGTCCGGGTCAAAGATGTTACTTTTTGAATTTTGCAGTCTGATTTTATTTACTACTTAAAACTTAAAACAAAGCATTTCATTCTGAAGAAATAAATAAAAATAACCAGTAGATTACTTAGGACAACATGAATGATTTTATTACTTTTTCCCATTTAATATTTCAATTGAAAAACAGTTTGATCCCTGAAAAAAGTTTAGCAGTACTTCCAAACGTAAAAAAAATCTCCAAAAACAAATTTTATATATATTTCAAAGTAACTTAAATTACAATTATGCATAAGTTTCAAACGTGGCCCGGTGGCGCAAAGGTAGCGCGTCTGACTCCAGATCAGAAGGTTGCGTGATCAAATCACGTCCAGGTCAAAGATGTTACTTTTTGAATTTTGCAGTCTGAATTTATTTACTACTTAAAACTTAAAACAAAGCATTTCATTCTGAAGAAATAAATAAAAATAACCAGTAGATGAGATAGGACAACATGAATGATTTTATTACTTTTTCCCATTTTATATTTCAATTGAAAAACAGTTTGACCCCTGAAAAAAGTTTAGCAGTACTTCCTAACGTAACAAAAATCTCCGAAAACAAATTTTATAGATATTTTTAAGTAACTTAAATTACAATTATACATAAGTTTTCAAACGTGGCCCGGTGGCGCAACGGTAGCGCGTCTGACTCCAGATCAGAAGGTTTCGTGTTCAAATCACGTCCGGGTCAAAGATGTTACTTTTTGAATTTTGCAGTCTGATTTTATTTACTACTTAAAACTTAAAACAAAGCATTTCATTCTGAAGAAATAAATAAAAATAACCAGTAGATGAGATAGGGCAACAAGAATGATTTTATTACTTTTTCCCATTTAATATTTCAATTGAAAAACAGTTTGACCCCTGAAAAAAGTTTAGCAGTACTTCCAAACGTAACAAAAATCTCCAAAAACAAATTTTATATATATTTTTAAGTAACTTAAATTACAATTATACATAAGTTTTCAAACGTGGCCCGGTGGCTCAACGGTAGCGCTTCTGACTCCAGATCAGAAGATTGCGTGTTCAAATCACGTCCGGGTCAAAGATGTTACTTTTTGAATTTTGCAGTCTGATTTTATTTACTACTTAAAACTTAAAACAAAGCAGTTCATTCTGAAGAAATAAATAAAAATAACCAGTAGATGAGATAGGACAACATGAATGATTTTATTACTTTTTCCCATTTAATATTTCAATTGAAAAACAGTTTGATCCCTGAAAAAAGTTTAGCAGTACTTCCAAACGTAAAAAAAATCTCCAAAAACAAGTTTTATATATATTTCTAAGTAACTTAAATTACAATTATGCATAACTTTTCAAACGTGGCCCGGTGGCGCAAAGGTAGCGCGTCTGACTCCAGATCAGAAGGTTGCGTGTTCAAATCACGTCCGGGTCAAAGATGTTACTTTTTGAATTTTGCAGTCTGATTTTATTTACTACTTAAAACTTAAAACAAAGCATTTCATTCTGAAGAAATAAATAAAAATAACCAGTAGATTACTTAGGACAACATGAATGATTTTATTACTTTTTCCCATTTAATATTTCAATTGAAAAACAGTTTGATCCCTGAAAAAAGTTTAGCAGTACTTCCAAACGTAAAAAAAATCTCCAAAAACAAATTTTATATATATTTCTAAGTAACTTAAATTACAATTATGCATAAGTTTCAAACGTGGCCCGGTGGCGCAAAGGTAGCGCGTCTGACTCCAGATCAGAAGGTTGCGTGATCAAATCACGTCCAGGTCAAAGATGTTACTTTTTGAATTTTGCAGTCTGATTTTATTTACTACTTAAAACTTAAAACAAAGCATTTCATTCTGAAGAAATAAATAAAAATAACCCGTAGATGAGATAGGACAACATGAATGATTTTATTACTTTTTCCCATTTTATATTTCAATTGAAAAACAGTTTGACCCCTGAAAAAAGTTTAGCAGTACTTCCTAACGTAACAAAAATCTCCGAAAACAAATTTTATAGATATTTTTAAGTAACTTAAATTACAATTATACATAAGTTTTCAAACGTGGCCCGGTGGCGCAACGGTAGCGCGTCTGACTCCAGATCAGAAGGTTGCGTGTTCAAATCACGTCCGGGTCAAAGATGTTACTTTTTGAATTTTGCAGTCTGATTTTATTTACTACTTAAAACTTAAAACAAAGCATTTCATTCTGAAGAAATAAATAAAAATAACCAGTAGATGAGATAGGGCAACAAGAATGATTTTATTACTTTTTCCCATTTAATATTTCAATTGAAAAACAGTTTGACCCCTGAAAAAAGTTTAGCAGTACTTCCAAACGTAACAAAAATCTCCAAAAACAAATTTTATATATATTTTTAAGTAACTTAAATTACAATTATACATAAGTTTTCAAACGTGGCCCGGTGGCGCAACGGTAGCGCTTCTGACTCCAGATCAGAAGATTGCGTGTTCAAATCACGTCCGGGTCAAAGATGTTACTTTTTGAATTTTGCAGTCTGATTTTATTTACTACTTAAAACTTAAAACAAAGCATTTCATTCTGAAGAAATAAATAAAAATAACCAGTAGATGAGATAGGACAACATGAATGATTTTATTACTTTTTCCCATTTAATATTTCAATTGAAAAACAGTTTGATCCCTGAAAAAAGTTTAGCAGTACTTCCAAACGTGAAAAAAATCTCCAAAAACAAATTTTATATATATTTCTAAGTTATTTAAATTACAATTATGCATAAATTTTCAAACGTGGCCCGGTGGCGCAAAGGTAGCGCGTCTGACTCCAGATCAAAAGGTTGCGTGTTCAAATCACGTCCGGGTCAAAGATGTCACTTTTTGAATTTTGCAGTCTGAATTTTTTTACTACTTAAAACTTAAAACAAAGCATTTCATTCAGAAGAAATAAATAAAAATAACCAGTAGATGAGATAGGACAACATGAATGATTTTATTACTTTTTCCCATTTAATATTTCAATTGAAAAACAGTTTGACCCCTGAAAAAAGTTTAGCAGTACTTCCTAACGTAACAAAAATCTCCAAAAACAAATTTTATATATATTTTTAAGTAACTTAAATTACAATTATACATAAGTTTTCAAACGTGGCCCGGTGGCGCAACGGTAGCGCGTCTGACTCCAGATCAGAAGGTTGCGTGTTCAAATCACGTCCGGGTCAAAGATGTTACTTTTTGAATTTTGCAGTCTGATTTTATTTACTACTTAAAACTTAAAACAAAGCATTTCATTCTGAAGAAATAAATAAAAATAACCAGTAGATGATATAGGACAACATGAATGATTTTATTACTTTTTCCTATTTAATATTTCAATTGAAAAACAGTTTGACCCCTGAAAAAAGTTTAGCAATACTTCCAAACGTAACAAAAATCTCCAAAAACAAATTTTATATATATTTTTAAGTAACTTAAATTACAATTATACATAAGTTTTCAAACGTGGCCCGGAGGCGCAACGGTAGCGCGTTTGACTCCAGATCAGAAGGTTGCGTGTTCAAATCACGTCCGGGTCAAAGATGTTACTTTTTGAATTTTGCAGTCTGATTTTATTTACTACTTAAAACTTAAAACAAAGCATTTCATTCTGAAGAAATAAATAAAAATAACCAGTAGATTACTTAGGACAACATGAATGATTTTATTACTTTTTCCCATTTAATATTTCAATTGAAAAACAGTTTGTCCCCTAAAAAAAGTTTAGCAATACTTCCAAACGTAACAAAAATCTCCAAAAACAAATTTTATATATATTTTTAAGTAACTTAAATTACAATTATACATAAGTTTTCAAACGTGGCCCGGTGGCGCAACGGTAGCGCGTCTGACTCCAGATCAGAAGGTTGCGTGTTCAAATCACGTCCGGGTCAAAGATGTTACTTTTTGAATTTTGCAGTCTGATTTTATTTACTACTTAAAACTTAAAACAAAGCATTTCATTCTGAAGAAATAAATAAAAATAACCAGTAGATTACTTAGGACAACATGAATGATTTTATTACTTTTTCCCATTTAATATTTCAATTGAAAAACAGTTTGATCCCTGAAAAAAGTTTAGCAGTACTTCCAAACGTAAAAAAAATCTCCAAAAACAAATTTTATATATATTTCTAAGTAACTTAAATTACAATTATGCATAAGTTTCAAACGTGGCCCGGTGGCGCAAAGGTAGCGCGTCTGACTCCAGATCAGAAGGTTGCGTGATCAAATCACGTCCAGGTCAAAGATGTTACTTTTTGAATTTTGCAGTCTGAATTTATTTACTACTTAAAACTTAAAACAAAGCATTTCATTCTGAAGAAATAAATAAAAATAACCAGTAGATGAGATAGGACAACATGAATGATTTTATTACTTTTTCCCATTTTATATTTCAATTGAAAAACAGTTTGACCCCTGAAAAAAGTTTAGCAGTACTTCCTAACGTAACAAAAATCTCCGAAAACAAATTTTATAGATATTTTTAAGTAACTTAAATTACAATTATACATAAGTTTTCAAACGTGGCCCGGTGGCGCAACGGTAGCGCGTCTGACTCCAGATCAGAAGGTTTCGTGTTCAAATCACGTCCGGGTCAAAGATGTTACTTTTTGAATTTTGCAGACTGATTTTATTTACTACTTAAAACTTAAAACAAAGCATTTCATTCTGAAGAAATAAATAAAAATAACCAGTAGATGAGATAGGGCAACAAGAATGATTTTATTACTTTTTCCCATTTAATATTTCAATTGAAAAACAGTTTGACCCCTGAAAAAAGTTTAGCAGTACTTCCAAACGTAACAAAAATCTCCAAAAACAAATTTTATATATATTTTTAAGTAACTTAAATTACAATTATACATAAGTTTTCAAACGAGGCCCGGTGGCTCAACGGTAGCGCTTCTGACTCCAGATCAGAAGATTGCGTGTTCAAATCACGTCCGGGTCAAAGATGTTACTTTTTGAATTTTGCAGTCTGATTTTATTTACTACTTAAAACTTAAAACAAAGCATTTCATTCTGAAGAAATAAATAAAAATAACCAGTAGATGAGATAGGACAACATGAATGATTTTATTACTTTTTCCCATTTAATATTTCAATTGAAAAACAGTTTGATCCCTGAAAAAAGTTTAGCAGTACTTCCAAACGTAAAAAAAATCTCCAAAAACAAGTTTTATATATATTTCTAAGTAACTTAAATTACAATTATGCATAACTTTTCAAACGTGGCCCGGTGGCGCAAAGGTAGCGCGTCTGACTCCAGATCAGAAGGTTGCGTGTTCAAATCACGTCCGGGTCAAAGATGTTACTTTTGAATTTTGCAGTCTGATTTTATTTACTACTTAAAACTTAAAACAAAGCATTTCATTCTGAAGAAATAAATAAAAATAACCAGTAGATTACTTAGGACAACATGAATGATTTTATTACTTTTTCCCATTTAATATTTCAATTGAAAAACAGTTTGATCCCTGAAAAAAGTTTAGCAGTACTTCCAAACGTAAAAAAAATCTCCAAAAACAAATTTTATATATATTTCTAAGTAACTTAAATTACAATTATGCATAAATTTCAAACGTGGCCCGGTGGCGCAAAGGTAGCGCGTCTGACTCCAGATCAGAAGGTTGCGTGATCAAATCACGTCCAGGTCAAAGATGTTACTTTTTGAATTTTGCAGTCTGATTTTATTTACTACTTAAAACTTAAAACAAAGCATTTCATTCTGAAGAAATAAATAAAAATAACCCGTAGATGAGATAGGACAACATGAATGATTTTATTACTTTTTCCCATTTTATATTTCAATTGAAAAACAGTTTGACCCCTGAAAAAAGTTTAGCAGTACTTCCTAACGTAATAAAAATCTCCGAAAACAAATTTTATAGATATTTTTAAATAACTTAAATTACAATTATACATAAGTTTTCAAACGTGGCCCGGTGGCGCAACGGTAGCGCGTCTGACTCCAGATCAGAAGGTTGCGTGTTCAAATCACGTCCGGGTCAAAGATGTTACTTTTTGAATTTTGCAGTCTGATTTTATTTACTACTTAAAACTTAAAACAAAGCATTTCATTCTGAAGAAATAAATAAAAATAACCAGTAGATGAGATAGGGCAACAAGAATGATTTTATTACTTTTTCCCATTTAATATTTCAATTGAAAAACAGTTTGAACCCTGAAAAAAGTTTAGCAGTACTTCCAAACGTAACAAAAATCTCCAAAAACAAATTTTATATATATTTTTAAGTAACTTAAATTACAATTATACATAAGTTTTCAAACGTGGCCCGGTGGCGCAACGGTAGCGCTTCTGACTCCAGATCAGAAGATTGCGTGTTCAAATCACGTCCGGGTCAAAGATGTTACTTTTTGAATTTTGCAGTCTGATTTTATTTACTACTTAAAACTTAAAACAAAGCATTTCATTCTGAAGAAATAAATAAAAATAACCAGTAGATGAGATAGGACAACATGAATGATTTTATTACTTTTTCCCATTTAATATTTCAATTGAAAAACAGTTTGATCCCTGAAAAAAGTTTAGCAGTACTTCCAAACGTAAAAAAAATCTCCAAAAACAAGTTTTATATATATTTCTAAGTAACTTAAATTACAATTATGCATAAGTTTTCAAACGTGGCCCGGTGGCGCAAAGGTAGCGCGTCTGACTCCAGATCGGAAGGTTGCGTGTTCAAATCACGTCTGGATCAAAGATGTTACTTTTTGAATTTTGCAGTCTGAATTTATTTACTACTTAAAACTTAAAACAAAGCATTTCATTCTGAAGAAATAAATAAAAATAACCATTAGATGAGATAGGACAACATGAATGATTTTATTACTTTTTCCCATTTAATATTTCAATTGAAAAACAGTTTGACCCCTGAAAAAAGTTTAGCAGTACTTCCTAACGTAACAAAAATCTCCAAAAACAAATTTTATATATATTTTTAAGTAACTTAAATTACAATTATACATAAGTTTTCAAACGTGGCCCGGTGGCGCAACGGTAGCGCGTCTGACTCCAGATCAGAAGGTTGCGTGTTCAAATCACGTCCGGGTCAAAGATGTTACTTTTTGAATTTTGCAGTCTGATTTTATTTACTACTTAAAACTTAAAACAAAGCATTTCATTCTGAAGAAATAAATAAAAATAACCAGTAGATGAGATAGGGCAACAAGAATGATTTTATTACTTTTTCCCATTTAATATTTCAATTGAAAAACAGTTTGACCCCTGAAAAAAGTTTAGCAGTACTTCCAAACGTAACAAAAATCTCCAAAAACAAATTTTATATATATTTTTAAGTAACTTAAATTACAATTATACATAAGTTTTCAAACGTGGCCCGGTGGCGCAACGGTAGCGCTTCTGACTCCAGATCAGAAGATTGCGTGTTCAAATCACGTCCGGGTCAAAGATGTTACTTTTTGAATTTTGCAGTCTGATTTTATTTACTACTTAAAACTTAAAACAAAGCATTTCATTCTGAAGAAATAAATAAAAATAACCAGTAGATGAGATAGGACAACATGAATGATTTTATTACTTTTTCCCATTTAATATTTCAATTGAAAAACAGTTTGATCCCTGAAAAAAGTTTAGCAGTACTTCCAAACGTAAAAAAAATCTCCAAAAACAAATTTTATATATATTTCTAAGTTATTTAAATTACAATTATGCATAAATTTTCAAACGTGGCCCGGTGGCGCAAAGGTAGCGCGTCTGACTCCAGATCAAAAGGTTGCGTGTTCAAATCACGTCCGGGTCAAAGATGTTACTTTTTGAATTTTGCAGTCTGAATTTTTTTACTACTTAAAACTTAAAACAAAGCATTTCATTCAGAAGAAATAAATAAAAATAACCAGTAGATGAGATAGGACAACATGAATGATTTTATTACTTTTTCCCATTTAATATTTCAATTGAAAAACAGTTTGACCCCTGAAAAAAGTTTAGCAGTACTTCCTAACGTAACAAAAATCTCCAAAAACAAATTTTATATATATTTTTAAGTAACTTAAATTACAATTATACATAAGTTTTCAAACGTGGCCCGGTGGCGCAACGGTAGCGCGTCTGACTCCAGATCAGAAGGTTGCGTGTTCAAATCACGTCCGGGTCAAAGATGTTACTTTTTGAATTTTGCAGTCTGATTTTATTTACTACTTAAAACTTAAAACAAAGCATTTCATTCTGAAGAAATAAATAAAAATAACCAGTAGATGATATAGGACAACATGAATGATTTTATTACTTTTTCCCATTTAATATTTCAATTGAAAAACAGTTTGACCCCTGAAAAAAGTTTAGCAATACTTCCAAACGTAACAAAAATCTCCAAAAACAAATTTTATATATATTTTTAAGTAACTTAAATTACAATTATACATAAGTTTTCAAACGTGGCCCGGAGGCGCAACGGTAGCGCGTTTGACTCCAGATCAGAAGGTTGCGTGTTCAAATCACGTCCGGGTCAAAGATGTTACTTTTTGAATTTTGCAGTCTGATTTTATTTACTACTTAAAATTTAAAACAAAGCATTTCATTCTGAAGAAATAAATAAAAATAACCAGTAGATTACTTAGGACAACATGAATGATTTTATTACTTTTTCCCATTTAATATTTCAATTGAAAAACAGTTTGTCCCCTAAAAAAAGTTTAGCAATACTTCCAAACGTAACAAAAATCTCCAAAAACAAATTTTATATATATTTTTAAGTAACTTAAATTACAATTATACATAAGTTTTCAAACGTGGCCCGGTGGCGCAACGGTAGCGCGTCTGACTCCAGATCAGAAGGTTGCGTGTTCAAATCACGTCCGGGTCAAAGATGTTACTTTTTGAATTTTGCAGTCTGATTTTATTTACTACTTAAAACTTAAAACAAATCATTTCATTCTGAAGAAATAAATAAAAATAACCAGTAGATTACTTAGGACAACATGAATGATTTTATTACTTTTTCCCATTTAATATTTCAATTGAAAAACAGTTTGATCCCTGAAAAAAGTTTAGCAGTACTTCCAAACGTAAAAAAAATCTCCAAAAACAAATTTTATATATATTTCTAAGTAACTTAAATTACAATTATGCATAAGTTTCAAACGTGGCCCGGTGGCGCAAAGGTAGCGCGTCTGACTCCAGATCAGAAGGTTGCGTGATCAAATCACGTCCAGGTCAAAGATGTTACTTTTTGAATTTTGCAGTCTGAATTTATTTACTACTTAAAACTTAAAACAAAGCATTTCATTCTGAAGAAATAAATAAAAATAACCAGTAGATGAGATAGGACAACATGAATGATTTTATTACTTTTTCCCATTTTATATTTCAATTGAAAAACAGTTTGACCCCTGAAAAAAGTTTAGCAGTACTTCCTAACGTAACAAAAATCTCCGAAAACAAATTTTATAGATATTTTTAAGTAACTTAAATTACAATTATACATAAGTTTTCAAACGTGGCCCGGTGGCGCAACGGTAGCGCGTCTGACTCCAGATCAGAAGGTTTCGTGTTCAAATCACGTCCGGGTCAAAGATGTTACTTTTTGAATTTTGCAGTCTGATTTTATTTACTACTTAAAACTTAAAACAAAGCATTTCATTCTGAAGAAATAAATAAAAATAACCAGTAGATGAGATAGGGCAACAAGAATGATTTTATTACTTTTTCCCATTTAATATTTCAATTGAAAAACAGTTTGACCCCTGAAAAAAGTTTAGCAGTACTTCCAAACGTAACAAAAATCTCCAAAAACAAATTTTATATATATTTTTAAGTAACTTAAATTACAATTATACATAAGTTTTCAAACGTGGCCCGGTGGCTCAACGGTAGCGCTTCTGACTCCAGATCAGAAGATTGCGTGTTCAAATCACGTCCGGGTCAAAGATGTTACTTTTTGAATTTTGCAGTCTGATTTTATTTACTACTTAAAACTTAAAACAAAGCATTTCATTCTGAAGAAATAAATAAAAATAACCAGTAGATGAGATAGGACAACATGAATGATTTTATTACTTTTTCCCATTTAATATTTCAATTGAAAAACAGTTTGATCCCTGAAAAAAGTTTAGCAGTACTTCCAAACGTAAAAAAAATCTCCAAAAACAAGTTTTATATATATTTCTAAGTAACTTAAATTACAATTATGCATAACTTTTCAAACGTGGCCCGGTGGCGCAAAGGTAGCGCGTCTGACTCCAGATCAGAAGGTTGCGTGTTCAAATCACGTCCGGGTCAAAGATGTTACTTTTGAATTTTGCAGTCTGATTTTATTTACTACTTAAAACTTAAAACAAAGCATTTCATTCTGAAGAAATAAATAAAAATAACCCGTAGATGAGATAGGACAACATGAATGATTTTATTACTTTTTCCCATTTTATATTTCAATTGAAAAACAGTTTGACCCCTGAAAAAAGTTTAGCAGTACTTCCTAACGTAGCAAAAATCTCCGAAAACAAATTTTATAGATATTTTTAAATAACTTAAATTACAATTATACATAAGTTTTCAAACGTGGCCCGGTGGCGCAACGGTAGCGCGTCTGACTCCAGATCAGAAGGGTGCGTGTTCAAATCACGTCCGGGTCAAAGATGTTACTTTTTGAATTTTGCAGTCTGATTTTATTTACTACTTAAAACTTAAAACAAAGCATTTCATTCTGAAGAAATAAATAAAAATAACCAGTAGATGAGATAGGGCAACAAGAATGATTTTATTACTTTTTCCCATTTAATATTTCAATTGAAAAACAGTTTGACCCCTGAAAAAAGTTTAGCAGTACTTCCAAACGTAACAAAAATCTCCAAAAACAAATTTTATATATATTTTTAAGTAACTTAAATTACAATTATACATAAGTTTTCAAACGTGGCCCGGTGGCGCAACGGTAGCGCTTCTGACTCCAGATCAGAAGATTGCGTGTTCAAATCACGTCCGGGTCAAAGATGTTACTTTTTGAATTTTGCAGTCTGATTTTATTTACTACTTTAAACTTAAAACAAAGCATTTCATTCTGAAGAAATAAATAAAAATAACCAGTAGATGAGATAGGACAACATGAATGATTTTATTACTTTTTCCCATTTAATATTTCAATTGAAAAACAGTTTGATCCCTGAAAAAAGTTTAGCAGTACTTCCAAACGTAAAAAAAATCTCCAAAAACAAGTTTTATATATATTTCTAAGTAACTTAAATTACAATTATGCATAAGTTTTCAAACGTGGCCCGGTGGCGCAAAGGTAGCGCGTCTGACTCCAGATCGGAAGGTTGCGTGTTCAAATCACGTCTGGATCAAAGATGTTACTTTTTGAATTTTGCAGTCTGAATTTATTTACTACTTAAAACTTAAAACAAAGCATTTCATTCTGAAGAAATAAATAAAAATAACCAGTAGATGAGATAGGACAACATGAATGATTTTATTACTTTTTCCCATTTAATATTTCAATTGAAAAACAGTTTGACCCCTGAAAAAAGTTTAGCAGTACTTCCTAACGTAACAAAAATCTCCAAAAACAAATTTTATATATATTTTTAAGTAACTTAAATTACAATTATACATAAGTTTTCAAACGTGGCCCGGTGGCGCAACGGTAGCGCGTCTGACTCCAGATCAGAAGGTTGCGTGTTCATATCACGTCCGGGTCAAAGATGTTACTTTTTGAATTTTGCAGTCTGATTTTATTTACTACTTAAAACTTAAAACAAAGCATTTCATTCGGAAGAAATAAATAAAAATAACCAGTAGATGAGATAGGACAACATGAATGATTTTATTACTTTTTCCCATTTAATATTTCAATTGAAAAACATTTTGACCCCTGAAAAAAGTTTAGCAGTACTTCCAAACGTAAAAAAAATCTCCAAAAACAAATTTTATATATATTTTTAAGTTATTTAAATTACAATTATACATAAGTTTTCAAACGTGGCCCGGTGGCGCAACGGTAGCGCGTCTGACTCCAGATCAGAAGGTTGCGTGTTCAAATCACGTCCGGGTCAAAGATGTTACTTTTTGAATTTTGCAGTCTGATTTTATTTACTACTTAAAACTTAAAACAAAGCATTTCATTCGGAAGAAATAAATAAAAATAACCAGTAGATGAGATAGGACAACATGAATGATTTTATAACTTTTTCCCATTTAATATTTCAATTGAAAAACAGTTTGACCCCTGAAAAAAGTTTAGCAGTACTTCCAAACGTAACAAAAATTTCCAAAAACCAATTTTATATATATTTTTAAGTAACTTAAATTACAATTACACTTAAGTTTTCAAACGTGGCCCGGTGGCGCAACGGTAGCGCGTCTGACTCCAGATCAGAAGGTTGCGTGTTCAAATCACGTCCGGGTCAAAGATGTTACTTTTTGAATTTTGCAGTCTGATTTTATTTACTACTTAAAACTTAAAACAAAGCATTTCATTCTGAAGAAATAAATAAAAATAACCAGTAGATGAGATAGGACAACAAGAATGATTTTATTACTTTTTCCCATTTAATATTTCAATTGAAAAACAGTTTGACCCCTGAAAAAAGTTTAGCAGTACTTCCAAACGTAACAAAAATCTCCAAAAACAAATTTTATATATATTTTTAAGTAACTTAAATTACAATTATACATAAGTTTTCAAACGTGGCCCGGTGGCGCAACGGTAGCGCGTCTGACTCCAGCTCAGAAGATTGCGTGTTCAAATCACGTCCGGGTCAAAGATGTTACTTTTTGAATTTTGCAGTCTGATTTTATTTACTACTTAAAACTTAAAACAAAGCATTTCATTCTGAAGAAATAAATAAAAATAACCAGTAGATTACTTAGGACAACATGAATGATTTTATTACTTTTTCCCATTTAATATTTCAATTGAAAAACAGTTTGACCCCTGAAAAAAGTTTAGCAATACTTCCAAACGTAACAAAAATCTCCAAAAACAAATTTTATATATATATTTAAGTAACTTAAATTACAATTATACATAAGTTTTCAAACGTGGCCCGGTGGCGCAACGGTAGCGCGTCTGACTCCAGATCAGAAGGTTGCGTGTTCAAATCACGTCCGGGTCAAAGATGTTACTTTTTGAATTTTGCAGTCTGATTTTATTTACTACTTAAAACTTAAAACAAAGCATTTCATTCTGAAGAAATAAATAAAAATAACCAGTAGATGAGATAGGACAACATGAATGATTTTATTACTTTTTCCCATTTAATATTTCAATTGAAAAACAGTTTGACCCCTGAAAAAAGTTTAGCAATACTTCCAAACGTAACAAAAATCTCCAAAAACAAATTTTATATATATTTTTAAGTAACTTAAATTACAATTATACATAAGTTTTCAAACGTGGCCCGGTGGCGCAACGGTAGCGCTTCTGACTCCAGATCAGAAGGTTGCGTGTTCAAATCACGTCCGGGTCAAAGATGTTACTTTTTGAATTTTGCAGTCTGATTTTATTTACTACTTAAAACTTAAAACAAAGCATTTCATTCTGAAGAAATAAATAAAAATAACCAGTAGATTACTTAGGACAACATGAATGATTTTATTACTTTTTACCATTTAATATTTCAATTGAAAAACAATTTGATCCCTGAAAAAAGTTTAGCAGTACTTCCAAACGTAAAAAAAATTTCCAAAAACAAATTTTATATATATTTCTAAGTAACTTAAATTACAATTATGCATAAGTTTTCAAACGTGGCGCGGTGGCGCAAAGGTAGCGCGTCTGACACCAGATCAGAAGGTTGCGTGTTCAAATCACGTCCGGGTCAAAGATGTTACTTTTTGAATTTTGCAGTCTGATTTTATTTACTACTTAAAACTTAAAACAAAGCATTTCATTCTGAAGAAATAAATAAAAATAACCAGTAGATGAGATAGGACAACATGAATGATTTTATTACTTTTTCCCATTTAATATTTCAATTGAAAAACAGTTTGACCCCTGAAAAAAGTTTAGCAATACTTCCAAACGTGACAAAAATCTCCAAAAACAAATTTATATATATTTTTAAGTAACTTAAATTACAATTATACATAAGTTTTCAAACGTGGCCCGGTGGCGCAACGGTAGCGCGTCTGACTCCAGATCAGAAGGTTGCGTGTTCAAATCACGGCCGGGTCAAAGATGTTACTTTTTGAATTTTGCAGTCTGATTTTAATTACTACTTAAAACTTAAAACAAAGCATTTCATTCTGAAGAAATAAATAAAAATAACCAGTAGATGAGATAGGACAACATGAATGAGTTTAAAACTTTTTCCCATTTAATATTTCAATTGAAAAACAGTTTGACCCCTGAAAAAAGTTTAGCAGTACTTCCAAACGTAACAAAAATCTCCAAAAACAAATTTTATATATATTTTTAAGTAACTTAAATTACAATTATACATAAGTTTTCAAACGTGGCCCGGTGGCGCAACGGTAGCGCGTCTGACTCCAGATCAGAAGGTTGCGAGTTCAAATCACGTCCGGGTCAAAGATGTTACTTTTTGAATTTTGCAGTCTGAATTTATTTACTACTTAAAACTTAAAACAAAGCATTTCATTCTAAAGAAATAAATAAAAATAACCAGTAGATGAGATAGGACAACATGAATGATTTTATTACTTTTTCCCATTTAATATTTCAATTGAAAAACAGTTTGACCCCTGAAAAAAGTTTAGCAGTACTTCCAAACGTAACAAAAATCTCCAAAAACAAATTTTATATATATTTTTAAGTAACTTAAATTACAATTATGCATAAGTTCTCAAACGTGGCCCGTTGGCGCAACGGTAGCGCGTCTGACTCCAGATCAGAAGGTAACGTGTTCAAATCACGTCCGGGTCAAAGATGTTACTTTTTGAATTTTGCAGTCTGATTTTATTTACTACTTAAAACTTAAAACAAAGCATTTCTTTCCGAAGAAATAAATAAAAATAACCAGTAGATGAGATAGGACAGCATGATTGATTTTATTACTTTTTCCCATTTAATATTTCAATTGAAAAACAGTTTGACCCCTGAAAAAAGTTTAGCAGTACTCCCAAACGTAACAAAAATCTCCAAAAACAAATTTTATATATATTTTTAAGTAACTTAAATTACAATTATACATAAGTTTTCAAACGTGGCCCGGTGGCGCAACGGTAGCGCGTCTGGCTCCAGATCAGAAGATTGCGTGTTCGAATCACGTCCGGGTCAAAGATGTTACTTTTTGAATTTTGCAGTCTGATTTTATTTACTACTTAAAACTTAAAACAAAGCATTTCATTCTGAAGAAATAAATAAAAATAACCAGTAGATTACTTAGGACAACATGAATGATTTTATTACTTTTTCCCATTTAATATTTCAATTGAAAAACAGTTTGATCCCTGAAAAAAGTTTAGCAGTACTTCCAAACGTAACAAAAATCTCCAAAAACAAATTTTATATATATTTTTAAGTAACTTAAATTACAATTATGCATAAGTTTTCAAACGTGGCCCGGTGGCGCAACGGTAGCGCGTCTGACTCCAGATCAGAAGGTTGCGTGTTCAAATCACGTCCGGGTCAAAGATGTTACTTTTTGAATTTTGCAGTCTGATTTTATTTACTACTTAAAACTTAAAACAAAGCATTTTATTCTGAAGAAATAAATAAAAATAACCAGTAGATGAGATAGGACAGCATGAATGATTTTATTACTTTTTCCCATTTAATATTTCAATTGAAAAAAAGTTTGACCCCTGAAAAAAGTTTAGCAGTACTTCCAAACGTAACAAAAATCTCCAAAAACAAATTTTATATATATTTTTAAGTAACTTAAATTACAATTATGCATAAGTTCTCAAACGTGGCCCGTTGGCGCAACGCTAGCGCGTCTGACTCCAGATCAGAAGATAACGTGTTCAAATCACGTCCGGGTCAAAGATGTTACTTTTTGAATTTTGCAGTCTGATTTTATTTACTACTTAAAACTTAAAACAAAGCATTTCTTTCCGAAGAAATAAATAAAAATAACCAGTAGATGAGATAGGACAGCATGATTGATTTTATTACTTTTTCCCATTTAATATTTCAATTGAAAAACAGTTTGACCCCTGAAAAAAGTTTAGCAGTACTCCCAAACGTAACAAAAATCTCCAAAAACAAATTTTATATATATTTTTAAGTAACTTAAATTACAATTATACATAAGTTTTCAAACGTGGCCCGGTGGCGCAACGGTAGCGCGTCTGACTCCAGAACAGAAGGTTGTGTGTTCAAATCACGTCCGGGTCAAAGATGTTACTTTTTGAATTTTGCAGTCTGATTTTATTTACTACTTAAAACTTAAAACAAAGCATTTCATTCTGAAGAAATAAATAAAAATAACCAGTAGATGAGATAGGACAACATGAATGATTTTATTTCTTTTTCCCATTTAATATTTCAATTGAAAAACAGTTTGATCCCTGAAAAAAGTTTAGCAGTACTTCCAAACGTAACAAAAATCTCCAAAAACAAATTTTATATATATTTTTAAGTAACTTAAATTACAATTATGCATAAGTTTTCAAACGTGGCCCGGTGGCGCAACGGTAGCGCGTCTGACTCCAGATCAGAAGGTTGCGTGTTCAAATCACGTCCGGGTCAAAGATGTTACTTTTTGAATTTTGCAGTCTGATTTTATTTACTACTTAAAACTTAAAACAAAGCATTTTATTCTGAAGAAATAAATAAAAATAACCAGTAGATGAGATAGGACAGCATGAATGATTTTATTACTTTTTCCCATTTAATATTTCAATTGAAAAAAAGTTTGACCCCTGAAAAAAGTTTAGCAGTACTTCCAAACGTAACAAAAATCTCCAAAAACAAATTTTATATATATTTTTAAGTAACTTAAATTACAATTATGCATAAGTTCTCAAACGTGGCCCGTTGGCGCAACGCTAGCGCGTCTGACTCCAGATCAGAAGATAACGTGTTCAAATCACGTCCGGGTCAAAGATGTTACTTTTTGAATTTTGCAGTCTGATTTTATTTACTACTTAAAACTTAAAACAAAGCATTTCTTTCCGAAGAAATAAATAAAAATAACCAGTAGATGAGATAGGACAGCATGATTGATTTTATTACTTTTTCCCATTTAATATTTCAATTGAAAAACAGTTTGACCCCTGAAAAAAGTTTAGCAGTACTCCCAAACGTAACAAAAATCTCCAAAAACAAATTTTATATATATTTTTAAGTAACTTAAATTACAATTATACATAAGTTTTCAAACGTGGCCCGGTGGCGCAACGGTAGCGCGTCTGACTCCAGAACAGAAGGTTGTTTGTTCAAATCACGTCCGGGTCAAAGATGTTACTTTTTGAATTTTGCAGTCTGATTTTATTTACTACTTAAAACTTAAAACAAAGCATTTCATTCTGAAGAAATAAATAAAAATAACCAGTAGATGAGATAGGACAACATGAATGATTTTATTTCTTTTTCCCATTTAATATTTCAATTGAAGAACAGTTTGTCCCCTGAAAAAAGTTTAGCAATACTTCCAAACGTAACAAAAATCTCCAAAAACAAATTTTATATATATTTTTAAGTAACTTAAATTACAATTATACATAAGTTTTCAAACGTGGCCCGGTGGCGCAACGGTAGCGCGTCTGACTCCAGATCAGAAGATTGCGTGTTCAAATCACGTCCGGGTCAAAGATGTTACTTTTTGAATTTTGCAGTCTGATTTTATTTACTACTTAAAACTTAAAACAAAGCATTTCATTCTGAAGAAATAAATAAAAATAACCAGTAGATGAGATAGGACAACATGAATGATTTTATTACTTTTTCCCATTTAATATTTCAATTGAAAAACAGTTTGATCCCTGAAAAAAGTTAAGCAGTACTTCCAAACGTAACAAAAATCTCCAAAAACAAATTTTATATATATTTTTAAGTAACTTAAATTACAATTATACATAAGTTTTCAAACGTGGCCCGGTGGTGCAACGGTATCGCGTCTGGCTCCAGATCAGAAGATTGCGTGTTCAAATCACGTCCGGGTCAAAGATGTTACTTTTTGAATTTTGCAGTCTGATTTTATTTACTACTTAAAACTTAAAACAAAGCATTTCTTTCCGAAGAAATAAATAAAAATAACCAGTAGATGAGATAGGACAGCATGATTGATTTTATTACTTTTTCCCATTTAATATTTCAATTGAAAAACAGTTTGACCCCTGAAAAAAGTTTAGCAGTACTCCCAAACGTAACAAAAATCTCCAAAAACAAATTTTATATATATTTTTAAGTAACTTAAATTACAATTATACATAAGTTTTCAAACGTGGCCCGGTGGCGCAACGGTAGCGCGTCTGACTCCAGAACAGAAGGTTGTGTGTTCAAATCACGTCCGGGTCAAAGATGTTACTTTTTGAATTTTGCAGTCTGATTTTATTTACTACTTAAAACTTAAAACAAAGCATTTCATTCTGAAGAAATAAATAAAAATAACCAGTAGATGAGATAGGACAACATGAATGATTTTATTTCTTTTTCCCATTTAATATTTCAATTGAAAAACAGTTTGACCCCTGAAAAAAGTTTAGCAATACTTCCAAACGTAACAAAAATCTCCAAAAACAAATTTTATATATATTTTTAAGTAACTTAAATTACAATTATACATAAGTTTTCAAACGTGGCCCGGTGGCGCAACGGTAGCGCGTCTGGCTCCAGATCAGAAGATTGCGTGTTCAAATCACGTCCGGGTCAAAGATGTTACTTTTTGAATTTTGCAGTCTGATTTTATTTACTAGTTAAAACTTAAAACAAAGCATTTCATTCTGAAGAAATAAATAAAAATAACCAGTAGATTACTTAGGACAACATGAATGATTTTATTACTTTTTCCCATTTAATATTTCAATTGAAAAACAGTTTGATCCCTGAAAAAAGTTTAGCAGTACTCCCAAACGTAACAAAAATCTCCAAAAACAAATTTTATATATATTTTTAAGTAACTTAAATTACAATTATACATAAGTTTTCAAACGTGGCCCGGTGGCGCAACGGTAGCGCGTCTGACTCCAGAACAGAAGGTTGTGTGTTCAAATCACGTCCGGGTCAAAGATGTTACTTTTTGAATTTTGCAGTCTGATTTTATTTACTACTTAAAACTTAAAACAAAGCATTTCATTCTGAAGAAATAAATAAAAATAACCAGTAGATGAGATAGGACAACATGAATGATTTTATTTCTTTTTCCCATTTAATATTTCAATTGAAAAACAGTTTGACCCCTGAAAAAAGTTTAGCAATACTTCCAAACGTAACAAAAATCTCCAAAAACAAATTTTATATATATTTTTAAGTAACTTAAATTACAATTATACATAAGTTTTCAAACGTGGCCCGTTGGCGCAACGGTAGCGCGTCTGACTCCAGATCAGAAGGTAACGTGTTCAAATCACGTCCGGGTCAAAGATGTTACTTTTTGAATTTTGCAGTCTGATTTTATTTACTACTTAAAACTTAAAACAAAGCATTTCTTTCCGAAGAAATAAATAAAAATAACCAGTAGATGTGATAGGACAGCATGATTGATTTTATTACTTTTTCCCATTTAATATTTCAATTGAAAAACAGTTTGTCCCCTGAAAAAAGTTTAGCAGTACTCCCAAACGTAACAAAAATCTCCAAAAACAAATTTTATATATATTTTTAAGTAACTTAAATTACAATTATACATAAGTTTTCAAACGTGGCCCGGTGGCGCAACGGTAGCGCGTCTGACTCCAGAACAGAAGGTTGTGTGTTCAAATCACGTCCGGGTCAAAGATGTTACTTTTTGAATTTTGCAGTCTGATTTTATTTACTACTTAAAACTTAAAACAAAGCATTTCTTTCCGAAGAAATAAATAAAAATAACCAGTAGATGAGATAGGACAGCATGATTGATTTTATTACTTTTTCCCATTTAATATTTCAATTGAAAAACAGTTTGACCCCTGAAAAAAGTTTAGCAGTACTCCCAAACGTAACAAAAATCTCCAAAAACAAATTTTATATATATTTTTAAGTAACTTAAATTACAATTATACATAAGTTTTCAAACGTGGCCCGGTGGCGCAACGGTAGCGCGTCTGACTCCAGAACAGAAGGTTGGGTGTTCAAATCACGTCCGGGTCAAAGATGTTACTTTTTGAATTTTGCAGTCTGATTTTATTTACTACTTAAAACTTAAAACAAAGCATTTCATTCTGAAGAAATAAATAAAAATAACCAGTAGATGAGAGAGGACAACATGAATGATTTTATTTCTTTTTCCCATTTAATATTTCAATTGAAAAACAGTTTGACCCCTGAAAAAAGTTTAGCAATACTTCCAAACGTAACAAAAATCTCCAAAAACAAATTTTATATATATTTTTAAGTAACTTAAATTACAATTATACATAAGTTTTCAAACGTGGCCCGGTGGCGCAACGGTAGCGCGTCTGGCTCCAGGTCAGAAGATTGCGTGTTCAAATCACGTCCGGGTCAAAGATGTTACTTTTTGAATTTTGCAGTCTGATTTTATTTACTACTTAAAACTTAAAACAAAGCATTTCATTCTGAAGAAATAAATAAAAATAACCAGTAGATTACTTAGGACAACATGAATGATTTTATTACTTTTTCCCATTTAATATTTCAATTGAAAAACAGTTTGATCCCTGAAAAAAGTTTAGCAGTACTCCCAAACGTAACAAAAATCTCCAAAAACAAATTTTATATATATTTTTAAGTAACTTAAATTACAATTATACATAAGTTTTCAAACGTGGCCCGGTGGCGCAACGGTAGCGCGTCTGACTCCAGAACAGAAGGTTGTGTGTTCAAATCACGTCCGGGTCGAAGATGTTACTTTTTGAATTTTGCAGTCTGATTTTATTTACTACTTAAAACTTAAAACAAAGCATTTCATTCTGAAGAAATAAATAAAAATAACCAGTAGATGAGATAGGACAACATGAATGATTTTATTTCTTTTTCCCATTTAATATTTCAATTGAAAAACAGTTTGACCCCTGAAAAAAGTTTAGCAATACTTCCAAACGTAACAAAAATCTCCAAAAACAAATTTTATATATATTTTTAAGTAACTTAAATTACAATTATACATAAGTTTTCAAACGTGGCCCGGTGGCGCAACGGTAGCGCGTCTGACTCCAGATCAGAAGGTTGCGTGTTCAAATCACGTCCGGGTCAAAGATGTTACTTTTTGAATTTTGCAGTCTGATTTTATTTACTACTTAAAACTTAAAACAAAGCATTTCATTCTGAAGAAATAAATAAAAATAACCAGTAGATGAGATAGGACAACATGAATGATTTTATTACTTTTTCCCATTTAATATTTCAATTGAAAAACAGTTTGACCCCTGAAAAAAGTTTAGCAGTACTTCCAAACGTAACAAAAATCTCCAAAAACAAATTTTATATATATTTTTAAGTAACTTAAATTACAATTATACATAAGTTTTCAAACCTGGCCCGGTGGCGCAACGGTAGCGCGTCTGACTCCAGATCAGAAGATTGCGTGTTCAAATCACGTCCGGGTCAAAGATGTTACTTTTTGAATTTTGCAGTCTGATTTTATTTACAACTTAAAACTTAAAACAAAGCATTTCATTCTGAAGAAATAAATAAAAATAACCAGTAGATGAGATAGGACAACATGAATGATTTTATTACTTTTTCCCATTTAATATTTCAATTGAAAAACAGTTTGATCCCTGAAAAAAGTTTAGCAGTACTTCCAAACGTAACAAAAATCTCCAAAAACAAATTTTATATATATTTTTAAGTAACTTAAATTACAATTATACATAAGTTTTCAAACGTGGCCCGGTGGCGCAACGGTAGCGCGTCTGGCTCCAGATCAGAAGGTAACGTGTTCAAATCACGTCCGGGTCAAAGATGTTACTTTTTGAATTTTGCAGTCTGATTTTATTTACTACTTAAAACTTAAAACAAAGCATTTCTTTCCGAAGAAATAAATAAAAATAACCAGTAGATGAGATAGGACAGCATGATTGATTTTATTACTTTTTCCCATTTAATATTTCAATTGAAAAACAGTTTGACCCCTGAAAAAAGTTTAGCAGTACTCCCAAACGTAACAAAAATCTCCAAAAACAAATTTTATATATATTTTTAAGTAACTTAGATTACAATTATACATAAGTTTTCAAACGTGGCCCGGTGGCGCAACGGTAGCGCGTCTGACTCCAGAACAGAAGGTTGGGTGTTCAAATCACGTCCGGGTCAAAGATGTTACTTTTTGAATTTTGCAGTCTGATTTTATTTACTACTTAAAACTTAAAACAAAGCATTTCATTCTGAAGAAATAAATAAAAATAACCAGTAGATGAGAGAGGACAACATGAATGATTTTATTTCTTTTTCCCATTTAATATTTCAATTGAAAAACAGTTTGACCCCTGAAAAAAGTTTAGCAATACTTCCAAACGTAACAAAAATCTCCAAAAACAAATTTTATATATATTTTTAAGTAACTTAAATTACAATTATACATAAGTTTTCAAACGTGGCCCGGTGGCGCAACGGTAGCGCGTCTGGCTCCAGGTCAGAAGATTGCGTGTTCAAATCACGTCCGGGTCAAAGATGTTACTTTTTGAATTTTGCAGTCTGATTTTATTTACTACTTAAAACTTAAAACAAAGCATTTCATTCTGAAGAAATAAATAAAAATAACCAGTAGATTACTTAGGACAACATGAATGATTTTATTACTTTTTCCCATTTAATATTTCAATTGAAAAACAGTTTGATCCCTGAAAAAAGTTTAGCAGTACTCCCAAACGTAACAAAAATCTCCAAAAACAAATTTTATATATATTTTTAAGTAACTTAAATTACAATTATACATAAGTTTTCAGACGTGGCCCGGTGGCGCAACGGTAGCGCGTCTGACTCCAGAACAGAAGGTTGTGTGTTCAAATCACGTCCGGGTCAAAGATGTTACTTTTTGAATTTTGCAGTCTGATTTTATTTACTACTTAAAACTTAAAACAAAGCATTTCATTCTGAAGAAATAAATAAAAATAACCAGTAGATGAGATAGGACAACATGAATGATTTTATTTCTTTTTCCCATTTAATATTTCAATTGAAAAACAGTTTGACCCCTGAAAAAAGTTTAGCAATACTTCCAAACGTAACAAAAATCTCCAAAAACAAATTTTATATATATTTTTAAGTAACTTAAATTACAATTATACATAAGTTTTCAAACGTGGCCCGGTGGCGCAACGGTAGCGCGTCTGACTCCAGATCAGAAGGTTGCGTGTTCAAATCACGTCCGGGTCAAAGATGTTACTTTTTGAATTTTGCAGTCTGATTTTATTTACTACTTAAAACTTAAAACAAAGCATTTCATTCTGAAGAAATAAATAAAAATAACCAGTAGATGAGATAGGACAACATGAATGATTTTATTACTTTTTCCCATTTAATATTTCAATTGAAAAACAGTTTGACCCCTGAAAAAAGTTTAGCAGTACTTCCAAACGTAACAAAAATCTCCAAAAACAAATTTTATATATATTTTTAAGTAACTTAAATTACAATTATACATAAGTTTTCAAACCTGGCCCGGTGGCGCAACGGTAGCGCGTCTGACTCCAGATCAGAAGATTGCGTGTTCAAATCACGTCCGGGTCAAAGATGTTACTTTTTGAATTTTGCAGTCTGATTTTATTTACAACTTAAAACTTAAAACAAAGCATTTCATTCTGAAGAAATAAATAAAAATAACCAGTAGATGAGATAGGACAACATGAATGATTTTATTACTTTTTCCCATTTAATATTTCAATTGAAAAACAGTTTGATCCCTGAAAAAAGTTTAGCAGTACTTCCAAACGTAACAAAAATCTCCAAAAACAAATTTTATATATATTTTTAAGTAACTTAAATTACAATTATACATAAGTTTTCAAACGTGGCCCGGTGGCGCAACGGTAGCGCGTCTGGCTCCAGATCAGAAGATTGCGTGTTCAAATCACGTCCGGGTCAAAGATGTTACTTTTTGAATTTTGCAGTCTGATTTTATTTACTACTTAAAACTTAAAACAAAGCATTTCATTCTGAGGAAATAAATAAAAATAACCAGTAGATTACTTAGGACAACATGAATGATTTTATTACTTTTTCCCATTTAATATTTCAATTGAAAAACAGTTTGATCCCTGAAAAAAGTTTAGCAGTACTTCCAAACGTAACAAAAATCTCCAAAAACAAATTTTATATATATTTTTAAGTAACTTAAATTACAATTATGCATAAGTTCTCAAACGTGGCCCGTTGGCGCAACGGTAGCGCGTCTGACTCCAGATCAGAAGGTAACGTGTTCAAATCACGTCCGGGTCAAAGATGTTACTTTTTGAATTTTGCAGTCTGATTTTATTTACTACTTAAAACTTAAAACAAAGCATTTCTTTCCGAAGAAATAAATAAAAATAACCAGTAGATGAGATAGGACAGCATGATTGATTTTATTACTTTTTCCCATTTAATATTTCAATTGAAAAACAGTTTGACCCCTGAAAAAAGTTTAGCAGTACTCCCAAACGTAACAAAAATCTCCAAAAACAAATTTTATATATATTTTTAAGTAACTTAAATTACAATTATACATAAGTTTTCAAACATGGCCCGGTGGCGCAACGGTAGCGCGTCTGACTGCAGATCAGGAGGTTGCGTGTTCAAATCACGTCCGGGTCAAAGATGTTACTTTTTGAATTTTGCAGTCTGATTTTATTTACTACTTAAAACTTAAAACAAAGCATTTCATTCTGAAGAAATAAATAAAAATAACCAGTAGATGAGATAGGACAACATGAATGATTTTATTACTTTTTCCCATTTAATATTTCAATTGAAAAACAGTTTGACCCCTGAAAAAAGTTTAGCAGTACTTACAAACGTAACAAAAATCTCCAAAAACAAATTTTATATATATTTTTAAGTAACTTAAATTACAATTATACATAAGTTTTAAAACGTGGCCCGGTGGCGCAACGGTAGCGCGTCTGACTCCAGATCAGAAGATTGCGTGTTCAAATCACGTCCGGGTCAAAGATGTTACTTTCTGAATTTTGCAGTCTGATTTTATTTACAACTTAAAACTTAAAACAAAGCATTTCATTCTGAAGAAATAAATAAAAATAACCAGTAGATGAGATAGGACAACATGAATGATTTTATTACTTTTTCCCATTTAATATTTCAATTGAAAAACAGTTTGATCCCTGAAAAAAGTTTAGCAGTACTTCCAAACGTAACAAAAATCTCCAAAAACAAATTTTATATATATTTTTAAGTAACTTAAATTACAATTATACATAAGTTTTCAAACGTGGCCCGGTGGCGCAACGGTAGCGCGTCTGGCACCAGATCAGAAGATTGCGTGTTCAAATCACGTCCGGGTCAAAGATGTTACTTTTTGAATTTTGCAGTCTGATTTTATTTACTACTTAAAACTTAAAACAAAGCATTTCATTCTGAAGAAATAAATAAAAATAACCAGTAGATTACTTAGGACAACATGAATGATTTTATTACTTTTCTTTTTCCCATTTAATATATCAATTGAACAACAGTTTGATCCCTGAAAAAAGTTTAGCAGTACTTCCAAACGTAACAAAAATCTCCAAAAACAAATTTTATATATATTTTTAAGTAACTTAAATTACAATTATGCATAAGTTTTCAAACGTGGCCCGGTGGCGCAACGGTAGCGCGTCTGACTCCAGATCAGAAGGTTGCGTGTTCAAATCACGTCCGGGTCAAAGATGTTACTTTTTGAATTTTGCAGTCTGATTTTATTTACTACTTAAAACTTAAAACAAAGCATTTCATTCTGAAGAAATAAATAAAAATAACCAGTAGATGAGATAGGACAGCATGAATGATTTTATTACTTTTTCCCATTTAATATTTCAATTGAAAAACAGTTTGACCCCTGAAAAAAGTTTAGCAGTACTTCCAAACGTAACAAAAATCTCCAAAAACAAATTTTATATATATTTTTAAGTAACTTAAATTACAATTATGCATAAGTTCTCAAACGTGGCCCGTTGGCGCAACGGTAGCGCGTCTGACTCCAGATCAGAAGGTAACGTGCTCAAATCACGTCCGGGTCAAAGATGATACTTTTTGAATTTTGCAGTCTGATTTTATTTACTACTTAAAACTTAAAACAAAGCATTTCTTTCCGAAGAAATAAATTAAAATAACCAGTAGATGAGATAGGACAGCATGATTGATTTTATTACTTTTTCCCATTTAATATTTCAATTGAAAAACAGTTTGACCCCTGAAAAAAGTTTAGCAGTACTCCCAAACGTAACAAAAATCTCCAAAAACAAATTTTATATATATTTTTAAGTAACTTAAATTACAATTATACATAAGTTTTCAAACGTAGCCCGGTGGCGCAACGGTAGCGCGTCTGACTCCAGAACAGAAGGTTGTGTGTTCAAATCACGTCCGGGTCAAAGATGTTACTTTTTGAATTTTGCAGTCTGATTTTATTTACTACTTAAAACTTAAAACAAAGCATTTCATTCTGAAGAAATAAATAAAAATAACCAGTAGATGAGATAGGACAACATGAATGATTTTATTTCTTTTTCCCATTTAATATTTCAATTGAAAAACAGTTTGACCCCTGAAAAAAGTTTAGCAATACTTCCAAACGTAACAAAAATCTCCAAAAACAAATTTTATATATATTTTTAAGTAACTTAAATGACAATTTTACATAAGTTTTCAAACGTGGCCCGGTGGCGCAACGGTAGCGCGTCTGACTCCAGATCAGAAGGTTGCGTGTTCAAATCACGTCCGGGTCAAAGATGTTACTTTTTGAATTTTGCAGTCTGATTTTATTTACTACTTAAAACTTAAAACAAAGCATTTCATTCTGAAGAAATAAATAAAAATAACCAGTAGATGAGATAGGACAACATGAATGATTTTATTACTTTTTCCCATTTAATATTTCAATTGAAAAACAGTTTGACCCCTGAAAAAAGTTTAGCAGTACTTCCAAACGTAACAAAAATCTCCAAAAACAAATTTTATATATATTTTTAAGTAACTTAAATTACAATTATACATAAGTTTTCAAACGTGGCCCGGTGGCGCAACGGTAGCGCGTCTGACTCCAGATCAGAAGATTGCGTGTTCAAATCACGTCCGGGTCAAAGATGTTACTTTCTGAATTTTGCAGTCTGATTTTATTTACAACTTAAAACTTAAAACAAAGCATTTCATTCTGAAGAAATAAATAAAAATAACCAGTAGATGAGATAGGACAACATGAATGATTTTATTACTTTTTCCCATTTAATATTTCAATTGAAAAACAGTTTGATCCCTGAAAAAAGTTTAGCAGTACTTCCAAACGTAACAAAAATCTCCAAAAACAAATTTTATATATATTTTTAAGTAACTTAAATTACAATTATACATAAGTTTTCAAACGTGGCCCGGTGGCGCAACGGTAGCGCGTCTGGCTCCAGATCAGAAGATTGCGTGTTCAAATCACGTCCGGGTCAAAGATATTACTTTTTGAATTTTGCAGTCTGATTTTATTTACTACTTAAAACTTAAAACAAAGCATTTCATTCTGAAGAAATAAATAAAAATAACCAGTAGATTACTTAGGACAACATGAATGATTTTATTACTTTTTCCCATTTAATATATCAATTGAAAAACAGTTTGATCCCTGAAAAAAGTTTAGCAGTACTTCCAAACGTAACAAAAATCTCCAAAAACAAATTTTATATATATTTTTAAGTAACTTAAATTACAATTATGCATAAGTTTTCAAACGTGGCCCGGTGGCGCAACGGTAGCGCGTCTGACTCCAGATCAGAAGGTTGCGTGTTCAAATCACGTCCGGGTCAAAGATGTTACTTTTTGAATTTTGCAGTCTGATTTTATTTACTACTTAAAACTTAAAACAAAGCATTTTATTCTGAAGAAATAAATAAAAATAACCAGTAGATGAGATAGGACAGCATGAATGATTTTATTACTTTTTCCCATTTAATATTTCAATTGAAAAAAAGTTTGACGCCTGAAAAAAGTTTAGCAGTACTTCCAAACGTAACAAAAATCTCCAAAAACAAATTTTATATAAATTTTTAAGTAACTTAAATTACAATTATGCATAAGTTCTCAAACGTGGCCCGTTGGCGCAACGCTAGCGCGTCTGACTCCAGATCAGAAGATAACGTGTTCAAATCACGTCCGGGTCAAAGATGTTACTTTTTGAATTTTGCAGTCTGATTTTATTTACTACTTAAAACTTAAAACAAAGCATTTCTTTCCGAAGAAATAAATAAAAATAACCAGTAGATGAGATAGGACAGCATGATTGATTTTATTACTTTTTCCCATTTAATATTTCAATTGAAAAACAGTTTGACCCCTGAAAAAAGTTTAGCAGTACTCCCAAACGTAACAAAAATCTCCAAAAACAAATTTTATATATATTTTTAAGTAACTTAAATTACAATTATACATAAGTTTTCAAACGTGGCCCGGTGGCGCAACGGTAGCGCGTCTGACTCCAGAACAGAAGGTTGTGTGTTCAAATCACGTCCGGGTCAAAGATGTTACTTTTTGAATTTTGCAGTCTGATTTTATTTACTACTTAAAACTTAAAACAAAGCATTTCATTCTGAAGAAATAAATAAAAATAACCAGTAGATGAGATAGGACAACATGAATGATTTTATTTCTTTTTCCCATTTAATATTTCAATTGAAGAACAGTTTGTCCCCTGAAAAAAGTTTAGCAATACTTCCAAACGTAACAAAAATCTCCAAAAACAAATTTTATATATATTTTTAAGTAACTTAAATTACAATTATACATAAGTTTTCAAACGTGGCCCGGTGGCGCAACGGTAGCGCGTCTGACTCCAGATCAGAAGATTGCGTGTTCAAATCACGTCCGGGTCAAAGATGTTACTTTTTGAATTTTGCAGTCTGATTTTATTTACTACTTAAAACTTAAAACAAAGCATTTCATTCTGAAGAAATAAATAAAAATAACCAGTAGATGAGATAGGACAACATGAATGATTTTATTACTTTTTCCCATTTAATATTTCAATTGAAAAACAGTTTGATCCCTGAAAAAAGTTAAGCAGTACTTCCAAACGTAACAAAAATCTCCAAAAACAAATTTTATATATATTTTTAAGTAACTTAAATTACAATTATACATAAGTTTTCAAACGTGGCCCGGTGGTGCAACGGTATCGCGTCTGGCTCCAGATCAGAAGATTGCGTGTTCAAATCACGTCCGGGTCAAAGATGTTACTTTTTGAATTTTGCAGTCTGATTTTATTTACTACTTAAAACTTAAAACAAAGCATTTCTTTCCGAAGAAATAAATAAAAATAACCAGTAGATGAGATAGGACAGCATGATTGATTTTATTACTTTTTCCCATTTAATATTTCAATTGAAAAACAGTTTGACCCCTGAAAAAAGTTTAGCAGTACTCCCAAACGTAACAAAAATCTCCAAAAACAAATTTTATATATATTTTTAAGTAACTTAAATTACAATTATACATAAGTTTTAAAACGTGGCCCGGTGGCGCAACGGTAGCGCGTCTGACTCCAGAACAGAAGGTTGTGTGTTCAAATCACGTCCGGGTCAAAGATGTTACTTTTTGAATTTTGCAGTCTGATTTTATTTACTACTTAAAACTTAAAACAAAGCATTTCATTCTGAAGAAATAAATAAAAATAACCAGTAGATGAGATAGGACAACATGAATGATTTTATTTCTTTTTCCCATTTAATATTTCAATTGAAAAACAGTTTGACCCCTGAAAAAAGTTTAGCAATACTTCCAAACGTAACAAAAATCTCCAAAAACAAATTTTATATATATTTTTAAGTAACTTAAATTACAATTATACATAAGTTTTCAAACGTGGCCCGGTGGCGCAACGGTAGCGCGTCTGGCTCCAGATCAGAAGATTGCGTGTTCAAATCACGTCCGGGTCAAAGATGTTACTTTTTGAATTTTGCAGTCTGATTTTATTTACTAGTTAAAACTTAAAACAAAGCATTTCATTCTGAAGAAATAAATAAAAATAACCAGTAGATTACTTAGGACAACATGAATGATTTTATTACTTTTTCCCATTTAATATTTCAATTGAAAAACAGTTTGATCCCTGAAAAAAGTTTAGCAGTACTCCCAAACGTAACAAAAATCTCCAAAAACAAATTTTATATATATTTTTAAGTAACTTAAATTACAATTATACATAAGTTTTCAAACGTGGCCCGGTGGCGCAACGGTAGCGCGTCTGACTCCAGAACAGAAGGTTGTGTGTTCAAATCACGTCCGGGTCAAAGATGTTACTTTTTGAATTTTGCAGTCTGATTTTATTTACTACTTAAAACTTAAAACAAAGCATTTCATTCTGAAGAAATAAATAAAAATAACCAGTAGATGAGATAGGACAACATGAATGATTTTATTTCTTTTTCCCATTTAATATTTCAATTGAAAAACAGTTTGACCCCTGAAAAAAGTTTAGCAGTACTCCCAAACGTAACAAAAATCTCCAAAAACAAATTTTATATATATTTTTAAGTAACTTAAATTACAATTATACATAAGTTTTCAAACGTGGCCCGGTGGCGCAACGGTAGCGCGTCTGACTCCAGAACAGAAGGTTGTGTGTTCAAATCACGTCCGGGTCAAAGATGTTACTTTTTGAATTTTGCAGTCTGATTTTATTTACTACTTAAAACTTAAAACAAAGCATTTCATTCTGAAGAAATAAATAAAAATAACCAGTAGATGAGATAGGACAACATGAATGATTTTATTTCTTTTTCCCATTTAATATTTCAATTGAAGAACAGTTTGTCCCCTGAAAAAAGTTTAGCAATACTTCCAAACGTAACAAAAATCTCCAAAAACAAATTTTATATATATTTTTAAGTAACTTAAATTACAATTATACATAAGTTTTCAAACGTGGCCCGGTGGCGCAACGGTAGCGCGTCTGACTCCAGATCAGAAGATTGCGTGTTCAAATCACGTCCGGGTCAAAGATGTTACTTTTTGAATTTTGCAGTCTGATTTTATTTACTACTTAAAACTTAAAACAAAGCATTTCATTCTGAAGAAATAAATAAAAATAACCAGTAGATGAGATAGGACAACATGAATGATTTTATTACTTTTTCCCATTTAATATTTCAATTGAAAAACAGTTTGATCCCTGAAAAAAGTTAAGCAGTACTTCCAAACGTAACAAAAATCTCCAAAAACAAATTTTATATATATTTTTAAGTAACTTAAATTACAATTATACATAAGTTTTCAAACGTGGCCCGGTGGTGCAACGGTATCGCGTCTGGCTCCAGATCAGAAGATTGCGTGTTCAAATCACGTCCGGGTCAAAGATGTTACTTTTTGAATTTTGCAGTCTGATTTTATTTACTACTTAAAACTTAAAACAAAGCATTTCTTTCCGAAGAAATAAATAAAAATAACCAGTAGATGAGATAGGACAGCATGATTGATTTTATTACTTTTTCCCATTTAATATTTCAATTGAAAAACAGTTTGACCCCTGAAAAAAGTTTAGCAGTACTCCCAAACGTAACAAAAATCTCCAAAAACAAATTTTATATATATTTTTAAGTAACTTAAATTACAATTATACATAAGTTTTAAAACGTGGCCCGGTGGCGCAACGGTAGCGCGTCTGACTCCAGAACAGAAGGTTGTGTGTTCAAATCACGTCCGGGTCAAAGATGTTACTTTTTGAATTTTGCAGTCTGATTTTATTTACTACTTAAAACTTAAAACAAAGCATTTCATTCTGAAGAAATAAATAAAAATAACCAGTAGATGAGATAGGACAACATGAATGATTTTATTTCTTTTTCCCATTTAATATTTCAATTGAAAAACAGTTTGACCCCTGAAAAAAGTTTAGCAATACTTCCAAACGTAACAAAAATCTCCAAAAACAAATTTTATATATATTTTTAAGTAACTTAAATTACAATTATACATAAGTTTTCAAACGTGGCCCGGTGGCGCAACGGTAGCGCGTCTGGCTCCAGATCAGAAGATTGCGTGTTCAAATCACGTCCGGGTCAAAGATGTTACTTTTTGAATTTTGCAGTCTGATTTTATTTACTAGTTAAAACTTAAAACAAAGCATTTCATTCTGAAGAAATAAATAAAAATAACCAGTAGATTACTTAGGACAACATGAATGATTTTATTACTTTTTCCCATTTAATATTTCAATTGAAAAACAGTTTGATCCCTGAAAAAAGTTTAGCAGTACTCCCAAACGTAACAAAAATCTCCAAAAACAAATTTTATATATATTTTTAAGTAACTTAAATTACAATTATACATAAGTTTTCAAACGTGGCCCGGTGGCGCAACGGTAGCGCGTCTGACTCCAGAACAGAAGGTTGTGTGTTCAAATCACGTCCGGGTCAAAGATGTTACTTTTTGAATTTTGCAGTCTGATTTTATTTACTACTTAAAACTTAAAACAAAGCATTTCATTCTGAAGAAATAAATAAAAATAACCAGTAGATGAGATAGGACAACATGAATGATTTTATTTCTTTTTCCCATTTAATATTTCAATTGAAAAACAGTTTGACCCCTGAAAAAAGTTTAGCAATACTTCCAAACGTAACAAAAATCTCCAAAAACAAATTTTATATATATTTTTAAGTAACTTAAATTACAATTATACATAAGTTTTCAAACGTGGCCCGTTGGCGCAACGGTAGCGCGTCTGACTCCAGATCAGAAGGTAACGTGTTCAAATCACGTCCGGGTCAAAGATGTTACTTTTTGAATTTTGCAGTCTGATTTTATTTACTACTTAAAACTTAAAACAAAGCATTTCTTTCCGAAGAAATAAATAAAAATAACCAGTAGATGAGATAGGACAGCATGATTGATTTTATTACTTTTTCCCATTTAATATTTCAATTGAAAAACAGTTTGTCCCCTGAAAAAAGTTTAGCAGTACTCCCAAACGTAACAAAAATCTCCAAAAACAAATTTTATATATATTTTTAAGTAACTTAAATTACAATTATACATAAGTTTTCAAACGTGGCCCGGTGGCGCAACGGTAGCGCGTCTGACTCCAGAACAGAAGGTTGTGTGTTCAAATCACGTCCGGGTCAAAGATGTTACTTTTTGAATTTTGCAGTCTGATTTTATTTACTACTTAAAACTTAAAACAAAGCATTTCTTTCCGAAGAAATAAATAAAAATAACCAGTAGATGAGATAGGACAGCATGATTGATTTTATTACTTTTTCCCATTTAATATTTCAATTGAAAAACAGTTTGACCCCTGAAAAAAGTTTAGCAGTACTCCCAAACGTAACAAAAATCTCCAAAAACAAATTTTATATATATTTTTAAGTAACTTAAATTACAATTATACATAAGTTTTCAAACGTGGCCCGGTGGCGCAACGGTAGCGCGTCTGACTCCAGATCAGAAGGTAACGTGTTCAAATCACGTCCGGGTCAAAGATGTTACTTTTTGAATTTTGCAGTCTGATTTTATTTACTACTTAAAACTTAAAACAAAGCATTTCTTTCCGAAGAAATAAATAAAAATAACCAGTAGATGAGATAGGACAGCATGATTGATTTTATTACTTTTTCCCATTTAATATTTCAATTGAAAAACAGTTTGACCCCTGAAAAAAGTTTAGCAGTACTCCCAAACGTAACAAAAATCTCCAAAAACAAATTTTATATATATTTTTAAGTAACTTAGATTACAATTATACATAAGTTTTCAAACGTGGCCCGGTGGCGCAACGGTAGCGCGTCTGACTCCAGAACAGAAGGTTGGGTGTTCAAATCACGTCCGGGTCAAAGATGTTACTTTTTGAATTTTGCAGTCTGATTTTATTTACTACTTAAAACTTAAAACAAAGCATTTCATTCTGAAGAAATAAATAAAAATAACCAGTAGATGAGAGAGGACAACATGAATGATTTTATTTCTTTTTCCCATTTAATATTTCAATTGAAAAACAGTTTGACCCCTGAAAAAAGTTTAGCAATACTTCCAAACGTAACAAAAATCTCCAAAAACAAATTTTATATATATTTTTAAGTAACTTAAATTACAATTATACATAAGTTTTCAAACGTGGCCCGGTGGCGCAACGGTAGCGCGTCTGGCTCCAGGTCAGAAGATTGCGTGTTCAAATCACGTCCGGGTCAAAGATGTTACTTTTTGAATTTTGCAGTCTGATTTTATTTACTACTTAAAACTTAAAACAAAGCATTTCATTCTGAAGAAATAAATAAAAATAACCAGTAGATTACTTAGGACAACATGAATGATTTTATTACTTTTTCCCATTTAATATTTCAATTGAAAAACAGTTTGATCCCTGAAAAAAGTTTAGCAGTACTCCCAAACGTAACAAAAATCTCCAAAAACAAATTTTATATATATTTTTAAGTAACTTAAATTACAATTATACATAAGTTATCAAACGTGGCCCGGTGGCGCAACGGTAGCGCGTCTGACTCCAGAACAGAAGGTTGTGTGTTCAAATCACGTCCGGGTCAAAGATGTTACTTTTTGAATTTTGCAGTCTGATTTTATTTACTACTTAAAACTTAAAACAAAGCATTTCATTCTGAAGAAATAAATAAAAATAACCAGTAGATGAGATAGGACAACATGAATGATTTTATTTCTTTTTCCCATTTAATATTTCAATTGAAAAACAGTTTGACCCCTGAAAAAAGTTTAGCAATACTTCCAAACGTAACAAAAATCTCCAAAAACAAATTTTATATATATTTTTAAGTAACTTAAATTACAATTATACATAAGTTTTCAAACGTGGCCCGGTGGCGCAACGGTAGCGCGTCTGACTCCAGATCAGAAGGTTGCGTGTTCAAATCACGTCCGGGTCAAAGATGTTACTTTTTGAATTTTGCAGTCTGATTTTATTTACTACTTAAAACTTAAAACAAAGCATTTCATTCTGAAGAAATAAATAAAAATAACCAGTAGATGAGATAGGACAACATGAATGATTTTATTACTTTTTCCCATTTAATATTTCAATTGAAAAACAGTTTGACCCCTGAAAAAAGTTTAGCAGTACTTCCAAACGTAACAAAAATCTCCAAAAACAAATTTTATATATATTTTTAAGTAACTTAAATTACAATTATACATAAGTTTTCAAACCTGGCCCGGTGGCGCAACGGTAGCGCGTCTGACTCCAGATCAGAAGATTGCGTGTTCAAATCACGTCCGGGTCAAAGATGTTACTTTTTGAATTTTGCAGTCTGATTTTATTTACAACTTAAAACTTAAAACAAAGCATTTCATTCTGAAGAAATAAATAAAAATAACCAGTAGATGAGATAGGACAACATGAATGATTTTATTACTTTTTCCCATTTAATATTTCAATTGAAAAACAGTTTGATCCCTGAAAAAAGTTTAGCAGTACTTCCAAACGTAACAAAAATCTCCAAAAACAAATTTTATATATATTTTTAAGTAACTTAAATTACAATTATACATAAGTTTTCAAACGTGGCCCGGTGGCGCAACGGTAGCGCGTCTGGCTCCAGATCAGAAGATTGCGTGTTCAAATCACGTCCGGGTCAAAGATGTTACTTTTTGAATTTTGCAGTCTGATTTTATTTACTACTTAAAACTTAAAACAAAGCATTTCATTCTGAGGAAATAAAAAAAATAACCAGTAGATTACTTAGGACAACATGAATGATTTTATTACTTTTTCCCATTTAATATTTCAATTGAAAAACAGTTTGATCCCTGAAAAAAGTTTAGCAGTACTTCCAAACGTAACAAAAATCTCCAAAAACAAATTTTATATATATTTTTAAGTAACTTAAATTACAATTATGCATAAGTTCTCAAACGTGGCCCGTTGGCGCAACGGTAGCGCGTCTGACTCCAGATCAGAAGGTAACGTGTTCAAATCACGTCCGGGTCAAAGATGTTACTTTTTGAATTTTGCAGTCTGATTTTATTTACTACTTAAAACTTAAAACAAAGCATTTCTTTCCGAAGAAATAAATAAAAATAACCAGTAGATGAGATAGGACAACATGAATGATTTTATTTCTTTTTCCCATTTAATATTTCAATTGAAAAACAGTTTGACCCCTGAAAAAAGTTTAGCAATACTTCCAAACGTAACAAAAATCTCCAAAAACAAATTTTATATATATTTTTAAGTAACTTAAATTACAATTATACATAAGTTTTCAAACGTGGCCCGTTGGCGCAACGGTAGCGCGTCTGACTCCAGATCAGAAGGTAACGTGTTCAAATCACGTCCGGGTCAAAGATGTTACTTTTTGAATTTTGCAGTCTGATTTTATTTACTACTTAAAACTTAAAACAAAGCATTTCTTTCCGAAGAAATAAATAAAAATAACCAGTAGATGAGATAGGACAGCATGATTGATTTTATTACTTTTTCCCATTTAATATTTCAATTGAAAAACAGTTTGTCCCCTGAAAAAAGTTTAGCAGTACTCCCAAACGTAACAAAAATCTCCAAAAACAAATTTTATATATATTTTTAAGTAACTTAAATTACAATTATACATAAGTTTTCAAACGTGGCCCGGTGGCGCAACGGTAGCGCGTCTGACTCCAGAACAGAAGGTTGTGTGTTCAAATCACGTCCGGGTCAAAGATGTTACTTTTTGAATTTTGCAGTCTGATTTTATTTACTACTTAAAACTTAAAACAAAGCATTTCTTTCCGAAGAAATAAATAAAAATAACCAGTAGATGAGATAGGACAGCATGATTGATTTTATTACTTTTTCCCATTTAATATTTCAATTGAAAAACAGTTTGACCCCTGAAAAAAGTTTAGCAGTACTCCCAAACGTAACAAAAATCTCCAAAAACAAATTTTATATATATTTTTAAGTAACTTAAATTACAATTATACATAAGTTTTCAAACGTGGCCCGGTGGCGCAACGGTAGCGCGTCTGACTCCAGATCAGAAGGTAACGTGTTCAAATCACGTCCGGGTCAAAGATGTTACTTTTTGAATTTTGCAGTCTGATTTTATTTACTACTTAAAACTTAAAACAAAGCATTTCTTTCCGAAGAAATAAATAAAAATAACCAGTAGATGAGATAGGACAGCATGATTGATTTTATTACTTTTTCCCATTTAATATTTCAATTGAAAAACAGTTTGACCCCTGAAAAAAGTTTAGCAGTACTCCCAAACGTAACAAAAATCTCCAAAAACAAATTTTATATATATTTTTAAGTAACTTAGATTACAATTATACATAAGTTTTCAAACGTGGCCCGGTGGCGCAACGGTAGCGCGTCTGACTCCAGAACAGAAGGTTGGGTGTTCAAATCACGTCCGGGTCAAAGATGTTACTTTTTGAATTTTGCAGTCTGATTTTATTTACTACTTAAAACTTAAAACAAAGCATTTCATTCTGAAGAAATAAATAAAAATAACCAGTAGATGAGAGAGGACAACATGAATGATTTTATTTCTTTTTCCCATTTAATATTTCAATTGAAAAACAGTTTGACCCCTGAAAAAAGTTTAGCAATACTTCCAAACGTAACAAAAATCTCCAAAAACAAATTTTATATATATTTTTAAGTAACTTAAATTACAATTATACATAAGTTTTCAAACGTGGCCCGGTGGCGCAACGGTAGCGCGTCTGGCTCCAGGTCAGAAGATTGCGTGTTCAAATCACGTCCGGGTCAAAGATGTTACTTTTTGAATTTTGCAGTCTGATTTTATTTACTACTTAAAACTTAAAACAAAGCATTTCATTCTGAAGAAATAAATAAAAATAACCAGTAGATTACTTAGGACAACATGAATGATTTTATTACTTTTTCCCATTTAATATTTCAATTGAAAAACAGTTTGATCCCTGAAAAAAGTTTAGCAGTACTCCCAAACGTAACAAAAATCTCCAAAAACAAATTTTATATATATTTTTAAGTAACTTAAATTACAATTATACATAAGTTATCAAACGTGGCCCGGTGGCGCAACGGTAGCGCGTCTGACTCCAGAACAGAAGGTTGTGTGTTCAAATCACGTCCGGGTCAAAGATGTTACTTTTTGAATTTTGCAGTCTGATTTTATTTACTACTTAAAACTTAAAACAAAGCATTTCATTCTGAAGAAATAAATAAAAATAACCAGTAGATGAGATAGGACAACATGAATGATTTTATTTCTTTTTCCCATTTAATATTTCAATTGAAAAACAGTTTGACCCCTGAAAAAAGTTTAGCAATACTTCCAAACGTAACAAAAATCTCCAAAAACAAATTTTATATATATTTTTAAGTAACTTAAATTACAATTATACATAAGTTTTCAAACGTGGCCCGGTGGCGCAACGGTAGCGCGTCTGACTCCAGATCAGAAGGTTGCGTGTTCAAATCACGTCCGGGTCAAAGATGTTACTTTTTGAATTTTGCAGTCTGATTTTATTTACTACTTAAAACTTAAAACAAAGCATTTCATTCTGAAGAAATAAATAAAAATAACCAGTAGATGAGATAGGACAACATGAATGATTTTATTACTTTTTCCCATTTAATATTTCAATTGAAAAACAGTTTGACCCCTGAAAAAAGTTTAGCAGTACTTCCAAACGTAACAAAAATCTCCAAAAACAAATTTTATATATATTTTTAAGTAACTTAAATTACAATTATACATAAGTTTTCAAACCTGGCCCGGTGGCGCAACGGTAGCGCGTCTGACTCCAGATCAGAAGATTGCGTGTTCAAATCACGTCCGGGTCAAAGATGTTACTTTTTGAATTTTGCAGTCTGATTTTATTTACAACTTAAAACTTAAAACAAAGCATTTCATTCTGAAGAAATAAATAAAAATAACCAGTAGATGAGATAGGACAACATGAATGATTTTATTACTTTTTCCCATTTAATATTTCAATTGAAAAACAGTTTGATCCCTGAAAAAAGTTTAGCAGTACTTCCAAACGTAACAAAAATCTCCAAAAACAAATTTTATATATATTTTTAAGTAACTTAAATTACAATTATACATAAGTTTTCAAACGTGGCCCGGTGGCGCAACGGTAGCGCGTCTGGCTCCAGATCAGAAGATTGCGTGTTCAAATCACGTCCGGGTCAAAGATGTTACTTTTTGAATTTTGCAGTCTGATTTTATTTACTACTTAAAACTTAAAACAAAGCATTTCATTCTGAGGAAATAAAAAAAATAACCAGTAGATTACTTAGGACAACATGAATGATTTTATTACTTTTTCCCATTTAATATTTCAATTGAAAAACAGTTTGATCCCTGAAAAAAGTTTAGCAGTACTTCCAAACGTAACAAAAATCTCCAAAAACAAATTTTATATATATTTTTAAGTAACTTAAATTACAATTATGCATAAGTTCTCAAACGTGGCCCGTTGGCGCAACGGTAGCGCGTCTGACTCCAGATCAGAAGGTAACGTGTTCAAATCACGTCCGGGTCAAAGATGTTACTTTTTGAATTTTGCAGTCTTATTTTATTTACTACTTAAAACTTAAAACAAAGCATTTCTTTCCGAAGAAATAAATAAAAATAACCAGTAGATGAGATAGGACAGCATGATTGATTTTATTACTTTTTCCCATTTAATATTTCAATTGAAAAACAGTTTGACCCCTGAAAAAAGTTTAGCAGTACTCCCAAACGTAACAAAAATCTCCAAAAACAAATTTTATATATATTTTTAAGTAACTTAAATTACAATTATACATAAGTTTTCAAACATGGCCCGGTGGCGCAACGGTAGCGCGTCTGACTGCAGATCAGGAGGTTGCGTGTTCAAATCACGTCCGGGTCAAAGATGTTACTTTTTGAATTTTGCAGTCTGATTTTATTTACTACTTAAAACTTAAAACAAAGCATTTCATTCTGAAGAAATAAATAAAAATAACCAGTAGATGAGATAGGACAACATGAATGATTTTATTACTTTTTCCCATTTAATATTTCAATTGAAAAACAGTTTGACCCCTGAAAAAAGTTTAGCAGTACTTCCAAACGTAACAAAAATCTCCAAAAACAAATTTTATATATATTTTTAAGTAACTTAAATTACAATTATACATAAGTTTTAAAACGTGGCCCGGTGGCGCAACGGTAGCGCGTCTGACTCCAGATCAGAAGATTGCGTGTTCAAATCACGTCCGGGTCAAAGATGTTACTTTCTGAATTTTGCAGTCTGATTTTATTTACAACTTAAAACTTAAAACAAAGCATTTCATTCTGAAGAAATAAATAAAAATAACCAGTAGATGAGATAGGACAACATGAATGATTTTATTACTTTTTCCCATTTAATATTTCAATTGAAAAACAGTTTGATCCCTGAAAAAAGTTTAGCAGTACTTCCAAACGTAACAAAAATCTCCAAAAACAAATTTTATATATATTTTTAAGTAACTTAAATTACAATTATACATAAGTTTTCAAACGTGGCCCGGTGGCGCAACGGTAGCGCGTCTGGCTCCAGATCAGAAGATTGCGTGTTCAAATCACGTCCGGGTCAAAGATGTTACTTTTTGAATTTTGCAGTCTGATTTTATTTACTAGTTAAAACTTAAAACAAAGCATTTCATTCTGAAGAAATAAATAAAAATAACCAGTAGATTACTTAGGACAACATGAATGATTTTATTACTTTTTCCCATTTAATATTTCAATTGAAAAACAGTTTGATCCCTGAAAAAAGTTTAGCAGTACTCCCAAACGTAACAAAAATCTCCAAAAACAAATTTTATATATATTTTTAAGTAACTTAAATTACAATTATACATAAGTTTTCAAACGTGGCCCGGTGGCGCAACGGTAGCGCGTCTGACTCCAGAACAGAAGGTTGTGTGTTCAAATCACGTCCGGGTCAAAGATGTTACTTTTTGAATTTTGCAGTCTGATTTTATTTACTACTTAAAACTTAAAACAAAGCATTTCATTCTGAAGAAATAAATAAAAATAACCAGTAGATGAGATAGGACAACATGAATGATTTTATTTCTTTTTCCCATTTAATATTTCAATTGAAAAACAGTTTGACCCCTGAAAAAAGTTTAGCAATACTTCCAAACGTAACAAAAATCTCCAAAAACAAATTTTATATATATTTTTAAGTAACTTAAATTACAATTATACATAAGTTTTCAAACGTGGCCCGTTGGCGCAACGGTAGCGCGTCTGACTCCAGATCAGAAGGTAACGTGTTCAAATCACGTCCGGGTCAAAGATGTTACTTTTTGAATTTTGCAGTCTGATTTTATTTACTACTTAAAACTTAAAACAAAGCATTTCTTTCCGAAGAAATAAATAAAAATAACCAGTAGATGAGATAGGACAGCATGATTGATTTTATTACTTTTTCCCATTTAATATTTCAATTGAAAAACAGTTTGTCCCCTGAAAAAAGTTTAGCAGTACTCCCAAACGTAACAAAAATCTCCAAAAACAAATTTTATATATATTTTTAAGTAACTTAAATTACAATTATACATAAGTTTTCAAACGTGGCCCGGTGGCGCAACGGTAGCGCGTCTGACTCCAGAACAGAAGGTTGTGTGTTCAAATCACGTCCGGGTCAAAGATGTTACTTTTTGAATTTTGCAGTCTGATTTTATTTACTACTTAAAACTTAAAACAAAGCATTTCTTTCCGAAGAAATAAATAAAAATAACCAGTAGATGAGATAGGACAGCATGATTGATTTTATTACTTTTTCCCATTTAATATTTCAATTGAAAAACAGTTTGACCCCTGAAAAAAGTTTAGCAGTACTCCCAAACGTAACAAAAATCTCCAAAAACAAATTTTATATATATTTTTAAGTAACTTAAATTACAATTATACATAAGTTTTCAAACGTGGCCCGGTGGCGCAACGGTAGCGCGTCTGACTCCAGATCAGAAGGTAACGTGTTCAAATCACGTCCGGGTCAAAGATGTTACTTTTTGAATTTTGCAGTCTGATTTTATTTACTACTTAAAACTTAAAACAAAGCATTTCTTTCCGAAGAAATAAATAAAAATAACCAGTAGATGAGATAGGACAGCATGATTGATTTTATTACTTTTTCCCATTTAATATTTCAATTGAAAAACAGTTTGACCCCTGAAAAAAGTTTAGCAGTACTCCCAAACGTAACAAAAATCTCCAAAAACAAATTTTATATATATTTTTAAGTAACTTAGATTACAATTATACATAAGTTTTCAAACGTGGCCCGGTGGCGCAACGGTAGCGCGTCTGACTCCAGAACAGAAGGTTGGGTGTTCAAATCACGTCCGGGTCAAAGATGTTACTTTTTGAATTTTGCAGTCTGATTTTATTTACTACTTAAAACTTAAAACAAAGCATTTCATTCTGAAGAAATAAATAAAAATAACCAGTAGATGAGAGAGGACAACATGAATGATTTTATTTCTTTTTCCCATTTAATATTTCAATTGAAAAACAGTTTGACCCCTGAAAAAAGTTTAGCAATACTTCCAAACGTAACAAAAATCTCCAAAAACAAATTTTATATATATTTTTAAGTAACTTAAATTACAATTATACATAAGTTTTCAAACGTGGCCCGGTGGCGCAACGGTAGCGCGTCTGGCTCCAGGTCACAAGATTGCGTGTTCAAATCACGTCCGGGTCAAAGATGTTACTTTTTGAATTTTGCAGTCTGATTTTATTTACTACTTAAAACTTAAAACAAAGCATTTCATTCTGAAGAAATAAATAAAAATAACCAGTAGATTACTTAGGACAACATGAATGATTTTATTACTTTTTCCCATTTAATATTTCAATTGAAAAACAGTTTGATCCCTGAAAAAAGTTTAGCAGTACTCCCAAACGTAACAAAAATCTCCAAAAACAAATTTTATATATATTTTTAAGTAACTTAAATTACAATTATACATAAGTTTTCAAACGTGGCCCGGTGGCGCAACGGTAGCGCGTCTGACTCCAGAACAGAAGGTTGTGTGTTCAAATCACGTCCGGGTCAAAGATGTTACTTTTTGAATTTTGCAGTCTGATTTTATTTACTACTTAAAACTTAAAACAAAGCATTTCATTCTGAAGAAATAAATAAAAATAACCAGTAGATGAGATAGGACAACATGAATGATTTTATTTCTTTTTCCCATTTAATATTTCAATTGAAAAACAGTTTGACCCCTGAAAAAAGTTTAGCAATACTTCCAAACGTAACAAAAATCTCCAAAAACAAATTTTATATATATTTTTAAGTAACTTAAATTACAATTATACATAAGTTTTCAAACGTGGCCCGGTGGCGCAACGGTAGCGCGTCTGACTCCAGATCAGAAGGTTGCGTGTTCAAATCACGTCCGGGTCAAAGATGTTACTTTTTGAATTTTGCAGTCTGATTTTATTTACTACTTAAAACTTAAAACAAAGCATTTCATTCTGAAGAAATAAATAAAAATAACCAGTAGATGAGATAGGACAACATGAATGATTTTATTACTTTTTCCCATTTAATATTTCAATTGAAAAACAGTTTGACCCCTGAAAAAAGTTTAGCAGTACTTCCAAACGTAACAAAAATCTCCAAAAACAAATTTTATATATATTTTTAAGTAACTTAAATTACAATTATACATAAGTTTTCAAACCTGGCCCGGTGGCGCAACGGTAGCGCGTCTGACTCCAGATCAGAAGATTGCGTGTTCAAATCACGTCCGGGTCAAAGATGTTACTTTTTGAATTTTGCAGTCTGATTTTATTTACAACTTAAAACTTAAAACAAAGCATTTCATTCTGAAGAAATAAATAAAAATAACCAGTAGATGAGATAGGACAACATGAATGATTTTATTACTTTTTCCCATTTAATATTTCAATTGAAAAACAGTTTGATCCCTGAAAAAAGTTTAGCAGTACTTCCAAACGTAACAAAAATCTCCAAAAACAAATTTTATATATATTTTTAAGTAACTTAAATTACAATTATACATAAGTTTTCAAACGTGGCCCGGTGGCGCAACGGTAGCGCGTCTGGCTCCAGATCAGAAGATTGCGTGTTCAAATCACGTCCGGGTCAAAGATGTTACATTTTGAATTTTGCAGTCTGATTTTATTTACTACTTAAAACTTAAAACAAAGCATTTCATTCTGAGGAAATAAATAAAAATAACCAGTAGATTACTTAGGACAACATGAATGATTTTATTACTTTTTCCCATTTAATATTTCAATTGAAAAACAGTTTGATCCCTGAAAAAAGTTTAGCAGTACTTCCAAACGTAACAAAAATCTCCAAAAACAAATTTTATATATATTTTTAAGTAACTTAAATTACAATTATGCATAAGTTCTCAAACGTGGCCCGTTGGCGCAACGGTAGCGCGTCTGACTCCAGATCAGAAGGTAACGTGTTCAAATCACGTCCGGGTCAAAGATGTTACTTTTTGAATTTTGCAGTCTGATTTTATTTACTACTTAAAACTTAAAACAAAGCATTTCTTTCCGAAGAAATAAATAAAAATAACCAGTAGATGAGATAGGACAGCATGATTGATTTTATTACTTTTTCCCATTTAATATTTCAATTGAAAAACAGTTTGACCCCTGAAAAAAGTTTAGCAGTACTCCCAAACGTAACAAAAATCTCCAAAAACAAATTTTATATATATTTTTAAGTAACTTAAATTACAATTATACATAAGTTTTCAAACATGGCCCGGTGGCGCAACGGTAGCGCGTCTGACTGCAGATCAGGAGGTTGCGTGTTCAAATCACGTCCGGGTCAAAGATGTTACTTTTTGAATTTTGCAGTCTGATTTTATTTACTACTTAAAACTTAAAACAAAGCATTTCATTCTGAAGAAATAAATAAAAATAACCAGTAGATGAGATAGGACAACATGAATGATTTTATTACTTTTTCCCATTTAATATTTCAATTGAAAAACAGTTTGACCCCTGAAAAAAGTTTAGCAGTACTTCCAAACGTAACAAAAATCTCCAAAAACAAATTTTATATATATTTTTAAGTAACTTAAATTACAATTATACATAAGTTTTAAAACGTGGCCCGGTGGCGCAACGGTAGCGCGTCTGACTCCAGATCAGAAGATTGCGTGTTCAAATCACGTCCGGGTCAAAGATGTTACTTTCTGAATTTTGCAGTCTGATTTTATTTACAACTTAAAACTTAAAACAAAGCATTTCATTCTGAAGAAATAAATAAAAATAACCAGTAGATGAGATAGGACAACATGAATGATTTTATTACTTTTTCCCATTTAATATTTCAATTGAAAAACAGTTTGATCCCTGAAAAAAGTTTAGCAGTACTTCCAAACGTAACAAAAATCTCCAAAAACAAATTTTATATATATTTTTAAGTAACTTAAATTACAATTATACATAAGTTTTCAAACGTGGCCCGGTGGCGCAACGGTAGCGCGTCTGGCTCCAGATCAGAAGATTGCGTGTTCAAATCACGTCCGGGTCAAAGATGTTACTTTTTGAATTTTGCAGTCTGATTTTATTTACTACTTAAAACTTAAAACAAAGCATTTCATTCTGAAGAAATAAATAAAAATAACCAGTAGATTACTTAGGACAACATGAATGATTTTATTACTTTTCTTTTTCCCATTTAATATATCAATTGAACAACAGTTTGATCCCTGAAAAAAGTTTAGCAGTACTTCCAAACGTAACAAAAATCTCCAAAAACAAATTTTATATATATTTTTAAGTAACTTAAATTACAATTATGCATAAGTTTTCAAACGTGGCCCGGTGGCGCAACGGTAGCGCGTCTGACTCCAGATCAGAAGGTTGCGTGTTCAAATCACGTCCGGGTCAAAGATGTTACTTTTTGAATTTTGCAGTCTGATTTTATTTACTACTTAAAACTTAAAACAAAGCATTTCATTCTGAAGAAATAAATAAAAATAACCAGTAGATGAGATAGGACAGCATGAATGATTTTATTACTTTTTCCCATTTAATATTTCAATTGAAAAACAGTTTGACCCCTGAAAAAAGTTTAGCAGTACTTCCAAACGTAACAAAAATCTCCAAAAACAAATTTTATATATATTTTTAAGTAACTTAAATTACAATTATGCATAAGTTCTCAAACGTGGCCCGTTGGCGCAACGGTAGCGCGTCTGACTCCAGATCAGAAGGTAACGTGCTCAAATCACGTCCGGGTCAAAGATGATACTTTTTGAATTTTGCAGTCTGATTTTATTTACTACTTAAAACTTAAAACAAAGCATTTCTTTCCGAAGAAATAAATTAAAATAACCAGTAGATGAGATAGGACAGCATGATTGATTTTATTACTTTTTCCCATTTAATATTTCAATTGAAAAACAGTTTGACCCCTGAAAAAAGTTTAGCAGTACTCCCAAACGTAACAAAAATCTCCAAAAACAAATTTTATATATATTTTTAAGTAACTTAAATTACAATTATACATAAGTTTTCAAACGTAGCCCGGTGGCGCAACGGTAGCGCGTCTGACTCCAGAACAGAAGGTTGTGTGTTCAAATCACGTCCGGGTCAAAGATGTTACTTTTTGAATTTTGCAGTCTGATTTTATTTACTACTTAAAACTTAAAACAAAGCATTTCATTCTGAAGAAATAAATAAAAATAACCAGTAGATGAGATAGGACAACATGAATGATTTTATTTCTTTTTCCCATTTAATATTTCAATTGAAAAACAGTTTGACCCCTGAAAAAAGTTTAGCAATACTTCCAAACGTAACAAAAATCTCCAAAAACAAATTTTATATATATTTTTAAGTAACTTAAATGACAATTTTACATAAGTTTTCAAACGTGGCCCGGTGGCGCAACGGTAGCGCGTCTGACTCCAGATCAGAAGGTTGCGTGTTCAAATCACGTCCGGGTCAAAGATGTTACTTTTTGAATTTTGCAGTCTGATTTTATTTACTACTTAAAACTTAAAACAAAGCATTTCATTCTGAAGAAATAAATAAAAATAACCAGTAGATGAGATAGGACAACATGAATGATTTTATTACTTTTTCCCATTTAATATTTCAATTGAAAAACAGTTTGACCCCTGAAAAAAGTTTAGCAGTACTTCCAAACGTAACAAAAATCTCCAAAAACAAATTTTATATATATTTTTAAGTAACTTAAATTACAATTATACATAAGTTTTCAAACGTGGCCCGGTGGCGCAACGGTAGCGCGTCTGACTCCAGATCAGAAGATTGCGTGTTCAAATCACGTCCGGGTCAAAGATGTTACTTTCTGAATTTTGCAGTCTGATTTTATTTACAACTTAAAACTTAAAACAAAGCATTTCATTCTGAAGAAATAAATAAAAATAACCAGTAGATGAGATAGGACAACATGAATGATTTTATTACTTTTTCCCATTTAATATTTCAATTGAAAAACAGTTTGATCCCTGAAAAAAGTTTAGCAGTACTTCCAAACGTAACAAAAATCTCCAAAAACAAATTTTATATATATTTTTAAGTAACTTAAATTACAATTATACATAAGTTTTCAAACGTGGCCCGGTGGCGCAACGGTAGCGCGTCTGGCTCCAGATCAGAAGATTGCGTGTTCAAATCACGTCCGGGTCAAAGATATTACTTTTTGAATTTTGCAGTCTGATTTTATTTACTACTTAAAACTTAAAACAAAGCATTTCATTCTGAAGAAATAAATAAAAATAACCAGTAGATTACTTAGGACAACATGAATGATTTTATTACTTTTTCCCATTTAATATATCAATTGAAAAACAGTTTGATCCCTGAAAAAAGTTTAGCAGTACTTCCAAACGTAACAAAAATCTCCAAAAACAAATTTTATATATATTTTTAAGTAACTTAAATTACAATTATGCATAAGTTTTCAAACGTGGCCCGGTGGCGCAACGGTAGCGCGTCTGACTCCAGATCAGAAGGTTGCGTGTTCAAATCACGTCCGGGTCAAAGATGTTACTTTTTGAATTTTGCAGTCTGATTTTATTTACTACTTAAAACTTAAAACAAAGCATTTCATTCTGAAGAAATAAATAAAAATAACCAGTAGATGACATAGGACAGCATGAATGATTTTATTACTTTTTCCCATTTAATATTTCAATTGAAAAACAGTTTGACCCCTGAAAAAAGTTTAGCAGTACTTCCAAACGTAACAAAAATCTCCAAAAACAAATTTTATATATATTTTTAAGTAACTTAAATTACAATTATGCATAAGTTCTCAAACGTGGCCCGTTGGCGCAACGGTAGCGCGTCTGACTCCAGATCAGAAGGTAACGTGCTCAAATCACGTCCGGGTCAAAGATGATACTTTTTGAATTTTGCAGTCTGATTTTATTTACTACTTAAAACTTAAAACAAAGCATTTCTTTCCGAAGAAATAAATAAAAATAACCAGTAGATGAGATAGGACAGCATGATTGATTTTATTACTTTTTCCCATTTAATATTTCAATTGAAAAACAGTTTGACCCCTGAAAAAAGTTTAGCAGTACTCCCAAACGTAACAAAAATCTCCAAAAACAAATTTTATATATATTTTTAAGTAACTTAAATTACAATTATACATAAGTTTTCAAACGTGGCCCGGTGGCGCAACGGTAGCGCGTCTGACTCCAGAACAGAAGGTTGTGTGTTCAAATCACGTCCGGGTCAAAGATGTTACTTTTTGAATTTTGCAGTCTGATTTTATTTACTACTTAAAACTTAAAACAAAGCATTTCATTCTGAAGAAATAAATAAAAATAACCAGTAGATGAGATAGGACAACATGAATGATTTTATTACTTTTTCCCATTTAATATTTCAATTGAAAAACAGTTTGATCCCTGAAAAAAGTTTAGCAGTACTTCCAAACGTAACAAAAATCTCCAAAAACAAATTTTATATATATTTTTAAGTAACTTAAATTACAATTATACATAAGTTTTCAAACGTGGCCCGGTGGCGCAACGGTAGCGCGTCTGGCTCCAGATCAGAAGATTGCGTGTTCAAATCACGTCCGGGTCAAAGATGTTACTTTTTGAATTTTGCAGTCTGATTTTATTTACTACTTAAAACTTAAAACAAAGCATTTCATTCTGAAGAAATAAATAAAAATAACCAGTAGATTACTTAGGACAACATGAATGATTTTATTACTTTTTCCCATTTAATATTTCAATTGAAAAACAGTTTGACCCCTGAAAAAATTTTAGCAGTACTTCCAAACGTAACAAAAATCTCCAAAAACAAATTTTATATATATTTTTAAGTAACTTAAATTACAATTATACATAAGTTTTCAAACGTGGCCCGGTGGCGCAACGGTAGCGCGTCTGACTCCAGATCAGAAGATTGCGTGTTCAAATCACGTCCGGGTCAAAGATGTTACTTTCTGAATTTTGCAGTCTGATTTTATTTACAACTTAAAACTTAAAACAAAGCATTTCATTCTGAAGAAATAAATAAAAATAACCAGTAGATGAGATAGGACAACATGAATGATTTTATTACTTTTTCCCATTTAATATTTCAATTGAAAAACAGTTTGATCCCTGAAAAAAGTTTAGCAGTACTTCCAAACGTAACAAAAATCTCCAAAAACAAATTTTATATATATTTTTAAGTAACTTAAATTACAATTATGCATAAGTTTTCAAACGTGGCCCGGTGGCGCAACGGTAGCGCGTCTGACTCCAGATCAGAAGGTTGCGTGTTCAAATCACGTCCGGGTCAAAGATGTTACTTTTTGAATTTTGCAGTCTGATTTTATTTACTACTTAAAACTTAAAACAAAGCATTTCATTCTGAAGAAATAAATAAAAATAACCAGTAGATGAGATAGGACAGCATGAATGATTTTATTACTTTTTCCCATTTAATATTTCAATTGAAAAACAGTTTGACCCCTGAAAAAAGTTTAGCAGTACTTCCAAAAGTAACAAAAATCTCCAAAAACAAATTTTATATATATTTTTAAGTAACTTAAATTACAATTATGCATAAGTTCTCAAACGTGGCCCGTTGGCGCAACGGTAGCGCGTCTGACTCCAGATCAGAAGGTAACGTGCTCAAATCACGTCCGGGTCAAAGATGATACTTTTTGAATTTTGCAGTCTGATTTTATTTACTACTTAAAACTTAAAACAAAGCATTTCTTTCCGAAGAAATAAATTAAAATAACCAGTAGATGAGATAGGACAGCATGATTGATTTTATTACTTTTTCCCATTTAATATTTCAATTGAAAAACAGTTTGACCCCTGAAAAAAGTTTAGCAGTACTCCCAAACGTAACAAAAATCTCCAAAAACAAATTTTATATATATTTTTAAGTAACTTAAATTACAATTATACATAAGTTTTCAAACGTAGCCCGGTGGCGCAACGGTAGCGCGTCTGACTCCAGAACAGAAGGTTGTGTGTTCAAATCACGTCCGGGTCAAAGATGTTACTTTTTGAATTTTGCAGTCTGATTTTATTTACTACTTAAAACTTAAAACAAAGCATTTCATTCTGAAGAAATAAATAAAAATAACCAGTAGATGAGATAGGACAACATGAATGATTTTATTTCTTTTTCCCATTTAATATTTCAATTGAAAAACAGTTTGTTCCTGAAAAAAGTTTAGCAATACTTCCAAACGTAACAAAAATCTCCAAAAACAAATTTTATATATATTTTTAAGTAACTTAAATGACAACTTTACATAAGTTTTCAAACGTGGCCCGGTGGCGCAACGGTAGCGCGTCTGACTCCAGATCAGAAGGTTGCGTGTTCAAATCACGTCCGGGTCAAAGATGTTACTTTTTGAATTTTGCAGTCTGATTTTATTTACTACTTAAAACTTAAAACAAAGCATTTCATTCTGAAGAAATAAATAAAAATAACCAGTAGATGAGATAGGACAACATGAATGATTTTATTACTTTTTCCCATTTAATATTTCAATTGAAAAACAGTTTGACCCCTGAAAAAAGTTTAGCAGTACTTCCAAACGTAACAAAAATCTCCAAAAACAAATTTTATATATATTTTTAAGTAACTTAAATTACAATTATACATAAGTTTTCAAACGTGGCCCGGTGGCGCAACGGTAGCGCGTCTGACTCCAGATCAGAAGATTGCGTGTTCAAATCACGTCCGGGTCAAAGATGTTACTTTCTGAATTTTGCAGTCTGATTTTATTTACAACTTAAAACTTAAAACAAAGCATTTCATTCTGAAGAAATAAATAAAAATAACCAGTAGATGAGATAGGACAACATGAATGATTTTATTACTTTTTCCCATTTAATATTTCAATTGAAAAACAGTTTGATCCCTGAAAAAAGTTTAGCAGTACTTCCAAACGTAACAAAAATCTCCAAAAACAAATTTTATATATATTTTTAAGTAACTTAAATTACAATTATACATAAGTTTTCAAACGTGGCCCGGTGGCGCAACGGTAGCGCGTCTGGCTCCAGATCAGAAGATTGCGTGTTCAAATCACGTCCGGGTCAAAGATATTACTTTTTGAATTTTGCAGTCTGATTTTATTTACTACTTAAAACTTAAAACAAAGCATTTCATTCTGAAGAAATAAATAAAAATAACCAGTAGATTACTTAGGACAACATGAATGATTTTATTACTTTTTCCCATTTAATATATCAATTGAAAAACAGTTTGATCCCTGAAAAAAGTTTAGCAGTACTTCCAAACGTAACAAAAATCTCCAAAAACAAATTTTATATATATTTTTAAGTAACTTAAATTACAATTATGCATAAGTTTTCAAACGTGGCCCGGTGGCGCAACGGTAACGCGTCTGACTCCAGATCAGAAGGTTGCGTGTTCAAATCACGTCCGGGTCAAAGATGTTACTTTTTGAATTTTGCAGTCTGATTTTATTTACTACTTAAAACTTAAAACAAAGCATTTCATTCTGAAGAAATAAATAAAAATAACCAGTAGATGACATAGGACAGCATGAATGATTTTATTACTTTTTCCCATTTAATATTTCAATTGAAAAACAGTTTGACCCCTGAAAAAAGTTTAGCAGTACTTCCAAACGTAACAAAAATCTCCAAAAACAAATTTTATATATATTTTTAAGTAACTTAAATTACAATTATGCATAAGTTCTCAAACGTGGCCCGTTGGCGCAACGGTAGCGCGTCTGACTCCAGATCAGAAGGTAACGTGCTCAAATCACGTCCGGGTCAAAGATGATACTTTTTGAATTTTGCAGTCTGATTTTATTTACTACTTAAAACTTAAAACAAAGCATTTCTTTCCGAAGAAATAAATAAAAATAACCAGTAGATGAGATAGGACAGCATGATTGATTTTATTACTTTTTCCCATTTAATATTTCAATTGAAAAACAGTTTGACCCCTGAAAAAAGTTTAGCAGTACTCCCAAACGTAACAAAAATCTCCAAAAACAAATTTTATATATATTTTTAAGTAACTTAAATTACAATTATACATAAGTTTTCAAACGTGGCCCGGTGGCGCAACGGTAGCGCGTCTGACTCCAGAACAGAAGGTTGTGTGTTCAAATCACGTCCGGGTCAAAGATGTTACTTTTTGAATTTTGCAGTCTGATTTTATTTACTACTTAAAACTTAAAACAAAGCATTTCATTCTGAAGAAATAAATAAAAATAACCAGTAGATGAGATAGGACAACATGAATGATTTTATTTCTTTTTCCCATTTAATATTTCAATTGAAAAACAGTTTGACCCCTGAAAAAAGTTTAGCAATACTTCCAAACGTAACAAAAATCTCCAAAAACAAATTTTATATATATTTTTAAGTAACTTAAATGACAATTTTACATAAGTTTTCAAACGTGGCCCGGTGGCGCAACGGTAGCGCGTCTGACTCCAGATCAGAAGGTTGCGTGTTCAAATCACGTCCGGGTCAAAGATGTTACTTTTTGAATTTTGCAGTCTGATTTTATTTACTACTTAAAACTTAAAACAATGCATTTCATTCTGAAGAAATAAATAAAAATAACCAGTAGATGAGATAGGACAACATGAATGATTTTATTACTTTTTCCCATTTAATATTTCAATTGAAAAACAGTTTGACCCCTGAAAAAAGTTTAGCAGTACTTCCAAACGTAACAAAAATCTCCAAAAACAAATTTTATATATATTTTTAAGTAACTTAAATTACAATTATACATAAGTTTTCAAACGTGGCCCGGTGGCGCAACGGTAGCGCGTCTGACTCCAGATCAGAAGATTGCGTGTTCAAATCACGTCCGGGTCAAAGATGTTACTTTTTGAATTATGCAGTCTGATTTTATTTACAACTTAAAACTTAAAACAAAGCATTTCATTCTGAAGAAATAAATAAAAATAACCAGTAGATGAGATAGGACAACATGAATGATTTTATTACTTTTTCCATTTAATATTTCAATTGAAAAACAGTTTGATCCCTGAAAATTTTAGCAGTACTTCCAAACGTAACAAAAATCTCCAAAAACAAATTTTATATATATTTTTAAGTAACTTGAATTACAATTATACATAAGTTTTCAAACGTGGCCCGGTGGCACAACGGTAGCGCGTCTGGCTCCAGATCAGAAGATTGCGTGTTCAAATCACGTCCGGGTCAAAGATGTTACTTTTTGAATTTTGCAGTCTGATTTTATTTACTACTTAAAACTTAAAACAAAGCATTTCATTCTGAAGAAATAAATAAAAATAACCAGTAGATTACTTAGGACAACATGAATGATTTTATTACTTTTTCCCATTTAATATTTCAATTGAAAAACAGTTTGATCCCTGAAAAAAGTTTAGCAGTACTTCCAAACGTAACAAAAATCTCCAAAAACAAATTTTATATTTATTTTTAAGTAACTTAAATTACAATTATGCATAAGTTTTCAAACGTGGCCCGGTGGCGCAACGGTAGCGCGTCTGACTCCAGATCAGAAGGTTGCGTGTTCAAATCACGTCCGGGTCAAAGATGTTACTTTTTGAATTTTGCAGTCTGATTTTATTTACTACTTAAAACTTAAAACAAAGCATTTCTTTCCGAAGAAATAAATAAAAATAACCAGTAGATGAGATAGGACAGCATGATTGATTTTATTACTTTTTCCCATTTAATATTTCAATTGAAAAACAGTTTGACCCCTGAAAAAAGTTTAGCAGTACTCCCAAACGTAACAAAAATCTCCAAAAACAAATTTTATATATATTTTTAAGTAACTTAAATTACAATTATACATAAGTTTTCAAACGTGGCCCGGTGGCGCAACGGTAGCGCGTCTGACTCCAGAACAGAAGGTTGTGTGTTCAAATCACGTCCGGGTCAAAGATGTTACTTTTTGAATTTTGCAGTCTGATTTTATTTACTACTTAAAACTTAAAACAAAGCATTTCATTCTGAAGAAATAAATAAAAATAACCAGTAGATGACATAGGACAGCATGAATGATTTTATTACTTTTTCCCATTTAATATTTCAATTGAAAAACAGTTTGACCCCTGAAAAAAGTTTAGCAGTACTTCCAAACGTAACAAAAATCTCCAAAAACAAATTTTATATATATTTTTAAGTAACTTAAATTACAATTATGCATAAGTTCTCAAACGTGGCCCGTTGGCGCAACGGTAGCGCGTCTGACTCCAGATCAGAAGGTAACGTGCTCAAATCACGTCCGGGTCAAAGATGATACTTTTTGAATTTTGCAGTCTGATTTTATTTACTACTTAAAACTTAAAACAAAGCATTTCTTTCCGAAGAAATAAATAAAAATAACCAGTAGATTAGATAGGACAGCATGATTGATTTTATTACTTTTTCCCATTTAATATTTCAATTGAAAAACAGTTTGACCCCTGAAAAAAGTTTAGCAGTACTCCCAAACGTAACAAAAATCTCCAAAAACAAATTTTATATATATTTTTAAGTAACTTAAATTACAATTATACATAAGTTTTCAAACGTGGCCCGGTGGCGCAACGGTAGCGCGTCTGACTCCAGAACAGAAGGTTGTGTGTTCAAATCACGTCCGGGTCAAAGATGTTACTTTTTGAATTTTGCAGTCTGATTTTATTTACTACTTAAAACTTAAAACAAAGCATTTCATTCTGAAGAAATAAATAAAAATAACCAGTAGATGAGATAGGACAACATGAATGATTTTATTTCTTTTTCCCATTTAATATTTCAATTGAAAAACAGTTTGACCCCTGAAAAAAGTTTAGCAATACTTCCAAACGTAACAAAAATCTCCAAAAACAAATTTTATATATATTTTTAAGTAACTTAAATGACAATTTTACATAAGTTTTCAAACGTGGCCCGGTGGCGCAACGGTAGCGCGTCTGACTCCAGATCAGAAGGTTGCGTGTTCAAATCACGTCCGGGTCAAAGATGTTACTTTTTGAATTTTGCAGTCTGATTTTATTTACTACTTAAAACTTAAAACAATGCATTTCATTCTGAAGAAATAAATAAAAATAACCAGTAGATGAGATAGGACAACATGAATGATTTTATTACTTTTTCCCATTTAATATTTCAATTGAAAAACAGTTTGACCCCTGAAAAAAGTTTAGCAGTACTTCCAAACGTAACAAAAATCTCCAAAAACAAATTTTATATATATTTTTAAGTAACTTAAATTACAATTATACATAAGTTTTCAAACGTGGCCCGGTGGCGCAACGGTAGCGCGTCTGACTCCAGATCAGAAGATTGCGTGTTCAAATCACGTCCGGGTCAAAGATGTTACTTTTTGAATTATGCAGTCTGATTTTATTTACAACTTAAAACTTAAAACAAAGCATTTCATTCTGAAGAAATAAATAAAAATAACCAGTAGATGAGATAGGACAACATGAATGATTTTATTACTTTTTCCATTTAATATTTCAATTGAAAAACAGTTTGATCCCTGAAAATTTTAGCAGTACTTCCAAACGTAACAAAAATCTCCAAAAACAAATTTTATATATATTTTTAAGTAACTTGAATTACAATTATACATAAGTTTTCAAACGTGGCCCGGTGGCACAACGGTAGCGCGTCTGGCTCCAGATCAGAAGATTGCGTGTTCAAATCACGTCCGGGTCAAAGATGTTACTTTTTGAATTTTGCAGTCTGATTTTATTTACTACTTAAAACTTAAAACAAAGCATTTCATTCTGAAGAAATAAATAAAAATAACCAGTAGATTACTTAGGACAACATGAATGATTTTATTACTTTTTCCCATTTAATATTTCAATTGAAAAACAGTTTGATCCCTGAAAAAAGTTTAGCAGTACTTCCAAACGTAACAAAAATCTCCAAAAACAAATTTTATATTTATTTTTAAGTAACTTAAATTACAATTATGCATAAGTTTTCAAACGTGGCCCGGTGGCGCAACGGTAGCGCGTCTGACTCCAGATCAGAAGGTTGCGTGTTCAAATCACGTCCGGGTCAAAGATGTTACTTTTTGAATTTTGCAGTCTGATTTTATTTACTACTTAAAACTTAAAACAAAGCATTTCTTTCCGAAGAAATAAATAAAAATAACCAGTAGATGAGATAGGACAGCATGATTGATTTTATTACTTTTTCCCATTTAATATTTCAATTGAAAAACAGTTTGACCCCTGAAAAAAGTTTAGCAGTACTCCCAAACGTAACAAAAATCTCCAAAAACAAATTTTATATATATTTTTAAGTAACTTAAATTACAATTATACATAAGTTTTCAAACGTGGCCCGGTGGCGCAACGGTAGCGCGTCTGACTCCAGAACAGAAGGTTGTGTGTTCAAATCACGTCCGGGTCAAAGATGTTACTTTTTGAATTTTGCAGTCTGATTTTATTTACTACTTAAAACTTAAAACAAAGCATTTCATTCTGAAGAAATAAATAAAAATAACCAGTAGATGAGATAGGACAACATGAATGATTTTATTTCTTTTTCCCATTTAATATTTCAATTGAAAAACAGTTTGACCCCTGAAAAAAGTTTAGCAATACTTCCAAACGTAACAAAAATCTCCAAAAACAAATTTTATATATATTTTTAAGTAACTTAAATGACAATTTTACATAAGTTTTCAAACGTGGCCCGGTGGCGCAACGGTAGCGCGTCTGACTCCAGATCAGAAGGTTGCGTGTTCAAATCACGTCCGGGTCAAAGATGTTACTTTTTGAATTTTGCAGTCTGATTTTATTTACTACTTAAAACTTAAAACAAAGCATTTCATTCTGAAGAAATAAATAAAAATAACCAGTAGATGAGATAGGACAACATGAATGATTTTATTACTTTTTCCCATTTAATATTTCAATTGAAAAACAGTTTGACCCCTGAAAAAAGTTTAGCAGTACTTCCAAACGTAACAAAAATCTCCAAAAACAAATTTTATATATATTTTTAAGTAACTTAAATTACAATTATACATAAGTTTTCAAACGTGGCCCGGTGGCGCAACGGTAGCGCGTCTGACTCCAGATCAGAAGGTTGCGTGTTCAAATCACGTCCGGGTCAAAGATGTTACTTTTTGAATTTTGCAGTCTGATTTTATTTACTACTTAAAACTTAAAACAAAGCATTTCATTCTGAAGAAATAAATAAAAATAACCAGTAGATGAGATAGGACAGCATGAATGATTTTATTACTTTTTCCCATTTAATATTTCAATTGAAAAACAGTTTGACCCCTGAAAAAAGTTTAGCAGTACTTCCAAACGTAACAAAAATCTCCAAAAACAAATTTTATATATATTTTTAAGTAACTTAAATTACAATTATACATAAGTTTTCAAACGTGGCCCGGTGGCGCAACGGTAGCGCGTCTGGCTCCAGATCAGAAGATTGCGTGTTCAAATCACGTCCGGGTCAAAGATGTTACTTTTTGAATTTTGCAGTCTGATTTTATTTACTACTTAAAACTTAAAACAAAGCATTTCATTCTGAAGAAATAAATAAAAATAACCAGTAGATTACTTAGGACAACATGAATGATTTTAATACTTTTTCCCATTTAATATTTCAATTGAAAAACAGTTTGATCCCTGAAAAAAGTTTAGCAGTACTTCCAAACGTAACAAAAATCTCCAAAAACAAATTTTATATTTATTTTTAAGTAACTTAAATTACAATTATGCATAAGTTTTCAAACGTGGCCCGGTGGCGCAACGGTAGCGCGTCTGACTCCAGATCAGAAGGTTGCGTGTTCAAATCACGTCCGGGTCAAAGATGTTACTTTTTGAATTTTGCAGTCTGATTTTATTTACTACTTAAAACTTAAAACAAAGCATTTCATTCTGAAGAAATAAATAAAAATAACCAGTAGATGAGATAGGACAGCATGAATGATTTTATTACTTTTTCCCATTTAATATTTCAATTGAAAAACAGTTTGACCCCTGAAAAAAGTTTAGCAGTACTTCCAAACGTAACAAAAATCTCCAAAAACAAATTTTATATATATTTTTAAGTAACTTAAATTACAATTATGCATAAGTTCTCAAACGTGGCCCGTTGGCGCAACGGTAGCGCGTCTGACTCCAGATCAGAAGGTAACGTGCTCAAATCACGTCCGGGTCAAAGATGTTACTTTTTGAATTTTGCAGTCTGATTTTATTTACTACTTAAAACTTAAAACAAAGCATTTCTTTCCGAAGAAATAAATAAAAATAACCAGTAGATGAGATAGGACAGCATGATTGATTTTATTACTTTTTCCCATTTAATATTTCAATTGAAAAACAGTTTGACCCCTGAAAAAAGTTTAGCAGTACTCCCAAACGTAACAAAAATCTCCAAAAACAAATTTTATATATATTTTTAAGTAACTTAAATTACAATTATACATAAGTTTTCAAACGTGGCCCGGTGGCGCAACGGTAGCGCGTCTGACTCCAGAACAGAAGGTTGTGTGTTCAAATCACGTCCGGGTCAAAGATGTTACTTTTTGAATTTTGCAGTCTGATTTTATTTACTACTTAAAACTTAAAACAAAGCATTTCATTCTGAAGAAATAAATAAAAATAACCAGTAGATGAGATAGGACAACATGAATGATTTTATTTCTTTTTCCCATTTAATATTTCAATTGAAAAACAGTTTGACCCCTGAAAAAAAATTAGCAATACTTCCAAACGTAACAAAAATCTCCAAAAACAAATTTTATATATATTTTTAAGTAACTTAAATGACAATTTTACATAAGTTTTCAAACGTGGCCCGGTGGCGCAACGGTAGCGCGTCTGACTCCAGATCAGAAGGTTGCGTGTTCAAATCACGTCCGGGTCAAAGATGTTACTTTTTGAATTTTGCAGTCTGATTTTATTTACTACTTAAAACTTAAAACAAAGCATTTCATTCTGAAGAAATAAATAAAAATAACCAGTAGATGAGATAGGACAACATGAATGATATTATTCTATTTCCCATTTAATATTTCAATTGAAAAACAGTTTGACCCCTGAAAAAAGTTTAGCAGTACTTCCAAACGTAACAAAAATCTCCAAAAACAAATTTTATATATATTTTTAAGTAACTTAAATTACAATTATACATAAGTTTTCAAACGTGGCCCGGTGGCGCAACGGTAGCGCGTCTGACTCCAGATCAGAAGATTGCGTGTTCAAATCACGTCCGGGTCAAAGATGTTACTTTTTGAATTATGCAGTCTGATTTTATTTACAACTTAAAACTTAAAACAAAGCATTTCATTCTGAAGAAATAAATAAAAATAACCAGTAGATGAGATAGGACAACACGAATGATTTTATTACTTTTTCCCATTTAATATTTCAATTGAAAAACAGTTTGATCCCTGAAAATTTTAGCAGTACTTCCAAACGTAACAAAAATCTCCAAAAACAAATTTTATATATATTTTTAAGTAACTTGAATTACAATTATACATAAGTTTTCAAACGTGGCCCGGTGGCACAACGGTAGCGCGTCTGGCTCCAGATCAGAAGATTGCGTGTTCAAATCACGTCCGGGTCAAAGATGTTACTTTTTGAATTTTGCAGTCTGATTTTATTTACTACTTAAAACTTAAAACAAAGCATTTCATTCTGAAGAAATAAATAAAAATAACCAGTAGATTACTTAGGACAACATGAATGATTTTATTACTTTTTCCCATTTAATATTTCAATTGAAAAACAGTTTGATCCCTGAAAAAAGTTTAGCAGTACTTCCAAACGTAACAAAAATCTCCAAAAACAAATTTTATATTTATTTTTAAGTAACTTAAATTACAATTATGCATAAGTTTTCAAACGTGGCCCGGTGGCGCAACGGTAGCGCGTCTGACTCCAGATCAGAAGGTTGCGTGTTCAAATCACGTCCGGGTCAAAGATGTTACTTTTTGAATTTTGCAGTCTGATTTTATTTACTACTTAAAACTTAAAACAAAGCATTTCATTCTGAAGAAATAAATAAAAATAACCAGTAGATGAGATAGGACAACATGAATGATTTTATTACTTTTTCCCTTTTAATATTTCATTTGAAAAACAGTTTGACCCCTGAAAAAAGTTTAGCAGTACTTCCAAACGTAACAAAAATCTCCAAAAACAAATTTTATATATATTTTTAAGTAACTTAAATTACAATTATACATAAGTTTTCAAACGTGGCCCGGTGGCGCAACGGTAGCGCGTCTGACTCCAGATCAGAAGATTGCGTGTTCAAATCACGTCCGGGTCAAAGATGTTACTTTTTGAATTATGCAGTCTGATTTTATTTACAACTTAAAACTTAAAACAAAGCATTTCATTCTGAAGAAATAAATAAAAATAACCAGTAGATGAGATAGGACAACACGAATGATTTTATTACTTTTTCCCATTTAATATTTCAATTGAAAAACAGTTTGATCCCTGAAAATTTTAGCAGTACTTCCAAACGTAACAAAAATCTCCAAAAACAAATTTTATATATATTTTTAAGTAACTTGAATTACAATTATACATAAGTTTTCAAACGTGGCCCGGTGGCACAACGGTAGCGCGTCTGGCTCCAGATCAGAAGATTGCGTGTTCAAATCACGTCCGGGTCAAATATGTTACTTTTTGAATTTTGCAGTCTGATTTTATTTACTACTTAAAACTTAAAACAAAGCATTTCATTCTGAAGAAATAAATAAAAATAACCAGTAGATTACTTAGGACAACATGAATGATTTTATTACTTTTTCCCATTTAATATTTCAATTGAAAAACAGTTTGATCCCTGAAAAAAGTTTAGCAGTACTTCCAAACGTAACAAAAATCTCCAAAAACAAATTTTATATTTATTTTTAAGTAACTTAAATTACAATTATGCATAAGTTTTCAAACGTGGCCCGGTGGCGCAACGGTAGCGCGTCTGACTCCAGATCAGAAGGTTGCGTGATCAAATCACGTCCGGGTCAAAGATGTTACTTTTTGAATTTTGCAGTCTGATTTTATTTACTACTTAAAACTTAAAACAAAGCATTTCATTCTGAAGAAATAAATAAAAATAACCAGTAGATGAGATAGGACAACATGAATGATTTTATTACTTTTTCCCTTTTAATATTTCATTTGAAAAACAGTTTGACCCCTGAAAAAAGTTTAGCAGTACTTCCAAACGTAACAAAAATCTCCAAAAACAAATTTTATATATATTTTTAAGTAACTTAAATTACAATTATACATAAGTTTTCAAACGTGGCCCGGTGGCGCAACGGTAGCGCGTCTGACTCCAGATCAGAAGGTTGCGTGTTCAAATCACGTCCGGGTCAAAGATGTTACTTTTTGAATTTTGCAGTCTGAATTTATTTACTACTTAAAACTTAAAACAAAGCATTTCATTCGGAAGAAATAAATAAAAATAACCAGTAGATGAGATAGGACAACATGAATGATTTTATTACTTTTTCCCATTTAATATTTCAATTGAAAAACAGTTTGACCCCTGAAAAAAGTTTAGCAGTACTTCCAAACGTAACAAAAATCTTCTAAAACAAATTTTATATATATTTTTAAGTAACTTAAATTACAATTATGCATAAGTTCTCAAACGTGGCCCGGTGGCGCAACGGTAGCGCGTCTGACTCCAGATCAGAAGGTTGCGTGTTCAAATAACGTCCGGGTCAAAGATGTTACTTTTTGAATTTTGCAGTCTGATGTTATTTACTACTTAAAACTTAAAACAAAGCATTTCATTCTGAAGAAATAAATAAAAATAACCAGTGGACGAGATAGGACAACATGAATGATTTTATCACTTTTTCCCATTTAATATTTCAATTGAAAAACAGTTTGACCCCTGAAAAAAGTTTAGCAGTACTTCAAAACGTAACAAAAATCTCCAAAAACAAATTTTATATATATTTTTAAGTAACTTAAATTACAATTATACATAAGTTTTCAAACGTGGCCCGGTGGCGCAACGGTAGCGCGTCTGACTCCAGATCAGAAGGTTGCGTGTTCAAATCACGTCCGGGTCAAAGATGTTACTTTTTGAATTTTGCAGTCTGATTTTATTTACTACTTAAAACTTAAAACAAAGCATTTCATTCTGAAGAAATAAATAAAAATAACCAGTAGATGAGATAGGACAACATGAATGATTTTATTACTTTTTCCCATTTAATATTTCAATTGAAAAACAGTTTGACCCCTGAAAAAAGTTTAGCAGTACTTCCAAACGTAACAAAAATCTCCAAAAACAAATTTTATATATATTTTTAAGTAACTTAAATTACAATTATACATAAGGTTTCAAACGTGGCCCGGTGGCGCAACGGTAGCGCGTCTGACTCCAGAACAGAAGGTTGTGTGTTCAAATCACGTCCGGGCAAAGATGTTACTTTTTGAATTTTGCAGTCTGATTTTATTTACTACTTAAAACTTAAAACAAAGCGTTTCATTCTGAAGAAATAAATAAAAATAACAAGTAGATGAGATTAGACAATATGAATGATTTTATTACTTTTCCCATGTAATATTTCAATCGAAAAACAGTTTGACCCCTGAGCAAGTTTCGCAGTACTTTCAAACGAAACAAAAATCTCCAAAAACAAATTGTATATATATATTTTTGAGCAAATTAAATTACAATTATATATAAGTTTTCAAACGTGGCCCGGTGGCGCAACGGTAGCGCGTCTGACTCCAGATCAGAAGGTTGCGTGTTCAAATCACGTCCGGGTCAAAGATGTTACTTTTTGAATTTTGCAGTCTGATTTTATTTACTACTTAAAACTTAAAACAAAGCATTTCATTCTGAAGAAATAAATAAAAATAACCAGTAGATGAGATAGGACAACATGAATGATTTTATTCCTTTTTCCCATTTAATATTTCAATTGAAAAACAGTTTGACCCCTGAAAAAAGTTTAGCAGTACTTCCAAACGTAACAAAAATCTCCAAAAACAAGTTTTATATATATTTTTAAGTAATTTCAATTACAATTATACATAAATTTTCAAACGTGGCCCGGTGGCCCAACGGTAGCGCGTCTGACTCCAGATCAGAAGGTTGCGTGTTCAAATCACGTCCGGGTCAAAGATGTTACTTTTTGAATTTTGCAGTCTGATTTTATTTACTACTTAAAACTTAAAACAAAGCATTTCATTCTGAAGAAATAAATAAAAATAACCAGTAGATGTGATAGGACAACATGAATGATTTTATTACTTTTTCCCATTTAATATTTCAATTGAAAAACAGTTTGACCCCTGAAAAAAGTTTAGCAGTACTTCCAAACGTAACAAAAATCTCCAAAAACAAATTTTATATATATTTTTAAGTAACTTAAATTACAATTATACATAAGTTTTCAAACGTGGCCCGGTGGCGCAACGGTAGCGCGTCTGACTCCAGATCAGAAGATTGCGTGTTCAAATCACGTCCGGGTCAAAGTTGTTACTTTTTGAATTTTGCAGTCTGATTTTATTTACTACTTAAAACTTAAAACAAAGCATTTCATTCTGAAGAAATAAATAAAAATAACCAGTAGATGAGATAGGACAACATGAATGATTTTATTACTTTTTCCCATTTAATATAACTCAATTGAAAAACAGTTTGATCCCTGAAAAAAGTTTAGCAGTACTTCCAAACGTAACAAAAATCTCCAAAAACAAATTTTATATATATTTTTAAGTAACTTAAATTACAATTATACATAAGTTTTCAAACGTGGCCCGGTGGCGCAACGGTAGCGCGTCTGGCTCCAGATCAGAAGATTGCGTGTTCAAATCACGTCCGGGTCAAAGATGTTACTTTTTGAATTTTGCAGTCTGATTTTATTTACTACTTAAAACTTAAAACAAAGCATTTCATTCTGAAGAAATAAATAAAAATAACCAGTAGATTACTTAGGACAACATGAATGATTTTATTACTTTTTCCCATTTAATATTTCAATTGAAAAACAGTTTGATCCCTGAAAAAAGTTTAGCAGTACTTCCAAACGTAACAAAAATCTCCAAAAACAAATTTTATATATATTTTTAAGTAACTTAAATTACAATTATGCATAAGTTTTCAAACGTGGCCCGGTGGCGCAACGGTAGCGCGTCTGACTCCAGATCAGAAGGTTGCGTGTTCAAATCACGTCCGGGTCAAAGATGTTACTTTTTGAATTTTGCAGTCTGATTTTATTTACTACTTAAAACTTAAAACAAAGCATTTCATTCTGAAGAAATAAATAAAAATAACCAGTAGATGAGATAGGACAACATGAATGATTTTATTACTTTTTCCCATTTAATATTTCAATTGAAAAACAGTTTGACCCCTGAAAAAAGTTTAGCAGTACTTCCAAACGTAACAAAAATCTCCAAAAACAAATTTTATATATATTTTTAAGTAACTTAAATTACAATTATACATAAGTTTTCAAACGTGGCCCGGTGGCGCAACGGTAGCGCGTCTGGCTCCAGATCAGAAGATTGCGTGTTCAAATCACGTCCGGGTCAAAGATGTTACTTTTTGAATTTTGCAGTCTGATTTTATTTACTACTTAAAACTTAAAACAAAGCATTTCATTCTGAAGAAATAAATAAAAATAACCAGTAGATTACTTAGGACAACATGAATGATTTTATTACTTTTTCCCATTTAATATTTCAATTGAAAAACAGTTTGATCCCTGAAAAAAGTTTAGCAGTACTTCCAAACGTAACAAAAATCTCCAAAAACAAATTTTATATTTATTTTTAAGTAACTTAAATTACAATTATGCATAAGTTTTCAAACGTGGCCCGGTTGCGCAACGGTAGCGCGTCTGACTCCAGATCAGAAGGTTGCGTGTTCAAATCACGTCCGGGTCAAAGATGTTACTTTTTGAATTTTGCAGTCTGATTTTAATTACTACTTAAAACTTAAAACAAAGCATTTCATTCTGAAGAAATAAATAAAAATAACCAGTAGATGAGATAGGACAGCATGAATGATTTTATTACTTTTTCCCATTTAATATTTCAATTGAAAAACAGTTTGAACCCTTAAAAAAGTTTAGCAGTACTTCCAAACGTAACAAAAATCTCCAAAAACAAATTTTATATATATTTTTAAGTAACTTAAATTACAATTATGCATAAGTTCTCAAACGTGGCCCGTTGGCGCAACGGTAGCGCGTCTGACTCCAGATCAGAAGGTAACGTGCTCAAATCACGTCCGGGTCAAAGATGTTACTTTTTGAATTTTGCAGTCTGATTTTATTTACTACTTAAAACTTAAAACAAAGCATTTCTTTCCGAAGAAATAAATAAAAATAACCAGTAGATGAGATAGGACAGCATGATTGATTTTATTACTTTTTCCCATTTAATATTTCAATTGAAAAACAGTTTGACCCCTGAAAAAAGTTTAGCAGTACTCCCAAACGTAACAAAAATCTCCAAAAACAAATTTTATATATATTTTTAAGTAACTTAAATTACAATTATACATAAGTTTTCAAACGTGGCCCGGTGGCGCAACGGTAGCGCGTCTGACTCCAGAACAGAAGGTTGTGTGTTCAAATCACGTCCGGGTCAAAGATGTTACTTTTTGAATTTTGCAGTCTGATTTTATTTACTACTGAAAACTTAAAACAAAGCATTTCATTCTGAAGAAATAAATAAAAATAACCAGTAGATGAGATAGGACAACATGAATGATTTTATTTCTTTTTCCCATTTAATATTTCAATTGAAAAACAGTTTGACCCCTGAAAAAAGTTTAGCAATACTTCCAAACGTAACAAAAATCTCCAAAAACAAATTTTATATATATTTTTAAGTAACTTAAATGACAATTTTACATAAGTTTTCAAACGTGGCCCAGGGGCGCAACGGTAGCGCGTCTGACTCCAGATCAGAAGGTTGCGTGTTCAAATCACGTCCGGGTCAAAGATGTTACTTTTTGAATTTTGCAGTCTGATTTTATTTACTACTTAAAACTTAAAACAAAGCATTTCATTCTGAAGAAATAAATAAAAATAACCAGTAGATGAGATAGGACAACATGAATGATATTATTCTATTTCCCATTTAATATTTCAATTGAAAAACAGTTTGACCCCTGAAAAAAGTTTAGCAGTACTTCCAAACGTAACAAAAATCTCCAAAAACAAATTTTATATATATTTTTAAGTAACTTAAATTACAATTATACATAAGTTTTCAAACGTGGCCCGGTGGCGCAACGGTAGCGCGTCTGACTCCAGATCAGAAGATTGCGTGTTCAAATCACGTCCGGGTCAAAGATGTTACTTTTTGAATTATGCAGTCTGATTTTATTTACAACTTAAAACTTAAAACAAAGCATTTCATTCTGAAGAAATAAATAAAAATAACCAGTAGATGAGATAGGACAACACGAATGATTTTATTACTTTTTCCCATTTAATATTTCAATTGAAAAACAGTTTGATCCCTGAAAATTTTAGCAGTACTTCCAAACGTAACAAAAATCTCCAAAAACAAATTTTATATATATTTTTAAGTAACTTGAATTACAATTATACATAAGTTTTCAAACGTGGCCCGGTGGCACAACGGTAGCGCGTCTGGCTCCAGATCAGAAGATTGCGTGTTCAAATCACGTCCGGGTCAAAGATGTTACTTTTTGAATTTTGCAGTCTGAATTTATTTACTACTTAAAACTTAAAACAAAGCATTTCATTCCGAAGAAATAAATAAAAATAACCAGTAGATGAGATAGGACAGCATGAATGATTTTATTACTTTTTCCCATTTAATATTTCAATTGAAAAACAGTTTGACCCCTGAAAAAAGTTTCGCAGAACTTCCAAACGTAACAAAAATCTCCAAAAACAAATTGTATATATATATTTACAGTAGATGAGTAAACAGTAGATGAGATTAGACAATATGAATGATTTTATTACTTTTCCCATGTAATATTTCAATCGAAAAACAGTTTGACCCCTGAAAAAAGTTTCGTAGAGCTTCCAAACGTAACAAAAATCTCCAAAAACAAATTGTATATATATATTTTTGAGCAAATTAAATTACAATTATATATAAGTTTTCAAACGTGGCCCGGTGGCGCAACGGTAGCGCGTCTGACTCCAGATCAGAAGGTTGCGTGTTCAAATCACGTCCGGGTCAAAGATGTTACTTTTTGAATTTTGCAGTCTGAATTTATTTACTACTTAAAACTTAAAACAAAGCATTTCATTCCGAAGAAATAAATAAAAATAACCAGTAGATGAGATAGGACAGCATGAATGATTTTATTACTTTTTCCCATTTAATATTTCAATTGAAAAACAGTTTGACCCCTGAAAAAAGTTTCGCAGAACTTCCAAACGTAACAAAAATCTCCAAAAACAAATTGTATATATATATTTACAGTAGATGAGTAAACAGTAGATGAGATTAGACAATATGAATGATTTTATTACTTTTCCCATGTAATATTTCAATCGAAAAACAGTTTGACCCCTGAAAAAAGTTTCGTAGAGCTTCCAAACGTAACAAAAATCTCCAAAAACAAATTGTATATATATATTTTTGAGAAAATTAAATTACAATTATATATAAGTTTTCAAACGTGGCCCGGTGGCGCAACGGTAGCGCGTCTGACTCCAGATCAGAAGGTTGCGTGTTCAAATCACGTCCGGGTCAAAGATGTTACTTTTTGAATTTTGCAGTCTGATTTTATTTACTACTTAAAACTTAAAACAAAGCATTTCATTCTGAAGAAATAAATAAAAATAACCAGTAGATGAGATTAGACAATATATGAATGGTTTTATTACTTTTTCCCATGTAATATTTCAATCGAAAAACATTTTGACCCCTGAAAAAAGTTTCGCAGTACTTCCAAACGTAACAAAAATCTCCAAAAACAAATTGTATATATATATTTTTGAGCAAATTAAATTACAATTATATATAAGTTTTCAAACGTGGCCCGGTGGCGCAACGGTAGCGCGTCTGACTCCAGATCAGAAGGTTGCGTGTTCAAATCACGTCCGGGTCAAAGATGTTACTTTTTGAATTTTGCAGTCTGATTTTATTTACTACTTAAATTTTAAAACAAAGCATTTCATTCTGAAGAAATAAATAAAAATAACCATTAGATAAGATTGGACAATATGAATGATTTTATTACTTTTTCCCATGTAATATTTCAATTGAAAAACAGTTTGACCCCTGAAAAAAGTTTAGCAGTACTTCCAAACGTAACAAAAATCTCCAAAAACAAATTTTATATTTATTTTTAAGTAACTTAAATTACAATTATACATAAGTTTTCAAACGTGGCCCGGTGGCGCAACGGTAGCGCGTCTGACTCCAGATCAGAAGGTTGCGTGTTCAAATCACGTCCGGATCCAAGATGTTACTTTTTGAATTTTGCAGTCTGAATTTATTTACTACTTAAAACTTAAAACAAAGCATTTCATTCCGAAGAAATAAATAAAAATAACCAGTAGATGAGATAGGACAGCATGAATGATTTTATTACTTTTTCCCATTTAATATTTCAATTGAAAAACAGTTTGACCCCTGAAAAAAGTTTCGCAGAACTTCCAAACGTAACAAAAATCTCCAAAAACAAATTGTATATATATATTTTTGAGCAAATTAAATTACAATTATATATCAGTTTTCAAATATGGCCCGGTGGCGCAACGGTAGCGCGTCTGACTCCAGATCAGAAGGTTGCGAGTTCAAATCACGTCCGGGTCAAAGATGTTACTTTTTGAATTTTGCAGTCTGATTTTATTTACTACTTAAAACTTAAAACAAAGCATTTCATTCTGAAGAAATAAATAAAAATAACCATTAGATAAGATTGGACAATATGAATGATTTTATTACTTTTTCCCATGTAATATTTCAATTGAAAAACAGTTTTACCCCAGAAAAAAGTTTAGCAGTACTTCCAAACGTAACAAAAATCTCCAAAAACAAATTTTATATATATATTAAGTAACTTAAATTACAATTATACATAGGTTTCCAAACGTGGCCCGGTGGCGTAACGGCAGCCCGTCTGACTCCAGATCAGAAGGTTGCGTGTTCAAATCACGTCCGGGTCAAAGATGTTACTTTTTGAATTTTGCAGTCTGATTTTATTTACTACTTAAAACTTAAAACAAAGCATTTCATTCTGAAGAAATAAATAAAAATAACCAGTGGATGAGATAGGACAACATGAATGATTTTATTACTTTTTCCCATTTAATATTTCAATTGAAAAACAGTTTGACACCTGAAAAAAGTTTAGCAGTACTTCCAAACGTAACAAAAATCTCCAAAAACAAGTTTTATATATATTTTTAAGTAACTTCAATTACAATTATACATAAGTTTTCAAACGTGGCCCGGTGGCGCAAGGGTAGCGCGTCTGACTCCAGATCAGAAGGTTGCGTGTTCAAATCACGTCCGGGTCAAAGATGTTACTTTTTTAATTTTGCAGTCTGATTTTATTTACTACTTAAAACTTAAAACAAAGCATTTCATTCTGAAGAAATAAATAAAAATAACCAGTAGATGAGATAGGACAACATGAATGATTTTATTACTTTTTCCCATTTAATATTTCAATTGAAAAACAGTTTGACCCCTGAAAAAAGTTTAGCAGTACTTCCAAACGTAACATAAATCTCCAAAAACAAATTTTATATATATTTTTAAGTAACTTAAATTACAATTATACATAAGTTTTCAAACGTGGCCCGGTGGCGCAACGGTAGCGCGTCTGACTCCAGATCAGAAGGTTTCGTGTTCAAATGACGTCTGGGTCCAAGATGTTACTTTTTGAATTTTGCAGTCTGAATTTATTTACTACTTAAAACTTAAAACAAAGCATTTCATTCCGAAGAAATAAATAAAAATAACCAGTAGATGAGATAGGACAGCATGAATGATTTTATTACTTTTTCCCATTTAATATTTCAATTGAAAAACAGTTTGACCCCTGAAAAAAGTTTAGCAGTACTCCCAAACGTAACAAAAATCTCCAAAAACAAATTTTATATATATATTTTTGAGCAAATTAAATTACAATTATATATAAGTTTTCAAACGTGGCCCGGTGGCGCAACGGTAGCGCGTCTGACTCCAGATCAGAAGGTTGCGTGTTCAAATCACGTCCGGGTCAAAGATGTTACTTTTTGAATTTTGCAGTCTGAATTTATTTACTACTTAAAACTTAAAACAAAGCATTTCATTCCGAAGAAATAAATAAAAATAACCAGTAGATGAGATAGGACAGCATGAATGATTTTATTACTTTTTCCCATTTAATATTTCAATTGAAAAACAGTTTGACCCCTGAAAAAAGTTTCGCAGAACTTCCAAACGTAACAAAAATCTCCAAAAACAAATTGTATATATATATTTACAGTAGATGAGTAAACAGTAGATGAGATTAGACAATATGAATGATTTTATTACTTTTCCCATGTAATATTTCAATCGAAAAACAGTTTGACCCCTGAAAAAAGTTTCGTAGAACTTCCAAACGTAACAAAAATCTCCAAAAACAAATTGTATATATATATTTTTGAGAAAATTAAATTACAATTATATATAAGTTTTCAAACGTGGCCCGGTGGCGCAACGGTAGCGCGTCTGACTCCAGATCAGAAGGTTGCGTGTTCAAATCACGTCCGGGTCAAAGATGTTACTTTTTGAATTTTGCAGTCTGATTTTATTTACTACTTAAAACTTAAAACAAAGCATTTCATTCTGAAGAAATAAATAAAAATAACCAGTAGATGAGATTAGACAATATATGAATGGTTTTATTACTTTTTCCCATGTAATATTTCAATCGAAAAACATTTTGACCCCTGAAAAAAGTTTCGCAGTACTTCCAAACGTAACAAAAATCTCCAAAAACAAATTGTATATATATATTTTTGAGCAAATTAAATTACAATTATATATAAGTTTTCAAACGTGGCCCGGTGGCGCAACGGTAGCGCGTCTGACTCCAGATCAGAAGGTTGCGTGTTCAAATCACGTCCGGGTCAAAGATGTTACTTTTTGAATTTTGCAGTCTGATTTTATTTACTACTTAAATTTTAAAACAAAGCATTTCATTCTGAAGAAATAAATAAAAATAACCATTAGATAAGATTGGACAATATGAATGATTTTATTACTTTTTCCCATGTAATATTTCAATTGAAAAACAGTTTGACCCCTGAAAAAAGTTTAGCAGTACTTCCAAACGTAACAAAAATCTCCAAAAACAAATTTTATATATTTTTTAAGTAACTTAAATTACAATTATACATAGATTTCGAAACGTGGCCCGGTGGCGTAACGGTAGCGCGTCTGACTCCAGATCAGAAGGTTGCGTGTTCAAATCACGTCCGGGTCAAAGATGTTACCTTTTTGAATTTTGCAGTCTGATTTTATTTACTACTTAAAACTTAAAACAAAGCATTTCATTCTGAAGAAATAAATAAAAATAACCAGTAGATGAGATAGGACAACATGAATGATTTTATTACTTTTTCCCATTTAATATTTCAATTGAAAAACAGTTTGACCCCTGAAAAAAGTTTAGCAATACTTCCAAACGTAACAAAAATCCCCAAAACCATATTGTATCTATATTTTTAAGTAACTTAAATTACAATTATACATAAGTTTTCATACGTGGCCCGGTGGCGCAACGGTAGTGCGTCTGACTCCAGATCAGAATGTTGTGTGTTCAAATCACGTCCGGGTCAAAGATGTTACTTTTTGAATTTTGCAGTCTGATTTAATTTACTTCTTAAAACATAAAACAAAGCATTTCATTCTGAAGAAATAAATAAAAATAACCAGTAGATGAGATTAGACAATATGAATGATATTATTACTTTTCCCATGTAATATTTCAATCGAAAAACAGTTTGACCCCTGAAAAAAGTTTCGCAGTACTTCCAAACGTAACAAAAATCTCCAAAAATAAAATTGTATATATATATTTTTGAGCAAATTAAATTACAATTATATATAAGTTTTCAAACGTGGCCCGGTGGCGCAACGGTAGCGCGTCTGACTCCAGATCAGAAGGGTGCGTATTCAAATCACGTCCGGGTCAAAGATGTTACTTTTTGAATTTTGCAGTCTGAATTTATTTACTACTTAAAACTTAAAACAAAGCATTTCATTCCGAAGAAATAAATAAAAATAACCAGTAGATGAGATTAGACAATATGAATGATTTTATTACTTTTCCCATGTAATATTTCAATCGAAAAACAGTTTGACCCCTGAAAAAAGTTTCGCAGAACTTCCAAACGTAACAAAAATCTCCAAAAACAAATTGTATATATATATTTTTGAGCAAATTAAATTACAATTATATATAAGTTTTCAACCGTGGCCCGGTGGCGCAACGGTAGAGCGTCTGACTCCAGATCAGAAGGTTGCGTGTTCAAATCACGTCCGGGACAAAGGTGTTACTTTTAGAATTTTGCAGTCTGATTTTATTTACTACTTAAAACTTAAAACAAAGCATTTCATTCTGAAGAAATAAATAAAAATAACCATTAGATAAGATTGGACAATATGAATGATTTTATTACTTTTTCCCATGTAATATTTCAATTGAAAAACAGTTTGACCCCTGAAAAAAGTTTAGCAGTACTTCCAAACGTAACAAAAATCCCCAAAACCGAATTGTATCTATATTTTAAAGTAACTTAAATTACAATTATAGATAAGTTTTCATACGTGGCCCGGTGGCGCAACGGTAGTGCGTCTGACTCCAGATCAGAATGTTGTGTGTTCAAATCACGACCGGGTCAAAGATGTTACTTTTTGAATTTTGCAGTCTGATTTAATTTACTTCTTAAAACATAAAACAAAGCATTTCATTCTGAAGAAATAAATAAAAATAACCAGTAGATGAGATTAGACAATATGAATGATTTTATTACTTTTCCCATGTAATATTTCAATCGAAAAACAGTTTGACCCCTGAAAAAAGTTTCGCAGTACTTCCAAACGTAACAAAAATCTCCAAAAATAAAATTGTATATATACATTTTTGAGCAAATTAAATTACAATTATATATAAGTTTTCAAACGTGGCCCGGTGGCGCAACGGTAGCGCGTCTGACTCCAGATCAGAAGGGTGCGTATTCAAATCACGTCCGGGTCAAAGATGTTACTTTTTGAATTTTGCAGTCTGAATTTATTTACTACTTAAAACTTAAAACAAAGCATTTCATTCCGAAGAAATAAATAAAAATAACCAGTAGATGAGATTAGACAATATGAATGATTTTATTACTTTTCTCATGTAATATTTCAATCGAAAAACAGTTTGACCCCTGAAAAAAGTTTCGCAGAACTTCCAAACGTAACAAAAATCTCCAAAAACAAATTGTATATATATATTTTTGAGCAAATTAAATTACAATTATATATAAGTTTTCAACCGTGGCCCGGTGGCGCAACGGTAGATCGTCTGACTCCAGATCAGAAGGTTGCGTGTTCAAATCACGTCCGGGACAAAGATGTTACTTTTTGAATTTTGAAGTCTGATTTTATTTACTACTTAAAACTTAAAACAAAGCATTTCATTCTGAAGAAATAAATAAAAATAACCATTAGATAAGATTGGACAATATGAATGATTTTATTACTTTTTCCCATGTAATATTTCAATTGAAAAACAGTTTGACCCCTGAAAAAAGTTTAGCAGTACTTCCAAACGTAACAAAAATCTCCAAAAACAAATTTTATATATATTTTAAGTAACTTAAATTACAATTATATATAAGTTTTCAAACGTGGCCCGGTGGCGCAACGGTAGCGCGTCTGACTCCAGATCAGAAGGTTGCGTGTTCAAATCACGTCCGGGTCAAAGATGTTACCTTTTTGAATTTTGCAGTCTGATTTTATTTACTACATAAAACTTAAAACAAAGCATTTCATTCTGAAAAAATAAATAAAAATAACCAGTAGATGAGATAGGACAACATGAATGATTTTATTACTTTTCCCATTTAATATTTCAATTGAAAAACAGTTTGACCCCTGAAAAAAGTTTAGCAGTACTTCCAAACGTAACAAAAATCTTCAAAAACAAATTTTATTTATATTTTAAGTAACTTAAATTACAATTATACATAGGTTTCGAAACGTGGCCCGGTGGCGTAACGGTAGCGCGTCTGACTCCAGATCAGAAGGTTGCGTGTTCAAATCACGTCCGGGTCAAAGATGTTACCTTTTGGAATTTTGCAGTCTGATTTTATTTACTACTTAAAACTTAAAACAAAGCATTTCATTCTGAAGAAATAAATAAAAATAACCAGTAGATGAGATAGGACAACATGAATGATTTTATTACTTTTTCCCATTTAATATTTCAATTGCAAAAATGTTTGATCCCTGAAAAAAGTTTAGCAGTACTTCCAAACGTAATAAAAATCTCCAAAAACAAATTTTATATATATTTTTAAGTAACTTAAATTACAATTATACATAAGTTTTCAAAAGTGGCCCGGTGGCGCAACGGTAGCGTGACTGACTCCAGATCAGAAGAATGCGAGTTCAAATCACGTCCGGGTCAAAGATGTTACTTTTTGAATTTTGCAGTCTGATTTTATTTACTACTTAAAACTTAAAACAAAGCATTTCATTCTGAAGAAATAAATAAAAATAACCAGTAGATGAGATAGGACAACATGAATGATTTTATTACTTTTTCCCATTTAATATTTCAATTGAAAAACAGTTTGACCCCTGAAAAAAGTTTAATAGTACTTCCAAACGTAACAAAAATCTCCAAAAACAAATTGTATATATATATTTTTGAGCAAATTAAATTATAATTATATATAAGTTTTCAAACGTGGCCCGGTGGCGCAACGGTAGCGCGTCTGACTCCAGATCAGAAGGTTGCGTGTTCAAATCACGTCCAGGTCAAAGATGTTACTTTTTGAATTTTGCAGTCTGATTTTATTTACTACTTAAAACTTAAAACAAAGCATTTCATTCTGAAAAAATAAATAAATATAACCAGTAGATGAGATTAGACAATAGGAATGATTTTATTACTTTTCCCATGTAATATTTCAATCGAAAAACAGTTTGACCCCTGAAAAAAGTTTCGCAGTACTTCCAAACGCAACAAAAATCTCCAAAAACAAATTGTATATATATATTTTTGAGTAAATTAAATTACAATTATATATAAGTTTTCAAACGTGGCCCGGTGGCCCAAAGGTAGCGCGTCTGACTCCAGATCAGAAGGTTGAGTGTTCAAATCACGTTCGGGTCAAAGGTGTTACTTTCTGAATTTTGCAGACTGAATTTATTTACTACTTAAAACTTAAAACAAAGCATTTCACTCTGAAAAAATAAATAAAAATAACCAGTAGATGAAATAGGACAACATGAATGATTTTATTACTTTTCCCATGTAATATTTCAATCGAAAAACAGTTTGACCCCTGAAAAATTTTCGCAGTACTTCCAAACGTAACAAAAATCTCCAAAAACAAATTGTATATATATATTTTTGAGCAAATTAAATTACAACTATATATAAGTTTTCAAACGTGGCCCGGTGGCGCAAAGGTAGCGCGTCTGACTCCAGATCAGAAGGTTGCGTGTTCAAATCACGTCCGGGTCAAAGATGTTACTTTTCGAATTTTGCAGTCTGAATTTATTTACTACTTAAAACTTAAAACAAAGCATTTCATTCTGAAAAAATAAATAAAAATAACCAGTAGATGAGATTAGACAATATGAATGATTTTATTACTTTTTCCCATGTAATATTTCAATCGAAAAACAGTTTGATCCCTGAAAAAAGTTTCGCAGTACTTCCAAACGTAACAAAAATCTCCAAAAACAAATTGTATATATATATTTTTGAGCAAATTAAATTAATATTATATATAAGTTTCAAACGTGGCCCGGTGGCGCAACGGTAGCGCGTCTGACTCCAGATCAGAAGGTTGCGTGTTCAAATCACGTCCGGGTCAAAGATGTTACTTTTTGAATTTTGCAGTCAGATTTTATTTACTACTTAAAACTTAAAACAAAGCATTTCATTCTGAAGAAATAAATAAAAATAACCATTAGATCAGATTGGACAATATGAATGATTTTATTACTTTTTCCCATGTAATTATTCAATTGAAAAACAGGTTGATCCCTGAAAAAAGTTAAGCGGTACTTCCAAACGTAACAAAAATCTCCAAAAACAAATTGTATATATATATTTTTGAGCAAATTAAATTACAATTATATATAAGTTTTCAAACGTGGCCCGGTGGCGCAACGGTAGCGCGTCTGAATCCAGATCAGAAGGTTGCGTGTTCAAATCACGTCCGGGTCAAAGACGTTACTTTCTGAATTTTGCAGTCTGATTTTATATACTACTTAAAACTTAAAACAAAGCATTTCATTCTGAAGAAATAAATAAAAATAACCATTAGATAAGATTGGACAATATGAATGATTTTATTACTTTTTCCCATGTAATATTTCAATTGAAAAACAGTTTGACCCCTGAAAAAAGTTTAGCAGTACTTCCAAACGTAACAAAAATCTCCAAAAACAAATTTTATATATATTTTAAGTAACATAAATTACAATTATACATAGGTTTCGAAACGTGGCCCGGTGGCGTAACGGTAGCGCGTCTGACTCCAGATCAGAAGGTTGCGTGTTCAAATCACGTCCGGGTCAAAGATGTTACCTTTTGGAATTTTGCAGTCTGATTTTATTTACTACTTAAAACTTAAAACAAAGCATTTCATTCTGAAGAAATAAATAAAAATAACCAGTAGATGAGATAGGACAACATGAATGATTTTATTACTTTTTCCCATTTAATATTTCAATTGAAAAACAATTTGACCCATGAAAAAAGTTTAGCAGTACTTCCAAACGTAACAAAAATATCCAAAAACAAATTTTATATTTATTTTTAAGTAACTTAAATTACAATTATACATAAGTTTTTAAACGTGGCCCGGTGGCGCAACGGTAGCGCGTCTGACTCCAGATCAGAAGGTTGCGTGTTCAAATCACGTCCGGGTCAAAGATGTTACTTTTTGAATTTTGCAGTCTGAATTTATTTACTACTTAAAACTTAAAACAAAGCATTTCATTCTGAAGAAATAAATAAAAATAACCAGTAGATGAGATAGGACAACATGAATGATTTTATTACTTTTTCCCATTTAATATTTCAATTGAAAAACAGTTTGACCCCTAAAAAAAGTTTAGCAATACTTCCAAACGTAACAAAAATCCCCAAAACCAAATTGTATCTATATTTTTAAGTAACTTAAATTACAATTATACATAAGTTTTCATACGTGGCCCGGTGGCGCAACGGTAGTGCGTCTGACTCCAGATCAGAATGTTGTGTGTTCAAATCACGTCCGGGTCAAAGATGTTACTTTTTGAATTTTGCAGTCTGATTTAATTTATTTCTTAAATCATAAAACAAAGCATTTCATTCTGAAGAAATAAATAAAAATAACCAGTAGATGAGATAGGACAACATGAATGATTTTATTACTTTTTCCCATTTAATATTTCAATTGAAAAACAGTTTGACCCCTGAAAAAAGTTTAGCAGTACTTCCAAACGTAACAAAAATCTCCAAAAACAAATTGTATATATATATTTTTGAGCAAATTAAATTATAATTATATATAAGTTTTCAAACGTGGCCCGGTGGCGCAACGGTAGCGCGTCTGACTCCAGATCAGAAGGTTGCGTGTTCAAATCACGTCCGGGTCAAAGATGTTACTTTTTGAATTTTGCAGTCTGATTTTATTTACTACTTAAAACTTAAAACAAAGCATTTCATTCTGAAAAAATAAATAAATATAACCAGTAGATGAGATTAGACAATAGGAATGATTTTATTACTTTTCCCATGTAATATTTCAATCGAAAAACAGTTTGACCCCTGAAAAAAGTTTCGCAGTACTTCCAAACGCAACAAAAATCTCCAAAAACAAATTGTATATATATATTTTTGAGCAAATTAAATTACAATTATATATAAGTTTTCAAACGTGGCCCGGTGGCCCAAAGGTAGCGCGTCTGACTCCAGATCAGAAGGTTGAGTGTTCAAATCACGTCCGGGTCAAAGGTGTTACTTTCTGAATTTTGCAGACTGAATTTATTTACTACTTAAAACTTAAAACAAAGCATTTCACTCTGAAAAAATAAATAAAAATAACCAGTAGATGAAATAGGACAACATGAATGATTTTATTACTTTTCCCATGTAATATTTCAATCGAAAAACAGTTTGACCCCTGAAAAATTTTCGCAGTACTTCCAAACGTAACAAAAATCTCCAAAAACAAATTGTATATATATATTTTTGAGCAAATTAAATTACAACTATATATAAGTTTTCAAACGTGGCCCGGTGGCGCAAAGGTAGCGCGTCTGACTCCAGATCAGAAGGTTGCGTGTTCAAATCACGTCCGGGTCAAAGATGTTACTTTTTGAATTTTGCAGTCTGAATTTATTTACTACTTAAAACTTAAAACAAAGCATTTCATTCTGAAAAAATAAATAAAAATAACCAGTAGATGAGATTAGACAATATGAATGATTTTATTACTTTTTCCCATGTAATATTTCAATCGAAAAACAGTTTGATCCCTGAAAAAAGTTTCGCAGTACTTCCAAACGTAACAAAAATCTCCAAAAACAAATTGTATATATATATTTTTGAGCAAATTAAATTAATATTATATATAAGTTTCAAACGTGGCCCGGTGGCGCAACGGTAGCGCGTCTGACTCCAGATCAGAAGGTTGCGTGTTCAAATCACGTCCGGGTCAAAGATGTTACTTTTTGAATTTTGCAGTCAGATTTTATTTACTACTTAAAACTTAAAACAAAGCATTTCATTCTGAAGAAATAAATAAAAATAACCATTAGATCAGATTGGACAATATGAATGATTTTATTACTTTTTCCCATGTAATTATTCAATTGAAAAACAGGTTGATCCCTGAAAAAAGTTAAGCGGTACTTCCAAACGTAACAAAAATCTCCAAAAACAAATTGTATATATATATTTTTGAGCAAATTAAATTACAATTATATATAAGTTTTCAAACGTGGCCCGGTGGCGCAACGGTAGCGCGTCTGAATCCAGATCAGAAGGTTGCGTGTTCAAATCACGTCCGGGTCAAAGACGTTACTTTCTGAATTTTGCAGTCTGATTTTATATACTACTTAAAACTTAAAACAAAGCATTTCATTCTGAAGAAATAAATAAAAATAACCATTAGATAAGATTGGACAATATGAATGATTTTATTACTTTTTCCCATGTAATATTTCAATTGAAAAACAGTTTGACCCCTGAAAAAAGTTTAGCAGTACTTCCAAACGTAACAAAAATCTCCAAAAACAAATTTTATATATATTTTAAGTAACATAAATTACAATTATACATAGGTTTCGAAACGTGGCCCGGTGGCGTAACGGTAGCGCGTCTGACTCCAGATCAGAAGGTTGCGTGTTCAAATCACGTCCGGGTCAAAGATGTTACCTTTTGGAATTTTGCAGTCTGATTTTATTTACTACTTAAAACTTAAAACAAAGCATTTCATTCTGAAGAAATAAATAAAAATAACCAGTAGATGAGATAGGACAACATGAATGATTTTATTACTTTTTCCCATTTAATATTTCAATTGAAAAACAATTTGACCCATGAAAAAAGTTTAGCAGTACTTCCAAACGTAACAAAAATATCCAAAAACAAATTTTATATTTATTTTTAAGTAACTTAAATTACAATTATACATAAGTTTTTAAACGTGGCCCGGTGGCGCAACGGTAGCGCGTCTGACTCCAGATCAGAAGGTTGCGTGTTCAAATCACGTCCGGGTCAAAGATGTTACTTTTTGAATTTTGCAGTCTGAATTTATTTACTACTTAAAACTTAAAACAAAGCATTTCATTCTGAAGAAATAAATAAAAATAACCAGTAGATGAGATAGGACAACATGAATGATTTTATTACTTTTTCCCATTTAATATTTCAATTGAAAAACAGTTTGACCCCTAAAAAAAGTTTAGCAATACTTCCAAACGTAACAAAAATCCCCAAAACCAAATTGTATCTATATTTTTAAGTAACTTAAATTACAATTATACATAAGTTTTCATACGTGGCCCGGTGGCGCAACGGTAGTGCGTCTGACTCCAGATCAGAATGTTGTGTGTTCAAATCACGTCCGGGTCAAAGATGTTACTTTTTGAATTTTGCAGTCTGATTTAATTTATTTCTTAAATCATAAAACAAAGCATTTCATTCTGAAGAAATAAATAAAAATAACCAGTAGATGAGATAGGACAACATGAATGATTTTATTACTTTTTCCCATTTAATATTTCAATTGAAAAACAGTTTGACCCCTGAAAAAAGTTTAGCAGTACTTCCAAACGTAACAAAAATCTCCAAAAACAAATTGTATATATATATTTTTGAGCAAATTAAATTATAATTATATATAAGTTTTCAAACGTGGCCCGGTGGCGCAACGGTAGCGCGTCTGACTCCAGATCAGAAGGTTGCGTGTTCAAATCACGTCCGGGTCAAAGATGTTACTTTTTGAATTTTGCAGTCTGATTTTATTTACTACTTAAAACTTAAAACAAAGCATTTCATTCTGAAGAAATAAATAAAAATAACCAGTAGATGAGATAGGACAACATGAATGATTTTATTACTTTTTCCCATTTAATATTTCAATTGCAAAAATGTTTGATCCCTGAAAAAAGTTTAGCAGTACTTCCAAACGTAATAAAAATCTCCAAAAACAAATTTTATATATATTTTTAAGTAACTTAAATTACATTTATACATAAGTTTTCAAAAGTGGCCCGGTGGCGCAACGGTAGCGTGACTGACTCCAGATCAGAAGAATGCGAGTTCAAATCACGTCCGGGTCAAAGATGTTACTTTTTGAATTTTGCAGTCTGATTTTATTTACTACTTAAAACTTAAAACAAAGCATTTCATTCTGAAGAAATAAATAAAAATAACCAGTAGATGAAATAGGACAACATGAATGATTTTATTACTTTTCCCATGTAATATTTCAATCGAAAAACAGTTTGACCCCTGAAAAATTTTCGCAGTACTTCCAAACGTAACAAAAATCTCCAAAAACAAATTGTATATATATATTTTTGAGCAAATTAAATTACAACTATATATAAGTTTTCAAACGTGGCCCGGTGGCGCAAAGGTAGCGCGTCTGACTCCAGATCAGAAGGTTGCGTGTTCAAATCACGTCCGGGTCAAAGATGTTACTTTTTGAATTTTGCAGTCTGAATTTATTTACTACTTAAAACTTAAAACAAAGCATTTCATTCTGAAAAAATAAATAAATATAACCAGTAGATGAGATTAGACAATAGGAATGATTTTATTACTTTTCCCATGTAATATTTCAATCGAAAAACAGTTTGACCCCTGAAAAAAGTTTCGCAGTACTTCCAAACGCAACAAAAATCTCCAAAAACAAATTGTATATATATATTTTTGAGCAAATTAAATTACAATTATATATAAGTTTTCAAACGTGGCCCGGTGGCCCAAAGGTAGCGCGTCTGACTCCAGATCAGAAGGTTGAGTGTTCAAATCACGTCCGGGTCAAAGGGGTTACTTTCTGAATTTTGCAGACTGAATTTATTTACTACTTAAAACTTAAAACAAAGCATTTCACTCTGAAAAAATAAATAAAAATAACCAGTAGATGAAATAGGACAACATGAATGATTTTATTACTTTTCCCATGTAATATTTCAATCGAAAAACAGTTTGACCCCTGAAAAATTTTCGCAGTACTTCCAAACGTAACAAAAATCTCCAAAAACAAATTGTATATATATATTTTTGAGCAAATTAAATTACAACTATATATAAGTTTTCAAACGTGGCCCGGTGGCGCAAAGGTAGCGCGTCTGACTCCAGATCAGAAGGTTGCGTGTTCAAATCACGTCCGGGTCAAAGATGTTACTTTTTGAATTTTGCAGTCTGAATTTATTTACTACTTAAAACTTAAAACAAAGCATTTCATTCTGAAAAAATAAATAAAAATAACCAGTAGATGAGATTAGTCAATATGAATGATTTTATTACTTTTTCCCATGTAATATTTCAATCGAAAAACAGTTTGATCCCTGAAAAAAGTTTCGCAGTACTTCCAAACGTAACAAAAATCTCCAAAAACAAATTGTATATATATATTTTTGAGCAAATTAAATTAATATTATATATAAGTTTCAAACGTGGCCCGGTGGCGCAACGGTAGCGCGTCTGACTCCAGATCAGAAGGTTGCGTGTTCAAATCACGTCCGGGTCAAAGATGTTACTTTTTGAATTTTGCAGTCTGATTTTATTTACTACTTAAAACTTAAAACAAAGCATTTCATTCTGAAGAAATAAATAAAAATAACCATTAGATCAGATTGGACAATATGAATGATTTTATTACTTTTTCCCATGTAATTATTCAATTGAAAAACAGTTTGATCCCTGAAAAAAGTTAAGCGGTACTTCCAAACGTAACAAAAATCTCCAAAAACAAATTGTATATATATATTTTTGAGCAAATTAAATTACAATTATATATAAGTTTTCAAACGTGGCCCGGTGGCGCAACGGTAGCGCGTCTGACTCCAGATCAGAAGGTTGCGTGTTCAAATCACGTCAGGGTCAAAGATGTTACTTTTTGAATTTTGCAGTCTGATTTAATTTACTTCTTAAAACTTAAAATAAAGCATTTCATTCTGAAGAAATAAATAAAAATAACCAGTAGATGAGATTAGACAATATGAATAATTTTATTACTTTTCCCATGTAATATTTCAATCGAAAAACAGTTTGACCCCTGAAAAAAGTTTCGCAGTACTTCCAAACGTAACAAAAATCTCCAAAAACAAATTTTATGTTTATTTTTAAGTAACTTAAATTACAATTATACATAAGTTTTCAAACGTGGCCCAGTGGCGCAACGGTAGCGCGTCTGACTCCAGATCAGAAGGTTGCGTGTTCAAATCACGTCAGGGTCAAAGATGTTACTTTTTGAAATTTGCAGTCTGAATTTATTTACTACTTAAAACTTAAAACAAAGCATTTCATTCCGAAGAAATAAATAAAAATAACCAGTAGATGAGATAGGACAACATGAATGATTTTATTACTTTTTCCCATTTAATATTTCAATTGAAAAACAGTTTGACCCCTGAAAAAAGTTTCGCAGTACTTCCAAACGTAACAAAAATCTCCAAAAACAAATTGTATATATATATTTTTGAGCAAATTAAATTATAATTATATATAAGTTTTCAAACGTGGCCCGGTGGCGCAACGGTAGCGCGTCTGACTCCAGATCAGAAGGTTGCGTGTTCAAATCACGTCCAGGTCAAAGATGTTACTTTTTGAATTTTGCAGTCTGATTTTATTTACTACTTAAAACTTAAAACAAAGCATTTCATTCTGAAAAAATAAATAAATATAACCAGTAGATGAGATTAGACAATAGGAATGATTTTATTACTTTTCCCATGTAATATTTCAATCGAAAAACAGTTTGACCCCTGAAAAAAGTTTCGCAGTACTTCCAAACGCAACAAAAATCTCCAAAAACAAATTGTATATATATATTTTTGAGCAAATTAAATTACAATTATATATAAGTTTTCAAACGTGGCCCGGTGGCCCAAAGGTAGCGCGTCTGACTCCAGATCAGAAGGTTGAGTGTTCAAATCACGTCCGGGTCAAAGGGGTTACTTTCTGAATTTTGCAGACTGAATTTATTTACTACTTAAAACTTAAAACAAAGCATTTCACTCTGAAAAAATAAATAAAAATAACCAGTAGATGAAATAGGACAACATGAATGATTTTATTACTTTTCCCATGTAATATTTCAATCGAAAAACAGTTTGACCCCTGAAAAATTTTCGCAGTACTTCCAAACGTAACAAAAATCTCCAAAAACAAATTGTATATATATATTTTTGAGCAAATTAAATTACAACTATATATAAGTTTTCAAACGTGGCCCGGTGGCGCAAAGGTAGCGCGTCTGACTCCAGATCAGAAGGTTGCGTGTTCAAATCACGTCCGGGTCAAAGATGTTACTTTTTGAATTTTGCAGTCTGAATTTATTTACTACTTAAAACTTAAAACAAAGCATTTCATTCTGAAAAAATAAATAAAAATAACCAGTAGATGAGATTAGTCAATATGAATGATTTTATTACTTTTTCCCATGTAATATTTCAATCGAAAAACAGTTTGATCCCTGAAAAAAGTTTCGCAGTACTTCCAAACGTAACAAAAATCTCCAAAAACAAATTGTATATATATATTTTTGAGCAAATTAAATTAATATTATATATAAGTTTCAAACGTGGCCCGGTGGCGCAACGGTAGCGCGTCTGACTCCAGATCAGAAGGTTGCGTGTTCAAATCACGTCCGGGTCAAAGATGTTACTTTTTGAATTTTGCAGTCTGATTTTATTTACTACTTAAAACTTAAAACAAAGCATTTCATTCTGAAGAAATAAATAAAAATAACCATTAGATCAGATTGGACAATATGAATGATTTTATTACTTTTTCCCATGTAATTATTCAATTGAAAAACAGTTTGATCCCTGAAAAAAGTTAAGCGGTACTTCCAAACGTAACAAAAATCTCCAAAAACAAATTGTATATATATATTTTTGAGCAAATTAAATTACAATTATATATAAGTTTTCAAACGTGGCCCGGTGGCGCAACGGTAGCGCGTCTGACTCCAGATCAGAAGGTTGCGTGTTCAAATCACGTCCGGGTCAAAGATGTTACTTTCTGAATTTTGCAGTCTGATTTTATTTACTACTTAAAACTTAAAACAAAGCATTTCATTCTGAAGAAATAAATAAAAATAACCAGTAGATGAGATTAGACAATATGAATGATTTTATTACTTTTTCCCATGTAATATTTCAATCGGAAAACAGTTTGACCCCTGAAAAAAGTTTAGCAGTACTTCCAAACGTAACAAAAATCTCCAAAAACAAATTTTATGTTTATTTTTAAGTAACTTAAATTACAATTATACATAAGTTTTCAAACGTGGCCCAGTGGCGCAACGGTAGCGCGTCTGACTCCAGATCAGAAGGTTGCGTGTTCAAATCACGTCAGGGTCAAAGATGTTACTTTTTGAATTTTGCAGTCTGATTTAATTTACTTCTTAAAACTTAAAATAAAGCATTTCATTCTGAAGAAATAAATAAAAATAACCAGTAGATGAGATTAGACAATATGAATAATTTTATTACTTTTCCCATGTAATATTTCAATCGAAAAACAGTTTGACCCCTGAAAAAAGTTTCGCAGTACTTCCAAACGTAACAAAAATCTCCAAAAACAAATTTTATGTTTATTTTTAAGTAACTTAAATTACAATTATACATAAGTTTTCAAACGTGGCCCAGTGGCGCAACGGTAGCGCGTCTGACTCCAGATCAGAAGGTTGCGTGTTCAAATCACGTCAGGGTCAAAGATGTTACTTTTTGAAATTTGCAGTCTGAATTTATTTACTACTTAAAACTTAAAACAAAGCATTTCATTCCGAAGAAATAAATAAAAATAACCAGTAGATGAGATAGGACAACATGAATGATTTTATTACTTTTTCCCATTTAATATTTCAATTGAAAAACAGTTTGACCCCTGAAAAAAGTTTCGCAGTACTTCCAAACGTAACAAAAATCTCCAAAAACAAATTGTATATATATATTTTTGAGCAAATTAAATTATAATTATATATAAGTTTTCAAACGTGGCCCGGTGGCGCAACGGTAGCGCGTCTGACTCCAGATCAGAAGGTTGCGTGTTCAAATCACGTCCAGGTCAAAGATGTTACTTTTTGAATTTTGCAGTCTGATTTTATTTACTACTTAAAACTTAAAACAAAGCATTTCATTCTGAAAAAATAAATAAATATAACCAGTAGATGAGATTAGACAATAGGAATGATTTTATTACTTTTCCCATGTAATATTTCAATCGAAAAACAGTTTGACCCCTGAAAAAAGTTTCGCAGTACTTCCAAACGTAACAAAAATCTCCAAAAACAAATTGTATATATATATTTTTGAGCAAATTAAATTACAATTATATATAAGTTTTCAAACGTGGCCCGGTGGCCCAAAGGTAGCGCGTCTGACTCCAGATCAGAAGGTTGAGTGTTCAAATCACGTCCGGGTCAAAGGAGTTACTTTCTGAATTTTGCAGACTGAATTTATTTACTACTTAAAACTTAAAACAAAGCATTTCACTCTGAAAAAATAAATAAAAATAACCAGTAGATGAAATAGGACAACATGAATGATTTTATTAATTTTCCCATGTAATATTTCAATCGAAAAACAGTTTGACCCCTGAAAAAAGTTTCGCAGTACTTCCAAACGTAACAAAAATCTCCAAAAACAAATTTTATGTTTATTTTTAAGTAACTTAAATTACAATTATACATAAGTTTTCAAACGTGGCCCAGTGGCGCAACGGTAGCGCGTCTGACTCCAGATCAGAAGGTTGCGTGTTCAAATCACGTCAGGGTCAAAGATGTTACTTTTTGAAATTTGCAGTCTGAATTTATTTACTACTTAAAACTTAAAACAAAGCATTTCATTCCGAAGAAATAAATAAAAATAACCAGTAGATGAGATAGGACAACATGAATGATTTTATTACTTTTTCCCATTTAATATTTCAATTGAAAAACAGTTTGACCCCTGAAAAAAGTTTCGCAGTACTTCCAAACGTAACAAAAATCTCCAAAAACAAATTTTATATTTATTTTTAAGTAACTTCAATTACAATTATACATAAGTTTTCAAACGTGGCCCGGTGGCGCAACGGTAGCGCGTCTGACTCCAGATCAGAAGGTTGCGAGTTCAACTCACGTCCGGGTCAAAGATGTTACTTTTTGAAATTTGAAGTCTGAATTTATTTACTACTTAAAACTTAAAACAAAGAATTTCATTCCGAAGAAATAAATAAAAATAACCAGTAGATGAGATAGGACAACATGAATGATTTTATTACTTTTTCCCATTTAATATTTCAATTGAAAAACAGTTTGACCCCTGAAAAAAGTTAAGCAATACTTCCAAACGTAACAAAAATCCCCAAAACCAAATTGTATCTATATTTTTAAGTAACTTAAATTACAATTATATATAAGTTTTCAAACGTGGCCCGGTGGCGCAACGGTAGCGCGTCTGACTCCAGATCAGAAGGTTGCGTGTTCAAATCACGTCCGGATCAAAGATGTTACTTTTTGAATTTTGCAGTCTGATTTTATTTACTACTTAAATTTTAAAACAAAGCATTTCATTCTGAAGAAATAAATAAAAATAACCAGTAGATGAGATTAGAATATATGAATGATTTTATTACTTTTTTCCATGTAATAATTCAAACGAAAAACAGTTTGACCCCTGAAAAAAGTTTCGCAGTACTTCCAAACGTAACAAAAATCTCCAAAAACAAATTGTATATATATATTTTTGAGCAAATTAAATTATAATTATATATAAGTTTTCAAACGTGGCCCGGTGGCGCAACGGTAGCGCGTCTGACTCCAGATCAGAAGGTTGCGTGTTCAAATCACGTCCAGGTCAAAGATGTTACTTTTTGAATTTTGCAGTCTGATTTTATTTACTACTTAAAACTTAAAACAAAGCATTTCATTCTGAAAAAATAAATAAATATAACCAGTAGATGAGATTAGACAATAGGAATGATTTTATTACTTTTCCCATGTAATATTTCAATCGAAAAACAGTTTGACCCCTGAAAAAAGTTTCGCAGTACTTCCAAACGTAACAAAAATCTCCAAAAACAAATTGTATATATATATTTTTGAGCAAATTAAATTACAATTATATATAAGTTTTCAAACGTGGCCCGGTGGCCCAAAGGTAGCGCGTCTGACTCCAGATCAGAAAGTTGAGTGTTCAAATCACGTCCGGTACAAAGCTGTTACTTTCTGAATTTTGCAGACTGAATTTATTTACTACTTAAAACTTAAAACAAAGCATTTCACTCTGAAAAAATAAATAAAAATAACCAGTAGATGAAATAGGACAACATGAATGATTTTATTACTTTTCCCATGTAATATTTCAATCGAAAAACAGTTTGACCCCTGAAAAAAGTTTCGCAGTACTTCCAAACGTAACAAAAATCTCCAAAAACAAATTGTATATATATATTTTTGAGCAAATTAAATTACAACTATATATAAGTTTTCAAACGTGGCCCAGTGGCGCAAAGGTAGCGCGTCTGACTCCAGATCTGAAGGTTGCGTGTTCAAATCACGTCCGGGTCAAAGATGTTACTTTTTGAATTTTGCAGTCTGAATTTATTTACTACTTAAAACTTAAAACAAAGCATTTCATTCTGAAAAAATAAATAAAAATAACCAGTAGATGAGATTAGACAATATGAATGATTTTATTACTTTTTCCCATGTAATATTTCAATCGAAAAACAGTTTGATCCCTGAAAAAAGTTTCGCAGTACTTCCAAACGTAACAAAAATCTCCAAAAACAAATTGTATATATATATTTTTGAGCAAATTAAATTAATATTATATATAAGTTTCGAACGTGGCCCGGTGGCGCAACGGTAGCGCGTCTGACTCCAGATCAGAAGGTTGCGTGTTCAAATCACGTCCGGGTCAAAGATGTTACTTTTTGAATTTTGCAGTCTGATTTTATTTACTACTTAAAACTTAAAACAAAGCATTTCATTCTGAAGAAATAAATAAAAATAACCATTAGATCAGATTGGACAATATGAATGATTTTATTACTTTTTCCCATGTAATTATTCAATTGAAAAACAGTTTGATCCCTGAAAAAAGTTTAGCGGTACTTCCAAACGTAACAAAAATCTCCAAAAACAAATTGTATATATATATTTTTGAGCAAATTAAATTACAATTATGTATAAGTTTTCAAACGTGGCCCGGTGGCGCAACGGTAGCGCGTCTGACTCCTGATCAGAAGGTTGCGTGTTCAATTCACGTCCGGGTCAAAGATGTTACTTTCTGAATTTTGCAGTCTGATTTTATTTACTACTTAAAACTTAAAACAAAGCATTTCATTCTGAAGAAATAAATAAAAATAACCAGTAGATGAGATTAGACAATATGAATGATTTTATTACTTTTTCCTATGTAATATTTCAATCGGAAAACAGTTTGACCCCTGAAAAAAGTTTAGCAGTACTTCCAAACGTAACAAAAATCTCCAAAAACAAATTTTATGTTTATTTTTAAGTAACTTAAATTACAATTATACATAAGTTTTCAAACGTGGCCCAGTGGCGCAACGTTAGCGCGTCTGACTCCAGATCAGAAGGTTGCGTGTTCAAATCACGTCAGGGTCAAAGATGTTACTTTTTGAAATTTGCAGTCTGAATTTATTTACTACTTAAAACTTAAAACAAAGCATTTCATTCCGAAGAAATAAATAAAAATAACCAGTAGATGAGATTGGACAATATGAATGATTTTATTACTTTTTCCCATGTAATTATTCAATTGAAAAACAGTTTGATCCCTGAAAAAAGTTTAGCGGTACTTCCAAACGTAACAAAAATCTCCAAAAACAAATTGTATATATATATTTTTGAGCAAATTAAATTACAATTATATATAAGTTTTCAAACGAGGCCCGGTGGCGCAACGGTAGCGTGTCTTACACCAGATCAGAAGGTTGCGTGTTCAAATCACGTCCGGGTCAAAGATGATACTTTTTGAATTTTGCAGTCTGATTTTATTTACTACTGAAAACTTAAAACTAAGCATTTCATTCTGAAGAAATAAATAAAAATAACCAGTAGATGAGATTAGACAATATGAATGATTTTATTACTTTTTCCCATGTAATATTTCAATCGAAAAACAGTTTGACCCCTGAAAAAAGTTTAGCAGTACTTCCAAACGTAACAAAAATCTCCAAAAACAAATTTTATATTTATTTTTAAGTAACTTCAATTACAATTATACATAAGTTTTCAAACGTGGCCCGGTGGCGCAACGGTAGCGCGTCTGACTCCAGATCAGAAGGTTGCGAGTTCAAATCACGTCCGGGTCAAAGATGTTACTTTTTGAAATTTGAAGTCTGAATTTATTTACTACTTAAAACTTAAAACAAAGAATTTCATTCCGAAGAAATAAATAAAAATAACCAGTAGATGAGATAGGACAACATAAATGATTTTATTACTTTTTCCCATTTAATATTTCAATTGAAAAACAGTTTGACCCCTGAAAAAAGTTAAGCAATACTTCAAAACGTAACAAAAATCCCCAAAACCAAATTGTATCTATATTTTTAAGTAACTTAAATTACAATTATATATAAGTTTTCAAACGTGGCCCGGTGGCGAAACGGTAGCGCGTCTGACTCCAGATCAGAAGGTTGCGTGTTCAAATCACGTCCGGATCAAAGATGTTACTTTTTGAATTTTGCAGTCTGATTTTATTTACTACTTAAATTTTAAAACAAAGCATTTCATTCTGAAGAAATAAATAAAAATAACCAGTAGATGAGATTTGACAATATGAATGATTTTATTACTTTTTCCCATGTAATAATTCAAACGAAAAACAGTTTGACCCCTGAAAAAAGTTTCGCAGTACTTCCAAACGTAACAAAAATCTCCAAAAACAAATTGTATATATATATTTTTGAGCAAATTAAATTACAATTATATATAAGTTTTCAAACGTGGCCCGGTGGCGCAACGGTAACGCGTCTGACTCCAGATCAGAAGGTTGCGTGTTCAAATCACGTCCGGGTCAAAGATGTTACTTTTTGAATTTTGCAGTCTGATTTTATTTACTATTTAAAACTTAAAACAAAGCATTTCATTCTGAAGAAATAAATAAAAATAACCATTAGATAAGATTGGACAATGTGAATGATTTTATTACTTTTTCCCATGTAATTATTCGATTGAAAAACAGTTTGATCCCTGAAAAAAGTTTAGCAGTACTTCCAAACGTAACAAAAATCTCCAAAAACTAATTGTATATATATATTTTTGAGCAAATTAAATTACAATTATATATAAGTTTTCAAACGTGGCACGGTGGCGCAACGGTAGCGCGTCTGACTCCAGATCAGAAGGTTGCGTGTTCAAATCACGTCCGGGTCAAAGATGTTACTTTTTGAATTATGCAGTCTGAATTTATTTACTACTTAAATTTTAAAACAAAGCATTTCATTCTGAAGAAATAAATAAAAATAACCAGTAGATGAGATTTGACAATATGAATGATTTTATTACTTTTTCCCATGTAATATTTCAATCGAAAAACAGTTTGATCCCTGAAAAAAGTTTCGCAGTACTTCCAAACGTAACAAAAATCTCCAAAATTAAATTGTATATATATATATTTTTGAGCAAATTAAATTACAATTATATAAAAGTTTTCAAACGTGGCCCGGTGGCGCAACGGTAGCGCGTCTGACTCCAGATCAGAAGGTTAGGTGTTCAAATCACGTCCGGGTCAAAGATGTTACTTTTTGAATTTTGCAGTCTGATTTTATTTACTACTTAAAACTTAAAACAAAGCATTTCATTCTGAAGAAATAAATAAAAATAACCATTAGATAAGATTGGACAATATGAATGATTTTATTACTTTTTCCTATGTAATTATTCAATTGAAAAACAGTTTGATCCCTGAAAAAAGTTTAGCGGTACTTCCGAACGTAACAAAAATCTCCAAAAACAAATTGTATATATATATTTTTGAGCAAATTAAATTACAATTATATATAAGTTTTCAAACGTGGCCCGGTGGCGCAACGGTAGCGCGTCTGACTCCAGATCAGAAGGTTGCGTGTTCAAATCACGTCCGGGTCAAAGATGTTACTATTTGAATTTTGCAGTCTGATTTTATTTACTACTTAAAACTTAAAACAAAGCATTTCATTCTGAAGAAATAAATAAAAATAACCAGTAGATGAGATTAGACAATATGAATGATTTTATTACTTTTTCCCATGTAATATTTCAATCGAAAAACAGTTTGATCCCTGAAAAAAGTTTCGCAGTACTTCCAAACGTAACAAAAATCTCCAAAAACAAATTGTATATATATATTTTTGAGCAAATTAAATTACAACTATATATAAGTTTTCAAACGTGGCCCGGTGGCGCAAAGGTAGCGCGTCTGACTCCAGATCAGAAGGTTGCGTGTTCAAATCACGTCCGGGTCAAAGATGTTACTTTTTGAATTTTGCAGTCTGAATTTATTTACTACTTAAAACTTAAAACAAAGCATTCCATTCTGAAAAAATAAATAAAAATAACCAGTAGATGAGATTAGACAATATGAATGATTTTATTACTTTTTCCCATGTAATATTTCAATCGAAAAACAGTTTGATCCCTGAAAAAAGTTTCGCAGTACTTCCAAACGTAACAAAAATCTCCAAAAACAAATTGTATATATATATTTTTGAGCAAATTAAATTAATATTATATATAAGTTTCGAACGGTGCCCGGTGGCGCAACGGTAGCGCGTCTGACTCCAGATCAGAAGGTTGCGTGTTCAAATCACGTCCGGGTCAAAGATGTTACTTTTTGAATTTTGCAGTCTGATTTTATTTACTACTTAAAACTTAAAACAAAGCATTTCATTCTGAAGAAATAAATAAAAATAACCATTAGATCAGATTGGACAATATGAATGATTTTATTACTTTTTCCCATGTAATTATTCAATTGAAAAACAGTTTGATCCCTGAAAAAAGTTTAGCGGTACTTCCAAACGTAACAAAAATCTCCAAAAACAAATTGTATATATATATTTTTGAGCAAATTAAATTACAATTATATATAAGTTTTCAAACGTGGCCCAGTGGCGCAACGGTAGCGCGTCTGACTCCAGATCAGAAGGTTGCGTGTTCAAATCACGTCCGGGTCAAAGATGTTACTTTCTGAATTTTGCAGTCTGATTTTATTTACTACTTAAAACTTAAAACAAAGCATTTCATTCTGAAGAAATAAATAAAAATAACCAGTAGATGAGATTAGACAATATGAATGATTTTATAACTTTTTCCCATGTAATATTTCAATCGGAAAACAGTTTGACCCCTGAAAAAAGTTTAGCAGTACTTCCAAACGTAACAAAAATCTCCAAAAACAAATTTTATGTTTATTTTTAAGTAACTTAAATTACAATTATACATAAGTTTTCAAACGTGGCCCAGTGGCGCAACGGTAGCGCGTCTGACTCCAGATCAGAAGGTTGCGTGTTCAAATCACGTCAGGGTCAAAGATGTTACTTTTTGAAATTTGCAGTCTGAATTTATTTACTACTTAAAACTTAAAACAAAGCATTTCATTCCGAAGAAATAAATAAAAATAACCAGTAGATGAGATAGGACAACATGAATGATTTTATTACTTTTTCCCATTTAATATTTCAATTGAAAAACAGTTTGACCCCTGAAAAAAGTTTCGCAGTACTTCCAAACGTAACAAAAATCTCCAAAAACAAATTGTATATATATATTTTTGAGCAAATTAAATTACAATTATATATAAGTTTTCAAACGAGGCCCGGTGGCGCAACGGTAGCGCGTCTTACACCAGATCAGAAGGTTGCGTGTTCAAATCACGTCCGGGTCAAAGATGATACTTTTTGAATTTAGCAGTCTGATTTTATTTACTACTTAAAACTTAAAACTAAGCATTTCATTCTGAAGAAATAAATAAAAATAACCAGTAGATGAGATTAGACAATATGAATGATTTTATTACTTTTTCCCATGTAATATTTCAATCGAAAAACAGTTTGACCCCTGAAAAAAGTTTAGCAGTACTTCCAAACGTAACAAAAATCTCCAAAAACAAATTTAATATTTATTTTTAAGTAACTTCAATTACAATTATACATAAGTTTTCAAACGTGGCCCGGTGGCGCAACGGTAGCGCGTCTGACTCCAGATCAGAAGGTTGCGAGTTCAAATCACGTCCGGGTCAAAGATGTTACTTTTTGAAATTTGAAGTCTGAATTTATATACTACTTAAAACTTAAAACAAATCATTTCATTCTGAAGAAATAAATAAAAATAACCAGTAGATGAGATTTGACAATATGAATGATTTTATTACTTTTTCCCATGTAATAATTCAAACGAAAAACAGTTTGACCCCTGAAAAAAGTTTCGCAGTACTTCCAAACGTAACAAAAATCTCCAAAAACAAATTGTATATATATATTTTTGAGCAAATTAAATTACAATTATATATAAGTTTTCAAACGTGGCCCGGTGGCGCAACGGTAGCGCGTCTGACTCCAGATCAGAAGGTTGCGTGTTCAAATCACGTCCGGGTCAAAGATGTTACTATTTGAATTTTGCAGTCTGATTTTATTTACTACTTAAAACTTAAAACAAAGCATTTCATTCTGAAGAAATAAATAAAAATAACCAGTAGATGAGATTAGACAATATGAATGATTTTATTACTTTTTCCCATGTAATATTTCAATCGAAAAACAGTTTGACCCATGAAAAAAGTTTCGCAGTACTTCCAAACGTAACAAAAATCTCCAAAAACAAATTGTATATATATATTTTTGAGCAAATTAAATTACAATTATATATAAGTTTTCAAACGTGGCCCGGTGGCGCAACGGTAGCGCGCCTGACTCCAGATCAGAAGGTTGCGTGTTCAAATCACGTCCGGGTCAAAGATGTTACTTTTTGAATTTTGCAGTCTGATTTTATTTACTACTTAAAACTTAAAACAAAGCATTTTATTCTGAAGAAATAAATAAAAATAACAAGTAGATGAGATTAGACAATATGAATGATTTTATTACTTTTCCCATGTAATATTTCAATCGAAAAACAGTTTGAGCCCTGAAAAAAGTTTCGCAGTACTTCCAAACGTAACAAAATCTCCAAAAACAAATTGTATATATATATTTTTGAGCAAATTAAATTACAATTATATATAAGTTTTCAAACGTGGCCCGGTGGCGCAACGGTAGTGCGTCTGACTCCAGATCAGAAAGTTGCGTGTTCAAATCACGTCCGGGTTAAAGATGTTACTTTTTGAATTTTGCAGTCTGATTTTATTTACTGCTTAAAACTTAAAACAAAGCATTTCATTCTGAAGAAATAAATAAAAATCACTAGTAGATGAGATTAGACAATATGAATGATTTTATTACTTTTCCCATGTAATATTTCAATCGAAAAACAGTTTGACCCCTGAAAAAAGTTTCGCAGTACTTCCAAACGTAACAAAAATCTCCAAAAACAAATTGTATATATATTTTTTTGAGCAAATTAAATTACAATTATATATAAGTTTTCAAACGTGGCCCAGTGGCGCAACGGTAGCGCGTCTGACTCCAGATCAGAAGGTTGCGTGTTCAAATCACGTCAGGGTCAAAGATGTTACTTTTTGAATTTTGCAGTCTGATTTAATTTACTTCTTAAAACTTAAAATAAAGCATTTCATTCTGAAGAAATAAATAAAAATAACCAGTAGATGAGATTAGACAATATGAATAATTTTATTACTTTTCCCATGTAATATTTCAATCGAAAAACAGTTTGACCCCTGAAAAAAGTTTCGCAGTACTTCCAAACGTAACAAAAATCTCCAAAAACAAATTGTATATATATATTTTTGAGCAAATTAAATTATAATTATATATAAGTTTTCAAACGTGGCCCGGTGGCGCAACGGTAGCGCGTCTGACTCCAGATCAGAAGGTTGCGTGTTCAAATCACGTCCAGGTCAAAGATGTTACTTTTTGAATTTTGCAGTCTGATTTTATTTACTACTTAAAACTTAAAACAAAGCATTTCATTCTGAAAAAATAAATAAATATAACCAGTAGATGAGATTAGACAATAGGAATGATTTTATTACTTTTCCCATGTAATATTTCAATCGAAAAACAGTTTGACCCCTGAAAAAAGTTTCGCAGTACTTCCAAACGTAACAAAAATCTCCAAAAACAAATTGTATATATATATTTTTGAGCAAATTAAATTACAATTATATATAAGTTTTCAAACGTGGCCCGGTGGCCCAAAGGTACCGCGTCTGACTCCAGATCAGAAGGTTGAGTGTTCAAATCACGTCCGGGTCAAAGGAGTTACTTTCTGAATTTTGCAGACTGAATTTATTTACTACTTAAAACTTAAAACAAAGCATTTCACTCTGAAAAAATAAATAAAAATAACCAGTAGATGAAATAGGACAACATGAATGATTTTATTAATTTTCCCATGTAATATTTCAATCGAAAAACAGTTTGACCCCTGAAAAAAGTTTCGCAGTACTTCCAAACGTAACAAAAATCTCCAAAAACAAATTTTATGTTTATTTTTAAGTAACTTAAATTACAATTATACATAAGTTTTCAAACGTGGCCCAGTGGCGCAACGGTAGCGCGTCTGACTCCAGATCAGAAGGTTGCGTGTTCAAATCACGTCAGGGTCAAAGATGTTACTTTTTGAAATTTGCAGTCTGAATTTATTTACTACTTAAAACTTAAAACAAAGCATTTCATTCCGAAGAAATAAATAAAAATAACCAGTAGATGAGATAGGACAACATGAATGATTTTATTACTTTTTCCCATTTAATATTTCAATTGAAAAACAGTTTGACCCCTGAAAAAAGTTTCGCAGTACTTCCAAACGTAACAAAAATCTCCAAAAACAAATTGTATATATATATTTTTGAGCAAATTAAATTACAATTATATATAAGTTTTCAAACGAGGCCCGGTGGCGCAACGGTAGCGCGTCTTACACCAGATCAGAAGGTTGCGTGTTCAAATCACGTCCGGGTCAAAGATGATACTTTTTGAATTTTGCAGTCTGATTTTATTTACTACTTAAAACTTAAAACTAAGCATTTCATTCTGAAGAAATAAATAAAAATAACCAGTAGATGAGATTAGACAATATGAATGATTTTATTACTTTTTCCCATGTAATATTTCAATCGAAAAACAGTTTGACCCCTGAAAAAAGTTTAGCAGTACTTCCAAACGTAACAAAAATCTCCAAAAACAAATTTTATATTTATTTTTAAGTAACTTCAATTACAATTATACATAAGTTTTCAAACGTGGCCCGGTGGCGCAACGGTAGCGCGTCTGACTCCAGATCAGAAGGTTGCGAGTTCAACTCACGTCCGGGTCAAAGATGTTACTTTTTGAAATTTGAAGTCTGAATTTATTTACTACTTAAAACTTAAAACAAAGAATTTCATTCCGAAGAAATAAATAAAAATAACCAGTAGATGAGATAGGACAACATGAATGATTTTATTACTTTTTCCCATTTAATATTTCAATTGAAAAACAGTTTGACCCCTGAAAAAAGTTAAGCAATACTTCCAAACGTAACAAAAATCCCCAAAACCAAATTGTATCTATATTTTTAAGTAACTTAAATTACAATTATATATAAGTTTTCAAACGTGGCCCGGTGGCGCAACGGTAGCGCGTCTGACTCCAGATCAGAAGGTTGCGTGTTCAAATCACGTCCGGATCAAAGATGTTACTTTTTGAATTTTGCAGTCTGATTTTATTTACTACTTAAATTTTAAAACAAAGCATTTCATTCTGAAGAAATAAATAAAAATAACCAGTAGATGAGATTAGACAATATGAATGATTTTATTACTTTTTTCCATGTAATAATTCAAACGAAAAACAATTTGACCCCTGAAAAAAGTTTCGCAGTACTTCCAAACGTAACAAAAATCTCCAAAAACAAATTGTATATATATATTTTTGAGCAAATTAAATTATAATTATATATAAGTTTTCAAACGTGGCCCGGTGGCGCAACGGTAGCGCGTCTGACTCCAGATCAGAAGGTTGCGTGTTCAAATCACGTCCAGGTCAAAGATGTTACTTTTTGAATTTTGCAGTCTGATTTTATTTACTACTTAAAACTTAAAACAAAGCATTTCATTCTGAAAAAATAAATAAATATAACCAGTAGATGAGATTAGACAATAGGAATGATTTTATTACTTTTCCCATGTAATATTTCAATCGAAAAACAGTTTGACCCCTGAAAAAAGTTTCGCAGTACTTCCAAACGTAACAAAAATCTCCAAAAACAAATTGTATATATATATTTTTGAGCAAATTAAATTACAATTATATATAAGTTTTCAAACGTGGCCCGGTGGCCCAAAGGTAGCGCGTCTGACTCCAGATCAGAAGGTTGAGTGTTCAAATCACGTCCGGTACAAAGCTGTTACTTTCTGAATTTTGCAGACTGAATTTATTTACTACTTAAAACTTAAAACAAAGCATTTCACTCTGAAAAAATAAATAAAAATAACCAGTAGATGAAATAGGACAACATGAATGATTTTATTACTTTTCCCATGTAATATTTCAATCGAAAAACAGTTTGACCCCTGAAAAAAGTTTCGCAGTACTTCCAAACGTAACAAAAATCTCCAAAAACAAATTGTATATATATATTTTTGAGCAAATTAAATTACAACTATATATAAGTTTTCAAACGTGGCCCAGTGGCGCAAAGGTAGCGCGTCTGACTCCAGATCTGAAGGTTGCGTGTTCAAATCACGTCCGGGTCAAAGATGTTACTTTTTGAATTTTGCAGTCTGAATTTATTTACTACTTAAAACTTAAAACAAAGCATTTCATTCTGAAAAAATAAATAAAAATAACCAGTAGATGAGATTAGACAATATGAATGATTTTATTACTTTTTCCCATGTAATATTTCAATCGAAAAACAGTTTGATCCCTGAAAAAAGTTTCGCAGTACTTCCAAACGTAACAAAAATCTCCAAAAACAAATTGTATATATATATTTTTGAGCAAATTAAATTAATATTATATATAAGTTTCGAACGTGGCCCGGTGGCGCAACGGTAGCGCGTCTGACTCCTGATCAGAAGGTTGCGTGTTCAAATCACGTCCGGGTCAAAGATGTTACTTTTTGAATTTTGCAGTCTGATTTTATTTACTACTTAAAACTTAAAACAAAGCATTTCATTCTGAAGAAATAAATAAAAATAACCATTAGATCAGATTGGACAATATGAATGATTTTATTACTTTTTCCCATGTAATTATTCAATTGAAAAACAGTTTGATCCCTGAAAAAAGTTTAGCGGTACTTCCAAACGTAACAAAAATCTCCAAAAACAAATTGTATATATATATTTTTGAGCAAATTAAATTACAATTATGTATAAGTTTTCAAACGTGGCCCGGTGGCGCAACGGTAGCGCGTCTGACTCCTGATCAGAAGGTTGCGTGTTCAAATCACGTCCGGGTCAAAGATGTTACTTTCTGAATTTTGCAGTCTGATTTTATTTACTACTTAAAACTTAAAACAAAGCATTTCATTCTGAAGAAATAAATAAAAATAACCAGTAGATGAGATTAGACAATATGAATGATTTTATAACTTTTTCCCATGTAATATTTCAATCGGAAAACAGTTTGACCCCTGAAAAAAGTTTAGCAGTACTTCCAAACGTAACAAAAATCTCCAAAAACAAATTTTATGTTTATTTTTAAGTAACTTAAATTACAATTATACATAAGTTTTCAAACGTGGCCCAGTGGCGCAACGGTAGCGCGTCTGACTCCAGATCAGAAGGTTGCGTGTTCAAATCACGTCAGGGTCAAAGATGTTACTTTTTGAAATTTGCAGTCTGAATTTATTTACTACTTAAAACTTAAAACAAAGCATTTCATTCCGAAGAAATAAATAAAAATAACCAGTAGATGAGATAGGACAACATGAATGATTTTATTACTTTTTCCCATTTAATATTTCAATTGAAAAACAGTTTGACCCCTGAAAAAAGTTTCGCAGTACTTCCAAACGTAACAAAAATCTCCAAAAACAAATTGTATATATATATTTTTGAGCAAATTAAATTACAATTATATATAAGTTTTCAAACGAGGCCCGGTGGCGCAACGGTAGCGCGTCTTACACCAGATCAGAAGGTTGCGTGTTCAAATCACGTCCGGGTCAAAGATGATACTTTTTGAATTTAGCAGTCTGATTTTATTTACTACTTAAAACTTAAAACTAAGCATTTCATTCTGAAGAAATAAATAAAAATAACCAGTAGATGAGATTAGACAATATGAATGATTTTATTACTTTTTCCCATGTAATATTTCAATCGAAAAACAGTTTGACCCCTGAAAAAAGTTTAGCAGTACTTCCAAACGTAACAAAAATCTCCAAAAACAAATTTAATATTTATTTTTAAGTAACTTCAATTACAATTATACATAAGTTTTCAAACGTGGCCCGGTGGCGCAACGGTAGCGCGTCTGACTCCAGATCAGAAGGTTGCGAGTTCAAATCACGTCCGGGTCAAAGATGTTACTTTTTGAAATTTGAAGTCTGAATTTATTTACTACTTAAAACTTAAAACAAAGCATTTCATTCTGAAGAAATAAATAAAAATAACCAGTAGATGAGATTTGACAATATGAATGATTTTATTACTTTTTCCCATGTAATAATTCAAACGAAAAACAGTTTGACCCCTGAAAAAAGTTTCGCAGTACTTCCAAACGTAACAAAAATCTCCAAAAACAAATTGTATATATATATTTTTGAGCAAATTAAATTACAATTATATATAAGTTTTCAAACGTGGCCCGGTGGCGCAACGGTAGCGCGTCTGACTCCAGATCAGAAGGTTGCGTGTTCAAATCACGTCCGGGTCAAAGATGTTACTATTTGAATTTTGCAGTCTGATTTTATTTACTACTTAAAACTTAAAACAAAGCATTTCATTCTGAAGAAATAAATAAAAATAACCAGTAGATGAGATTAGACAATATGAATGATTTTATTACTTTTTCCCATGTAATATTTCAATCGAAAAACAGTTTGACCCATGAAAAAAGTTTCGCAGTACTTCCAAACGTAACAAAAATCTCCAAAAACAAATTGTATATATATATTTTTGAGCAAATTAAATTACAATTATATATAAGTTTTCAAACGTGGCCCGGTGGCGCAACGGTAGCGCGCCTGACTCCAGATCAGAAGGTTGCGTGTTCAAATCACGTCCGGGTCAAAGATGTTACTTTTTGAATTTTGCAGTCTGATTTTATTTACTACTTAAAACTTAAAACAAAGCATTTTATTCTGAAGAAATAAATAAAAATAACAAGTAGATGAGATTAGACAATATGAATGATTTTATTACTTTTCCCATGTAATATTTCAATCGAAAAACAGTTTGAGCCCTGAAAAAAGTTTCGCAGTACTTCCAAACGTAACAAAATCTCCAAAAACAAATTGTATATATATATTTTTGAGCAAATTAAATTACAATTATATATAAGTTTTCAAACGTGGCCCGGTGGCGCAACGGTAGTGCGTCTGACTCCAGATCAGAAAGTTGCGTGTTCAAATCACGTCCGGGTTAAAGATGTTACTTTTTGAATTTTGCAGTCTGATTTTATTTACTGCTTAAAACTTAAAACAAAGCATTTCATTCTGAAGAAATAAATAAAAATCACTAGTAGATGAGATTAGACAATATGAATGATTTTATTACTTTTCCCATGTAATATTTCAATCGAAAAACAGTTTGACCCCTGAAAAAAGTTTCGCAGTACTTCCAAACGTAACAAAAATCTCCAAAAACAAATTGTATATATATTTTTTTGAGCAAATTAAATTACAATTATATATAAGTTTTCAAACGTGGCCCAGTGGCGCAACGGTAGCGCGTCTGACTCCAGATCAGAAGGTTGCGTGTTCAAATCACGTCAGGGTCAAAGATGTTACTTTTTGAATTTTGCAGTCTGATTTAATTTACTTCTTAAAACTTAAAATAAAGCATTTCATTCTGAAGAAATAAATAAAAATAACCAGTAGATGAGATTAGACAATATGAATAATTTTATTACTTTTCCCATGTAATATTTCAATCGAAAAACAGTTTGACCCCTGAAAAAAGTTTCGCAGTACTTCCAAACGTAACAAAAATCTCCAAAAACAAATTGTATATATATATTTTTGAGCAAATTAAATTATAATTATATATAAGTTTTCAAACGTGGCCCGGTGGCGCAACGGTAGCGCGTCTGACTCCAGATCAGAAGGTTGCGTGTTCAAATCACGTCCAGGTCAAAGATGTTACTTTTTGAATTTTGCAGTCTGATTTTATTTACTACTTAAAACTTAAAACAAAGCATTTCATTCTGAAAAAATAAATAAATATAACCAGTAGATGAGATTAGACAATAGGAATGATTTTATTACTTTTCCCATGTAATATTTCAATCGAAAAACAGTTTGACCCCTGAAAAAAGTTTCGCAGTACTTCCAAACGTAACAAAAATCTCCAAAAACAAATTGTATATATATATTTTTGAGCAAATTAAATTACAATTATATATAAGTTTTCAAACGTGGCCCGGTGGCCCAAAGGTACCGCGTCTGACTCCAGATCAGAAGGTTGAGTGTTCAAATCACGTCCGGGTCAAAGGAGTTACTTTCTGAATTTTGCAGACTGAATTTATTTACTACTTAAAACTTAAAACAAAGCATTTCACTCTGAAAAAATAAATAAAAATAACCAGTAGATGAAATAGGACAACATGAATGATTTTATTAATTTTCCCATGTAATATTTCAATCGAAAAACAGTTTGACCCCTGAAAAAAGTTTCGCAGTACTTCCAAACGTAACAAAAATCTCCAAAAACAAATTTTATGTTTATTTTTAAGTAACTTAAATTACAATTATACATAAGTTTTCAAACGTGGCCCAGTGGCGCAACGGTAGCGCGTCTGACTCCAGATCAGAAGGTTGCGTGTTCAAATCACGTCAGGGTCAAAGATGTTACTTTTTGAAATTTGCAGTCTGAATTTATTTACTACTTAAAACTTAAAACAAAGCATTTCATTCCGAAGAAATAAATAAAAATAACCAGTAGATGAGATAGGACAACATGAATGATTTTATTACTTTTTCCCATTTAATATTTCAATTGAAAAACAGTTTGACCCCTGAAAAAAGTTTCGCAGTACTTCCAAACGTAACAAAAATCTCCAAAAACAAATTGTATATATATATTTTTGAGCAAATTAAATTACAATTATATATAAGTTTTCAAACGAGGCCCGGTGGCGCAACGGTAGCGCGTCTTACACCAGATCAGAAGGTTGCGTGTTCAAATCACGTCCGGGTCAAAGATGATACTTTTTGAATTTTGCAGTCTGATTTTATTTACTACTTAAAACTTAAAACTAAGCATTTCATTCTGAAGAAATAAATAAAAATAACCAGTAGATGAGATTAGACAATATGAATGATTTTATTACTTTTTCCCATGTAATATTTCAATCGAAAAACAGTTTGACCCCTGAAAAAAGTTTAGCAGTACTTCCAAACGTAACAAAAATCTCCAAAAACAAATTTTATATTTATTTTTAAGTAACTTCAATTACAATTATACATAAGTTTTCAAACGTGGCCCGGTGGCGCAACGGTAGCGCGTCTGACTCCAGATCAGAAGGTTGCGAGTTCAACTCACGTCCGGGTCAAAGATGTTACTTTTTGAAATTTGAAGTCTGAATTTATTTACTACTTAAAACTTAAAACAAAGAATTTCATTCCGAAGAAATAAATAAAAATAACCAGTAGATGAGATAGGACAACATGAATGATTTTATTACTTTTTCCCATTTAATATTTCAATTGAAAAACAGTTTGACCCCTGAAAAAAGTTAAGCAATACTTCCAAACGTAACAAAAATCCCCAAAACCAAATTGTATCTATATTTTTAAGTAACTTAAATTACAATTATATATAAGTTTTCAAACGTGGCCCGGTGGCGCAACGGTAGCGCGTCTGACTCCAGATCAGAAGGTTGCGTGTTCAAATCACGTCCGGATCAAAGATGTTACTTTTTGAATTTTGCAGTCTGATTTTATTTACTACTTAAATTTTAAAACAAAGCATTTCATTCTGAAGAAATAAATAAAAATAACCAGTAGATGAGATTAGACAATATGAATGATTTTATTACTTTTTTCCATGTAATAATTCAAACGAAAAACAATTTGACCCCTGAAAAAAGTTTCGCAGTACTTCCAAACGTAACAAAAATCTCCAAAAACAAATTGTATATATATATTTTTGAGCAAATTAAATTATAATTATATATAAGTTTTCAAACGTGGCCCGGTGGCGCAACGGTAGCGCGTCTGACTCCAGATCAGAAGGTTGCGTGTTCAAATCACGTCCAGGTCAAAGATGTTACTTTTTGAATTTTGCAGTCTGATTTTATTTACTACTTAAAACTTAAAACAAAGCATTTCATTCTGAAAAAATAAATAAATATAACCAGTAGATGAGATTAGACAATAGGAATGATTTTATTACTTTTCCCATGTAATATTTCAATCGAAAAACAGTTTGACCCCTGAAAAAAGTTTCGCAGTACTTCCAAACGTAACAAAAATCTCCAAAAACAAATTGTATATATATATTTTTGAGCAAATTAAATTACAATTATATATAAGTTTTCAAACGTGGCCCGGTGGCCCAAAGGTAGCGCGTCTGACTCCAGATCAGAAGGTTGAGTGTTCAAATCACGTCCGGTACAAAGCTGTTACTTTCTGAATTTTGCAGACTGAATTTATTTACTACTTAAAACTTAAAACAAAGCATTTCACTCTGAAAAAATAAATAAAAATAACCAGTAGATGAAATAGGACAACATGAATGATTTTATTACTTTTCCCATGTAATATTTCAATCGAAAAACAGTTTGACCCCTGAAAAAAGTTTCGCAGTACTTCCAAACGTAACAAAAATCTCCAAAAACAAATTGTATATATATATTTTTGAGCAAATTAAATTACAACTATATATAAGTTTTCAAACGTGGCCCAGTGGCGCAAAGGTAGCGCGTCTGACTCCAGATCTGAAGGTTGCGTGTTCAAATCACGTCCGGGTCAAAGATGTTACTTTTTGAATTTTGCAGTCTGAATTTATTTACTACTTAAAACTTAAAACAAAGCATTTCATTCTGAAAAAATAAATAAAAATAACCAGTAGATGAGATTAGACAATATGAATGATTTTATTACTTTTTCCCATGTAATATTTCAATCGAAAAACAGTTTGATCCCTGAAAAAAGTTTCGCAGTACTTCCAAACGTAACAAAAATCTCCAAAAACAAATTGTATATATATATTTTTGAGCAAATTAAATTAATATTATATATAAGTTTCGAACGTGGCCCGGTGGCGCAACGGTAGCGCGTCTGACTCCTGATCAGAAGGTTGCGTGTTCAAATCACGTCCGGGTCAAAGATGTTACTTTTTGAATTTTGCAGTCTGATTTTATTTACTACTTAAAACTTAAAACAAAGCATTTCATTCTGAAGAAATAAATAAAAATAACCATTAGATCAGATTGGACAATATGAATGATTTTATTACTTTTTCCCATGTAATTATTCAATTGAAAAACAGTTTGATCCCTGAAAAAAGTTTAGCGGTACTTCCAAACGTAACAAAAATCTCCAAAAACAAATTGTATATATATATTTTTGAGCAAATTAAATTACAATTATGTATAAGTTTTCAAACGTGGCCCGGTGGCGCAACGGTAGCGCGTCTGACTCCTGATCAGAAGGTTGCGTGTTCAAATCACGTCCGGGTCAAAGATGTTACTTTTTGAATTTTGCAGTCTGAATTTATTTACTACTTAAAACTTAAAACAAAGCATTCCATTCTGAAAAAATAAATAAAAATAACCAGTAGATGAGATTAGACAATATGAATGATTTTATTACTTTTTCCCATGTAATATTTCAATCGAAAAACAGTTTGATCCCTGAAAAAAGTTTCGCAGTACTTCCAAACGTAACAAAAATCTCCAAAAACAAATTGTATATATATATTTTTGAGCAAATTAAATTAATATTATATATAAGTTTCGAACGGTGCCCGGTGGCGCAACGGTAGCGCGTCTGACTCCAGATCAGAAGGTTGCGTGTTCAAATCACGTCCGGGTCAAAGATGTTACTTTTTGAATTTTGCAGTCTGATTTTATTTACTACTTAAAACTTAAAACAAAGCATTTCATTCTGAAGAAATAAATAAAAATAACCATTAGATCAGATTGGACAATATGAATGATTTTATTACTTTTTCCCATGTAATTATTCAATTGAAAAACAGTTTGATCCCTGAAAAAAGTTTAGCGGTACTTCCAAACGTAACAAAAATCTCCAAAAACAAATTGTATATATATATTTTTGAGCAAATTAAATTACAATTATATATAAGTTTTCAAACGTGGCCCAGTGGCGCAACGGTAGCGCGTCTGACTCCAGATCAGAAGGTTGCGTGTTCAAATCACGTCCGGGTCAAAGATGTTACTTTCTGAATTTTGCAGTCTGATTTTATTTACTACTTAAAACTTAAAACAAAGCATTTCATTCTGAAGAAATAAATAAAAATAACCAGTAGATGAGATTAGACAATATGAATGATTTTATAACTTTTTCCCATGTAATATTTCAATCGGAAAACAGTTTGACCCCTGAAAAAAGTTTAGCAGTACTTCCAAACGTAACAAAAATCTCCAAAAACAAATTTTATGTTTATTTTTAAGTAACTTAAATTACAATTATACATAAGTTTTCAAACGTGGCCCAGTGGCGCAACGGTAGCGCGTCTGACTCCAGATCAGAAGGTTGCGTGTTCAAATCACGTCAGGGTCAAAGATGTTACTTTTTGAAATTTGCAGTCTGAATTTATTTACTACTTAAAACTTAAAACAAAGCATTTCATTCCGAAGAAATAAATAAAAATAACCAGTAGATGAGATAGGACAACATGAATGATTTTATTACTTTTTCCCATTTAATATTTCAATTGAAAAACAGTTTGACCCCTGAAAAAAGTTTCGCAGTACTTCCAAACGTAACAAAAATCTCCAAAAACAAATTGTATATATATATTTTTGAGCAAATTAAATTACAATTATATATAAGTTTTCAAACGAGGCCCGGTGGCGCAACGGTAGCGCGTCTTACACCAGATCAGAAGGTTGCGTGTTCAAATCACGTCCGGGTCAAAGATGATACTTTTTGAATTTAGCAGTCTGATTTTATTTACTACTTAAAACTTAAAACTAAGCATTTCATTCTGAAGAAATAAATAAAAATAACCAGTAGATGAGATTAGACAATATGAATGATTTTATTACTTTTTCCCATGTAATATTTCAATCGAAAAACAGTTTGACCCCTGAAAAAAGTTTAGCAGTACTTCCAAACGTAACAAAAATCTCCAAAAACAAATTTAATATTTATTTTTAAGTAACTTCAATTACAATTATACATAAGTTTTCAAACGTGGCCCGGTGGCGCAACGGTAGCGCGTCTGACTCCAGATCAGAAGGTTGCGAGTTCAAATCACGTCCGGGTCAAAGATGTTACTTTTTGAAATTTGAAGTCTGAATTTATTTACTACTTAAAACTTAAAACAAAGAATTTCATTCCGAAGAAATAAATAAAAATAACCAGTAGATGAGATAGGACAACATGAATGATTTTATTACTTTTTCCCATTTAATATTTCAATTGAAAAACAGTTTGACCCCTGAAAAAAGTTAAGCAATACTTCCAAACGTAACAAAAATCCCCAAAACCAAATTGTATCTATATTTTTAAGTAACTTAAATTACAATTATATATAAGTTTTCAAACGTGGCCCGGTGGCGCAACGGTAGCGCGTCTGACTCCAGATCAGAAGGTTGCGTGTTCAAAACACGTCCGGATCAAAGATGTTACTTTTTGAATTTTGCAGTCTGATTTTATTTACTACTTAAATTTTAAAACAAAGCATTTCATTCTGAAGAAATAAATAAAAATAACCAGTAGATGAGATTTGACAATATGAATGATTTTATTACTTTTTCCCATGTAATAATTCAAACGAAAAACAGTTTGACCCCTGAAAAAAGTTTCGCAGTACTTCCAAACGTAACAAAAATCTCCAAAAACAAATTGTATATATATATTTTTGAGCAAATTAAATTACAATTATATATAAGTTTTCAAACGTGGCCCGGTGGCGCAACGGTAGCGCGTCTGACTCCAGATCAGAAGGTTGCGTGTTCAAATCACGTCCGGGTCAAAGATGTTACTATTTGAATTTTGCAGTCTGATTTTATTTACTACTTAAAACTTAAAACAAAGCATTTCATTCTGAAGAAATAAATAAAAATAACCAGTAGATGAGATTAGACAATATGAATGATTTTATTACTTTTTCCCATGTAATATTTCAATCGAAAAACAGTTTGACCCATGAAAAAAGTTTCGCAGTACTTCCAAACGTAACAAAAATCTCCAAAAACAAATTGTATATATATATTTTTGAGCAAATTAAATTACAATTATATATAAGTTTTCAAACGTGGCCCGGTGGCGCAACGGTAGCGCGCCTGACTCCAGATCAGAAGGTTGCGTGTTCAAATCACGTCCGGGTCAAAGATGTTACTTTTTGAATTTTGCAGTCTGATTTTATTTACTACTTAAAACTTAAAACAAAGCATTTCATTCTGAAGAAATAAATAAAAATAACCAGTAGATGAGATTAGACAATATGAATGATTTTATTACTTTTTCCCATGTAATATTTCAATCGAAAAACTGTTTGACCCATGAAAAAAGTTTCGCAGTACTTCCAAACGTAACAAAAATCTCCAAAAACAAATTGTATATATATATTTTTGAGCAAATTAAATTACAATTATATATAAGTTTTCAAACGTGGCCCTGTGGCGCAACGGTAGCGCGTCTCACTCCAGATCAGAAGGTTGCGTGTTCAAATCACGTCCGGGTCAAAGATGTTACTTTTTGAATTTTGCAGTCTGATTTTATTTACTACTTAAAACTTAAAACAAAGCATTTCATTCTGAAGAAATAAATAAAAATAACCATTAGATAAGATTGGACAATATGAATGATTTTATTACTTTTTCCCATGTAATTATTCAATTGAAAAACAGTTTGATCCCTGAAAAAAGTTTAGCAGTACTTCCAAACGTAACAAAAATCTCCAAAAACAAATTGTATATATATATTTTTGAGCAAATTAAATTACAATTATATATAAATTTTCAAACGTGGCCCGGTGGCGCAACAGTAGCGCGTCTGACTCCAGATCAGAAGGTTGCGTGTTCAAATCACGTCCTGGTCAAAGATGTTACTTTTTGAATTTTGCAGTCTGATTTTATTTACTACTTAAAACTTAAAACAAAGCATTTCATTCTGAAGAAATAAATAAAAATAACAAGTAGATGAGATTAGACAATATGAATGATTTTATTACTTTTCCCATGTAATATTTCAATCGAAAAACAGTTTGAGCCATGAAAAAAGTTTCGCAGTACTTCCAAACGTAACAAAATCTCCAAAAACAAATTGTATATATATATTTTTGAGCAAATTAAATTACAATTATATATAAGTTTTCAAACGTGGCCCGGTGGCGCAACGGTAGTGCGTCTGACTCCAGATCAGAAAGTTGCGTGTTCAAATCACGTCCGGGTTAAAGTTGTTACTTTTTGAATTTTGCAGTCTGATTTTATTTACTGCTTAAAACTTAAAACAAAGCATTTCATTCTGAAGAAATAAATAAAAATCACTAGTAGATGAGATTAGACAATATGAATGATTTTATTACTTTTCCCATGTAATATTTCAATCGAAAAACAGTTTGACCCCTGAAAAAAGTTTCGCAGTACTTCCAAACGTAACAAAAATCTCCAAAAACAAATTGTATATATATTTTTTTGAGCAAATTAAATTACAATTATATATAAGTTTTCAAACGTGGCCCGGTGGTGCAACGGTAGCGCGTCTGACTCCAGATCAGAAGGTTGCGTGTTCAAATCACGTCCTGGTCAAAGATGTTACTTTTTGAATTTTGCAGTCTGATTTTATTTACTACTTAAAACTTAAAACAAAGCATTTCATTCTGAAGAAATAAATAAAAATAACAAGTAGATGAGATTACACAATATGAATGATTTTTTTACTTTTCCCATGTAATATTTCAATCGAAAAACAGTTTGACCCCTGAAAAAAGTTTCGCAGTACTTCCAAACGTAACAAAAATCTCCAAAAACAAATTGTCTATATATATTTTTGAGCAAATTAAATTACAATTATATATAAGTTTTCAAACGTGGCCGGTGGTGCATTGGTAGCGCGTCTGACTCCAGATCAGAAGGTTGCGTGTTTAAATCACGTCCGGGTCAAAGATGTTACTTTTTGAATTTTGCAGTCTGATTTTATTTACTACTTAAAACGTAAAACAAAGCATTTCATTCTGAAGAAATAAATAAAAATAACCAATAGATGAGATTAGACAATATGAATGATTTTATTAGTTTTTTCCTCGTAATATTTCAATTAAAAAACAGTTTGACTCCTGAAAATAGTTTAGGAGTATTTCCTAAAGCAACAAAAATCTAACAAATTATATATATTTTTAAGTAACTTAAATTATAATTATATAAGTGTTCAAACGTGGCTCGGAGGCGCAATGCTAGCGCGTCTGGGTCCAGATCAGAATGTTGCGTGTTCAAATCACTTCCGGGTCAAAGATGTTACTTTTTGAATTTTGCAGTCTGATTTTATTTACTACTTAAAACTTAAAACAAAGCATTTCATTCCGAAGAAATAAATAAAAATAACCAGTAGATGAGATAGGACAACATGAATGATTTTATTACTTTTTCCCATTTAATATTTCAATTGAAAAACAGTTTGACCCCTGAAAAAAGTTTCGCAGTACTTCCAAACGTAACAAAAATCTCCAAAAACAAATTGTATATATATATTTTTGAGCAAATTAAATTACAATTATATATAAGTTTTCAAACGAGGCCCGGTGGCGCAACGGTAGCGCGTCTTACACCAGATCAGAAGGTTGCGTGTTCAAATCACGTCCGGGTCAAAGATGATACTTTTTGAATTTTGCAGTCTGATTTTATTTACTACTTAAAACTTAAAACTAAGCATTTCATTCTGAAGAAATAAATAAAAATAACCAGTAGATGAGATTAGACAATATGAATGATTTTATTACTTTTTCCCATGTAATATTTCAATCGAAAAACAGTTTGACCCCTGAAAAAAGTTTAGCAGTACTTCCAAACGTAACAAAAATCTCCAAAAACAAATTTTATATTTATTTTTAAGTAACTTCAATTACAATTATACATAAGTTTTCAAACGTGGCCCGGTGGCGCAACGGTAGCGCGTCTGACTCCAGATCAGAAGGTTGCGAGTTCAAATCACGTCCGGGTCAAAGATGTTACTTTTTGAAATTTGAAGTCTGAATTTATTTACTACTTAAAACTTAAAACAAAGAATTTCATTCCGAAGAAATAAATAAAAATAACCAGTAGATGAGATAGGACAACATGAATGATTTTATTACTTTTCCCCATTTAATATTTCAATTGAAAAACAGTTTGACCCCTGAAAAAAGTTAAGCAATACTTCCAAACGTAACAAAAATCCCCAAAACCAAATTGTATCTATATTTTTAAGTAACTTAAATTACAATTATATATAAGTTTTCAAACGTGGCCCGGTGGCGCAACGGTAGCGCGTCTGACTCCAGATCAGAAGGTCGCGTGTTCAAATCACGTCCGGATCAAAGATGTTACTTTTTGAATTTTGCAGTCTGATTTTATTTACTACTTAAATTTTAAAACAAAGCATTTCATTCTGAAGAAATAAATAAAAATCACTAGTAGATGAGATTAGACAATATGAATGATTTTATTACTTTTCCCATGTAATATTTCAATCGAAAAACAGTTTGACCCCTGAAAAAAGTTTCGCAGTACTTCCAAACGTAACAAAAATCTCCAAAAACAAATTGTATATATATTTTTTTGAGCAAATTAAATTACAATTATATATAAGTTTTCAAACGTGGCCCGGTGGTGCAACGGTAGCGCGTCTGACTCCAGATCAGAAGGTTGCGTGTTCAAATCACGTCCTGGTCAAAGATGTTACTTTTTGAATTTTGCAGTCTGATTTTATTTACTACTTAAAACTTAAAACAAAGCATTTCATTCTGAAGAAATAAATAAAAATAACAAGTAGATGAGATTACACAATATGAATGATTTTTTTACTTTTCCCATGTAATATTTCAATCGAAAAACAGTTTGACCCCTGAAAAAAGTTTCGCAGTACTTCCAAACGTAACAAAAATCTCCAAAAACAAATTGTCTATATATATTTTTGAGCAAATTAAATTACAATTATATATAAGTTTTCAAACGTGGCCGGTGGTGCATTGGTAGCGCGTCTGACTCCAGATCAGAAGGTTGCGTGTTTAAATCACGTCCGGGTCAAAGATGTTACTTTTTGAATTTTGCAGTCTGATTTTATTAATTACTTAAAACGTAAAACAAAGCATTTCATTCTGAAGAAATAAATAAAAATAACCAATAGATGAGATTAGACAATATGAATGATTTTATTAGTTTTTTCCTCGTAATATTTCAATTAAAAAACAGTTTGACTCCTGAAAATAGTTTAGGAGTATTTCCTAAAGCAACAAAAATCTAACAAATTATATATATTTTTAAGTAACTTAAATTATAATTATATAAGTGTTCAAACGTGGCTCGGAGGCGCAATGCTAGCGCGTCTGGGTCCAGATCAGAATGTTGCGTGTTCAAATCACTTCCGGGTCAAAGATGTTACTTTTTGAATTTTGCAGTCTGATTTTATTTACTACTTAAAACTTAAAACAAAGCATTTCATTCCGAAGAAATAAATAAAAATAACCAGTAGATGAGATAGGACAACATGAATGATTTTATTACTTTTTCCCATTTAATATTTCAATTGAAAAACAGTTTGACCCCTGAAAAAAGTTTCGCAGTACTTCCAAACGTAACAAAAATCTCCAAAAACAAATTGTATATATATATTTTTGAGCAAATTAAATTACAATTATATATAAGTTTTCAAACGAGGCCCGGTGGCGCAACGGTAGCGCGTCTTACACCAGATCAGAAGGTTGCGTGTTCAAATCACGTCCGGGTCAAAGATGATACTTTTTGAATTTTGCAGTCTGATTTTATTTACTACTTAAAACTTAAAACTAAGCATTTCATTCTGAAGAAATAAATAAAAATAACCAGTAGATGAGATTAGACAATATGAATGATTTTATTACTTTTTCCCATGTAATATTTCAATCGAAAAACAGTTTGACCCCTGAAAAAAGTTTAGCAGTACTTCCAAACGTAACAAAAATCTCCAAAAACAAATTTTATATTTATTTTTAAGTAACTTCAATTACAATTATACATAAGTTTTCAAACGTGGCCCGGTGGCGCAACGGTAGCGCGTCTGACTCCAGATCAGAAGGTTGCGAGTTCAAATCACGTCCGGGTCAAAGATGTTACTTTTTGAAATTTGAAGTCTGAATTTATTTACTACTTAAAACTTAAAACAAAGAATTTCATTCCGAAGAAATAAATAAAAATAACCAGTAGATGAGATAGGACAACATGAATGATTTTATTACTTTTCCCCATTTAATATTTCAATTGAAAAACAGTTTGACCCCTGAAAAAAGTTAAGCAATACTTCCAAACGTAACAAAAATCCCCAAAACCAAATTGTATCTATATTTTTAAGTAACTTAAATTACAATTATATATAAGTTTTCAAACGTGGCCCGGTGGCGCAACGGTAGCGCGTCTGACTCCAGATCAGAAGGTTGCGTGTTCAAATCACGTCCGGATCAAAGATGTTACTTTTTGAATTTTGCAGTCTGATTTTATTTACTACTTAAATTTTAAAACAAAGCATTTCATTCTGAAGAAATAAATAAAAATAACCAGTAGATGAGATTTGACAATATGAATGATTTTATTACTTTTTCCCATGTAATAATTCAAACGAAAAACAGTTTGACCCCTGAAAAAAGTTTCGCAGTACTTCCAAACGTAACAAAAATCTCCAAAAACAAATTGTATATATATATTTTTGAGCAAATTAAATTACAATTATATATAAGTTTTCAAACGTGGCCCGGTGGCGCAACGGTAGCGCGTCTGACTCCAGATCAGAAGGTTGCGTGTTCAAATCACGTCCGGGTCAAAGATGTTAATATTTGAATTTTGCAGTCTGATTTTATTTACTACTTAAAACTTAAAACAAAGCATTTCATTCTGAAGAAATAAATAAAAATAACCAGTAGATGAGATTAGACAATATGAATGATTTTATTACTTTTTCCCATGTAATATTTCAATCGAAAAACAGTTTGACCCATGAAAAAAGTTTCGCAGTACTTCCAAACGTAACAAAAATCTCCAAAAACAAATTGTATATATATATTTTTGAGCAAATTAAATTACAATTATATATAAGTTTTCAAACGTGGCCCGGTGGCGCAACGGTAGCGCGCCTGACTCCAGATCAGAAGGTTGCGTGTTCAAATCACGTCCGGGTCAAAGATGTTACTTTTTGAATTTTGCAGTCTGATTTTATTTACTACTTAAAACTTAAAACAAAGCATTTCATTCTGAAGAAATAAATAAAAATAACCAATAGATGAGATTAGACAATATGAATGATTTTATTAGTTTTTTCCTCGTAATATTTCAATTAAAAAACAGTTTGACTCCTGAAAATAGTTTAGGAGTATTTCCTAAAGCAACAAAAATCTAACAAATTATATATATTTTTAAGTAACTTAAATTATAATTATATAAGTGTTCAAACGTGGCTCGGAGGCGCAACGCTAGCGCGTCTGGGTCCAGATCAGAATGTTGCGTGCTCAAATCACTTCCGGGTCAAAGATGTTACTTTTTGAATTTTGCAGTCTGATTTTATTTACTACTTAAAACTTAAAACAAAGCATTTCATTCTGAAGAAATAAATAAAAATAACCATTAGATCAGATTGGACAATATGAATGATTTTATTACTTTTTCCCATGTAATTATTCAATTGAAAAACAGTTTGATCCCTGAAAAAAGTTTAGCGGTACTTCCAAACGTAACAAAAATCTCCAAAAACAAATTGTATATATATATTTTTGAGCAAATTAAATTACAATTATATATAAGTTTTCAAACGTGGCCCGGTGGCGCAACGGTAGCGCGTCTGACTCCAGATCAGAAGGTTGCGTGTTCGAATCACGTCCGGGTCAAAGATGTTACTTTCTGAATTTTGCAGTCTGATTTTATTTACTACTTAAAACTTAAAACAAAGCATTTCATTCTGAAGAAATAAATAAAAATAACCAGTAGATGAGATTAGACAATATGAATGATTTTATTACTTTTTCCCATGTAATATTTCAATCGGAAAACAGTTTGACCCCTGAAAAAAGTTTAGCAGTACTTCCAAACGTAACAAAAATCTCCAAAAACAAATTTTATGTTTATTTTTAAGTAACTTAAATTACAATTATACATAAGTTTTCAAACGTGGCCCAGTGGCGCAACGGTAGCGCGTCTGACTCCAGATCAGAAGGTTGCGTGTTCAAATCACGTCAGGGTCAAAGATGTTACTTTTTGAAATTTGCAGTCTGAATTTATTTACTACTTAAAACTTAAAACAAAGCATTTCATTCCGAAGAAATAAATAAAAATAACCAGTAGATGAGATAGGACAACATGAATGATTTTATTACTTTTTCCCATTTAATATTTCAATTGAAAAACAGTTTGACCCCTGAAAAAAGTTTCGCAGTACTTCCAAACGTAACAAAAATCTCCAAAAACAAATTGTATATATATATTTTTGAGCAAATTAAATTACAATTATATATAAGTTTTCAAACGAGGCCCGGTGGCGCAACGGTAGCGCGTCTTACACCAGATCAGAAGGTTGCGTGTTCAAATCACGTCCGGGTCAAAGATGATACTTTTTGAATTTTGCAGTCTGATTTTATTTACTACTTAAAACTTAAAACTAAGCATTTCATTCTGAAGAAATAAATAAAAATAACCAGTAGATGAGATTAGACAATATGAATGATTTTATTACTTTTTCCCATGTAATATTTCAATCGAAAAACAGTTTGACCCCTGAAAAAAGTTTAGCAGTACTTCCAAACGTAACAAAAATCTCCAAAAACAAATTTTATATTTATTTTTAAGTAACTTCAATTACAATTATACATAAGTTTTCAAACGTGGCCCGGTGGCGCAACGGTAGCGCGTCTGACTCCAGATCAGAAGGTTGCGAGTTCAAATCACGTCCGGGTCAAAGATGTTACTTTTTGAAATTTGAAGTCTGAATTTATTTACTACTTAAAACTTAAAACAAAGAATTTCATTCCGAAGAAATAAATAAAAATAACCAGTAGATGAGATAGGACAACATGAATGATTTTATTACTTTTTCCCATTTAATATTTCAATTGAAAAACAGTTTGACCCCTGAAAAAAGTTAAGCAATACTTCCAAACGTAACAAAAATCCCCAAAACCAAATTGTATCTATATTTTTAAGTAACTTAAATTACAATTATATATAAGTTTTCAAACGTGGCCCGGTGGCGCAACGGTAGCGCGTCTGACTCCAGATCAGAAGGTTGCGTGTTCAAATCACGTCCGGATCAAAGATGTTACTTTTTGAATTTTGCAGTCTGATTTTATTTACTACTTAAATTTTAAAACAAAGCATTTCATTCTGAAGAAATAAATAAAAATAACCAGTAGATGAGATTTGACAATATGAATGATTTTATTACTTTTTCCCATGTAATAATTCAAACGAAAAACAGTTTGACCCCTGAAAAAAGTTTCGCAGTACTTCCAAACGTAACAAAAATCTCCAAAAACAAATTGTATATATATATTTTTGAGCAAATTAAATTACAATTATATATAAGTTTTCAAACGTGGCCCGGTGGCGCAACGGTAGCGCGTCTGACTCCAGATCAGAAGGTTGCGGGTTCAAATCACGTCCGGGTCAAAGATGTTACTATTTGAATTTTGCAGTCTGATTTTATTTACTACTTAAAACTTAAAACAAAGCATTTCATTCTGAAGAAATAAATAAAAATAACCAGTAGATGAGATTAGACAATATGAATGATTTTATTACTTTTTCCCATGTAATATTTCAATCGAAAAACAGTTTGACCCATGAAAAAAGTTTCGCAGTACTTCCAAACGTAACAAAAATCTCCAAAAACAAATTGTATATATATATTTTTGAGCAAATTAAATTACAATTATATATAAGTTTTCAAACGTGGCCCGGTGGCGCAACGGTAGCGCGCCTGACTCCAGATCAGAAGGTTGCGTGTTCAAATCACGTCCGGGTCAAAGATGTTACTTTTTGAATTTTGCAGTCTGATTTTATTTACTACTTAAAACTTAAAACAAAGCATTTCATTCTGAAGAAATAAATAAAAATAACCAGTAGATGAGATTAGACAATATGAATGATTTTATTACTTTTTCCCATGTAATATTTCAATCGAAAAACTGTTTGACCCATGAAAAAAGTTTCGCAGTACTTCCAAACGTAACAAAAATCTCCAAAAACAAATTGTATATATATATTTTTGAGCAAATTAAATTACAATTATATATAAGTTTTCAAACGTGGCCCTGTGGCGCAACGGTAGCGCGTCTCACTCCAGATCAGAAGGTTGCGTGTTCAAATCACGTCCGGGTCAAAGATGTTACTTTTTGAATTTTGCAGTCTGATTTTATTTACTACTTAAAACTTAAAACAAAGCATTTCATTCTGAAGAAATAAATAAAAATAACCATTAGATAAGATTGGACAATATGAATGATTTTATTACTTTTTCCCATGTAATTATTCAATTGAAAAACAGTTTGATCCCTGAAAAAAGTTTAGCAGTACTTCCAAACGTAACAAAAATCTCCAAAAACAAATTGTATATATATATTTTTGAGCAAATTAAATTACAATTATATATAAATTTTCAGACGTGGCCCGGTGGCGCAACGGTAGCGCGTCTGACTCCAGATCAGAAGGTTGCGTGTTCAAATCACGTCCTGGTCAAAGATGTTACTTTTTGAATTTTGCAGTCTGATTTTATTTACTACTTAAAACTTAAAACAAAGCATTTCATTCTGAAGAAATAAATAAAAATAACAAGTAGATGAGATTAGACAATATGAATGATTTTATTACTTTTCCCATGTAATATTTCAATCGAAAAACAGTTTGAGCCCTGAAAAAAGTTTCGCAGTACTTCCAAACGTAACAAAATCTCCAAAAGCAAATTGTATATATATATTTTTGAGCAAATTAAATTACAATTATATATAAGTTTTCAAACGTGGCCCGGTGGTGCAACGGTAGCGCGTCTGACTCCAGATCAGAAGGTTGCGTGTTCAAATCACGTCCTGGTCAAAGATGTTACTTTTTGAATTTTGCAGTCTGATTTTATTTACTACTTAAAACTTAAAACAAAGCATTTCATTCTGAAGAAATAAATAAAAATAACAAGTAGATGAGATTACACAATATGAATGATTTTTTTACTTTTCCCATGTAATATTTCAATCGAAAAACAGTTTGACCCCTGAAAAAAGTTTCGCAGTACTTCCAAACGTAACAAAAATCTCCAAAAACAAATTGTCTATATATATTTTTGAGCAAATTAAATTACAATTATATATAAGTTTTCAAACGTGGCCGGTGGTGCATTGGTAGCGCGTCTGACTCCAGATCAGAAGGTTGCGTGTTTAAATCACGTCCGGGTCAAAGATGTTACTTTTTGAATTTTGCAGTCTGATTTTATTTACAACTTAAAACGTAAAACAAAGCATTTCATTCTGAAGAAATAAATAAAAATAACCAATAGATGAGATTAGACAATATGAATGATTTTATTAGTTTTTTCCTCGTAATATTTCAATTAAAAAACAGTTTGACTCCTGAAAATAGTTTAGGAGTATTTCCTAAAGCAACAAAAATCTAACAAATTATATATATTTTTAAGTAACTTAAATTATAATTATATAAGTGTTCAAACGTGGCTCGGAGGCGCAACGCTAGCGCGTCTGGGTCCAGATCAGAATGTTGCGTGTTCAAATCACTTCCGGGTCAAAAATTTCACTTTTTGAATTTCACTGTCTATTTTTTTTACTTCTTAAAATTTAAAACAAAGCATTTTATTCCGAAGCAATAAATAAAATTAACCAATAGATGAATTTAGACAATATAAATGAATTAATTTTTTTTCCTCGTAATATATCAGTTGAAAAAGTGTTTGACCCATGAAAAAAGTTTAGCAGTATTTCCTAAAGTAACAAAAATCTAACAAATTGTTTATATTTTTAAGTAACTTAAATTTCAGGTGTATAAGTTTCTAAACGTGATCCGGTACGCTACGGTAGTGCGTCTGACTCCAGATCAGAAAGTTGCGTGTTCAAATAACGTGCGGGTCAATAATGTAACTGTTTGAATATTTCAGTCTAATTTTTTTACTACTTAAAATTTAAAAAAACAATGCGTTTCATTCTAAATCAATAAATAAAATTAACCAATAGATAAGTTTAAACAATATGAATGATTTTAATAGCTTTTCCCACTAAAAGTTTTAATCGTAAAGTAGTTTTTCCCCCTGAAAAAGGTTCAATTGTAATTCCTAACGTAACAAAATCCTCTAAAATGAAGGATATATATTTCTAAAAAATTTCAATGACAGGTGTTTAAAGTTTCCAAGTGTGGCCCGGTTTCGCAACAGTAGCGCTTGTGTCCATGTTATTAGCATATATTTTATTAGGATAAGCAATATTTGTGTGCATCAACTGTATGTTTTTCAAACTAATTTCTAATTATTATTTGGAGTTATTTTACACAAAATTTAAAGTTTTTTGCATCTAGGCTTCAAAATTTAAAAGTTTCGCTTCATTAAATTAAACTATAGTAAGCAGTAAAAGCATTCCCAATTCTTCTTTTACAGTAAAAATCCCGAAGAGGAAGAAAAAATTATCTTTATTTAAAATCATAGGAATAGTTTTATTATTTCTTTGATTTTGAAACAAAATAATTTTATATTCCTTTTCTTATTGTATTGTAGTAGTATTATATGAATAAATTTAAAAATAAATCTTTTGGGCTCAATTTTTGCTAAAGATTGGATTCAATATGGAATATCTATATCACGATATAAAAAGTCGTCATTATTTAAAATTCTAAAATAAATTTATTTAAACTTTTATGAAAAAAATAACATTTAGTTTTTAATTTAATTCAACGAGTTGCTTGTATATGAATACATGTTTTTTTTAATATAAAATATAATATTTATCAAATTGGTTCAACAAATTAATTTATACAATAAATTCTGAAAATGAACACAAAACTTCTTAAGGAGTTGGTAGTTTTAAAATTAATAAATCTCATCTTTATATGCAGACACGGAATTTTTATTTTTGGTTCTGTCTCTGGATACTTTTAACATTCGCTATTTCAATATTTTTTGTAACATTTTAATGCATTTCAAAGTATTATACATTTTGACTAAAATTGGGTTTTTTCTTACACTTTTTTAATGGAATTTCAGGTTACTTAGAATTTTCGATTTTCTTGAAATGTACTTTAAAATCTTTTCTTTTTTTTGTTTTGTACTTGTATTTTTACTTTTCACTCGTTACATTTTATTAAAGTATTTGTACTTTTTTCACGTTACTTTTAAAAAGTAATTTTCCCATGTATGCTTCTTTCGAAAGCTAAGAATGTTCGAAATTATATCCACTTCTAATAGCTGATTCATTTTGAGAAAAAAGTTCTCAATATAAATTTGCTCGGTATTTCTTACACTGATGTTTTTTAAACTTTATGGATCCTTGCCTTGTTTTCCTTTTCAAGGAAAAATACTATTTCCCGGTTTATACTTACCCGGTATTCCTCACACTGATGTTTTTCAAAGCTCTAGGGTCATTTCCCGTTATGTTCTCTTTGTATTTCTTACATTGTTTAAGCTAAAGTGAGATTTCTCAGTTTATACTTGCCCAATATTTCTTGCACTGATGTCATTTAACGTTTAAAGGCCATGTCTCGGTATACCCATGCCTTGTATTTTCAACTTAGATGTTTTTTTAAAAGTGTCATTGTCCTGCATTCTTTACATTTTTTTTAAAGTTTAAGACCCCTTTCCCGCCATGCTCTTGTCTTGTATCTCCTACATTTTTAAGGTAACGTACAAGTTATTGCCCGATATTCCTAACACTGATTTTAATTTTAACGGTCATTGTATGGAATTTTACTACTCAGAGATTTTCTCTATTCTTCTATTATTCATTCTTTGAGGTAGCAGCAATCTGAGAAATATGGTTCCAATAGTTTTGTCAGGAGAGTGCTCCAAACTTTGGAACTTTAAAGCGGAAGTACAAAGTACTTTGGAATAAAGTTTTTCAAAAAATTCAAGTACTTCAAATTCGATTTCTCAGGAACTATTCGAAAATAATCGAAAATTTTTTAAACCCATTAAAAACGTTTTACACTCAATTTTAAAAATTTGTTTATCCAAAGATAATTCCGTGCAAAAAATATTTTTCAGTAAATATTTAATATTTTTTATTTTTTTATTTAAGAATAGTCGAAAAATTGTAAAGTATACAATTTTCTGTATCATTTTAAAGAATGAAATTTTACATGGCAAAATGCGAAATTTCAGTGGAATCGATCGAATAGTTCCCGAGAAATTGAATTTTAAGTACTTGACTTTTTCGAAAAACTTTTTTCCAAAGTACTTTGTACTTGTGATACAAAGTTCTGAATTTTGGAGCGCTGTCTTGACCAAACTATTGTGACCATATTTCCCAGATTGCGGCTACCCCGTATGTTTTAGAGGTTAGAAAATTGAATCCGACAAAAACAAAAGTATGTTTATTCAGAAAAAAAATACGTTTTTGTGTCTGACTTCATAGCTTAAAATATTGTCTGCACTTATTAATTAGCATATTTGAGGTCAACCCCTCGAGTCATTAAGATTAACTTCTAGAACGTAAAGGTCCGATCATTAGATCAAAAGTTATTCAGGGTGGTTCGTTTATTTTTTGAGGACTGTACATTCATCCAGTGACCACATTAGGTGACCAGCTCAATTCACCTTTGAATTTTTATATATTTGGCCGAATGTCGGTAAAGTTAATGTTTAAAAGTACTTCTCCATAGCCTGTGAATATGGGCTCCACCGAAAATACTTCGAAGGATTTTCATTCGAACATACCCAAAACACATTTGTCTTTTGATGTCATGACCCACGATTCCGAAGCGTATATACATCGAATATATCGAACCAAATACTGTAACATGCTTGTCCTTTCTTTTATTATATTTCAAAAATATTCTCAAAATATTCTCTTCTCTATATTCTATTTCTCAAAATATTACAAGACCAATTAATTTTTGTTCTCAAATCTTTTAATGCATTTAATACTAACAATATCCTGATAAAACATTATTTAAAAAAAAATATTTGAAAAAATAATAAATTTAATAAATGAAAAAAATAAAATAATAAAAAATAATAAAAATAAAAATCGTATTTTTATGGAAATGAATTACACTATTTGAAATTGTATTTCAAGCAAAATGGTTAAAACTCGTTTGAATGAGTTTGTACGAAATGGAAGATAGTACGGAAATAACTTTCTTTAATTCGTAAATATACATTCTATTAAATTGTATCACAAACCCTTTCAAAAATTTGTTCGCATAAGTTTGAAATCATCAATGAATCATTTTTTAAAAAGTTAATTAAATGAAAAATCTTTCGCATACTCAATGGAATCACTTATAAGCATGTGTTCCTGTTCCATCATAATTTCAAAAAAATGTTTTTCCACAAAGAAATCCAACTTCCGAAAACATGATATCAAAGTATACGAAAGTCTTAACAGTTTCTTCATTATTTTAAAGTATTCCCCATTTAAAACACAGCCATCCATTTTTACTTTCGAAGATCGTTTATTCCACCAGAACATTCTCAAAAACATTCCATTTCAAAAACTCTTCTCAATCCATTACTCATCACCAAACTATCGAGGAAATCCAGAAATTGGAAGGTTCGAAAGGAAAGGCAAATTGCATCATCCGAGGGAAACTATCTGTTCTTGGTCAATTATACCCTCACTGGGAAATCAACAAAAAGAACAAGGGGTTGTTTGACGGGGCAGGAGAGGGCTATCCCCCTTTGTCTAACAGATGCTGCTCTTTATCCTCAGAAATCGTTACTGGCTACTTCGCAGGAGATAAAGATGCTACCAGCTTGCACTTTTCCCACTACCACAATGGTAAAATAGCTTCTTTTCTTGCTGTAAATCTTCGAAATTTCGAACAAAATATCTCAAGAAAAAGAATATCGTAGCCCATCAACGTGAAAGGAATTTCGAAAAGTCGCCAAATTATACAAAATAGTCTGCGGCATCATTTGTCTTTTCGATGTTTAGATTTTTACATCTAATGTTTCAGTATTCGAATTTTTTTAATTCCCGTGATTTTGGGTGATGGGTTTGAAATATTTACGTATTTTCTTTGAATCATATGAAATTTTAAATGAAGTTTCCTCGGTTATTTATTGAAATAATCTACTTACGAAAAGTATTAAGAACACAATAGAATATACATTTAAGATAAATAGTATTTTTTAGAACATTTCTAAATATATTCTAAAGCAATGCAATCAAGTCGGGAGCAATTTAGAGCCATTTCAATATTTCGTTACTTATAATTTGTAGAAGCAATTCGACCATGAAAACAGACTTTTCTTAACTATAGGTAGTCATAATTTAAAAAATATATTAAAAATGTTTTTTTTTTCTTTTTGTTGCAGTTTTATCATTCACTTACAACATACTTGCCACCTGCGGCATACTAGCCACCTACACAAATTTACAGTTTCGTGGTTTCACAATGACAATTTCCTTCACCTAAACTTGTTGCTTAGTGGCTTGATGTTGATATCTACTGCTTTCGGCAGCATTGCTCTGAACCCTCGGCAATAGTAATTTAGATACAATAGGGAAAATCAGAGACCAGTTTCACCACATACACGAACTCACTACTTTGCGGTTCAATGTGGCACAAGAGCCGGACTCGGCTATTCTACGGCAAACACTTGGTGGTAATTGGTTGATTTAGCATAACTGTTAATTAGGCCAAATTTAGGATTGTAACTTATGTAGTTTGTGCTGATACTTTCATATGGAACTTAGAATATAATCTTGAGACTTCCATCTCGGTGGGAATGTATTATTTCGCTTTGTTGTCAATTAGGATGATTTTTCCTATTTACCACAATATTTACAAATATCTACTTGAAACTATTTTAGACTACCCTAAACTATCGTTATAATCTCATATCGAACCCATCGTCAAAAGTTGGAAACTTTTACATTTAAACAGCTACGCGTCATTTAGAATTACAGTCAACTAAGGTAATTATCCCTAATTACTTCAATTAGAAAATATCGAAATTAAAGGTTTTAAATTTTTTCCTTACTTTATAAGAACCCACATTGTCAAAATTTGATGAAAATGTCTTATGTAACTTTTATGTCAATTAGGATACCTAATTACATCTATAATTAAAAAAATGGAAATGAACACATTTAGACCAATACTTTATCTTAATAAATATTTTACATGTATCAGGCAGCAAATAAGTTAATACTTTGTATAAGCTTTGAGTAAAACTGCGTTTCAACATATACAATTAAAATAATGAATCCGAAAGTGTAAAACATTATTAGAAATACTTTTTACATTATAATTTAACAATTTCTTTGGCCAAACAAATTTAACGATTTCATGTAAGTTTATATGGTAATTAAGAAAATATTAGACGAAGTTTTAATTGAAAACTGTTAATAGATTTAAATTTTATCTCAATCAAATCAAGAAAAAAAAACTCATGAAACCGAATTTCCGAATTACAATAAAGCATTTTGGGGCTTTTCAATGGAATACTATTAATTTAGATGTAACAAACCGTTCATCCAAATGAGGATAAGGTATACTTTTATGCAAAGTAAAATGAAGCAAAACCAAATGAGGATAAGGTATACTTTTATGCAAAGTAAAATGAAGCAAAACCAAATGAGGATAAGGTATACTTTTATGCAAAGTAAAATGAAGCAAAACCAAATGAGGATAAGGTATACTTTATGCAAAGTAAAATGAAGCAAAACCAAATGAGGATAAGGTATACTTTTATGCAAAGTAAAATGAAGCAAAACCAAATGAGGATAAGGTATACTTTTATGCAAAGTAAAATGAAGCAAAACCAAATGAGGATAAGGTATACTTTTATGCAAAGTAAAATGAAGCAAAACAACATGAATAACGCAGAAATAAAGATATAAACATACTATAATTTTGGTTCTATAGGCTAGAACCTCCCGCAGGGACTAAAAACAAAATGAGATAAGAAAAGTAACAGGGCAAACGTATTGGAAGTTATTTAACCTGTAGGAATAGGATAATAACAAAAGAAAGACAAGAAGAAACAGGTTTGGTGCAAAATCCAGGGGGCAGTTTGTAGATATTAAATCACAATAGATTTTCGTTTTCAAATGTACTAGAACAGAATTTTGTTTTCAATGTTTGAAGATCTGATCATACTCCACAAATTACCACTTTTTTCACAATTTGAACAACTTTCTAATAAGATATAAAACTTTATAGATATTTTATGTTAATATTTTTAAAACAATCATGACTTAATAAACACAAGTGACAAAATTTCATTCATTTTCTGGAGAACTTGATTTTCGGATGAAATCATTTTGCATCGTATTCATAAGTACTGAAGCAAAACGGAAAATTTTTTGCAATTTAGTCTTTGTTATGATATAGGTTTAAACAATCGCATATTCCAGGTAGCAGTAATTAACTGAAACCATTGAGCAATTAATTGAAAATAATAAAAAATAATAAACTTAAACTAAAGAAAGTAGATACATGTAAGCATAATCTGAAACACAAGTTCACGAAAAAAATTTTTTGTATTTATAGGTGTTTATGAGCAAAACAGAAATGCTTCTTATTCCTGGTAATATCATATATTGATGATTAACTTTGTAAACGAGAGTAAATAAAAACAGAATTGGACTGGAGTTCCATTTCTCTTTAGTTCCCATGTTTACCTATGGAGAGTTATATCCCACCGATTATTAGTTATATTTTGAAATTTTAAATTAATTAATAAATAATATTTAAAGCTTTTTATGTATTTTTTATTTTTATTTATTTTGCACTTCTTAAACTTAATTAAAAAGTACCATAGCTACTATAGTAGAATTGACTTAAGAGAAAACGATACCTTAAAAATTAACACTTGATGTCTAAGATGCATAATATATTTTAGATAACAAAATGAAGCAAAAAACGTATTAAAAAAAATAGAGAATTGGCATTTCCATAATTTTCCTTAGGTTAAAATGAGTGACGAAAAAAAATGAAAATTGACTCCAGGACACCTAAAAACAATGTTAAAGTTTAAAGCAGAAGTAAATAACTTAAATTGAAAAATAATAATAATTTTAAAAAGTAATAAACTTAAATGACAAATTTCAACTTAAAAAAAAATTTAAACATAATAAAAAAAAACAAGTTCATGAGTGACAAAACTTTTTGACATCGTATTACTAAAACAAAAACACTTTGACTCCACCTATGTTTTATTTATTTTGTAAAACATATAATTAAACAAATTTCTACTGTCAAAAAGCAGTTATCAACAAAGGATGAAAACAAATTTTTTAATCAAATAAAAAAGCAACTAAAAGAAGTAGATGCAAGCACAATGGGAATAAAATTTCCTGGAAGCAAAACTTTTCAGTATCGTATTTATGAACCCTGGTAGAAACAAATAGCGCTTAAACAAAACGAAAAAGTTTCTTTATTCTTCTATTATGCCATGCATTCAAATAAATGTCAACTGTATGGCATTGGCAGAAATAATCAATATAAATTTGAAAATAATAATAAATAGAAAAAAAATTTTAATGATAAATTGCAATAAAATAGGTATAAGCAAATTCTGATAGTATGAGCCGGCATAAAAGTTTTTAAGTGACGAAAAGTTTCGACATCGTATTTATCAGTGAACGAGAACTTTTAACTTTTCTTTGTAACATGTATTTCAACAAACTACAACTAAGCGATGGCATTCATTAACATAAATTTAAATTGTCACAAATGATATATTTTTGTGACAGGTCATTTATTAGACGCATTTGTCAGTGCGAGTCATCTTTCATAAAATAATACTTAGATAAAAAATTTATTAATATTTTATTCATATTTTCCTGTGCTGAAAGCAGTTATCAACAAAAATTTAATTATTAATATCACAGATGAGGTATTTCTGTAACAGACTATTTATTAGTACCTCACATTATCTGAGTTATTATTCATTATACATAACTAAGATACAAAATTCCATGGACATTTTGTTCAACTTTTTCTCTGCTAAAAGCAGTTATCAACATAAACTTAAATATTAATATCGCAGACAAGGTATTTCTTTAACGGATTATTCATCAGTGTCGCACGTTATCTGAGTTATTGTTCATAAAATATTATTGAGATAAAAAACTTCATGAAGATTTTGTTCAATTAATTCTGTGCTAAAAGTGCAGAGCAAGATACATAAATCATGCCTTTACTCACCGCATCAGAATTCGTTAATGTCAAAAAGTGGACAGATACTACAAAAGAAACTCCGACGGGACCATACTCCAGTGTTCCAAGCAGAGAACTATTTTGTTACGCACGCGTTCTTTTGTTTCTATGGCACGCGAGTGAGACCAGGGAGTAAAGTGTTGCGTTCCTAACGGCTGTATAGTGCGCCACTGGGGTAAGGAATCGTTATGTAGTAAAGTAACAGGTTTCGGTTTTCCCACGTCATGACGTCATCTATCCAATAATACCTTTTCCATGCGCCCTCCTCCTTTAAATCCAACTTTTTAGCGTTTCTCGTGTCACGTGGTTTCGGAATTAATGAAAATACTTTTTTTTTTTCAGATTCAAGAAATATCTTAATTAAGAAACAAGTGAAATATTGTTTCAGAAATAGTTTCAAATTTAATTTTCTTTTTCTCTTCGCGAAAGTAATTTGCTTGATTGTATGTATCATTAATCAGTTTGATGTTCAAAAAAACTGAAAAGTTTTTCTGATAAATGTTTTAATAATTCACGATAAAGAATGTAACTTTTATTTCATTATTTGAATAATAATATTGTTATACATTGCAGTATTTATATTGATGTTAATCCTTTGGCAGAGGTGGGACACCTGTGTGCTTTTAATATATTTTTTTCTGACCCTCTAATTACATGGATTTACTATTTTTTAATCATAAAGAAACTGTCTAATAGTTACAAAAATATCTATTAGAATATTGGAATTAAAGTTGTATTAAAATATAAAATCCAAAAAAGGAGTGGGAATTTTTAATCTATTCATATTCAATATTTAATATTTATCAATAATTGATTTTGTAAATTTAAAAACTTTCAATGATTAATTACATTAAATTATTACATAAAATTATTTTCCCAATTCTATAGATAAACATGGTTTTAAATTTCATTTAATAATAATATAAAGAACTCGTAATAAAGAAAAAATATTAGAATATGTTAAGAACACTTAAAACTATTATTATTGTTACCTTAATAGCAAGTCAAACATTTCCAAAAAAAATTTTGACATACTCTATATTAAGCTACTTCTTATAACTCAATAAATAACAGTATGTATAAGTATCAATTATTAAAGAAAACTGTGCAGAAACTTGATAAATTCATTTTAAAATTATTATTATTATTGAACATATTAGCATTCATTTTTAATTTAATAGCTACTGAAATTTTCAAAACATAAATGACCAATTCTATTTAAGCAATCGTAATCAAACTTGAAATGCACGAAACAGTAATTAAAGAATTTAGCATAAGAATATGTTAAGTGTATTTTGAAATTATTAATATCATTAGTAGTAGTATTGTGTGCATAATATAGTCTATAATTTGACTCCAATAACTACCAAAAGCATATTCAGTAACTATTTTCACATTTATCTAAATCTCATTTAATAATATAATCATCTGTAATGAAGTATGAAACATAAAAAGTAGCAATTGGAGATCTTAACATAAAAACACGTCTTGAAATTATTATTGTTGTTATTATTTGTATTATATGTTTGTACATTGCAACATTTATTTTGATATTAAAAATTTTTACAATTTCCAAACTAAATATTTTTATTTTCAATAAAAATATTTGACCAAATGTATAATTTAATATTCTCTTTACATACATAATAAGCTTCTCTTTACATACATAATAATACATAATTTCCCTCGTGTTGGCAACACTTCCAGGAAAAACATTTCTACAGAAAAGCTGAAAAAGTTTCTTACATAGAAACAAACAAATGCATTTTCCACTTCTCAAATAATAAAAGAGCGAAGCATTTTTTTCTTCTCTGTGCATATTTAAACCTTGTGGAAAAACAGTTTTACATGTGACTTAATAATCTCGTACACAGCAATGACGAACAGCAACATAAATATAACTGTTAACACTGTTGTTTAATATTGGCAAATGAACTAATTATTGCTTTTTACTCACCTATATTTCCTAAGAAATACAAACTGACTAAAATTAATCCGATCTAAGTGGAAGATATTGCTTGCTATATTTTTGATTGCTAATTCACTTTCATTGATTTTTTTTAAAATCCACTGTGCATTTTAAATATATAAAATCAAATACTCCTACTGTGTTATTTCTCAAACCCACTATTCATGACTCAATTTTATTTTTTCAACTAACAAAAATTAAATCCGAAGGACTCTTGTTTAGAAGGTATTTAATATTTTTTTAATATATGAAGCCATATAAGTGTTCTTCCACCAGAAAAAAAAATTTTAAATAAAAAAACGATTGATTTATGTTATTACTTCTAAACATATAAATAGAATCCTTGTAGAAAAACACTTTACTTAATAAAAGGTCTGATAAATCACAACAGTGGAATTCCGATCAATAGAATTAATTTATAGCGAATTGATCTCACATATCGATGGCGATAAAATTCATTTTCACACCTTTAAAAAAGGAAAAAGAGCGCTATGATGTTTTCCACTTAACAGCAATCTTGACAAGAAATTTTCTTTTACGCTTAAACTAAAAAATCTTGTATATCTAACACAATCTATTTTCATGATTCAAATAGAAGAATAGCGCTTAATTGTTATTTCTCAGCTTAACCCTCTGACTCAAAAATTTTATTAAACATATTTTTCATAATTTTTCCTTATTTTGTATTAATTTAGGTCGAAATAAAGAAAAAATATAATATTTAGCATTTTAAAAATTCATAGTTAGGAAAGAATTAGCAAGAAACAACGGTGTCTTTTTCTGTGTTAAATGTAAAATCTTCCAAAAACGTCTTAATTCTAAATAATAATTTTTCAAATTTGTAGTTATCTGGATCTAAGAGAAACAGTTATTCACCATTAAAATTTGTTTAACTTAACAAAATCAATTATTGATAATTTTTTGAATATGAATGGGAAAAACAAATCTAATTTTCACGCTGGATTTTTTATTTTTATTTTAGTACAAATAAAACTTAAATAATCTTACTGTTTTTTGTTTTTGTTTTTTTCTATTAGACTTTTTTTTTATAATTAAAAAATTACCAAAATTTATATATATAAGAATGCTGCTATACTGACAATATTCACGTATTTAGAAAATCCTGGTTGATGCAGATCCCAACCGCAGAACCGCTGCAGATGAGCTTTAAGAAGAAATGTATAACGACGACGAGGAAGTGAATGCTTTGTCACATCTCAAATAGTAGAAAGAGAGTGTTAAATTGTTACCACCCCTCACAACGATAATCCTGCTCGAGAACACTTTTACAAATAAGCGAAGGAGTTAAGTATAGAGCAAAGACGTAACCAAAAGACGAGAAGCCCTACATCTTTACTTCCGCGCATAGTGGCAATCCTCACAGAAAAACACTTTTACAGATAGGCTAAGAAGTCGCATCGACGAAAAGTGGAAGAAAAGCGCTATTTTTATACTTCTCTGCATTACGGTAATCCTTGCAGGGAAATGGTTTAACAGATAAACTATATCGCAGTCTATATATTGCAATGACGGAAATCAACTGGAAGATTTGATAGGTTCAAAAAATAGCTAAACAGAATGTACAAAAAGAACACGTTTTTACATTTTGAACAATTTACCCCAGAATTTACTTTGTTTCAATTTTAAAAATGTTTTTTGTTAAGTGAGAAAAAATTATTATTTGAGTAAACAATTTTCTAATGAGCACATTTAGGAAATAACTTTCTAGTTTCCAATTTTAATTGATATGTAAAAAAGGATTCATAAGGCCACATTTTGGACACAATTTATTCCACAGCTACAACTTACAAGTTGTTCGAAACTTATTCGATTTAACTTATTTCTCATCAATATATCATTGTTTTGATTTTGATGGTAAAATTTTTTAAGGTATTTAATTAACTTGCTGTCATTTTTAAAATCAAATTAAAGAGAAGCTTGTAATAAACTTCCTAATTTTAATAAAATTCTCATAAGTTTTTCAACCAAAAACAATATAGATGGAGAATTTACTTAAATTTTTAATTTTTTTTCAAATTTCATTTGGGTAAAACTTACCACGCTAACATGAGATATTTCATTGTTTATAATAATAAGATTTATTAATGTACATTTAATCATAAATTACTTTAAATAACTAAGCTGTTAGTGGTTCAAAACTTGCTTACATTAACTTTTTTTTCTTCATGCACTTTGTCATTGTTTTTCGAGATAACTCAGGGATTATAACAACTTCGAGCTGTTCAAAATTTTATTTAGATGAAACTCGGTCCACTCACAGTAAGTATTTTAAAAAAGTTTACACTTATTTTAAGTACAACGTACTCTAAAGATTTAACTTATTCGTAGTAAAATGTTTATTAATTTTAACTTGTTTTGATATATAATATAAAAAAATGTAACTAAGACTTTCATATAAATTTCTAAACTTATTTTGAGTTTTCTTTAAGATGAAATTCAACGCAACATTTATTTTCATTATACAAGCCAGTGGACTGATAATTTTAGAAACTACGAAGAAGATTACAGCTCTCAAACGAATTTTTATAAATCTCTAACTTAACCCTACGAAAATAACTGAATTTTTTTGTGTTGGTGGCAACGGCAAAATCACGAGTACAGTAAAAATGGTGGACATTCTGTAATTTAAGAAAAATATAAAGGAAATAAAACAGTTTTAATATAAAATTATTTGAGCAATTTATCTAAATCGCAGAATTGCATTGCATAATAATATATATATAAATTATTCTGAAATGAATATCACAGTGCTAATATCTATGCTCTTAAACTAAGTTAACATTGTATATTCAATCAATATTGTTTGTTAAATACAGATTATAAGATACATATACTATTTAAAATAAGAATATATGACTCTAAAAAACATTCAAAATACTGATCAACGAGTTTGCATAAAAAAGGGTAAAAAAAAGCAATATTTATTGTACTAATCTTTTTAATAGAACTCTCCTGTTTTTTATAGATTCCCCAGTTAAAATTGACAAAGAGTAGGCAATAGCATAGAAATAATTACTAAGTTATATTATGTTTAACGGTAATTTAATCGTATTTCTAACAATCATTAAATTGTATTTCTAAGAATCATTCCATGAGTCTGTAATCTCCCTGATATATATGGTAAAACCTGAGTTCCATCTTTTGAATTTTTCAAGTTAATATTAAATATCATAAAGTCGACTAAAGAAGTATTTTATGAAATCTTACCTGATAGCAATTGTTTATTTACTTAAACGCAAAAGAAATATCTCTTGTCATCCAATCGATTTCATTGGTTTTCAGTTCCAGCCAATATACGTTTATTAAAACGTCACGGAATTCTTTTCGTCTTCAGTATTCATATTTACATTAAAATCGTCACCAAAACAGTAGTTTTGAATAAGTTAATTATAAAAAGCGCATAAAAGTACTTTATGTAAAATCATGAAAAATGCTAATGGTTAGAATAAAACAAATCTCGATACGGAAAACAATCAACTACAGAAAGTTCCAAAATTATCGCCTGCTTTTTATTTTACTTGATCCTGTTGTGCTGCTTTTTCATTAATGTTTATGTTAGCCTGATTTTCTATGACTCTTACAATTCTTTATTTGTGATTTTGGTGCAGAAATTGATAGAGACGATGAATGATTTAGTCAAAAAGTATACCTAGTGAATATGATTTAGTCAAAAAATGAAAAAACCTAGAACAGCGTTCATTTTCCCAATTGGGTAATAATGGGGAAGAAAGTTTCCTGTGATTTTATCAGTAATTAAATATTAAGTGTACCGGTAAATTCTTTTCGTGAAATGATCTCCCTCTTTTACAGGGAGATCAAGGATCTTTTATATGGAAGAAAGAAGAAAATAGCAAAATATTTACCTTTTAACTCATTGGTAATGCAGCAATAAAGGAAACGAAGGAAATAAAAATAAAAATATGACCACCGAAGCCACTGACGTCTTCAGGGGGTACCGGCCCTTCAGGGGTTACATTCTATTGAGAGAGAGGGCAAAAGCTTAAAATAACTCCCTCAGTACCCCGAAGGTTTTGTATAGAAGTCCAGGGAAAAAAAATGAAATACATAGAACCAAATCAGAAAAGAAACTCAAACAAAATCATCAGAAAATAACAAATCATCAGAAAATATCTCGTTAGACTGCATCAGTATCTTAGCATTACAGGAAAAAAAAACTTAAAATTTCGTTTTAGTCTAATGATGAGCTATCGAAATGATTGGATGTGAAGTAAAATATTCCTATATAAAAATTAAGAATGCTTTTCTTCAAACCTTATGTGATTGAGTAAATCGAAAAAAATAACTCTGATATTTCTCAAATTATGTTTTAAATCACATCAGTTCTCAGAAAATGAGCCAAATAAAAAAAATCCTGGGAACAAATTTCTTAAACAACCGTAAAAGAAATATCAAAACGAAAAAATTTAAAAAAAATAAATTTAAAATGAAAATAAATATTGTAACTCTTACAGGCACGAAAGTCTGTTAGAACATCATTTAATACGCAGGTGAAACAGAAAATTTCAGAAAGAAACAGAAAGAAAAGAAAAATCGGGAATGAATTCTTTTCCGAAGTAGAGAGAACTCTTGTTTTACTTGACAGCACGCAAGCTTCTAAGGTTCCACGCGAACAGCCCAGGTGGCGCGGTTTCACGTTACCTCCTTCATTTCAGTTCTTTTCTTTTTACAGATGGCCTTTAAATTTTACCTCGGTTTGTAAGATATTTGATAAATACACAAGAAGGCGGATTCTCGAACTTTTATGGATAGGTTAGTGGAGTTATTTAGAAAGAAAGAATAGAAAAATAATGAAGGAGTTTACGGTTTGGAAGGAGATGACTTGATTGCATGTTGAGAAAGGCTTTATCGTGAGAAGTTTAAGTTTTCGGTTCAAGCAAAGATGACAGTGTTGTGTTTCTCCGATGTTTAAACCCATACTAACAGTTTATTTTTTTCTTATTCTTCTGAGAATTTGATTTCACGGAAAATATCGATCATTTGTTGCTGGCTTAGTATCAAAACTAAAAGTAAATATTTATTTCGTGTTAAGTTATGAAAGCATAAATAAATTTTGAAAAGTTAATTAAGATTTTAGAGAATGATGAAGATGAATATGGGAAAACAAATTGCAAGAAAAAAAAATATCATGATATGTACAGTAATAAATTTTGCTAGTTTATTTAAAATTTTCAACAGTTTATTATCTCTTTCAACATAAGTAGAGTAAAAAAAATTAAAGTGACATTTTAGTTGTTTTGAAAAATCAGCTTTAGAATTAATAGAACCACGAATAATCTGTTTAAAAATCTTTTATTTCATTCATAACATTTTTACAAATGACCATAGCATGTTTTTAAGCACGGGAATGTTTGAGTTCTAGTGCTTTTTTAATAAGTCTTTCTGGGTACTTTTTTCGCGAAAACCTCCTTATTGGAGATTATCGAAAAATAATTTGTCTTAGGCTTACAAAGGTCCATAACATGCTATTTATCCACAAAATATGGATTTTCCCTGAAATTTACTTTCCATGTTTTTCCTCTGAGTTCATTTTCAGGAAAGCCCTTTTGTTGAAGAATTTCAATAAATAAACTTTTTATAGTTACGAACAGTGATAATATGCTTTTAAACTCAAAAAACTGAATGCTCCTCCAAATTTTTATTTTTATTTTTTTTATTATTTATTTTTTTTATTTTTATTTATTTATTTTTTTTGCTTAACTTGTTTTTCCGCTAAGCTCATTTTCGTGAAAACTCTTTGATTGAACAAACTTGAATCGTAAATTTTTTTATCCTTACAACCATAGCATGCTTTTAAACGCAGAAGTCTGAGTATTATTCAAGTGTTACTTAACATCTTTTTTCTTAAGCTCATTTTTCATGAAAACATTCGTATTGAAGAATAAACTTTTTTTTTTACAATTACAACATTCTATTACAACATTCTTTTAAACACAGAAATCATAGTTTTCTAATTTTAATTAAGATGCTTCTATTCTAAGCTCATTTTCTCTCTTATCGAAGAATCTCGAAGAATTTTTTTTTTTTTTTCATATTTGTATTTACCATAACATTCGTTTAAATCTAGAAATCTAAATGTACTTCAAATTTTATTTAACTATGCTTTTTCTCTAACTCATTTTTAATGAAAACATTCTTAGTTTAAAACTCTCACGGAAAAAATTATTTTATTTTGGCAAACAATCTCCTAAACCTGAAAATCATAGTATTATTCTAATTTTATTAACAAGTTTTACCTCTGAGCTTTTTTTTGTTGTTGTGGAAACCCTTTTATTGAAGAATTCATTGTTTTATATTTTAGAACAATATTTTGTTTGCTTAACAAGTTTTTCTTCTGAGATCATTTTTTATGAAAAATATCTCATTGAACTATCTCGAGGAATAAATTGTTTTATACTTACAAAACAGTGTAAAATGCTTTTAAACTCGGAAAGAGAGTTCGTCTAATTTTATTTAACATGTTTTTTATGTTTATTTACAGAGTTCTTTCCATTTCTACAAGTATGTCTTTATCTAAGTATAAGTGTATCCAAGCACAAAACCTTCTTTAATCTATCGACTCAACCCAAACAGTTTACCAACTTTGCCTTTAGATAGCATAACACAAATCTACCATTCATAAAATTTTTTATATGTTCATTGAAGTAAAAATCTTTGCAAACAAAATGTGATCAAATGGAATAACAAGCTTTTATCACTTAGTGTTAATTACAGTGTTCATAAAACTGTTATCATCAATTTCAAAATTGCATTTGTAATTTTATTTGATAATTTGTCATTAATTAACCAATTAATGGTTGCTTGAATATCAACAAAAAAAATTATAATGGTGCATTTGTTTAATTTGTAAAGTATTGCATTTTAGTTTATGCAGTTATTATCCATTTTAATTCTCATGCAGTTTTAGCAACAGCAAATAGTTTTACCGCGTAACTTAGTTTTATTTGATGCTACGATTTCTGCAAAAAAAGTAATCTTATAGCGAAAAAAAATAATCCTATTATATTTTAATCTTATAGCGTGTAAAATATTTGTTAACGGTGATTTATTTTTGCACAAAGTCGTTTGAAAAAATCCAAAAAAAAGTCGTTTGAAAAAGAAATTTCCATCCATGTTCAAAAATTTATCAATAATTGATTTTATAAATGGAAGAAATTCCAATGATAAATAAGTGTTTATTTTACATATAAGTAATTGAAAATAAGAGCAAATTTGAAAAATTATTGTTAGAAAGCCGTGTTTGAAAGAGTTTTCCTTTAAAGCTGAAAATGTGTCTCGTGCCACTTTTTAAAACCATAAATTATTTGTCACTCAATTTTTACTATATTAATACAAAATAATGAGGAACGAATGAAAAAATATGTTAAACATTCTGCGTCAAAGGGTTAAGAAAAGAAAAAAATTTATAAACACTATTGATAAGGATTTTAAAAATACGTTAAGGAACACCCTGCGTATTATATTATTTCCTTACGAGCATACTTTTCTAATATTTTATGAATTTCTTAACATCAAACGATAAATAAATACATTCCACTCGTACTAAACCTAACATAAAGGGATGTACTAAAAAAAAAGTAAGCATTCTACAGATTGATTGTCAGAACGAAACCGCTTTTAACCAACCTGTCTGCCATCACTAATCGAGCATGGAACAAAAGAATGGAAGAGAAAATTATGAAGATGTTACGTGAAAAGGGAAAAAGAACGATTAAGGAAAAGAGTGGAGGTGAGGTGTTTGGGAGCTGCCTGTGAGATTAAACTCAATAAAAGCGTTTTTGATTGTGGGAGAAGAGCCTTCTGTTCGAAAGGACGGTCGTGGGAATGTGAGCAGGTTGTGCAACAATCCCCAAAGGATTAATTAAAGGTATATCCGTGGTGTTCCGCTGGCTGATATTTCCACAGACTCTACTCTGGTTTTGATGTTAAGACACCATATTGATTATTTTCTTGCGTTTAACGAGTGACAGGGAATTATCGGTTTCTTTTCATTTATTTATTTTTTTATGGCAACATTAGCTTTTTTGACGACTTTTTATTTCAATAAACAAGCTGTTACGCTTTTTTTTTCTTCTTTTAAAATAAATTTTTTGAATAAATTTTTAACGATACCGGATGAAGTTGACATGAAGTATTTAGTTGCCTTTTTATTTTCCGGATTTTTTTTTTTGTAAATTGAATAAAGGAAATATAATTTTACTACCCTTTTAACATTTGTCATTACAATGTTCTGTAAGATTACTTCACATAAAAGTATTGTACTTTTTACTGTTAAAATAATAAGCTTAATCCATTCTTTTTTATTCAGTTAAAAGAGAAAGATTTTATTCAATTATTTCATAATAACTACCCTTTATACATAATTTTACAAGCCTTATCAAATATGAAGTTAAAAAAGTATAGAAATATGGAATTACAAATTAATTTTTACAAGAGAAAAAAAACAAAAACAAATCTAAAGAAGAAATACCAAGTATGGTTGGAAAATCCTCAAATCCAGTTCGATTGTTGGATGAAATTGAAGGGAATGGAAATGGGATTACTAAAAGCACGTCTAAGTTTCATCAAGCAATCAAATTGTTTTTGATGTTCTACTTTAATGGTGATTCTTCAGATTTCTATAGCGTTTTTGTTTTTCTCATCGCTTTAATATTAATTTGTGACACTTAATATGTATACTTTACAGCAATTCAACAAAAAAAAAATTAAGAGAGTTCATTCTGAAAATCCTTGTGTGTATCAATACATAATGTTTACGCGGGGAGATGATGTAAAATATCAACAAGGACAATATCGCTGAGAATGCTATATTCTTCAGTAATGATTTGCAAAACTACTGGATATTATAGTACACAAAACTAATGCCCTGGATACTTAGATAAAACAGTGATATGCCGCCATCTTGGTGACTGCAACTCTCTTGTGACCACAATTTTGAATGTAGAAATACTGAGTTTCTATTTTCAATAACGACTTTTTATTGATTAATATTTTCATGTTTTTAAAGATAACTGAAGCATTTACTATGTTTTCTTTCAATTCGTTTTTTTTTTCTTTCTGACATTATGCATTTTGTTTTTATTCCACTCTGGGAAAATAATACCTTATCTTTAAGTTAAAACTTTCTCATTCCGTCTTTCATACTATGCTATAAATTTGCTTTTCTAAACTCTTTGAAATTGCAATCGAATTTGTTAAACCTCTAATTGAAAAAAAGTGAAACATATTTGCTCTACATAGTTAATAAATAATATCATGTAAAATTTATGACAAATGAATAAATAAATTAATTTAAAACTTACGTCACACAATCTGCTGTTATCGTTTGGATTTCATTTATCTCTACCAATTCTATGTGTTCATATTTTCCATTTTTTTTATTCTTATTTCCAACAGGTAAACAATGTAATTTAAAGCCTAAATATGTTTTATTTGAACACCCAAATGAGCAACAACCAGTCATTATAAATTTAAAAGTGTGAAACAATAAGTTTTAAAAAAAAACAAAATAAAAATAACAGATCGGTTGCGATCATACTTCACCGTTCAAACCAGTCAGCAAAATGTCAGCAGTTTACCCATGTGATCAGCGACAGCCAGTTAAAATCGAAATCGACACAAAGGTCGCAAGGAAAAGAGTGGCGCTATTTTATTAAAGTATCCAGGGCTTTTCATGCAAAAACACAGAGACCAAGCAATACACGGATTCAAGGCAGAAGACACTGAGTCACGAAGGAAGGGATCACCACAAATTGAGTCGACAAACAAAGGAGATTCGGAAGCGAGCAGAGGCCCCGAAACCAAAGTTACAAAGGGGTAGAGACACTCTTCGGCAGACGATGGTCATGGACCAGGCTGACAGCAGAGAGATGACCGGTACGCCACGACTCAAAAGCAGTCATACGGATTGAAAGTTTCCCGACCCTATCATGTATAAGGAAAATTCTTCATATCAGTAGAAGTTTATCTCCCAATTTATGTATTTGAGTTTAGGTAATTAAGTTCATCTCGGTAACGTTTAACCTGACGCAAAAGACGAAAGTAACCAAAAGCCGAGGTAACCTGGTTTCTGGTAGAGCGTTTTTATTATAATTAACCTGTATTTACGCTATATGAAAAGAAATGTCACGAAAACCAATTCGAGGTGAAAATTTCACGGCCAGATTTTCGCCGGCCAAAACTTTGCCGATACATAACTTCGCGTAATCTCGTCGATCCGTAACTTTATGAGTACAAAATTTCGCTAATCTATAACTTAGCGGGTACAAAACTCCGCTGGTACATAACTTCGCTAATTTGATTCTTGCTAGAAATGTATGTGCTTCTGTGGATATCTAAAAAAATCCAAGCGCATTTGAGCAAGTCCACCCAGGGCTAAAGAAAATAGAAGGGCTGGTTCACTCCTTTGAAGAAACTCTCTCCGCGCCAATCCTCCGATTTTCTCTAGTGACGTAACTTTGGCGCAAAGCTCGCACTTTTACTTCAAGAACCGAGCGTTCGGCCTTACTAGCTCTAACTAATATTGGATCATTTCTTTTTGTGACATATTCTAAGACATTTGTTATTTTCTATAATGACTTTCCTCAGTTTTTGCAGTGAATTTACAAAAACTTAAAACTATTAACGAATTGCCAGTTTGCGCGATTTCAACTTGCAAAAACTCTGATAGAAAAACAAAAGGAAAAAATATAATTTTCCGCGTATTCCCTAAAGTAAATGAACAATTATGTAACGAATGGATTCCGAAATGACACAGTTAATATAAAACAGCAACACGCATTTTCTATCGTTAAGAACTTTTATAAAAATTCGTTATCTAAATAGAAACCACCTCGTTACTTCAAAAAGAAAGGCAGGTGAAAAAAAATAAAAAATGGATAAAGTCAAAGAAAATTAAAACGTAAGTAAAAAGTATAAATAAAATATAAAGTGTATAGTTGAAATTCTCCTAATTTCATAACATATTTTTTAATGTAGTTATTCTAAATATTTATTATTTTTTTAAAAATTATATTCTCTTAAATTTAAATATCTATAAATTATATCATCTTAAATTTAAATATCTATAAACAATTGTAAAATTTCTAATGTCATTATGAACCTAAATTATTATTTTGTTTCAGTAATTAGCGTTTAAGGTTGATGTTTCCTAATGATTAAGTATGAACAAACTACTATTAACGGCATATTATAAAATCAGGGATTCTAAGTTTAACTCAACTAATTGTTATAAAAGAATATGTAGATAAAAAAGTGTCGATATATGCTTTCATTTTTCTTAATAAATAAAGTTAAAACTGAACTTTTTAAAATAAAGTATTTATAGTGTCATTTTCGCCAACTAGTAAAATATTTTTTATAAGTTTAAAATGGTATTTTTTTAATATAATGGCCAAGAAAGTTTTTTTGAACTATGTTTATGAACGGAAATAATGTGTAAATTACGTAAAGTTTGAAAGCTAATAACCAGAAAAAGTCTAACTCAATTTTACAAAGAGAAACATGCTAAGTTATTATAATATCTTTGCTTGCAATCTCCGAGATCTGTGGACACAGTGACGTCATGAGGAGGGAAATCGTAGCTTCAGCTCTAAGAGCGGAGTGAACTAGCCCTTCTATTCTCTAAAGCCCTGGAGTCCACCAATCCATGGCCCGACAGTGTTACGCTTACATTGCTAGCAATGAGGGAACATCTTTTGTGACATTTTCACATGCCATCTACCATATCACATGTAATATCTTTGATCAATAAATATTTCATATGATTTCAGTCTTGTGTCTCTTTGTTTCTTGTATCTGTCAATAGTACTTTCTCAGGACGTTTCTGGCCATGGTAGCTGGCAATTCTAAATCCTTGTGACTACCCCCTCCCTTTAAGTCTATTCCAATAATCCTGGAACACCCTGTATTTTTAATACAGTTTTTTATGTATAAAAATACGTTAATTTTTAATAAAGAAAATATATTGTATGTATCACCACTAAAGAGTAGAAATCAGTTATTTTATAGATTATCTTGATAATGCGCTGTTTAACTACATAGGATAATCCGTTAAAGTGCATAAAATTTGTTTCATTTCTCAAACTACCTAGGTGCCTCAAACTATCTACCAATCACCTAAATAATCTTAACATTACCTTCTTGGCACTTGTTAAAGGAAAAATATCTTCGTTGAAGCAATAGCGTCGTTTCTGTTCGCTAAAATTAAACTAACGCAATTAGTTTATTCACAATAACTAAAAACTGCTACAATCAAACGATGATCAACTCATTAATTGATGGAATCAATCATCAACCACTTTAAAAACTATAGTACAAGGAATCAAACGGTTTAAAATTTTATAGCAATCAACATAATGCCAGTTATTTATCGTTCAATATCTAAAGCAGCAGTTCCCAAATGGTCTCCGCTAAGCATTAGGGTTCCCTGAGTTGGGATTTTTTTTAGCCAATTATGATTTTTGAAACCTAATTTTTGAAACCAATAATCTATTATTTATTTAATACTTTGGTCCGAAATTATCTAAGTAAAATACCAATGAAAAAGGAAATAACAAAATTTGAGGAAATATATCTAATTTCCAATAAAAACATTGTTAGTAGAAAATAAGAAAACGAAAAGAAATTACGAAAGGAATATGCGTTTACGAATTATTGATTCAGTATTTATCATCAAACGTTACAATACAAAATTAACTCTAGAAAGACTGAAATTTAGTATATACCTATATTGCCCAAATGCAGTCAAAATGACTGGATTGTTATAGAATAAATAATGTGTAAAGAAATTTGTTTAAAATTAATTTTTAATATTTCTTATATTATTTACAGTTATATAACAAGTTTTTGGTAAATATTAACAATAAAAAAATTATATGTTGTTCAAAATTCTAAGAAATTGTGTCATTATATACATTATTGTTTTTCTAATTGAAATTAAAAGCAGTCAAAATGACTTCCTTAGGCGATCTAGTGTTAAATAACCAAATTTAAGAATAAAGAAGTATTTTTCTCTGATAACCATTCTCAGAGTTTATAACAGTTCTTTTTCAAAAGTCATAATTCAGTTTATTATATTCAACTTCAACTTAAGCATACAACAAAGACTACTAAATTAGAAACCACTGCATATCTTCCTAAAATAATTTAACGACTTTTTTTTTATTTTTAAAAGAAAGGGAAAAAAATCTTGTAAATTAATTCGTAGTTTATTTTTGTGAGTATATTAACAGTTACGAATTAACTTTATTCATAAAGTCGGGATTCCGCTAAAAGAATCTCTATTATTTAGGGTTCCATAGCCGAAAAAATCTGCACTTTAACGAACCTTAATGGGATCTGCAGATTAGCTTGTGGCGGCAACATTAGCAGATATTCTATAAAGCTAATTCCCTGTTAATTCGTAATAAATTAACTTATGTTCGAAGTACTTTTGTATTTTCTGAAAGTGAAAGTGAAAAAGAGAATACAAAATATTTTGCCGGAAGATACGTATTTCCGAGTGACCCAGACGTCTGGACATTTTATTCCTCTCACGTAGGATCAGAAGTTGCGAAATAAATTGTACGAAATTCGCATTCACTTAGGGTTAAAATATGATATTAATGAAACTTTCTCTTTAACAGTATCTTGTTGTAAAATTACATTATTGTTATGAGTAATAAAATTTTCGCATTCATTTATTTTTAAGAAAATATTCTCCATAAATAATAGGGGGTTCCAGCCTTTGATCGCTATCCCTCGTCAAACCATAGAAATGACAGTTAATTTCAAATCGAACGAAAACTTTCTATTTTCTTGGAGATCCACTTCTGAAGTAAATGCATTTCAAAAGTACAACATTTTTACTTAAAATTGCATATCTGAAATGTAAGGTAATTTTTTATAGCAATTTTTTTTTTTTTTTTTGTAAAAATTTATTTTACATTTGCATAAACTAATGAAAATAAAAGTGAATAAATAATGAACATTTCGCTGATAATGTAATTTATATTTTATTTTATTGTAAAGAGTATAATAAACAAAAAATGTAGCTTGAAGAAGTTAATTAAAATAAAATTAGTTTAAAATGTGTATTTATTCATCTATAAACAAAGGATCGCTCCGCTCCCTCCTCAGTATCGCTAGGCCTAAAACTGTTCATAATAAACAGTTATTTAGCAGCGCCTACTGTCAATAACTGCAATTTATTGAAGGTGGTATTTTTTTATCTTTATAACATTTTTAAAACAATTATAATTTTTCAAAAACAAATGGATATGATTTTACCTTTTATGCTAGATTTGTATATTCTCTATATATTATTTAAAAAAATGTAAAAGCTGCTGTCTCACTGATTTCGTCGTTCAATTGTACATAACATTTTGTTTTGTTGCTCAAAAACTGTAAGACTTAAAAGTTAGAAATTATGAAGATGTGTTTAAAAATTTGCACGTACAGTGGAATAAAAAATTGACATTTTATAATTAGTTCAAGAATTAATAACTGTTAAGTTTAAAGCAAGAAATACGATGCGATTTGATATGCTTCTCTCCGAAATTCAACGACAAAGTATATCTGACGTTTATCTATATATCAAAGTATATCAAAGTGACGTTTATCAAAGTATATCTTTTTATATCTGACGTTTTGAAAGTGCCATTTTTGTTTATTTGTTATTTTGTCAATTTGTTCGAAATTTTTTGTAACCTTAAACTCTTTTTAATGTTTTTATTTTGCTTCAAATATGACTACTTATCCATTTTTATTTTTTGTGAAAATTTATTATCTTTCTCGATATTAACGTTTTATAAGGTCATGCATGACATGATCTTAAAAGTAACAACAACAAAAAATACGAATAACTAAAATTAAGCAAATAAGGGTGAGAAATTTATGCTGATATATATCTCAACATATACATACATCTAAATTACATGGACAAAATAATCTTTCAATAAATTATCGACTTTTAAGTGAAAAAATTAGTAAACCAGAATTCACCACTGGCAATCGAAGTGATCTAGAGGCGGAACTTCCTAATCAATTAAGAAACACCCCACTTAAAAATTTCCATACTATTATAAGCAAACTGTAACGCGGAAAGTGGGGAAGCTAACTCAATTCTTACATCATCTTTTCAAGAAAAAAAAAGACTGAATCTCCTCATAAAAAGTGATAAAAAAAGAGAGAAAATGATAAACCTCAGGCATTTCAGAACAAAAACAAAACCTCTGAGGGTGGATGGAAAACACGGAGAATTCTTAGTGACCGCCCGTGCCTAGTGACCAGCTCTAATGGAAACCAAATGTTCGATTCACACAGTAATCGAATGCTATCTCTTTGTCATGAGAAATATTTCTCTTCTAAATAATCTTTTTTTATATAGAACAAATATTTCTAAGCAGAAAATTTATGAGTCATATAGAGGAGCATTTACACTAAATTAGAATTATTAATCAACAAATTTCAATCAATCAATCAATATCAATTTAAACTAAGTTGGAGAACTATTACCACTCTCTTGAAATATAATTATTGAAGGTCTCAAAAGCTGCTTCCATTTTATTTACTAAGATGCTTCAAAGACAGCATATAAGATTTTATTCTTATTACTGTTGCGAGTACTTAACAGTTCTTATGACTGTAAAGTATAGTTTGTCCATTTTTAGCCAGCACCATTTAAGCTAGTTATGAAATTGGAGCAAAATATCAGCATTAAGAAAAGTCACAGTTTTGTAAAAATGAACGTGTTTTTGATCCAAATTTTTAGTTTTGATTTATAACATTACATTTTAGGCCGGGATAGCCTGGATGGTAGAGCACTGGGCTCATGCCCAAGAAGTCGTGGGTTCCCAGCCTGCCGAAGATTCCCCGTTAAGTGATGGTGACTGATGCTAAATCTGCCAAGTCGCGAAGTCCTTCATGTTCCCACAACAAATAATATCTCTGGGGGTACTGATCTAGGAGTTTCCTTGTCTTCTGGATTGATTCAAAATTACAAAGCTACGGAGTTGAACATTAGTAGTTGTAAACACAAAATTGGGACGGGCGTTCAACGACGGTTATAAAATAAAATAAAATATAGTTTCACCAAGGATATTTTACCGCCTAAGTGTATAAATCAATTATTCTTTAGATTTTCTTGCTGATATGTAGATTAACTAGGGTTTTCCGTTAAGGTGTCAAAAAAAATTTTCCTTTCTAAAATTACTAAAGTAATCTGTAAACTACTTAGATACTTGATACATTACCCACTAGGCACTCTTAAAGTGAAAATAATTTTTTTTCAGGTACAGCTATAACGTTTCTGTATATTTGATTAAACATAATTTCATTCATCTATATTATACTAACTGGAAGATGAAATTACTTAAATTAAACAATCAACACATTAATTGATAAAATCAATCATCAATCACAGTAAAAGCTATACTACAAAGGATCAATGGTTTAAAACATTATAAAAATTAAAGAAATTAACATATCATTATTTGTTTTTCGGAGTATAAAGAATCAAGTGAATACAAGCAATCAATCAATACATTAATTTATAGATGAGGAGAAACACACTTTTGAAGTTTCAAGGCACTGAGATCGTTAATTTTCCCAATAATTTGGTAAATTATGGAAAACTCTTGATTCTGACCTTTAATGGATCACCCTCATTAATCTGCAGATTACCTAAATAATGTGCATATTAACAATATTCAAGCTTTAGCTGTAACAGATACACTGTTTGAACTCAAGCACAAAAATTTAAATATAAATATATACATGATGGGATATATGTATATGATGAGGATATATATATATATATATATATATATATATATATATATATATATATATATATATATATATATATATATATATATATATATATATATACTACTCTTACTTTTAAAACTTTAAAACTTACTAGCCTCTTACTTAAATAAAAGCACTCTCACTGCAACCTATCTCAGGTCGAAGCACAAAATGGCATTTTGCGTTTTGACACTGAGGAAAGTTCATGTTACGAATAAGTACTTGTTCTGTTTTGCTTCGATGTAAATTCCTTAATATATGTTTTTTTTTTTTTTTTTTGAGGGGGGGGGGTACAAATTAAAATTCGATCTGATATATTAGTAAACATTTTTGCAAACATAACTATTGCACTTTTTGAAACGTAAGTCAGACTTAATAAATATCTATTTATGAAAGAGTTATAAATATCGAAGGTCAACTATTGATAAGTATAACGGAAAATATGAGAGGAAATAGAAAAGACAAATGGGGGGACAATTTCGACATTTCCTTTCTTTTAAGCATACATGACTGATTGAATTCGAAGCCCTAACTTCAGAAATAAACCAACTGATTGAAAACATGAAATATGTTCTCCTATTTATTCCTAGCTACATTCATCACAGTAATCATTTTTAACCATCAAGCTGAAGGTAATTACTTTTATTTTTCAGTTTCCATTTTCAGTTACATAATCCGAAACTGCCAAATCTATACTAAAAAGTTTTAACAAAATCGTAGAAAATTTTCCACTTGAAGCACTTTGAAATACACAAAGATGTTGTGATTTGTTTTATTACTTGAACAATTACATCTATTGCATTCAAATTCTGATTTAATGAATCCCTCTTTAAATAATCTCGCAATTAAATTATTTTTTTCTTTTCTTTCGATTAAAATTAGATAATAAAAAAACCTTATTCAAAGAATAATACATCTCTTATGAACTGTTTCTTATGAACTAATTTTTATCAGATTGGGTTCTTAAATTGTTTTTCAAATGATCACACAGCTGAATAAAGTTCTTCAATTATGTCTAATGTGATGAAGGACTGTCTATCGGTGTAAATGAAGTTAACGTTTAAATCAAATCGATCGAAATGTTCTCTAGAAATCATATTTTAATTCGTAGTAGTGGTGGTAGTGCTTTAATTGCGTCACGCAAGAGATGCACAAAGAGCTATTGGCATCGGTCGGGGAAACATCCCTGAGGTCCGTTCGAAGTTTCGGAGTCCGTTTGAATCGCAATTTCGATCCTCTGCAGAGGGGGTGGCTCCACTACTTTGGTTGCCTGACAGCCCGCTCGTGAAGTCGGTCACTTCATTGTAGAACAGCTCGACAAGCACCAATACCACGCACATTCGATCCCTTTGTAAGCTGAACAAAATGGTTACCTACCCGCTGTCAGTAATGCATGACTTTAATGTTCTACTGGGAACTTGTGTTTACGATTACTAATTTTTAAATATACGACTTTTTAAAATTCTCTAACTTAGAAATTATTCGACCGATTTCTCTCAAACTTTGAATTTTGTCACTTTAAATTTCTAACTTTAAAAGCATCTAAAAATTTATGTACTTTTAATTTTCAAGGTTTTTTCCACTATTATCAAATAAAATAAATAAATATTACAGTTTGGCAAGCACGAATACCACGCACACTCGATCCCTTCGACCTGACACGCATGTCTTCGGTGTTCAACCGTGTCTTTAAGATCACTCTACTATGGGATCAAATTTTGAAGTCCACGATTTTTTTAAATTGTACAACTTGGAAATTACTTGACCGATATCTTTCAAAATTTGAATTTTTATATTTAAAATTTCTAACTTTAAAAGCATCTAAAAATTTATGTACTTTTAATTTTCAAGGTTTTTTCCACTATTATCAAATAAAATAAATAAATATTACAGTTTGGCAAGCACGAATACCACGCACACTCGATCCCTTCGACCTGACACGCATGTCTTCGGTGTTCAACCGTGTCTTTAAGATCACTCTACTGTGGGATCAAATTTTGAAGTCCACGATTTTTTTAAATTGTACAACTTGGAAATTACTTGACCGATATCTTTCAAAATTTGAATTTTTATATTTAAAATTTCTAACTTTAAAAGCATCTAAAAATTTATGTACTTTTAATTTTCAAGGTTTTTTCCACTATTATCAAATAAAATAAATAAATATTACAGTTTGGCAAGCACGAATACCACGCACACTCGATCCCTTCGACCTGACACGCATGTCTTCGGTGTTCAACCGTGTCTTTAAGATCACTCTACTATGGGATCAAATTTTGAAGTCCACGATTTTTTTAAATTGTACAACTTGGAAATTACTTGACCGATATCTTTCAAAATTTGAATTTTTATATTTAAAATTTCTAACTTTAAAAGCATCTAAAAATTTATGTACTTTTAATTTTCAAGGTTTTTTCCACTATTATCAAATAAAATAAATAAATATTACAGTTTGGCAAGCACGAATACCACGCACACTCGATCCCTTCGACCTGACACGCATGTCTTCGGTGTTCAACCGTGTCTTTAAGATCACTCTACTATGGGATCAAATTTTGAAGTCCACGATTTTTTTAAATTGTACAACTTGGAAATTACTTGACCGATATCTTTCAAAATTTGAATTTTTATATTTAAAATTTCTAACTTTAAAAGCATCTAAAAATTTATGTACTTTTAATTTTCAAGGTTTTTTCCACTATTATCAAATAAAATAAATAAATATTACAGTTTGGCAAGCACGAATACCACGCACACTCGATCCCTTCGACCTGACACGCATGTCTTCGGTGTTCAACCGTGTCTTTAAGATCACTCTACTATGGGATCAAATTTTGAAGTCCACGATTTTTTTAAATTGTACAACTTGGAAATTACTTGACCGATATCTTTCAAAATTTGAATTTTTATATTTAAAATTTCTAACTTTAAAAGCATCTAAAAATTTATGTACTTTTAATTTTCAAGGTTTTTTCCACTATTATCAAATAAAATAAATAAATATTACAGTTTGGCAAGCACGAATACCACGCACACTCGATCCCTTCGACCTGACACGCATGTCTTCGGTGTTCAACCGTGTCTTTAAGATCACTCTACTATGGGATCAAATTTTGAAGTCCACGATTTTTTTAAATTGTACAACTTGGAAATTACTTGACCGATATCTTTCAAAATTTGAATTTTTATATTTAAAATTTCTAACTTTAAAAGCATCTAAAAATTTATGTACTTTTAATTTTCAAGGTTTTTTCCACTATTATCAAATAAAATAAATAAATATTACAGTTTGGCAAGCACGAATACCACGCACACTCGATCCCTTCGACCTGACACGCATGTCTTCGGTGTTCAACCGTGTCTTTAAGATCACTCTACTGTGGGATCAAATTTTGAAGTCCACGATTTTTTTAAATTGTACAACTTGGAAATTACTTGACCGATATCTTTCAAAATTTGAATTTTTATATTTAAAATTTCTAACTTTAAAAGCATCTAAAAATTTATGTACTTTTAATTTTCAAGGTTTTTTCCACTATTATCAAATAAAATAAATAAATATTACAGTTTGGCAAGCACGAATACCACGCACACTCGATCCCTTCGACCTGACACGCATGTCTTCGGTGTTCAACCGTGTCTTTAAGATCACTCTACTATGGGATCAAATTTTGAAGTCCACGATTTTTTTAAATTGTACAACTTGGAAATTACTTGACCGATATCTTTCAAAATTTGAATTTTTATATTTAAAATTTCTAACTTTAAAAGCATCTAAAAATTTATGTACTTTTAATTTTCAAGGTTTTTTCCACTATTATCAAATAAAATAAATAAATATTACAGTTTGGCAAGCACGAATACCACGCACACTCGATCCCTTCGACCTGACACGCATGTCTTCGGTGTTCAACCGTGTCTTTAAGATCACTCTACTGTGGGATCAAATTTTGAAGTCCACGATTTTTTTAAATTGTACAACTTGGAAATTACTTGACCGATATCTTTCAAAATTTGAATTTTTATATTTAAAATTTCTAACTTTAAAAGCATCTAAAAATTTATGTACTTTTAATTTTCAAGGTTTTTTCCACTATTATCAAATAAAATAAATAAATATTACAGTTTGGCAAGCACGAATACCACGCACACTCGATCCCTTCGACCTGACACGCATGTCTTCGGTGTTCAACCGTGTCTTTAAGATCACTCTACTGTGGGATCAAATTTTGAAGTCCACGATTTTTTTAAATTGTACAACTTGGAAATTACTTGACCGATATCTTTCAAAATTTGAATTTTTATATTTAAAATTTCTAACTTTAAAAGCATCTAAAAATTTATGTACTTTTAATTTTCAAGGTTTTTTCCACTATTATCAAATAAAAAAAATAAATATTACAGTTTGGCAAGCACGAATACCACGCACACTCGATCCCTTCGACCTGACACGCATGTCTTCGGTGTTCAACCGTGTCTTTAAGATCACTCTACTGTGGGATCAAATTTTGAAGTCCACGATTTTTTTAAATTGTACAACTTGGAAATTACTTGACCGATATCTTTCAAAATTTGAATTTTTATATTTAAAATTTCTAACTTTAAAAGCATCTAAAAATTTATGTACTTTTAATTTTCAAGGTTTTTTCCACTATTATCAAATAAAAAAAATAAATATTACAGTTTGGCAAGCACGAATACCACGCACACTCGATCCCTTCGACCTGACACGCATGTCTTCGGTGTTCAACCGTGTCTTTAAGATCACTCTACTGTGGGATCAAATTTTGAAGTCCACGATTTTTTTAAATTGTACAACTTGGAAATTACTTGACCGATATCTTTCAAAATTTGAATTTTTATATTTAAAATTTCTAACTTTAAAAGCATCTAAAAATTTATGTACTTTTAATTTTCAAGGTTTTTTCCACTATTATCAAATAAAATAAATAAATATTACAGTTTGGCAAGCACGAATACCACGCACACTCGATCCCTTCGACCTGACACGCAAGTCTTCGGTGTTCAACCGTGTCTTTAAGATCACTCTACTGTGGGATCAAATTTTGAAGTCCACGATTTTTTTAAATTGTACAACTTGGAAATTACTTGACCGATATCTTTCAAAATTTGAATTTTTATATTTAAAATTTCTAACTTTAAAAGCATCTAAAAATTTATGTACTTTTAATTTTCAAGGTTTTTTCCACTATTATCAAATAAAATAAATAAATATTACAGTTTGGCAAGCACGAATACCACGCACACTCGATCCCTTCGACCTGACACGCATGTCTTCGGTGTTCAACCGTGTCTTTAAGATCACTCTACTGTGGGATCAAATTTTGAAGTCCACGATTTTTTTAAATTGTACAACTTGGAAATTACTTGACCGATATCTTTCAAAATTTGAATTTTTATATTTAAAATTTCTAACTTTAAAAGCATCTAAAAATTTATGTACTTTTAATTTTCAAGGTTTTTTCCACTATTATCAAATAAAATAAATAAATATTACAGTTTGGCAAGCACGAATACCACGCACACTCGATCCCTTCGACCTGACACGCATGTCTTCGGTGTTCAACCGTGTCTTTAACATCACTCTACTGTGGGATCAAATTTTGAAGTCCACGATTTTTTTAAATTGTACAACTTGGAAATTACTTGACCGATATCTTTCAAAATTTGAATTTTTATATTTAAAATTTCTAACTTTAAAAGCATCTAAAAATTTATGTACTTTTAATTTTCAAGGTTTTTTCCACTATTATCAAATAAAATAAATAAATATTACAGTTTGGCAAGCACGAATACCACGCACACTCGATCCCTTCGACCTGACACGCATGTCTTCGGTGTTCAACCGTGTCTTTAAGATCACTCTACTGTGGGATCAAATTTTGAAGTCCACGATTTTTTTAAATTGTACAACTTGGAAATTACTTGACCGATATCTTTCAAAATTTGAATTTTTATATTTAAAATTTCTAACTTTAAAAGCATCTAAAAATTTATGTACTTTTAATTTTCAAGGTTTTTTCCACTATTATCAAATAAAATAAATAAATATTACAGTTTGGCAAGCACGAATACCACGCACACTCGATCCCTTCGACCTGACACGCATGTCTTCGGTGTTCAACCGTGTCTTTAAGATCACTCTACTGTGGGATCAAATTTTGAAGTCCACGATTTTTTTAAATTGTACAACTTGGAAATTACTTGACCGATATCTTTCAAAATTTGAATTTTTATATTTAAAATTTCTAACTTTAAAAGCATCTAAAAATTTATGTACTTTTAATTTTCAAGGTTTTTTCCACTATTATCAAATAAAATAAATAAATATTACAGTTTGGCAAGCACGAATACCACGCACACTCGATCCCTTCGACCTGACACGCATGTCTTCGGTGTTCAACCGTGTCTTTATGATCACTCTACTGTGGGATCAAATTTTGAAGTCCACGATTTTTTTAAATTGTACAACTTGGAAATTACTTGACCGATATCTTTCAAAATTTGAATTTTTATATTTAAAATTTCTAACTTTAAAAGCATCTAAAAATTTATGTACTTTTAATTTTCAAGGTTTTTTCCACTATTATCAAATAAAATAAATAAATATTACAGTTTGGCAAGCACGAATACCACGCACACTCGATCCCTTCGACCTGACACGCATGTCTTCGGTGTTCAACCGTGTCTTTAAGATCACTCTACTGTGGGATCAAATTTTGAAGTCCACGATTTTTTTAAATTGTACAACTTGGAAATTACTTGACCGATATCTTTCAAAATTTGAATTTTTATATTTAAAATTTCTAACTTTAAAAGCATCTAAAAATTTATGTACTTATAATTTTCAAGGTTTTTTCCACTATTATCAAATAAAATAAATAAATATTACAGTTTGGCAAGCACGAATACCACGCACACTCGATCCCTTCGACCTGACACGCATGTCTTCGGTGTTCAACCGTGTCTTTAAGATCACTCTACTGTGGGATCAAATTTTGAAGTCCACGATTTTTTTAAATTGTACAACTTGGAAATTACTTGACCGATATCTTTCAAAATTTGAATTTTTATATTTAAAATTTCTAACTTTAAAAGCATCTAAAAATTTATGTACTTTTAATTTTCAAGGTTTTTTCCACTATTATCAAATAAAATAAATAAATATTACAGTTTGGCAAGCACGAATACCACGCACACTCGATCCCTTCGACCTGACACGCATGTCTTCGGTGTTCAACCGTGTCTTTAAGATCACTCTACTGTGGGATCAAATTTTGAAGTCCACGATTTTTTTAAATTGTACAACTTGGAAATTACTTGACCGATATCTTTCAAAATTTGAATTTTTATATTTAAAATTTCTAACTTTAAAAGCATCTAAAAATTTATGTACTTATAATTTTCAAGGTTTTTTCCACTATTATCAAATAAAATAAATAAATATTACAGTTTGGCAAGCACGAATACCACGCACACTCGATCCCTTCGACCTGACACGCATGTCTTCGGTGTTCAACCGTGTCTTTAAGATCACTCTACTGTGGGATCAAATTTTGAAGTCCACGATTTTTTTAAATTGTACAACTTGGAAATTACTTGACCGATATCTTTCAAAATTTGAATTTTTATATTTAAAATTTCTAACTTTAAAAGCATCTAAAAATTTATGTACTTTTAATTTTCAAGGTTTTTTCCACTATTATCAAATAAAAAAAATAAATATTACAGTTTGGCAAGCACGAATACCACGCACACTCGATCCCTTCGACCTGACACGCATGTCTTCGGTGTTCAACCGTGTCTTTAAGATCACTCTACTGTGGGATCAAATTTTGAAGTCCACGATTTTTTTAAATTGTACAACTTGGAAATTACTTGACCGATATCTTTCAAAATTTGAATTTTTATATTTAAAATTTCTAACTTTAAAAGCATCTAAAAATTTATGTACTTATAATTTTCAAGGTTTTTTCCACTATTATCAAATAAAATAAATAAATATTACAGTTTGGCAAGCACGAATACCACGCACACTCGATCCCTTCGACCTGACACGCATGTCTTCGGTGTTCAACCGTGTCTTTAAGATCACTCTACTGTGGGATCAAATTTTGAAGTCCACGATTTTTTTAAATTGTACAACTTGGAAATTACTTGACCGATATCTTTCAAAATTTGAATTTTTATATTTAAAATTTCTAACTTTAAAAGCATCTAAAAATTTATGTACTTTTAATTTTCAAGGTTTTTTCCACTATTATCAAATAAAATAAATAAATATTACAGTTTGGCAAGCACGAATACCACGCACACTCGATCCCTTCGACCTGACACGCATGTCTTCGGTGTTCAACCGTGTCTTTAAGATCACTCTACTGTGGGATCAAATTTTGAAGTCCACGATTTTTTTAAATTGTACAACTTGGAAATTACTTGACCGATATCTTTCAAAATTTGAATTTTTATATTTAAAATTTCTAACTTTAAAAGCATCTAAAAATTTATGTACTTTTAATTTTCAAGGTTTTTTCCACTATTATCAAATAAAATAAATAAATATTACAGTTTGGCAAGCACGAATACCACGCACACTCGATCCCTTCGACCTGACACGCATGTCTTCGGTGTTCAACCGTGTCTTTAAGATCACTCTACTGTGGGATCAAATTTTGAAGTCCACGATTTTTTTAAATTGTACAACTTGGAAATTACTTGACCGATATCTTTCAAAATTTGAATTTTTATATTTAAAATTTCTAACTTTAAAAGCATCTAAAAATTTATGTACTTTTAATTTTCAAGGTTTTTTCCACTATTATCAAATAAAATAAATAAATATTACAGTTTGGCAAGCACGAATACCACGCACACTCGATCCCTTCGACCTGACACGCATGTCTTCGGTGTTCAACCGTGTCTTTAAGATCACTCTACTGTGGGATCAAATTTTGAAGTCCACGATTTTTTTAAATTGTACAACTTGGAAATTACTTGACCGATATCTTTCAAAATTTGAATTTTTATATTTAAAATTTCTAACTTTAAAAGCATCTAAAAATTTATGTACTTTTAATTTTCAAGGTTTTTTCCACTATTATCAAATAAAATAAATAAATATTACAGTTTGGCAAGCACGAATACCACGCACACTCGATCCCTTCGACCTGACACGCATGTCTTCGGTGTTCAACCGTGTCTTTAAGATCACTCTACTGTGGGATCAAATTTTGAAGTCCACGATTTTTTTAAATTGTACAACTTGGAAATTACTTGACCGATATCTTTCAAAATTTGAATTTTTATATTTAAAATTTCTAACTTTAAAAGCATCTAAAAATTTATGTACTTTTAATTTTCAAGGTTTTTTCCACTATTATCAAATAAAATAAATAAATATTACAGTTTGGCAAGCACGAATACCACGCACACTCGATCCCTTCGACCTGACACGCATGTCTTCGGTGTTCAACCGTGTCTTTAAGATCACTCTACTGTGGGATCAAATTTTGAAGTCCACGATTTTTTTAAATTGTACAACTTGGAAATTACTTGACCGATATCTTTCAAAATTTGAATTTTTATATTTAAAATTTCTAACTTTAAAAGCATCTAAAAATTTATGTACTTTTAATTTTCAAGGTTTTTTCCACTATTATCAAATAAAATAAATAAATATTACAGTTTGGCAAGCACGAATACCACGCACACTCGATCCCTTCGACCTGACACGCATGTCTTCGGTGTTCAACCGTGTCTTTAAGATCACTCTACTGTGGGATCAAATTTTGAAGTCCACGATTTTTTTAAATTGTACAACTTGGAAATTACTTGACCGATATCTTTCAAAATTTGAATTTTTATATTTAAAATTTCTAACTTTAAAAGCATCTAAAAATTTATGTACTTTTAATTTTCAAGGTTTTTTCCACTATTATCAAATAAAATAAATAAATATTACAGTTTGGCAAGCACGAATACCACGCACACTCGATCCCTTCGACCTGACACGCATGTCTTCGGTGTTCAACCGTGTCTTTAAGATCACTCTACTGTGGGATCAAATTTTGAAGTCCACGATTTTTTTAAATTGTACAACTTGGAAATTACTTGACCGATATCTTTCAAAATTTGAATTTTTATATTTAAAATTTCTAACTTTAAAAGCATCTAAAAATTTATGTACTTTTAATTTTCAAGGTTTTTTCCACTATTATCAAATAAAATAAATAAATATTACAGTTTGGCAAGCACGAATACCACGCACACTCGATCCCTTCGACCTGACACGCATGTCTTCGGTGTTCAACCGTGTCTTTAAGATCACTCTACTGTGGGATCAAATTTTGAAGTCCACGATTTTTTTAAATTGTACAACTTGGAAATTACTTGACCGATATCTTTCAAAATTTGAATTTTTATATTTAAAATTTCTAACTTTAAAAGCATCTAAAAATTTATGTACTTTTAATTTTCAAGGTTTTTTCCACTATTATCAAATAAAATAAATAAATATTACAGTTTGGCAAGCACGAATACCACGCACACTCGATCCCTTCGACCTGACACGCATGTCTTCGGTGTTCAACCGTGTCTTTAAGATCACTCTACTGTGGGATCAAATTTTGAAGTCCACGATTTTTTTAAATTGTACAACTTGGAAATTACTTGACCGATATCTTTCAAAATTTGAATTTTTATATTTAAAATTTCTAACTTTAAAAGCATCTAAAAATTTATGTACTTTTAATTTTCAAGGTTTTTTCCACTATTATCAAATAAAATAAATAAATATTACAGTTTGGCAAGCACGAATACCACGCACACTCGATCCCTTCGACCTGACACGCATGTCTTCGGTGTTCAACCGTGTCTTTAAGATCACTCTACTGTGGGATCAAATTTTGAAGTCCACGATTTTTTTAAATTGTACAACTTGGAAATTACTTGACCGATATCTTTCAAAATTTGAATTTTTATATTTAAAATTTCTAACTTTAAAAGCATCTAAAAATTTATGTACTTTTAATTTTCAAGGTTTTTTCCACTATTATCAAATAAAATAAATAAATATTACAGTTTGGCAAGCACGAATACCACGCACACTCGATCCCTTCGACCTGACACGCATGTCTTCGGTGTTCAACCGTGTCTTTAAGATCACTCTACTGTGGGATCAAATTTTGAAGTCCACGATTTTTTTAAATTGTACAACTTGGAAATTACTTGACCGATATCTTTCAAAATTTGAATTTTTATATTTAAAATTTCTAACTTTAAAAACATCTAAAAATTTATGTACTTTTAATTTTCAAGGTTTTTTCCACTATTATCAAATAAAATAAATAAATATTACAGTTTGGCAAGCACGAATACCACGCACACTCGATCCCTTCGACCTGACACGCATGTCTTCGGTGTTCAACCGTGTCTTTAAGATCACTCTACTGTGGGATCAAATTTTGAAGTCCACGATTTTTTTAAATTGTACAACTTGGAAATTACTTGACCGATATCTTTCAAAATTTGAATTTTTATATTTAAAATTTCTAACTTTAAAAGCATCTAAAAATTTATGTACTTTTAATTTTCAAGGTTCTTTTCCACTATTATCAAATAAAATAAATAAATATTACAGTTTGGCAAGCACGAATACCACGCACACTCGATCCCTTCGACCTGACACGCATGTCTTCGGTGTTCAACCGTGTCTTTAAGATCACTCTACTGTGGGATCAAATTTTGAAGTCCACGATTTTTTTAAATTGTACAACTTGGAAATTACTTGACCGATATCTTTCAAAATTTGAATTTTTATATTTAAAATTTCTAACTTTAAAAACATCTAAAAATTTATGTACTTTTAATTTTCAAGGTTTTTTCCACTATTATCAAATAAAATAAATAAATATTACAGTTTGGCAAGCACGAATACCACGCACACTCGATCCCTTCGACCTGACACGCATGTCTTCGGTGTTCAACCGTGTCTTTAAGATCACTCTACTGTGGGATCAAATTTTGAAGTCCACGATTTTTTTAAATTGTACAACTTGGAAATTACTTGACCGATATCTTTCAAAATTTGAATTTTTATATTTAAAATTTCTAACTTTAAAAGCATCTAAAAATTTATGTACTTTTAATTTTCAAGGTTCTTTTCCACTATTATCAAATAAAATAAATAAATATTACAGTTTGGCAAGCACGAATACCACGCACACTCGATCCCTTCGACCTGACACGCATGTCTTCGGTGTTCAACCGTGTCTTTAAGATCACTCTACTGTGGGATCAAATTTTGAAGTCCACGATTTTTTTAAATTGTACAACTTGGAAATTACCTGACCGATATCTTTCAAAATTTGAATTTTTATATTTAAAATTTCTAACTTTAAAAGCATCTAAAAATTTATGTACTTTTAATTTTCAAGGTTTTTTCCACTATTATCAAATAAAATAAATAAATATTACAGTTTGGCAAGCACGAATACCACGCACACTCGATCCCTTCGACCTGACACGCATGTCTTCGGTGTTCAACCGTGTCTTTAAGATCACTCTACTGTGGGATCAAATTTTGAAGTCCACGATTTTTTTAAATTGTACAACTTGGAAATTACTTGACCGATATCTTTCAAAATTTGAATTTTTATATTTAAAATTTCTAACTTTAAAAGCATCTAAAAATTTATGTACTTTTAATTTTCAAGGTTTTTTCCACTATTATCAAATAAAATAAATAAATATTACAGTTTGGCAAGCACGAATACCACGCACACTCGATCCCTTCGACCTGACACGCATGTCTTCGGTGTTCAACCGTGTCTTTAAGATCACTCTACTGTGGGATCAAATTTTGAAGTCCACGATTTTTTTAAATTGTACAACTTGGAAATTACTTGACCGATATCTTTCAAAATTTGAATTTTTATATTTAAAATTTCTAACTTTAAAAGCATCTAAAAATTTATGTACTTTTAATTTTCAAGGTTTTTTCCACTATTATCAAATAAAATAAATAAATATTACAGTTTGGCAAGCACGAATACCACGCACACTCGATCCCTTCGACCTGACACGCATGTCTTCGGTGTTCAACCGTGTCTTTAAGATCACTCTACTGTGGGATCAAATTTTGAAGTCCACGATTTTTTTAAATTGTACAACTTGGAAATTACTTGACCGATATCTTTCAAAATTTGAATTTTTATATTTAAAATTTCTAACTTTAAAAGCATCTAAAAATTTATGTACTTTTAATTTTCAAGGTTCTTTTCCACTATTATCAAATAAAATAAATAAATATTACAGTTTGGCAAGCACGAATACCACGCACACTCGATCCCTTCGACCTGACACGCATGTCTTCGGTGTTCAACCGTGTCTTTAAGATCACTCTACTGTGGGATCAAATTTTGAAGTCCACGATTTTTTTAAATTGTACAACTTGGAAATTACTTGACCGATATCTTTCAAAATTTGAATTTTTATATTTAAAATTTCTAACTTTAAAAGCATCTAAAAATTTATGTACTTTTAATTTTCAAGGTTTTTTCCACTATTATCAAATAAAATAAATAAATATTACAGTTTGGCAAGCACGAATACCACGCACACTCGATCCCTTCGACCTGACACGCATGTCTTCGGTGTTCAACCGTGTCTTTAAGATCACTCTACTGTGGGATCAAATTTTGAAGTCCACGATTTTTTTAAATTGTACAACTTGGAAATTACTTGACCGATATCTTTCAAAATTTGAATTTTTATATTTAAAATTTCTAACTTTAAAAGCATCTAAAAATTTATGTACTTTTAATTTTCAAGGTTCTTTTCCACTATTATTAAGTAAAATAAATAAAAAAAATAATAAATGATTATTATAAATTACATTTTACATGGAAAAATTTTAGGAATTTTATAATTGTATGCAAAAAAAATTTCGATTCTTTTAAAACTTGCTCGTGACAAAGCGAAAAACCCAAAACGTGAAATGAATGTTATAGGGTATAAAGTTTTGAACGCTTTCCTGCCTTAATTAATGGAACCATATTTTCTATATAAAAAAGAATGTTTAGTCAGTCGGAGAAGTAAGTTTTCATGTATGTTGTTGTTTTTTTTTTTTTTTTTTTTTTTTGTAACTCATAATTCGAGCATTAGATCAAGAGTTATTTGACGTGATCATTTTTTATTTTGCGCATTGTTTTATGTTGTAGTTCATTTGCATCACACTAGAGCTGCACAATGGACTATTGGCGACGGTCTGGGAAACATCCCTGAGGATGATCCGAAGACATGCCATCACAATTTTGATCCTCTGCAGTGGGGATGGCACCCCCGCTTCGGTAGCCCAACGACCGAGCACTTTACGGTAGAACAGTTTAACGAGGACTAATACCGAACACCCTCGATCCCTACGCAGATTGATCCTAGTGGTCACCCACCCGCACACTGACCGCAGCCAGTGATGCTTGACTTCGGTGATCTGCTGGGAACCGTGTCTTAACGATCAGTCCACTGCGGGACGCGTATTGTTTTAAGAGGCCGTATAAAACACTATCTACCTTAAGTTGGTAATGCAAAAAAAAAAAGAGTTAAATCCGTTGTTGCCTTTTAAATATGTGTAAATTCATCATATACCCTTTTAAAAAAAACTACTGATTTTCAATTAAAAAAATTTACATACAATTTTAAAATCAGTTTTTTTTTTTCTTACATTGAAATTTACAGACATTTTCTTTCTTCACTCGATACTTTGGACGCCAATTATCGAAGAATTAGAATATATAAATACAGTTGAGCTGTGCATTTGACTTAGTTTTCATTTATACGAAATTATGTACAGGATGATTTTAAAAGGTGATTAAGCTGGTCGCTAAAGGTGGCTAGTTTATTTTATAAATCATTTAAATGTCATATTATGAAATTGACGATCATGCAGGAGCTACGAAGCACCGAGTTCAGTAAATCCACGAAGATGATGCTTGGTGGATTTCTGATAGCCAATGGTGCTTTTTTTTTCTTGTTCTTTCTATAAAAGTTAAATAATTTAAATAAAGCAGGAGGCTTCACCCCATGTTTACTCCCATCACCGATTCCCATGTTTTCATTTTATCCCTCATCGGTTCTTTTACTTAATCACTATTTTACAAAAAATATAAGATTATTTTGTTAATAAAATGTATAATCATTATAATTTTATGTAAGAGCATTTTGTTATTACCATAATCGTTCTTACGTATTATCGCAACCAGGTTGGCGCGATTTGTATGTTATGTTTTTTGTATGTATGCGATTTGCACTGATGTTTTTTTAAGTTCAAGTGCCACTGCCCGGTATACATTTGCCCGGTTTATCCTACACTGATGTTTTTTTAAGGTCAAGTGCCACTGCCCGGTATATCCTACACTGATGTTTTTTTAAGTTCAAGTGCCACTGCCCGGTATACATTTGCCCGGTATACCCTACACTATTTTTTTAAGGTCAAGTGCCACTGCCCGGTATACATTTATTCAAGATGTGTGAAGAAAAATAATATAAATCACTTAGGGTTGCCATAAGTAGGGTCGCCAAATTTGGCGATTTATGCGAATTTTGGCCTGTTTGCGTTAATACGTAAGTACCCAATAATCGAAACGAAATTGGTGACTACGTGAACTTGAATTTTCAAATACGTATCTAAGTAATCGTTAGTAATTTTTCTATCAATTAATAAATTGAAGAATAATTCTTGATCTAAGTGTCGAAAAACGTACTTATTCTGTCGTACTCTGCATACACTTTTATACTCACCTTCGCAAGTACTAGTTACTAAGTCTTAAAGATGTTGCGTAGCAAAACAAAATGTATCGTATAGTTGAACACCTAAAGCAGCGTCTGCTGCGATTCTGATTTTTTAATATGCAGTCCCCGGACAAATTATTAGACGCGCTATAAGATTCTTTGTAGAATCTTAATTATCAGGTGATACTATACAGCTTTATTGTTTTTATGCGACTGAAACCAATTTGCACTTGTTTACGTTCGTGTATCAATTGGTTAACGTTGTAATGCAATACGTTAAAAATGAATACAAATAGGAAGTATATAAAAAATCTCCTGAATAAAAACCTATTACATGTAAGTCTAAATATAAAAGTATTGCACATAAACTCTTGCAAAACATGCAATTATTAAAACACTACGTTGCGTCTAATAATTTGGTCTAATTATTATAATATACTAATATAATATACTAATATATATATTAATAATATAATATACTAATATATATATATTAATAATATAATATATATATATATATTAATAATATATTATACATACTAATATAACAACTGATATAATAAATATTCTATATTAATATAATATATCGTCTAATTTACCTAATCATCGAATTTATATTATATATCAACTAATTTAACTAATTGAGCCGACCGGCCTGTGTAGGAGGCAGGGAATTGTCCTTGCATCAGAAAGGTTCTGGGTTCGAATCCTGGGCAAGGCATGGATGTTCTTTCCTTGGCCCACGTTGGCCCACTTAATATGGTGCCCCTGTAAGAGAGGTCAACAAACCGCCCTGTAGATGCCTGAATCGACGGATGTAAACACAGGCGGGCATTAGAAAATTTTTTTTTAACTAATTGATACACGAACGTAAACAAATGCAAACCTTTTGTAGTCGCCTAAAAACAATAAAGCTGTATAGTATCACCCGATAATTAAGATTTTGCATAGAATTTCATAGTGCGTCAAATAATTTGGCCTGGGACTGCGGAGATAAACTTTTTTTTATTCCATTTTAGGTAGCTTTGAAAGACATATATTAACGAATGAGCCTTGTAGTAAGGATTATTTTCGATGTGACAATGCGATATGTATTCCATTACATTTTAGATGCGACAATGATCCGGATGATTGTAGAGGTGATCCCTCAAATGAAAGAGACTGCAATACTGGTGAGTTTTTTTAATATTTTCTTTAAAATGGTCTCTTTTTACACTATTATTGATGGTGATTTTGTCTTTTTAAATTATTATATCAGATGTACGCCTTTTTAAAGTAGACTTGTTAGATTTTAATTTTTATCAGTCACAAATCACTAATATACGAAATATTTTAATAATGAAACATAGTTATTTAGCTACTTATTTTTTTTCTTTTTTTGGTAATTACAGTAAAACCTTTTTTTGTGCGGTAGATAGGGACCGCATAAAAGAAATCGCACCCAAAAAAAAATTCGAAAATTTTATAAATTCTTACATGTAATAAACAAGTTTGTACGATATTCTACCTAAAACTTTTTTTATGCGGATGATTAAAGTGACTTTTTTTATTCGGGACCGCATAAAAAAAGTCGGACTTAGAAAATACATCAATGATTTATGAAATAGATGAGAGAATGCTTTCAATTGAATGAAATAATTAAATTAGACCTAAAGAAATTTTAAAAATATTTAATTCTTCATTGTACATATACCTGGAGAAGTTTTCAAATTATACATTAAATAGTGGAATTGTCTGCCTTTTTACTTTCTTTTGGCTATAATTATTCATTTTAAGGAAGTACTTATGTCTAAAAATAAAATAAAAATCATTAAAACTACATATAAATAGAAATAAAAGTAACTAATTTATTTATCTTTAATCTCACTATAAAATGAATCCTTAATCACGTGAATCGTGTATAAAACTCTGAATACGAAGCGTATACTGTTCTCGCGTCGAGCAACAATATGTACGTAACTGATCTGCCTTGTCAGGAGATTGTTTAAAATAAATGAACAGAGCATCGCGAAGTCCAGATACATCGTTGTCAAGGAGGCCACGTAATCAGAGTTCGTCCACCACATGTATATGTACATTGATAGTAAACATAAACTGGTGCTAACGCCGCTAAGATGCCGCTAAAAAAAATTCGCACAAAAATAAAATCGCACAAAAATAAAATCGCACAAAACCAATCGCACAAAAACAAAATCGCATAAAAAAGGACCGCACAAAAAGTGGTTTTACTGTATATTTTTTCCGTAAGTATTGAAAATTAATTAATTTTACTAGTTCTGCAAGTTGTACAATTTAGGAAACCACATCCCTAATTCGTACCACCAGATCCTTAAATCGGACGAACCTAGAATATTTGAACAAATATGACTAAACAAAGAATAAGCAATCTAAAACAAGTGCTTAGTATTATTACGTAAAATACTGTACTACATTTTCTGTACTGATCCGAGTTTAGTAAATGGTATTATAAGTCCAAAAAAAGTGTTTTAAAGCATAACAGTTCGTTACTAGAAAGCTCAAGTATGACTTTTACTTGAAAACACAAAATTGATTATAAAAGCATTCATTATTTATGAAACAAATCATTAGATTCAATATTTGATAGATACAGTCTGACTTCTATTTAACGAACATCCATTTTGCGATTTTCTTTATTTTCTGATTTTTTTCGAGGAACCAAGAACATTTTGGAAATTTTTTCGTAAAATAACTTCCATAACATTTTGTTTGCATTTCATACAGCAATCCATGCCAAAATTCAATTTAAGAGAAAGCATTACAGAAATTTCTAAAGCATGGAACAATGATGTTACAGATCGTAATATTTGTAACAGTTTTGATAAAGCTGGATACTCAATCAGCGCGGAAGACGAGGATGATATTCCTTTGGAAGAACTTAAAAAATACAGCAATAAATTGTGAGGAAGACGAAGAAGATAAAGACAGAAATGATGAAGAAATCACCAAACCTTCATATGATGAAATCATTTGAAACGATTCGATAGTCAATAATAATTTACAAGATAAAGGTGCATCAATAACTAGTTTAATTATGTCTAGTGTTTATGAGTTTAAAACCTGTTTTGTGTTGTTTAAGTATTTCAAATAGTGATTTTCTATTTAACGAATTTCCATATAACGAACTTTTTATCGAGATTTTGACACAAAACCTTTTTTTTTTCAAACTTTTGGCTGGCACTTTCTTCATGATGGTGGCCAGAATGAGCCTCACACACAAAAAGAAAACTATTCGCCAGAATTAACTTCTCACATCATCATATCATGATCATATCATGTAAAAAATAAAATAGATCTTTGGTTTCATATACACCTAACTTACTTGATTAAAAAACTTCATTGACTTCCAAACTATACAGATAGCAAAAAATGGAAAATAAATGGAAAAATTTAAACTCACCAAATTTAAGGGCCACATTTTAAACAACTTTAGTTTCTTTTCCTTCCTGACAAACAATTTAAATCACTTAAGATGAATGTTGAACCAGGACGTCGGAATTCGAATCACATTCATATTTTTCTGCAACTCCTTCAATGAAACATGATCACGAGATGCCGGATTTTGTTCTAAGAGATCCTTAAAAATAGCAAAAGTCCTATTAAAAATAGCAGCAATACCCTTAAAATATCTAAAGTAAAACTTAAAAACTATTTTAATTAAAAATATCGTTCAATATTTCAATGTAATAATCGACAATGAAGCTTTTGCACTGCCGGATTCGACAGACATCACATAACAAAAGTGACCTTATAAAAAACTGACACAATTCAGAACTATTCAATTTTCTAGAGGAATATTTGAAAGCACTAATGCATTAAATAAAACTAAACTCAGTGGCGCAACAGCCCATAGAGGGCCAAGGCCTACTGTGCTCATCTCAGTTTTCTTAACTTGGGCTCTGGGGTGCAGGAGCAGATGTTCCGATCAGGTGGTCAGCCAAACGCGGAACCCCCAGTGTTTAGTTCCCAAGCATGCTTGGTACTCATTTATCGACCCACTGAAGGGATGAATGGCTGAGTTGACCTTGCCCGGTCCGAGGATCGAACCCAGGACCTGTGGCACGGGAGAGCAAAGCGCTACCACTCAGCCACCGGGGGTCTAATGCATTAAATAGTAAAGCTCAATTAAGATGTGTGCATGTTGTAAGAATGAGCAAGTACTTCTAAAAATTTATAAAACCGCCCTAAAATTAAAAAACATTCAAGAAAAGTCTAAAAAGAAAAAAAATATTCCTAAATATCCGAAAGTGACCTAAAGTGAAAAAAAGATTCCAACATCTCAAAAAATGTCCTCAAATCATTTTTAAAAAATGCCCTAATAAAGCAAAGAAGTCTAAAATTGCAAAAATGCATTCACACATTGTTTAATGTTACCTCCACATATTCTTTACATGTTCTCTTGTTATTTACATGCATTTTTTTTCACCCGCTCCTGTTCCTAATTCTTCCTATACTTATCTGAAAGAAATGAACTCAATAAAATATCTTTCTTAAGCATGGTGGCCAAAGTAATCCAAACTAGCAATGTAGCTTTGGTTACCACATATTTCTATTGAAAACGGCCTCTAAAATCAACTTCATGGAAATGTTTTATAAAAACTTTAGACGGGGGGGGGGGGGAAATAAAATTAAACTTCAAAACGGGCAATTTTAGTAAAATAACAGATGCACATTGGTGACAGAAAGGTGATTCAGCTCTTAAACGAGATTTTTTTCTTACAAAAGTGGACGTCTCCACAAAAAAATATTAAATAATTTGGAATTACTCATAAACTTGACAAACGTTCATTATATAATAGGCCATTGAAAATAAACTTAATAGTGGCTAATTTTAGAAACAAAAAGCAATTCTTCATTTGTAAATTTAGATATATCAGCCCATTTATGCCCAATTTGCAGTTATTCTTAATATATCGGGTGTACCTATTACCTACCAAAATTACCTACAATTCGATAACTCAGTTAAAGAATATCTAACAGGGACGAAAGTTTACGCTTCGCGTTAATCGGCTTAGATAGCCAAATTCTCATTAAGTTTCGAAATTAGTTACAAAAATCATCAGCAGATGACGCTCCTAAATAAGAACAACAAAAAAAAAACATTATCAAAACAACTTTCATTTGCAGTAATGACGTGGTACAATCTGTGGTCAAAATTAACAATTTTTTTTTTTTTTTTTAATTAAGTTTTATTGAAAAAACTCCTCATGCTCCACAATGTATAACATGAGGCTTACAGAAGTAAGTGAGCAAAGTACAAAAGAAAAAGATGAAAGAAAAAAAAATTTTCACATAGAAACAAAAAAATCCCTATATTTTGAAGATCAAGAATCCATACCCGTCGGAAAAAATGTATGTTATAGTACATTTTTGTGTCATATTTTACAACATAAAATATTGTATGCTCTACGTGGTATATTTGAAGTGACCACTTAGAACAATTAAAATTGAGTCCTAGTACGTTAAAAAAAAAAAATTTCCAGCCTCGTTTATTTTTTTTGCTCACTTTGCAACCATCTTTCAGACACGACAAAATCTATTTATTTGTTCTGTCTCAGTCATTTTTTGTTCACTTTAACATCACCTTTTAGACACGTGAAAATCTATTCATTTTTTCTGCCTCGTTTATTTATTTATTTTGTTCACTTTACAATCACCTATAAGACTATTTATGATATCTGTCTCGTTTATTTTTTTGTTCACTTTACAAAAATTTTTTAGACATTGGTATTATCTTACCTCCACTCCCTTGTAAATTCGGTCCAAAAGAGTTAGATCCACCTCAATACCTTTAACCATACATAAATAATGGCTAAACATATTTTTTTCTCTGAATTTCCGCAATGTTTTGCTCAGTTTTCTTTACCTCTAAGTTCAACCTCATATCTGGGACAAGTCTAGGCATTGTCTTAATTTTTTAAATAAAAACAAATATTAATCTTTTGTTTTCAGAAAAAAATCCATGTAATTTTTAGAATATGATAGTCGAATGTGTTTCCAGAAACACTAGTCAGCTTTTTTAATTGTCTAATTAGTATTTTTAAAATATATTTTTAATTAGATAAACCGTCATGTCCTCCCTTGCCATATTTGTTTTACTGAACTGTCAGTGCTTAAATTAAGCCTGTAAGAAAAATAATACTAAATCATTTGTGTCGAGAAAATAATTGATGGAGCATGTTTAGAAAGTTCCTAAAAAAGGACAAGACACTAATGGATTAATTAATCTACAGTAAAAAAACTACAATTTTCCCTTCTTTTTTTTTCTATTTCAGCCTTGATTAATTTAGATCGTTTTGAGAAATTCGATACTCTCAAAATGAGAGCAGTAGCCTGGTTAACTCAACAGTTCAAAAATGACTCATCTACGGAATTTTTTGGATATTATGCAACCAGAACAGCTGTAGCTCTCTATTTGGCGAATGAAACTTACTTTTGGCCAAATAATAAAACTGGAAAGCAATTATCGTTGGAAGTAGGGTACCGGCTTCTATCAAGACTTGCTTTGTAAGTATTATTCATTTTTCCGTCAATTATTTTGATGTAAGAAGATGGATTATGCTATGTGACGTAGGAAGATATTTGACTCGGTGAAAGCCTCTTGAACTTTGTAAACTGTTCCAAAATGATACCCTTTCATGGGAGTGTTCATGTGAGGAACTATAAGAAATCTGGGTGGGGGGGGTAAGTAACCATTAGCCCCTTCGAATCAGAAGAACAGGTAAAAAAGCGAAGTGCCACGACTATTTGTCAACACTTCCTTATCAGCAGATTGTCCGTCACTATCCGGTGAACGATATTTTTTTAATTTTTAATAGTGCCCATAACCGAACACAATACGATTGTTTAATTTCTAGAATTCAGTCATACACCTTGAATAACTTTGGATCTAATGATCGGTTCTTCATATTCTAGGATTCAATCTCAATGGTTCAAAAAGGTGACCTCAAAAATGCTACTTAATTAGCGCAGGCGATATTTTAGGTTAGGAAATCAGACACAAAAATGTACTTTCTCTGAAGAAACATACCTTTTTTTATAACGGATTTCTGATCCCCATAATATAGGATGTAGCCACGAATACTTTTAAGTGAATTGAACAAATTTGTGAATCTTATTGCAACATTCGATTATTCCTGTTTAATTCAATGCAAAATATAACTTTTAGTAAGTATTTATTATTGTTTTATTTTTTTATTGAATAATAGTCGAAAAAATTTAATTTTAAGGTATCCAAATTGCACTCTTTAAACTGTATAAATTACCTAGCAATAAAAATTGTAATTCAAAATTTGTTCAACTCTTATTAAATGAAATCATAAAAAAATATACTTACAAAAAGTTATATTTTGTATTGAATTATCTTTGGATAAAGGAATTGTATAGTTGTGTGCAAAAATTTTAAATTCGCTTAAAAATTTCGTGAGATATGGTAAAATTCGCAAAAAGTAAAATTAATATTAAAGGATCTGAAATTTAAATCGTTCAACAATGATTGGGTTCAACTAATCAAACTATTGGGGTCATATTTCTCATTTATCCCCAAAAATTTGGAGGTCAGAAATCCGAATCCGTCGGAAAAAAGTTTCGTTTATTCTGAGAAAGTTCATTTTCGTATCTGATTTCATATCTTAAAATACCATCTCTACTAGTTAATCAGCATATTAGCAACCTCCTAAAACGTGAAGATCCAATCATTATATCAAAAGTTATTCAGGGTGGTCCACTTTTGTTTTGCGCTCTGTAAAACCTTAAACGCTGCCCTTTCCTGAAAGCAGACCTTCTACCAAAGGTAGATTTAACGTTTCGAAAAGCACTCTTCCCCAAAAGCCACCTTTATCACGGTAAATTATTTCACAGGTTCGCAATCATTCATTTTTTTTTTATAGTTTTCTTAAGTGTATAATTTTTTCTTTTTTTATTTTATAACCATCGTTGAACATCTGGCCTAATTTTGATTTTACGACTACCAATGTTTAACTCCGTAGCCTTGTTATTTTGAAACTAATCCAGAAAAAAAAGGGACCTCCTGGATCAATTATTTGAAGAAATTTGTCTTATTTGATGACTTTTTGATGGAAGTAACCAGCATTTGCGTTGCATTGAGAGAAAAATCTTGAGAACCTCGCAAATGCAAAAGCAAGCTTCCCTTTTACCAGTCCCAGCATGCTGCGACTTGTATTTGCTTTATAGTTAAATCATTAACATTACATTTCAAAAAAACCTTGCATTAAGAGCTGTGGAGGCTCTAGAGTTTGAGCACACTACTCTAGGGGACCCAGGTTGGAGTCCCAGTGGTCAATACGAATTCACTTCTGGCTCTCAGCAATCACGCTGTTGAGTAAAATATCCTGATAGACGGATTAGAGTTCCCTTTCCTTTGGGCTAACCATGGGAGATTTTTGTGTTTTTCTTCTCCATGTAACTCAAATACGGGTTAATTCTATCAAACAGTATTTCAAAGACTTTTTTCTCCCAATGCTTAGTCCAGTTGTTGCTTTGTCTTTTTTGAACTCCTCAGTTGAACATTGATAAGTGCAAACTCAAAAAAAGGGTTTGCTTTCAACGCTTGCAATAAAAAAAAAGTAAAAGCACAGTCTGTAAATTTTACCTTGCATGCCATGTATCTCAAACTTTTTTTTCTTGAGCTATACTTTTTAAATAAACATTTTAGGAACGAATTAGAAGATGTTTCAAGCACAGAATTGGCCTCGTTCATCAATGCGTTCCTGGTGGCTTGCATTGATGTTAGAAATTTCCAAGGAATAAATCTCGTTCAAGAATTACGCAGACGAGTGGACAAAGATGATTACGTAAATCCATTTAATCTGATAGCCTTGTGCAACGCTGGAGACAATATCACGCAAAAAGATGTCGATAAACTTAAGGCACAATTTTCAAATGCTCATAGAGAACTGTGGACAGGTTAGTTTCATATACTCCAGAAAAGATTTTTTGCAAATTATGCGTGCTGATAATATACTTTCATTTCTCTTATTAATGTTCATAAAAAATTAAATTGTGGAAATTCCCACTTAAAGATGACGTTTTTTTTTTAATGTCTAAATTATATTCAAATCATTAAAATTCTTTAATGTGAATTTAACGAAATAAATATTAATTCTCAAAAAACTTGAATTTTACTTAAAATCATATGAAAATTAAGAATACTGCATAAAAGGCGATTAAATCCAATTCGATATTAGACTTTTATTTATTTTGTTCATACTTTTCATAGTCCTTGGTAAAATGATGCAAAAAACATGTATAAATTAGGCGTAGCAAATCAACCATTTGAAGCAAATAGGCTACTAGTGCCTTTTTATATATATTTTTTTTCGGACGCTCTTACTAAAATCAAAAATATACTTTTATATTTTTAACAAACAGTCTAACAGTTGCTAAAAAATCTCTTAGATTATAGAAATGATGTTTGTGCTACAATAAAAAATACAAAAAAAAGTATCATTCATATAATAGCTATTTCTCTTAGATCTAAATAACTGCAAATAAATACGAATTTGAAAAATTGTTGTTTGGAAGTGAGCCATGTTTGATAGATCTTACATTTAACGCAGAAAAAGACACGGGTGTTTCATACTGTGATTCATAACCAAAAATGTTTAAAATGCTAAATGTAATATTTTTTATTTATATTTAACTAAATTATGCAATATAATGAAAAAATGAACGCATATTTAAAAATTCTGGGTCAAAGGGTTATTGTTTAAATGAGGCAGAAACAAAAAACCTATCGAAATCAGTTGAATCAGTACTGAAGAAAAAATAAAAAAATCAGTTTAAATTTTTGGTGAGATTTATAGGTGCTTCTAATAATAACCTTTCAAATCATCTTTTTTTTATCCGCGACTATCAAATATGTTTTGATATTTTCAGTCCCATCTTCTTCAATAAGGATCTATTGCGCTTCGACACTTGTTTTTTTTTTCCTTTGCATAGTTATTATTTTTTTATTCTGTAAACTTTTTTTGGCACTATTTTTGATAAAGATTCTTAAAATGTATATGAAGATCGCGAAAAGCTCTGCATATTCTCTATAAACTTCTCACATTTTTTTAAAGGTAATTTGTCAATATTTCTAATTTAAATAGATGAGCAGGCTTTAGCGGTGATGGCGACGTCGTGTGCATTGCAGCATAATCAAACTCTACGAGCAAACATAACCGAAATGATTTCTGCTTTGACACAAAGACAGAAGGAAAACGGAATCACTGATAACTTAAAAACCACTGCTTTAATATTACAGGTAATTTCTAAAACAAATTCATTTTCTTTTAAAAAATTTAAAAATTAACTCAACGGCTACACGAACTTAAAAATTTCCACAAATTATCCCTTTTCTTAAATATTTATTGAATAGTACAATGCGCAAAAAAATAAATGAACCACCCTAAATAACCTTTGATCTAATAATCTTCACGTTCTAGGACTCAATCTTAATCGTTCAAAGCGGTGATCTCAAATATGCTAATTAATTAGTGCAGATGATGTTTTAAGCTACGAAATCAGACAAGAAAAAACACATTTTCTCTAAATAAACACACCTTAGAGAAGTTGCATATTTAAAAATCAATTTCGCCGACCGGCCTGTGTAGGGGGCAGGGAACTGTCCTTGCGTCAGAAAGGTTCTGGGTTCGAATCCCGGGCAAGGCATGGATGTTTCTTTCTTTCTATCAGTGTTCTTTCTCCTTTGTGTGTGAGTGTGACCCGCCCTATAAACGGGTTATGGTAGTGAGACGTGGGCGACGCTGCTCCACCGCCGTTGCTTCGCCACAGGTGCCCACTGGGTAACGAAAAGAGAGTTAGCAGTTCTGGCACTTTCTGTGGCCAATGGACAATAGTTCCAAGTACCCGCCATTTAAAAAAAATCGATTTCCCAAGAACTATTCAACTGATTTAGCTCAAATTTTGTATTTTGCCATGTAAAGTTATATTCTTTAAATTAATGTTGAAAATTGTATACTTTAAAACTGAAATTTTTCAACTATTATTAAATAAAAATAAAAAAGAAATAATTATAATTTACTAATAGTTATCTTTTGCATGAAATTATCGTTGATGTGCGCAAACATTTATCAATTAAAAAATTCTCCCTTAAAACTTTCTCGAGATAGGGTGAAATATTCAAAAAGTAAAATTAGCATTAAGGGGAACAAACTTTGGAGCTTTCTCCTGATCAAAATATGGGGACCATATTTCGATTGCGGTTTCCAGATTGCAATTTATTTTGGGAAGTCAGAGATCCGAATCCAAAAAAAGACATATATTTTTTCAGAGATAGAACATTTTTGTGTCTGATTTCGTAACTTAATTCTGCACTAATTAATTAGCAAATTTTTGGTAAACCTCTCAAACCACTGAGTCCTGGAGCGTGAAGATCTGATCATTAGATCAAAAGTTAATCAAGATTATCCTTTTTTTTATATATATTGCGAACTGTACATTAATTCAAAAATATTTTCCGAAAAAATATAAATATAAGGGGGGGGGGAAAGGGAAAAAAAACTCTTGCACTTAAAGTCTCTAACCTCCAGAAGCCCACGTGTCCAATATATTAAACAACAATTGTAAAAATTGTATCACTTAAAAATATATTTTACCCTGTCTATTTATCCTGGTTGGTCAGAATTTTTAATTACAAAAAAAAAGGACATGAAAATCCTACTTAATTAGTTGAGCATACTGGGTGCAAAAATGAAATATTAACTTGTTCAGGAAAATAAAATATTAACATCGCAAGCCTGATAAATTTGCTGTGTTTCTGAAATTAGAAATCTGAGATAGCCAATTCGTAGTAATGACCTTCAAGCATCATTTGTCACAAGAACTGCGATAGAGAAGAGAAGAGGCAGAATAAAATTAGACAGAAATGGCTAGATAGTTAAATGAGAGTCCTTCTGTGGTTCATAGACTTCGGCAACTAATTTTATCTGCAGATTCGGCATCTAGGGGGTTCAACCAAGGACAGCCAAATGCTGCGTAGTCAAACCGATGACCGATATACACCGAAGAGCCATTACATTATGACCCATCTGTAACAATGGGCTCGCCCAGGTTTTCATGGTTTCTCGCCCAGGAACAATGTTTTCATAGGGCATATTAGGACCCATAATCCTCATAGAACATTCCCTGACGTCTGTAAGCTACTTGAACATTTTCAGACCAGGTTCACCCATTCATGGCAACATCTTTTCCTGCGGGGATGGTGTTTACCAACAGGATAATGCACCATGTCAAAAGGGTCGAATCGTCATGGATTGGTTCGAGGAACATTCCAGTGACTTTCAAGTTATGTCTTGGCCCCCTAATTCACCTGACATTAATCCAATAGAGCATTTGTGGTCCTACTTGGAAAACCAAATTCGTGCTGCCACGCTACCCTCTCGCAATGTGAGGGAATTGCAGGACCAGTTGGTGAGCGCTTGGTACCGGATACCTCAGACTACCTTTCAGCACCTTGTGGAATCAATGCCACGGCGAGTGCTAGCAGTTTTGAGGGCTAAAGGTGGTCCTACATGCCATTAACAGGGTGGTCATAATATAATGGCTGTTCGGTGTATATCATTATGTGCGCGAAGGTATGGAGCCGCAACTCCGAGTCAGATCAGATCCTCTCGTAATGACTCCACCAAAACGTTGGTGTCGACGTCTATAGTACGTATAGTTTGTCTACGGTTAGAACTCCCCCACCACTAAAACTGAGGCCGTCTGCTGCTATGGAAACAAGAATAATGCATTTCAGGGGGTAGCTTCTCTTCACTCTAGGGCTTACACAATCGACAGAAGAAAAAGATTACATTTTTTTCCCCCGACCCGAGCCAAAACTTGTCCTAAACAGTGAACCCACACCCCTACTTTAAATAGTTATATCTCGTTACAATAGTCACCCCCATGGGTCCAGACGAATTGCTAGAGAAGTTCTTACTTTAGACAAACTATAGAAGGTTTCACGAACGTGGTTTGTTTGCTAGGTGGCGAGCCATTTGCGTGTCACTCTCGCCACGCCATAGAAGAAGGAAATGTTTGAGGTGGGCGCAACACACTTAATGTTCACTTGACCCACACTTGCAACACACATGTCAACTTGACAGCTGATCAATGGAGGGCCGTTCTCTTCGTAGATGAGTTCAGGTTTAGCCCCCAAATCGATAATAAGCTTTTTTTGATTTGGGATGAACCTGGAACTCGATATCATCCATCAAACATCTGTGAAAGAGATGTATACCAAAGAAGCAGTATCTGTATGGGGATTGGTATCTTTTTAGGTGGATTCACACACCTGCATGTCTATAGAGAGGAATGCTGTATGGAGATGAGATCCCAGATGTTTATATACACCCTCATGCTGGTTCAGTAGGTAATGATTTCGTGCTGCAAAACGAACACTGCTCGCATCGTAGGGAGATGATTATCTGTAGCAGCAAAAAGTTCAACACATGGAGTGGGCTGCTCTATCACCGGACTTTAATCCCATAGAGCATGTTTGGGATGTTTTAGGAAAACGTGTAGTTGTTCTCAATCCTCTTCCTCGGACCTTGTCTCGCTTTTAAATGCTTTTCAAGAACTATGACTCGCACTTGTAACGGATCAGACCGATCGCATAATTGAAAGCATCACACATCGCTGCTAGAGGGGATCGTACTGAAGATGCTTTCTCTATTCTAAACTGACACATCTGAATTATTCATTTCATATATATTCTAATTTCTGTAACCACATAATTATCTTGTTAATACTTTTTATGTTATTTTATATATTATTAAGTGCACTATAATGTGTGCCAGTTACATTAAATTCTATGCGTAACTTTTTGAACATTTTTATAATTTTCCTTAATTTATGATAATGTACATCAGACGTGCCTTTCAGACTCCAGCGTCCCAAGATCACCCGGCAATACTATCAATTAGGAACGTTACATTTCAATTTTTTGAACAACACAAGGTGGCGATTAGAATTTTGAATTTTTGAATAATACCTTAGAGACGTTGACTACCAATATGCGTTTTCTGTACCCAGTTTTTATTATTATTATTGTTATTATTATTTGATTTGAGGTTTTGAAATATGTAAACAACTGCATGCATTTGGCTCTTTCGAGAAGATTGGGTAAGGGAATTATTGCACTCTGGGTTTTGTTTATATTTTTATGGTGCGGCAAAAAAAGAATGGAATACTTATTGGCTTGTGGGGGGAAAAACACTCGTCGTTTGCAGCCAAGTGTTCGCTAGATAGTATTTTTATGTGTTTTAGGCCAATTTTGATATTGCTTTTCAATATATCATGAACATTTTAGTACAATAATTTATGTACTATCAATGACCATAAACTGTAAATTTCAGGACAGTAATGATTTTACATGAATTTAGTTAAATAAGGCTTTAATGAGAAAATCGGCAGGTCACTTGCGTATATATACTCTCAGAGACGATGGGTCAGGGAAGAGCTTCTTTCTTCCTTTGCAGGCCCTGAACAGGTTAATCCAAAAGTCTAAATATACCTTTTCATTGAGAGTTACTCGCAGATTGATCGAATTTGACAAATCGTGGGGGACCACTACTACACGCAAGGCTTTTACATTTTATAATTAGTTTTCCTATCCGAGGGATTGTAAGAGGTGATTCCCTTTTACTAGAGCTATCCCAATCGCACCCCATTACCATGATTCTGTTACTTATTACGAAACCATCATTTATTAGACCATAAGACTATCATTTATTAAACCATCCCCATTATTCGGACCATCATTTATTAGACCATCATCATTATTCGAGACCATCCTTAATTAGACCATCATCATCATTTTTCGAGACCGTTATTTATTAGATCATGTGTTGCCTCGTAATGGCAGCACATGATCTATTTTTTTTTCCGAAAAATCAAACATAACTCTGTCTAGCCTTTTGAGAACAATTCTGTCAAAAATTAAAATTTTATATTTTGAGATAAAGCAGCATATCTCTTTATCATAAAGCATTTGCACAGTGCACTAAAGATATCATCCTGAATAATTTTTGTAGTAATGATCAAATTTTCAAGAACCGGCTACCAGTCTTAATGATTTAAGTGGTAGCCTCAAATATACTAATTTATAAAAACAGAAGGTATTTCACATTACTTAATCAGTAAATTTAGACGGCACAATACAAAATGTGAACAAAATCGATCAAATAGTTTCTTCAGTAACAATTTTTTAAGAAAATAAGTATTGTTAAGCTTTATTTTTTTAGAGACTAGTCAACCAATTTAATTCAAATTGTGTATTTCGTCATTTCGAATTACTTAGTTAAAAATAAGATTTGTATGCCTCAAAACTCAAAAATGCTTCAACTGTTATAAAATAAAAATAATAAAATATAATAAATGATTATTAGAAATTATTTTTTACAAAGAATTATTTTTGTTTAAACAAATTGAATTACTGTCTGTGAAAAACTCGCTTTGAAAGTACAATATATATACGCAAAAAGGGGACACAGAAGAGCTCAAATTTTCGACTGCTCTTCTAAGACTCATAACATTTTTAAAAAATGGCAAGAAAATAAATAAAAGTCAAACGTGTTTCTCATTAGATTTTCATCTGTTTTTGTGTTCACTAAATGTTACTTTTTGAATCAATAAAAGCGTTCTCCTTAGGCTTTGATTTCTGTCAATAATACTAAACAAAATACGCAACAGTACACGGCAATGAAAGCACTCCTGGGTCTCTTAAACAACCAAGAACCTGATGGTTCCTTCGATGGTGATGTCATTAAAACCTATTTTGTTTTGCCCGTACTTAGATATAGAAGCCTCATAGACATATCTTCAAGCCACTGCCGTCTTCCAAACAGAACGGGTAAGTATAAATCTGTATTAGATCCGATAGCCAATTTGTTCGTCTTTATAAATAAGTAAAATTTCAAACATTTCTAGTTTAAAAATCTTACAGTCAAAAATCAAAACAATATATAAGTATAATATAATCATATTTCTCACATACGAGTGGATTTAAATTTTTTTTACATAACCGTCGTTGAACAGCTGACCCAATTTTATGAGTTTACGACTACTAATGTTCAACTCCGTAACCGTGTAATTTTGAACCCAATCCAGAAGACAAGGGAACTCCTGGATCGAGTATTGGGAGAAATTTGCCTTCGTGGAGGACTTTTTGATGGAGCTAACACGCATTTGCGTTATATTGAGAGGAAGGCACGAGAACCTCCCACGGTTAGCCAGACGGCAAGGGGACTCTAACCCATGATCAGTCTACCACTGAGGATACTTCACGTCAGCACTGTGGTCGGTGCAAGCCGGATGCGGAATTCGTATTTACTGCGATTCGAATCCGACTCGCCGCTGGATTTAATTTTTGTCTCTCACATGGTTCGCGTGATATTTTGGGTATCATGGTGAATACGTCATTAAAAAAATTTTATTTGACTAAGACTCGGAAGACGCCAACTGTAGCCACAAATGTATGCCGCTTTAAGATGCCCAGAGCATTTTTTCTGCTAGAGGGCATGTATTTTTGAAGATCATTCTCCCCCTATATTTTCAAAATATCCCTAAATATGTAAAAAATATATGTTTGAAGAACTTATTTTAAATGGGATTGTTTTGAAGGGATTTATTTATAGGCTTTGTCAACCTTCATCTATCAAAAAGTACCGAATGATAGAATCAAGTTAACATGTCTTATATACTTGTGAATTGGTATTTAGTATTTATAGTGGCAGTTACACCACCTTACTCCTCTTCTAGAATTTTATCAGTGATAGAATCCTATGAACAAATACAACTACTTTATTTAAGCTGTTTTTTCTTAATTTATTTATATATATTTTTTCTCGTTATATTTTTCTTCATTTTTTGTTTATTAACCAGGAGACTTTTTTTTCTAACTTCAGTGGATTTTTTTTGATTTTTTTTTTTGAGCGCTATATTTAAATCCAATCAACTGTTTAATGTGGACTATCCATCGATGTTGGCTAGTTCATATCACGTCCGCAGGTCACCAATGAAGGGATTTATCAATCATCATCTATCAAGACGATAGAATCAAGTTAACATGTCTTATATACTAGTGAACTGGTATTTAATATTTATAGCGGTAGTTAACTACAGTTTCTAACACCATTCTAAAGAATCGAGTATAGATTATTTCTTTAATTTTTTTGTGAATGTTACCGATGAACTTGTTAGTTACTCAAATTTAAAGTATAATTTCAATGTAATATTTTTTTTATATAAATAAATCACACTTACATTTTAAAAACAGTTTTATGACGCAAATATTATATATAACAACCAAATCCATAACTATTAGAAGTTAAAAAGAATATCAAATTGATTCTAATAATAATAATTCAAACTCTGCAAGCTTTGGAATTTTTGTACCAGAGTAAGGTTACTTGCTTTAATCAAATCAAAGGGAAAATATAGAGCATATCTTACCTTCAAAATAAAATCAGACAAATTCTGTATTTATAACAGAAAAAAAATATTGTTGAATTTAAACTTCTTCTAAATGTTTTGTATAATTGAAATAAATATAGTTTATAATTTTAAAATAACGAAAATACATCTAATTACTTAAGGAACTAGCGCAATTAGACAGCAATTAAACAAAAACCAATAAAAATATTTTTTTTATTGAATCAAACAATTATTGAAATATCACACGATTCATTTCTAAATTTCAGCGATACAATTTTTCAAATTCACATTCCTTGTCCACGTTTATATAGTTCGTTAAAACAAAATTTAACTGCGTACTTATAGCTTTGTCTTTTTAACGTTAACCAGGCCAACATAACGTAATACATATCATTATAAATAAACACGTGCATGCGTACGGAAGCTAATGTAAAAGTGGGAAATCTCCCTATTAGCGACGAAGATTACATAAAAGAAACTTATTATATAGAATAAGGAAATGATAATTGAATAAAATGGTAATTCAGCAAAATTTGAATAAAAACAATATAGGGAAATTACATCAACAATTTAATGATATAATATGCAATTTTTCACAAAAAAAAAGAAGCAAGTTTAATTAAATTGAATGAAAGTAAAATATTACCTACATGCACATAAAACGTTTTTAATGGATTTCATCAATGATGCAAAAAAGTTCGACAAATTTTTTCAAGATTCGTCATTTTCAAAGAAAATAACTTCTTCCAATTTAATAACAAGCACTTATTTTAATTTTAAAGAAATAAAAGTTCCTTCAAAAATTACTTTTGATAACACAAGTTAAATAATGTTCCTTAAATCATAAAAATCAAACTTTAAATTTCTTAATATGATGAAATAGCTAATTAGAAAACCGAGTTCTTTGTTAGTTCTGAAAGGACAGCTAAGTAGCAGACGATTCTTTTAATTTTTCACCTGTCATAGAAAAGCACAAATTTCATTTATTTATTTTCTTTTCCTTTTTGAAATGACAATTTGTTTAAAATAAAAATGAAATATTGTAAATGATCAGGTTTAAATTAATTAATTGTGATTGGCTTAAATTTAGAAAAATAAGTAGAATTACCATTCTAATATTAAAGCATACAAAATGTAAACGGCAAAAGCATACAAATGTAACAAATGTTTTTCGGCAAAATGGCAGCATTTTTCGACCTGCTTTCGTACTGCTGAGCGGCAATTCGCGATCGCAACGAACTATAGGGGGCGTTGTTGTATGTGCCGAATCCCTGCGATTTCCATATGAACAGTCATTCAGTTACACTGGAGACGTCTTTAATGTAGCATTGTAACGTTCCATCTTTATTGTGGCTGATTAAATTTAAAAAAGAAAAATGTTTGTTTTCTTTCTTATGCAAACGAAAACAAAATGGTATCTCTTTTTTTTTGAGAAGGAACATCCAGAACACATCGGAAAAATATTTGTAAATAAAGAGAAAAAAATAGGTATATTCTTATAAAAGTTCAAACCTAATGCCTGAGAAATAGTTTTACTAAATTTAATGGTATAACATGAAAGGCCCATTTAAATTTTAACGTAAAATAAAGAATGCTTACGAAACAAAAAAAAAAGAACCATTCTTTTTTTGTCGCCATTTTTTAGTGTTACGAAAATGCGTCTTTGGGACTTGCCAAAAACAAAACAAGATGCAATTTTATTTTTTTTAGGAGCGAAATATTTTATGGAGTGAAATATAACGAAAATGTACCAATGTCCATAACATGAAACTTTATCTTAGTAAACGTCCGTTTTGGAAATGTTATTTCATTTTGAATCTTATTTATTAGAGTTCATAATGGCTATAGAATCAGGTGAGAGAAAAGTTTTTTTTGAATCTATGCTAAACTCTATATCGGCCCATTTTCCACCAAAATCCGATTGACTACTTTTATTTTAAACAAAGTGTTTCATTTTAAGATTTTTTCCAAAAATTTTATGTGTAGATTGGCGGCACTTAAAAATCTGCCAAATCTGTAGCTGTGGTTAATACGTAAGTACCGAATTTTTCTTCCATACTTTTCTGAATCATATTACTTCAAATATTAGAATATGCAAGTATACATAAACACATAATTTCATACCATTTAATTTTTCAAAAAAAGTATTTTGACAACAATTTTATCAAAAAATTATAAACTAAAATGCGCAAAAATAAAGAATTCTTAGGATAAAAACGATTTTAAAATTTCCTCATTTTTCAATAAAAACTTTCGTATTGTTTCTTTTTTTTAATTCTTATAGTATTTAATCAGACGTAAAAAAACCATTTTGTAGAGAACGATCATCAAGTAAGAAAAAAAATTATTTACAAGCAAATTTTTTATTATAAAAATCATAACACTTACCTGATTTATAAGTCCGGAGAATTCCAAAATGATATGTTCTTTGTTTGAAAACTTTATTCTCAAATAATATATACATAGTTTATCTCTTCATTACTTTTAGGTAACATACCACACATCAAAATTTTATAATTGTAATAATCTCGATATGAATTTTAATATGTAGCTTAAAAACAGAATAGCTGAATTCTAGTTAAAATTCTTTCAAAACTAAAAAACACTTACCAAGAAAACGATAAAAAATTTATTTATAATCAGCACAAAAGATACTTTTTCAAGTAATTCGGATTATTCTTTATTGTTCTTTTCTGAATTATGTAGATACAGAAATATATACTATTCTATGAAGAAGAAGAATATTATTTAACTATTACAGTTCTGTATGGAATTCATAGGAACACATTTATTCATTGGAATGACGAAAGCAATGTTGACTTCATTTTAACTTGTAATGAATTGAAGACAGAAAAATTATTTTACCGCAATACACACATCTGTAACAGCAAGTGATCATGAAATCATGTTATGTTGTTGGTAATAGAAAGGTAAAAATTATTGAGAAGTTGTTCTTCAAATGCTTGGCGTATTCTGCTTCAATGTTTGGCATGTCCTGATTAGTTTTTTCAAGAAGTTTTACCTTTTCTTTAGCGAAATTTTGCTTCCTATTTGCTGCTAAGAAAATGGCGTCCGTCATTGCCAATGGTTATGTGGGAACTAATGCCCGATATTTACAGTCTCCCGCTAGATGGCGTACTCGCGTGTTGCGATTGCGAATAGGCATAAAAAATTGAAGATTAGTTTATCGTTTTATGTTATTAGTTTCAACTGAATTTATTAAGTTTAATTTAATCGTTTGGCTACTTGTTTTATTTTAATTTCTTAAAATGTTTAGATGTTTTTCTTAAAGGAATAATAATGACATTTTAGGTTCTAAGAAAAATCGTATAAACAAGTTGTGTTTCATTTAAATATTTAAGTTTATCTCTATTTTTTCTTGTTTTTAATTTTATTCCTTTATTGAACATAATACATATCTATTATTCCTTTGTTGAACATAATACATATCTATATTTGCGAACGCAACGACCTATAGGAGCTGTTGTTTGAGACAACTGAACAACACGATCATCAGTTGGACTGGAGATTTTTTCCGTGTAGCATGGTAACGTTCCTTCTTTATTGTGGCTTATTAAATTTAAAAAAAAAAAAAAAAAAAAAAAAAACGAAAAATGTTTGACATTATTTCGTACGCAAGTGAAAACAAAATGGAATCACTTTTTTTTGGGAAAGAATAACCAAAACACAGTGAAAAATATTTGTAAAAAATCTTATTAGAGTTAAGACCTAGCGCCTGAGGAATCAGACTAAATTTAATGATCTAATATGAAATGTCTATTTAAACATTAAATTTCATACATTTCTGAATCATATATTACTTACAAACATTAAAATATGCAAATAATATACAGAGACACATAATGTTAAAACTTTAACTTTGCAAAAAAAGTTCTTTGACAATAATTTTAATTAAAGTTTCAATAAAAAATCATTATTTGAAAACTAAAAATACCTAAAATAAAGAATGCTTATGATAAAATAAAAAGAATAAAAAAGATTCTAAAAATTCCTTATATTGAAATAAAAAATTTTCCCTTTTTTTTTTTATCTTCTTAATCATATGCAGAAAATCATTCAGTAGGTAGTGAATTATATTCAATGGGTATTGAATTTAGATAGAATTCGAAAAACAGTTTGGTGCAGTGCTAAATTTTTAGACGTAAGGTACAAATATTCAGAAACCGTTAGAAGATGTCAATGTGCAAAATATACAGAAAGCTTTATAAAGTATCAATGTGACAAATCAACAGAAATGTCAATGGGCTAAATAACCAGAAATTGATTAGTATGACTGTAAAATGGTAAGTTATTCGAATTTTTACCTCTTAAACAATATAATTTGCTATACAAAGTCGAAAATCTAGTCGAAATCAGTTTCTGAGGGGTACAAAAAACAATTCGAACTCTCTCATTTTTTATTTACCTTTTCACCGAGACTACTCAACTGATTTCGTTCAAACTTAGATTTTTTTTATGAAAAATTATAACGATTAAGGAACTATTACAATTTTTTAAATATAGGTATTCATTTTCTTTCTTTCAATACAAATACATAGTACTGAAACCTTTAATTTTCCTTTTTGACAGGTGATGAAATTCTGCAAGATTGGATGTTTCAGACAGGTAACAAAAGCAGAGTCCGGTATTCACTGTGGTTAGGTACAGATCGGTACTTAGAAAAAACAATGCAACTGTATATTCCGGCTGGAACATCATTTTATAGGATAATGGAAGTTGCAGCTAAACTGGATCCTATGTACAAGTAAAGCAATTATGAATTTTTTAACCATTTACCTCTGATTTAAATATTAGTAGTGCAGTGTACGCATGCGACAGTACTCATTAATAAGAATCTTATTAAGAATAGCCCATTAATTTAGCTTGAATCAATTTAGTGAATTTTTGAGCATATATTTCTTGTGACTTACATCTTTCTGGATTTTTGGACATTGTATTTTTGTGAATATTGATATTGAGTTTTGGAAATGAATTTTTGTGAATGATATCGTTGTGGATTTTAGAGAATGGTATTTTTTGCGAATAATACCGTTCTGGATTTCTGGACATTGTATTTTTGTGAATATTGATATTGAGTTTTGGAAATGAATTTTTGTGAATGATATCGTTGTGGATTTTAGAGAATGGTATTTTTTGCGAATAATACCGTTCTGGATTTCTGGACATTGTATTTTTGTAAACGATATTGATATAAAGTTTTGGGGATAAATATATTCTAAATGATATCGTTGTGAATTTTAGAGGAGGACCATTTTGGGAATGATATCGCTGTGAACGATAGGGGATGACAAATTATATTTAAAAATGATATAATTGTGGTATTTTAAAAATCGAATTTTTAAGATTTATATAGTTTGACACCAGCGATATCAACGGGGAGGGGATCAAAAATATCTAAAAAATTATATTGATCTACTCAAAAAATATTCAAACCATCTTAGATAAAAAGTATAACATTTTTTTTCGTTTTATAAGGTTTGAAAATACAACAAGATCCTCGAAGCCGTACGTGTACTCGGTAGCAAAAATCGAAGACGATCCTGAGAGTGGAAAATTCTGGTTCCTTTATTCCATCGACGCTTCAAATATAACTACACTTATAAATCAAAGTAAGCAATAGCTCTTATGCTTATAAATTTATGTAAGCAACGGTACTAATGTTTCCGAATAAAGTAAGCATTGGTACATAGTCATATATATCAAAGCAAACAATAGCTCATGTTCTTACGAACAAAGTAAGCAATAGTGTTAATATTACAAATCAAATTAAGTCCTGGCACTTGTTCTTATAGATATTTAATCAATAGCACTTGTGCTTATAAAAAACGAGCAACGGTAAACATGTTTACAAAACAACTGATTTTTTTAAATCAAATTGAGCAATAATACGCATGTTTAAATGATAAGGTAAACAATGCTACTAATTTAAATCAAAGTAACAATTTACAAGAAATGTTAACTTCAACTTATGTGACAGTAGGTATGGCTACTTCAGCACCCTTTAGCTAATGGTAGTGGAGCAAAATTACCATTTATAAGCGAAAAAAATAAAAAACTGACTTAGAATATCGCCCGCTTCAATTAATTAGCATATTTGAGGTTACCCCCTTGAACCATTAAGATTGAGCCCTAAAACGTGAAGATCCGATCATTAGATCAAAGGTGGTCCAGGTTTTTAATTTATTTATTTTTTCTTGCGCATTGTATACCTATTATCTACTTGATGCAAGTTCCAATGACGCTAACAACGAATAATAGAGGTCACCCGGTTTAATTATCTGTAACTAAAAATAGTGCCCAGTGCGCAAATGAAAAAATCAACCACATTGAACTACTCTTGATCTAATGTTCGGATTTAACGAAAATCAATTTCAGTAGTTCAAACTTTCTTTCCTAAATATGCTGATTAATTAGTACGGACAATATTTAAAGACAAAATGCATTTTCAAAAAATAAACATACACTTTTTCATAAGATTTGATTGGCTTAAAAACTTTCCGAGATACTATAAACTATGCAAAGATAAAAATAGGCATTAAGGTGCTTAAACTTTCAACCATTTTCCTGATTAAACTACTGTGGCAATATTTACCAGATTACGAAATCCATTGGGGGCATTTTTTTAAAAGTGAATTTTTTGTCTGATTCGTAGATTAATAAATTCGTAATTCGTAAATTAATCAACAAACAAATTTAAGGTTAGACCCTTGAATCATTAGGATAGAGTCTTCTACGAGAAAATTTGATCATTAGATGAAAAGTTATTTAAGGGGCTTCGTTTTTTATTTTGTGCATTGTGCCTATCAGTTCATTAGAGCTCTTTCAAACTACTCTAACAACAAATTATAGAGGTCTGCTGGTTTGATGAGGTAGTTCTATTATAGTAGTTCTATTGAATTTGAAACTAACGTAATAAAATACTTACTTTTATGCAATGAAAAAACTGAATAAAAAAACAGATTATTAATAATTAATTTATATTAAAAGGAATAGCGGTATTATCCTTTTGTTGCGCTGGAAATTTTCGGTTAAAAAAGAATCCAGAAACAAAGTAGCAACCAGTCGTATTCTAAAAGAAATTATGGAATAAATGCCTGGTTAAATAGAGCGATTCTCAACTCTAATGAATTATTTATTTCAGGTCCAGTTGAATACATGCCTAAAAACAACGAGCACATGGTTATGTGGTACAAAAAAGCACACTGGTCCATGGAATAGATCTCTCAGCCAAAAAACTAATTTTTCTCTCAAGAAGTTTGTATTAGACTCACCTCACAATTTGTTGGAAACTCCATGAACGGCGACATTTTTATGATTGTTGCAACACAAAAGATATTATGTAACATAAAAAAAAGTGAATAATTTTATAACTCGTCGTGAAAACATGAAATTTAAAGTAATTTTTATAACATGTTTACAGCATATTATACAGCATATTATAAAAATTTCAAAATTATATAACATTTTGTATAAATATTGTAAAGTAACCAATGTTTTAAACATGAGTGGCAATTGGAAACAAATTTTTTCTAACCAATTTTCAAAGTTAGTAACAAATCTTACTAACAGATGGCACTGTTTAGTGAAAAAGGAATGGAACAATCTATCAGTCTTTTCTGCTGCAATACAACTGAATTACTTGCGTATCTTGTACATCTATTAATCTTGTCCTCAGATTATGCCGCGTTGTTGCTGCACTATGTGGATTAAGAACGTTGTTTCGTAGCTTCTTTCTTTCTTTTTTTTGTATGAGCTGTACCACTAGTTCACGAGCTTTGTGGCTAAATTTGAAAATACTTTTCAAACAGCACATCATTTGTATATCTATGTTGAAATGCCTCTTGTATATACATTTTTGTTATGTATACTATATTTGTTTGAGTTGATGATGTTGTTAACTATATATTAAAATATATATATGTGCGTGCATGTTTACATAGTGTGTTTTACTTTAAGTATATACCAACGAAAGAGTAAGAATAAGAACTAGTTTCCTAAGCAAAACGCAGCAAGATATAGAATTCTCTGTTCTTGCAGGGAAGGGGCGCTAATGATTTTAAAAGACATTCTCAATATCAGAAATCATTGATGCCTCGTAATCTTTAAGATTTAGGATAGTACTTCTCTAAAATAACAGTTAGGGGACTACGTGGGGAACTTAAACAAAACAAAATATGTGTAAGTCTATTGATTAAAACATTTAGCTTATAATTTTAAAATAGAATATGTTACTATTTTGATTTGATTAATTTTACTCAGTATAATTGAAAGGTTCGTTGTTAAATAATGTCAAGCTACAACTGCTTGTTTTTTGTTTTTAAGTTTATTTTAAGACGCTTCTTTCCTCACCATCTTGGACTTTAATAGGTTAAAGTTTGATTTTCGTATTCTCAATTTTTCCCCCTTTGCAAACTTTTGAAATAACAAATTATTATTCGTTTCCCATTTCTGAAAAGGAACAATTATGTAGATTAGGAATTATTGATACTGTTTCTCCTGATCTATCATTATGTAGATAAGGAGTTATTTATGCTGTTTCTTTTTTATCTACTAATATGTATACTAGCTGAATACCAGTTCCTCGCATGGGGTGAATAGAAAAATAAATTAGTCAGTACTGAACATACACTAAAAGTCATACACAGATTTGACAGCACGATACAATGAGTTTAGTGAAAGAACCAGGTAAGTGACATATTAGGGGTATTTATGAATCAGTGAAAATAAAATAAAGTGTTTGCATCAACATGGGTATGTTTAGTGTTACAGAAATGTTTTTGCTTTCACTTTAATCTTAACATAACTAATTCACGTTAGATATTAGTATGCCTTCAGAATTATTATTTTTAAATTAGGTTAATAAAATAAGACTCAAAACTATTGGTCCCACCTTCTAAAAAATTGATAAATTTAATAATTCAGAGACCACTTTTTTTCTACTAATCCCAATCATAGCCTCTATGAAAATGTCACTTACCTGGCTTTTCAACTCAGTTTTCAATTAATAAACCTAAAACAATTTCAATTTTTTTATTATTTTTTTTTTATTATTTTTTGCTCTTTCCGGTTGCTTTACATTATCCTATATTAATATATTTGCTACTTATTGCATAACGCTTCAACATTGTAGTTTTGTGCGAAATACATTTATCAGTTTGCAGCAAATTAAAGCCAAAATCTTTAAAAAAAAAATAAATAAAAAAAAAATAATAAATAAATTTTTAAAGACCTTTATAAAGAGTTTGGAGCGTGACAATTTCTGTATCTGACAGAACTTTCATTTATTATTAAAATTATAAGTAAAGGTAGAAAAAAGTTCTTTTAATTCTAAGTCATTTAAATATTAACACGCTATCTTTGTTAACACTGGAAAAATATTTTCTCAAAACTACGGAAAACCCGTTGTAGAATTCTTATAAAACTGCACCAATTTATTAATACCAGTAGCATATATTACATAAATTTAACATCATAAGCTTATGGCAAACTTCTACGGTTCCACTAAATGAGTTTCCCATTGCTCTTTTCTTCATTAACTTTATTCATGAACTTTATTATTTTTTTTTGATTAATACATGTTACCAATATTAATTAAGCATTAGGCTAGGGAATGGAGCGTTCGCATTCTAATTGGGAGAACCGAGTTCGAATCCCAGCAATGGATGGTCGAAGCAATTCCACACCCGGCTCGCACCGACCACAGTGCTGACGTAAAATATCCTCAGTGGTAGATGGATCATGGGTTAGAGTCCCCTTGCTTTCAGGCTAACAGTGGGAGTTTTTCGTGGTTTTCCGCTCCACGAAACGCAAATGCTGGTTATTTTCATTAAAAAATAAAAACCTCCACGAAGGAAAACTTTTCCCAGTACTTGATCGAGGAGTTCTTCTGTCTTCTGGATTGGGTTCAAAATTACGAGGCTACGGAGTTGAAAATAAATTGTCGTTAACCCGAAAAATTGGGTCGGCTGCACAACGACGGTTATAAAATAAAATACATATTATCAACATCAATTAAGCATCATTATCGTCAATAATTGCTTGACAATACGGTTTCTCTAAGCGAATAAGTGCATTTATTCCATTAATTTTGTCTCTTAGTACATAGTTTATTTCGTTTTTTTCAATATGTATATATTATCAAAATTAATAAACAATCATTGATGTCAATAATAGTATGGCGATTTTTCACGTTTCTCCATAGCGAATCAGTGCCATTTTTTTTTCATAAATTTTGCCTTAGAATGCATTGCTAATTTTTTCCATTTCAGTTGTTGATTTTTAATTGCTTAATTTTAGAGAAGCACATTTCAAATAAATAAGACTAAACAAACAAGCTTAAGCAATAAACTTTTTTTATAAAATAGAGTAATAAGCTTGAAAATATCACGAATGTTATCTTTAAAATATTTAAAAAAAAAACTGAATCACTTATAGTCAAATTTAAAACAACCAAAAAATTTCGTTTTGTTTTTCTCTCATCCCGCTCGAACGATTTGACGTAGACTGTTCTAATGTCATCAGCGACCTTCCTCGTATTTTGAACTATCTGTATGCCAAATTTCCTTGCTTTCGGTAGGGTGGTTTCAGAGTCTATAAAGTATACACACCACAACCGTCTTAATAGCATGCAGGGCCCCCGGGCACAAAAATATTTTAGACCCCTATAACCTATCATGTTTCCAAACGAACTAAAAAACTTCACATATATAAAATAAATCATTTTTAAGATATGATGTAATAATTTTAACAATTTTAAACACATTTTGATAACCCCCCAAAACTAAAAAAAAAAAGCATTTTTAAACTATATATAATTTTTAAAACAATTGAGATGCTAACCAGGTGTAATCCTCACATAATAAAATAATTTTCAAAATCATGGAAGTTAATTAAATTAAATAAAATAAGCATAAAGGTATAACAAATTAATAAATTCCAAAGGTATGGATTATTTTGTGAAACTAAACAGTTATTAAAACTTAAAACATCTTTCAATGCCCAAATACCAAAAATTTTCATTGGAACGAAGAAAAATAGATTTCAGTTGCCTTTCTTAAGTTTTATTGTTGATAAACTATTCAAATTATTGGAGTTTGCATGATAATAAATCACTATTTGCAGAAAAAAATGCACACTTGATATAACAGAATATATATATTTTAAAAATTATATAAGACGATGTTGTTTATTCTTTAAACTCAATTTATAAAGAGTAAGAGTCTCAAGGGCCCCTTGAGTGCTTGGGGCCCCCGGACACTGCGAGGGTGTGCCCATGCGTAAAGACGGTACTGCTCGACATTTCGACTTTCTTAAATTTTTTTTAATTATTATTCCAAAAAGTGTTCTTTAACAAAGAAAGATGCTCGATTTTATACACAGAACACCTTATGCATGATAGACTACCTAAAATAATGCAATAGGAGTCGAAAAATAACAAATAAACTGATTTTCCTGGATTTTTCCAGTTTTTTCCCTATTTCCTAATTAAAAAAAAATCTCCAACTTGCAAGATCCTCCAGAATATCGAAAAACACATTTAAAAAATAATATAATGTAAAATAAATATAAGAAAAAAATAATAAATTTTTTTGAAAAAGTGTCCGCAGCTGGGATTCGAACCCCCGACTCCTCCCTCCAGCCTCCACTTGCCAGTCAGGTGTTCTACCACCAGACCAAGGCGGTACGGAAAGAAAGAAACAGTTTCGCATCAAAAGCCTTTTCTCGGTTACGTATGCAATAGACATTTACGGCCCCACTGGGGTCTTCCTAATTAAAATATAAAAATTTCCTTCGGCAGGCTTGATTGGACCACAGAGGCCTACCCTGGGACCGAGTTTGAAATTTATAACTTAATATTAAAGTGAGCTAGGAGATCTCGAAGCCTGAACCTTATTTTCCACATTTTGACTTTTTTTAATTTTTTTTATATTTTTATTCAAAAAAGGGTTCTTTAACAAAGAAAGATGCTTGATTTTATACACAGAACACCTTATGCATGATAGACTACCTAAAATGTTGCAAAAGGAGTCGAAAAATAACAAATAAACTGATTTTCCTATATTTTCCAGTTTTTTCCCATTTTCCTGATAAAAAAAAAATTTGGTACATACAGGACCCTCCCGAATATCGAAAAACACATCTAAAAAATAATATAATGTAAAAAAAAGAAAAGAAAGAAAAAAAAAGAAATCCCAGCTGCGGACACTTTTCAAAAAAAGATTTTTTTTTCTTTCTTTTGTTTATTTTACATTATATTATTTTTTAGATGTGTTTTTCGATATTCAAGAGGGTCTTGCATGTTGGAGATTTTTTTTTTAATTAGGAAAATTGGAAAAAACTGGAAAAAGCTAGGAAAATCAGCTTATTTTTTATTTTTCGACTCCTTTTGCAATATTTTAGGTAGTCTATCATGCATAAGGTGTTCCGTGTATAAAATCGAGCATCTTTCTTTGTTAAAGAAAACTCTTTGGAATAATAATAAAATAAAATTAAAAGTCGAAATGTCGAGAATAAGGTTCAGGCTTCGAGACCTCCTAGCTCCCTTCAATATTAAGCTATAATTTTCAAACTCGGTCCCAAGGTAGGCCTCTATGGTCCAATCAAGCCTGAAGAAGGATATTTTTAAATTTTATTTAGGAGGGCCCCAGTTGGGCCCTAAAGGTCTATTGCATAGGTAACCGAGAAAGGGCTTTTGAAGCGAAATTGTTTCTTTCTTTCCGTACCGCCGTGGTCTGGTGGTAGGACACCTGACTGGCAAATGGGGGCTGGAGGGAGGGGTCGGGGTTTCGAATCCCAGCTAAGGACACTTTTTCAAAAAAATTTATTTTTTTCTTTCTTTTGTTTAATTTTTATTATATTATTTTTTAGATGTGTTTTTCGATATTCCGGAGGGTCTTGCATGTTGGAGACTTTTTTTTTAAATTTGGAAAATGGGAAAAAACTGGAAAAATCCAGGAAACACTTAAAAAATAATATAATGTAAAAGAAACAAGAGAAAGAAAAAAAGAACTTTTTTTGAAAAAGTTTCCGCATCTGGTATTTGAACCCCCGACTCTTCGCTCCAGCCTCCACTTGCCAGTCAGGTGTCCTACCACCAGACCAAGGCGGTACGGAAAGAAAAAAACAATTTTGCCTCAAAAGCCCTTTCTCGGTTACCTATGCAATAGACCTTTAGGGCCCCACTAGGGCCCTCCTAATTAACATATAAAAATTTCCTTCAGCAGGTATGATTTTTCGACTCCTTTTGCAATATTTTAGGTAGTCTATCATGCATAAGGTGTTCCGTGTATAAAATCGAGCATCTTTCTTTGTTAAAGAACACATTTTGGAATAATAATAAAATAAAATAAAAAGACGAAATGTCGAGAACAAGGTTCAGGCTACGAGACCTCTTAGCTCCCTTTAATATTAAGTTATAATTTTCAAACTCGGTCCCAAAGTAGGCCTCTATGGTACAATCATGCCAGCCAAAGGAAATTTTTATATGTTAATTAGGAGGACCCCAGTGGGCCCTAAAGGTCTATTGCATAGGTAACCGAGAAAGGGCTTTTGAAATGAAATTGTTTCTTTCTTTCCATACCGCCTTGGTCTGGTGGTAGGACACCTGACTGGCAAGTGGAGGCTGTAGGAAGGGGTCAGGGGTTCGAATCCCAGCTGCAGACACTTTTTCAAAAATATTTCTTTTTTTTCTTTCTTTTATTTATTTTACATTTTATTATTTTTTAGATGTGTTTTTGGATATTCTGAAGGGTCCGGCATGTAGGAATTTTTTTTTAATAAGGAAAATGGGAAAAAACTGGAAAATCTAGGAAAATCAGTTAATTTGTTATTTTTCGACTCCTTTTGCAACTTTTTAGGTAGTCTATCATGCATAAGGTGCTCTATGTATAAAATCGAGCATCTTTCTTTGTTAAAGAACACTTTTTGGAATGATAATTTAAAAAAATTTTAAAAAAGTCGAAATGTCGAGAGTAAGTCTCAGGCTTCGAGACCTCCTAGCTCCCTTCAATATTAAGCTATAATTTTCAAACTCGGTCCCAAGGTAGGCCTCTATGGTCCAATCAAGCCTGAAGAAGGATATTTTTATATTTTATTTAGGAGGGCCCCAGTTGGGCCCTAAAGGTCTATTGCATAGGTAACCGAGAAAGGGCTTTTGAAGCGAAATTGTTTCTTTCTTTCCGTACCGCCTTGGTCTGGTGGTAGGACACCTGACTGGCAAGTGGAGGCTGGAGGGAAGGGTCGGGGGTTCGAATACCAGATGCGGACACTTTTTCAAAAAAAGTTCTTTTTTTTTTCTTTTGTTTCTTTTACATTATATTATTTTTTAAGTGTTTTTCGATATTCTAGAGGATCTTGCATGTTGGAGAATTTTTTTTTTAATTAGGAAAATTGGAAGAAACTGGAAAAATCTAGGAAAATCAGTTTATTTGTTATTTTTCGACTCCTTTTGCAAAATTTTACAGTCTATCATGCATAAGGTGTTCTGTGTATAAAATCGAGCATCTTTCTTTGCTAAAGAACACATTTTGGAATAATAATAAAATAAAATAAAAAGACGAAATGTCGAGAACAAGGTTCAGGCTACGAGACCTCTTAGCTCCCTTTAATATTAAGTTATAATTTTCAAACTCGGTCCCAAAGTAGGCCTCTATGGTACAATCATGCCAGCCAAAGGAAATTTTTATATGTTAATTAGGAGGACCCCAGTGGGCCCTAAAGGTCTATTGCATAGGTAACCGAGAAAGGGCTTTTGAAATGAAATTGTTTCTTTCTTTCCATACCGCCTTGGTCTGGTGGTAGGACACCTGACTGGCAAGTGGAGGCTGTAGGAAGGGGTCAGGGGTTCGAATCCCAGCTGCAGACACTTTTTCAAAAATATTTCTTTTTTTTCTTTCTTTTATTTATTTTACATTTTATTATTTTTTAGATGTGTTTTTGGATATTCTGAAGGGTCCGGCATGTAGGAATTTTTTTTTAATAAGGAAAATGGGAAAAAACTGGAAAATCTAGGAAAATCAGTTAATTTGTTATTTTTCGACTCCTTTTGCAACTTTTTAGGTAGTCTATCATGCATAAGGTGCTCTATGTATAAAATCGAGCATCTTTCTTTGTTAAAGAACACTTTTTGGAATGATAATTTAAAAAAATTTTAAAAAAGTCGAAATGTCGAGAGTAAGTCTCAGGCTTCGAGACCTCCTAGCTCCCTTCAATATTAAGCTATAATTTTCAAACTCGGTCCCAAGGTAGGCCTCTATGGTCCAATCAAGCCTGAAGAAGGATATTTTTATATTTTATTTAGGAGGGCCCCAGTTGGGCCCTAAAGGTCTATTGCATAGGTAACCGAGAAAGGGCTTTTGAAGCGAAATTGTTTCTTTCTTTCCGTACCGCCTTGGTCTGGTGGTAGGACACCTGACTGGCAAGTGGAGGCTGAAGGGAGGGGTCGGGAGTTCGAATCCCAGCTGTGTACACTTTTTCAAAAAAATTTCTTTTTTTTCTTTCTTTTATTTATTTTACATTATATTATTTTTGAGATGATTTTTTGGATATTCTGAAGGGTCCTGCGTGTAGGAATTTTTTTTAATAAGGAAAATGGGAAAAAACTGGAAAATCTAGGAAAATCAGTTTATTTGTAATTTTTCGACTCCTTTTGCAATATTTTAGGTAGTCTATCATGCATAAGGTGTTCTGTGTATAAAATCGAGCATCTTTCTTTGTTAAAGAACACTTTTTGGAATAATAATTAAATAAAATAAAAAGTCGAAATGTCGAGAATAAAATTCAGGCTTCGAGACCTCCTAGCTCCCTTTAATATTAAGTTATAGTTTTCAAACTCGGTCCCAAGGTAGGCTTCTTTGGTTGTATCATGCCTGCTGAAGGAAATTTTTATATGTTAATAAGGAGGGCCCCAGTGGGGCTCTAAAGGTCTATTGTATAGGTAACCGAGAAAGGGCTTTTGAAGCGAAAGTGTTTCTTTCTTTCCGTTCCGCCTTGGTCAGGTGGTAGGACACCTGAATGGCAAAAGGAGGCCGGAGGGAGGGGTCGGGTGTTCGAATCCCAGCTGCGGACACTTTTTAAAAAAATTTTCATTTTTTCTTTCTTTTGTTTATTTTACTTTATATTATTTTTTAGATGTGTTTTTCGATATTCTGGAGGGTCTTGCATGTTGGAGATTTTTTTTTTAATTAGGAAAACGGGAAAAAACTGAAAAAATCTAGGAAAATCAGCTTATTTGTTATTTTTCGACTCCTTTTGCAAAATTTTAGGTAGTCTATCATGCATAAGGTGTTCTGTGTATAAAATCGAGCATCTTTCTTTGCTAAAGAACACATTTTGGAATAATAATAAAATAAAATAAAAAGACGAAATGTCGAGAACAAGGTTCAGGCTACGAGACCTCTTAGCTCCCTTTAATATTAAGTTATAATTTTCAAACTCGGTCCCAAAGTAGGCCTCTATGGTACAATCATGCCAGCCAAAGGAAATTTTTATATGTTAATTAGGAGGACCCCAGTGGGCCCTAAAGGTCTATTGCATAGGTAACCGAGAAAGGGCTTTTGAAATGAAATTGTTTCTTTCTTTCCATACCGCCTTGGTCTGGTGGTAGGACACCTGACTGGCAAGTGGAGGCTGTAGGAAGGGGTCAGGGGTTCGAATCCCAGCTGCAGACACTTTTTCAAAAATATTTCTTTTTTTTCTTTCTTTTATTTATTTTACATTTTATTATTTTTTAGATGTGTTTTTGGATATTCTGAAGGGTCCGGCATGTAGGAATTTTTTTTTAATAAGGAAAATGGGAAAAAACTGGAAAATCTAGGAAAATCAGTTAATTTGTTATTTTTCGACTCCTTTTGCAACTTTTTAGGTAGTCTATCATGCATAAGGTGCTCTATGTATAAAATCGAGCATCTTTCTTTGTTAAAGAACACTTTTTGGAATGATAATTTAAAAAAATTTTAAAAAAGTCGAAATGTCGAGAGTAAGTCTCAGGCTTCGAGACCTCCTAGCTCCCTTCAATATTAAGCTATAATTTTCAAACTCGGTCCCAAGGTAGGCCTCTATGGTCCAATCAAGCCTGAAGAAGGATATTTTTATATTTTATTTAGGAGGGCCCCAGTTGGGCCCTAAAGGTCTATTGCATAGGTAACCGAGAAAGGGCTTTTGAAGCGAAATTGTTTCTTTCTTTCCGTACCGCCTTGGTCTGGTGGTAGGACACCTGACTGGCAAGTGGAGGCTGAAGGGAGGGGTCGGGAGTTCGAATCCCAGCTGTGTACACTTTTTCAAAAAAATTTCTTTTTTTTCTTTCTTTTATTTATTTTACATTATATTATTTTTGAGATGATTTTTTGGATATTCTGAAGGGTCCTGCGTGTAGGAATTTTTTTTAATAAGGAAAATGGGAAAAAACTGGAAAATCTAGGAAAATCAGTTTATTTGTAATTTTTCGACTCCTTTTGCAATATTTTAGGTAGTCTATCATGCATAAGGTGTTCTGTGTATAAAATCGAGCATCTTTCTTTGTTAAAGAACACTTTTTGGAATAATAATTAAATAAAATAAAAAGTCGAAATGTCGAGAATAAAATTCAGGCTTCGAGACCTCCTAGCTCCCTTTAATATTAAGTTATAGTTTTCAAACTCGGTCCCAAGGTAGGCTTCTTTGGTTGTATCATGCCTGCTGAAGGAAATTTTTATATGTTAATAAGGAGGGCCCCAGTGGGGCTCTAAAGGTCTATTGTATAGGTAACCGAGAAAGGGCTTTTGAAGCGAAAGTGTTTCTTTCTTTCCGTTCCGCCTTGGTCAGGTGGTAGGACACCTGAATGGCAAAAGGAGGCCGGAGGGAGGGGTCGGGTGTTCGAATCCCAGCTGCGGACACTTTTTAAAAAAATTTTCATTTTTTCTTTCTTTTGTTTATTTTACTTTATATTATTTTTTAGATGTGTTTTTCGATATTCTGGAGGGTCTTGCATGTTGGAGATTTTTTTTTTAATTAGGAAAACGGGAAAAAACTGAAAAAATCTAGGAAAATCAGCTTATTTGTTATTTTTCGACTCCTTTTGCAAAATTTTAGGTAGTCTATCATGCATAAGGTGTTCTGTGTATAAAATCGAGCATCTTTCTTTGCTAAAGAACACATTTTGGAATAATAATAAAATAAAATAAAAAGACGAAATGTCGAGAACAAGGTTCAGGCTACGAGACCTCTTAGCTCCCTTTAATATTAAGTTATAATTTTCAAACTCGGTCCCAAAGTAGGCCTCTATGGTACAATCATGCCAGCCAAAGGAAATTTTTATATGTTAATTAGGAGGACCCCAGTGGGCCCTAAAGGTCTATTGCATAGGTAACCGAGAAAGGGCTTTTGAAATGAAATTGTTTCTTTCTTTCCATACCGCCTTGGTCTGGTGGTAGGACACCTGACTGGCAAGTGGAGGCTGTAGGAAGGGGTCAGGGGTTCGAATCCCAGCTGCAGACACTTTTTCAAAAATATTTCTTTTTTTTCTTTCTTTTATTTATTTTACATTTTATTATTTTTTAGATGTGTTTTTGGATATTCTGAAGGGTCCGGCATGTAGGAATTTTTTTTTAATAAGGAAAATGGGAAAAAACTGGAAAATCTAGGAAAATCAGTTAATTTGTTATTTTTCGACTCCTTTTGCAACTTTTTAGGTAGTCTATCATGCATAAGGTGCTCTATGTATAAAATCGAGCATCTTTCTTTGTTAAAGAACACTTTTTGGAATGATAATTTAAAAAAATTTTAAAAAAGTCGAAATGTCGAGAGTAAGTCTCAGGCTTCGAGACCTCCTAGCTCCCTTCAATATTAAGCTATAATTTTCAAACTCGGTCCCAAGGTAGGCCTCTATGGTCCAATCAAGCCTGAAGAAGGATATTTTTATATTTTATTTAGGAGGGCCCCAGTTGGGCCCTAAAGGTCTATTGCATAGGTAACCGAGAAAGGGCTTTTGAAGCGAAATTGTTTCTTTCTTTCCGTACCGCCTTGGTCTGGTGGTAGGACACCTGACTGGCAAGTGGAGGCTGAAGGGAGGGGTCGGGAGTTCGAATCCCAGCTGTGTACACTTTTTCAAAAAAATTTCTTTTTTTTCTTTCTTTTATTTATTTTACATTATATTATTTTTGAGATGATTTTTTGGATATTCTGAAGGGTCCTGCGTGTAGGAATTTTTTTTAATAAGGAAAATGGGAAAAAACTGGAAAATCTAGGAAAATCAGTTTATTTGTAATTTTTCGACTCCTTTTGCAATATTTTAGGTAGTCTATCATGCATAAGGTGTTCTGTGTATAAAATCGAGCATCTTTCTTTGTTAAAGAACACTTTTTGGAATAATAATTAAATAAAATAAAAAGTCGAAATGTCGAGAATAAAATTCAGGCTTCGAGACCTCCTAGCTCCCTTTAATATTAAGTTATAGTTTTCAAACTCGGTCCCAAGGTAGGCTTCTTTGGTTGTATCATGCCTGCTGAAGGAAATTTTTATATGTTAATAAGGAGGGCCCCAGTGGGGCTCTAAAGGTCTATTGTATAGGTAACCGAGAAAGGGCTTTTGAAGCGAAAGTGTTTCTTTCTTTCCGTTCCGCCTTGGTCAGGTGGTAGGACACCTGAATGGCAAAAGGAGGCCGGAGGGAGGGGTCGGGTGTTCGAATCCCAGCTGCGGACACTTTTTAAAAAAATTTTCATTTTTTCTTTCTTTTGTTTATTTTACTTTATATTATTTTTTAGATGTGTTTTTCGATATTCTGGAGGGTCTTGCATGTTGGAGATTTTTTTTTTAATTAGGAAAACGGGAAAAAACTGAAAAAATCTAGGAAAATCAGCTTATTTGTTATTTTTCGACTCCTTTTGCAAAATTTTAGGTAGTCTATCATGCATAAGGTGTTCTGTGTATAAAATCGAGCATCTTTCTTTGCTAAAGAACACATTTTGGAATAATAATAAAATAAAATAAAAAGACGAAATGTCGAGAACAAGGTTCAGGCTACGAGACCTCTTAGCTCCCTTTAATATTAAGTTATAATTTTCAAACTCGGTCCCAAAGTAGGCCTCTATGGTACAATCATGCCAGCCGAAGGAAATTTTTATATGTTAATTAGGAGGACCCCAGTGGGCCCTAAAGGTCTATTGCATAGGTAACCGAGAAAGGGCTTTTGAAATGAAATTGTTTCTTTCTTTCCATACCGCCTTGGTCTGGTGGTAGGACACCTGACTGGCAAGTGGAGGCTGTAGGAAGGGGTCAGGGGTTCGAATCCCAGCTGCAGACACTTTTTCAAAAATATTTCTTTTTTTTCTTTCTTTTATTTATTTTACATTTTATTATTTTTTAGATGTGTTTTTGGATATTCTGAAGGGTCCGGCATGTAGGAATTTTTTTTTAATAAGGAAAATGGGAAAAAACTGGAAAATCTAGGAAAATCAGTTAATTTGTTATTTTTCGACTCCTTTTGCAACTTTTTAGGTAGTCTATCATGCATAAGGTGCTCTATGTATAAAATCGAGCATCTTTCTTTGTTAAAGAACACTTTTTGGAATGATAATTTAAAAAAATTTTAAAAAAGTCGAAATGTCGAGAGTAAGTCTCAGGCTTCGAGACCTCCTAGCTCCCTTCAATATTAAGCTATAATTTTCAAACTCGGTCCCAAGGTAGGCCTCTATGGTCCAATCAAGCCTGAAGAAGGATATTTTTATATTTTATTTAGGAGGGCCCCAGTTGGGCCCTAAAGGTCTATTGCATAGGTAACCGAGAAAGGGCTTTTGAAGCGAAATTGTTTCTTTCTTTCCGTACCGCCTTGGTCTGGTGGTAGGACACCTGACTGGCAAGTGGAGGCTGAAGGGAGGGGTCGGGAGTTCGAATCCCAGCTGTGTACACTTTTTCAAAAAAATTTCTTTTTTTTCTTTCTTTTATTTATTTTACATTATATTATTTTTGAGATGATTTTTTGGATATTCTGAAGGGTCCTGCGTGTAGGAATTTTTTTTAATAAGGAAAATGGGAAAAAACTGGAAAATCTAGGAAAATCAGTTTATTTGTAATTTTTCGACTCCTTTTGCAATATTTTAGGTAGTCTATCATGCATAAGGTGTTCTGTGTATAAAATCGAGCATCTTTCTTTGTTAAAGAACACTTTTTGGAATAATAATTAAATAAAATAAAAAGTCGAAATGTCGAGAATAAAATTCAGGCTTCGAGACCTCCTAGCTCCCTTTAATATTAAGTTATAGTTTTCAAACTCGGTCCCAAGGTAGGCTTCTTTGGTTGTATCATGCCTGCTGAAGGAAATTTTTATATGTTAATAAGGAGGGCCCCAGTGGGGCTCTAAAGGTCTATTGTATAGGTAACCGAGAAAGGGCTTTTGAAGCGAAAGTGTTTCTTTCTTTCCGTTCCGCCTTGGTCAGGTGGTAGGACACCTGAATGGCAAAAGGAGGCCGGAGGGAGGGGTCGGGTGTTCGAATCCCAGCTGCGGACACTTTTTAAAAAAATTTTCATTTTTTCTTTCTTTTGTTTATTTTACTTTATATTATTTTTTAGATGTGTTTTTCGATATTCTGGAGGGTCTTGCATGTTGGAGATTTTTTTTTTAATTAGGAAAACGGGAAAAAACTGAAAAAATCTAGGAAAATCAGTTTATTTGTTATTTTTCGACTCCTTTTGCAAAATTTTAGGTAGTCTATCATGCATAAGGTGTTCTGTGTATAAAATCGAGCATCTTTCTTTGCTAAAGAACACATTTTGGAATAATAATAAAATAAAATAAAAAGTCGAAATGTCGAGAACAAGGTTCAGGCTACGAGACCTCCTAGCTCCCTTTAATATTAAGTTATAATTTTCAAACTCGGTCCCAAAGTACGCCTCTATGGTACAATCATGCCAGCCGAAGGAAATTTTTATATGTTAATTAGGAGGACCCCAGTGGGCCCTAAAGGTCTATTGCATAGGTAACCGAGAAAGGGCTTTTGAAATGAAATTGTTTCTTTCTTTCCATACCGCCTTGGTCTGGTGGTAGGACACCTGACTGGCAAGTGGAGGCTGTAGGAAGGGGTCAGGGGTTCGAATCCCAGCTGCAGGCACTTTTTCAAAAATATTTCTTTTTTTTCTTTCTTTTATTTATTTTACATTTTATTATTTTTTAGATGTGTTTTTGGATATTCTGAAGGGTCCGGCATGTAGGAATTTTTTTTTAATAAGGAAAATGGGAAAAAACTGGAAAATCTAGGAAAATCAGTTAATTTGTTATTTTTCGACTCCTTTTGCAACTTTTTAGGTAGTCTATCATGCATAAGGTGCTCTATGTATAAAATCGAGCATCTTTCTTTGTTAAAGAACACTTTTTGGAATGATAATTTAAAAAAATTTTAAAAAAGTCGAAATGTCGAGAGTAAGTCTCAGGCTTCGAGACCTCCTAGCTCCCTTTAATATTAAGTTATAGTTTTCAAACTCGGTCCCAAGGTAGGCCTCTTTGGTTGTATCATGCCTGCTGAAAGAAATTTTTATATGTTAATAAGGAGGGCCCCAGTGGGGCCCTAAAGGTCTATTGTATAAGTAACCGAGAAAGGGCATTTGAAGCGAAAGTGTTTCTTTCTTTCCGTAACGCCTTGGCCTGGTGGTAGGACACCTGACTGGCAAGTGGAGGCCGGAGGGAGAGGGAGTGGGTTCAAATCCCAGCTGCGGACACATTTTTAAAAAAATTTCATTTTTTCTTTCTTTTGTTTATTTTACTTTATATTATTTTTTAGATGTGTTTTTCGATATTCTGAAGGGTCTTGCATGTTGGAGATTTTTTTTTTAATTAGGAAAATGGGAAAAAACTGGAAAAATCTAGGAAAATCAGTTTATTTGTTATTTTTCGACTCCTTTTGCAAAATTTTAGGTAGTCTATCATGCATAAGGTGTTCTGTGTATAAAATCGAGCATCTTTCTTCGTTAAAGAACATTTTTTGGAATAATAATAAAATAAAATAAAAAGTCGAAATGTCGAGAATAAAATTCAGGCTTCGAGACCTCCTAGCTCCCTTTAATATTAAGTTATAATTTTAAAACTCGGTCTATTGTATAGGTAACCGAGAAAGGGATTTTGAAGCGAAAGTGTTTCTTTCTTTCCGTACCGCCTTGGTCAGGTGGTAGGACACCTGAATGGCAAAAGGAGGCCGGAGGGAGGGGTCGGGGGTTCGAATCCCAGCTGCGGACACTTTTTAAAAAAATTTTCATTTTTTCTTTCTTTTGTTTATTTTACTTTATATTATTTTTTAGATGTGTTTTTCGATATTCTGGAGGGTCTTGCATGTTGGAGATTTTTTTTTTAATTAGGAAAATGGGAAAAAACTGAAAAAATCTAGGAAAATCAGTTTATTTGTTATTTTTCGACTCCTTTTGCAAAATGTTAGGTAGTCTATCATGCATAAGGTGTTCTGTGTATAAAATCGAGCATCTTTCTTTGTTAAAGAACACTTTTAGGAATTATAATAAAATAAAATAAAAAGTCAAAATGTCGAGAATAAGGTTCAGGCTTCGAGACCTCTTAGCTCCCTTTAATATTAAGTGATAATTTTCAAACTCGGTCCCAAGGTAGGCCTCTTTGGTCCAATCATGCCTGCTGAAGGAAATTTTTATATGTTAATTAGGAAGGTCCCAGTGGTGCCCTAAATGTCTATTGTATAGGTAACCGAGAAAGGGCTTTTCAAGCGAAATTGTTTCTTTCTGTCCGTACCGCCTTGGTCCGGTGGAAGACAACCTGACTGGCAAGTCAAGGCTGGGGGGATGGGTCGGGGGTTCGAATCCCAGCTGCGGACACTTTTTCAAAGAAATTTCTTTTTTGTCTTTCTTTTGTTTATTTTACATTATATTATTTTTTAGATGTGTTTTTCGATATTCTGGAGGTTCCTGCATGTAGGAATTTTTTTTTTAAATAGTAAAATGGGAAAAAACTGGAAAAATCTAGGAAAATCAGTTTATTTGTTATTTTTCGACTCCTTTTGCAACATTTTAGGTAGTCTATCATGCATAAGGTGTTCTGTGATTAAAATCGAGCATCTTTCTTTGTTAAAGAACACTTTTTGGAATAATAATAAAATAAAATAAAAAGTCGAAATGTCGAGAATAAAATTCAGGCTTCGAGACCTCCTAGCTCCCTTTAATATTAAGTTATAATTTTAAAACTCGGTCCCAAGGTAGGCCTCTTTGGTCCAATCATGCCTGCTGAAGGAAATTTTTATATGTTAATTAGGAGGGCCCCGTTGGGGCCCTAAAAGTCTATTGTATAGGTAACCGAGAAAGGGATTTTGAAGCGAAAGTGTTTCTTTCTTTCCGTACCGCCTTGGTCAGGTGGTAGGACACCTGAATGGCAAAAGGAGGCCGGAGGGAGGGGTCGGGGGTTCGAATCCCAGCTGCGGACACTTTTTAAAAAAATTTTCATTTTTTCTTTCTTTTGTTTATTTTACTTTATATTATTTTTTAGATGTGTTTTTCGATATTCTGGAGGGTCTTGCATGTTGGAGATTTTTTTTTTAATTAGGAAAATGGGAAAAAACTGAAAAAATCTAGGAAAATCAGTTTATTTGTTATTTTTCGACTCCTTTTGCAAAATTTTAGGTAGTCTATCATGCATAAGGTGTTCTGTGTATAAAATCGAGCATCTTTCTTTGTTAAAGAAAACTTTTTGGAATAATAATAAAATAAAATAAAAAGTCAAAATGTCGAGAATAAGGTTCAGGCTTCGAGACCTCTTAGCTCCCTTTAATATTAAGTGATAATTTTTAAACTCGGTCCCAAGGTAGGCCTCTTTGTTCCAATCATGCCTGCTGAAGGAAATTTTTATATGTTAATTAGGAAGGTCCCGGTGGGGCCCTAAATGTCTATTGTATAGGTAACCGAGAAAGGGATTTTGAAGCGAAAGTGTTTCTTTCTTTCCGTACCGCCTTGGTCCGGTGGAAGACATCCTGACTGGCAAGTCAAGGCTGGGGGGATTTGTCGCGGGTTCGAATCCCAGCTGCGGACACTTATTCAAAAAAATTTCTTTTTTTTCTTTCTTTTGTTTATTTTACATTATATTATTTTTTAGATGTATTTTTCGATATTCTGAAGGGTCCTGCATGTAGGAATTTTTTTTTTAAATAGTAAAATCTGAAAAAACTGGAAAAATCTAGAAAAATCAGTTTATTTGTTATTTTTCGACTCCTTTTGCAAAATTTTAGGTAGTCTATCATGCATAAGGTGTTCTGTGTATAAAATCGAGCATCTTTCTTTGTTAAAGAACACTTTTTGGAATAATAATAAAATAAAATAAAAAGTCGAAATGTCGAGAATAAAATTCAGGCTTCGAGACCTCCTAGCTCCCTTTAATATTAAGTTATAATTTTCAAACTCGGTCCCAAAGTAGGCCTCTATGGTACAATCATGCCAGCTGAAGAAAATTTTTATATGTTAATTAGGAGGACCCCAGTGGGGCCCTAAAGGTCTATTGCATAGGTAACAGAGAAAGGGCTTTTGAAGCGAAATTGTTTATTTCTTTCCGTACCGCCTTGGTCTGGTGGTAGGACACCTGACTGGCAAGTGGAGGCTGGAGGGAAGGGTCGGGGGTTCGAATCCCAGCTGCGGACACTTTTTAAAAAAATTTTCATTTTTTCTTTCTTTTGTTTATTTTACTTTATATTATTTTTTAGATGTGTTTTTCGATATTCTGGAGGGTCTTGCATGTTGGAGATTTTTTTTTTAATTAGGAAAATGGGAAAAAACTGAAAAAATCTAGGAAAATCAGTTTATTTGTTATTTTTCGACTCCTTTTGCAAAATTTTAGGTAGTCTATCATGCATAAGGTGTTCTGTGTATAAAATCGAGCATCTTTCTTTGTTAAAGAACACTTTTTGGAATAATAATAAAATAAAATAAAAAGTCAAAATGCCGAGAATAAGGTTCAGGCTTCGAGACCTCTTAGCTCCCTTTAATATTAAGTGATAATTTTTAAACTCGGTCCCAAGGTAGGCCTCTTTGGTCCAATCATGCCTGCTGAAGGAAATTTTTATATGTTAATTAGGAAGGTCCCGGTGGGGCCCTAAATGTCTATTGTATAGGTAACCGAGAAAGGGATTTTGAAGCGAAAGTGTTTCTTTCTTTCCGTACCACCTTGGTCCGGTGGAAGACAACCTGACTGTCAAGTCAAGGCTGGGGGGATTGGTCGGGTGTTCGAATCCCAGCTGCGGACACTTATTCAAAAAAATTTCTTTTTTTTCTTTCTTTTGTTTATTTTACATTATATTATTTTTTAGATGTATTTTTCGATATTCTGGAGGGTCCTGCATGTAGGAAATTTTTATTTAATTAGGAAAATGGGAAAAAAATTGGAAATATCTAGGAAAATCAGTCTATTTGTTATTTTTTGACTCCTTTTGCAACATTTTAGGTAGTCTATCATGCATATTAGGTAGTCTATCATGCTTTTGAAACGAAATTGTTTCTTTCTTTCCATACCGCCTTGGTCTGGAGGTAGGACACCTGACTGGCAAGTTGGGGCTGGAGTGTGGGGTCAGGGGTTCGAATCCCAGCTGCAGACACTTTTTCAAAAAATTTCTTCTTTTTTTTTCTTTTGTTTATTTTACATTATATTATTTTTTAGATATGTTTTTCGATATTCTGGAGTGTTCTGCATGTCGGAAATTTTTTTTAATTATGAAAATAGGAAAAAACTGGAAAAATCTAGGAAAATCAGTTTATTTGTTATTTTTCGACTCCTTTCGCAACATTTTAGGTAGTCCATCATGCATATGGTGTTCTCTGTATAAAATCAAGCATCTTTCTTTGTTTAAGAACACTTTTTGGAATAATAATAAAAAAAATTTTAAAAAAGTCGCAATTTCGAAAAAAAGGTTCAGGTTTCGAGACCTACTAGCTCCCTTTATTATTTTGTTATAATTTTCAAACTCAGTCCCAAGGTAGGACTCTATGGTCCAATCATGTTTGCCGAAGGAAATTTTTATATGTTAATTAGGAAGGCCCCAGAGGGGCCCTAAATGTCTATTGCATAGGTAACCGAGAAAGGGCTTATGAAGCGAAATTGTTTATTTCTTTCCGTACCGCCTTGGTCTGGTGGTAGTACACCTGACTGGCAAGTGGAGGCTGGAGGGAAGGGTCGGGGGTTCGAATACCAGATGCGGACACTTTTTCAAAAAAAGTTCTTTTTTTCTTTCTTTTGTTTCTTTCACATTATATTATTTTTTAAGTGTTTTTCGATATTCTAGAGGATCTTGCATGTTGGAGAATTTTTTTTTTAATTAGGAAAATTGGAAAAAACTGGAAAAATCTAGGAAAATCAGTTTATTTGTTATTTTTCGACTCCTATTGCAATATTTTAGACAGTCTATCATGCATAAGGTGTTCTGTGTATAAAATCGAGCATCTTTCTTTGTTAAAGAACACTTTTTGGAATAATAATTAAATAAAATAAAAAGGCGAAATGTCGAGAACAAGGTTCACGCTACGAGACCTCCTAGCTCCCTTTAATATTAAGTTATAATTTTCAAACTCGGTCCCAAAGTAGGCCTCTATGGTACAATCATGCCAGCCGAAGGAAATTTTTATATGTTAATTAGGAGGACCCCAGTGGGCCCTTAAGTTCTATTGCATAGGTAACCGAGAAAGGGCTTTTGAAATGAAATTGTTTCTTTCTTTCCATACCGCCTTGGTCTGGTGGTAGGACACCTGACTGGCAAGTGGAGGCTGTAGGAAGGGGTCAGGGGTTCGAATCCCAGCTGCAGACACTTTTTCAAAAATATTTCTTTTTTTTCTTTCTTTTATTTATTTTACATTATATAATTTTTGAGATGATTTTTTGGATATTCTGAAGGGTCCTGCATGTAGGAATTTTTTTTAATAAGGAAAATGGGAAAAAACTGGAAAATCTAGGAAAATCAGTTTATTTGTAATTTTTCGACTCCTTTTGCAATATTTTAGGTAGTCTATCATGCATAAGGTGTTCTGTGTATAAAATCGAGCATCTTTCTTTGTTAAAGAACACTTTTTGGAATAATAATTAAATAAAATAAAAAGTCGAAATGTCGAGAATAAAATTCAGGCTTCGAGACCTCCTAGCTCCCTTTAGTATTAAGTTATAATTTTAAAACTCGGTCCCAAGGTAGGCCTCTTTGGTCCAATCATGCCTGCTGAAGGAAATTTTTATATGTTAATTAGGAGGGCCCCGGTGGGGCCCTAAAGGTCTATTGTATAGGTAACCGAGAAAGGGATTTTGAAGCGAAAGTGTTTCTTTCTTTCCGTACCGCCTTGGTCAGGTGGTAGGACACCTGAATGGCAAAAGGAGGCCGGAGGGAGGGGTCGGGGGTTCGAATCCCAGCTGCGGACACTTTTTCAAAGAAATTTCTTTTTTGTCTTTCTTTTGTTTATTTTACATTATATTATTTTTTAGATGTGTTTTTCGATATTCTGGAGGTTCCTGCATGTAGGAATTTTTTTTTTTAAATAGTAAAATGGGAAAAAACTGGAAAAATCTAGGAAAATCAGTTTATTGTTATTTTTCGACTCCTTTTGCAAAATTTTAGGTAGTCTATCATGCATAAGGTGTTCTGTGTATAAAATCGAGCATCTTTCTTTGTTAAAGAACACTTTTTGGAATAATAATAAAATAAAATAAAAAGTCGAAATGTCGAGAATAAAATTCAGGCTTCGAGACCTCCTAGCTCCCTTTAATATTAAGTTATAATTTTCAAACTCGGTCCCAAAGTAGGCCTCTATGGTACAATCATGCCAGCCGAAGAAAATTTTTATATGTTAATTAGGAGGACCGCAGTGGGGCCCTAAAGGTCTATTGCATAGGTAACCGAGAAAGGGCTTTTGAAGCGAAATTGTTTATTTCTTTCCGTACCGCCTTGGTCTGGTGGTAGGACACCTGACTGGCAAGTGGAGGCTGTAGGAAGGGGTCAGGGGTTCGAATCCCAGCTGCAGACACTTTTTCAAAAAAAGTTCTTTTTTTTCTTTCTTTTATTTATTTTACATTATATAATTTTTGAGATGATTTTTTGGATATTCTGAAGGGTCCTGCATGTAGGAATTTTTTTTAATAAGGAAAATGGGAAAAAACTGGAAAATCTAGGAAAATCAGTTTATTTGTAATTTTTCGACTCCTTTTGCAATATTTTAGGTAGTCTATCATGCATAAGGTGTTCTGTGTATAAAATCGAGCATCTTTCTTTGTTAAAGAACACTTTTTGGAATAATAATAAAATAAAATAAAAAGTCAAAATGTCGAGAATAAGGTTCAGGCTTCGAGACCTCTTAGCTCCCCTTAATATTAAGTGATAATTTTCAAACTCGGTCCCAAAGTAGGCCTCTATGGTACAATCATGCCAGCCGAAGAAAATTTTTATATGTTAATTAGGAGGACCCCAGTGGGGCCCTAAAGGTCTATTGCATAGGTAACCGAGAAAGGGCTTTTGAAGCGAAATTGTTTATTTCTTTCCGTACCGCCTTGGTCTGGTGGTAGGACACCTGACTGGCAAGTGGAGGCTGGAGGGAAGGGTCGGGGGTTCGAATCCCAGCTGCGGACACTTTTTAAAAAAATTTTCATTTTTTCTTTCTTTTGTTTATTTTACTTTATATTATTTTTTAGATGTGTTTTTCGATATTCTGGAGGGTCTTGCATGTTGGAGATTTTTTTTTTAATTAGGAAAATGGGAAAAAACTGAAAAAATCTAGGAAAATCAGTTTATTTGTTATTTTTCGACTCCTTTTGCAAAATTTTAGGTAGTCTATCATGCATAAGGTGTTCTGTGTATAAAATCGAGCATCTTTCTTTGTTAAAGAACACTTTTTGGAATAATAATAAAATAAAATAAAAAGTCAAAATGTCGAGAATAAGGTTCAGGCTTCGAGACCTCTTAGCTCCCTTTAATATTAAGTGATAATTTTTAAACTCGGTCCCAAGGTAGGCCTCTTTGGTCCAATCATGCCTGCTGAAGGAAATTTTTATATGTTAATTAGGAAGGTCCCGGTGGGGCCCTAAATGTCTATTGTATAGGTAACCGAGAAAGGAATTTTGAAGCGAAAGTGTTTCTTTCTTTCCGTACCACCTTGGTCCGGTGGAAGACAACCTGACTGGCAAGTCAAGGCTGGGGGGATTGGTCGGGGGTTCGAATCCCAGCTGCGGACACTTATTCAAAAAAATTTCTTTTTTTTCTTTCTTTTGTTTATTTTACATTATATTATTTTTTAGATGTATTTTTCGATATTCTGGAGGGTCCTGCATGTAGGAAATTTTTATTTAATTAGGAAAATGGGAAAAAAATTGGAAAAATCTAGGAAAATCAGTCTATTTGTTATTTTTTGACTCCTTTTGCAACATTTTAGGTAGTCTATCATGCATATTAGGTAGTCTATCATGCTTTTGAAACGAAATTGTTTCTTTCTTTCCATACCGCCTTGGTCTGGAGGTAGGACACCTGACTGGCAAGTTGGGGCTGGAGTGTGGGGTCAGGGGTTCGAATCCCAGCTGCAGACACTTTTTCAAAAAATTTCTTCTTTTTTTTTCTTTTGTTTATTTTACATTATATTATTTTTTAGATATGTTTTTCGATATTCTGGAGTGTTCTGCATGTCGGAAATTTTTTTTAATTATGAAAATAGGAAAAAACTGGAAAAATCTAGGAAAATCAGTTTATTTGTTATTTTTCGACTCCTTTCGCAACATTTTAGGTAGTCCATCATGCATATGGTGTTCTCTGTATAAAATCAAGCATCTTTCTTTGTTTAAGAACACTTTTTGGAATAATAATAAAAAAAAATTTAAAAAAGTCGCAATTTCGAAAAAAAGGTTCAGGTTTCGAGACCTACTAGCTCCCTTTATTATTTTGTTATAATTTTTAACTCAGTCCCAAGGTAGGACTCTATGGTCCAATCATGTTTGCCGAAGGAAATTTTTATATGTTAATTAGGAAGGCCCCAGAGGGGCCCTAAATGTCTATTGCATAGGTAACCGAGAAAGGGCTTTTGAAGCGAAATTGTTTATTTCTTTCCGTACCGCCTTGGTCTGGTGGTAGGACACCTGACTGGCAAGTGGAGGCTGGAGGGAAGGGTCGGGGGTTCGAATACCAGATGCGGACACTTTTTCAAAAAAAGTTCTTTTTTTCTTTCTTTTGTTTCTTTTACATTATATTATTTTTTAAGTGTTTTTCGATATTCTAGAGGATCTTGCATGTTGGAGAATTTTTTTTTTAATTAGGAAAATTGGAAAAAACTGGAAAAATCTAGGAAAATCAGTTTATTTGTTATTTTTCGACTCCTATTGCAATATTTTAGACAGTCTATCATGCATAAGGTGTTCTGTGTATAAAATCGAGCATCTTTCTTTGCTAAAGAACACATTTTGGAATAATAATAAAATAAAATAAAAAGTCGAAATGTCGAGAACAAGGTTCACGCTACGAGACCTCCTAGCTCCCTTTAATATTAAGTTATAATTTTCAAACTCGGTCCCAAAGTAGGCCTCTATGGTACAATCATGCCAGCCGAAGGAAATTTTTATATGTTAATTAGGAGGACCCCAGTGGGCCCTTAAGGTCTATTGCATAGGTAACCGAGAAAGGGCTTTTGAAATGAAATTGTTTCTTTCTTTCCATACCGCCTTGGTCTGGTGGTAGGACACCTGACTGGCAAGTGGAGGCTGTAGGAAGGGGTCAGGGGTTCGAATCCCAGCTGCAGACACTTTTTCAAAAATATTTCTTTTTTTTCTTTCTTTTATTTATTTTACATTATATAATTTTTGAGATGATTTTTTGGATATTCTGAAGGGTCCTGCATGTAGGAATTTTTTTTAATAAGGAAAATGGGAAAAAACTGGAAAATCTAGGAAAATCAGTTTATTTGTAATTTTTCGACTCCTTTTGCAATATTTTAGGTAGTCTATCATGCATAAGGTGTTCTGTGTATAAAATCGAGCATCTTTCTTTGTTAAAGAGCACTTTTTGGAATAATAATTAAATAAAATAAAAAGTCGAAATGTCGAGAATAAAATTCAGGCTTCGAGACCTCCTAGCTCCCTTTAATATTAAGTTATAATTTTAAAACTCGGTCCCAAGGTAGGCCTCTTTGGTCCAATCATGCCTGCTGAAGGAAATTTTTATATGTTAATTAGGAGGGCCCCGGTGGGGCCCTAAAGGTCTATTGTATAGGTAACCGAGAAAGGGATTTTGAAGCGAAAGTGTTTCTTTCTTTCCGTACCGCCTTGGTCAGGTGGTAGGACACCTGAATGGCAAAAGGAGGCCGGAGGGAGGGGTCGGGGGTTCGAATCCCAGCTGCGGACACTTTTTCAAAGAAATTTCTTTTTTGTCTTTCTTTTGTTTATTTTACATTATATTATTTTTTAGATGTGTTTTTCGATATTCTGGAGGTTCCTGCATGTAGAAATTTTTTTTTTTAAATAGTAAAATGGGAAAAAACTGGAAAAATCTAGGAAAATCAGTTTATTGTTATTTTTCGACTCCTTTTGCAAAATTTTAGGTAGTCTATCATGCATAAGGTGTTCTGTGTATAAAATCGAGCATCTTTCTTTGTTAAAGAACACTTTTTGGAATAATAATAAAATAAAATAAAAAGTCGAAATGTCGAGAATAAAATTCAGGCTTCGAGACCTCCTAGCTCCCTTTAATATTAAGTTATAATTTTCAAACTCGGTCCCAAAGTAGGCCTCTATGGTACAATCATGCCAGCCGAAGAAAATTTTTATATGTTAATTAGGAGGACCCCAGTGTGGCCCTAAAGGTCTATTGCATAGGTAACCGAGAAAGGGCTTTTGAAGCGAAATTGTTTATTTCTTTCCGTACCGCCTTGGTCTGGTGGTAGGACACCTGACTGGCAAGTGGAGGCTGTAGGAAGGGGTCAGGGGTTCGAATCCCAGCTGCAGACACTTTTTCAAAAAAAGTTCTTTTTTTTCTTTCTTTTATTTATTTTACATTATATAATTTTTGAGATGATTTTTTGGATATTCTGAAGGGTCCTGCATGTAGGAATTTTTTTTAATAAGGAAAATGGGAAAAAACTGGAAAATCTAGGAAAATCAGTTTATTTGTAATTTTTCGACTCCTTTTGCAATATTTTAGGTAGTCTATCATGCATAAGGTGTTCTGTGTATAAAATCGAGCATCTTTCTTTGTTAAAGAACACTTTTTGGAATAATAATAAAATAAAATAAAAAGTCAAAATGTCGAGAATAAGGTTCAGGCTTCGAGACCTCTTAGCTCCCTTTAATATTAAGTGATAATTTTCAAACTCGGTCCCAAAGTAGGCCTCTATGGTACAATCATGCCAGCCGAAGAAAATTTTTATATGTTAATTAGGAGGACCCCAGTGGGGCCCTAAAGGTCTATTGCATAGGTAACCGAGAAAGGGCTTTTGAAGCGAAATTGTTTATTTCTTTCCGTACCGCCTTGGTCTGGTGGTAGGACACCTGACTGGCAAGTGGAGGCTGGAGGGAAGGGTCGGGGGTTCGAATCACAGCTGCGGACACTTTTTAAAAAAATTTTCATTTTTTCTTTCTTTTGTTTATTTTACTTTATATTATTTTTTAGATGTGTTTTTCGATATTCTGGAGGGTCTTGCATGTTGGAGATTTTTTTTTTAATTAGGAAAATGGGAAAAAACTGAAAAAATCTAGGAAAATCGGTTTATTTGTTATTTTTCGACTCCTTTTGCAAAATTTTAGGTAGTCTATCATGCATAAGGTGTTCTGTGTATAAAATCGAGCATCTTTCTTTGTTAAAGAACACTTTTTGGAATAATAATAAAATAAAATAAAAAGTCAAAATGTCGAGAATAAGGTTCAGGCTTCGAGACCTCTTAGCTCCCTTTAATATTAAGTGATAATTTTTAAACTCGGTCCCAAGGTAGGCCTCTTTGGTCCAATCATGCCTGCTGAAGGAAATTTTTATATGTTAATTAGGAAGGTCCCGGTGGGGCCCTAAATGTCTATTGTATAGGTAACCGAGAAAGGGATTTTGAAGCGAAAGTGTTTCTTTCTTTCCGTACCTTGGTCCGGTGGAAGACAACCTGACTGGCAAGTCAAGGCTGGGGGGATTGGTCGGGGGTTCGAATCCCAGCTGCGGACACTTATTCAAAAAAATTTCTTTTTTTTCTTTCTTTTGTTTATTTTACATTATATTATTTTTTAGATGTATTTTTCGATATTCTGGAGGGTCCTGCATGTAGGAAATTTTTATTTAATTAGGAAAATGGGAAAAAAATTGGAAAAATCTAGGAAAATCAGTCTATTTGTTATTTTTTGACTCCTTTTGCAACATTTTAGGTAGTCTATCATGCATATTAGGTAGTCTATCATGCTTTTGAAACGAAATTGTTTCTTTCTTTCCATACCGCCTTGGTCTGGAGGTAGGACACCTGACTGGCAATCTGGGGCTGGAGTGTGGGGTCAGGGGTTCGAATCCCAGCTGCAGACACTTTTTCAAAAAATTTCTTCTTTTTTTTTCTTTTGTTTATTTTACATTATATTATTTTTTAGATATGTTTTTCGATATTCTGGAGTGTTCTGCATGTCGGAAATTTTTTTTAATTATGAAAATAGGAAAAAACTGGAAAAATCTAGGAAAATCAGTTTATTTGTTATCTTTCGACTACTTTCGCAACATTTTAGGTAGTCCATCATGCATATGGTGTTCTCTGTATAAAATCAAGCATCTATCTTTGTTTAAGAACACTTTTTGGAATAATAATAAAAAAAAATTTAAAAAAGTCGCAATTTCGAAAAAAAGGTTCAGGTTTCGAGACCTACTAGCTCCCTTTATTATTTTGTTATAATTTTCAAACTCAGTCCCAAGGTAGGACTCTATGGTCCAATCATGTTTGCCGAAGGAAATTTTTATATGTTAATTAGGAAGGCCCCAGAGGGGCCCTAAATGTCTATTGCATAGGTAACCGAGAAAGGGCTTTTGAAGCGAAATTGTTTATTTCTTTCCGTACCGCCTTGGTCTGGTGGTAGGACACCTGACTGGCAAGTGGAGGCTGGAGGGAAGGGTCGGGGGTTCGAATACCAGATGCGGACACTTTTTCAAAAAAAGTTCTTTTTTTCTTTCTTTTGTTTCTTTTACATTATATTATTTTTTAAGTGTTTTTCGATATTCTAGAGGATCTTGCATGTTGGAGAATTTTTTTTTTAATTAGGAAAATTGGAAAAAACTGGAAAAATCTAGGAAAATCAGTTTATTTGTTATTTTTCGACTCCTATTGCAATATTTTAGACAGTCTATCATGCATAAGGTGTTCTGTGTATAAAATCGAGCATCTTTCTTTGCTAAAGAACACATTTTGGAATAATAATAAAATAAAATAAAAATTCGAAAAGTCGAGAACAAGGTTCACGCCACGAGACCTCCTAGCTCCCTTTAATATTAAGTTATAATTTTCAAACTCGGTCCCAAAGTAGGCCTCTATGGTACAATCATGCCAGCCGAAGGAAATTTTTATATGTTAATTAGGAGGACCCCAGTGGGCCCTTAAGGTCTATTGCATAGGTAACCGAGAAAGGGCTTTTGAAATGAAATTGTTTCTTTCTTTCCATACCGCCTTGGTCTGGTGGTAGGACACCTGACTGGCAAGTGGAGGCTGTAGGAAGGGGTCAGGGGTTCGAATCCCAGCTGCAGACACTTTTTCAAAAATATTTCTTTTTTTTCTTTCTTTTATTTATTTTACATTATATAATTTTTGAGATGATTTTTTGGATATTCTGAAGGGTCCTGCATGTAGGAATTTTTTTTAATAAGGAAAATGGGAAAAAACTGGAAAATCTAGGAAAATCAGTTTATTTGTAATTTTTCGACTCCTTTTGCAATATTTTAGGTAGTCTATCATGCATAAGGTGTTCTGTGTATAAAATCGAGCATCTTTCTTTGTTAAAGAGCACTTTTTGGAATAATAATTAAATAAAATAAAAAGTCGAAATGTCGAGAATAAAATTCAGGCTTCGAGACCTCCTAGCTCCCTTTAATATTAAGTTATAATTTTAAAACTCGGTCCCAAGGTAGGCCTCTTTGGTCCAATCATGCCTGCTGAAGGAAATTTTTATATGTTAATTAGGAGGGCCCCGGTGGGGCCCTAAAGGTCTATTGTATAGGTAACCGAGAAAGGGATTTTGAAGCGAAAGTGTTTCTTTCTTTCCGTACCGCCTTGGTCAGGTGGTAGGACACCTGAATGGCAAAAGGAGGCCGGAGGGAGGGGTCGGGGGTTCGAATCCCAGCTGCGGACACTTTTTCAAAGAAATTTCTTTTTTGTCTTTCTTTTGTTTATTTTACATTATATTATTTTTTAGATGTGTTTTTCGATATTCTGGAGGTTCCTGCATGTAGAAATTTTTTTTTTTAAATAGTAAAATGGGAAAAAACTGGAAAAATCTAGGAAAATCAGTTTATTGTTATTTTTCGACTCCTTTTGCAAAATTTTAGGTAGTCTATCATGCATAAGGTGTTCTGTGTATAAAATCGAGCATCTTTCTTTGTTAAAGAACACTTTTTGGAATAATAATAAAATAAAATAAAAAGTCGAAATGTCGAGAATAAAATTCAGGCTTCGAGACCTCCTAGCTCCCTTTAATATTAAGTTATAATTTTCAAACTCGGTCCCAAAGTAGGCCTCTATGGTACAATCATGCCAGCCGAAGAAAATTTTTATATGTTAATTAGGAGGACCCCAGTGTGGCCCTAAAGGTCTATTGCATAGGTAACCGAGAAAGGGCTTTTGAAGCGAAATTGTTTATTTCTTTCCGTACCGCCTTGGTCTGGTGGTAGGACACCTGACTGGCAAGTGGAGGCTGTAGGAAGGGGTCAGGGGTTCGAATCCCAGCTGCAGACACTTTTTCAAAAAAAGTTCTTTTTTTTCTTTCTTTTATTTATTTTACATTATATAATTTTTGAGATGATTTTTTGGATATTCTGAAGGGTCCTGCATGTAGGAATTTTTTTTAATAAGGAAAATGGGAAAAAACTGGAAAATCTAGGAAAATCAGTTTATTTGTAATTTTTCGACTCCTTTTGCAATATTTTAGGTAGTCTATCATGCATAAGGTGTTCTGTGTATAAAATCGAGCATCTTTCTTTGTTAAAGAACACTTTTTGGAATAATAATAAAATAAAATAAAAAGTCAAAATGTCGAGAATAAGGTTCAGGCTTCGAGACCTCTTAGCTCCCTTTAATATTAAGTGATAATTTTCAAACTCGGTCCCAAAGTAGGCCTCTATGGTACAATCATGCCAGCCGAAGAAAATTTTTATATGTTAATTAGGAGGACCCCAGTGGGGCCCTAAAGGTCTATTGCATAGGTAACCGAGAAAGGGCTTTTGAAGCGAAATTGTTTATTTCTTTCCGTACCGCCTTGGTCTGGTGGTAGGACACCTGACTGGCAAGTGGAGGCTGGAGGGAAGGGTCGGGGGTTCGAATCACAGCTGCGGACACTTTTTAAAAAAATTTTCATTTTTTCTTTCTTTTGTTTATTTTACTTTATATTATTTTTTAGATGTGTTTTTCGATATTCTGGAGGGTCTTGCATGTTGGAGATTTTTTTTTTAATTAGGAAAATGGGAAAAAACTGAAAAAATCTAGGAAAATCGGTTTATTTGTTATTTTTCGACTCCTTTTGCAAAATTTTAGGTAGTCTATCATGCATAAGGTGTTCTGTGTATAAAATCGAGCATCTTTCTTTGTTAAAGAACACTTTTTGGAATAATAATAAAATAAAATAAAAAGTCAAAATGTCGAGAATAAGGTTCAGGCTTCGAGACCTCTTAGCTCCCTTTAATATTAAGTGATAATTTTTAAACTCGGTCCCAAGGTAGGCCTCTTTGGTCCAATCATGCCTGCTGAAGGAAATTTTTATATGTTAATTAGGAAGGTCCCGGTGGGGCCCTAAATGTCTATTGTATAGGTAACCGAGAAAGGGATTTTGAAGCGAAAGTGTTTCTTTCTTTCCGTACCTTGGTCCGGTGGAAGACAACCTGACTGGCAAGTCAAGGCTGGGGGGATTGGTCGGGGGTTCGAATCCCAGCTGCGGACACTTATTCAAAAAAATTTCTTTTTTTTCTTTCTTTTGTTTATTTTACATTATATTATTTTTTAGATGTATTTTTCGATATTCTGGAGGGTCCTGCATGTAGGAAATTTTTATTTAATTAGGAAAATGGGAAAAAAATTGGAAAAATCTAGGAAAATCAGTCTATTTGTTATTTTTTGACTCCTTTTGCAACATTTTAGGTAGTCTATCATGCATATTAGGTAGTCTATCATGCTTTTGAAACGAAATTGTTTCTTTCTTTCCATACCGCCTTGGTCTGGAGGTAGGACACCTGACTGGCAATCTGGGGCTGGAGTGTGGGGTCAGGGGTTCGAATCCCAGCTGCAGACACTTTTTCAAAAAATTTCTTCTTTTTTTTTCTTTTGTTTATTTTACATTATATTATTTTTTAGATATGTTTTTCGATATTCTGGAGTGTTCTGCATGTCGGAAATTTTTTTTAATTATGAAAATAGGAAAAAACTGGAAAAATCTAGGAAAATCAGTTTATTTGTTATCTTTCGACTACTTTCGCAACATTTTAGGTAGTCCATCATGCATATGGTGTTCTCTGTATAAAATCAAGCATCTATCTTTGTTTAAGAACACTTTTTGGAATAATAATAAAAAAAAATTTAAAAAAGTCGCAATTTCGAAAAAAAGGTTCAGGTTTCGAGACCTACTAGCTCCCTTTATTATTTTGTTATAATTTTCAAACTCAGTCCCAAGGTAGGACTCTATGGTCCAATCATGTTTGCCGAAGGAAATTTTTATATGTTAATTAGGAAGGCCCCAGAGGGGCCCTAAATGTCTATTGCATAGGTAACCGAGAAAGGGCTTTTGAAGCGAAATTGTTTATTTCTTTCCGTACCGCCTTGGTCTGGTGGTAGGACACCTGACTGGCAAGTGGAGGCTGGAGGGAAGGGTCGGGGGTTCGAATACCAGATGCGGACACTTTTTCAAAAAAAGTTCTTTTTTTCTTTCTTTTGTTTCTTTTACATTATATTATTTTTTAAGTGTTTTTCGATATTCTAGAGGATCTTGCATGTTGGAGAATTTTTTTTTTAATTAGGAAAATTGGAAAAAACTGGAAAAATCTAGGAAAATCAGTTTATTTGTTATTTTTCGACTCCTATTGCAATATTTTAGACAGTCTATCATGCATAAGGTGTTCTGTGTATAAAATCGAGCATCTTTCTTTGCTAAAGAACACATTTTGGAATAATAATAAAATAAAATAAAAATTCGAAAAGTCGAGAACAAGGTTCACGCCACGAGACCTCCTAGCTCCCTTTAATATTAAGTTATAATTTTCAAACTCGGTCCCAAAGTAGGCCTCTATGGTACAATCATGCCAGCCGAAGGAAATTTTTATATGTTAATTAGGAGGACCCCAGTAGGCCCTTAAGGTCTATTGCATAGGTAACCGAGAAAGGGCTTTTGAAATGAAATTGTTTCTTTCTTTCCATACCGCCTTGGTCTGGTGGTAGGACACCTGACTGGCAAGTGGAGGCTGTAGGAAGGGGTCAGGGGTTCGAATCCCAGCTGCAGACACTTTTTCAAAAATATTTCTTTTTTTTCTTTCTTTTATTTATTTTACATTATATAATTTTTGAGATGATTTTTTGGATATTCTGAAGGGTCCTGCATGTAGGAATTTTTTTTAATAAGGAAAATGGGAAAAAACTGGAAAATCTAGGAAAATCAGTTTATTTGTAATTTTTCGACTCCTTTTGCAATATTTTAGGTAGTCTATCATGCATAAGGTGTTCTGTGTATAAAATCGAGCATCTTTCTTTGTTAAAGAACACTTTTTGGAATAATAATTAAATAAAATAAAAAGTCGAAATGTCGAGAATAAAATTCAGGCTTCGAGACCTCCTAGCTCCCTTTAATATTAAGTTATAATTTTAAAACTCGGTCCCAAGGTAGGCCTCTTTGGTCCAATCATGCCTGCTGAAGGAAATTTTTATATGTTAATTAGGAGGGCCCCGGTGGGGCCCTAAATGTCTATTGTATAGGTAACCGAGAAAGGGATTTTGAAGCGAAAGTGTTTCTTTCTTTCCGTACCGCCTTGGTCAGGTGGTAGGACACCTGAATGGCAAAAGGAGGTCGGAGGGAGGGGTCGGGGGTTCGAATCCCAGCTGCGGACACTTTTTCAAAGAAATTTCTTTTTTGTCTTTCTTTTGTTTATTTTACATTATATTATTTTTTAGATGTGTTTTTCGATATTCTGGAGGTTCCTGCATGTAGGAATTTTTTTTTTTAAATAGTAAAATGGGAAAAAACTGGAAAAATCTAGGAAAATCAGTTTATTGTTATTTTTCGACTCCTTTTGCAAAATTTTAGGTAGTCTATCATGCATAAGGTGTTCTGTGTATAAAATCGAGCATCTTTCTTTGTTAAAGAACACTTTTTGGAATAATAATAAAATAAAATAAAAAGTCGAAATGTCGAGAATAAAATTCAGGCTTCGAGACCTCCTAGCTCCCTTTAATATTAAGTTATAATTTTCAAACTCGGTCCCAAAGTAGGCCTCTATGGTACAATCATGCCAGCCGAAGAAAATTTTTATATGTTAATTAGGAGGACCCCAGTGGGGCCCTAAAGGTCTATTGCATAGGTAACCGAGAAAGGGCTTTTGAAGCGAAATTGTTTATTTCTTTCCGTACCGCCTTGGTCTGGTGGTAGGACACCTGACTGGCAAGTGGAGGCTGGAGGGAAGGGTCGGGGGTTCGAATACCAGATGCAGACACTTTTTCAAAAAAAGTTCTTTTTTTCTTTCTTTTGTTTCTTTTACATTATATTATTTTTTAAATGTGTTTTTCGATATTCTGGAGGGTCTTGCATGTTGGAGATTTTTTTTTAATTAGGAAAATGGGAAAAAACTGGAAAAATCAAGGAAAATCAGTTTATTTGTTATTTTTCGACTCCTTTTGCAAAATTTTAGGTAGTCTATCATGCATAAGGTGTTCTGTGTATAAAATCGAGCATCTTTCTTTGTTAAAGAACACATTTTGGAATAATAATAAAATAAAATAAAAAGTCAAAATGTCGAGAACAAGGTTCAGGCTACGAGACCTCCTAGCTCCCTTTAATATTAAGTTATAATTTTCAAACTCGGTCCCAAAGTAGGCCTCTATGGTACAATCATGCCAGCCGAAGGAAATTTTTATATGTTAATTAGGAGGACCCCAGTGGGCCCTAAAGGTCTATTGCATAGGTAACCGAGAAAGGGATTTTGAAGCGAAAGTGTTTCTTTCTTTCCATACCGCCTTGGTCTGGTGGTAGGACACCTGAGTGGCAAGTAGAGGCTGTAGGAAGGGGTCAGGGGTTCGAATCCCAGCTGCAGACACTTTTTCAAAAATATTTCTTTTTTTTCTTTCTTTTATTTATTTTACATTTTATTATTTTTTAGATGTGTTTTTGGATATTCTGAAGGGTCCGGCATGTAGGAATTTTTTTTTAATAAGGAAAATGGGAAAAAACTGGAAAATCTAGGAAAATCAGTTAATTTGTTATTTTTCGACTCCTTTTGCAACTTTTTAGGTAGTCTATCATGCATAAGGTGCTCTATGTATAAAATCGAGCATCTTTCTTTGTTAAAGAACACTTTTTGGAATGATAATTTAAAAAAATTTTAAAAAAGTCGAAATGTCGAGAGTAAGTCTCAGGCTTCGAGACCTCCTAGCTCCCTTCAATATTAAGCTATAATTTTCAAACTCGGTCCCAAGGTAGGCCTCTATGGTCTAATCAAGCCTGAAGAAGGATATTTTTATATTTTATTTAGGAGGGCCCCAGTTGGGCCCTAAAGTTCTATTGCATTGGTAACCGAGAAAGGGCTTTTGAAGCGAAATTGTTTCTTTCTTTCCGTACCGCCTTGGTCTGGTGGTAGGACACCTGAATGGCAAGTGGAGGCTGAAGGGAGGGGTCGGGAGTTCGAATCCCAGCTGTGGTCACTTTTTCAAAAAAATTTCTTTTTTTTCTTTCTTTTATTTATTTTTCATTATATTATTTTTGAGATGATTTTTTGGATATTCTGAAGGGTCCTGCATGTAGGAATTTTTTTTAATAAGGAAAATGGGAAAAAACTGGAAAATCATCTTTCTTTGTTAAAGAACACTTTTTGGAATAATAATTAAATAAAATAAAAAGTCGAAATGTCGAGAATAAAATTCAGGCTTCGAGACCTCCTAGCTCCCTTTAATATTTAGTTATAGTTTTCAAACTCGGTCCCAAGGTAGGCCTCTTTGGTTGTATCATGCCTGCTGAAGGAAATCTTTATATGTTAATAAGGAGGGCCCCAGTGGGGCCCTAAAGGTCTATTGTATAAGTAACCGAGAAAGGGCTTTTGAAGCGAAAGTGTTTCTTTCTTTCCGTAACGCCTTGGTCTGGTGGTAGGACACCTGACTGGCAAGTGGAGGCCGGAGGGAGGGATGGAGGGTTCGAATCCCAGCTGCGGACACATTTTAAAAAAAATTTCATTTTTTCTTTCTTTTGTTTATTTTATTTTATATTATTTTTTAGATGTGTTTTTCGATATTCTGGAGGGTCTTGCATGTTGGAGATTTTTTTTTTAATTAGGAAAATGGGAAAAAACTGGAAAAATCTAGGAAAATCAGTTTATTTGTTATTTTTCGACTCCTTTTGCAAAATTTTAGGTAGTCTATCATGCATAAGGTGTTCTGTGTATAAAATCGAGCATCTTTCTTTGCTAAAGAACACATTTTGGAATAATAATAAAATAAAATAAAAATTCGAAAAGTCGAGAACAAGGTTCACGCCACGAGACCTCCTAGCTCCCTTTAATATTAAGTTATAATTTTCAAACTCGGTCCCAAAGTAGGCCTCTATGGTACAATCATGCCAGCCGAAGGAAATTTTTATATGTTAATTAGGAGGACCCCAGTAGGCCCTTAAGGTCTATTGCATAGGTAACCGAGAAAGGGCTTTTGAAATGAAATTGTTTCTTTCTTTCCATACCGCCTTGGTCTGGTGGTAGGACACCTGACTGGCAAGTGGAGGCTGTAGGAAGGGGTCAGGGGTTCGAATCCCAGCTGCAGACACTTTTTCAAAAATATTTCTTTTTTTTCTTTCTTTTATTTATTTTACATTATATAATTTTTGAGATGATTTTTTGGATATTCTGAAGGGTCCTGCATGTAGGAATTTTTTTTAATAAGGAAAATGGGAAAAAACTGGAAAATCTAGGAAAATCAGTTTATTTGTAATTTTTCGACTCCTTTTGCAATATTTTAGGTAGTCTATCATGCATAAGGTGTTCTGTGTATAAAATCGAGCATCTTTCTTTGTTAAAGAACACTTTTTGGAATAATAATTAAATAAAATAAAAAGTCGAAATGTCGAGAATAAAATTCAGGCTTCGAGACCTCCTAGCTCCCTTTAATATTAAGTTATAATTTTAAAACTCGGTCCCAAGGTAGGCCTCTTTGGTCCAATCATGCCTGCTGAAGGAAATTTTTATATGTTAATTAGGAGGGCCCCGGTGGGGCCCTAAATGTCTATTGTATAGGTAACCGAGAAAGGGATTTTGAAGCGAAAGTGTTTCTTTCTTTCCGTACCGCCTTGGTCAGGTGGTAGGACACCTGAATGGCAAAAGGAGGTCGGAGGGAGGGGTCGGGGGTTCGAATCCCAGCTGCGGACACTTTTTCAAAGAAATTTCTTTTTTGTCTTTCTTTTGTTTATTTTACATTATATTATTTTTTAGATGTGTTTTTCGATATTCTGGAGGTTCCTGCATGTAGGAATTTTTTTTTTTAAATAGTAAAATGGGAAAAAACTGGAAAAATCTAGGAAAATCAGTTTATTGTTATTTTTCGACTCCTTTTGCAAAATTTTAGGTAGTCTATCATGCATAAGGTGTTCTGTGTATAAAATCGAGCATCTTTCTTTGTTAAAGAACACTTTTTGGAATAATAATAAAATAAAATAAAAAGTCGAAATGTCGAGAATAAAATTCAGGCTTCGAGACCTCCTAGCTCCCTTTAATATTAAGTTATAATTTTCAAACTCGGTCCCAAAGTAGGCCTCTATGGTACAATCATGCCAGCCGAAGAAAATTTTTATATGTTAATTAGGAGGACCCCAGTGGGGCCCTAAAGGTCTATTGCATAGGTAACCGAGAAAGGGCTTTTGAAGCGAAATTGTTTATTTCTTTCCGTACCGCCTTGGTCTGGTGGTAGGACACCTGACTGGCAAGTGGAGGCTGGAGGGAAAGGTCGGGGGTTCGAATACCAGATGCAGACACTTTTTCAAAAAAAGTTCTTTTTTTCTTTCTTTTGTTTCTTTTACATTATATTATTTTTTAAATGTGTTTTTCGATATTCTGGAGGGTCTTGCATGTTGGAGATTTTTTTTTAATTAGGAAAATGGGAAAAAACTGGAAAAATCAAGGAAAATCAGTTTATTTGTTATTTTTCGACTCCTTTTGCAAAATTTTAGGTAGTCTATCATGCATAAGGTGTTCTGTGTATAAAATCGAGCATCTTTCTTTGTTAAAGAACACATTTTGGAATAATAATAAAATAAAATAAAAAGTCAAAATGTCGAGAACAAGGTTCAGGCTACGAGACCTCCTAGCTCCCTTTAATATTAAGTTATAATTTTCAAACTCGGTCCCAAAGTAGGCCTCTATGGTACAATCATGCCAGCCGAAGGAAATTTTTATATGTTAATTAGGAGGACCCCAGTGGGCCCTAAAGGTCTATTGCATAGGTAACCGAGAAAGGGATTTTGAAGCGAAAGTGTTTCTTTCTTTCCATACCGCCTTGGTCTGGTGGTAGGACACCTGAGTGGCAAGTAGAGGCTGTAGGAAGGGGTCAGGGGTTCGAATCCCAGCTGCAGACACTTTTTCAAAAATATTTCTTTTTTTTCTTTCTTTTATTTATTTTACATTTTATTATTTTTTAGATGTGTTTTTGGATATTCTGAAGGGTCCGGCATGTAGGAATTTTTTTTTAATAAGGAAAATGGGAAAAAACTGGAAAATCTAGGAAAATCAGTTAATTTGTTATTTTTCGACTCCTTTTGCAACTTTTTAGGTAGTCTATCATGCATAAGGTGCTCTATGTATAAAATCGAGCATCTTTCTTTGTTAAAGAACACTTTTTGGAATGATAATTTAAAAAAATTTTAAAAAAGTCGAAATGTCGAGAGTAAGTCTCAGGCTTCGAGACCTCCTAGCTCCCTTCAATATTAAGCTATAATTTTCAAACTCGGTCCCAAGGTAGGCCTCTATGGTCTAATCAAGCCTGAAGAAGGATATTTTTATATTTTATTTAGGAGGGCCCCAGTTGGGCCCTAAAGTTCTATTGCATTGGTAACCGAGAAAGGGCTTTTGAAGCGAAATTGTTTCTTTCTTTCCGTACCGCCTTGGTCTGGTGGTAGGACACCTGAATGGCAAGTGGAGGCTGAAGGGAGGGGTCGGGAGTTCGAATCCCAGCTGTGGTCACTTTTTCAAAAAAATTTCTTTTTTTTCTTTCTTTTATTTATTTTTCATTATATTATTTTTGAGATGATTTTTTGGATATTCTGAAGGGTCCTGCATGTAGGAATTTTTTTTAATAAGGAAAATGGGAAAAAACTGGAAAATCATCTTTCTTTGTTAAAGAACACTTTTTGGAATAATAATTAAATAAAATAAAAAGTCGAAATGTCGAGAATAAAATTCAGGCTTCGAGACCTCCTAGCTCCCTTTAATATTTAGTTATAGTTTTCAAACTCGGTCCCAAGGTAGGCCTCTTTGGTTGTATCATGCCTGCTGAAGGAAATCTTTATATGTTAATAAGGAGGGCCCCAGTGGGGCCCTAAAGGTCTATTGTATAAGTAACCGAGAAAGGGCTTTTGAAGCGAAAGTGTTTCTTTCTTTCCGTAACGCCTTGGTCTGGTGGTAGGACACCTGACTGGCAAGTGGAGGCCGGAGGGAGGGATGGAGGGTTCGAATCCCAGCTGCGGACACATTTTAAAAAAAATTTCATTTTTTCTTTCTTTTGTTTATTTTATTTTATATTATTTTTTAGATGTGTTTTTCGATATTCTGGAGGGTCTTGCATGTTGGAGATTTTTTTTTTAATTAGGAAAATGGGAAAAAACTGGAAAAATCTAGGAAAATCAGTTTATTTGTTATTTTTCGACTCCTTTTGCAAAATTTTAGGTAGTCTATCATGCATAAGGTGTTCTGTGTATAAAATCGAGCATCTTTCTTTGTTAAAGAACACTTTTTGGAATAATAATAAAATAAAATAAAAAGTCGACATGTCGAGAATAAAATTCAGGCTTCGAGACCTCCTAGCTCCCTTTAATATTAAGTTATAATTTTAAAACTCGGTCCCAAGGTAGGCCTCTTTGGTCCAATCATGCCTGCTGAAGGAAATTTTTATATGTTAATTTGGAGGGCCCCAGAGGGGCCCTAAATGTCTATTGCATAGGTAACCGAGAAAGGGCTTTTGAAGCGAAATTGTTTCTTTCTTTTCGTACCGCCTTGGTCTGGTGGTAGGACACCTGATTATCAAATCGAAGCTGGAGGGAGGGGTCAGGGGTTCGTATACCACCTGCGGACACTTTTTCAAAAAAAAAATTTTTTTTTCCTTTCTTTTGTTTATTTTACATTATATTATTTTTTAAGATGTGTTTTTCGATATTCTGGAGGTTCCAGCATGTAGGAATTTTTTTTTAATTAGTAAAATGGAAAAAAACTGGAAAAATCTAGGAAAATCAGCTTATTTGGTATTTTTCGACTCCTATTGCAACATTTTAGGTAGTCTATCATGCATAAAGTTTTCTGTATATAAAATCAAGCATCTTTCTTTGTTAAAGAAGACTTTTTGGTATAATAATAAAAATAAAAATAAAAAGTCGAAATGTCGAGAATAAGGTTCAGGCTTCGAGACCTCTTAGCTCCCTTTAATATTAAGTGATAATTTTCAAACTCGGTCCCAAGGTAGGCCTCTTTGGTCCAATCATGCCTGCTGAGGGAAATTTTTATATGTTAATTAGGAAGGTACCAGTGGGGCCCTAAATGTCTATTGCATAGGTAACCGAGAAAGGGCTTTTCAAGCGAAATTGTTTCTTTCTATCCGTACCGCCTTGGTCCGGTGGAAGACAACCTGACTGGCAAGTCAAGGCTGGGGGGATGGGTCGGGGGTTCAAATCCCAGCTGCGGACGCTTTTTCAAAGAAATTTCTTTTTTGTCTTTCTTTTGTTTATTTTACATTATATTATTTTTTAGATGTGTTTTTCGATATTCTGGAGGTTCCTGCATGTAGGAATTTTTTTTTTAAATAGTAAAATGGGAAAAAACTGGAAAAATCTAGGAAAATCAGTTTATTTGTTATTTTTCGACTCCTTTTGCAAAATTTTAGGTAGTCTATCATGCATAAGGTGTTCTGTGTATAAAATCGAGCATCTTTCTTTGTTAAAGAACACTTTTTGGAATAATAATAAAATAAAATAAAAAGTCGAAATGTCGAGAATAAAATTCAGGCTTCGAGACCTCCTAGCTCCCTTTAATATTAAGTTATTATTTTCAAACTCGGTCCCAAAGTAGGCCTCTATGGTACAATCATGCCAGCCGAAGAAAATTTTTATATGTTAATTAGGAGGACCCCAGTGGGGCCCTAAAGGTCTATTGCATAGGTAACCGAGAAAGGGCTTTTGAAGCGAAATTGTTTATTTCTTTCCGTACCGCCTTGGTCTGGTGGTAGGACACCTGACTGGCAAGTGGAGGCTGGAGGGAAGGGTCGGGGGTTCGAATACCAGATGCAGACACTTTTTCAAAAAAAGTTCTTTTTTTCTTTCTTTTGTTTATTTTACTTTATATTATTTTTTAGATGTGTTTTTCGATATTCTGGAGGGTCTTGCATGTTGGAGATTTTTTTTTTAATTAGGAAAATGGGAAAAAACTGGAAAAATCTAGGAAAATCAGTTTATTTGTTATTTTTCGACTGCTTTTGCAAAATTTTAGGTAGTCTATCATGCATAAGGTGTTCTGTGTATAAAATCGAGCATCTTTCTTTGTTAAAGAACACTTTTTGGAATAATAATAAAATAAAATAAAAAGTCGAAATGTCGAGAATAAAATTCAGGCTTCGAGACCTCCTAGCTCCCTTTAATATTAAGTTATAATTTTAAAACTCGGTCACAAGGTAGGCCTCTTTGGTCCAATCATGCCTGCTGAAGGAAATTTTTATATGTTAATTAGGAGGGCCCCGGTGGGGCCCTAAAGGTCTATTGTATAGTTAACCGAGAAAGGGATTTTGAAGCGAAAGTGTTTCTTTCTTTCCGTACCGCCTTGGTCAGGTGGTAGGACACCTGAATGGCAAAAGGAGGCCGGAGGGAGGTGTCGGGGGTTCGAATCCCAGCTGCGGACACTTTTAAAAAAAATTTTCATTTTTTCTTTCTTTTGTTTATTTTACTTTATATTATTTTTTAGATGTGTTTTTCGATATTCTGGAGGGTCTTGCATGTTGGAGATTTTTTTTTTAATTAGGAAAATGGGAAAAAACTGAAAAAATCTAGGAAAATCGGTTTATTTGTTATTTTTCGACTCCTTTTGCAAAATTTTAGGTAGTCTATCATGCATAAGGTGTTCTGTGTATAAAATCGAGCATCTTTCTTTGTTAAAGAACACTTTTTGGAATAATAATAAAATAAAATAAAAAGTCAAAATGTCGAGAATAAGGTTCAGGCTTCGAGACCTCTTAGCTCCCTTTAATATTAAGTGATAATTTTTAAACTCGGTCCCAAGGTAGGCCTCTTTGGTCCAATCATGCCTGCTGAAGGAAATTTTTATATGTTAATTAGGAAGGTCCCGGTGGGGCCCTAAATGTCTATTGTATAGGTAACCGAGAAAGGGATTTTGAAGCGAAAGTGTTTCTTTCTTTCCGTACCGCCTTGGTCCGGTGGAAGACAACCTGACTGGCAAGTCAAGGCTGGGGGGATTGGTCGGGGGTTCGAATCCCAGCTGCGGACACTTATTCAAAAAAATTTCTTTTTTTTCTTTCTTTTGTTTATTTTACATTATATTATTTTTTAGATGTATTTTTCGATATTCTGGAGGGTCCTGCATGTAGGAAATTTTTATTTAATTAGGAAAATGGGAAAAAAATTGGAAAAATCTAGGAAAATCAGTCTATTTGTTATTTTTTGACTCCTTTTGCAACATTTTAGGTAGTCTATCATGCATATTAGGTAGTCTATCATGCTTTTGAAACGAAATTGTTTCTTTCTTTCCATACCGCCTTGGTCTGGAGGTAGGACACCTGACTGGCAAGTTGGGGCTGGAGTGTGGGGTCAGGGGTTCGAATCCCAGCTGCAGACACTTTTTCAAAAAATTTCTTCTTTTTTTTTCTTTTGTTTATTTTACATTATATTATTTTTTAGATATGTTTTTCGATATTCTGGAGTGTTCTGCATGTCGGAAATTTTTTTTAATTATGAAAATAGGAAAAAACTGGAAAAATCTAGGAAAATCAGTTTATTTGTTATTTTTCGACTCCTTTCGCAACATTTTAGGTAGTCCATCATGCATATGGTGTTCTCTGTATAAAATCAAGCATCTTTCTTTGTTTAAGAACACTTTTTGGAATAATAATAAAAAAAATTTTAAAAAAGTCGCAATTTCGAAAAAAAGGTTCAGGTTTCGAGACCTACTAGCTCCCTTTATTATTTTGTTATAATTTTCAAACTCAGTCCCAAGGTAGGACTCTATGGTCCAATCATGTTTGCCGAAGGAAATTTTTATATGTTAATTAGGAAGGCCCCAGAGGGGCCCTAAATGTCTATTGCATAGGTAACCGAGAAAGGGCTTTTGAAGCGAAATTGTTTATTTCTTTCCGTACCGCCTTGGTCTGGTGGTAGGACACCTGACTGGCAAGTGGAGGCTGGAGGGAAGGGTCGGGGGTTCGAATACCAGATGGACACTTTTTCAAAAAAAGTTCTTTTTTTCTTTCTTTTGTTTCTTTTACATTATATTATTTTTTAAGTGTTTTTCGATATTCTAGAGGATCTTGCATGTTGGAGAATTTTTTTTTTAATTAGGAAAATTGGAAAAAACTGGAAAAATCTAGGAAAATCAGTTTATTTGTTATTTTTCGACTCCTATTGCAATATTTTAGACAGTCTATCATGCATAAGGTGTTCTGTGTATAAAATCGAGCATCTTTCTTTGCTAAAGAACACATTTTGGAATAATAATAAAATAAAATAAAAAGTCGAAATGTCGAGAACAAGGTTCACGCTACGAGACCTCCTAGCTCCCTTTAATATTAAGTTATAATTTTCAAACTCGGTCCCAAAGTAGGCCTCTATGGTACAATCATGCCAGCCGAAGGAAATTTTTATATGTTAATTAGGAGGACCCCAGTGGGCCCTTAAGGTCTATTGCATAGGTAACCGAGAAAGGGCTTTTGAAATGAAATTGTTTCTTTCTTTCCATACCGCCTTGGTCTGGTGGTAGGACACCTGACTGGCAAGTGGAGGCTGGAGGGAAGGGTCGGGGGTTCGAATACCAGATGCAGACACTTTTTCAAAAAAAGTTCTTTTTTTCTTTCTTTTGTTTCTTTTACATTATATTATTTTTTAGATGTGTTTTTCGATATTCTGGAGGGTCTTGCATGTTGGAGATTTTTTTTTAATTAGGAAAATGGGAAAAAACTGGAAAAATCTAGGAAAATGAGTTTATTTGTTATTTTTCGACTCCTTTTGCAAAATTTTAGGTAGTCTATCATGCATAAGGTGTTCTGTGTATAAAATCGAGCATCTTTCTTTGATAAAGAACACTTTTTGAAATAATAATAAAATAAAATAAAAAGTCGAAATGTCGAGAATAAAATTCAGGCTTCGAGACCTCCTAGCTCCCTTTAATATTAAGTTATAATTTTAAAACTCGGTCCCAAGGTAGGCCTCTTTGGTCCAATTATGCCTGCTGAAGGAAATTTTTATATGTTAATTAACAGGGCCCCGGTGGGGCCCTAAATGTCTATTGTATAGGTAACCGAGAAAGGGATTTTGAAGCGAAAGTGTTTCTTTCTTTCCGTACCGCCTTGGTCAGGTGGTAGGACACCTGAATGGCAAAAGGAGGCCGGAGGGAGGGGTCGGGGGTTCGAATCCCAGCTGCGGACACTTTTTAAAAAAATTTTCATTTTTTTTTTCTTTTGTTTATTTTACTTTATATTATTTTTTAGATGTGTTTTTCGATATTCTGGAGGGTCTTGCATGTTGGAGATTTTTTTTTTAATTAGGAAAATGGGAAAAAACTGAAAAAATCTAGGAAAATCAGTTTATTTGTTATTTTTCGACTCCTTTTGCAAAATTTTAGGTAGTCTATCATGCATAAGGTGTTCTGTGTATAAAATCGAGCATCTTTCTTTGTTAAAGAACACATTTTGGAATAATAATAAAATAAAATAAAAAGTCAAAATGTCGAGAACAAGATTCAGGCTACGAGACCTCCTAGCTCCCTTTAATATTAAGTTATAATTTTCAAACTCGGTCCCGAAGTAGGCCTCTATGGTACAATCATGCCAGCCGAAGGAAATTTTTATATGTTAATTAGGAGGACCCCAGTGGGCCCTAAAGGTCTATTGCATAGGTAACCGAGAAAGGGCTTTTGAAATGAAATTGTTTCTTTCTTTCCATACCGCCTTGGTCTGGTGGTAGGACACCTGACTGGCAAGTAGAGGCTGTAGGAAGGGGTCAGGGGTTCGAATCCCAGCTGCAGACACTTTTTCAAAAATATTTCTTTTTTTTCTTTCTTTTATTTATTTTACATTTTATTATTTTTTAGATGTGTTTTTGGATATTCTGAAGGGTCCGGCATGTAGGAATTTTTTTTAATAAGGAAAATGGGAAAAAACTGGAAAATCTAGGAAAATCAGTTAATTTGTTATTTTTCGACTCCTTTTGCAACTTTTTAGGTAGTCTATCATGCATAAGGTGCTCTATGTATAAAATCGAGCATCTTTCTTTGTTAAAGAACACTTTTTGGAATGATAATTTAAAAAAATTTTAAAAAAGTCGAAATGTCGAGAGTAAGTCTCAGGCTTCGAGACCTCCTAGCTCCCTTCAATATAAAGCTATAATTTTCAAACTCGGTCCCAAGATAGGCCTCTATGGTCTAATCAAGCCTGAAGAAGGATATTTTTATATTTTATTTAGGAGGGCCCCAGTTGGGCCCTAAAGGTCTATTGCATAGGTAACCGAGAAAGGGCTTTTGAAGCGAAATTGTTTCTTTCTTTCCGTACCGCCTTGGTCTGGTGGTAGGACACCTGAATGGCAAGTGGAGGCTGAAGGGAGGGGTCGGGAGTTCGAATCCCAGCTGTGGACACTTTTTCAAAAAAAATTCTTTTTTTTCTTTCTTTTATTTATTTTTCATTATATTATTTTTGAGATGATTTTTTGGATATTCTGGAGGTTCCAGCATGTAGGAATTTTTTTTTAATTAGTAAAATGGAAAAAAACTGGAAAAATCTAGGAAAATCAGCTTATTTGGTATTTTTCGACTCCTATTGCAACATTTTAGGTAGTCTATCATGCATAAAGTTTTCTGTATATAAAATCAAGCATCTTTCTTTGTTAAAGAAGACTTTTTGGTATAATAATAAAAATAAAAATAAAAAGTCGAAATGTCGAGAATAAGGTTCAGCCTTCGAGACCTCCTAGCTATTTTTAATATTAAGTTATAATTTTCAAACTCGGTCCCAAGGTAGGCCTCTTTGTTCCAATCATGCCTACTGAAGGAAATTTTTATATGTTAATTAAGAGGGCGCCAGCGCGGCCCTAAAGGTCTATTGCATAGGTAACCGAGAAAGGGCTTGTGAAGCGAAATTGTTTCATACTTTCCATAACGCCTTGGTCTGGTGGTAGGACACCTGACTGGCAAGTGGAGGCTGGAGGGAGGGGTAGGGGGTTCGAATCCCACCTAAGGACGCTTTTTCAAAAAAAATTCTTTTTTTTCTGTTTATTTTACATTATATTTTTTTTTAAGATGTGTTTTTCGATATTCTGGAGGTTCCTGCATGTAGGAATTTTTTTTTTTAATTAATAAAATGGAAAAAAAACTGGAAAAATCTAGGAAAATCAGTTTATTTGTTATTTTTCGACTCCTTTTGCAACATTTTATGCCCTATACGTATGCCCTAAAACATAGGGTGGGGCGAACATTTTACTCTTAGTATATTCTTTTAACTGACACTATTAATATATTGCTGTTTTAATGTTTTATCATCTTACATGATCTTTGCTGCTCTGCGCCCGCCATGTTCATGGGCTGTTTGCCATATCTGATATGTATTTTATGTTTGTACTGCTTTCTGTTTTTAATAAATATTTACCCGTATGGCCTAAATAAGGGCGGGTCGGGATAAACTTTCCATAACTTAATATTAAAGGGAGTTACGGGGTTTTGAAATTTGAGCAAATTACGCGCCATTCTATTTTATTCTTTATTCCATTATGCGTTCTTTAAGGAAGAAAGATGTTTGTTTTTACATAGAACACATTACGCAGGCTAAACTATCGAAAATATTGTAAAAGATATAAAGCAATATACACTCCTCAAAAGTGAAATTGCAACACCAAGAAATAATGCACGTAGCGTCATGCAAATTTCAGGAGCGATAGTAGTGAGATAACATATTTTCTATGAATAAATTGCTTTATAATGATTTTATTAGTCTGTTTTTTTAATCATTTCATATCCATCTCACTACAATCACTCCTGAAATTTGCATGGCGCTACGTGCATTATTTCTTGGTGTTGCAATTTCACTTTTGAGAAGTGTATATAAATTAATTTTCATGTTTTTCTTTCTTTTCCGAATAAAAAAAAAATCATTTCTTATATATAGTTCCCTCTAAAATATCGAAAAACACATTAAATAAATAATATAATGCAAAATTAACAAAAGAAATAGAAAAAAAAAATTAAAAATTGTCCACAGCCGGGATTCGAACCCCCGCGCCTCTTCGCTCAGGGAGCCAGCTACTAGCACGTGGTCTTCACCGCTGGACCTCGCTTACACGGGATAGCGTGCGTTTGCATGGCTTCAAAAGCACTCTCCTGGTCAGTTGAACAGTTGACTTTGGGGGACCAATTGACTTATTCCCCCTAATTGACTTATAATTATTTCCTTTGGCATAGGGGTTCGGCACATGGATAACTAATTTGGGACTGACACTATTAATATATTGCTGTTTTAATGTTTTATCATCTTACATGAAGATGAAATTTGCTGCTCTGCGCCCGCCATGTTCATGGGCTGTTTGTCATACCTGATATGTATTTTATGATTGTACAGTTTTCTGTTTTTAATAAACATTTACCCGTATGCCCTAAATAAGGGCGGGTCGGGGTAAATTTCCATAACTTAATATTAAAGGGAGTTACGGGGTCTTGAAATTCGAGCAAATTACGCGCCATTTAATGTTATTCTTTATTCCATTGTGAGTTCTTTAAGGAAGAAAGATGCTTGTTTTTATAAATAGAGCACATTACGCAGGCTAAACTATCGAAAATATTGTGAAAAATATAAAGTGATATATATAAATTAATTTCCCCGGATTTTTCGTGTTTTTTTCTCACTTTTCCGAATTAAAAAAAATATTCTTTATATATAGTTCCCTCTAAAATATCGAAAAACACATTAAATAAATAATATAATGCAAAATTAACAAAAGAAAGGAATAAAAATTAAAAATTGTCTACAGCCGGGATTCAAACCCCCACGCCTCTTCGCTACAGGCGTCAGCTACTAGCACGTGGTCTTGACCGTTCGACCACGCTTACACGGGGAGCGTGCTCCTGCATGGCTCCAAAAGACCTCTCCGGGTCAGTTGAACACTTGACTTTGGGGGCGCATTGCGCACCCCCCCCCCTAATTGTCTTATAATTATTTCCGTTGGCATAGGGGTTCTGCAAATGGAACCCTAATTTGGAACCGAGTTTGATAATTATAACTTAGTATTAAAGGGATTTACGGGGTCCTGTAATTTGAGAAAATTTCGCGCCATTTTTTTTATTTATTCCATTATGCGTTGTTCAACGAAGAAAGAGGATTGTTTTTATATATAGAAATACATTACGCAGGCTAAACTAATAAAAAGTAATATATGGTAATAGTTCATTTTTCGGGAGATTTTTCCTGTTTTTTGCACCCTATTATTCCCACTTTCCCAAATAAAAAAAATTATTTTTTATATATAGTACCTCTCTAAAATATCGAAAAACACATTAAATAAATAATATTCTGCAAAATTAACAAAAGAAAAAAAAAATTTGACCCTAATTTGGGACCGAGGTTGATAATTATAACTTAATAATAATTGTTATAATTATCAATTGCCCTCTATTTGATAACATAAGAAAAGCAAATTTTCCGGCAAACTTGACCTATAGCTCCCTCAAACGACACTGGAGGATACCAGCTATGCAAAAGGGCTTAGAACTAATCATTGAAAGCCACTTTAGTGCTGGCTTGCCATCAGACAAGTCATAATAACGAAAATGTCGAAACTGTACTCGTATTTTCTCAGAATATTGACATCATGCACTGAATTTCAAAGACTTTTCTAAACTTTATCAAATTTTCGATTTGTTGTAAAGGTGGAAAGTTCCCTTTCCACCTACCCTGGCCATTTTTTTATAAAAAAATTAAAATATAGCACACTTTGTGTATGGAATTAACATTCATCTGTACTTACTTTCACATTTAAACTCGTTTTGATATGTGGACAGGGTCAGCTCTCTATCTGTTAAAATTAACGATTTTGTACACCGAGTTAACTTTTAATCTGTTCAAACATCTGCTTTTATTTTTTGCATTTTTACATTTCACGATACTTTGTTGATGTAGTCTTATTTTCATCTGTTTGGCAACCTTCATCTTATGTTCAGGATACCATGTATCTTGGGTCAACTTTTCATCTGTTTTGCTATCTACATCTTGAATTCAAGTCACCCTTTTTATTCCTCATTGTAAATTCTCATCTTCCCTTTGTTTTCAAACTGGAAATTGTTTTTGTATCTTTTTGTTGATAAATAAAATTTCTCCCCGGATGCCCCCGCTAGGGGGCGGCACGGAGCTGAGCTTTGATAACTTAATAATAAAGGTAGTTACGGGGTTTTGAAATTAGAGCAAATTACGCGCCATTTTATTTTATTCTTTATTCCATTATGCGTTCTTTAAGGAAGAAAGATGCTTGTTTTTACATAGAACACATTACGCAGGCTAAACTATCGAAAATATTGTAAAAGATATAAAGCAATATATATAAATTAATTTTCCCGTATTTATCCTGTTTTTCCCACTTTTCCGAATAAAAAAAATCATTTCTTATATATTGTACCCTCTAAAATATCGAAAAACACATTAAATAAATAATATAATGCAAAATTAACAAAAGAAATAGAAAAAAAAAAAAAAATTTTAAATAGTCCACACACGGGATTCGAACCCCCGCACCTCTTTGCTCAAGGCTTCTTCCCGGATTTTTTGACGCAGGTATTGATACTGGAATTTATCCATTGAAGTCCATTGTAATGGATATTACAAATTTTTAGAAACATTTTCGAATTAAATAATTCAAGTTTCAAATAAATATTCTATGTTTAATGGTTTTAAATTTTTTTTTTTTTTTTCATGTAAAATCTAATTTATTTCTTTTTCAATTTCAGTATAGCTCTTCATCCTCAAGAAAATCTACTAAGAAGAAACTGTTGGTTTTCAAATGTCCCTTCGAATGAAGCTTCTTCTTGGAGCCGATTCAATTTTTCGAAGAGCCGTTGGATACTACAAATGGAAATAGCACACTCTGATGGAAAGCTTGGAGTTCTAAGTTCGATCCTTACTGGGAATGAAGCAACCAGTGTTGATATTCAGCACGGAACCACTTTAAACATGACGCGGCGGAAAGTCTACATGTAGAAGAATGATGCTGTCATATTGAAGTTTGAAGAAATCATCCCTGTTTTGTGTGGTACATACATTATTAAATGTTGTTGAATTTTTCTTAAAAGCATTTAATGACTGCTTGGAAATATATTTTCATGTAAATAAAGACTTACAATTGGAAGAATAAGCTCAAACTGTATCAAACAGCTATAAAGTCATGAAAAAAAATTTGTTTTATTAAATAACAATTATGTATTTTTAGTTTATGTTTTACCAAAAGGTTAATTTTAAACAATGCAGGTTTGCATTTACAATTGGATAAAATTTATTTTACATTGTGTTTTGTTTTTAAATAAAATTATTATGCTATGAAGTAATTATGTTTCTTATGGATTTTTCTTCTTAATTATTGTAGTGTGTAATTTCTTCTACAACTTTGTAATAAATCTTCAACATTTAAAAAAAATTGATTTGTCAGGTGTAATATTTGAATTGATAAAATTTTGTAAAATATAACGTTAGAAAATCTTTTTAGTGGATAAGGCTTAAGTGTCATGAAAACAGTTGAATATATTTAAAATTTGGTTATTTTTAATCTTTCAGTATGATATCAGAAGCAATTTTTAATTAACGCTGAGTTTAAAGTATATCTCAAACTTGTGAGGATTTTTATTATCATCATGGTGTTTATTATTTTAATTTTCGAAATTTTCACATGATTATTAATTTGAAATTTGAGACAAAAAGTTTATGCTTAATTTTATCAAGCCTAAAATAATATAATTGTAAAATAGTTATAACCGTAAAAAGTTCTTTGACTTAAAGCTGAATAACATTTACATTAAGATAAAAATTCCTAATCAATTTAGAAAGGAATATTGCTTAAACGTTCCTCTAAAAGGTCATGTATATTCTTTGTGTATACATGTGCAATTGCATCTTCTTTTTTTAAAATGTCCCATTCAAGACGTTTACCTATAATATCAAGTTTGTTTTTACTATATTAGTAATGCATAATCTCTTATCAGTGAAATACAAACAATGGAATTGATTGATTTTTTTTGAAAAAAAATTGTCATAGCAAGGTTTTCAAAAAGTAACTGATGGTAGTCAAATTTGGATCATTAATACAAAAGGGACACACACATCAACAGACATTCATTTATATATTTATAGATTAGGAGAATTTGCGCATGATAAATTTTAGATCTTTTACAAATTCTTTCCTAGAAAATTAAAATGGAAAAATTATCCATTTAGTAATTTAGAAAAAGTTATTTAATGATGTTTACGATTGCCAATATCTATATTTAAATTTTTTTAAATTTTATTTATTATTATTGTGTAAATTAGTGAAAATATATTTGTGCAGAAAAATTCTTTCGATGTAAACTACTAAATAAATTAACTACTTCAAAACACTAAATAAAGGCTGATGTAAAATACCTAACTACTATAAAATGCTGAATGCAAAAGTGTGTTTTGTATAAGACCGGGCAGCTGATTAACAATCCAGCGGCTTTTAACAGAACGCACTTTTTCGGAGATTATTCTCTTGGTTTTAGTTGGTCACGATTATAATGCAAGCTTTTATTTCTTTCAAAACTTTTTACTTGAACTAAAAAAAAGGTTAAGAATCAAGTCTTTTTTATTATTTCTTAATTAAGAAAATGCAAACAAGAATGAGGGTTGTTAAACGCAGCTGGATCGGGAAATCGTGACCGAGAATTGGGGTGAAACTGGGAATCTTGATTCTGACAAAATTAAATCTACTTTTTAGACAACACTCGAAATTTCTTTTTTATTATGTAAGAAGGAGTTGTCATATTAGCGTATCTTTGTTGCTGAATTCATGGCATTTGTGTAGATAAGTTTGTTTTACTGCGTCAACTAATGTTCTTTTGTTTTCCCACTATACTTATTTATTGCTCATTAGAGTTATAAAAAGCTTTTTTTTTTGCTAAGCTTATTAATTCATCCACTAACAAACAATAAGGGTTTAGTCCAACAGTAGCATGGTTCATTTTCGTTTCGATTACCTCTGCTCTCTCGGGAAAGACCGACAACTACCATCATCATATAGATCTGATTTAGAATACCAGGATAAAGAGAAGAAAGAACATTTTTAAAAAAAATTGCTATTAATTGAGAGAATGTTGTTAGGCAGAGAGTGAAAAAAAGACTGAAAGGAAAAGAGAGAAGTTCCTGAAGAACCGATATAACAAAATTGTTTTATCAAAAAAGAAAGAAAAAAACAAATACTTTATTGATGTGACTTCCAATAAAGACACTAAAAACACATCAAATGTTAATTATTTATATTGTATTTTTTGAGATAATGTTTAATAATGTATTCTGCTTAATAATGCATTTTCTGACTTAAAAAAGTAACAAAGTGGGAAGTATTTTTGATAAGCCCTCAAAAGCTGAAGTGGAGCGTAGAAAGAAGATAAATACTTCATATGTGAATTGTGTACATAATATTTTTAAATTGTCTTTTAAAATAAAAATAGCTGCTATAGCAGTGAAAAGTATACTTTTTCACTGAATTTTTACGACTTCGAAATTTAACTTAGATTTGTACATTCACCCGTTCTTATCCCACTAATGGCGTAAGATAGGATACTTTAACTTTTTCTATAAGGAAAAAGTATTGCATCTATGACTTTTTTAAGAATGAAATATTGTACACAATTAAATAATGAATATGTTGATCAAATCTGATAATTTGAACAATATAGCTCCAACGAATCATAACTACCAATTCTGCAGTATAACGAACTGTATAATTTATGACACACTTGATGAAAAATAGTAGATAACCGCTTAATTTGGAAGATGGTGCGTTTCTCCTTTCAAGAAATATGTTTAAACATATTTCTTGAAGGGAGAAACGCAACCTTCATTCATATACTCTCATCTTTTGTTCACTTTTTCGAAACATTGTAAAACAATTTCTTCCGATTGAGAGTAAACAGGTTTAAGAAAAAAACATTAATAATCTCATATAATTTCATTAATATATAAATAAAGGTAAATATCAGTGTATTATTCCTCTCCCTCTCTCGACGATGATCGGAAATGCAGCAATCGTATGCACTGAGAATGTTCCCTAAGGCAATAACATAAAGTGATTGGCGAGTTATTCATTGGTAAATGAATTTTACCAATCAGGTTCTCAATCGCATCTCTGATTTTGCATACGCGATTTTTTTGAAGCAGTGTGAATGCTTCTTATAGAATCGTTTAATTTCTCCTGCGATTTACTTAATTTTGATCGTTCAGGAATGAAAAGTAGGATAGTAATTTTTCACAGGAAAATTTTATTCGTCAATCATGTTGCGTTAATGTGTGAGTAGCATACAATGGAATCGGTCCCTGAATGAGTAGAAATGAGAAAAAGTAATCCTGTGAAGCAGAAATAAGCAGCTTTAAACGCTATCTAAGCATAATATAAACAAAATCTTTACTGGACAGTTTTTCATCTCTATACTGATATTAATTATAATAGTAACTGGTAATTAGCTTCCATATCTAATTTTCAATATGAATTATGAAGAACAAGAGCATTTGTCAGAGGACGAAGATTTACCCGATTTGTTTGGTGGTAATAAAGAGGCTACTGACGAGAAGTTCGAAATTGCTCAACATGATATTGTATGGGCTGAATTTCGTAATTTATATTGGCCGGCGCTTGTTAGATGTGTAAAGAAAAAGGAAAGGAAGGCGTCTGTTTGGTACTTAGATTCTCCAAGGAAATGCTTTAAAGTACCATTTAAAAAAATAAAGAGTTTTTCGGACCCTAAGATGACGGCTCTTATTAAAAATGAAGTTGAGAATAGTCCCATTAAAGCTAAGCATAAGAAAGTATGGCTGAATGCCATAACTTATATCAGAAGAAAAAACCAAGGCTACACTGATGATCCTGCCATCTTTTTTGACATGAATAAACATTATTTAGCTTATAAAGATAATAAGTTCAATAACCAATGTTTGGATGACATTGAAAATAGTGGCACAGCCCTAAAAAATGGAAATAGTGACACAACTCTAAGAAATGAATATGATGATGGAGCTAGCTCAGATGAGGAAAGTCTTCTTAGTGATGAGGAAGAAGAAACTGTAATCAGTAAAAAATTTTCGATCTTTACTGATTTAGATGAGTCCTATGAAGAAAACCCAGAAGCTGATAAGATAGTTAAGTGTATCGCTGCTGGGCATGTTGATAAACATCTTCTTCAAGTGAAATCGAAAAAAGTTCGCAGCTCACATCAAGAGAGGTATGAAGATGCATTGAAGTCAAATAAGAACAGACTTATGCATATCACCCCTACAAACCACATCAAGAGTATCAAAAAATTAAAAGAAATTTCTATTTATTTAATGAATTATTATGAAAAAGCTGTAGAAGGTGGTAAGTGCGAGATGGTTAATTATGTAATGTATGTCTGGGTACCTGAGGCAATTGATAAAGCTCTTGAGCTTATTAGCAAAGGTTTGCTTAATTTAGATAAAACTATTCCTGAATCTCGAAGGAAATTGTTTCCAACTGACAGATTGGTTAACCTCGAAATCTATGACCCTATAGTGCCTCCTCAAGAGGATAGTGTAACTAAAACTAAAGGCAGAAAACGAGCAGGTTCAAAGAGTAATACAAAAAAACAGCCGAAAAAAGCTAAGGTATCTAGTGCTCCTTGCAAAGAGGAAAGTAAACCACCCATTAAATCTCTAAAAAAAGAACGTAAACCTCCATTGCAGTCTCCTGGAAAGAAAGGAAGTAAAGTGCCTGTGAAATCTCCTGAAAAGAAAGGAAGTAAATTGCCTGTGAAATCATCTGAAAAGAAAGGAAGTAAAGTGCCTGTGAAATCTCCTGAAAAGAAAGGAAGTAAAGTGCCTGTGAAATCTCCTGAAAAGAAAGGAAGTAAGGTGCCTGTAAAATCTCCAAATAAAAATAAATTACCTGCCAGATCTTCACCAAGAAAGAAAACTCAATAGTTATTTTTTTTTTTTTTCTTTTATTGGAATGATTTCTGTTAAAAATTCTGATCCAAAATTATTCTCAAGTGTGGTGTGTTAAGTGCTGTGATAAACATTGGAGGAAAAAAAAACAAAGAATATAGCAAAATTAAATGTTCAGCTTTATAACCATTTCTATGCAGGCCTCTATATCTACTTATTAAATTAGTACAAATATCAGGCTGTGGCATCTTGATATTGCATTTTGCTTCATGCGAATGAGATATGGAAATGTCCCCCATTTATGACTTTCTTCAATTATTCATTTTTAATTTATTAAATTTTTGTAAACTTCTAATTATGTGTAGAATTATATTTCATGATAATCGCTTTTCATCTGAAAAATATCTCCTCTTTATATTTTTTTTTTTTTGTTTTTATTAAAAGTACTTTTTTCCAAATGATGGTTAAAATTTTTTCATTTCAAAAAGAAAATTAATTTTCGGATATTTGATCCAAGAGCCACAAAGCGGAATCACGTACAGGCAAAGTATCAAAGGGTGTAGCTTTCCAGAAGAAAAATTTTTTTTCTCTGACCAAAATCATGCAGGTCGAAAAAAGTACTTACATACATTTCAGGAGCTTAAAAAATCTTATTGCTTAGAAACCTAATGTCACTTACTTACTCAATATAATAAGGAACTTACTCAATAAAGTAGTAACAGTTTTTTAAACAATGCAGAAGTTAATAATAGTTTTATAATTTTTCTGGGGGCCTCTAAAAATATCAGCACTGAAAATATTTTACAGTCTAGCATTTTGCTTATGTGAGGTTTAGGAAAATTTTCGTTTTGGTACCTATATTAGAATAATCACCAAATTTTCTAGTATTTTGTACATGTAAGGTTTTGAAAGATGTTTGTTTTGGTACCCACATTACAATAATCATCAAAATTCACCAACTTCTGGGCTATAGCACGCCAGAAAATAAAAGAATAAAAAAATCACAGAATGTGACAAATTCATTATCATTGGGGAAGCCACTCTAGATTTTTCACAAGTTTATTCCAAAATTAACATCTAGATTATTTCATTCGGTCCCTAGGCAATTTTAGTCGAACTGGTGTCGATTACAAACTATTATTATGCCAACTGAAACTGTGAAATATTCTTCTAGATTTTGTCTGAGAATAGGATTCAGGATAAAAAGCAACACAAATAATGTTGAGATTTCCGTATCGTGATCTACGGCAGAATAATTGCCAAGTCTTGGCAACTTCCAGGCAGTGTTCCGCCAGAAACTTTAAAAAACATCACAAAAAAGAACCAGCTCGAAAGGTATAACTCATATTCACCACCGGGCAAACATCTACATGTTTTGTTTTGTTTTTTTAAATTGCAAACTTAAAATCTATGTGGCACCTTGGCGATAGTAGTTGGCGCAACAGATCACAAAACGGAAATATCACCCAAATGATCAAATATTTATATTGCATTAATGTTTATGAATGTAAATACATTACTTATAAATTATTTTTATGTTTATTTAAGAATAACTAGTTTTTGACAGTTGAAATTCTGGTTTAAACCTACATCAAAAATTTAATTTTTCATTGCTATATTATTATTTTTTCATAATTTGATCTGACTTTTCTATGTATGTTAATGTTGCAATTGTGGTATCTTATCTTTATTATAATTAATGTAAATTTTTGTTATAATATCAAGTGTGGGCTAAAAATTAATGCATTACAATTAAATTTTTATATTAAAATTTCACTAAATAGTATTTTACTTGTGTTCATTATTTTGATGTAAAACAGAAGTAAAACGTTTTTATATTTATTATGAGAGAAAAATACAACGATTATTGTTTTTTTCCATTTTTATTTATCGCAGTTAAAATGTTAATATTACATAAAATATATATCAGTGTTTATTTTTGTATATATAACTCTCATTAAATTTTAAAAGTAGTTTTGCTCAGTTATACCTTCTACTTAGTAAACAAAAAATATTTATTTGTTGAAATATAGTGATTTTTGATGCGGCCCATTTTCTTCATGCATTCTGTTTTATTTATGCTGAAAGTAAAATTATAATTTTCTGAAGTAGTTGATCGTCTTAATTTAATTCTAGAAAGTTAAGCTTAGGTAATGAATATTCAAGAAATATCACAATGGTTTTTAAAAAGGCTGTTAAAAATTAAAATATTTGGGTTATTGCTTTTTTATTTTAAATAATCTTGTTGAATATTATTTACTTTTAAATGCTGACTAATTTCATGTTTCTAGTACAGCATTTTCTTTTGCATTGTGACAACGTGGCAGAATCACGGCAACATTGTGGCTGAAGGGTATTGAGTTCTTGCTGAAAGATCTCTCTTTTGAGATGTAAAAAATGTTGTTTTTTTTTTTTCCTACAAAAGTTTTAGAAATATTTTTCTTTTCTGTAGAATTATATTCAAGAAACGCCTTTCTCAAGGGGAACGATGTGCTCGCGATTTTTCTATTCTCACTTGAGAAATATATATATAAATATAGCGCAATAAAAACAAAAAGGTTAAAAAGAGGAAATATATATAAATAATATGTATATATATAAACATATATTCCAAAATCACGAAATTTTAAAAGATAGTTCACTTTTGAAATCATGTTCTTTCCTTTCATTTTTTTAAGGGGTGTCATCTTTTATATTTTAATAAAATGTGACTATGAATGGGGATTTTGTTACTAATTCAGATTTATAGCAAAAGAATTAATTTATTAATGCAATACTTTCTAAATTTGATTGAATAAAATGTATAGAATATTTTTATGCTCATGAAAGTTTTAAATTTTGCATTTTAGTCTTCATTTTATTAATCACAATTCGCACCGATTCCTTCAGAAATATATGTGGTGTTTTGGTAATTTTTTTGGCAATTATTGCTACACAATTTTACTTTTTTTAAAACAAATTCAAATGTCTTTTATTGCTCAGCTATTGTTGATATTCTCATGCTTTTTTTTAAATGCCAATTTTATTTACGGCACGCAAAGTTCGAATGGTGGATTCAAAAAATCACACTTTCACACACCTGGTTTGCATCAATATCATTGTTGATCCATACGATATTCAAATCGTTCCTTCAATAATTATTGCTACTAACTTATACATTTAAAAACATTAATGTTTTTTTAAACAATTTTATTACACTCAAAACTCAAATCGCTTATTTGGTAATTTACTTTTTTAATGTGACGATTTTATCATTTTTTGACTCTTGGGCAAAATTCCAATTATTTCTCAGTTTATATTATTTCTACATGAAAAATTAAAATCACACATTAAAAAATCATTTTCTGATGCAAATTACAATTAACTTTCTAGTCCATATATTTTCGATATTGATTATATAAGTCCGATATTTTTAATTCGATATTTATTACAACAATCGAATCTCGAAACGAAACACGCATTTGAGTGACCTGTTTATAAAGAGTCAGATTCACGTGATTTCGTAGTCGATCTTTTTTCGGTAATTACAATTTTTAATTAGTTTTTTTTTTAATGTAATAATAATTTTTAAAATGCGAAAAAGGAAATAAATTAGATGGAAAAGGAATATCACCCATAGTATTAGAATAAAAAAATATTACATATTCTATTTTAAAAAAAATTATATACAATTTATTTTATCCAAATTGGTTTTTTGTTTGTAAACACAACGCTTTTGTTACTTTAAATTAGTAACATATATTTGTTATTCTTAAAAGTATCTTGCAGAAAAATATTAGTGCTAGAGAGGTTTGTCGCGGAAAGCCCGAAAAAATTCTGCCCTTTGACATTCTGATATATCTTCTCGATCACTAGAAATAAATAAAAATATTTATCTTCAAAAAGATTATCTTTCTTTTCAACCTTTTGAGAATTATGGAAAAGTCTATTTTTAGATTAATAAGTAAATTGAATTTCTATAATTGAAATTTTACAGATATGTGTGTCATCTTTCCTAAAATGCTTACTGTTGTGAATTTTTCTTCTTGAACTTTTGAAAAGGTCTATTTTTTAACTACCTCTTTTGCAGACTATTTTGTAAATTGACCTTCTATAAATTTCTAATAAAAGTTACAATACAATCTTTTTTTTCCCTAAATTTTCCTTCTGTTTTTGCGTATTATTGTTATTGTTAATTTTTTTTTTTTAATGCAATTTTTTTTCATGCGGCCAAACTTATTTATCTTCTAACAGTTAAATTGTAAAAAAAAATTCTGATACTGTTCGTTACTACGCTATGATAATATGTCTATCATTATGCAATTGAAAATTTGTAAGTTATTGTTTGAAAAATATACAACTTGTGGTTCTTACAGAATATTTATTACTTTTTAATGCAAATGGGTGATTCCATGTTTACTCTTGTTACATGTATTGCAATGGTACACATCAATATGCTTTAACTTAAGAACTTTTTGTTTTAAATTGAACAACATTTTTGTCTAATAACAAAGAAGCATGTTTACCTTTTATATTTACTCCTGAAAAACTTGATGAATTTTATTTGTTTTATAAAAAAATATAATATGGTCACTTCAAAACATCATAAATGCATTTTTTTCCCCTAAATAAATTTAGTAACTGCATTAATACTTATTATGTAATGTTGAAATGTTTTAAACTTCTTTGGAGTTATACTTACCTGCAATATCTTCAAATATATTTGGGTTTTATATCTTTTTTGTACCTGTACCTATAACTTTTGTACTTTAGTAAATCTTGTTGACTAGATCTAGTTGATGTCAAGATTTCAACATCACAATGTGTGGAAAAGAAATACCAATACTTCATAATCCATCATGAAATTTTTCCAATCTAACTATTTAAATTTGATCAATATTTTAGTTAATCATTTAGAATATATAAATTTACAGGATAATATTTTATTTGCGAAATTTATAATTTTTTATATTGATGGGATTCTATTAATTGTTTAATTTTGACGTTATCGTGTCTGATATAGTTATTAATTGATCACGATATTATCTTTATCATAAATTCGATATTTATTATAAAAGATGGTGCTCAAATATATTGTGCAAATAATCATTAAAATATTATTACCATGTTGTTGAAAAATATCAATAATTCCCAATATATTGTCTTACTTGGGTTTTGATCTTTAGCTAGTTAAATTTGACAGCATTTAACGAAAAATATCATAAAGTGAACGAAAGCTACTGCTTAAAATTGATTTTATAATTTTAGTTTTTAATTTCATACCTATATTAACAAATGAGCTTGTATGGACTCCATGTGTTAGTGCAGATAATAGTTAATATTAGTCATGTCTTTTGTATATATTTCTCTCTATAAATATTTTTCATGCATTAAAAAATGTATTTTTTATCTTTCTTTTACCAAATAACATCTATTAGTTATTGTTGTTTGATGATTTTGATACATTAATTTGTTTAAAAAAAACTACGTATTTAGGTAAAATTAAAATATTTTCAGCAAATTAATGATTCCTGTACTTTTTTTTAGAAGTATTTATGACTAGTTATTGCTAAAGGTACTTATCCAATAACTAGGTGCTAAAAAAAGAGGGGGGGGGGAAATGGTTGCCAAATCTTAGCATTAGAAAAAAAGGATAGCTATAGCTAGAGTTAGTTAATTATTTTAGAAAAATTTACAATTTTATACTTTCTATGTAAATTGATTTTTTTTTTTTTTTCATTCTGTTTCGTTATTCTGTTTCCTTTTATTTGTAGAAAAGGAATTCAAAAATATTGTAAGTCCACCAGTATGTATTAAATAACAGCCTAATACATTAATGGCAAAGCTTTGTTTAGTGCTGAACTTATTGACTAGTGTTTTTTGTTTTGTTTTTCAAAATTTTATTATTTTTCTACATTATTTCATACCCAATATTTTTTCATCCTCCCAAGAATGTAATATATCTGTTAAAAGATAAATTTAATTATAAAAAAATTTTGTGTGACTAAGCTTTTAAAAACAATAAATAATATTTTAACAAAATCAATTATTTTTAATTTTGTACAAAAGAAAAACAATAAAACAAATTGATGTCAGAATTGTACAATAATGTTTAGAGCTTAACATTTACGTGTCAACAATAAGCTATTAGTTTTATATTTTAATAAACAAAAATGGCAGAAACAGGTATTTTCCACATCTGAGACGTTTCATACCTGTCATGGATATATTATTTACTCTATTTAACATTTAGAATACAAAAGAATTAGCTGTTGATATCATTTATATTATTACCCTATTGCTTACGAGAAATAAAAATGTTATATGATTTTAATAAAATAAACACTAAATTGACAAATAGAAATTATATATTGCTTTCTTTTATACTCTTTATTACTAAATTCCAATGAAATAGATACTTTATGGTTTTATGTACAAACAGCAAGCATATGCGGGAGTTATCACTAAAAATATACGTGGACCGTCCTTAATATATATTTTTCAAAAATATCTAATATAATTAAAAAAGAATGCACAATAAGTGACAAAATTTATATTTTAACAAGGTAAAAAATCCTAATGCTATAAAAATAAAAAATCATTACTGGGGTTGTATGATTGCTGAAGGCAGGGGCTGATTAAGCGTATGCAGGGCCCTAGGCCATTAAAATTTTTGGGGATTTTAGATTAAATTTTTTTCTCTCATATTTTTTATTTATTCAAATATAAAAGTATTTATATATGTTTTCATTTAAGAAAGCATATTTAAAATAAATAATAGTAAATTAAATTTTATTTCTTTGAATTGGAACTAAAAAATATTCATAAAATTTTGGAAAAATTTGAAATTTATTCAAAAACTTTGAAATTTATTATAATTATGTAAAAAAAAAAATTTCGTATTTTATTAATATATATTTGAAATTGATTTTTTTTTTAAAAATCATTGTTTTTCTTAATTTTTTAAAATTTATTTTCAAAAAAAAAAGTTTTATTATGGCCCCAGGCCATATTTAAAATTATCCATGGCCTAATGAGTAATCCGGCACTGGCAACAGGCGGAGAGAGGAATTTTTAAAAGACAGCAAGTTTTATCAGATAGTCAAACAGATTTTGATGCATTCAGTCTCACCTTCCCATTTATGATTCCTTTGATTTTGTGTTTCGCAGTGGACTGATCGTTAAGACACGGTTCCCAGCAGATCACCGAAGTCAAGCATCACTGGCTGCGGTTGGGTGACCACTTGGATTAGGCTGCGTAGGGTCCGAGCGTGTGCGGTATTGGTCCTCGTTAAACTGTTCTACCGTAAAGTGCTTCTTCGCGTGCAGGTCGTCGGGCTACCGAAGCGGGGGTGCCATTCCCTCTGCAGACGCAGAGGATCAAAATTGTGATGGCCTGTCTTCGGGTCATCCTCAGGGATGTTTCCCAGACCAACGCCATTAGCCCATTGTGCAGCTCAAGTGCGACGTAAATGAACTACAACAACATCCTTAGATTTTGTTAGTTTTACTGTTTACTCTCCTGTTAAATATTAATTTGTAACCCCTAATGTGTATACTATTAAGAAAAGAATTTTAAAAATATATATCCAGGGTAGTTATTATGGATCATCTTGTATGATTAGGATCATCTAATTTATCTTTTCTAAATACAAAAAAAAGAAATCCAGCCTACTAATACTACCAGTGGGATGGATTTTTTATAGGAGGAAATCCATCCTACTATGAATGCTTAACATTTTTTGTTGGTATTGTTATTTATTGGTACATTTTGTTTTTTAAATTAAAATATCAAAGCGTGTGTTTTGAGAAACTTGTAGATTATTGATAAATTATTAATGACTATTACTCTACAAAAATTTTTTAAAAATTTCAATCACGTTTTATAAAGTATCTTTTTCATTAATAGGTTTTGATTCAAATGAAATTAAACCTTAAAATCACCTTTAATCGCTCTGTAGAAATAAAAATTATATTCGATAACTCTTAATAAGCAGTAAAACGTATTTTTATAAAGGTTTGTATATTCTTATCAATCTTGTCAACAAAAAAAACATAATATACGGGAATCCTATGTAGTGTATCTACCACTATAAAAATATAATTCCAATTCACTAGTATATAAGACATGTTAACTCGATTCTATGTTGGGGTACCTTTTGATAGAGGAAGGTTGACATAGTCGAAAACAACTCAATCCCACATTGTTGAGCCGGACGTGGTATTAACACGCCTGCCTTGGCAGAAACGCCCGCTTCTATTAAAACACTGCTATTTCGATGGATTGAACAGTTGACTCGTGACTATGACATTGTTCTCCTCATGCTGTTGCTTCTCAGTCTCGATCACACATAACTTATACACTCGACTGCTAACGGCAACATAGAAAGGACTACGATCGAGAACTTAATGCAGCTCTCGAAAAGTGCGGTGTTCTTAATACAGCTCCCCCGGCTTCTCACAAAACAGCAATGAATCAACTAGTGGTATCTGTTCGTTGAAATCTATCACAGATATAATTCTGGTGAGGAGTACTGTAGTGTATCTACCACTACAAAAATATAATTCCAATGCACTAGAATATTAGACATATTAACTCGATTCTATGTTGGGAGTACCTTTTCATAGATGAAGGTTGATATTGTCGATAACAACTCTTCCCACATCCTATAAAAACAAAGATTACAGGGTTGCATTCCACAGGGAACACCTGGAAAATATAGGGAATTTAAAAAATCACTTAAAATAACAGGGATAATGCAGGGAATTTCGAGTTTTTCCTTACGAGCTGGGAAAATACAGGAAATTTTATTTCTTATTTTCGTCTTTTAAAAGTAATGACCACTCAAAGCGGAATTGTATATTTGAGGCTATTATATAAGTTATACTAAACTATTTCATTTACTATAGCATTGCTTGTTTTAAGTATGCTAAGCTGTTTCTTACTTCTTTAAATTTTCTAGACTAACATAGGTCACTCAAGAGAACAATGATTGGGTTTTTCCTCTTAATATATTGCATATAATAGGTACAGGGAAAACGCAGGAAATTTTTTTTCCTTCCAGATTTGAGTAGCAATCCTGGATTATTTATCCTTATCTTAATTGAACTGAATTGATACGAACCATTTACAATTGAGGCCTAAAACCTGAAGATACGATCGTTAGATTAAAAGTTATTTCATGTGGTCCGTTTTTTATTTTGCGCATCGGGGACATTCTCGTTACGTCCGCTAATAATTTCTCGTAATATTTACAACAATCAGATTCGAAAAAATAGTTGCGTTTTAACTTTCATTTCTTTTCTGAACTTAGGTTTAAAAAATATGCAAAAAATGACTACAAATTAATGTGTTCTTTTTTCTTTTAAATCACTCTACTTACTGCACTACATTTTTAAAGAAATAGCGCATTGCGCTTCAAACAACGAAAAAAATATAGCAAATATATACAGCAGTTTTATTGCACTTAACGCCTAATTCCAACCGCTGATGATCTTCCTTATTCTTACGTAACCTTTTTTTTTTTTAAAACATGCATTTTTTTTTTTCCAAATTCAATTATTTTGTTCAATTTTTAAAGGTTATTTTTTCTTTCTTCAGATAATTGAAATTTATAGTATCTTATATAAGGATTGCTCATACTCTTGTTTGTTTTTTGTCAAAAAGAATCTAGTGGCGGCAACCTCTCTCTTTAAATGCTTACGTAATTTTTGAATGACCCCACTACCTCTGCTACAATTGTATAACAATTGAGTTCTGCACGCAACATTTAATTTGCTCTATTGTAAAATTCTAAACTCATAATAAATAAAGTCCAAAGTCAATTTATAAAAAAAGTATGATAATGGTTTTTGCATTGCTAAAGATAACGCGCAATTAAATTCTTTTCTCCATTCCGTTTTTATTTTCGGAAATTAATTCATATTTTCCTATTTAGCTCTCCAGTGCACAAGTTTATTACCTTGAATTTCAGTTCCGCGCGATGATCACTTTTCTTTTTGTTGAAAAAATTGTTGTCGGAACAAGTTGTTATGTAATTATTTTCTGTTTATGAACTTTGATATCAATGATTGCTACCGCCATCTAGCGTTAATGAATGGCAGCATACATAAGATGTTACTGTTGCGAAGAGAAACATGACATTTTTGTAGGCTACAATAATTTTATGGAAACTGTAATCGACAAAGATTCTATACATTTTGAAGATGGGCAGGTAAGTTATCTTGTATTACAGACATCTTTTTAAGTTTACTAACATATTTCATAATAATAATTCCGATTGTTTCTTATCAAAACGGTGTCTTTTATCTGCTTGTTTCCAGCTTTCAAATAATTTTTTTCTTCTTATTCGTTTGTTATTTAGTTTTTAAGTAACCGTTATTGATATTTTTACTAAATTTTAATTTTTTACCCGTAATGTTTTAATTTGTATATTCTATTTTTTAATATTCCTTTAATTCTTTACAGAATATTCTTTTCATTATTGTTTTATTTTTTATGATTTCAATGTCCTATCACTTTTTGACAATCGTCAAATTTCGTGTTCATCAATATCTTTTGATGTTAGCGATGATTACTTTATCTCTTTTGGTTATAGTTTCATTCATTGGAGAAATCACTGACATCTATGTTTTATGTTTAATCTTTTAAAATTCAATTTAAAATAACTATTACCTCTAATGGGTCGAAGAGAAAAAACTACTGAGAGAAAAAACCCTCCCACGCATCCAATCGCAGGGGGGCACCTAATTGATGACTAAGATATAAATTTCATTTCGAAACATATTAAAATTTAACTGTCACAAAAAAAAATTTAATTTGGTTTACATTCTTTACACAAAACAAATTCAAACAAAAATAATTTCAAATATACGTCAACCGCATTAAAAATATAAATTGGTCGGCCGTAGCCTAATTTATAGTATATAGATGGTGGTATATCAAATAAATAAAAACATTTAGACTGAAAACTATACGCTGCCTCCTCATTTATGTGGCCACAACGTCCCCTCTCCCCGAATAAAAGTTCTGGTTGAAAATTAAAATGATTATTTATCGTTTAATGAAATAGTAGATTCTTAAGCCATTTTTTCCCCTCTCCCATTTTCTATAATTCACTAGGGATAACCTTCTACAACCGTGAAAAAAGTTATATTGGAATGATAAAAATTTAGCTGGATATTTCAACCAATAAAACTTTAAATCTATTATTATTATTATTTACATAAAATTAAACATTTTAACGGTAAAACATTTAGCTCAAAGAAAATATTTTATGGGGATCTAGTATAATTTTCCAAACATTTAATGATGAAATTTACACTATTTAATTTAATTTAATAATTGAATAGATTTTTGGCCTTCAATTACCTGCTAAAGAGAAGGCTACTAATTATTTTTACCAGAAAATAATTTTCGCTTAAACAAACATTTATTTTTCATATGAAATTAAACTTTTTAACTGGGAAATTTTCTGCTCTAAAGGAAAATATTTTATGACGAATCTAATGAGATTTTTAAATTAGTTCAATAAGGAAATTTTAGAGCATTCAAATACCTACCAAAAAAGATCGCGATTGGAAATAGTTTTTTACTACAGATTTTCGCTTAATTAACATAATTTTTATGTAATTTTCGCTTTAATTAACATAAGAAATGAATTTATAATATGGATTTAGATGCATATTTTTCCAAAATTGATACTCTTTTTTATTCATTTATTTAAATGGACTATTATTTCCCTTTCCAAAAATTTACTGTTTGATGATATATACTTATATGATTACTAGAAATATGATTTCAATTTTAACACTTTTTTTCTCGTCAATCACTCTCGATTGTTCTTTTTGATTATGTAAATGTATTTAATTCTTTGTGAAAAAAATTTGCTCGATTTTCGATAAAAACTCAAACAAAAAGTTATTTGAATAATTTCGAATATCCAATACTTGGAAGTATTGGATATTCGAAACCCTTATTTTATTTTTGTACTTAATGCGGTTATCTTCTCATTTTGCATTTATTCACTTTCATTTATTCTTCCTGTACTTTATGTAGACTAACAGTAAAAATTAATGGTTGTACAGGGTGCGTAGCCAGATTTTTCACGAAAAAATAAGCACCTTTTAAGTACTTTTTAAGCACTCAAAAACATTTTTAATTATTTTCCAAAAACAAAAAAAAAATCATAATTAAGATCTGTGCAGCAAAAAAAAAATTATTTTTTTCTGTCGTTTAAAGGTCATATAAAATCAATAAAATTCACAAACATTTTCAGAAACTTCACATAATCATGATAAAATAACTAATTTGCGATAAATATTGCAGAGAAAATTTTTAAAATCATGCATTTTTTGTAATTTAGGACGACAATCGACAAGGCAAAGAAAAAATCTCTTTTAAAAAGATAGAAAATAAAGCTCTTTTTACAAACCCTGAATTAAAATAAAAGCATCTTTGAGGGCTTTTAAATAATGTAAATTAAGCACCTTTAAACACTTTTTAAAAACGCTTTGCATCCTGTTATATATGTGATACATATAAGTTTAAAAAACATTTCAGTTTATTTGATTAATTTTTTTTAGAATTATTTGTCACATTATCAATGTTAAAGTCGCTGCAAATTTGTTTTTATGCCGATTTCAAATGAGGGGAAACAAATTGTTGAAAAAGTAAATGGTATTAATGTTTTCGCTGTTGAATAAAATAATTTCAGTAAAATTATTAAGTAGAGAAAGTAATGATATGTGAGTCTATTTTTCACTAAATATACAGTGAAAGTCCGTTATGACGACAATTCGCAATCGAAAATATAATTGCCATTATAGTAAATTTTTCGTCGCACTTATTTAATGTTAAAATAGAAGTACAAAAAATTTTTTAAAAAAAGTTCAACAGTTTGTGACGTCACTAATAACACTAAATATTGGTTTCAACTGTAAATTATCAGGCTGGCAAAAACAAATACAAGGGAGTGTGACAGACGACGTTAGCAGAAATATGTATTCTAATGGAGTGTGTGGTAGGTTTCCTGAAAATATTAGAATTTTTTTTTTTTTTTTCATTAGGAGAAAAATAACTTGCTCACACATGTTTTCTTTTCAAACTTAGAGCACGAATATTGTAGGCAGAAAGGAAAGTGAAATGATTACCGTTTTTCACTTTTCTGTATTGATACCAAAAATAAAAATGTCACTTAAAAAACGGAATATGTATTTTTCTCGAAAAGTATTTGTTCCCATAGTGGAAGTTTGGTAATATTTATCTCGATATAAACATAAAATTTTTGCACGTTTTGGTTCAAAAGTTATCATAATAACGCGCTTTTTGTCATATGCCGTAGCCTTACTTTAACGCAGAAAAAGACACCGATGTTTCATGCTGTATTTCATAACCATAAATTATTAAAATGGTAAATATGTCATGTCATGTCGAATCATATCATTTCTCTTACTTTTACTTATTTTGACCTAAATAAATACAAAACAATGAAAAAAATATATATATATTTAATTCTGCGTCAAAGGGTTAATCCTATTAGCACCTCTCATTTCATATTGCAGTTGTTATGAAAAGTACTATTGCAAAAAGAATGGTAGTTCCTTACTGCTTCAATTATGTGGGAATCTGAAGTTAGCTACTAATTAAGTATTTTTTAAAAAAAAAGAATTGTAAGTACATGATGATAGATAAAAATTTGAAGCTTTTTACTTCTAAAATATTAACAAAAAAAAAAAAAAACAAAAAAAACAGAAAGCCTTTTAAATATATACTTTAATTAGAGAATTATTGAAATTCTCACAGAAACTAAGATCTGATCATTATCGAAAATATCACAAGACAAATTTTGTGTGAACTGAAAAAAAAATTTAAGAAATCTTTGTTCTCAGGAAACTTTCTTAAAATTTTCTTAAGACATACTTAATTCACCCTAAAGATATTCAAAATGTCTATAAAATGTCTGAAAAAATTCTTAAGATATTTTAAAGAATCTTAAGATGCTTTAAGGTAATTCTAACTCAGGAATCTGTCTTAAGATTTTCTTAAGAATTTTTGAAGACGAACTTAATTCACCTTAGAGATATTCAAAATGTCTGTAAAATGTCAGCAAAAATTCTTAAGATATTTTGGAGATAGAGTTAAATCTAAAGAAATTCTTCAGATTTCTGAAGAATTTCTTAAGAAAATGACATTTTCTTAGGAAAATCTTAAGATTATTTTTAGTGGGGGATAGACATATTTATTTTTCCAAGATAAAATTAAGAATGAAATAATTGTAATTAACCAGTTTTTATGCTTTTGGATTAAAGAACTGGCAAATTTCATGGCCAAGTGGCTTTATTGGGTTGAATAGGAGCACTTTTTTACATCTGTACAAATCTAAAATAATTCAATTTCATAATTTTATAATAGTCGTTGAATATCAGACCCAATTTTGAGTTAACGACTATAAATGTGCAACTCCATAGCCTTGTAATTTTAAATCCAATCTGTAAGGCAAAGAAACTCCTGGACCAAGCATTGACAAATTGAGACAGTTTGTGACAAGGGGACGGTAGGGGGTGTGCAACATCCTCCTTTTTTTTGTAAAAATTAAAATATTGATTTCATGTTTTTTTTCTTTCTTTTCTATAAAAATATACATCAAATGATATTATCCTCACAGATGCCATTAAAGAACGCAGTTGAAGTTTAACACATGTACTGTTTTGTTTCTGAACTGTATATGTTTTTGTCACATGGCGTGACATGTGACAGCTTGTTAGAAATAACATTCGAAATGTTTTAAGCGCTCAAAAAATAGGCGTCCATTTTCAAGACTTGCTAGACGTGAATGCGAAGAAACAAAAGTGATTTGAAATAAAAACATAAAAGAAAAATGAAGAAAAAAAACAAAACTATTAAAAAAAAAACCGTTTTGTTTCGATTTCTCACCTTTATTTTTTCATTTTTAGGTAGCAATTAAGCGTTTTTATTTTCAATCACTTTTTCTTCTCATTCACACTGACAAGTCTAAGCGCCTATTTTTTGAGGGTTTGAATCATTTCGACTGCTGTTTGTAATATGCAGGTGAATGAAGTTCTAAATCAAAAAATATCTTACCGCTTCAGTTTTTTGGGATTATTTATTTAATGTGACATTTTGTGGGACAGAGAAAAATATTTGAAATACTGAAGTGTGACATTAATTATTGACGGCCCAAAACTAAGAGAAAGTCAAATTTTTAGAATATTGTTTTTATTTATTTATCTTTATTTATTTATTTAAATGAATGTGATTTCAATAAGGACGGTTTAATGAATTGCATTCTGAGTAAACAAAGGGAATTCAATGAAGAAAAAAAAGATTTATTTTACATTTTCCGCCGACATTTTAATTCTTTGTCATTCGACCTTTTGTCATCACAGTTTCCTTCTATTCTATAACTCGTGATCGGAAAATTCTTATCTCACGCGCGTTCTAACCGTTTAACCGTTGCCGTTCGCGCGAAACGAAATTATTCGTCAATAAAACTGTCTAAGTGGATACGTTATCGTGAATGACCCAAATCAAGGAAATGTCAACTTTCATTGGTGAATGTCAACAATCACATCGTCACTTCGCTAAATGTCCGACACGTTTGTTACATCTGATTTGATACTAATTTATTCGTTGATATTATTATATTTATTCGATATTTTAATATCTGCTGAGGATAGATTCGGAGAAACATCATTGTTCGGATTAACCGGTTAAATGCATACTGGGCAGTGGCCCTTAACCTTAAAAAACATCAGTGTAGGGTATACCGGGCAAATGTTTTTCGAATTAATTTATTCGTTGATATTATTATATTTATTCGATATTTTAATATCTGCTGAGGATAGATTCGGAGAAACATCATTGTTTGGAGTACCGGTTAAATGCATACTGGGCAGTGGCCCTTAACCTTAAAAAACATCAGTGTAGGGTATACCGGGCAAATGTTTTTCGTATTAATTTATTCGTTGATATTATTCTATTTATTCGATATTTTAATATCTGCTGAGGATAGATTCGGAGAAACATCATTGTTCGGAGTACCGGTTAAATGCATACTGGGCAGTGGCCCTTAACCTTAAAAAACATCAGTGTAGGGTATACCGGGCAAATGTTTTTCGTATTAATTTATTCGTTGATATTATTCTATTTATTCGATATTTTAATATCTGCTGAGGATAGATTCGGAGAAACATCATTGTTCGGAGTACCGGTTAAATGCATACTGGGCAGTGGCACTTAACCTTAAAAAACATCAGTGTAGGGTATACCGGGTAAATGTATACCGGGCAGTGGCACTGAACCTTAAAAAACGATGTAGGGCATACCGGGCAGTGGCACTTAACTGGACCTTACATATAGTATTTGGAACATTTTCCAAAGCGGCTATGTGATTGTCAACATTCACCAGTGGAAGTCAACAACCACCAATTTCGGCCATTCACAGTAACAGATACATATTATCATCGAACTATTTTAGCAGAAAATATGATATCTTCTTATGACAATGACGTATTTTTTATTAAAATAAACTTATTGTAATATTTAAAAACTAAAATGGTTGCTCAAATAAGAAAATTTAACTGTGATTTGATCTTTATAGATTACCCCTCTACAGTTATAAATAGAGTGTGGTATCGTTCCAATAAGCGATACCTGTGTAGTTATTTTACGGTATACGGGGCAGTGGCATTTAACCTTAAAAGAATATCATTGCAGGGCAATATTCTCACTGGCTTTTACCTAACCCTAGCAATTTGGCTAATCTTCCAGAAAAAATATGTTAGCAAAATTAATTATTTCCCACTTCACGTTACTGATCTTAACTCAAATATCAGTTATACAAACTACAAAACGAGTTCTGATAAAATATAGTAAAAAACATTTAGAAATATTTTACTTTTCAAGTAATCTTCGGCTCTTTTTTAAAGCCTACATTTTAAATACCGTTTAGAAATTGTACAAATCCCTAGTAGGCGAGTTTACGCATATAGATTATATTAATTGTTGTTATTTTACACAGACATTCGATTTCTCATTTTTTTTTTTTTTTTTTAAATAACATTAAACGCTCCCTCGCAGTCAACAGAATGCAGTAGTAAAAATGCAGAAAAGTTGGGATACAGTTGTTGCAAATCGTTCTTTTTCGGAAAATCGAATCTGTGTCGACTTCATATCCATATATCGGGAGCTTGAACAAAATGTTAGCAGTTTCCATTCCACCCCTTTTTGTAGCAAATTTAGCGAAATCAAGAGTTTGTCAACGTAATCTTGACCTAAAACTAAAAACAGTTTTTTTTTTTTTTTTTTTTTTTTTTTTCTGTTGTGAATGCGAGATTTTATAGCTGTAAACATGTCAAGTTACTACATTTTACATTTAAAAAAAATGATGCATATTAAAGTAAAATCTTATTGCTGTTCATAACACAGAAAAGGACTTCATTTTACATTTAAAAGCATGATACTTAATAAATTTAAATTTTACAGCTGCAATTTGTCTTAACATACAATGTTAGTTTAACGTAAAATATAGTGCATGTCAAGATGCTATTCATTACATTAAGAAGTAGGATATTTTCAAATGAGGTTTTTTAGCTGTAATTTATGTAAACATTTCAAGTTACAATAATTAGAATTATGAAAAGCTTGACACTTATTAAATTAAGTTTTTCTTGTCATGCTACTAGAATTCGTTATTAAAATATTATTCGTTATTGGAATATCATTTGTTACTAGTATATTATGTAGAACATTATTCGCCGACGATGAGGCGAAAAGAAACTTACTTTATCTAGTGATTGATAAGTATTGGACAACATTGTTATCTATGTCAATATACACACATTTTGTCGGAAAAGATAGAGACACTTGTTATGAGTTAGAGAAGTAACTTCTAGAACTTCAGTTTATGTCAAGACTTCGAATTTTCAGGAAAGACAAAATATATAGTCACGGATAAATTATTTCCCCAAATAAACGTAGAAAGGAGAAAGTATTACAACCAGTACTTCATATTTTCTGAACAATGACAATCCTGATCGATACCTGATTTATACTTATTTTTCATACTCGGCGTACCTTATAATTTATGTAAATTTAACTAAATCAAATAAAAGTTTACGAAAAGAAGGGCTTGTAAAACATGTATATGTTTGAATAGGAAGTGAGCTTTCAATTTAACGTTTTGTAGGCATTTTTTATACATTTACTGAAGCATTTCTATAGCTATATTTCATACCATTTAAACCGGAAAAAACGTATTCACCTCACTAATATCATGTAAAACTTCCTTTTAAAATATACTCAATTTTCCAATTTTCAATACATAAATTTTAATGAAGCTTCTTCCTAACATCGGAGAAAGTATAGCATTTCCAAAACAGCTTAAAAGTATTGCTGGGGCTTGAGACTTTCTCTAAATTCAATACCTGTACTTTACTTTTCCAGTAAGCTACTTTTTCACTAGTCGTACTTTACTTTAGTACCAGTACTTACTGCGAGTACTGGTTTTTACTTCTAGTCAGAGCCTGACTAAGGCAGGGGCATTCGGAGCTATTGCCCTGGACCCCCATATCAAAGGGGGGCCCCAAATCAAACAGAAAGTTTATTTTACGTTTCCTTCTTGAATTTTTTTTAAATAAACTATCAGTACAGTGTAAAATTCGTCAGTTTTATGTTAAAAAATTGTTCGTCAGTTTTTATTCGTCAGTTTTGCTTTATTAATCTATCATATGAACACAGAAAATCCATATTTCGTAAATCCATGGCTTTCTAGGGCGGAATTCAGCCAAATTTTCGCAATCACGATGTATAAATTTTGCCAATCAAGAGCCTCTATTTTTACATATCGCAAAATGCGATATGTTTACAAAAATATGGGCTTCTGATTGGCTTAATTGAGACATGCTAATGGCTAATCACAACTGTGAACTGCGAAAAATTCAGTTGCATCGTGTTGAGTGGATTTTGTTGGATTTTCGCAACACTGAGAAATCACAATAGTCAATTATAAGTTGTATTTTCTCAAAATTCCCACAAAATTTATTTTGATTAATTAATTTCATTTGAAGGAATGTGAAAATCTACCTGGATCTCTTCCCATATATCGAATGATAATGCATATAGAGAGGAAAAATTTAAGACATAATGAGGAGAAAAAATTTAAATACCTCCATAAAGTTCGCTTCTTCATATAACTGAAGTAGTGAAGCAAAGGAGGGTCCCAAAGAAGTTTTCGCCCCGGGCTCCAATTAGTCTAAGTGTAGCCCTGCTTCCGGTGCTTTATATTTTCTGAAAATTGAGAATCCAGCTTCATACTTGACTTATTTTTAGTTTAAGTTAATTTTTTAAACTCTGCGTACCTTATAACTAATGTAAATAAATAAATTTAACCAAATTAAAACTTACGAAACGAAAGTTTTTGTAGAACATGTATAGATTTGGATAGAAAATGAGCTTTCAATTTAACGTTTTTAAAGCTTTTTTTAATACATTTTCTGAAGCATTTCTTATGCCATATTTCACACCATTCAAACCGGAAGAAATCTCATTCACCAATCTACTTATATCATGAAAAACTTCCTTTCAAAATATACTCAAATTTTTAATTGATTAAAATATAAATTTTAATAAGGCTTCTTCGTAACTCCAGAGAAAGTTTTTTTACGATTCCGGAACAGTGCAAAAGTGTTGTTGAAACTTGAGACATTCTCTAAATTCAATTCTATGCAACCAGAAATAAAAGAAGGTGGAAAAACAACAAATAGATCACGTTTCAAACCAGTTTCCGCATCTTCAAATTTCTGTTACATAACCTCCTTTGACACGAGGTGTCGAATAAAAAATAAGTTGGTATAAATCCCTGTTACAATTTCTTTCAATCCTGCTTACGACGATGTAAATTCGAACATGTGTTTCGATTTACAACTGTGGCCTTGTTCAGCACTTTCTCGTTCATAGAGAATGATTATTTTCTGACCGATTTGCTAATGATGCAGGAACTGTCCGATGAAAGTAGTATCGCCGATTCGTACAGTGTGGGGAGTTTGGGTGATAGTGCAGACGATTTGCTGGAATATGAGAACAAAAAGTATTCACACCTTTGCATAGTGACTTATTGGACGAAAGAGAAGGTCGTGTGTGCCTTAGATGTGAGTATTCGTTTGAAGAATTGGATGAGGGTTGTTGTTTTTTTTTTTAATTGTTTAAATTATTTATGATGATGGTCAATTTCGAAAATGTGCTTGAAGTAAGTTGAACTAAAATTTTAAAATTAACTTTCAATCGAATGGAAAAAGCGCGTAAAATTTAAAAAAGTAAATAAATAAATTGATGAATTTTGAAAATATGCTTGAAACAAGTTAATCATATTTTGGAAGTATTTTTCAAACTAACAGGATTTTTAACAGGAAAAATTTGGGGATGAATAATAAATAAAGAAATATTAAATAAAGAAATAATATTAAATAAAGAAATAATAATAAATAAAGATGCTTGAAATAAATTAAAAGGTAACTTTCAACGTAAATTGAAAGGAAGTAAAATTTAAAATAATGATAACATATAAGAATTTAAAATAATGATAATTTAATGAATTTTAAAAATAAGTATAAAGTAAATTGAACAAATTTATAACGTAATTTTTAAACTAATATGGAAGCGTATAAAATAATAATAATAGTAAATAAATAATTTGGTGAATTTTGAAATTGTGCTTGAATTAAGTTGAACGTAAAGAAATTTTCAATCTATTAAGAAAATTTTTTTTTTTTTTTTTTTTTTTTTTTTTTTTTTTTTTTTTTTTTAATTTGTAAATAAATGCTTTTAAAAATATGATGATATTTTATTCCCCACAAAGATTTTAATTTTGAAAAATTCAAATAGACCATCAAAAATTTATAACAGGGAATGCATATGGTCAACTTGAAAAATATTTATAATTTAACTTTAACTTGGCTATAAATATTAATATTTATATTTTGACTTGGCCTTAGATAAATGCCTTTATAACTCGTCCCTCATGAGGGATCTGTAAGCATAGCTGTCAAATTTGTTTCGTTGAAAAGGATTTCATAATATGATGGTATTGAGCCGTATCAAGGGATAGAGCTCAAGTGGTGGCTCAAGGGATAGAGCGTTCGCCTATCCGGGTTTAAATCCCAGCAATGGTTGATCGATAGGAATTCTGCGCCCAGCTCGCACCGACCACAATGCTGACGCAAAATATCCTCAGTTGTAGGCGAATCATGGATTAGAGTCCCCTTTCCCTCGGGCTAAGCGTTGGAGTTTTTCGTGATTTTCCTCACCATGTAGAGCAAATGCAAGTTAGTTCTATCAAATAGTCCTCCACGAAGGTAAATCTCTCCCAATACTTGATCCAGGAGTTCCCCTGTTTTCTGGATTGAGTTCAAAATTACAATGCTACGGAGTTGAACATTAGTAATTGTAAACCCAAAATTGGGTCTGCTGTTCAACGACTGTTATAAAAGGAAATGTGGTGGTATTGAAGTTATGTGGCCGTACGACGAATGTTGTGTGGTGATCTCCTAAAGAAGTGGCCCAGGTTTGAATCTCAGCAATGGCTGGTTGATTCGAATTCTGCTCTAATGACAACGATACTGACGTAAAATATCATTAGTGGTAGACAGATCAATGGTTTAAGTCCCCTTATCGGGCTAACCGTGGGAGGTTTGTGTAGTTTTCTTCTCTATGAAACGCAAATGCGTTTCAGTTCCATTAAAAAGTCCTCATCCTCCACGAAGGCTAGTTTGCCCCAATGCTTGATCCGATTGTTTCCTTGTCTTCTGGGTTGGGATCAAAATTACAAGGCTATAGAGTTAAACATTGGTTGTCATAAACTCAAAGTTGATTCGGCTGTTCAACGACGGTTATAAAATAAAATGTTAAGGTATGATCAAAATTTGAGTATTAAGAAGTTTCTAAAAATTAAGCTATTTTACAACCTGCATGTCTTCGTACCTAACTTTAAAGCTAGTCTTATCTCAACTTTTATGTAAATATGATTGAATTGTTAATTTTTAATGACTGATATAAGATTTTTTTTAAATCTCCTATTACAAATATTACTAACAAAAGAAAAATAATTTTCTTCAGCGAAACTATGTCTATGTTTTACTTGAACACTTTTGGACAAAATGTACGCGTTTAGGACATGGTAATGATAGAAAATAAATACGAATTTAAAAGTTAAGCCTATAAAAATCATAAAAATAGTTTCAAAAATATAATACCAACTTTTTAAACTAATTAATTTATGCTTCTATAAAGTTTCCAACTTTCAAAATAATAATAAGAAGAATTGCAAATTCGATTTTAAATAATCAATGTTTTAAAATACAACAAATCAAGCTTTTAAATCTTTTTAACAATAAATACTGGAGTTTAACAAAAACATGAAAGCACTTTCATACTAACCTTATGAAAACAACCACTGTAAATATAAAATTATACTTTTATTAATATAACAGGCTTAAAGAATATTTTCAAGCATGTTGTTATTTAAAAAAAAGAAATAAGTCTATCAACCTGCTCCGCTCATTTAATAGATTCAAATTTTCCATGAAGCTGTGTTAAGTGTGTCTAAAAATTATAAAAAAGGAGTTACCAAAAAGAAAAGAAAAAAAAGGGGAAAAAACAGTTATCAAGCAAAAATAAATAAAATAGCTCAATTTTATAGCCTACTTCTTTCAGTTTATTATTTAAAACAAATACTTTTCAATCTAAGCATATATCTCTGGTATTGTTTACATAGACTGGTATTTGCGAAAATTTAAATTGAGTATAGAAAATTAACGAAAGAAATCCCATCACTTTTTTACATTCCATCTCTTGCATTATAAACTGCAATATTTTTCGATCGTTTTTCTTCGTCAACATCTGTTCTTCTGAATGGTTCTTTATCTTTTGGCCAATTTTCTTCACTTAATTATCTTCAATCATTTTTGTCCATTCCAAATAATTTTACTTGATAGCAAATCATTAGCTCTGCATCTTCTTGATATGATGTCAGCTGGATTATCCTTTCCCTTGATGTACTTCCAATTAGCAAATTCTGTTGAGCTTTGGATGTCACTTACTCTGTTTGAAATAAATGTCTTCCACTGAGTTGCACTTCCACGAATTAAATACAATGATCTCGGAGTTCAAATCATTACAAAACGTCTTAAACAGAAAATATATTTAATAACAATATAAGATGTGATATTAATGCTACAGTGTCAGAGAGGATTCTGAATAACAATTTACTATTACATTGCTGCGCAAAGCGCGATCTGTTACATTTTAGAAATATTATTAACAGGGGCTAGTCTTGCCCTTCCCAGATTGTTTGTGTGTAAATCAATTAGACATTCAAACTCTTCAAATATAATCATAAGTTATTTAATAAGAAGTATATTAGAACCTCGGTCATCAAAATTAAGTTCTGTGTTATTTTATTCGATTTTACTATCGAAAATATTTTATCAAACGGAACACTTTTCAGTTATACTTATGCATTTGTTTCTTAGATAATTGAGTTTTCTTTTCTCTATAAATAATAATTGAAGATATGTCGAAATACTCTCTTTTTTTAATGGAATTGGGGTACCTTATACCTACTAAAGGATACCATATACTCAAACCAACTTGGGGTTATGGTATGGGGTACTTACCAAAATACATTAGGGGCCACTCTGGCTCCTCTCGTCATTCTAGGTACGTTCCTATATTTATACGTTCCTTTATTTATACGTTTCTATAAGGCTAACACACGAATCATTAAATAGGCACTTAAATTGGATCAAACTATGAAAAGTCAAAAAGACTTCATGCATTCAGTAAGTTAATTTTTTGAGTTATAGAGCAATAAAAAACGCGAGGGATTGAAATGGCCCCAGCCATCTGTCTAGCGTTAAAATTCATTTACATTTGAAATAAAGTCTGTTAGTATAAAAATGTTCAGTATTTTTGTCTAACTCCTTTATAGTATTTTCATCTGAAACAATCGATCCATATAGATCGGCATTCAATTCCCGTAGCCTTTTAACTTTGAGCCCAACCAAGAAGACAAGTGAATTCTGGAACAATTGGTACACACTTACCTTTGTAAAAGGTCTTTTTTTTAAAATACGCTCAGATATAGTGTCATAATTTGTCAACTAACTTGTCAAGTGCGCCAAGTTGTTCACATACCTGTAATCATTACAAATATAAAAATAACGTAATTTAAATAAATAAAAGCATCTTTTTCAAATGCGCCTGAACAGCCAGCTCATTATGAGAAGGCTCTAGTAGGGGCATACTATATGGCATTTTCGGACTAGGGTTAACAAGGAATTCTCAATCCTTTTGATGTGCCCTCCAAGTTTGTCACCCAGTAGAAATATCTTCATGAATATAGAATTATCAAATTTTGATTACTAAGATTTTATCCCCGTAACAGAACAATTGCATAAAATCAAACAAACAGAAACTCTATTTTTAACCACTAAAAACAATCTCAAAACTTAACATTCATGCTTTTTTTTTTTTTTTTTTTTTTTAACAAATGAATTCAGAAGATTCCTTTATAAAAAAAATATTTATATATAATTTTAAAAAAATATTCAGATGTTTGATTTTTTTTGATTTGACAAGACGGTAAAATTATTTGTTATTTCTTTTATTGATTATTATCTTATTTATTATTATCTTATTTATTATTATCTTATTTATTATTATCTTATTTATTATTATCTTATTTATTATTATCTTATTTATTATTAATTATTTCTCTTTCCAGCTCTCTTATATTGGACAAGACTGTTATGCCATTCCAAGTATTTTAGGCAAAATTTACGGAAGTCAGACACGTAGACTAGACTTAAGTTTTAACTCAATTAGGTAAGTGTGGAATGCAGGGTGTTCTGTTATCCCCACCCTTAACACATACTTTTAATATCCTTGAAGAAGAAAAAAAAGGAAATAAAATGCCGATAACTTTATAAAAATCTAATGAATCACTGCTCAGGAAGATCAATCCGAAAATAAAACCTAGTTTGATAGTTGAGAAAACTTCTTCAGATATTTGTCGTTCACCGGATCTCTATTTCATCAGACAATCAAACTGGTTTTAAGGTTTTTAATTTCAACTACCCACTTGTGATACATGGGTTGGTTAAAATGATGAGAAAACTTCTATAGTAACTCTTTGTAAACATCTTTCCATTTAGCAGCAAATGTCTTGCAAAACTGTTGGCACATTTTGAAAGGTCATGCTTGAAGCATTTAAAAATGGTGTCTATTTTATCCATGCAAAAGTTATAAAAAAATAATAACGAGGGTAGGGAGTTAAAAACCGGTTTTCTTTGTCAATACCACTATAATTAAAAAAGTATTCTTAAATAAATATTGCAACACTAATAGAATTATTTCAAAATTATCGGTATTAATATTATTAGCTTCCAACTGTCATTTTGGTCTATCCGAACTTTGCATTTCAATACCTCTATAATTAAAAAAGTATTCTTAAATAAATATTGCAATCCTATTAGAATGATTTCAAAATTATTAATATTAAGGTTATTAGCTTCCAATGCTCATTTTGGTCTGTCCAAACTTTGCATGAGTAAAAATGACATCATTTATATGAACTTCAAGCATTATCTTTCAAATTGTGCCAACAGTTTTGCCATGATCTTCCATAACATTAGTTGCTAAAAAATTTTACGTAAAATTATTAGAAGTGTTTCTATTATTTTGCTCCATCCTGTATATCAAATAACGTTTTTTTTTTTTTTTTTTTTTTTTTTTTTTTTTTTTTTTTTTTTTTTTAAAAAACACGCTAAAATTTTATTTAGCATTCTCTAATATATATGTAATTGATTTTTATTGGTTATGTTTACTAAGGCTACGTTTACTGTCGAATTTAAATTTTGCCCAATAAAAAAAAAAATAAATAAAAAAAACTCAACTTTTGTCTGCTTGTTTTACATAGCAATAAAGAAGAATATTTCACTTAGTAGCAATTAAAAAAGCAATTAAGTATTTTAAGTATTAAGTATTTTAGCAATTAAGTATTTCGAGACTTTTTTTGAACTATTCGATTCTTTATTCAAAGAGTATTAAATATTTTATTTCAACAGTAGAATTTAAAGTATTTGTGATGGTTAAAATATAGGTTCTATAGATCTTTGCTTTATTTGGACTTCTCTGATTAAGTTAGGTTTCAAATATTTTACTGAGTGATTGAAATTAGTAAATTTGGGAATATACTGATTTAAATATTTCTCTATATAATAAAAAAAAAAAAACAGTTGTCACACATTGTTGTCAGACCCATTTTATCACGTAATCAATAAATTTAATTGGGTACTTGCAACTCGAGAAGAAGACGATCACTGATACACACTTCTGACCTGAGCTCCAGCTGATCTTTAATAAATAAGATGGCATGTTAAAGTTGAGCCAAGTTTCTCCTCATAAGTCAAATTAACGTAATGTAAATTAAATATAACGGCGTATAAATAATTTAAATAATATTAAAAAAATAGCGCCGTATATTAAACACATCGAATCAGTAAAAATATAATTCTTTCTTGTCTACGTTTTTTACTTAACTTGTATTAATCCTTTGTTTATTATATTTTATAGTAATCGTGATATATATATATTTGTTTTGTACAACTTTGATGCATATTTTTTTTTATGTTCGTGGCTATCTTTGTGTTAAGTAAGAAATATATGATGAAAGACTTAAAATCTTTGTGAAAGAATATAGAATGTGTCACTTAAGAGAATTGATGCTTTTACAACTTGGCTTGCTTGAAATAGAATGGAAAGAATAGTTGCTAAGTTAAACAAACGCCACGTTTCCACAACCAATCAAGATTGAGATGCCAACACTACGTTACTTGCAGGCATCCTATTAAATAGTTTGACACGCTTTTCATTATTGTCGGTGCATTTTTATTGATCGAAAAATCACTTGGTAGGATTCTTTTTTCCCTCATTGACTTCTTTTTTTTTTGTGGTTATCTTCAGGATAAAATTGATAATGGTCATTAAGGTATTGTTTTCTTATAAAATATTTTTTATTCCTAATTTAAAGGCATTATCTGTAATATTTATTTTTCTAACTATACTCTGCTGTTATACGTTTTTGAATTTGATTCTTTTCTAAAGAGTTTAAAACTGAAAATTGTTTATTAATTATAACGTAATTAAATGATACTATCTTATTACGATAAATTTTTTAATAAACTTTTTTTTAAATTTGCTACTAATCTTACTAACCATTTTGCAACTATTATTTTTTGATGCAAATTACTGTATATACTAGTATAACTTATAGTTAAAAATATTTGCTAAATAATTAAGAACTCAACGGTCAGCTTCGTACACAATGTGGTGCATATGGTACGGTCAATACGAATAGTCTGTAATTATAATTACTAACCAGTCAATATTAATAATAGCCAAATAAGCCGGTTAAAGTGAATAATTTAAGCGAATTGCTCGCATCAACCGGTTATTATTAATAATAACCAATGAACTTAGATCAATGTCATTCTTTCGTGCTTTTATTGGGAATATTTCCGTATCATGATCTGCCACGCCAACTACAACCGCCAAGGCGCCAAATTCATTTAAAACTGGAAAAATTAAAAAAATAATAATAAATAAATAAAAAACATGTACATGTTTGCTGGGGATAGCTACGAATGAGTTGAGTTGTACCCTTTGAGTTGTTCCCTTTCTGTGATATTTTTTTTATTATTATTATTATTTTTTTTTTTTTTTTTTAATTTCTCGCGTACCGCTGTTAGGAGGTTGTCAAGACTTGGCGATAATTCTAACACAGATCGCGATACAGAAATCTCCCCTTTTTATTTCTCACTTTGACCAGAAGAAGCGGTTACATTGACCAATTAGTATTAATACTAACCGGATTTACCGGATCATCAAATTTGTTATGGAAATAAACCTTTCATTTTAAACGTTATTTTAAAAAATGACTACTCAGCAAAATTATTCATGATTAAGGCCCGGATTTTGATGACATTTGCATTTTTTTGCATTTTTGGACATTTTTTGTCCTTTAGAGCATTTTTTTAGATTTAGAGGGCATTTTTTTCAAATTTTGGGGCGTATTTTGCATTTTTAAGCATTTTTAAAGTTTTTCGTTAATTTTTTCCAATTTTTATTTTTTTGGGGCATTTTTATTACATGAAACGCAAGATTTTTTCTTATAATTTGTCTTGATTTAGAAGATGATGCATCAATTAAGATAGCGCAAAACGTGTTGGCCTCTGATAAAATCGAAGGAAACTTATCATTTATCAAGTCTACTTTCAGACAAGAGACGCTCGTTTACACTTCAAAATATCAAAAAATCATTTAATAATCCAATGTAATTCTGATATTTAGTAATATTATGAGATTGAAGTTGTTATATTCATTAAAGTTTCTATACAAAATGAAAATGTTTTGTAGTCAATACATTTTCCTTTTTTTTTGTTATTTTAGGATATAAAACATATTTTTCAAAATTTAATGAACGTAGAACAAGTATTGCATTGCTTTATATTTTTTTTAATGACTTGTAGTAATTTTTACGAGTAAAACATTTACTTTATTTAAGTCATGTCATAAGGCATTTTTAGCGCAATTTTCGCATTTTTAGAGCATTTTTAAGGGCATTTTTTGCACTTTTTAAGGGCATTTTTTGCACTTTTTAAGGGCATTTTTTTGCACTTTTTAAGGGCAGTTTTTACACTTTTTAAGGGCATTAGTTGAGATTTTTTAGGTCATCAAAATCCGGGCTCTATTCATGATTATTAGATCTAAATATAATCCTTAAGGAAATGTTTAGACGTGGATAGCGTAAGCAAACACAATTCTTTATAGTACGCATATAAGAGAATAATTTCAACTTTCGTTATGAAAACTGTTTTATGCTATTGTAAAAAATTTCCGGATAAAATTATGGTAGAAAGTACTAACACACTGTTTGCCGTAGTTTTTACCGCAAAATTTAACGAACCAAGAATCTGATATAGGATATCTTTTGCAGCAAGATTTATTGCAAGATTACTGAGTGTAACTAATTAAATTATACTGTAAAAACTATGATATAAAATTTTACGATAAAAATGGATTTCATGGTGAAATACATTATACGGATGTTGCACTCAGGATGCCAGTACTTTTTACCGTAGTTTTTATCCGGAATTTCTTACACTGAAGAAACAACTATTGCTATTTATCAGGGTTGGAGAGCGGCAGTGAACAGGATGCTTAACCCTCTAGTCGCATAAAATTTGAAAAATTGTATAAATAAAACAATCACTAATAAATAGTATGATTTTTTTTTTTTTTTTTTTTTTTTTGCAATAAGATGCTTACAAAAAAGAAAAGATTTTTTTTTTTTTTTTTTACTGTATTAAAAAAAAATAGTCAATTGAGAGCAAACTAAACACTAAATTCATTTTTCGTGGTAAAATATTTTAATTCTGGGAAAGAACCTAAGTAAACAAAAATTATTAATATCTACAGAGCATAATTTAGTATATTTTATATACATAATAAGAAATTTACACGAGAGTGAAAATTTTAAAATTTTAGTCGTTTCTTTATGTTTTGAAGGTCGTGGCTAGAAAGAGTCACACACAATCAGTATTTTGCTTCACCTTTTTGTATTCGTCCAATTTTTATTTTTTGTGACTTATCACTATTTCAAAACAAAGCGTTAACACATTACTATTCAGCCACAGAAACTATATAAGAAAAATACCTATAGGAAAAATTAGGTCGCGATCGCACCACTGATTGACACTAAACATAATTTTCATCTTTGATTTCATTTTTCAAAAAATTCTTTCAAAAGCTGCGATTGTCTTCAACAGGTCTTTAGAAAATATCCAACTGTTTCCTGTTCTGGAAGAGCTGATTTTAGATAACAATGACCTGAATGATTTGGTCTCTTTCATACCACTGCCTCACCTTCACACCCTATCACTTAACAAGAATCATGTAAGTATACACCCTTTAAGTCTGTTCTTTTTCTTAGTTATAGACCTACGTCATTCAATATTTTCCATTACTATCACGACCATTCGTTTTCTTTAACTACGTTGTAACATAATAATTTTTTGGTTCTCCAAATAATAACTTCATATACAATAGTTCTTATTAATTGAAATTTGTCAGCCATCTTTTAATATTTAAAAAGCAATATTTAGTATGTTTCTTTCCTTTAGAGATTGTTCTTTTTTTTTTTTTTTTGGTTCAAAATGGGTGCTGTTTCGGGTTTGATGGCATACGCACCTTATTTGGACGTCATCACACTTTGCAACTGTGTTCAAGAGTAATAGTAAATAGTGCGCATGCATGCCGTCATTGCATGCGTTACTATGGCAACCGCTGCTGTTTGATAATTTTTTTAGAATTCTTTTTTTCACTTTTAATTTTGTTATGCATTAAGTTGGTGAGTTTATACCGATGGGTAGCCTGTGATAGCCTTTCTGCGAACACAATTTTTTTTAAAAAATTGAATTTGAATTGGCTTGAGAAATTTCAATGATTAACTGTTTCTCTTCGCTTAGTTCATTTAGCTAAGCTATAATGTGCTTTTCCTTGGACAAAGTCATTATTTGTTCTCTAAAGCACTGGTCGACAATAACAAAATCAATTCACAAATTCAAAGTAAATATTTGTTTACGTTATTAACGCATGCGCAATGCGAGATAATGTCTGCGTTGGACCGATTGCTCACGCTGAGTTAACAAAACAGTATTTTGTTGGCGTCAGTGGTACATCAACTTCCCGCTGACAATAACTCCCAGAGACCTGAGAAGGCGATTGTCTTAATAAACCAGGCCTTTAGATCTAAATAACTGCAAATAAGCTCAAATTACTTTTTTAATTTATTTAGCTTACAAAATAATTTCATTGCGTGGATGGCAACTGCTCCCCTTTCCGCCAAACATTTTATTGAATGGTAGAAAATTTATTTCTAGAAATTTACAGAATTATGGCACATAAACGTACTTTCTATGAATAAACGTACCTTTTTTCGAGGGATTCAGATTTCTGCCGCTCAAAATAAAGCCGCAAACCGGGAAATATGGTCCGCATAGTTTGGTCAGGAGGACGATCTAAAGTTAATGTTATCTTAATTTTAATTTTTCGTATTTCACCATATCTTGAAAACTTTTTAAGCGAATTGGAAAAAATTTAGTTACTATTTTAAAATTCATTTGTCTGAAGATAACTCCTTGCAAAATATTACTTTTATTATTTATTTATTTATTTTACTTGATAATAGTCAAAACTTTTATTAAAATTGTAATGAAAATTTCTACTTTGTACCATCTATTAAATTTTAATTCATATTTTAAACAATATTATAAAAATTTTAACTTGTTTGTGGTGAACCACCTTCTCACCAGATGGCGATGAACTTTGCTCGCCAGGTGGCAGTACAAAACTTTCCCCTCAAGGAAATGACTTTTCTATAAGATGGCAACATCTCTGAGTTAAAACCTTAGTTTCAAGAAATGGCAACAGGAATTGGCTAACATTCATTCCATCTTGCTGACTGATGAACTTACACCATTTTTGAAATGCTGCTGTCGCTAATCCTATTCGTCTTTCTACTTGTAACTTAATATAATTTCTTTTATGTTTTATTATTATTAAACTGTGTTGATAGTTAATTTTTATTGAATTAATTTATTTAATATATTTAACCTAATCACCACATGTTTTTTTTTTTTTTCTTTTTTTTTTTTTTTTTTATAGTTTTTAGATTTAGAAACTCTTCTTAAACAGTTGATCCGCTGTTATCCAGAACTGACGTACCTGAGTTTGCTTGGGAACCCGGCCTGTCCCGATCAACTTTCCAATTTAGAAAAAGATGACGAAGATTATCAAAGATATAGGTAGTTATTTTAAAGTGCATTATATGATGGGATATTCAAAAAAATTTTAGTTAACGGTTATGGAGACAAAAGGTTCGATATTCGACTGTTGCATTTCTTTTAAAAGCTAGAAAATATGGAAACACTTCTATACTAATTCTAATGTTAACAATTTTGAGCTGTGATGTCTCAGGGCTCTCCTTCCAAGGAGGTGAACCGGGTACGAATCCCTGCGAGGGCTGGTTGATACGAATTGCGCATCTGGCTTGCACCGACCACAGTGCTGGCGTAAAATATCCTCAATGGTAGACGGATCTTGGGTCATAGTTCCCTTACCGTCAGGTTAACAGTGGAAGGTTTTCGGAGTTTTCCTTTCCATGTAACGCAAATGCTGATTAGTTCCATCAAAAAAGTCCTCCACGAAAGCAAATTTCTCGCAATGCTTGATCCAGGACGCTCGATTCCAATCGCCTACGATCCCCAGCCTTATGCCAGGGGCATCCAGGAGTTCCTTGTCTTCTGGATCGGGTTCAAAATAGGAGGCTACGGAGTCGAACATTAGCAGTTCCAAAATTGAGTCGGCTTTTCAACGACGGTTTTAATTGTAAGCAATCTTTCTTTTAGCAGCAAATGTTTTGGTTTTAAGATATAGAATAATAATTGGATAACAGATTTTTCATAGCAAAAATGTTGGCGCAGTTATAAAAATCAGGCTTGAAGCGCTTAGAAATTCTGTCTATTTTATCCGTGCAAAATTTACATCGACAAAAAATGAGCGTAGGATGTTAAAAGCTTCTTTCCATTTTCAGTACAACTATAATTATTAAAAACAGGGCCTGATTTAGAAATCCAGAGGTCATACCACCATTAAATACAAAACTGTTGGTCCATAAACAAAACAAAACAACAACAACAAAAATGCTCATTTCATTGCTTTTAAACTTTTTATATCATAAGCAAATTATAACATATTTGTAAATTTCTGCTTGTATTTATTTAAATGTTTGTGAACTCAGAATTCTTAAAGACAATTTTTAAGGAAAAATAACACACGCAAATATTTGTAACGTTAAGATGGTCTCCAGACCTGTGGGAGCTGCTAAAGGCGGGCCTCTCAGGCCTTATGATACACTATCTGGCCAAAACTATTCGGAAACCCGGTTGTTATAGTGGTAGAAGCTATATGGTGTGAGGGTGTTTCTCGTGGTTGGGCCTGGGTCCGTTGGCTCCTGTGGTTGGACACAGGAACTCTGAGATGCATGTGGACATTCTTGACAATTCTGCACTTCCAACTTCATAGCAATATTTCGTCCCATTTCGCTTCCTGCAGGATAACTGCTCCATTCACACATCGAGGCTTACACAGACATGGTTTGACGAAATGAGTGTTCAGAAACTGGACCGGCCTTCTCAGAGCCCCGATTTAAATTCCATAGAATACTTTTGGGACGAATTAGAGCTCAGATTACGTAGCTAGCCAAATCAACCACGAGCACTCGCTTCTCCTGTGCAAGAAGCCTGGAAGTCAATTCCTATGGCAACCTATCAAAAAACTGGAGGAAAGTCTTCCCAGCAGGGTGTCATCGATGCAAAAGGGGGACCAACATCATATTAATAAGTACCTCAGGGCGCTCTAAGTCCATACCAGTGGGTGTTCGAATACTATTGGTGTATACCAGACCTTGATTTAAAAAGTTTTCTAATATAAATATTGTTAGCCTTTAGAATGATTTCAAAATTGCTGGTACTAAAGCTAGAAAAAAAGCTATTAACTTCTTCTCATTTCGGTCGATGTAAATTTTACATGGTCGAACCATATTTTTGATCCAATGACATTATTTTTAAAAACATCAAGCATGATTTTTGAAATTGTGCCAAACATTTAGCCATGTAAAATCTACCAAAGCATTTGTAACTAAAAGAAAGATGCAGTGCTTCACAAAGTGTGGTACGCGTACAGCAGGGGTACGAGTTCTTATGCGAAATATCTTGCAACAAACGAAAATTTCAAGAAATTTTATTTAGAAACAAAGCTAGCCATGAAAATTTACGATTACGTATTTTTCTATTGGCTATTTTTTGCAGAGTTAACAGTTAATAATTAGGGGTGTCAACAGCCAGCTGTGATTTTTAACTTTTGTGCAATTTTTTTTTTTTTTTTTTTTTTTTGGTAGAAAAAAATACATTAATTTTTTTATTAGTGGTACACAGCGTTATGAAAAATTTGGAAAGGGTACACAATGGTCATAAGTTTGGGAAACACTGCCCTACAGGCATGTTGGCGAACTTTTCAATCTAGAATAACTTAGCTCACCAATTTAATAAAAAAAAATCTCATTATAAGAAAAGGAAATCTGCGCTCATAAATTCAGAAATATATTTTCCATATTATAAAATGTGGTTTTAGATATATTAATTGGTTTTAGATAATATTATAAAATGTGGTGGACATAGAGTAGAGAAGTGTTTCTATACTTTTGTCCAATCCCTGTACATTCTTAAAAAGTAAGTATTTGATATCAATTTACAGGATTATTTTCCTTGTAATTACTTATGTCAAAAACAGGCTTAGTGATGCAAATTTATAAAATACATTTCTAAATCAAATTTTGTGACTTCGAACACTTTTTCGCAAGAAAAACTCGAGGACTGCGTTTCTGATAAAAAAAAAAAATTACGTCTTAATTGTTAAATGTTTGTCAAGAATTTAAAAGATTATTCTCGCTGAAAATATTTATGTCTAAATTTAGGTTTCATTGTGCAGGTTTGAAAAATTAGACATTAGGCTTCAGCCACATACCTGGTAGAAAATCTGGAGATTTAACTGTTCTTTTCAGTAAAAATTACTCCTTTATGATTCCAATTTACAGGATAACTCTTGTTGTAAATATTTATGTGCAATAAGTATAGTCATCACTTTATTCAAATTTGTAAAATTCAACTCCAAAAATCTTAAAATATCTAAATTTCATGAAAATCTTGAGATTTATCTGCCCTTTCTGTTTATAAGTTACTGTTTGAAAACAAATTGTAGTACACCATTTTTCGAAAGTGCTTTCTCTTAAAGTGAAAATTTACTTAAAAGTGAAAATTTGTGAAATCAATTTTTAGAATGAACCTTGTTATATTATAATTTAATTAAAATTTTATCTGAAAAAAAATTAATTTCTGGAAAACTGCCGTTTCTAGAATGAAAGTTACTACTCTAATCCAAAATCCATGTCACCATTTTACAGAAAAACTCTCGTATAAAATATCATATTTTAATAAGTATGAAAACAATTCAAGTTTTATTTCATATGTATTGAAAATAGTTTTTCGTTCAATTTCATTAAAAACGTTTTAAATCACAAATTATATTTAAAAAAAAAAAATAATAATAATAAATCCTATACGCGTTTCGGTGTCACAATTGTACACCTTCTTCAGTAGAATTTTAAAAAAAAATACCTTTTTAACACTTTCGCTAAAAACCAAAAACATAATGAAACAATATTAAGTAACGATCATATGTAGCATATGGCTCTATAGATACATATGCAGAATTTCTTAATTAGAGATGCTATGAAATTACATTTTGAAGACAATTCTCTGTTAGATGCTTGTAACTGGTCTTATGTCTGTAGGTATTATATTGTGCATAATATTCCGAAGTTGAAGTTCCTAGACTCGACGCCTGTAAAAGTATTCGAAAAGACAGAAGCTCAAAGGATTGGCGCATACATGAAAGTATCTCGGCCGAGAATAGATATTGCTGTAAGTTAACGATAATGTTCATTTGATTTGAAATTGACCTGAACTCTTTTTGTTATTACGCTATCGTTATTACATATCGTTGGCAAAGAACAAGTTTTAAAAAAAATTTGACTGTGAAAACGTTCTGTGGCAGTTAGATAACATTGCTCTTGCTTCTGATAAAGAGAAATGTTATCACTCTTAAATACTCTTGTGAAAATGTCTTAATCTGCAAGGAAAAGATAATCCTGTTTGTTGGTGAAGTTCGAGAAAGAAGTGTTTGCCATGTTAATCACTGAACGAAACACGAACGAGCAAATCCAAATTGTAAACATTCGCTCAACTGTTGATTTTACATACTATCCAGTTCATTGTTTCCAAATGAAGTCCTATATGATAAAAATACTCTATTTGATTAAAAAAAAAAGTTGTTTTTTTTTCAATATTTAAAATAACTTGGTTAAAAAAAACTGTAACATTAAAAACTGCACAGAAATTAGAGATCATTCCAACTGCACCGGTCTACAAAAGTTACGGTCGATCTTCATTAAGTCCAGCAGTGGACTGATCGTAAAGACACAGTTCAATGTAGAACATCGAAGCCAAACTTCATTGGCTGCGGTCAGTAAGCGGGTGGGTAACCGCTTTGATCAGCCTGTCTTGGGACACCGAGGTTACTCGGAATCGGACCTCATTAAACTGTTCTACCGTAAAGCTAGTGCTCCACTTTTCGTGAACCTTCGTCGAGAATTCCCTCCGCATAGAATCAAAATTGGGATGGTCTTGTCTATGGATCATCCTCAGAGATGTTTCCCAGACAGTCACCAATTGCAGTCATTGTGCAGCTCTAGTGCAACGTTAATCAAATACCTACCGATCTGCATAAAATAAAATACTTATTTTTCCGATGCATAAAGTTATAATTTCTAAGTATCAATTTTTGCTTAACTTAGAAAAATGCAATGCAAAAAACCGTAAAAAAACATCCTTAATATTTTTAAATTTCAAAATTTAACCGAAGTGAGGCGTAATGCTGATCAAAAGAAATGAGACTACAGCGTAGCCGTAAAAAGTTATACTTTCCATGTTAATAGTTTAATAACTCAATTGAGATACGGAAAAAAAAAAAAATTAAATTTGACATAAAATAACTCAAAAACAGTCTCCACATAAATAACATTTTCATATTTCCCCCCCTTTAATTGTATCTCAATTATGTGAGTGAAAGCATCTGAAACAGCTGTGGTAACGGCTGTAATTTTTTTAAAACCCTCTAAGAGACAATATTTTATAATTTTTTTTAAAAATGTAAAAGATGGGTAATTTAATTTGATAATTCTTGAAATTTATCTAGGGTAAACAAAATATTCGTGTCCACCATGATATACTACTAATAGAATCATGCATATTTTGATTTGAAATTATCCCACTTTAAAACTGCATTTATCAGATACTTAATATTACCTGATTTGGATGTGGGGATTTCAAATCTCAGTAGTTTTAAGAGTTTTTTTACAACGTTGCACATTTTTAGTCTATTTTTGTCTAAATGTATAAGTTTCAAAACGTTCTATATAGCGGGAAATCGCATAAAATTGCCGTCAAACTTCTAGGGGAGTTATTGCACGTCATCTGGATTAAAATTGCACAGGAAACCATGCAAGATGTCATCATACGTGGCTAGTAGCGCTCCCTTTTTATGGCCTGTTCAAAGTTTCGGCAAGAAAATTACCTAAAAGGTAGCTTTTATACAAGATACACCTAGATGAAAAACGTCGTAGTACATATTTCTATTTACCAAGTAGATATTTCTGTAAACTACCACTTTAACTATTTTTTTAAGAAAAAACTCTGTGATTAGACATAAGAACCAAACATATATAAGTATTACTAATATATTATAGCATACAAAGATATTTTATTTCTGAAAAATAAATCCTTATTATAAAATAGTGCTACCACATTTTTTATTATTACGAAAAATGTTTCACCATTTTAGAAGAATGCAAGGCAGAAGTGGGTTAAATCCTTTTTTTTTTGTTATTGTAATTCCTTTTGTAATTTTTTTTTTTCCTCCACTTTTTGTTAGTGACCATGTGTTATATTTTAATGAGTTATCGATTTATTGCGTAAATGCATTCTTTAATGCTTAATTTTTGTATATTCGTAGCAAGAAGCTAGTGCCGAACCAGATGCAACACGTTATTCACCACTTCCACCCACTACAAAACCTGGTGGAACGCATAGAGGTAATTTTCTTTTTCTTTTTTTTTTTTTTTTTTTTTTTTTTTTTTTTTTTTTAAGATTATTCAAGATATATTAAAAATTTCTTGCTTGTATGAAATGATATTAAAAATTAAAACAATTTAAATCATAAAATTAACTGCGTATTATAATTTATCAGATTTTCTCTTTACCATCGCTTCTTGTAAATTTTAACTATATTTTTAACCAACCTATCCTATTATTGGACATTAATATGAATGTCTCAAAAACGATGGACAGTTTGAAAAATCAATTTAAGAAATAACAAATGAAAATAGAAATGTACAGTTTGCATTTTGCTTTAGAAACTAATTTTGTTCAAACCAAGTTTAAAAACATGTTACAAAGTGCTTCAATAGATGGCTCTTTTGACTCAGAAGTTCGTAATATCCCATATATTATATTATCTATTACCTGCTATGTTATTATGAATGTTCCAAAAGTTACCGAAAATTTAAAATATAAATTACAGAAAAAAGGAGGGAGATAAAAATGGCTGCTTTCTGCTTCGGAAACCGGAATTTATTTTCACTTATTTTAATAATTAGTTACTAAATTCGTTAAAAAATGGCGATTCTGACTCAGAAAAATTATAAAACAAAGTTTTCAAACTAACCATCATTTGCAGAAACAAAATGCCACATTAAAATCGACGTTCACTCGTGCAATTGTTTTTAGTAGTAATAATTTGACATACAGCAGAAAATTTTATTTTATAATTTTTCCAGCTGGAAAGCACGTTGCACATTAAGAACTACTCAACAAAAAAAAATCATGTGTTTGTTCTTAAAATTAGAGATGGAAAGGTATAAAGTTAATGGAAGTTTAATAACTCATCAATAAAAATAGCATTTTGTTATTTTATGTGTTTTGTGTCTCTATTAGATGATCATCAAAATAGCATTATCTGAAGATTTCTGATGAAATTTAGGTCAATTGTATTTTCACAAACTCTGTAATTAAAAAAAAAAAGAAATACATAAAAAAAGTAAAAGAAGCTATGTTAGATAAATTTTCTGTAAATGATATTTAATTTTCTTTATTATTTTGAAGCTTTTCTTTTTATAGAAACTGTTGTAGTTACCAAAAGAACCCTTTATTTTTAACTACTAAATTAAAAACATAAAATGTAGCACAGAAAAAATATTACGAAACAAAAAAAACAAAAAATGAAATTTTAATGTTTAATTTAACGAAAAAATCTCACCTTGTGAGAAAAAACACAATAAAGTTCAACTGAAAAGAAGAAAAAATTGTTCCACTGATTCTTTTAAAAAACAAAGAGAAAAGGTGAATGACTTCAAAAATGACTTCAACATCAATTTAAATTATGTTCTTTTGAAAATAATCGTCTGCTACTATGTCAATCTTCAACAGAAACTAAAATAATGCACGGAGTTAAGCTTTATCAAAATGACTGTATACCTTTTTCTTGGAACAGGGTTTCTCAAATTTTAATTTTAAAAAAAAAATCTATTAACTAAAAAAATACAATTACCTTAACTATAATAAGTCTTTTTTTTAATTCAGGTTCTAAATTATTTGCAAATTAATTTAGTTTGGTATAAATTACATTTGTATGTCATCCTTTTATGCCCTTACGTGAAGGCATAGTGGATAATCTGGTACTAAACATGCTCAAAATGTGTATTTCTTTTACTTATTTTTATTATTTTTCTCTTGAAGCAAGGCATTTCTGAAATTATTTTGTCACATTTTTAGGTTCCTTTGGAAGATTAAAACAACGGTATACTGGAACACAGTCTGAAGGAAACAGATTTATTCGGGATAACGAACTTTAAAAAGGTAAATATTTTAAAACATTTTCAGCTTAATAAATTTAATCGATGTTCGTCATTGTTCTCTTATGCATCAATGAAAAAAAGGTTCGAATCATAAAATATTGATCGAATCGAAAATGTTATCGAATAATATCGACGACGACGACTTAATTTTGCTAAAACTTTTTGCTTCATCTTTTCTTTCTTTCTTCCAAAAATCATAGTCATATTATAGCAGAGATAATGAAATAATAAAAATATTATTTTAAATTTTTTCACATGGCTGCTAACATGTCTGATTATCAAAAATAATGTCTATTAGTGATAGACGTTTAGGTTTATATATAGTAAATTTTAATTTTTGAAAAATATAGGCATAAAGGCAAAGAATAATAATGCAAACACATAGGACAGGGATCGCAAGCATGCACCATAAATGGCACGCGACACAATATTTTGAGCACGCCACCGATCGCAATTGTTATTACACTATGAAGCATATGTAACAATAAAATTAAAATTCACAAAAAATAAACTAGCAAATAAACAATTATTAATAAAAAAATTAACAATTAATGCTGAAAAACAATTAATAACCATAAAAAACAAGCTAACATTAAATAACTAGCAACAAAAAAAATTAACAGTCCTGCTTAAACTAACATCTTACAACCTAATATAAGTTATTTGTCATCTAATCTGCCACAACAGAAGTCACACGGATGTTACTTTAAGTTGAATTACGCGTATAACTGAGACATTAAAAATGTATTTTTTTTTTAAATGTAAAAAGAGTTTTGAGTTGAGTTTCCTTGTCTTCTGGATTGGTTCAAAATTACAAGGCTACGGAGTTGAACATTAGTAGTCGTAAGCCCATGAAATTGGGTCGGCTGTTCAACGACGGTTATAAAATAAAATCACGAAGTAAAAATTATTTGACCTCATTAAGCAATTTTTTAGAAAAAATGGCATGTTGGTGTATAAAAGTTCGCCCCCCCCCCTGATATAGGATTTATCAGTTATGGTTTTGAATGTTTAGTGAAGTAGCTGCAATTGGATACCTGCAAGTGAGGTCATCACAGGTAAATCATGGCATTAGTAGATTCAGAAGCAAATCCGGTTAAAAACACGCGTCTAATGTCGCTTACAGGTATCAAATTAAATCTGATCTAAATCACATGGTTAGGCATAACCCCTTAATTTCTTCTGGGGTTGCAAATACCCAATTCTTAGAAAATTATTTTTTCTTTATTATTTCAACTCAACTTATTTTATAACCGTCGTTGAACAGCCGGCCCAATTTTATGGGTTTACGACTACTAATGTTCAAATCCGTAGCCTTGTAATTTTGAACCCAATCCAGAAGACAAGGGAACTCCTGGATTGAGTATTGGGAGAAATTTGCCTTCGTGGAGGACTTTTTGATGGAGCTAACCCGCGTTACATGGAGAGGAAGACCACGAGAACCTCCCACGGTTATCCTAACGGCAAGGGTACGCTAACCCATGATCCGTCTACCACTGAGGATATTTCACTTCAGCACTGTGGTCGGTGCAGGCCGGATGCGGAATTCGTATCGACTGGGATTCGAACCCGGTTAGCCTCACTGGAAGGCGAACGCTCTATTTTATTTTACAACCGTCGTTGAACAGCCGACCCAATTTCATGGGTTTACGACTACTAATGTTCAACTCCGTAGCCTTGTAATTTTGAACCAATCCAGAAGACAAGGAAACTCCTGGATCAGTACCCCCAGAGGTATTGATTTGTGATGGGAACATGGAGGACTTTGAGACTCGACAGATTTAACGTGCATCAGTCACCATTTACTACACGGGGAGTCTTCGGCCGGCGGGGATCGAACCCACGACCTCTTGGATATGGGCCCAGCGCCCTACCGACCAGGCTATCCCGGCCCTCGAACGCTCTATTAATCATTCTCATCTAAATGTTTGAAGCTATATTTTGTTGATAATGTCTCGGAATTTTTACATTCATGCTGTTAAAATGATGATACGCCTTATTTTCTGTTTGTAGTTTTCTTACTATGTCAAAACCATCAGGGTCTCCGGAAACAAAAAAATAAATTAATAATTTTTTTTTGGTGTGAATGCTTTTTAAACTTTAACTACAATGGTGTGCAATGAGTTAAAATCACTAATATTACTCCTATGTTTTGTTGTCCGCCTGAATAATATCAAGACAGTTAGAAAATACAGCAAAAGCTCAATATAATGAGTACAACATGACTTAAGGAAGTTCGCTATTACCACAAATTTGCTAGTCACCGTTAAAATGTTAATAATGAAAAAAGTGTATGTTTATCAAGAGTTAAAAAATTACACGAGTCTTCAGCTGATACTTTGTTGTTTTTTTTTTTGGGGGGGGGGGGGAGGGAGAAAGAGAAATACATTTTGTGTTACAGTATAAAAAAAAAAGCAAATTGGAAGAGATGAGGTTATTTACTCTTCTGTCCTTATAATACAGAAAAGTAAAACATTTCACCATATTTTCTTCCAACTATTTTTAACCCTTATGTTTATAAATCAATTATGTGTTAGCGACAAATGCTCCTCCGTTTTCATCCTCCTTACAAAAGAAAAATCCTTCTTTTTATAGGTAACCTGTCATACACTAAAAAAGTATGCTTTTTGATCTTTTGTAACACACTTAAAAAGTATGTTTTTGATCTTTTGTAACACACTTAAAAAGTATGTTTTTTGATCTTTTGTAACACACTTAAAAAGTATGCTTTTTGATCTTTTGTAACACACTTAAAAAGTATGTTTTTGATCACACTTAAAAAGTATGCTTTTTTGATGAGCTTTAAGTTTACTATTGAACAAGATACTAATTGAGCTATTGAAAACAATATATTAATTGCTATTGAAATAACAATTATCTTATATTTTTTGCTTGGAGTCCTCTTAAAATATCAGGACAATTAGAACAAAGAAAGATAATTTAATAAACAATTTTGTGGTGTGAACTGAACGCTTTAAATTTTAACTTTCATGCATTGTATTTAATTAACAAAACCTATTTTCTGTTCTAGATTTGAAAAGCTTTTAAATTAAGCCTTGAATAAAGAAGGTTCATATTATTGGAGTCAAGGTGAAAAGGCATCTGCACGAATTCCACGATTTTTTCTCTTTATAACACAAGACACTTACCAATGTATTAATATAAAATTAATTCCAAATTTTGAAACATTTAATTCACAATATTTTAAAGTACTAAAATTATTTAAGATATGATGCATTTCTTTTAGGATTATTAATCCTTTAAAATTTAATCAATATTCGTGAAATAGTTTCAAATCAGTTTTTACTGCAACATTAACTGATACCATTTTGAAGATCAGCAAAAGTTTTGGTGTATCATAAGTCTACAAGAAGAGTCCCATCTCTAACTTTTTTGATAAACTTGCTGTAATAGTTTGTTTTATAATTAACTAATAAGTTTTTCTATGAAAATATTTGCTTGCAGGAATTTATAAATATTTAATTCAATATTCAGGTGACAATGTATTCAATTCTAGTCAAAAGACGAGTTTATCTTTTTCAAAAACCCAATTATACCTTTTCACACTGAAATTGTCACCTTTTTCATTTAAGTTTTCTGTTTCTAAAAGAAAAAGAAAACCTGTCAAGATATTTGTACCTTTAAACTAATGAAATAAATTATTTTATCATAAGAATGACTTGTTTATTTCAATTTTATATTGTACTTTTTAATAATTTTTATCTAGACTTATATTTCGATTAAAAAAGACTTAATTCCTTCCATTCTTTTGTTACCAGAAAGACAAGAAATATTAGTTGGAAGAGTTACAGTTTTGAACTTGATGCATGATTGGCTCCTAATTCAATTTGCCATTTTCAGAAGCCTTCTACATGAACAACAGTCGATAAGATGGTTAAAAGATAATTGTGTTTTCAATCATTTATAATTTTTACAAATAAATTGATAGTGGATATTTTTTTTTATTTAGCAGCATTTTTAAAAGTGTATATTATAAGACAGTCATCAAATCCTAATTTGAGATGAAAGGTTTACAGTATTTAAGATTATCTGTTCATTTTATTTATTATTTTTATAAAATTATACCCATTCAGTTCTGTAATCTGCATTTCTTGAAAGATAGTAAGCATTATGCATTTGTCAGTTAACACTAAACAACCAATATATAAATATCAGCAGTTTAGACGATTGATAAAAAAAATTTATTGCATAATTAAGGTTAAAAAACTTTTTGCATCAAACCAAATCTGTTTATCAATTTAAACTGCAATAAATACATTTTTTTTTCTTTTTTAAATAGATAAACTTTTAGTGTTAAATTACTTACTCAAAATCCTATATCTCATATTTTTACTGAATAAAATCTATAAGTAACTCCTTTATTTATTATTTTTTTTAGGTTACCAAAAATTTATTAGGAAAAATAAAGCAAAGTAAAAAGTTAACCCAAGATGCAGAGACTTGTTATGTAGAAAAGTTCTGTTATATATTTTAATATAACATAATAATTCTGTTATCAGCTTGTAATAGTTATTCATGTCCCTTAATAGTGTTAGAATTTGTGTATCTTTAGACAGGGCTAATTAATGGAGAAAAAAACGAACATAAAATTGGATGTTAATCTAATTTCTTTATATATATTGAAAAATAAATTCCCAGTCTGCATTGTTTAAACTCAAAATTTCAGAATTATTAAATTTTTATTTAAGTGAAAAGATCAATAAATTAGCTATCAACTAAAATATTTAAGCAACTTATTCATTCAGACTATTCATATTCATAACAGAAAGAAAATCTACTTAGTTTTGCAACTACAGGAGAAAAATCTAATAACCAACTTAAAATAGGTAAAACAATATACCTTTTCATTTAGCTGTATTTTAAAAATAAAAATATCAAAACATTTAAGTTAAAGTTTAGACAAAAAAAAAAAAAAAAAAAAATATTAGATATAAGATTCAAGAAAATACTAATAGAGAGAATATATACAATTAAAGAGATGCTTATAAGAAAAAACATTTTATTCAAAATAACAAATGAAATTATAACCACTAATGATTCATCTTTAAATGCATTTTACAATATTTTCGGATTCATGCTAATGAGACATCAATGCTGCACTGATGATTGACTTAATTGTTCAATAATTTCTTCTATCTAGGTTAAATACTTCTTAATCAGCCCATTTACCAAGAATATCAGCATCTCTAAAGATAAACAATTCCTAAAATAAAACAAAACAAATTAACATTTATTTAATAACTGCATTATAACTTTAAAATTAAAGATCTTATTAAGAAAGAAAAAACATGAGGACAAATGGAGGGTGGAAGATTTAAGTTTAATACTAATTCAGTAAAATATTGAATACTAAATGTTATATTTGAAGAATATAATGTTGTTGAAATATTGATTAAAACAATTAGCATAACAAAACTATTGGTTCAGTATAAAGTAATCTAGTTTTAATTCTTTAAATTGTTTTTTCATTTTTATTTCAGGACATACAATTTGCAAACTGTGTGGAAGTTTTAGAACTTAACTTATTAACAAATAAAAGTATATTTAAAAATATTATTTTAGATAATTTATTAAATCTATTCAAATTCAAAAATTAATGAAAAATACTTTTTTAAATATTTGGTTGAACATTCGGCTAACTCAATATTCGACAAAATGGCTGACTAACGAATGATGGCTGAATGTTCATTACTAGTGACCATATATGCTAATTCTGAAAATGGTACGAAGGTAAAAATGAAGAAAATCTATAGTTTTAGAAAAACGATCATTAAGTATGCAATTTAATCTTGTAATATTTCAAAAGTTACTGCAAGGCTGCAATTTCAGAGTTCATAAAAATTTTCTGTAAATCGAGAATTCATTCACTTTCACCTTGGTTGAAATATCTCACCAAATCGACAATCTTTAAACAACTAAATAACTTTCAGCACTTTTTTAGTATACATAGTTTATATTATAAATTAAAGCTTTGACTCAAGTGAAAGGCACTTGAGCTACGGCTTTTTCTCCTTCCCCCTCAAGTCTTCCTTCGTGAAATAGCTTTAAAAAAAATAAAAAGCTCAAGCAAATTTTTTTATAACAATACTAAAATTACAAATTATATTAAGTTTGAAATCACAATCAAAATTTGTTTTAACACAGTGTTACATTAGGTACAACATTTCTAATCAACAATATGACCAAGAAACATTTTAAGAAAGTGTTTTTAAAAAGTTTCGCAAAAAAGGTTTATTCAAAATTTTTTTTTTTATTTAAGTGCTAGTAGAAATTGAGGGAAGACTATTTTTAAAAATTTATGATTGTTCGAAAACTCAGAAGATATTAATAGATTGCTATTTCATTTGACTTTCAAAGATAAAAATAACTCTTAAGTCTATGAAGCATTAAATATAACAGAAAAAGTGCAAAACATAAACAATTTAAACAACAAACAATAAAAAGTAATAGATAAAACTACCATTACCTTTTCATTTATTTCAATTTTGGTACCTCCATATTCAGGTAGGAGTACTTTATCACCTACTTTAACACTGGGAGTAACAAATTCTCCTTTCTACAAAGAAAAAATTTCTTTAAGTCAAACTACAAATTGTAAAAGAGAAAAATGCAAGAAAAGGAAATTTTTTTAAACGCATGGTATTAATAAAAAATGCACCTTTTTTTTGCATAACTAAAATAAAAATATCAATTTAAAGAAACAAAAATACTCTTGATAAGTGAAATTAGGTAGAAAACTATTTAAATAAAGATGGATTAAACTAGTGATTTAATTATTATTTTAGTCATTAAAGAATAACAAAATGTAACAAGCTTTCAAAAAATTACATAACTAATCTTTAAACATGTAATAAATTGAAGATTTTCTCAACTAAGCTTATTACACATTTTATCATATATGGATTTAATTGATATCATATTATTATAGAACAGAGAAGCCTACCAGAATAGTAAATATTTTCTCAAAGGTTACATTTAAAACATGCAAAATATTAGAGGGACCGGAAAGTAATGTAGTTTCTGCACATTAAATATTCATTAGTCTTAAAAACCAATTCATTTTTTGGATTTATTTTCAACCAGACATTAATAAAGGTTGTTGCTAACGAGGGTGAATGCATTATTAATTAAAAGTAAAATCTTGATAACTACATATCAGCCAACATTGGAGAATAAAATAATGGAGATTTTATTAGCGACATTTTTTAGGCTACGAGTAAAGTTATGATACATCATGCATAATCATTTAAGTCAAAAAGAGAAATTCAATGTTGGAAATAATATAAGCACTGACATTAAGCCAGTGAAAATTATGTAAATAAATCTTAATCTAAAGAAGATTTTTTTAACCATTGTTTATAATTACTTAAACTATTAACACTCAACATACTGCAGTACTAGAAATAGCACTATCTGAAGAGGAATAAGAAAAAATTTTGCCATCAGCGCCGATACTTTAACACCAATTGTTTTTTTTTGTTTTTTTAAGAATTTCTTCAACAAATATGGAGAAATTTGAGAATATACAGGTAAACAAGAGATAGTAAAAACAGGAGACTTGGCAGGTGTACAAATATCAATTGCTCAGAAACAATATTACTTTCTAGCCCCCCTAATATATGCGTATTTTTCATAGGGATTTGGCATCTAATGCAAATAGGGATTGAAGATTCTTTACGAGATGTTTAAGAGTCACAAATCCTGAAGAACGTACAAATATTTTTAGAGGGAAAAAACATATCTGAAGTTCTATGCATTAGATCGTATTTCTATTTAGAAATACATAAAGCAGCAAAACTTAAAAGTTGCAACCACTTGCCTAGTACTCCTAACTTTTCAACACATAATGAAAGCGTTTGAAATATGAATAAAAAAGGTAAATTTGTTACTAATCTTCATCTCTTTAGGATCAACCTTTCCCTAAATTATTATAAGCTCTACCATTACTGTACCAGAGGTCTGTATTTTCTGAGGTACCTATTTTGTGAAAATTTAGACATAATTTATGAAAAATTAAAAACTATCTTAAAAGATCAACACAAAAATATGGATTTATCATTTCGTAAGGGATACAAAAATGAAATTTTCAAAAAAAGTATTTTGTGAAAATATTGTTTTTCATAAAGTTGAATTTGTGAAGGTACCGCTAAACGGTCGAAAATTCGGCTTGGCCAGACCCCCGTACTACTGACCGTACTGAACACAACTACTATAAGACTTGATATCACTAATAAATGATTTTTCTTTCAACAATAAATAAATAAAAAAGATTGGTAGTGATGTTCAGTTTAATGTAATACTTAGATTAAAGGAAAAATTTAGCCTAAAATAACATTTTCAAAAGATTACCCTACCTTGTAATTTTTTGTTTCAATCTAAAATTTCATAACTTTATAAATTTAGGATTACTCACATACAATTAAAATATAATTTTATCTCACAGTTGCTCTCAAACCAATGAAAATTATCGCTTCATATTGAATATAACACTGAAACCGCATCAATGAAAAAACGGAAATAAAAAACAAATTTAACAGTTTAGGGAATAAAAAAAAAAATAAATTTGATAATAATTTATAAGAAAATTCAGATAAAATTTTTTTTAATTATTTACAATAAGCTGAAATTATTCAAAGTTAAATAATTTACTCAATTTTCCAACAAAATATTTTTCTTAAGACACTAAACTTCCTTTATAAAAGAATTTTGATATGGAGCAAACATTGTTCTCCTAAGAAATTTAATTTCATAATAATGTACTTAGTTTTAGTATCCTAATGCGATTGAGACTATCCTTTTCCTTGCCACTGGGAGAAGATGAGAACTGCATAAATAAAAATTTTAAATTCTTACAGCATTGTGTGCACCAGGACCAACAGCCACAACAGTTGCACTTGAAACTTTAGCTTGAGCTTTTTCAGGAATCATTATTCCTCCTTTTGTTCTAGTCTCTGGAATAAATCTTTCCACCAAAATTCTATCTAGTAGAGGAATAAGACGCTTACCAACTCCAGCCTAAAATATAAAAAGTTTTAAACACATATTAAAAATCTCACATAATATATTAACATATTTCAACATAGTTCTGTATGATATGCTTATTAGTTTAACAGAAAAATAAAATTTTTCAAAACCTTCATTTCATAAGAATTTCTATGAGAGAGAGAAAGAAAAAAAAAAAAAAAAAACGTAATTTAGTTACTTTAGTTATTTGACGATTCAAAGAACTAACAAAATTTATTACTGTTAATGAATTTGAACAAGTAGATTGAATTAATGAAATTTTGCAAAATCTAATAAAACATATTTTGACTGATTTAAATCACAACTTCTATACATTGACTTGGTATAAATAAAATTTTTAGATTTTATTCTTCAACTTGAATCTAGTCAATAATTCCAAATAGAACTCAAATGGTAAAATCTAAGATTCAAATCAATATATGAACTTTCTTAATTTGTGAATTAAATCGAACCCAAATATTTTAATACAAACTATTGGTGTCAAGTGCGCATAACATTGAAAACTAAATCAAATCTTCAATTTACTTTAAACTTGTACTTAAAACAAAAAGGTTTATAATCTGATCTATAAAACAGATTTTTATAAAAACATAAAATCCTATTATAAACTTCAAATTCTTAAAAGAAATATAAAGAGGTTTGTCCAAATTTGGGTATAAACTATACTTTTTAAAGCAGTCAGATTGTTTTTAAGTTTTTCACTAGCCACTGCATGCTGATCCCTTAAAGTTCAGGATTACATAGACACAAAAACTACAAGGTGCGTAGCCAAATCTTTCAAGAAAAAATAAGCACCTTTTAGGCACTCAAAAAATGTACTTTAACAAAATTCTAAATAATTTTCAAAAACTACACGATCCTGAAAAAATAACTAGTTTCTGACAAAGAACTCTTTTTCTCGAATATAGTAGCCACCATAAAAAGAGAGAGATTTTTCGGTTCGATATTAGAGGGGAAAAAATGAAGCCCGAAATTGAGAATAGCTCGAAAAATGCAACAGAGTTGCACATGAGAGTGCAATAAACTCTCCGAACCCAGTTCAGTATAAGCACATGCGGAACCGCAAGTATTTTATCAAACATGTAACACGATTGGCGCTTTCATATGCTATGGACTGACAGTACTCCGAAATAGATTGTGGTTGAATGAATGGTGAAAATGTTGAATAGAATAATGTGAAAAAAGCAAGATTTTGCATAATACGTTGCAAAAATCTACATGGCGAAGAAAAATTCTAACTTTCGAAAAGGGAAAATTATGTACTTTTTAAAAACACCCAATGAAAAAAGCACCTTTGAGGGTTTTTTTTAAAAAAAAAAAAAAACACCTTAAAGCACTTTTTAAAAACGCTACACACCATGTACTACTAATACGGCAATCTTTAAGGCAGAAAGTCCGAGAAGATTTAGGTATTCTGATCTACCGCAAAATAAACGCTAAGTCTCTATAACTTTCAGCAGTCTGCGAGAAACGGGGGGGGGGGATAATACAGAAAAGGACAAACTCAAATGGTATAACTAGCAGCCACTCCCAAGCAAACATTTATAGGTTTATTTATTTTTTTAAAATTTCAAGTACAAAATCAATCTGTTGGAGTGACTATGCAAAATCAGGAATAGAACAACTTTAAAGATTAGGAAGTTAAAGTACGTCCCATTAAAAAATTATAAAACAAAATCTCAGATTAAGTATGATAGGAAAATTTTTTTAACAAAGTGGACAGAGCCACTAGAATAAATATTATGCAACAGAATGTTAACTAATTATCAAAGAAAACCATAGTCAAATTAACTGAAATTTATATAATATTTATCAATTAGGCTTTATCATATCAAGATTAATAATTCAAATTGAATCTGGTCAATATTACTACCATATTGTAAAAGCAAAATAATTACATTAAAGTTATAAACAAAAGATTTAAATGAGTAGGTTTGCTAAACACCAGACCGATCACTATGAAATTTATTTCCGGATTAAACAAAATGTAAAAAATAATTTTTTTGAATTTTTTTTTAAGGTTAAAATTAAATAATGAATGAAAACAAAAAATGTTACAGGACGAGAAATTCAACACAGTAATTGATCTGACGCAATCTTAAGACTGTACATAAGAGGTTCTATTTTAATTCGTAAAATTCATTCGCCACTTATAACTATAAAATTTAAAGCTTGTAATATGTTTAATGTAATAACTGCACTGTTTTTATCAGTCTCCTCGTGATCAACGTTCAAATGTACTAACCATCAAACGTTTGAAACTATTCAAAATATTTCTAGCAAAAAAAAATCTATAAGCTAACAAAACAATTTAAAATAAACCATTTATACAATTTGTGTATAAGCTAAAGTATGATAATAAGCGTTTTAATTGTTTATCGACAAAATCATTACTTGTTTATTTTTATAAATCAAAAAATAAATCTAAATTGGGAACAAGAAATTACAAAAATCAATTTAAAAGCGACATACCATTATTTTGTATATTTATCTAGATTCAGGAAAGATTCACAAATTAGAGAAATATTTGACCAAATCTGATCACTAGGTGCCGGTCTGATAAATGGGGGGTAAGTGACTCAGATCAGAAACCACGTGTTTACAAAATGTGAGTCAAATAATATTTTTAGGAATAAAAAACGATATTAAACTTATAATAAAATTTTACAACCAGTTAAGTTGATTAACTGATTTCAAATAAGCTCTAAAATCAAAACGTAAACTATTTCATCATTTTCCAGAAATTTCGAGACCAGTCTAAGGACAGACATTGAGTAAAACATTGATTTGGCTTTGTCCTAATTTCTTAAAAACAAACAATGATTGTCAAATTTTCTCAAAAAATTATATAAATTACTGGTGTTAAAATAATTTAAACACATTTTTTTACTGATTTAATTTTTAAAAAACGAAAAATTTCATAGTGACAGATCTCAATTTATATGTAATCTGATTCAAATTACAAGTTAAATTATAATTTTATTCATTAATTTAACATGCAAACATAAAACACACCCTTTGAACCTATGCAGAAATTAAAAATATAAAAAATATCTCAAAGCCAACTAAATATTTAATATAAAAATCTCTATAAGGTCAAGCCGGCTTTTCTGCGGAACTACTTTACAGACATACAGACGACCACATGGTTTTCTTGACGCCCTTGATATCGTTACAGTAGTATCTACCGGCACTTTAAATTCTGACTCTTTGTGCTTTTCTTTTAAATGTAAGTTCTCTAAATAATAATAAACAGACTAGAATTATTTACATTAATTTAGTATTTGTAAGTTTAAATTAAGACTAATTCATTTTATTTTTAAAAAAATATTTTTTATGTCTTAAAGGAAAATTAGATTTTTTTCACCAGATAAGTAAACAGAGTCCATTAGTTGTTATTTATATGTTCTCTTAATGTATTGCGATTTCAAAGGAAATGATATTTCGCTGATAAATTTTAAGAAATTATTAACACTAAATAAATGTCTAACACGTATGTTTAGGCAAAGTGTTAAATATATTGCATCACTATCTTGTTAACTTAAACTATTTTATTAATGTAGACTATTTTAGCAATTTCTTTACATTCTCGCAATCCTTATTCATCCTAGCATAGTGATTATCGAAATTTTTTTTACAATTTTGTTCACTTAATTTTGTTATTATAAATTTATGTAAAAGAGTGCTTGCTGGCTTATATAGTTTATGTGAGACATGTATATTTTTTTCTGAAGTATTTCTTATTTTATGATCATAATAGTCCTTCTACTAGCAAATTAAATATAATTATGCTTAAAGAGAAATGTTATTAGTCCTTCAATATATTAACGGAGAAAATTTAAGATCAATCACTATTAAGTTTTATTTGTGTCAAGTAAATTATGTAGCTGATCTCTGAGAAATGAATGTAAATATATTTGAAATTTCATTGCTTAGAGATACCCATCACATATTCACCTGTTCATGTAAAGATATTCTAAGTACGAATGAACAAAAAATAGTTTCTTTTGTGCTGGTGCTGAAAGGTTTTATGTTTATATTAAGAACATTGTGTTCCTTGTCTAAGATTTCTAGATCGTGATTTGCAGTAGAATAATCTCCTTAAGTTAAGCAGTAACCCATAAGTCCTAAAAATGAAAAAAATTATAATAATGACTTTGATACCAACTTGTAGGGTAACTTGTAACCACCCCCAGGTAAACCTTGACTGATTTTCAAAATCTTTGGAAGGTTGAAATCATTTTGGCATGTTGGCAATTGTATTTGGTGTAAAAGATCACAAGACTGAAGTATCCAATATATTGCAAAGTTGCAGATGAATTTATTTGGAAAATTCATATTTCCTCGTAACTCTCCTCACATCTTATTATATTAACACTTAATTGATCAGTATGAAAAAATTGAACTTGTCTGTTTGAAAAGGCTGTAATCAATCGCCATACTGTAATTGAAGTCTTTGCTGCTTAACTATCAGAATGGGTACTACTAGTGTTGTGTTAAAATGATTTTACAGGTGCTATTATAATTTATTTATATTCCTCCTGTAATATAAGTTCTAAAATTGATAACTTTGTTTTATAATGAAATAAATAATGTTGGCAGAAATGAGTTTTATTTCTAATTTTACGTAGTACATCTGCTTTTAATGTCTTTGAAATTCTGGTAACATTTTACTTTGTTAAATACCTATGTTTATATATTGTGGATTAAAATTTATTTCAATTTTTCTTAGAAAAATGCATTTCCATACTGTTCTTCGTCCTTTGTTGTCAAGAAGATTGGCTGTAAATATTCGAAGACATTATGCTAAGGATATTAAATTCGGACCTGATGTCCGAGCCCTTATGCTTCAAGGTGTTGATGTACTTGCTGATGCTGTTGCAGTAACAATGGGTCCAAAGGTATTTCTTATTTATTTTAGAAGAAAATATTCACCAAAAGTCAAAATTTATACTTTTTCTTATTACATTCATTATCAAAACTGTGGAATCTTGGTTAAAATGTTACTCAGACTAGGTTTTCCTTTGGGCTAGACTTAAACTTATTCTCAATTATGATTTCTACCAAATCTCAGGAAAGTATTATTGTTTAATTCAAGTTATGTATTCTATTTTTTTTTTAGGTACGATTTAAAGAAAAGTACTTTTATAATTTGTATTTAAATATGTTGGTTCGAGAAATAAATTTTAAACTTGTTTTAAACTACTTAATTTTGAAATTGAACAAAACCATTATAAAGAACTACTTTATACTATGTATACTCGCATGCATGTAGCTATCCTAAAATATTAAAATTGATGCATATAGATAATCACTTTTTGACACTCTCTATTTATGACGATAGTATTGTAAATCGATGTAATGTTTCAATTGTATTCTCGTCAGATACTGATTATCACGTGGATTTTAAATATCCCAATATATTTCAAACAATATGGAAAATTCGAATCGTGCATTTGAGTAATTACTTTTTAAGGCAATAATTCTATCTAGTTTTTGGAAGTTATTGTTATTGATTTCTCCCTAGTTTTTAAATCCGATATTTTTTATGCAATATAATTGATTACTACAACGTTATCTCGAAACAAAACACTCATTTGAAGACCCTGATTCACGTAATTTTGTCTATCTTTTTTCGGTAATTATTACTATGGATTTCATGATTTTTAATTATATTTTTTATTGTGATAATTATTTATAAAATGCAAAGATGGAAATAATCCCCCCCCCCCAACAGAATTCAATAATATCTCCCATAATATTAGAATAAAAAATTATTGCATATTTTATTTAAAAAATTATCTTTTTTTTTTTTTTTTTTTTTTTTTTTTTTTTTTTTTTTGTAAACACAACGAAAAAATTTGTTATTTTAAATTGGTAACATATATGTTTGTTATTATTGTAAGTATCTTGCAGAGAGATATTAGTGCTTGAGTGTTTTGTCGCAGATAGCTCGAAAAAAGTATGCCACAGGGGTTTAATGAATATTTATATCTAAGGACCTTTTGTAGGTACATTAAATTTACTACATAGGTTTAAATTTCATTTAGTTAAATTAGTGTTTTAAATTAAAATGTATGAATTTTAAATTATGATTAATTTCAATTTTCTAATAGTTCACATGACTTTTTCTGTCTCTCTCTTTTCAGTAAGTAGTTTGACTAAACTTGGACCAAAAGCATATATCTGATTCAGTATGTAAAAGATAGTAATTAAAATAATTATCATTAGAGAAATATTTTCGCTTACATAATTTATTAACTTACAAGGTTTAACTTTTCATTAATAAGAATAGAAGATTTTTCAGATCATATTCTTGTAAAATTTTCTTGGGCTTCATTCTGCAGTTCTGTTAAAAGTATCAGTTTATTATCATTTTTAACAAAAGGTTTAAAAATAGAATTATTTTGAATTTTAAAAAAATAATAGTGATAAATGAAGGAAGAGTGTCTGAAATTTAAACTTTAAAAACACATTTTTGTTGCACCAATGTATTTAACTTATTTTTTACTGTTATGTCAATCAAATGATTTTTTTTTAAAGTTTGAAAGAAAAATTTATTAAAATGTTTCAGAATAATTTTCCAAGAAAAGTCAAAGAGCAATGTTACTAGCTTGTGGCCAAGGTTTCTCTTAAAAATTTTGGATGGTTAATGAGTCTTGGTTTTAAATTTAAGCTGTAGATTAATTTTGAGAATAAGATTTGTGTGTTTCATAGTATTGTATAATAGAACAAAATATTATCTATTAATAGAAGAATATTTACACAAATATTGATAGATATATATTTAGATGAATATTTATATATATTTTTTCATAATATTTTATTGCTTTTTTTTTCCTAAAAGTATTATCAGTGCACAAGTAATTTAAAGTATTAACTTGAATGTCCTGCATTAAAAGGGACTCTGATTATTTTAAGAATTGTCCATTAAAAATAAAAAGTGTACTCAGTTCAGTTTTATCTAAAGACAAACCAATGTTGTGCTCATGAAATACAAAGATAAAATATAAAACTATAAAGGAAAGAAAGAAAATCTATTTTAAAAATGAAATATTGAAATGAAGAAAAATAATTTCAAAAATTTAGGCATAAAACTTAGCTCCTAAATGAATAAGTTTAATACTAGTCCTCCAGAAACAGAGTAAAAACACACAAAACGGAATAACTATTCTAACACTCAAAATTTTTTAAGCTTGTTTTTAACTACAATAATTTTTAACTATATACTTTGTAAAATCTCACTGAAATTTTCAGCATATATTAATAGTAAAAAACTTTTATATTTAATGGTACTCTGTATATATTTAATTTTGTCTTTAAAATCTGAAATATCTAATTATGTTCTTTAGAAATTTAAGTAATTTACTTAGTTTTTTATTTGTTTAATTAGGGCAGGAATGTCATCATTGAGCAGTCATGGGGATCCCCAAAAATAACTAAAGATGGTGTGACAGTTGCCAAAGCTATTGAACTTAAAGATAAGTTTCAGAATATTGGTGCTAAGTTGGTTCAAGATGTTGCTAATAACACTAATGAAGAAGCTGGAGATGGGACCACAACAGCAACAGTCTTGGCTAGATCAATAGCCAAGGAAGGATTTGAAAAAATTATTAAGGGAGCTAATCCTACTGAATTCAGAAAAGGTACTTTTTAACATTATAACTGATAAGTAAAATCTATAGTTTCAACATACACTAGTGTGCAATAGTTTTTGGTCAATGCGTGAAAGGCATTGTAAACCTTCTATGAGTTCTCTTTTGTAGAGATTTGTTTTATTTAGTCAAGCCAACATATATATTGCACTTGATTTCAGAATTTTTACTTTTCTTGCAATTTATTGGAAAATGTAATCTTCGGATTAAATTAAAATTTTTGCACTCAGTTCAGCTTAATATTTCTTTCTTTATGTATATATGTTTGAGTCATGTAAGAACTAATTCTTCAAAAATAAATGTCAATAATAAATTAAAGTTAAAATCGCGCTTTCCATAAATAAATATGCAAAACTTGTGCTTATTTGTTAAAATTGTATTTTCATCCAATTCTTAGATGTAAGAAAATCACTTCACGAAAAAAATATCTGACTAATATGAAAATTGCATTAGATTTAAAGTGACTTTCAAAGCGCTAGCTTTGCTTTCTGGTTGATAAGCGTATTCAGAATGTTTAAGGACAAAATTATGCATTATTTATTACATTTCCAATTAACCATCTATAATGAGTTTGACTAAAGACTTTTGCATGCTAGTGTAGATTAAGATAACATTCATATGATTCAGCTATTTTTAAGTGAAATTAAAAAAATTTCTGTGCAAAAATATAATAAACATTTTAGTCAGAACAGCAGCTGTGGTAAAACAATTACATAAAATTTTTATGTAATGAAATAATTAAAATCATCATACAGTATTCAAATGATTTGAACATGCCCTAGTGCCAACGACACAGGAAGTCATTTTTTGATTCTGTCATTATTCTAAGTACTAAATCTTATCTCTACAGCTAAAGTGGTTAATATTGTTAATTTGGGTAAGACGTTAAGTTATACATTAATTTCATTTATAAATATTTAATCTGATGTTTAGAAATACTTTTAAAATATTTACTGTTTTCAATTTTTCCTTATGCTTTTTTTCGGATTATCAATTTAAGTTCTAACATAAAACCATCGGAGCCATTTTTGATTTTATTAAATTTTGTGCACTTTTATATTTTAGGTGTTATGATGGCTGTTGAAAGAGTAGTTGAAGAGTTAAAATCTAATTCAAAGCAAGTTACTACACCTGATGAAATTGCTCAAGTAATGATTACTTTAAAATTTTTGTTTCACTACATTTTAATCATCAATAAAGTTAAAATATCGGAAAACAATGATTGAAATTAGCTTGAAGTTTAGTTGTTCAAATTTTCTAAACATTTTTAGTACATAGTGTAATTTTTTTCAAAAACTGGTCTTGAATGCCATCATTTCTAATTTTTATCTGAAAACCAAGACAGCTTATTATGAATCTTTTTCATACAAATTAACTTTCAGAACAGCATAAGTTGTAACAATTCAAAACATGCTCCAATTGTTACTTGTTCATTTGCTAATTCATCTAATTTCTTTTCTTTTGTAATTTTTCAGGTAGCAACAATATCTGCAAATGGAGATAAAGCTATTGGTGATTTAATTTCAGAGGCAATGAAGAAAGTTGGTAATGATGGTGTTATTACTGTTAAGGTAAGCTGAAATTCTAAATTTTTGTATCTTTTTATTTAAATGACCTGATTAAGTAACTTTATTCATAGTCATAAAGCTGTAAGCACCAGTGTTCATTAACTTAAATGTTTTTTATTCAAATTAGATTTAAATGTCTCAATCATTTCATTGAAACTATTTAATTTTTGTCTTTCAAGTTTGAAGATCTTAGTATATCATAAAGAGCAGGGCTCGAAATTAACGGTGGTCCGTTGGTCCGTGACCACTAAAATCGGAGTCGGACCAGCATAAAACAATGAACAGTGGTCCGCCGGACCACCATCCGCCGTAGCCGATCTCCGTAAAAAAAAAAAAAAAAAAAAGCTAGCATGCGAGATCTCCGTAAAAAAAAATATATAAATAAATAAAGCTAGCGCACGATCCTGAGGAAGGCGAAGTTAAATCTTGTTTCGCGCATGCGTCACATGGAGAGTCGCTGAAGGAGAGAAATAGGGGAGGTAGCGGGGTGGGTTCATGACGTGCACCATCCGTCGCAGCCTAGGGTCAACTCGCAGCCGATCTCCGTAAAAAAAAAAAGGAAGCAAGCGCGCGTGAGGAAGGCGAAGTTAAATCTTGTTTTACATGCGTTACATCAGCGCTGAAGGAGAAAAATAGGGGAGGTAGCGGGGTTGGTTCATGACGTCATTGTCAATCGACGACGCGGCCTGATGATTCGTTGTTTCGGGCTCTCTCTTCGTTCCCGATCATCAGAGGTTTTCTTTCTTCCGTGTTTTGCGCATGCGTTAGCAGCATCGGAGAGGAGAAAGATAAACTGAAGAAACGGGGCCACGTGTGATTTGCTGCATTCAATATCATTTTGTTATATCGTAGATTTACTTTTTTATTAATTCGCTTTATTATTTTTAATTCAAGCGATATAGAAATTTTTAAAATTGATTATTACATGTTTATAATTTGGTTCAAGTAAATTTATTTGGATAAAAAAAATACCATAAATTGAAAATTGTTTCTATTTTCAAACTTATATTCACTTGTTATTCTTTAAAAAAAAAAAAAAAGCAATAGAAATACCGATTGAATTATATTAATGCTAACATTAATGGAATTTAATAACTTAATTATAATATTCTAAAATTCATATCTTATTCTATTATCTTCTTTGCATTTACATACAAAAAGGCAAGTCTATACAAACTGCAGACTTCTGAGACTTAGAGAATGAAAGATCATAAAAAAAAATGCGATTTAAATCAAAAAATCATGCTTTTTTAAAAAAAAATCATGATTTTTTCAATAAAAAATTTTAATTTTTTTTATTTTTATTTGCAGCTAATAGGAACGTGCAGACGGACCAGTAAAGTTTTGTGCGGACTAGTAAAATGTTTTAGTTACTGGTCCTATGGACCAGTAATTTTTTTAAAAAATTTCTACCTCTGAAGAGTGAAAAGTTTAATTAACAAAATTTCATTATTGCTATGTAATATATTCCAGAACTTTTGAAATTTAGTTTTAACCCATTGACAATAGCTTTAAATGATTTTTTAAGACAGAAGGAATTTCCAAGAAAATTCCTTTTGTCTTTGAAAGGCTGAATCAGATTTAAAGTAATAAAAATATAAAAACAGCAAACTTCGGTTAGTGCTAATATAATTTATCAAAGAGTCTTCTCCATCAAAAGATTAAACCTTGAAGACTCATTAAAATTAAAAGTAGCCAAAAAACTGGGTTAATTTAGAGAAAAACTTTGAAAAAGAAGTCGAGAGCCTAAAAAATCAAATTTTTAAGAACTTTTGACTTGTTTTAATATATAATTTTTACACGATTTCCTAAACAAAAATTTTCATGAACTTCTTACCGTATTATAAATAATGAAAAATTCAATTAGTGCAATAGTGAGGATTTTTGAAATAAAGGTAATTTTCATTTTTTAAAAAAAGTTAATAGGTGGTAAGTGTCATGTCTTTTGTTAGGATTTCTTGATGTTGGTAATTTAAACCTAAGTGATATGAATATCAATTTTTCATGCTTTTATAATTGAGTCCTCCCATATTTTCAAGATTTTTTTTACATATGCGTTGCATAACTGTGTACCTTATGGCTAGTTAGTATGAATCCCTTGTAATAATTATTAGATTGTTTTTAGTGAACTTATTTGACTTTGGAAATTAAATAATTTATTAATTTCCTATTGTGTATAACATTGCATTAATCGTTCTAGGACGGTAAGACATTAACTGATGAATTAGAAGTTATTGAAGGAATGAAGTTTGATAGAGGATATATATCACCCTATTTTATTAATACAGCTAAAGGTAATTTTATTGCTTTGAATTAACTATATTCTATTTTTAGCAAGCATTAAGAAAAAGGATTATATTTTTAAAAACCTATTTCAGGTGCCAAAATTGAATACCAAAATGCATTGGTATTATTCAGTGAAAAGAAAATATCTAGTGTTCAATCTATTATACCAGCTTTGGAGTTAGCAAATTCTAAACGTCAACCATTGATTATTATTGCTGAAGACATAGATGGTGAAGCTCTTAGCACCATGGTATTGAACAGGTAAATGAAAAGATTTTCTGTTTAAAGCATTTGGTGGCATCTTGATAATATGAAATGTGGTAAATGTGTTTTCTTACTTTGTAAATAATTGAATAATCCCAAGAAACTAAAGTCTACTTAATAAAAACTTCTTTAGTTGCAATTATGAATGTGTGAAAGGTCGACATATTGAGCGTTCGAAATCTTTAATTTCCATACCAGTTAGAAATTAAACTTACCTTGTTTTCTTCTTTCTGCTTCATTTTTACTTTTTTTTTCATTTTGTTGGAAACTTCTTAAGTTTTCTCAAATCATTTTTGTTTTCCTGATTCGCATCTATTTCGTTTTCAGGATGAATGCTTTTATCTAGCATTGCTCATTCATAATTATTTTACTGTACTTATATCCATTAAAATCTCAAAAGTTTAATTGATAAATTTAAACCTTGGACAGTTTTGAGGAAAATTTTGTATATTCAGCCAGCATTTCCATAAAATTGTTTTTATATGTGGTATGCCTCCTTATGTAATCCTCTAATATCCTTAAAGTTAAATTATACATAATTATTGAATCTTTGAAATGAGGCGTTAATGATTTTACTCAAGAAATTTTCAGGACTTTTGAGTTGGGCTGACAATTGGCTCTATTATAAGAAATATATTAAAAATTTAACTTTCATATCATTTTTGTATTTTTATTAGAGTTGGGTCACATATCTGCGTTTTAAATTCTAGTTCTGATTTAAAAAAAGATTTTACTAACAGATATAGGCATGGCATGTACTTCATATTGTGTATCAGTTTTTCAGCTTCCTGTAACTTTTTAAATGTACATGCTCAGGGGTCTATCCAGGCCGAATTTACTACCGTTTAGCGGTACCTTCACAAATTCAACTTCAGGCAAAGCAGTAGTTTCACAAATTCAATTTTAGGAAAAACTGTAGTTTCACAAAATACTTTTTCTTAAAATGTTATTTTTGTATCCATTAAGAAACTATAAATCCATATTTTCAGAATATTTTTGTGTTGATTTTTAAATATAATTTCTAATTTTTCACAAATTATGTCTAAATTTTCACAAAATAGGTACCTCTCAGAAAAACCTAGACAGACCCCTGATGCTGTCTTGAGCAGTATGTTTTTTTAAAAGTAATAATAGATACCTTGCATTGAATGCAGAGCTGACTTTACAGACTTGCTCTAAGCATTCTTATATATCAGTATAATATATAAGCATAACTAAATTTTGAATTTGAACATGTGATAACAAGTATATGCAAATTAAAATTTACCATTTAAATATATACTCACTGGTATAGAATACTTTTTGATCAGCTTTCCCTTTATTTATCAGGCTGTGTAGCATTTTTAAAGGTGCTTATTTTTGTTTTTTAAAAGCCCTTAAAGGTGCTTTTTTCATTGGGTGTTTTTAAAAAGTGCTTAATTTTCCCTTTTTCCAAATTGAGATTTTTTCTTTACCATGTTGATTTTCACTACGAATCTTGCAAAAAGACACTATTCACATTGCTCTATTCAATGTTTTCACAATTAATTCAACCACAATCTATTTTGGCACATCTTCAGACCGTAGCTTATGAAAACGCCATTAGATTTAAAGGATTCAAAAATTTTGACAATTGTCTAAAACAATTCCAGAAATTTTTTTTTTTTTTTTTTTACATGACTGTTAAAACTAGATAAAACCGTCAATTGTCAAAAACGTCAATTGTCAAAAACTTTCCAACCCTGCCTAGTTATGATATTCTTTTAAAGTGCTTAAAAATATTAGAGTGCTTGAAATTGCTTATTTTTGAATAATTTGGCTATGCACCCTGTTTATACATATAAAGATTTTGTAATAATTAAGACTATTTCTAATTATATAATATTTACCATTTGGTATATTTTTAATTTAAAGTTTAAATGAATTGATACTTTGCTTGGCATGTTATTAAAATTGTTATTCAGTAATTCATTTATTGATTATGATAGCATTTCAGGGTTCGCCAAGTGAGCCCACTTTGAAAAAACCCACTAACAATAAGCTGGGTTTTTTCAAAAGAATGTTTTTTTTTTTTTTTTTTTAAACTTATTGATGTACATTTAATTATATATAATTTATTGCGCAGCATAAACTTGTCAAATAGAGTTGCAGGATTTATATGATAAAGTTTTTAATATTTACAAAGTAAAAGAAACTCTTATCTACAATTTTATAGTACTAAGTGATCCATTAACACATTTAAACAGTTTTATTTTCTGGCTTTAAAAAATAAGTTAAAACTTTATAAGAACTTTTTAAAATTATTCATCTAAAAATGAAATCATTTTCCTAGGGTTAATTATTTGAAGGGGAGAAAATAAGACAAGTAACTGATACTCTTTATAATTATACATAATTTCAATTTTGCTTTCTTTTAATCTTATTATAAAAACGTGGAAGACCATTAAATATTTATTTCAGTTTTTATTAAAGTCAAAAGTCAGATGAAATTTTAGTTTTTACTGATTATAATTTTATAATAGGTAATATATATGTTTTATAAATGTGTGTGAAACAAAAAGATTTATAAACTTGTTCCTTTTATATTACTGCATTTATATTCTATAAGGCTTAAGTTAAAAATTATGAAACATTATGTATTTAACACTAAAGAAGATTCTAATATGTATTAGTGAAAATGCGTTATTTAAACTTAATATAAAATACATAACAAAATTAAAATAATTTTTTGGATTTATTTCTATTTTTAAGCTTATACAACACTTTTTAATAAATAAAAATGTTTACCCAGTAAAACTTAAAGTTAATGAGAAATAAATGAAAAAACCAAATTTTCCCCGGGTTTTATCAATAAGACCCAGGCAGGTTGGGTCTTTTCTAAAATACCCGGGATTTTTCAAACCCTGTAGTATTTTAACTAATATGTTCATATTAAAATCAGTTTCACTAGTTTCATGAAAAAATAATTATTTTAGAGTATTATAATTATTTATTCCTATTAAAATCTTGGGCCTCAATCAATCTAATGATTAAAAACTGTATAGGTTAAAAGTAGGACTACAGGTGGCAGCAGTCAAAGCTCCTGGGTTTGGTGATAATAGAAAAAGTGCACTGCATGATATGGCCATTTCTACTGGTGGCATTGTGTTTGGTGATGATGCAGATTTGATAAAATTAGAAGATATTCAGCCACATGACCTAGGAGAAGTTTCAGAAGTTGTTATTACAAAAGATGATACATTATTATTAAAGGTAATTTTCCAGCTCTAAAAATGTGCCTATTTACATTGCAAACTAATGTTGTGATATTTTTTTCCTAGTTTTCACCTTTTGTAAACCACAAGTGACAGTCGTGTGCAAAAATAATTTTAGTATATTTAAACCGTTAATTTTAAATGTAAATGTATGCTAATGTATTTATATAAAATTTTAGTTAACGATAATTAAATAGATGCAAGTTTTGAACACTAAAAATCACTCCATTGTTTCTTATTGTTTTTAGAAATAGTACACTCTTTGTTACATTATGTAAAATTAGTCTAGTGTTTCAAGTATGTTTTAGTAATCAGACTTAATCTTACAGGGTTGCCAGTCAACAGAGAAAAAAAACCTGGAAAATACAGGGAATTTAAAAATCCCCTAAAATAACTGGGAAAATGCAGGGAATTTTGTTTCTTATTTTTTGTCTTTTAAAAAATGGTGACCACTCAAAACTTAATCTATGGGACATTTAACCATGATATTTCAGCTATACTAAACTATTTAATTTACTATAGCATTATTTAAGTATGTTCAGCTGTTTTTCCAGCAATTAGAACTGAGAAATAAAGTTAGCCCAATATAGCTCACACAAGAGCACAGTAATTGTTGTTTCCTCTTAATATATTGTGTATAATATGTACGGGAAAAACACTGGGATTTTTTTTTAAAGATTTGAGGAGCAACCCTGTACTTAGTTCTGTTCTTAATTCAGTTTTTCGCATAAGCCCATATAATTGAAGAAAAAATTAAATTTATCATTGCCAATAATTCCAAAACTGTTTTGAAGAATCTTAACTTTTGAAAACATTAAAATTTCAAAACTTTTTATTCTTTTTCAAAAATTTTGGTTTAGATCAGGGCCTTAACTGGTTAAGAAAAACCTAGAATAGTCAAAATTTAATTTTGCACCTACAAATCCAATTTTTTGCAATAACCTAAAGTTCTTTGTACCAGAAAAATATCTTATGTTTAAAATGCTTAGAAACAAGTTATTCAGTCTAAAGTTAAAAAATTCTGACATCTATTACAACCGTATATCTTGAATTCTACTTTTCCGTTCTCATCTAGTTCTTGATATTATAAAAAAAAAATTTCATTTATAAATTACATTGTGTAGATAATATGTGGTTTGGTATTACGTGTTTAAATATGTAGAAAAATTGGGGAATATTTCTGAAATGAAGTAGAACCTCTTTTAGATGCAATATTTAATTTTTTTAAAATTATTTGTCTTTAATTATAACAAAAAAATTATATTAACTTACACAAACTAACTGTGTATCTTATGTTAAGCATACATTTGTTCTTTGTTAATTTTCTTGCTTCGTAAAGAGCAATAAACAATGTTTATTTTATTACATGAAATAGTTCTAATTAATAAATCTTCAAAAGTGCGTACTCATTGCTCTACCATATCTAGCACATAACTGCATATCTGTAATTTTTTGTTTCATTTATAAAGCAAATTTATATTTGTGTTTAGGGTAAAGGAGAGAAACAAAATATTGATAGAAGAATTACTCAAATTAAAGATGAAATTGAACAAACTACATCTTCATATGAAAAAGAGAAACTCCAAGAACGCCTTGCACGCTTATCCAATGGAGTTGCTTTGTTAAAAGTAAGCAAAGATCTACTTAAATTGTTTTTCCTTCAGGCAAATTGTTTTAGTTTACATTTTGCATAAGTTCAGTTTATCAATAAATAATATATTTAAATAATTTGAGTTCTTTAAAGTTTTATTCTGTTATGCCTTAAAATATTTTAAAATTAAGAGCTGTTTTTGAATAGTTAGACTAAGTTCTTGAAACTTCATTTTAATAGACAAATTTTACATTTTTTAGTTTTTATTTTTTATTTTATTTTTTTTATTAAGTATTTGTTATTAAAATTTACTTATATCTAATTACATGTAAATCTGTGAAATTAATCAAGGTGAGAAAGAATTGTTAAATCATTTTTGATGCTATTTAAACATTAATAAATTAGTTGCTTGAGTTATGCTACATTGAATTTTTCATACAATATTTCCTCAATAACAAAGCGAACTGAGCAAGTTCATGACTAAGTCAACAAGAATTTACCACATTCCTGCCTTTTACCTATGTTGTGCCATTTTTTTTCTGTCCAGCCCTGAAAACCCCTGTGATTTGTTAAAGAAAATTGAGTTTTAATTTGGTATAATTGCTTAGTTGGATACATAATGTTCATCTAATTCTCTCTAATTAAATGTGCAATATAATTAGATAACATCGAAATGCCTAACAGTAACTATGTTAAATTTAATGAGACCTAGTAACATTTTTTATATGCATAAGAGGAGAAGATAACTCTGGTTCTTTTTATAGGTTGGTGGTTCTAGTGAGTTGGAAGTGAATGAAAAGAAGGATCGTGTAAATGATGCATTAAATGCTACTCGTGCTGCTGTTGAAGAAGGTATTGTTGCTGGTGGTGGAACTGCCCTGTTGAGGTGTATTGACTGCTTGAATACCCTAAAACCTGAAAATGATGATCAGAAAACAGGTATTTATTATTTATTTTTTTAAGTGTCTATTTATATTGACTTTTGACTGGACATGGTTGTCTACGTTCTCGTTTATTTTGCCTCAAGCTAAATCACCAGATTGTCTTTTTTGTAATTCCGGACAGACCATGACTGCTGCACATTTGTACACGTGCTCTGCACTAACATAGCTGCCAACTGTTCAGAATTTTTTGGATTTGTTCCTAATTTTTAAATCAAATCTGATATTTTTATAAAAATCTGAATTATCCTAAAATTGCAGTATTCTTATTTTTAAATCAATCCCTTGTTCTGATCTCTGCAAACGCACTTCCTGTGTTTTTGTGCAGAAGTAATTTTTTGTAGCTTTTTATTGAGAAATACTATTGCGACTGATCATTTCACTAAATTGAATCTTAAACAACTATTATTTTTTTTAATATGTATTGTAGTATTTAAACACTTGCATCAGAAATATTTGTTTATGATGTAGATTATTATTTAACTGTGTTTTATAATTCGGAGAAAGATAATTATATATTAATAGGTTATGATTGTTTTTAAACTATTATACCGGTATTCCTAATTATAAAACATTAATGTTGCAAATTTAGCACAAAAGATAGTGTTTATAGTATTGTTTTACTAATTTACCTAAGTTATTTAAATATATGCCTATTAATGTTATTATTTAATAGTTATATTTTGGTCTTACACACGTGATTGGTGCATATAATTTTGTCGCATATAGTGTTCCTAATTTTTGAATCCTAAGGTTGGCAGCTATGCACTAAGACTAACTATTGTTAAGAAGTACTGGAGAGCTAGAAGCCTAATGACCTAATAGTCAAAGGCTGGCATTTTTTTAATGAGTAAATAATATTTGTCTTTATGTTCAGTCTTGATAAATTTAATGTGTATCTAAAGAGTATTATAAAATTATTTGAACTTATTTCAAATATCTAGACTTCTCTTCAAGCTTATTAAAATATTAGTCCTTACTAAAAAAAAATTTTCTTTTTAAAGAATTCTTAATGGTATTTGATCTTTCAAATGCTACATGTATCTTAATAGATTAAATTTACTATTCAAAACAATATAAATTAAATAACAAATCTTAATAAATAACTGAAATATATTTGACATGATGTACTGTAATCAGGGGTCAGTTCAGGCCGAATTTACTGCCGTTTAGCGGCAGGGCTAAAGAGAATAAAAGGGCTGGTTCACTCTTTTGAAGAAACTTCCACCGCGCCAATCCTCCGATTTTCTCTGGTAACGTCATTTTGGCGCAAAGCTCTCACTTTTACTTCAAGAAGAGTGTTCGGCCTTACTAGCTCTAACTAATATTGGAGCATTTCTTTTTGTGACATATTCTAAGACATTTGTTATTTTCTATAATGACATTCCTCAGTTTTTGCTTTGACTTTACAGAAATTTAAAACTATCAACGAAATGCCAGTTTGCGCGATTGCAACTTGCAAAAATTCTGATAGAAAAACAAAAGGAAAAAATATAATTTTACGTGTGTTCCCTAAAGTAAATTAACAACTATGTAAAGAATGGATTCCGAAATGACACAGTTAATATAAAACAGCAATACGTTTTTTTCTATCGTTAAGATTTTTTATAAAAATTCGTTATCTAAATAGAAACCGCCTCGTTACTTCAAAAAGAAAGGCAGGTGAAAAAAATTAAAAAATGGATAAAATCAAAGAAAATTAAAACAAAAGTAAAAAGTATAAATAAAATATATAGTGTATAATTTAAATTCTCCTAATTTCTTAACATATTTTTTTAAGTGTATTTAATCTAAAAATTTATGTTTTTTTAAAAATTATATTCTTTTAAATTTAAATATCTATAAATTATATCATCTTAAATTTAAATATCTATTAACAATTGTAAAATTTTTAATGTCATTATGAACCTAAATTATTTTGTTTCAGTAATTAGCGTTTAAGGTTGATGTTTCCTAATGATTAAGTATGAACAAATTGCTATTAACGGCATATTTTAAAATCAGGGATTCTAAATTGAACTCAACTTATTGTTATAAAAGAATATGTAGATAAAGTCTTGATATATGCTTTCATTTTTCTTAATAATTACAGTTAAAACTGAACTTCTTAAAATAAAGTATTTATAGTGTCATTTTCGCCAACTAGTAAAATATTTTTATAATTTTAAAATGGTATTTTTTTAATATAATGGCCAGGAAATTTTTTTTTTTTTTTTTAAATAATGTGTTAATTACGTAAAGTTTGAAAGCTATTAACAAGAAAATAACTTATTTTTACAAAGAGAAAGCTGCGAAGTTATCATATCTTTGCTATCTCCGAGATCTGTCGACACAGTGACGTCATGAGGAGGGAAATCATAGCTTCAGCTGTATGAGCAGAGTGAACTAGCCCTTCTATTCTCTTTAGCCCTGGTTTAGCGTTACCTTCACAAATTCAACTTAATGAAAAACAGTAGTTTCACAAAAATACTTTTTCTTAACACTTTATTTTTGTATTTCTTAAACGATAAATCCATATTTTTGTGTTTATTTTTTTAATATAATTTTTAATTTTTCACAAATTATGTCTAAATTTTCACAAAATAGGTACCACTCAGAAAAACCTAGACAGACCCCTGGTAATAAGCATAAAGATCTACCTTATTCTTTAATTTGAAGGTTAAGAAGCTTTGCTAGAAATCCTGATTATATTCATTAAATTCTTTAATAAATTGACTAATGCTTTTTCTTTTATTAAAATTAATACTTATTTATAATTAAAATATTTAAAAATTGTTCTGTTTTCAGGCATTGACATAGTGCGAAAATCTCTGAAGATGCCTATTACACAAATAGCTGTCAATGCTGGTGTTGATGCAGCTGTTGTAACACAAACTGTCCTAAGTAACAAAGGAGATTTTGGCTATGATGCCATGAAAGGAGAATATGTTGATATGATCACAGCTGGAATCATTGATCCAACAAAAGTAAGTTTTCATATCAGTTCAGCAAAATCATCAAAAATTTATTCTCTTGTTTTTTGCTATTGTCGAAGTAATTACTTACCACTAAAATTAAGTAATTATTAATGACTTATTCAGGGGAAATTGTATTATATCTGTATCCCAGAATTCCTGGTTTTTCGTATTATCTTTCCATGTCTAAAAGTAGGAGCAGGACATATAATTTTTCTGAGAGTATATCGTTTCTCTAGACCAGTGTTTCGCAAAGTGTGGTGCGCGTACCCCCAGCGGTACGGGAACAGTTTAGCAGGGGTACTCGTTCTTATGCGAAATATCTTGACACAAACTAAAATTTCAGAAAATTTTATTTAGAAACTAAGCTATCCATGAAATTTTACGATTGCGTATTTTTCTATTTGCTATTTTTTCAAAGTTAGCAGTTAGTGGTGTTAACAGCCAGTTGTGATTTTTAACTTTTGTGCAATTTTTTATAGTAAAGGTTTGTAAAAATTCTACTTATTTTGATTATTTTTGTAAAATATAATTTTTATCCCTAACATAGAATATTGATCTCTGGTTAGTATCTGTAAAACTTTGTACCGAAAAAAAAACATGTTTTTTAAAAAATACGTTCATTTTTTTATTTTTATTAGTGGTACACAGCGTTACGAAAAATTTAGAAAGAGTACACAAAAGTAATAAGTTTGGGAAACACTGCTCTAGACCATTGGTTCTTGTACTTCCGCTAATCAAACACTTTTAATTGGATGGAATTTTCCCTAATTTCCATTAACGAGAAGCTTACGTTCACAAGATTCTTTTAGTTTAGCGTATTTTTGCCATTTCGAATATTTAAAACTGCGCCAGAATCCGCTAATATATCAAGATTCCTATTCACACGGTTTGCATATTAGGCATCAATTTTGATATTTGTGAAGTTGCACATTGTGATTGGTATTCACATGGTTTAAAAATTTTACATCACTAATCATATTCAGGCGATTTTTTAATATCCAACAATGCAATACTTGTAAGAACTAAGATTTTCTTAACTTGGTTAATATTAAGGTGTGATATCCCTCATGGGTAGGAAATTTAATTATGTTATTAAAATTTGTTAAATATTAAACATCTATGGTATATAAATTGTTATCTAGATATCAATTATTTACACATTTCACAATCACCCCTGCTTATTTATTAATATACTTTTTCACTAATTCGCTTCCCCTAACTAATTTCAACATTAGTTCACAATTAAATAAATAATCATACAATATTGGTTTTAGACTGACTTGGATTCTTGACCCTCAAATTATAGACAGCCACAGTGTGAAGAAATATGGTACAAATAGTTAAAGAGTAGTAGAAAGTTTAACCTTTTATGTTAATTTTAATCATTTAACAATGAAAAATTTGAAAGAAATTCGTCATTATCTAATGAATTCTGGCTTGCTTAATTTTTAAAAGTTGGATATTTAATATTTGATTTCGCAAGAATCCCACCAATTTTATTTGTTCTATTTAATTTTAATGGTTTAAAACTAATTTATGCTTAATTATTTAAAAATGTGAATTATCCTTTCATGTTCTGTATGTTTCCAATTATGTGCATGTTGCTGAATTTTGTATGTATATTTTCCTGAGCAACTAAGTTTTTTGTTCCATTGTTGAACCTTATGATAGTCTTCTGTAGTTTGAGCTAAAACCCTTCAATGTGCAGAATTTGTTAATGTTCGAAATTTTTATTGCAGGTTGTTCGAACTGCTCTTCTAGATGCTGCTGGTGTTGCATCTCTACTAACTACTGCTGAAAGTGTCATAGTTGATATTCCAGAAAAAGAAGATAAAATGCCTATGGGTGGAGGCATGGGTGGTATGGGAGGAATGGGTGGCATGGGAGGTTATTAAATATAAAACTATATATTAGGACTTTTAAGACAATTGTGACAGATTCTCAGAGATTAGGGATCAAGAACAGGTTTTACGAGTAATTGTGCATTTTTAATCATAACATTATCACTGTTCTCAAAAGTCATGCATTTTGTTAATTCATTGTAGAGCCTTGTATAATAAACAATTTTTTCTATTAACTTGTTTTTTCCTTTGTTCTTATGCGGTACATTATGCTCTTAATTATAATGAATTGTTTGATTTCTAAACTTATGTAATAAAATCAAATAGAACTTGTTATGAAACAAATATCTCTAAGTGATACTTTGAACTTAAATAAATATTAAAACATTAATGCTCATAATAAAATTAAGTCTTCATCTTTTAATTTCAACTGTTTTCTAAATTTAACTTATAGTTCATATTTAATCACTAAAACATTTTAAGTGGTGCATGAGTTGTTACAATTATTTCTTGAATTTTTTAACTCTTATGCACGTTGAAAAGTTTTAATGAGTTTAAAAGATGAAAGCTATTTTGTATTATACCAAAGTGTAATAAAACTTTCAATGGGTCTTTCATCAAAGTTAATAATTTTTTAAACTTAAACTTTTTAACACTTATTGCAACACATTATCTTGTTGGGCAATGTTCCATGCATATTTAATTAGTACCTGTTTAGATGGTCCAGTTTAACAAAAGAAAAAAAAGACCTGAAATATTATAAAATACTGAGTTGAAGATATTCATCAATATAATATGCAAAGAGAGTGAAACAAGACACAAAGGAATTTTAGAATGGGAAAAAAAGAATAAAGTGAAGTACAAAATATTTAATTACACAGCCTTAACACATCTACACAAGTTTAATCCTGTTTTTGACTGCTGATTTCTAGTTTGCAAACTATTGAATTTTGTTATAAATATACCAGGGATCTCTCCACTTGGATAGGTTTAAGGAGCACTATTTTCTTTATTGAAAAGCAAGTTTTCTTTCTTTCCTCCGATTGCTAACCCAGAGATGATAGAACTAATAGTTCATAATTTGTTTTATGAAAAGTAAATTTAGTCTTTTTGCTATCTCAACAATTGATTAGCAAGGTTTGGTCTCCCTACCTACTAGCCTTCAAGCTTTTGAATAGTCTGCTTCCGTGCCTAATTTTGCGATCCCACATTATCAAAGTATTTGGGTTTAGTTTTAAGACTAAGCAAACTAAACAGACTACCCATTCATATCTTACATACCATCTGAAACACATTTTATCCTGATCAGCAATTCCTACTTGGTAGTTCCCACCCCCTAGGAATGTAAACTATAAAAAAGCAAAGTTATGAGTTTTAACAAAGTGTATGTCTACATGAACATTTGTTATTAGTAGAACTTTTTGTGCATAAAAATTTTCACAACTTTTAAAAACTGTTAGGTTATGTTTGAGTCAGCCCAGTTTTTTTTTTGCTATTTTAAATGGGTTCACAGACAAAATTTTTGCAAAAATAACCACCTAACTATTAGTCTATAGTATCTGAATGATTTGGTTCAGTGTAAAATAATGCATTAAGAACAGTACCTTACTTTCCTATTTAATAGCAGTTCTACTTTATAATCATTTAATTTCCACCCAATAAAGAGAGAGAGTTACACATTCCAGTGGTGCAAGTGCTGCGCCAATTATGGAAACCTGCGCCTACATGCTCCAAATTGAAGTATTTGGCTTAAATTGCGCCAAAAAGGATATTTTCCCATGGGTATCGCCAAGTCACAATTTTGCAGCAACCAAGTTACTGCCATGAGGGAGGTTGCTCTGGATTCAGTGGGAAGAATTCTTGCACTCTCATGTGCAACTCTGCTTCATTTTGCAAGATATTCTCAATTTCAGGCTTCATTTTCTTCCTCAGAAAAGGAACCGAAACTTCTCTCGAATTTTTGGGGACCAACTAAACATTGCCAAATTTTAATAGCAAAAGAAAATTTTATTTCTCTTGTTAATTTCATCGTTATTGAAGTGCCATCGTCGTCGTCCATGGCAAGCTAATGGCCTTCTTGCGCTATTCTATCTATAGATTAGTACCATGATCTTTGAATTAACTTGGGGACCATTCACTAAGTACATATTTTTATGTTAATCCTGAGAGCAGTCACAAAGCTTCATAACCTCAAAATTTCCATATGCCTTTTATTCATTTAATTTAATAAAGATAAGAATTAGTTAAGTTCCTTAAACGTAAATTTTTATCTGAGGGACCATCCACTAATTGCATATTGTTTTTTAAGCATTTATTTTATTATTTTTTACTAATATTTTTTTTTACTTACTGCATTTTATTATTGTATTATTACTTTCAAAATTCTTAATGCTTTTAATTTGTTTTAGGAAAAAAAACTTAATTATATTTAGAGGCAAGATTTTAATAAGTATGAACAGAGGGGCTTTCAATATTTTAAATGCAGCAAAAAATCTTATGTTTTTCAGATTTGTCATTCAAAAATGTTTTAATTCATCTCTTAATGATTTGATTTAAAACAATTGATATAAAAAATTAAAATTTTAATTATCACAGATTTGTTAAATATTATGAGTGTAGGGTCAGTATAATAATTTACTTCTGACAAAGAATTGTTAGCTTCAGTACTCATTGTATTTGCATTTAAAAATTCTTTAATTTTTTTTAATCATTTCATTAAAGAAATACTGTACTAGGTAACCAATTTTAATAAAAATTTATTAGGGGCAATTCACTAATTTATATTTGTAATATAAATTTATTAAAGTTTTCTTAATTTAATTAATTCTTTACATATTTTTATAAATTCGGTATGATCAATATTAATCGTGTTAATGTTTTGTTGAATATATTATTACAAATAACATTTATTTAAATTTTAAGAAAAATACTTTTGATAACCTTAAATAATAGTTAAATTAATTAGAGTTTTGAATTACCTTTTACAGAATTAAATAAAGTAATTATTAATTTAAAATAAGGTATGAGCCACTCAATAATTGAGTTTATTTAAATTGCTTTTGCCAAAAGCTCTTTTTTTAAGAATTATTTCGGCTATATTAAAAAATTTTGTAGGTCTTTTCCAAACTGAGACACCATTGATTCACTTGCTGTTTGATGAAATGGTGTCTCTAGTTAAAGCATTGTTAAGGCGTTTTTTAAAGAGTTCTGCTTTTCTTAGTTTGTCAGGAAAGGACTTAAAATCATTAGATGCACAAAACGCAGAAATTTAGCAAATTTCAAATTTAATAGATGTTGGACTAGATACCACAAAGGCCAGGTCTTTTTACTTGGCATGTGCAAAAAAGTTATTAAAAGAATTGCCTCTTGAAAATAGGTTACTGCACCATCTTAAAGTGTTGCATCCTATAATGAGAATGGAAGACACATCTATTAAGTCAATAAGATATCTGGCAACAGTAACCCCATCCATTATAAAACCTGAAGAGGCATCTTTGTTACTAGATGAATGGACGAGGTTACATGGAGAACCAGAAGGTTATTCTTCTGACTCAAATGAATATGCACCAATTGATGTGTTTTGGAAAAACTATTTTGTGAAGAAAGATAATTTGGGAAATATCAAATATCATCTTTTAACAAAGCTTTTTAAAGCTCTTTTGTGCATACCACATGGGAATACTGATGTTGAAAGAGGTTTTAGTGTGAACAAAAAGCTACTTGACAATAGGGCAAGTTTAAATTCCCATAGTGTTAATGGTTTGAGACAAATTGTGTCACATATCAACAAAATAGGGGGTTTAAATAACTTTAAAGTTGACAAAGATATGATTAAAGTGGCTCCTGCAACATTTAAAAATTATTCTACTCGATTAGAGGTTGAGAAAAAAGAAAGCACAAAGAATGCGAAAACACTGAAGCTGAGGAAAGCAGATTGAAAGCTGCTGAAATTGATTTAAAAAGAAAAAAAAAATTGAAGGCTTCTCAGGATCTCTTAGCCACAGCTGAAAAAAATATTAAAGATGGGTAAAATAATAAAGACATGTCGATTATAGAAAGCGGACAAATCCTTTTATCTGAGGCTAAGTCGAGTATAGCAGAATATTTAACAGCATTGGAAGATACCAAAAAGAAACTTAATTTGTTAATGGTAGGACCTTCAAAAAAATTTAAAAAATAAGGTATGTTATTAATGAACAAAATTAAAAATTCTTGTTATTAAATTCTTGTTTTAATTTTTTTTTTATTATTATTATTAAATATGCTCCAAATCTTTGTTTTGCTGCTCCAAAATCGCTTTTTTGTTGCTCCAAAACCATGTTTTGCCACTTGCACCACTGACATTCTTCAGATGTCATTTATAATGTATCTTTCTGAAATAAAATAAAAATACTTTTGTACTAATTATCCCGAGTAAAGAACCTTATACTATAAATGTTGGTTTAATGAAGCAGTAGGGATGGCAAAACATGTTTTACTGTAAATTAAGTGAATAAGGTTAAACATTTATAATAAATCCTCTTATATCAACTGGAGACAAGATTTTCTGTACCAGCATCTATGGCAGAAACATTACTAAGTAATGGTGATTTCTGGGCATTGGCCTGTTAATCGTCAATAAAATAATATCACTAAAAGAGTTACATCGTGCGTAGCATATTTAAAAAGTGCTTATTTTCGTTTTTTAAAAGCCCTTGAAGGTGCTTTTTTCTTAGGGTGTTTTTAAAAAGTGCTTAATTTTCCCTTTTCGAAAATTAGATTTCTTCCTTTACCATGTTGATTTTCGGTAAGTATTATACAAAAGCGTGGTTTTCACATTGTTCTTTTCAACGTTTTCACAATTTATTTCATCCACAATCCATTTCGGCGTGGCGCCTTTTACATATTTGATGAAATACTTGAGTGACTACTGAGTTGCATTCTCAAGTGCAACTCTGATGACTTGGGGAATTTTTTGCTTAAATTAAAAGAAATTGCTACAAAAGCTGTTAAAATATTATTTTTCCAAATTTATTTCAACTTTTTATGTAACATAACTTACTTTCTAAGAAGAAAAACACTAAGTTTTATTATGTTGTTAAATATAAAACAAATTACTTAATGTCCGTTTCTTTATTAGCCTGAATTCCCGAAGTTATTGAATGGGATCATAAATTTTTTTGTATGAATTATCGCTTTTTCTATATAGTTATGTTTCTATCTTCTTATTTTTTTTTAACACTGATGCTGTTTCTCTTATTTTTAGGACTTATTCGTTTAAGAATTGTGGGGGGGGGGGGTATCAATTTTTCCTTCGTTAAAGAAAAATTATTACCAAACTGTGCCTTGTAAAAACATTTTGAAAAGCTGCTAAAAACACAAAAATTTTAGGAGAAAATTCAAAACTAAAAAGAAAAAAAAAACTGCTCAGGTGGAATATAAAGCTATTAGAATTTCCTACACCCCTGGTAATTAGTACCAATACGGTAATATCCCCCCAGATTAAACTTTTAGTTTGAAAAATGATAGAAAATGTTTTGTTGAAAGTGAATAACCGGAGTTAAAATTAAAATATTTACTTGCGCAGATTTTCCCAAACTCCATATGTCAGTTTAAGAGCTTTCTTGCATAAAATAAATTTGCTTATAGCTTGAATAGTTGAAAACTAGGATAAGTATTTAAGTGTAACAAAAATAGACAGTAGGATACTTTGTCGTCGAAATGATACTTCTAACAATTCGTACAAAAACTGATAAATCTCTTAGTGCTGGTTCAGTTTTACTTTCATTCAACTCATCTATATAACGTTTCAAAACTGAAAAAACTTATTGAAGCGACAGCATTGCATTGTTTCCATGGTTTCGTTTTCGCCCATTATATTTTGTTTTAAATATTCTTTGTTGTTGCTGCGACAATCAATTTTTGTAACAAAGTAAATATGTTCTAGGGGTCTAAATATGTCTATGGAAGAGAATGAGTATAAATTTTTGTGTGAAAGTTACTTTTTTATATAGATGTTTATGCAGTATTTGAAAAACTATTTTCTTTATTAACTTAGTAAATGAATAAAAAGATATGAGTTCTACAAGTGTAGCTAGGCAAAATAGGCGAATGCGCCAGCAGCAATTGTCTGCTTTAAACTCTCTCCCTTCTCCTATGACTCTTACAGCAAGCAAATTAAATTCTAATCTTTCTAATTTTAAATCCTATGAAGTATCAACTGATTGTTCTTTGTCTGCTGATGAAAATAAATCTAATGAAAGTATCCAGGATTCCCAAAAAATTCAAGATTCTTTTACCTCAACTACTGGTTGTAGCTTCATAAATTGTGATGTTTCTAGTCGCCCCACTGGAAAAGTTTTTATTGAAGATGAAAGTATGTTAATTATGAAAGCTGTTAGTACTTTCATAAAATAAATAATACAAAAAGGTGTTCTGTTTTTTAAAAATGCTCCTAAGTACGCAAGAATATAAATAGTGATGTTTTGTATTTAATTTGTATAAACAATATAATTTCAGTAAGAATATGAAGTGTATGGTAGGACTATTTCACTCCATATATGCAAATTTTTTAAAAAAAATTGTAATTATATAAGTTTTTTTTTCTAAAAGAATGTTAGTAAGCTTACAGGAGATATTTCAATATCTGTACTTGTTCCTATCATCTAAAATCGCCAACTGATAAAGTAAAAAATTGATCCTCTTCTATAATTGTTTTTCTTTCTTTTTTTTAAAAATAAAATATTTCTCATGTTTTATTCCTAAAATTCGGCAGCTCTTATGAAAATCTTTTTAACTCAAACAATCATATTGATATAGGGCTAAAAAGGTTTCAAATGAAGTTAGTTAGAAAGGAATGATGGTCTTTTTCCCAAATCTTATTTTGCACATGTCTAAAGTTATTTTCCTTTTGTTCTGCCATGCTTCTGTATCTACTAGAGTGTTTTTTATTTATTCATTTTATTATTTAGTGTGTATTCCTCTGTCTCATTTGAGAATTCTCTGCATGCAAAGAAATATAATTTTTAGCTGTAATAAATGATTTTGCGAGTTCATTTTATGTTAATTAAAATGAAGTCAGGAGTTGATTCATTAACATGCAGTAAAGATATATCCATATCTCAACCTATTTGTGCCATCTACAATCACTAAGATACTACACGAATCATGTTTTGGTTGCCACGGGTGTTTAAAATGCGACTATATGCAACTATTTTCAACCTGAGGCAACTATGGCAACTTTTTTTGCCTGAAAAGTTTAATAAAGCAACTATTTTCAGAATAAAGAGACTATTGGGAGACTTTTCTGTGCTCATAATGACGTATTTTTTAGCATAAAATGGGTTTGATTTTTTTTCTGTAAAAAATAAAAAATTTTGAATTACAAATTTGAGTTATCACTTTTTAATGTTTTCAATTTGTACAGATTCCATTGTAAGTCTAATTTGTATCTCAATAATCTTTTCAATGGTTATTGCTACAAAATTCTGCAGGATTTTAAAAAACCCAATTTTTAATACAATTGTAGGATGTAAGATTTTTGAATTTGAATAATCACTTTTCACATATGTAGATATATCAGGGTTCCCACGGGTCAGGGAAAACCTGGAATTATCTGGGAATTTTATTTTAACCCCAAAAATCAGGGAAAGATGCAATTTTTTTACAAAAACCTGGAATAGTCCTTTATCATACCTGGAAAGTAACCAGTCTTAAAATTGTCAGTAACAGTAATCAGTTATTGTGATTTGAATTAAATAATTCTAATATCTATTACAATTATTTGTTGTTAGATGTTCTCATTTTAGTCAAACAGAAATGTTCCTTTCCTCATTTAATATTATTTTACACAGAAAATCTAATATTTCACATTACAAATAAAAGAATTATAAAGTTTCCTGATGAAAATATGGTCTTAATTTTTATTGAAATTTACCTGGTATACCTGGAAAAGTCAGGGAATTTTTTTTTTCTGAAATTGAGTGGGAACCCTGATATATTTTCTAAATCAATTATTGATAAAAGGGAAAATTATTTAGAAAAAAAAATATTTTTTTTTCAATAAGTATTTTATAATGGAATTCTAGTAATTAAGATATTTAATTTTCTTTAAATATACAAATTTTTGTACATAAAAATTTATTGCTAAAACACTAACGCTTATAGAAGAATTATTATATTTGAAACCAACTTGACTCAATGGATCATGTTACATGACAATTAAGTCATTTAATAAAATTTTACTAATATTATTGAAAAAACTTTGGTCTTATTTAGGCAACTATTTTCATGCTTTAAACTACTAAAAGCAGCTATTTTGTTCATTGTTTTTTGTGGCAACCCATTATTTACATATCTAACAAATATATCGCATAAATTTTCATTTCAATGAAAAAGTTACTAAAAATACAGTTTGCTCTTTGTTAGATAATATTTTGAGATATTTCCATATCACTATGTGTTCATGCCAACTATCTTCACCAATGCGCTAAAATGTGTTTTTAGACTTGAAAACATATTTTGCAAAATGTGTAGTGGTTTGCCTAGGAAGGCTATGAGTAGTTGGTTTCTTTCTTTAATGTTTTTTATCTTCTCTGGAGCCTGTGTATATTTGTTGCCAAACTTTGCTGACTTTTTTGACTGAGATGCCGGTTTAAAAATTTTACCTAATACTTTTCTTAATTTTTACCTTGCTTGAGTTTTCTTAAAATGGTGCTGATCATAATTAGCCTCGGTTCATAATTGCCTCACTCAACCTTAACTGAAAAATTAAAATTGGTCTAGTTGGTTTTTATTTATATATACATATTTAGAATTATATATATCGTAAATTCTATTTTATTTCATATCTATATAGGAGGCTTTAAAGTGGTGGATGCTAATGAAGTTATGCAATCATTTAAGAATGAGTATTCTTCAGGGGATTCTATGGAAAGAGAGCCTGCAATTCTATTGTCATATAAAGCAGCAAGAATGTTTCAAAATTTCAGCACCTTTTGTCACGGACTTCTGGGAGGAATGTCACTCATACATTTGCTGTTGCTCACTCATCTCATCACATCTAATTCATCAAATGGAGATAAAATTAAACACTTTGGTTTCTTGTCTCAACCAGTCCATAATATCTATAATTTCATTTGTGTCATTTGTTGCATATCTGCATTTGACAGGTAATGGGAATTTTTATTAAATTTCATTCTGTGTTACATTAAAAAAAACTTTTTTCTACTACTGTTGTTTTCCCTACCAGCTCAACATTCTTTGCAGTATGCAAAATAGAAAACAGAACTCTAGGTATAACTTTTAATCGAATGATTTGATTTTCTAGTAGTAATATATAATTGTATTAGTTGATGAGATAGAGTAGATACAGTAGACTGCAATTACTATACTACAATATAGTAATTATACTATAATATACTACAGTAGACTGCAATTTAAGTTATAAATTCAGGCAGAAACTGTACTCTCTCTGAAAACATTTTTTTGTTGTTGCTTTTTTTTGTGAACTTGAACTTTAGACCCTCATAATATAAATGGTAATTACTACATAGAACCAATAGTTTTGATAGTTCAGTTATAAGAGTGGCCAGGAGTTTAAACTGCTTCCTATTCATTTTAATTTTGTGTATTTTGCAATGTTTCTAAATGTATTGGAATTTTTCACTCTCTTTGAGAGTAAAATATCTGAATGCAACAAAAGAAAAAAAATGTATGTTTAATTCAGAGAAAATACAGATTTTGCAACTTTCACATTAATTTATAATTAAATTTAACCACATTAAATTATTCTACTAGTTATGTTTGTAACATTTTCATCTATATTATTCCATAACACGTAATAAAGGATGGTGAGACCTGTATCCTGCATGAAAAGAAACTTATACAAAAAGCACTTCTTTATTGTAGAATAGTATCATGAGATTTTTGCATAAGCTTATAGTTCTGTTTTCCATTAAAAAGGTTTAAGGTTGATGCTATTCAGTGAAGCCATTTACGGCTAAGAATACAACATTTGCCACACACATACGTCACAGCCCCTTTTACCCCGAGGTCTCATTCACAGACCATCCATCCATTCCACAGATCATGATTTTGACCTGAACCAAAGAACAATCAATCTCCAATACAGTACCCTCATAGGTATTGAATTGTTATGGGAACTTGGTCATCTCGACTCACTGAGGTCAATAGCATAATACGAAGGGATTATATTGTGAGTAAAGCTCTAAATTGTTAAACAAAATTAAAAAAAATTAGCTAATTTTGACAAAACAATGCAATGTTTTAAAAACAATGAAGAAATTAGCAGGGTAATCAATAATGATACTTCAAAAGTGAAAAATGTATTTAGTATATTAATCTGGTACAGGGCAGCCATTTTTGATAAATAACATACAGCCAAAGTACACAAGTTTTAACTCTAAGATAAAAATTTAAAAAAAAAAAGAGTGAATAAAATTTTAAATTGTGAATTTATCTTTTTATTCTTATAAATGCTTATCAGACTTCATACAGGTTTCCTTATGATCATATAATTTATGATTTTGATCATCACTTGGATCCATAATTAACTAACTTTTTCACTGCCTAGTCTGAGAATCTGGGTATCTTGCAACTTTTCTTTCATTTAAAAAGGTAAAAAAATAAATCATGGATTTAACAACAACAAAAAAGTGGTTTTAATAATTTTTTTGAAACTGTTGTTGAATCAAATTACTTCAATGACAATGGAAACATTTTGTTTTGAAAGGGCAAAAACATTTGACATTCATTTACAATGTGATTTTCACCAGAATAAAAAAAAAAAAAACTAAACTAATTTTAGTTCCTGTATAAGGATGAAGTACAGATCAACATTAAAATAACAATGCTTCTATTAAACAGTTTAATCGGACATAATTTATTAAACGTTATGATGAAAGTGCAGTTCAAAGGATGGTCTTCCGAAGAGAATAGGCTGTATTTTTAATAATTTTTATGTATTGTTGCTTATGACCCATAAGAGCGGTAAAATTTACATTGATTTCTCAAAATTTTTTTTATATTTCTAGGCATGATGTTGGAAGCATCAAGAACTTGCTTCAGAATGTTAAGAAATGCCATCCAACTCTTTGCATTATTTTTATATATCCTTTGTGCCTGTTAATGAGTTTGAGTACTGTTAACGTTGATGAAAGATTTTGGCTGCCTTACAACAATGCAACAAATGTTGAAATGCTGACTTCAAAAGTATGAAAAAACAATTTTGATTTTGTTAATTATCTTGGTTTGTACAGTGAATTATACAACATTTAATCTGAGGTATATCTTATGTAGTTGAATTTAGTGAACTTGAATTTTTGACAACTCACAAAATTGTATACAGACATAATGCATTTAAAGACCTATCACATGAATTTAGCCTTTTCTTTATAGCTGGCAAAAGTTGACCAAATGATCTTGCTATGTGTCATAAGCAAATGGTTAATGTGTAATATATTTTAAGGTAACCTTCAATTTCATAACCCTGGGAAATTTTACTTTCATTTTTGGATATGTATCGGATACCAAGTTTGCTCGGCTAATTTCCAGGTTTTAACCAGGATGCATCAAAATAATTTTTCCTACCGATAACGGATTCTTATTCTCAAGACTCGGTACCAGGTATTTGTTACCAGATAGCACTCATTAAGGTTTGACACAAACCACATTCAGATTTATAATAACCTTAAATTCATAAAATTGATTGTTTTAGAATTATATGTATTGCATCAGGTTTTTTAATAATTAAAGCTGATTTATATAGACAAAATTAACTTTGGTGTGCAGAATATTGATTGAGTGAAACCTTAATACAGAACATAAATAGTACTTTTAGAACAGAGAATATGTTCCCTGAAGATAGACGTCTTCTTAGGAGATTGACATGCAAATATAATGCTAAAAACTAAATTAATATGATTGTTTAATAAATATATAATAGGTAACTATATAGATATTTATTTAAAGTTGATTGTATCATAATGATTAAAATTTAAAGATAACTGGAAAAATATGAGTATTACTCTTATACTAATTTGCTTTTAGCTAATGACTAAATGTAATAATACGTATTTATTTGGATTTGTAGATTTAGTATTCTATATAAGAACCCAGTTTTATTGAACACAACAGTTGCAAAGAAAGCAAATATTTTGTAAAAGGGACACATTAACTAGTCTGCTTTAAGTTCTCTTACCTTCAGGTTAAATATGAAAAGTTTTTGTTTCTCTATGTTTTGCAAATATGTGTAAGTTTCACAGAAAGAGTTTCTTATGAAGGCAAATTTGCCCTTTGTTTGATTCAGAAGTTTAAAATTATGAGGAATCGGAAAAATAATCGTAACTTTAAGAACAACAAAACCTTCATCTGAATATTCTGTTATAAAATTTCTCACCGAGTTTAAAAGATTGTAATTAAATAGAAAATGTAAATATTTTTACTTATATAATTTTCAAATGATTAAATATTAATCCCTGATAGTTAAAATCTTTTTTATTTAAAACACCATAAATTTGTTAAAATAATTTTTAATAACATTATCATTCTACATCCCTAATTTTGTTTTCATAATTTTTTTAAAAATAGAGTTTAGAAAATCTGAAAATATGGACATGCAATTAATTTCCTTAGAACTCTTTATTATTTATTGCTTTTTCATCTAGACCCATTGGAAAATTATTTTTTTAAAAATTATTTTATTATCTTTCTTTGAATTTGCTTCAGATATTCTGGTCAGCTTTTCATAAGTTTTTGTTAAAAAAAGTCTCAAATCTTTATTGCTTTGTTTCTAAAAATAAAGATCTAGTTCAAATTTTGGATGCGCTCAGTAAACTAGAATACTTATGGGAAAAACTGGCAAACAAGAAGCAAAGTCATAAGTAATTATTTTCTTAAGTCCTCTCAAATTATTAAAAGGAAAAGTCTTACTTTTATTTGAGTTAATTATTTTTTTAAAACTTTTTTTTTTCTTACTTGAAAAAACATAAAAATAGTACACTTTTTATGGTTCTTCTAGACTTTAATATAAAACACTAATAATGAATTCTGATTTTTTTAAAAATAAGGTCACCTTATAACTTTCATAGAAATTAGTTTTACTTGTATTTCTTATTTAAGTATAAATGATTTAATATTCGACGAAAAAAAAACTTTTTTTTATAGATATGAATACAGACATATTCAGTCTATATATTACATAATTTCTGTTATAAGGAAACAGAAATCTGAACTAATAACATGAAAAAATTTTCTGATCTCTAAGTTCAATAAATATGTAGTATTTAATAACACTACTAAAACAAATATGTAGTCATTAACATTACCAAAAAGCAAGTACTATTTAACAATATATCAGCATTTTATTTTCATAACATACTAATTAGGTAGATGAGAAACCTGTGGATGTTTAATATTTAACCATTTTTTAAAGTAGTATTCATTTAGTCATTAATATCATTTAAAAATATAATATATGTAACCAAGTTTACCATATTTAGAGGTTTTTACATCTAAAAATTATTTTATAAGCATTAAGATTGAAAAATTTTTTTATAACACAATAATTCTTTATACTACCCTAGGGCTATAACTTCCGAATGCCATCTTATTCATCCATGTTTAACTGCTGATTAGAACCAAATGTGTTTTATGAATAGATTTTAATGTACACCTTTTTATCTTCAATTACATATTTAGAGATGTGTTAAAAGGGGAGAAAAAAGGTAAAATGAATATTTTTAAGCAATAAATAGGAATTTCAATGTGTTATTTTTGTTAACTTTTTTCTTTAAAGAAAGAAAAGAAATGTTTATATATTTTTTTCTTTTTAGGATGTATCGAATGAAATTTTCTACTGGAAGACCTTAAGCATTTTGAAGTGTGTTGGTGCTATAATAGCATGGATTTTAATAAGCTTCAAACCAAATCATAACATTTTCCTCAAACAAATGAAAAATATTCTAGAGAAAAACAAAAATATTCATTGAAAATTGCTCATCTCTTGTTTTTTAATAGCATTACTTAACACAAGTTATTTATGAACAATTAAGGAAATAACATTAGTTCTAAAACAGCATGGATTTCAATAAATTTCAAATTGAATCATAACATTTTTTTAAACAAATAAAAAATATCCCTGAGAAAAACAAGGATGTTTGTTAAAAATACTTTCTTGTAACTTGTTGCTATGCGAAAGTTATTTAGGAATTACTTAGAAAATAACATTTTATTGAATTCTTAAAATTTAAGCTATAATCGAACTATAAATCCTAACTCCAATACAATATTCCAGAAGAGTCTGTAAAAATACTATTTATATAACCATGAGAAAATACACTCCGTCAATTATGCAAAATATAGATTTAATAAAGATGAGAACCACTGAAACTCTGATGACAAATTAAATTTTCATGAATAAAATTTCTAAATTATAAAATGTGTAAAGCTGGAATAAGAACATACATTTCATATAAATTTAAACATAATTTAATGTCAAAAATGCTATAATTTAAATGTGAGATTCATAATTCATGTAAAAACAAATCAAGATAAAACATACCTGAGAAGCATGTTTACAATTTGTAATTAATCTAGATAAGATTTGATCACTAAATAGCATTGTTTGCCTCTATTTTTATTATAGCCTTATAATCATTTAAATGCACTCTTAGCTTTCTAAAATTAAGAAGATGATTGCCAAAATTTACATACATTGCTACATTACATGCTTAAAAGATATAGCTTTGTGTCTTGATTTTGTTGACAAAAATTGTATGTGGATTGATTGATACAATCAGAATTTTATGTAATATAAATTTTTGGTTATCTTAACAAGCAAATGTTCCAATTAGTGAGGTTCTTCAGAAAAATTAAATAACATTTGTTACATAATTGAGTAGCTTTTTTACTTTAAAAATATTATTATAAATTTCATAAAATTCTTATTACTGGATATAGAAAAAAGTTATTTCAGTAAATATTGTTAAAAATATTTAGCACTAGCCATTTCTTTCTGAAAGTTACTTTACACATCAGTATTTTTTAACTGTACAATTTACTTGTTATTTCCTTATTTATAATAAAAAATGAAATATATAAATCACTTTTCAAATTTAAGTTTTTATTAACCTGTTAAATGGGGATTAAACTTTTATTCAACTAGTTCCACAATGTGGACCTTTTTCTTGATAATTATAAGCAATATATCCACACCTCAAGTAATTCCATTGACGAAAACTTATCATGGATATTGCAGCATTAGTATGTGTATGACAAAATATTTCATCATATCCAGTTAACAGGTAAACAAATTATTGAGAAAAAAGAACATATTTCTATTGAAAGGCTGCTATTTAATTTTTTTAAAAAATAGCTGGTCACCTTTTTTGTAATATTTAAATAATTTTTGTATTTCATGTCAGTTCTATATAGAGAAATGTATAAGAATTTGTATAAGAAAATCGTTACCTCATGTCATTTTCAGAGTCATTATTTGTCACAACACTTATTTAGAAAATGTAATATTACTTGTTATTCTACATTTTATTTATTTATTTTTGTTTAACAGTGTTACTCATCAGCTTTATGGTTGTTTATCTCTAGTCATTATTAATAAAAGTTATTTGAAACCTGCACTTGCTATTCTGCTTTTTTATTTTTAAAACAGTATTAGTTCTATGAAATAAAGTTAAAAAGATAACTATTAAAAATATTTATCACTAGTCACTTTTAAGTCATTATTTTGTAACTGTTTATTTGTGATATACTGTTGAATAGCTGTAAATAAATCTTGTTCAAATTTATATGTATTAGTATCATAACAATGGAAAAAATATTATGTAGGAAGATACATATTGCAAATATTTTATCATTAATCACATTCAGGGTCTACATAAGTTATTTCATAACTATTTAAAATAATTTATTTCTGTTGTAAATCTGTTTAACTTTGATAAATTTAGTAAAATCTTCTCATGCTTAAGTTTTTTTTAAGCAATTTCATATCAATATTAAAAAATGAAAAAGAATGTGTTGGAAGCCATTAATTAGAATTATTTTATTGCATCTGAAGGAAAATTAAATGCCTTCTAGCTTATTATTTAACATAGTTATTTGAAACTGTCCAGTAAATACATTATTGAAAGTATGTTTCGTTACAATTTGATCATTTTAGTAAGCTTTAATTTTTACCCATTTTTTTTTTTCTTTATGGTCAGATTTTGAACTATGATTTTTTTATCATTAAATTTATGAACATGCATACCTATAATAATAATTTATAATTATTTTCAAAATTTCTTAATTTTTGAAAAAGTTTGAAATCTAAACATATTTTTAGCAGTTCCTATTAACAAAAAAAAAATAAAAAAATTTAAACAACTATATGTTGAGTGCAACTTTTTCTCAAATAAAATTTTTAATTTTTGCTGTAGCATGAAGACCTTGTCTTTAAATGCAACCCGCAGTTAAGGTCTTTCCATTTTTTCAAAGTACTTAATTTACATGCATTAATTTTCTGTTATATTAATTTTATGACAGAAAAATCTATTTTAAATTAATAAAATTAGAAATTTCATTAAGAATAAAATATACAGTTAAAATTATTTTGCTATAGCCACAATAGGTAGTTTTTAACATCAGCAAGAACAAACATTTCATCAATCTTTTGTTATCTGACCACAAAAGTGCAGCACAGTAAAAACTTTATTCTATATCAGAAATTACTATTAATCTTCTTGCTATATGCTACGTAAAATTTTTTTGTGAAGATGTGAGTTATTCAAAATTTCCAGTACAACTTTTAATAAAAAGTAAAAATTTTTTAGCATGATTTGACCATAAAATTTTAGGATTGTAAAACGTGACAACTCACAGGATATCAATGCAACTTATAGTAAAAAATAATGGTTTTTCATGTAATTTAACAACATAATTGTAAAACCTGTGACAACTTACTCATTTTGCACAGCATAATGAAATTTTTGAAAATGTCACTAATTCAAAATTTTAAATATGCACATTATGTGGTATTTTTTCTGTGGTTATTAATAAAAAATAAACCAGAAAGTTTTATAATTTTTATTAAAAAAAAGGAATACTTAATAATCAAACTAAATACAAAATTCAATCCATTCTTGTTTTCAAAATTTTAGTTGTTACTTTATCTTTCTCCCTAAAAAAGAAATTTTGATATTAAATTAAATATAATCAATTACTAAATAATTGAGAATATTAATGAAACAATTGTCATAAAAATTTCAAATAATACAATTACAAATAAAGAATTTGAAGATAATAATAATGGAATTTTTTTTTTTTTTTTTACTTTAATTCCTTGAGAAGAAAAATCTTAAAAGTACTATTAAAATAAATAAAATTTTAAAAAAAAGTCAACTTATTGTTTGTTTTTTTTTAAAAAAAACAAAACAATGAAAATATGAAGCTTTTATTTAAACAAATTGTTAGACAATTAAAGTATAAAAACTGATCATAAAATTATTAAAAAAAAAAATTAAAAAAACGTGTATACCATGCAACAAATAATGTAATATTTTAAAATATCTAAAACTTTAAAAACCACGTTAGTTATATTTCCAAAATTATTATTTTTGTAGTGTACAACATTTGTTGCCCAAACATTCTAAAGTAAAGAAGGGTTCTAATAAATATTCTACAAAAAGAAAGAAAGTTTTATCAAGTTGATTATTAATACTAACAAATAAGTGGCCTCAGAAACATAATAAAGCCGAAAAGTTAAGCATAATTTTACGATTTGTTTTAACCTTTAGACACCAGTGTATATAACAAGCATAATAATATAAAGTAATTATTTTTTTTTATCTATTAGAAGAAAAAAAAATTCACTTACACTATGTGTACAATTCCACCCCAACCAGATATAGCATCACGGTCACAGGAATTAACTAAGGCTTGGGAAATTTTTTCAAAAAGTATATCTGGTTCCTGAAAATTAAATACACTTTATCAAAATTTTAAACTTGAACTAAAATTCAAACTCCTATAAAACATAAACATTAAATTACGTAGAAAATTATTCAGACAAAAACAGCATCATTATGCGAGTTTTGAAACTTAATCAAAATTAAAAAATGTAAATACAGTGGTACCTCGAGATACGAGTGCCTCAACATACGAGTTATTTGAGATACGAGGAGCAGCCATGCAAGCCCTTCTCATGCTCGACAATGCTCCTGCTCACCCACCGAACCTCGAACATGAATGACATCCTCGAGGAGTTCAAGTTTATAAAGGTTCTCTATCTACCACCACTCCCATCCTGCAGCCCATGGATCAGCAGGTAATTTCTAATTTTAAAAAGCTGTACACTAAGACCTGTTCCGGCGCTGCTTTGAGGTGGCAGAGAACGCAAACCTCACCCTTCGAGAGTACTGGAACGACCATTTTAACATCGTGATTTGCCTTAGAATTATTGATCAGGCCTGACTGAGTGTTACAACGAGGACCTTAACCTATGCATGGAAGAAGCTGTGTCCTGAGTGAGTCTGTAGTCGAAAATTGTGCTGTCGTCTGAGTCTGTAGCTTCGAAGGATTCGAACCCGAAGTGCCAGTGGAGGAGGAGATTGGATCTCTTGGAAAATCCATGGACCTGCCAATGGGTGAAAGAGACGTGAACGAGCTCACCGAGGAGCACTCTCAGGAACAGACGACCAAAAAATTACAAGAGTTACAGTCGCAACAGCATTCGGGGATTCTGCAAGAAATTGGTTTCGAGGAAGAGTCAGAGATGGAGGAGGCTATCTCTACAAGTGAAATAAAAGAGCTCTTGGGAATGTGGGAGAGAATTTCACAGTTCGTGGAAAAGAAACACCCCGAAAAAGTTGCAACTGGTCGTACATCGGAGCTATTTAATGACACTTGCATAACTCATTTCTGCAGCATTCTGAAAAGGAAGAAGAAACAAACCTCCTTGGACAGTTTACTTTTTTTTTTTGAATCTGGCTAAAAAAGCAAAGACCAGTGAAGAGAAAAGCAATGACTAAAATTAAGCATACAGTAACATTTAAGTTGTGTGTAAGTTGTATTTAAGTGACCATAATACAAATATGTATAAACACTTTATAAAACCAGTTTTTTTCCCTTTACATTCTCATTTATTATTTTTTTATACAATATTTGTCATTCATAAATACATTTTTCTTATTCAAAAACACGTAACAAAAACAATTGGGGATAGCATTTTTGGGGCTGGAACGGATTAATGGCATTTCAATTAATTTCAATGGGGAAAATTGTTTTGAGATACGAGCAAATTGACATACGAGCAAGCTTACGGAACGAATTAAACTCGTATCTCGAGGTATCACTGTAATATTACAAAAAATTTTTCCTGAAACTCTTTTAACTGAATGACAACAACTCAAGCGTACAAACAATTCATTTTTATATTTTCGTTGTTTTCTTCTACTTCTTTAAAACAATTCAAGCCAAATCATAAAGCAGACCTACCAACCTCAGAAATTCAAGAATTTCTAGTCAACAATTTTTTCTAAATTTGTTTTGACAAAGAAGAACAAAGTTAAGTATGTTGGGGGTATTAATTTACCTGTACACACTTTACAGCATTTTATATTCATCTTATCTAAATAATGAAAAAATTTTGAAATGTCACTGCACTGTAAAACACAACACTGAGTAGCTAAATTCTCAAGAAACAGGCTTCACCATTTCTTAATACAAAAAACAATTGAAATATTACTTGACTTAAATCAGCATGGATTAAAATATCTTAAAAGAGAAATCTTTCATTTACGCCTAGTTAAAAGCAGTGTTGCGCTTTTTCTTTGGTTTACCAAATTTAAAAAAAAAAAAAAGATTTGAAAAGGAGTTAAGAATAAACCAAAGATATTCAAACTAAAAAACGGCTGAGTAGGAAAGAGTTATCGGTCAATAAGCAAACTGTGCACAGGTCTGCCAATACAAAAAATTTTGGGGAAATAGCCAGAGAAAACATTGCGGCCTGATGTCCTGAAATTGGCCACAAAAGCCTGACACGCAGGAAGAAAGCTTAAGAAAATTCGAGAAATTCATTTTCTAAAATATCTTATAATTATCAGACGATATGGTGCAATATGACTTATCTCAAAGTTTCCTAACTAAAAGACTTCAAACACGTACACCTGTTTTTTTTTTGTTGTTTTTTTTAACCATTCTGCATAGATTTATATAATTCCATTTTATTTGTTTGCAAATATTAATGTTGTACTCAAACAGTTGAAATATTACTTGAGTTAAATCAACATGAATTAAGGTCTTTTAAAAGAGAAATCTTTTATTTACGCCTTGTTGAAAGTAGTGTTGTGCTTTTTCTTTGGTTTAACAAAATTTTTTCAAAAAAAGATTCTAAAAAGGAGCTAAGGATATACCAAAGATATTCAAACTGCAAAATAGCTGTGAAGGAAAGAGTTATTGAACTATAAGCGAATTCTGCACAGGTCTGCCAATGCAAAAAATTATTAGGGAAAGAGCCTGAGAAAACACTTTTGTTGTCTGATATCCCGAAATTAGCCACAAAAACCTGAAACTTAGACTGAAAACTTAAAGAGTTGACAAAGGCAAGGCTGCAAAAATTGCATTATTCCGCCCCAAAATCAAATTCCCTAACAATTTCAGGTTTCCATAACCCCAAGGGAATGGGGTCCATTTATATTGGCAGACAGCTTGTATTGTCAACATGACCATTTTACCAAATTGAAAAATGGAACACATAGCAAACCATGATACAGATCCTTCGTTATGATAAATCAAGATTTATTATTAAGATAATGTTTTTGACTTTAAAACAAGTTAAAATATATAAAATTCTGAATAAGTAAAAATGAATTGGGATTTGAAGACACCTCTTTGAAACAATAAATTCAATAGGGAATTTTTAAAATATTTTAATGAATTATGTATGGATAGTTTTTTACCATATCCTTCTCCCATAAAGCTTCACACATTCCAAAGGCTTGATCCTCACAAGTTCCAGAAACTACAAAATCCTCAACAGGTCTACCAGATCCAATTACATCTAAACCACAAATATAAGGCTCGTTTGTTACAGGCTCAAGACCAGCCACAATAGGAGACACGAAAAAAGGTCCAAATCTATAAATGAACAGATGACAAGTAAGAAGAGATAAATGTATAAGATTACAAAAAAATGTATGTATAATACAAACCTCATCTCATACAGAAGATTTGACAGAACTGACTGTAGAACTGCAGGACGCATTTTTCTGTCTTCTCTAAGTTCATACATATTTACACGAAATTGTAATTTTTGAGCCCTTCAAATGAAATAAAATAAAGAAACATGAAGTTTTTTCCAAATTAATAAACAGCTATTTAAATAGTTAATACATTGGAAAGAAGAATTTTGGCAAGTTCAGGTAATAAGATTTTTTGAGATGGCAAGTCTTTTAAAGTAAACTAAGATTAAAACATATGTTATTTAGTAATTAAAAAAAAATGGCAGTTAATGCCAGTTTTTATGCAACAATGTTTTGTTGTTAGTTAAATGACATTCAATTTTTCAGAAAAAAATTTAGTATGATAAAGGTATTGTCAATAACAAAATAAAATAAGAAAGCAGGAGTTGACGTTAAAAAGATATAAGTATAAAGTGATTAACCGACAGGTAGTCATTAAGTTCACACTCTGAATCTTTCTTTTTTGTTGTTGTTCTCATCATTATCTATGCTAAATTTTGTGGCAAGACATATTAATTAGGAGACCAAAATTTACTTAATAATAATGTTATCTTATTAAAAGTTATCTATACATTTACAGTTAGATAATTGATATTATTCTTAAGCAAATTTAGAGTTTGTGAGCATCCTTCGCTTACTAGAAAATTTTATTCTTTTTCAGGTTCTGCACACCACACATACTTTTGATATTGATGGTATTATTAGTCATTACTAGAGCCCGGATTTTGATGACCTAAAAAATATCAATTAATGCCCTTAAAAAGTGCAAAAAATGCCCTTAAAATGAAAAAATAGCGCTAAAAACACCTTATGACATGACTTAAATAAAGTAAAAATATTGAACTAAAACAATTTTTTACTCTTTAAAATTATTACGAGTCATTTCAAAAAATATAAAGCAATGCAATACTTGTTCTACGTTCATTAAAGTTTGAAAAATATGTTTTATATCCTAAAATAACAAAAAAAAAAAAGTAAAATATATTGACTCCAAAACATTTTCCATTTGTATAGAAACTTAAATGAATATAATAACTTCCATCTCATAATATTACTAAATATCAGAATTAGGGTGACCTGGGGTAGTTCCTGATCAAAAAATACCAACATCTATTTTGTGAAAAAACTATTCAAGATAGAATTTTAATATTTACTGGAAGTTTGAGGCTATATGAGATGAGTCCAATGCTACCTTCTTTTGTTTGAAAATCTAATTAGAATTGAAAATTTTTAAATTTTTAGTGATCAGGAATTACCCCTTCTCTTGATCATTTCTGGGGTAATTCTTGATCACTTCTGGGGTAATTACTGATCACCAGTTTTTATAGTAAAGGGGCTGTTTAAAAATAATTATACAATGGTAATTAACAAATAAGACATCAAGATCAAACAAATAAACCAAAAAGATATGTTTAAGCAGCTAATAAAACGATTTATTTAAAAGCAAGAATAAAGATTAACACTTCAAATTTTTCAAAACTCTTTGCATTCTGCCATACCATATATTTTAGGCAAGCAGCCAGCTCATAATCTGCTGGAATATAAGAAAGAGTTCTCACATGGGTTACTTTTGCTGGATTTTTTAACTTCATTAAGTGAGAGTGTAAAGTTAAGTAAGGTATGTCAACAGCTCTCACACATTTTTATTTTCAATCATTAAAAGAAATTCACTAATTTTGCTTTCTAGAAGCTTAGTATCCTTTTTAGGCTTATAATTTCTCACAATATTTCATTAGGTTAATTTATAAACTTAAAAATTATTATAACAATGTACACACATAAAATTAAGATAAAAGCAAGGTAAGACAAACATGAAATGGTGCAAATCAGAACACATTTGCCTTGTATACTTTTTTTTATTGCTGTTAAAATATATTTTATAGTTGCCCCACTTAATAAATATGAACTGTTATTTAAGAAAAGAAAATTAGCTAATTTATTAGCTAGTTTTTATACTATTTATAAGAAGAAATGACAATGATCAGGAATTAACCCAGTGATCAATAATTACCCCATCTGTAGGGGGCAACATTTGATATAGTTTCCTATAATCAATTATAATGTTTACAGTAGATGTGAAACAATTAAGCAAAAGCTTACACTACTTTTATATCAAAGAAAAAGAAAGTAACTCAAAATATTTATTATTAAGAGACGAAGGGGGATCTTTGCAGAAATGTGCACATTTTAAAACCCATCTTTGAAATGGAAAATACAGAAAGCAGTTTAAAAGATACTTATTTTGTTAGATTAAACAAAAAACTATTATTAATTAAATATAGTTATACTTTAGTAAAGTGTAAAAGCATTCTTGTCCATGTCTCAAATTTAAAAAATAATAATTTTTGTTAAAAAAAACTAAGGTGATCATTATTTACCCCAGAAACAGAGTGATCGTGAATTACCCCGGGTCACCCTACATTGGATTATTAATTGTTTTTAATATTTTGAAATGTAAACGAGCGTTTCTTGTCTGAAAGTTAATTTTTATACCTGAAGAAGCTTCTTTCAATGTCTACTGATGTTATTGGTGCGTACTTGAAAAAGACGGTCTCACTTACTGACAATTCTTCAATTTGAAAAGATGTTGCTTCACCTGTTAATATCCTAGAGATTTTCTTCATTGTTTGGAAGCCAGTGTAATAATGAAAAATGATAAAAAATAATAAAAATTGGAAAAAATTTAAAAAATGCCTTAAAATGCAAAATATGCCCCAAAATTTAAAGAAAAATGCCCTATAAATCTAAAAAAAATGCTCTAAAGGACAAAAAATGTACAAAAATGCAAATGTCATCAAAATCCGGGCCTTAGTCATTACACTTATTACAAAATAAATATATTTTACAATATTTATATATTTATATATTTTACATATATTTACTTTTTTTCACTTTTAAATTTAATGATGATATTTCTATTTCAGTTTCCATGTTTGAAGACTGTTCATCTCAACCAAAATCACTAAGTGCCATTCTTGTACTTGCACTAAATAAAATATACAGGGTGGCTTAGCAAGAAGCAGTAACGACTTTCCCGCTTTGAGATTTTTTCAGTAATATTCTGTTTGGGAAGCGTAAAAAAAAAAATCAGACTAATATCGGGATCAGTGATAATTATGGTATTAGGAACAATGATAATAGGTTTTCACAGAATCTGAAATGAAACAACCTTTATCTACAGTTAGGCAAAATTTTGACAACTGACGGTTTTAACAATGGTTTTATTAATCATATCAAGAAACTCTTTTTAAAATGAGTCAAAACCTCAAGATTTTGAACCTCGTTTATTTGCGAAAAACTATCAGATTATTTAAGTATACAAAATGACATAGATATTCTCATGGGTTGTCTATTGTGAGAGAGAATGCTGGAAAAATTCCGTAATTTTCTTTTTTCTCAAAATTTCATTTTAAATGGGATTCATCTCTTAAAGCCTTAAATATAGTAACCGGTTATTCTTATTAACATCTCAGCTGAGCATACAAAAAGGAACCAATTATAATTAACATAAAATTTTTAAATGTAGTACTTTTACGTGATTTTAAAGCTTAATAAGACAAAAAGCGCCTTGAACATACATTAAAATGTATACTCACACGGTCGCAGTATCAGTGGCTAAACCAGGAAGGCCAACATATAATCTTGGTCCAAGTTCAAATATTTTTTTGAAATCCATGCTTACAGTTTGGGCTCTGACTCCTAATCTTCGATCAGAAGCAATAGCAAAGCAATTTTTTCCTGTCATAGCAATGACAAGTCCACCGTTGTATTCGAATATACTCTAAATTTAAAAATCAAATTATAAATAAGGCCACATATTTTATCACACAATAAAAAGTTGAACTATATTTTAAAAGTTTACTTACCATGATGACGATAAATTAAAGGGCCTAAATATAAAATATAATGCAATAAAACTTTGAAAAAGTAGAAATTCAACAGAAGACAAAAACAGAGAGTTGCCGATTCATTTATAAACAGTTAAATTTGCAGTTAATATCGCTTTATCTTTTTATTTATTTTCTTCTTTGAAATTTTTGAAATAAGTTTAAATTTGGTTGAAAAAAATGTTTTTTTCGTACCGAGAAAGATCTAAAATAATACTAAAATTCTCTTTATTACTTATAGAGAAAACATTCCATACTAATAATTATTAATCACTAAACTGAAAATTAACTTTAACCACTACGAAATGTCTTATTAAATGTCGCCAATACATTTACATAGTTCTTATATTAAAATGTTTTTGTCTTAAATTTCAATCATTCGAGTAAAATAAATGTAAGCATTCTTGACTGATCAGCATAAAAAATTGCTTGACATTTTATTGATTTCACTGTTAAATCTTTTCTCATTTGTGCTGTTATAAATGTCAACAGGTTATGCTGAAATTAAACTGTAAACAAATGAAAAAATTCAACGAAATTTCCTGGTTTTGTATTTTATAAAAATAACTATGATGTAATAATGAAAGCAATAACTCTCATTTTTAAGATTTTTAACTTATAATACTGTGACACATACGTTTAAAATATTTTATAATTCACTTATTTTCAACTTTTTCAGTAATGGATCTTTTCATTTCGAGTGTCTATTATTTTTAGATTTTATTCTTTATGCTTGATCGTTTATTCCACAAATTTTACTTGTTCAGATTATTATAAATTTAAAATTCAATGTAAAAAGTATTAAAAAATCATTAAGTGCTCTGTGAATTATATTGATGAGCAAACTGCTGATTATAATTAAAAAAATATTTATTTATTTGCCCTTCTTTTTAAAGACGTAGGACTAAACTATATCAGCATTTTTTAATTAATATAGATCTACTATAAATGCCAAACAAACAAGAAAACTTTTTCAAAGAACTTTGAAGTAATTTACAAGTTGCTAAAAAATGCTGCTTCAGCATTCTTTATACATCATGAAAAACATCATTGTTGTTTTTAGAAATTTTAAATAATTATTTACTTGAAGGGTTGTTGATAATGTCAAGATTCACTTGTAAGGATAATATTTAAGAAATATCCTCATAAATTGTATTAATTTGTTTTTCTTTTTTTACTTATTAAAACAAATTGCAATGCCTGCTGTTGAAGTTTATTTTAATTCAATCAAATGTAGGGTTTATTAATTTACTTATTCATTGTTTGGGTATCTAAAAAAGTTTATTAAAATCATCAATGATTTAATCAGTCATTTATGAAATGGTGGATTTTTTATAACAAAATGAAATGTAAAACTATGTAATTAAGAAACATTAAATTCTACTGGCATAAAATTGCAAATTTATTGAAAGTTGTTGGGATTAAGTTGATTTTTTTTGTAACTATCATTTATCCTATTAATTTAAAAATGTGGTATTTTTAGTGCAGAGTTTCGTCTCGGTGCCTAGCGTTTTTAAAAAGGGCTTAATGGTACTTATTTTGGAATTACTTTTTTAAAAATCCTTTAAAGGTGCTTTTTTTATTCAAGGTTTGTAAAAAGTTCTTAATTTTCTATCTTTTAAAGAGAGATATTTTCTTTGCTGTGTCGATTGCCGTCGTAAATTACAAAAAAAGCATGATTTTACAATTTTCTCTGCAATATTTATCAGAAACTAGTTATATCATCATGATTGTCTTAAGTTTTAGAAAAAATTTCTGCATTTTGTTGAATTTAAGTATATAATTAATTTTTATTACTGCACATATCCTAATTATGATTTTTTTTTTTCCGAAAGTGATTAAAACTATTTTCGAGTGCTTAAAAGGTGCTTATTTTTTGTTAAAATCGGGCTTCACAACTTGCATCCGTTCAATTATTAGATAAGAACCCATTTTTAAATGAATAATTTTATATTTGGTTTATATCACAGAAAATGTTTAATATACAGCGGTGCTTTTTTATATAAGTAATGGATGTTCACTGAAAATGTATGAACTGAATTGTTAAAACCATTGTTTTTAAAATGTTAAAGGAACTTAAATTTGTTTCAAATAATTCAACGCATGTTCAATTCGTTTCAATTTTTAAAAAATTTCTATCTGAATATATATTTGCATCTACAGACATTATACTAGTGGAAAATTAAGGATCAAGAAAACTTCTGTAGCTAAAAAAACTTATTCATTAAAAGTAATTTAATATTTAATGGCTGAATCAGTTTATGTAGTTTTCAATTTTGATTCTCAAAGATTATATGATTAGACTTTGCTAAAAATTATTTATTTTTATAGGCTTAACTTACATTAGGTTTAGAAGAGTAGTGATTGCAATGCGTCTACTGTATTTAAATCTTAAATACGCAAAACTGAAACTGCCCTCTCCCAGTCCTCCAAGAAGCTTTGATCAATGATTTTTCATGGTAAATTGCATGTTTTCTTCCTAATTTTAAATTAATTTACTTATTATGGCAATGTTCCTGAATTTAACCCCAATTCAGATTATAAATTGCTATCTTTACTGATTATTGTCAGAATCAATACCTGCACTTTATTGAACAAAAAAAAAAAAAAAATTAATGTATTCATTTAAATGCATCAAATTTTTCTCAAGATCACTAAGTTTCTAAGTAAGTTTTGTGTTCTGATTGTTTGATGTTAAGGTGGTTGTGGTTGAACGGTTTATTTTATTGATAAAGATGCTTAAGCAAGAGTTAAAATCTCTTGACTTGGAAGATAAATTAGTTTTATTAATGATGCATATAAATAAACTAAGCTTGAAGAAAAAGGTGACATTTTTTTATAACATTTAAACATATAATATTTAACATTTTTTTAAAAAATTTCTTTAAAAAAAATCATTTGATTTTTTACCTAATTCTTGAATAAACTGTCATGCATTAAAGATAATCAAAATTTAAATTAATAAATACGCAAACCGATGCATAATTATTTTTTACATATAAAAATTTTAAGAAAGTTAACATTTTATTTTAAAAATAAAAAATTTTGTAGCATTTGCTCTTGATTCAACCAAAAAAAATTTCCAGGACTGCCTAAATTTCGCAACTTTATTTGTGTGATCGAACATGTTCTGCTCCCCTGATGTATGTTAATTACAATACCCATAATTGTAATTATTTTAAAGTCTAAAACCAAACAAGTGATTGGTTAAACCTCCAAAATGCAGAATTTTTTACCAAATGCAGATTTTATTGACCAAATTGAAAACTACTTTTTCAACTATGAAATTTAAAACAAATGAATACATTAAAAAAATATGCAATATTTATTTTAACAAAATAATTTATGTATGCTCTTTTAAGCTATTCCTAAAAAAAGCTAATTGCTGGTTTAAACCCTTTTTTTTTCCAGCTAAAATTTTCTATTCTATTTTTTTTCTCTTGCTTTGTTTAATATTTCTAAAGTTAATATAAGAAATGAAAAACCAAATTAGCATATTTGATTAGTCACAAGTTATTAAAACGAGCATTATAGTTTTTAAAAAAATTTTTATTCAAAAATAAAGCGAAACTATCTTTCTACGGCCTAATGTGGGGTGGTCATTGAAGTTAAGACTATACTGTTAATTATTAATATTTTCTTTTAAGAAATGTTATACTGCCATTATATATTTTTTATTTAGTTTAGTTTTAATATTAAAATAATAGTTTTTTAAAAAAAGTATGAAATAAAAATTATTTGCAAAATTTTTTATTAATAAAAAAGACTTATTACTATTGGTAAAGTTTTAATTTTTTTTAAAAATCATTTTAATGTAAAATCTAGGTTTTAATATTGATTGGATTGTTTCAAGTTAATTGTCTATATTTCAAATTATAAATTCTTAGCAAGAAATTTATTTTTATTACTATTAAAAGTATTTAATAATAAAAAATAAAAATTATATGTTTGAAGAAAACTCATGCATTATAAGGTGAATTATTTACATCCTTTCAAAACTACTTTAAGACTATGACTATCATAAGTTTTATATATTTTTATATGTATAATAAAAATTAAACAAGTCTGAAAGTAGAATTTTTATAACTAAAGGAAAAAAAAAAAAGATTTTCTTTTACTTATCAATAATGGAGTAAAAAATAAAAATGCTTAGAATTGAGAAGACTCCCACCTGCTCGTTTTTATCTCATACTACAAAGAAGTTGTTTAAGCCACTAGGTTATTGATGGGGTTTTTTAAAAATAGATTTCTATATTTATAACTTATCCTGAGTGTTTCCCTAAAGTGCTGCTTTAAAGCTAAAACTGCATTCTTAACATTGGCATTGTAGCTATTAGTCTTGTCTACCATTTAGGTTTCAAATTTTCTATTTTAATTATTTTACGAATTATTTTACGAATAATTATTTTACGAATTATTTTAATTTTTAATTACTTAAATTTATTGTTAATATATTTATTTTGGGCATATTTAAAAAAAAAATTATTTTCATTTGCAATTTGAGAATTTGTTTATTGGCTTTTGAATTATCAGCTTACAATTTGTGGTTGAATTTAGCATTCATCTAATGTACATGCTAATTAGTTTTAATTAGTAAAATCATTTAAATTATTAATTTATTTACTTTCATTCTTTCTTCCAAAAATTTACTCGCTAAGCATTTGTTTCTTTGCTACTGTACATGATATCAGTTTACTGTTTGTTATTTAATTCAGGACTCTTCAAATGTACGTGCCAATCACAGACGGTACACCACAGATTTAAATCATTCGCGACCACGGACTGTGACTCTTGTGAAGGATAAAAGTGGATTTGGTTTTACGCTGAGGCATTTTATTGTCTATCCTCCTACAAGTTTTAACTCTGGGAAGGTAAGAGCTAGATAATTTTTTAGTTTGCAGTTATTTTTTATAAGTTTTTATGATAGAACTAAATTAATGAAACTTCTTAATTTCTGGGTGAAAATATTTATTAATTTTTTTAAATTTCTAGTTTAACTGAAAATAAAAATCATCTTTTGATATGAATTGTATTTATTAAACTTTCAATTCAAGTATAAAAGGCTAGTTATTCACAGAATATTTTTTGAAAATTTGTATCCAAAAATTATAATTTTATGTGGACATTCATTGCCTTCTGTTTAAATTCTTTTTTATATTGAAATTTTTTAGACAGAATTTTAATTGTAAAATATGTAATTCTAAGAGTAGAGATTAAAATTTAGTAATTTTTAAAATCTCTCAACTTGCTATTTAATCCTGTAATATTTTATGTTTTTTAAATCGAAATAAATGTTATGATACGCAAAGTAAAATAATAGACATAGGTATTACTCAGAAATACAACGCTACATCCGAGTTTATCATAGTTTATTTATTCTAGTGTGACATAATAAGGTAAAATTTTAAGAAATGTTAATTATTTTATAATATGTGCCATGATTTGTGAAGTTTTAAAATAATTTTGTGTGTAATGCAACCAACTTGTTTAATTTTAACAATTCTTTAAGTGGGATATATACATATGTTTTTGCCAATTGATTTTTTAATGAATTACTGTACTACTTGTCTTATATTACTTTTCTACTTGTCTTATATTACTTGTCTATACACATTTTACTTGAAAATATTTATTTTATAAGTAAACAATATTCTTTTAGTAACAATTCAATACTTTTAACTACAGTATTATAAAAAAACATTCAAAATTGTATTTGAAATAGACTTTTTCTAAAAAAAAAACATGTTTGCTTAGCTATGGAAAAGTATTGTAGGAATAGTAATTATAAAATATTAATTTAAACTAAAGCTGTGCGCATATCTTCTGTAATTTCATTCGTTTTCCATTTAGTTAAGCAATTTTATTTTATTTCAGAATAAACAAGTGCGGAAGGAAGATGCTTCCATTGCTGGTAACTATTTTATTTGAATGCTTAGATTTATTGCATGTTTGATGGATGTACACTGCACAAAATAAAGAGTGAAAACCATGAATAACTTTTGTCCTAATGATTCGAAGGTCTAACCTTGCATATGGCAATTAAATATTTAGTGCAGATGTCAAGTTACAAAATCAGATATAAAAATATTTTTTCTCTGAATAAACATAATTATTTTTCTTCTTTTTCTGATGGATTTAGACTCCTTACATTTACAAAATGAGGTTTTGAAGTTTGGACCCTTAATTAAAGTTTGGACCCTTTAATGTAAATTTCATATTTTGCATATTTCACCATATTTCCTGAATTAATGAAGTGAATTAGAAACTTAACACAATTATATAACTAATTTATTTAAGGATAATTTTATGATACTAGTACAAACAGATTATTAACTCAACATTTCTGTGTTTTTATATGAATAAAAACAAATTGATTGTCATGAATTGCACCTAGTTTAATGTAATAAATTTTAAGGATTATATCATGTTGGATATTCAAAATAGCTAGCCAAATTAATGAAATTGCAAATTTTGCAAATTTTTCTGTTATTTTAACCAGTTACCTTATTTATTATATAAATAATTAATATGTTAGTGATTATAATGCCTACTTAACAAATTCTTAACATAATCATAATTTTTATCTCAATAGAAGCACAATGGAAGTTGGACTGCAGGAACAAACCAATGGACACAATATTTATCCGTGAGGTTAAGGAGGACAGCCCCGCGTACCATGCTGGCTTAAATAAAGGCGACAGAATTTTAGCAATTAATAATCATCCTTTATCTGGGAAGTCCTATTCAGAAATCATTCATCTGATTCTCCGGAGGTAAAACCAAACTTATTTTTTGAAATTCTCATTTTTCGAAAGTTTCCTTTTTTACAAGAGTATTAAGTATTTTCAGCATATATTGGTCATATAATGATGATAATTGTGTAAAGCAAAAAAATTAACTTAAAAAAAAATTTCAAAACAAAAGATTTCAATTGGAGAAAATGCATTGAAAATTTTTCTCATTTGTATTTTCACAGTGTAAAATTTGTAGCCCTTTCAAATTTTGTAAGTAGCACATGAATACTTGAAATGACCCATCTATTAAAGAAAACTGGGATAAATGAGAATACAATAGGGTGATGGAAAGAACAGTTGATGAAGGAAAATACAATATGATGAAGGAAAATTTTTTAATGCACATATATGCTCACCACAATACTAACCATTAAGCATTACTAATGCTGTGATGATCTGTTTACATAATTTTCTTTCAGTTTTGACACATGACACTTTTCATGGATAAATCTTCTTTTTTTTTTTAATCAAAATATTTTAAAATATAATATAATACTCAATCAGATTACAACTTTTTCATTAAATAAATGTGAAATATTAATGAACATTCATTACTGACATTTATTCTAATTCACTGAAAGCTGCGTTTTTTTTTTTTTTCAGATGGATTAATAGTATGTTTATGAGTAGCTTTAATATATGTGTACTATTACCATCTATGACATAACTATTCAAAACAATAAAAATATAGCAATATGTTTCAGTGATTCTTTGCTTGTACTAAAACATAAATAGGCGAAAAATAGCTAGTAATAAAATTTTAAACCACAATAAAAGAATTTTTTCCTCAAAAGCATATAATAAAATACATTTGACAATATATACAAGTCATGATATATTTATGAGTTATTATCTGCTGGGAAATATTTGTTGATAAAAAAGAAGTTGAAAATATTTAGAGTATTCAGAAAAATAGTTAAGTATGTCCTAGTGTTTATCAGTATGCATTTTTAAAGTTTTTTCATCCTATAAATTTAAAATTTTTTTAATGCTCTTTTAGTTTAAATGTTTCATAATTACTATATTGTCAATAGAATCTGTCTTTGTTTTCTTTAAACAACAGTAACAGTAAATAAACAGTATTATCATGAACTGTTCTATCTATCCTGGCATAACATTACATATTGTCTTTCAGGCTATGCGTAAAAAAGCTAAGTTTAACACTAGCATAGAATTTTATAAATAATTTTCCATTTTGAAAGGTGATTTAACATTAACAACAGGTCTTTTAAACTGTGTTTGAAAATTATTTGATTAACTTCCCAAGCAAACATACCAGAGCATAAAGAAAATCTTCATAAAAGTTATGTTAAAAATGTTTTTAAATTTTTTTATTTTTTTTTAAAATTAAAATGAAAAAATTGTTGTAGTGCCAAACAAATGCAATTTAAACAATTTATGCTTTTTTGTTTAATATTTAGTGATTTGCATTTAATTTAACCCCAGATAACTCATAGACTCGCTTCATTAGCCAGTTTTGCAAACTTTGGTTTGTTACAAAAAAGCTTTTATATCTTGAAAGATTGTGAGCATTAAATTTTATCACTTATTTATATAATATACATTCGAGAGTTTTCCCAGACTATAAGCTACTTAGTTTGACACAAATAAGTGAAATATAAAAATTTCCATTTTTAAAAAAAAAAAAATTCACCGTCATCTATGGTTAAGAATATTTGAGAAATTCTTTTGCCAATATCTCTTATAAATATCTGACTAGATGGTGTGGTATAACTCATCTCAAACTTTCCTAACTACAAGACTTCAAATACCTTCCTGTTATTTTTTAATCATTCAGTATAGATTTATATTATTCCATTTCAGTTGTTTGTAATTACTAAATTTGTTAAGTCATAATCAGTCATTTATGATTATTACTTACTTAAGTCTTTTATGAGTAATTAAAATGATTCATTCATTACATTATTTAAATATATATTTATACTTTTATAAAGAAAATAATCCCTTGATTTTAAGTTAAAATTTTAGTAAAGTAAACTGAATATTAATTGTAATAATAAAGTAGCTTAAATGGAATATTGCAATTTGTTACTTTTTTCAAAAAAGATTGAAATATACTTATTTTAATTCATAAAAAATTTTATTTAAAATATATTTATTACCAATTAAAATAAAATTATTTATGCCAGCAGAAATTTAACTCTTGTAAGATAGTTACTTTTCAATAAATTTGTTGTTAATTCACTAATTTTCTGAGATTAAATTTTTGCAACAATGGTCAAATTCTATTTTATGTTGCTTCAAACTTTCAGAAAAACAATTATCTTCTCCCAAAAAGAAAATATTATCAATTTTTAGATCTGATTGACTATTCAAACATTTTCATCATTTATATATGTTTATGCAACTTTGTATTATTTATAATACATCTAATTCTGTTCTTTTTTGTTAATTTTTTTCCTTAGTGGGCAAACCCTACGCCTCCTAGTTGTCCCCAAAGAAGATGACATTCTACAACTGGTATAAATATATATATATTTTTTTTTTTGTAAAATCTTTTTTAAATGTGCAGCAAGTCGTTTGTTGATAATAAAACATTGTGTCTACTCACTTTACAGACAGTGAAAATCTAGAATTCTCAAGGATTTTAAAAGCACAGCTGTAAAGTCTGGAATGGTATTCCCAATCTATTTTAAAATTCTGAGACAACTTTAATTTCAGTATAGTATTAATTATGCAATAAATTTCTTAAAACATTAAGATAATTAGCATATTTTAAAATCAATTCATATTCAGTTAATACCTGTATATAATTTTTTTTTTTTTAACATCGTGACATTTTTTTTTTTTTTTTTTTTTGTGTGATACAAATACTAATTTATATTGAAGAAAGGGGCAGTTTTCTGCATTTAGGTAAATTCTTAACGAATATATAAGTAAATTTCTTAGTTACAATAGAAATCGCTAATTTATTATGCAAAAGTTTTTTAAATGATTAGAAATTTTACTCTTAGTGTTCGCTGTACTTAGATATTTTACTTATTTTATTCTTCGGAAATCTCAGTAAATTTGGTTTTGTCTGGAGAATGGCCAACCTGGAAAAATAGTATTTTTAATAATATCTTGTTGATGTGTAATTTTCAAAAAAAAAAAAAAATACAGCTTACATTTTTTTTTTTCTTTTTTTTGAAAACGTAATGAAAAAATTATTGTTAGATAAAAGTTGAATTTATTTATTTTTATGGAAATTATTTTTTAACATATTTTAAACTCTAATGGGGAAATGCATATGTGCACTTATTCATGATAAACAGTTACGAATTCTGTTATTTTTTATTGTAAAGTTGGATGCTAATGACTTTATTAAAAATATTTTTTTATGTTCATAAAATAATTAATTTCTTCAAAGTTGGAAAGTATTATTCTATTTGGCCACTAAGTCTGTAACATTGCATTCTTTTTAGAAAAAATTTACTGGTATTTTGTATTTTCTTCATGTATATAGAGCTTAAAAATATTTTTTGAGTTCCTAAAAAGTAATTTAAAGGTGCTTATTTTTTTGTTGACGGCTTTGGCTACACATCCTGTAATATATTTGTTTGATTTTATAAATATCTTATTGCTAAAAATTCTTTTATTTGCAGTATTTTGCATCATCAGCTTATCAACCAGTTCACCGCCAGAACAAAGAGCACAAGTATCTATTGCCTGCATACCAAGCCCACAATGATAAAGCAAATCTGCAGTATCGACAATCAAACTACGGAACGTACCCTGGAAGACTCCATCACAAATCTAAAGCATCTTTGGAAAGAGGGAAGCAAGAGAATGGTAGTAGTGTTGTCAATTACCAAGTCATTGAATCTCAACTTCCTAATAATGTTCTTCAAGAAGGTCTGAACAGCTCACACCTGGCAAGTGGTTTGGATAAAAAAGAAGATGAGTTTTCAGTGCACGACAAATATGATCTGGATACTTCATGTTTTAGCGAAGACGAGGGATACTATCATCACTCTAAAGACCTAAAATGTGCTAAATTTGTGGATCTGCAACCTCCAAAACTAAAAGACACTGTTGCCAATTTATACTACACTTTGTGCAGTGATAAACCATCTGTGTTTGCATTTTCCTCAGAAGATAATCTGAATTATCCCATATACATGTCTGATTTTGATGGTGTAGTTCATTGTGATAACATGGCGGAAACTAAAAACGATGCAGATGCATCCGAGGATGGAGTACGCCACATCTCTTATCCATTTGACAGATCTCCCTTTGCCGAATGCAATCAGTCTTGTGATAGTGTGGGTAACGGCGAATGCCTGTGCCATTCCGATTTGCGGACACCGGTTTATTGGGCAGCGGACAAAGTACTTAATCCGGATGAAGCTGACCCTCATTTTCAAGTCCATCCTGATCTTTTGTGCCGTAAGCCTAGTGAAAGGAACTCTATATCATCTGCCTATGATTTTAGAGACAATCCTAACATACCTTCCATCAATCTGGTTGCTCAACGAAGGCACCAGTTTGAGTCTGGGAATCTTCTGGCGGAGTCGATGGAAAGGATGAACCTGTACAGAAGTGAGCTGTCACGCATGTCCAAAGCCAACCAGGTGAAAATAGTGTCGTCTCGTACTGCAGCATTTGAAAATAAGTCCATAAGTCCCACGTACAGCTTTGAGAAACCAGCTGCTATCCCAGATGCTGCTAAACCAGCTCTAAAAGAGGCTGTGTACGTCAACAGTGAAGAGATTCAGGCTATGCAGAATGCAAGATACGCTTCTTTAGACCTGGAAAACGAAAATAAGCCGAATGAAGATATTTTAACCTGTGATGTTGATTCTGGTCAGACAATTGAAGAAGGTATTTTTTTTTATAACAGATTTATTTTAAAATATTATAAAGGTGATTATTATTTACATTACATTTTCAACTTAAAGTGTTAATGATGTGAAATAAAACTTAATTGGGTTTTCTCTATCACCAAATTAATTCTCTTTGTCTTTAAACCCTTTTTAGGACAAGCATATAAATTTTATAAAATATGGTATTATTTTCATTGAAATATGCTTACATTACATTCATTAAGACACAAAAAAGTTTTGTGTATAAAAAATTGTTATTTCATTTAAGAAATTAAATGGTGTGCATTGGCACCATTCACCAAATCAATGAACAAACCATTTAGTTGAATGCTTATTTTTTTTTAATGAAATTTCTTTATTTTTTTATTATTTATTTACTGTCTTGCAAATTCAATCCATCATGAAAACATAATGATAAATCTCAAAAGGAATAATTGTACATTTTCAAAAAAACATTATTTGCCACTAACCGTTTCAAGTTTTAAAAAAATTGAATACTTTAAAAATTTTGTAACAGAGAGTGTTTACTCCAATTGAATTACTATTAATTTTTGTGTGTCTTTAGAACTCTTGACAATAGCAGAGAAATAAAATTAGTGAAAAATATACGTCACAGTGTTAGTAAAAACGTATTTATTGAAATGGTGCATTTGCACACCTTTGGCCGAAAATGTGTTAATGAAGAATGCATTCCTTCGAAATTTGTCAATGTTATCCAAATTACAAGTACTTTATAGGTCAAGTGTAAACTTTTTCTTGGAACGTTTATCAAAGTATTAAACTTTATTTGTATTCTAATGTAAAAAAGAAAGATTCTATCTTAGTGTGTAATTTTCAACTTCCCTTTTGCATTATCCAGTCGTCTTTGTTTGTTTGTTAGAAATAGACATCTTACCAATTCTTTACTTCCCCTTTTTGTTTTCCTCCTCTCTTCTTTTCAAATTTTTCAGTTTACCAGTCTGAATTGATATCATCAGTTTAACTGTGCTAAAAGCCTAAGTAAATCAGACACTAAATTTGGAAGCTAAGACACTTGACTTTTTATCTTTGTTTGCTATTTTGTTAGGAAAAATATCTTTTCTAAAAAATTTTCCTTTTCTATAGTCAGTTTATTCTTTCCTTTCGAAGTGTATATTTTATTTTCAACTGTTATTTTATGTATTTATATGTTTTGTATGTGCTGTTTTCTGATAGTTAGAATTTAATACTAATGTCTAACCAGTCACAAAGTAATTTTTGTTGGCAACGTTCTGATGTTAATGGATCCAATAATAAAATGACTCCCCCATTAGCTCTAAAACTCTGGGCCAGTACCTATACATGGTTCTGAACTGATAGATTTTTTCTTTAAAATATATACGAAAGGAGATTTAGAATGTAATATTTAATTTTTTAAAATTTTGTTTCTAAATTTTACTTTTGTGTGCAAGAACTGTAGAATATTTTACTGCAGTGTTCAAAAGCTCTAAACTTAGTTTTGCCTTTTTCTCTCTTGTACCTTCTTAAGCAATGAATATTTATGTTCAATTTCATTTTAGAATATCTTATGCTTTTTTTTTATTTTAAAATTTTTTTCTTCTAGAAGAATTTAATCCTTGTGCAGCTGGAGTTGTACATAGGAGGAAAACTGTCCCAGGTATTTGCTTAATTTTTTTTTTTTTTTTTTTGTATGTTATTATTATTATTATTTTGTTAGTTTTCATATTACAGATTCAAAAAAGAAAAATATTTATCCTGCTTTTACAATTATATCTTATTATAGAGATATAATATTTTTTATAAATTTTAGCTTCTTCAGATCCAGATGAATGCCACATTGTTCGCCGCATATCATATTTACGAGCGACAGCTAACGAACGAATGAACCTAGAATCTGATCTAAGTGAGGAAGATGAAACTTCTGACATTTCTAGGTAACTTTATGTACAATCATGAGAAGTTATTAATGTCATTGTTATTATTCAAGTTTTTAAACTTGTGTTTTTTATGTATTCTTTTTTTAGTCCAAATAAAGAGTATCGTATTCAGAAGTTGAAATCTTTCTTTGGGGAGAAGGTGTGTATACTATACTTTGTTTTATGTAACTGTTTTTAAATTTACGTCTGCAATATTAATTTAAATTTTAAAAATCTAAGCAAGCAACCAAAGTCTTTGAATGGTTTTATGAAGTTTGCTTCCATAATTGGAAATTTATCTATTTAATTTCATTGACAAAATCCATTTATGTTTTCAAGTTCAAACAAATATAATTATAATTTATGTGTAATTGTTTATTCTTATGTTATGTTTATCATAATATTTTAATTAAAAGAATTTGCAGCATTCAACTTCTAAGTTAGAATGCCCTGAATTGAAAATGCATCAGCTAACGTTTGCAAAGTCGTGAGAAATATTCCTACCAATCTCATTCATTTTTAATAGTGAAAGGGAAGCTATTTTCCTACTTGTAATTTGTGCAGCCATCTCCCAATTACTTAAACAAATACTATAAAAGGGCTTTGTTTGCATAATGTGGGTAACAGAAAAGGTTAGCGTGGAGTCAAGAAGAGAGGCTAACACTCTGGAACTATTTTCTCTCTTGTGTTATGTGTTTGATCATTTCTCGTGGGTTTATTTGTCATAATTCACACAGATTTTATAAATTTGATTATTTATAAGCACAGAAGTGGTTGTTTATAATTTAAATTAGTTAAAAGTTTTAAGAATAGCTTTAGGTAATAAGGTAAATGATTTTTTTTTTTTTTTTAAATAAATCTCAACCCAAAAAATATTTAAACATTACATTTCTGGAGAAAAAAAAAGCTCTTTAAAAGGTTAATGTAATGAGCACATAACATTATTTTTTAATGATCTTTCTCATTTTTTGAAAGTAAGAACATATAACATAATAAAAAATTATTTATTCTTATTTTTGTATAAACTCTACTGAATCTGTTTTGTGTACTTTTTTTTTAACATTTAAGTAAAAATATTCATAAATTCTCATAGCAGCTGAATGTGTTTCTTTTTAGACTCCTAAAGTGAAGCAAGCCATGGTCCCGGTGGACATAAATGAAGATGATACTACCTGTGATTCTCCTGCAACTGATACTCATAAATCTGTATATGGTTGGGTTATCTGTAAAGTTGTTTCTTTGGAGGGGAAAGTAAGCCTCTTTTTGTATCTTTTTTCCTGTTTAATGTTCCTACTTATTGGAATACTTTCACTAATTTCTGTGCCTTATTGTAATAAAATATGTAATTTGGAGCATTACAAAATTACCAACATTTCAGCTATTACTTTGTAAGCTTTCCTATTATTACTTCCTAAGCTTTGCTGTTACTAAGTTATTAAGTTTTATTTTTAACTAAAATTACATAAAAAAGCAGTGAGAGATGTTAAAATTTCCAAAATCTTGGTACTTGCATTTTAGTTTATTTATCTCAGTTGATACTTCTGCATTACTCTAATTTTTTACTTACTTGCATTCATAATTATCATAAAAATTATATAATATAAAGGACAACTGTTTCAAGTTTCTTCACTTAAAAGTATTTCCAATTTTAAAATTCTATGATTCAGCTCAGAATAATTGTGTCTCTTTGTTTTTTAATTTAATAATTTCTAAGCAGATTAAAAATTCATTAATATTATATACTACGTTTAAGAAATGACTTTTTTGTCATTCTTGTGTACTTTGTTATTTTTCCTGTAATTTTTTTGGATTCTATTTTTTTTATAAGAATGCAAATAGAATTGGCAAGATACTTGTTTTAATTTTAACCCTTCAAAAAAACAATAACTTATTTACTTAAAAGCTATCAGAAGATTATGTAACAAAAATTACAAATTAAAAAATCAAAATCCTCAAATATATAAAAGAAACAAGTAAAAAAAAAGGAATCCTCTAAAGTTTTAAAGGAAAATAAGTGTCTATTTTTTTTTTTTTTTTTTTTTTTTACTCATTTAGATTTTTCTTGTGCTTACTCTTTGCAAGCAATGACACTTCCTTTTTAATGAAATTTTCATTAAATATATACTTAATATTACAACGTAATATTAAGTATACATTTAAATAATTAATGCATTAAGTATACATTTAAGTAACATAAAGATTTATTAAATGCTATATTTAAAACAAAATTTTATTCATTTCTTAAGATGGTATTTTATTTTTCTAGCGTTCAAGTGATCGATCATGGAGACATTTGTGGGCAATTCTGAGAGATAATATACTCTATCTCTTAAAAGAAAGACGTGAACCCTCAAAGGTAAATCATCTACTAAGTTTAACCCTCTTTTATAGTAGTTTAATAACTGTGAGGTATACTAGTTCGACATTTTTAGTGTTGTATTTTTCTTCACCAAATATTTTTATTTTGTCTTAATGTTGTAATATAATCATTAGTAAAGAATATTTTAGTATTTTTATCTTTAATATTTAGATGGTTGCTTTTATTTGATATAAAATTTTTACAGCTTTATTTTTTCCCTCTATAAAATAACTTATGGAATGATGAAGCAGTTTTCCTTTTAAAGTTCTTTAAATTTCAAAAATTCTCTTTTATTCATTGCTTTTATTTCTGTGCAAAATGTTGTTATTGAAATATATTGAATATCATTTATAAATATATTTAAGCATCAATACTTGATTTCAGGGAACATTAACCGGTGATGAACATGTGATAAATGTTAAATTTAGTGTAGCTAAAGTTGCAAATGACTATGTAAAAAGGAAACACGTTTTAAGGCTTCTACTTCTGAATGGAACTGAGTATCTAGTTCAGACTGAAAGTCACAATAGTATGATGGAATGGCTGAAAGCTCTACAAATTTTCACTCGAGAAATCACTGAAGTAACTAAATTTCATTCTTACTTACTTTTTTTTTTCTTTTTCTCAATAACACTTCTATTTATCATTGTATGTTTACTTGGGAATAATTCTAAATTAGGAAACTCATGGCTAATTATATCAGAGAGAATACTTTTACTTCTTATTTAACCACAGCGTTTATCTTTTGTGTAGCATTAACTGTGACATTTTTTGCAAATCATTAACACAAGTCATGGTGGTTGAGGGAATAAAGCGCTCATCTCCAAATGGTGTGACTCATGTTCAAATCTCTGCGATAGCTTAGCGAAAACATTTCTGCACATGGCTGGCATTGACTACTTTAATGACGTAAAATATCTTCAGTTGTAGACGAGGTCAGAATTCCCTTCCTATTGGGCAAACAGTGGAAGACTTTGTGGTTTTTCTTTACATGTAATTCAAATGCGAGTTTGTTCCATCAAAACTTGCTTCATGCATGCTAGTTTTTCCTAAATCTTAATACAGGAGTTCTCTTTTCTTTTGCGTTGGATTCAAAGTTACAAGGTTGCGACAAGGATGAATGGCTGATCCAAAAGTTGGTCAGCTGTTCATCGCCGGTTATAAAATAAAACTAAAACATGTGACATGGGGTGAGATTAGAATTCAAGGATATGCCCAAAACTTTACTATTTTTATGATTTCCCTATAGGACTGTTACCGACATTCTTAATCAAATTGTTTTTGTAAACGGTGCAAGTTTTAAAAAAAATGTCAGACTTTATTTATGTTTAAAAAGCTTCTTTATGCTCCTGCGTTAAATAAATTAGTAATCCAGTAATAATAAAATAAAATAACCCAGTATTAAAGAGATATGGGCAAACACAAATGATGTATTCTACAGAGACTAAGTAATTGTTTTCCATATTTATCACAGAGTTCTTCTTGGCATTTGGTACTTTTTATCATACTAAAATCATCATATGTCTTTATAAGCTAAATTATTTTAACAATTTCGTATTACTTTATTTTATTGTCTATTTCTTGTTCTCAAGATATGCCTGCTGTTGGGTCTAATTATTTTTAAACTTTTAATTGTAAATTTCTTTTGAATAAAAGATAAATAAATAATAAAGCGTGATGAGTGGCAACTGCTGTTGGTCTTTCTGTGGTAAATATAGCCCAATAAGTCAGTGCCTAGTTACTAGCTCGTTTGTCTTGCTGCCTAATCCTCCATTCCTCCAGACAATTTGCCACATTGCCCTTTGTACTTTAGTTAGAATGCTTTTCAGTTCTTCTTTTTGTTATTTTTGTCATTTGAGAGTATTACTCTGGATAAAAAAAATTTTAGCGCGCCGTATTGTTATACCCAAATATTGAGAAAAGTTTACTTTGACTTCATCTCTTTATCAAGCCCGAATCTATCTCGGGAAAAGTTAATTTAGATACTATTTAGAACAATAAATGGCAGCACTTTACTAAAGGTTTCAAAGGATAGAGGTTTATGTTTAAAATGTGCAGCATTTTTTTTATTTTTTTTATTGCAAATTGGTTTCCAGTTCTTTGAAACATTATATAGATGATTTATTTGTTTAGAAAATAATAAATTTTTTTTTTTTTTTTTTGATTTTTAGAAAATAACACTCCACTAAAAGCGAATATGCAGTGGCTACAGAACCTTAAAATGTTTATGCATCTAATTCAAAGTATCGCTTTTTAACTATCAAGTATATTTTATTTTGTACTAAACATTTCATTTTTGCAATAAAAAAGTTGACCATTTATGTACCCAAATCATCGATATAACTTGACAATTAAAAGGTTAAAGTATCTTATTGCATTTTTTTTTTTTTTTTTTTTTTTTTTTTTTTGTCATTTAGGTATATAAAATAGTGATTCGAAATAATGTTAAAGCTTTTATTATAAATTAAATATTAGATTTTAAATCTTTTTTAAGCACTTCAAAAACTAAGATGTTTTGCTAACCACATTTTTTTTTAATGTATATTTTCAGATACCTGAGTGGTTGAGAAATACATCAGTGCTGGAAAAAGCTAAAGCTTATGAACAGCATTTGCATACTGGCAAAGGAAAATCATCAAATCAACCACATAATGTCAAGAAATTAGTGTTTCGCCATCGCAATCCTTCTGAACATTCCCCTACAATCAAGTCGAGAAGAGCTTCTCAAGGAGGTACGTGCAGTTTGAATTTATACACAGTTACATTTTCTTTATTCAAATTCCTAAAGATTACTATCATATTTGATATTATTATATAACTTTTATATATCTAATTGATGTGGTGAAATCATTTTTTGAGACACATTAAGAATTATATTTTGTGCTACATAAGAAAATGCTATTTTTTAACTACCAATTTGCTACTAGTTAAAAATTAGCCTCAATGGAATTGGGGTAATAGAAATATGCTTAGCTATAAACTAATGTATGGTAGCAGCATAATTTTTTTAATTAAATATTTCTACTTTTATCTTTCATTATAACAGACTGTTGTATAGAAAAAAATTATGGTAATTTTTTTAAAGGGTGTAAAAAAAAAATTCAAGCATTTATTATTTGTTCTTTGAAACCATATTTATGTATCTATAATTATTAAAATAAATTCTTTGAATAATTAGACACTCTTGTAACAGATCAACAGGAATTACCTTTTTTAAAAAAAATGCAGGTATATTTAAGCTTATTGCTCTGAACATAATCAATTTACATACTTTAAAATAGGGTATTTTATTTAATATGAATTCGGAAATATCACTTGTATTAAATTTAACTGCTGCCACAATTTAATAAAAGAAAAGAAAAATTTTACCTATCACAGACCTATGTCAAGGAAAGTTAATATTTATTATATGTTTAGTAAATATTTCAACTAATGCAGTGTAGTGTATGGGTTATTTGCTCAATAAAATTTGTAGTTTAAAATGGATTTTCTTGTAGAAATCTTAGTCCCAAAAATTATTGCATTATTATTCCTACTATTATTAATCCTAAATTATTATTCTTACTAACTCTCTATAAAAATTCTTTCCATTTCTTCTAAATTAAATATTGTAATTCTCGTATGTTATAAGGGTGGTAGAAGAAATCCACTGGCATGGCAGCAAAAATTGCAGATTATTACACTGTCAACAATTTATTTTTCATCTGAGAAATTTAAAAAAAAAAAACAAATCTGCTAGACAGTGTTGTCTGAAGTTTTTAGAAAGATTTTAACTCTTCATTTAGAAATTTCTGAAGGTATATCGTGGCAATTTGTCTATCGAAGAACTCTATGAAAACACAGAAATTTGTTTGCAAATTGCAGTAATTCTTTGCAAAATCTTTACAAAAAAATTAGAAATGCTGCGGAATGTACCTTCTCTTCTTTCTAAAGAACTCTTCCCGCCAGAATCTCGAGCTGTTTGCTGCTATTCAAATATCAAAAAATTATATATTAATCTGAAAATTATCATATCTTGAGTTAGAATTTAACTAAATCTACATAATTTTTTTTCTGCTGAGATATTTGAATGCATTAGATATGGATTTATTTTATCTTAAGTATAATTCCATGTGTTTCAAATTAAATTTATGCAGCATAATTTTTTTGTGTTTAATTATCCTAAATTTGCAAAATTAAATTTTACTATACATATGCTTGGACAAGCCTTTTTTTGTAATAATATTCTCCACATGATTGCATTTTGGTTGCAGACATATTTTGATTAACGAAAATGGTGTTGCATGTTTGATCAGTAAATTCTGCGACCAGATTTATAAGTAATTTTAATTTAATATTCAGTGGGGAAGACTTTATCATTATGTTATAAATTTCAGCTTTTCAGTACAACTTTGTTTTTACTTTATTTTTTTTATGACTGAATTTTAAAAGAGAATTAAAAGAATTTTTTAAGTTTGGTTAAAATGAATGACTACTCTACTAATGTGCATCTACTCTAAGCTTTAATAAAATAAATAATCTATCTATTTTACATTTAGAATTCTCTTTTTTAGATGAGTTAGCTTTAACGAAAATTGGAGTGCTTTGGCGAGATCGTATGCTTCAAGGCTGGAAGAGAGTACATGGTGTAAATTCTCATATTCCAAAAGGCTCATCTTTTGGAGTTAAATTAGAAAATGCTCCTCCTGGTATTGCTAATGAAGTAATTATCTATTTAGATTATTACTTTGTCTACAAATAAACAAATGTTCCGATTCATTTATAGAGTCAACTTTATTTTTCTAAAGAAGTATTTAAAACGTCTCTTTGTTTTATAAAGAAATTATTCTGAAAATTTTCCTCTCTGTTAAAAAAAAAATTATTCCTAAGAATTATTTAAAAGTTATCTTTCCACTGTTTTATTAAGAAATAATGCTTTTTTTTCTCTTTTTTTTTTTTTTTTTTATTCTACCAAGTTGATTAACCCTTTAATGGACCATTTAATCCCAGTAAATGTAAGTTAAAATATTTTTGAAACTGAAATTGATATAAGAAAGAAAACTCATTTAGTCTATCAGATAAAATAAATGTAAATTTTAAGCTATTTTTTGGCTATAAATATATTTATCACGATTAATTAGGTCTTTATAAAGAAAGTAAGCAAGTAACTGACTTTTTTTTTATATATATAACAAATTTTGTTAATACTACAAACTGCAAAAGGAATTATTCATATTATAGCTCTTCAAATGTTTTTTTAAAATTGGCATGTGGTCACTAATTTCATTCAAAAGTGTTTCACCGGAACTGAAGTTTATTAACAAATGAAAAGCCAAATTAAAAATTGTTTAATAGTTTACAATGGACATTTCAAATTGGTGGTAAGTACCACGGCCTTAAAAAGGGTTAACTTAAAATCTAGTATGAATTTACCTAAAATGACATTTGATTGTCATAGGTATAATTCATATATGTCAATTACATATATTTTAAATACATTCATATTGCTTTTTTAATTTGTTATTTTTAAATATGCTTTAGGTAATATAGCTTAAGATATATTTAAGTAAAAATAATTTCATACAATTGCAGCATGTTCCTCTGCTTGTTGAACTATGTGTTCAAATCGTTGAATCCAGAGGTTTAGACGTGGTTGGTATATACAGAGTGCCTGGTAATAATGCTTCTGTCAGTGTCTTGACCGATTTGGTGAATCAGGGCATAGATGATGAGGCCCTTAAAGACTCCCGGTGGAACGATGTAAATATTGTTTCTAGTTTACTGAAAGCCTATTTTAGAAAATTACCTGAGCCACTTCTGACATCTCATCTCTACCCTAAATTCATACAAGCAAGTGAGATAGATGATCCAGTTAAAAGACTGAAAGCTATCAAACATGTGGTATTGTATTTGTTCTTAGTTAATGCTTTTTAAAACTGGCATGCAGCATATTTTGTATTCAGTTTAGTTTTGATTATCTGACATGCATAGTTGACTTAGCCTTAACATATTGTTTTTGTTTCAGACTATCATGAGTTCTCAAAAAAAAAAAAAAATATCCATTTAAATACATTTAAAGGATTAATGCTTCATATAAAGGGTAACCATAATTAAAATAAAAGTATTTAAAGTCTGATAGGGAGAAAACTGCTGTAGAAAAATTGACCAAATCTATCTTTGATACTATTTAGACTTTGAAAGTATTCTTAAAACAGGCTGTTTTTCATATTGCTCAACACATATTTACTCTGAGAAATGTAACCAAAGTCTAGAATATATTGCTACACTCTACTTAAACGTCATCGATTTTAGTAAGGCTTTTGATTCAATTATAAGAGGCAAATTCTGGAACTCTATGCAGGGTTGCCACACACTACTAAAATGCAACTATTTGCTACTATTTTCGACCTTACTTTTTTTGCCTGAAATGGCTAAAAAAAAGCAACTATTTTCAGGAATAGGCGACTATTGGGAGACTTTTTTACTCTTAGCGAAGTTTCTTCAAAAAAATGAACGTTACTTTTCAGTCCCCTCACTAACACGTACTTATTGCCGCCTACCATGTGCGTAGTGCAGTTAAAACAAATAATTTTTTTAAAAATTAAATCTTGTTTAGTAATGTTTTGACACTTTTTAATAATTTAACATTAGTAATTAAAGTATTTTTTTTAAAATTATTATTAAAATTCTTTCAATACTTGTTTGTTTTAAAATTTTTTAGATAGTCAGTATCATTTTTAAACAAATAAATCTTTAGTCGAAAATAATAAAGTAAAAATATTTTATTATTATTAAGTGCAGAATTTGACCATTAGTTAATTCTACTTTTTATTGTTTTAAATAATTAAATAAAAGAGGGTCTAATGATGTTACACAAGCATGATTTTTTTTTCAACAAATAATTGAAAAAAAAAATTTTTTTTATAAAGTGAACATTTCTTTGGTTTGTTTTCTACTTTCGTTTTTTTTTTTTTTTTTTTAATTTTTAATGCAGGTATGTAAAATATTTTGTTTCCTGTATTATTTTTAAACCAATAAATCTTAAATCATTTTTAATTTAAGAATAATGAAATAAAACTTGGGTTTGCTTTTACTTTGACTTCTTTATTATTTTAATTGAAAACATTAAGCAATGATATTGGTGGAATATGTTTAGAATTAATATTTTCTTTTGTAATAGATTTATTTATTTTTGATTGATTTAAAGATTTGCCATAGGTAATTTTTGAACATATGCTAAATTGCGATACATCGCTATATCGCAATGTATCACGATTTAAAATTTCTGTCATCACTCAGTCTTAATCATAGTATATGACAAATAAGCTAGTTGGCTACTATTTTTGATAAATTTTTGTCCCTGTTAAGGCAACTATTTTCCTTCTTGAGGCTACTAAAAGCAACTATTTTTGTTCCTTTTTTGCTGTAGCAACCCTGCTATGGCATACTGCCTGAAATTTATAAATATTATTAAAGAACTGTATAATATATAAATGTTATTGAAAAATAAACGGATTTTATTATTATTATTTATTTATTTATTTTTTTAAGTTAAGACTGGAGTTAGACAATGCTGTGCTTTATCAAGGGTTGTTTTTTTTTTTGTCACTGTACATTATGTAGATGTAGGATTATGAAGGTAACAACTACGGAAAAGTTGGAATCAGATGAAATTTTACCCCTAATTTGCAAGATCTGGAATTTGCAGACCACATTGTGCCCTTGTCATCAAAGATTCACCAGAAAAATTCAGAATTAATTGAATTATAAATCTATCGAACCAAAACTAAGATCCTTCGAATTAATAGTAAAAAAAGTTGATGGCACATATCTTAAAAATAAGCCCATAGATAATCTAGAGGAATTTTTATATCTGGGTGCATCAATGATTGCCAAAGGTGGAATTAATGTTGAAATTTAAAATTGCAAAAGCCTGCAATCACTTCAAAAATTTAAACACACTGTGGAAGAGCTTAAATATAGCTTGGAGAGTGAAATTAAATTTGTATAAATCATTAATAGGATCAACTCTTTTGTATAGTTTAGAAACATGGAAAATTACTGCAGCACAAATTAAAAAATTAACTGGTTTTCAAAATGAATTCTAAAATGACACTGTAAAGCCATTTTCAATGTAAAATAGGCATAGCAAGTACAGAAAATTTACATGCATTTTGATAGAAGCATTGTATATACATTCACTAATGCATTTTACACTTACATTTTATTAAACATTTTAACAATCATGCCTAGATTAGTTGTAACATGTTGTATGCAGATTTTCATGTAGAAATAAGGTTATTTGAAGTTTGTCCTACACCACTTCATGCTTTTGAACAAATAACATTCAAGCATTTAATTGCTGAGGATAAAATTGAAATGACCTTGTTTCTGTTTGAAAATCTGCATAAGGCTGCTACCGCTTAGGTTAGACATGATTGCTAAGGTATTTTATAAAATGCAAGTGTATTTTTCAATTATGAATGCAATGTCTATTTTACTCCCAAAATTTCTTTACAGTGTCATTTTAACCCCTCCTGGTGCAAAATAATAATTTTTTTTATTTTTTTAGGTAAATTCTCTTGGTCTAAATTGCATCTTGTGCAAATTTTATTGAGTCCGGTTCAACAGTTTTATCTCACAATTACCTTAACTGGACATTATTTCATAAATTTGATTTCCTATACTTGTATAAGTCATATATAATTAATTAAGTTATTTATAAGTCATATAAAATTAATTTACATAATTCTTTCCAGAAATACAGCTTTAATCTAATTGATGTTAAATCACTTATTTGTTTCAGTTATATCATTTGCCTGTACACTATTTTGCAACTCTGCGATTTTTGATGTATCATTTGAGAAAAGTGGTTGAACATTCAGCTACAAATAAAGTAAGTATAAGATGTTCTATTCTGGTATGTAAATTTTTACATGATATAATCTAGCAAATAAATTTAATCATTGCCTTCTAAATAACGTATGACATTAATAGTCAAAATGAATACTTATATAACAGAAATTTCGAACTGGCCTGCAAAGCCTTTTTTTGTGGCTTGAGAACTAAAATATATTAGTTGTCAATTTTTGTGGACAAATCTATATGAGCTTAAAATACTTTTCTTTCGTTTAAAAAAAACTAATTTCTTCGTTTCTGTCAAATTTAACATACCAATGGTGCAAAAAAATTTATTTCTCAGGTTTTGCATTAGCGTTTGTAAAAAGTACTTAAAGTTGCTTTTTTGGGGATTACGTTTTTAAAAGCTTCTAAAAGTGCTTTTTTCAGCTGGCGTTTTTAAAAAGTTCTTTTTTTTCACGAATAATTTTTTTTCCTTCAGTGATATCTGGTGGATCCTATGCATTTCACGAAAAATAGGGTGTTTGCTACGTAATCATTCACGCGGACTTCATGTCATACCCACGTTATGACTTGCACATGTGCGCACACCAAAACCAGAGTGCTCCAATTCGGATAGAGAATATCAGGTCCTCGTTAAATTTTTTTCTTTTTAATATATTTTAATTTTATTCTTGTTTATTTTATCTTACTTCTGATACTTTTTTGATGTAGGGGGTAAGGGTACTTTTGTTCTGAGTTCAGGGTGAAGTTGAATTCACTCGGTGATGTGGGAAAGTACTGATTGTTTCGATTTACATCCGTTTCTTTTTGGTTTTTTTTTAATGCTAAAACTATTCATAAAAAGTTTTTGTTTTTCAATAATATCATTGATTGAACATGAATTTTTTGAGTGCTTGAAAATTTTTGTAAAGTGCTTGAAAAGTTTTTAAAAAGTGCTTATTTTTGGTTCAAAAATTTGGCTATGCTCCCTGTATTATTATTTGTAGTTCAATGCTCTTGTTTTGTACTACTTGATAAAAATCTGACAGTAATATTTAATGTTCCTTCAAACATAAATGAGTCTTATATAAAATTTTGATAAAGTTGCGTCCCATGGCCTCATGTAAGTTGGAAACCCCTGTTATATAACAAAATAAAGAATTTATTTGATTATATGTATGTCTGCATAGTATGGGTCTAAAATAAGACATTCGACAATAAACTTAAAATAAAATTATGAAGTATGTTTTTAATTATAAATATTTTCAGTTACAATTTATTTATTTATTATTTTTTTTTGTTGATATTTTTGCACTTTGAAGCCCATTGAATTCTAATGAAACATCCTGTAATTTTTTTTTTCTCATCCTAAAATATAGTTTTTCTCATTCAGAGTGAATTTCTCATTTTTTTAGAATGTTTTTGTCTAGTTTTTCTAGTACGTTTTTTTTTTTTTTTTTTTTTTCCAAAAATTTTTAAATTAAAAACATATGCAGTAAACTTCCCCTTTTCATTTAAAACTCGAAAAAAAGACAATTAAAAAAATTTTGATTCCCTCTGCAACTATTTCTATCAGTAAATCAAAATTATTTCATCTATTGAACAAAGCAACGGGGTCAAAGGAGAGAAAGATTATATTAGCATTGAATGTTATCGATGTTATTCATATTGCTATTTATTGTCAGAAATATTGATACTTCTCTATTCATTGCAATATTTTTCAATCCATCTAATTCACATATTTTTTTATATTGATGTGGTTTTTGCCTTAATTTTTTTTTTTTAGTCAGCAATTAGTCCCAAAATATTGCCGAAGTTTACTTTTAGCAGAAGATTGTGCTTCGAACCATTGGTGTAGTGAGCTTTTCTGTGATCAATATTTATACAAAAACAATGATTTTCTTCTTTTTTTTTGTCTAAATATTTCGATACAAACATGTAGTTGCTAATGCACTTATTTAATATATATTCGCTAATACACTTAGGTCACCTTCCCGAAGTGAAATAGTACCAAGCAAGGTAGAACTCAACTGCTTAGTTCTTGATCTCCTTGAACTGTAAATACTGTTGTAGGAAGAGTTTTTTTCTGTCTTCTTCATGGAAGGTGTTTTATTCATGATATTGTTTGTTTTTATTCAGATTGAATAGAGAAGTGTTTTGATCTTTTTGGTAGAAAATTTTTTCAGAGAGTCACAAAGAACAGGTCTTATTATATACCCCACTGATAACTGTGTTTGTTCAATTTAAATATTAAAGAAAGAACACTTGTGTAGAAATTCAAATGTTTAAAAACAAAACTAGTTCTACATTATCTTTATATTTTATAAATGTATAAACTTAAATGTAAATGTTCCCAATGGCAACAGGGTTAATGTGGAGCTATGAAACTAGTGAGTTTGTGTTGGCAAATATAAAGAGTAAGCTGCAAACCAACAGATCAGTGTGTCGTGACTATTAAGGAATACTTAAGAATTTTCCAATAGATAATATTTATATTAATTATAACCCAAACCCGGTCGGATTAGGACTGAAGTAACGTGACTAAGAATCCGGAGAAAATCAGTAAAAATCATTAAAAAAAGGATACAATTTTATTTAGTATGAATTTATCAATTTTAGCAATTATTAACAACTAGGAATATAGAGCATTTAACAGGAGGTATTTAATATGAGGTGAGGTAATGAGGAGGAGGCCTACAAGTCAACGAGAAAGCAATATTAAAAAAATACTCTCACCATACATCTGCGGAGGGGGGGGGGGGTATTCCTTCTGGCCTCTTTTAACAACATCCAGTTAGCTGCACTTTTCCATCCTTCTCCTTTTATTTTCATCTTCCTCGTCTTTAGCTAACCTCGGTCCCCTTTCTATTGGACGGGTTCCTTCTCCAACGAGGGTGCTAGCTTGATCCCCCACCGCAGATTATTGGTCACACAACCTAAAAGAAATAAAGACCGACACGGTCACTATTGCCCTTGCCGCCCGACTACCTGGCGACTGCCCCTGGCTTTGACGGCAAATTCCACCGCCTTTTTCTCACGCTTGCCAGGCCTCCCTCCTTTACAATAAATCTTTTTAAAAGTGACCATGTCACTACCACACAGTGTACATTTGAGAAGTGTACCTTTTAAAAGTATTGTTTTGCACTAAAAATGTGAAAAATTTTAAATAAAGAATTTCTCCATTTCTTTTCTAAGCAATGGGACTCAAAACTGACATTGAAATTTAGGTTTTAAAAGGTTTTCTATTATTTGTTTTGTATTTTAGTACTAATGATTGTAACCTCTGACTCTATTTTTAATTCTTTACTATTCTATTCCTAAATCATTTTTTTTTCATGTTTTTATTAAAAAGTGATTTAGAAAAAAAAAAAATTAATTCCAGTTATAGATTTATGTTAACTATCTGTTCTCTTTATTGCTTATGATTTACGGCTGAAAAATAAAACCTTTTTCATTCTCATTGTAGATGGAAGCCAGAAATTTAGCCATAGTGTTTGGTCCCACATTAGTTCGAGCTACTGATAACAACATGGTTGCTATGGTGACTGATATGCCTCAGCAATGCTACCTCATTGAAACCATGATAACTTATGTAAGTTACATAATAAAAAATTTTAGTTATGTATTTATTGCTGTTCTCCTTCATTAAATCGTAATATTTTCCTCTTGATGGTATAAAATTTAAACAAGCTCCTCATTTGTGCTAAATGTTTTCATCAGTTGCTGGTCTCTTATCAATAATTTTGTTTTTGGGGTAAGGCCATCTACCTCATGTTACTGTGTTAGATTATTTAGAAAAATGAAAGTTTTGAAAAATGATAACATTTTTTAATTTTTTAGGTTGAATGGTTGTTTGAAGATTGTGGTGATATCTTGCCTATTGAAATAAGTACTCAGGATAAAAGAAAAACTCACCCGCCTTCAAATATCCAATCAAGTGCTCTACTTAGTAACATCAACAAAATAGACGGTTGTTATAATTTTTTATTAACTTATAGAAAACTAATATTTTATTGTGTATTAAATTTTAACAAAGTTTCTTGAAAATAATATTTCTAATGCTAGATACATATTATTCGCTTAAATTGTTTTAATTATTTTATTTAAATGTATCAGGGCTCAAACTCATAAGGTGATCTGAGAGCACTTCAATTTAGACTGCCATGCAATAATTATCAGTATTTCCCCAGACCTATAATCTTTGTAAAATGATTATATGCTCCTTTTTATCTGTTTTAGCCTGTGTTTTTATCTCAGACTAGCATATTTCATTATAATGTTGACATTACATCTATGTAGTTTTTTTGTTTAAAATCACCTTCTTAACCTTTTTTAAAAGAAACTGAGAGCAGCATGTATGCAGACCTGTGAAAATGTGTAGGGGCTAGAATTATCTTTTAATTAATGGTGCCGGTGACCGGTGATTAAATTTTTACCTGTTATGCAACTGATACTTAGTAGATGTACTGGTATTGCATAAAGTGTTTTTAAAATGAAGGTAATATTGCCCTTTAAATAATATTTACTTTGACAATATTAATAAAGCACACCCAAAAAGGGACTGGATTAGAGTGAGGTTGTGCCCCCAGGTTTCAATATTTTTTAAGAAACTCTTAAGTTTCTTAAAAATGAAACTAAATTGATTTATGTTATTTTCTAAGAAAATTATCAGATAATTTTCAGCACAGTGTCTTAAAATTTTTCTTTAGAATCATCAAAAATTTTATGTATTTTTAAATGTAAAGTTTGGTAAATAGATAAACAAATTATGTATCTACCCCTTACCCAACTAATATATATCTACACTACTAATATTTGATTTGTAAAACAATATCTTTCATACAATTTGCTGAAACTTCAAACAACATGAAAAGTTAAAAATATATCTAGTTGATGAAAAGTACATTTAACAGAAAATAGCATTCATAATTAAAAATATTCATAACTATTTCAATGACTAAACACATTGTTAAATTTAAATCGCAGTATCAGATATTTCATTAAGAGAAGAGCCATTATCAAAAATTCCGATGGTGCTACAGATTTGGTTAACATTCAAAAATTGAGTTGCATTTCTTTTTGTTTTTTGCACATTAGAAGGAAGACAAAAAAAATTCTTCACAATTATTAAAAGAATTGACTTATTGAACTGAAAGTCATGTTCAGCTTTAAAACAGATTTTTTTTCCTATCTATGGTTGCATTGATTTATTTTTAAGCCCTGTGGAAATGTTAATTAATGATTATTCATTACTCAAATGATTATTTATAAGCCCTACATGCAGTGGACTCTTGTTTACCCACCATATTAAACAGGATGGTTGGAAGCCTTTTGTATTGGGATTTGATTTAAGGATGAAAAAATGTATTTTTTATTACCAAAAATAATAATAGATTAAAAAAATTTCAGTGTAATAAATTATATTTATTCACTGTGCTTATAAAATAAATAATATTTTTATTGCTTACAGAAAACACTGTGGACTCATTACCTCATGAAATGTTCTCATCCATTTACAATGTTGCATCTCGTCACCTGAGACATCGTCATAAAAAGAAAGATCCTGCTAGCTACTCCAAGAAGAGATCTGGCATAATTGCTGACGACACTGACATCATGGCACAGGGTGAAAACGGCACCATTCCAATCATCACCTGTAACAACTTAGAGGTCAAGCCGAATGAAACAGAGAATCTCTCTGATGTCAGTTTTGGCAGCTGCTCTAGTCTTATTTCTGGCTCATCTGTTTCTAAGCAGAGATCATTGTCCAAAGATCTTCAGAATGGCTCTGCTGAGGAAGCTAGTCCTATGTCCAAAGGCGATCTGCCTAGTGAGCCCCAGGCGGAAGAGCACGCCGTCGGACATAAATACAATAAACTCAGTGAAATGGCCCAAGAAAAGATCAGGAACTTTGAGCAGGAGACAAAAGCTCTTCTGAGGAGGGATTTTCAGAAGCCCAGGGCATCTGTAGGTACCCCTCAAGTGGAATGGGAGCAAATTGAAAAAGAATGGCAAAAAGCGAAGCTGGAGCTTGAGCAGGAAGATTTGTTGGATTATTTAGCGGATGATCCATCTTATCTTTCATGCCTTCTCAGCCGAGGGAAAGAGGAGTTTTCGCCAAATGATCCTGGAATGGCGGAACTATGTCCCAGTAAGTCTGTATATTTTGAATTTTCAAACATTAAATTATGCATTTGCTATATTATGCAATTCTTAAGCGTTTCTTGAAATTCAGAAAAATTAATTAATATTAAAATACTTATTTAAAAATTTTTTACAGATAGGTATGAAGATAAATGTTAACATGACACATTACATTTGTGGTATTCTAGACATTTTTTTTTTTTTTGTTCTCTAAGTTTTCTATTTTGATTTTTAAATTTTTCGATTAAATAACATAAAATTCGTCATTAAACAAACATTAAATTATAGAAAATTATATATATTATGGTTTTTCTTACTCTTTTGTCTGTATTATTTTATTTTTGTACATATTATTCTTTATTAAGTTAAAACTATTTCATGTTAGCTGACCAACAAAATATTATGAGTTGTCTAGTTTTGAAATATACAGAGTACTACTTAAATTCTCTAAAATCATTTTTAAAATAAAAAATTATTGATTTTTTGGAATAAAATTTTAGTTTATCAAATCAGGATCATCCTTGGCATTAGATATGTTACATATTCATTGAGGATGGACTGATTACTAAGGCACCTATAGAGTAGAGACATATAATATTTTTGCTCATATTATAAATTTTTCATCACAATAGTAATTTATTTTCTTTTTTGGATTACTACATCTTTTTGGCCTTCTTATTTTTTATTTATTTATTTTTTTGGTTAATTAATGGTTTATAATTGATCAATAAGAAGTTGAGAATCTTTAAAAGGGACGATAGTGGCAAATCAACGTATTTTTATTTTAAGCAAGCAGGTTTAAAAATGTTAGTTATGGAAAAAATATCAATGATTGAATCACAGAATTGCAATGTTGTAACTTGTTTCCTATCAAATGTTTTTTTTTTTTTTTTTTAAATGCAATGAAAACACACCGGTAAATTTAAAATTTTCTGGAATCAATAAGCGTTAGTTAAAATGTGGTTGTTAGTTAAAATGTGGTTTAAAATCGTTGAGGTATAGTCATAAAACACAATGATTATTCCAATCATTGTGAATAAAAAATGAAATAAGCTGTTTTTTAGGCATTTTCCAGTTTATTATTTTCCTGTATTATAACTTTTATTTTTTATATTTCTGTCTGACTCAGTTCAATGAGCATCCCGATTTAACAAGCTAATTGTCTAGGATCCTGTTTTCCCATTATAAAAAAGTTTGACTGTGTCTACAAATTGATAAGACATGAACAATTTTTTAACTATACATCTTAATAACATTTGATCTTGATGTCATTTCTTTTTTCTATTTAATACCGTTTTTTACTTAATGGTTATAGAAAATTTCCATTTCATTTTTTTTTTTTTTTTTTTGTGAAGCAATATTTTATTTTTCTAGCTAAAACTGAATTGCCCCGGAGTTTATCATCTGGTAAAGAGCTTCTGAGTTGCCAAAGTTCCAGAACTTCAACTTTTCTCAAGCCTATTTCTCCCCTCATTCAAAGTGATAAATCAGTACATAAAGCAGAAGTTTCTTTGACTTCTCACCAAAGCGATATTGACAGAACAAAGCTAGAGAAACCCGAGATTCCCATGTCAATTAGTCAGCCTGCTTTAGCTTCTGTGTTTAGTCAGAAAACTGCTGCTTCTTTAGAAGAATACTCATCATCCATGCCAGATGCTGACAAAATTAGGCATAGCTCAAGTAATGCAAACTCAGAACATTCTGAGTCTAAAAAAGAATCTGTCCATCAAATGGATCAGAATTGTCCCCAATCAACGAGCTCTAAGGTGACACACTCATCTAATCCTAGTTGATATTATTTGGGAGACAATTTTGTAAAATATGTATAGTTTATTTATTATACATCAGAGTAGCTCACGCATATGTTGATATTTTATTTTTAAAGTTTTTTGCTTTTACTATATTCTGTGTTAACTATGTAAAAGGAATAGGTAATTTAAGATTTTTGTTACCATAGCTGCAAAAGTTACATTGCCTCATTTGAAGGGGAAAAAAACAGTTTTAAAACAATTTTCTTTTTTTTCCCCCTAGCAGTGCAGATTAAGAAATAATGTATTCAGTAGAAGTGTGAGTAGAAAATAGGTGTTGCCACTAATGAAGCACAAAAATATTGAAAAGTTTTCAGTTAGAGTTTATTAAAGGATATTTTGATGCATGTACGGCCAAATTATTGTCCATTGATACCTTTTTTTTTTTTAAATTTAAATTCCACTTAATACTTTTTATTGTATATTGTTTACACATATACCCAGTAACAGAAACACTCCAGTATAACAGTGGGTGCTACAGATTGTTACAGAATTTGCAGATAATATTTATTTTTCTATTTTGATTTTTGATTGAAAAGCAAACAAAAAACGAATAAAAATTAGTAAGCTACATTGAGAGAACGCCACAAATAACAGAAAGTAAAGATTTATCCCCTCCCCCTTTTTTTTAGCATTGTTTAAAATTCAACTTAGATTTAAAATCTTAAAGTTTCTAATGATTTTATATTTACAAGTTTCGCTATATGTATGTTAGATTAAACTGCATTTTTAGAATAGTTTCTGTCTAATTGTGTTGAGATCATAGTCAAATTTGGATTTCTGAAGAAAGTGCAGCAGAAATTTTCTCCATAAATTCTGCTGTCGAGCATATATATATATATATATTGGAATCTCAATCGATTGTTTCTTATGGAACCATTCTTTTAGAACAATAGATACAGGAAAACGATAAATGTGTGTCTAAGTTAAATAATAATTATTGGCTTGAAAATGTAATAATGAGGTAATGAAATTGAAAATAACTTAATTTTTATTATTAGTATAAAAAATTTTGATTAAAAAAATTTTTAACTTTATTGCAAAAATAACTTATGGTGCAAAAGAATGAACACATTTATTTATTTAAAATATTTGAAAATCTTGGTTTGATTACTTTCTTCTTCTATACACAAATAACTAATTTTTGACAATTTTAAAAGATTGCCATTAATTTTCTGTACACTCGCACGAATACAGAAATTGCTCATTGTTTCATAGCTTTTGCAAAGGTTAGCAATAGTTTGTGATCCATTTTGCTGTCTACACACACGTTTCAACATTTTTATTGACTTATAATTTAACATCAAACGGGAAACAAATTCTTATTTTCTTCATCATTAGCATCAGGAATTACTATTTTTCTTCACAAAATGAAAAAAAAACTTTCGATGTTTTTAAATGTCGGTAAAATTTCTGAACAATAGACATGAGAATTCATTAATTTTCAAACAAATCTAGACAGGTTTTGTTAATATTATGAGAATAGCATTTCTAACAGTTCTGTTAAAACAATACAATACATATAGAAAACGACTCAAGGTTTGACTGTATATAGATATAAATATATAAACACACATATACATTCATACTTACATTGTGCATCTAAACTCATCTGTCAAACAAAAAAGTAGGATAAATGGTACACAGAAATTTGCCCACTCTTTTATTGTAAATCCGAAAAAAGTTCATTTCGTTGAAAATTGTACATCTAAGTAGGGACTGCTAACTTTTACTTGAGGTTATACTTTGATTTCTATCTTGGTTTATTAACTAAATAATTTAAATTTGAGTAATAAGATTCACTAATATTAAAAATAATAATGAAAATATACTAATATCACACTTTCTACTAACATATTAGCAAAGGATTACTAAATAACTCAGCTTTGGTAATAATTTGTCTTGAATAGCCTATTTATTTTACATATTTTGATTTTTTTTTTTTTTTTTTTTTTTTTTTGTGTGAAATAATATATCATAAAAATTTGACTTTGGCCCTCATTATTCATGTTGTATCATATCATTTCCTGTACAATAGTATGCATATAAGCTGCTGGCAGTTTAGTTTATTGCATTTTCGCTTTTTTAGTGATTACATAGAATCATTCAATGCTTATTATAGTTTAAATTAAGAATAAACGTATATTTTAAATCTCATAGAATAAATTACTGGTGAAAATCGTTTTTTTTCCCCCTTTTATATTATCTTTAAAATAAAACTTTAATGAAATTATTAATAATTTAAATTGGTGAAAATTTTAGCTTTTTTATATATCTCAATCTTTGTTGAATTCTGCTCCTAAATCATTTGAAGTAATACTTTTTTATGTGATTTTTTTAAGACAAAAGTCGAACTATATCAAATCGAGAAAAACAGTTCAATTAAATAAATATTCTATTGTTTTATGCCTCTTTGACATAAATTATTGTTTAATTGATCGTAGAAAATATTTAGTTTTGTTGCTCATTTATTATATTTTAGCTACTTCTTTGATATCGATACTTTTAAATTTAGAAATAAATCATTTGTTACTTTAAATATCACCTAATTTGTTATTAATGATACTATAATTTTCAGAAATTATATGAACTGTTTAGAATATTAACTAACAAAAAATGTTTTTTAAACTTTTATTTTCCAGTATAATTTTTTTCTCTCTCAAATCAATATTGATACTTATAGTCTCGGTATTGATTTGGTTACTTTTATTGCATAAAAATATGTAGATTTTCCTACTTATAATTGATTAAAAAAAATTATGTATTTTTAGTTTCAAAGATTAGTTACAGATGCTTTTTTAACGAAATGTGTATGTTTAATAATTGTATTTATTTCATGATTTCCAATTTTATAAAATAACTTACTTCAAATATTCTATGAAAATTGCATCAGTGTTTGAATCTATACAAATTACAATACATTCAGAAATTACCAATATAATTAGCATTAAGGAGTTTTAAGCGATTGTCCTGGATGATCAACTCATTCTATCAAGCTTTGTTAGTTAATTTAAATTTGTAAGTCTATGTTCATTGCGCTCATTATGTTAAATGCTTTTATGACTATATATTTAGACAATTTATAACAAGTCTTGAATATAGAAATCTAAAAATGGTTCTTTTTTTTTAAAAAAAATTATTTTGAAATTCGCTATTCTACACCCCAGTAGCAGAACTAATGTTTTACAGGGGATGACAGAACAGATTTATTTTGGCCTAGCAGACAACATAAGTGTTATGAATCCGTCCCACCCATAGGTTGGGTATTCAGGAAGACTAACTTGCCAACTCCCCCGTTGGAGCCACTGGCCAAACCCTGGAAGCATGCACTCAGCCAGGCAAACCGACTAGGCCAACACTCATGGCACCCAGAAAAATCTACAATAAAAGCTAATTATTGAGGGCAATATGATAAACAGAAATATTAACATCATTCCATCTCTTTGCAGGCAAAATAAACCAAACTTTGAAAAAATCAAACAAAAATAAAAGATTTCTTGTGCATAATTCCTGTGAACAGTTCACATTACATGTTATTACAGGTTATTTATAAACATTTATAAGAGAGGAACACAACAAAAAATTAAAGCCAATTTGTTTCCTTTCTTTACTTTCTGTTTGTTTTTTTTAACTGTAAAAATATTTTATTTCTGATTCAAATTTTAGTTTCTCATGCTTTAGAGTGGATTTTTTTTTAAAAACTTTATTTACTTATATTTCATTTAATTCACCTGATATTGAGTTTGTTTATAATGTTGATTTTTTTCAATAAACTAAAAATAATTTAAATCAAAAATATTTTTAATTTTATTGTACAGAATTTTTTTCTTTTTTTGTTAGATTATACATTTCACACTAATAATGTCTAACTTAATTTATTTTATGTACTTCTTTACCTCTTAAAACTTTCGAATCTTTAATGTGTAACTTTTCAATACAGTTATTTTAATACCCACTCTACTTATAAATTATGTAATTTATTCACGATGTTGAAGATCATACAAAGGATTCTGCTACTGGGTTTTATATCAAAAATATTGAGCAAGACAAACTACTATTGTCTGTAGTAACTGTTTTAATGAGTACTAAAATAAAATATATTAAATCACAACAGTCTAAAATCTTACAAAACTAATGCTATTTTTAAGGTCTGTTGTACTTCTACATATCAATCTATTAGATCTGAGATAAAATTTTAAAAAAAAAATTTAACTCAACAAGTTAATAGATTATAAAACAAAGCTATGTTATTTACTGTAGAAATTCGGATTTAAGAAAAAAATACAAGTAGTACATAGTATATGACTTTAACGACAATTTGTAAAGTAATCAGTATTTCAACAAATGAAGAGCTTGGACTAATATAATGATAAGCCACATTTTCAAATTGTCTGGGAATGCATTTTCGGTGAAAAACAATGATTTTCACTTAAATAATAAGATATGCACTGTAGTGTTATTTACAAGGCATTGGTAAATATGTAAAGTACCTATCTAAAAGCAATGTTAAGGAACATTTTTATCTTAAAATATCACCTTTGGAAAAATGTTGTTGATCTCTATGTTGCCCACAAGCCTTCATATATATATATATATGAAGTTTTGTATGTAAATTTAAGCTGAATTTGATAATTCTGCACTTCGTTGCATTGTTTAAATCTATGCTTCTGAACATTCAGTATTTATGCAAAGGCTTCCAATGAATTTCTATAATTGGTCTTACACTGTAGATGATCAATAAGCACATTATGGAGACAACGCTGTATTCAAAATCGGCAAATTATTTAATGCTATCAGACTTACAATTAACAAGCAACAGGCAAACAAATGCCAAGGTTAAACTTTTATTGCAAGACATCATAAACTAATTTTGGACAATATTATACTTTCTTGGACACAAAATTTCTCTGAAAACAAAAAATAAAATTTTTCTACCAACAGAGCTAAAGACTTTCAAAACCTGACATTTTCCTGACTCTCTTTGCAGCATGAAAACGATCATCTTTTTTACCAGGTTCGAATCCAATAGAATTTTTTTTTCTTCCATTTGGTCAGTTTTGGAGACAAGAAATTTGTAATAAATCCCTTTGGCATCCATATCCAAAATATATCCTTGTTCAAGAATGTGAGCAACAGGACAAAATATCAGTATGCCAGTAGTAGACAAAACAAAAGAATTTATCACAAGTTTAAAACTCAGCGCTAAGGCAAATGGTTGTTACTTTGAATTCTTTAACTATGTGTTTTCGTGATTATTTGGAAAATTTTGATAAGCAGTTAACATTTCTATTTCATAATTCTTGTCACTGTATTAAATATTTTTTATAGTCCGGTTTAACAACAAGACACATCCATGAACTCATTTATTAGACAGAACCTGACACATTTCATTATGTTACTTGTTCTGATTTTTTCTTTATTTTAAAAAGGTTTTTTTTTTTTTTAACTGCAATAAATACTGATTTTTAATTACTAATGATTATAATCAGGGATAGCAGCATTGATTAATAATGTGACAAGATAAATCCCATTCATTTTCATTTCTTATAAGTGGTTTATAAGTTAAATGATAGTGCAAAACTGGTATAACTTTAATGGGCCAGTAGATGACTAGTCTATGTAATTTGGAACTATCTCACCTATTTTCCTATTACAAAAATTAGTATTGTGTATATTTCTACAATTTGGCACAATAATTCTGTCTATAAAAATTTTAGTGTTATAGAAATTTTTTAAAATAAAATAGGGGTTATATACTTGCTCTGAAATGTTACTCACTTCAAGTTAATTGTTAATCTGTTTTCGTTTTGCTTTGCTTTAATTATTAAAAAACTAAACATATAACTTTTAATCTGTTTTAAAATAAATATGTATTTTAAAAAAATGGTTTATCTAATCAATGTAAATAATTTTATCTTTTTGAATTTGAAAGCAAACTAAACAAGTTTTGGTTTTAGTATATTTATTTTCTATGAAATTGTTTTATTCAAAAAGAAAGTGTATACTTGTAATTACTTTTTATTGTGAATCAGATCATTCTCCTTTGATTTTCAGCTATAAATTGTGAAACTAACTGTACAAAAAATATTCATTACTAATTAAACCTATAAATTTTAGTTGAACTAAAATCACATGTTTTGGGAATATAAAGCTATATTAAAATTAAATATGGCTACAATTTTTTTTAAAATCTAAAAGTTCCTATTTTGTGCTCTTTTTCATGATTTGATTTCTGTGATAAAATTCTTAAGTTTTTTAAAATAGCATGATATTTTTCATTTATCTTGTCCCTTTTTCAGGAGATTTTAATACTTATAAATTAGTTTTTAATATTTTTGAAATATTAAAAAATCTATTACAGTTTCTACTTGTTTGGTAACATTTAAATGACCACCACTTCATATTTATATAAATATACACTGTCAAGCATGAATAATAAAATGTGGAAGAAAAAAAGATTTCTCTGCTTAGATTTGATTATAAAATAACATGATTTTTAAAATTTGGCATAAAATAGAACGAATGTCTCAAAAATATTTTCCCTAAGTCAATCATAAAAGCACAGACAGATCTTATGGAAACTTTTTTTTTGTTAGGCTTAATTGCTAGACGCTAATATTGAAAACTTGAACTTTTTCAACTCAGTTTTCCATTAAAATCTCTTATTTTTAAAATCTGTGTACAAAATTTCTAAAAAAAAATACTGATCTATCTTATAAAATTTTGAGCACTTCTTCTGTATAAAATTGACTAAATATGAAATGATTTCTTTAATTGCAACCTATTTAATAATATAATATGTGGTCTACATTTTACCGATAATCTTATTGGTATCTTTGTCAAAATTCTTCCCCCCCCCCTTAAATCCATCCTTCACTATCTGGTCAACTGGGTGCGTAGCGTTTTTAAAGTCCTTAAAGGTGCTTATTTTTGATTTACGTTTTTTAAAAACTTATTTTTGAGTTAGCTTTTTTTTTTATTCGTGGTTTGTAAAAAGTGCTTAACTCTATCTATCTTATCTATATTCTATCTTTTAAAAAGAGATTTTTTCTTTGCCGTGTGGATTGTTGTTTTAAATTACAAAAAAGCATGATTTTCACAAATTTCTCTGTAATATTTATCAGAAACTAGTTATTTTATCGTGATTATGTAAAGTTTTTGAAAATGTTTTTGAATTATATTGATTTTATGTTTATAAATTAAGAATTTTAAACGATAGAAAAAAAATAATTTTTATAACTACACAAATCCTAATTATGATTTTTTTTTAATTGGAAAGTGATTAAAAATATTTTTTGAGTGCTTAAAAAGCACTTAAAAGGTCCTTATTTTTGTTGAAAAATCTGCCTACGCACCCTGGTCAATTTTATCTATAAAAAGAGTCCATTAGTTCTAAAGAAATGTGTATATTATACTATAGAATCTCCAAAAATTACTTCTCCATGGCTAAATTAATTCCAAAAAAAAAAAACTTGCTCAAATGTTGTTTTTTGTGCTTGAATAATAAAATTATTGATCCTATAAATATTAAGAATTCTGTGATAGATAGAAAAGAATTATGACCAGAAATATCTCGTCACAGAATATATTATCTTGTAATATGTGACCAGAGAAAAATCTGGAAAAATTTATGATTCTCGATATGATACTTGAAAGTGTATGTTACAAAAGCTTCAATGTTACTTTACAAGACTGTATTTTTATTAGTTATCTATTTGTATATTATTCGGTATTATAATTACTTCTAATTATTTCAACATTTTTCTGGGATAAGCATAACTGGATGCATTTAGTAATAGATAAGCAGCTTTATGAAAACAAATTACCTAAATAAAGAAGTTTTAAAATTCTTACATCATTTTAAACATTTATACTGATCGAATTCAAAGTTTTTACTTAAAAATATTTGTACGGCCAAAATTTTACTACCAATTTGGTATTAGGCAAAAAAAAACCAACTTGTTTCTTCTAAAATGCTGTGATAAAAAATGTTTCGAGATATGAATCGACAAAGTAATCTGCTTTATGAATTATTTGTTATCTTGTTTAGAAAATTTATAATTTTGCGCACTTTAGCTGGTAGAAAGCGACCACTTTTATTTAAATTTATTTCTTATATTTTTAGTCTTTTGTTGTAGTTTATGTGATGAGAGAGATTCCATGTCAACTTTTTATGTATAGATGAGTTTGTTTTAAATTGGTATATGTTATAGAAAAATTGAAATTATTAAAAATATTGTATACTACAGTTGTAATTTGGTGTTTCTTCTTTAAGCTTTCAAATACATTTAAATTTAAGGTAATACATTTTGGCATACTATTATTCATACGGCCACTTTTGGGAATGTCTGGATCTTCACGGATAGTCGTAGCTGTATTCAGCACCTGAGCAATTGGGAGAGAGTAACGGACCGGGCTGGTGTCTCTATACTTCGTTTATTAAATGCCCTCTCAGCCTTCCATGACATCCATATTCAGTGGATACCCTCACACGTGGGTCTTTTTGGCAACGGACGTGCTGATCAGTTGGCAAAAGAGGGTACTTCCCTCCCAGCCTCTCCAAACACGGCCCTCACTTACTCTGAATTATTTTCTATCCGCAAATCTAAAGTTAATATAGCTTGGCTTGTTCCCCCGGATCACAATTGGTACCCCCGCAAGCGTCCTGGAGGTTCAGGGTATACGTGTCGATAAAACCGCTACCTGTAGATTTGTTAGTGGGCATACTAAGAGCCTCACTTTCAGTGGGCAAATTAAACTTTTTCCTACTTGTAAAAAGTGCAACTCCAGCAAGGCTAGTCCTCAACATCTACTTGATTGCCTGTATTTCACCATGGAGGAGGTTCTTGAGAGACCTCTTCTTTTCCTCGATTTTTTGAAGACTCTTGGATCTGGTATAGCTCCGCTATCCCAGCTGGAATCGGAAACAACAACATTATTGATACTTAACCAATTGTGGGAATATGTACCTAATATAGATGCATGGGTAATAAACTTTTCACTGTCCCAAGAAGCAGATAACAAGAGCCATTGCTAGACTTTTTACATCTGCTCTAAAAGTCTTATGGCAAGACAGTGTTTAAACCCCCCACCCAAAAAAAAATTCGATAATTGAAAAAATAATAAAGTGGTAGCAAATTATGGATAATGTATAAGACCACATGGATAAGAATAGTTTCTTGTTCTACACTTTGCTTTTAAAAAATCATATTGAAGAGAATACCAAACTTAATTTATATATTACCTCATTACAATTAATTTGCCACCATTTTATTTTAATTTTTCATGACTCCTAAAATTATTGTATAAACCACTTGACTTTATTCCACACAGTCAATCATATGTATTGTATAATGATTTTTTTAATTATAACAGGACAAAATTTATTAAATGGCATAATTTTGATCGACTCCATTATAAATTTAATTTACTTTGCATTGTTTCATGCCTCATTTTTATCGTTAAACACATTCAAGAGATTTGATGCACTAAATTATTATAATGAGTAGGGTTATAACATCATTTTTATAGAAGCTTTATTTTTTGATTATTATGTTATGCTTGACGTGAATTATTCATGGGAAATTTTATAACCAACACTACAATTTGTTTACGAAAGAGTTTAGAGGGAGAAGAAGCAAAATAAAAGGATGGCTCTTTTTTTTTTTCTTCCCTAAAATTCATTTTTTTAGCATACATATAAAGTAAATCAGATTTTTAGTTATTCAAATTGAATACCAATAACAAAGGATTTCAATGAAACATCAACTTTAGAAGCCTTGGGTTGATTACCAACAGCTGTATATTTATAAAAGTTTAGCAAATCTCTTTGGCCCAGAAATTTGAATTAATGATTTTTCTTATTTTTTCAATTATTTTAATGAGATAAAAAATGTTTATTATCATATCTTAATTATTGGAGTATCTGAAAAAAATTGATCAATTAAAACCTAATACATAAGTGTTTTACTTTGATTACTGAAAAAAAATTGTAAGATTTTTTTTTCTTTGAAACTTACACCTAAGAGCGAATACTGAATTTTTTTCTTTTTTGAAATGCAATTTTCTATTTTATTTTCAAATTTTAGATTATAGTTTAAGTCTTTCCTGTTTCTCTGGAAATTGAATCGGGGTAGGCTTGTCGAGTGCATTATTATTTATATTTTCAGAAACTGCAGTACCTTTTAATTCTGCTGATATTTATGTTTCTTGTAACTTACTCTAGGGCTTTGAATTCAAACTTAAATTTCATTATTGTTTTTTATTTTAAGTTTGTAGGTAGGTACTTTATTTCTTTCGCACTAGAGTGGCACAATGGGCTATTGGCGACTGTCTGAGAAACATCCCTGAGGATAATCCGAAGACATGTCATCGCAATTTTAATCCTCTGCAGAGAGGATGGTAGCCCGACGACCTGCGCGCGAAGTCGAGCTCTTTACGATAGAACAGTTTAACGAGGAAAATACCACGCACCCTCGTTTCTACGTGCTTATTGACCTCAGACAGTGATGCTTGACTTCAGTGTTCTTCTGGGAACCGTGTCTTTACGATCAGTCCACTGCGGGACCATTTTTTAAAATTATCAATAAAATATGCGTATGGCCTAAGAATTAGAAAATTACTCTTTAAAAAAAATTTTTTTTTTATCGTTTTAGACGAATGCCTCTGCACACAAAGTACCTGAAGAAATGAAAGATAATTAAATAAATTTTAAACACGAAAATAATGAAATTTTCGTAACATTAAATTTAAAATACAATTATGTTATTTACGAGCAAATATCAGACTAGCAATCTTCAGTTTTATTTTACATGATAAACTTGAATATAGTTCTCAAAAATCATAACTGGGTAAACTCGGAACTCATTAAAACTTCTATTATATGGTAGCGACATCTAGCTGTGTGGACCTCGTAACCAGCCGAAGTCGTTATGATTTTATAACCAAGCAAAAATAAACTATTAATAACGGTTTATTTAATGATGATATTTTAGTAAGCTAAAATAGGCAACCGGAAACGTTGTAACAACTCTAGAAAAGAATGGCATTTAAAATGATTTAATCAATATTTTTATTATGAACTGTTGATTAATACGTCCTCATAATAACATTTTAAATCGTTGTGGCGCATAATTTTAAGAATTTTTCAATTTGTTTTTTTTCGTTGAAGAGGAGTTTTATTTGTGTAGTATGGAGGCAAAATCTTCTAACAAATGTAAATTAAAAAAACGCTATTTGTCTCTACACGGAGAGAAATCTTTTTCATGCAGTTTGTGCAATAAAATTTTCAGACAAAAAAGATATTTAGACCAACATTGTCTTATTCATGCTGAAAAATCTTACTCGTGTAGTGTTTGTGGCAAATCTTTTAATCAAAAAAGATATTTAGATCAACACAATCTTGTTCATACCGGGAAAAAATTTTACTCATGCAGTGTATGCGATAAAACATTCACACAGAGCACTAATTTGAGGAAACACTTTCGTCTCCATACTGGTGAAAAACCTTATTCATGCAGTGTATGTGATAAAACGTTCACACAGAAAGCTCATTTAAATATTCACCACCTTGTTCATACTGGAGAAAAACCTTATTCATGCAATTTATGTGATAAAACATTCACACAAAAAACTAGTTCAAATCAACACTGTCGAGCTCATGCAATAGAGAAATCTTTTTCATGTGGTGTATGTTACAAATCTTTCACACATGAGCTTAGTTTGAAACAACATGCATTGCTTCATACCCAAGAAAAACTTTTTTTATGCGATATTTGTGATAAAAAATTCTTCCAAAAAGTTCATTTAAATGAACACTCCCGTATTCATAGTGGAGAAAAGCCATATTCTTGCAGTATATGTGATAAAGCATTCCCAAGGAAGCATCATTTAGTTAACCACTCTCGTATTCATACTGGAGAAAAACCCTTTTCGTGTAGTGTGTGTAATAAAACATTTTCACGGAAAACTCATTTAAATAGTCACTACCTAGTTCATACAGGAGAAAAACCTTATTTATGTGCTCTGTGTGATAAAACTTTTTCACAGAAATCTCATTTAAATAAGCATTCTCGAATTCATGCTCCAAAAAAACCTTATTTTATCCATTGTGTGTTAGATAAATCGTATGCATATTTAAGTGCATATGAGTAATTATTACATAACTGGAACAAAGCAATGCATTGATTAAACTGTGATTTTATAGAATGATTAAACTTTCACACTGATAACTCAAATAAACATTGAAACCTCTATAACTAAAATTGTCTGAAGTATTATGTATATATGTTATTGTAGTTTAAATTCTATTATTTTTAAACTGTTATCTATGGCTTCCCAACCAAATCTTGCTTCTTCTGCTAGTGATGTGGATTTTGGTGTAACTGAGGTAAATTTTCAAACTAATTCTGTTAATCATTCACCAAGTAAAGGATTAGTAATTGAAATGCCTCTCATTGACAAGCTTTTTCTTTGTTCAGGTATAAACCAACAGGTTTGCTGATGTTTTTTTTTTTTTTTTAAGCATTTTTTTTGCTTTTTTTAGCACTTATATCGCTCGAGATTCTTCTCAATTACTGTAGCAGAATTTCCGCAGCACAATCTTTATAAATCCTAATTCATCTAATCCCCAATGCAGTCAAACAAAAATTATTGTAAAAATTCAGTTTCTTTTAACATATGGGTATTAAAGTTTGCAAAGGTATTTAGAAATTATGCTTAAAAACTTTGTCTCCTAAACTTACTTTGAATGACAGTGGTACTAAAAAAAAAGTGGAATAAATCCTTGTACAGTATTAGTTTGTAATCGACTAAATGGAAATGTCATGCTGAAATATGCATAACATATTTCCCAACTTTTAAAAACTAAATTATTATCTTATTTTTAATCCTTTTCTCAGTAAATAATATATATATATATAATCTCTTGATACCACAACCTTAAATTGAGTGCATAATAAAATTTATTTTTCAAAATTCTCTCTACACCTGCTTTTTAACACATTAATATAGAATTCAAAAGCCGTTGTATGGTTGCTAAATGTTATGAATTCATTAAAATTACTTATTTCTCCCACTTTATTTTCTGCCAACAAATTTGAATTCATATAACTAAGAGAAAAAGTCTTGGCATGGATGCCTTGGAAAAAGTAATGCATGAATTTCTTAAAATTCCTTGACGAAAACTATTTTAACATATACAGGACACTTGCATTTTTGATTTTTTAGTGGATGAAGGTGTTCAGTGAGGCTTAGCCTTGCAGTCACATCCTTCAGGCATTTTCTAAATTTATTATTCAATAAATGGGTATTTATATTAAAAATTAAGATTAATCTTTACTTCATCCACATTTTCAAAAGTTTAGAAATAATATCTTGCATTTAGAAGAATGTTTTTTACCTGTGCAGACTCTTTTAAATGATGCTCTTTATAAGTAAAATTAAATCCTACTTATTGAGAAGAAAATAACTCATTTTTGACATTAAACAGAAATATATGTGTGTTAAATAATTTATTTTTTCATATTACAATTGAAAATGAGAGGATTTTTTAGCTGAATAACAAAGCAACATGCAGTGTATAGAAGCAAAAATTTAATTTAGAGTTAAAAAATTTATATATGTGTTAAAAAAATTCCTTTTTTTTTCCCTTCATATTTTAATTAAAAATGTGAGGGGATTTTCAGGCTGAATGGCAAGGTAACATGATATGTAGCAAAGCAAATGTTTAATTTAGACTAGTAATGAAATCTATGTTTGTGTTAAAAAATTAATTTCTTTTCATATTACAATTGTAAATGTGAGGTTTTTTTTAGGCTTAATGGACAAGCATCGTGAAAGTTAGTAAAGTCGACGTTTAACTTAGATTAATCAGAAAATCTATGTCTTAAAAAAATTCTTTTTTTTTTAATATTGCAATTGAAAATGTGAAGGGAACTTTAGGCTGAATGACTAAGCATCATGAAAGGGAGTGAAGTAGACGTTTAATTTAGACTAATCAAAAAATCTATATATGTGTTTAAAAAAATTCTTTTTTTTCCTTAATATTACAATTGAAAATATGTGAGGAGTTTTAAGCTGGATGGCAAGGCAGCAAACAACAACAAAGCACACATTTAATTTTGTCTGTGTGTCAAGATCTACGCATTTTCAAGAACAAGAGATCATAATATTCACATTTAATTTTACGTATATAATCAACAGGAGTGGTGCAATAAGGGACGGTAGCATGCAAGTCAGGTTGAGATGTTCAATTCGCATGAGAGCGTAATCATGTCGGTTATTATACAATAGTATTTATAACTGAACATGAAGTGGCATTTTAAATATTTGAATTTCTTTTTAAGGTTCATAACAATAAGAAAGCCTTTAATACGTTGACATTGGATTATGCCTTACCTTTGTTTGCAGTCTGCAAGCTTCGTATTGGAAAAATTTATCAATTCCTACACTTATTTAAATCGTTTGCGTCTTAGCACTTGCACTCTAAGCGATTTAATTTGCAGGCAAAAAAGAGGATTCTTAAAATTACCTTTCAACTATTTAGTGCCTAAATGCTCTTTGAACCTTTTTTCAATCCATAAACCCTCACTCAGTTGCTTTATTCATTAAAATGTGCGTTATTTAAAAGCTTGGCAAACTTAATGTTGTATAGTTAAATGAGACTAAGGTATTTTTCTCCAAATTGAAATTATTTTTTTTTCCCCACGGAAAAATGTTACATTGCACATTCTACACTGGTGGACAAAATTAAGATACGGAAAGCATTTTCGCACATTTCACACAGCTTCAATGGGCTAATGTTCTCTTCACCGACGAGTCCAGATTCAGTCTACAACCTGATTCTGGACGGTTATTGATATGGAGGGAACCTGGAACCCGATACAATCCCAGCAACATTATCGAAAGGGACCATTATGCTGTAGGAGGACTCGTGGTTTGGGCAGGAATCATGCGAGATACACCACTCCATGTGTTTGACAATGGTTCTGTGAATACCCAGAGGTACAGGCAGGAGGTCCTAGAGCCCTATGTGCGTCTTTTCAGGGGCGATGTTGCCCCCCCCTCCCGAGTTCATTTTTATGGACGACAATGCGCGACCACATAGGGCTCTCATGGTTGATGAGTATCTGGAAAGCGAGGATATTCAACGAATGGATTGACCCACCAAATCCCCTGACCTGAATTCTATTGAACATTATTGGGATGCTCTTGGGAGAGCTATTGCGATGCGCCAACCTTCCCCCCCCCAGAACCATTCTGGAGTTAAAAATTGCTCTGGTGAAAGAATGGGAGGGTCTTCCACAAGTCCTCCTAACTCCCTTATTAACAGCATGCATACTCGTTGTGCATACTATCTGTCTGTCAGGGGTGACCATACTAGAGGCAACACACACTGTACAAGCCTCACTTTTATTCTCATCTTTTATCCTTAAGTTCAGACTACATTGGATTTATTAGCAATAGGTTTTGCCAGTGAATGGCACTTTCATATTTGTTTTGCATACTTTATTATCATGGAATAAGCTATATCCATACCAAATTTCATTTATTTATATTCAGTATTTTTTGATATATTTGGGAAAATTTTTTCCATCTTTTAATTTTGTACACCAGTATATTACAAAGTGCTGGATACTTATCCAAATAGCCTGGCACCAAAGGTGTCTCTAAAACCTGTATACGATTAACCGGAACTTTACTGATCATGTTGCTAATTTTTACTAGAAATATACTTTTTTATTAAAAAAATTACTAGAGTAAGGCTAACTTTAAGTATGAAAGCAATTGTACTAGATAAAGCCATTAAGTCAATTGCAATTTAGCCATTTAAACAACTCACCATCTCTGTTTTTAAGCTGCGATTATATTTCAGCTGTTTCTAGAAATACTGGTTTATAAAGAGGTAAGCAATAACTCAATCAGAAATTGTTTAAGCAGTACGATGTATAAGTTTTGTTAATAAATAACTTATAAACCTGTAAGCTTATAAATTGTTATTTGATTTTAAAGAAAAAGTGGAAATAATCTAACTGTGTAGACTTGTTTTTTGATAAATGGGGAGAAGTTCAGTTAAAAAAAATAATAATATAGAAGATTTGATAATTTTTGATCAAGAATTATCTTTGATAATTTTAGATTGTGCTTTCCTTCTGCACAGTGTGTTGATTTGCGTTCCGGTGAAAAAAATTTTAAATTTATATATTTTAAAAAGTTTTTGATACTGATATATAGCACTTTTTGTGCTAAAAATAATTGTTCTACGTCCAACACCAACAATTTGAAGTTTGTTTATAATTAGAAGCTGACAAATTGCAAAGGCTAATTTTTTCTACTGGAATGACTTGAACCTGATAGAACGCCACAAACAATATTTCATCAATGAATAAATCAAATCTGCGTTTTGTTCTTTTATTTCTTTAATTTACATTTTAAAATGTCAGCAAATGAAGTAGAGCGATTTCTTGATTTCTTTTATTGGAAAAATTTTCTGAATTTTATTTTATTATTTAATGTATGAAAAAAGATGGATGTTGTTCAGTTTAAACCTAGTCACTAAACGTAAATTGTTAATGAAACTCCTGTGACTATACTAATGTACAGTCATTTTGTGTAAAACTACTCATTATTTGACTCAATAATCGCAAGAAGCGTGTTTTTTTTTTTAAACATAACTTTTCAGACAGTGTAGGCACATAGTTCAATGTTTTATAGAATGAGATATATATATTTTTTAAAATATAGAATTTTTTATTATACTTAGTTTATTTGATTTATCAATAATTAAATTTTTTTCCAACTGAATTCTATTAACAAAAAAGTGGATATTTTTTTAATCGGATTTTTTTCCAAAATTGAATACTACCAAAAATTCATTCGATAGCAAATTGAATTTTTTGAATGTTCTAAAGTTTATTAGATTATTGTCCATTGGACAATTACAGTCAATTTTTTTAAAAATGTTTAATGCATTCAGAATCCTTCAAAACTCCCAGAAAACAGTTTATTACTTTCCTAAGAAGGCTATTTATTTAGTTATTTTTAATCAAAAAACGCTTATCATAACATAAAATCGGATTTTGTGGAGATATTGCTCGAGCGTTTTTACAAATACAAGTTTCGGAATTCGATAGAAATTATTTATGTTTTGTCTATTATAAGGATTGCGATAAAACTCAACCCCCTACGTTTCATTTTAATAGACACTGTTTTGGAGTCACCTGTTCACCTTTTGTTTTGGCAGCAACTATCAAAAACTCATATTAAAGCTTATAAAAATGCGCATCCTCTTGCATATGAAATGCTGAATAATTTCCTTTATGTTGATGACCTCTTTTATGGAAGTTCTTCTGTAGAAGAAGCCTTTCAGTTATCAACAGAAGCTGTTTCTATTTTAAAGGATGCAAATATGACACAACTCGAAAGAACTTAAAAATTTATGGAAAAACTCTAATTCCAAAATAGAAATTAATGAAGATTCTGATTCTCATTTAAAAGTTTTAGGACTTAAATGGAATAATGAAAGTGATATTCTCGAACTTGATTCAAGGTCTTTATTGTCAAATTTAAATGCACTAAACGGAATGTTCTTCATATTGCTGCTAAAATATTTGATCCATCTGGATTTATTTCCCCCATTTTGATTCGTGTTAAATGCATTTTACAAGAATTATTGCAACTTGGAATTGATTGGGGCGATGAGTTTAGTGGTGAATTAAAAAACAAATGGATAATATGGTGCAATGAAATTAATGAACTTCAGAACTTGAATATTCCTGGATATTATTTTCCCGATTTAAATTTAGTAGACAAAGACATGCAACTGCACGTGTTTTCCGATGCTTCGCTAAAGTCTTTTGGAGCTGTAGCATACTTCAGGTACAAAACATCTGGAAGTACTTTTAGTGCTAGTTTCGTAATTTCTAAGTCCAGAGTAGCACCCCTTAAGAAATTAACTCTACCCAGATGGGAGCTATCATAGCCGCAAGAATGGTGAAACATCTCAAGGAACTATTTAAAAATCTCGATAAAATATCGTTGTGGTCTGACTCTACGATTGTGCTGCACTGGATTAAAGACTCAGCGTCCAAATGGAAGCAATTCGTGCCTAATAGGGTTACAGAAATCCAAGCAATCACAGATCCTAGTGTTTGGAAACATTGCACAGGCAAGGATAACCCAGCAGATCTCTTAACCAGGGGAATTTCTTGCAAGGACCTGATCTCTTCAAGAAAATGGTTCCATGGCCCCGAATGGTTAAGTAACTCAGAAGACACATGGTCATGTACTCAAAAGTTTGAAATTGAAGCTGACATTGAAGAGGTGGAATCCGAATACACACCGAAAGTTTTGGTTTCCTCAACAGTTGTTTGTGCCAACTTAATAGATCCTTATAGATATAGTAGTTTAAGAAAACTATTAAGAGTAACTGCTTGGGTACTCCTTCGTCCTCCCGTTAAAAACAAAACTTTGACCGAAGGGTTTCCTTACTTCCGATGAACTTAACAGAGCGGAACAATTTTGGATAAAATTTGTTCAAAATGAAACGTTCCACGAAGATATAAATAACTTGATTGCAAAGAAACCTCTTTCCAAAGACTCAAAACTGCTTTGCTTAAATCCATTTCTTGATCAAGAAGGTGTCTTACGTGTCACTGGACGCTTAGGCAAGACTGATTTAACAATGAATGAAAAACATCCTGTGATACTTCTAGCTAAATCCAAATTAACAGAGCTGTTAATTTGGGATTCCCATGAAAGAGTCTTCCATTCTAGTGTCTCTCACACATTAGTGAAGGCTAGACAAACAGTAAAATCACTACTCAGGAAATGTGTAATCTGTAGAAGATTCAATTCTTCTGCTGGAGACAAAGTTGTAGCACCGCTGCCAGCTGAACGAGTGGAACAATCTTCTCCATTTGGAGTGGACTTTGCTGGTCCTCTCTTTGTTAAAAACAATGAAAGTAAACAATACATCCTATTGATTTAATTGTGCAGTGACAAGAAGTGTTCATCTTGAGCTAGTGGGAAATTTATCAACAGATACTTTTCTCCTAGCCTTTCGTCGTTTCATTGCTCGACGTGATTTACCATCGATAGTGTTTTCTGATAATGCGCGTACCTTCAAACGTGCTGAATTGGAAATAAAATTGATGTGGTCAATTTTGAATGATACAAAGATAAAAGAATTTTGTGCCTATAATTGTATTAAATGGAAATACATCGTTGAGAGAGCTGCCTGGAGGGGCGGTTTTTACGAACGCATGGTTAGATCTGTAAAAGTTGCTCTTCGAAAAACCCTTGGTAAATTCTCCCTGACTATTGAACAATTGCTAAACTGTTCTTTTCGAAATTGAGGCAATGATAAACTCTCGCCCAATAACGTATGTTGGAAGTGATGCAGAAGAGCCAAATGCCTTAACACCGGCTCACTTTCTTTTAGGTAAAAGAATAACACCTTTACCCCCGGTAAGACTTCACCTCGATTCAAACCTCTATTCTAGAAAAAACCTAATTAGATCTTACAATTATAGAGAAAAATTAATGAGACATTTTTGGTCTCGTTGGAAAAATGAATATCTTCTAAATTTAAGATTGATTAATTCAAATTTAGTTAAGGGTAATATCCCTCAATTTAAGATTAATGATATTGTTCTAATTAAGGAAGATCATTTACCTAGAAATTTTTGGAAATTAGGTAGAATAATTGAATTGTTTCCTGGAAGAGATGGTAAGGTGAGGGCTTGCAAGGTAAAAACTGAATCTTCAGTTATTAAACGCCCTGTACAATTATTGTATAATTTAGAAATTGCTAATAAATAATAATAATAATAATAATTATATTAATAAAAACCTATAATTGCATTTTTTAATTCTCTGTAATATTTAGTCAATGCAAATATTTTAACTAATAATTTCTTGATATAGTGATATAGAAACAATAATTTTCTTGATAACTTACATTGAAATTTACTGGTTATATTTCTGAACTGAATATGCTGTGAAATTTAGATATTTGATTACTTTATTATTCTTATATATATTCTTATTCTCGTATTTGTATACGAAAAAAGTGTTTTTAAGTGTTTAATTATCTTGAATGTTCAATATTTTTCTACAGAATTATCGTGTGGAAATTTATTACCTAAAATTTTTTATAATAGTTTTATGTTCAATTAGAGCATATAATTTAGATTTGTTTGTGTATTTTTTTTAAGATCTAAAATTTGAATGTTGATGTTACAAACTTTTGAATATTACTAGTCTGAATTGAATAATTGTGTGAGTATAATGAATAATTTGCTTCATTAATTAGAGTTAGGATTTTCTAAATTTAATAGAATTTATTTGAAATTTTGTAATTGAAAATTATCTTTAATCGAACTTTATTTAATGGTATATTGTATTTTTAACAATTTGATGAACCCCCCATGGTTCATGTGGGGGGGGGGGGGCTGTGTGTTACAAATTAATTCATTTCGGCGGAGCCAATCCGTCGCCAATCAAAAATATTGTTAGTCAGTTGTTCTCGATACACTCAAAACGGAAGGAGCACATCTCAAAAGCTCCTGTTTTTATTGCTCATGAATATTACTTTTGTTTTCAATTATTTCAGTTTAATTCTAATTGTTGTGTTATCTTTTCATTATTATGTTTTGTTAATAAATATAAAAAGCACATATTGACTGTTACTTGATACTAACCAGGGCACATAATGGTAAATTAAATATTGATGGTAAATAAATTAAATATATGAATGGTAATTGGTAAATAAATTAAATATATGAAAATTAAATATATCGAAAGTAGTCACAACTTCAAACTTTCGGGTTCTAGCTTAAAAATAACTAAACTTGGTTTTAATTTTTTTTTGGTTAGATATAAAAATATTTTTTTTTTGTTAGCTGACAGGTATCTACTATCGATTAACGTTTTTTTTTAGCTAACTTTCAAACTTCGGTAGAGGTGATTTTTTTTATATAAGGGAAATCTGAAAAAGAACTTGTATTATATTACTTTTTTCAGAGGACGTAAGGATAACAAAGTTTCAAATTTGTTGATTAAAAATAGTTAATTAAAAAAAAACTACATTTTTTTAGATTGTGGGCGAATAAAAATAATAAAATTGTTGACGATAGTACCAGTAGCAAAATTAGAATCTGGAGAGGCCCTACATTCAATGGAAATTAGATATTTATATTATGTAATGAAATATCTAGGAAGTATTTTATATCCAGGGGGCTCCAGAGCATTGCCCCTTGTCAAATTTGAGGTCACAGTTAAAACATGTTGCATGCAATTTTCTTGGAGAAGCCAAAAAAAGTTATTTTGAGTACCATTTCTTGAAGTTATTTTAAGCATACTTTTTTTGAGGGGGAGGGGGAGGAATAGTGCTAGTTATTAGGCTAAAGTTTATTAACAAAATTGGAACTTAGGAATTCTAGATAAAAATGCTACTAAATCCTTTTGTGGGCTAACAATTGGAAACACAAATATAACTTTTATGTTTTAATTCACAATAAGCTAAATTGTTTTTTATTGGGGGAGGAAGGGGGGGGGCGATAAATTAACAAAACGTAATTGTGCCTGTAGGTTACCCTAATCTTAAAAAGTCTGGCATGTTTTTTCAGTAAATAAAAAATTTCGAGTCCTATCGTAAAATGTAACTAATTGTTAAAAAAAAAATAAAGAAGTTACAGCCAAAACAAGGTACAAGGGCTCCACTTTTTAGTGAATTAATGCGTAATGGCAAAATTTGAACTTTAGTGTTCTAGATCAAAAATTTTTGCATCTTTAGAGGATAGAGCACTCGCTTTCTAATGCTGTGAATCTGGTTCGAATCCCAGCGAGGACTGGTCGATATCAATTCCGCACCCGGCTTGCACCAACCACAGTGCCGACGTGAAATATCCTCAGTGGTAGACGGATCATGGGTTAGAGTCCCCTTGCTGTCAGACTAACCGTGGGGGGTTCTCGTGGTCTTCCTCTCCATGTAACGCAAATGTGGGTTAGTTCCATCCAAAAAGCCCTCCACGAAGGCAAATTTCTCCCAATACTTGATCCAGGAGTTTCCTTGTCTTTTGGATTGGGTTCAAATTACAAGGCTACGGAGTTGAACTTTAGTAGTTGTAAATCTTGAATTGGGTCGGCTGTTCAACGACGGATATAAAAAAAAATTTAAAAATAAAAAAAAAAAAAAAAAAACTTGTGTTGAACAAAAATTTATTAAGGTGCCGGGGAAGCAAAGCATTTTGTAGGCTGAAGCTTATTTACTATGAACAAAGAATTTTCTATGAAATTTAAATTCTCTAACAATATTCGCGAAATGGGGATCGGGATAATTATTTTATAAGTAAAAGATTATTAAACTGCAGTTTAATAATCTTTTACCTATAAAATGCGCTTACTTTAAATGGACAAAATTTAAATTTAGAGATATATTGAAACTTTGCTAAGCTTGTTTTCATAACATTCTTAGGGGAAAAACTGCTAAAATTTCCGATTTGCGTAGGTTTATCTTAACCAATTACCATTTATAGACAATATTCGAACTTTCGGGTGGGAGGTTAAACATGTTTTATGTCGCGGGGATTTTCATACGAGTAAATATCTTTTAATCTATAGAGCAATGTTGCGAAATAGAGATAATCAATTTTATCTGAAAAATTTATAGGAACATCTTTATAAAGAAATTTCTTTAAGAGATCACGATTATGTATTATATTTGCTAATTGTTCGAAAAAAAAAGACTTTAATATTTGGAGTTCTTATCTTCGGTGGTGCGATAGTCCAAGGTGGGCATTGGACTTCTTTAAATTTTTCAAGCCTATTCTCTAGCATATATGTAAGGTTGTAGCACAGAAATATATTTTGATCATAGTTATAGCTTTCTTACATGGGTGTAACACTCAGCACTTTTGGTAGAGTTACGATTATTTACTATCGGTTTAAGGCGAAATTGTTTTGTTTTAGAAAATAGACTAAAACTCAATTTAAAAAACATAGCACAAAAACATGTTAACTAACATTCCGCAGCAAAATTTTTGGGTTTCTAACTGAAAAAATTAACTGGAAACGTATTTTGGCCACGAATTTAATTTCGAAATCTTGTTTTTGCCAACATTGTTTTTTTCTTGAGAGCAAAAAAAAAAAAAAAAAAAATTCCGTTAGTTTAATTTATTTACAATGGTCAAATGTTTTCTAGGATATATTTCGAAATTCGGGTGCCAGCTTATCACTCGTCTTACTGTCTTATTAAAGCAGTTTTGAGAGGAATTAGCTAGTAACAATTGGCAAACTAAGTTAAGCTATATTTTTTATAAAATTGATTTTCTGTAGATGATTACCTAACGAATATATATATATATGCATATAATTTTTTCTAAATATCATATTTGTTTAATTTTGTAAAATGTAACACAAAATTCAGATTATTGGCCATGGCTCTTTAAAAATTCGAAATTAAGTTCAGTTTAACTTGGTTTTGCCATTTTATATTGTCGGGCGCTAAAAAGCTTTAGCACGGCTAACGATTTATCTATATTAGCTTAAAACAAATGATAGAAAAATAGTTTAAGAGAAATGTCTGCGGCAGCTTAAGTTACCTCGATTTTAAGAGTCTAGCTTAGCTAAATCGTATTTTTAACGGTAATCAAGAAGCTTTTACGTGAAATAACAAATACCTATTATGAATTACTTTCAAGGTTGAATTTTTTTTTTTTTTTAGGGGAGGGATTATCGACTTTTTTTTAAAGAAAATAATGGACAAGTGGACTCGTTATGAGAAATAGCTGGCTGCGGTCAGTGTGCGGGTGGGTGACCACTTGGATCAGTCTGCGTAGGTACCGAGGGTGTGCGGTATTGGTCCTCGTTAAACTGTTCTACCGTAAAGTACTCGACTTCGCGTGCAGGTCGTCGGGTTACCGAAGCGGGGGTGCCATCCCCTCTGCAGAGGATCAAAATTGTGATGGCATGTCTTCGGATCATCGTCAGGGATGCTTCCAAGACCGTCGCCAATAGCCCATTGTGCAGCTCTAGTGCGACGTAAATGAACTACAACAACATGAGAAATAGCTAGCAGTCATTTTAGGTGGGTTAAGATATGTGGCAAAGTTCCATTATTTAGGTTGTAACGCAATAAATTAAGTTTGTTTCTGCTCTAATAATTTCAGAGGGGTGTTGAAGAAAAAATAAACGTTGATAGATCTGATTTCCACTTTTGAGCTGAAATTTGAATTTTGGAGGGTTTTATAAACTTGTTTTTGACACATCTTTCTTTTACCAGGGGCACGATAATTTTGTTGGGATAAGTCTATGATGAACTAATATTTTGTCGCGAAATTCAGTGTTTGCGTTCAATTTAATGGTTAAGGGGAATTTGGAAAAAAATTTAAATTGGAAGTTTTACTTCTTTTAGCTAAAAAAAAAATTTCTGTAGTAAAAAAAGCTTTTCCTGATTATTATTACCTAACGGTTCATACAAGGGAAATTGAGAAAACAAGCATTTGGTGAAATAAGGATTATTTAGATTTGACAAACCTTTTTTTTGAAATATGACATTTTCCATTAAGTTGTTTTTGCTTAGACTAAAAAGGTTGTTTACGTAATATAGAAAAAAAAAACATTTTGTGCCTATTTTTATTTTTACGTCGCACTAGAGCTGCCCAAGGGACAATTGTTGACGGTCTGGTAAACATCCTTGAGGATGATCCGAAGACCTACCATCGTAATTTTGATCCTCTGCAGAAGGGATGGCTCTCCTGCTTCGGAAGTTCTGAGCGCGAAGTCGAGCACTTTACGGTAGAACAGTTTAAAAAGAACATATACGTGCACCCTCGGTTCCTACGCAGGCTTATCGAAGTGGTCACCCACCTGCTTACTGACCGCAACCAGTGACGCTTGACTTTAGTGTTCTACTGGATACCGTGTCTTTTCGATCAGTCTATTGCGGGAAAATTTTTCGTGGGATCAGACTTTGTTGCAGAAATCTGATAAAAATTTAGATTCTGGGTTTCCATTTCTAGTAGAGCTAAAACGTGTTTTGGACAAAACGGTTTTTGAGTATGGCTTAAGAATATCTTCATTTGGTTGAAATTAATACCTGCAGGGGACTTGAGTTATTAAAGATAAGCTATGAAATTTTTTTCAGTGATGTGCCTGCAAACAAAATGGCTAGCGACAGTTGACAAAAAAGAAATTTAGATTTCTTGCTTAAAAAAAAATCTGGTTTTAATCAATTTGTTTTTCGTAAATGTATTTTTTGAGTGGTGTTAAGTTAATCGTATTGCATGTCCATAGAGGATAGAGACAAAATATTTTTTGGTGCTAACGATTATATGAAGCTAATTTTTTGAGGAAAAGATTGCCATTCGGAATTCCACTCGAAAAAAAAAAAACTTTTTAAAACATGACTAAAACTTCGTTTTCTTGCGGGCCAAATGACAAAAGTTTTGGTGTGCTCTAGATCATTTACTACACGTTAACATTTCGAAGCCATTTTGGATCTTTAGGGATTCAAACTTGGTTTTCTATAAAAGTTTATTTATCAGTTTTTTTTATCAATCCTCTATTTAGTATTGAGAAGAATTTAAATTCGACAAAAAAACTTGGTCCTTAGAAAACTAATGTTTAGATAAAAATTATCATGTTTGCCACTAACATGACTAAATAAGGCTCTTCATTAATCTACCTGCTGTGCAAGTGGCCCTTCACTTAAAAAGGTTATGCACCCCTACTCTAGGGATTTAAACTTGGTTTTTCCATAAAATTTTACTTATCAATTTTTATTTATTACTCTTCTTAATTTAATGTTGAAAAGAATTTAAATTCGGAAGAACGAAACTATGAATGGGCTTAAATATACGACTTACATATATTCTTACGCTTTAAACTAATCAAATTAAAATGTTTGCCGAGATAGTGATATGTTGTTTGGTTAAAATAACCAGTTTTATTAAATTAGAATATATATATATTTTTTGGAGGGATTTATCAATTATATTATATGCACATATATAAAACTTGTTTTTATGTAATAATTAAAATTCCTCATATTACCCATTTACCTTACTTACTTTTAAAAATCAAAACGGTGGCAACTTGTAGACCTTTTCTGACATTAATCCATCAATTTTGCTACTAATAAATAATATATGTTAGTAAAGATATGTATAATATTATTCATGTAAAGTTACATAAACAAAATGTTAACGTTTAAGACTGTTTTAATTTATTTACACACTAGAAAAGGTTAAGAAAAACTAGAATTAAAAAACAATGGATATGCAGAGCAATCTTAATTGAAACAGATCTTTAAATTTAGATAAAGGCTGCGATTGGATTTTGACTGGTTCATTCAATACATAATGATTGCTTAACAAATTTTCGGAGGTAAAAATATTGCATTGTAAAACATGAATGCAATTTAAACTATCAAATTTTAATTTTATATTTAGTGTTGCTTTTATTTTTCTAGAACTACAATTGCGAATTTAAAAAAAGCAGGGTTTATTTTAGTCACATTTAGCTCAAGATCCAATTTTATGAAATTAAGGAAAATGTACGTATTATTTTGAAGAAAAAGAGCAGAATCCTGTTTTCAATATTTTGAGAAAAGTATTTTCTTATTACTTTTCAAAAATTAATTCTAAAATTATGATGGACTCCGAATCTTTTTTTTTGTTCATTTTTTTCCTATTTTTTGAATATTTTGATTTTTTTGAGAAAAGAAAAGAAAAAAAACACAAAAACGTGTCCCTCGAAGAGTTGTAATTTAAAATTATGATTTCAAGACTTCATCGCTTTCGTTTTGCAAAAATTTATGGATGGTTGACCATGTAAAGCTAAGCACAGATGGCGCTAGTGATTAAAAGTCGTCGTAAGACATCCGGGCTACTACTTCCGATTGATTTTTACGCCAAAGTTTGAAAAAAAAGGCGCCATTAAATATTACTCAACTTGTAGTGCTTACAATATAGCGCGTTCTTTTAATTCAGCGAAACATTCAAAATTAGAATTTTGAAAAACTCTGCAAGCATGCTATGCCCTGTAAGGTGCAGCCCAAAAAATAACTAACAGTAATATTTCACACAAGTATAGCCAAATAATGGATAACACTAAAAACAGGACAAATCTTACACTTTATTTATGCTGTGATATTAATTTTCTTCAATATGCTTTAGGCTCACAACAACCAGTTAGAATTTATAAGTTATAGGAAAATCTTATGAATGATAAAATTACGCATAAATTTAAACATAAATTACATTAACAAAACTTCCTAGAATACATCGCCTCCTAAACATATTTTAAGCGGAGGAATACACCGGAAGTTTTCTAAATTTCTTCCGGTTTTATGAAGGAAGCCTGTTATTGTTTACATTCAATCTATCATCCATTTACTCACAAAACTCGATATTGGCCTTAGCTTTCTACAATTGGAGAAGCTGTTAAATTCTTTGGTTGGACTACGATTATCCACTGTTGGATAATTGATTATGGACTATTGAAAATTCGAAACGAAATTCTACATAAGGTAAAACTAAATTAACCCCTTTTTTTTTAATTTACGGATACCAAAACTCGTGATTATTGAGAATTTACTGATATTTTGTCATAAAATTCGGAACTGGGAGGTAAGGGGAGGATTTTTTTAACGATCTTCTAACTTTTCTATAAGAATATCTTTTGTGGGCAAACATTTTTATATTATGCTTACTTATCTAGTTCTGTTATTTTTTCGTTTAATATTTATTGACTGAATTGTAAGATTTCTAGATTCCCCCAAAAAAAGGGAATATTTTCCGTGGCTTACCACTGACAAAATTCCGCTTTTGGGGTTAATCAATGGTAGCTGAATTTTGTTTTGACCACAAATTTCTTTTGCGGGTAAATCACAAAAGGCTTTAATAGCCTATCTGCAACAGTCTATTGTTGAAAGAAAAGAAAATTGGTGGGTTTAGTTTAGCTGAAAACAGTGTTGTATCATTTTACAGTTGTTGGACCTTTGGACGGGAAGGGCTGATAATTACCTGAAATAATCCACTGTTTTTGACAAATGTTTTAACTATAGGACGTTTTGGAAGTGGAAGCAAGGGACAAAAACACTGTTTTAAAAGCAAGATTAATAAATGTTAGTGATAATTTTTTGAGAGCTAATATATGGTTGCGAAATTCCAAATTTAAGATTCAAACTTGATAAGCTTGTGAACTTGTTTTTGGTGGAGCGAAGGGTTGGAACAAAAATTTTCGTTGAACTAATGTTTTATGGTACAATTCGAAAATTTGAATTAAATTTGGGTGCTTATCACTCCAATTTTACATTTTCGAAAAATGTTATAAAAATAATTCAGATTTCTTTCAGCCGTTTTTGTTTAGAGGAGGATAAGATTAACTAAAGCCCTGGGTTACCTAGTTTAAGTAACGTCATTCTTTCCCTGCGACCTTTGTGCCGATTTCGATTGGCTGTTTCCGATCACATGGGAAAACAGTCGCCATATTGGTGACTAGTTTGAACAGCGAAGTATCACTGCGTCTGATCTGTTATTTCTATTTTCCCCTTTTTAAAAAATTTCTTTGTTTCATACTTTCGAATTAATAATGACAGGTTGTTGCGCATTAGTGTGTTCTAATAAGTGTAGTTTAAGCTTTAAATTATGTCGCTTACATGTTGGAGATCGCAACAAAAAAAAAAAGGGAAGTATGGCAGCATAGAATTGGCAGAGATAAATGGAGTGCAAATGAAAACAACAGATTATGTAAGTTAAGTTTGAAATTATTTTATTTTTTATTTTGATTGAAATTTTGATTTATTAGATATGTAGAGCAAATTTGCTTCGCTTTTTTTCCAAATTAAAGGTTAAACAAATTGAATTCCATTAAATATATTCACCTTAGATTTTAATAGCATTTAAATATATGATTGTTTTTGCTGCCAGAATTAAAAGTGAACTAGTGTAATATATTAAATATTTGTAATGTATTGAAATGTAAAATTATTCCAAAAATATAATGTGTTTAAGTGAATTTATTGATTTAATATTTATAAGATGTTTTATATTCTAATTGACAAACACATTTTTATTTATTTAGTACTTTAAGAATTAAATTCAATTTTGAAACTTTTTTCTGTGTTGTTACTTGCATCTAAAATTTTAATTAAGATTTCATTTTAAAATTAATTAATTGTACTTTAAGTTTCATCAATAGTAAAAGGCAAAATAACAATTGGCATTGATTAAGAAGAAAAAGATTTGAACTATTGGGAAAACTTTTTCGTTAAACACTGTTAATAGTATCTATAATGAAATCACAAATCATACAACCCTTTGAATCTTAAAAGTAAAAAAAAAAAAAAAAAAAAAAACGACTTCAAAAAATTTAAAACTAAAGAAAGCTATAGTAAAGACGAAAAGAGAAAATTTTAGCTTATTAAGGAATTATTTTCACTGAATAAAAATGAAGGAATTATTTTCACTCTATAAAAATAAAATAAATAAAATCCATAATTTCGAAAAAAAAAATGAATAAAAAGAATAAATAGAAATAATCCTGAAGAATATGAACATAATAATCAATAAAAAGCGGCGAAACTCCATATTTCTACATTGAGATAAGCTGTGTCTTAACAGGGTTGCAGTCACCATAATGACAGCGTATCGCTGTTTAAGCAACTTATTCATGGCTTTAGAATAAACAACGGTTATTTACAATATCGAAACACAACTTTCGAAGTGAATTTGGGATAACAAACATTTCACGCCCCAATATTTCCCGGAAAAAATGAATCAGACTCTTGGTAAATTGCGACGAAAAACGATAAATGCTGCTGCAGTCCCAAAAATAATGAGTAAGAGTTTGTCCTAAATATGACGAGACAAAACGATGTTTTATTGTACACGAAAGGAATGAAAATGGAGGCCGAAACCATTCGCAGATGCAGTGAAACTTGGCCAAGAAGCACACCTTTCGAAAAAGGCCAAAAGATATGTCTTATTGATAAAATCCAAAGAAAACTCTATTCCAGAGGCTTTGTAGGAAAAGATTTTTAGTCTCCTTGCTTTCGGACGCGACTATGGTGCTCTTTGGTCTTGCGTGACTCGGGGCCTTGCCTTGTGTCCGCAAATTGCTTGGACTTCGGGCTGTACGGGTTGATTTCGTGACGGCTAGTTGTCAAATCCGAATACCCAATTGAGGGGGCGTGGTGGAATATTCTTATTCTTAGCTTAAGCAAATGTTAAAAAAAGATTAGTTTAAGCGAAATGTTTGCGACAGCTTAAATTACCTCGATTTTAAGAGTCTAGCTTTCATCAGTAATTCAGAAGTTTTTTGGTATGCTAACAAAACCTATTATGAGCTACTTAAAAGTTAGAACTTCATTCTGTTCAATGAGAATTTGAGAAAAATTTAAATTGGAAGTTTTAATTCTATTAACTTAGCATATTTTTGGGTGGTAAAAGTAGCATTTCCTGATTATTATTACCTAACGGTTCGTATAAGGCGGAACGAGAAAACGTAAACATTGTCAGAAATAAGGATTATTTAGATTTGACAAATATGGCATTTTATATTTAGTTGCTTTTGGTTAGACTAAAAAAAAAGGTTGTTTAAAAACGTAGCACTGAAAAACAAAAAGAAAATTTTTGTGCGTTCTTTTATTTTTACGTCGCACTAGAGTTGCACAATGGGCTATTGGCGACGGTCTGGGAATAATCCTTGAGGAAGATCCGAAGACCTTCCATCGCAATTTTGATCCTCTGCAGAGGGGATGGCTCTCCTGCTTCGGAAGTTCGATGAACTGCGCGCGAAGTCGAGCACTTTACGGTAGAACAGTTTAACGAGAACCGATACCATGCACCCTCGGTCCCTACGCAGGCTGATCAAAATGGTCTCCAACCGCAGCCAGTGATGCTTGACCTCGGTGTTCTACCAACACCTCCTAGAAAAGAGCAGGCCTCAGCACGGGTTACCATAAATATCCTTTAGTAGTCCAAACGTAATGACATATTTCGTATTTTCAACCACTGCGCAGCTTAGTACCCCGAACGTAATGACACCCTTCTTATTTTTCATCAACTGCGCAGTCAACTTCGTCACATCGGACTACTCAATTGATCCGTGCTGAGGCCTTCCTTCTTCTAGGAGGTGTTGGTTCTACTGGGAACAGTATCTTTACGATCAGTTGTTCACTGCGGAGAATTTTTTTGTGGAACAAGACTTTGTTGCTAAAATCTGATGACTTGGTAAGTTAAGTAAATCTTGTTTTGAAGAGGGGATTAAGAAAAAATGGCATTGGAGTGCTAACGATTTTCAACAAAAGTTAAGTTAAAGTTAAGTGTTAAAACTTGAATTCTCGGTTACAATTGCTAGTAGAGCTAAAATGTATTTTGGACAAAATGATTTTTGAAGATGGCTTAAAATTATCTTCAATTGGCGAAAATTTTGTAAAGTTAACAGCTAAAGGGGACTTGGGTTATTAAAAAAAAAGCTTTGAGACTTTTTCAGTGATGTGCTTGCAAACAAAACTGCTAACGACTGGTGGCAAAAAAAAAAAAAGAAATTTAAATTTCTTGTTAAAAAAAGTCTGGTTTTAATATTATCTTTTGTAAATGTCTTTTTTTTTTTTTTTTTTTTTTTTTTTTTTTTTTTTTTTTTTTTTTTTTTTTTAGTGGCGGTAAATTTGTAATATTGTATTCCCAGTGTATTGTATAACGAGGATAAAAAAAATGTTTTTTTTTTTGGCTGCTAACGATTATATACTAAGCTAATTTTCTGAAATTTAGAATTCTACCGAAAAAACCCATTTAATATTAATAAACCTATTGCTAAAACTTTTTTTACTGTAGGCGAAATAACAAAAGTTTTGGTGTGCTCTAGGTCATTTACTACATATTAACATTTCGAAGCAAATTTGGATCTTTAGGGATTTAATTTTAGTTTTTCTCAGGGCTAAAGAGAACAGAAGGGCTGGTTCGCTCCTTTGAAGAAACACTCGCCGCGCCAATCCTCCGATTTTCTCTCGTGACGTCACTTTGGCGCAAAGCTCGCACTTTTACTTCCAGAACAGAGCGTTGGGCCTTACTAGCTATAACTAATATTGGAGCATTTCTTTTTGTGACTTATTCTAAGACATTTGTTACTTTCTATAATGACTTTCCTCAGTTTTTGCAGTGAATTTACAAAAATTTAAAACTATTAACGAAATGCCAGTTTGCGCGATTGCAACTTGCAAAAATTGTGACAGAAAAACAAAAGGAAAAAATATAATTTTCCGCGTGTTCCCTAAAGTAAATGAACAACTATGAAGAACTATGTAAATGAAGAACTATGTAAAGAATGGATTCCGAAATGACACAGTTAATATAAAACAGCAATACGCATTTTCTATCGTTAAGAACTTTTATAAAAATTCACTCCTGCTTCTGTTTCTGAATTTGTTATCTGAATAGAAACCGCCTCGTTACTTCAAAAAGAAAGGCAGGTGAAAAAAATGGATAAAGTCAAAGAAAATTAAAACGTAAGTAAAAAGTATAAATAAAATATATAGTGTATAGTTGAAATTCACCTAATTTCATAACATATTGTTTAATGTAGTTATTCTAAATATTTATGATTTTTTTTAAAAATTATATTCTCTTAAATTTAAATATCTATAAATTATATCATCTTAAATTTAAATATCTATAAACAATTGTAAAATTTCTAATGCCATTATGAACCTAAATTATTATTTTGTTTCAGAAATTAGCGTTTAAGGTTGATGTTTCCTAATGATTAAGTATAAACAAATTGCTATTAACGGCATATTTTAAAATCAGGGATTCTAAATTTAACTCAACAATAAGTATAAAGTATCTTTTATAACAATAAGTTATAAAAGAATATGTAGATAAAAAAGTGTCGATATATGCTTTCATTTTTCTTAATAATTAAAGTTAAAACTGACCTTTTTAAATAAAGTATTTATAGTGTCATTTTCGCCAACTGGTAAAATATTTTTATAAGTTTAAAATGGTATTTTTTTAATATAATGGCCAAGAAAGTTTTTTTGAACTATGTTTATGAACGGAAATAATGTGTTAATTACGTGAAGTTTGAAAGCTAATAACCAGAAAAAGTCTAACTTATTTTTACAAAGAGAAAGATGCAAAGTTATAATATCTTTGCTTGCGATCTCCGATACCTGTGGACACAGTGACGTCATGAGGAGGGAAATCGTAGCTTCAGCTGTAAGAGTGGAGTGAACTAGCCCTTCTATTCTCTTTAGCCCTGGTTTTTCTATAAATTTTTATCAGCTCTCTTTTTATCATTCCTCTATTTAATGTTGAGAAGAATTTAAATTCGGAAGAACGAAACTATCAATGGGCTTAAATATACGACTTACATATATTCTTACGCTTTAAACTAATCAAATTTAATTATTTGCTGAGTTAGTGATATGTTGCCTTGTTGAAATAATCAGTTATATTGATTATATTAAAAATAACCAGTTATATGTTTTTTTTTCGGGAGGGGAGAGAGTGGTAGTAATTTGTCACGTATATTATATACACAAATATAAAACTTATTTTTATGTAATAATTAAAATTCCTTATAATACCCATTTACATTACTTACGTTTAATAATCAAATCGGTGGCAACTTGCAGACCGTCTCTGACTTTAATCCTTCAAATTTGCTGCTAATAAATAATACATGTTAGTAAAGATGTGTCATTCATGCAAAGTTACATAAACAAAATGATGACGTTTAAGACAGTTTTAATTTATTTACAGAAAAAGTTAAGTAAAACTAAAATTAAAAAAAAAAAAGAAGAATTTTATGGATATGCAGAGCAATTATAATTGAAGGAGATCTTTGAATTTAGATAAAGGCTGCGATTGCTTTTTGGCTGCAACGTTTTAGATAACGTTCGGTGGTGAAAACATTTTATCGTAAATGGTATGAATTCAATTTAAACTTTAAAATTTTATTTTTATAATATTGCTTTTGTTTTTCTGAAAGTTACAAACGCATATTTAAAAAAAAAAAAAAAAAAAAAAAAAAAAAAAAGGGTTTATTCTAGTTTCTTAGCTACAAATCCGATTTCGTGAAATTGAGAAAAATGCATGTAATATTTAAAAAAAAAAAAAAAAATAAGAAAATAAAAAAGAGAATCCTGTTTTTGATATTTTAAGAAAAATCTATCCTTACTTCTGCCTCTGATTCTAAAATTATAGACTTTAATTACTTTTTTTAAAATTCGGATTTTTAATACTATTTTTAAAGTACCCGATTTTGTGGCGAAAATAAAACACAAAAGCATATCTCTTGAAAATTGTAGTTTCAAAATTATAATTTAAAGACATCATCGTTTTCTCTTTGTAAAAAGATGAATTTTATAGAGCGTCCATTTTAAAATGAAATATACTGCAAGGAATTGAAATATATTCATTTTTACAATTAAAAAAATTGTGCAGGGCTCGTTAAAAGACGCAAATTTTTAGTAAAATGACACGAGTAAGGAAAATTCCAAGTATAATCGTAAAATAAAGTATTTTAAAGAAATATCAGAACAAAATTAACAGTATAAATAAATGAAATGGAAAAATTTTATTTAAAAACAATTATAAGAATTAAAATTTGAACTTTACTTACACGTGAAGCAAAAGTTTCGACTCTTTAGAAGTTATGAATCCTTCAGCATTTTCAATTAAGTTGCGCTCATCATAAAAAGATTTCATCACAGTTTCAAATCTGTCAAAGCCATTGAGCACCAAGTTTATCCTATAAAACTAAATAACATTAAATTAAAATTATCAAGCAAAATCATTCAAATTACGTTTTGCGGGAGTCAAAAGCATAAGCAAAGGAAAAGACTGAAGAATAAGTGTAATGTAAGACGACAGTTACGTCAAAAACATATCCCTAGGAAATTGAAAGCAAAGCCATCAACATGTTCAAATAAAATAAACAGCCTCATCTAAATAACGAAAAACAAGCTCCAAGGAAACGACGAGAAACACAATCCAACATAATTAAGCAAAAAGAAGTCCCGAAATAAAGACAAAAAAAAAAACACATCCCTCTATAACAATGCAAAACACGTCCCAAAAAAATGACAAAATACAAGCCTAAAAAAAAAATAAAATAAAAATACGACAAAAGAAAATAAAGAAAGCGAAAGAAAACTAGTCAAGAAAACGAAGGAACAATCCAAGAAAATGATGATTCTGACAGGCCCCGAGGAATCAATGAAAAACAACATCCCCTCAAAGAGAGAAAAAGAATAAAAACAAGCCTTAAGGAAACAACGGAAAACAAGCCAAGGAAGCAAAGAAAACATGTTCCAGAGAAACGAGGGAAAACAAGCCCAAAGGATTAAAAAAAAAAACGGCTTTAAACAAGACAAGAAAACAAGCCCAAAGGATTAAAAAAAAAAAAAAAAACGTACCCAAAAAACGGCTTTAAACAAGACAAGAAAACAAGCCCAAAGGATTAAAAAAAAAAAAAAACGTACCCAAAAAACGGCTTTAAACAAGACAAGAAAACAAGCCCAAAGGATTAAAAAAAAAAAAAAAAAAACGTACCCAAAAAACGCCTTTAAACAAGACAAGAAAACAAACACTAAGGAAACGATCGAAAACGAGATCCTGAAAAACAAGCCAAAAGGAAACAATGAAAGCAAACTGCATATAAATGACAAAAAGAAAACCCAAAAATACGAGAAGTCATGAAAATGAGTGAAAACAACCCAAACACAAACCCAAAAACAACTCAAAATCCAAACCTTCAAGGAATCAATGAAAATAAAAATATTAAAAAAATAAAATTAAAAAAAATAAAATTAAAAAAAATAATAATAAATAACAAAATAATAATAATAACCAAAAAAAAACACAACAAAAACGACAAAAAACAGAAAAATAGCCATCAAAACGAAACAATACAAATCCCAAGGAAACGACAAGAGAAGCAGTAAAAAACAAATCCAAAAAAAACGACAAAAAAAAAAAAATCCCAACATGCGCAAAAGAAGTCCCGAGAGAGAGAGAAAAAAAAAAAAAAACGAATTATATTATAAAAATGCAAAATAAGTTAAAAAAAAAAAAATAAACAAGCCCTAAGAAAAAGATAAAAATTAAGCCAAGATAATGATGGATAATAAGCCCCAAGGAAAGGATGGAAAACATGTCCAGAAGAAACGGCGGAAACGGCGACAAGTCCCAAGGAAACGACCAAAAGACAACCCAACCTAACGCAATACAAGTCCCGAGAAAACCGTACCGTCTTTACGCATGGGCACACCTGGGCAGTGCCCGGCAGGCACTCAAGGGGCCCTTGAGAATCTTACTTTTCTATAAATTGCGTTTAAAAATGCTAAGAATAAACTACATTGCCTTATATATTTTTTAAAATAAATATATTCTATTCTATAAAGTGTGTATTTTGTTTTTCTTTCCACAAATGGTAATTGATTATCTTGCAAATAACAATAATTTGTGAACAAAAAAACTTAAAAAAGGCAACTGAAATCTATTTTTCTACGTTCCAATGAAAATTTTATGCACTTGGGCATTGAAAGATGTTTTAATAACTGTTTAGTTTGACAAAATAATTCCTACCTTTTCAATTTATTTTAATTTGTTAGAGCCTTATGTTTATTTAATTTAATTTAATTACTTTAATTAACTTCTATGATTTCGAGAATTATTTTATCATTTGAGGATTACAACTGGGTAGTATCTCAATTTTTTTTCGAATTACACATAGTTTAAAAATGCTTTTTTTGAGTTTTTGGAGTAATCAAAATGTGTTTAAATTTTTTAAAGTTATTGCATCATATCTAAAAAATGATTTATTTTACATATGTGAAGTTTTTTAGTTCGTTTTTAAACATTATGATAGGTTACAAGGGTCGAAAATATTTTTGGGCCCGGGGGCCCTGCATGTTATTAAGGTTAATAAAGAGGAACAAAAAAGGCATATGTTACATATTAGAAAAAAAATATTAAAAAAAAACTAGGAAACGTTAGAGCTTAAATAACAACAGACAGAAGAGAGTTGATTACTGCCTGATGCTTTGAAAGTCTCACTGGCCATCCCTACCTCTACCGAGGTGGGACACCATCTTACAACACCACTATGATCTTTCGATTGCCTCACTTTGGCAAAAGCATTGCAGGCAAAAAAGTGGATATTAGTAAAAAGGAAAACGGACAGAAGAGAGTTTTGTACTTCCTGATATATTGAAAGCATTGCAGGCAACAAAGTGGATATTAGTAAAATGGAAAAAAACATTAAAATTAAAAATAAAAATAGGTCAGTAAGAGAGGAAGAAAAAGGCATATGTTACATATTAGAAAAAAATATTAAAAAAAACTAGGAAACATTAGAGCTTAAATAACAACAGACAGAAGAGAGTTGATTACTACCTGATACTTTAAAAGTCTCACTGGCCAACCCTACCTCTACCGAGGTGCGACACCATCTTACAACGCCACTATGAACTTTCGATTGCCTCACTATGGCAAAAGCATTGCAGGCAACAAAGTAGATATTAGTAAAAAGAAAAAAAACATAAAATTAAAAATAAAAAAGGTCAGTAAATGAGGAACAAAAAAGACATATGTTACATATTAGAAAAAAGAAATTTAAAAAAACTAGGAAACGTAAGAGCTTAAATAATATTAAACAGAAGAGAGTTTTGTAATGCCTGATACTTTGAAAGTCTCACTGGCCAACCCTACCTCAACCGAGGTGGGACACCATCTTACAACGCCACTATGAACTTTCGATTGCCTCACTATGGCAAAGCATTGCAGGCAACAAAGTGGATAGTAGTAAAAAGAAAAAAAACATAAAATAAAAAAAGGTCAGTAAGGGAGAAAAAAAAAGGCATATGTTACATAGTAGAAAAAAGATATTAAAAAAAAACTAGGAAACGTTAGAGCTTAAATAACAACAGAAAGAAGAGAGTTGATTACTGCCTGATACTTTGAAAGTCTCACTGGGCAAACCTACCTCTACCGAGGTGGGACACCATCTTACAACGCCACTTTGAACTTTCGATTGCCTCACTATGGCAAAAGCATTGCTGGCAAAAAAGTGGATATTAGTAAAAAGGAAAACGGACAGAAGAGAGTTTTGTAATGCCTGATACTTTGAAAGTCTCACTGGCCAACCCTACCTCTAACGAGGTGGGACACCATCTTACAACGCCACTATTAACTTTCGATTGCCTCACTATGGCAAAAGAATTGCAGGCAAAAAAGTGGATATTAGTAAAAAGGAAAACGGAACGAAGAGAGTTTTGTAATGCCTGATACTTTGAAAGTCTCACTGGCCAACCCTACCTCTACCGAGGTGGGACACCATCTTACAACGCCATTATGAACTTTCGATTGCCTCACTATGGCAAAAGAATTGCAGGCAAAAAAGTGGATATTAGTAAAAAGGAAAACGGACAGAAGAGAGTTTTGTAATGCCTGATACTTTGAAAGTCTCACTGGCCATCCCTACCTCTACCGAGGTGGGACACCATCTTACAACGCCACTATGACTTTTCGATTGCCTCACTATGGCAAAAGCATTGCTGGCAAAAAAGTGGATATTAGTAAAAAGGAAAACGGACAGAAGAGAGTTTTGTAATGCCTGATACTTTGAAAGTCTCACTGGCCAACCCTACCTCTACCGAGGTGGGGCACCATCTTACAAAGCCACTATGAACTTTCGATTGCCTCACTATGGCAAAAGCATTGCAGGCAAAAAAGTTGATATTAGTAAAAAGGAAAACGGACAGAAGAGAGTTTTGTACTTCCTGATACTTTGAAAGCATTGCAGGCAACAAATTGGATATTAGTAAAATAGAAAAAAACATTAAAATAAAAAAAGTTCAGTAAGGGAGGAACAAAAAAGATATATGTTACATATTAGAAAAAAATATTAAAAAGAAACTAGGAAACGTTAGAGTTAAAATAACAACAGACAGAAGAGAGTTGATTACTGCCTGATACTTTGAAAGTCTCACTGGCCAATCCTACCTCTACCGAGGTGGGACACCATCTTACAACGCCGCTATGAACTTTCGCTTGCCTCACTCAGGGAAAAGCATTGAAGGCAACAAAGTAGATATTAGTAAAAAGAAAAAAAAAACATAAAATTAAAAAAGGTCAGTAAGGGAGGAACAAAAAAGGCGTATGTTACATATTAGAAAAAAAATATTAAAAAGAAACTAGGAAACGTTAGAGCTTAATTAACAACAGAAAGAAGAGAGTTGATTACTGCTTGATACTTTGAAAGTCTCACTGGCCAAAGCTACCTCTACCGAGGTGGGACACCATCTTACAACGCCACTATGAACTTTCGATTGCCTCACTATGGCAAAAGCATTGCAGGCAAAAAAGTGGATATTAGTAAAAAGGAAAAAAACATAAAATAAAAAAAGGTCAGTAAGGGAGGAACAAAAAAGGCATATGTTACATATTAGAAAAAAGATATTAAAAAAAACTAGGAAACGCTAGAGCTTAAATAGCAACAGACAGAAGAGAGTTGATTACTGCCTGATACTTTGAAAGTCTCACTGGCCAAAGCTACCTCTACCGAGGTGGGACACCATCTTACAACGCCACTATGAACTTTCGATTGCCTCACTATGGCAAAAGCATTGCAGGCAAAAAAGTGGATATTAGTAAAAAGGAAAACGGACAGAAGAGAGTTTTGTAATGCCTGATACTTTGAAAGTCTCACTGGGCAAACCAACCTCTACCGAGGTGGGACACCATCTTACAACGCCGCTATGACCTTTCGCTTGCCTCTCTCAGGCAAAAGCATTGCAGGCATCAAAGTGAATATTTTTAAAATGGAAAAAAAACATTAAAATTAAAAATAGGTCAGTAAGGGATGAACAAAAAAGGCATATGTTACACATTAGAAAAAAGATATTTAAAAAAACTAGGAAACGTAAGAGCTTAAATAATATTAAACAGAAGAGAGTTTTGTAATGCCTGATACTTTGAAAGTCTCACTGGCCAACCCGACCTCAACCGAGGTGGGACACCATCTTACAACGCCACTATGAACTTTCGATTGCCTCACTATGGCAAAAGCATTGCAGGCAACAAAGTGGATCTTAGTAAAAAGAAAAAAAACATAAAATAAAAAAAGGTCAGTAAGGGAGGAAAAAAAATGCATATGTTACATATTAGAAAAAAGATATTAAAAAAAAAACTAGGAAACGTTAGAGCTTAAATAGCAACAGACAGAAGAGAGTTGATTACTGCCTGATACTTTGAAAGTCTCACTGGCCAACCCTACCGAGGTGGGACACCATCTTACAACGCCGCTATGAACTTTCGCTTGCCTCACTCAGGGAAAAGCTTTGCAGGCAACAAAGTAGATATTAGTAAAAAGGAAAACGGACAGAAGAGAGTTTTGTAATGCCTGATACTTTAAAAGTCTCACTGGCCAACCCTACCGAGGTGGGACACCATCTTACAACGCCGTTATGAACTTTCGCTTACCTCACAGAGGCAAAAGCATTGCAGGCAACAAAGTGGATATTAGAAAAAAGAAAAAAAAACATTAAAATTAAAAATAAAAAAAGGTCAGTAAGGGAGGAGCAAAAAAGGCATATGTTACATATTAGAAATTTTTTTTTAAAAAAAGTAAGAAACGTTTGAGCTTAAATAACAGACAGAAGAGAGTTGATTACTGCCTGATACTTTGAAAGCTTAACTGGGCAACCCTACCTCTACCGTGGTGTGACACCATCATACAACGCCACTATGATCTTTCGATGGCCTCACTTTGGCAAAAGCATTGCAGGCAAAAAAGTGGATATTAGTAAAAAGGAAAACGGACATAAGAGAGTTTTGTGCTTCCTGATATTTTGAAAGCATTGCAGGCAACAAAGTGGATATTAGTAAAAGGAAAAAAACATTAAAATTAAAAATAAAAAAAGGTCAGTAAGGGAAGAACAAAAAAGGCAGATGTTAAATGTTAGAAAAAAAAATATTAAAAATAACTAGGAAACGTTAGAGCTTAAATAACAACAGATAGATTAGAGTTGATTACTGCCTGATACTTTGTAAGCTTAATTGGGCAACCCTACCTCTACCGAGGTGGGACACCATCTTACAGCGCCACTATGAACTTTCGATTGCCTTACTATGGCAAAAGCATTGCAGGCAAAAAAGTGGATATTAGTAAAAAGAAAAAAAGGCATATGTTACATATTGGAAAAAAATATTAAAAAGAAACTAGGAAACCTTAGAGCTTAATTAACAACAGAAAGAAGAGAGTTGATTACTGCCCGATACTTTGAAAGTCTCACTGGGCAACCCTACCTCTACCGAGGTGAGACACCATCTTACAACGCCACTATGAACTTTCGATTGCCTCACTATGGCAAAAGCATTGCAGGCAAAAAAGTGGATATTAGTAAAAAGGAAAACGGATAGAAGAGAGTTTTGTACTGCCTGATACTTAGAAAGCATTGCAGGCAACAAATTGGATATTAGTAAAATAGAAAAAAACATTAAAATAAAAAATAAAAAAAGTTCAGTAAGGGAGGAACAAAAAAGATATATGTTACATATTAGAAAAAAATATTAAAAAGAAACTAGGAAACGTTAGAGCTTAATTAACAACAGAAAGAAGAGAATTGATTACTGCCTGATACTTTGAAAGTCTCACTGGGCAACCCTACCTCTACTGAGGTGGGACACCATCTTACAACGCCACTATGAACTTTTGATTGCCTCACTATGGCAAAAGCATTGCAGGCAAAAAAGTGGATATTAGTAAAAAGGAAATTGGACAAAAGAGAGTTTTGTACTGCCTGATACTTTGAAAGCATTGCAGGCAACAAAGTGGATATCAGTAAAATGAAAAAAACATTAAAATTAAGAAAAGGTCAATAAAGGAGGAACAAAAAAGGCGTATGTTACATATTAGAAAAAAAATATTAAAAAGAAACTAGGAAACGTTAGAGCTTAATTAACAACAGAAAGAAGAGAGTTGATTACTGCTTGATACTTTGAAAGTCTCACTGGCCAAAGCTACCTCTACCGAGGTGGGACACCATCTTACAACGCCACTATGAACTTTCGATTGCCTCTCTCAGGCAAAAGCATTGCAGTCATCAAAGTGAATATTTTTAAAATGGAAAAAAACATTAAAATTAAAAATAGGTCAGTAAGGGATGAACAAAAAAGGCATATGTTACACATTAGAAAAAAGATATTTAAAAAAACTAGGAAACGTAAGAGCTTAAATAATATTAAACAGAAGAGAGTTTTGTAATGCCTGATACTTTGAAAGTCTCAGTGGGCAACCCTACCTCTACCGAGGTGGGAAACCATCTTACACTGCCGCTATGACCTTTCGCTTGCCTCTCTCAGGCAAAAGCATTGCAGGCATCAAAGTGAATATTTTTAAAATGGAAAAAAACAATAAAATTAAAAATAGGTCAGTAAGGGATGAACAAAAAAGGCGTATGTTACATATTAGAAAAAAATATTAAAAAGAAACTAGGAAACGTTAGAGCTTAATTAACAACAGAAAGAAGAGAGTTGATTACTGCCTGATACTTTGAAAGTCTCACTGGCCAAAGCTACCTCTACCGAGGTGGGACACCATCTTACAACGCCACTATGAACTTTCGATTGCCTCACTATGGCAAAAGCATTGCAGGCAAAAAAGTGGATATTAGTAAATAGGAAAAAAACATAAAATAAAAAAAGGTCAGTAAGGGAGGAACAAAAAAGGAATATGTTACATATTAGAAAAAGATATTAAAAAAAACTAGGAAACGCTAGAGCTTAAATAGCAACAGACAGAAGAGAGTTGATTACTGCCTGATACTTTGAAAGTCTCACTGGCCAAAGCTACCTCTACCGAGGTGGGACACCATCTTACAACGCCACTATGAACTTTCGATTGCCTCACTATGGCAAAAGCATTGCAAGCAAAAAAGTGGATATTAGTAAAAAGGAAAACGGACAGAAGAGAGTTTTGTAATGCCTGATACTTTGAAAGTCTCACTGGCCAACCCTACCTCAAGCGAGGTGGGACACCATCTTACAACGCCACTATGAACTTTCGATTGCCTCACTATGGCAAAAGCATTGCAGGCAACAAAGTGGATCTTAGTAAAAAGAAAAAAAACGTAAAATAAAAAAAGGTCAGTAAGGGAGGAGCAAAAAAGGCATATGTTACATATTAGAAATTTTTTTTTTTAAAAAAAGTAAGAAACGTTTGAGCTTAAATAACAGACAGAAGAGAGTTGATTACTGCCTGATACTTTGAAAGCTTAACTGGGCATCCCTACCTCTACCGTGGTGTGACACCATCATACAACGCCACTATGATCTTTCGATGGCCTCACTTTGGCAAAAGCATTGCAGGCAAAAAAGTGGATATTAGTAAAATGGAAAAAAACATTAAAATTAAAAATAAAAATAGGTCAGTAAGAGAGGAAGAAAAAGGCATATGTTACATAATAGAAAAAAATATTTAAAAAAAACTAGGAAACGTTAGAGCTTAAATAACAACAGATAGATTAGAGTTGATTACTGCCTGATACTTTGTAAGCTTAATTGGGCAACCCTACCTCTACCGAGGTGGAACACCATCTTACAACGCCACTATGAACTTTCGATTGCCTTACTATGGCAAAAGCATTGCAGGCAAAAAAGTGGATATTAGTAAAAAGAAAAAAAACATCAAAATTAAAAATAAAAAAAGGTTAGTAAGGGAGGAAAAAAAAGGCATATGTTACATATTAGAAAAAAAATATTAAAAAGAAACTAGGAAACCTTAGAGCTTAATTAACAACAGAAAGAAGAGAGTTGATTACTTCCTGATACTTTGAAAGTCTCACTGGGCAACCCTACCTCTACCGAGGTGAGACACCATCTTACAACGCCACTATGAACTTTTGATTGCCTCACTATGGCAAAAGCATTGCAGGCAAAAAAGTGGATATTAGTAAAAAGGAAAACGGACAGAAGAGAGTTTTGTGCTACTTGATATTTTGAAAGCATTGCAGGCAACAAAGTGGATATTAGTAAAAGGAAAAAAATATTAAAAATAAAAAAAGGTCAGTAAGGTAAGAACAAAAAAGGCAGATGTTAAATGTTATAAAAAAAATATTAAAAATAACTAGGAAACGTTAGAGCTTAAATAACTACAGACAGATTAGAGTTGATTACTGCCTGATACTTTGTAAGCTTAATTGGGCAACCCTACCTCTACCGAGGTGGGACACCATCTTACAACGCCACTATGAACTTTCGATTGCCTTACTATGGCAAAAGCATTGCAGGCAAAAAAGTGGATATTAGTAAAAAGAAAAAAAACATTAAAATTAAAAATAAAAAAAGGTTAGTAAGGGAGGGAAAAAAAGGCATATGTTACATATTAGAAAAAAAATATTAAAATGAAACTAGGAAACGTTAGAGCTTAATTAACAACAGAAAAAAGAGAGTTGATTACTGCCTGATACTTTGAAAGTCTCACTGGGCAACCCTACCTCTACCGAGGTGAGACACCATCTTACAACGCCACTATGAACTTTCGATTGCCTCACTATGGCAAAAGCATTGCAGGCAAAAAAGTGGATATTAGTAAAAAGGAAATTGGACAAAAGAGAGTTTTGTACTGCCTGATACTTTGAAAGCATTGCAGGCAACAAAGTGGATATCAGTAAAATGAAAAAAACATTAAAATTAAGAAAAGGTCAATAAAGGAGGAACAAAAAAGGCGTATGTTACATATTAGAAAAAAAATATTAAAAAGAAACTAGGAAACGTTAGAGCTTAATTAACAACAGAAAGAAGAGAGTTGATTACTGCCTGATACTTTGAAAGTCTCACTGGCCAAAGCTACCTCTACCGAGGTGGGACACCATCTTACAACGCCACTATGAACTTTCGATTGCCTCTCTCAGGCAAAAGCATTGCAGTCATCAAAGTGAATATTTTTAAAATGGAAAAAAACATTAAAATTAAAAATAGGTCAGTAAGGGATGAACAAAAAAGGCATATGTTACACATTAGAAAAAAGATATTTAAAAAAACTAGGAAACGTAAGAGCTTAAATAATATTAAACAGAAGAGAGTTTTGTAATGCCTGATACTTTGAAAGTCTCAGTGGGCAACCCTACCTCTACCGAGGTGGGACACCATCTTACACTGCCGCTATGACCTTTCGCTTGCCTCTCTCAGGCAAAAGCATTGCAGGCATCAAAGTGAATATTTTTAAAATGGAAAAAAACATTAAAATTAAAAATAGGTCAGTAAGGGATGAACAAAAAAGGCGTATGTTACATATTAGAAAAAAATATTAAAAAGAAACTAGGAAACGTTAGAGCTTAATTAACAACAGAAAGAAGAGAGTTGATTACTGCCTGATACTTTGAAAGTCTCACTGGCCAAAGCTACCTCTACCGAGGTGGGACACCATCTTACAACGCCACTATGAACTTTCGATTGCCTCACTATGGCAAAAGCATTGCAGGCAAAAAAGTGGATATTAGTAAAAAGGAAAAAAACATAAAATAAAAAAAGGTCAGTAAGGGAGGAACAAAAAAGGAATATGTTACATATTAGAAAAAGATATTAAAAAAAACTAGGAAACGCTAGAGCTTAAATAGCAACAGACAGAAGAGAGTTGATTACTGCCTGATACTTTGAAAGTCTCACTGGCCAAAGCTACCTCTACCGAGGTGGGACACCATCTTACAACGCCACTATGAACTTTCGATTGCCTCACTATGGCAAAAGCATTGCAGGCAAAAAAGTGGATATTAGTAAAAAGGAAAACGGACAGAAGAGAGTTTTGTAATGCCTGATACTTTGAAAGTCTCACTGGCCAACCCTACCTCAAGCGAGGTGGGACACCATCTTACAACGCCACTATGAACTTTCGATTGCCTCACTATGGCAAAAGCATTGCAGGCAACAAAGTGGATCTTAGTAAAAAGAAAAAAAACGTAAAATAAAAAAGGTCAGTAAGGGAGGAGCAAAAAAGGCATATGTTACATATTAGAAATTTTTTTTTTAAAAAAAAGTAAGAAACGTTTGAGCTTAAATAACAGACAGAAGAGAGTTGATTACTGCCTGATACTTTGAAAGCTTAACTGGGCAACCCTACCTCTGCCGTGGTGTGACACCATCATACAACGCCACTATGATCTTTCGATGGCCTCACTTTGGCAAAAGCATTGCAGGCAAAAAAGTGGATATTAGTAAAATGGAAAAAAACATTAAAATTAAAAATAAAAATAGGTCAGTAAGAGAGGAAGAAAAAGGCATATGTTACATAATAGAAAAAAATATTTAAAAAAAAACTAGGAAACGTTAGAGCTTAAATAACAACAGATAGATTAGAGTTGATTACTGCCTGATACTTTGTAAGCTTAATTGGGCAACCCTACCTCTACCGAGGTGGGACACCATCTTACAACGCCACTATGAACTTTCGATTGCCTTACTATGGCAAAAGCATTGCAGGCAAAAAAGTGGATATTAGTAAAAAGAAAAAAAACATTAAAATTAAAAATAAAAAAAGGTTAGTAAGGGAGGAAAAAAAAGGCATATGTTACATATTAGAAAAAAAATATTAAAAAGAAACTAGGAAACCTTAGAGCTTAATTAACAACAGAAAGAAGAGAGTTGATTACTGCCTGATACTTTGAAAGTCTCACTGGGCAACCCTACCTCTACCGAGGTGAGACACCATCTTACAACGCCACTATGAACTTTCGATTGCCTCACTATGGCAAAAGCATTGCAGGCAAAAAAGTGGATATTAGTAAAAAGGAAAACGGACAGAAGAGAGTTTTGTGCTACCTGATATTTTGAAAGCATTGCAGGCAACAAAGTGGATATTAGTAAAAGGAAAAAAATATTAAAAATAAAAAAAGGTCAGTAAGGTAAGAACAAAAAAGGCAGATGTTAAATGTTAGAAAAAAAATATTAAAAATAACTAGGAAACGTTAGAGCTTAAATAACTACAGACAGATTAGAGTTGATTACTGCCTGATACTTTGTAAGCTTAATTGGGCAACCCTACCTCTACCGAGGTGGGACACCATCTTACAACGCCACTATGAACTTTCGATTGCCTTACTATGGCAAAAGCATTGCAGGCAAAAAAGTGGATATTAGTAAAAAGAAAAAAAAACATTAAAATTAAAAATAAAAAAAGGTTAGTAAGGGAGGAAAAAAAAGGCATATGTTACATATTAGAAAAAAAATATTAAAAAGAAACTAGGAAACGTTAGAGCTTAATTAACAACAGAAAAAAGAGAGTTGATTACTGCCTGATACTTTGAAAGTCTCACTGGGCAACCCTACCTCTACCGAGGTGAGACACCATCTTACAACGCCACTATGAACTTTCGATTGCCTCACTATGGCAAAAGCATTGTAGGCAAAAAAGTGGATATTAGTAAAAAGGAAAACGGATAGAAGAGAGTTTTGTAATGCCTGATACTTTGAAAGTCTCACTGGGCAACCCTACCTCTACCGAGGTGGGACACCATCTTACAACGCCACTATAAACTTTCGATTGCCTCACTATGGCAAAAGCATTGCAGGCAACAAAGTGGATATTAGTAAAAAGAAGAAAAAAAATTAAAAATTAAAAAAGGTCAGTAAGGGAGGAACAAAAAAGGCATATGTTACATATTAGAAAAAAAATATTAAAAAAAACTAGGAAACGTTAGAGCTTAAATAACAACAGACAGAAGAGTGTTGATTACTGCCTGATACTTTGAAAGTCTCACTGGCCAACCCTACCTCTACCGAGGTGGAACACAATCTTACAACGCCATTATGAACTTTCGATGCCTCACTATGGCAAAAGCATTGCAGGCAAAAAAGTGGATATTAGTAAAAAGAAGCAAAACATTAAAATTAAAAATAAAAAAAGGTTAGTAAGGGAGGAAAAAAAAGGCATATGTTGCATATTAGAAAAAAAATATTAAAAAAAAACTAGGAAACGTTAGAGCTTAATTAACAACAGAAAGAAGAGAGTTGATTACTGCCTGATACTTTGAAAGTCTCACTGGGCAACCCAACCTCTACCGAGGTGGGATACCATCTTACAACGCCGCTATGACCTTTCGCTTGCCTCTCTCAGGCAAAAGCATTGCAGACATCAAAGTGAATATTTTTAAAATGGAAAAAAAGATTAAAATTAAAAAAAGGTTAGTAAGGGAGGAAAAAAAAGGCATATGTTACACATTAGAAAAAAGATATTTAAAAAAACTAGGAAACGTAAGAGCTTAAATAATATTAAACAGAAGAGAGTTTTGTAATGCTTGATACTTTGAAAGTCTCACTGGCCAACCCTACCTCAACCGAGGTGGGACACCATCTTACAACGCCACTATGAACATTCGTTTGCCTCACTATGGCAAAAGCATTGCAGGCAACAAAGCGGATATTAGTAAAAAGAAAAAAAACATAAAATAAAAAAAGGTCAGTAAGGGAGGAAAAAAAAGGCATATGTTACATATTAGAAAAAAGATATTTAAAAAAACTAGGAAACGTTAGATCTTAAATAACAACAGACAGAAGAGAGTTAATTAATGCCTGATACTTTGAAAGTCTCACTGGCCAACCCTACCGAGGTGGGACACCATCTTACAACGCCGCTATGAACTTTCGATTGCCTCACTATGGCAAAAGCATTGCAGGCAAAAAAGTGGATATTAGTAAAAGGGAAAACTGACAAAAGAGAGTTTTGTACTGCCTGATACTTTGAAAGCATTGCAGGCAACAAAGTGGATATCAGTAAAATGAAAAAAACATTAAAATTAAGAAAAGGTCAATAAAGGAGGAACAAAAAAGGCGTATGTTACATATTAGAAAAAAAATATTAAAAAAAACTAGGAAACGTTAGAGCTTAAATAACAACAGACAGAAGAGAGTTGATTACTGCCTGATACTTTGAAAGTCTCACTGGCCAACCCTACCTCAACCGAGGTGGGACACCATCTTACAACGCCACTATGAACATTCGATTGCCTCACTATGGCAAAAGCATTGCAGGCAACAAAGCGGATATTAGTAAAAAGAAAAAAAACATAAAATAAAAAAAGTTCAGTAAGGAGGAAAAAAAAGGCATATGTTACATATTAGAAAAAAGATATTAAAAAAAACTAGGAAACGTTAGAGCTTAAATAACAACAGACAGAAGACAGTTGATTACTGCCTGATACTTTGAAAGTCTCACTGGGCAACCCTACCTCTACCGAGGTGGGACACCATCTTACACTGCCGCTATGACCTTTCGCTTGCCTCTCTCAGGCAAAAGCATTGCAGGCATCAAAGTGATTATTTTTAAAATGGAAAAAAAAACATAAAATTAAAAATAAAAAACGGTCAGTAAGGGAGGAACAAAAAAGGCATATGTTACATATTAGAAAGAAAATATTAAAAAAAAAGTAGGAAACGTTAGAGCTTAAATAACAACAGACAGAAGAAAGTTGATTACTGCCTGATACTTTGAAATTCTCACTGGGCAACCCTACCTCTACTGAGGTGGGACACCATCTTACAACGCCACTATGAACTTTCGATTGCCCTACTATGGCTGTCGGAGCTTATAGAGTCAGAGTGGACTGTATCGTTTAATAATTTTTTATTGAATGAAAAGAATGCTGGGAAGCTAAGCTTGGCGCTCTACAATCTCGCCAATTAAAGCCAATGAGGGCGCCGACATCCCGGCTCCCATTGAAATATTCTGATATTTAATGTTTCAATAATCATAAAAATAACAATAATAAAAATACAAATTTAAGCAATATTAATACAATTATTTTTCACATTTTGAATTCAACATATAAATTTAAGTATTGTTAACAATTGGTTATACAGCAATATTTGAAATGCTTCTTTTGAAAATTCCATGAGGTGTGCGTACGAACACTACACGGACAGAATCATCCTTACCGGTGATAATTTCAGAAATTCGACCTATAACCCATTTACATATAGGTAAATTGCTTTCTTTTACCAGAACCATCATACCTGGTTTAACATTTTGTTTTTGAAACAACCATTTTGATCTTTGTTGTAAATGACTGAGATAAGAGTTACACCAATTTTTCCATATTGTTTGAACAATTTTTTGATTTTTCTGCCATCGGTTAAGCAAGTTTTCTTTAAAATCAATCAAATTTTGCTCAGGAAGAGCATTAATTGCTCTTCCAATTAAAAAATGTCCAGGAGTTAAAATTTCATAATTTTCTGGATCAGATGACAAAGGAGAAAGAGGACGGGAATTAAGAATACCTTCTATTTGAATAGTTATAGTTAGAAATTCTTCTAATGTTAATTTTGTACAACCAATGGTTCTTTTAAGGTGATATTTGAATTGTCCGACTCCTCTCTCCCATAATCCGTCAAAATTTGGTGAACGTGGGGGTAGAAATTTCCACAGTACTTGCTCCGATGAAAGAAAACCAGATAAATTGTTCTTTTTAGCATTTAAGGACTTTAAGAATTTGCTTATCTCAGCCGAAGCGCCAACAAAATTGGACGCATTGTCACAAGATATAGTACAACTTTTACCTCTGCGAGCAAAAAACCGTTTAAGTGTAGCTATTAAAGCACTAGATGTTAAATCAGACAATAATTCAAAATGTACAGCTTTAGTGACCATGCATATGAAAATAGCTACATATACTTTATTATATAACCCCTTTCTCTGGTTACGATATTTAATCCAAAATGGACCACACAGGTCCTGTCCTGCGTTCGAGAAGGGTGGGCTAGGAATCACTCTCTCAGGAGGGAGATCACCCATTATTTGAGAAGAGACTATTGGCCTTACTTTAAAACACTGCAAACAATCGTGCACAACTTGGCGAGCTAATTTTCTGCCACTCATTGGCCAAAAAATTTGTCGTACCGTATTTAATAGTCCTTGAGGACCAACATGCAAATCTCTGAAATGAAAATAAGAAAAAATAATCTTAGAAAGTTTATGACCAGGAGGTAATATTATTTGATGAACAGAATTATAATTTAAATTATAATTGGTTAACCGACCACCAACTCTAGGCAAGCCATCCTGATCTAAAAATGGATTCAAAAATTTCAATCTACTATTTACAGGAATAGGCTTACCTTCTTTTTAAGGCTGAGATGTCTGCAACAAATTACTCACCTTGCACCTGTTTTATAATAACATTTCTGGCTTTATCTAATTCTTTTACATTGAGAGGACCCCTAAATTTATTAACATTTCTACAATTTGAAAGAAACCTAAAAATAAATTCTAAAATTCTTATTAGTTTCATGTAATTATTTGAAAGATTTAAAAAGTCATCAAAAAAATCAATGCTGGTGATTGAAGTCAGTAGCAGAACTGGTTTCAGCTCTTTCTGAAAAAGTTCACAATCAGGAATTAAATCTAGTTCAGGTTCATTGTTTTTAATTATGTTCTCGCTCAGGAACATAGGGCCTTCCCACCAAAGCTTATTGGTAGAAAAAACAAAGGCATCTTGACCTCTGGACAAGGCATCTGCCGGGTTAAATTCTGATGCAATGTGTTTCCAGCAAAAGTTCTTGGACAGTTCTTGTATTTGTACCACTCGATTGCAGACGAAAGTCTTAAGGAGATGGGGTGAGGTCTTGATCCAAGCTAAAGCGATCGTGGAATCGGAGTACAAGATGACTTGATCGATTTTAATTTTTAGAGATGAAATAACTCGATGCACGAGTTGACTCAATAGTAAGCAAGCTGAAAGTTCAAGTCTGGGGATACTTATGGTCTTAATAGGAGCCACTCTGCTTTTGCTGCAGATTAGCTGACTGGAAGGCACATTGGAATTGGAAACAGTTTGTATGTAGATGCAGGCACCGTAGGCCTTTTCACTGGCGTCTGCAAAGCCATGAAGACGAATAATCGTTGGTTCCAGGATCATAATGCATCTTGGGATATGCAAAGTTGATATGTAAGAAAGAGATCGTAAAAATTTGTCCCATTTTTGGTAAACGTGAGGTGGAATCATTTCGTTCCATTCACATTTTAAAAGCCACAGTTGCTGCATGAATATTTTAGCACAGCAGATAACAGGCCCAAGTAGGCCCAATGGGTCAAAGATTTTAGCAATTTGGCTTAGCACTTCACGTTTAGTGTAATTCGAGCTTAAAGCTGCTGTGACATTGAAGTGAAAAGTATCCTTACTACTATTCCACAGTATTCCCAGAGTTTTTATGGTAGTATCTGAACAATCTTGTTTGAAGGGAAAAGATTGAGATGATTCCGTTGAAGTATCAATGGCATTGGAACGCCATTTATGTAAGTTCATTTGTCCCCTTTGAAGGAGCTTAGTTAGTTGTTGTCTTAGTTCATTAAATTCCTCAATACTGCTTGACCCCGAAAGGCAGTCATCGATATAAAAATCGTTCATTAAAACCTTGGAGGCATTAGGAAAATCCTTTTCTTCATCGGTTGCAATTTGATGCAGAACTCTTGTAGCAACAGAGGGACTGGATGCACAACCATAGGTAACGGTTTTCAACCTGTACACCTTGAGAGGTTCCTCCCTCCCCTCTTTCCACAAAATTTTTTGATACTTAGTTTGCAACGTATTTATTTCGATTTGTCGAAACATTTTATTTATATCGGCCGTAAATGCGAAAATATGTTTTCTAAAACGAACCATAATTGTAAAAAGATCGTCCTGTATGATTCCGCCTTTACATAAAAAATCATTTAAGGACATTCCATTCGTAGTTTTACAACTCCCATAAAAAACAACCCTTAATTTAGTTAAAGTGCTGGACGGCCGCAATACATCCATGTCACCTAAAGATTCGTACTCGCGAATAAAGCTAATGTACAATTCTTTTAATTTAGGATCACGATCTAAGCGATTTCATAATTGTTTTAATCTCTTAGACGCAATTTGTTTTGAATCACCTAATGAAATATTAGCTGAATATTGTTGTTTAATCGGCAATTCAACCACGTATCTACCATCTGTTTTTCGGTAGTGAGTATTTAAAAAATGCTCATTACAAAAGTTTAATTCGTCATCAACCAATAGTTTTATTTCGTTTACGTGTTCTATTTCTCAAAAGGAAGTTAACGCCTTATCAAGATTTTCGGTTTCAACAAGTAAAAAACACGAATCGTTAATTTTCTCTAAATTAGATTTTAAGTTGGTCGCAATTCCCGATACAACACGACCAAAAAACGTTTCAATTAATATTAATTGGGAATCTTTAATTTTAATTTTATTCGTATCCAATAGTTCAAAGAATAATTCCGCTCCGAAAAGCGCATCAATTCGTTTAGGTTTATTCCAATTATTATCGGCAAACTTTATTTTTTCAGGTAAACTTAAATTCGATATGTTTACAAATGTAGGTGGAAGAACCGCAATTTTTGGAACTATTAACAAGTCTAAATAATAAGATTTATTATTTTCTTCATTTGTTAACTCGGTACTAACAAATGCACGAGTCATTAACACCAGAAATCGGAACATCTGTTTTTTGTTTCTTTAAACCCAATAAATTAGCAGCTCTACTGCTTATTAAATTCGAACTTTAACAGCCACTTTAGATAGCTGTTCATGGTCTAAATATGCCCTGCCCATCTTTAATATAAACAACCACTGTATTTAAAATCACACAATTAGCATTTTCGTTTTTATTCGTAAACAAAGTGTTCGAAGGAGTGAAAGGAGAGGAGAAGGGTGACAAGATGTCTGTCTCTCTTTTCTCTTCTACTGGTGTATCAAATGTAAATGACTCATTCCTTATATTTTCATGAAGTAAAGAATGATGGTTTTTGCTTTTACAAAAGCAAGTATATTTTGACATGCAAGGATTAGGAAAGTGCTTATTTAGGCATGCAAAACACAAATTATGAGTTTTTACTATTTCAATTCTCTGATTTACGGGCATTCGTTTGAATTTATCGCATTTATAAAGATTATGACTTTTCCTACAACCTAGTAAACATGGCTTAGTCACTTTCGACTTAATTAAATACATTTTCTCTGTATTTGGCCTTGAACTAAAATGGGGCTTCTTTCTTTCCTCTTTAATATTTAGACCTTGCATAATTCTTGAACGTTCTTCCAAAAAATTTAAAAAATTGTCTAGTTTGGGTATTTCGTTTTTCGACAATTTCATTTCAAAACCTTTTCTAATTTCCGGATCGAGTTTTTTAAACAAAATGTGCATGATCAATGCATCTGTTAGCTCATTTGATTTAAACTCGAGCAAGTTTAGAGCTCGCAAACTACATTTAGTGTTATCGATTAATTGCATGAGCTGATTAGGAGAGTCAAGGACTCTTGAAAAATTTAATAATTTATTAATATGGCAATCGATAACTGCTCGTTTGTTTCCGTATCTATCTTCAAGGGAAGACCATAAAGATTCAAATGTATCTTGGGCTGACTCAAGGCGTTTTGCTTCGCCCTTGAGGCAGCGTTTAAGATAGCACAGTCGTTGTGTGTCGCTCAACTCTTTATTATTTCCAGTAATAGAATTAAATTGAATTTTAAAATTCTTCATATTTTCCGGAAATGAAAGGTAATGGTAAATCAGGAATTTTATATATATTGGTACATGAAGCATTTGATTCCGTTTCATTAGGTTTATTATTATCAATTTTAGAAAGTAAAATATTAATCTTTACCTATATTTCTTCGATTTCATCTTCTATCTCTAAAGCTACATCTAAGTTGTCTTTGAGATCTGTTTCTTCTGGAAGGAGCGTATACGCTTTTATAAGTTCAGATAGCGATGTTTGTAACTCCATCGCCACTTTCAGTTTCTTTTTCAGGATAATAGCAGCGGCGCTTGCATCTTGCTGCGTTGAATCATATTCTTCCAGAAATTTTTGAAATTTGTTTATTTTTGTTTTTAATGCACCACGTTGACGATTAAGATTTGTTAATGAATTAATTGTGCTCATATTGAGGATAGTTCTGCTCCGGGTCGCTAAGGACCAAAGATGTCGGAGCTTATAGAGTCAGAGTGAACTGTATCGTTTAATAATTTTTTATTGAATGAAAAGAATGCTGGGAAGTTAAGCTTGGCGCTCTACAATCTCGCCAATTAAAAGCCAATGAGGGCGCGGACAATGGCAAAAGCATTGCAGGCAAAAAAGTGGATAATAGTAAAAAGGAAAACGGACAGAAGATAGTTTTGTAATGCCTGATACTTTGAAAGTCTCACTGGACAACCCAACCTCTACCGAGGTGGGACACCATCTTACAACGCCGCTATGAACTTTCGCTTGCCTCACTGAGGCAAAAGCATTGCAGGCAACAAAGTGGATATTACTAAAAAGAAAAAAAAACATTAAAATTAAAATTAAAAAAAGGTTAGTAAGGGAGGAAAAAAAAGGCACTTGTTACATATTAGAAAAAAAATATTAAAAAGAAACTAGGAAACGTTAAAGCTTAATTAACAACAGAAAGAAGAGAGTTGATTACTGCCTGATACTTTGAAAGTCTCACTGGGCAACCCTACCTCTACCGAGGTGGGACACCATCTTACAACGCCATTATGAACTTTCGATTGCCTCACTAAGGCAAAAGCATTGCAGGCAAAAAAAAGGATATTAGTAAAAAGGAAAACGGACAGAAGAGAGTTTTGTAATGCCTGATACTTTGAAAGTCTCACTGGGCAACCCTACCTCTACCGAGGTGGGACACCATCTTACAACGCCACTATGAACTTTCGATTGCCTCACTATGGCAAAAGCATTGCAGGCAAAAAAGTGGATATTAGTAAAAAGAAAAAAAAACATTAAAATTAAAAATAAAAAAAGGTTAGTAAGGGAGAAAAAAAAAGGCATATGTTACATATTAGAAAAAAAAATATAAAAAAGAAACTAGGAAACGTTAGAGCTTAATTAACAACAGAAAGAAGAGAGTTGATTACTGCCTGATACTTTGAAAGTCTCACCGGCCAACCCTACCTCTACCGAGGTGGGACACCATCTTTCAACGCCACTATGAACTTTCGATTGCCTCACTATGGCAAAAGCATTGCAGGCAAAAAAGTGGATATTAGTAAAAAGGAAAACGGACAGAAGGGAGTTTTGTAATGCCTGATACTTTGAAAGTCTCACTGGGCAACCCTACCTCTACCGAGGTGGGACACCATCTTACAACGCCACTATGAACTTTCGATTGTCTCACTATGGCAAAAGCATTGCAGGCAAAAAAGTGGATATTAGTAAAAAGAAAAAAAACATTAAAATTAAAAATAAAAAAAGGTTAGTAAGGGAGGAAAAAAAAGGCATATGTTACATATTAGAAAAAAAAATATTAAAAAGAAACTAGGAAACGTTAGAGCTTAATTAACAACAGAAAGAAGAGAGTTGATTACTGCCTGATACTTTGAAAGTCTCACTGGGCAACCCTACTTCTACCGAGGTGGGACACCATCTTACATCGCCATTACTTTCGATTGCCTCACTATGGCAAAAGCATTGCAGGCAACAAAGTGGATATTAGTAAAAAGAAAAAAAAATTAAAAAAGGTCAGTAAGGTAGGAACAAAAGAGGCATATGTTACATATTAGAAAAAAATATTAAAAAAAACTAGGAAACGTTAGAGCTTAAATAACAACAGACAGAAGAGTGTTGATTACTGCCTGATACTTTGAAAGTCTCACTGGCCAACCCTACCTCTACCGAGGTGGGACACCATCTTACAACGCCACTATGAACTTTCGATTGCCTCACTATGGCAAAAAAGTGGTTATTAGTAAAAAGAAAAAAAAACATTAAAATTAAAAATAAAAAAAGGTTAGTAAGGGAGGAAAAAAAAGGCATATGTTACATATTAGAAAAAATATATTAAAAAGAAACTAGGAAACGTTAGAGCTTAATTAACAACAGAAAGAAGAGAGTTGATTACTGCCTGATACTTTGAAAGTCTCACCGGCCAACCATACCTCTACCGAGGTGGGAAACCATCTTACAACGCCGCTATGAACTTTCGATTGCCTCACTATGGCAAAAGCATTGCAGGCAAAAAAGTGGATATTAGTAAAAAGAAAAATAAATTAAAATTAAAAATAAAAAAAGGTTAGTAAGGGAGGAAAAAAAAGGCATATGTTACATATTAGAAAAAAAATATTAAAAAGAAACTAGGAAACGTTAGAGCTTAAATAACAACAGACAGAAGAGAGTTGATTACTGCCTGATACTTTGAAAGTCTCACTGGCCAACCCTACCTCTACCGAGGTGGGACACCATCTTACAACGCCACTATGAACTTTCGATTGCCTCACTATGGCAAAAGCATTGCAGGCAAAAAAGAGGATATTAGTAAAAAGAAAAAAAACATTAAAATTAAAAATAAAAAAAGGTTAGTAAGGGAGGAAAAAAAAGGCATATGTTACATATTAGAAAAAAAAATATTAAAAAGAAACTAGGAAACGTTAGAGCTTAATTAACAACAAAAAGAAGAGAGTTGATTACTGCCTGATACTTTGAAAGTCTCACCGGCCAACCCTACCTCTACCGAGGTGGGACACCATCTTTAAACGCCACTATGAACTTTCGATTGCCTCACTATGGCAAAAGCATTGCAGGCAAAAAAGTGGATATTAGTAAAAAGGAAAACGGACAGAAGGGAGTTTTCTAATGCCAGATACTTTGAAAGTCTCACTGGGCAACCCTACCTCTACCGAGGTGGGACATCATCTTACAACGCCCCTATGAACTTTCGATTGCTTCACTATGGCAAAAGCATTGCAGGCAACAAAGTGGATATTAGTAAAAAGAAGAAAAAATTAAAAAAGGTCAGTAAGGGAGGAACAAAAAAGGCATATGTTACATATTAGAAAAAAAATATTAAAAAGAAACTAGGAAACGTTAGAGCTTAAATAACAACAGACAGAAGAGAGTTGATTACTGCCTGATACTTTGAAAGTCTCACTGGCCAACCCTACCTCTACCGAGGAGGGTCACCATCTTACAACGCCACTATGAACTTTCGATTGCCTCACTATGGCAAAAGCATTGCAGGCAACAAAGTGGATATTAGTAAAAAGAAAAAAAAATTAAAAAAGGTCAGTAAGGGAGGAACAAAAAAGGCATATGTTACATATTAGAAAAAAAAATATTAAAAGAAACTACGAAACGTTAGAGCTTAATTAACAACAGAAAGAGAGTTGATTACTGCCTGATACTTTGAAAGTCTCACCGGCCAACCCTACCTCTACCGAGGTGGGAAACCATCTTACAACGCCGCTATGAACTTTCGATTGCCTCACTATGGCAAAAGCATTGCAGGCAAAAAAGTGGATATTAGTAAAAAGGAAAAAAAAACATTAAAATTAAAAATAAAAAAAGGTTAGTAAGGGAGGAAAAAAAAGGCATATGTTACATATTAGAAAAAAAAATATTAAAAAGAAACTAGGAAACGTTAGAGCTTAATTAACAACAGAAAGAAGAGAGTTGATTACTGCCTGATACTTTGAAAGTCTCACTGGGCAACCCTACCTCTACCGAGATGGGACACCATCTTACAACGCCATTATGAACTTTCGATTGCCTCACTAAGGAAAAAGCATTGCAGGCAAAAAAAAGGATATTAATAAAAAGGAAAACGGACAGAAGAGAATTTTGTAATGCCTGATACTTTGAAAGTCTCACTGGGCAACCCTACCTCTACCGAGGTGGGACACCATCTTACAACGCCACTATGAACTTTCGATTGCCTCACTATGGCAAAAGCATTGCAGGCAAAAAAGTGGATATTAGTAAAAAGAAAAAAAACATTAAAATTAAAAATAAAAAAAGGTTAGTAAGGGAGGAAAAAAAGGCATATGTTACGTATTAGAAATAAATATTAAAAAGTAACTAGGAAACGTTAGAGCTTAATTAACAACAGAAAGAAGAGAGTTGATTACTGCCTGATACTTTGAAAGTCTCACTGGGCAACCCTACCTCTACCGAGGTGGGACTCCATCTTACAACGCCACTATGAACTTTCGATTGCCTCACTATGGCAAAAGCATTGCAGGCAACAAAGTGGATATTAGTAAAAAGAAAAAAAAAATTAAAAAAGGTCAGTAAGAGAGGAACAAAAAAGGCATATGTTACATATTAGAAAAAAAATATTAAAAAAAACTAGGAAACGTTAGAGCTTAAATAACAACAGACAGAAGAGTGTTGATTACTGCCTGATACTTTGAAAGTCTCACTGGCCAACCCTACCTCTACCGAGGCGGGACACTATCTTACAACGCCACTATGAACTTTCGATTGCCTCACTATGGCAAAAGCATTGCAGGCAAAAAAGTGGATATTAGTAAAAAGAAAAAAAACATTAAAATTAAAAAAAGGTTAGTAAGGGAGGAAAAAAAAGGCACTTGTTACATATTAGAAAAAAAATATTAAAAAGAAACTAGGAAACGTTAAAGCTTAATTAACAACAGAAAGAAGAGAGTTGATTACTGCCTGATACTTTGAAAGTCTCACCGGCCAACCCTACCTCTACCGAGGTGGGAAACCATCTTACAACGCCGCTATGAACTTTCGATTGCCTCACTATGGCAAAAGCATTGCAGGCAAAAAAGTGGATATTAGTAAAAAGAAGAAAAAATTAAAAAAGGTCAGTAAGGGAGGAACAAAAAAGGCATATGTTACATATTAGAAAAAAAATATTTAAAAAAACTAGGAGACATTAGAGCTTAAATAACAACAGACAAAAGAGAGTTGATTACTGCCTGATACTTTGAAAGTCTCACCGGCCAACCCTACCTCTACCGAGGTGGGAAACCATCTTACAACGCCGCTATGAACTTTCGATTGCCTCACTATGGCAAAAGCATTGCAGGCAAAAAAGTGGATATTAGTAAAAAGAAGAAAAAATTAAAAAAGGTCAGTAAGGGAGGAACAAAAAAGGCATATGTTACATATTAGAAAAAAAATATTTAAAAAAACTAGGAGACATTAGAGCTTAAATAACAACAGACAAAAGAGAGTTGATTACTGCCTGATACTTTGAAAGTCTCACCGGCCAACCCTACCTCTACCGAGGTGGGAAACCATCTTACAACGCCGCTATGAACTTTCGATTGCCTCACTATGGCAAAAGCATTGCAGGCAAAAAAGTGAATATTAGTAAAAAGAAAAAAAACATTAAAATTAAAAATAAAAAAAGGTTAGTAAGGGAGGAAAAAAAAGGCATATGTTACATATTAGAAAAAAAAATATTAAAAAGAAACTAGGAAACGTTAGAGGTTAATTAACAACAGAAAGAAGAGTGTTGATTACTGCCTGATACTTTGAAAGTCTCACTGGGCAACCCTACCTCTACCGAGGTGGGACACCATCTTGCATCGCCATTACTTTCGATTGCCTCACTATGGCAAAAGCATTGCAGGCAACAAAGTGGATATTAGTAAAAAGAAAAAAAAATTAAAAAAGGTCAGTAAGGTAGGAACAAAAAAGGCATATGTTACATATTAGAATATTAAAAAAAACTAGGAAACGTTAGAGCTTAAATAACAACAGACAGAAGAGTGTTGATTACTGTCTGATACTTTGAAAGTCTCACTGGCCAACCCTACCTCTACCGAGGTGGGACACCATCTTACAACGCCACTATGAACTTTCGTTTGCCTCACTATGGCAAAAGCATTGCAGGCAACAAAGTGGATATTAGTAAAAAGAAGAAAAAATTAAAAAAGGTCAGTAAGGGAGGAACAAAAAAGGCATATGTTACATATTAGAAAAAAAATATTTAAAAAAACTAGGAGACATTAGAGCTTAAATAACAACAGACAGAAGAGAGTTGATTACTGCCTGATACTTTGAAAGTCTCACCGGCCAACCCTACCTCTACCGAGGTGGGAAACCATCTTACAACGCCGCTATGAACTTTCGATTGCCTCACTATGGCAAAAGCATTGCAGGCCAAAAAGTGGATATTAGTAAAAAGAAAAAAAACATTAAAATTAAAAATAAAAAAAGGTTAGTAAGTGTGGAAAAAAAGGCATATGTTACATATTAGAAAAAAAATATTAAAAAGAAACTAGGAAACGTTAGAGCTTAAATAACAACAGACAGAAGAGAGTTGATTACTGCCTGATACTTTGAAAGTCTCACTGGCCAACCCTACCTCTACCGAGGTGGGACACCATCTTACAACGCCACTATGAACTTTCGATTGCCTCACTATGGCAAAAGCATTGCAGGCAAAAAAGTGGATATTAGTAAAAAGAAAAAAAACATTAAAATTAAAAATAAAAAAAGGTTAGTAAGGGAGGAAAAAAAAGGCATATGTTACATATTAGAAAAAGAAACTAGGAAACGTTAGAGCTTAATTAACAACAGAAAGAAGAGAGTTGACTACTGCCTGATACTTTGAAAGTCTCACTGGCCAACCCTACCTCTACCGAGGTGGGACACCATCTTACAACGCCACTATGAACTTTCGATTGCCTCACTATGGCAAAAGCATTGCAGGCAAAAAAGTGGATATTAGTAAAAAGAAAAAAAACATTAAAATTAAAAATAAAAAAAGGTTAGTAAGGGAGGAAAAAAAGGCATATGTTACGTATTAGAAAAAAAATATTAAAAAGTAACTAGGAAACGTTAGAGCTTAATTAATAACAGAAAGAAGAGAGTTGATTACTGCCTGATACTTTGAAAGTCTCACTGGGCAACCCTACCTCTACCGAGGTGGGACACCATCTTACAACGCCACTATGAACTTTCGATTGCCTCACTATGGCAAAAGCATTGCAGGCAAAAAAGTGGATATTAGTAAAAAGGAAAACGGACAGAAGGGAGTTTTGTAATGCCTGATACTTTGAAAGTCTCACTGGGCAACCCTACCTCTACCGAGGTGGGACAACATCTTACAACGCCACTATGAACTTTCGATTGCCTCACTATGGCAAAAGCATTGCAGGCAACAAAGTGGATATTAGTAAAAAGAAGAAAAAATTAAAAAAGGTCAGTAAGGGAGGAACAAAAAAGGCATATGTTACATATTAGAAAAAAAATATTTAAAAAAACTAGGAGACATTAGAGCTTAAATAACAACAGACAGAAGAGAGTTGATTACTGCCTGATACTTTGAAAATCTCACTGGCCAACCCTACCTCTACCGAGTAGGGACACCATCTTACAACGCCACTATGAACTTTCGATTGCCTCACTATGGCAAAAGCATTGCAGGCAACAAAGTGGATATTAGTAAAAAGAAAAAAAAAATTAAAAAAGGTCAGTAAGGGAGGAACAAAAAAGGCATATGTTACATATTAGAAAAAAAATATTAAAAGAAACTACGAAACGTTAGAGCTTAATTAACAACAGAAAGAAGAGAGTTGATTACTGCCTGATACTTTGAAAGTCTCACCGGCCAACCCTACCTCTACCGAGGTGGGAAACCATCTTACAACGCCGCTATGAACTTTCGATTGCCTCACTATGGCAAAAGCATTGCAGGCAAAAAAGTGAATATTAGTAAAAAGAAAAAAAACATTAAAATTAAAAATAAAAAAAGGTTAGTAAGGGAGGAAAAAAAAGGCATATGTTACATATTAGAAAAAAAAATATTAAAAAGAAACTAGGAAACGTTAGAGCTTAATTAACAATAGAAAGAAGAGAGTTGATTACTGCCTGATACTTTGAAAGTCTCACTGGCCAACCCTACCTCTACCGAGGTGGGACACCATCTTACAACGCCACTATGAACTTTCGATTGCCTCACTATGGCAAAAGCATTGCAGGCAAAAAAGTGGATATTAGTAAAAAGAAAAAAAACATTAAAATTAAAAATAAAAAAAGGTCAGTAAGGTAGGAACAAAAAAGGCATATGTTACATATTAGAAAAAAGTATTAAAAAAAACTAGGAAACGTTAGAGCTTAAATAACAACAGACAGAAGAGTGTTGATTACTGCCTGATACTTTGAAAGTCTCACTGGGCAACCCTACCTCTACCGAGGTGGGACACCATCTTACATCGCCATTACTTTCGATTGCCTCACTATGGCAAAAGCATTGCAGGCAACAAAGTGGATATTAGTAAAAAGAAAAAAAAATTAAAAAAGGTCAGTAAGGTAGGAACAAAAAAGGCATATGTTACATATTAGAAAAAAATATTAAAAAAAACTAGGAAACGTTAGAGCTTAAATAACAACAGACAGAAGAGTGTTGATTACTGTCTGATACTTTGAAAGTCTCACTGGCCAACCCTACCTCTACCGAGGTGGGACACCATCTTACAACGCCACTATGAACTTTCGATTGCCTCACTATGGCAAAAGCATTGCAGGCAAAAAAGTGGATATTAGTAAAAAGAAAAAAAACATTAAAATTAAAAATAAAAAAAGGTTAGTAAGGGAGGAAAAAAAAGGCATATGTTACATATTAGAAAAAAAAATATTAAAAAGAAACTAGGAAACGTTAGAGCTTAATTAACAACAGAAAGAAGAGAGTTGATTACTGCCTGATACTTTGAAAGTCTCACCGGCCAACCCTACCTCTACCGAGGTGGGACACCATCTTTAAACGCCACTATGAACTTTCGATTGCCTCACTATGGCAAAAGCATTGCAGGCAAAAAAGTGGATATTAGTAAAAAGGAAAATGGACAGAAAGGAGTTTTGTAATGCCTGATACTTTGAAAGTCTCACTGGGCAACCCTACCTCTACCGAGGTGGGACACCATCTTACAACGCCCCTATGAACTTTCGATTGCCTCACTATGGCAAAAGCATTGCAGGCAACAAAGTGGATATTAGTAAAAAGAAGAAAAAATTAAAAAAGGTCAGTAAGGGAGGAACAAAAAAGGCATATGTTACATATTAGAAAAAAAATATTAAAAAGAAACTAGGAGACATTAGAGCTTAAATAACAACAGACAGAAGAGTTTTGAATACTGCCTGATACTTTGAAAGTCTCACTGGCCAACCCTACCTCTACCGAGTAGGGACACCATCTTACAACGCCACTATGAACTTTCGATTGCCTCACTATGGCAAAAGCATTGCAGGCAAAAAAGTGGATATTAGTAAAAAGAAAAAAACATTAAAATTAAAAATAAAAAAAGGTTAGTAAGGGAGGAAAAAAAAGGCATATGTTACATATTAGAAAAAAAATATTAAAAAGAAACTAGGAAACGTTAGAGCTTAAATAACAACAGACAGAAGAGAGTTGATTACTGCCTGATACTTTGAAAGTCTCACTGGCCAACCCTACCTCTACCGAGGTAGGTCACCATCTCACAACGCCACTATGAACTTTCGATTGCCTCACTATGGCAAAAGCATTGCAGGCAACAAAGTGGATATTAGTAAAAAGAAAAAAAAAATTAAAAAAGATCAGTAAGGGAGGAACAAAAAAGGCATATGTTACATATTAGAAAAAAAATATTAAAAGAAACAACGAAACGTTAGAGCTTAATTAACAACAGAAAGAAGAGAGTTGATTACTGCCTGATACTTGGAAAGTCTCACCGGCCAATCCTACCTCTACCGAGGAGGGAAACCATCTTACAACGCTGCTATGAACTTTCGATTGCCTCACTATGGCAAAAGCATTGCAGGCAAAAAAGTGGATATTATTAAACAGGAAAACGGACAGAAGAGAGTTTTGTAATGCCTGACATTTTGAAAGCATTGCAGGCAACAAAGTGGACATTAGTAAAAGGAAAAAACATTAAAATTAAAAATAAAAAAAGGTCAGTAAGGGAGAAACAAAAAGGCATATGTTACATATCAGAAAAAAATATTTAAAAAAAAAATAGGAAGCGTTAGAGCTTAAATAACAACAGACAGAAGAGAGTTGATTACTGCCTGATACTTTGAAAGTCTCACTGGCCAACCCTACCTCTACCGAGTAGGGACACCATCTTACAACGCCACTATGAACTTTCGATTGCCTCACTATGGCAAAAGCATTGCAGGCCAAAAAGTGGATATTAGTAAAAAGAAAAAAAAACATTAAAATTAAAAATAAAAAAAGTGAGGAAAAAAAGGCATATGTTACATATTAGAAAAAAAACATTAAAAACAAACTAGGAAACGTTAGAGCTTAAATAACAACAGACAGAAGAGAGTCGATTACTGCCTGATACTTTGAAAGTCTCACTGGCCAACCCTACCTCTACCGAGGTGGGACACCATCTTACAACACCACTATGAACTTTCGATTGCCTCACTATGGCAAAAGCATTGCATGCAAAAAAGCGGATATTAGTAAAAAGAAAAAAAAAACATTAAAATTAAAAATAAAAAAAGGTTAGTAAGGGAGGAAAAAAAAGGCATATGTTACATATTAGAAAAAAAAATATTAAAAAGAAACTAGGAAACGTTAGAGCTTAATTAACAACAGAAAGAAGAGAGTTGATTACTGCCTGATACTTAGAAAGTCTCACCGGCCAACCCTACCTCTACCGAGGAGGGAAACCATCTTACAACGCCGCTATGAACTTTCGATTGCCTCACTATGGCAAAAGCATTGCAGGCAAAAAAGTGGATATTATTAAAAAGGAAAACGGACAGAAGAGAGTTTTGTAATGCCTGACATTTTGAAAGCATTGCAGGCAACAAAGTGGATATTAGTAAAAGGAAAAAAACATTAAAATTAAAAATAAAAAAAGGTCAGTAAGGGAGAAACAAAAAGGCATATGTTACATATCAGAAAAAAATATTTTTAAAAAAAATAGGAAGCGTTAGAGCTTAAATAACAACAGACAGAAGAGAGTTGATTACTGCCTGATACTTTGAAAGTCTCACTGGCCAACCCTACCTCTACCGAGGTGGGACACCATCTTACAACGCCACTATGAACTTTCGATTGCCTCACTATGGCAAAAGCATTGCAGGCAAAAAAGTGGATATTAGTAAAAAGGAAAACGGACAGAAGGGAGTTTTGTAATGCCTGATACTTTGAAAGTCTCACTGGGCAACCCTACCTCTACCGAGGTGGGACACCATCTTACAACGCCACTATGAACTTTCGATTGCCTCACTATGGCAAAAGCATTGCAGGCAACAAAGTGGATATTAGTAAAAAGAAGAAAAAATTAAAAAAGGTCAGTAAGGGAGGATTAAAAAAGGCATAAAATACATATTAGAAAAAAAATATTAAAAAAAACTAGGAGACATTAGAGCTTAAATAACAACAGACAGAAGAGTTTTGAATACTGCCTGATACTTTGAAAGTCTCACTGGCCAACCCCACCTCTACCGAGTAGGGACACCATCTTACAACGCCACTATGAACTTTCGATTGCCTCACTATGGCAAAAGCATTGCAGGCCAAAAAGTGGATATTAGTAAAAAGAAAAAAAACATTAAAATAAAAAATAAAAAAAGGTTAGTAAGTGAGGAAAAAAAGGCATATGTTACATATTAGAAAAAAAACATTAAAAACAAACTAGGAAACGTTAGAGCTTAAATAACAACAGACAGAAGAGAGTCGATTACTGCCTGATACTTTGAAAGTCTCACTGGCCAACCCTACCTCTACCGAGGTGGGACACCATCTTACAACGCCACTATGAACTTTCGATTGCCTCACTATGGCAAAAGCATTGCAGGCCAAAAAGTGGATATTAGTAAAAAGAAAAAAAACATTAAAATTAAAAATAAAAAAAGTTAGTAAGGGAGGAAAAAAAAGGCATATGTTACATATTAGAAAAAAAAAATATTAAAAAGAAACTAGGAAACGTTAGAGCTTAATTAACAACAGAAAGAAGAGAGTTGATTACTGCCTGATACTTTGAAAGTCTCACTGGCCAACCCTACCTCTACCGAGGTGGGACACCATCTTACAACGCCACTATGAACTTTCGATTGCCTCACTATGGCAAAAGCATTGCAGGCAAAAAAGTGGATATTAGTAAAAAGAAAAAAAACATTAAAATTAAAAAAAGGTCAGTAAGGTAGGAAAAAAAAAGGCATATGTTACATATTAGAAAAAAATATTAAAAAAAACTAGGAAACGTTAGAGCTTAAATAACAACAGACAGAAGAGTGTTGATTACTGCCTGATACTTTGAAAGTCTCACTGGGCAACCCTACCTCTACCGAGAAAAGCATTGCAGGCAACAAAGTGGATATTAGTAAAAAGAAAAAAAAATTAAAAAAGGTCAGTAAGGTAGGAACAAAAGAGGCATATGTTACATATTAGAAAAAATATATTAAAAAGTAACTAGGAAACGTTAGAGCTTAATTAACAACAGAAAGAAGATAGTTGATTACTGCCTGATACTTTGAAAGTCTCACTGGCCAACCCTACCTCTACCGAGGTGGGACACCATCTTACAACGCCACTATGAACTTTCGATTGCCTCACTATGGCAAAAGCATTGCAGGCAAAAAAGTGGATATTAGTAAAAAGAAAAAAAACATTAAAATTAAAAATAAAAAAAGGTTAGTAAGGGAGGAAAAAAAAGGCATATGTTACATATTAGAAAAAAAAATATTAAAAAGAAACTAGGAAGCGTTAGAGCTTAATTAACAACAGAAAGAAGAGAGTTGATTACTGCCTGATACTTTGAAAGTCTCACTGGCCAACCCTACCTCTACCGAGGTGGGACACCATCTTACAACGCCACTATGAACTTTCGATTGCCTCACTATGGCAAAAGCATTGCAGGCAAAAAAGTGGATATTAGTAAAAAGGAAAAAAAAACATTAAAATTAAAAATAAAAAAAGGTTAGTAAGGGAGGAAAAAAAAGGCATATGTTACATATTAGAAAAAAAAATATTAAAAAGAAACTAGGAAACGTTAGAGCTTAATTAACAACAGAAAGAAGAGAGTTGATTACTGCCTGATACTTTGAAAGTCTCACTGGGCAACCCTACCTCTACCGAGGTGGGACACCATCTTACAACGCCATTATGAACTTTCGATTGCCTCACGAAGGCAAAAGCATTGCAGGCAAAAATAAGGATATTAGTAAAAAGGAAAACGGACAGAAGAGAGTTTTGTAATGCCTGATACTTTGAAAGTCTCACTGGGCAACCCTACCTCTACCGAGGTGGGACACCATCTTACAACGCCACTATGAACTTTCGATTGCCTCACTATGGCAAAAGCATTGCAGGCAACAAAGTGGATATTAGTAAAAAGAAGAAAAAATTAAAAAAGGTCAGTAAGGGAGGAACAAAAAAGGCATATGCTACATATTAGGAAAAAAATATTAAAAAAAACTAGGAGACATTAGAGCTTAAATAACAACAGACAGAAGAGTTTTGAATACTGCCTGATACTTTGAAAGTCTCACTGGCCAACCCTACCTCTACCGAGTAGGGACACCATCTTACAACGCCACTATGAACTTTCGATTGCCTCACTATGGCAAAGCATTGCAGGCAAAAAAGTGGATATTAGTAAAAAGAAAAAAACATTAAAATTAAAAATAAAAAAAGGTTAGTAAGGGAGGAAAAAAAAGGCATATGTTACATATTAGAAAAAAAATATTAAAAAGAAACTAGGAAACGTTAGAGCTTAAATAACAACAGACAGAAGAGAGTTGATTACTGCCTGATACTTTGAAAGTCTCACTGGCCAACCCTACCTCTACCGAGGTGGGAAACCATCTTACAACGCCGCTATGAACTTTCGATTGCCTCACTATGGCAAAAGCATTGCAGGCAAAAAAGTGGATATTAGTAAAAAGGAAAAAAAAACATTAAAATTAAAAATAAAAAAAGGTTAGTAAGGGAGGAAAAAAAAGGCATATGTTACATATTAGAAAAAAAAATATTAAAAAGAAACTAGGAAACGTTAGAGCTTAATTAACAACAGAAAGAAGAGAGTTGATTACTGCCTGATACTTTGAAAGTCTCACTGGGCAACCCTACCTCTACCGAGGTGGGACACCATCTTACAACGCCATTATGAACTTTCGATTGCCTCACTAAGGCAAAAGCATTGCAGGCAAAAAAAAGGATATTAATAAAAAGGAAAACGGACAGAAGAGAATTTTGTAATGCCTGATACTTTGAAAGTCTCACTGGGCAACCCTACCTCTACCGAGGTGGGACACCATCTTACAACGCCACTATGAACTTTCGATTGCCTCACTATGGCAAAAGCATTGCAGGCAAAAAAGTGGATATTAGTAAAAAGAAAAAAAACATTAAAATTAAAAATAAAAAAAGGTTAGTAAGGGAGGAAAAAAAGGCATATGTTACGTATTAGAAATAAATATTAAAAAGTAACTAGGAAACGTTAGAGCTTAATTAACAACAGAAAGAAGAGAGTTGATTACTGCCTGATACTTTGAAAGTCTCACTGGGCAACCCTACCTCTACCGAGGTGGGACTCCATCTTACAACGCAACTATGAACTTTCGATTGCCTCACTATGGCAAAAGCATTGCAGGCAACAAAGTGGATATTAGTAAAAAGAAAAAAAAAATTAAAAAAGGTCAGTAAGGGAGGAACAAAAAAGGCATATGTTACATATTAGAAAAAAAATATTAAAAAAAACTAGGAAACGTTAGAGCTTAAATAACAACAGACAGAAGAGTGTTGATTACTGCCTGATACTTTGAAAGTCTCACTGGCCAACCCTACCTCTACCGAGGCGGGACACTATCTTACAACGCCACTATGAACTTTCGATTGCCTCACTATGGCAAAAGCATTGCAGGCAAAAAAGTGGATATTAGTAAAAAGAAAAAAAACATTAAAATTAAAAATAAAAAAAAGTTAGTAAGTGAGGAAAAAAAGGCATATGTTACATATTAGAAAAAAAATATTAAAAAGAAACTAGGAAACGTTAGAGCTTAAATAACAACAGACAGAAGAGAGTTGATTACTGCCTGATACTTTGAAAGTCTCACTGGCCAACCCTACCTCTACCGAGGTGGGACACCATCTTACAACGCCACTATGAACTTTCGATTGCCTCACTATGGCAAAAGCATTGCAGGCAAAAAAGTGGATATTAGTAAAAAGAAAAAAAACATTAAAATTAAAAATAAAAAAAGGTTAGTAAGGGAGGAAAAAAAGGCATATGTTACATATTAGAAAAAAAAAATATTAAAAAGAAACTAGGAAACGTTAGAGCTTAATTAACAACAGAAAGAAGAGAGTTGATTACTGCCTGATACTTTGAAAGTCTCACTGGCCAACCCTACCTCTACCGAGGTGGGACACCATCTTACAATGCCACTATGAACTTTCGATTGCCTCACTATGGCAAAAGCATTGCAGGCAAAAAAGTGGATATTAGTAAAAAGAAAAAAAACATTAAAATTAAAAATAAAAAAAGGTCAGTAAGGTAGGAACAAAAAAGGCATATGTTACATATTAGAAAAAAATATTAAAAAAAACTAGGAAACGTTAGAGCTTAAATAACAACAGAAAGAAGAGAGTTGATTACAGCCTGATACTTTGAAAGTCTCACTGGGCAACCCTACCTCTACCGAGGTGGGACACCATCTTACAATGCCACTATGAACTTTCGATTGCCTCACTATGGCAAAAGCATTGCATGCAAAAAAGCGGAGATTAGTAAAAAGAAAAAAAAACATTAAAATTAAAAAAAGGTTAGTAAGGGAGGAAAAAAAAGGCATATGTTACATATTAGAAAAAAAAATATTAAAAAGAAACTAGGAGACATTAGAGCTTAAATAACAACAGACAGAAGAGAGTTGATTACTGCCTGATACTTTGAAAGTCTCACTGGCCAACCCTACCTCTACCGAGTAGGGACACCATCTTACAACGCCACTATGAACTTTCGATTGCCTCACTATGGCAAAAGCATTGCAGGCAACAAAGTGGATATTAGTAAAAAGAAAAAAAAAATTAAAAAAGGTCAGTAAGGGAGGAACAAAAAAGGCATATGTTACATATTAGAAAAAAAAATATTAAAAAGAAACTAGGAAACGTTAGAGGTTAATTAACAACAGAAAGAAGAGTGTTGATTACTGCCTGATACTTTGAAAGTCTCACTGGGCAACCCTACCTCTACCGAGGTGGGACACCATCTTACATCGCCATTACTTTCGATTGCCTCACTATGGCAAAAGCATTGCAGGCAACAAAGTGGATATTAGTAAAAAGAAAAAAAAATTAAAAAAGGTCAGTAAGGTAGGAACAAAAAAGGCATATGTTACATATTAGAATATTAAAAAAAACTAGGAAACGTTAGAGCTTAAATAACAACAGACAGAAGAGTGTTGATTACTGTCTGATACTTTGAAAGTCTCACTGGCCAACCCTACCTCTACCGAGGTGGGACACCATCTTACAACGCCACTATGAACTTTCGTTTGCCTCACTATGGCAAAAGCATTGCAGGCAAAAAAGTGGATATTAGTAAAAAGAAAAAAAACATTAAAATTAAAAATAAAAAAAGGTTAGTAAGGGAGGAAAAAAAAGGCATATGTTACATATTAGAAAAAAAAATATTAAAAAGAAACTAGGAAACGTTAGAGGTTAATTAACAACAGAAAGAAGAGAGTTGATTACTGCCTGATACTTTGAAAGTCTCACTGGGCAACCCTACCTCTACCGAGGTGGGACAACATCTTACAACGCCACTATGAACTTTCAATTGCCTCACTATGGCAAAAGCATTGCAGGCAACAAAGTGGATATTAGTAAAAAGAAGAAAAAATTAAAAAAGGTCAGTAAGGGAGGAACAAAAAAGGCATATGTTACATATTAGAAAAAAAATATTTAAAAAAACTAGGAGACATTAGAGCTTAAATAACAACAGACAGAAGAGAGTTGATTACTGCCTGATACTTTGAAAGTCTCACCGGCCAACCCTACCTCTACCGAGGTGGGAAACCATCTTACAACGCCGCTATGAACTTTCGATTGCCTCACTATGGCAAAAGCATTGCAGGCCAAAAAGTGGATATTAGTAAAAAGAAAAAAAACATTAAAATTAAAAATAAAAAAAGGTTAGTAAGTGTGGAAAAAAAGGCATATGTTACATATTAGAAAAAAAATATTAAAAAGAAACTAGGAAACGTTAGAGCTTAAATAACAACAGACAGAAGAGAGTTGATTACTGCCTGATACTTTGAAAGTCTCACTGGCCAACCCTACCTCTACCGAGGTGGGACACCATCTTACAACGCCACTATGAACTTTCGATTGCCTCACTATGGCAAAAGCATTGCAGGCAAAAAAGTGGATATTAGTAAAAAGAAAAAAAACATTAAAATTAAAAATAAAAAAAGGTCAGTAAGGTAGGAACAAAAAAGGCATATGTTACATATTAGAAAAAAATATTAAAATAAACTAGGAAACGTTAGAGCTTAAATAACAACAGACAGAAGAGTGTTGATTACTGCCTGATACTTTGAAAGTCTCACTGGGCAACCCTACCTCTACCGAGGTGGGACACCATCTTACATCGCCATTACTTTCGATTGCCTCACTATGGCAAAAGCATTGCAGGCAACAAAGTGGATATTAGTAAAAAGAAAAAAAAATTAAAAAAGGTCAGTAAGATAGGAACAAAAAAGGCATATGTTACATATTAGAAAAAATATATTAAAAAGAAACTAGGAAACGTTAGAGCTTAATTAACAACAGAAAGAAGATAGTTGATTACTGCCTGATACTTTGAAAGTCTCACTGGCCAACCCTACCTCTACCGAGGTGGGACACCATCTTACAACGCCACTATGAACTTTCGATTGCCTCACTATGGCAAAAGCATTGCAGGCAAAAAAGTGGATATTAGTAAAAAGAAAAAAAAACATTAAAATTAAAAATAAAAAAAGGTTAGTAAGGGAGGAAAAAAAGGCATATGTTACGTATTAGAAAAAAAATATTAAAAAGTAACTAGGAAACGTTAGAGCTTAATTAATAACAGAAAGAAGAGAGTTGATTACTGCCTGATACTTTGAAAGTCTCACTGGGCAACCCTACCTCTACCGAGGTGGGACACCATCTTACAACGCCACTATGAACTTTCGATTGCCTCACTATGGCAAAAGCATTGCAGGCAAAAAAGTGGATATTAGTAAAAAGGAAAACGGACAGAAGGGAGTTTTGTAATGCCTGATACTTTGAAAGTCTCACTGGGCAACCCTACCTCTACCGAGGTGGGACAACATCTTACAACGCCACTATGAACTTTCGATTGCCTCACTATGGCAAAAGCATTGCAGGCAACAAAGTGGATATTAGTAAAAAGAAGAAAAAATTAAAAAAGGTCAGTAAGGGAGGAACAAAAAAGGCATATGTTACATATTAGAAAAAAAATATTTAAAAAAACTAGGAGACATTAGAGCTTAAATAACAACAGACAGAAGAGAGTTGATTACTGCCTGATACTTTGAAAATCTCACTGGCCAACCCTACCTCTACCGAGTAGGGACACCATCTTACAACGCCACTATGAACTTTCGATTGCCTCACTATGGCAAAAGCATTGCAGGCAACAAAGTGGATATTAGTAAAAAGAAAAAAAAAATTAAAAAAGGTCAGTAAGGGAGGAACAAAAAAGGCATATGTTACATATTAGAAAAAAAATATTAAAAGAAACTACGAAACGTTAGAGCTTAATTAACAACAGAAAGAAGAGAGTTGATTACTGCCTGATACTTTGAAAGTCTCACCGGCCAACCCTACCTCTACCGAGGTGGGAAACCATCTTACAACGCCGCTATGAACTTTTGATTGCCTCACTATGGCAAAAGCATTGCAGGCAAAAAAGTGAATATTAGTAAAAAGAAAAAAAACATTAAAATTAAAAATAAAAAAAGGTTAGTAAGGGAGGAAAAAAAAGGCATATGTTACATATTAGAAAAAAAAAATATTAAAAAGAAACTAGGAAACGTTAGAGCTTAATTAACAATAGAAAGAAGAGAGTTGATTACTGCCTGATACTTTGAAAGTCTCACTGGCCAACCCTACCTCTACCGAGGTGGGACACCATCTTACAACGCCACTATGAACTTTCGATTGCCTCACTATGGCAAAAGCATTGCAGGCAAAAAAGTGGATATTAGTAAAAAGATAAAAAACATTAAAATTAAAAATAAAAAAAGGTCAGTAAGGTAGGAAAAAAAAAAGGCATATGTTACATATTAGAAAAAAATATTAAAAAAAACTAGTAAACGTTAGAGCTTAAATAACAACAGACAGAAGAGTGTTGATTACTGCCTGATACTTTGAAAGTCTCACTGGCCAACCCTACCTCTACCGAGGTGGGACACCATCTTACAACGCCACTATGAACTTTCGATTGCCTCACTATGGCAAAAGCATTGCAGGCAAAAAAGTGGATATTAGTAAAAAGAAAAAAAACATTAAAATTAAAAATAAAAAAAGGTTAGTAAGGGAGGAAAAAAAGGCATATGTTACGTATTAGAAAAAAAATATTAAAAAGTAACTAGGAAACGTTAGAGCTTAATTAATAACAGAAAGAAGAGAGTTGATTACTGCCTGATACTTTGAAAGTCTCACTGGGCAACCCTACCTCTACCGAGGTGGGACACCATCTTACAACGCCACTATGAACTTTCGATTGCCTCACTATGGCAAAAGCATTGCAGGCAAAAAAGTGGATATTAGTAAAAAGGAAAACGGACAGAAGGGAGTTTTGTAATGCCTGATACTTTGAAAGTCTCACTGGGCAACCCTACCTCTACCGAGGTGGGACAACATCTTACAACGCCACTATGAACTTTCGATTGCCTCACTATGGCAAAAGCATTGCAGGCAACAAAGTGGATATTAGTAAAAAGAAGAAAAAATTAAAAAAGGTCAGTAAGGGAGGAACAAAAAAGGCATATGTTACATATTAGAAAAAAAATATTTAAAAAAACTAGGAGACATTAGAGCTTAAATAACAACAGACAGAAGAGAGTTGATTACTGCCTGATACTTTGAAAATCTCACTGGCCAACCCTACCTCTACCGAGTAGGGACACCATCTTACAACGCCACTATGAACTTTCGATTGCCTCACTATGGCAAAAGCATTGCAGGCAACAAAGTGGATATTAGTAAAAAGAAAAAAAAAATTAAAAAAGGTCAGTAAGGGAGGAACAAAAAAGGCATATGTTACATATTAGAAAAAAAATATTAAAAGAAACTACGAAACGTTAGAGCTTAATTAACAACAGAAAGAAGAGAGTTGATTACTGCCTGATACTTTGAAAGTCTCACCGGCCAACCCTACCTCTACCGAGGTGGGAAACCATCTTACAACGCCGCTATGAACTTTCGATTGCCTCACTATGGCAAAAGCATTGCAGGCAACAAAGTGGATATTAGTAAAAAGAAAAAAAAATTAAAAAAGGTCAGTAAGGTAGGAACAAAAAAGGCATATGTTACATATTAGAAAAAAATATTAAAAAAAACTAGGAAACGTTAGAGCTTAAATAACAACAGACAGAAGAGTGTTGATTACTGTCTGATACTTTGAAAGTCTCACTGGCCAACCCTACCTCTACCGAGGTGGGACACCATCTTACAACGCCACTATGAACTTTCGATTGCCTCACTATGGCAAAAGCATTGCAGGCAAAAAAGTGGATATTAGTAAAAAGAAAAAAAACATTAAAATTAAAAATAAAAAAAGGTTAGTAAGGGAGGAAAAAAAGGCATATGTTACATATTAGAAAAAAAAATATTAAAAAGAAACTAGGAAACGTTAGAGCTTAATTAACAACAGAAAGAAGAGAGTTGATTACTGCCTGATACTTTGAAAGTCTCACCGGCCAACCCTACCTCTACCGAGGTGGGACACCATCTTTAAACGCCACTATGAACTTTCGATTGCCTCACTATGGCAAAAGCATTGCAGGCAAAAAAGTGGATATTAGTAAAAAGGAAAATGGACAGAAAGGAGTTTTGTAATGCCTGATACTTTGAAAGTCTCACTGGGCAACCCTACCTCTACCGAGGTGGGACACCATCTTACAACGCCCCTATGAACTTTCGATTGCCTCACTATGGCAAAAGCATTGCAGGCAACAAAGTGGATATTAGTAAAAAGAAGAAAAAATTAAAAAAGGTCAGTAAGGGAGGAACAAAAAAGGCATATGTTACATATTAGAAAAAAAATATTAAAAAGAAACTAGGAAACGTTAGAGCTTAAATAACAACAGACAGAAGAGAGTTGATTACTGCCTGATACTTTGAAAGTCTCACTGGCCAACCCTACCTCTACCGAGGTGGGTCACCATCTTACAACGCCACTAAGAACATTCGATTGCCTCACTATGGCAAAAGCATTGCAGGCAAAAAAGTGGATATTAGTAAAAAGGAAAAAAAAACATTAAAATTAAAAATAAAAAAAGGTTAGTAAGGGAGGAAAAAAAAGGCATATGTTACATATTAGAAAAAAAAATATTAAAAAGAAACTAGGAAACGTTAGAGCTTAATTAACAACAGAAAGAAGAGAGTTGATTACTGCCTGATACTTTGAAAGTCTCACTGGGCAACCCTACCTCTACCGAGGTGGGACACCATCTTACAACGCCATTATGAACTTTCGATTGCCTCACGAAGGCAAAAGCATTGCAGGCAAAAAAAAGGATATTAGTAGAAAGGAAAACGGACAGAAGAGAGTTTTGTAATGCCTGATACTTTGAAAGTCTCACTGGGCAACCCTACCTCTACCGAGGTGGGACACCATCTTACAACGCCACTATGAACTTTCGATTGCCTCACTATGGCAAAAGCATTGCAGGCAACAAAGTGGATATTAGTAAAAAGAAGAAAAAATTAAAAAAGGTTAGTAAGGGAGGAACAAAAAAGGCATATGCTACATATTAGAAAAAAAATATTAAAAAAAACTAGGAGACATTAGAGCTTAAATAACAACAGACAGAAGAGTTTTGAATACTGCCTGATACTTTGAAAGTCTCACTGGCCAACCCTACCTCTACCGAGTAGGGACACCATCTTACAACGCCACTATGAACTTTCGATTGCCTCACTATGGCAAAAGCATTGCAGGCAAAAAAGTGGATATTAGTAAAAAGAAAAAAAAAATTAAAAAAGATCAGTAAGGGAGGAACAAAAAAGGCATATGTTACATATTAGAAAAAAAATATTAAAAGAAACAACGAAACGTTAGAGCTTAATTAACAACAGAAAGAAGAGAGTTGATTACTGCCTGATACTTGGAAAGTCTCACCGGCCAATCCTACCTCTACCGAGGAGGGAAACCATCTTACAACGCCGCTATGAACTTTCGATTGCCTCACTATGGCAAAAGCATTGCAGGCACAAAAGTGGATATTATTAAACAGGAAAACGGACAGAAGAGAGTTTTGTAATGCCTGACATTTTGAAAGCATTGCAGGCAACAAAGTGGACATTAGTAAAAGGAAAAAACATTAAAATTAAAAATAAAAAAAGGTCAGTAAGGGAGAAACAAAAAGGCATATGTTACATATCAGAAAAAAATATTTAAAAAAAAAATAGGAAGCGTTAGAGCTTAAATAACAACAGACAGAAGAGAGTTGATTACTGCCTGATACTTTGAAAGTCTCACTGGCCAACCCTACCTCTACCGAGGTGGGACACCATCTTACAACGCCACTATGAACTTTCGATTGCCTCACTATGGCAAAAGCATTGCAGGCAAAAAAGTGGATATTAGTAAAAAGGAAAACGGACAGAAGGGAGTTTTGTAATGCCTGATACTTTGAAAGTCTCACTGGGCAACCCTACCTCTACCGAGGTGGGACACCATCTTACAACGCCACTATGAACTTTCGATTGCCTCACTATGGCAAAAGCATTGCAGGCAACAAAGTGGATATTAGTAAAAAGAAGAAAAAATTAAAAAAGGTCAGTAAGGGAGGATTAAAATAGGCATATGTTACATATTAGAAAAAAAATATTAAAAAAAACTAGGAGACATTAGAGCTTAAATAACAACAGACAGAAGAGTTTTGAATACTGCCTGATACTTTGAAAGTCTCACTGGCCAACCCTACCTCTACCGAGTAGGGACACCATCTTACAACGCCACTATGAACTTTCGATTGCCTCACTATGGCAAAAGCATTGCAGGCCAAAAAGTGGATATTAGTAAAAAGAAAAAAAACATTAAAATTAAAAATAAAAAAAGGTTAGTAAGGGAGGAAAAAAAAGGCATATGTTACATATTAGAAAAAAAAAATATTAAAAACAAACTAGGAAACGTTAGAGCTTAAATAACAACAGACAGAAGAGAGTCGATTACTGCCTGATACTTTGAAAGTCTCACTGGCCAACCCTACCTCTACCGAGGTGGGACACCATCTTACAACGCCACTATGAACTTTCGATTGCCTCACTATGGCAAAAGCATTGCAGGCCAAAAAGTGGATATTAGTAAAAAGAAAAAAAACATTAAAATTAAAAATAAAAAAAGGTTAGTAAGGGAGGAAAAAAAAGGCATATGTTACATATTAGAAAAAAAAATATTAAAAAGAAACTAGGAAACGTTAGAGCTTAATTAACAACAGAAAGAAGAGAGTTGATTACTGCCTGATACTTTGAAAGTCTCACTGGCCAACCCTACCTCTACCGAGGTGGGACACCATCTTACAACACCACTATGAACTTTCGATTGCCTCACTATGGCAAAAGCATTGCATGCAAAAAAGCGGATATTAGTAAAAAGAAAAAAAAAACATTAAAATTAAAAATAAAAAAAGGTTAGTAAGGGAGGAAAAAAAAGGCATATGTTACATATTAGAAAAAAAAATATTAAAAAGAAACTAGGAAACGTTAGAGCTTAATTAACAACAGAAAGAAGAGAGTTGATTACTGCCTGATACTTAGAAAGTCTCACCGGCCAACCCTACCTCTACCGAGGAGGGAAACCATCTTACAACGCCGCTATGAACTTTCGATTGCCTCACTATGGCAAAAGCATTGCAGGCAAAAAAGTGGATATTATTAAAAAGGAAAACGGACAGAAGAGAGTTTTGTAATGCCTGACATTTTGAAAGCATTGCAGGCAACAAAGTGGATATTAGTAAAAGGAAAAAAACATTAAAATTAAAAATAAAAAAAGGTCAGTAAGGGAGAAACAAAAAGGCATATGTTACATATCAGAAAAAAATATTTTTAAAAAAAATAGGAAGCGTTAGAGCTTAAATAACAACAGACAGAAGAGAGTTGATTACTGCCTGATACTTTGAAAGTCTCACTGGCCAACCCTACCTCTACCGAGGTGGGACACCATCTTACAACGCCACTATGAACTTTCGATTGCCTCACTATGGCAAAAGCATTGCAGGCAAAAAAGTGGATATTAGTAAAAAGGAAAACGGACAGAAGGGAGTTTTGTAATGCCTGATACTTTGAAAGTCTCACTGGGCAACCCTACCTCTACCGAGGTGGGACACCATCTTACAACGCCACTATGAACTTTCGATTGCCTCACTATGGCAAAAGCATTGCAGGCAACAAAGTGGATATTAGTAAAAAGAAGAAAAAATTAAAAAAGGTCAGTAAGGGAGGATTAAAAAAGGCATAAAATACATATTAGAAAAAAAATATTAAAAAAAACTAGGAGACATTAGAGCTTAAATAACAACAGACAGAAGAGTTTTGAATACTGCCTGATACTTTGAAAGTCTCACTGGCCAACCCTACCTCTACCGAGTAGGGACACCATCTTACAACGCCACTATGAACTTTCGATTGCCTCACTATGGCAAAAGCATTGCAGACCAAAAAGTGGATATTAGTAAAAAGAAAAAAAACATTAAAATAAAAAATAAAAAAAGGTTAGTAAGTGAGGAAAAAAAGGCATATGTTACATATTAGAAAAAAAACATTAAAAACAAACTAGGAAACGTTAGAGCTTAAATAACAACAGACAGAAGAGAGTCGATTACTGCCTGATACTTTGAAAGTCTCACTGGCCAACCCTACCTCTACCGAGGTGGGACACCATCTTACAACGCCACTATGAACTTTCGATTGCCTCACTATGGCAAAAGCATTGCAGGCCAAAAAGTGGATATTAGTAAAAAGAAAAAAAACATTAAAATTAAAAATAAAAAAAGGTTAGTAAGGGAGGAAAAAAAAGGCATATGTTACATATTAGAAAAAAAAAATATTAAAAAGAAACTAGGAAACGTTAGAGCTTAATTAACAACAGAAAGAAGAGAGTTGATTACTGCCTGATACTTTGAAAGTCTCACCGGCCAACCCTACCTCTACCGAGGTGGGACACCATCTTTAAACGCCACTATGAACTTTCGATTGCCTCACTATGGCAAAAGCATTGCAGGCAAAAAAGTGGATATTAGTAAAAAGGAAAATGGACAGAAAGGAGTTTTGTAATGCCTGATACTTTGAAAGTCTCACTGGGCAACCCTACCTCTACCGAGGTGGGACACCATCTTACAACGCCACTATGAACTTTCGATTGCCTCACTATGGCAAAAGCATTGCAGGCAACAAAGTGGATATTAGTAAAAAGAAGAAAAAATTAAAAAAGGTCAGTAAGGGAGGAACAAAAAAGGCATATGTTACATATTAGAAAAAAAATATTAAAAAGAAACTAGGAAACGTTAGAGCTTAAATAACAACAGACAGAAGAGAGTTGATTACTGCCTGATACTTTGAAAGTCTCACTGGCCAACCCTACCTCTACCGAGGTGGGTCACCATCTTACAACGCCACTAAGAACATTCGATTGCCTCACTATGGCAAAAGCATTGCAGGCAAAAAAGTGGATATTAGTAAAAAGGAAAAAAAAACATTAAAATTAAAAATAAAAAAAGGTTAGTAAGGGAGGAAAAAAAAGGCATATGTTACATATTAGAAAAAAAAATATTAAAAAGAAACTAGGAAACGTTAGAGCTTAATTAACAACAGAAAGAAGAGAGTTGATTACTGCCTGATACTTTGAAAGTCTCACTGGGCAACCCTACCTCTACCGAGGTGGGACACCATCTTACAACGCCATTATGAACTTTCGATTGCCTCACGAAGGCAAAAGCATTGCAGGCAAAAAAAAGGATATTAGTAGAAAGGAAAACGGACAGAAGAGAGTTTTGTAATGCCTGATACTTTGAAAGTCTCACTGGGCAACCCTACCTCTACCGAGGTGGGACACCATCTTACAACGCCACTATGAACTTTCGATTGCCTCACTATGGCAAAAGCATTGCAGGCAACAAAGTGGATATTAGTAAAAAGAAGAAAAAATTAAAAAAGGTTAGTAAGGGAGGAACAAAAAAGGCATATGCTACATATTAGAAAAAAAATATTAAAAAAAACTAGGAGACATTAGAGCTTAAATAACAACAGACAGAAGAGTTTTGAATACTGCCTGATACTTTGAAAGTCTCACTGGCCAACCCTACCTCTACCGAGTAGGGACACCATCTTACAACGCCACTATGAACTTTCGATTGCCTCACTATGGCAAAAGCATTGCAGGCAAAAAAGTGGATATTAGTAAAAAGAAAAAAAAAATTAAAAAAGATCAGTAAGGGAGGAACAAAAAAGGCATATGTTACATATTAGAAAAAAAATATTAAAAGAAACAACGAAACGTTAGAGCTTAATTAACAACAGAAAGAAGAGAGTTGATTACTGCCTGATACTTGGAAAGTCTCACCGGCCAATCCTACCTCTACCGAGGAGGGAAACCATCTTACAACGCCGCTATGAACTTTCGATTGCCTCACTATGGCAAAAGCATTGCAGGCACAAAAGTGGATATTATTAAACAGGAAAACGGACAGAAGAGAGTTTTGTAATGCCTGACATTTTGAAAGCATTGCAGGCAACAAAGTGGACATTAGTAAAAGGAAAAAACATTAAAATTAAAAATAAAAAAAGGTCAGTAAGGGAGAAACAAAAAGGCATATGTTACATATCAGAAAAAAATATTTAAAAAAAAAATAGGAAGCGTTAGAGCTTAAATAACAACAGACAGAAGAGAGTTGATTACTGCCTGATACTTTGAAAGTCTCACTGGCCAACCCTACCTCTACCGAGGTGGGACACCATCTTACAACGCCACTATGAACTTTCGATTGCCTCACTATGGCAAAAGCATTGCAGGCAAAAAAGTGGATATTAGTAAAAAGGAAAACGGACAGAAGGGAGTTTTGTAATGCCTGATACTTTGAAAGTCTCACTGGGCAACCCTACCTCTACCGAGGTGGGACACCATCTTACAACGCCACTATGAACTTTCGATTGCCTCACTATGGCAAAAGCATTGCAGGCAACAAAGTGGATATTAGTAAAAAGAAGAAAAAATTAAAAAAGGTCAGTAAGGGAGGATTAAAATAGGCATATGTTACATATTAGAAAAAAAATATTAAAAAAAACTAGGAGACATTAGAGCTTAAATAACAACAGACAGAAGAGTTTTGAATACTGCCTGATACTTTGAAAGTCTCACTGGCCAACCCTACCTCTACCGAGTAGGGACACCATCTTACAACGCCACTATGAACTTTCGATTGCCTCACTATGGCAAAAGCATTGCAGGCCAAAAAGTGGATATTAGTAAAAAGAAAAAAAACATTAAAATTAAAAATAAAAAAAGGTTAGTAAGGGAGGAAAAAAAAGGCATATGTTACATATTAGAAAAAAAAAATATTAAAAACAAACTAGGAAACGTTAGAGCTTAAATAACAACAGACAGAAGAGAGTCGATTACTGCCTGATACTTTGAAAGTCTCACTGGCCAACCCTACCTCTACCGAGGTGGGACACCATCTTACAACGCCACTATGAACTTTCGATTGCCTCACTATGGCAAAAGCATTGCAGGCCAAAAAGTGGATATTAGTAAAAAGAAAAAAAACATTAAAATTAAAAATAAAAAAAGGTTAGTAAGGGAGGAAAAAAAAGGCATATGTTACATATTAGAAAAAAAAATATTAAAAAGAAACTAGGAAACGTTAGAGCTTAATTAACAACAGAAAGAAGAGAGTTGATTACTGCCTGATACTTTGAAAGTCTCACTGGCCAACCCTACCTCTACCGAGGTGGGACACCATCTTACAACACCACTATGAACTTTCGATTGCCTCACTATGGCAAAAGCATTGCATGCAAAAAAGCGGATATTAGTAAAAAGAAAAAAAAAACATTAAAATTAAAAATAAAAAAAGGTTAGTAAGGGAGGAAAAAAAGGCATATGTTACATATTAGAAAAAAAAATATTAAAAAGAAACTAGGAAACGTTAGAGCTTAATTAACAACAGAAAGAAGAGAGTTGATTACTGCCTGATACTTAGAAAGTCTCACCGGCCAACCCTACCTCTACCGAGGAGGGAAACCATCTTACAACGCCGCTATGAACTTTCGATTGCCTCACTATGGCAAAAGCATTGCAGGCAAAAAAGTGGATATTATTAAAAAGGAAAACGGACAGAAGAGAGTTTTGTAATGCCTGACATTTTGAAAGCATTGCAGGCAACAAAGTGGATATTAGTAAAAGGAAAAAAACATTAAAATTAAAAATAAAAAAAGGTCAGTAAGGGAGAAACAAAAAGGCATATGTTACATATCAGAAAAAAATATTTTTAAAAAAAATAGGAAGCGTTAGAGCTTAAATAACAACAGACAGAAGAGAGTTGATTACTGCCTGATACTTTGAAAGTCTCACTGGCCAACCCTACCTCTACCGAGGTGGGACACCATCTTACAACGCCACTATGAACTTTCGATTGCCTCACTATGGCAAAAGCATTGCAGGCAAAAAAGTGGATATTAGTAAAAAGGAAAACGGACAGAAGGGAGTTTTGTAATGCCTGATACTTTGAAAGTCTCACTGGGCAACCCTACCTCTACCGAGGTGGGACACCATCTTACAACGCCACTATGAACTTTCGATTGCCTCACTATGGCAAAAGCATTGCAGGCAACAAAGTGGATATTAGTAAAAAGAAGAAAAAATTAAAAAAGGTCAGTAAGGGAGGATTAAAAAAGGCATAAAATACATATTAGAAAAAAAATATTAAAAAAAACTAGGAGACATTAGAGCTTAAATAACAACAGACAGAAGAGTTTTGAATACTGCCTGATACTTTGAAAGTCTCACTGGCCAACCCTACCTCTACCGAGTAGGGACACCATCTTACAACGCCACTATGAACTTTCGATTGCCTCACTATGGCAAAAGCATTGCAGACCAAAAAGTGGATATTAGTAAAAAGAAAAAAAACATTAAAATAAAAAATAAAAAAAGGTTAGTAAGTGAGGAAAAAAAGGCATATGTTACATATTAGAAAAAAAACATTAAAAACAAACTAGGAAACGTTAGAGCTTAAATAACAACAGACAGAAGAGAGTCGATTACTGCCTGATACTTTGAAAGTCTCACTGGCCAACCCTACCTCTACCGAGGTGGGACACCATCTTACAACGCCACTATGAACTTTCGATTGCCTCACTATGGCAAAAGCATTGCAGGCCAAAAAGTGGATATTAGTAAAAAGAAAAAAAACATTAAAATTAAAAATAAAAAAAGGTTAGTAAGGGAGGAAAAAAAAGGCATATGTTACATATTAGAAAAAAAAAATATTAAAAAGAAACTAGGAAACGTTAGAGCTTAATTAACAACAGAAAGAAGAGAGTTGATTACTGCCTGATACTTTGAAAGTCTCACTGGCCAACCCTACCTCTACCGAGGTGGGACACCATCTTACAACGCCACTATGAACTTTCGATTGCCTCACTATGGCAAAAGCATTGCAGGCAAAAAAGTGGATATTAGTAAAAAGAAAAAAAACATTAAAATTAAAAATAAAAAAAGGTCAGTAAGGTAGGAACAAAAAAGGCATATGTTACATATTAGAAAAAAATATTAAAAAAAACTAGGAAACGTTAGAGCTTAAATAACAACAGACAGAAGAGTGTTGATTACTGCCTGATACTTTGAAAGTCTCACTGGGCAACCCTACCTCTACCGAGAAAAGCATTGCAGGCAACAAAGTGGATATTAGTAAAAAGAAAAAAAAATTAAAAAAGGTCAGTAAGGTAGGAACAAAAGAGGCATATGTTACATATTAGAAAAAATATATTAAAAAGTAACTAGGAAACGTTAGAGCTTAATTAACAACAGAAAGAAGATAGTTGATTACTGCCTGATACTTTGAAAGTCTCACTGGCCAACCCTACCTCTACCGAGGTGGGACACCATCTTACAACGCCACTATGAACTTTCGATTGCCTCACTATGGCAAAAGCATTGCAGGCAAAAAAGTGGATATTAGTAAAAAGAAAAAAAACATTAAAATTAAAAATAAAAAAAGGTTAGTAAGGGAGGAAAAAAAAGGCATATGTTACATATTAGAAAAAAAAATATTAAAAAAAACTAGGAGACATTAGAGCTTAAATAACAACAGACAGAAGAGTTTTGAATACTGCCTGATACTTTGAAAGTCTCACTGGCCAACCCTACCTCTACCGAGTAGGGACACCATCTTACAACGCCACTATGAACTTTCGATTGCCTCACTATGGCAAAAGCATTGCAGACCAAAAAGTGGATATTAGTAAAAAGAAAAAAAACATTAAAATAAAAAATAAAAAAAGGTTAGTAAGTGAGGAAAAAAAGGCATATGTTACATATTAGAAAAAAAACATTAAAAACAAACTAGGAAACGTTAGAGCTTAAATAACAACAGACAGAAGAGAGTCGATTACTGCCTGATACTTTGAAAGTCTCACTGGCCAACCCTACCTCTACCGAGGTGGGACACCATCTTACAACGCCACTATGAACTTTCGATTGCCTCACTATGGCAAAAGCATTGCAGGCCAAAAAGTGGATATTAGTAAAAAGAAAAAAAACATTAAAATTAAAAATAAAAAAAGGTTAGTAAGGGAGGAAAAAAAAGGCATATGTTACATATTAGAAAAAAAAAATATTAAAAAGAAACTAGGAAACGTTAGAGCTTAATTAACAACAGAAAGAAGAGAGTTGATTACTGCCTGATACTTTGAAAGTCTCACTGGCCAACCCTACCTCTACCGAGGTGGGACACCATCTTACAACGCCACTATGAACTTTCGATTGCCTCACTATGGCAAAAGCATTGCAGGCAAAAAAGTGGATATTAGTAAAAAGAAAAAAAACATTAAAATTAAAAATAAAAAAAGGTCAGTAAGGTAGGAACAAAAAAGGCATATGTTACATATTAGAAAAAAATATTAAAAAAAACTAGGAAACGTTAGAGCTTAAATAACAACAGACAGAAGAGTGTTGATTACTGCCTGATACTTTGAAAGTCTCACTGGGCAACCCTACCTCTACCGAGAAAAGCATTGCAGGCAACAAAGTGGATATTAGTAAAAAGAAAAAAAAATTAAAAAAGGTCAGTAAGGTAGGAACAAAAGAGGCATATGTTACATATTAGAAAAAATATATTAAAAAGTAACTAGGAAACGTTAGAGCTTAATTAACAACAGAAAGAAGATAGTTGATTACTGCCTGATACTTTGAAAGTCTCACTGGCCAACCCTACCTCTACCGAGGTGGGACACCATCTTACAACGCCACTATGAACTTTCGATTGCCTCACTATGGCAAAAGCATTGCAGGCAAAAAAGTGGATATTAGTAAAAAGAAAAAAAACATTAAAATTAAAAATAAAAAAAGGTTAGTAAGGGAGGAAAAAAAAGGCATATGTTACATATTAGAAAAAAAAATATTAAAAAGAAACTAGGAAGCGTTAGAGCTTAATTAACAACAGAAAGAAGAGAGTTGATTACTGCCTGATACTTTGAAAGTCTCACTGGCCAACCCTACCTCTACCGAGGTGGGACACCATCTTACAACGCCACTATGAACTTTCGATTGCCTCACTATGGCAAAAGCATTGCAGGCAACAAAGTGGATATTAGTAAAAAGAAGAAAAAATTAAAAAAGGTCAGTAAGGGAGGAACAAAAAAGACATATGCTACATATTAGAAAAAAAATATTAAAAAAAACTAGGAGACATTAGAGCTTAAATAACAACAGACAGAAGAGTTTTGAATACTGCCTGATACTTTGAAAGTCTCACTGGCCAACCCTACCTCTACCGAGTAGGGACACCATCTTACAACGCCACTATGAACTTTCGATTGCCTCACTATGGCAAAAGCATTGCAGGCAAAAAAGTGGATATTAGTAAAAAGAAAAAAACATTAAAATTAAAAATAAAAAAAGGTTAGTAAGGGAGGAAAAAAAAGGCATATGTTACATATTAGAAAAAAAATATTAAAAAGAAACTAGGAAACGTTAGAGCTTAAATAACAACTGAGAGAAGAGAGTTGATTACTGCCTGATACTTTGAAAGTCTCACTGGCCAACCCTACCTCTACCGAGGTGGGAAACCATCTTACAACGCCGCTATGAACTTTCGATTGCCTCACTATGGCAAAAGCATTGCAGGCAAAAAAGTGGATATTATTAAAAAGGAAAAGGGACAGAAGAGAGTTTTGTAATGCCTGACATTTTGAAAGCATTGCAGGCAACAAAGTGGATATTAGTAAAAGGAAAGAACATTAAAATTAAAAATAAAAAAAGGTCAGTAAGGGAGAAACAAAAAGGCATATGTTACATATCAGAAAAAAATATTTAAAAAAAAAAATAGGAAGCGTTAGAGCTTAAATAACAACAGACAGAAGAGAGTTGATTACTGCCTGATACTTTGAAAGTCTCACTGGCCAACCCTACCTCTACCGAGGTGGGACACCATCTTACAACGCCACTATGAACTTTCGATTGCCTCACTATGGCAAAAGCATTGCAGGCAAAAAAGTGGATATTAGTAAAAAGGAAAACGGACAGAAGGGAGTTTTGTAATGCCTGATACTTTGAAAGTCTCACTGGGCAACCCTACCTCTACCGAGGTGGGACACCATCTTACAACGCCACTATGAACTTTCGATTGCCTCACTATGGCAAAAGCATTGCAGGCAACAAAGTGGATATTAGTAAAAAGAAGAAAAAATTAAAAAAGGTCAGTAAGGGAGGATTAAAAAAGGCATATGTTACATATTAGAAAAAAAATATTAAAAAAAACTAGGAGACATTAGAGCTTAAATAACAACAGACAGAAGAGTTTTGAATACTGCCTGATACTTTGAAAGTCTCACTGGCCAACCCTACCTCTACCGAGTAGGGACACCATCTTACAACGCCACTATGAACTTTCGATTGCCTCACTATGGCAAAAGCATTGCAGGCCAAAAAGTGGATATTAGTAAAAAGAAAAAAAACATTAAAATTAAAAATAAAAAAAGGTTAGTAAGTGAGGAAAAAAAGGCACATGTTACATATTAGAAAAAAAATATTAAAAAGAAACTAGGAAACGTTAGAGCTTAAATAACAACAGACAGAAGAGAGTTGATTACTGCCTGATACTTTGAAAGTCTCACTGGCCAACCCTACCTCCACCGAGGTGGGACACCATCTTACAACGCCACTATGAACTTTCGATTGCCTCACTATGGCAAAAGCATTGCAGGCAAAAAAGTGGATATTAGTAAAAAGAAAAAAAACATTAAAATTAAAAATAAAAAAAGGTTAGTAAGGGAGGAAAAATAAGGCATATGTTACATATTAGAAAAAAAAATATTAAAAAGAAACTAGAAAACGTTAGAGCTTAATTAACAACAGAAAGAAGAGAGTTGATTACTGCCTGATACTTTGAAAGTCTCACTGGCCAACCCTACCTCTACCGAGGTGGGACACCATCTTACAACGCCACTATGAACTTTCGATTGCCTCACTATGGCAAAAGCATTGCAGGCAAAAAAGTGGATATTAGTAAAAAGAAAAAAAACATTAAAATTAAAAATAAAAAAAGGTCAGTAAGGTAGGAACAAAAAAGGCATATGTTACATATTAGAAAAAAATATTAAAAAAAACTAGGAAACGTTAGAGCTTAAATAACAACAGACAGAAGAGTGTTGATTACTGCCTGATACTTTGAAAGTCTCACTGGGCAACCCTACCTCTACCGAGGTGGGACACCATCTTACATCGCCATTACTTTCGATTGCCTCACTAAGGCAAAAGCATTGCAGGCAAAAAAAAGGATATTAGTAAAAAGGAAAACGGACAGAAGAGAGTTTTGTAATGCCTGATACTTTGAAAGTCTCACTGGGTAACCCTACCTCTACCGAGGTGGGACACCATCTTACAACGCCACTATGACCTTTCGATTGCCTCACTATGGCAAAAGCATTGCAGGCAACAAAGTGGATATTTGTAAAAATAAAAAAAAATAAAAAAAGGTCAGTAAGGGAGGAACAAAAAAGGCATATGTTACATATTAGAAAAAAAATATTAAAAAAAACTAGGAAACGTTAGAGCTTAAATAACAACAGACAGAAGAGTGTTGATTACTGCCTGATACTTTGAAAGTCTCACTGGGCAACCCTACCTCTACCGAGGTGGGACACCATCTTACAACGCCATTATGAACTTTCGATATCCTCACTATGGCAAAAGAATTGCAGGCAAAAAAAAGGATATTAGTAAAAAGGAAAACGGACAGAAGAGAGTTTTGTAATGCCTGATACTTTGAAAGTCTCACTGGGCAACCCTACCTCTACCGAGGTGGGACACCATCTTATAACGCCACTATGAACTTTCGATTGCCTCACAATGGCAAAAGCATTGCAGACAACAAAGTGGATATTAGTAAAAAGAAAAAAAATTAAAAAAGGTCAGTAAGGGAGGAACAAAAAAGGCATATGTTACATATTAGAAAAAAAAAATATTAAAAAAAACTAGGAAACGTTAGAGCTTAAATAACAACAAAAAGAAGAGAGTTGATTACTGCCTGATACTTTGAAAGTCTCACTGGCCAACTCTACCTCTACCGAGGTGGGACACCATCTTACAACGCCACTATGAACTTTCGATTGCCTCACTATGGCAAAAGCATTGCAGGCAAAAATTTGGATATTAGTAAAAAGAAAAAGAAAAATTAAAATTAAAAAAAGGTTAGTAAGGGAGGAAAAAAAAGGCATATGTTACATATTAGAAAAAAAATATAAAAAAGAAACTAGGAAACGTTAGAGCTTAGTTAACAACAGAAAGAAGAGAGTTGATTACTGCCTGATACTTTGAAAGACTCACTGGCCAACCCTACCTCTACCGAGGTGGGACACCATCTTTCAACGCCACTATGAACTTTCGATTGCCTCACTATGGCAAAAGCAATGCAGGCAAAAAAGTGGATATTAGTAAAAAGGAAAACGGACAGAAGAGAGTTTTGTAATGCCTGATACTTTGAAAGTCTCACTGGGCAACCCTACCTCTACCGAGGTGGGACACCATCTCACAACGCTATTATGAACTTTCAATTGCCTCACTATGGCAAAAGAATTGCAGGCAAAAAAAGGATATTAGTAAAAAGGAAAACGGACAGAAGAGAGTTTTGTAATACCTGATACTTTGAAAGCATTGCAGGCAACAAATTGGATATTAGTAAAATGGAAAAAATCATTAAAATTAAAAATAAAAAAAGGTCAGTAAGGGAAGAACAAAAGAGGCAGATGTAAAATATTAGAAAAAAAATTATTAAAAATAACTAGGAAACGTTAGAGCTTAAATAACAACAGACAGAAGAGAGTTGATTACTGCCTGATACTTTGAAAGATTAATTGGGCAACACTACCTCTACCGAGGGGGGACACCATCTTACAACGCCGCTATGAACTTTCGCTTGCCTCACTTAGGCAAAAGCATTGCAGGCAACTAAGTGGATGTTAGTAAAAAGAAAAAAAAACATTAAAATAAAAAATAAAAAAAGGTCAGTAAGGGAGAAACAAAAAAGGCATATGTTACATATTAGAAAAAAGATATTAAAAAAACTAGGAAACGTTAGAGCTTAAATAACAACAGACAGAAGAGAGTTTTGTAATGCCTGACATTTGAAAGTCTCACTGGGCAACCCTACCTCTACCGAGGTGGGACACCATCTTACAACGCCACTATGAACTTTCGATTGCCTCACTATGGCAAAAGCATTGCAGGCAAAAAAGTGGATATTAGTAAAAAGGAAAACGGACAGAAGAGAGTTTTGTAATGCCTGATACTTTTGAAAGTCTCACTGGGCAACCCTACCTCTACCGAGGTTGGACACCATCTTACAACGCCACTATGAACTTTCGATTGCCTCACTATGGCAAAAGCATTGCAGGCAAATAAGTGGATATTAGTAAAAAGGAAAACGGACAGAAGAGAGTTTTGTAATGCCTGATACTTTGAAAGTCTCACTGGGCAACCCTACTTCTACCGAGGTTGGACACCATCTTACAACGCCACTATGAACTTTCGATTGCCTCACTATGGCAAAAGCATTGCAGGCAAAAAAAGTGGATATTAGTAAAAAGAAAAAAAAACATTAAAAATTAAAAAAGGTCAGTAAGGGAGGAATAAAAGAGGCATATGTTACATATTAGAAACAAATATTTAAAAAAAAACTAGGAAACGTTAGAGCTTAAATAACAACAGAAAGAAGAGAGTTGATTACTGCCTGATACTTTGAAAGACTCACCGGCCAACCCTACCTCTACCGAGGTGGGAAACCATCTTACAACGCCGCTATGAACTTTCGATTGCCTCACTATGGCAAAAGCATTGCAGGCAAAAAAGTGGATATTAGTAAAAAGGAAAAAAAAAACATTAAAATTAAAAATAAAAAAAGGTTAGTAAGGGAGGAAAAAAAGGCATATGTTACACATTAGAAAAAAAATATAAAAAAGAAACTAGGAAACGTTAGAGCTTAATTAAAAACAGAAAGACGAGAGTTGATTACTGCCTGATACTTTGAAAGTCTCACTGGGCAACCCTACCTCTACCGAGGTGGGACACCATCTCACAACGCCACTATGAACTTTCGATTGCCTCACTATGGCAAAAGCATTGCAGGCAACAAAGTGGATATTAGTAAAAAGAAAAAAAAATTAAAAAAGGTCAGTAAGGGAGGAACAAAAAAGGCATATGTTACATATTAGAAAAAAAATATTAAAAAAACTAGGAAACGTTAGAGCTTAAATAACAACAGACAGAAGAGTGTTGATCACTGCCTGATACTTTGAAAGTCTCACTGGCCAACCCTACCTCTACCGAGGTGGGACACCATCTTACAACGCCACTATGAACTTTTGATTGCCTCACTATGGCAAAAGCATTGCAGGCAAAAAAAAGTGGATATTAGTAAAAAGAAAAAAAAATTAAAAATTAAAAAAGGTCAGTAAGGGAGGAATAAAAAAGGCATATGTTACATATTAGAAAAAACAAACAAACTAGGAAACGTTAGAGCTTAAATAACAACAGACAGAAGAGAGTTGATTACTGCCTGCTACTTTGAAAGTCTCATAGGCCAACCCTACCTCTACCGAGGTGGGACACCATCTTACAACGCCACTATGACCTTTCGATTGCCTCACTATGGCAAAAGCATTGCAGGCAAAAAAAGTGGATATTAGTAAAAAGAAAAAAAACATTAAAAATTAAAAAAGGTCAGTAAGGGAGGAATAAAAAAGGCATATGTTACATATTAGAAAAAAATATTAAAAAGAAACTAGGAAACGTTAGAGCTTAATTAACAACAGAAAGAAGAGAGTTGATTACTGCCTGATACTTTGAAAGTCTCACTGGCCAACCCTACCTCTACCGAGGTCGGACACCATCTTACAACACCACTATGATCTTTCGATTGCCTCACTATGGCAAAAGCATTGCAGGCAAAAAAGTGGATATTAGTAAAAAGAAAAAAAAACATTAAAAAAGGTCAGTAAGGGAGGAATAAAAAAGGCATATGTTACATATTAGAAAAAAAAAACTAGGAAACGTTTGAGCTTAAATAACAACAGACAGATGAGAGTTGATTACTGCCTGCTACTTTGAAAGTCTCACTGGCCAACCCTACCTCTACCGAGGTGGGACACCATCTTACAACGCCGCTATGAACTTTCGATTGCCTCACTATGGCAAAAGCATTGCAGGCAAAAAAGCGGATATTAGTAAAAAGAAAAAAAACATTAAAATTAAAAATAGAAAAAGGTTAGTAAGGGAGGAAAAAAAAAGGCATATGTTACATATTAGAAAAAAAAACTAGGAAACGTTAGAGCTTAAATAACAACAGACAGATGAGAGTTGATTACTGCCTGCTACTTTGAAAGTCTCACTGGCCAACCCTACCTCTACCGAGGTGGGACACCATCTTACAACACCATTATGAACTTTCGATTGCCTCACTATGGCAGAAGCATTGCAGGCCAAAAAAAAGTATATTAGTAAAAAGGAAAACGGACAGAAGAGAGTTTTGTAATGCCTGATATTTTGAAAGCATTGCAGGCAAGAAAGTGGATATTATTAAAATGGAAAAAAAACATTAAAATTAAAAATAAAACTAGGTCAGTAAGATAGTAAGAAAAAGGCATATGTTACAAATTAGAAAAAATATTTTAAAAAAAACTAGGAAACGTTAGAGCTTAAATAACAACAGACAGAAGAGAGTTGATTACTGTCTGATACTTTGAAAGCTTAACTGGGCAACCCTACCTCTACCGAGGTGGGACACCATCTTACAACGTCACTATGAACTTTCGATTGCCTCACTATGGCAAAAGCATTGCAGGCAAAAAAGTGGATATTATTAAAAAGGAAAACGGACAGAAGAGAGTTTTGTAATGCCTGACATTTTGAAAGCATTGCAGGGAACAAAGTGGATATTAGTAAAAGGAAAAAAACATTAAAATTAAAAATAAAAAAAGGTCAGTAAGGGAGAAACAAAAAGGCATATGTTACATATCAGAAAAAAATATTTAAAAAAAAAATAGGAAGCGTTAGAGCTTAAATAACAACAGACAGAAGAGAGTTGATTACTGCCTGATACTTTGAAAGTCTCACTGGGAAACCCTACCTCTACCGAGGTGGGACACCATCTTACAACGCCGCTATGAACTTTCGCTTGCCTCACTTAGGCAAAAGCATTGCAGGCAACAAAGAGGATGTTAGTAAAAAGAAAAAAAACATTAAAATTAAAAAGAAAAAAAGGTCAGTAAGGCAGGAACAAAAAAGGCATATGTTACATATTAGAAAAAAGATATTAAAAAAACTAGGAAACGTTAGAGCTTAAATAACAACAGACAGAAGAGAGTTTTGTAATGCCTGACATTTGAAAGTCTCACTGGGCAACCCTACCTCTACCGAGGTGGGACACCATCTTACAACGCCACTATGAACTTTCGATTGCCTCACTATGGCAAAAGCATTGCAGGCAAAAAAGTGGATATTAGTAAAAAGGAAAACGGACAGAAGAGAGTTTTGTAATGCCTGATACTTTTGAAAGTCTCACTGGTCAACCCTACCTCTACCGAGGTTGGACACCATCTTACAACGCCACTATGAACTTTCGATTGCCTCACTATGGCAAAAGCATTGCAGGCAAATAAGTGGATATTAGTAAAAAGGAAAACGGACAGAAGAGAGTTTTGTAATGCCTGATACTTTGAAAGTCTCACTGGGCAACCCTACCTCTACCGAGGTTGGACACCATCTTACAACGCCACTATGAACTTTCGATTGCCTCACTATGGCAAAAGCATTGCAGGCAACAAAGTGGATATTAGTAAAAAGAAAAAAAAAATTAAAAAAGGTCAGTAAGGGAGGAACAAAAAAGGCATATGTTACATATTAGAAAAAAAATATTAAAAAAAACTAGGAAACGTTAGAGCTTAAATAACAACAGACAGAAGAGTGTTGATTACTGCCTGATAATTTGAAAGTCTCACTGGCCAACCCTACCTCTACCAAGGTGGGACACCATCTTACAACACCATTATGAACTTTCGATTGCCTCACTATGGCAGAAGCATTGCAGGCAAAAAAAAAGGATATTAGTAAAAAGGAAAACGGACAGAAGAGAGTTTTGTAATGCCTGATATTTTGAAAGCATTGCAGGCAAGAAAGTGGATATTATTAAAATGGAAAAAAAACATTAAAATTAAAAATAAAACTAGGTCAGTAAGAGAGTAAGAAAAAGGCATATGTTACATATTAGAAAAAATATTTTAAAAAAAACTAGGAAACGTTAGAGCTTAAATAACAACAGACAGAAGAGAGTTGATTACTGTCTGATACTTTGAAAGCTTAACTGGGCAACCCTACCTCTACCGAGGTGGGACTCCATCTTACAACGTCACTATGAACTTTCGATTGCCTCACTATGGCAAAAGCATTGCAGGCAAAAAAGTGGATATTATTAAAAAGGAAAACGGACAGAAGAGAGTTTTGTAATGCCTGACATTTTGAAAGCATTGCAGGCAACAAAGTGGATATTAGTAAAAGGAAAAAAACATTAAAATTAAAAATAAAAAAAGGTCAGTAAGGGAGAAACAAAAAGGCATATGTTACATATCAGAAAAAAATATTTAAAAAAAAAATAGGAAGCGTTAGAGCTTAAATAACAACAGACAGAAGAGAGTTTTGTAATGCCTGACATTTGAAAGTCTCACTGGGCAACCCCACCTCTACCGAGGTGGGCCACCATCTTACAACGCCACTATGAACTTTCGATTGCCTCACTATGGCAAAAGCATTGCAGGCAAAAAAGTGGATATTAGTAAAAAGGAAAACGGACAGAAGAGAGTTTTGTAATGCCTGATACTTTTGAAAGTCTCACTGGGCAACCCTACCTCTACCGAGGTTGGACACCATCTTACAACGCCACTATGAACTTTCGATTGCCTCACTATGGCAAAAGCATTGCAGGCAAATAAGTGGATATTAGTAAAAAGGAAAACGGACAGAAGAGAGTTTTGTAATGCATGATACTTTGAAAGTCTCACTGGGCAACCTTACCTCTACCGAGGTTGGACACCATCTTACAACGCCACTATGAACTTTCGATTGCCTCACTATGGCAAAAGCATTGCAGGCAAAAAAAGTGGATATTAGTAAAAAGAAAAAAAAACATTAAAAATTAAAAAAGGTCAGTAAGGGAGGAATAAAAAAGGCATATGTTACATATTAGAAACAAATATTTAAAAAAAAACTAGGAAACGTTAGAGCTTAAATAACAACAGAAAGAAGAGAGTTGATTACTGCCTGATACTTTGAAAGACTCACCGGCCAACCCTACCTCTACCGAGGTGGGAAACCATCTTACAACGCCGCTATGAACTTTCGATTGCCTCACTATGGCAAAAGCATTGCAGGCAAAAAAGTGGATATTAGTAAAAAGGAAAAAAAAAAACATTAAAATTAAAAAAAGGTTAGTAAGGGAGGAAAAAAAGGCATATGTTACATATTAGAAAAAAAATATAAAAAAGAAACTAGGAAACGTTAGAGCTTAATTAAAAACAGAAAGAAGAGAGTTGATTACTGCCTGATACTTTGAAAGACTCACCGGCCAACCCTACCTCTACCGAGGTGGGAAACCATCTCACAACGCCACTATGAACTTTCGATTGCCTCACTATGGCAAAAGCATTGCAGGCAACAAAGTGGATATTAGTAAAAAGAAAAAAAAATTAAAAAAGGTCAGTAAGGGAGGAACAAAAAAGGCATATGTTACATATTAGAAAAAAAATATTAAAAAAAACTAGGAAACGTTAGAGCTTAAATAACAACAGACAGAAGAGTGTTGATTACTGCCTGATACTTTGAAAGTCTCACTGGCCAACCCTACCTCTACCGAGGTGGGACACCATCTTACAACGCCACTATGAACTTTTGATTGCCTCACTATGGCAAAAGCATTGCAGGCAAAAAAGCGGATATTAGTAAAAAGAAAAAAAACATTAAAATTAAAAATAGAAAAAGGTTAGTAAGGGAGGAAAAAAAAAAGGCATATGTTACATATTAGAAAAAAAAACTAGGAAACGTTTGAGCTTAAATAACAACAGACAGATGAGAGTTGATTACTGCCTGCTACTTTGAAAGTCTCACTGGCCAACCCTACCTCTACCGAGGTGGGACACCATCTTACAACGCCGCTATGAACTTTCGATTGCCTCACTATGGCAAAAGCACTGCAGGCAAAAAAGCGGATATTAGTAAAAAGAAAAAAAACATTAAAATTAAAAATAGAAAAAGGTTAGTAAGGGAGGAAAAAAAAAAGGCATATGTTACATATTAGAAAAAAAATATTAAAAAAAACTAGGAAACGTAAGAGCTTACATAACAACAGACGGAAGAGTGTTGATTACTGCCTGATACTTTGAAAGTCTCACTGGCCAACCCTACCTCTACCGAGGTGGGACACCATCTTACAACGCCATTATGAACTTTCGATTGCCTCACTATGGCAAAAGCATTGCAGGCAAAAAAAAGGATATTAGTAAAATGGAAAACGGACAGAAGAGAGTTTTGTAATGCCTGATACTTTGAAAGTCTCACTGGGCAACCCTACCTCTACCGAGGTGGGACACCATCTTACAACGCCGCTATGAACTTTCGATTGCCTCACTATGGCAAAAGCATTGCAGGCAAAAAAGTGGATATTAGTAAAAAGAAAAAAAACATTAAAATTAAAAATAAAAAAAGGTTAGTAAGGGAGGAAAAAAAAGGCATATGTTACATATTAGAAAAAAAATATTAAAAAGAAACTAGGAAACGTTAGAGCTTAATTAACAGAAAGAAGAGAGTTGATTACTGCCTGATACTTTGAAAGTCTCACTGGCCAACCCTACCTCTACCGAGGTGGGACACCATCTTACAACGCCACTATGAACTTTCGATTGCCTCACTATGGCAAAAGCATTGCAGGCAAAAAAGTGGATATTACTAAAAAGGAAAACGGACAGAAGAGTGTTTTGTAATGCCTGATACTTTGAAAGTCTCACTGGGCAACTCTACCTCTACCGAGGTGGGACACCATCTTACAACGCCACTATGAACTTTCGATTGCCTCACTATGACAAAAGCATTGCAGGCAACAAAGTGGATATTAGTAAAAAGAAAAAAAAATTAAAAAAGGTCAGTGAGGCAGGAATAAAAAAGGCATATGTTACATATTAGAAAAAATATTTTAAAAAAAACTAGGAAACGTTAGAGCTTAAATAACAACAGACAGAAGAGAGTTGATTACTGTCTGATACTTTGAAAGCTTAACTGGGCAACCCTACCTCTACCGAGGTGGGACACCATCTTACAACGTCACTATGAACTTTCGATTGCCTCACTATGGCAAAAGCATTGCAGGCAAAAAAGTGGATATTATTAAAAAGGAAAACGGACAGAAGAGAGTTTTGTAATGCCTGACATTTTGAAAGCATTGCAGGCAACAAAGTGGATATTAGTAAAAGGAAAAAAACATTAAAATTAAAAATAAAAAAAGGTCAGTAAGGGAGAAACAAAAAGGCATATGTTACATATCAGAAAAAAATATTTGAAAAAAAAATAGGAAGCGTTAGAGCTTAAATAACAACAGACAGAAGAGAGTTGATTACTGCCTGATACTTTGAAAGTCTCACTGGGAAACCCTACCTCTACCGAGGTGGGACACCATCTTACAACGCCGCTATGAACTTTCGCTTGCCTCACTTAGGCAAAAGCATTGCAGGCAACAAAGTGGATGTTAGTAAAAAGAAAAAAAACATTAAAATTAATAAGAAAAAAAGGTCAGTAAGGCAGGAACAAAAAAGGCATATGTTACATATTAGAAAAAAGATATTAAAAAAACTAGGAAACGTTAGAGCTTAAATAACAACAGACAGAAGAGAGTTTTGTAATGCCTGATACTTTGAAAGTCTCACTGGCCAACCCTACCTCTACCGAGGTGGGACACCATCTTACAACGCCACTATGAACTTTCGATTGCCTCACTATGGCAAAAGCATTGCAGGCAATAAAGTGGATATTAGTAAAAAGAAAAAAAACATTAAAAATTAAAAAAGGTCAGTAAGGGAGGAACGAAAAAGGCATATGTTACATATTGGAAAAAAATATTGAAAAAACTAGGAAACGTTAGAGCTTAAATAACAACAGACAGAAGAGAGTTTTGTAATGCCTGATACTTTGAAAGTCTCACTGGGCAACCCTACCTCTACCGAGGTGGGACACCATGTTACAACGCCGTTATGAACTTTCGCTTGCCTCACTGAGGCAAAAGCATTGCAGGCAACAAAGTGGATATTAGTAAAAAGAAAAAAAAACATTAAAATTAATAATAAAAAAAGGTCAGTAAGGGAGGAGCAAAAAAGGCATATGTTACATATTAGAATTTTCTTTTAAAAAAAAAAGTAGGAAACGTTTGAGCTTAAATAACAGACAGAAGAGAGTTGATTACTGCCTGATACTTTGAAAGCTTAACTGGGCAACCCTACCTCTACCGAGGTGTGACACCATCATACAACGCCACTATGATCTTTCGATGGCCTCACTTTGGCAAAAGCATTGCAAGCAACGAATTGGATATTAGTTAAATGGAAAAAAACATTAAAATTAAAAATAAAAAAGGTCAGTAAGGGAGGAACAAAAAAAATATATGTTACATATTAGAAAAAAATATTAAAAAGAAACTAGGAAACGTCCGAGCTTTATTAACAACAGAAAGAAGAGAGTTGATTACTGCCTGATACTTTGATAGTCTCACTGGCCAACCCTACCTCTACCGAGGTGGGACACCATCTTACAACGCCACTATGAACTTTCGATTGCCTCACTATGGCAAAAGCATTGCAGGCAAAAAAGTGGATATTAGTAAAAAGGAAAACGGACAGAAGAGAGTTTTGTAATGCCTGATACTTTGAAAGTCTCACTGGGCAACAATACCTCTACCGAGGTGGGACACCATCTTACAACGCCACTATGAACTTTTCGAGTGCCTCACTATGGCAAAAGCATTGCAGGCAACAAAGTAGATATTAGGAAAAAGAAAAAAAAACATAAAATAAAAAAAGGTCAGTAAGGGAGGAACAAAAAAGGCATACGTTACATATTAGAAAAAAAATATGAAAAAAAAACTAGGAAACGTTAGAGCTTAAATAACAACAGACAGAAGAGAGTTGATTACTGCCTGATACTTTGAAAGTCTCACTGGCCAACCCTACCTCTACCGAGGTGGGACACTATCTTACACTGCCGCTATGACCTTTCGCTTGCCTCACTGAGGCAAAAGCATTGCAGGCAACAAAGTGGATATTAGTAAAAAGAAAAAAAAATTAAAAATTAAAAAAGGTCTGTAAGGGAGGAACAAAAAAGCCATATGTTACATATTAGAAAAAAATATTAAAAAGAGACTAGGAAACGTTCGAGCTTAATTAACAACAGACAGAAGAGAGTTGATTACTGCCTGATACTTTGAAAGCTTAACTGGGCAACCCTACATCTACCGAGGTGGGACACCATCTTACAACGCCACTATGAACTTTCGATTGCCTCACTATGGCAAAAGCATTGCAGGCAACAAATTGGTTATTAGTAAAAAGAAAAAAAAACATTAAAATTAAAAATAAAAAAAGGTCAATAAGGGAGGAACAAAAAAGGCATATGTTACATATTAGAAAAAAGATATTTAAAAAAACTAGAAAACGTAAGATCTTAAATAATACAGAAGAGAGTTGATTACTGCCTGATACTTTGAAAGTCTCACTGGGCAACCCTACCTCTACCGAGGTGGGACACCATCTTACAACGCCACTATGAACTTTCGCTTGCCTCACTCAGGCAAAAGCATTGCAGGCAACAAAGTGGATATTAGTAAAAGGAAAACGGACAGAAGAGAGTTTTGTAATACTAAATAACGAAATAAAGAAAAGAGACTAAAATAAAGATTATAATTTAGAACTGTAAGCAATTAAATTTATATTAAATAGAAAGTCTCAAAATATAAAGAAGGCCATTTTCACCATTACGTTACCTATATTGCGTTTTACTATTTTAATTTTCTATTTTGAAAGAAAAATTGTACTAATTTTTAGAAGACTTTTTATATAGTTGAAAATTAAAAGATAAGAACTAGAAAATCTAAAAGACAAAAATTAGCTTAACTTCTAACTAGTTATTTTTATTAATTTCTTAGGCAGAGAACATGATTGGATAAAAAGAAAGAAAGAAAAAATTTCAAAAATTCCTTTTTTTACAGATTTTAGAACAATTTTCTTGCTTCATATTTGAGAGTTTAAATTTATTTTTTAATTTATTTCTTAAATATAACTAAATTTCATGAAATAAATACCCATATGCATTGAAATATACATATTTTTGAAATACTCTTATTAAGGTACTCCTTCAATTCAAATGTCGAAATAGAAACTTTCTACTTTGGAAAAGTCGATGCAAAATAAGTTAACAAGAGGTAGCACTGGGTTTTCCCAATTACAAAAAAACCCACACATTAAATATTACAAATATAAACCATTAATTTAAGAATGCTAAATATAGAAAGTTTTATGTTTTAACAGGGTGCGTCGCCAAAACTCTGGACAGAAAAACAAGCACCTTTAATGAATTTTTAAGCAATCAAAAAATATTTTTAGGTACTATATAGATTAACAAAATGCAAAATAATTTTAAAACAGTTTAGATGATCATGATGAAATAACCAGTTTCTGACAATGAACTCATTTTCTTGATTATATTAGCTACCATAAAAAGATAAAGAGATTTTTCGGTTCGATTTCAGAGGGAGGAAAATGAAACCAAAAATTGAGAATGCAGCAGAGTTGCACATAAGAGTGCAAGAATCTCACCGAAATCAGCTCAGTAGTCACCCCCCAAGTATTTCATCAAAGATGTAAAATGATTGGCGCTTTCATACACTATGGACCAACGGTACGCCGATATGCATTGCCTTTGAATGAATTGTGAAAACGTTGAATAGAACAATGTGAAAACCAAACTTTTGCATAATACGTGGCGAAAATCAACATGGTAAAGAAAAAAATATCATTTTCGAAAAGGAAAATTGAGCACTTTTTTAAAACACACCATGAAAAAAGCACCTTTAAGCACTTTTTAAAAATGCTACGCACCCTGTTTAATAAACCTAGTTATACTTTCGCGGGGATAATTTTTAAACCATAATAAAACAACCTTTATTTGTTTGTTTTTTCACAGTTTATTAATTTTTTTTAAACACATTAAAAAAATAATTTATTTGATAAAAGAAATAGTTACAGAATGGAATAGTTATAGAATATAACAGATTGAATATTAATGTATCGATGAAATGTTTGGAACTTTTATTTATTTAATTACAAATTTACGTTGTTTTTAATACAAAAAGTATTCCTTAAAAAAAATGATACAAAAAAAAAAGATAACAAAGAACTATTAACAAGGATAGTTTGGAATATTTGGTTGATTATTATAACAATCTTCTTCTTAAGGAATCATAAAAATTTAAACTTTACACAGAGAGAAAATTTTCTACAAAACAAATAAGGCAAATTTTATTCCTAAGAAAAAACACAAGTACTGTTAGTAAAAAATAAGTTAAAAATAAAAATTACTTTGGGTCTTAAATAATTTATTTAACAATATCTTATGCACATTGAGAATGCTCTAACTCTAAATGAAAGCATTGGAGATGCACTAAGAATGCATTAAAAATGCACTAAAACAAGCAGATTAGGTAAAACTATTAACATAATATAATCATGAATTATGAGAAGATCTGACATTCGCAGAAAAACAGGTTTGATTTAATTTAAATAGATGTTAGTTTCATTAGTTAATAAGGCAAAAAAAATTCTATAAATTTATTTTTCCTTTCAATAAATAAATCGTGTAAATGAACTAATGGCATAACTTGAATTTTAAACAAGCATTTTAACAAGCATATTTGCATTGCCCATATTTCTAGAGCAAAGTTTTCATTCTTTGTGGAAGATTTTTAAAAAAATTCTTTTTTACAATTTTTTGAAGAAATTTCGTTGTTAAAAAGATAAAATAAATGCAAACTTTGTTTTAATTCTTTTGAAAAAAGATGAGTTTTGAAATATCCAGCAAATGTTTTTAAATATTTATCAATCAAATTAAATTTCAAGGTGGATTAAATCTCTTTAACTCATAGTTCAAGTCATAGTTTAGGTTTAGTACGCATAAGATTAATATATATGCATCTCAGTATTAAAGAAATCTACTTTTATTTCTGAAAAATATGTGAGATTAATAATTTTCTTACAGAACAGTACACGTTTTCTAAATTCAGGATACCAAAGCTTTCCATTTTGGAAAAACAGATACATTAGAATACAAATTTTGGAAACATCCCATTATACTCTAGTAAACTAAAAACTGATAGTTAAAATCATTAATAAACTGGTTTTTGAGCATTTCACAGTGGTGTTAAAACATTAAATCAATTATCAAACACTAAATCAGTATTTCATTCATACAAAACAATTACCAAAAACAAAATATAACAGGGCTGTTAATAAGGTACCATTTAAGTAATGTAGTTTTATTCGTTGTAAATACTTAAAATGGTTCTCTAACTCTGAATAGAAATTAAAATAGAAAAAAATGAAATTGAAACCGTCAAAATGGGGAATATGTTGATCAATTTTTAACGCAGAATAAAAGCGTAGTAACCAACAAATCTTGAAATAAAATATTTACCCTTTTTTTTCCAGAAACATTAAGGTAACGAATGTTAAATTTTTTTTTGCTTAGTTAACAAATAAAAGAAAAGTGAGTGATTACGCATGCATTTTTCTAAAGATCAATAACAAGTTCGTTACATAACTCACAAATTTTAAATAAAAGAAACAATCGAAGTTTTTCTTCTCTTGGCTAATTCTATTAACTAACTCATCTATATATATATATTTTTTTGTATTAAACAGAAATAATGATTGCAAATATATTTTTTCGAAGAAAAAAACAAGTTCAGTGGATTGAAACAAAATAGCGAAGAGAGAATTAGATTAAGAAATTTCAGAAATATTATCGAAAAAAAAGTTTAAAGCAATGCATTTAGGTAAGCTATATATTCGGTATCTATTTTTAAATGTTTAATTATAATACAAGTTAAACATTAGACTTGAATAAATATATCGGGAAAAGCATTATTCAGGGGTTTAAGTCACGTAGAAGTTAAACTATTGTTTTCCGTTTTGCTAAAAATTAATTACTTCATTTCTATACTTTTGAAAGAGGAAAAGATTTAAAGAAAAAATTGTTGAAAAAGTATGATTTCGCAACGATATGAATGATATTTAAAGGTAGTATATTTTTCACCTATGCTAATCCATGTTGGAGGTTTTATACCTAATTAAATTTGTAGAGCTTAAATCCCCGTCAAACTTCGCAGAATCGATTTCTAGTTTTAATTTAATATTAGTTAACGTAATAATTTAATACTAATTAATCAATGTAACTAATATTGCTTTAATTAATTTATATTAAGTTATTAATTCATGTAATTAAGTTAATATTGAATTATTAATGTATTTAAGTTAATTTTAACTAATTACTGTAATTAAGTTAAAATGAATTACTTAATGCAATTAATTTAACAATATTTTAATATTATATTAATTATTTAATTAAATTAATTTATAATTTAATTAATAAATTTAATTCGTTTAATCGAGGTATTTAAAATAGCACATTGCATGTATTCAGGTTCGAATGCCAATAATGGTTATCGATACGAATCCTTCTCCCGCTCACCCCGACCACTTTGTTGACGTTAAAATATCCCTAGTGGTAGACGGATCTCGGGTTCGAATATCTTTTCCGTCGATGTAACTGTGGAAGGTTAGTTCCATTAAAATGCGGGTTAATTCCATCAAAAAGTCATCCAACGAAGGCTAGTTTGCTGAAATACTTGATCCAAAAAATGTCTTCTGGGTTTGGTTCAAACTTACAAGGCAACGGAGTTGAACTTTGATAGAACATAAAATCAAAAATCGGTCACTTATTCAATTTACATTTTTAACACCCTAGCAGCTCTGTCCTACAATAAAAACAATAATAAGAATTAATACAAAATGTACTTATCCATAATATCCAGTTAACATCTGACTATATGGCTTAACTTTTTTAAGAATCAGCATATGTTGTGGCCCGCAACTCAAAACAAGTTAATAAATACTTTGGAAAAACTTCTTACAGAATACTCAGCACTCATAAGAATCTGAAAAGATGCAAAATTTTAAATCATGTACATCTTATTATGAAATTTTAAATCATGTACATCTTATTATGAAATTTTAAATCATGTACATCTTATTATGAAATTTTAAATCATGACTAGTAAAAATAGTAACCATTATAACTTTAAAATTAAATAACTTTTGTTTTATTGGATATAATTAACAGTCGCAACCGTCCTCTGAGCGACTAAATTATGACAAATAGCAATAAAAAGAAAATGTTTTCTAGTCGCCGCATTTTTCATCAAAAATGCTCCACGTGGCCATTTTATTATTGTGTTTAATAAATATGTAATTATTTCAAATATTTAAAAATATTGTAAAATTACCTTATTTCACGATTGCTTCTTAAAAATTTTGTATTTTTCAAATGAACCGTGTGATATTTACCATAATGCTTAAAAAAATATCTTGCATTAATATTAAAAATTTTCTTAATCGCACAAAATTTTCAATTTTTTTAAAAGCGGTCACTTTTAAATATGCTAAATCTGGCCACTGGCAGTTGCAAAATTTCCTATTATTGTCCTATAGTATATGCCTGGGATATTAAATATGTAATAAAGCACACGCAACAAATAATGCCAATTTTTCTAATTATATCAGATCTCACAAAATTACAAAAAAAAATTTTTTTTTTCTTAAGTTTTCCTAGAAAAGTCAAACAAGTATGTTGTATGGAACACAGTATTTGGAAACACAACATTGTTTTATTAGAAATATGTAAACCAAGCAGATTTGTAAATCTAGATTGTTTTGTATATCTAGGAAACGACTTTTGACAAGAATTGATTTGAAAGATTTTGACAAGATCGTTTAGATTAAACATAAAATATATTTGACCCTATTGTAGTAACGTATCTGCAAGAAATAATATGATAAATACTAGAAATTACTTAAAATCTCATTGGCTATTTTTATTACAATGATTCCGATAGACTAGGAAAATAAAAAAAAGTCCTTAAGATCAAAGACTTCTAAATTTTTGGATCCTTTTTACGAAAAGCGAGTCAATATTTAAAAAAAATACAAATCGCTAATTAAAAATGGTACGCATGAAATGTAAATATTTTATGACTAGGAAATAGGGGTAACAAATACAATTATTAATTGATTCAGTAATTTTTCGACAAAAATTTTCAAATTAGTTGCTTTTAAAGCTCAATATATCAGATGAACTTTGCAAAAAAGAATACGAAAAAAATATTTTTTGTATTTAATAATTCATAGTGCTGATTAGATAATTTAAAACAGAACTTCACTAATTGTAGGGTAAAAAAAAAAAGTACCACTAAAAACTGAGGTGTAGAACTTGTACGTAAATGAGTTTTAAAATGAGCAAATAACATAAGGCAGCTTTAGCAGGTCCCCTCGCCAAATGCGATAATGCCGCGAAATTATTGGCGAATAATTTTTCTACCAAAAAGTATAATATATTCCCATCAATTCTGAAAAAAAAAAAAAGTTCGAAACTTTCTCTGAACAAATACTGTATTTCTTATTAGACTACAGTAATTTCCGTTAAATGCGTCGCATAACCAATTAGAATTATATTAAGTTCAGATAATGTAAATAACAAGAGAGATTATGTAAGCAGGAGACAAACTACTGTAAAATACAGATTACCGCGTTCATTAATAAATCACGCGATTTCACGTGACACATTTTTGTCAATAAAACAGATTATGTGGTAGCAAGATACATATCATCCGAATATTTTTGCAGAAAACAAGTTTCCTCGTGACAATAACATAATGTTGCCTAAAGTTTATCCTTATATTACTGTCTCTAGACTAAGGAGTTATCAAAAATTAACCCCAACCTATAGTTTGTCTACGGTAAGAACCCCCCCCCCCCCACAAAGTCTGAAGTTTGCTGCTGTTATGGAAACAAGAATAGCGCATTTCAGGAAGGGCAGGCGGCTTCTCTTCACTCTAGGGTTAAATAAATAAATAAATAGACCGAAGAAAAAGTTTCCCTTTCTCTCGCTGACCGAAGCCAAAACCTGTCCTAAACAGTGACCCCTCATCCCTACTTGAAATAGTACTTGGTCTAGACGAATGGCTAAGGGAATTTTTACTTTAGACAATCTACCTATTCCTATAAACCTATCCCTTTCCCTCAAAGATGAGAAAAAACAGTATCTACATTTTTCATCCGTCTCTCCTATTCATTGCTCCTTTACTCCTCTTCTAGTATTCTGCAAAATGACCCTCGATTTAAATTTGCCTTTTACAAAATAATTCATCCTATTCATTGCTCCTTTACTCCTCTTCTAGTATTCTGCAAAATGACCCTCGATTTAAATTTGCCTTTTACAAAATAATTCATCCTATTCATTGCTCTTTTACTCCTCTTCTAGTATTCTGCAAAATGACCCTCGATTTAAATTTGCCTTTTACAAAATAATTCATCCTATTCATTGCTCCTTTACTCCTCTTCTAGTATTCTGCAAAATGACCCTCGATTTAAATTTGCCTTTTACAAAATAATTCAATTTATTTGGTAAGAATTTCGACAGTTGGCCAATACTTTTGATATTAAACTAATCTACTGGCCTTGAGTTGGAATTTGAAGTCCTTTGAGCGGCCCTTGTTTAGCAAAACTAAAGATTGAAACAAATAATTACATAAAGTAAAGAAATATAAAAGAAATATTAATTGCAGTTTTCTTTGATTTAAACCTGCTTGATTTAAACTACGATTTGATTCGTGATTCAAATCAATTGATTTTGTTTAAAAATCATTAATTTAAAAAAAAATTGTTTTAAAGAGAAATCTGTATAAAAATTTACAAGTTATTTTAATATAATATTATTAAATTTCTTTATTTTCATAGTTTCAAATTTATTGTAAATATATTTCTGCGTTAATATCAATTATCAAAATTATATCACTTAGTTTGTAAATGTATTAATTATAAAACATTTTAAACACTTTACTTTTCTTTTGAATTTTTCAGAATACAATTAAAGAACAATTACATACTTTAATGCTATGCTATTTCATTTTATACATTTATAAAAAATTTTATTATATTTTTCGAAAAAATCTTGATGGAAATTATAATTCTACTCATTCCTTATTTTAAAACACTATCTCCAAAACCACATTTTATAATATTGAAAATATATTTCTGAATTTATGAGCGCAGATTTCCTTTTCTTATAATGAGAATTTTTTTTATTAAATTGGTGAGCTAAGTTATTCTAGATTGAAAAGCTCGCCAACATGCCTGTAGGGCAGTGTTTCCCAAACTTATGACTTTTGTGTAGCCTTTCTAAATTTTTTCGTAACGCTGTGTACCACTAATAAAAAAATGAATGTATTTTTTACTATAAAAAAATAGCACAAAAGTTAAAAATCACAACTGGCTGTCGACACCACTAATAATTAACTGTTAACTCTGCAAAAAATAGCCATTAGAAAAATACGTAATCGTAAATTTTCATGGCTAGCTTTTTTTTTAAATAAAAGTTTTGAAATTTCCGTATGTTGCAAGATATTTCGCATAAGAACGCGTACCCTCGCTAAACTGTTCCCGTACCCCTAGGGTAAGGTGTACCCCACTTTGGGAAACACTGCAGTAGGGTATATAGTAAATATGGCCATATATGCCATAAGATATATTACCATACCTACTATAAGGTATATGTCTGCGGGTTCGATACCCGGCCCAGACACCGGATTTTCAGGATGCAGAAAATCCTCAGCGGCCATGTCGTATGATTATGCGGCATGTAAAAGATCCCTGGAGTGCCTTATTGGCTCTTGGCATTTCCGGCTAAATTAAATTCCTAGTGCACTTTAGCATCCAAATAGAGTCTCGGTGCTGCCATCTAGTGTGGTAGAAACGAGACGTCCAAACTAACATGGCCAACGGTATCTCACCCATTGTGGTGGCCACTGTAAGAGTAGATACTACTTCTTGAGAACGCACTAGGTCTGCTCATCGGGAACACTGATTGTGCAGCTCATTGGAAATAAAAAAAATTAAAAAAACTATAAGGTATATGGCGATACCTGAAATTAAGGTCTATATAGGTTAAGGTAGCATTTTATTATTCCATAAGTTAAAATAATCTGAAATTAGTTTTATGGTTTATTTATTTTAGTCTGCTTTTCAGTTATTCAGTTTCAGAAATTTTGAATCTAGCCTTGGCACTTATCATTCATTACTGCAAAACGATTTCTAATGCAGCAAATTAAATTCAAATCTATTGATATGATTTAATTTATATTTCAATTATATTTTTAAAATTCTACCAATTTAAAAGAAAGTCTCAACAAATCATTAAGAAAAAATCAAAATAAATGTGATTTAAATCAAATTGAAAATTTTTTGTTTTGTTTTTTAAACCAAGAGAATCAATTAATTTCATTTAATTAATTGATATGAAATCACGAACTCTGCTTAATAGTCTTATCATTAATAGAGAAAAGCTTGTGCCACACATTCAACGTTATTTTCATAAAATTTTAGGAAAAATATTACTAGTAAAAAAAAAAACAGAATTAGAAATTAACAATTTGTTTCTAGCAAAAATGTTTCATCAATTATTCTAAATGAACTTTATTTCGATCAATCGAAGATAAAGATGGTTTTGAATTTTTGCTTTTATTTCCAATATTTTTTTATTAGACGCATTCTTCACTCTTAGCTCTAATAATTATAATTGTTTTAAATTGTTCCTCACACATTAAAAAGATAATAAGTTGAACACATAATAAATATTCAGAAATTGCAAAGTTCTACGTGAAGTTAAACTTAATTAGTTCTTCAAACGATATCACAAAAAGTTGAAACGAATTGTAGAAAAAAGAGGGAGAGAGAAAAAAGTTTTCACAGTGAATAAACAAAAAAAATCTGTATACTAAGCAGCAGACGATAAGTTCTCTATCTTAATTCCAATTATAACTAATGCGCATTTATAACTATTCAATCTATTGATAAACAATACAAAGATATTTAAAACAAGAAAAAAAGATTAATATTTGAAAAAACAAGGCTTTTAATTTGAAAATTCAAACAACTGCACATGAAGGAGCAGCAATATTATTTTATATTCACCGAAGTTTCTTCTTTTTTAAAACTGAGTTTTCCATACTGCTTTTGGTTAATTTAGCAAAATTATACTCAGTTAAAAATTTTGTTATTAAGAATGGAACAAAACATAGCATAAAGATATAAAACAAAGCAATACAAACAATTAAATAAAAATTTAATAAGTTCCAATTTTTGAAAGCTGCTTATTCTATTCTAATTACAAATTAGTAACACCATGCAAACCAGGACTACAGCTGAATTCTTAGTATCTAATCAAAATAATAACCAAATACAACGCCAAATTTACAAAATTGGATAAAAAAAATTTAAGCATCATTTGAATGAACTTTTTTTATTTTGCAATGTTAGTATTTCAATGTAAAACTCAATTTTTTTTTTTTACTTTCATAAAATAGTAAGATTTTATTAAAAATATTTCAACTAATAAAACAAGTAAATATACATAAGAAAACACAAAAAAAATTGTTGTTAATAGATTTTTTTTCTTTTCAATAAATAATATTTTCGAAGACATGTAGCAAGTATAAAACAAATGAAATTAAAATTACTTTGAATAATATCTGTTCAACATTTAAAATTATATCTCAAAGGATCTCAAAACTGAGTTTCGCAAAATTGGAGAATGTATATCCTTTAATAACTTAATTAGACAACTTGATTTTTGTTCTCTAAGATGACCAATATTTAATATATACCCTCTGTCTTTAAAAAAGAAAACAAATTACGATAAATTCAAGGTTGGCAAAAATTACGATTTTTAAAAAAGAAAAAAAATTTTTTTTTATATATATCAGATTTTTTGAAATTTTTTTTAATCATTTAATGCTGAATATTATTGAAATAAGAAAAACTTAATTCATTTTTCTAATTAAAATGGTTAAAAGTTTTACATAGTTATTTAAACTAATCAGTGTAAAAATAAAATCATAGTCGCTTTCATTCAGATTTAATGAATTTGTAAACAGACAAAGACCCAAATTGTTGGCTAATTATCACTTGAATAAATTAAATTTATAGCAGGAAGAAATAAACAACTTTTTAAACTTATTCTTGACAAGAGAAATTCTTTCTTCTTTATTTATAGCGTACAAAATGAAACTGAATTTTTAAAAAGCGTAATTTTAGAACATACTAATAGACTATCCTATCAAAATAAAGGATTTTTTAATTAAAAAATTAGTTACTTAAATCAATTGATTTAAATCGTGATTTAAATTAGGCCAGGCTAAATTTAAACTTTACTTAATGAAAATATAAGAAAACAGTGATATGAAATGTAGGGAGGGAAAAATGTAATTTTAAAATGATTAAAAAACTTGAAACCAGAGTTTACCTGGAGTTAAATCCCCTACACTGAAAGAGATGTAGGGATATATATATATATATATATATATATATATATATATATATATTTTAAATTTCTTTTATTTTGAATACCATATCGAATAAAGCATGAATATTTAACAAAACGCATTTAAGATTAGATAAAAGAACTATAAATGCAATACTAAAACTTAAAATATTTAAATCTTTCAAGTTGGAATGAAGAAAGATTAAATTGCATTCTTATATAGTAAGGGAAAAAAATAAAGCTCATTGAATTATTTTGTTGTTAAATTATCCTTCATGAATTGGAAAACCACTACGAGGGTTACTCTGAAATTTTTGAGATACAACTAGGTCTTTAAAATTACACTTACAAAATTTTAGGTGTGTTCAAAGTAGTCTCCTCCAGAATCAATGCACTTTTGTAGTCGAATTTTCCACAGATTAAATGCCTCAAGCCATTCATTTCATGGAATAGATGAAAAAATGCATTTTTAGCCACATCAATCTCTTTTTCTGAATGAAAAACACGTCCACGTAAGCTCTTTTTTCGATTAAAGAATAACCAAAAGTCACACATGGCTAGATCAGGTGAATACGGCGGATGTTCTATCACTTTAATTTGTTTTTGTTTAAGAAACTCAACTGTTAATCCGGTTGTATGTGAAGATGAAATTGTCATGGTGAAGCATTAGTCCCCTAACATTCACTTCTTGCAGAATTTCTGGAAGACATTTAGTGGTATACCAGTTTGCTGTTACTGTCCTTCCAACTTGATGGCTTTGTCCAATCCCGTACTTCCGAAGAAAGCGGCATGCATCACTTTTTTCAGTGCGCGTTGTCTTTTCACCATAGTCGCCGTGGGATCATCTTCAAAGACCCATACTTTGCTTTCTTGACGCGTTGGAACGTCAAAAAACGGTATGTATGTTTCACCACCCGTTAAAATTTTAGTAATGATGCGATGGCCACCATCATTTAGTAATTTAGGAGTTCGTTGACTGATTCTGACACGCTCCTCTTTTTGGTGCACAGTTAGATTATGGGGAACCCAACGACAAACTACTTTTTTCATATGTAATTCTTCATGAATAATTTTGTGTATGGCTGCGGATCCAATGTTAAGTTTCTTCTGTATAATTTGATAGGTACAGCGATTATCATCCTTTAACATTTTTCGTATGGCAGACACATTATCCGGGATTACTGCCGACGGCGGCCTTCCTGTGTTCTTCATTCTGAAGAAAATTGCGACCTCTGCTAAATTCTTTAAACCATTTGAATACAGTAGCACGAGCTGGAGATTCATCACCAAATGCTAATTGCAACCATTGAACGCATTCTTATTGATTTAATCCTGCTTTAACATCGCAGAAAATCATAGCGCGAAAATGTTCTCGCGTCAACTCCATTTTCTCTTCTGTTTAAAATTTATTCTACGCTAAACAAGTTGAAGTAAGTCAGTAAAAAATCGTCTGCTGTGTTAAAATACTTTGTATTTTAAAATTAAACCGTTATTTTTATTTTGTAAATCCTCGTCTGCGCGTATCTCAAAAATTTCAGAGTAACCCTCGTATCAATGGAAAAAAATAAGCAAAAACTCTATCAAATAAAACTGCAATTTTAAAGTGCCATACCCATAATGAATTGAAAATTTTCAAAAACAACTTTTCTTCGTATTCGTGAAGCCTAAAAAGGATAACTCAGATTCTGATAACTGAATCTGAGCACGAAAAGAAAAAGAGTTAATTGGCTGGCTAGCTATTAAGTTATTACAATCTCTGATTTCGAAAACTCGATATCAGAGATAGAATTTGAATATGACTGTTTCAAATACCAATCGACGTCTGCTTGTAATTGCTTAAAATTTCAAACAAAATTTCCTTTATTCAATCGGAGAAATTATATATTTCAATTTCATGAATAAACAACCTCATTTAATAAACTTAAATGTTAAAACTTAAATCAGAGCACTAAAAAAAGAAATTATGATATTTAAGTGTCCTGTTTTGTAGTGATATAAACGAAGCATCTTAATTTGATAAAAATCTTCAACTTAAACAGATTAAAAAATTTATTTTAAAGAAATGATTAAAAAGCCTAAATTTAGCTTTCTATTATCATAAATATTTTTTTAAAACTTTGATAAGTGTTAAATTTCACGCAATTTTAATTTCATCATAACACACACTTAAAAAAATATGAAACTTTTATTTCTAGTTTTCAATTTAACATCATTAAATCTATGAAGAAATCTTTAAAGAAAAGTAAAACTCACCTAATTTTCTAGTTAAAGAGGAAAATTCTTAGAACTTTAAATTTTCCAACTCCGGTTTTCCAACGCAATGTGACGAGAGAGAAAAATACGTCAGAGAATGCATGTACATGCTTTTTGCTCTCATTGGTAAAAATAACAGTGACGTCACAACGAATGGTTAACTAAGGGCTCTAATTAGCATTGGGAAACATATATTTAACTCTAGATTTTAAAGTGATCAAGATGTTTCTTTTATTATTTAACCACGTGATCATAAACTTACGTTTGACGAATTTGTAGAAACTGGAAAATTGGAATGTTAGAATTTAAACTTGAGATCTGTTTCAAATTAAACTAACAGATCTGTTAGACCATATTATAACGATGACTCCGCCAGAGATAGAAATAAATTTTAAAATTTCAAACAATAAACTATTAAAGTTCCGCTTTTTATATTAATTATTTTTATAATTAAGTGACGTATATCCACTATACATTATTCAAATATATAAATTTAAAATTAAAGATAATAGAAAATATGTTTTATAATCGTTTGCTCGGTACACTGAGCAATTTTTTTTTTTATATGAAATTTATTATATTTTTTTAAGAATGTAAAACATTTCACAATATATTTTGAACAAACATTTTTTACATCATAAAAGGAATAGCGTTATGATGATTTCAATAAATTTGTCATGGAAAATTTGAATTTTCCTAAACTTTAATATTTTATTTTATAATTTTATAACCGTCGTTGAACAACAGACCCAATTTTTGGGTTTACGACTACTAATGTTCAACTTCGTAGCCTTGTAGTTTTGAACGCAATCCAGACGACAAGGGAACTCCTTGATTAAGTATTGGGAGAAATTGGACTAAGACATTTTACATTTGAACTAACCATATTCACGATACACTGAGAGGAAAACCACGAAAATCTCTCACCGTTAGCCTCACGGCAAGGGGACTCTACCTATGATCCGTATACCACTGAGGATATTTTCGGTCAGCACTGTGGTCGGTGCCAGCCGAATGCGGAATCCGTAGTGACCAGCCCTGGCTGGGATTCGAACCCGGTTCACCTCATTGGAAACGGTCAAGTCCACGCATCATTTTGAATAACAAAAGTTTTCTTTATGTGTATACATGTAATAAGATTTTTGCTTGGCTTTTACTTTTTTATACTTTTTTATTTTATACTATTTATTTTTGGCTTGGTCACTTTTTTTAAATGCGTTAAGTTGCTATTATTAAATTTTTCTATGAATAACCATTACAAGCTAGTTTTCGTGCACATAATGTTGGAATCTTCCGATCGAATTTCCGACCACTTTTGTACTAGCTAGAGTTCTCAAAACTTTGTGTATGTTGACAATGCAAGTTCTAATTGTATCATGATCATTAACAAGCATAACGTGTCGTCATTTTATTTCTAAATATTGTTATTTGAAATTCAAACCACTTTTTGATAGACTATGGAGCTTAAATCTCATCTGGAACATTAAATATCAACTAAGCAAATATTTTGCTTTTTAGGTGTTACAGTTTTTTTAGTGCAAATCTCATTTTACATATATTACAAAAGTTATACTTTTTATTTTATTTAAGGTTCTAAAATTACATTATAAAGTCACATCACTTATATATTCAGCACAAATTCGACATTGCTTGGTTTGACAATTAATGTCTACAAGAGCTACACTAATGGGTTATTGACAACGATTCATATTTAATAATGATCCCAGGCAAATTCATCTTAACTGCTACTATTTAGAACGAACAACAGATGGTTGGTAGTATATTCAACCGGCCTCCACACTACACTTACTAACCGCCAAAACTAGAGTCGACTTCTCAGATTTTTTTTAAATCCTGGGGGGCAATGGTGAGTGGATTCCAAACCAACAAGATCAAGCCGCGATGGCTCAGGGGATAGAACATTCTCCCTCCAATGAGGTGAACCAGGCTCGAATCCCGGCTATGGCTGGTCGATACAAATTCCGCATCCTACTTGCACCCACGGTGCTGATGACGTGAAATATCCTCAGTGGCAGACGGTTGCAGTCCCCTTGCCGTCAGGCTAACCGTGGGAGGTTCTCGTGGTCTTCCTCTCCTTGTAACGCAAATGCGGGTTAGTTCCATCTAAAAGTCCTCCACGAAGGCAAATTTCTCTCAATACTTGATCCAGGAGTTCTCTTATCTTTCTGGGTTAGGTTCAAAATTACAAGGCTACGTAGTTGAACATTAGTAGTCGTAAACCCAAAAATTGTGTCAGCTTTTTAACGATGGTTATAAAATATAATAAAATCAACAAGATCGGAGAAAGGGAAGTACAATTAGACAAGTAGCATTTAAGACGGGGAATTGAATCCTAGTCCAAGTTGTAGTAAGTTGGGCCACTATCACACACTCTGGGAGGTAATTCGACCCAGTTAATAATTAAACATTCTTTTAAATTTTAAAAATGACAATTGTGTTCCTGAGCGTGTGGTCGATAATGTAGCATTTTATTTTTATATTAGATTTGAAAGCCATTGTTTGATATACCAAGAAGAAAAGTGTTGATTAACCTGTTTGCCTTGGCAAATATTTAATTGTAAACAAATGGACAGAACCATCTTTTCGCAGAATTTGATAATTTTTAATTCTCCCCTCTCTTCGCAATCTTCGAAATGTAATATTTAAAAATTGAAACTTTTTTTTACAGTTTTTTTTCTTTTTCACGCTTATTGAGCACTAATACTAAATTTGAGTTTCGGAAGAAAGCAAGAGCCAAACTTGGCTTAAATTGTTATCATTCTATGAGCTTAACCTCACAGGACTTCAGTTTAAAGTTAAGATTCGATTTTATTAAACTTATAACAAATAAATGGCATGTCAAGTTTGAAATTTCTATCCATTAAGGTTTATTTTTCTAGCTTTCACAAAAAATTAAGGGATGGTTCTAAAAAATGCCAACTGGTCTTAAGAATAGTTCCTTGTATCTATAAAATTTGTTGCTTGCGTTATAATTATTGTTAATTATTGCTGCAACTTCATTGTTAAACTTATTGTTTTTCTCTCGACCAGAGGTAACTTGTGCGATCTGGAAACAGTATTTTTTATTCATTTTAATCTATAAAAAATTAGTTTATCTTCCCAAGATTAAATTTTACATAGATTGAAATGAATAAAGTTACCAGATAGTACATGCACAATTGTTTGAGAAAATTCTTTTCCAAATAGGAATTTTAATAAAAACATCGATATCGATTTTACAAACAAAATCCTGACGTGATGGTGGAAAATGAAGGTAATTTTCGGAATCTCAGGGCATCAAATAACATATAAATCAACAATAACTTCTCTTGTATTTTTCAAAAACTTCAATTTCGCAGGCTTGTGTTATTGAACACAAAAATTACTGAAATCATACGCCCCTTTTTAGCTTAGGTATTATTTAAATGTTGTTTAACTTATTTCGTTACATAGAGGTCATCATCATTTAAATGTTGACGAATACTAATTTTGAAATGCACATAACGATACTTCTTTTTTTTTTTTTTTTTTTTTTTTTGTTAAAAATATATTTAAGTAATTTAAAGCAATTTTGTTACCTTTTATAATTATAACATGCATATACAGAATGTATGTACATTGTACATGAAATATTTTTCACTAAATAATCACACACCCTATGTTTATCAGCATGAAATTAGGTAGTTTTTTCTTCGATTTTTATTTTATTCTAAATTGGCCGTAATTAATTCATTCTTCACCGAACTTAGCCATCATTAAAATGTCTACCTCAAGTGTCTTTAATCTCACTTATTTTATTTAATTTACTTAATCTCACTTATTTATTTATAGTCACTTATATAAGGGAGTCAATTATCGTTTATCGCGAATATCTCGTTAATATTCAAAAACTTTCTCTTGACAACAATCAGATTTCCAAGAGCAAAAACAAACACAAGTCTTTTTCACAGCTGCGGCTCCGACCTTAGAGCAGATGATTTTTCTAAATACGCCATTTATTTTGACAACTGAATCCAAACAAAACTTTAAACCATTTGTTGCACTTGTCTATTAATTATGCGCAGACGTGGCATGCGGGACACTGTTAAAATGGTCGCACTATATATCTCAAACGATATTATAAAATCGTTCAGAAATTTAATTTAAAACAGCCATTCAAAATTAAATTAGAGATATGTAATTTTATTAAGTTAGCTTACAAATCATAATGCTTGAAAATGAAGATATCGAAAAAATCACTCAAGATTTAAAATTGTATGCTATTATAAATAAGAAATACTATATGACAGTATTATGTAGAAATTAGAAAATGCTACAAATCGAAAATCCTTAAATCAGGAAAATAAAATTTTTTATTTGGAAAAAAATCTAAATCTATTTCTTTATAATGTTTTTAGCTAAATTTCAATTTATTTATTTTGGAAATTAGCCTGTGGTATAATTTAAAAGAAAAGTTTTGAGGGCCATCCTTGGTGGGATAAAAATAAATAATTCCTGGAGAAGACGATATAACACTGAACTGTATAAAATCTACAGAGAGACTCAGATATTGTGAAATTCATAAAAATAAATCGAATGAACTGGGCAGCTCACATTTTCAGAAGGAATGATGACTCAAATTTAAAGAAAATCCTATTACACAAACCCCTAACGAACAGGAAAAGAGGTAGACCCAGGCTGAGATGGCTGGATTTAGTTGATGACTGGTTTCCTTACTCTAAAGGGGAAAAACTGGGGAACAAGTGTCAAAAGTAGAGAGAAGTGGATTCGAATTCAAAGGAAGGCACTGGCCCACCCTGGGCTGTCTAGCCAGATATGATGATGATGATGGTATAATTTAAAATTCTTAATTTGGCACATTGAGTTTTAAAGTGTAAGATTTAAGACCAAATACAGTAAAAAAATTAGAAGTTTTGTTCTAAGTAAGGAAAACTTTTTATCGATACTAACAAGAAGTGAAACAAAGATATTGTAAAGAAAATATAAGTAGGTTTACCTGGTGGACGATTTTTTTTAAAAACTGTATTTAAAGTTTTTTTTTTTTTATTATTTATTTATTTCGATTGAAAAAAAATGCGAAAATCAAATATCTATTTATGACTTGAACCTTTACTAAGTATGATTTGATCCGAAAAAAATAATCGTATTTACAGAAAAAAATGGTCGGAAAAAAAAAACAGAATAATCTCTTAAGACAAAAACTTTAAAAACAGCAAAAAATGCGATTTTTACCTAGAAATATGCAGTTTTAAAAAAAGCATCGAGAAAAAAAATTTGAAAAAAATTTTTTTTTATTAATTACGCATGATTAACTTTTCTTTTAGTTATTTTTTGAATATTACATAATCTCATAGTAACTTCCTGAAAAAATTTATAAAGAGAAATTTATGAAGATAATACAATAAGAACTAAAAATTGAATTAAGTGAATAATAGAAGTAAGTTTTTAAAAAATATATTTCATCGCATTTAGGATGTAATTTACTTCTGAGCTATTTCTAAGTAAAAAACGCCTTTTCTGCCATTATTTAAAGCTTTGCTATCAGAACTCTTCTCCATTGCTAAAGCCAAAAAATAAATCAGCATGGCTCACTCCACCCAGTCACAATTGGTACCAGCTTGGCCAAAGGATACCAGGGTACCAGACCGGGTAGCTGTTTGACAGCTGACAAAGACCGTCAATCTCAAACCGCCATCACACGTCTGCACGTCTCCGCTGTGGACACCTGAAATCACTTATCTATTCTTATATATTCTTATCACGTATATATTCTTATCACTTATATATTCTTATCACTTATATATTCTTATCACTATTATTCACTATTATATATTCTTTGACTGAGGTACTCTGGAGGAGAAAAGTGTTTTGCCCTCTGTGCCAAGTGCTCTTCGGCTCAGGCATCCCCAGAACTGGACTGCCTCGGTCTTTTAAAACAAGACCTTACAGAAAGACCCTTACTTGTTTTAGACTTACTGAAGGTAAACAAACTCATGGACTTTGTCTAGCTAGGCTAGAAATGGGGATTTGAAAGAAGAAGAAGCTTTGCTATCAGAAGGCTAAAGGCGAATAAATAAAGCATGTCAACACATACATTAAATAACGAATCAGCGAATCAGTGAATCAACGAGACAACAAAACCACAAGCGAATGAGTAAGAATAAGCTAAATTTATGAATAAGTGAATAGTCGTAGAATAATTTGTTTAGTGATTAAATATGCTGCTTTAGTGCTTTATCCACAGGCTGGTTCATTTATGGATTCGTTCAATAACTGAATCACTGAATGAACGCTCATTCTTTGATTTCATTTAAATATTTTTCATCGCTTTATTTTTTATTTGTTCTGCAGATATTTTTAGAACATTTTTTCAGAAATTTTACTTTATAAAGGTATTTAATAAGGAACATCTTGTATACAGCATACATAATTGAGTAAAGTGGTCAACTAAAATTGATAAAGTGGTTAAGGTAAAATGATATAATTTTTAAAGTGCTTAACTCAAAACTCAGTAAAAATTCGGTGCATTTTTGTCATTAGGCTAGGTAGATACAGGGTGTTCTTGCAATACATGTTCTTGGAGACCTTGTCGAAAATGAAAATAAAATGTAAACATAGTGTGTCCAAAATTAATATTTCAAGACGGAAAAAACACTAGGGATTTCTAACTGATCGTCACTAAAAGAAAATTCATTATAAATGCGAAAACCTGTTTGATTGTGATATTAAATTTATAAATGTATTTTAATAGCTTTTTAATTCATTTTTTCTCTAGCTATAAAACGGGTTTTCACATGAGTAATATCAACATCCTTCGAAATAAATCACTAAGTTTTAATAACGCTTTTGTATTTTCTTGCTTAAATATTAATTTGCGACGTCGTGTGTGCAATATTAATCACATTTTTTTCGAGGTTAATATATTACGGACGGTAAAGAAATGTCCTACGTACATTTATCTATTATTTTAAAAATAAAGCCTTTCAATGCCTAAAATGGCAGTTAGAAAGAAAAAAAAAATTTGAGAAATTTTTAATTTAATTTACAAGAAAAGAAACACTCAAATCAATCAGATGTTAGATAAACTCCAGCTTCATACGACTATTAGTTGCAGATATATGCAGATAGGTGTTGAATATATGTTGATTCATTAAGCAATTTTAAGGATGAGTTAAAGCATTATTTGAAAATTCAAAAATTTTTAAACAAATTCAATTTAATATAAAGATATATATGTGCGGTACATGTATATGTGAAGAAAAAAAATCATATCTGAACAGTAAAAAAATTAAGTAACTAGATTTCTAGCTTTAAAAGTAAAAACGTTTTTTCAATTATACAGTACAAAAACAAAAATAATATATCTAGTCTTTAGACAAATTCTAAACCTTCAACACTGTGTAGTTGTGCGTAGATTAATAAAGCAACAAATTCGAATTTACAAAAAAATATTTAAACTCTAAGTCTATATCTAAACTCTAACTTAAGCAAAACGTTAAAAATAGAAAAAAGGAAATATTAAAATTTTTAACTAAACCCGTCATTAATATAAATACCTGATAAAGTTGTTTTCGGAAAATAATTGCAAACCAACATTTAAACTGGAAGTTGAAATAGTTAAATAGATTTTGCAGCAAGAGAAAGGTTCTAAATGCCAATTTAAAATTATCACATGACTCATATGAGCTCACCAGTAACCACTTGGCGGCAAGCGTTGGCTCCCGATTTACAATATATAAGTTTTTTTCATTGAATTTGTCTACTTTAAAGGTTACACTTTTCCTATTCCCCCTCATCAACAATTTGGAATGTTCCATGAAAAGATTAACTTAAATGACTTTTGAAAATTAAAAAGAAATGGAACTTTTTCTTGATTCTAGATATTCATTTCTTCACTCTTAGATAAAACTTAACAAACATTGCTATAAAATCAGTTTAAACCCAAAAGGGATTTGATAAGCTTTATTTCACAAAAATATGTCACGGTGATTTTAGAGGAAGATTCTTTTCTTTTTTGCAATGCTCTCTTTATTTTCAGTTATAAACTTTATTTTAATCTCTCGATATTTTATTACATCTTAAGTTGTTTTTGGGTGTTCAACCAAAACATTTGGGTGTATGTGCAGATTAATAAATGCACAGGTAGTACGATGGAATAAAATGAAATCAACATTTAATAATTCATTTGAGAAATATTAACTAATAATTCAGTGGGAAAAAACGTAGCATACGGACCACGGAAGTGAAAATGCAGAGTTGAAAACTGATATGCTGAAAGTGCCATTTATGTTTGTGAATATCACAGGAGATTTTTTTTTCGAAACTCATATTTTTTCGAAAGTTATTAATATTTTTTAACCGTCGTTAAGCGGCCGACCCAATTTTTTGAGTTTACGACTACTAATGTTCAACTCCGTAGCCTTGTAGTTTTGAACCTAATCCAGAAGACAAGGGAACTCTTGAATCAAGTATTGAGATTAATTTGCCTTCGTGGAGGAGTTTTTGATGGAACTAACCCGCATTTGCGCTACATGGAGAGGAAGACCACGAGAACCTCTGACGGCAAAGGGACTCTAACCCATGATTCGTCTACCTTTCAGGATATTTCACGTCAGCACAGTGGTCGGTACAAGCCGGATTCGTATCGACCAGCCATCGGTGGAATTCTAACCCGGTTCACCTCATTGGAAAACGAACGCTCTATCGCCTGAGCCATCACGGCTCCTCGAAAGTTGTTGAATTTTTCCGTGTTTTTAACGACTTTTTTTTTCCCGCTTTATTTCATCTCAATTTGTTCATAACTGTCGAAAAAAAAATTTTATCTCACGGGATCCTCTAGTATATACTAACGCTTTATACTTGTCGGAAAAAAGACTATCAGCACTTGATTTATTCAAAAATGACTATATTAAGTAATATCAAGATTAAGTATATAACAAATTTAAGTAATACTCTATAAAACATTAAAACATCACGATATAGCACAGTTTTCCATTGATGTCGAAGCACTTTAATGGCGGGAAAATCCCATGGTAGGATCCAATTTTCCCACATTGAATTCTCTGTACGCAGTTTTTTTTTCTGTTGTCATCATCATGAAATTAATAAAAGTGATAAAGATGTTAATTTCCAATAAAACATTTTGTCATCTCCAATTCAAAGGTGTACCTGCAATATTTATTTTTATCTACCCAGCAATTATTACGTTTTTAGATTTTTGTAGTTTTCTAAAAGCATTGTTTCTTTTTTCATAGCATTGTTACTATAATTCTACCATAATCATATTACTCAACATTTTAAGATAAACTTATTTAAATCTATCTTTAAACTTATATAGGCTACACAGAATTTTTTTAACCCGCCTCATAACAGATTGGCATCATAATCGATTTTATCGCTAACTATACTTTATTAACCTACATAGAAGGACAAGGACAAAAAAAAAAAAAAAAATTAAAAAACATTTATCAATATTTTTTAGCATATGCATGTGCTTTTGGAAACTTTGATATCTCTCCTTTGATTTGATATTAATATCAAAGATTTCCTTTGAACCAAAAACTTATAAAAAATTAATAAAGTGTCCACCAAATACCTGCTTCATATCAGCTTTACATCATCACCGATTTGAGGAAACCTGTGCTAACTGTATGTAACCGGACAAGGACGAAATAAAATATTCTAAAAAATTTTATTACTATTTTTTAGCATATGTATATATTTTTGTAAAATTTGACAGCTATCCTTTGATTTGATATTAACATCAAAGTTCTCTTTTAAACCAAAAAATTATTAAAAAAAATTAATAAAGTGTCCACCAAATGGCCCTTTTAAAAGCAGCTATTAATAATAATTTTAAGACAAAGGAGAGCAATGTCTGGAGCTGAAATGGAAAATAATATATATTATATATAGGCTATACGTAATTTATAACACGCCTCATATCAGATTTGCATCATAATCGATTTTAGCGCTAACTATACTTTATTAACATGTGCTAACTATACAGAGGGACAAGGACAGAAAAATTATAAAAAAAACATTTATCAATATTTTTTAGCATATGTATATGTTTTTGGAAACTTTGGCATCTATCCTTTGATTTGATATTGATATCAAAATTTTCCTTTGACCAAAAAACTTATAAAAAAATAAATAAAGTGTTCACCAAATGGTTCTTTTAAAAGCTGTTATTAATAATAATTAGAAAGCAAAATAGAGGAATGCCTATAACCGAAATAGAAAACTATATATAGGTTACACAGAATTTTTTAACCTGTCTCAAATCAGGTTTACATCATCATCGATTTGAGGACACCTGTGCTAACTGAATGTAACCGGACAAGGACGAAATAAAATATTCTAAAAAATTTTATTAATATTTTTAGCATATGTATATATTTTTGTAAAATTTGACCCCTATCCTTTGATTTGATATTAACATCAAAGTTCTCCTTTTAACCAAAAAATTCTAAAAAAATAAACGAAATTTCCTCTAAATGGTCCTTTTAAAAACAGTTATTAATAATAATTCGAAAACAAAATTGAGCAATGCCTATAACCGAAATAGAAAATAGCATACACTATATATAGGTTACACGAAATTTTTTAACCTGCCTCATATCAGGTTAACATCATCATCGATTTGAGCGACACCTGTGCTAACTGTATGTAACCGGACAAGGACAAAATAAAAAATTCTAAAACAATTTATTCATATTTTGTAGCATATGTATATATTTTTGGAAACTTTGACACCTATCCTTTGATTTGATGTTAATATCAAAATTCTCCTTTGAACAAAAAAAATATAAAAAATAAATAATGTGTCCACCAAATTGCTCATTGAAAAGTAGCACTTTAAAAAAATTTTATAATTTTTTTTAGCATATCTATATGCATATAATAAATGGGCACAGTAGGCCTTGGCCCTCTATGGGCTGTCGCGACACTGAGTTTTTGGTTTATTTTATATGCATATAAACTGTCCTCCAAATTTAAGAGGAGCTATTAATAATAATTAGAAAACAAGGGAGAGCAAAGTATATAACCGAAAGAGAAAATAATATACATTATATATAGGCTATACAGAATTTTTAACACGCCTCGTATGAGATTTGCATCATAATTGATTTTAGCAATAACTGTGCTAACTGTTAGAGAGAAGCACAAAATAAAAAATTTCTCAATATTTTTTAACATATGTATAACATATACATAACAACATTGGAAATGTTGACACCTATCCTTTGATTTGGTATTAATATCAAAGTTTTCCTTTGAACCAAAAAAATTGTAAAAAATACATAAAGTGTCCTCCAAATTGCTCTTCTAAAAGTAGCCCTTTAAAAAATTTTATAAATATTTTTTAGCATATCTATATGTCTTTTTTCTCTGCTTATACTTATAGGGCTATATTTTCTTTTATATTAACCGACAATTTAAAACGTTTGCTTCTTTTATCGTATCAATGTATGAAAACATGAGGCTAAGTTGAAAAAGTTTAGACGAATTAGATCTAGTACAAGGTGTCAAAATTGTAAAGTCAACATTCCTGTTATAATGGAAGACATAGCACATGTTCAAAATACTGTATCTTCCTTTAATAAAAACCAATTATTTCGTAGTTGGTTGAAATATATAGTTATAACGTAATAAACTGCCACACCAAGTCGCACAATTCTAGACGAATTATGAACCGCGCAATGAGGGTAATATGGTTCCATTATGCGCCCTATTTAAAGCGTGGAAATGATTATAATAACGTACTTAGTTAAGTACGTTAACGTACTTAGTTAACTCAAGCGGCAAAATCATCAGTGAATTGGAAACCTCACAATAAGGCATATATATATATTTTTTTTTTCTCGTTCTTTTTTGCTCCTTATGCAAATTCATGAAAATGACTTAGAGCTTAATTTTCGTTAAACATCAAGGTACCGTGGTCTAGTATGAAGCTATTCTTAAGAACATGAGTTGTTATAAATTTAAAATTTATATTGACCTATAATTTTTAAATTTTGCCACATTTCTTTTTAATAAGAAAGAAAACACAAAGCTAAAATAAGCTAACATGGGCTTATAAAGCTAAAATAAGCTAACATGGGCTTAAGACACATAAAAGCTAATTTATGAATAAAGACGAGGCCATGCCACAAAAATTTTTAGGCGAATATTTTAGGTAGCAATGGGTCCTAATCGTGACAATGCCAATGCCATTATGTGTATTTTGAACATGGGCCATATTCTTCGATATAATGGAAATTAAAACTTGAGACCGAAAAACGTTGTCTATAATTTAGCGGCTTTGCTTAATGTTTACTACACTGAAATAATAAATTGGGCGAAGTAGGAAAATTATAGGTTAATATAAAAGTAAAATTTAAGATTTAATGTATATGCAGATAACAAGTAATCTTTAGAAATTTTTTTATAGAGTCCTGGTGTTTTCTTTAAAAGGAGAACATTGAGAGCGATTGTTTTATAAAAACTTCCACACCGCTAGAAAGGTAAATAAAAGATTATTAATTTTATAATAAAAAGAAAAACATTTTTACCTAGCAATCAGTTTTTTTAAATTTATTCACGACGTGAGAGACCATCACCCAGGGCATCGAACTCGCGATCTTGGGATCAGCAGTTTGGCGCTTCATTCCATATTTCAGGACCGTGGTCATGTTACGTTTCATGAGAATCAAGCTTCTTAATCATTTTGGTGGTTCCGCATTGTGTGCACATTGGAAACATATTATAACCCACTGTACGACCCCTAGCTCGTCTATAATTATTTGTCAATACAATATATCGGACCTATTTTGATATTTTTAGGTTAATATTGAGATATATATATTTAAAACTAACAATATATTATAAAGGTAATATTATTTTAAAAACTTGTGTCCGAACAAAGTTGTCTATAACTGTGCTGTTTAGCCTAATGTTTATTTACATTGAGATAAAAAAATGGGACATAGTCTGAAAATTATAGGTTAATAATATAAAAGTAAAATATAGGCTTTAATGTATATGCAGAGAAAACAAATCTTCAGATCCCTGTGTAGTTAATGGTAACTGGCCCACGTTAAATCTGTCTGGTCACAAAGCTCTCCATGTTCCCATGGCAAATAATACCCATGGCGGAACTAAATTGGAGGTTGATTGTTTGCTAATTCAGGTCAAAACTACGATCTGTGGATGAATGAATGGATGTATTGATGGGTCCGATCTATAAACGGGTTGAGACGTATGAGTGTGGCAGAAGTAAAATTCTTGATATAGATGGCGCCACCGAAAAACAAGAGGAAGCGCACTCCCTTTTCTTTATGAAGATAATGTAATTTTCATGCACGCGTAATACAATTTTGTGGTATTCCTATGTCCTATGAGTGAAGTCGAGCACTTAAAGGTAACAATAGGATAGTTTAACGAGAACCGATACCGTACACCCTAAGTTCTTTCTCAGGCAGATCAAAATGGTCACTTATCCCTTCACTAACAATTGCCAGTGATGCGGGACTTCGGTGATCTACTGCGGTTCGTGCCATAAAGATCAGTCCATCGTGGACAGAATAAAAAGTAACGAGAAATTTAACCACTTTAAACGATAAAGAAGCCGGCAAGTTTATTTGATAACCATTAATAAAATTAGTTTCCTTTTTAAATTTAAGTGGTAAAATGGCTAATCACCGGTTACAACATTTTATAATTCAACATCGCTGTGGTACTGGTACTTTCATTTACGTCACTCTAGAGCTGCACAATAAAAGCCATTGGCGACGGTTTGGGAAACATCCCTGAGGATGATCCGGAGACAACATACGTAAGTCACATCCTGTTGTTCAGGGTGTGCATATTCACACACCATCCATCCAGCAGATTGTAATTTTGATCAGAAATAGAGCGCGATTAATCTCCTATCCAGTATCCTCAGAGGTATTGATTTGTCAAGGGAACTTGGAGGATTTTGTGACCTTGACAGATTAAGCATGCACCAGTCACCATATTGTACACGGGGAATCTTCCGTCGGCTAGGATTGAACTTATGATCACTCGCTCATGGCTCAATTGCACTACTAGTCAGGGTATCCCGGCCCAAGTTTTCACTGTGAATCAAAGAGATTTTTTCTATTACAATATAGTAGAAAAGGTTTGCATCAACATATTTCCAACTACCTTCCAATAACTAGTTTTAACAGTCCCTTGTTGAGCTACATATTGACGCAAAATCGATATTTATACCCCCAATATTTCAAATTACTATATTTTCTTAATACTACATTTTTTTAAGTCATATGATCTTGTTTTCAGTGCCTGATTCTGTTATAGAATACATTATAAGCTATCTAAGAAAATTTGATATTCAATTTGCGAATAAAACCTAAACTGAGACTAAAACCCAAGAACCTAAACGAATTGTAGATCTGGTACTAAGTAATCGTAATATGCATCAGCTTGTATGGTTGAATGTGTTTATTCAGTGTTAGTATGTCAATTCTCACAGAACAAGGATAAATCAACTGCAAGGCTTTAAACCGCTTTTAACGTTTAGTCCGATCGCATCTCTCAATATTTTTTTTATATGTTTTATGATTGAAGTGGCATCAGTGATTTTACTGCATGGCACTGTTTTATTTTTATTTTTGTTTTATGTAAACTGAAAACTGATGATCTAGAGCAAATGACCTGATAAAAGGATTGAATTCTCTCTCGCTTCTGTCAACAATAAAAATTATTTATTATCTCTGTTAGTTTTTACAATGAATTGTTTAAAAATAAATTTTCTTCTCGACTGTTCATTTTTTTAATTATCAAAATAGTTTGACATATGCTGATATCGAAACTTTGTTTACTTCTTTAAATATCAGTGACAAATGAAGCTAAATAAAACTTTTTGCTCATTGTGACACTACTTTTTTAGGGTATATATTTTATTGAACTTTGGTAATTTGCTATATGTTTTATTAGCTTTCTCAGCTTATTAAATGTAAAACTATTTAAACAGAAATATAACAAACTGGCAAATTCATTTTAAGGAATTGCGCATTTAGATTTTTTGTTTGTTTTATTGCTTTTATTTTAACTGCATATTTTAAACTTATACTAATATTTACAAAAATAAAACCTTGTAAAAGGACTAAAAATTTATAAATTAAAGTATGTATTTTATTAGTATTGCATGTTTAAATCAATTTATTGTCAATAAGATTTTTTACGAGATTTTTAACTACGATCTTATCTGAAAATTATTTATTTTTTAAGTGTGTTTACTTTTCTTCCTGTACATTTTCTTTCTTTTTATTTATTTAAAATTGCTAATTGTTTGGTGGAAAATTGAAGGAATTTTTTATAATATAATACTTTTTTTTTCATATTGGCGCACAAAACATTCTTCTTTATACAGGTTAAATTTTAAAATTAGTTTATAACGTTATGGGTAACTTTTTTAACACTCTAGTAAATATTGTTAATTAAGAAAAATCCTGTTTTATATCTTCATTTGAATGGGCTATATTTTAGATATTATTAACTTATGGTTGAAAATGTGTTTTTTAATGTTAAAAATAATCAAAAGCAGTGTTCTCTTTAAGCATTTCAAAAAGAAAGGCTCTAGGCTCACCTTATCTGCCCTTTGATCCCTATAAATGCATCCTCTTTGATCTTTTTGTAAAAACATTGCCTTTTTACTCATATCCCATTTTTAACTCACTGTTCAAATAATAACTGCACAATGGTAAAGTTATCTGCGTATATTGTTTTAATTCTGATTATTGTTACAAATATTTACTTTGTTAGGATAATTTTCAATCAGTTAAATTTTTATTAGTTTCCCTATTTTTCAAGAGAGGCTTGTATATTAATGAATATTTTAATTGATTTTACAATTATTCTTTAAATAAATAATTTTTTTTTCTTAAAAATGCACCTTTGAATATTCATATTTTAATAATTTTCAGTTTAAATTATAGGAAAAAGCTTTCGAGCTGTTTATTAAGTAATAATTTTTTTTTCAGGATTTTTTTTTTTTTAAAATAATTTAAGTTCAAAAAGAGAAAAAATTTATGCTGAACTCTTTTAGCGTGCCTTTAATTATATTTTATAATTTTTTCCTCTCGTTTTGATAATGTGTGAGAATTTATAAATTGTAGTCCTAAAATAGTATAAGAAGGCAATTCAAAAATGTTGAGGATCAAATTCAGTTATTGCATAAAATTAAAAAATTTCATACATTTTGTACCCTTAAGTGAGTACCCTTTTAAAATTCAAAGTGCCCTTTTATATGAAGAAGTGCATAGTCCTTTTCTATTCCTAGGGAGAATGGGATACCTACAGGTGACGTAGTGTGGGTATCACGATCCTGATTGGTTGTTGAAACGTGGCATTTGTTTACATTGACAACTGTTCTTTCCATTCTATTTTGGATAAACCTAGTCCGTCAAGTATGAATTCTCTAAAGTGACATAATCTATATTCTTTTGCAAAGATTTCAATTCTTTCACCATATATTTCTTATTTAACACAAAGACAGACACACACGAGACCATGTATAACATAAACAAACTAATTATGCAGCGAAGTTGCCAGGTACACAAAAGAAAAATATATCACGGATATAATAATATACATACACAAATAATAAATCTAAGCTAAATAAAAGAGATAGACAAGAAAGAATTATATTTAAACAAATTTGAGGTGCGATACGGCACTTTATTTAATTAACTTCATGCTAACTAACATTCTAACTTATGTGGAGAAACTTAGCTCAACTTTAACATGTTATTTTGTTTATAATTATCAGCTAGAGCTGACGTCAAAGGTCACGTGTGTGGGTTTCCGCGATTTTCTTCTTCTTCAAGTGCAAGTATCCAATTCTGCAAAAGTGTAAATATATTGGAATCATTTTCAAGGGTGAAATATTGTATGAAGTTATTAATCTTCTTAAAAGTATAAATTTAGTTTTAAATTGCTTGCCGAATGTTACAAATTATCTTGTTTGTCAGCAAATGATCTGATGAACAACATCAGTGGCCTATTTTCTATTTCATACAATTTTATTTAAAAATAAGGTGCAATCAGTTAGTAAGATGATTGTGAATAAAGACTTTTGTCTCTCTCTCCTAGTAATCAAATATAAATTATTAATTTTATCTGAACTTGCAACATTTGTAGTATTAATTTTTAATTGTATTTGTAAGTGCAATCAGTTAATGAGGTGTTTGTGAACAGAGAGCTCTGCTCCTTTTTCAGTAAAATAAAACTTCACCCTATAGACACTCTAACAAAATCAACGCTTCTCATCACAATATTTTTTATTTTATTTCCCTTAGAATTTTCTATGAATAAGCTAGTGTGTACTGTTTCCGAAATGTTGATCGCTTTCAAATCAAACACCATATTTTCTAAATTTTTTTTCAAAAAAGATATATCTACTTTTAATTTCAAAACAAATTTTTTTTTCTTCTTTTTATCATTTTTTGAAGCATATAAATTATTTATTTTATTCATAACTAAAAATCTTGTTAAGCTATTTTATTGCTTTTAAATCAATCATTCTCCTGTTATCTTACTTTATCTTTGCAAAGAAAGGAGAGAAAATGATACTGCTCAAGTGAAATTTTTTTGACAACAGCATCTTTAGTTCTTTTCATCTGAACAGCACAAGTGATGATACCCTATAATTTGAAATGTCACATTAGATGCTCTTAATTCCTCTTCTTCATTGAAAAATCTCTCCTTCCAATCAATTTGACCACTGTAGTTAACACAGTTTTGTTAGGAAAGAACTCAAGTCATCGAGGTGTTCCTATAAATAAAATATTTATTCAAGCTTTTGACGAAAAGGATCGATTGCCATAGGGACTAGTTTCATTTTTATTGGATGTTTCACAAGAAGTTTACCTTCAAGGAGGTATTGCCATGTATCCTGTCAAGCGAAGAAAATACGATACATGTAATAGATGACATAATTCTGATGGTCCCATTTCTGAACTAGCAAGTTTGATTAGCTTGACAGGATAAGGTGTTATCAACAGTGATGATTTTGTAATTATTGGCAAGACTGTCTAAAAAATGAAGTGAATGTGGACAAAATTGCTGAAATGGTCGTAAAAAATGACGTCAAGAGTAATATTGAAGAAATTGATACATATTTGATGCTTTCTGATAAAGAACCAAAAGTGAAAACTTTATGTGATGCTCTAACTTGTATTGAGTAACTGAGATATTTTTATCTATCCAAAAATGATGAAATTGGTATAAAATTGCTAAATGATTTAAAACTGTATCATGATAAGTTGCATGCAAAGACATAAGTTGCAGCTGCTTAAAACAAATTTCTGTTATCTCTCATTTCAACTAAATAAGTATGAAACAAAGACATATACATGTATCAAATTTCTTCATTGATTCTTTTTGTACTGTACATATAATTTTATTAAGTTTAAATAAATATTAAAGTAAATAGTTATTATAGATTTTTTAATTATTTCTATATCATAGCAATTATTTTAAAACATTTTCTGGTGGCAGTCTTTGTTAGTAGTGTACCCTACTTGTAAACGAGCAATTTTTTCAGTCCCAAGAGTGTCTCCCTAACTGAAGTTTCACTGTAATTAAGGATAAAGTATTAATTTTCATCCAATGATGATTGTTCTCTGTAAAAAATTTGAATTTCAGGATTTTTCGCTTACTGCGATCCGGAAGTTTCCAGAAATCAAAGGTCCAGAAGTTTTAAGAAAACATCAATCGCATTTATGTATAAAAATTCTTGTATATTTTATTTAAAAATGAACTAAATTTATACTTGGTATCTCTTTCATTTGTAAATATTTTTTTCTGGTAGAATAATAAATGTGATTAGAGATAAAATAAACTTATGCATAATTATTCATTTAAATTATACTGCATCTATTTAGAATATCATTGTAGGGTATCTACCACTACTGAAATATAATTCCAATTCCCTAGTATATAAGACATCATAACTCAATTCTATGAAGGGGTACCTTTTCATAATTAGATGCAGTATTGACAGACGCCTATCTTGACAGTAACACTCACTTTGATCTGAACACGCCTACTTCGATGGATGGTCCACATTAAACGGTTGAATTGCTACTTGTGACTGCTACGTTATCCACCTCCTCGCTCTGTTGCTACTCAGTCTCGATTACACACAACATATTCACTCAACTGCAAAAAGCAACATTGGAGCGACCACACCCATGAACTTAATATAGCTCTTGCGGCTTCTCACAAAACAGCACCACAGATATAATTCTGGTGGGGGAGTACTGTAGGGTATCCACCACTACTGAAATATAATTTCAATTCGCTATTATATAAGACATGTTAACTCCATTCTATGAAAGGGTACCTTTTCATATAAGGTTGACATTGTCAATAGCTACCATTCCCACACCTATTTTTTGAAAATATAAGTGATTTAATTTTATAAAGACATTTTTTGAAGTGCGCCATTAATAATTTTACTGAAGAAATTTTCAGGAATTCTGAGTTGGGCTCACAACCACCCCTGTTTATCTGAAGTTGCAAAATTTTTAATTTTTTAACTGTAGATGTTTGAATTTAAATAATTAATTTTATATTTTAATTGCATCATTTTGAACTTAGCATCCAATATATTTTAATGTATGTTATTTGTTTTTACTTAAAATCAAACATTTTTGATTTTTATAGCCAATCTGGATTGTTGTTTCATGAAATGTTTACAGCCTTGAAAAAGCTAGTCAGTAGTCATGACGCGCCATCCAAAGGTAGTCCTCCTCCTGGTGTTCAGGCTATGGGTCTCAACTTGCAAAGAAAATTTGCAAAAGGGGTACAGTATAACAGTAAGTTTTCCTTGTTAAAAAAATATTTTATTAACAGAATTTTAACACTCACTATATTCAGTTATTTTAGCTAATAAAATAGCAGCCTTTAAATCTAATTCTAATAAAATTTAGTTGTACAATGTACAAAAAAAGAGCAAACAAACACCTTAAAAACTGTTGAAATAATATTTGAATTTTTATTTATTTAGGCATTAACTTTAAATAATTTAACTATATCAATGCAGATGATATTTTTAGTTACAAAATTAAACAAAAAAATGGACTTTCTCTGAATAAATTTACATTTTTTTGTTGTTTTGTTGGATTTTTGAGTCTCAAATTATGGTACTTTAGTTTTATTCAGGAGAGTTGTCGTAAGTTTAGGTTTCTTAATGTTAATTTAACTATTAGCATACCTAACCCTGTATTAGAAAATTTTAAAGTAAACTGAAAATTTCTTCGTTGCAATTATAAAATTCATCATTTATTCAAAAATAATTTTATGTAAAGTATGATTTTCAAGAATTACTTATTATTTTATTTAACAACTGTTGAAAAATTTTTCACTTGGAAGATGATTGCAAAATCCAGAATTTGTAAAGTAAACGGTAAACATACTTGTTTAATAATAAATGCAATTGTGGAACACTCGCAAAGATTTTTTTACCTGTAATTCTTACTCCTACTTAAATCAAAATTCTCAAACACCTCTTGATGCCAGATTTAGACATTTGTGATCCTAGGCAGTACATGTTAAATGTAACTTTCTCATAATAAGCTTGTTAATTAAGTATCATTACATTTGTGGAATATTTTTAATTTTTCTATGATTTTTAGGGCTATTTCATGATCATCCATTTAAGTTTTAAGACTTTTTTTAAGGATGCATTTCAGTAAAATAAAACCAGTTTGTCAATAATATATTTTAATACATTTTTAAATTTAAGCAAGTTTCTTAAAAAAGAAAAAAAAAAAAGAAAAAACTGCTTATCTTTAAATGGTTTCAGTTCAAAGCGTTTTAAAAAATTTACCAGAAATAATTGTCTAAAAACAGTGTAGTATATATGTCATAGTGTAATTGATTAATATGGCTCTTTTCAAATAGCCATGGTCATTTTGCAATGCACATGGCTAATTAAAAAAGCCTGTATTTTCTAAACAGTCTAACGCTTTTTAGGTGCCATTATTCAGTGTTGTGGCTTATGTGCTACAAGGCATCAAATACTAAACAAATTGTTGAGGGTATCCGAAGAAAAAATTATTACCTGTCCACTGTGACATTATTCTCCAGCGCAATAAAAATAAAAGTTAATAAAAAATAAATAATAAAGAAAAATAAAATAGGACAGAGGGATTTTTGTGCAAAAATCAACCAAACTGTAAAGCAAAAATAAATAAATAAATAAAAATTCCAAAATGAAAGTAGTTCTGATAATCAAATTTACTTTTTCTTAAAAACAGAACCCTGAGATTCAGTCCTAATTAAAACTTTGATTTCAAATCTAACTCTTTTTCTTATTTTTTTTTTTTTTGTTTTGCCTATCAATAGTATAGCATATTAATTGAGAATTAAAGAGGTAGAAAATTTATTATCTGCTTATTGTCATTGCTAATATTTTTTATTTTGTATAGATTTCATTGGATTTGAATGGGGGATTACTATTTTTTAAAATAAGACCCAGCTTTTATCAAAAAAGGACTGAGAAATTTAGATTTTCTGATTCATAGTTTCCAAAGTCCAGCAAAATCACTGTTATTAGAGTGAGCTCACATACTTTTAGACTAACTGCAAAAAACTTGTAGGACCACATGCCTTTAGATTAATTAAAAAATGTATTATCCATTGCTAGATTTAGCCTGATATTTTCAAGTTGTTTGCAATAAGCCCAGAATAGTGATGACTTGATGGGTAAGAAAATTCAATCTGAGTAATTCTTTGTACTTTTCCTTTCTATATGCAAAACTAAAATTTTATTTCAGATCTTTATTAAAAAGTGGCCACTTTTAAGTTATAAATATAACCACAATTTATAGAACTTTTTTTTAAAATTAATTCATTTTGGTAAAGTGGGAGCATAGTTATAAAAAAATAATTCTTTCAAAGTGAAAAATTCTTAAAAGATTTTGGTAAAATGAAAAAAAAAGTTATAGATAAAATATTATTCCATTTTTACATAAAATTTATTTTTAAAAATGCAGTTTTATTTTATTTCCTGTATTTTTTCTTTATATGTTATATAAATTCCTCTATAACTTATCTCTTACTTTATTTGTGTATTTACATTTAATTACTGTCATGCTTATTTTATATTATTTTTAAATTTTTAAAATAATTAATTAATAATTAAAATAATATTTTTTTAAATAATTTTTAAAATACATAATTGCAAAAGATAATACTTTGTAATTTTAAAATGCTTATTTTTAAACTTTTATGAAAAACCTTTCAGTGAAAATCATTATAAAAGGTGATAGAAATGTAGGAAAATCTTGTTTGTTTGAACGCTTACAAGGAAAAAAATTCGTCGAAGAATATCTCCCTACTGAAGAAATACAAGTAATGTATACAATTTATTGTTTTCCTTTTTTTTTGGTGTAATTTACATGGAGCATTCATTCATATTTACATTTATGTCACTTAGGTAGCTAGTATTCAGTGGAACTATAAAGCTACAGATGATATTGTGAAAGTAGAAGTGTGGGATGTTGTAGACAAGGGAAAGAAAAAGAAGAAAATTGATGGCCTCAAATTGGACAATAAAGTTACTGAGGTATTTTAGACAAATATGGAGACTTTTTAAATGTTTGTAGATTTAACTAAAAATTGGTACTTTATCATGTCACAAAACATTGTCAACATTATAAGTCACAATTAGTCAAGTTAAGGCAAGAACAGAAACAATAAATGCATTAATTATAGAAGTTTTTATTTATTAATGTTAATTATAAAATATGATTATGTTAATTTTATGTTATGTAGATTTAATAGTTGTGTTTACTTTTTGAGGTCATAGTAATTTATGGAAAATAAATAGTCAACTATAATAAGTAGTAGTTAAAAAAAAAACCCTGATGTTTATGATATATTAACAATATAATTATATTCCTTTTTTAAAATCAATGATAATGAAATACGAAAGAAGGATAAATAACAGTTGATGAAACAATCTGTAATGTTGTATTAGTGCTGTGATGGCATATAGGCTTATCATAGGCCCCTATAATGCAGAAACATCAAAAAATCTTTATGAAATTTTGAAAAGTCTTTAGCTATGATTATAAAACCTCATTTAATTACTTAACTAATATTTTAATCTTTATAGTTTTGGTAAATATTTTTCCTTTATACTATTCAGCAGGTACCTGAAGAAGCTGCTCTTGATGCAGAATTCATAGACGTTTATAAGGGTACTAATGGCGTTATCATGGTGTTAGACATCACTAAACAATGGTATTGTAAACTTTGATTTGGTTGCTATGATCTTGTAATTATATTTATTCTAGTTAAGTATTTATATCTGGAATGGTGAAGACTTTTTCAAGTCTGGAAAATAGATTTTTTCTGACAATAGCTCTTTAACTTAAAGACCTTTCATTTGGAAATACCTATTTCCTATAGGTGCTTAATTATCTTTTATATAAGATTTTGTAATAGATTGCAAACATTAAAAAGTAAAGAAAATTTTATCTTATCTGGGCATTCAAACTTTATTATGAAAAAAGTATCTAACTAAATAAGTATCATATATAATGCAAATGTTTTTTTTTGCCTGAGAATACTTGAAATAGCTCAAATTCTTTGTCCGGGTTTTAATCTCATCTCTTACCTATTATTGTGAAGAAAATTTTTATTTTGTTTTATTTCTAAGTATAAGGAAAAAATAATATATAACTTTTAAGTTAAATTTTCATTTTTTACAGATAAAAAAGCTATTAGATTTAACATTAATTTATTTTCTTTAGGTGTCATGGGTTAAAGAAAGTAATTTATATATTATTTATTCCTCTTCAAAATCTTTAAAAAAATAATTCACACTATTACTGTGTGGTTTGATCAATTTTGAAATTCTTACCTTTTGTCTAAAGATTTATCAGCAGTTGCTGGTGGGAACTCATTATTCTTTATTATTATTATTTTTTTTGATTTTGTACCATTGATAAGCTGCTGCAAGGCCAAGATGACTATCTGAATTGCCTGAACGTTCGTCATCCATTAAGCATCTTCTTCTCTGGCACTACAGCCCGAACGGGCCAAGGCCATCTCAATAAGTTTTTGCCATCTTACCCTGTTAGTCACTTATGAGCTTGAGATAACTAAGAAGGATTGGAAAAGCTGTTAGATAATACTAGTTCTAAGAAGAGTAAAGATAGATAAGGTTGTATAGTAAGAGGATGCTTATAACTCGGAAGAAACTTTTCATGAAATTTTGTTTCACCTCCATTAGTATTTTAAAATTTAAAGGAAATTTAAACATAGAGTTAACCATGAAGTTTTAAATATTGAAAAAATGTTTTGAAAATGCAAACAAATTATGGCAGGATTTCTTCACTACTGCATAATCCTAGAATAATTTGTTTGAATTTTGTTATTTTAAAATAATTTTCCTGGATTTAAAACTTGATGATCCATTATGCTTGCTCGAATTTGTTTTTTTTTTCTGTACTTTTAATTATGTATACATAACTGCCAAGTGTCCAATTTTTTAACGAAGACTCCTGTATTTTACGACTATCTTCTGTTTACCTGTATATTTTTAAATTTCTCCATATTTGTTGAAGAAATTTAAAAAAAATAATAATTTGGCGATATATCTGCTGATGGCAAAAATACTTCTCTTATTCCTTAACAGATGGTGCTGTTGCCAGTACTGCAGTATGTTGAGTGTTTATAGTTTAAATAATAATGGTTTAAAAAAATCTTCTTTAGGTTAAGATTTATATGCATATTTTTCACTTTACTGAATTTAAATGCTTATATTATTTCCAATTTTGAGTTTCTCTTTTTGACTTACATGATTATGCATTATGTATCAAAACTACTCATAGCCTAAAAAATGTTGCAAGTAAAATCTCTGTTATTTTATTTTTCCAATGTTGGTGGGTATGCATATGTAGATGAAAGTGAATTTAATTTAATTAAAAATGCTTTTATTGTTAAAAAGACAATTGTCGTAAATAATTATTATATAAATATAAATTGTAACATGTGTAAATTTTGCAGGACCTTTGCATATGTTCAGCGAGAACTGCCACTTGTTCCTCACCACATTCCAGTCTTAGTATTAGCTAACCATAGGGATATGGGGCATCATCGTACTGTAACAGAAGACCAAGTAAAATTCTTTATTGAATGCTTAGAAAGGCAAGTATTTTACAAAGTGTTCATGTACAACATGATCTATATAAATTACATTTAGTAATGAAAAGGTATCTTTTTTTTTTCAGACCAAGAGACAGTGCTCAAATACGGTATGCAGAAGGCTCAATGAGAAATGGTTTCGGATTGAAGTACCTTCATAAATTTTTTAATCTTCCATTCTTGCAGTTACAAGTAAGCACAAATAAATATATTTTTTTAAAGCTTAAATCTCTCCCGTAGATTTTGGTCTGACAGATCAATAATGTCTTATTTTATTAAAATTGATTTTATGAACAATAAAAACTGTTTCATTGACCTATTGAAATTGATCTAGGGTACCTCATCATATCTAATGGCTTCCTTAATCTATAGGACCAAATCGTATATGTCTGAGATCATTCTCTCATAATGGCAAATTTGATGTCTTTAGATAAAAAAAAAAATTTCAATTAAGTAAGGTAGAGCCAGGATGGCTCAGGGGATAGAGTGTTTGACTTTCAATGAGGTAAACAGGGTTTGAATTCCAGTGATGGCTGGTCGATACGAATCCGCATTTGGCTTGCACCGACCATAGTGCTGACGTGAAATATTCTCAGTGAGGTAGACAGATCACAGGGTTAGAGTCTCTTCTCTGTCAGGCTAACCGTGGTAGGTTCTTGTGGTCTTCCTGTTCATGTAAAACAAATGCGGTTTAGTTCCATTAAAAAGTCCTCCACGAAGGCAAATTTCTCCCAATACTAGATTGAGGAGTTCCCTTGTCTTCTGGATTGGGTTCAAAATTACACGCTACAGAGTTAAACATTAGTAGTCTTAAATCCAAAAAATTGGGTTGGCTGTTCAACAACGGTTATAAAATTTATAAAAAAATTGTGAGTTAACATGAATGTTTAAAATTATCATTAACAATACTCTGTGCACAAGTTTCAATATCAAAATTTCAATATTTAAAAAAACTAAAGTATTGTAAATTTTTTTAGCAAGGCTTGTCCCTATTTTTATTATTTGAACTTTTTTTTAAAGGAATTGGTGAGTTTAGAAAAAGAAAACAGTTATCTAGTTGTATTTCTTTTTTTCTATAATTGATTAATTTATAATTTACAAATTTTTCATTACTTTGTTCAACTTATTTATAATTATTTAATAATTAATTTTACCAATGATAACATTCTATTGATTATTTTTATTTAAGATTTTTATGTATTTTCAATATATCTCTACTAGTCATATTTCTCAAACTGATTAAAGTTCAGCACCACATGTTGTTACAAGTAGGTTATTTGGTTATTTCTAACTTTAGTTTAAGTCAAAACTATTTTGCTTTTTTTGATCCAAAGCTGTCTATCATTACAAAGACCATTTTTGTGAAAATTTTTAAAAAAATTATCTAATTGATTTATAATGAACTTTGGGGCTATATTCAAAATAAATATTGAATTCGATTTATTATTATAATTTAACCCTTAATGGTTTTAACATTTAAAATGGTCTAAAATGACATGGTCTAAGGATATTGATTGCATCAGCTATTTTTATTTGGGATGTCACCAAATTTTGCTGAAATAAATATTATTTGCAATTACATTACTGATGCAAAAAAAGAGAAAAATAAGTGTAAAATTATTAAAAAAAATAATAATAAATAAAAAGAAGCTTTAATTAAACCATTATTAAGATTATGTGAGAATGAATTTATGATGCCTTTGATTAGAAGATAGTTAATGCAGCTGTGCTTATGAGTTCTGTTAAAGTAAAATTTTAAATAGTACTATATACTATAACATATAACCTAATCATGACCAAGCCCAATTTTAAAGCTCAATCTTTATATACCATAAAAGGGGTAGAAATTTAAAAAAAAAAAAAATAGTTTTTAGTTCAAAAATCCAGTAATTAAAAGATGGTAGGTACTAGTTCATTAACAAGTTTGCTTACTTGTTTCTAATGATATTTTTTAAAGTTAATAAAGTGAGTTTAAATTAAAACTGTAATACAGAGTTGTAAAGCAACAATTATTATAAAATTAGCTTTATTTATGGAAATGCAAACCAATACATGGAATAGGAAATAAAAAACCTAAACAGTATATCCCTTTATATCAATGCTGGTCCAAAAGACTACTGATAATTAATTTAAGGTAGTCATGCCAAATTTTAGTTATCTTGGATCATCGCTAATTTCAAGCCATTTTTAATAGTTTCAATGTATCATTGACGTATTATCCAAACTAACATGCATATATTTTTTTAAAATAGCTTCAAATCTTATTTTTAATAACATAGCTTCAAATTGTAGAATTTTGTTTAGTGTTTCCATTATTACAGTTGATTTTCTAGTTGTTGATGTCACTTTAATTTTCAGAAAGAAACTTTATTGAAACAACTTGAAATTAATAATAATGAAATTCAAGCCACTGTTGAGGAACTTGATTGTTTGTCAGAATCTGAAGAGCAAAATTATGATGTGTAAGTTTCAAGCTGTTAAAAATTCTTTGTTTCTGTTACATGCATTTTCTAGAAGATTACCTAGATAAATCAAGCTTTCCTGTAATTTTTTTGTTTTTGAGGAAGCCTAAATCTGCTATAATTTATTTTATTTAAAATGTCAAAGTGTATGAAACTTGAAATTTTTTTTTTATTTTGTAATTTTTAAACATGAGTTTTTTTTTCATTTTAAAGCCAAATTAATATTTTTTTAATTACATTAAGGCTTAGCAATGAAAGCCCCTTATAGTTAAACAACATTTCTTATTCGTCTCTCTTACTAAAAAAGTGTAAATATAGTTAAAAATTTTTTTAATCCTCATACATTTTTATTTTTATGTCTCATTTATGTGTTTCTGTCGTAGCTTTTTAGATAATTTGACAAATCGTCGTCGACAAGTTGCTGAGCAACTGTCTCAACTATCATCGCCATCCATTGAATCTGTGAATGCTTTCTCAGTAGGACAAGTTAATGGTTCTCATGATTTATCTCCTTCTACTCCAAGTAAGCATCATTTTTTTAAGTTTATTACATTTGAATTATTCTAAGTGTACATTTTGAATTATATTGTTTTCAGTATTTAAAATGAGCATTATAATTCAATATTAATTTTACAATTATTGGTGAGGACTTCGAATTATAAAATTTATGAATGCAATATCACATCATAAAAGTTAAATTTTTAAAAATTAAATGAATCTTATCATTTACAATGAAAAAAACTTTTTTGCTTTAATTTTGTAATATAACATAGGTAAGACTTTTAATAAAATTGGGCAAACCAATTTAAAAACTTTTTATCATATCAATATTGTTATGCAGCAGGGATGCACAATTTATGGCACATAGGTGAAAATAGCCTTCAAAAACTTTTGATTTAGCCCTGTACTGACTTAAATGCTAGTAAAAATATGAAAGAAAAATTATATCAGAAAGCAATTTTTTTTTGGTCATTTTCGTCGGTTACAGTAATTTGCTATGTAAATTGAGGCATTTTCAGAGTATGGGATTGTAACCATATCATTTTGCAAGTTTTGCTTATGATGATAGGTGGAGTGTTATTAGAGAATGTAATTTCTACAAATAAATTTGAAAAGAAAAAAAGTAAATTTCTGAAATCAAAAAAGATAAGTATGTAATAAACAATAAAAGAAATTTTTTTTTCTTCAAAATTCTAATTCCTACCATCACATTAATATGTTACTATATTAGTTATAGCACAAATTTTATTTTTGATTAAAGTAACTTTTTTAAAAGTAAAAATTATGGTTTTGAAATTTTTTTTCACCCGTGGTATACCTAAAGATTTGTCACAATAATTTGCTTTGTAATTTTGAAACTATTTGCTTAAATTTTAAATATTTTATTACTTATGTATTTTATTTGAAAACTTACGTTACATTCATCCAAGTGAAAAGTTTTGTTGTGTATGTAAACAGCCATATTGCTTTCTATTTATAAATTCGACTTGCATTTTTTTTTCATTAATAATTTAATGCAAATGTTTGCCCCAACTTAATATTACGTAGTTTTTGTGGCCTGCCATTTAAACTCGATTATGCATCCCTATTATACAAGGTGTACAAAAATTTATGCAAGAAATATTTTTGATGTAAAAGACAGTTTCTCAAATAAAAATTGTTGATTTTTTATTAATTCATAAAGTATTCAGTATATTTCTATGAAATAGAAAAATCAATGTAATTGACAAAAAAATTCAAATTGAAGATGTTTACACATTTGGCACTTTTGTATAACACACTACATAATTAAAAAAAAAAAAAACTTTTTTATATTAGGTACCTAAAATTCTACTTTAGCCTTCATACTATTAGCAAGGGAAAGAAAATAGTTACCAAGCTGCTTATCTTGAAATTTATCATGAAGCAAAATTTTTTTTTAATTGAACAGCAGTATAAGGCTATGTAAGGAAGAGCATATTGAGCAAATAGCTCTATAGTTTTGTTTATACATATGCATTCTATTGGTAAAACACTGACTAAGTCTTTTGTATATCTATGGTTGAATTTCATTGATGTAGCACTCAGTATCTTCTTTCAAAGTGTAGATGATGGCGGGCTTGTTAGCACAACTCTTTGATAAAATATGTTTTTGTACTGTGATTTGATTTCTAATTTGTTTTTGAATTGATAAATTGTTTTTGTATTCAAAATGAGCTAAGAGGAATTGGTGTTAAAAAAAATATCAAGCATTCAGTAGCATGATTTTGAGCATGGAATCCAAATAAGCAATAAATATCTATTGTCTTGTAGTTTTCTGTAATTTATTTGGAAACTTTGCGTAATCAACATTATTAGTATTTCATAATTACTTGTAAAATTAAATTAAAATATGTTAGAAGGTTAAAAATGAAGCTCAGTTAATAAATTTTATTGTGTAGTTGTTTTTTTTTTTTTTTGTTCTTGTATTACATTTAGTGGGAAATCTGCTGTCAGTAATCATCAGGACTTCAGGAAAAAAGATAATTAATCAATAAACAGAAGATCTAGATAATAGGTCTTTTAGATAAACAAACATCGAAGCCTGTGTTTTCCAATTAAAAAAAAGGACAAATAGGCGATAATTAGTGTAAATTTCATATTACATTTTTTTATCGGTGGGTAACTTTTAATTAACTAAACAATCTTTAGTATGTGATAAAATATATGTGTATATAAATAAAAATAAACAAAAGTGTGTAGTGATAGTTTAAACTTTCTCTTTCATGAACAAAAAGGCATTTTTCTCTTCTTTTCCCCATATGATGTGAAGGATCAGCAACATTGATAATCAACTTAAAATAATATTAAAGGATTTTCATATACCAAAAGCAAAGTAATATGATTTAAGGAACTCTAAGCTAGCTAATAAAATGAAAAAACACGGAGCAGAATTAAGTAAATTGTTTTAATGAAGAGATTTTTAATTTAAAGGGTAACAAAGCTTGTATACTGGTGTTCTTTTCAAGCACTATTAATATTCAGCTTTATGGACGTCGTCGGCGTGGCACCCTCAACTCAATAATTTGTCCCCCTCAATATTTCAGATAAATAAAATAAAAAAATTCATAAATTTTTCTTGATTTAATATCAGTAAGATAAAAAGAGATAAAAATAATAATTTTTTCTGCAGATAAGTGGTAGGTATAAGAAATTTTTTCTTTTATGTATGAAATTTAGAGAACTTTTGTTACTGAGTAATTTAATTTCGTCTCGTTCAAAAATTTAACTCCTGCAATGCCCATGTTTAGCTTCATTAACATTCATAGTTTATTCTTTTTCCCAAAGCTTATTTTCCCTTAACTGCTATTGTTTTTTCAGTAACCCTTGTAGCCTGTTTATTGAAACAGAATAATTGTTTATCTATCAAAATGCAAGAAACAAAAAAAAATTATATATTTTTTTTTAAGGATCAGGAGCATATTTTTTTTAAGGAAAAATTAAAAGAGATTTGCTTGTTTAAGACTGTTAGGAAAAAAGACGTTTTTGGTATAGTTTGTCTAAAGTAAGAACTCCCCTAGCCATTCGACTGGATCCGTGGTAGTGACTATGGTAACGAGGTATAGCTATTTCAAGTAGGGGTGTGGGGTCATTGTTTAGGACAGGTTTTGGCTTGGGTCGGTGAGAGAAAGGGAATCTTTTTCTCTAATCTGTTGTGTTAGTCCTAGAGTGAAGAGAAACTACCCTCCCTGAATTCTTGTTTCCATAGCAGCAGACAACCTCAGACTTCATGGTGGGGGGAGTTCTTACCATAGACAAACTATAAATAGAAGTCCAGATTTGGGATTTAGTATTATTTTTCTATATTTCCCCCCACTTTATTATACCTTCTCTCATATGGTGCTTCATACATACTTTTCATCTTGCCTTTATTAGCTTATGTATTAACAATTAATGAAAAGTTGTTCTTGATTACATAAAATACTTTACTATCAATTTCTAGTAAATGATAATGTTTAATAACAGTTTGTATGTAGCTACTAATTATTTTCATTTTATCTTTTCTAGATAACTATCCACTCCCACCACAAATTGCATCTAAAAGTGTTTCAATGCCTGCCAATTTATCCCAAGCAACTAATGAAAATCAACATGCACCTGTTGTTATTGTTCCACCTGTACCACTGACTACCCCTTCTAAAGTAAACAGTTTTTTTTCTTACTTATTTTAAGGTTTGATTTAAGATAACTTGTTAGAAACTTGTTTTTAAAAGCATCAAAATCTGCTTGAAACCATTAAAAAAAATTCAAAATTTAGAGTGATAGTTATCGAATTATAGTGTGTGCAAAGATTTGATAGTATAATTAAAAATTTAAATTATTGAATTACAGTGATTTCATGTTGATAGGCTGCACCCTATTGTATTTAAAATTTAAATTATCACAATGTGCGACATATTTGATTAGATGTTTTGATTTCCTTTTATTCTTTCATATCTAATTTAAAAAAAAAAAAAAAAAAAAACCTTATGATTACTACAATAATATTGGATAATTAATAGAATTGATTTTCACCTAGTACCCTTGTGCATGGGGATTTGGGGAGCTTCTTGCCCTCTCTGCCCTTTAATTATAGCCATGAACATTAATACTGTCTCACCCCGCTGTTTTTTGCTGCCTCTTGCATCCTTGGTATCCTTATCCATCACTTTGTAGTCATTTCACATCAACTGAATTTAGTAGTGCAAGCTGCACTGATAAAAAGATTATTCTATCTATATTTCACATAAATTTGACTTGGTAGTGTATAATAACCTGGTAAATGTAAAAATATTGTTGATAAGCCTAGTCTACTAAAATGTGATGTGTTAATTTTTTGAAATGAAAATAATTTGTTTATAGCAAAAAAACAAAAAAAAAAGAAGAAAAAAACCATTGATACCAACATTGGTACTCTAAATACCACAAAAATTATTGAGAATTAGTATTAAGTTACCATAATAATTTTTCCTTTTTTATTTCATTTTAAAGTTAAATGCATAAGTTATTGTAGTTATTTTTCTATTTCATCTTAAGGTGAAATATTTAAATATCAAATAAATAATGAACATATCATTTTTACCTTAGGTAATTTCATTATTAAAAGTTATCTTCAAATTCTGTATTTCTTTCATAATTCACTTTAAGGGCTACTAATATCAAAACAATTTTAAATTTGTTGAAAATAAAGGAACATAAAGCAATATTTTAAACAATGCAAAATGTAATTGGAACTATTGCTGTAAATGGGTAGCAAAATTTTGATTATTAATGGAAATATTTGAGAACAAAGGAGGTTTGTGATATCAAAGAATAGGGTTTAATAAATCACATAGGAATTATTAAACAAAAAATAAGAATTATTAAATTCCATATAGAACGTGAGGAAGGGAACATTTATGATAGCTTTATGAAGTTTAATATTTTATTTTAAGCTAAATTTGTAAATATGTTTGATGGATAAAAAACACGTTTATCTATGCTTGTAGGAAGGGTTTTTGACAATGAAGCATTTTTTTCCTTCCCCTTTTTAACTTTCTTTGTATCTTCCTTTTTTGTATCTACTTGACAGGGTGCGTAGCATTTTTAAAAAGTGCTTAAATGTCCTTATTTTTGAGTTAAATTTTTTAAAGCCCTTAAAGGTGCTTTTTTTATTAGGAGTTTGTAAAAAGTGCTTAATTTTTTATCTTATAAAAAGAGATTTTTTTCTTTGCCGTATTGATTGTCTTTCTAAATTACAAAAATGCCTGATTTTCACAATTTTCCCAGCAATGTTTTTCAGAAACTAGTTATTTTATCATGATTATGTAAAGTTTTTGAAAATGTTTTTGAATTGATGTTTAACATAGTAGGCAAAATGTTTTATTTGATAGCTCCCTTAAACTTTTCCCATTTTTAGCCAAATCGATACTTTTGATACTTCACCATGCTATGCACTGTAAACAAAGGGTTGAAATGCCCTTTTTAATTTTCAGCAAACACTATCCCAGCATCTTTTAATTTGTATATATATATAATCTCGAAAGCAGAATTGGAATAATAATTTTTAATCAATATCCTCAATACATTATTTTGAATATAAATCAGCAACAAAATTGATGTTTAACATTTGATTTAAAAATGTTAGAGGAGTACATGTGAAAGTGTCCCAAAAGATTTCGTTAAACTTTAAAAAAAAAAAAAAGTCTTGTAGTGAATGATCATGCTGTTGTTAATATGTATATTACTTGTATTGATTTTACTAAACCTTCAAACATGCTAATTAAATTGACAATTGTTTTGTCAATATTTTTTAAGGAAGCTCCAAAAAAAGAGTCTGGTTTTATTTCAAGACTTCTCAACAAATCTTCAAGCCCACCTGTACAGCCTTCCTCATCTGAAATGCCTTCCACAAATGGTGCGTATCTTTACTCGCATAATTAATTACCATTATCCTTCCACAAATAGTGTGTATCTTTACTCACATAATTATCATTGTCCTTCCACAAATGGTGGAGTCAATATTTGAAATAATTTTTTTAACCACCAATAACACCATCCTACTAGTTTTGTGTAGTACCTTTATTATAAGAAATTATTTTGAAAATATTAACTCTATATTCATGGCAAACTTTTTTTTAAAAAAGCAACAAATTTAATTTTAAAGGCTAAAACATAGGTTCTCAACTTTTTCTGGATCACCGTCCACTTTGCGAGTAAAAATTTTTTTACACCCTGTTATATTTTAAAAAAAATAATAATAAATATAATAAATGAATAACCATACTAATTAATGACAATCATTGTTTCACGTTAAGACTTATAATGTTTTTGTTATGATATATTTACACTAAATTTTTCTTATATATATTGTAATAATTTCTGCCTTTAGGTTGTTGAAAAAGGTAACTTATTCTTGATAATAATACTAAAGAAATCTTTTATGCTAATTTTGATGAAAACAATTCAGGAGTAAGAATTTTAAGCGTCTGCCTAAAATATATATTCTACATATCACTCTGCAGTTTAAATTAAATACTTAATTCAATATTATTGAAAGAAAATGTTGAAAAACGAAATCTTGAATAAATGCTATCAGGTTGATATGCAGTTCATTGTCTGCATATTTTAGTATAGTGTCTCTTATTTCAAAATTAAATCAGAGAGTAGTATTTTATACGTTAGCAATAGGAGATATGTATAGGAGATTGTATTTCTGACCATTACCATTATTTTGAAATTTAATAAATTAGAATTTTTACTCACTGGTTAAGATTTTTCAAATTCTCCTTTCTAAGTAGCGGTGATTGGCTAAGGGGATATAGTGCTCACCTTCTAATGAGATGACCCAGGTTTAAATCCCAGCATTAGCTGGGCAATACAAATTCTGCTTCCAGCTCTCACTGACTACTGTGCGGACAAAATATATCAGTGGTAGACGGATCATAGGCTAGAATCGCCTTGCCACCGGGCTAATACTGGGAGGTTTTCTTGGTTTACCTCTCCATGTTATGCAAAGGCAGGTTTGTTCCATCAAAAATTTCTTCATGAAGGCTAGTTTGCCCCAGTGCTTGATACAGCAGTTCCCTTGTTTCCTGGATTGGGTTCAAAATTACAAGGCTACGGAGTTGAACAGTGATTGTGGTAAGCATAGAATTGGGTCGACTGTTAAGCACTAGTTATAAAATGAAATGTAAAATTCTTCTTGTATTTGACACAATTCTTTATTCAAAACTTTTCATTTTACCATATCTTGTTAACCCTCTCAAATTTACTGTTATACCTAATAAATAAACAAAGTAAAGAAATAAATTAAAAAAATTGTCGATTTTCCAAGCCTTAAAGAGTACATGCTTATTGATGATTATTTTATGTTCATAATTTTAAGAAATTCTTCAAAAGCATTTTTTATTTATTGACATTTTTTATTTATTGACATTTTTTATTTATTGACATTTTTTATTTATTGACATTTTATCTTTATTGATTTTTATTTCTTATAGAAAATTCTTCAAAGAAGGTTTCTAAACTGCCTGGGGATATTACTAATGTAGATGATTTTGTTCCTGATGATGCAGATCAAACATTCAATTCATTTTTAGAAGAGTCCCCTAAAAAGTCAGCTGATGCCATAAGAGCGGAAACTCCCAAACTTGAGTCTGACAGGTATTTTTATACTTTTAGCAATAGTTTGTTAATTTCTAATCATTTATCGCTTTTAATTTCAAGGAAATTAATTTTTACAATTTTAAGCCGTCACAAATCATTTAGTAAAAGTATAATAACTATGATGTTTGAATCTGACTTTTTTTTATTTGAAATAATATTTTGTTTGATTTCTAATCATATATCACTTTGTATTTCAAAGAAATTCACTTTTAAATATTGTCACAATTTCACTGAAATATAGAAAAATGTAAACTATATAAAAACGAATTTTTTATTTTTTATTTTAAGTAATGAATATTGTTATAAGTATTCAATTTTGCTGTCACTAAAAAAGTGATCTAAAGTTAATGTGCTAAAAGTTAAGATAACAGGCCGTATGTACATAGATAATTGTATATTTAAAAATTAAATTTTAGTTTAATATAATCATGATATTTTAGTCATCTAATAAAAGTTTTCTTGTTTAAGTACATGAATAAGTAATTTATTTTAAAACCACTTAAAAATTTATAAACGTTTAAAAAAATTTTTCTTCTTAAAGTAGTATCTTTAAAATTGACAGAAATCCTATACACATAATTTTTTTTAGAAGATATCATATATTATCTTTTGTTTTTTAATATCTGCATAGAGAAAATGATATTTTCTAGACTCACTAACATCAAAATATAGGGAATTTGTTTTTAAGTAATATGTAATTTTTAATTTTTGATACAATCGTTTAAAATATTGTTTGGTTCCCTTTTAGATAGTGTTTTTAAATGATGCCATTTTGATATTTTTTAAGCAAAACTTGCTTTTTTAAACTAATACCTTTGAGTGTGTTTTCTGCTATAGGTTAGGAAATTTGTGAAGTGTTCTCTTAATATTAGTTTAACAATAAAATATAAGCTTCAATAATATTAGTTTAACAATAAAATATAAGCTTCAATGCTTATGAAAATTATAATACAATATTTAAAAATGTTATTGGAATAGCTTGTTTTTTAATATATTATTATCTATTACAGTTTGAAATAATAATTTCGTACTACAGGATTTGTCCCAAATATTATTTTTACATATTTTTCATCTTTTTGAGCTTTAGAATGTTTTACTGTAGGAAATTTTGGTGTTAAAAAATAATGCTATATTTAAAGAACTATATTATTATTTATATACTCTGTGTTTGATTTCAAAAGCGAGGAAGAGGATAATGTTGCCAATCCTATGGTAGCTGGTTTTCAAGATGAACTAGATCCAGAAGATGCTGTCACTCATATACAGAGTTTTGAACGGAATCGTTTAGAAATTGCTAATGATCCAAGTTCAGAAGATGAGGATAAGACAGTAATAACAAATCACAGTTCAAACTCCAATGTTAAAAGTAAGTATATATATATATATATATATATATATATATATATATATATATATATATATATATATATATATATATATATACTTATTTAATTTTTTTCTTTTTCTCCTTTTTGTATTTATTTAGTAATTTTGAAGCATGTTTCTTGAAAAGAAAGCTCTTTAAGCGCAATATGATTTGTAAGACAATCCATGTATAAGCAGAGAGTAAGAGTAGAGTTTTTTTTTCTCCAGTAATTCCTCCAAAATTCAGAAAATGTATATAGATCAAAAGAGGGGGATTTTAAAATTCAATTATGCATGCATCTAAACATTACATGTATATTGGCCATAATGGGAAGAAAAAAAATTCTGTAACTTATAAGCATACAGTACCAATTACATACAAACATATAGTACCTTGAACTTCATAAATGGCAGTGAGATATTTTATTTATGAATTGGGCATAAAATTTAGTAAGGAAAGTACTGAAAATGTTAATAATAGGCATCCAGCTTAAAATTTTGGTATAGAAAGTACTAAAAGTGTAAATGATAGGAAATAGGCATTATGCTTATAAGTGAAAACAAATTCTCCAAATCACCCCAAAACTTAGATTCAGACTTGAAAAATTTGTGTGACTTTGTTATGAAAGTTAAAAAGTTTAAGGACTCAATTTTTATTTTTTATTACATTTTTATGTTTTTTTTATATTATTATTATTTGGTATTTTTTCACTTATTTTTTGATTTTAAACTTGCTAATATTACTTTGTACTATGTTTTGGTACCTTGTTTTTAGCTGGAGGAGGCTTATACATAAGCTGCCCAGTGTAATTTAACTTTAAAAAAAAAAAATTAAAGCTTCTTTTATGCATAAAAATGCATTGTAGTTTTGTTAGTTAGTAATGTAAATAATGAACTGTATTTTTTTAAATAACAATTAAACGTGGACTCACTTCAAATTATTTATTAACTCAATTAATTAATAACTATTTTGTATAAGTGTATTTTGTATACTATTTTGTATAATTCACAATATTATTACATTATATGCTTGTTAGTAATTGTGAACGTTAAACTGTATTTTTTGAAGTAAAAATTGATAGACTGCTCACTTTAAATTATATATTAAGTCAATTACTAGCAATTAGGACTATTTTGTCTAAATGGTTTTCTAAATAGGAAATATATATATATATATATATATATATATATATATATATATATATATATATATATATATATATATATATATATATATATATATTTGATATGCATAATATTAATCCTAAAATGTATATTATATATAAAAAAAAAATTATATGTAAAATTTTAATTTAATTATGTATGTAAAATTATATTGATAATTTTCGAGGTATTGAGTATTAAAATTTGGCTTTGATCTCTTTAAAATATGGCTTAAATAAATTTTATTTTTAAAAAGCCTTATTTTTATGAGCGCAAATTATATATTTTTTTAATTTATTCATTTTTTTGTTTGTAATTTTAAAACTCACTGAAATAACTCATAAAGCCTATTCCTTACATATTAACTGGTTTGTTTTAAATCTGTTATCAAATATCTGTTTATTTCAGTAACATGTTTATTCAATATAAACGTTTTTTTTAAGAGTGAGGAAATAAGTTTGTAAAGAAAGAAATTTATTGTTTGAAAATTGTGTTTTGAGTGGCAGGTAAAGTATGTAAAATTATTAAATAACAGATTTTCCTTAAGTTTCAATTATAGTTATTTTTAAAAAATGTGACATACAAGAACAAGTCTTGTTAGAGACAAAGGCTTAAAATGGAAGCATATTTTAAAAAAGTTTCATTACGTAATGGTACTGTGATCATCATTACATATTACTAAGTTAAAAATTGCTAAAAACATTATTTATTGAAGCTGTTGGATTGGTTATTCAAGCTTATAAAATGTATAGTAACAATTACAAAATGTTAGTATTTCTGACTAGTTTATGGATATCCTATAAAATGTATTAAACAGATATTGGCTTCTTGGATAGTTTATGTAATAAAAATTTATTTTTTAAAACTTTAATTACAAATGTTCTTATGTGTAACGAGGATTATTTTTATGATTTTAGCTAACCATCAGAATTATGAGCCACCTCTTGATTTAAAGGTAATTGCTTATACAGTTATATTTATTTCTTTATAATTGGAATAGAATTTTTATATGGTATGTAGTGGTAGTTAAGAAGTTAATATTCACATTATTGTCTCAATACAGAATTAAGAGTTTCATACAATTAGTATTGTGGAAGATTTCAAATGAATTTTTTTAAAAATTATTTATATGTTAAACATTTATATTTGTAAAAGTTGAATGGAAGAATCCTATATTTTTATTTTTTTGGGAAGGGTTGTTTGCTCGACTGTTAAGCATTTGTTGACTGATTTTTTCTTGTTTTTATTTTCATTTTAATATTACAAAGTGTAATAAATGCTATATAGAATCAAAACTGCTGTTAGCTTCTTAATTTGAGTTATTCTATTACAGTTTGATCGTATATTTCTGAATGTGTAGCTTTTAATATTTTAGTTTGGTGATAGTACTTATTATGTTTATTATATTAAATATGAATGTCTTAACACATTTTTTACAATTTTTTTTCTTCATTGATATTTTTGCTGCTAATTTTTCTTTTTTTCTTTTATTTATTTATCTAAGATGAAAAATGTTATTGCTTGCAAATGAATATAAAAATATGTCTTTAGAAAAAAAATATTGGTTTTAAAAATTAGATGACATATATGTTTCTTAAGATTAAAAATAGTTTTAAATTAAAAATTTCGTAATTCTGGGGTAGATTTTACGAAATTTCATTAAATTTGTTTTAAGAATTATATCCTTCTAATTAAATGTAATTCCAAGCTAGCCAATTAGGCAATAAAATTGCAAAATTTGTGCATAAAAATAATCACAGGCAGATTTATATTGAGCAAGTTGAATTTGTGTTATGTATTATTTTTGTGCACGTTTGCATTTCCTGTTCCAAGCTGCTGAAGTTCATCATATTTATTATTTTTGCTTGCATTGACACAGTTATGACTCACTCTTCATTTCCAAAGTGACCATTCCCTCGAGAAATTGTCAAAATTTGGCATTGCCTAGAAAATTCACTATCAAATCAAGTAATTTGTGGAATATTGTGGTCACATTATGAGTGTGAAGTTTGTTTCACTCTTATTATATTACCATAAATACTGTTTCACATAGGAAAATTAAATTTATATTTGCAACATATTATATTAATAAAACAAAACAAGGTGAAAAAAGAATGTTTAATTTCCCAAAATAAACATACTATAATTTCAATTCTATAATCAAAAATATTCCTTAGTTCTAAACACTTTTTAAGAAAAGATACTTTTTTATTTCAATTAAATTTCTAAAAGCATAAAAATCAAAAGTATTTTTAAAAATCTATCAATATCTATACTTCAAACTTTGAATAAAATGAATAATGATAATTTAAGTAAAAATTAAAATTTCTTTAACATAAAACTTTAATACATGCAAGAATAAAAAATTAAGTGTTATAATTAAACAAAATTCTTTATTCTAACAGTAATTTAAATCACAAAAAATCTCAAATTAAAAAAAAAATTTTTTTGACCACTAGAAGGTATTTTAATACAGAGAATGTGTAATAGATTTTATGAATTTTTTTTTCTCATGTGGTTTAAATATATTAAGTATGCATTCCCAATGAATAAATAAGTTCTAAATAACAATTTTAATTAATTTGTAGTTGTTTAACTGCTATTTTGTGGTTTGTGTTTTTTAGCGTGTAATCAGTCTTGTCTTTTTTTTAATAGTCTACTAATTGATAGTTTTATTTTGATTTTTTAGGACATAGAAGAGCCTTCTGTGGAAAGTCCTCAAGTCCTAACATTAGAGGATGAAGACTTAAATATTTTGGAAAGTATGTACGACTACAAACGAAAAACTTCAAGTGAAACTCCCAGTGGTAATTCTCTTTTCAAAATATATTATTTGCTTGCTTATTATTGGTAATTATTAAATTCATATCACAGTATACGAATGTTAAAGTTTTAAAGATATGTGTATGTAGCATGCAGTAGAACTCATAGTATGCAATCTTAATAAATAATTCTAACAATTGTGTATTCATTTAAATTGTAATTAGTTTTTAAATGTTTTGAGGGAAATTTTTTGGGCAATCCAATGTGGACCATTCTTTGAGTTTTGACCTCGCTCAGGCATTGAATTTTTGTGACATGGAGCAGAAGGTGTTATTCTTGTGATGTTTCATGTGACTATGATTATTTTCATCATCATGATTATTTTGAGAGACCAATATTGAATGTCATCATTCTACATTGAATGTTCTTTCGTAATCGAATATGTATATTTTTGATTATAAAGAAATTGCTTCGAAATAATTTATTTTCGGTTTAATATTTCATTTATGCATTAAACTCAAAGCTTAAATAATTAAAAAAAATTATAAATATATATTTTAAAGAATTTTAACAACTATTTTATTTATTTTCTTCTGTTAGTATACTTACAAAAACTCTTCATACATAATTGTTTTACTTGTCTGCAGTTCCATCCCGATCTTCTCCCAGCGCAACACCAGAAGGTTCTGAAGCTGTAAGTGAAGATTCTACATCGACAAAAACTAAAAAACATAAACACAAAAGCAAACATAAGGTAGTCTATCACTTTAACTTCCCATTTTTTATTTACCCAATAATTATAATGTTTATTATAATTTTAATAATTATAATAAACAATAATTATAATTTTAATTTTAATTTTTTGTACACTAATTACAATAATATCAGTTATTTAAACTGCATTTCACTCGTCAAAAAAGCTTGTTCTTTGTGTGTGATATAATAATTGTGAATTTAGTAGCAGGGGTCTGTCCAGGGCAAATTTACTACCGTTTAGCGATACCTTCACAAAATACTTTTAAAATAGCAATTTCTAAGATCCATCCCTCCGCTTCTTAAAATTTTGTTGTTGTATCCCCGTAAAAGCAATAAACCCCAGGTTGATTACGCTTTTCGATTTGCAATGGAACTTTTTCAGTGGATTGCTTTATGATGTAGAAGAATTTGCTTCCCACACGGTTTGTAAGTGAAGCGCTTCTCCTCCCCATGCCTGGATAAAAACATGCCGTTATCCCGAAACGTCATGGGAGAAAAGGAACGTCAGCTACTTCGTTCCTAATTGAAGTGGAAGAAAAAGCACTAGTACCATGCAAACCCCATTTTCGTTGTAATCTATGGAAAAAAGGAGCTTTTTCGAGTAAAAGAACTCTCCAACGAATAGGTTGCACTGGTTTGGTCAGTTAATGCGGTGTGGTAAGCCTAACCCATCGCTCCCCCCATATTAAAGCTAGGTTTTTTTTTAAAAAAATGAAATGACAAGCCTGTCTTTCAGTAAAGTTTACAGGAAGTCAAAATTTATTATTTTAAACATTATTCAAAATTTATTCTAATAGATCTTTATTTTTTATATGAAACCTTTTTTTTTGTGAGACTTTTTTCTGTATGATCCAGTTGAAAATGTTCTTATAATGAAGATAACTTTCAGTGCTAGTACTATTAAATGTATGTTTTTATTAAATTTAAGTTGAAAGTGTATTATGGACAATGATTTTTATGGATTTTTAAATTTGGTTACAGTTTTAAGCCCAAAATTTTACAATAGCAAAATTATTTTTGAACATACATATGGGAAAAATATGTATAGAAATTTTCCATTCATAAATGATTTTTACTTGTAGTGACAATTTTTGAAAATATGTTCTTATTTTACCATATTTTTGTGTTGACTTTTTAATATAATTTTTAATTTTCACAAATTATGTCTAAATATTCTCAAAGTAGGTACCTCTTAAAAGAACCTAGACAGACTCTTGAGTAGAAGCAATTCCATAAACCACATGACTTAATGCCTTCTAAAGACCACAAAAATTGATAAATTTGTAGGATTTTATTTATTAATAATTCAAATTTAATGTCTGTAAATAATAATAATTACTTAAATGCATATTTTTGAGTTTTAAAGCATTTTAATATTAGCTTGGTATAGATATACATTGTAATGATTAATATTTAAGTTTAATGATTTGTGAAATGATCGATCTAACGCGAAATTCTAAATAACAAAAAGCCTTGCATTTCATAGTTTTTGTTATTCAGTATTAATTTTATTTCGCAATTCTTCTCAGCAACAAAATTTCCAAAAGGGAGAACACGGCAAAAGAAGGCTGAATTGATAATAGTTGAAAAATAATTTTCTCTTATCTCTGTTCAGATCAAAAGGAAACTAATGTTTTGTTAATAATATATAGTTTTATTAATATCATAATTAATATTTTTCTCCCACTCATGTTTTCAATTGGGGCAAAATAAATCACTTTATTTTCATTGAAATTTCAATTTTATAATTAAACTACCGAAAGTCCTGAAAGTTTTTGATGACTCAACTTTAAAAAAGGATGTTGGAAATAAATAATTAAAAAAAATGTTTTACTTTGTTTAAAAGTTTTTTTTTTTTTTTTAATTTGTTCTTGGCAAAATCTTAGTGGAAATGTTGTTTTTCCACATTTTCCTTCCCACACAGCCTTGCAGATATTGGTTCATTTAAGATGAATTTTATTTTTCATTCTAATTGAAAATTTTGTTTAAAATGTATAATTTGTTTTAATTACACTTATATGACTAGAAAGCTTTATTAATAATTTTTTTTTCTCTTCTAAAGAGTATACTAAAAGTAATGCAGGATTTGAATTTTGCATTATTTTTATGATTAAAGGTTTCAAAAAATAAAGACACTGGGGCAGTTTAGGGAATGGTTATTAAAAATAAAACTACATAAGAAAAAAAGAAATACGCTTTCATTGTTGAGAAAGTTGAATTATTCCCTGGTTGTGTAGTATTCTGTAACAGGGAACAGATTTTAGCTGCTTAAATTATGCAATTTAACATCGTTAAACATAATTTTTTAACAAGCCAATTATACATTTATGGAGGAGAAAACTGAGAAATGTATCAATGAAATTCAACCACATTATGCATAATAATGTTATAAAATTTGATGAAAGTGCATGTAGAGACCATTTACCCAATATATGCTGTTTTATATATAATCTTTTACTATATACCTTATAAATCAACTTTTAAAAAATCAAAAGTTTTTATTAAAAACTTGCGTTTTCTACATAATTACTTCATAAATGAGACATAATAATTCCACTAAGGTCTTATGAACAAATATATTAATAGCTAAGTTTAACCATTGTAATTATTTTTAAGGATGAAACTAAGAGCCACAGGAAATCACACAAGCACAAAAAACATAAAGAGAAAGAGAACATGAGCCAGACGGAAACTGTCAAGAAAAAGAAACAAAAAGAAGTTGGAGATTTGGATAGCTCTTCCGACGTTGATAGATTGGAAGAATTCTTAGGGAACGGGGACTCGGAAGTGTCGAAGCCGCAATACGAAGTATTCTAAACAGTAGCCTCTCTTTTTAAATTTTCAAAACATAAATATGGTTGTCTTTTGATGACTGGACTAAGTGAAGAGCCTGCCAGATATTAAATGCATTTGCTATAACCAGTTTCATGTATTATAATATGAGACCATCTGGTTTTGAAACTAATGACTAATATATTTTTTTTTTTTTTTTTTTTTAAGTTCGGGTAGTGATTTTGCTTTAATTAAAAGAGAGAAAATACTAAAACAAATGATTTAACAGAGCTGTGGAGTTGGTAGTTTAAATATTTGACTCAATTTCTGGACTTAATAAAAGCTTGACTTCCGCTTATTTTCTTACAATTTTCACCAAAGCCTATGAATCAGTATGTGAATTCTGTCCATAATAGGTATTACGGGTTTTAAATCATGATTTTTCTATGGATGACCAATTTTTTGTTTGGTGAGCTTATTTTGTACACACAATTATAAATATTTGCAAAAATAATTTTTAAGAAATCAAAGCCTCTCTCTCTCTATATATATATATATATCTATAGGACATTACTTTTAACTTATTGAAGCAAATTTCTCCAAATTCTTGACTCTGACTCTACAGTTTTGATTTTAATCAATGCACCATCTTGAACGCATATTCATCTCTACTTTGCTTTATACTAGATTGTTTTGTGCCAGTAAAATTTTCTTTTTGTTGTTTTTCCATCTGTTCAACTAATCAGGTTTTCTAAATACAGCAAAGAGTATAAGTGATTTACTGCCACTTTAATACTTTGAATTGATTAGAACTGATTAGTTGCTGGATTTTATCAGTTATTTTTTGAATGAAAAACTAATGGTACCTGCTTTTTTTGTAGCTTTGTAGTCAAATAATGTTTCAATTAAAAAATGAATTATTTTGTTATTAAATATGTTCATTTTTATATTAATTTTGTTTCTTAAAATGTAAGAAATTCAACATGGAAAGAACTTTTACTTTAAAAAAAAAAGTTTTTTTTAATCAGAACTAAAAGGTTAACGAATCAGAAGAACTGATTAAAGAACAGGTAGTTTGTTAAATAATTGAAAAAGAAAGTTAAGATGTTATAATTATTCATAGAAATACTATAAATGTTACTTATTTTTTTTTTTACTGTTTATAGTATACATAGTTTAAAGGTTATCTAACTTTTTTATTCCATTTAAGTATAAAAAGTTTTCTTTCGTATATGATACATAAATGATTCATTTGAAAAAAAAAAGGGTACAATTTTAAGATAAAAATGATTTATTAAATTGTTATTTTAAAAAGAAACAGCTTCATTATATAACTACAATATCTTTTAATTTGTATTATATTATTATGTCACTTAATAAAAGAAATGATTGAATTACTTTATAAAATGCAGCGATTTGTAATAGCAAATGTGTTAAATATCTCAGAAAAGCTGCATTTTCATACAAGTGCTTTTTCTGTAAACAAAAAAAAAACAAAAACATAATTGTACCATCCATTTCAAAATATTGTAAGCTGTCCAAATGTTCAAGATTGCAAAATTTTAATTTTTTATTGAATTTTGATGTTGTATAAAGTACTTAAAAATACAAAGTTTTGTTCAAATTAGCCAAGTTTTTTGAAGCTGTGCAACTGAGAGAAATGTTTGTAAATGTTTTTTGATTATTATGCATTAAAGGTATTATCTTAAAAATAACGTATTATTATTTGTTTTAATTTTTTTTTTACCAACATTGCTTACCTAGTGAAATACATAAAAATAGAACACTTATTGGATATGAACATGGTGCGTAGCGTTTTTAAAATGTGCTTATTTTCGATTTTAAAAGCTCTTATAGGTGCTTTTTCCATTGTATGTTTTTAAAAAGTGCTTAATTTTCCCTTTTCGGAAATAAGATTTTTTTCATTGCCATGTCGATTTTCGTATTATGCTAAAGCCTGCTTTTCGCATTGTCCTATTCAACATTTTCACAATTCATTTTGCTGTAACGTATGAAGCGGCATTTATGTTACATGTTTGATGAAATACTCGTCCGCATGTGTGTCTGACGTGCTGGGTTCCTTGGGATTCTAGCATTCTCATGTGCAACTCTGCATTTTGCATGCTATTCACAATTTCAGGCTTCATTTTCCTCCCTCTGAAATCGAACCGAAAGATCTCTTGATCATTTTTTAATGGCTAATATAATCGAAAGAGTTTTTTGTCAGAAACTAGTTATTTTTATCATGATCATGTAAAGTCTCTGAAAAATATTTTGCCTTTTGTTCTTGTAGATAGTGCTTAAAAAGTACTTTAAAAAGGGTACTTATATTATGTTGAAGGATTTGGCAATGCACCCTGATGAATTTTAGATCTTAAATACCACTAAGCTCTCTCTTAATTATGGTGTTCTTCCACAAGTTACCACTTCTACTACAAGTGTTACATATAAATTAAAGTAATAATTTAAATCTTATTAGATATGAATTGAAGGTCTTATTATTATTGTTGAATTATGGTGTTCTTACACCACTTTAGTGGAAGAACATGTTAAGTGGCATTTTGAAAACACCAATATATTTAGGTATAAAAAACATTGGATTCTACGTAGTTTTTATTACTAACTGATAACAGTTTTGAGGTGATAAAGATGTTTTGTCTACAGCCCTTCTTAATGTTTCCGTGTGTTCAAAAGGTGTAATCTTATTAGATATGAATTGAAGGTCTTATTATTATTGTTGAATTATGGTATTCTTACACCACTTTAGTGGAAGAACATGTTAAGTGGCATTTTGAAAACACCAATATATTTAGGTATAAAAAACATTGGATTCTACGTAGTTTTTATTACTAACTGATAACAGTTTTGAGGTGATAAAGATGTTTTGTCTACAGCCCTTCTTAATGTTTCCGTGTGTTCAAAAGGTGTAATCTTATTAGATATGAATTGAAGGTCTTATTATTATTGTTGAATTATGGTATTCTTACACCACTTTAGTGGAAGAACATGTTAAGTGGCATTTTGAAAACACCAATATATTTAGGTATAAAAAACATTGGATTCTACGTAGTTTTTATTACTAACTGATAACAGTTTTGAGGTGATAAAGATGTTTTGCCTACAGCCCTTCTTAATGTTTCCGTGTGTTCTAAAGGTGTAATTTACTTTTTCTATATATTCTAAAGCTGAAATGAAATTTTAATTTTCCATTATTTTACTTTTATCAATATCAGATTGCTTTTCATTTCATTTTCTGAAAATATAGTTGGTTGGATATCTATAGAAACCCATATATATTGACGATTTTAATTCCACTAAAATCTTATTGAAAGAACATGTTAAACATGCAAATGCACAAATACTTCATCGTTTCTCCTATTCTGTAAATTACTTTTTTTTTTTTTTTACAAATAGAAGAGACAGCTCTTTTTGCAAATGGCTTCAACAATTTGTTTAAAAATTCTTTAATACTCTTTTAAATAAATTAGAATTTTTAATGTTCATGCAATCCAATGTATTAAAACTTATTTTTCAGTTTAAGAAAATATAACTTACAGAATATTTTTCATTTAATCTTTTATTATTGGATTTGATGGATATTATGCAATATTCATCACTTTAGGAACCTACAGTTTATGTATATAGCTTACCCAATTTGTCTAGTAATTTTCCTACCTTTTATTTTAATCCTAGATAACTTATTATAGCAGCGTTGCTTATTCATTGAATATAAATTGAAAACATGCTTATTTTTATACTTTCTTTAACTAAACTCAGTGGCACGACAGCCCATAGAGGACCAAAGCCTACTGTGCCCAACTCAGTTTTCTTGACCTTGGACTCTGGGGTGCAGGAGCAGATGTTCCTGTCAGGTGGTCAGCCGAACACGGAAACCCCAGTGGGGATTATAATTTCTTTATTGATGTAAAAAAAAAAAAGTGGGACTTAAGGAAAATATTCTTGCAAATTTAATGAAATATAGATAAGTGATACAATTTAACAATTACAATCTTTGAAGATTTTAAAGTAAGGTAATTCTCAAAACCAAACTTTACTACTGTTTAGTGATCTAGGAAAAATGCTTCTGTTCACTGCGATTTATGACTAACTAGAAAAGTGGTGCACAATTTATCTTTTATCTATGGAACCTTAAGGGATCAACTTTTTTTTGTGGCCTGAAAAAAGCTCATTTAGTAGCTGTGAACATCTAAACCAAAGAAACACTACTTATATTGAAAATATTTGATGTGAAGAATGTAGTGTTTCTGTTAATGTCAGGCAGTTGAACTCGCAAGTCTGGAGCAGCAACTAGTCTGGTTTATAATTTGTTTTTGGTGTAAAATAAGCAGAATTATGGTTTTCACAAAAAGAACTTATGAGCCGTGATGGCCCAGGGAATAGAGCGTTCGCCTTCCAATGAGGTGAACAGAGTTTGAATTCTAGCGATCTCTGACCGATACGAATTCCACATCCGGCTTGCACCGACCACAGTTCTGACGTAAAAAATCTTCAGTGGTGGAACGGATCATGGGTTAGAATCCCCTTGCCGTTAGGCTAACCGTGGGGGTTTTTCGTGATTTTCCTCTCCATGTAAAGCAAATGCAGGTTAGTTTCATTGAAAAGTCCTCAATGAAGGCAAATTTCTCCCAATACTTGATCCAGTAGTTCCCTTGTCTTCTGGATAGGGCTCAAAATTACAAGGCTACGGAGTTGAACAATAGTAGTCGTAAACCCAAAAAATTGCGTCGGCTGTTCAACGACGGTTATAGAGTAAAGAACTGTTATAAAGAATGAGAATAAATATCAGAGAAATACAATTATTTATTCTTGAATTCATTATTTTAGTTTAAATTTAAAAATTCGATTTGAAAATAGTGATGTATTTTTTTCATAAATGCACAACTTTTCATACTTTATTCAATACATTGCTTTTAGAAAAATATTTCTTAATAATATGTCTTTCATAATTCTCAGAAACCCTTTTGAAAACTTGTTCTGGTAAGCAAAATAATATAAAAATTCAATAAGTTACATTAAAATTAATTAAAGAGAGGAAAATTTAAGTAACAATTTTGGATTTAAAAAAAAAACCCAGCTGACTTCATATTCATTTTTTCTTAAAAAGATTTCATGCAGAATGCGGATTTATAAATATCTAGATAAAAATAAAATATTAGTCTGCCATTTCAAACATTAACAGCTATTTAAAATCATGTTTGACATTAGCATGCACAAAAGGAATAGTTTGTATTAATTAATTTAGCATTTTAATGTTTTTAGAATGTTACAAAAAATTTAATGCAAAACCCTCCTTTAAAAAATTTTATTACAACATTAATACAAGATTGTTTAAAGTATAAAAAGAACAACATAAACAATGTAATTTTATATTAATAAGTACTTGCACCAAGAAATATTTTGATCATTCTATGAAATGAAGCTGTCTTGGGAATAAGGGTGTTTTTACAATAAAACCAGTGACAGTTTACCTGTAAAAAAATAATGGCATAGCAATATCAAATATTCTTCTTAATTTAAATGATTGTCCGATTCAAGTTAATTATTTGTATGGAAATGTTCAAGTTGAAAACAATATTGCATTATTAATTTTAAAACCCAAACATGAAAAATGAGTGATAACTACATAAATTTAAGAAGTATAATCAATAAATATTACTTCTATAATTCATTAAAAGTAAGTAATGGAAATATAATTTTTTTAATAGCGCTTTTTTTTATTTTGATTCTGGTCTGACATATCTTTACAAATATTGCTTAGTTAAAGAATTTCAGTATAATTCATATTGGTTTTAAAATTAAGTTTTCAGATTATTGTTTTGATTTTACTTACTTATTATTACTTCCTATTATTTACAGAGATTATTGCTTACAATATTATTACTTACAGATTTATATGACTTCACAGATTATTGTCTTGATTAAAAAATTTTAAATTAGACAATCATTTCAGTCTAGAGCAAGTATTAATAATCCATAAACACTTAAATTGCATATTATTAATAATAATTTATGTACTTAAAGTACAAAGAATTTATTAACTAGAAAACTATTTAAAAAAAATATGCTTAAGATTTTATTGTTATTAGAAAAATTGAAACATCTTTAAAATTTGATAAACGTAATAAAAAAATTATAATTTAAGATAATGTGAAATTCTAAGCAAAAAAAAAAAAAAAAGCTTTCTTTCTTACACTATTTGTTGAACATAAGTTATTAAATTATCCTCTTCCTTCTTGAAATTTTATATCATTTCTTTTGTGTTAGACTTTAAAATAAAAAAAATAGCTACAATATTAACCAAATTCTTAATGCAGGCCATAACTAAAAAAAAATAATTCTTTTTAAATAAATGGATATTTTAAAAAAGAAAAAAAATTTACCTGAGCTGACAATACAATTTTAGAAGAGCCCTGTGAAAAGCATTTACAGCAAACCTTGCTAAAAAACAAAGATTTGAGTTCTAGAGTCACAAAAAATGAAGTTCAATTCCTGCTTTATTTTATAATACTCCTCATTAGTGACATCTAGATGCTTCTTACATAATTACTAAGGAAGGGGGGAAAAAAACCTTCAAAAATCTAAATATATTTTAAGTTAATGTTTTATGTAAACATAAGTGGAAACTTAACAGAAAATTAAAGAATTAATCTTTTGGCAAAAAATTCTTTATTTTACCCAAATGTAAAGAAGATTTAAATTTGTTTTAAAATCATATTACATTTATATATTCGATCGGTCAATTATTCAACTGCTAAAGAATTTATTCATATTATAAAAAAAAAGTAGTTGATTTAAAATTTTTGTGTAAGTTATCAATTGTATACAGATGATTATATAAGGATTATAAAAAAATGATAAGTGAAACTTTAAAATTTAAGAAATATAATACAAATACCTTATTAAAGTTCTTTCAATATTTGGTGTTTTTATATAGCTTATGAATTAAATTTTGTATTAGATTATTTTTTAAGAAATAAATCCAGAAAATTAAACAAAACTTTGAAATAACATAAATGCCACACAGTGCTTCATTACACTATTTTGCATAACACACAACTTTGTGATATAACATGTTTTTACACAAAAGCTTAAGATTTAAATTAAGAGACATAGATGAAGCAAAATTGCAACGTTTATCACATTATAATTTTATGCAATATAACTTTTAAAAGTTATCTTTTTGTAGCACTAAGTAGATATCCTTTATTTTGTATAATTCCCCTGGATTTAACAACCACTGAATATCGCACAATCCAAGCTCGTTTCCAGTCATCAGGGTTTTTCACTCCTGGTTCTAAAATTTTCTTAAACATCTCATTTGGGAGTAAGACTGAAATAATCACACACAAATAAATATTAAATTTATATGCATAATAATCATATAATTATTAAATAGTTACACAGAAATCAAATATTCTTATAACAGACCTAACATATACAATCTAGATTATCCAAAACAATTCACTAGAACTTCAGATTACAGGGTGCATATCCAGATTTTTCAACAAAAAATAAGCACCTTTTAAGCACTCAAAACATTTTTTTAATCACTTTCCATAAAAATCATAAATAGGATATGTCCAGTAATAAAAAGTATTACTTCCTATTGTTTAAAGTTCTTAATTTATAAACATAAAATCAACAAAATGCAAAAACACTTTCAAAAACTTTACATAATCAAGATAAAATAACTAGTTTCTGATAAATATTGCAGAGAAAATTGTGAAAATCACGCTTTTTTTGTAATTTATAACGAAAATCGACACAGCAAAGAAAAAATCTCATATTGAAAGATAGAAAATTAAGCACTTTTTACAAACCCCCAATAAAAAAGGACCTTTAAGAGCTTTAAAAAGCGTAAATCAAAAATAAGCACTTTTTAAAAATGCTATGCATCTATTTTCTGTTCCAATCAATCATTTTTTGTCAAGAAATTACACAAATTGACACAATTGAATTGATGAAAGTTTCGACATTTTATTGAATTTGACTTGATTAGATTTAAAGTTTATAAATTTGCAACCAAAAATGTAGCCTTTTTCATTGCATTGTTTACAATCGGTAAAATTTATTTAAATCCCTAAAGCTCATTTAAACTGTTTACTTTTTAGAGTTACCACTTTAAATTGTAGCTAAAAGAGAAGATTTTAAAAGTTACTTTTCAATTGTTTGTGGTCAAATTTATTTGAGGCCTTCTTCCAATTCATAAACACTTAAAGACCTTCATCCACTGAGGTCAATAAAATTTAATTACTTGGCAAAATAAATCATGTCTAAAAAGAGATCTTTTCATGAGAAATCTCAATTTTTTCAAAAATATTGCTTAAAACTTTTACTAAATTCTTCAATTATATATAAGGTTTTCTTTTAGCAAAAATAGAAGCTTTATGTTCAAATTTAACTATAAAAATGAATTAACACAGATAAAGCGTCAAAAAATTATAACTGCCCAATTCTTTTTTTTTTTTTTTTACAAGAAACGAAACAGCAAATTTTAGAAGTTTGACATCAAAATGACAAAACTCCAATGAATTAAAAAAAAAAAAAATGATAGTCAATAAAATTAGCGAAAATTAATTGTGAATACTTATCCAACAACTTATCTAATAACAGAAAATCCAAAATATAAAATGCATTCCTCTAAATAAAGAAAAAAGAAATTATAAAAATCTATATACGGGTAAAAAAATTGAATTTACTTTAATTAACGGAGATATTTAGTTAAAAAAATTTCAGGCTATACTTTTACAGTTTTATGACAGAAAAATGCACTTCAAATCAACTTTTAATTAATGTTAAGATACAGGGGTTTCCAACTTTAAGAACCTGAAAGCACATTCCAGTACTCAACTAGAGTACTAGAGTGTGCTTTCAGGTATAAATCATTGTCAAAAGGGCATCAATTAGTTTTCAAAGTGAATTTATATTTTTACAGATTATTTTATTGAAAACTAAAATATTTTTTCTGCAGTCGAATAATGGAGGGCCCACGTAGCAATCGGCAGATGCTATGCAGCCTGCAGGCACAGGTTGAGGACTACTGATATAATATAAAAATTATTTTTAAGTTATATAATTATATGGTAGGTAAAATGAGCATTGATAGGGCATAAATTTAGTGCAAAATAGTTCAGAAAAGTACATGTACTAGATGAACATATTTTTAAAAACTTTATCAAAACGAAGAGAAATGAAACTATTGAAACTTATATCCTTTTGATTTTGAAATGAAAATTGACATACTTTTTATTTAAATTTTTTTGTTACCTTTTGGATCATTATGCGTCAGAAGTTGTATATCATTTTCTTTAGCGAATGCAATCATTTCTGTTGGCATAACACAGCAAGATTCCAGATTTACTTGATTCACACTTGGTTTAACCTAATTATTAAGTATATTAAATTTTCAGATTTATACTACATTAAAAAAAATCATATCAACACATAATTTTTTTATTTTTTATAAGACTAAAACAGTAATTCTGTTAGGCTAAAAACAAATAAAACACAGGAGTCAAATAAGGGGGGGAAAAAAAAGCAGGAAGGATATTTTCTTGCCTTTTTCATTTTTAAAAAGCATAAAAAAAGTATGTTTATTCTTTTTAATAGGAAGTCATATGATTATTTTCCAAAAGTCATAACATTTTAGTAAATATGAACTAGTTTTATATAATTTTAATTATGAAAATTTTGCATGGAAATGTCAAGGTTATTTTTATAAACTCATAAGGCAGCAACCTCTTCTTCATCAAGGTTCTTTTACATCTGTATAGCAGGGGTCTATATTAAGTATTGTTACAAGCATTCTTACATTTATAAATTTGAATACTAAAATATAAACTCATTTTAAATAGTTTTAAAATTTTTTTGAATAATGTAGGACGTAAGTTAAAATTTTCATAACAACAAAAAATATTTCTTTGACTTAATTAATAAAAATAATTAAGGTTTCAAACTTATTACTAGACACATTGAATCTAGTTAATGCTATTCTTTAATAGCATATATTACATATTTGTATTTTTAAGCAAATAAAGAGTTGTGTGAAACATATTTTGATAAGGCCTTTTTTTTCTCAAGAACTTTCCCAATTTTAGGTTATTTTATAAATCCTTTACTTTTTAAAGATTATAAAAAATGTTTGAGAATTTTCGATCAAGCTAGAAAGAATTTGCAAACCACAAAACAGTTGGCAGCTATGTAACAAACAATATTAGTTTGCATGGAAATAGTTTCATTAGAAAGCTCAGTTGATAATTAACAAATAAAACATACATCACAAAAAAAAAGAGTGAAATATTTCAACTGAATTGAATTTTCAGTGTAATCAATATAAAGATAAATTTCTAGTAATCTAAAACAAATCTAAATAGTAGAAATATATTCATACTGTAACTAACCATTAAAATTTTGCGACACATGCAACTGAATAGTTTCAATATATTAATCAAACAGGCACAAGTGATTTGTTTCATACAATAAAAAAAATTACAGGGCCACGGGGAAAAAATGATGAGGTTACGGTTACGCAATCTCATTAAAAATGAATTTTTAAAAGTTCCAGAACATTTTTTTTTGTTGCCTTGAATTGTAGTGAAAGAATGTTAGTTTTTCACTTGCTCTTTAAATTACAGTGTAATCGTTATTAATATCTGTAACCTTAAAAATTTCATTGTTGTTACAGTTAAATTAAAATATATTTTTGGTGCGACTAAAGTAAATTTGTTTATATTAAAATAAAGATGGTGGGTTGAAATCATTTTGTATAAGTGCATATATTTGGATATAGTCATGATTAAAAAAAAAGTAAAATGGTTGATTTTTATAATAATCAAATTAAGCCCGAAATATATAAAAGGTAATTAAATTATAAGGGGAATATGATCGTTAAGGAAAGTGGTTGCACAATGCAATCGTGGCATAACAATAACCCAATAGGTTCAAAGGGTCACAAAGAGTGAGGTTTGAACAAATTGGATAAATTGGTATCACCAAATTTTGAATAAGGGTGGAACTAAAATAAATTAAGGATTAAAGATAAATACGATAATGACATGCTGTATCCAAACATAAATATATCATTCAATGCAATTTTAGAGATGTTTCCAAAGAGAGATAAATAAATGCCCATAACAATAAAAAAAGGTACTCAGCACATACAGGAGGAAAAAGGGTAACAACAATGAGAAGATATAGACTAAAGAAAATCACACCAATTTTTCCTTTCAGCTGAACATTTATTTTCGTAAAACATTTTGTAAAACACTATTTTTGTAAAACTACTTATTTTGTTATTTCGTAAAAAACCAACAATATGTTTCAACACATTTTTGTGGCACAAGAAATATTTGTTTTAAAAAAAAGAAATGGGTGATAAGAGAATAAAAAAAACCAAAGGCCTGATGCATAAAGTTAAAATATGCAAAAACGAGTAATTTAACTATTGAAAAGGATATTTGTAGAGAGACAGCTTGAATTTAAGAGGGTTTTAAATGCTAAAAAAATTAAAGGTAAAAAAAAAAATGAAGCTATTTAATTTATAGAAATAAATTTTATAGACTCAATTAAAATTATAGGTTAGGAAGAGGATATGAAAGCATAAAATTCCCTCAATATGGACCAAAGTCTGCATCTCGATAAAAAACAGTAACCTGCCAGAAGGAAGCACAAAAAAAGCAAGTAATTCCTTAACTGGTGTAGGACCAGAAAAGTCACAGCCAATTAAAAAAAAAAAAAGAAACGGAGAGTTTGAAAATTAAAGGAAAGAGATTGGTTAGTTAGCCTCCCTAAAAATAAAAGAAGTAAAAAAGAAAGAGGGGTTGATTCTCCCCCACAGGAAGTGAGATGAAAGCATTGACCATGAGGGAGGCCAACAAGAAAGTTAAAATAAATATAATTGCTACATTGAAAAAAGGAATAAAGTTTATAGATAATTAAACGATTAGATATAATTACGAGTTAATTGTCACTTTACATTAAGTGTAAATGTGACAATTGTAGTCACAACTGACACTGAAAATATGGAGATGCTCAGGAAATTAAGGGAAATTGATTAATGTCTTAATGTTTTTCAAGAGATTAACAGTGCACACTTCACAATAAATTGAACAGGGTGTGTTACCAAATATTTAAAAAAAAAAAAAAAATAAGTACTTTTAAAGGACTAAAAATAATTTTAAGTACTATATACATTATTAACAAAATGCAAAATAATTTTTAAAGACTTTACATGATCATGATAAAATAACTAGTTTCTGACAAAGAACTTTTTTTCTTGATTACATTAGCCACCATAAAAAGATGGAGATTTTTCGATTCAATTTCAGAGGGTGGAAAATGAAGCCTGAAATTGAAAATCTCTTGCAAAATGCAGCAGAGTTGCACATGATAGTGCGAGAATAATTCCCACTGAATCCACCTCAATATATATACATACGGACCAACAAATATTTCATCAAACCTGTAACATGATTGGCGATTTTATACAGAACGACAGTATGCCGAAATGCATTGCGTTTGAATAAACGTTAAATAGAATAATGTGAAATATGCTTTTGAATAATACGTGGTGAAAATCAACATTGTAAAGAAAAAAATCTTATTTTCAAAAAGGGAAAATTAAGCACTTTTTCAAAACCAATAAAAAAAGCATATTTAAGGGCTTTTAAAAAAACGAAAATAAGCACCCTTAAGCACTTTTTAAAAACGGTATGCACCTTGTTGAAAGTTGAAACTTTTAATGCAAGAAATGTTTCACAGCACGTGAAGAAAGATTGATTATTGTCTTCAGGTTTATTGAGGAACTAATGGTGCACACATCTTAATAAATGCATTGCAACTTAATGAATGCATTGCAACTTAATGAATGCATAGCAACTAAAGCTGTAACTGCGGAGATGTTTCAGAGAACATAAAGGGAGAAAGATTTATGGTGCACAAATCATAATGTATTAAAAGTCACAACTGAAACTTGTAACTAGTAATATGCTTCAAAGGACATAGAAGGAAAATTAATTATTATCTTGAGATTTGTTGAGCAACTAATGATGCAAACATCACAATAAATGAATTGAAAGTCATAATTGAAACTATAGAGATGTTTCACATGATATAAAGGAGGAATAATTTGAGGTTTGTCCAGCCACTAACAGTGCAAACATTACAATTTATTGAAAAGGATACAAAACTTAGTGCTTTTATCTTAATATTTTAGCCCTAAATTTAAATCTATTGATTAATAATTTTGTGATATATTCTTTTTTGTTGAATGCTCTTGTATTACTATAAAACAATATCAAAAATATGAAGAAAACTTATTAAATATGTACCAATACTATATGCATTGAATACCTGTACATACCTTACCTGAGTCCATTCGTATAGAGTAGTAAGTTCTTTAGTATCCAAATCACTGATTCCTATGGTAACTATTTTTCCTTCAGCAGCTAGATTTTCCAATTCAGTCCAGAGGGGTTTGATATTATTTAAGTCAAATATCTCATCATTGGAAAGGGCAGGTAAAGATAAAATCAGTGAATCGATCATTTGAATACCTAGTGTTTCCATAGCTGCAACAGAAAATAAAATTTTTAGTAAAAACAAACAAAAAACTTTTTTAAAGAGTAACTTTAAAGTAATGAAACACATAAGTTAAAATTAATGGCAGTATTAGACAGAAAGTATTATTTAAAAACAAACCATCCCCTGTTAATAATATAAAATTTTGAGGAACAAAGTAGCAAATTTTTTAATTAAACAAATCTCTAAATTTCAGTAAAAATTGCAGGAAAAAAAGATTTTAAATTCAAATCAGAAGAGAGTGATTAGAACAAATATAAAAATGAACCATAATCAGTAAAAAACTGAGCTAGAAAATAATTCAAAATAAGCGTAAATTATTAATCTCTAACTTTATATATATATATATATATATAACGTCGTTGCCGAGTGGAAAAATAAAAACAGGTCTTAGGCAGGGAAAGAGGGCACAAAATTTATTAAATAATTATTAGACAGAGAACAGTTATAAAAGTGACACAAAATCATTGTGGTCCTCAATGAAAGTAAGGGAATATCTTGCAAAGTAAATCCGTAAAATGTTTTGTTTTAGGGAATAAGGGAAAACTTAGTAATTATAATTGGTCTGTTAAATAGGTCCAGGAAAAAAGTCTTTCCCACGAATGAGTTAAAGTTAAAATCGCCAAAATGGTAATTGATGCATACTTGAACTAAAAATAGATTAAAAGACAGGATGTGAATTTTAAAGTGTGAAAAAGAGCGTTTAGTTTTGAATAATAAATTAAGAAAAGTATTTAAAGAAAAGGAATAACACAGAAAGATTAATTGATATATATATATATATAAACATAAACCAACAAATCATACAAACTGAAAAAAACCATCAGCACAAAACTTGGTGTTCAAAAAAGAAAAATCAAAGTATGACTCGTATGAGATATTTCAACGTAAATTAAGATATCACTATAACACACAACATAAAGGCTCCTTTAAATCCTGTGTTATCTATATTTTATCAGACATTTCTAAATATATAAAAAAGCTCGAAAACAGAATTCTTAATAAACTCAATACAAACATTTATTATTATTATTTTTTTTAAAGGAAAAATACTTTGGTGACCTCAGATTGGAGACAAAAGCCTGAGATTCGGTAGGCTTGATCAAATCATAACCAGTGCATTTTATCCAATATAAAACATATTAAAAATATACAGAAGAGACAAACTATGCATAACATTATTGAATATTTTTTAAATATGCATAACACTATTGCTATCAGATGCAATCAGAAAACAAAAACCATTTTCAACTTTTTGAAACAATTCATAACTTCTGGATGATTGAGCTCTTTATTTGCTGATAATTTTTTACTTAATAATTGAAATAACAGCTACAAAAAATAAACAATACAGAACAAAAATTTTAATATAAATAAAAATTCCTTAATGTTCAATTAATCATTTTGAGAAATTTAGGAACTCAACCTTCTTTTATCAATTTGTTTAATCCACTAATTCAATACATATTTCACAAGAGTTCTCCTTTCAATGAAAAAATTAAAACAGAACAAAAAATTAAAATAAAAAACACATTTTTCATAAAATATACAAGAATAGAATTTAACTTTTCATCATTTGTTTACGAAGAAGAGAAAGCAGAAAAGGAAGAACCTATTTCTCCTGCATTAACAGGAGTGGTTTCAAATTTTTTTTCAGGTATGGAACTCTGATTGATCTATTTTTGTTAACCGGGACATCAATTTAATAAATAAAATTAGATAGCAATTGAGAACATATTACTAAATTAAGACTATTAATTATTTTGAAAACATTTAGTGGAAAGAGATTTTCTTTTGTTTTATCAATATTCTTAAAATTTGGCTTTATGTCAAACAATTGAACTTGAAGGTCTGGGAGGGGCATCCAGTCTAGTTATAAAACTGATCTTGGTGTATGGGTAAATTTAAAAAAATAAAATAAAATAATTTAATTAAAGTAAAATAATTTTAATTATGGTTTTCCTTGAAATGAATTCAAAAGAGAACTGCCATAAATGCTGCCGGGAAACAAATTTCTCAATTGCTAAATTTAGCTTCTTTTTTCTTTACATTGAATCAAAAAGTTTGATGGGAAATACTAAATGCAATTATTTGTAAAATCATATAATTTTCACAACTTATTCATGTTATCAGAAAATAGATATGGAAATTTCATACAGATTTAGATTAAAATTTCTCTTCAGAAATAATATTATCTTTTTTTGCAAATAATTAAATTATGAATGAAATATGATTAGAGGTTTTAAAAGTCATCACTGTCTAAAAATAATGTTCTAACTCTCAGAACACGTGTGACTATTTCATGGAACCTAATCAGAAAATGAATCTAATTTACAAATACAGAAAAAGGAAGAAAGGTAAATTAATAATTAAAACATTAAATCAAAATGGAAAAGCGCCTAAAGCAGGTAAAACCAAATTTGCTTTATTTTAATTTAAATATTCAAACAATTGAAGCAGGAAAAAGTAATAAAAAACATTATAATAACCCTAAGGCTCTGCAGAACATCTTTTGGGAAACACTGATTTAGAGAATATCAACAGTATATGTATCTTAATAAGTAGTCATATATACCTTGGGATATTAAACTTCTTAGAATTTCACAAGAGTAAGTTTCCAGAAATACTTTAACTAAAAAAATAAGAGAAAATAATCAGAAAAACATCATGAAACATCAGATCAGCATTAAATAGAAATGCATATATAGTGATACTTGACAAGTTGACCTTGATTACCAAGAACCAAATTTATACTATATAATTAAAGGCAGGTAAACTTTTGTAACCTGATCACCTGTATAAATTTTACATTGATAGCCAAAACAATTACATATATCAAGAAGCATAATTGCTGCTATGCTATGCTGAATGCTATTTAAAACCCATCATAAGTTAACCATAAAGAAGAAACTTTTTCTGAAAATTTTCTACACTATTATAATTTATAGTCAAGTTTCACTGAATTAATAAAATAATATTTAAAACTAACCTAAACCTTTAGGTGATTTGACCACACGAGAAACTATTGGGGTTTTATAAAATATGGGTTGATATAACAAAATAAATCTTAAAATGTTAAAATGATTATAATTCAAGTTTGCTTCTTTTACAAGTTGTTGCCCAATACTGTAACATTGATCCTTTTAATTAATAGGTGTGAATTTGAATATCATGAAGCATAGTCAAAAAGTATAAATCTATTTAAAAATACATAGCAATATTTTTTTAGCTTAACCAATTTCTATTATTTTTACATTGGATTTCTTTAGTACATCCCAAATAGTACACTAACAAATTCATATTCAATAACAATGGATAAGTATAATAATGTTCACAATATTATTTTGACATTTTATCGAAAATGATGGCCGATATTATTGTATTCAATAGCCCAATAACAGAATTTACTTAGTCAATCTGCAGTACTATCTTTTAAAAAATTAACATTTGTCTGCAATTTTAACACCGGCAAGTAAAGATTATTATTGTGAAAAATAAGCATAATTTAACAGATATTTACCACAGAAAATGAATATTGTCTCTTTTTAGTATCAAATTTAAGAAAGGGGAAAAAAAAAAAAAAAAAAAAAAAAAAAAAAAAAAAAGAAATCTATTCCTTATTTTTTATAAAGATGAAAAAAAAAAAAAATTTTTTTTTGTTGTTTTATTTTTAATGTTTTTAGTTTTTTTCTGCTACTAATGCTCAACTCCGTAGCCTTGTAATTTTGAATCAATCCAGAAGAGAAGGAAACTCATGGATCAGTAACTCCAGAGGTATGATTTGTTATGGGAACATGGGGGATTTTGTGACTCGACCGATTTAATGTGCATCAGTCATCATTTACTACACAGGGAGACTTCGGTCGGCAGGGATAGAACCCACGACCTCCTGGACATTGGCCCAATGCTCAACCAACTAAGCTATCTCAACCAAAGTTTTCTACTACCAGGTTAAACAGTAGCAATAATTTATAATGCTCGTAATATTGTCATATTTGATACATATTATTATCGTCAGTTATCATGATAATGTCATGGTTGAGGCCCTAAAGTGTATTATGTGTAACTGGTGACTTGTATAACTCTGGCAGTGTTCCTACACATTCATGATTCCTATAATCATAAGTATCCTTAGAAAATATGCATATTTGTTTTTTAAATTATAAGTTTAATATGAAATTTCACACATTGCAGTTCATCCAGTAATTAATTTTAATTTTTAAAATATATGGGGTAATTGTTAAATTAAAGTTTTAAAGTCTAAAAATTTTAAATAATTTAATTACATTTATTTTGCCTATTATTATATAAGAAATATGAGAATAACATACCATTTATAAAAATAACATGGTATAAAAAGCAAAGACTTATTACTCTTGATAAGTTGACCACTAAAGCAATGCACAATGAGTGGTCTTCTTATTAAGGTTTCAATAATAGATAAAAATATTATAGACACGAGTTTCAATATTACATGAAAATAACATGATATAAAAAAGCAAAAACTTCTCCCCTTATATAATTTTATCACTAAAAAGGAATTCCTAGCAAAACAAGTGGTCAACTCACTCAAGAGTTTCAATATAATATAAAAATAACATATTAAATTTAAATAATGTCACTTTTATAAAAGTTGACCACTTAAACAATGCATTGCAAGGGTCAACTTACATAGGCTTGGCTGTATTATGCTTAATGATAATAATCATGTACTTAAGAAATAAAAATTACCGGATATTTTAAGTTCAGCACGATCAGATTTCTCTACCTTCATATCAGGATTGTTATCACAGAAAACAACACCAGAATCCTAAAATAAAAATTTGAAATGATTGAAAAAATAAAATCATTCTTTTTATAAGTCAGAAAAAACATATTCAAACTTACAAAATTATAGCTGGTATAAATGTTTTTGAGCCACATCTGAAAAGCTCCACTGACACTATCACACACCTAAAAATAAATAAATTATATATATACTTTTTTTGTGTGAATAATAAAAATTTTTAATAAAGAAATGTTTTGTAACTTAAACTAATAAAAATATTTAACAGGTTAAAATATGTAGCAAATTATTAAATTCAGAACAAAGTTTCAGAAATATAAATCAAATTCATAAATTAATTATATGTGGATATTTTCGTAACGTGATTTGGCACTCCAACAACAATCCCCAAGGTGCCAGATAGATTTTAAACTTTTATTTTTTTTTACCTTTTTTATTTTATAAAGAAACATGTAGCTGTTTGCCTAGGGGTGGCTATGACTTATACCTTTTATGTTGGTTTCTCTCTGTGATGTTTGTTTTAGTTTCTCAAGAAACCCTGCCTGGAATTTTCCAAGACTTGGCAATTATTCAGCCACATATCACGATAGGGAAATCTCTCCAATTATATGATAACTTAGGTATTGTATATATTTTTTTAATTTAATTAAATTAGAGAAATTTTAATCAAAAAACTGTCAAGAAATGTTTTGTAAACACTGACATATCTAAAAAGAAAACTGTCTGATTTTAAAGAATGTGATTCAGCAATGTTTTTGGCCAGACATATTTCCGGATTGAAATTTAATAACCCTGATGGATCCTGCATTTTTGTGGAATTAATTAAAAATAAGAATTAATTTGAAAGTTACAACTGGCGAAGAGAGAACTATAAAAAAACAAATAGCTTATAAGCAGATTGATATTCAAAATATAATACCAAGAAATTTATGGTCTTAAAAGGGCATTTCTTTAATTTTAAAAAAAATAAAAAGAAAAATAGTGAATCCAATGAGCAATCACTTAGAAGAGACTGAATTTTAGTGAGAAATATATTGTTTGATAAAAAAGCTTTTCCTGACTTTTTTGCTATATATGAATATCCACTCGAGTACTCATCATTTTTTAGGCTAAGAGTAAAGTTTTGATACATCATGTATAATAATGTAAGTCAAAAAGAGAAATTAAAAATTGGAAATATAAGCACAAACATTTAGCAAAGTAAAAAATATGTACTATATAAATCTTAATCTAAAGAAGATTTTTTAAACAATTACTTAAACTATTAACTCTCAACATACTACAGTACTGGCAATATCACTATCAGTTGAGGAATAAGAGAAGTATTTTTGCCATCAGTGGATACTTTATTGCCAAATTTTATTTTAAAAAATTCTTCAACCAATACAGAGAAATTTGAGAATATACCGGTAAACAGGAGATAGTTGTAAAATACAGGAGTCTTCGTTAGAAAACAGGAGACTTGGCAGGAATGATTTTTAATGATTTCTCTGTTCGATCATTTTCAGACTCTTTTTTTTCTAGTGTCCTAGTTTTCATTTTCATCCTCAGATGAAATCTGCTTTTTTACTTTCTCCCAAATGGTCAACATAATTTTTTTTAAAACTTTGTTGAGCTTTAGAGATTTAAAAACAGAGTGGGAGTTCATTCCTAGACCATTTGGCTGGACATGATTAAATGCATCCTGCAAAACACCACACATATCCATTTCTGCTGCTAAATTTTCAGAGTTATGTTATGAAGACATCAACAAAAGATCTTCAGCATTTTAAAACAGGGAAATTATTTTAGTTTCTGAATTTCGATTCAGCTGGATTGAGGTGATAGGTGATAATCCTGCAGACAATTATGCGGGATTCAAATCCAACAGGATCTGGATATCATTCCCTATCTCGATTACAATGCTATGTCTTAAAATAAGCTAGTTTTCTATACAACATTAGGGGATATTTCTGCATTGGTACCTGCCTGCATCAACTACAATCACCACAGCAGAATGCAAAAACCTGTAACAATTTAAATTATATAGTTTTTTTTCCCCCAGCAATACAAAAATCTTCTAAATAATTCTGAAGCTGAGTTTGACACATTAATAAAAATGTTGTTTAGCGTGTAGATCCATCATGCTCTATCAACTATCTCTCATCATTATACTTAGCACCTACAATATTAGCTTCTTTTTTTCGTTTATTTTACTTTATACATTTATTTATAGTTTTTCTTCATTTTAAATCATTTTAGATACTTCATGAACACATCTAATAAGATAACTGTTGTAGTTTCAATAGACAGTTTACTAAACTCAATAATATGATTTTGATTTTTCAAGAGAAATTAAATTACGCATCAAAGAAAATGTTTAAAGCTCTTAAACAGCCAGGTTCATAATCAAAAAGGTGGATTTTAAGAATTCAACTCCTCAAAACTAAAGTAATTGAACAACATATTTTAAATAAATATTAGCAAATTTTGCACAATTATGTATAGTTAATATAAGTTTTAAAACAAAATCCTAATTTTACATCCCCAGTATAATGTTAAGCGTAAAATAATCAAAAACGTGATTTAAATTTAAAATATTTGTTGATAAACATGATTTACAATCTCAACCCGCCTTTAACAGGAAATTATGGCTACGCCATTCCAGTTATCAAAAAAAGTAAGGTTTCGCCGTACCAGCTCCCACTATAAACCTGCATAAATATGAAAACAATTTCGTTCCTGTTGTAATTATTTATTTATCATTTAAAACCTAAAGGCTTTTTCTTAAAAGAAATCAATTAAAGAAACATGCAAGTACAATGAACAGTTTATATAGTACAAAATTCAAACCTCTTCACTAGGAGACTGCGTTGCTTTTTTCTTAAAATCTTTAGAACTTATTATATTCCCAGTATTAATGATAATTGTGTTTACTGATTCTGGTAACATTTCTCGCAATTAATATAAATTTACAACTAAAATAGTATAATAAAGAGCTATAATTTCAGCGAAATTGTTAATTATACTCAATATCCTTGACACAGTTATGCAATCCGTCGCAACATAAGAGAAAACAGCAAAATTGACGTTAATTAGACAATAGATTGATATATATATATTTTCGCTAAAATCTCTACAGGTCCATAAACAAAACAAAAGATTGCGATTGCGTAATTTTTGATGAGTTTTCTTTTTTGAGAATTTTTCTTTTTTTGCTAAGTGACGGTGGCGCACATCAATTTATTTATTTTTTTACCTTGAAAAGACAAAAAGATTTTCTTGAACAACAAAATATTTTGAAACTAAATTATGTTACAATTGTGTTTGGCTACATTACAAAGTAATAAAAATTAATAAATATAAAAAATTTTCAATTTTAATCCCTGAAGCATCAGCATCTGGCAACGAGACATTTTAGTTTATTGTTGCGGATTTGCGGAATCAAAACACAGGCCTCGATTGATTTTGGCTAGTATGTTGTTGTGGTTGACAGGTTGAATCGGCTGCTATAGCAATTTGTGCATTTTTATTAATATACTTATCAAATGCACTTAAAATGTAAATATTTAAAATTTTTAATTGCAATCTCTGGATTGTATTAAATTGTTATCTTTGCAATAATTTCTGCTTTTTTATCGTTTTCAAATATTTAAAAAAAATATTAAGTGTGACAATCTGTTTCTTTGTGTAATTCAATTTGATGAGGCTTTCCATTTCTTCTTTAAATTTCATGTGTTTTTCAAGAAATAATCTATAAATCATCATTGAAGATGGGTTTTTGTTTGCAACTGAAGCTTTTGCTTTGGAAAAATTTTACTTTAAAGAAAAGAAAACCTGTAAGTAAAAACTTTTTTTGTGTTTTGTTCTTCTAAAAGCTATAAAATTATATCGAAATTTTAATGGATAAATATTATTTTTATTACATTAATATAATATTTCAAACATAAGAATGCAGTGAAACTCGCGAAATATAAAAGAATAATAAGTTTAAAAAATTCCTTTATTTTATGTTTTTAATTGAATAGTGCTATATATTATTTTGTGAGAGAATTACTGTTTTAACTATCCTCTGTTATAACCTCATGATAATACTATAATGGACCCAATAAAATCAATTTATATACTTTGAAATTTAATAATAATTATTGGAAAATTTAGGATAATAATTGAAATGATGAAAGTTATTGTGATAGTTATTAACATGATAGTTATTATTTTCTCCCCATGTATCAAAAAAGCATAAACTAAACAAAGCTTGAAGCAAAAAAAAAATTGAGTTATTTAATTGTGCTTCTGGTTTGCTTAGGACTTTAGATTAATATTTGAAAGAAAAAAAAAATCATTTACTTTTTCTCTCTTTTAGTCTTAAATATATAATAACTAACGATGTTTTTCCTCCAAAAAATTAAAAAAAATTTGTAGGTAATTTTTCGATATTTATTAATAGTTTGACTTAATTTATTACTAAACCAATGAACTAATAAGAGTTAGTATTTTAATTTAGATTCACGTTTATATCTTAAATTTGTGACTCAGATTTTTTATATATATATATATATATATTTTTTTGCCAGAGAAGGATGTACTATACTTACAGTTAACTTTTGATATTCATTTTCAATGTAAAACAATTATTATATGTATCAATAATTATGTTATGACATATTGAAATAATGATAAATAGCATTACTTCACGATTCTTTATTCTATTTTCCAATTATTAATTTGCCTTGAGTAATGAAAAATTCATCACTTTTTTTTTCTCTTTCAGATTGTTTTAATTTTTGAACTATTTATTCCATTGGTGCTTTTCTTCATCTTGCTAGGCATACGTAAAAAACAACCAGCATATCCAGTAAACTCTTGTAAGCTTATGTATTTATTTATGCTATTAGGGTATTGTAAAATTCTCTGTGCATTTTTCTTAAAATTCTGTGCTCAACATAAAATTCATTATGCATTCATTTAGTTATTTGTAGTTTACACTTGTTTCCATCTAAAGATTTGTTTTTCCCCCCAGTAATTTAGATAATTATTGTTATATTTTTACAGGGTTTATATTGATACAAAATGAATAATTCTATTTTTAGTAAACTTTTGTGCTTTTGTATCTTTATATTTCTTTTTATCTAAAAAAAGTATAGAGTAAGTAGTAAATATAGTAAAAATATATTTTGAACTGTGGTGTTATGTACATTTATACGAAATTTTGCAATAATTGTTTTTTAGGTGCAGTTAGATTCTAAGTAAAGTTTGAGAATTTTTTTCTTCTTACTTTCTCTCATTTGTTCAATAACTTACTACACTTTGAAATAAAAAATAAATAAAAAGACAAGATAGATTTAATATATAAGAATCTTTTTTAATTTTATAACCAAGAAAAATGTATAACGAATTAAAAATATGGTTTAATAAAGAAAATCTGATTTTTAATCTTTTATATTATATTTATTGAAAAGATTTTCTTTATAATGACTAAAATAAATTTTATATTTAATTACAACATTTTTATTTTTTGATAATTTTTAAAATACCTTATTTGATATATTCAAATTTTCAGTTAAACTGCTTAATCAGCTTTTAGTAAATTAATTTATTCATTGTTTTAATTATATTGCTATATTAATATATCTACCATTATTACAACTAATATTATTTATTTTATATTGTGCTGTTTTTTATTAAACATCTGGTTAAGAAAATTTAATTTTGTCGCTAAGAAAATTTAGTTTTTGTTATTATATATACATACTAGTCCAGAAACTAGTGACGGAAACATATTGCTTGTCTGTACACATTTTCATTGGTCCATTAGCATGTCATGTGTCTATTGTTAAAAAAAAATTGGTAAACTTTATTAAAATTTAAAATTACAATGCAGTAAAAATGCATGTAAATTAAGATATAAATGCTATTTTATTACAATAAAACAGACTGAAACAAGAAGTTAAAAGTAAAAAAACCAATTTTTGATTTGATAAAATTTGATTTTTGTTAAATATTTGAATGTTGATAAAATAATACATATTAGATATTTGATAAATTTTGATTTGACTAAATTTGATAAAATATTTTACCACATCAATGTTTTCACAAAAGAAATTTTTATAAAGCTGCAACAAATTAGGCATAGTTATAAAGTTATAATCCGAATAAATGCAGAGAAATTTTTTTTTTTCTGAACTAGAGGTTGTAATAAAATAAATTGTATGCTTGTCACTGTTGGTATAGAATATTAACTGGTTTTTTTTTAATAATATATATTCTGTAAATGTATTTTTTAGCCAAATTTTCTGTCTATCCATTGCCATCAGCTGGAGTGATTGCAGTTATGCAAGCATTTTGTGACAATGGCATCAGATCTGAAGACGGTTTTTCACACTTTCCAAACAGCACGTAAGTATATTACTGTCTTTACTTCATTTTTTTTTTTTTTTAAACTTTGTACAGTTATAGAATTTTGCTCTACAATCATAATAGCATTTTGCAGTTATATTAACATTTTTACATCCACATATATGTGTAAATAAATATCTATATAAATAAACATATATATATATATACCAACATACACAGTGAACCCTCTCGTGAGCGATCACTCTCTGTTCCACAGTAAAATGGTTGTTAATGGAGGTTGGTCCTTCTAAGAGGTTACCTCCATTGACTTCAAAATGTTAACAAAGGTACATAATTTTTTGCAAATAATTTTAATCAGTGTAATTTTCCTGGTGCAAAAATGCCATTTGTGTTGTTGGCATCACAAAAACTGGATCGATGAATAAAATTTAGCTTCAATAAAAATGATCTCTGCTGATATAATTATGAGTAAAGACAAATTTACTAATTATGAATGGTAGACTATTTTAAGTAACTGAAAAATTATATTTTTTGTTTAAATTGGCATTTAATTTTTTTATCATAAAAATTAGTTAGCTTTAAAAAATTCAAGGAGGTTTGTTTGTTTGAAATGCTTAGTTTTTTTCTAAAGTATTATTTTTTTTCTTTATTTAACTTTCAACTTTAAAAATAAATCATTGATAGCATCATCTTTGCTGCAGTCCCACTGCAACATGAGGATATAGATCTTTTTCAGAGATCGTCAGAACATGCTCTCTAAGTAAGAACCTCACATAAATATTTTTAATGCATTTTAATTTAATTATTTTTTTTGTTAATATTTTTTTTTTGTTCATATTTCTCTGTTTTGGTATTTTTACATGTTTCCTTATTTAACCTTTCCCATATTTGGTGCAGAGGTTTACCCAGTCACTGGGAGAGGTTTCGATGGTTTGTCCTATAGGTTTTCTTCAACACAAAGTCTATGAAAAAAATTCTGTGCTTCCCGAAAGTGGAGGTGATCGTTTTGGAAGTTTCACGATACACACACAGACATACATACATACATATATATAGTTTTACAGCTAAATTATTGTTTTTATTGTTATAATAACATTTTTACAGTATTAATAACATTTTGTCTTGATAATTGCATTTTTACACTTATAATAGTATTCTGTAATTGTGACAGATTGCGGATGGCTAGTATATCTAAAGTGATAGCCTTTTTTCAAACTGAATTCAACTCATAGTAATATGGTTTAATTGTGCAAAAAGTTTTCTATCTGAAATGCCTCTACTTTATTTTTAGAGTTACAGAATTTTTATCAAAGTTGAACAATATATCCCGTAAAAACAACTTCTTCAAACCAGATTTCACTCCTAGTGATATGGATGAAATTCCAGACATTTACAAATCAATTGTGGAAGACCCAGTTGCAGTTCATGATAGTTTCGCTCGAGCTGCAGGTATGATATTTTTGTTGTAGATTTTTAACTCTGGCATTTTAAATATTTTAATAGAAATTATTTAAACAATATATCTTAAACAAATGTATCAACTTTTTAAATAAATAGTTGTATCTATTTAACGTTTAGGTAGATAGGTAGGTAGGCACTTTATTTATGTCACACTAGAGCTGCACAATAGGCTATTGGCGACGGTCTGGGAAACATCCCTAATGATGATCCGAAGACCTGCCATCGCAATTTTGATCCTCTGCAGAGGGGATAGCTCCCCTTCTTTTGCAACCTGATGAACTGCGTGGGAAGTCGGGCACTTTATGGTAGAACTGTTTAACGAGGGCCGATACCGCACACCCGCGGCCCCTAAGTTGGCTGATCAAAGTAGTCACTCACCCACTTACTGACCACAGCTAGTAATGCTTGACTTTGTTGTTCTACTGGGCTTACGATCAGTCCTCTGCAGGACCATTTAACCTTTAGAGGCCGATTCTTAAAAAAAATAATTTTAGCTTCAGCTCCAAATATTTTTAGAATGGAAAATTTTAGCTGAAGTAGAAATAAGTTACCAAAAAACGAATAAATAACTAAAACAATCACTAATATTGCAATTAAACAAATTATTAATAATGCAGGTAGACACTGCCTGGCGTAAGACCTCAACAGCAAATTTATAATGTTGGAATAAGTTTGACTTAGAACTCCAAAGGATTAATTAATTTATTTACTGTTTTTTTTGCTCCAAATCTTTTTATTGAAATAAAAAAAAACAATTATATTCTTCTAATTAAAAATTTTCTTCTTATTATTAAATTTATAAATATTTCTCTAGTGGATAAAGGATTTTTTTTTTTCAATGTTTCCTATTTTTACATTGCAGAATGATTTATGTTTTATATTTTTATAGCAAAATGCAATATTTTTCTTTCTTTTTAGATTTGCAGATTGGGGATCTAATTTACAATAGATCTGAATTCATCGATATTTTATCATCCAATTTTTCATTGCCAAAACAAGATTTGGAAATATTCCTGAATTCCTCTGTTGATGCAGAAAAAGTACATGTCTTTTCATTTCGATTTTCTTCATTATATATTTTTTTCTTTAAAGTTTTATTTCAAAGAGGGCAAGAGGTAGGGAAAAAAACTATATAATTATCTTAATTAAGCTTAACAAATTTAATGAAGAAAGGAAAAAAAGTATACCAACAACTAAAACACAAAGCTGCCTACATGAAGCATTGCAGGACAAAGAATTGATAAAAATAGATAGTTTTAGAGAAATAATATGTCATTGAAATATTCCATATATATATATATATATAAAATTTTCAATTAAAATATTTATTAAACTAACTTTAATGTTACAAAATTTTATCAAAATATCTTGATGAGTAATCTAATATTTTTTATATCATTCTTTCATAGGACTTTTACAAATCTTCTGAAAATTATAGAATGTAAAACAGAAACATAGGTAATCAAATAAAAACTTTTATAATTTGAATCTCTAATAACTGATAAGTTATTGCAGGATTGCCACAGACTACTAAAATGCGACTATTTGCTACTATTTTTGGCCTTAGGCGACTATGGCGACTGTTTTTGCCTAAAAAGGCTAAAAAAGCAACTATTTTCAGGAATAGGCGACTATTGGGAGACTTTTTTACTCTTAGCAAAGTTATTTTTCGTAGACCTACTGTTACTTTGCAATTGTTGCACAATCGCTGTTATCTTAAATTTTCGTTCTGAACTCAATTGATCTATGAAAAGAAAATATAAATAATAAAAAAAGATTCTTCATTGATTTTTTTTCAATTATTGTTTTTCATTTTAAGTGATACAATTTAATAGGGGTATTTTGTATTTTACTTTGTTATAAAAAGTTAGTTTTTTCAAATTTATTTAATGTAGGTAAGTATAATAATTTGATTATTTTTAAGCCAATAAATGCTCAGTCGTTTTTGATTATAAAATATTAAAACAAAGCTTACCTTTATTTAATTTGCTTTTATTTTTGAGAAACTGAAAACAAAGTTTTAAAAAAATTTGGCTATTAGTTAAAAAACAAATTTTTTTAAAACAATTAAATAAAGAGTTTACTAATATTTTGACGCTTTTTTATAATTTAACATTAGTACTTATTTAAAATTTTTATTAATATTCTTTCGATACTTGTTTGTTTTATAATTTGTTAGATAGTCAGTATCATTTTTAAAAAAATAGATCTTTAGTCAATTTTATTTTCAAAAAAAGAAAATAATAATAAATATAAGTAAAAATATTTTTACATTTATTAAGTACAGAATTTGACCATTAGTTAATACTACTTTTTATTATTTTAAATAAAAGATGGTCTAATGATGTTTCAAAAGCAATTATTTATTTTTTTTAATTATTTATTATAAAAGCATTTTATTTTTTTTATTTTTTTTATTTTTTTTACAACAAATAATTTTAAAAAAAAAAATTTTTCTTTTTCTTAAGTAAACATTTCTTTGGTTTGTTTTCTACTTTTGTTTTTTTTTCTTCTTTTAATTTTAATGCACGTTTGTAAAATATTTTGTTACAGTATTATTATTTTTAAACCAATAAATCTTAAATCGTTTTTAATTTAAGAAAAATGAAATAAAGCTTGGGTTTGCTTTTACTTCGACTTCTTTATTATTTTAATTGAAAGAAATTAAGCAATCATATTGATGTTATAGTAGAATATGTTTAGAATTAATATTTTCTTTTGTAATATATTTATTCTGTTTCATTTAATTTTGATTGATTTAAAGATTTCCCATAGGTAATTTCTGAACATATGCCAAATCGTGATACATCGCTATATCACAATGTCTAGCAGATGAGGTATCACGATTTTAAATTTCTGACATCACCCACTCCTAATCATAGTATTTGACAATTAAGCTACAGTTTTAGTTATTTGGCTACTATTTTTTAAAAATTTTTTGTTCCTGTTCAGGCAACTATTTTCATAGTTTTAGGCAACTATTTTCATGCTTGAGGCTACTTAAAGCAACTATTTTTGTTTATTTTTTACTGTGGCAACCCTGTATTAGTCATTCAAATTATAGATAAGATATTATCTAGTTTTTAATATCAGTTAAAAGCATCTGTGTCACTGATAAGTGATAATATAAGAGGTTCTTTTTTAGACAATCGGGAATTTTTTCTAATTGGCATATTTTGAAAATTTTCTTTTATCATTCTCCGTATCATTATTTCTCATATTATTTAAAATATTCTTGTTTATTTTTCAATAATTTTTCAGTCTATCCTACTGTATACATGCAGTTCAAGAAGCATAATTTTATATTAAAAGTCAAATAACCATTTAAAGATTCAATGTAACACTTTACATTTACCTTATTTTTACTAAACCTTCATAAAATTTGTCAAATGAAAAGTAAAAATTAGGTCAGCTATCTTTACATTTTTTACTTGATTTGATACACATTGCTATAAGGAAAACATTATATTAAACTGTTAAGTTTTATATTAAATAAAGTGATGAAAAAAAACATGATTTTGTAGTCAAGTCTTTGTCATTTTATGTATTATTAAAGAAGGAAAGGTTTTACATTTTTGAAAGATGGTAAAAGATAACATTGTTATCAATATTTGCATAGGAATGAACACTAACATTTTTAATTAGTATTACCAGGTAATTATTAAGCCACAGCTTGATTAGGTTTTCATGAAAAGGAAAATTTATCAGATAAAATGTAATCAAAGTCTTTTTTTTGCATTTAAAAAAAGAAATAAAGTTTTAGGGGCATTCTTAATTTTATGATAATTGTTTTAAATTGTAATTATTTTTATAATTTAATTAATAAAGTTATTTATCTTCTATAAATAACGAATCTAATACTGCAACATATGGTGAAATAATGACTCCATTAAAAAAATAGTACTTAAAATTAAAGTGAAATCTTACATAGTTGATTCTGCACTAGGATCTACATATCACGACTAAGATCTAAATATTTTGAATTTACTCAGTTTATTTATTTATTATTTTTTTATCTGTTGGAAAATAATATTTTATGATCTTCGTTCATATAATCTTTTCTTAAGATGAAATAACTTATTTTTTATTTTATCTTAAAATATTTTTCTTCATATATGTATATATACAGAGAAATAACTTATTTTATGGCATGTTTTACATTAAAAGATTTTTTAATTTATCTGCCTCAATTTTTTGATTAGTAATTACTTTTTGTTCTATTGAGTGACTAATGTTTGTGTTTAGTTTGAAAACATTCTTTATCAAATTATACATTTTCTTCCATGGGTGAAGAAAATTAATAACTAAGTAAATTTTTTATTTATGTTTGATGATATAAATTATTTTGTAAGGCCTTTTTAAAAATATCTATATATATATATTTTTAGCTTTATACTTTATTATTTGGGAAAATACCTCAGCATAAATTGAAACTCAAAGATAAACCGCAACAACCTACATCCTACCTACTGGAATCTGTTTCTTCCAGAAAAGTTAATCCCTTGTTTATTGCATCTGATACAATCACTTCTGCCATGATTGAGGAATCTTCTTTACAACATTTATCTGATTTATTAGGATACCTACAGAGACATAAAAAGAAGTTTAAAGTAATCTGGAACATTGTAGAAAACATGTTTGATGTCCGCTCTAATGTTTCTTTCACCGGGGATGATGTAACAGCCATTGCTGAAGAACTGAGAGTAAGATCAATAGTTTTAAATGCTACTTAATGTAAAATGTTTATAAATTTTTTTTTGTTTATTACATATTTTTAAGTATATATCCAATATTTGGTTACTATTTGATCACTCATGTGCAACTATTAATTTATGTTGTTGAATTGTTCATTTCACAGCTACACCCTAGCTAAATTAGAATTTTTGACTAACAGTAGTATAATATTTTTGTTATAACTATAAATTATTACTGTTGCTGTTGTTTATAAATATGTGTTATTACGGTTATAAAATCAGATAATTTATTCAGTATTACTTGCATTAGTGATAACTTATCTCATACTTTTTAAAAAAAATATTTTTTACTCATTTAATTTATTTTAAATTACAAAGAAGTTCTATTTTTAAGCTTCTAATTAATTAAATTGAGATATACTTTGTTACTTGAATCGTTTCCTTTTAAACTTTATGAAAATGAAGGAAAAGGGGAAAAGAAACCAATTTTTATCTTTTTTTTAAACACTTTTTTAAAAAGTCATGTTGCGTAGCGTTTTTAAAAAGTGCTTATATTCGATATTCATTTTTTAAAAGTCCTTAAGGGTGCTTTTTTTTTTTCCTTTTTGAAACTAAGATTTATTTTCTTCAACATGTTGATTTTTGCCACGTATTATGCAAAAGCGTGCTTTTTACATTGTTCTATTCACCAGAATCCACTTCGGCGTACCGTTGGTCCATAGCATATGAAAGTGCCAATCATTTTACATATTCGATGAAATGCTTGCAAGTCCTCATGTGCGTCTATTGTGCTGGATTCAGTGAGATTATTGTACTCTCATGTTCAACTCTGCTGCATTTTGCAACATATTCTACCAATTTCAGGATTCATTTTCCACCCCATGATATCCAAACAAAAAAATTTCTTGATCATTTTATAATGGCTCAATAAAAGAGTTCTTTGTAAGAGACTAGTTATGTTATCATGATCATGTAAAGTCTTTGAAAATTATTTTGCATTTTGTTAATGTATATAGTGCTTAAAAGTGTTTTCGAGTGCTTAAAAGGTGCTTATTTTTTTTTGAAAAATTTGGCTAAGCACCCTGAAAGAAATACCGTCCTTAAAACATCTGGCTGATCTTAAGCTAAATAAAAAAGATATAAAGGAAAATAAATAAATTAATAAAAATAAATGCCTTTTCACACCACAAAAAAAGTTTCTAACAGATTGCTTGAATTTACCCTTTTTCTAGTAAACTGCTAAATTTGTATCATTTTGCTTTATTATCATTTTTTATTATTAGGATATTATACTATCACCTGGTGGAATGAGAGACTTAATGTGTCAGCCCAATGGATTAATGTGGGTTTTGACTTATGAAAACTTAACAACATCTAATCAGACGGTGAGTGTTATATTTTCTTAAAAAATGAAAAAATAGTAATAATAATAATAATAATTATTGTTTGAGTCATTTATTCTAAATTTTAATTTTCCTTTATAGCTAGAATTACAGTCTGCTTTTTGTAGTCTGAATGCAACAGTCATGTCATCACTATCAGATGAACTCCAAAGATTCTTAGATGTTGATAAACTGAGAGAAACTGTAAGCTTATAGTGTCTTAGTTAGAAAATAAATTCTAATTATTTTTGCACTTTTTAAATTTTTTTTTTTTAATTTTTTCTTTTAGTTGCATCTTGATGATTGGAATATCACATTAGCACAGCAGAGATTGAAGAAGTTATCTGATGATGTGAGTTATCTTAATCTTTATGCATGCTTGTAGATTTTCATTATGTTTGTATTATTAAATCTATTTTTATCAAATGTTGTCTTTCCAATTTAGAGAAATTTTTATAACACTTTTTTGTGAAAACTTATTTAATTTTATTTTAGTGTACATAGAACCTTTTATTTAAAATTGTTTAGGATTAGTTTTGGAATAAGAGTATCAAAAATCAAGGGTTCTCTATATTTAAAAAATTTTCTTTATCCAAAGCTTTAGCTTAAATATTACTGTTTTTTAAAACTTTTCTTAAACTGTCCTCTGTTTCAATTGTACACTCAACACTTAATATAATGATCCCTGTCATCTGAACTGAAACGAGTCCCGGATCTTATGAGGCAGTTTTGGCACTTGAGATAATCAATAAAATCCTTGAGGTATTTTATCCAAATTCACACAGATGGGAGCAAAAATGAAGAAGATTAATCCAGGAGTGGAGTATATATTAAGACTCCTGATAGCGAAGTCAGAAAAATTAAAATTAGGAACCCGGTGTTTAGAAGCGAACTGTTGGTTATTGAGGCCATTTTGAATGATACTAATTATAGAGCGATATGAATTTTGTCTGATAGTAAGAGTTCATTGCAGCACTTGAAGGACTGGTTCAATGTTGGTGACTGCACTAGCATTGCTATTTTGAAATTACTTAGACAGATTTCTGTGGTTCACGAAGTGCACCTCCAATGGATTCCCTCGCATGTGGGGATGTACGGAAATGAGGTCGCTGACGACTTGACAAAGCAGGGCTCAATTAAGCCATTGTATTCAGTTGCCTCATTGACTTTTGACGAGCTTTACTCCATCAGGAAAAACAATGACTTAAAGTCTTGGAGGGTCCCTCCATCCCATGATTGGTATTTGAGGAGATGTCCTGGGGGCTCCATTGGCTTTTTCTGCGATAGAGCCGACCAGGATGCGCTGTCGAGATTTTCCAGCAGCCACCTGAGGAGTGGCTTCTTTTGCAATGGCAACAGGGTTTTCCTGGTTGTGCAAAGTGTGGAGTGGAAAGTGCATCCCTGGAGCACATTCTGGCTTATCTTCGCATTTCTGAGGAGACTTTCGCGACAGACCCATTGCTTGCCCTGGTTTTTTTGAGAGTGTATGGACTCATGGATTATGTCTAGCTGCCGCTAGACAGTGAGGGGATTAGTCACACACACCTCTTTTAGAAAATGGTTAAAACCACATTTTTCAGCCCTGGCCATTTATCTTTTTTTATGACTGGATCAAGTCCATTTGTAATGATTTTGGTTAAGTCTAGGTATAAAGTCTAGGTATCTCCGTTGTGAAGTTTTTTTACTAGATTATGTGACCAAACATACTCATAATGCTGTATTGGTTACCCATTGTGTTTTGTTATCATTCGTGTATCAATTTGTGTTTTTTAATATTTTAATGCTGTTTTTTTTTTTCAAAACAAAAATTAATAAGATAAATATAAATACTCTTATCAGCTTATATAATACATACCTGTAGAATACTAAATATAATACCCGTAGAAACAACTCAATCAGATAATTAAATCGATTCAAGAATTTTAATTTCAAGAAAAGTAACTATGTGTATTTTTAAAGAATAAAATATAATTTATAAATATAATATATTATTCAAAGAAATAAACTTAATGTTTATTATATCAAATAAAGTTTTGAATATCTACATTCACTAATTTAGTGAGATAAACTCAAAATCAGCAGTTTGAGAATATCATTTTGCAACAACAAGCTAGCTGTAACTTCTAAACAAAACTTGCCTGGATGGATTTCCAGCATTTGTTTATTCACAATATTGTATTGAAGCTTCTGTTTAATATAATTTACTGTCATTGTCAATATTTTTTATCAAAATGCAGGGTTGCCACAGGCAAGTAGAATATGACTATTAGTAACTATTTTCGGCTTAAGGAGACTATGGCAACTTTTTTTTGCCTGTAAAGGCTTAAAAAGGAACTATTTTAAGAAAAAGGAGACTATTGGGAGACTTTTCTGAACTCCTAGCTATGTTTTTTTAGCATTAATTGGGTTGACAATCTGCATGATTTAAAAAAATAACAATTTTTAGTAGGATATTACCATGCCTGAATTTTGAATTTGAGTAATCACTTCACAATATGTATATATATTTGCTAAATTAATTATTGATTAAAGGGAAAATTTTCATTTATTTCATTTATATAAAATTTCATTTATTTAAAGAAAAGCCCCCCCCCCCCCCCCCGAAGGTAGTGACACAAATTTTTTATTGTATCATTGTCTCCGATTACCCCCAGATGGAACCGTCTCATTGCAAAGAAACAAGCTCAGGGTTCTCATTGATTTAACGTTCTAGTAACTTAAAATGTTAAATTACTTTATATTTATTTTTTGGTGTAACTGTATTTTATTTTGAAGGCATGTTTAAATACAATTAAATTAAAATTAATAAATCAAAATAATATAAACAATCAACGCCGCCCCCTCTCCCAGTGGGCCGCAATGAAATTATCTAATGTTGACTGGTCCGCGGTGATAAAAAGGTTGGGGAACACTGTTTAGACTACTAAAAGTAACTATTTTATTAATTTTTTTTCTGTGGCAACCCTGAAATGACAAATTTTTTATGTAAGGAAATTTTAATTCATTCTTTTATTGAACTGCAGCTGGTGAAATTTAATGAATTTGAAGTTGCTTTGAAGCAATTAAGCGAAATAGCTTCTTCGTTACCCCAAGATGCTTGCCTCCAGCTAAATGATACTTCAATAGAAAATGATACCAATGCTGAATTCGAAGACGGAGTCACTGAACCTCCTAAAAAGGTTATTATTATTTTTAATTTGCTTTGTTCCTTTCTATAACAAATTTATATGAAGCTTCCAACGGAGTTCCTTTATTTGGCTACTGTTTTATTTATTCCTAGGCTGCCAGGTCGAATCCTCAGTATGGCTTACTACGTATTTGGCTTGGAATGCAAAACACGATCTGTGGGAAAGTTGGAGATTTTCCCACTAGCCTACCTGATGATGGAGAAGAAGTTGATTTAGGTATATTCCTATTCATATCTACTTGGAAACTGTTGTGTAAAAATGTATGGTTTAATTATTCTTTGATTTTAATTTTGTGCGTAAGATATTTATTTAAATTTTTTGTTAAAATAATTGTCATCAGAAAAGTAAAGTAAATAAAAGTTATAGAGATAAAGAATTTGCTAGAAACTGAAAGTATGTTTACCCATACGTACTTATTATGCGATCATAATGCTCTTTTTGTATGATGATTCAGAACAATTATATATCTGTGAGAATGTGTTTAGCAAGTAGTTGTTATGCTATTATAGTGTTTTTTTAATGGTAATTTAAAGTCACAGATCTGTGAAGGTATCATTACAAGTTTATGAAGATACCATGCAAGTATGCTGTAATCATCATTCTTTAATTATGTGTAAGAAGTGTTGAGCATTTAGTTAATGTTGTATGTATAGTTTTTTATGTCCACAAAAATTATTCTTTGATTGAAATATTTTTTAATTATTCTCTAGTAATATCTTAAAACAGTTCTAGTGATGTAATTTATTGGCATTTTTTAAATGTGACCATTCTTTTAAAAAATAATTCTTTTGTAATGAGTTCAATGTTTGTTTTAATGATTCTTATTAAAATGAATATTCTAACCTGAGTATCTGACTAAAAAAGAAAGTGAGGCTAACTCAAACTATGCAGGAGACAAGCAATCATCAAAATGAAAAACATTTTAAAGCCATTTTGTTCAATAGTTATTTTAAAGAAATCTGGCAGTGTCAGTGTCAAACTTCCGATCTCATATGTCTCTTAAGCTTAAAGAAACAAAATAATATTTTGCTTTTGTATAAAGTTGTTTTTTAACTTTAAAAATAATGTTCCATATATTTTCTTTTTCTAGATAAATTGGGCATGTCTAAATATCAGCAGGAGCAGATTGGTATATTAGTTCACGTTCTTTACAGCAATCCCAGAGTATTATATGCTCCAAATAATACAGCTGCAGATGAAATAATTACAAAGGTAACAAGAAAATCTCTGCTTCCTTTAAATATGTAATTTTTGAATTCAACTAATTCTTTTAAATATCTGTTCTTATGTTTTAAATGTACATACATTATTTTTAAAACATTGAAACATAGTTTTGACGGAGGGATATGAATGAATATTACAAAGAAATTGATGAGTTTTTTGTACTCAAAAAGCAAATTTTTGTACTAATTTTCCTTTCTTTGTTTTTTTAAAAAGCATTTTTTTCTACTCACTTAAAATTTTTCCGTGAAAGAGGGTTCTTTTTATAAAATTGAAAATTCTCTTAAAGAAGAAAATGTAAGTATACTATCCAAATTAATTAGGACAAGTAAGCCTTAGATTGTAAACATGTCAAGCAACCAGTAAAACACTGTCTGAATTAAATCTCTTGGCTACATTTTTCCTTCAGCAACGATTCGATAGTCTTAGTATGAAGTATGATCAATTACACAAGTACATGTATGTAAATATTGCAACATAAGAGACATGCAGACACATGAGGGTATGTTTTAACAAAGCCTGCCCCCTTGTTGTAATTAAAAAGCAGTTGAAAGATTTCTACTGGAAAATCAAAATGATGTTGCTTAATCTGCATAGAAGTTCAGCAGATGTAAATCCAACTGTGAATTTGTGGAATAGTTTAAAATGTCGTTTAGGTATGATTGATAATAGTAAATAAATAGTAAATAATACCTTAAATAGTAAAAAAATAGTAAATAATGCTGTGCAAGTTTGGTTATATCATGAGGAAATCAAGAATATTTGGTCTGGCAGTCAATGTTGGAAGAAAGACATACAATAATATAAAAGACAATAGTAAAGGAAAACTTTGTCAATGTTAATTTAAGCTAACAAATGGATAAAAGCATAGTTGTTTAGTTCATTTTGTATCTATTAATTTACTCAAAATAGTACAACTAATGGAAGAGAGAGATTGAGTTTTAATTATTGTTGCACAATAATTTTATTGACCATCCCTGAACTGTGTTATATGAAATTATATTTCTCATTTTTAGTGTGTCATATATTATAATCTTTACTAAAAGTGAAGCTTTATTTATTTTAGGCAAATGAAACCTTTGAATTGTTGGACACTGTTACTCAGTATGCTCAAAAAATGCTAAACATCTCTGAGGAAATCAGATTATTTTTAGCTGAAAACAGCACTGATCATTCACTGTCAGTTTTAAAGCAGGTATAGTTTGTTTTATAGTTGTGATTTGGAATAAAAATTGAAAAAAAAAATTTATCTTTGAAAAAATGTATAATGCCCAATTAGGAAATGTATGCTATGTTTGTTTATTATTTATAATTGTTTTAAAAATAATTGTATGCTTTTACTCTATAAATCTTTTTTTCTTCTTTTATTACGTGAACTTAAATAAAATAAATAAAACAAATTATATAATTAAAAAGATGCTGAATACAATTAATGAATCAGTTTTGTGTCTTGGCATTAAAATGGTTCAAAACATATAACAGTTTTAAGTTATTCACATTAGGTTTATTTGTTTGCTTCTATTAATCAACTTAAAACGCTTTTCTAATTTAAGATAATATATGTTTTGAACCATTAATAAGATATTATTACTTAGTAACCCTGATTTTTCAGTAATAATAACGGAATTACCATTGTTTAAAGGTACTAAATTAAATTGAGTAATTGTTTAAGTATATAAATGTTATATTTTTAATGAAAAAATTTCTTAAAATAAGTTCTTGATTTATTAAGTAATTATTTGCTATTACATCAAAGCAACAATTGTGTATTAATTTGTTTTAGCATTTAATATGAATAATAGTACTTAGTAATAAAAAAATCATAAAATATTGGTTATGAGTTAACTTTTCATTTATTTTTATTTGTAAAGAACATTTTTCAATGAAATCTATGTTTTAATTAATGGTATGTAGCTTTTTTAAAAAGTGCTTATTTTTGATTTATGTTTTTTAAAAGCCCTTAAAGGTGCTTTTTTAATTTGGTGTTTGTAAAAAGTGCTAAATTTTCTATCTTTTCGAAAGAGATTTTTCTTTGCCGTATCGATTGTAGTTCTAAATTACAAAAAAATGCATGATTTTCACAATTTTCTCTGCAATATTTATCAGAAACTAGTTATTTTTTCATAATTACGTAAAGTTTCTCAGTTTTATTAATTTTATTCGTATAAATTAAGAACTTTAAATGATAGAAAAAATAATATTTATTACTGCACAGATCCTAATTATGACTTTTTTTTGGAAAGTGATTATAAATATTTCTTAAGTGCCTAAAAAATACTTAAAAGGTGTTTATTTTTTGTTGAAAAATCTGGCTACACCCTGCAATTGTTTTTAAACAATCTTCATCATTATATTTTACAGATTCATCAAAATTTTCAAAAGTACCCTCTGTTCCTCACCCTGTTTCATAGCCTTGCTTTAGAAGAGTTTGCATCAAATACTATTATCATTGAAAAGGAAGTATTCTTGCAGCAGCTTGACTCAATAGATAATGCTGCATGCAGCTGGATTTCTCTTATGAACGGACTCAGCCTGAACATGTTTCAAGGTTTCAGAACTGAGGAGGATTTGCTTGATTATTTCAAACATGAAGCTTATTTTGACAATGTTACTGTTCTTGCCAGTGAGTTTTCATTTTGTATTATTAAATACTATAAACTGTGGCAGAATTTTTTTGAGCTATCTGCGACAAAACTCTCTATCACTAATATCTTTCTGCTAGATACATTTAATAATAACAAGCATGTGTGTTACAAATTTAAAATAAAAAAAATGTAAATGCTGTCTTTACAAAAAAAAAAAAAAAAAAACTATATAATCTTTTTTAAATAAAACATGTAATAATTTTTTATTCTAATATTGTGAGTGATATTCTTTCATTTTGTGGGGGAGGGGACTCAAATTATTTCCTTCTTCCCATTTTGTAAATTATCATCACAATAAAAAAAAACATCTAAAAATCATGAAATCCAGTAGTAATTGCTGAAATAAAGATAAACGACGAAATCATGCGAATCGATCTCCTCAAATGCGTGTTTTGTTTAGAGATTACATTGTTGTAATAAATAATATGGCATAAAAACATCACATTTAAAAACTATGGAGAAATCAATAGCAATAAATGCCGAAAGTTTTATAGAATTACTGCTTTAAAAAGTAAATACTTAATTGGGCGATTCAAATTTTCCGTATTGTTTGAAATATATCCGGATATTTGAAATCCACATGAAAATCAATATCAATAGCTGTGGAAAATATAATCGAAACATTACATCGATTTACAATACTATCGTTGTAAATTGAGCGTGTCAAAAAGTGATTTTCTAAGTGCATGATTCAAATATTACGTGTAAATTTCTGTAGAAATTTTTTTTTTCACTTTTCAAAAGAAAAATCTTTCTGCAAGAACTCTGTAACGTTCTGCGACAATGTTGCTATATCGCTGCAATTCTGCCACGGGTGACTAGGGGTCTCTAAACTATGGCCCAAGAGACAAAATTCCTCTGCCAGCATCACAAATTTGAAATGCTAGTCATAGCATAAATAATTTAAAATAATAGTTACAAAAAACACAATTTAATTAACATAATTGATAGAGAATCTTTTCTAAAAATTTTGCACTCTTTCTTTTCTTCTTTAAATAAGGCCTTTAATTGGCAAGACCTTTATCACTTGGTATTTGTTTAACTATGATAAGATGCTGAGCTGTAAACTTTGTATTATTATTAACCTTCTTAAGAGATTCATTTTCTTAAGATAAGCACAAGTTTCTCGACCCTGAGTTGCTTTTATTTTTATAGCATTTATAGTTTTTTCCCTGCTTTTTATTTTTATAATGTTAATACTCTAGCAGGTTCTTTGAAAATTTTATTCATTTCTTCAAACAAGCTTCTTACGTATTTTCATCTGTTACACATATACATTATTTTTTTTTGTTGTATTAATATTCTATAGTTTTATCATTTGCATATGGTAAAAAAATTTTTTTTTAAAAACTTAAGGTGTCATATTCAATATGAGTGAGGATGGTTCAATGCCTAATCACATGACCTACAAAATAAGACAAAATGCCTCCTTTACTACTACTACCAATCTTGTTCGCAGTCGGTTTTGGTTTCCTGGTCCAAGAAATTGGGGGTATGGCTACTACCAATTTGGATTCGTTTGGATTCAGGTATATCAAATCTATTTACTTAATACTAAATAAAATTTGTTATCTTGACTTTTTGCTTATAATCCATTAATATAACTTTACAATCAAATTGCTTAACAGGATCTGTAAGTTTTCTTTTATATTTTTGATCAAATTTTTTTACAGTATAAAAAATGAATTGTCCGTTAATATCTTTGCCTTTTTATAATATACTATCATCCAAGTTTTGATTTTCTAACTTAGGGATCTTCAAACTAGAGCCATTTTGTTCATATACCGCAATTTAATTTTCAGATATGTTTTTAAATTGAAAACTTATTATCTGGAAAAATCTATTTCCAAACTTGCTGAAGTTTCGCCGATTTCGAATAAAAAACTTTTCATTGTAACAAACTTTATATTGCTGAGCTGAAAGTTGATAAGATTTTCTTCCACTAACTGCTTTGTATGATAGACTTATTTCTTCATTTATTTTTGATAAAATTTTGACTTTAAAACTAAATTTTCTTTGTGAGTTCTTAACTTTTTCTTTTCTACTCAATGTAGGATGTTTTGGAGAGGGCAATGATCAGCATTTATTCTAAAAGGGATGTTTCTGAGCCTGGTAGTTACATTCATCAATTTCCCTACCCTTGCTACATTCAAGATCAGTAAGTAAAAATATATCAGACTAAGTTTTAAACACAGTTATCTGCTAATATGCTTGACTTATCAGTCAATCAAATGCTCATATTATGGTTGCTTACGTTGAATCACAGTGATGTTGAATAATTGTTTGGAGAAGTATTACATAGGATAAAAATACCTAGAAGTATTAAAATTTTAACTAAATAAAAGTTGAGTTCATCAGAATCATCAATGGCTTGACAGCCCTGGATGGACCTTGGCCTTCTCAAGGAGCTTTTGCCAGGCTAACCTTTTTCCTGCTAGCTTTTTCCAGTTTTTGGTTTTTAAGAGCAAAATGTCTTTTTCTAGGCCATCTATCCATCTCAAATTTGGCCTGCCTCTTTTTCGTATACCAACTGGTCTGGTATTGAAAACTCTTTTTTTTTTTGTGCTACGGTCTTCATCCATTCTGATAACGTGGCCTGCCCATTTTATTCTTTGTCGTTTAATAAAACTTATAATGTCTGGTTCATAATATGAGTGATAAAGCTCTAAATTTGTTCTTCTCAGCCACACACCATTTTTTCGAATTCCTCTAAATATTCCTAAAAATACTTCTCAAGACCAGACCACTTTTTCATGACCAGAGTAATTCAAGAAGCTGAATTACTCTGGGGAAATCTTTTGTTTTCTATTCCGCGAAATTTTTTAACAGATATTTGATATTTAGGTATTGCTGATTTCAAACCTGCAATCTGTTACTCTCTCCAAGCTACAGTTTTTTTAAATGATATTTTTAGTATATTTTTTGTAGAATTGTACAAATTTAAATATGTTTATTACAGGATATCACGTAAATGTTACGACAAACATCTAGGCGAGTTAGGGTACATCATCAGGATTAAAATTGCAGAGAAATCTATGCCCAGTAATGTTGTTGTTTGCTGTTAGAAGTTAATGCCTATTATGAACTGTTTTTTGTGTAGTTCTGAACAGGTCATAATAGAGAAATACGCCATGTTGCATGCAACATTTATAGGCATGGATATCTATGCAAATTTAGGACTGATGATGTGCTTTAACTCCCCTAAAAGTTTTCTGCAACATTTACAGGGCCACATGTTATACATAACATTTTTAAACTTTTAGATTTCTACAAAAAAAAGAAGAAAAAAAAGACTAAAAATGTACTTTTAAAAAAATCTGTAGCTTTCAGGGCAACATTTATTTCTAATTTGAATAATTTGGTTAAATATGAACTTATATATGAATAATTTGGTTTGATTCCAATTTTCCATTCAAATGTTTCAAATAGCAAATTTTTCTTGCACATTTTAAAACCTGAAAAATAGAATCATGCTTTCCTCTTATCTTTTGAATTCTAATAAAAATAACAATCATATAAATGAATATCACTCATGTAAATGAATCGTTTAAAAAACTAACATTCAAAACAAACACGGAGTTGCTTATTCAATATTGGAATTATAACATGGAACAAAAAGTGTTATTTAAATTTAAGTTTTTCTGTTACGAAGATAAGATTGGGTGATACAATACAAAAGTAATAAGACATTTGTTTTCCTGTTGTTGTTGACAGAGTGAGATTTTTTTTTAAAGGAAATTTCTTGTAAAATTGTAAGAAAACCTATTCTGACAAACAATTTTCTGTTTTTACTATGGAGAATATTACTATGTAACATCTAGAATTTACTAAAAATTTTGTAATTTTGCTTTTGTGATTTCCCTTTTATAGGTTTTAATCATTATTAAAAATGTGTTTTAAAAATATGTAGTAAAATATTATTCCATCGTTAAAAAAATTTGTTTATTCTACTCTAATGAAATTGTTCTTTGTAGGTTTTTATTCATGATTGAACATGTAATGCCACTTTGCCTTGCCATATCTTGGGTTTACTCTGTTGCTATGTTAGTCCAGAATATTGTTTATGAAAAGGAACAGAGATTAAAAGAAGTAACTGCTTTACTTTTGGAAAAATTATTTTAGTCAAAACAATTTTTTTCTCATTAGTTATTGTGGATTTAACTCTCTATCATTTAATTTTGTTTCGATATTTGATTATTCCACTATTTAAAAAGCTTTTTAAAAAATGCTAAATCTGTATTAATTAATTCTCCACAATCAAGCAAAAAATTCAAACACACAATTAATAAAGCTAAATAATTTAATTTTTTATTATTATTATTATTTGCCCTTTGCCGTGATTTTATGTTATCAGAATGAATAAAATTGATTTTTAAAGTTCAATTCATCAAAATGAAAAACTTACTATAGTCAGTATCATTTGGCACCTAAGAAGGTGCTGTTGATCATGTCAGACATAAAATAGTTAAGATTTATCGCAACCATGAATTTGCATCTAAATACATAATTTAGTAGTTATTAAGTTGCATCATTTAGGTTTATAAAAAGCACATTTCAAAAGTATACCAATACTAAACTTTTAGTTTCTGGCAGCATTCAACATTTGATGACATTGCCCCCACATGCCATTTATTATTATTTTTTTTACCTGTGCTTTCCTAACATAATGAATAAAAAATAATTAGCATAAGACGTGCAATAAACTTCTAATAAAACTCATCTTCGATCAAATAGAGCAGTTTGTTTGCAAACTTCCCTAATGTTATTTTTTAAATAATTGAAACAAAACAGAATTATCTTTAATTTGTATTAGAAAAATTCCTTCTCACAAATCTCTCTAAAATGGTACTACAAGTTAAAAATTTTTGAAGAATTGCCTTTTGTCTAAATTTCATCTTCATCGTCTAAATTTCATGATCTTAGCACAAATAGTAAGAGTAACTTAACCTGGTTTTGGAGTTTTAAGAGTGAATAATACTTTGACACCAAATTCTTTGTTTTACAAGTGTAGGTTGATATAGGTAACTTTGTGTTGCTATAATTTTCTCTACTTCTTTGAACAGGTCATGAAAACTATGGGGTTGAATAGTGCTGTGCATTGGTTGGCTTGGTTTATAACTAGTTTTCTTCAAATGAGTATCACAGCAGCCTTTTTGACTGTAATACTAAAGTATGGCCTGGTTTTGACTTACAGTAATCCATTACTCATCTTTCTTATGTTGGAAATATTTGTTGTGGCTAACATTGCTTTCTCGTAAGTACTTTTTTTGATCAAATATCACTTGCTTTTCTTTTAACCCACTGGCGGTTAAGGAAATGGGCGAAATTGGGAGAATGTTTCTCCCCTACACACTGTTCCCCTATCCATTAACATGTGAAAACCGGTTTTGCTATGCAGTGAAGACTGCAGGTTAAAATACGACTTTTTACGTACAGAACCGCCAGTGGGTTAAGTTACATTATTTTAAGTTTACTACCATTTTAAAGCAGGATTGGCAATAAAGCAGCATAATTTTTTATAATAAAAAATAGACTTTTTACTTACCTGAGATTTTTTGTAATTACAGTCGGACTTCTATTTTACGAATTTCTCTATTTTAAAAATTTTTTCGAGGAACCAAGAACATTTTGGAAATTTCTTCGTAAAATAACTTCCAAATAGCAAAGTGAATTTTCTATTTAACGAACTTTTCATTGAGATCCACTTTCCCCATTTTCCAAAATATTTCTTAACATTTTGAACTTGTTAACGCATTTTATGGGGAAAATGACCTTGAATTAATTTTCGCAGCCACTACTTTATGAAATGTATTACTGTTCTCTCTAAAAATTATCTTAGGAAAAGCAGTAAATTCTCTTTTTCTTTTTGTTTGCATTTCAAATTAACGGAATTTATCCGTAGCAATTAAACTTAAGAGCGCATGTGGTAATGTATGTTTAAAATTACCTTTTGAATAAATGCAACTATAATTTTATACATAAATTTAGCCTTTTTTTAGTTGAAAATGTATATAGCATGATAGTGTAACACTGGATAATGTTTTGCTCTGTTCTTGCTTTCCATGAAAATTTTTTTATGGTCAGATTTATAAAATAAATAGTAGATACTAGTTTACAAGATAAAAGTGCATTAATTGCTATTTTAATTATCTCTAGTGTTTATGAATTTAAAACCTGTTTTGTGTTGCTTAAGTATTTTAAAAGGTGATATTCTATTTAACAAATTTTCCATATAACGAACTTATTATCGGGATTTAGTGACTTCGTTAAATAGAGGTCCGACTGTATTTATTTATTTTTACATTTATCAATCAAAGTTATAATAAAACATATTAATAATGCTGAATATTATTTGAAAACACTAAAAAAATAAATTAACTTAATCATATATATATATATTTTTTTTTTACATTTATTTATTAAAGTTTAAATAAAACTCAATAATTAATGTGATTTCAAAACACTATTATAACTAAATCATTAATACTTCCAACTAAAATTGTTAAAATTTTTTATATAACTAATACAAGCCAATCAATGAAAAAATAAAATCATAGTTGCTTTTTTTCAATTTTAACAGTCCCATAAATTTGAAGCCAAAGACTGAATATTCCAGTTAGACATCAAAGGATAAAAAAATTAATTTGGATCAGTAAAAAAAAATTTTTTTTTTCCTAAATTAATCTTTGCAAAACAAGATCTCTTCATTAATTCTGTACACAAGCTATAAATTTAAGAAGTTTTTAAAACTGCTTGTATTTAAATAAACATAAAACCAAAGGGGTATAGTTGAAATAAAGTTATTTAATAATAAATTATTCTACTTATTTTAATTGATGCTACATGGTGCATAGCGTTTTTAAAAAGTGCTTATTTTCGATTTTCGTTTTTTAAAAGCCCTTAAAGGTGCTTTTTTCATGGGGTGTTTTTAAAAAGTGCTTAATTTTTCCTTTTCGAAAAAGAATTTTTTTTTCCTCCTTTACCATGTTGATTTTCCCTGCGTATTATGTTAAAGTGTGATTTTCACATTGTTCTATTCAAAATCTTCACAATTCGTTCAACCACAATCCATTCCGGCTTACAGTCGGTCCGTAGCGTATGAAAGTGCCAATCATTTTACATGTTTGATGAAATTCTTGCGAGTCTGCATGTGCGTTTACTGAGCTGAGCTCGGTGAGATTACTGCACTGTCATGTGTAAATCTGCTGCATTTTGCCAGATATTCTGAGTTTCAGGCTTCATTTATCACCCTCTAAAATCGAACTTCAAAATCTCCTGATCTTTTTATGGTGGTTAATAGAATCAAGATAAGAGTTCTATGTCAGAAACTAGTGTTTTTATCATGATCATGTAAAATCTTTGAAAATTATTTTGCATTTTGTTAATGTATAATAGTGCTTAAAATATTTTTAGAGTGTTTAAAAAGTACTTTCAGGGTGCTTATTTTTAGTTGAGAGATTTGGTGCTATAATTTGAAATTTTCACATAAGATTTTCCTGTATTTAGTCTTTCTCTCTTTGTTTGATTTTATATAGGAAGCTTATTTTGAGCATCAAACAATAATTTACATATCTATCCCCTCTGATTATTTATCTTGATAATATCTTCAATATTAATGAAATTAGATTTTAAAACATCACGCCCTTAAGAGTATATTTATAAATTTAATAAAGAAATATTTTTGTCTTAAATCAATGATTTTTGTAAAAAAAATATATCAGTTGATTTAAATCATGCTGACAATGCTTTAAAGAGTGGGGTAAAGCAAAAAAACTCATATATTTTTTTATCCAATAAATAATGTTTTGTAATTGGCTATTTATACAAAATAAGTTGTAGATTGTATCTTAACAAAAAACAACTTAGTTTTCAGAAGAAATTGATACATCAAAAAAGAATTAGATTGTCAATAAAGAATCTTTTTTTTAACAAAATTTCAATTTTTCACGTACTAATGATTTGTTTTTCTTAATATCTGTTAGACTATTTTTATTTCAGCTCATAGAATTTTAGCAGTTTTTGATGTATAATCATGTTCCATGTTTTATAATAGTTTATTGTTTTGAGCTTTTATCGATGAATTTTGAGTTTGTAATATTATTTATGTTCTGTATTTTTAAGTATTTCATATTTTATGACTGAATGTTTGTACTGTTGTAAAATATAAACTAGGCAAACAAATTTATATTTACCTTTTTTAACTCTGCTAAAGTTCAATTATCTAGTTCTGTTAATTTGTCCCTTCCTTCTTTCCTTAGTGGTAGGCATGCTAGGAAAAGTCTTAGCCTTCCTAATAACTTGATGCGTAGTGACCCTACAATTGACTTTGTACCTTTATTTATTTAAGCATTAAAATTTTTAAAAGTTTTGCATGATTTTCACATTGAAAAACGTAAAGAAAAATCAGTTTGTTCGAAGGAAATTTCAACTGAGTAGTTAAAAAGTTAACAAAATGCAAGCTAAAAAAATAGTTTCGTTAATAGTTATTTTTTAATAATTTTTATTATTATTAACATAAATAAAATATAATGTAATAATTAGTTTTCCATCTATTAATTTTCAATTCCTATATTTTTTATATCATTAGGTTTTTAGTTAGTGTTCTTTATTCCAAAGCAAAACTGGCTGCAGCATGTGCTGGTATAATTTACTTTTTGACGTATGTACCATACATGTACATAGCTGTGAGAGAAGAAGCTGCTCATGATCACATACCAGTTTGGTTAAAGAGTCTTGCTGTAAGTTCTTTCTTTAATATCTAAGAGTTAATTTGATACAATTAGTTAAGAATGTTGCTGTAACTTATTTTTTTTGTACCTTAAGAGGACATAATTTTTAATGTAATGCAAATAGTCTTCTTTTGTACCTCAAAACGGTACAATTATTGGTTTAATCCAACCATTGAAGTCTTGTTATAAGTTCTTTCATAGATGCCTAACTGTGCCATTTTTAATTTGGTGCAATTACTAAAGAATCATGCTGTAAGCTCTTTTTTTTCATACCTTAAAAGGGTACAATCATGAATTTAATGCAAGCATTGAAAAGTTTTGCTATGAGTTCTTTCTTAGTGTGTCATTTTTAAATTAATGTAATTAGTTAAAAATCTTGCTATAAGCTTTTTTGTACCATAAAAGGATCTTATTTTTAATGTATTGCAAGTCGTAAAAATCTTCTTGTAAGGTTTTTTTCGTGCCTCAAAAAGACACAATTATTGGTTTAATGCAAGCATTAAAAATCTTGCTATAAGTTCTTTCTTTGATACTTAAGTGGGCAGTTTTTAATATGGTACAATTATTAAAGAGTTATGCTGAAAGTTCTGTTTTCTTTCCTTTTCACCTTATGAGGGTAAATTTTCCAATATAAAGTTAGTTCGATCCTCGCCGGCTGAAGACTCCCCGTGTAGTAAATGGTGACTGATGCACGTTAAATCTGTCGAGTCTCAAAGTCCTCCATGTTCCCATAACAAATCAATACCTCTGGGGGTACTGATCCAGGAGTTTCCTTGTCTTCTGGATTGGCTCAAAATTACAAGGCTACGGAGTTGAACATTAGTAGTCGTAAATCCATGAAATCGGGTCGGCTGTTCAACGACGGTTATAAAATAAAATATAAAGTTAGCAAGCCGGGACAGCCTGGTTGGTAGAGCACTGCGCCCATGTCGAAGAGTTCGTGGGTTCGATCCCTGCCGGCCAAAGACTCCCTGTGTAGTAAATGGTGACTGAAGCATGTTGAATATGTTGAGTCACTAAGTCCTCCCTGTCCCCATAACAAATCATACCTTTGGGGGTACTGATCTGGGAGTTTCTTTGTCTTCTGGATTGGTTCAAAATTACAAAGCTTCTGAGTTGAACATTAGTAGTCGTAAATCCAAAATTAGGTCGGCTGTTCGGCGACGAATATATAAAATATAATGTTGGCAGTAAAATATCTTGCGTTAAGATCTTTTTTTTTCATTCCTATAAGTATATAATTTTTTATTTACTTAATTATTGTAGTATATTTTATCGACTTCTACAAATAAGTACGTACTGAATTAATTTTTTTAAAAAAAATTTACGTATGTTTTTATTTTTCTCTTTTAGTCTCTTTTGTCAACAACTGCTTTCGGACTTGGCGCAAAGTATTTTGCTTTTTACGAAGAAGTTGGGGTCGGTGTCCAATGGTCGAATATTGCGATATCTCCCGTGGAGGATGATGAATACAGCCTGTTGAGTGTTGCCATAATGATGATGATGGATGCTGTTTTGTACTCCATTTTAGTGTGGTACATTGAGAATGTTCATCCAGGTTAGTAACATCAAGATTTCAGATTCATTCTTAAAATTTGATTTAAAAACAAAATTCCTTTTCAAACCTACACATTTCAAAAACTTCTTCTCACTAAAGTAATTGGTACAAATTTTTCTCTCAAATAAAGTTAGCTCAAAAATTAAAAAGAAAACTGAAAATGTAAAATTTAAAAAAATAAGATGACATATTTTTCAAAAGGAAGATGAATCTTAAAATTGTTATTTCGTCCTACGTTTTTTTTTCTCTTGTTATTATAACAAAATGAAAGTTTTCATTCATAAAAATGTCCATTTTTAGTATATTTTTCTCTACAGAAATTTTTTTTTAAACTAAGGGCAGCTACATCCATTTTTTTTCTGTTACTTATTTTCAAACTTTTGAACTTAAAATATTTATATATAAAGTTCTATGATATATTAGTAATGTAACTTTTTTAACGATATATTATCAATACTTTTAAATATTTAAAAAATTATATTTCATTTACCTAAAATAATAAAGCATAAAAACTGCTTTTAACAATTCTGTCAAGTGTATGTGTGAGGGCAAGGTGTATCTCAATTGTTCTTCCAATTTCTTCTTTTGTTTGAATGAAATGTCTTAAATATTGTTAAAAATATTACACTTTGCATTAATTTAGTTTGTTGAAGAAGCTAGATTTTGTAATTTTGCATCAAGAAACTATCTTTGGTTCTTAACTAATGTGATTGAATATATTGATTTGAAAAAAAATTATGGATACTACTTTAAAATCGTAAACTTTTTATAAATTATGGAATTTCAGCTAGCATTTTATAGTGATTTTCACAAAATTATTTTATTTAATTTTAAATATTACTTTATATTTAATGATAAGCTTAAAAGCTGTTTGAGTTTTATCCGTCAGGACTGTGATCATATGTATGTGATTCTCTATTGACAGGCCATAGTATCAAATATGAAACAAGCCTTTTTGACTTAAGTGACCTCTGTTTGGTACTCTTGTTTTGCATCTTGTATTGGTATCTAGACATACTCTTATAAACTTGGAACGGGCAAGTCTGGTGAAGCATTTCTTTACTCTTCTGCTGGTCCTGAAGGGGGTAAAAATTTTAAAGGTGGAATCTGAAGGGAAAAGAAAATTTAAGCAGTTAATATTTTGGCAATTGTAAATTTTATTAAAGACTGACTTTCAAAATTTTCATTTTAATTTTACTCTAGGATCATATGGTTTACCAAAGCCCTGGTACTTTCCATTCACCAAGTCCTACTGGTTTAGTAGTCCTAGAGGTGAGGTCGAGTGCAGCTGTTTCAGTGATTGTTGGCGCTATTTACAAAGACATAAAAAGTGGGGTTTATCTGTTATGGAAGAAGATGGAGCTTGTGCCATGACTAATAGAACAGGTGAGTTAAATTCTAATTATCTTATTCATTTAATAATTTCTTAAAAAAGTAACAGTTTTTACATTAAGTTTGCCGGCCAGGTGGCTGAGCGGTCAGCTTGCCTGACTGTGAAGCCAATGGTTGTGAGTTCAAATCCCTCTCAGGGCATGAATTTTCCTCTCTGTGTGTTGTTCTCAAGTGTGATGTGTGAATGTGGCCCACCCTATAAACGGGTATCTGTGACAGTGTGGTGTGGGTATTGTTGATCTCCTCCGTGACTTAGGTTCACAGGTGCCCAATGGGTAACGTTAAATGAGCAACACTTTTGGCATCTTCCAAGGTGAAGAACAAAAGTTCAGTGCCTGCCGTAAAAAAAAAAAGACTTATAGTTTGTATATTATTATACACATTCTTTTCTTTCTTTTTTAAAAATAAATTGAATTGTTTCCTATGGCAATAAACCAGGTTCAAGCTTTCTTAATAAGATAAAAAACCTAAACTTGATTTGGATGTTGGTACACACATCCATTGTTTGAAAGTAGTTTTTGGACTTAAAGGAGATCAAGATTTTAAGAAACTTTTTATATGAATTTATCAACAAATAAACAAAATTATACCTTATTAAAATTTATTACTTTGAAGCGCATATGAGAAACTTATTGGGTATACAGTAAACTCTGGGGGAATATCCTGTTTGTGGTTTGTCAGTGCTCTTGTTCCAAGAGGAATTCAGGTTTTTACCTAATGCTACGGTTAACATAATTTTTAAATTTTACTATCCTTTACCATTCTGAAAGATTCTGTTTTGTGATATTTTGTGTTCTTGGATTCTGTCTTTTGATATTTTGAATGTGGGACTTTTATTCCTGGATATTTTATGTATGGGATTTCTAATTTTAAGTATTTTTTAAATATGAATTTTGCTCAACATGGATGAGTGCATGTATTTCATCTGTCCCTAAATATTTTGCTTGTCAGGTTTTTGCTGCATGATGTTTTGAAAAGGTATCTAATAATATTTTAATTATTTATTATTATTTATTTATTTATTTTTTGCATTTGCAACATATTTTGATATAAATGCTAATGGCAAAATAAATGTAGATGATTTTACACAATCAAATGTATATAGGTGATACCTTTAGTGAATTATTAGCAAAATTTGCTTATCCATGTTTTTTTTTACCATTTATTTTTGCTGTGTATTTTCTTTTATAATAATGAATAAGTTTTATGAATGATCATCAATAAATATATCAGCAATATATTCGTATTTATTTTTTGCAATACACAGATTTGATATATATTTAATTTAATTATTTCAGATAAGTTTGAACTGAAAAGAAAATCTTTCTTTGTGATTTGAATCTTTCAATAGTGATCTCAGGTTGTCTTTACAACAAAAAATTGAAATTCAGGTTCTTCTAGCACTGATGCAGCCTTTTTAAGCTATGTAAACATGCAAAATCTAAAACACTTCCTTCTCATTGCAGGGGTTCCCAATGTGTTTTAACCAAATGGATGTTTATTAATGTAGTAAATTAATTTGAAATTTTTGTAGGTGATTCTACATATTTTGAACCAGACCCTACAAATCTGCCATTAGGTGTTTGTATTGAAAACTTAGTTAAGGTGAGCTCATATTAGCTAACTTAACATGCAATATTGTAACATAAAAAATATGATTTTGTATAACTTATCCTTAAATAAATTATTTAATAGCATTTTGTATTATTAATATTAATATTAATTATAATATTAATTATAATATTAATATTAATTATAATATTAATATTAATTATTATTTAAATATTTTTCATTGCATTATCATAATTTATTCTTTTAACAACTAATATTTTCTTTTTCAACTAGGATGTGTACCGTATATCAGAATTTACGATTCTAAACTTGTTTAAGTATTTTAGTATTGAGTTGTTTGTCTGCATGAATCTATTAAGAAACAACTGTTCTTGCTTTTGATTGCTTGAATGTTTAGAAATAATTTATCTAATAATTGGGTCTGCAACAATTAACTGGTTAACATTTAAATTGGTTTGCTTTAACTTATAAATATTCTTAAAAAATTCTCTTTTAAATAAAGTAGTATTTTTGCAGGAGTCCTTTTCATGAAAAACATATACTTCTACCAAATGAACACAGTTTTACTACACTGATTATTTAGACAAATGATTAATATCAGTAAAAATGATTTATCAGTTTAATAAATTCTTAATTAAAATTATAAAATTGTTTTAGATAGCCATGAACAATTCAGGATAGTTTACATGTTTCTTTTTCATTTTCCTTAAATATAAGATTAATTTTTTAAATTTTAAATAAAATTAATTTTTTAATGTTTTAATAATTAATGTTTTAATAATTAATTTTTTAATAAGATTAATTTTTTAATGTTTAAAACGAAAACTTGACTATTTATCTATATAATGTTCTTGAATGCAAATATTTAAACTAAAACTTGGTTATTTATTTACATATTCTTGAGTAGAAATAGTCCAATGCCACAACATTTTGTTTTTTAAGTTTATATATGTTTATTAATTTGTAAAGAGTACATACTATATTTTTGAACATATTTTCTAAATAACATTTAATTGTTTGCATGAAAATAAAGTAATTTCATATTATATCATTTTAGGCTTATAAATCTGGAAATAAAGTTGCTGTTAATAAATTAAGCCTAAATTTATATGAAAATCAAATAACCTCTTTCCTTGGGCATAATGGAGCTGGGAAAACAACAACCATGTGAGTAGTTTTAATCATCATAATTTCATGTAATCTTTATGTGTTACATATCATTCACATAGTTTCATGGTTTATTCGTGTGCATTTAAAAATTTTATGCACGCGAATTTTATCCTTGTAATTAATAGAATATTTTTTGTAAAATTTAGGTCTATTTTAACTGGTCTATTTCCACCATCTGCTGGATATGCCATAATATATGGACACGATATCAGGACAGAAATGGATTTAATTCGGCAAAGCATGGGGATGTGTCCACAACATAATGTGCTGTTCGAAGAGTAATTTCGTTATTTATATTTTGCTTTTAATATTTTTTTTACATTTGTAAATTTATATGCATTTAAATTTATTTCTGAAACCATAATTAGTTTATAATTTGAGTAAAATAACTTCATTAGAATGTTCTCCTTTTTAGAACTACTTAGAATATTTAAGTATTTATTTTTTGTTATGTTTTGAGTGTTCAATTGATTTTAATTAAATCTACCTAAAAAAATTTAAATTATTACTTTAAAAGTTGTAGTAATAAATCCACTTCATTTTAAATTTGTAACTGTTTAAAAAAAATTTCATTACCTTTATAAGCAATTATTTAGTAACTTTTCATAAATATTTTATTTAGCTTTAAAAATAATTATGTCATCACATAAATTTTTAACTATATTGACCTTTTTCTTAATTTTTACTATTCCTTTTATTATTCTTTTATTAAACTTATACAAAACGCTAAAGTGTATTTATTTAATTTAATATTTGAATTGCTCCATTTTTTAAACATTTATTTAACTTCTGTAGAATTAAACTTGGTTGATGAATTGATATGATATTTTATTCATGTCACTCTTTTAATTTCATTTAATTATTCTTATATTGATTATAATTTATATAATGTTAATTTGAAAAAAGGTAGTTTAATTATAGATTTTGCTGCAGTTTAATTCTACAGTCAAAGAATGAGTTTTCTTTGAGTTATTGACTTGCAATCTTACATTTTTAAGAAACACAAGTCAATAACTCTAAAGATTATTGAAAGAATAACCTAAAGGAAACTAAAAAGTGTAATTTTCGAAACTGAATAATTACAGAGATACTTTTTTGACTTGAAAATCTTTTGCATTAAAAAGTGCACATTGACTTTTTTCGGAGAAGATTATTCTAGCATGGTTTTCATTAAAACACCTTTCATCATGTAAAGCATCTTTCATTAATTATTAAGTATTAGTTAACTTATAAAATTAGAATTTCACATCATAGTTTGGAGTATTTTTCACTCTTTTAATTTTAAAACTTGTAAAATAAATATAATTATATATAAATTTTTTAATTCTACAATTATTTATTATAAAATATAAATATAATTAATTTTATATTAACTATTTATATTTTTTTTTATGTAATAGCTTGACTGTTGAAGAACATTTATGGTTCTATGCTAGCTTGAAAGGTGTTCAAGAAAATAGTTCAGTAGAAGAAATGGATAAGTAAGGATCTGTCTTTTCTTTTACTTATTGTGATTTAATCAACAAAATATGTTTCAAAATATTAAATGCTTGTCTAAAAGCCGATTAAAATACTTATTTTCCGTTTTTAACCTTCTGTTTGTTTTAATTTCATGTGTAGAATTTACAAGAGATTTATTTGTATACTAAGAAAAGTATGCATGAGTCATTGTTGTAATATGTTTTATAAAATAACATAAAAAATCCAGTTTGTATTGAAAGATGAAAATTTCTTTTCAGGCACATAAAAATCATCATTACTCATTTTGAAAAGTTTTTTTTCATGAATGTTCATGAAAGTATTTGAATATTTTTACTATAATCAATAATGCTACAATTGTGTCTGATTTTTTTTTGTTCATGATTTTGATCTTTTCTTCGAATATTAATTTAAATAATTCTGACAAATATGTGTTCACAAAGATAATGCCCATTGTGATAGATAATATCTTTTATTATGAATACATCATTAAACAACTGATCTTTTACATTTTATTATGTTTCAAAGTTAACTGTCAACGATTTTATGGTTGATTATTCTTAAGATTCTTCTCAAATCAAAACATAGTAATCACACACATGGACTTTATTTTATAATTATTGTTGAACAGCCGACCCAATTTTGGAGTTTACAACTACTAATGTTCAACTCTGTAGCCTTGTAATTTTAAACCAATCCAGAAGACAAGGAAACTCCTGGATAAGTCCCCCCCAAAGGTATGATTTGTTATGGGAACATGGGGGACTTTATGACTCGACCAATTTAACATGCACCAGTCACTTATTACTACGTGGGGAATCTTCGGCCAGTGGGGATCAAACCCAAAACCTCTTGAACATGGGTTCAGTGCCCTACCAACCAGACTATCCTGGCCTACACACATGTATTTTATAACCGTCATTGAATAGCCAACCGAATTTTCAGTTTACAGCTACCAATGTTCAACTCCGTAGCCTTGTAATTTTGAACCCAATCCAGAAGACAAGGGAACTCCTGGATCAAATATTTGGAGAAATTTACTTTCATAGAGGACTTTTTGATCGATTTAACCCACGTTTGTGTTACATGGAGAGGAAAACCATGAAGACTTCCCACAGTTAGCCTGATGGCAAGGGGACTACTACCCATGATCCGTCTACCACTGAGGATATTTTACATCAGCACTGTGGTTTGTGCGATTGGTATTTTCCTCCTCAATCTTATCAATAGAGTGTTCCAAATGGAACTCCTTGTGTAGCAGAATCGTTTGAACCTCTTTTTTAACAACTAAGGCAGAGGATAAGAGATTTTGGCCAACATGTACATAGTAAAGAAGTTCTGCCCATTGTACATCATCTAATAATACAAAAAGCTTTTGTTTTCAGAAATCCCCCAAATACCCAGTTTTTAGAGTTCTGTTTATGTGTAACAAGTAGGAGAGAAAAATTAAGAATAATTTATAGACTGTTAGTACAAATAAAGTTTCTACAGATTTAACATCAAGAAGTTTTCCCTTTACAGTTCAAAGTTAGATTTAAATTCTAAATATAATTAAGTTCATGTGTTTTTACCTTTGTTTATTTATTGAATATGATCCCAACTCTGGATTTTAGGATGATTCAAGACCTAAATCTGCCTCTGAAACGTCACGATAAAATAAAAGTACTGTCAGGTGGGATGAAGAGGAAACTCTCTGTTGCCATTGCATTTGTTGGGGGATCTAGAGTCGTTATTTTAGATGAACCTACTGCTGGAGTTGACCCTTATTCAAGAAGAGCTATTTGGGATTTGATTTTGAAGTATAAAAAAGGTAATGTAGAAAAAATTTACGCCTATGCTGGCATTTAGTCAGAACCTGATATTCTTGCTTAAGTAATGTCACATAATCATGTAATATTAAAGATATTTATTTTGACAGTTTTTTTATAACTACAATAGAATCTAAAGAATCTGAATATCTTTATTTTAAATTTCAATTCAATTACTAAAATTTTCAAACATCTTTTAAAGGAAGTCAATTCTATAATTTTTTTTTTCTAATTTATAATATGCAAGACTGATGCAGTGCTCTAAGGATTGATCTTTATTAACTCTTTTTTATTGCTCCAATTATTTATAAATTTTATGTGCAAATGGTCAATCTTTTGATAGCCAATGTAGCTTGTCATAACTTGTTAAAACTTAAGGTTATGAAAATCCATGTTCTAAAATTCTGGCCATGAAAATATGTTCCCTGTAGCTATAATAGCCAATGTAACACTCTTCCAGGATTCCCACCAGCTAGGAAGAACAGGGAAAATCTGAAATGGCAGGGAATTTTATTTTGAATCTAAAAAGCGAGGAAAAGTTGCATTTTTTTGGCAGAAACCTGGAAAATAACCAGTCTTAGAATTGTTGGCAACAGTAATCAGTTATTGAGATTCGTGTTAAATAATTTCAGTATCTATTACACTTAATTTGTTGTAAAAATTCAACATTTCATTGAAACTTTTTCTTATTTAATGATGTTTGTTTGCTCAGAAATTTTCAATTACAAATAACAAAAAAAAGAAAAAAAAAGAGTTTTCTGATACAAAATTGCATGGTATAGATAATATTTGGACTGGATTCACATGGAAATTTTCCTGAAAAACTTGAAAAAAATCAAAAAAAAATTTTTTCTGAAATTAAGTGGAATCCCTTTTCCCATTTGTACCCATATGCACCAGCAGATATAACTTTTTTGTAGCTTATCCATCTTGCATATTTAAAGCTTTATTTCAACTTCTGAAACACAGCACTCACTTTGAAAAAGAGTTTTAATGTTGTTTGAGTCAAAAAGTATTTATTTCTGAGATATGAGTCTTGTTAATTAATTACAAACTATAATTTTATTACGAGCTACGGAAATATGATTCTTGTTAATCAAATACAAACTATAATTTAATTACTAACTACTGAGATATGGTTCTTGTTAGTATTTCGAGCGTCAAACAACTTTAAACATAACATGTAATTATAAATGAAATCTCAAGATGGTCCACCTTTTAATAACCTTTTTATCATGATAAGAAATTCCATTTATGTTTCAGGTGGGTGAAGGTTGAAAAAACTTTTTTATACATGTTTGAATTCTTACAATTTTTTTCTAATACTAAGCATTTTCTGGAGCTATCAACAAAGAAAAATAATAATTCTATGAAGTTAGGAATATAATAGTTATAACACTTTCACTTTCTTCATTCAGTATTTAATTTTTTATGTTTAATGGCAAAAGTGTAACAATAAACTTCTATGATCCAAAAAATTATTATTTACTGAAATAGGTTTGGTTTAGAATATTTTGGATAATAAAGGCATTACCTTCAAATTACTCTTAGTTATTTATTATTTTTAAAGTTATCTGAAATGACAAATTTTTAAACAGGAAGAACAATTTTGTTATCTACCCATCATATGGATGAGGCTGATGTACTTGGGGATAGGATTGCTATTATTAGCAATGGACAGTTACGCTGTTGTGGAACACCATTGTTCTTAAAGAATAATTTGGGTGATGGGTATCACCTTTACATGGAAAAGATGCAGGATGATGAAGGAACTCCCAAAAAAGGTAAAATAAGTGTTAAAAATTATTATTTACATCTCTTTTAGTCTCTAAATGAATGTTTGTTGTTTAAGTACCATGTTTCATGAAAACAAAATACCTAGTCAACACTCTCACTCTAGTCACACTTAAAGACTATGAATCGTGTTTCATAGGAAAAAACTGTCAGCAAACACTCTTATGTTCTTACGTCTTGTGTTGTTACGTTGCTCGTACGTCATCGTATGAGACTAAGTATCATGTTTCACAAAATTATGTTTTTGGATCCACAAAATTAGAGATATTAAGAATATGTGGGCTTTAATGTTTTTAATGTTATGTTATTTTAATAAAAATTTGTATTATTTTTATCAAATTTAATTCAGTTTTTACATAATGAACATTCTATTTATTAAACGGTAAAATATTGTTGTCCATAACTGTTATAAGAAAGTGTTTATTATTAAAAAATTATTATGTTATATTTTTCATCTATTTATTATCTCTCCCTTTTTAGAAAAATAATCTGATGAATTATAATTTTTATGCATATTTGGTCTTGGGGTTCTGGAGAGAAGGGTATAGGACAGTATATAATCTGTAAAATCCATTTGCTATGTTTTTTGCTTTGATTGAAATGCTTCAATTTTTTTCGTGTGCAAAAACTTATAAAATCTACTCCAGAATTTTCAGTCTTTTTTTTACGAATTTTGTTTTCTACCGAACATTATTAATTTGAGTTATTCTATTATTTATTGTTATTCTATTATTATTTTGTTTTATCCTACTATGAGATTTAATCGGTTTTTGATTGCAATCAAGCATTCTTCATCTGTACCTTTAGCAATACAATATGAGTGGAGTACGCTTGGTCACATAATTTATTACAAAAGTGCCATGTGATCTTTCTACCTGTAAACTTGGCTGTAAGGATTATAAACTGACCTGATTCATTGTTAGTTCAGAAAAGAAAACAGCTGGTATCAAAAATATTAGCTTCTTCTTTGAAAGATTTCATTTTCTAAAAGAGGGTTCAATGCTGAGTTGCTTAATATGTATTAAATTTAGTTTGTTTAATCGGTCAAAGGTAATTTTAAAGAAATCAACATAAATTATAATAAGTTGTTTTCTTTTAAAGATATAATTCATGTTAGTCACAGTGCTTACCAAACTTTCAGACTATTTACTAAACACCGCTTATTACTTTGACGGCATAGGTTGCACTTACAGGAGTTTTCATAACAATGGGGACACATTTTTATTGTAAATTATGCTAAATTGTGACATCAATACATTTTTCTGCAATTATTTATCTTATTTTTACACGTGAATAAAAATATATGTACATTGTTTTTCTAATGTAATTGTTTTTATAAATGTAGTTACCTAGTTTAAATCCAAATTATTATGTATTTCAGTTTTTTTTGGTGCAGTTCAAGAAGTGATTAGTAATTCAAGAGTCGCTAATCGCCTAATGTTTCCTCTAATTAACCAAAACTAGATGATATGCAATTTTAATCAATGAATATTAATCATGTGCTGTACTATTTTTGCAGTCTATCGATATAATCAATTGAGTAATTCATTTTCATTGCTTAATAAATTTATTTATTTATTAGATTATGCCGAAAAGAAAGTTACAGAGTTCATCACAAATCATGTCAGTTCTGCTTATCTCGTATCCGACAACAAACGAGAGCTTCACTATATTCTGCCCATAAGTGAGCTTAGAAAAGGGAGCTTTGAAAAACTGTTTACTGCTTTGGAAAATAGCCTCTCTGATTTGGGAATAGCTAGCTATGGAATCAAAAACACTACTCTCGAAGAAGTGTTTTTGAAAGTTGCAGAGAAGGTTCGGCATGAAGGTAATTATTCTATGATATTTTTTAATTTTTCAATTTCATTGGTTTGTAACAAATTTAATACTGAGTTTCTCCAAAATGACTTATTAAAAATTTAAATAAAGAAATGTAGAAGAATATTATGATTTTTTATGCATATATATTACAAAACGTGCATAAAATACTATTTTGTTTTAAAATAGAAAAGCTAATCTGTATTTAATTACGATGTTTAAAAATGTTATTTTTGAATTAATATATGAAGGAATTTTCTGTTTATGTACAATTTTGCACTTTTATATTACACAATTCTGTTATTTCTCATGTAACAGTGGTAAGTTTTTATTGCTATTAAATTTATTTAATGTTTTTTGGAAATATGCAAAAAAATCCCTCATTAATTCTATACTAATATATGTCAATATCTTAGTAACGATGCTCTATTTTTAACTAAAGAAATCTTCACATGTGGACTGATTCCATAAGATTAATGTTTTGTTCTTTTTCCAACATAGTGGAAGTAATTTATACGCTTCTTAGAGATTTATTTTTCTAGTGATGTTTTCAAATATTGTCTTTAAACTAATTTATTTTAGAAATTTTCTCTTCGTATGAAACATTAGTAGAGAATGCTGAGAAAAGTAAAATTTTCTTAGATTTAATGTGGGATTTTTTTTAGAATTCTAATGTTATTTATCCATATTATTTTTTGATCTAAGCTGTTTAGGAATTTTTTTCTTGTTTTAAACAATTTCAGGTTTTTGTTCAGAATGTTAAAAAAAAATCTATGTGATACTTTACCAAATATAATAGAAATAATTTACTTTTTTTTTAAAAAAAAATGTATTTTTCTGATTTTTTTAACACAATTTGAATTTATTTTGGAATTTTCTTTTTATATATGAGTGTTTGTTTCCTATGGCTATATTTTAATAAGAAATACATTTAACAGAGGTAAGTATTGTTATTGAATTTTCATTACATGTATGTTAAATTCTCTCTTTGAAACTTATAATTGTGAATCAATAATGTTTAATTTTTCATTTCATTGGTCAATACTCATGATATCAAAACTGCTCTTAGATTTTTCATTTCAAAGTGATAGCTGCTCAAAGCAAGGAATGTATGACTCTGTACCATCCTCAAATCAAGATGACATTACTGTCAAATCATCTGAAGTCATTTTAAATGACTCATCTGACAACAATGTATTAAAAGACTCTAACATTGTAAATTCGACTTGCAATCGAACAAAGTCTGCAGATGATGGAAAAGCTGATTATTACCAGTTACCGGCAAACGGTGTACTGAAAGATCAAGAGGGTATGAGGTGCAAAACTATTATGCATGCTGAATATTTGCATGTAAGATGATTTGGTGGACTTTTCTTTGTTGCTTTCACTTTTTTTGTTGAAGTGGCTGGTTACATATCTTTAAATAGAAAAATAATTCATTGATCTTTGTATCTTGCATGCATCCTCAAAGTAGTCTCTAACACTGCTTGAATAGATGACTTTATAGATTTCCTATTAATCTAGTGATGGTACTAATAACAATGTTATTAACAATTACTTCTATTAGAATTAAAATAGCAAAGTATGACTGTAAAATAGGTTTATGTTTTCATGTCTTTTTACTGGTAAACTATTAGGGGAATATTTATTACAGGCCCTATAATAAAAACTTGTTTCAATAAAATTCTTATTGTAGCCTTATTACTTCTAATAAGTTACTTATTCCAACTATATCCAATTATATAATTATTGGAATAAGTTACTTAATTACTGATTAGTTAGTAAGTAAACCAACTAATTACTTAGACTATTCGTTAAAGTTACTTATTAGAGGCTCTATGATAGAAAACTATTTGATGAAATTGCTTATTATAGCCTTGATACAAGAACATAATTTGATAAAGCAACGTATTGAAGCCTTTACAATAAAAAGTTATTCAAGATAATTGTATTATTGGACCCTCTTCACGAAATATAATATTTAATAGAAAAGTCTTTATTCACTGTTCATTTCTACAGGATCCTCTGCTGTCCAATTACACTTTGGCTTTTCTGGCTTTTATTAACATGTTCTATAAATTAACAAGGCTACTTTTAATTTCTAAGACTTCAATGCTTCAACTAATTTTAGAATCATGAAAAGAAATTTTATTTTATCTTTATATATTTATTTATTATTAATTTTCCTGAATTAATATCATATTCTTTATTTAATTTCTTCTAACAGCAGTTATAATTTTTCAGGATGCTACTGTAACTTTAACTAATTTAAACTAATGTCAATTTAATTTAAACTATTGTCAGTTTTTACTTTATCATGCTTAACCCTTTGTTGGTCAAGAAAGTTGCCTATAATATAGTTACATCTTGCCATAAATTTACTGTATTTTTTTATATTGTATATCATTAGAGTGCAACTCTTGAATTGGTTATGTGCAGTCTTCATCTTCAATTCAAAAACTATGATAATGGTGTGTAACTTATATAAGAAAAAATTGTTACTGCAATTATGATAATGAAACTTTAAAATGCTGGTATACTAATTTGCGTGTCAAAAAATTTTCATATTATGTCTTTTTTAATTTTTATAAAGTAATTTTTTTTGTACAAAAACAAATCCAAATATTTATGCTAAAATGAAAAATATCATTTAATAATAAAAAATATCAGTTTATATAAAATTATTTTTCAATAGGAAAAAATTAAAAACATGTTCTAATTTAGTTTTGTTAATGACAAACTCTTAATTTTATGATATGTAGAGAAGACAACGTATGCTAAATTGATTTTTTTTTTCACTTTGAAAATATACATATGATTAGTAAATGCTGAACTAAATAATAAATATAATTTAATAATTAAAATATAGTTTAATTAAAATATAGTTTAATTAAAATATAGTTTAATTAAAATAAATAAATGTAATTTTATTTTATTTTTAGGGCTCATTGCTGTTAATGTAAGGACTTGTTAATTAATTTAAAACTGAATTTATTTTGTCCTGAATTATTTTTTCCTGGAGCTTTTCTTGTAAGAATGTTCTGCATCTGTGGAATACCAGTTAATGATAAAAAATGAAAACCCTTTATTTAAAATATAGATTTCTTTAATAGAAGGGTTTAATTTTTATCATTAAATAAATATTAAAACATTTAATTAAAAATAGTTAAACTAGTTATTAAAAGGAATGAATAATTGCTCACTTTTATACAATATTTAAGTTCTAGTAAATATTTTCTATTTAAAAATCATTGCATATAAATAAAGTAAATCTGCTAATTGCAATTTTGTTCAGTCAAATATGAATTCTGAAGAAATTATTAAATATTTTGTTACCTTTTTTTCATTGTTTGGAAGGAAAGAGTTCCATTTAGCTAGTAATGTATGCAATTTTATAATATCTAGTTTCATTATATAAAAACACAAAAAAAATAAATTATAGTGATGCTGATTGTATAGTTGACCTTTTAGATTCAGTCCCATACAATCTCTGGCATTACTTATGCACCATATCTCACTTCATTAAGCATAATTTACGGCAATCTATCATTATACAATACTATTTCTTAATTTTCCATACATTAAATGATCAGAAATATGTTATGCAAAAGCAGATTGATGTAAAAAAAGATTATTCATGTAAAAATCAGTAAAATATTTCATGAAAGAATCAATCTAGTCTTTCTGTACACCCTTTTCTGCATGCTTGTATATTTCAAAAATGCATTTTGCAAAACAAAATATTCAATATTTATAAATACTGAATTTATAATACTGAATTATTGTGTTGAAAATCTTTTTACCTTTAAAATGTTAGCAATCCTCATTTTTCATTAGTTTCTTCAAATTTAAATTCTAGAAAAAAATATTTTATTGAATATCAATGCGATTCATTAAATTACATATTCAACTTACTATGTTAATATTTTTAGTAATAACATAGATTTTAAATGATTGTGTTAACAGTAATAACACAGTCATTTAAAATCTTTTTGATCTTTAAAATGTTAGCAATCCTCATTTTTCATTAAGTTTCTTCAAATATAAATTCTAAAAGAAATATTTTATTTATTATCAATGTGATTCATTAAATTATATATTCAACTTACTTTGTTATTATTTTCAGCCACCACTGAAAAGTCATACCTTGGTCTTGACGGTGCTGGCAGCTACAAAATCGAAGGAAACATGTTGCGTTTTCAACAATTCATGACAATTCTGTTAAAAAGATTTTACTGCACTAAAAGAAATTGGAAAGGTCTCTTCTCACAAATCTTGCTTCCAGCTTTTTTTGTCAGCATTGCCATGTCTGTTGCCCTGACAGCTCCCAAAGTTGAAGATCTTCCACCCCTGACACTTAGTCCATCCCAGTATTATAACTATACTCAGCCTCAAGGCAATGTGATACCTTTTTCAAGAAATAGATTAGACATTACAAACGATGAAAGGTGTGCTATATTAATGTTATTGTATAGTTATAATTACGGTCAATTCAAATCAGCTCTGTTTTTTAAAAGAAATGTAAACAGGATTTTACTCTGTTGGATTTTAAACTTCTTATTTATACTTTGTGTTCAAGTTTAAAAAGTATATGTTTAGAAGATTGTGTTTTTAGAGAATTGTTTCCCTTTTTTTGGAATACTGTACATTTTGGTTTGTGAGTGAAATTTCAAAATAAATTTTTTATTTATTAATTTTCTTCTTTAAATTAATTCTCTTTAATTAATCTTCCTGAAATTTAAAACTTAATCTTTACAATCAATTTAACAATGATAAATTTCCGAAATTTTTATTTAAAAGTATTGATTTTTTTTTAAAATTCAAAATTAATCAAATTATAAATTTTCCAGGGTCATCTCTTTTGAAAGATTCTTAATTCCTCATTTATTTATTGATTTTATATATTTCATATTATACATTTAACATTAACATAAATTTTTATTTTACAGGTTCTTTTTTTAACAAAAAATAAATAAAAAAATTCTTAATTTTAATAAGTTTTTTTTTCTTCATTTAATTTGTACAAAACTCATCTTATACATTTAGGAAATATGTTGTTATTAAATATTTGACAACTGCACTTGAAAATTTAGTGCCTCTAAACCTAAAAAGAAAAAAAAATTATCAGTTTAAAAGAGTAAGTGCCTGACTGCTATGATCGTTGTACAAAATAAATAAAGTGATGTGGTATGCCAAAGAATTAATAATTTTTATTGGTTCTCATGTATAATGTCAAAATCATTGGCTCTCATAATCAATCTCATACATGAAAACTAGTAAAAATTCTCATGTAACCTTAATCAAGAACTTATATTTAAAATCAGGTTTTAATTTAATAAAGGATTAAAAATCTTGATTGTTTTCTTGTGTCCTAATATTTTCACTCTCTTTTGCAGATGGTCAGAGGATGCAAATTCTGAAAACATTTATGCAACACTGTACATGCCTTCTGGAGTGGGTGCTACATGCGTTTTGAAATCGCCATTCAACAATAGCTTTGATGCTAGAATGAACTTTTCTGCCAGAAACTATGATTTATTATCTGCATACTTTGAACCGTCATGTGAAAGTGTATTCGTTCCTGGATTGCCATTGGATAATTTTGTTCCCCCTCCTCCAACAAACAGCCCACACATCTCCAATTTATTGTTTAATTTTACGACAGTTAGAACCACAGGTGATAGTTGTTTGAACATATGGTTATATTGATTTGCTTTTCCATTTATTCTTTCTTGATTATCACATCAGAAGCTTAACTTTTCATTTTGTGATTCTTTTTCAGCTTTAAATATCTTTCTTTACTTCAAGGATGTGCAATCTATAGCCCACAGGCCAAAATTGGCCCTCAAAATTTATAACTCGGCAGCTGAATAAGTTCAAACCTTAATAAAAGATGCAGAAAAAAAAAGAAACTAATTAATAACGAAATATAAAAATCTAGAAAAGTTTTTTTTCTGTCTTAGAAAAAATAGACGTGTATTAGCGAGCTAATTATTTTTTACTGGTCATCCTGCTCTTTTATTCTTCCCTTATTATCTTAGTGTGATTGTGACCTTGATTGTAACCATTTCATTTTTTAAGTTTTATATGTCACTATGAATTCAGTAATTTCATGCAAATTTTACACATTATATATATATATATATATATATATATATATATATATATATATATATATTTCCCCCTTTTTTCTTTTGTCTGTAATTTACCTTTGTTTTATCTTCATTTTGAACTTATCTTATGAGTTCTATTTACTTGCAGCTTATGCACAATAAATGAAACTTATTGTTTTTCTTAATTTTTTTTTCTTATTTTTTTGTATTTATTTTTTTTTGCTCTGTATGTATATATATATATATATTCTATAAGCTACTTATAATTAGGATCTATATACCTTCCATTTTAATACCTGATTGCAGTTTTACCAAACCCATGTTGGTCCCCAACATAGCAGTTTTTAGGTTTTGTGGTCCACTATCCAAAAAAGGATGTGCATCCCTGCTACACATTTTTAGTTTTGATATATTAATTTGTTCTTCTTTCTTACTATTTTAACTGTATGTTTCCTTCTGCCCTCTAGGGCAGAAATAATTTATCTCTTTTTAATAAACATGGCTTCCACTGCCTTAAGATGTCCTTTTGATATTTCAATTTTTATTGTTTCATTTCTTTCCATTCATTTTTGCATCAGACTTAGTTTACTATGCTATTTAATTCTGTAACCTTGTGAATAAATTTTTTTTAATTGGCTGAGTTTTATAGCTGCACATTTCTATTGTGTTTTTAAAATCTATATTCATTTCTACATGATTTTTTTTTTTAAATCTCATCTTTCTTAACCAGATTGAAAGAGTGTCTAGGATTATTTAGGATTGACATTTGTCCTAAGAAATTAAGACTATGTAAATTTTATTTATTTAAACCTATCAAAAGATTTGTGTATGTTAAACTTATATGATTGTATTATAAAATATCTCACTGGTTTCAACACAAATTTTCTAAAATAAAGCTCAATTAAAATTCTTATGTTTGGTAAGCAGGAGCCCTAAATTATCACATAAACAGAGTCTTACTAAAGTACATAGACTGTATTTGCATTTTGGAGATTATCAAAAATTAACTTCTCTCTTAAAAAGTTTTTCAAATTAGTTTGCTTTTTAAAATACTTTTTACTGTAAATCTCATGAAGTGTTAAAAAAATAAATAATTGATTAGGCAAAAATCACTAGATTCAAAGGAAACCACAACAAAATCCAAATCTGAGAAACTTAATGTTGAACTCAATTTATACCTTTTATGACATAAGGTCATAAAAGGTATAAATTGAGGTAACATTCAACCCTTCAGGTAAATTTAGATCCCTAAACATTTGACCCTTCAACACAGATGAGACACCAGTATACTTTTAAATTTTTCTCTGATGCTCTAATTACAAGCAAAAATATATTTGCCTCAGCTTTATAGCTACACATTTCTATTGTGTTTTTAAAATCTGCATTCATTTCTACTTCATTCTTTTTAGAAAATTTCCAATATGGAAAGAGTTTCTAGGATTATTTAGGGTTGTCTTTTGTTCTAAGAAAGTATGACTGTGTAAATTTCATATATTTAATACCACTGGTGTCCTTTCTATATTTTTTTGACGCTCTTATTGCAAGCATATATATATATATATATATATATATATATATATATATATATATATATATATATATATAAACAGTCAAAGAGCAACTTAAAAAATCTGATTTATATTTGTATAATTATATTTGTACTAAAATATAAAATCCAAAAAAGAGGTTTTACATTTTTTTAAATTCATATTTAAAAATTTATCTATAATTGATTTTGTAAATTAAAGAAATTTCAATGATAAATAACTGTTTATCTTAGGTCTAAATAGATGCAAGTAAGTGCAAATTCAATTTAAAAAAAGAATTGTTTGGGAGAAAATAACTGTTTGCTTTTCCTGCGGTATTTCGTAACCCTAAATTATTAAGATGTTAAATGTAACATTTTAAACTTATTTTGACCTAAATTAATACAAAGTAATAAAAAAGTAAGAAAAATATGTTTATTAAAAATTCTGCTTTAAAGAATTAAGTGTTCAAGTGATCTTCCCCTTTTTTTGGTCTCCTTTATTTTATACAACCATTTGACTTCCCTGCCTCCCAAGATTTGTTTGTTGGGGTGCAACTGATTCCAGCTCTTGGCCATTTAAACTATACATTCAATCTTATCCCTTTAATTTGTAAATATGTTATTATACTATAAATTTGTATCTATTTCAGAGTCACCAACAAGATATTATCCTACTTGCCATTGTTCTGATGATAAGACAGGCTATGTGTGTGAAGAGTATTATTCTGATCCACCATCTTTTAAAGTGGTAACGAGTGATGTTTTGCTTGATGTGAGTGGCCAAAATGAACACGAATATTATCTGTACACAACAGATCTCTTCAGATTGAGAAGGTAAAGCTTCCACTGTACTGATTTAATTGCAATGATGAAAATGTACTGTTATATAATCTTTTAAGTTAGAAGAAGTTAGAATCTCTGAAGTTAGGGCAAATCCATATTTGCCCTAACTTCAGATTAATTAATTTAAAGTGTTTTTCGCTGTTTATATTAAAGGTTGTACTAAATAAAGTTTTTCCTTCTTCTGCAATCCCCGCACAAAGGACTTAAAATCATTAGCCAAATATCAAAGTATTAGCCAAATTTCGGAATTTTTAGCTAAAGAACATCTTAAAAAATTTTTATGATCAATTTTTTTCAATAAAAAATTTCAAATCAAAATATAAATTTACTATGAAATGAATTATTTTGTAAAATGCAAATTCAAAAAAATTTGGGTGGAAATTTATTTCTTATGTTGTTAGATTTACGTTAGTGGTCCAGTTACTGTAAACATAATGATAAAAATTTTAAAAAGGACATAATACAAATAGATACAATACTAAAGATTCAAGCTCTATATTTAGAGTCGGTATAATACTTTTACATTTTTCAGGTATGGAGCCTTTTCTTTTGGCCTGATTAGAGATTATGTTCCAAAAAATTTTGGAAAGAATGCACCTCCCCTTTTTCAGAAAATAGCAGTCCGAAATATTGCAAAGGTAATGTTTTATATTTCAGATATCATTCAGCAATAGTTTATTATAAGGCCAATATTATTTTTTTTTCATGTTCAGCTTTGATTTTATCTATTCATTTTATTTTTCAGATATGGTACAACAATAAAGGTTATCACAGTATGCCAACTTACATCAATAGTTTAAATAATGCTATATTAAGAGCAAATATACCAAAATCTATGGGAAATCCTTCAGCCTATGGTATACATATTTTTTCTTTACTTAAATCTTATAAATTGCATTGTGTAGTATTTAAACTATAGACAATTTATTAAATTTTATGTCATATGCCTGATAAATGTATGTTTGTTTGCTGTATAATAATTTTTTAAAGAATAATTCTTTCATCAATTAGGGAAAACTGAATTAATGACATAAACATTATTTTATATCCAGCATATTTAGCTTATTTATATATAATGTTTTAAGATGATGTACAATTTGTTAATTTGTAGTAACAGGAGCAGTTACAAATTAATAATAATGTCTTGTTTTTTTAGTAGTATAATTAAGCATTGTTTATGTGTCTAATTAATCTATGTAATTAATTTGTCTCTAATGAATCTAATTGTTCAAGCTCTTTTGATTGGATTCAGATAAATAATTTTTTCTCAGTATAATTGAATATTAACATTCGCGTTTATTTTCAGGTATTACTGTTATAAATCATCCCATGACTGATACTTCATACTTATTATCAAAAGACCAAATGTGAGTTGTTTATTTTCATAAACATCATGTGTTTTGTATAATAAATTTAAATAAATCTTATTCACCCACAAGAATACGAGCCGTGGTAGTCCAGTGGTCAGAGAATCGGATTCTTGTCTATAAGAGATGGGATTCGATCCTCCACTAAGCTAAAGACCCATCGAGTACATGCGATTGTGTGTTCATAAAATCTGTAAAATTGAAAGTCTCCAGAGGTCAGTCACTGAGCAGTACTATGGGTACAGGGATCTGGAAAAAATTTCCCTCTTCAGATCTATGTCTAAATTAAGGCAGTGGCTTTACAAATGAGTGGTGCTGCCACCTATCCGTGGGGCTCTGAGCTGAGATGTACTTTTACCCTTGTGGTGTTCTCTTATCAAATGAAAGGTGCACCTTCCTGGCTTAATCCGCTAAATGCCAATGGCTGACATGCTTGGCTTGTCCAAATGTCATTTGAAACAACAACAGCGCATAAGGATATTTTATGTTTTATTATATTGGTTATATTTTCTACAATTATTTTTACAAATGTGTTTAACATATTTAATTCTTCTAGTTTATTGAATATTTCCCTTTCGGATTATTTTTTCAGAAATTCTACTTTCAAATTATTTTTTCAATGCATTTTAATTATATTGAATAAAATCCCCTTTCCAAAAAAAGTTTTTAAAAATAGCGAGAAATAATTTACTTAATTGTGTGTAAGTCAGTTGATGTGTTGTAATTGTTCTCTGTTTTCAGTCTTCAGGGTACAGACGTCCTTATTGCCATCTTCATCATTGTAGCTATGTCATTTGTTCCTGCCAGTTTTGTATTGTTTTTAGTCTATGAGCGTTATACTAAAGCAAAGCATTTACAATTTGTTTCTGGAGTGGATGCTGTGATATATTGGGTAGCTAACTATTTCTGGGACATGGTAAGAAATCTTGAGGATTTTTAATAATTAAAACTGTTATTTAAATTATTGTTAATTGTATATCTAAGAGGGGACATAACTGTAAAAGATTTAAAGGAATATTTTTTTAATTTGACATAATTTGAACATATAAGTAACTGAGAACATTTTTATATAGATGTAAGCTTTAATTTTTGGTTTTTGATTAAACCTTATAAATTTTCTTAAACCTTAAAATATTTAGTTCAAATATATATTACTCATTAAAATAAATATATATGTAGTTTTTTTTTTTTTTTTTTTTACATTCTATGAGCACTATAGCTTTTTTTTTTTGTTAGATTTTATAGTATTTCTTTTCCTCAAATATATATTTATAGATAGATAAATGAAATTATTAATAAAAAGGCCGAACAAATAAAAAATATTAGTTTTTTTATTAAATGAATTTTTATAATTGAAAGTATTTAATTTTCAGAAAATATGTTACTAACTTGACTGATGAAAATATTTTTGTTCAGAACACCAATTTTAAAATAAAAATTATCATATTTGCTACCAACTTGACTAAATATGCGTGCGGCCCTTCATTAGTCAACCTGCTGTGCAAGCGGCCCTTCACTCAAAAATGTTGTGCACCTCTACCCTTATGTTTGTGTAGTGAATTAAACAACATAAGTGAAATGTAATCTTTGAAAGTTCTCATAGTATCCAATTGTCTTTTCCAGTGTAGCTATGTTGTCCCTGCCACCTGTTGTGTTCTTATACTTCTCATTTTTGATATACCAGCTTATGCGTCTCATAAAAACTTCCCAGCTGTTGTGTCTTTGTTTTTAATATACGGGTGAGTCTATTTCTGACATTACTATCCTGTTGTTACTATACATTATGGAAAGTATTTGAAAAAATAAAGTTTATAAAAAAAAAAATTCTTCAACACTTTTGGAGTTATGTGATGTATAAAATAAAATGAAAACTGTTCAAAAGGAAGGTGTAATGCTATAAAGTAGTTAATATGAACGTGTGTTATGTAAAGAAAAAAAAATCTTAAAGAGCAACACTACCGTAAATTATGTGTGCTCTTTTTTTTATTTTGTAAAAATAATAATGACATTAATTATTAATATTATATTTAAACTATATTTTAAATTTCTTTTTATTTTGTCAAAAAGTATTTTAACTTATGAGGCCAAAATCATGTTTTTTAGTACATATAAAATTAGCGTGGTCAGTTATTGGAATTGTGACCAGGTTATTTTCAAGCATATAAAATTGGAAACAATTAAAGTAATGTAAGATTTCGAAAGAATGAAAGTTTGAATAAGGCAGTTTTTTTACATCTAAAAGACTTTTTTGAGCTTATATAATTATAAATAGAAAGAATAAAAACTAAGCTACATTGAAAGAAATAAAAATGTTTTATTCTAGCAAAAAATGAAATAGAAATCTGTTTACTTATAGTAAAAAGGCGAAATAGATTTAAGCTGCTGTTGTCACAATCCAGTATTAGCACCCATAACACCTGAAAAATTCAATTTTAATGCAATATTTTTAAGGAGTTATTTTTCACGCTTTCGGAATATATAAAACAGATGACTTTGATTTTTGGAAAGTTCAGAGAGTGTGTCCTTAATTGGTTTTCAATTTTTTTAAAAAAAGTTCTAATTTTATTATGTTGGTATGGTTGTATGTAATGTTTGGTTATTCATTATGTTGGCAATATATCCAATTTAAATTTCACACAAATTGGTTCTCTGGTTCATTAATTAAATTAATAAACAGTAATTTCAAGACATTTATATTTAAAATCTTAAATAAAGGCTTTTTCCATTATCCTTCTTAAGTATCTATTGATTATAACTGGAATTATAATGTTCTTTTTCCATAGAAATGTTAAAGTCATTTGATGAATATGTTCAATTTAGAAATATGCAAAAAATTTATTGAATTTTTAAAAATGTTACATTAATAATTAATGTTAATCCATGTCTTATCAGATAATATGAGTTTTGATGCTAATATTACTAATTTTTTAAACAAATTTAGGTGGTCCATCACTCCAGTGATGTATCCTGTTTCATTTCTGTTCAAAGAACCCAGTACTGCATACATATTTCTCATAGTTATTAATTTATTTGTTGGAATCACTTGTATAGTCACGTCATTTTTACTAGAAGTCTTTTCTTACGATGCAGTAAGTGTTTTTTATATTGTAATATGTGATTTAATACTTAAGTTTTGCTAATACATTATTTTCTAGTTTATTTTAAATTAAAGATAGCAGCTGTATTAAATCTAGTATTTTTTTCTCAAATTATTTCGATTAAAAACTCTATTTGTTTTATTCAAAATAAGTGAAAACTATTTAAATGATAGTTTAATATTTTCATTAGTATATACTTGCCTTATGGTTCATTGTTTATTATTTGGGTAATACAATAGTTTCTGCTTAAGGTCGTCACTTTGGAAAACAATGATTTTGATTACACTAAGCAACCAATTACAATAATTGAATCACAAATTTAGGAATTTATAAATTTTGCAAAGTAGAATCTAAGAGATACTATGTGTATAATTATAATATATTAATAATAATAAACTGCTGAAGCAGTGCCTTGTCTCATTTTTCATAATCTGTCAAAACAATTTCAATTGTTGTATATGTTTTAATGTTAAATCAGTTCATTTTCTATTATCTATATGTCACGCAGTGGGCTGGTCATAAAGACACGGTTCCCTGTAGAACACCAAAGTCAAGCATCACTGGCTGCGGTCAGTAAGCGAGTGGGTGACCATTTTGATCACCCTGCATAGGAACGGGGGTGTACAGTATCAGTCCTCGTTAAATTGTTCTGCCGCAAAGTGCTCAACATCACGCATAGGTCGCGAGGCAACCAAAGCAGTGGAGCCATCCTCTCTGCAGCGTATCAAAATTGCGATATCCAGGGGTGTTTTCCCAGACCGTTGTGCAACTCTAGTGTGGCATAAATGAAGTACCTACCTACCTGTTATCCATATCACCAATTTCTATTAGAACGTAGCAGGGTATAAAATACAGACATCCTTGTTTTAGATTCAGGTAAGACTACCTTCCACTCTTTTGGGACATAAAGAAATTGGGACATAATTTTGATTGGGACATAATTTTAACATAAATATTAATCAAGGAAATTCGAACCAATTGATTTTGGTAACAAGAAGTGATTAATAGCATTAACCGTGATCATATTTAAAAGATACTATTATATAAGCATATTTTATGGGATAATGTAAAACAGAGGTTCAACAAATCTAAACACTATTAATGCCATTGTTCAAAAATACTTGACGCATACATGAAAGTTACTATAGTTCCATTATTTTGACCCATTATTGTTTTATTCATTGGCTATTTTATTTCTAAATTTCTTTTTACATAATTATGTAATATTCAACATGATGCATAGCGTTTTTAAAAAGTGCTCAAAGGAGCTTATTTTCGATTGTATATTGTGCTTAATAGCATTTTGTTAATGTATATAGTGCTTAAAAATATTCTTTTAGTGCTTAAAAAGTACTTGAAAGGTGCTTATTTTTTGCTGAAAGATTTGGCTTTGCACCCTGTTCAAGTAATTTATTACTTAAATAAATTTAAATAATTTAGTTTTTTTGGTTGTAAATAATTTAATCTTTTTATATTTAATAGTATCTTGGGGAAGTTCATAAAATGTTAAAGACTACATTTCTCTTATTTCCGAACTACTGCTTGGGGAGAGGACTCATGGATATCGCCTTCAATGAATATCAAAATTTTTTCCTTTTTAAAACTGGTAAGGCTTTTTCTCTCAATTAATCTTGTGCAGAAACGTTGTGCATGTTATAAAATCTATGACAAAATGTACTAGCGAATTTCTCTTTTCTATTTACTCATTGCTTTTAATAGTTTGAAAAAAAAAAAAAAAAAACAGCACATTTTAGAGTTTTTAAGAAATATATTTTGGTATAAGAGTTTTTAAAAAATATTTTTATATAATTTAGCCGTTTGGTAATTTCATATAATGTGAAATATATTTCCTTCAAACCTGTACTTTATAGCATTAAGAATATTAGTTATAAGTAGTATGAAAAATGAAATAATAAAATTTTAAACTATATTTTTTTTGCTAGACATTAATACGTAATGTAAGAAAATCATTGATTTTATTTTTCCATTTGTTATAACCTCACATAACACTTTCTAAATATTAGCCTTTGGATTCTAGAAATTTTTGTTATTTTTAAATATGTACAAAAAAAGCTAAATGTTATTTCAGGATTCCCATGTTTCAGGGAGAACAGGGGAAACCTGGATTGTCAGGGAATTTTATTTTAACTCCAAAAATCAAGGTACAGTCAGGGAAAGTTGCAATTTTATTTTTACAAAAACCTGGAATATTCCCTATATCATTCCTGGAAAATAACCAGTCTTAAAATTGTCAGTAACAGTATTCAGTTATTGAGATTTGAGTTAAATAATTCTAATATCTATTACAAAAAATTCACATTTTAGTCAAACTGAAATGTTCGCTTCCTCATTTAATAATATTTTTTGTACAGAACATCTAATATTTCACATTATAAATAAAAAAAATCGAAGTTTTCTGATGAAAATATGGTCTCAATTTTCATTGAAATTTGCCTGGTATACCTGAAAAAGTCAAGGAATTTTTTTTTCTTCTGAAATTGAGTGGGAATCCTGTTATTTATTTGAAAAATTTTTAAGATACAAGTGCAAGAGAAAACTTTCAATTTCAAAATATTTAGTTTAGTCTTTTCTTTATTTATTCGAAATTTCATATTCTTAAGAAATTTATGTTAGAAATATATTATGGTAGAAATTCAGGTAAATCCTAAGATTTTAAATGAAAGACAACTAAGTGTCTGGAACTGGTAGACATCCTGATCACATATTTACAAAAGAAATAAAACAAGTACATTTGCTATTATCAAAAATATGTACCTTTTTTTAGATAAGAAAAATTTATTTCCTATTATCAAGTAAGTGAGCATGTAAGCTTGTTCATTGGCTCTTAAAGAAAATTATATGAATCTCTTGTAATCTTACAAAATTTTTAATTGCATCATGTTTACTAAGTAAAAAATTTGCTAATCTTTAAAGAAAAGTAATACTGTTACCAATTTCATGCCAGTACAAAAGCAATATAATTTTACTTTAGATTGTGATTGAAATAAGAGTATTTCTTTTCTCATAGGCCAGTATGACAAAATGAAATCTCCATTTGCGTGGGAATTAGTGACAAGAAATTTGGTTGCTATGGCAGTGTCTGGATTGGCTTTTTTCATCGTGACTCTACTATGTGAATTCAGTTTTCTCCGTAAACCCAAGTAAGACTTTTCATATTATTTGTTTGTTAGATTGGGTAAAAAAAATAGGTTTTTGAATTTTGGAACACTTTGCTGCGGAAAAGCTGCCTATTGTAATAAGAATAAAATTTGTTTAAAAATTTTTTAATATAGGTTAATATTTTCCATTTGTACTGCATACTTAAAATTATTAAAACTTACAAATATTAAGCTTTTTTAAAAATGTTTAAATTAACTAATGTTTAATTAATTTAAGTTGTCTAAAGCAATGAAATAAACACACTTTAGTTTTTTATGTTTGTTTGATAGCTAGAATAACCTAAACAAATTGTATTCTGATCAATAATTTAATTCTTTATGTTTGCATTTGCTCATTACGTTAGATCGAAACAACACAAAACAGATTTGGTGAAATGGTTGAATAAGTACCACCTATACCCTATCCAACCATATTTTTTGGTGAGGTATTTACATTATATCTACAGCCATGTACAAAGATTTTTAATGGAGTTGGATTCTTTGGTTAACTGCATTGTTAAGGTTCCTTTTCTTTTTCTACTAATTTAGGCATAACTTATCTAAACTTTATTGTTGCTCAAAATATTCATCTGCACGTCTATGTTCATTCATTTTATTCAAAACCTTTTTCACAAGTTTAATAGACCTTTTCTCAGCCTGGTAGTAATTGAGAAATATATAGGTTTTTCTCTAATGCGCATAGTATCTGAATTTATTGATTAAATATCATTTTCACTCAAGTCATGCATCATTGGTGAAGGATACCACACAAAAATTTCAATTAATGATTTCTATGTGATCTAAGAGTGATTCTCTTCGGGTGATTCTCTTAAGGGTGATCTAAGGGTGATTCAATTTCTCTTCGGTCGTACAAAATTTCTAACTATCTTTTTCTTTAGGATGGTTACATTTAAGATCATTCTTTTTTTTAACCTAAGGACTTGATTAATAACAGTTAGCCAACAGGAATGGGGCAAAAAAGAACAGGATTGCAATTTGCCAAGTATTTTGCGCAATTCTCCAAGCTGGTTGCATTTAAAATATAAAGTAGATATTGTTAGTTGACAGGAATTTGTTAAACTAGGACTAAATTTTGTACTATCAAAGATAAGCTTTCAAGGTTTGGATTACTTTAAAATCATTAATTGTGTGATATGTTCTCAACCAATACTATAAAACCTAAGTGAAGATGATATTAAATCACTCCTCACGTTTTAGCACCATTCGCATAAGTAAAATACCAAAATTTCCCTGTTGTACTCCTAGGCTCTGGAAATGTGTCAAACTCACGACAGAGACTTCGAATAAAATATGTGAACATAAAGCTAGAGATTGATTCAGAATAACACTGAGATCTAGATCGGTTGTGCCTCAACTCTTTAAAACATCATACTTTATATGATGTAAGATGAGTACGTAGATGAGTAAGATGATGTAGATGACGAGATGTAGATGAGTAAGATGATGATACTTGGATGAGTAAATATAATCAAAGAACCTTTACAATGTGGTAATTCAAAGAATCTTATTTCATTGCAAATCTTCGTAACTTTCTGTAAATATAATATAAAAACCACTTAAACAAAGTTGGATTGTTGGTTGAGTAGGTTGTAGGTTAAACTCTTATGTTCAACCATTATTATTTGAGTTTCGGAGTTGTTTGGATCTAACATAATGAGGGAAGAGATACACTGTCATAATTACTAAAAACTTACATATTGTAAACTTACGTATTTTCTAAAACCTTACACAAATGTAGAAAATCAAATTATTGATCCGAATTTAAATTGCTTAGGATACTTCAGGAATATAAAAGTGTTCTAAAGTGGAGGACTTTGAAAACATGTTAAAAAGTGAGCAGTAAACCAAAACATTTTTGATAAAATTTAGACTCAACCAAGATTTTGCTGATCGTGCATATTTATTATATGCAAATAATTGTTTTTCTGAATGAATAGAATTGAATTCTTATTTTAGGCATATTCAAGTTCCCATCTATACCGTAGATGCAGAAGATGATGACGTTGCAATTGAGCGAAAAAGAGTTTTAACGGGTCAAGCAAACTCTGATGTTCTTCATCTTATTGATCTCACTAAAGTAAATTTTTGTTAGAACACACTCAAATTGTTTATTTCAGGATTGTTGAATAATTTTGGTTGATGCATCATTTTGTTTTTCAGGTATACAAATCTAGGACTATTAAGAAAAAGCTGATTGCTGTTAACAAATTATGCCTAGGCATTCCTGAAGGAGAGGTAACTTTTATTTGTTGACTTCATACTATCTGGTCTAAAGTATTTTAATTTAAAAAAAAACCTCAGTGGCACGAGAGGGTCAAGGCCTACTGTGCCCATCTCAGTTTTCTTGACCTTGGGCTGTGAGGTGCAGAAGCAGATGTTTCGGTCAGGTGGTCAGCCAAACGCGGAACCCCCAGTGTTTAGTTCCCAAGCATGCTTGGTACTCATTTATAGACCCACTGAAGGGATGAAAGGCTGAGCCAACTTTGCCCGGCCTGAGGATCGAACCCAGGACTTGTGACACGGGAGCGCAAAGACACCGAGCGTCCAAGTATTTTAATTAGATGAATTATTTGTTCTTCTTCAATGGCATAACAACTCTGGGTAGGCTCTCTAAACTTTTGAATTTCAGAATGTAGAGAATTTTCGATGTCTTTTTCGGAACAGTTGATCTATCTTGGACAAGGTCAAGTTCTTATAGGCCTGGTTATAAATAGTTTTTGATAGTTTCAACCTTTTCTAATCGAATGTCTAGTCCATTTTATCTTTTGGTTTCTTCAAGTATTTCCGGACATTGTGCTCTATAAAGATTTGATATAATTCTAAATTTGTTCATTTTTGCTATAAGCCACCCCACATGAGTTCCACCATAAATATTTCTCAAGACTTTTATCTCAAAAAAGCCAACACTTATTCAGCTCGAGGTTAATGCCCATAATAAATAGATTTCATAAGTGTTATGTATATAAAAGAAATAGTTTTTAATTTTTAGTAGTTATTTAATTTTTAGTTTTTAATAAAACTGAACTTCATATATTTTTTGAAACTGTAAATTTAAGCATTGTGCATTTGTGATTCGTTTATATATTTCTGAAATTAAATCATTGTTGCTTTAAATCCTTTCCTGAATAAATTAAACTATTCACTTTTTCAAACCTGTAGTCTCCAAATTCCAGATGACTGATTTGGAAATCTGAATTTAAATATGGCATATATTTAGTCTTTTTTGCAATGAAATAATGGAATTGATTGAACTTTAGCACCTGCTTGCTTAAACAAAATTTGTACTATTTTTGAATCAAAACTTGTTTGAGTTTTCTTCCCCCCCCAATGTTTAGAAAGGCTGACCAAAGTTAAATTAAGATTATTTTTTCAAAACAGGAAAAATTTATAGAGTTAGGGCAAACAATAAAGGTGAAGCAAAATATAAGTTGAGGTATGAAAAAATTTATGATTTATTATTCTGTGATTGGTATAAAAAATGTACAAAATTAGTTGATATTGTTTGCTGTAAAATATAAATTAATAAGATGAAAAAAATTACAACAATAATCATTATTGATTTAATATTTGTGCCATTATCATGCAAAGGTGTGTAATTTCTGAAAATTCTGGTAAGCAGCATTAGATTGTGTTAATTGGTCAAGTCTTAAAATTTTTTTAGAGTGACACTTATGGTCACAAGAGCTACAAGCTTTTCAGATATGCCCTGTTCACACATAGCTTCTAAAAGGAAATCCCTGTTGATGCAGTCAAAAGCTGTACTAAAATCTATAAAAAGATAATGGGTATTGATGCCAAATTTCAAAATTTCCCTTAAGCTGAATATTTGTTTAGCTTTTGATCTTCCTTTTCTAAAACCACAATGACTGTGACCAAGCAAATTATCAACGTGATTAATTATTTAGCTATTTTAATTTTGTTTTCTTGAAACGTTTGTAACTTTACGTGACAAAGTGTGTTTGTTGCAGTGTCTCGGATTACTTGGAGTGAATGGTGCAGGCAAATCAACAACTTTCAAAATGTTGACTGGAGATACCAATATTACTGCTGGTGATGCTTTCTTAAAGGGATTCAGGTAATTTAAAAGTCTTTAATCATGATGCATAGTGTTTTTAAAAAACGCTTAAAGGTGCTTACTTTTGATTTTGTTCTATTCATTGTTTTCATAATTCCTTCAACCACAATCCATTTTGGCGGGCCATCCGTAACGTATGATAGCGCCAATCATGTTACTTGTTTAATGAAATATTTGGGAGTGACTACTGAACTGGGTTTTGTGAGATTCTTGCACTCTTGTGTGCAGCTCTGTTGTATTTTGCAAGATATTCTCAATTTCAGGCTTCATTTTTCACCCTCTGAAATGGAACCGAAAAATCTCGATATTTTTATGGTGGTAAATATAAGCAAGAGAAGAGTTCTTTGTCCGAAACTAATTATTCTATCATGATCATGTAAAGTTTTTGAAAATTATTTTGCATTTTGTTAATGTATATAATGCTTAAAAGTATTTTTTGAATGCTTAAAAAGTACTTGTAAAGGTGCTTATTTTTATTGGGGGATTTGGCTATGCAACCAGTTTACAATAACACTGGAGAACAAATTTTTTGCTGCATTTATACAAATACTTGTTCTTGTTTAATTCCTTGCGTCTCTCTTGTTAATTCTTGTCCTAAAGCTATTCTTTTAAAAATGGCATTTTTAGTCCATTTTCTGTCGACATGTGCCAGTTTAAAAACGTTAGGAGGCAGCGAACTTCTAGGGGAGTTAGGGCACATCATTAGGATTAAAATTGCATAAAACCTCATGCCGGAAATGTTATTGTATGCGGCTTCACTATTTCGACCTGTTCAAAAGCACACAAAAAAACTTCCTATGTCATTTTAATCCTGATGCTGTGCGTTAACCTCTCTAAAAAAAATTTCACAACGCTTATGCTACCAACTATTATATATAAAAATTTTTAACTTGTATATTTCGACAAAAAATGAATTTAAAATGTTAAGCTCTGAGAGAAAAGCCGATTGCAGATTTGAAATCAGCAATTTGAAAATACCTACAATCTGTTTTTAAAATTCACAATAATAGTAAATCAAAGTAGTTATATTTTAGAGCTGTTATCAACATCTATTACTTTTTATAATAATGCAAGATAATTTTTCTTATATATGAAATAAGAATAATGTATAAAAAACTCTGAGTCTGTTTATAAACTATGTGATATTAACCTTTTGGCTACGGCAACAAAGATGAAAAAATTCTCCTCTTACCACGGCGCTTTCTTACCTAAATTCATCCCCCCACTTAGTCAGTGGGTAGTAACTACTTTAAGCAGTTATGAATAGGGAATATTTAGTTTCAATTTGTACCTCACGTTTCCTGGAGGGAGAAGAAGCAGGGTTGTAGACCAGTAGTTATTTTTGGCATAGTTATGCATGTTTTGGCCTACTTTTTTTTTCTAATGTAGACATAATTTAACATAATGTTTAAAAGTCTAAAACATAATTTTTTAAAAGTTTTTTCTAAATATATTAACAATTTCTCTAAAAAACAAGCAAGTTTTTTTTATAAATTATTTGAAAATTTTATTATTTAAAAACAGGGTGTATATTAGTGATCTTGATTTCTGAACGATTATAAATAAACTTCTACAAAAGAAACATTTATAGATAATTTTTTTCTAAGTATATTAACAATTTCTCTAAAAAAGAAGCAAACATTTTACAAATTGTTTAAGTTTTTTATTTTTTAAAACGTGTATTTTGATGATCTTGATTCTTGAAAGATCATTAAAGATTTTTGATGATAGATTTTGGACCACTACAAAAGAAACACATTACTTTGATAAATAGAGCCTTGTTTGAAGTTTTATTCTAGTCTTAAAGTTATAAACAAATTAACCTATTAGATATTGTTAAAAAAAGAAGCTTTCAAAACTGTTTGAAATGAGATGTGAATAAAACAGTTAGCAGCATAATTTTGTTTTAATATTTTAAAAGTTTATTTCATTTATCGGTTTAAAAACTGATACCAAATGCAAATTTTTATTATTCAGATTTTGTTTGGCCATTTTACTTGTTTATCTCCTTTAAGATTGCATAAAGTATACTCTTATAAAATTGAAAACAAATATCATAGGAGATAAAAAAATTATATTTAAAACATTAATAATTTTATTACATAAAATTAATTTTGAAGTTTGTTTCTTGAAGAAAATTGAATAAGTTTAATGCTAATTATTTGATCCCTTTTAATAAACGCGATGTTTCTGCAATAATATTTTGTATGTAAAACTTATTAATTATTCATTTAACTACATTATTTATTTTTCATTCTTGCATTATTAAAATATTCAGTTTTTTTCCCTTTTTTAATAAAAAATACTGGTGACGAGAACAAAGATATGTAGCTAATACTTATGAGATTACGTGCATATGACAGTTTCTGTGTACATAATTCTAAACAATTTTGTCTTTATTTTTTCTCTAATAGAAAATGAACTTGTCATTTTTCGTAACAAAAATTCAGGCGCCTATTAGACTAAAAATTTTATGTCACATTAAAAAATAATAGAATAAATTTAAAAAATAAAGGAAATTCAAAAAAAAATTCTCGAGCATTTGATATCTTTAAAATTTCAATAACGGTACGTATTGCATGCTAAATGTTTCTTTGTATCCAATATTACATGACTAAGATTTGTTAATGTTTATTCTAAGATTTGATAATTTGTTTAAAATATAATTAGAAGTTTTATTTATTTTTATTTCTGTTAAAAGCTGCAAAGTTCAGTTCAAAAGAAAGTATCTGAAATCTTTTACAATTGATACATTAAAAATAAAAAGTTTCAAGTCATCTATCAGACACATCCACACAAGCTCAATTGACATACTGAATGCAAAACATGCATTTACTTTGGTAATTGTGTGGTCCTTTCTTCAGGTGTCCAGAATTAGCTATTGTTAAAAAATTTTAAAATTGACAGACCCCGAAATATATTATCAATATTTCTGAAGATAAACAAAGAGGCAGGAAATGCCATTTTGCCTGTGGAAGAGGCAATACTGAAAGGTTGAAATGGTTTTGATATCCTGTCTTTTTCTAAATAAGGGAAACAATTTATTTTGTGAGAGGTAAATTACATTGGGGCAAGCTGTGAAAGCAAGGATAGAAATATTTCCTGGAAACTTGAAAGAAAAACATGTTTCTCAGAGAATAGAGCAGGGAGCAACATGTAGATCAATAGTTTATCATGTGGGTGGCATTTTGAGAAATGGAAATTATTTCATTGAGAGTAAACTTGTTGTTCAAGGTCACATATTAAAAACAATCCTATTGATGTTCACATAATAACTTTTCTGCCTTCGAAACACATGACAACTACCAAGAATAAGCACAGTTTGAATGATTTTATCTTTAGACTGCAATCCTTTTTATTGAACTGATTTTTTTATCTACAACAGCAACTCTATTCACTTTTCAACCATTATCATTTAAGGTGGTCTTGTGTAGTAAAAATCTATATGGAACTCAATTTTCCATTCATATGTCAATTTTGAAGACCTCCAAAGTCTCCCCTGGTGCGTTATCCTTTTTATTTTGAAACACGAAAGATTCTGTATAATTTTAAAATGCATCATACCTGACAAAATTTGAGAATTGTTAATTTTTAAAAGGATAATTCAAGCATTTTAAGTATTCATTGATCTTTAGTTATTTATAACTATATCTGTTCCCCTTCAATACACCATTAAGAACTTATTCTTGTTCTTTCACTCTTTTTTATTGGGAATTCCTTTAATTTTCTGAAGTTCTTCTAATAAAATAAACTATTAATCATATTTATGTTTGAATTTATATATAGTTATTTAAAATGAATTTGAATAGCTTTTTCCTGAGTCATTTCTCTGCCTAAAAATGAATAAGTGGTAGAAAAAGAAATGAATCAAGTTTTCTCCTGGCAGTATATACTAAAAAGGGACAATAATAATAATAGGATTTTAAATTCTTCCCCTAATTATTTTTTGAACAAGTTAAAAAACAATCTGTATTTGAAAAAGAGAGTTAGATTTAGTTTTGGCTACCCGATTCTTAATTTTCTTTAATAATTATTTCTTCAAAAATAGTTTTTTCCCCTTTAGATCAGAAAAGCGCAATTTAGTTTATTAAAAGAAATTTCTGTTTTTTTTTCCTTCTTTTTTTGCCATGAGAAACTAAATACGTTTTTATTTTAAAATTATTTGAATCTTAAAAGAATCTCATTTTAACTACAAAAACTTAATTAGTTATTATTTTATAAATTTTTAAAAAAAATTATTTTGCTCTAAAATAAAATATTTTTGTATGAAATTTTTCATAAAATATTTACTATGAAAAAAAAAATTTCACTAAAAAATAATTTAAAATGGGTGTTCTAAACACAAATGGGGAATAATAATATAAAGAAAAGACTCCGAATCTAAAATAAAACAAAATAAATAAAAATAATAAAAAATAAAATATTGAATAATTTTATGAAATAGATCTCAAATGAAAATAAGTAATGAAAAATAGCATAGCTATCATAAAGACAATGAAAAGTTCATAAGTACTTAAAATTCGCCAAATAATAGAAAAAAACCTAAATATCTTTCAGCCAAGTCTAAGAAGACTCTGATATACTCATAGCTCCTTTTCCAACAAAAGGGTCTTTTAAAAGAGGAGTGTCATGAAATGACAGGTTAATGGGAGGTCAAACAAGTTCAGGGGAAGGAAACAGCGGGCACAACTGCTGTGCCAACGCCGTTGTAAGGGCAAATGTTTTGAGCGGCACATATGCTGTGCCCGCCGTTGGCAAAGGGTTAAGTTGAAGTTTTTACAGTTCTTGTTCAAAATATTGCTCCTATTTATATACTTTTGTATTTTAAATTCTGCATGTAATCCCAAATATTTGCCTTGGGAACTTTTGTTTCATACGAAATCAAAAATTTTACATATCATGTATCAAAAATGTAAGCTTTGTTGCTTATTGAATAAAAAAATATATATATATTTCTGGGAAAATATTGTTGTGCAAAATAAGGTCTGAAATATTTTTGGCATTTTCCTGTCAAAGTTAGAAGATTTCAGTTCTGAAATTGAATAGAAACTATAAAAAAAAATTAAATCTAATACAAAAAACTTTCTGAAAAAATGTAATAATGTGTACTGTATGTAATTTTTAATTTATATTCTGGTTTCAGCATTGGAAGAGACTTACATAAAGTGCAGCAGTACATTGGATACTGTCCTCAGTTTGATGCTTTATACGATGAACTGACAGCAAGGGAACATTTAATTCTCTACTCAAGGTTCCGTGGTATTCCATTAAAAGATGAAGAAAAGGTTCGATTAAATTCTTGTTACTTATTATGTAATCTGAATAGACGGCTCAAAATCACTATTTTTGAAATAAAGAAAAGACAGAATTACAAAAGGAATTACAAAAGGAAAACTTCGTATTTCTCACCTAACAATTTCAGTTTAGAAAACAGACTTGATTTTCATACAGAAGAAAATCTCTAATTGTGTTGTCCAAGTACATAAATGATCTTCCTAGGCTTTACAATTACATTTCTTTAGTAATTTCTGAATGAAAATTACCGATTAATGCCCTTCACATAGATATTAAAATTGTTTATAAATTTGATCAATTTTTTAAATATATTAATAATTCAAATTAAAAAAAATTATATTTTTAAGCTAATGTATAAGCATTTTTTTTTTTTAATTGTCTGTTGTTAAAAAATCTTTTTCACGGTATACAAACATATAGGTTTTTCTGACATAATTAAAACATTATTTAAGGGTTTACAAACATATAGGTTTTTCTGACATAATTAAAGCATTATTTAAGGGTATACAAACATATAGGTGTTTCTGACATAATTAAAACATTATTGGTTTTTATAGGCTTTCATGGTATGTATATGACTTATTAAATTATTAGTTCTTATTCACATCGAGGGAATTGCTGTCGTACCAGCATTTAGGACTTAAGTTCTATGCTCTCTTCCAAATACAGTGATAGCTCGAAATACGAGTTTAATTCGTTCCGTAACCTTGCTCGTATGTCAATTTGCTCGTATCTCAAAGCAATTTTCCCCATTGAAGTTAATTGAAATGCCATTAATCCGTTCCAGCCCCAAAAATGCTACCCCCAATTGTTTTTGTTACATGTTTTTGAATAAGAAAAATGTATTTATAAATGACAAATATTGTATAAAAACATAATAAAAGAGAATGTAAAGAAAAAAAAAACTGGTTTTATAAAGGGCACATACATATTTGTATTTTGGTCACTTAAATGCACCTTACACACAACTTAAATGCTACTGTGTGCTTAATTTTAGTCACTGAATTTCTCTTCACTGGTCTTCGCTTTTTTAGCCGGATTAAAAAAAAAAACTGTCCAAGAAGGTTTGTTTCCTCCTCCTTTTCAGAATGCTGCAGAAATGAGTTAGGCAAGTGCCATTAAATAGCTCCGATGTATGACCAGTTGCAAGTTTTCGGGGTGTTTCTTTACCACGAACTATGAAATTCTCTCCCACATTCCCATCAACTCTTTTATCTCACTTGTAGAGATAACCTTCTCTACCTCTAGCTCTTCCTCGAAACCAATTTCTTGCAGAACCCCCGAATGCTTCTGCGACTGTAACTCTTGTAATTCTTCGGTCGTCAGTTCCTGAAAGTGTTCCTCGGCTAGCTCGTTCACGTCTCTCTCACCCATAACCAGGTCGATGGATTTTCCCAGAGACACAATCTCCTCCTCTATTAACACTTCGGGTTCAAATCCTTCGAGGCTACAGACTCGGGTGACAGCACAATTTTCGGTTACAGACTCACTCAGGCCACAGCTTTCATGCAGAGGTCAAGGTCCTCGTTGTAACATTCAGCCAGGCCTGATCTATAATTCTGAGGCATATCACGATGTTATAAAGTGGTCCTCCCAGTACTCTAGAAGGGTGAGGTTTGTGTTCTCTGTCACCTCAAAGCAGCGCCGGAACAGGTGCTTAGTGTACAGCTTTTTAAAAATAGAAATCACCTGCTGATCCATAGGCTGCAGGATAGGAGTGGTGTTAGGTGGTAGATAGTGAACCTTTATAAACTTGAACTCTTCGAGGATGTCATGTTTGAGGTTCGTTGGGTGATCAGGAGCATTGTCGAGGACGAGAAGGGCTTGCACGGCCGTTCCTCGTATCTCAAAACAAAATTTCGCTCCCTCGACAGCTCGTATCTCAAACAAACTCGTATGTTAGGGTACTCGTATCTCGAGGTACCACTGTATGTTAATTTAGCAACATTTGGCTTTGGTAATAATATTCTTTAAATTAAATCTTTAGCATGTGTTTTTGTCGTTAAAATACTTTATTTCAGTATTCTGATTATAATAAGTATTTTTGATTGATATGTTTTCAGTTGCTGATTAAAGTTTTATTTTTTCAATAAATCTTATGACCCTTCATTTACTCACTCACTGTTCGACACTACAACCCATGAAAGATCTTAGTCTCCCTCGCCACTCATGTACAAACTTTTTGATCTTCAGCTTTCTTTTTATAGCTTTTAAGTTTTATGATTTTTAAGTCTCACTCAACTTCATCAAACCATCATTTTCTGGGTCTTTAGCACTTTTTCGATTCTCATTCATTCTTGTTAAATGACCAAACCGCTTTTGGTTTTTATGATGTTAATTGTATCTTTGTCTTTATCTCAATTTCTAGATTTCACCTGATTATCTAAACATGCCCATCCTTTACACAGATCCAAATATTTTTCATATAATTTTTCTTTCCCAAGTTAAAAATAATTATTCTTCTATGACCCTTTGGCCAATTTAGAAATTGTATAAAATGTGGTATTGTTATCATTGAAATATTCTTACATTTCATTCATGAAGATACATTTAAAATATTGTGTATGAAATATTATATTTTATTTAAGAAATAAAATGGTGGGTATAGGCACCTTTGGTGGTATATTAAAAAATATTGAATTAAGAAATGGTGGGTATATTAAGAAATAAAATTGTGGGTATAGAAAATGCTCAGTTTAATTAAATTACTTATAATTTATAGATGTCTTCAGAACCCTTGACAATAGTAGAAAATAAAATTAGTGAAAAATATACATCACGGTGTTAATAAAAAAATATTTATTGAAATGGTATGTTTGCGCACCTTTGGCCGAAAATGGGTTAAATGTGATGATATTAAGATAAATGTAATCTTTTTTTAAACTAATTTTGTTTTCTTTTTTCAGTGTAATTATATCAAACATTTATCTCTTATTTGATAAATAATAATATTTAAAAAAAATCTGTTAAATAAGATTGAAAAAAGTTTTATTCATCTTTTAAAATTTTGAGAGTGACAACAAATATGCGTTTAATTTCTGTTACTTAATTCTGAAATAAAGAAAAGCTCCGATTATATTTATTAATCTTTGTTAACTGTATTATAATGATATTTTATAAAAATTTTATTGCACATTTTAAGAAACCATTGTTTTTCCTAGGTTATTGAATGGGCTCTTAAGAAACTAGATTTAATAAATTATGCAGACAAAGTCGTAGGCACATATAGTGGTGGTAATAAGAGAAAATTATCCACAGCTATAGCACTTCTTGGAGCTCCACCTGTTCTTTTTCTGGTAAATTTTTTCTTATGAAATTAAGATACATATTTTTAGATATATTTTTGATTTTATTAGTATTTGTTCTTTTATTATTTAAATTTGTGCTAATTGATAATTTCTAATCCAATATTTATTTTAAATATTAAGTATAATATCAATTTTCTCAGGAATTATTTAGTAAAAGTTAGGTTTGTTTGTTTCAATCAACATTTTAAAAGACAAAATTTCAATTTTATGTGGTTTGGAGGAAAATAGTTTTTCTTTCTCATTCTGTTTAAATTAAAATTTAAAATTTATGTAAACATTTCAGCTCTAAAATTCTAAATTTCACTTTACTTTGACCAAAACTAGTTTTTTTCTCATTTCATAAAAAACTAAAAAATTGATATTTTAGTAAACATTTTAACTATAAAGTTTTAAAATTTACCTAGCTTAGATTCAAATTACTTCAGTTCAAGTAGTTTTTGTGACTTTTTTTATTTTATTTATTTATTTATTTATTTTTGTAAATTGTATGAAAGCAATGAAATCAGTAACAGGATTCCCATTATTTTTGCATTATCCTGTTATAAGTGTTTTTAGAAAAATAAACTGACTCATACTTTTTATAAAATGAAGTTAAATTTAGATTATGGTGCATGGACACTGATTAGTCTATTAGTTAACAGGAAATCACAGTGCATACCAAAGAATAGGACATCAAATTTTCAGGCTAACTTAATTTCTGCCGAATTTCAAAAAGTAGGTTACTTTGTATTGCACAAAAAAGTCATAATACATTTGTCTTTTGCTCCTATGACTTGGTTTAAGATTAATCTTCAATTAATGTGGCAATATATATTATTATTGCCTATTTGCTAATAGTTATTAACGTTAAGAACAAAGCTTAATGTTTAGTACTCTTCGAATAGTGTGTTATACAAATTTGATTGTGCTGGTTGTTCTTAAAATGATTGATGATTTTAAAAACTAATTCTGAATAGGTGAATATTTTTTTATAAGAGCCTAGGCAAAACCTTTTGCTGGGCCTTTAAGTATTCCCTTTCTGTGGTGCTTCTAGGAAAATGATTAACTTAGAATAGATTATCACCAATATTATTGAAATAATTTTTTTTTTCATTCTTAAAGCAAAAAATTTATTTTTTTCTTTATACTATTGTTTCATTTTTGTCTACACAACTTTAATGGCTTTATGAAGTGAGTTTTAAGGCTTCACTTCACTATATCTTCTAAAGACGTTTAAATAAATCTTATTTTATTTCACTATCCCTACTTCTGATTTATAGGAAATTTTCTGTGTGTAGCCCCTTTTACATTTCCTCATCAATATAATAAAATAAAATTTCCACGTGTTTATACTGAGAATAAACTTTTTCTAAAAGGAAATTTTTATTATTGTTATGCAAATGTTAAAATATTATAAATATTATAAGTAAAACAAACATGTTGCCCCAACCAAATGCCTCACCACTGTAAAAGCTTTATTTAAAATCAACATTACCTCATTTAGATTTCAGTTAATGCAGATGAAAATGTCCACAATAATAAGGGGCAAAGACTTAATAATAAAAGGCATGAATAATTTTCACGTATGATGTAAAAATGATATAATATGTTTTTATACTAAGGCACACTTTTCTGTATACTTTTAGATAATTTCAAAAATTATGTTTTTCAATGTTTTCTTATATCATAGTTGTGTTTTTTCAGTGTATTTTTTTCAAATAATTTTAATTTAAAGGTTATGAGGATAAGAATAATGTATGAGTAAGATGCATTAAAGTTTTGACCCAGATTTTAAAGATATTTTATCTTGTACTGAAATAAGAAGTTTTTCTATTAATTCATGTATAGGATGAACCAACTACAGGAATGGATCCTTACACCAGGAGGTTTTTATGGGATTTAATAATTGAATTGGTCCAGAGTGGCCGATCAGTGGTGCTAACATCTCATAGGTATAAAACATTTTTTCTTAAATTTAAAATTGTGATGCTTAATTATTATTTCCACAGTTAGGTTATTTTGAATCTGTGTTTTGATAAAAATATTTTTATGATATTGATGTATGAATAGTTTTTATTGTTTAGAATATTGTTTCAAATTTAATTTAGATAACAATGGATTTAATTTTAGGTTTATATATGTTGGAAAATTAAAATTTTCTTAATTATACTGACAGATGTCTGGTTAACAAAAAGATTCTTTGAAATTGTTTTACTCTTTATTGTATATTTTTTCTTAAGCATTTTTATAGCATAAATAGTACATCAGCCTATGCAAAAACGAAAATATTCCAAAACAGCATATGTATTACTAAAAGTAGTCTAAAGCAGCTTATGTATTACCAAAAATGGTTTAAAATAGCCTATATATTACCATTACAGTCCAAAACAGCCTATTTATAACCGAAAAATGGTCTAAAAAAGCCTGTGCATTACCAAAAATAGTCTAAAACAATTAATGCATAACTGATAACAATCCACAACAGCCTATAATATGCCAAAAATAAATTGTATTCCTAATTAGTAATTAAAATGATTTTGTCTTTATTGTATGTAGTATGGAAGAATGTGAAGCTCTTTGCACAAGATTGGCAATCATGGTAAATGGACATTTCAAGTGTTTGGGTAGTATTCAGCATTTAAAAAATCGTTTTGGTGAGGGATACTGCATCACCATTAGAACTTCTATGGGTGAGCTAGAGAGAATCAAGAGGTGGTTTCGAAAAACTTTTACCGATGCTAAACTAAAGGTAAAATTTAATTATTATCTTTTTCATCATAAGTTTAGTGTTTTAGGTTATCAAATAAGCAATTGTGAGGGACAGTTAGAAATGTTATTCTATTTCACTATATGCATCAGTTATATATTACTCCTGTTATTATTATTGTGAGATTTTACTCTCATTGTAAGTTTTTATGTTATTTTCAAATCAAGCCAAATACTTAGCTTGCTCGACTTGCTTTTGTGGTGATTAGGCGAGACCAAAGGAGCACCTGTAGCTTACATGTCATAGTTTGGAGATAATTGATTTTGCTAATAAATGAAAATTAAAAAAAGGGGGAGACTGGTAAAATGCATAATATCACTATTTTCATATTTATCTTAAAAAGTTAAAGTTCTTGTAAAATATAATGGATTAGGGTTCCCACAGGTCAGGGAAAACCTGGAATTGTCATGGAATATTATTTTAACTCCAAAAATCAGGGAATAGTCAGGGAAAGTTGAAATTTTTTTTTACTAAAACCCGGAATATTCCTTTATCATACTTGGAAAACTACCAGTCTTAAAATTGTCAGTAACAGTAATCAGTTTGAGATTCGAGCAATTCTTGCATCTATTACGATTATTTTTTGTAAAAATTTCACATTTTAGTCAAACTGAAATGTTCCCTTCCTCATTTAATAATATTTTTTTACACAGAAAATATAATATTTCACATAACAAGTAAGTTTTCTCATGAAAATATGGTCTTAATTTTCATTGAAATTTACCTGGTATACGTGGAAAAGCCAGGGAATTTTTTTTTTCCGAATTGAGTGGGAACTCTGTGGATGTAAGAAATAAATAATTTACTATTTCCATCAAATATTATCTATAACATAATTTTTAATAATTATAATTTTAAAAAAAAATGAGCATTTTCAAATTTTGGTGTCTGGTCTTTCTAATTGCTGTGGTTATTGCACTAAAATGTCACTACTTTGCTCTTACATTTAAATCAATTTTAAAAATATGTAACAGATTGGCGAAAGTGTCTATAAATTCTAACCTTGAAACGGCAAAAATTTTGCTCTTCAAGTTAATTACTTCCTTTAATTTCACCTAGTTTTGTTGTGTTTGTTGATACAGAAATCTTCCTTAGGTAGTGGAGTAAAGGATAAAAAAAAATCCAGTATTAATTGTTACGATTTCAAAGATGTTACTTTTATTAGCCCAAATTATCTCCTAAAATATTTACCCTTTTGTTACAAGTGCCGTATTTAGCTGGCATCTACATGATGCCTCCTGTGTACAAGTGTTTTAATTAATCGGTGTCAGTGTGATACCATTTGATAACCACTCTAATCTGCTTGTAACTGTAACTGGCTAATATTCCACATACCTGCCAAGTCTCTTTTTTTATAATGAAGACTCCTATATTTTATGACTATCTCCTGTGTCCCCGTATATTCTCAAATTTCTATGAGTTGAAAAAAATTTTTAAAAACATTTTTTGCAAATAAAATATCTATTGATGGCAAAAATACTTCTCTTATACCTCACCAGATGGTGCTATTGTCAATACTGCAATATTTTGAGAGGTTATAGTTTAAGTAATTATAAATAATAGTTTAAAAAAATCTTCTTAAGATTAAGAATCATTTACATGTTTTTTATTTCGCTAAATGTAAGTGCTTATATTATTTCCGATTTTGAATTTTTTTTTTTTTTACTCAAAACATTGCTCATACCCTAAGAAATACTACTAGTAAAATCTCTGTTATTTTATTTCTCCAATGTTGGCCGGTATGCTTAGAGACCAATATACCATTTACCTATATTGGATTAATACCACTAAAGGTATATTTTGAATGTGCTCAATATGCTTTGTAATTAAAAACAAGGTTCTTCTATGTGTTATTTAGGAGTGAAGTATTTTCTAGCTCCAAAAGTAAAATATAATAAAAAATCATTTAATTTACACACCTCTTGACATGGTGTATAATCTAGTGGCGTCACTTCAACGGGACGGACTAAAGTAATGAAAGAATTCATTTTAATTCAAAGCAATCTCGCTTTTTATTTGTAAAAAATTGTATAAAGTTTATTTTTAACACTTGAAATTTTATTTTTAAAAATTCGCTTCAATTTTATTTTTTGTTGCAGGAGCAGCACTTCAATCTACTTCAATTTGAGCTTAAAGCAGGCTGCATATCCTTAGCCTATGTATTTTCAAAAATGGAGTCAGCTCTTCAAGAACTTCCCATTGAGGAATATTCTGTCTGTCAAAATACTTTAGACAATGTATGAGTTTGCTTTTTAGAATTGCATTGTTTGTTTCTCTAGCTATGTGTTAAACCAACATTTTAACAAAGCAATTGTTATAATATGTAGGTTTTTATCAACTTTGTGAAGCAGCAATCAGACGGTATCAGGGATCCCTCCCTAGCCCCCCAATCATTCACTCCTCTTCAATGTGACATTGATGAAATGCTTGATGATCCGCCAGAAATCATCAGTTCTCTGTCAAGGTCACAAGTAAGTATCGCATCCCCTGTTTTCAAATCATATATTTTAAATACCATATATCCCATTGTTTAAGTTAACTTTTATAACCCCAAAATTTTACTAAAATCATCAGGCGTTGATTTATACGCTAGTAATTATAATGGACTTTAGCTGATCATAATTTACCAATGGATTATAAACAGTTTGATAGTTATGAAATACTCCTTATCAATTTAACCCTTTTCAAAATTATTTTTTATTTGTTATATACAATAAATTTTGCATTTACTTACCTCATATTTTCTTTACAAAGTTTTTTTTTTCTTTTAAAGAAACAATACTTAATAAAATAATATCTTAAAAACAATAATACTTGTTCAGAAAAAAATTAAGAATAAGAAAAGTTAATATAATTTTTTTGAGAGTATTACAATATCTTTAATTTTAGAAAATTTAGTATATATAGGAATATAATTAGTATATATAGGAATATAATTAGTGTAAATAGGAATATAATTAATATTATTTTGTAGAATATTTCTTAATATTTGTCTCATTTCTTCTATTACTCTCCCTATAGAGAATCTTCAATTAAAATAAAAATACACTTTTCCTCGTGTAAAAGTCTTTTGAAAAAAACCATTATTAGAATTAGGGAAATGAATATTTTTGTATTGAAGAAGTTCCTTTATCCTGTTATTTATTTTTGTAACACTATTGTATACTTCTTCCCTCCCTTTTTTAGGAAAGCATTTACCCTATTTTAACCCTATTTTTACGTAAAATGACCCTGTCGAAAGTTTAGCCACTTTTCTACTAGTTAGAGCACTTAAATTTTAACTAAAGTTCTGTCCTGAGTTACGTAGTATTTGTTTCTTGACAGATTCTAATAGAATTTATTGCTTGAGGGATTTTATTATCAATCAGAATTTTGACCACTTTCTTACTAACTAGAATGATGAAGTGGAGCCCAGTGCTTGATGACAGTACAAGTTTCATTCATTCCCTGGCTGCCATAAGTTGAATTTATCACCAAACTTAATATATTGTTGATCAAAATTCTGACTAACTAGAGTGTTTTGATCGTATCTAGAGCTCTGTCTTTGCTGACTGTTTAAGTTCCAATTGTTTCCTAACCACTAAAAGCAGTGTTAGCATCCAAAACCGAATTTGTTTACAATAAAACTTTGATAACTCTTGAACTAGCTAGGATGCGCAAATTTCAACAGCAATCTATGCCTAACAACTCTGCAAGTTACATAAGTTTTCTAAATGCTAATAAATATATTGCTAATTTATCACTACATATTGTTTAAGTCATTGACAAAAATATAATAAAGCTGTCTACCACAAATTCTTTTTGATTTAATCTTGGTTTATTTATAAATACTGATTTATTTACATATTTGAGAGTTACTGTCAGTTTCAAGTCTATCTTGGGCATATTTGAGTATTAAATGCATTGGTTGTTTTTAAGTGTTTATATATTCTTTATAGGATTGCAGTATTACCTGTTCTGGGATTGAACCCACAGTTAACTGTTGGGGACAACAAGACTCTGCTAATTAACTATGACAATCTTATCCAACCCTAATTTTACTTTTTATTGGCAAGTAAATTAAGTCACTTTAGATTCTCTCTGCATGTACCAAAAACTGCAATAGTTGCACTCTAGATGCTTGCAATTTGCCACAAAATTTTCATTGCAAAATCCATAGACTCAGATTTGTTTGGTTTTCTTTAACAAATTAGTTATATACTTTTTGAAAAACATTACATCATTATAAAGTATTTTTAGTTTGTAGTAATTGTATAATTCTGCTAATGTTTTGAAAGTATTAATCTGTAAAAATATCAGTTTTGTATAAGTGTGACAGTTGAAGTAATGAATCTGGTTTGAATTAATAATCTTCATTCAAAGTGATAAAATTGTGAATGAAGTTTAATAATAATTGATAATAGCCAGTTAATATTCTCTCAAGTTATTCCCTTTTATATGGGTTTTATTTATAATTACTAGTATTTATCAATAATGCCTGATTAGGATATTATGAGAAAACGTTAGTGTTGTAGATGCCAGGCAGTGAGTCTTTAACTCAAAGAAATCATTAATTTAAAAAATTCTACGCAATGTGAATAAAGTTATTTTTATCAATAAAAAGACTTGGTTATTATTAATAATGACCTTGAAGAGATGTATGGGAATTTGATGGATATTCCCTACCCTAATCTATCCTTATATGATATTTTTTAGTTACAATTTCCGATCATTAAGAATAACCAAATCCACTGGTAAAGTGAACAATTTGTGAGAACTTATTACAATAATGGTGCGCTCACCTCTTAATGAGGTGAACCAAGTTCTAATGTCAGTGATTGCTGGTCGATATAAATTATGCGATCAGTTCACATTAAAATGCCCTCAGTGGTAGATGGATCATGGGTTAGAATCACCCAACTTTTCTAATAATAGTTTTGCTTTCCATGTAACTTAAGTCCAATGAAGTTTCATCAAAAATCCTCCACAAAGGCTAGTTTGCCCCAATGCCTGAGTTCCTTGTCTCCTGAGTTGGGTTTAAAATTACAAGGTTACAGTACTGAACATTAGTATGTAGTAAATCCAAAAGAGGGTAGGTTGTTCAACGATGGCAATAAAATAAAATCTTTTGTTGGTAACTATTTCTAATTTACTACTTAGGGAGCTGTTATCAATAATAACATATGTTTTGAATAAAAATAGAATATTGAAAATTTTCCCTCCCTTTTTTTTAAAAATAATTGTTGTAACTATTGCTAGTGCCCAAGAAATCAAAGGAGCTGTCAAAAAACTTTCTCTTACATAAAATGATTATTATTTTTAAATGGTTTATTTATTAATTTCTTGTGTACTTTTCTGCTAATTACACTTAGCAGAAACATTACATTGTTAATTACATTACATAATTATTTTGTTAGTAGCAGTTCAGTATCAATTAATTATCAACTAAGGTGCAGTAATATATTTTGAAATACTAGTATCTGGTGAAATTTTAATAATATTTGCTTTAGCAGTGTTGGGTTTTGGACATTATCAACTGACTTTCAATAAGTTAAAAACTTTTTAAAACCCTTGTGAACTAGATAAAAATTACTGGAAACGTTGGAGGAATCTTAAAATTGTAACGCATGTTTTTAAAGTGTATTTTAAACTTTAAATCAATAAATCAAACATATAAATGTGTGCTAATGTACATAATGAACAATAATTATAGATTTTAGAAGAAGGAAAGTTACATTTATATTCATACTTTCTTTTATAATTTTATTTTATTTGTGAACACTTTCCAATCTTTTCAAGGAATTTTTCAGTAGACTCATTAAAAAAAAATATATAGTGCCCATGACTATTACAGTATACTCTCAATATCACAAATTTGAAGAGTCGCTAAATAAATTTCGAGACAGCGAATTCTCGAGATAATAAGTTCAGAACTAAATATGTTCTGAAAAGTATAAAAATATATTCTAAAATATTACTCTAAAAAGTAGAATCATGAAACATAAGAATAACTAATATTAAATATGTATGCAATGATAGTTCACTATAAGTTTAAATACAGCAATGATAAATTTATTTTTAAAAGTTAGACAAAAATAATTCTGCATTACTTACATTATGATTTTTTCAAAACAAATTCTTTTTTTTTTTTTTTTTTTCGAAAAAAATTAGATGTAACAAGGCTTTCAGATGAAATTCTTCGACAAAGGAATTCAAATTTATATTAAATGTGTGTATAATGCCAAGGGGGAAAATATTTTTTTATGTAACAAGGTTTTCGAGATATCAAAAGTATACTGTATATTAGTTTTTACATTATTGAATAGAATTTTTTTGTTATAATTTTTAAATTTTTTTTTTTTTTTCATTTATTTAGTGATATTTTCAAGTTTTGAAGTATTAGTGAATAATAAGTTAATTATTTTCCTGATACTTCATTTCTTTCAATGTTAAAAATTTTAAGTATTTTAAAACAGGCATGCTCAGTTTTCATACTCACTAATAAAATTTCATCTTCCTTATTACTTCTTATATGACATCTTCATTAACATTTAATGTTTGTGTTTATACTAACAATTTATTAGCTTGAATTTTTAATTATTCTAGCTTACTTACCCAAGTCAAGATTCTTGATGGTTTATGTTGGTTTCAATGTTATTCATGATGATCCAGCATCATTTGATGGTCACTATCAACCAACATTTACCATCATGCCTTCATGGTTTTTGATATGCCAACAAACTTCTATCATTCCATGATTTTACTAAAACACTATGATGGTTAACCATCACTAGAAGTTTTATTCTCATGGACCAACAATCCGTAATGATCCATGATGGTTCCAACTATACATTTCCATGATGGTTTAATTGGAATTCTTGGTGTTTCTCAGGAATATACCATCAAAACAATCAGGGTTTTTTTTAAGTTGAACCATCATAAATGAGTCCAAATTCTTACATTGGGGGTGACGGTTACGTATGTTGGTTACCATTTAAAAATGGTTGATGATGGAATTATTGATGGTCACCATACAAACTATGTTGATCCATCAATGGAAAAACATCAAAAATTTTGGCTTGGGTATTAGCACTGTATGTAATTAGCTTTAAATACTAACACATTATTTTATTTTTAGATTAGTATATATTACCCAACATGCATTTAATTATTTTAGAGAAATTGATACTTAGTATTTCATTTAAAAATCAAAAAAAAAAATTATTAATCTATGTGTTACCACCAATACAATTAATTGGGTATTACTGATAGTAATTAAAATATGAGGTTTAAAAGGATTAATTTATGACAATTTGTTTCATTATCATTAACTATATAAAGCAGTCCCTTCGGTTTAGTTTATGGACCGCAAGAATCTCTAGTATTGTTCTTTTGAACTAGATTATGTGACTGAACATATGGGGGGGGGGGGGGTAGCTGCATGCTGTTTTCAAAAGTTTAAATTTTTCTGCTCCTAAACGTGAATCTTGTTCCTACCAAAAAGAAACACTCTGCAAGAAATTTCATATGCATCAGACAATTACTATGCGACCTTCAATTTCCTTAAAGTTCCTTAAGCATTTGTGCAAAAATGATAAATTATAATTTTTTTTTAAACAAGATAAGGGTGTGGGCGTTACACTTTTAAAAAAGCTTAAAAATGAGGGCTAACCGTGTGATGCTCTTTTAGTAGCCTTTTATTAGTTAATAATTGCTAACTCAGTTTTTTTTAAATGTAATAAATACATTGTTCATTCAGTTTTTAAGTGAGGAATGGTGTACAAAAAAGGCAAAAGAAAAAATATTTGAGGTATAATTACAGGAAAGTGAAAAATGAACATCATTTCACCCTATTTCCTGCCTGCAATATTAGCTTTTTATTTTCATAAAACAAATGGGTGTGTGATCACCAGCTAAGTTTTTTACTCCTAAAAAAAGAAAAATTCTTCTGATATATTTGGGAAACCAGGAATACAATTTAAAAGAATATGCCTGTTTGTTAAGGACATATATATTGTAAATCATATATCCCTTCTTTCCAATTTTATTTTGAAATCAAAATTCAATGTTGTCAAAACTTTATTTCATAACGTCACTTCATTTCATTTTTATACTGTTATTTTAACATTGGTTTTAATGACATGATAATCTGCTTATCTATCTGTATGGTAATCAAAAAGCAGACCTCATGTCTGGAAGGTCCCAGGTACAAATCCTAGATATGGCATAGATGTTCTTTCCTTTTCTATGCTGTACTATCCGTTCTTCTTACTGTGGGAACAGCCTTGGCCTGCCTAATATGGTGTCCCCGAGAGAGTGGTCAACGAATCTGCCCTTCTTATACTGGAATCAGTATCCAGGTGGGCATTAGAGAAAAAATAATGACAATCTTGTACAGCCGACTTTTAATGTGTGTATAGATAGCATTTTCATTGTTTTGCTAATTTTCATTTAGAATTTTTTTAAATCACAGAATTGTGTTTTGACATTGAGAATAGTTCTTGTTTTATATTATATTTTTGTGCAATTATATGAGTTTTGTGTTTTTTGCACAAAACTCATATAATTGTTTTTATATTGTTCAGCTTTAAATCACATGTAGCACAAAATATTTGATTAGCATAGGCAGTAAATTTTAAATTTCAGCTTCTTTTTGTTTCAAAAAATGAATGTTTTTTTTTTTCCTTTTCTCTTTTAGAGTCGTCTTGCCTTCATACACATGGACGAAAATTCTTAGCTGACATGTATGCATCAGGTGTAAATAACTTCTTTAGCAGTGTATATTCGGAAGTGTATTTTGGCGTACAAAGAAATATAATTATTTTACTCTGCTGTTGCATTTATGGAAACATTTATTTATCCAGAGTGAGAGAAGGTTTTCAGTTCCTTCCATATATTTATTAAATGAAATGTTTCTCAATTTAGCTTTTAAATTTGCCTGTTTAAGTATTGATTCTGTTTTTTAGCAGGAAATGGATGTTGATAATTTAAATTTTAAATTGGAAGTTGATTGTTTGTTTTTAAATTATAAATAGAAATAAAGGACACCGTCTGCCAAATCATTTAAATTTAGGAGCAGACACGCAACTTTTTTTGCATTGTTTTTAAGTTTGAAATAGTGACTTTTGCTTTCTCTTAAAAACTCTGACATCCTTTTTTTTATTTAAAGGTTAAAATTGTACAAATGTTCAGGTTCGAATTTGGCAATGAAATTTTTTAAAAAAATTAATAAAAATATTAAAATAAACGTTGAAGAAATTACAAATTGTCGAAAAATCATTATACTAAAAACATTGTTATTGATTCATTTTTTGTTGTTAATTAACTTTATAAAACATCCTGTTCTTGCTTCAAGTTAATCTATCAATAATTTTATATAAATTGCAAAATATTTAATACTGTATAAATCTATATGATTTTTATAACGATCAATTACGATTAAATGCTTTTTTTTTAATTTCAAAAGCTTACTTCAATATTTGAAATCTGTATTTTTAACCTTAATTCTTAGTTTACACAGTAGTTTGGTTATAGTTGTTAAGAAGAAGATAAATTTATTTATTTATTTATTTTTGTTTAAAATCAAGTTAAAATAAGTGTTGTTCAAGTAAAAACTTTAAAAGCTTCCAGAAACATTGCTCAAATAAAATAAAGTTACAAATTAAAAACAAATTTACAAGTCTTAAAGTTACAAAAGATTTTTAAAAATTTTGAAATTACTAAATTGTTATTATCTCTAACATCCATATCCTAATGACTAACAATTTTGTTTTCTGTAATAATTTTTTTGATTCAGCTACTTGCTTTTTGATAGTAATAATTGCTTGATTTTAAACTAGTATTACTATTTTTTATATTTTTTGCTACTTACTTAATGTTACTATTTTTGGATTATTTAATTTAAAAAATATTTTTTAAAGTTTAAACACCATATCAGCACTATCAAGTGAAGCAACAATTCATGTTTATCCATATCATTACTGTCCTTGTTCTGTACTTAAGATTCTTCGGATTTTCTTTAAGATTCATAATTGCACTTAAATTCTTTCTTATCCTGTAATTATAATTGCATAATTTTCTGTTTAAAAAAAAGACTTATCTGATTGTAATAACATTTCTTGAACTTTGTCATTGTTAAAGCTAACAAAAGCTACTGGCAAATATATTTTACTTTAACTGACTATAGATTAAAATATTATAATGTACTATATATTTTTCAGGTACGTTAATATTTTAAATTAATATTATTTAAAATATGCTGGTTTTCTATTCTGAAGTATAATAAATTTTCTAAATATAGTTTTTATTGTATAAAATCTTTATTGTTTAATTTTTGGATTATTTTTTAATTTTGTTTTGATTTTATATTTTATCTCAGCATGTCTGTTTAATTTTTCATTCGTATTATATTAAAATATGAAGCTCATAATTATCAAAGCCCTAAATTTTGCACATTTTTCATTTTTAAACTTTCAAGCTAAAAACTTTTAAGAATTTCTGTATTTATATTTTTATTTCTATTAATTTCAGATAGAGATATTAAACAAGCATTAAGCATGTATGAAATATTAACAGTATTACTTATATTTATATAATTTATCTTAAATCCATCTGCATATTTTATTAAAAAAAATTGTAAAAGCAAAATAGCAATCGATGAAAACATTTGATAGCAATTTTTAGTTTTTAAAGGGGTATACCAATGACTACTTTTTGATTTGGTACAGCTGTAATAGTAATTAATAATAAAATAAGTACAAATAGCAATTTACTTTGAAAATAAAACTTCCCTAAGTTCAAACCTAAAAATGAATTCACTTAAAATTATTTGTTTAAAATGAAATTCATTTACAAATGGTATACCAATGATTATTTTTAATTTGATGCTGCTAAAATGAAAATATGTAATGAAGAAGAAATAGTACTTTACTGTAAAAGTTAATTTAAAAAAGGTTTTATTAAAATCAATGTTTAAATCCTAAAGTTATACCACTAAAAATTACTAGTGTAATCCTAAATTTATTATAAAAGATTATTATATCAAATTTGTTATATCAAAAAAATTATTATATCAACTTTATGCAAATGTGATGATAATTGATTAGAAAATTAAAAACAAATGGTAATTTCTACAAAAATCACATTTAAGAATCTTTTAAATCAAATATTTAAGGTATCTTTGTCAGTATTACTTCAAATCAATATGACAGAATTAATTTTTTTTTAAATAATTGGTTAGTATTTTTAAAATGACATATGACTGTCTACTTTAAACAGTATTTCTCATACAATTTTTATGTGATATTCATATTTTTTAATGAAGCTTCAAATGCATTTTGTAAAAAAGTATTTATCAAATTCTTATTCACTCTTTAATAAACAAAATTTCTGCTTAATAATATGCCTAATCTCCACAAAAAATGTTGTAAAAAAACTTTATTTTTTCTGTATAGGATTATAATTTCAAAAATATTTTAAGCTTTGAGAAAGTTTTTTATAGCTGCTAGGTATTACAGATATAACAGCTTTTATCATGACACTTTAAACATCTTAATGTGTATAGTCCATGTGTGTTTTCAAATGTGTATTCAACCGTGGTTTATTCATAAAAAAAATTATTAATATGCTCAAATCTGTCTCAAAGTATTAGTTGTAGTTACTTACATGTGATTAATACTATTTGAAAATCGAAATCTTTTGCATAATCTAGTCTCTTTGAAAGAAATTTTTGTTTTTATTTAATACTTTTCTGTATATAGTAATCTTTTTAAAACATTCCATCCCGTGTAAAAGATATAGGTGGATTTTTTTTAATTTTTTCTCAATTTGTCTGGAACTTCTTTCAAAATTGACTTTCCAGTTTCTTCCAATTTGCTTAAAACCTCTTTCAAAATGGAGGATTGTTTTAGTTTTTTTTCCCCTCCAATTTTCTTGAACTTTCTTTTTAAAGGCAATTTAGGCCTATTTTTAGTTTCTTGCTGATTTGATTGAAATTCCTTTTACATAGTGCGTAGCGTTTTTAAAAAGTGCTTAAAGGTGCTTATTTTCGATTTTAGTTTTTTAAAAGCCCTTAAAGGTGTTTTTTTCATAGGGTGTTTTTTAAAAGTGCTTAATTTTCTCTTTTCGAAAATGAGATTTTTTTTCTTTGCCACGTTGATTCCCGTCACGTATTGTGCAAAAGCGTGCTTTTCACATAGTTCTATACAACGTTTTCACAATTCATTTAACCTCAATCCATTTCGGCATACTGTCGGTTCATAGCGTACGAAAGGGCCAATCATTTAACATGTTTGATAAAACACATGCAAATCCACATGTGCGTCTACTGAGCTGGGTTCGGTGAGATTATTGCAATCTCATGTGCTCTGTTTGCAAGATATTTTCAATTTCGGGCTTCATTTTCCACCCTCTGATATTGATCAAAAAAACTCTTTATTATTTTATAATGGCTAATATAATCAAGTAAAGAGTACTTTTTCAGAAACTAAATTTTTATTTTACCATGATCATTTGTCTTTGAATATTAATTTGCATTTTGTTATAGTACTTAAAAATATTTTTTGAGTGTTTAAAAAGTACTTAAAAGGTGCTTATTTTTTGTTGAAAGATTTGGCTACGCCCCCTGTTTTAAAATTGAAGTTTGCTTTTTGTTTCTTACTACTTAGCATGGAACCTCTCCCAAAATTAAAGTTTTTTTTTGTTTCTTCTGAATTTGCTTGGAACCTCTTTCAAGATTGAGGATTTCTTATTATTAGTTTCTTTCCTATTTGCTTGAAGTCCCTTTCAAAATTAAAGTTTACTTTTTAGTTTTTTCTCACTTTACTTGTAATTTCTAACAAGAATGAGGTTTTCTTTCTTTTACCATTTCCTTTGGAGTCCTTCTTTCCTGTTTGCTTGGAACCTCTTTCAAAATTAAGGATTTCTTTATTGGTTTCTTTTTAATATGCTTAGAACCTCTTTCAAAATTAAGGTTTGCTTTATAGTTTCTTCTCAATTTGCTTGAAATCCCTTTCAAAATAAAAGTTGGCTTTTTTGTTTTTTCTCACTTTACTTGTAATTCCTAACAAGAATGAGGTTTTCTTTTTTAAGTTTTCTTTTTACCATTTCATTTGGAGTCTCTTTCAAAATTATTATTTTCCTTTCTGTTTATTGTCATTTATCTTGGTTGTTGTATAATTTCTTACCACTTGGAATTTTTTTTCAAAACAAAGTAAACAGTATTCTTGGTCCCTGAATTTATGTATTGAAAAAAAAAAAAAAACTCAGAGAAATGACTGCCACTTTCATTGGACCACCTATTTCTTTTACACTTATTATACGAGTAACTTTGAAAAGAAATGACAGTTTCATATTCTAGCAGGTAAAAAAACGACTAGATGGGTTCAAGATCAACAAATATATGCTTAGAATGATGTAGAAGTAGGTATAGCCATCATTGTAACATTCAATCAAGTATAATGTAAAAAGCAAATCATGTAAAAATGCGCAACTTTAAGAATGCAGTATTGTTGAAGTAAATGTCATAGTGCACATTTTGAGATCTGAGGAAGTGGTACCAGTCCATTTATAAATCCTACGGCAATTGTTCCGCATTGAATTAACATAAGGTATTTGTTTATTTGCCTTTATTTTATAATGTGATAATAAAAACACTGAAATGCATTCAGTGAATAGATCATATTATATTTTCGGATTGCAGCACTCAATGAGATGGTGCAATGATGGATATTCCTATTCACGCTTTACTCTAATTGTACATAACTATCCAGTCTTTGTTTATTCTTGTGAAAAATACAAAACTGTCTATACTTTTGAATTTAGCATCACACTTACTGGCAGGTATAATTTTGCTAGCTATTCATCATTTCACCAAATGTATATGAAATTCAAGGTAGTCATTTATTTCAATTGTGGGGGAGAAGTTTTTAGATCAAATTAGCTGCTTTTATTTTTATGTGTATAGCTAGATAAAATGTTGCTGTATATGTTGATTTTGATTGATAGTCATATTTTCTGTTATTTCTGTTTTTGCAATATTTTAAATTATTTGTTTCTTTGTTTATTTTTTTCTTTTTAATTTTTTGCTTTTGTTTCTTGCTGTCATCATCTCATTCAGCTTTCTCAATCCTGTCATGTTTGAAGATTTTGTTGTAACGAATAATATTTTTTTTATTAAAGTTCTATTTTTATCATTTTGTTATTGCCAATATTTTCTAAGTTTTAGTTTCTATAATTCTATTCTTTATTCTGTTATTTCCCCATCCCCCAAAAGAAGAAAAATAAATAATGAGGAACCTGCATGCTTTTTTTTTTGTGTTTTAAAATGAAACAGCATGCCATTTTATAACGATAGACACCAATTTCAGACCGGTGCGATAACTAGTTATTTTGTTATTAATAGTTAAAATCGCTCGATTAGCCCCGCCCCTAAATCGCTGCTAGGTTTCCCATCCGCTTTGATGACGCCAATATATAGTACAGCCACGACTCCCATCATGTTTTGAAACGGCGAAAGCATATGCTGCGCCGAGTATAAATTCTGAAAAATGGCTCCAAGCAAAAACTATAAGTGTTGCATTGTACTATGTGCAAAAGTTCTAAGTTAAACACGCCAAATAAATTATTTTTTAGTGTACCAAAGGAGAAAAAATACAAATTTGGGGCAAAAAAAAAATTGCAAATTGTTTGCAACAACAGCATTATACTGTTGCTAATACCATTTTACAGTAACTAACTTAATTATAATTTAATTCTTTACGATTGTTTTTCTGATTGATAAGCTTCTCTGATTGAATAATTCATTAAACTGAATTAAAATTTTTATAAAATGTTGTTCAGATCACTTTTTTATTTTATTTATTTTTTTTTTTTTCTTCTTCTTAAAAATGAAAGGATTTTATTCTTGGAGAACAGTGATGTACAGGTTTTTTTTCTTAAAGTTAAAAAATAATTTTATCTAGAAGAAAAAACTATAAAAGTTAAAATAAAAAATACAGGTTTAATATTATTTACATTTCTTCAAAAAAAATAACATAAAAAAATTCAAGAAAATATTTTAGATGTTAATGATAGAAAAGAATTTTTTTTTAAAATTTTATTTACCTAAAAACTTATAATTTCAGGTCATATATCATTCATTCCATTCCCTCTAATTGGGATCAACTCATTCAATGAAAACAGTTCAGACTTTTATATATAGATAAATATAAATAAAAATGAATCAGTATAAATAAAAATGAATCAGTATAAATAAAGAAAAATGAATTTATTTCAAAAGTTATTAAAAAAAATAGTTTCGACATTTATTTTTTCCTACTTCAATTTTATTTCATTATGCTGAAGGGTTTTGAGTTAAAAAAAATATTTAATTTATTTTATCTAGAAGAAAAAAGTATCAAAGTTAAAATAAAAAATTATAGGGCTTTAGCATTATATACATTTCTTAAAATTAAAAAAAATCAAGAAAATAATTTAGAAGCTAATAATAAAAAAGAATTTTTTAAAATATTTTATTTTCCTAAAAACTTGCAATTCCAGGTCATATATCATTCATTTCATTCCCTCTAATTGGGATCAACTCATTAAATAAAAACTTTCAAAACAGTTCTGAATTTTATATATAGACAAATATAAAGAAAAATGAATCAGTATGAATGAAGAAAAATGAATTCATTTCAAAATTTATTGAAAAAAAAGTAGTTTCGATATTTATTTTTTCATTCCTTAATTTTATTTCATTATGCTGAATGGTGCCCACAAAAGTTTTCTCAAGGGAGAGGATGCAACTGATATACACTACATGTATATTTAAACTATATATGTGACATAAACATGAAAGAAAAACAATTTTTCAAAAATGCAATTCAAATTAAAACGCCTTTGTAACACTTTTCTCGATAGAAAACTTTGGTTTAACTCCTCCCGTTCGCTGAGTTATTATACTTTGACGTCATAGCAAACCCCGTCTCATTTTGTGTCACGTGAAGTTAGTTTCGTTTTAGGCTAATTTTAAGTTAAGTTTTTTTTTAAAATTCTGAATTGATTTTAGGGAGTTTTAAGATATAGACTATTTAAAATAATCAACATTCTATAAAATAATCAACAACATGCAGGTTCCTTTTTCTTCAATAATTTTGAAAGAAATAATTCTATAATTTGTTTTCTCTAATTTTCTTAGTTTTAACTTATATAATTTTTTTATCCCATTATTTGCATGAAAAAAGAAACGATTTAAAGTGATGTATTGTTTTCATTATTTTGTAATCCGTTTAGTAAGTTCTGTCTTACATTTATGTCATTTTTCTTTTGTTTTAAATAAATGTCAATGATCATAATGCATCATGAAAATTTTAATTGACATTTCTCTTTGTAAATTGATCATTATTATCTGTAAAATTATACTAAAGAATTCTACAAGAGAAGCATTTTCTAAATGGTAAAAGTTTAAGTATTTTATACTTTTTTTTCTGTTAAAACTTTGCATTTTATTATGTAAAATTACATTACATTATATAAAACGATGTAAAAAATTCACGAACCTTACAATTCAAATATATTTGATCAATGTTTAATTAAAAAAAAATTTTTGTTGCTTTGAGTTATCTTTATTCAGTATGATCGGTAATTAGCTTCAATAATATTGGCGAGACTCGCAAATGTTCCAAGACTCAAAGTCGTTTTTCCATAGGCGGTCGCAACGCTCGAATACGCCATCTGCTTTTGGCTCTTCTCCCTTCCCTCTCCTCTTTTCAGTTGCATAGGAATATATACTATGAAATTTTTAATTTTCCTAATATTTTTCAATTACTAAAAATATTTTTAAAATTTCCTTGGTGCTTTCTTTTTTAACTATGTTTAATGTAGTTTTCAGTACCATATAGTTTCCCAACTTAAAAGATTTTAATGAAACTCAAGACAGAAACTAACGTACTTCCTTCTTCTATGACTCTCCACACGCTAATGGTAAAAGCATGTGAAGTGTTGCCATATGTAGAGAGTTCTGCTCTACGCCACCTGTAGCCCATTTCAATCGCAAATTGTTAACATTACAGTCTCGCATGATGCATGTTTAAATACACAATGTAACCCAATGCTAAATTTTCCTATCTGTGTTATTAGTCTATGATTGTGACAATTTTGAATATGTTATTCCATTTAATCTTAAACTGCTTTTTTCGTATTCTTGTGTATATAATTCGTTTGTGTTATAAATAATTATTCAAATTATGTTATGAAACGTGTAATGAATGATTTACTTAAGTACTTAAATAAGTATAAGAATAAGTACTTAATTGTTGTATTTCGAAGTACATATCGCTACTTCTTTCAGGAAAATTGAATAAATTTTGTTTTATTCTTTTATGTTTTTTTTACTTGATATTTGATTTGTGTTTGCCAAAGATTTCTACAAATATAAATTTTTGTGTTACTCAAATTTTCGATCTCTGTATTCTATCTGTATTTAAACTTGTTACCATTTAGAGACCAGTAAGTTATTGATTTTCGATTCTGTGATCTCAAAACATAGTGATCTAGTTTAAAGAATGAAATGTTCATTTGTTATTAATGTGATATTGAATCTACTAACTGTATTATAATCCGGTGAAAACTAAATAAAGCTGTTTTAATCTGTTTTATTTTATTTACTATTCATTCCTGCAATCACAATGCATTGGTTTCAGCTTTCTCTTATTTCATATTCTTTTTCAACTGAATTTTTTAATTTTTTGCGATATAGACACATTATAAAGAATAATTTTTATCTTAGGATATACTTATTCTTTATTCGTTCAGGAGAGAGAGAGAGAGTTTATGTTCTCATTTATTTCTACCCTTTTGTTGTATTTAGGTCTTTTTGTATAACTCTGGCCATTATTGGAAGCCAATTAAATATATATATAATTTTACGGAAAAAAAATCGGAACAAACACCAAGAAGATTTTATTTTATAACCATAGTTGTGAACCGCCATCCCAATTTTTTTTGGTTTACAACAACTAATGTTCAACTCCGTAGCCTTGTAATTTTGAACGCAATCCAGATGACAAGGGAGCTCCTGGGTCAGGTATTGGGAGAAATTTGCCTTCGTGGAGGACTTTTTGATAGTCGAATAGTTGCTATGAAATTAAATTTTAGAAATACTACTTTTTCGAAATTTGATTTTATTAGAATTATATTCTTCGAAATTATTGAAAAAATTTTATACTTTACAATTTAAAATTTTTCCTTCCATTTTTTAATTAAAAAAAATAGTTAGTTTTTGCTGAAAGTTATATTTTGCATGGTATTATTGGCAAAATGAATTTTAAAATTGTATCAAAACATTTTTCAGTTCCTTTGAAAAGTTCTTGAGATATGGAGAAATACACAAAAAATAAAATTAACATTAAGACATCGACTATAATTTGCAGGTAGACTCAAAGAAGTTCTCTAAAGGTTAAAGACTCCAAAAAGTTCCTGGATACCAATAAAAAGTAGAATTTCCTTACATCTTAGATTTGTAAAAATAACACAACGATTTGAAGATTCCTTCTTTTTCTAATTAAAATCATAAATCTATTGTAATAAATTGAAGAATTTGTTAAGTCACACAAACTGGTGGTATGAATAATTATTGCTATAATAATGCTTTTAAATCATGTTTAGATAATACTAAATAATTTAAAATCAACGATATTTGAAACAAAACAAAAATGAACTTTATACTAAAAGGCAAAACTGATGGAGAAAATGTACTTATTCAAAGGGATGCAAGAAAAAAAATTCTTACTTTAACGATGCCAAAATAATGATTAATTAAGTTTGGAAATAGGCTCGAATTGCAATTCAAATAAAGGTTGCACTAAATAGGAAAATTTATGCATCAAAAGTAATTATTTATTTAGGGGTAAAAATCACTAAATTATTATTGGCGATAACATTGCTTAATTAATTTTGATAATAATGTTCCGATTAAAAAGAAGCTATGCAGTTAAGCTGTTAAAATGCTATACTAAAAAGCACCATCCAAGGAGAAATGTTAAGTTCAGGAGAAACAAAAAATTGCTATACTATTTTCGACCTTAATGGTAATGAATTAATTTTGGTAATAAGTAATTATTGAATTACAAAAAATAAACTATACACTAAAGAGGAAATTTAATAGGAAGGTCGTGGTATTAATTGCTTTGGCGAGGTGAAATGCAAAAAGTATCACCACACCATTATTTTCACCAATGATACTTAATTTTGGTAATATTCATCTGTAGTAGTTTGGTAATTGGTACATTTTAAATAGGTGCCAAATATACTAGTATAAGTACTACTTCATTTGGTACCTACTAAAATGAGACCAAAATTGTGAAGTCATAATATGGAATAGTGTGAAAAGATATCAAATTCAAGAGGAAGAAGAAAAAAGTACAGGAGAAAACTTCTGATTGTGGTAAGTATTGGCTATAATGAGTTTGGCCTCAAGAAACATGACAAATGATACCGTATTCATTATTTAGATGAACTATTGTCTCAATTAAGAATAATTTGGTGAATAAGGACGGAAGAATTTATTTTAGCTTTATTAAATATGTCGGTATGAGTCTTATGCACAATAGTTGTTTTCCTGTTGACATTTTTTGTGTGCAAAATTTCGTATTGTTCAGGAATGATTGTATTCCGGAGGTACCTTGGAACTCCGGGTTTTTCGCATCTTTCTTCTGGGTTTAAAAACCAGAAGTGGGGCGGCACGCGACTTTTGAACGAATATCGTAGAATTCCGCGTATTTCAAGACGATTGGTCAACGTATCAAAAACTTATAATCCGACAAAATTTGAAGCTTTCTTTAAATCCCGTTGACGAGACGTTTACTTACATTCTTATGTGAAGAATTACGTCTTTTGTGATTTTTCCGCCAATTTGATTCTTTTGGTTTGGCGGATTTAAGCCATTTTAAATTGCCCCAGTATCTCATAATATCGCGTTTCTTATTCACACGATTTAGAAATCGTACATTGCATGTCCTACTCATGTGGTTTAAAAGTCCAATATTGTGATTTATATTTACACGTTTTTAAAACCTAATATCACAATCCACATTCACGCAAGTTTAAAATTCAATTCGTATTCTCGCGTTTTTAAAAATCTAATATTTCTATTTGTATTTACGCGATTTAAAAATTCGATATCGCAATTTTTTTCGCGTTTTTAAAATCCAATATCGCGCTATTTGAAAGAAGTAAGTTTTTTCTTGAATTAGTTATTCTGAAGGTATATTCAGCATTAGTAACTAATTTAATTATAAATGTTAGTTTAAAAAGTTATGTTAAATATGCATGGTATATAAATTTAGATCGATTTTTCACATAAAATTTTTATCGTTTTTCACTTAGTGCTTCAATTACCTCTGATTGTTGATAAACCACGACATATTAATTATTAACCATTTTAACCAACTTTAAAAAGCTGGTTTTTAGTTAGTGTATATAATAAAAAAATGTAATATATCATAAACGATGACGACGTCATCCGAATTAATAAAATGCGGATTTCAAGAATGTTCTTGTTGGAGATTGTAAAAAGAAAAATCATCATTTTTATAAGTTCAACGACATTATTCGGATTTTTAAGCACTATTAATAGTTTTAAACTATTTATATATTCGGGGAAATTATTCTTTAGGAAATTATTATTTTAAGATCCCATGGTTTTTTAAATTCTTCGTTTCAATATATGAATAAAAGTGTCACGTAAGCATAGTGACTCAATTGTGAATCAAATTCTGTTATCAAATAACGGCAGTCTGCGATAAAGTCATGGTCAGAAAATGTACCAGTTGGCGAATATCCACCCGAACCTAAGAAACTTTTTAAGACAACTATTAAATATTCCTAAAAAAATCTCTCTACTCAATCTTTTCTTTGTAGTCAGGTCCTAGAAAAGTTCCTAAAACATGAATATTCTCTTAATTTTATACACTAAATATTAAATTTCTGATCTGTCTTACATTAAGTTAGATTTGTTGTTCTTCTGCTTGTCATCTTTCGGATGTTTATCACATTGGCACTGAAAAAAACAAACAGTATAATTACCACCAATAAAAGTTCCATTCAAAAGTTAAAAGTCAGAAAAAATGAATAAAATTTGGATAAATATAGAAAGAGTTTAATGCTGTAGTCTAATGTAAACTTTTCTGCTACACTCACTTTGACCTCAGTAAACTATTCTCAATGCTTACGATCTCATTGTAACGTGTTCAATCATATTATCATACAAATTATTTGCTGAATTGAACTAGATTGTCGTACTTTTTTTACGTGAGTACACAATAGGGGAAAAATATGGTTCAATTCAACACCTTATTAAAACTGCAACGCACCAGATTTTGAAACTTAAATTATCTTCAACCTAACAAATAAGATTGTCAAAAGACAGTCGGCAAAAAAAAAAAAAAAATTAAAATTACCCTAAATAACTTTCGATCTAATGATCGGATTTTCACGAACTAAGTGTAAATCTTAATGGTTTCTGGGGGTGACTTTACATACGCTTATCAATTAGTGCTAACTATTAATTAAGTTATGAAATTAGACACAAAAACGTGCTTTCTCTGAATAAACATATATATATTTTTAAATATTTGAAATCCTGAACCTTGTAATTGGGGGAGGATAGACAAAATTTCGAAAAAAACTGGTCGTAAATTGGGTCGCAATAAAGATTTATACATTTGGCGATAGTTCAAAAGTTGCCTCCGCAAATGAATATTTTAAAATAACGCTCAGACTAATTCAAATGAGGAATACTTAATTTTTCACCGTTGCTAAGCCAAGTTCTGACTGTAAAAAAAATTGAAATAATATTCTGCGATTGCTTGGTGAGGTTTAATTAATTATAGTTAATCGAAAATATCTCGAAGTTTCTAGGCAATAGATAATTTTTAAGCTGATTTCTGTCCAAAAAGCAAGGATTTATTTTCTTTTTTTTATCACTTTTGTTTTTTTGGTGTAACTGTATTTTATTTTGAAGGCATGTTTAAATACAATTAAATTAAAATTAATAAATCAAAATAATATAAATTGTAAACAATCAACTCCCCCCCCCCCCCCCAGCGGGACGTGGTAAAATTATGAAACATTCACAGGTCCGCGGTGATAAAAAGGTTGGGTAACACTGCCATAGCCGATTCGGTGCCTTAAATTTAAAAAAAAAGTAAAGAAAAATCTGCGAAATTTAAATGAAAAAATTCTTTAATTTGCTTCTGAGTTGAAATTTAATGTTTAGAAAATTGAACTAATGAAACTTACTAACAAGCAGGCCCACAATTCTTTTTCGCACACTCTTCAATTTTTTGATTGGATTCGGTTGAATAATATATTTGATCTTCCTCCTTTTTAGCTGAGGACGTATAAAATGTTTTATTTTGTTCCTCTTCATCTTCAGGCGAATAAAAGTCACGATAGTCCTCATCAACAGAGAAGACATAAACATCAGTGTAAGTTCGTTATAGTTTTATCTACAAAAAAATGCTTTAGGAAATATAATCTAACTCTTAAGATTGCTGCGGTTGAGCGTAGTTCCCATCCTTCAAAAATAACTCCAACTTTCACTTGAAGAGTGGAAGAACCGGTTAAGTGACACTTTAGTTAAATTGAATAAATGAGCGCTGAAGTTTATACGTTTCTTCTTTTTGATTCTTCATTCGATCCTTATGTTTTCAGCATGTTCTTAAAGATATAGCTTACAAAAATTTTTAGGGGTCTATTTGTTTGATTCTAACTCTTTGTGTAGCAGGATGAGAAGGATGTGAAGCAGATATGCAGATTTTTTAAAATTTTATTCTTGAATCTTGAAAACGAGAGAACACCTGTTTAAAGGAAAAAAGTTACATTGACCTTCAAGAAGAATTCTTTTAAATGAAACTAATCAGCATTTGCGAAAAATGGAGGTAAAGACAACGAAAACCTCTGATGATTAGCCCGATACAAATGCAGCTCTGATATGTTTCCACAAAAGTATAATTTGCATCAGCACAGCAATGACCGCTAACAGGGAGCGAAATAAAGTTCAAATACCTATCTCTGTCTTTCGTTCATGTGTAGATTTATTCTGCCCCAGGGCAGCCGTGCCGATTTTTGGGGAAAAGTTGCCATTAGTTTTAGCAAACATATAAGTCATCTTATCGTCATCGTTTATCATTTTGTTATTTTGGATTTAACATTTAAAATTTTAAGTGAGTGCACATATCTTAAAGATTGTGCATGAGCGCTTTCTTATATTACAAACAAAACATATGTTAAAAATGAAAACTCAAAATTTCCAACATAATAGTTGAAAAAGAATTAAAATGAAGTTGAACACAGTGTAAGAAAAGCATATATATATATATATATATATATATATATATATATATATATATATATATATATATATATATATATATATATATATATATATATATATATATATATATATATATATATATATATATATATATATATATATATATATATATGTAATGCTAAAAGAATTATATTTTAAATCTAATCCATAAATAGCACTTGTATCTAACGCACAAACGTTTAAAACCTTTCCCACAAGAAAGTAATAATATTGAATCTAATTATCTCAAAAAATGTGATGATATGGCTTTATTAGCTTTGGAAATTGATCAGTCCCACGCTACTGAGACCTATTAATATTTAAATATATTGTCCAGAAAGATATAAAAACCCTTTTTCCAAGGTCAATTGTGCTATTCTCTATCTATCCACCAGCATGTAAGGTTGGCATTCTGGGGCTCTGGCCCTTACTTTAATAAAATTATATTATGATTCCTGCATTTTCATGTATCTCTTTAAGAAGCACCGGCCACACTACGAAATTACAATGTTTATGCTTTCAAAGCGTAACATATATATATATATATATATATAAAATCAGCCAATCTTCCATTTTTGTTGATAAAATCGAACTTTAAATTTAGACACACTCATTATTTGCATTAAATGCATTCATTATTTGCATAAAAATATATGCACACCTGCAAACTGTTGTTTGTTTATATATATATATATATGTAATAAAAGGGCTAAAATCCCTTTTATCAGAGTTATAGATAGCTTAAATAATGCAGTCGTAAGCCATCATACGTTCTAAAATGGTTTATTAACGGTAGGTTGGTATTGATAACAGTCCACATCCGCTCTCCACAAGGGAGGGGATGGACAAGACTTCTGACAATTCTGGAACAGCTTATCAGGATCACAACATGATGGAAAGGACATGCGAAAACCATTGCTCTCGCATTTTATACTAACACATATTGGAGTAAACAGGCACAGTCGTTGACATACTTGTATCCTTACGCATTAAGAAAAATCATTTACTGCTTCCTTATATGGAAGTGAAAAGGGGGAGAGATTCTAAAAATAACTCAATCGTATGTTATTAGCCTTGACTTCCCAAAATAGAATCTCTCTACGCTTATTCTTTAACAAAGACATTTTGTGAAATCGAAAGAGATTTAATTATTTTATTAATACAAAAGTATTATAATTTTTGCATTACATATATATATATATATATATATATATATGAAAAACTTCAAAATGCTAAAAAGCAACGTAAATTGCAGTGACAATATGAACAGATATGTTAAGATAAAATGTTAATATTTATACTGTTTTACTATTTTGGTATATACTATAATTTTGCAAAGAAAAAATTTAACATATCTAAAGACAATTTATTTTCTTAAAAAATAATCTCAATACTTGTTTGTGTTTGTTTTTGCCGACGTATTTCAAAAACAGTTTTTTCCAGTTCATATAAATGGGATAAGGGAGTTTCAGAAGCAAAATTAAATTGTAAATAGCCATGAATAGTTTCTAAAGCTTCTAATACTGCTGTGTGATTTGGAGGAACTTTATCATGCTCGTCAGTATCATCCAACACGTTCTCATCGTCCACAAGTTTAAGTTAGATATAAATGAATAGTTTTTCACAAAAAATTTGAGTTTTATGGGAGGGGATGAAACATTACATGATAAATTTCTAAGGAAAGTACTTGATGTCATAATATGCTGCACAATAAGTTGTTCGATTACTACTGTCACTAAACAGACCACCTCCTTTTATTTACTCATGATGTCCACCTGACTGCAAGTAAGTGATCGCGGTCTCTTTCATTTTTCGTATTCCAGGTGTCTTTTTTTCCCTCTAGAAAACAGCATGGGAGTAAAACTAACCTCTGGATAAGAGGAATGGTCATTTTCTTAAAGAGGAATAGGCTTTCATTGTTCTTGGTGTAACAGATAAGACACTCTATTCAAAATTGTGGAAAGAATGTCTTTCCAGAAACAGCAAAAATGAGAAGGTCGCAGGGGGAAGAAAATTTAATAGGATCTAACAACATATTTCTTTTTAACTGTAACAAGGATTGCTTATTTGCTTCAATTTTAATTTAAAACCTTTTTTTTTTTAAAAAAACGAAAAAAAAATATTTAAAGGATAAAAAAATTAAAACGTTAGCCTAAAATTTCGGCGCATAATTGAAAAATTTATTTTTATATCGACGCATAAACGAAGGATGTTTATCATTATTTTCCTACCTAATGTACTGGGACCTTTAAAAATCGTCGTACAAATGAAAAAGGTGCATAAAAGAGGTGGTGCATGAGTGAGAGGTTACTGTATATATATATATTATATATATATATATATATATATATATATATATATATATATATATATATATATATATATATATATATATATATATATATATATATATATATATATATATATATATATGAAAATGATTTTAAAATAATTATTTTTTTTATAAATTTCATATTTCATTTTATTTGTGTGAAAAAAAAATTAAAAATTAACGAGGTAAAGCAAATAAATGGCTGATGCATTACTGTCACTTTGTCAATGCGTTGTTGGCGAGGCGATGTCGAAACTTGGCAACAAACTTCGGATAAGTATAAGTACCAGCTTCAGAAATGATTGTAACAGAAATACTAAAAGGAATTATAGGTTACTTTTCATTTTTAATATCATATTCCTTACATCCCAATGTTTATTTTAATGATTGTGCAATTAGTTAAACACCATGCGAACAATTTGAGATATTTTTGTATTGAAAAATATATTGTTGTAAATCACGCAAGTCATTTATTATGTTAGATGTTGAGAAAAAATGTTTCGCATGCAATAATATCATTAAATTTTTTACTCTAATTAAGCGTTTTCAAATGAAAATAAAATAATAGAATTCAGAGAATAACGAACAATTATATGAAAGTGATTAAAGTGAAAATTTCCATTTCGTATTAGAAACCTAATTGACACAGACACACAATTTTTTGTGTCCATTATAGCTCTAACAAATAGCGACATGTTATTGCTTAATAAAAATACAATGTAACTATAGTTCACATTTTATACTGAAGAATTCTCTCAAATATTTTGAAAAAAAATTCTATTGACAAATTATAGAACTGGTTATTTTTATTTAGATCATCTCAAAAACGAGCACCAGAGAGTTTTTATTCTTCTTCGATTTCTGTGTATTTTGAATAAAATGTTCAATTCTAAACTCTTCTTTGTTTTAATTTTTTTTATTTTTTTTTAACGAAATAAAATAAGTAGGCTGAATTTGGCGAAGAAAAATCACGTTTACTATATATTTTTTTTCCTTAAACATTCGACTGGTTTTGTATAATCTGATAGCAAGCTTCCCTTTATTCCATAAAGATATTTTTTCCAACACTCATTTTTTATGGATTCAAAATCTCTGAGAAGGTAAAACAATTTATACCATATTTATTAATTTATTTCCAGCACTAGACTTTAATAAGAATAACAATTTTTAATGAGTAACCAAAAGGTTTAATGGGGACGAATATTGCAAATATGTAAAAGAAGTTAATTTTCGACATTTAAATGTGATTTAGACAATTTTGCTAATATTCAAATATAATAACTGATAGGAAAAGCATAAATATTGTAAAAAAAACAAGGATTTTGTGTTTAATTATATTTTAATTCTCATCATACCTACACTTTTCAATTAAAGAAGCGTGTTTTATCTTGGTACTAATTTAACTGTTTAATTTTTTAAAGTCTAGATAAAATACTAACGTTTTGGAGGGAAATGCATTATATATTTTTGTATAAAAAAATTTTTTTTTGATAACAAAATAAATATTACAATGAACTTCATTTTTTAGATCGCAGAAGATTTAGAAGTAGATAGCAGTATAAAAATGGCGAAAAATTGCATTGACAAATATAAATCATAAAATTTATATTAAATTTAAATAAAAAAAAAATTCATTAAGAGTGATAAAAGTTTTATCTATGAATAAATATAGTCAACGAAGAAAATTAGTTCTTTTTTATTTCTTCTCATTGTGTCAGACTATTTGTATTTCTTTAATTATTTTAAGTATATATTTAATAATTTTAAGTATATATTTAATAATTTTAAGTATATATTTAATAATTTTAAGTATATATTTAATAATTTTAAGTATATATTTAATAATTTTAAGTATATATTTAATAATTTTAAGTATATATAATTATTTTTGAAATTTAAGTAATCGTATTTTTGGCTTCGATTAGCATATTAACAAATGGTCTTTGATAAAGCTACAATAATAATATATATTTTTGAAGAAAAATTAATTTTTTTCCGTATTTGATTGAAATCCAATTAATTTTATGTTCTGAAGGTTTTGAAGGGATACAGGAAATGTAATGTACGGTTTTCAAACAGTTTTTAGTCATGGAAATTTTGCTTATATTCTCGTAAAATGCCTTCTGCTTTACAAAATGATTGAGGAAAAACAATATACTGCAAAAAAGGTTTTGTATTTTCATTTCATAAATATTTTTATTTTTGTTTTATTCATGCATGTTTAAAATCTTTTAAATGTGACAATTACAAAATATTTATTTCATTTTTTTTTTTTAAAAAAGTCTAAAAGGGACTTATGATTTCTCAAAAATTTATAGATAATTTTCATTTGCACAACTATATATATTGAGTTAATAATTTATCTTCTATATCAAGGTGCTTAAATAATAGAAATACTGGTTGCTACTTTTTAATAGTAAGGTAGCAAAAGCATGTTGCAACTAGCCTATTATATTGCACCTGGTTTCATAATTGGATTTAGAAACTGTGCATTTTCAATTTATAAAATAAAATATTTCGGAGTGAAACGAATGGGTAATTACTTCAAATACTCAATATTTTGGAATCCTATAGCAAGATTCTTGATCATCAATTCACTTTAGCGCGAAAGAATGTAATTCGGAACTTTTCGATTAGCCGATAGCAAGCAAAAATTTGCCAAAAAATGTAGACCTCCACCAACGTTTTTTTATTTTATTTCTTTAAACACATAAAAAATAAATTAGAACATATAAAAATTTCCTTCGGCAGGCATGATTGAACCATAGAGGCCTACCTTGGGACCGACTTTGAAAATTATAACTTAATATTAAAGGGAGCTAGGAGGTCTCGAAGTCTGAACCTTATTCTCGACATTTCGACTTTAAAAATTTTTTTTTATTATTATTTCAAAAAGTGTTCTTTAACGAAGAAAGATGCTCGATTTCATACACAGAACACCTTATGCATGATAGACTACCTAAAATGTTGCAATAGGAGTAGAAAAATAACAAATAAACTGATTTTCCTAGATTTTTTCAGTTTTTTCCCATTTTCCTAATTAAAAAAAATTTCCTAGATGCAGGACCCTCCAGAATACCGAAAATTACTTCTAAAAAAATATATAATGTAAAATAAACAAAAGAAAGAAAAAAAAAATTTTTTTTTTGAAAAAGCGTGCGCAGCTGGGATTCGAACCCGCGACCCCTCCCTCCAGTCTCGACTTGCCAGTCAGGTGTCCTACCACCAGTCCAAGGCGGAACAGAAAGAAAGAAACAATTTCGTTTCAAAAGCCCTTTCTCGTTTACCTATGCAATAGACCTTTAGGGCCCCACTGGGGCCCTCCTAATTAACATATAAAAATTTCCTTCGGCAGGCATGATTGGACCATAGAGGCCTAACTTGGGACCGACTTTGAAAATTATAACTTAATATTGAAGGGAGCTAGGAGGTCTCGAAGCCAGAACCTTATTCTCAACATTTCGACATTTTTTTAAAATTATTATTCCAAAAAGTGTTCTTTAACAAAGAAAGTGGTCGATTTTATGTACAGAACACCTTATGCATGATAGACTACCTAATATGTAACAAAAGGAGTCGAAAAATAACAAATAAACTGATTTTCCTAGATTTTTCCAGTTTTTTCCCATTTTCTTGATTAAAAATAAAAAATTCCATCATGCAGTACCCTCCAGAATATCGAAAAACACGTCTAAAAAATAATATAATGTAAAATAAACAAAAGTAAGAAAAAAAAGAAACTTTTTTGAAAAAATACTGCAGCTGGGATTCGAACCCCCGACACCTCCCTCAATCCTCGACTTGCCAGTCAAGTGTCCTACCATCAGACCAAGGCGGTACGGAAAGAACGAAACAATTTCGCTTCAAAAGCCCTTTCTCGGTTACCTATGCAATAGATATTTAGGGCCCCACAGGGGCCCTCCTAATTGACATATAAAAATTTCCTTCGGCAGGAATGATTGGACCATAGAGGCCTACCTTGGGACCGACTGTGAAAATTATAACTTAATATTAAAAGGAGCTAGGAGGTCTCAAAGCCTGTACCTTATTCTCGACATTTTGACTTTTTTAAAATTTTTTTTATTATTATTCCAAAAAGTGTTCCTTAACAAAGAAAGATGCTCGAATTTATACACAGAACACCTTATGCATGATAGACTACCTAAAAAGTTGCAATAGGAGTAGAAAAATAACAAATAAACTGATTTTCCTAGATTTTTTCAGTTTTTTCCCATTTTCCTAATTAAAAAAAATTTCCTAGATGCAGGACCCTCCAGAATACCGAAAATTACTTCTAAAAAAATATATAATGTAAAATAAACAAAAGAAAGAAAAAAAAAATTTTTTTTTGAAAAAGTGTCCGCAGCTGGGATTCGAACCCGAGACCCCTACCTCCAGTCTCGACTTGCCAGTCAGGTGTCCTACCACCAGTCCAAGGCGGAACAGAAAGAAAGAAACAATTTCGTTTCAAAAGCCCTTTCTCGTTTACCTATGCAATAGACCTTTAGGGCCCCACTAGGGCCCTCCTAATTAACATATAAAAATTTCCTTCGGCAGGCATGATTGGACCATAGAGGCCTAACTTGGGACCGACTTTGAAAATTATAACTTAATATTAAAGGGAGCTAGGAGGTCTCGAAGCCTGAACCTTATTCCCAACATTTCGACATTTTTTTAAAATTATTATTCCAAAAAGTGTTCCTTAACAAAGAAAGTGGTCGATTTTATACACAGAACACCTTATGCATGATAGACTACCTAATATGTAACAAAAGGAGTCGAAAAATAACAAATAAACTGATTTTCCTAGATTTTTCCAGTTTTTTCCCATTTTCTTAATTAAAAATAAAAAATTCCATCATGCAGTACCCTCCAGAATATCGAAAAACACGTCTAAAAAATAATATAATGTAAAATAAACAAAAGTAAGAAAAAAAAGAAATTTTTTTGAAAAAATACCGCAGCTGGGATTCGAACCCCCGACACCTCCCTCAATCCTCGACTTGCCAGTCAAGTGTCCTACCACCACACCAAGGCGGTACGGAAAGAACGAAACAATTTCGCTTCAAAAGCCCTTTCTCGGTTACCTATGCAATAGATATTTAGGGCCCCACTGGGGCCCTCCTAATTGACATATAAAAATTTCCTTCGGCAGGAATGATTGGACCATAGAGGCCTACCTTGGGACCGACTGTGAAAACTATAACTTAATATTAAAAGGAGCTAGGAGGTCTCGAAGCCTGAATCTTATTCTCAACATTTCGAAATTTTTTTTAAAATTATTATTCCAAAAAGTGTTCTTTAACAAAGAAAGATGCTCGATTTTATACACAGAACACCTTATGCATGATAGACTACCTAAACTGTTAGAAAAGGAGTCGAAAAATAACAAATAAACTGATTTTTCTAGATTTTTCCAGTTTTTTCCCATTTCCCTTATTAAAAAGAAATTCCTACATGCAGGACCCTTCAGAATATCCAAAAACACATTTAAAAAATAATATAATGTAAAATAAATAAAAGAAAGAAAAAAAAGAAATTTTTTTGAAAAAGTGTCCGCAGCTGGGATTCGAACCCCCGACCCCTTCCTGCAGCCTCCACTTGCCAGTCAGGTGTCCTACCACCAGACCAAGGCGGTACGGAAAGAAAGAAACAATTCGCTTCAAAAGTCCTTTCTCGATTACCTATGCAATAGACCTTTAGGGCCCCACTGGGGTCCTCCTAATTAACATATAAAAATTTCCTTCGGCAGGCATCATTGGACCATAGAGGCCTACCATGGGACCGAGTATGAAAATTATAACTTAATATTAAAGGGAGGTAGGAGGTCACGAAGACTGAACCTTATTCACGACACTTCGACTTTTTAAAATTTTTTTTTATTATTATTCCAAAAAGAGTTTTTTAACAAAGAAAGATTATCGATTTTATACACAGAACACCTTATGCATGATACACTACCTCAAATGTTGCAAAAGGAGTAGAAAAATAACAAATAAACTGATTTTCCTAGATTTTTCCAGTTTTTTCCCATTTTCCTAATTAAAAAAAATTTCATACATGCAGGACTCTCCAGAATATCGAAAAACATATCTAAAAAATAATATGATGCGAAATAAACAAAAGAAAGAAAAAAAAGAAATTTTTTTGAAAATGTGTTCGCAGCTGGGATTCGAACCCCCGACCTCTCCCTCCAAAGTCGACTTGCCAGTTAAGTGACCTACCACCAGACTAAGGCGGTACGGAAAGAGAGAAACAAATTAACTTCAAAAGCCCTTTCTCGGTTACCTATGCAATAGACCTTAAGGGTCCTTCTGGGGCCCTCCAGATTAACATATAAAAATTTCCTTCGGCAGGCATGATTGAACCATAGAGCCCTACCTTGGGACCGAGTTTCAAAATTATAACTTAATATTTAAGAGAGCTAGGAGGTCTCGAAGCCTGAACCTTATTCTCGACATTTCGAATTTTAAAATTTTTTTTAATTTTTATTCCAAAAAGTGTTCTTTAACAAAGAAAGATGCTCGATTTTATACACAGAACACCTTATGCATGATACACTACCTAAAATGTTGCAAAAGGAGTAGAAAAATAACAAATAAACTGATTTTCCTAGATTTTTCCAGTTTTTTCCCATTTTCCTAATTAAAAAAAATTTCATACATGCAGGACCCTCCAGAATATCGAAAAACATATCTAAAAAATAATATGATGCGAAATAAACAAAAGAGAGAAAAAAAAGTAATTTTTTTGAAAAAGTGTCTGCAGCTGGGATTCGAACTCCCGAACCCTCCCTTCAGCCTCGACTTGCTTGTCAGGTTTCCTACCACCAGAATAAGGCGGTACGGAATGAAAGAAACAATTTCGCTTCAAAAGCCCTTTCTCGGATATCTATGCAATAGACCTTTAGGGTCTTTCTGGGGCCCTCCAGATTAACATAAAAAAATTTCCTTCTGCGGGCATGATTGAACCATAGAGGCTTACCTTGGGACCAACTTTGAAAATTATAACTTAATATTAAAGGGAGCTAGGAGGTCACGAAGCCTGAACCTTATTCGCGACATTTCGACTTTTTTTAATTATTTTTATTATTATTCTGAAAAGTTTTCTTTAAAAATGGAAGATGCCTTATTTTATACACAGAACAACTTATGCATGATAGACTACCTAAAATGTTACAAAAGGAGTCGAAAAATAAAAAAAAATCCATCAGACAGGACCCTCCAGAATATCGAAAAATACATCTAAAAAATAATATAATGTAAAATAAACAAAAGAAAGAAAAAAAAGAAATATATTTGAAAAAGCGTCCGTAGCTGGAATTTGAACCCCTGACCAATCCCTCCTGCCTCAAATTGCCAGGCAGGTGTCCTACCACCAGACCAAGGCGGTAAGAAAAGAAAGAAACAATTTCGCTTCAAAAGCCCTTTCTCGGTTACCTATGCAATAGCTAGGAGGTCTCGAAGCTTGAACCTTATTCTCGACGTTTCTACTTTTTAAGAATTTTTTTATTATTATTCCAAAAAGTTTTCTTTAACAAAGAAAGATGCTCGATTTTATACACAAAACACCTTATGCATGATAGACTACCTAAAATGTTGCAAAAGGAGTCGAAAAATAACAAATGAACAGATTTTCCTAGATTTTTCCAGTTTTTTCCCATTTTCCTAACTGAAAAAAAAAATTCCATCATGCAGGAACCTCCAGAATATCGAAAAACCCACCTAAAAAATAATATAATGTAAAATAAACAAAATAAAGAAAAAAAAGAATTTTTTTTATAAAAGTGCCCCCACCTGGGATTCGAACCTCAGACCCCTTCCTGCAGCCTCCACTTGCCAGTCAGGTGTCCTACCACCAGACCACGGCGGTACGGAAACAAAGAAACAATTTCGCTTCAAAAGTCCTTTCTCGGTTACCAATGCAATAGACCTTTAGGGCCCCACTGGGGTCCTCCTAATTAACATATAAAAATTTCCTTCGGCTGGCATGATTGAACCATAGAGGCCTACTTTGCGACCGAGTTTGAAAATTATATATTAACATTAAAGGGAGCTAGGAGGTTTCGAAGCCTGAACCTTGTTCTCAACATTTCGACTTTTTATTTTATTTTATTATTATTTCAAAATGTGTTCTTTAGCAAAGAAAGATGCTCGATTTTATACACAGAACACCTTATGCATGATAGACTGTCTAAAATATTGCAATAGGAGTCGAAAATTAACAAATAAACTGATTTTCCTAGATTTTTCCAGTTTTTTCCCATTTTCCAAATTAAAAAAAAAATCTTCAACATGCAAGACCCTCCAGAATATCGAAAAACTCATCTAAAAAATAATATAAATTAAAATAAACAAAAGAAAGCAAAAAAAGAAATTTTTTTGAAAAAGTGTCCGCAGCTGGGATTCGAACCCCCGACACCTTCCTGCAGCCTCCACTTGCCAGTCAGGTGTCCTACCACCAGACCAAGGCGGTACGGAGAGAAAGAAACAATTTCGCTTCAAAAGTCCTTTCTGGGTTACCTATGCAATAGAACTTTAGGGCCCCACTGGGGTCCTCCTAAATAACATATAAAAATTTCCTTCAGCAGGCATGATTGGACCATAGAAGCCTAGCATGGGACCGAGTTTGAAAATTATAACTTAATATTAAAGGGAGCTAGGAGATCTCGAAGCCTGAACCTTATTCTCGACATTTCGACTTTTTATTTTATTTTATTATTATTCCAAAAATTGTTCTTTAACAAAGTAAGATGCTCGATTTTATACACAGAACACCTTATGCATGATAGACTACCTAAAATTTTGCAAAAGGAGTCGAAAAATAACAAATAAACTGATTTTCCTAGATTTTTCCAGTTTTTTTCCCATTTTCGTAATTAAAAAAAATATCTCCAACATGCAAGACCCTCCAGAATATCGAAAAACACATCTAAAAAATAATATAAAACAAAAAATAAACAAAAGAAAGAAAAAATGAAATTTTTTTTAAAAAGTGTCCGCAGCTGGGATTCGAACCCCCGACCCCTCCCTCTGGCTTCCACTTGCCAGTCAGGTATCCTACCAACAGACCAAGGCGGTACGGAAAGAAAGAAACACTTTTGCTTCAAAAGCCCTTTCTCGGTTACCTATGCAATAGACCTTTAGGGCCCCAATGGGGCCCTACTAATTAACATATAAAAATTTCCTTCAGCAGGCATGATTAAACCATAGAGGCCTACCTTGGGACCGAGTTTGAAAATTATAACTTAATATTAAAGAGAGCTAGGAGGTCTTGAAGCCTGAATTTTATTCTCGACATTTCGACTTTTTATTTTATTAAATTATTATTCCAAAAAGTGTTCTTTAACAAAGAAAGATGCTCGATTTCATACACCGAACACCTTATGCATGATAGACTACCTAAAATATTGCAAAAGGAGTCGAAAAATAACAAATAAACTGATTTTCCTAGATTTTTCCCATTTCCCTTATTAAAAAGAAATTCCTACTTGCAGGACCCTTCAAAATATCCAAAAACTCATCTAAAAAATAATATAATGTAAAATAAATAAAAGAAAGAAAAAAAAGAAATATTTTTGAAAAAGTGTCCGCAGCTGGGATTCGAACTCCCGACCCCTCCCTTCAGCCGCCACTTGCCAGTCAATTGTCCTACCACCAGACCAAGGCGGTACAGAAAAAAAGAAACTATTTCGCTTCAAAAGACCATTCTCGGTTACCTATGCAATAGAACTTTAGGGCCCCACTGGGGCCCTCCTAAATAAAATATAAAAATTTCCTTGTGCAGACTTGATTGGACCATAGAGGCCTACCTTGGGACCGAGTTTGAAAATTATAACTTAATATTAAAGGGAGCTAGGAGAGGAGGTCTCAAAGCCTGTACCTTATTCTCGACATTTTGACTTTTTTAAAATTTTTTTTATTATTATTCCAAAAAGTGTTCCTTGGTGTTCCAAAAAGTGTCCAAAAGTGTTCCTTTGTGTTTATAGTGTTCCAAAAAGTGTTCCAAAAAGTGTCCCAGTGGGAGGGCCCCACTGGGGTCCTCCTAATTATAATATAAAAATTTCCTTCGGTTGGCATGATTTTACTATAGAGGCCTACTTTGGGACCGATTTTGAAAATTATAACTTAATTTTAAAGGGAGCTAGGAGGTCTCAAATCCTGAGACTTACTCTCGACATTTCGACTTTTTTAAAAAATTTTTTAATTAGTATTCCAAAAAGTGTTTTTTAACAAAGGAAGATACTCGATTTTATACACAGAACATCTTATGCATGATAGACTACCTAAAATAATGCAATAGGAGTCGAAAAATAACAAATAAACTGATTTTCCTGGATTTTTCCAGTTTTTTCCCATTTTCGAAATTTAAAAAAAAAATTCTCCAACATGCAAGACCCTCTGGAATATCGAAAAACACATCTAAAAAATAATATAATGTAAAATAAACATAAGAAAGAAAGAAATTTCTTTGAAAAAGTTTCCTCAGCTGGGATTCGAACCCCCGACCCCTTAATGCAGCCTCCACTTGCCAGTCAGGTGTCCTACCACCAGACCAAGGCGGTACGGAAAGAAAGAAACAATTTCGCTTCAAAAGCCCTTTCTCGGTTACCTATGCAATAGACATTTAGGGCCCCGCTGGGGCCCTCCTTATTAACATATAAAAATTTTCTTCGGCAGGCATGATTGGACCACTGAGGCCTACCTTGGGACCGAGTTTCAAAATTATAACTTAATATTAAAGGGAGCTAGGAGGTCTCGAAGCCTGAATTTTATTCTCGACATTTCGACTTTTTATTTTATTCAATTATTATTCCAAAAAGTGTTCTTTAACAAAGAAAGATGCTCGATTATATACACAGAACACCTTATGCATGATAGACTACCTAAAATATTGCAATAGGAGTCGAAAAATAACAAATAAAATGATTTTCCTAGATTTGTCCAGTTTTTTCCTATTTTCCTAATTAAAAAAAAATCTGCAACATGCAAGACCCTCTGGAATATCGAAAAACACATCTAAAAAATAATATAATGTAAAATAAACAAAAGAAAGAAAAAAATAAATTTTTTTGAAAAAGTGTCGGCAGCTGGGATTCGAACCCCCAAACCCTCCCTCCGGCCTCCACTTGCCAGTCAGGTGTCCTACCACCAGACCAAGGCGGTACGGAAGAAAGAAACAATTTTGCTTCAAAAGCCCTTTCTCGGTTACCTATGCAATAGACTTTTAGGGCCCCACTGGGGCCCTCCTAATTTACATATAAAAATTTCCTTCGGCAGGCATGATTGGAACATAGAGGCATACCTTGCGACCGAGTTTGAAAATTTTAACTTAATATTAAAGGGAGCTAGGAGGTCTCGAAGCCTGAATTTTATTCTCGAAATTTCGACTTTTTTAAAAATTTTTTTAATTCTTATTCCAAAAAGTGTTCTTTAACAAAGAAAGATGCTCGATTTTATACACAGAACACCTTATGCATGATAGACTACCTAAAAAGTTGCAAAAGGAGACGAAAAATAACAAATAAACAGATTTTCCTAGATTTTTCCAGTTTTTTCCCATTTTCCTAATTAAAAAAAAAATTCCTACATGTAGGACCCTGCAGAATATCGAAAAACACATATAAAAATAATATAATGTAAAATAAAAAAAAAGAAAGAAAAAAATAAATTTTTCTGAAAAAAAGTCCGAAGCTGGGATTCGAACCCCCAACCCCTCCCTCCAGCCTCCACTTGCCAGTCAGGTGTCCTACCACCAGACCACGGCGGTTCGGAAAAAAAGAAAAAATTTTGCTTCAAAAGCCCTTTCGCGGTTACCTATGCAATAGATCTTTAGGGCCCCACTGGGGCCCTCCTAATTAAAATATAAAAATTTCCTTCATTGGACCATAGAGGCCTACCTTGGGATCGAGTTTGAAAATTATAACTTAATATTAAAGAGAGCTAGGAGGTCTCGAATCCTGAGACTTACTCTCGACATTTCGACTTTTTTAAATTTTTTTTTAATCATTATTCCAAAAAGTGTTCTTTAACAAAGAAAGATGCTCGATTTTACGCACAGAACACCTTATGCATGATAGACTACCTAAAAGTTTGCAAAAGGAGTTGAAAAATAACAAATAAACAGATTTTCCTAGATTTTTCCAGTTTTTTCCCATTTTCCCAATTAAAAGAAAAATCTCCAATATGCAAGACCCTCTGGAATATCGAATAACACATCTAAAAAATAATATAATGTAAAATAAACAAAAGAAAGAAAAAAATAAATTTTTTTGAAAAAGTGTCTGCAGCTGGGATTCGAACCCCCGACCCCTACCTCTAGCCCCGACTTGCCAGTCAGGTGTCCTACCACCTGACCAAGGCGGTACAGAAAGGAAGAAACAATTTCGCTTCAAAAGCCCTTTCTCGGTTACCTATGCAATAGACCTTTAGGGCCCCACTGTGGCCCTCTTAATTAAAATATAAAAATTTCCTTTGGCAGGATTGATTGGACCATACAGGCCTACCTTGGGTCCGAGTTTGAAAATTATAACTTAATATTAAAGGGAGCTAGGAGGTCTCAAATCCTGAATTTTATTCTTGACATTTCGACTTTTTATTTTATTTAATTATTATTCCAAAAAGTGTTCTTTAACAAAGAAAGATGCTCGATTTTATACAAAGAACACCTTATGCATGATAGACTACCTAAAATGTTGCAAAAGGAGTCGAAAAATAACAAATAGACTGATTTTCCTAGATTTTTCCAGTTTTTTCCCATTTTACTAATTAAAAAAAAATCTCCAACATTCAAGACCCTCCAGAATATCAAAAAACACATTTGAAAAATAATATAATGTAAAATAAACAAAAGAAAGAAAAAACAGAAATTTTTTTGAAAAAGTGTCCGCAGCTGGGATTCGAGCCCCGACCCCTCCCTCCAGCCCCGACTTGCCAGTCAGGTGTCCTACCACCTGACCAAGGCGGCACAGAAAGAAAGAAACAATTTCGCTTCAAAAGCCCTTTCTCGGTTACCTATGAAATAGACCTTTAGGGCCCCAACTGAGCCCTCCTAATTAAAATATAAAAATTTCCTTCGGCAGGATAGATTGGACCATACAGGCCTACCTTGGGACCGAGTTTGAAAATTATAATTTAATATTAAAGGGAGCTAGGAGGTCTCGAATCCTGAATTTTATTCTCGACATTTCGACTTTTTATTTTATTTAATTATTATTCCAAAAAGTGTTCTTTAACAAAGAAAGATGCTCGATTTTATACACAGAACACCTTATGCATGATGGACTACCTAAAATATTGCAATAGGAGTCAAAAAATAACAAATAAACTGATTTTCCTAGATTTTTCCAGTTTTTTCACATTTTCCTAATTAAAAAAAAAAATTCTCCAACATGCAAGACCCTCCGGAATATCGAAAAACACATCTAAAAAATAATATAATCTAAATTAAACAAAAGAAAGAAAAAAAAAGAATTTTTTTTGAAGAATTGTCCACAGCTGGGATTCGAACCCCCGATCCCGACCTCCTGCCTCCGCTTTCAAGTCAGGTGTCCTACCACCAGACCAAGGCGGTACGGAAAGAAAGAAACAATTTCGCCTCAAAAGCCCTTTCTTGGTTACCTATGCAATAGATCTTTAGGGCCCCACTGGGGCCCTTTTAATTAAAATATAAAAATTTCCTTTGGCAGGATTGATTGGACCATACAGGCCTACCTTGGGACCGAGTTTGAAAATTATAACTTTAAATTAAAGTGAGATAGGAGGTCTCGAAGCCTGTACCTTATTCTCGACATTTCGACTTTTTTTATATTTTTATTATTATTATTCCAAAAAGTGTTCTTTAACAAAGAAAGATGCTCGAATTTATACAAAGAAAACCTTATGCATGATAGACTACCTAAAATGTCGCAAAATGAGTCGAAAAATATTAAATAAACTGATTTTCCTAGATTTTTCCAGTTTTTTCCCATTTTCCTAATTAAAAAAAAATCTCCAACATTCAAGACCCTCCAGAATATCGAAACACACATTTAAAAAATAATATAATGTAAAATAAACAAAGAAAGAAAAGAAAATTTTTTTTTGAAAAAGTGTACGCAGCTGGGATTTGAACCCCGATCCCCCCCTCCAGCCTTGACTTGCCAGTCAGGTGTCCTACCACCTGACCAAGGCGGTACAGAAAGAAAGAAACAATTTCGCTTCAAAAGCCCTTTCTCGGTTACCTATGTAATAGACCTTTAGGGCCCCACTGGGGCCCTCCTAATTAACATATAAAAATTTCCTTCAGCACGCATGATTGGACCATAGAGGCCTATCTTGTAACCGAGTCTGAAAATTATAATTTAATATTAAATGGAGCTAGGAGGTCTCGAAACCTGAACCTTATTCTCGACATCTCGAGTATTTTTTTTTATTTTTATTATTATTCCAAAAAGTGTTCTTTAACAAAGAAAGATGTTCGATTTTATACACAGAACACCTTATGCATGATAGACTGTCTAAAATATTGCAATAGGAGTCGAAAAATAACAAATAAACTGATTTTCCTAGATTTTTCCAGTTTTTTCCCATTTTCCTAATTAAAAAAAAATTCTCCAAAATGCAAGACCCTCTAGAATATCGAAAAACACTTAAAAAATAATATAATGTAAAATAAACAAAAGAAAGAAAAAAATAAATTTTTTTGAAAAAGTGTCCTCCGCTGGGATTCGAACCCCCGACCCCTCCCTCCAGCCTCCACTTGCCAGTCAGGTGTCCTACCACCAGACCACGGCGGTACGGAAAGAAAGAAACAATTTCGCTTCAAAAGCCCTTTCTCGGTTACGTATGCAATAGACCTTTAGGGCCCCACTGTGGTCCTCCTAAATAACATATAAAAATGTCCTTCAGCAGGCATGATTGGACCATAGAAGCCGAGGGGACTGGGACCGAGTTTGAAAATTATAACTTAATATTAAAGGGAGCTAGGAGATCTCGAAGCCTGAACCTTATTCTCGACATTTCGACTTTTTATTTTATTTTATTATTATTCCAAAAAGTGTTCTTTAACAAAGTAAGATGCTCGATTTTATACACAGAACACCTTATGCATGATAGACTACCTAAAATTTTGCAAAAGGAGTCGAAAAATAACAAATAAACTGATTTTCCTAGATTTTTCCAGTTTTTTTCCCATTTTCGTAATTAAAAAAAAAATCTCCAACGTGCAAGACCCTCTAGAATATCGAAAAACACTTAAAAAATAATATAATGTAAAATAAACAAAAGAAAGAAAAAAATAAATTTTTTTGAAAAAGTGTCCTCAGCTGGGATTCGAACCCCCGACCCCTCCCTCCAGCCTCCACTTGCCAGTCAGGTGTCCTACCACCAGACCACGGCGGTACGGAAGAAAGAAACAATTTTGCTTCAAAAGCCCTTTCTCGGTTACCTATGCAATAGACTTTTAGGGCCCCACTGGGGCCCTCCTAATTTACATATAAAAATTTCCTTCGGCAGTCATGATTGGAACATAGAGGCATACCTTGCGACCGAGTTTGAAAATTTTAACTTAATATTAAAGGGAGCTAGGAGGTCTCGAACCCTGAATTTTATTCTCGAAATTTCGACTTTTTTAAAAATTTTTTTAATTCTTATTCCAAAAAGTGTTCTTTAACAAAGAAAGATGCTCGATTTTATACACAGAACACCTTATGCATGATAGACTACCTAAAAAGTTGCAAAAGGACTCGAAAAATATCAAATAAACTGAATTTCCTAGATTTTCCAGTTTTTTCCCATTTTACTTATTAAAAAAAAATTCCTACATGCAGGACCCTTCAAAATATCCAAAAACTCATCTAAAAAATAATATAATGTAAAATAAATAAAAGAAAGAAAAAAAAGAAATATTTTTGAAAAAGTGCCCGCAGCTGGGATTCGAACTCCCGACCCCTCCCTTCAGCCTCCACTTGCCAGTCAGTTGTCCTACCACCAGACCAAGGCGGTACAGAAAAAAAGAAACTATTTCGCTTCAAAAGACCATTTTTGGTTACCTATGCAATAGAACTTTAGGGCCCCACTGGGGCCCTCCTAAATAAAATATAAAAATTTCCTTGTGCAGACTTGATTGGACCATAAAGGCCTACCTTGGGACCGAGTTTGAAAATTATAACTTAATATTAAAGGGAGCTAGGAGGTCTCAAAGCCTGTACCTTATTCTCGACATTTTGACTTTTTTAAAATTTTTTTTATTATTATTCCAAAAAGTGTTCCTTAACAAAGAAAGATGCTCGAATTTATACACAGAAAACCTTATGCATGATAGACTACCTAAAAAGTTGCAAAAGGAGACGAAAAATAACAAATAAACTGATTTTCCTAGATTTTTCCAGTTTTTTCCCATTTTCCTAATTAAAAAAAAAATTCCTACATGTAGGACCCTGCAGAATATCGAAAAACACATATAAAAATAATATAATGTAAAATAAAAAAAAGAAAGAAAAAAATAAATTTTTCTGAAAAAAAGTCCGAAGCTGGGATTCGAACCCCCAACCCCTCCCTCCAGCCTCCACTTGCCAGTCAGGTGTCCTACCACCAGACCACGGCGGTTCGGAAAAAAAGAAAAAATTTTGCTTCAAAAGCCCTTTCGCGGTTACCTATGCAATAGATCTTTAGGGCCCCACTGGGGCCCTCCTAATTAAAATATAAAAATTTCCTTCATTGGACCATAGAGGCCTACCTTGGGATCGAGTTTGAAAATTATAACTTAATATTAAAAAGAGCTAGGAGGTCTCGAATCCTGAGACTTACTCTCGACATTTCGACTTTTTTAAATTTTTTTTTAATCATTATTCCAAAAAGTGTTCTTTAACAAAGAAAGATGCTCGATTTTACGCACAGAACACCTTATGCATGATAGACTACCTAAAAGTTTGCAAAAGGAGTTGAAAAATAACAAATAAACAGATTTTCCTAGATTTTTCCAGTTTTTTCCCATTTTCCCAATTAAAAGAAAAATCTCCAATATGCAAGACCCTCTGGAATATCGAATAACACATCTAAAAAATAATATAATGTAAAATAAACAAAAGAAAGAAAAAAATAAATTTTTTTGAAAAAGTGTCTGCAGCTGGGATTCGAGCCCCGACCCCTCCCTCCAGCCCCGACTTGCCAGTCAGGTGTCCTACCACCTGACCAAGGCGGTACAGAAAGAAAGAAACAATTTCGCTTCAAAAGCCCTTTCTCGGTTACCTATGAAATAGACCTTTAGGGCCCCAACTGAGCCCTCCTAATTAAAATATAAAAATTTCCTTCGGCAGGATAGATTGGACCATACAGGCCTACCTTGGGACCGAGTTTGAAAATTATAATTTAATATTAAAGGGAGCTAGGAGGTCTCGAATCCTGAATTTTATTCTCGACATTTCGACTTTTTATTTTATTTAATTATTATTCCAAAAAGTGTTCTTTAACAAAGAAAGATGCTCGATTTTATACACAGAACACCTTATGCATGATGGACTACCTAAAATATTGCAATAGGAGTCAAAAAATAACAAATAAACTGATTTTTCTAGATTTTTCCAGTTTTTTCACATTTTCCTAATTAAAAAAAAAATCTCCAACATGCAAGACCCTCCGGAATATCGAAAAACACATCTAAAAAATAATATAATCTAAATTAAACAAAAGAAAGAAAAAAAAAGAATTTTTTTTGAAGAATTGTCCACAGCTGGGATTCGAACCCCCGATCCCGACCTCCTGCCTCCGCTTTCAAGTCAGGTGTCCTACCACCAGACCAAGGCGGTACGGAAAGAAAGAAACAATTTCGCCTCAAAAGCCCTTTCTTGGTTACCTATGCAATAGATCTTTAGGGCCCCACTGGGGCCCTTTTAATTAAAATATAAAAATTTCCTTTGGCAGGATTGATTGGACCATACAGGCCTACCTTGGGACCGAGTTTGAAAATTATAACTTTAAATTAAAGTGAGATAGGAGGTCTCGAAGCCTGTACCTTATTCTCGACATTTCGACTTTTTTTTATATTTTTTTTATTATTATTCCAAAAAGTGTTCTTTAACAAAGAAAGATGCTCGAATTTATACAAAGAAAACCTTATGCATGATAGACTACCTAAAATGTTGCAAAATGAGTCGAAAAATATTAAATAAACTGATTTTCCTAGATTTTTCCAGTTTTTTCCCATTTTCCTAATTAAAAAAAAATCTCCAACATTCAAGACCCTCCAGAATATCGAAACACACATTTAAAAAATAATATAATGTAAAATAAACAAAGAAAGAAAAGAAAATTTTTTTTTGAAAAAGTGCCCGCAGCTGGGATTCGAACCCCCGACCCCTTCCTGCAGCCTCCACTTGCCAGTCAGGTGTCCTACCACCAGACCAAGGCAGTACGGAAAGAAAGAAACAATTTCGCTTCAAAAGTCCTTTCTCGGTTACCTATGCAATAGACCTTTAGGGCCCCACTGGGGTCCTCCTAATTAACATATAAAAATTTCCTTCGGCTGGCATGATTGCACCATAGAGGCCTACTTTGCGACCGAGTTTGAAAATTATAACTTAACATTAAAGGGAGCTAGGAGGTTTCGAAGCCTGAACCTTGTTCTCAACATTTCGACTTTTTATTTTATTTTATTATTATTTCAAAATGTGTTCTTTAGCAAAGAAAGATGCTCGATTTTATACACAGAACACCTTATGCATGATAGACTGTCTAAAATATTGCAATAGGAGTCGAAAAATAACAAATAAACTGATTTTCCTAGATTTTTCCAGTTTTTTCCCATTTTCCTAATTAAAAAAAAATTCTCCAAAATGCAAGACCCTCTAGAATATCGAAAAACACTTAAAAAATAATATAATGTAAAATAAACAAAAGAAAGAAAAAAATAAATTTTTTTGAAAAAGTGTCCTCAGCTGGGATTCGAACCCCCGATCCCTCCCTCCAGCCTCCACTTGCCAGTCAGGTGTCCTACCACCAGACCACGGCGGTACGGAAAGAAAGAAACAATTTCGCTTCAAAAGCCCTTTCTCGGTTACCTATGCAATAGACCTTTAGGGCCCCACTGGGGTCCTCCTAAATAACATATAAAAATTTCCTTCGGCAGGCATGATTGGACCATAGAAGCCTAGCATGGGACCGAGTTTGAAAATTATAACTTAATATTAAAGGGAGCTAGGAGATCTCGAAGCCTGAACCTTATTCTCGACATTTCGACTTTTTATTTTATTTTATTATTATTCCAAAAAGTGTTCTTTAACAAAGTAAGATGCTCGATTTTATACACAGAACACCTTATGCATGATAGACTACCTAAAATTTTGCAAAAGGAGTCGAAAAATAACAAATAAACTGATTTTCCTAGATTTTTCCAGTTTTTTTCCCATTTTCGTAATAAAAAAAAAAATCTCCAACATGCAAGACCCTCTAGAATATCGAAAAACACTTAAAAAATAATATAATGTAAAATAAACAAAAGAAAGAAAAAAATAAATTTTTTTGAAAAAGTTTCCTCAGCTGGGATTCGAACCCCCGACCCCTCCCTCTGGCTTCCACTTGCCAGTCAGGTGTCCTACCACCAGACCAAGGCGGTACGGAAAGAAAGAAACAATTTTGCTTCAAAAACCCTTTCTCGGTTACCTATGCAATAGACTTTTAGGGCCCCACTGGGGCCCTCCTAATTAACATATAAAAATTTCCTTCGGCAGGCATGATTGGAACATAGAGGCATACCTTGCGACCGAGTTTGAAAATTTTAACTTAATATTAAAGGGAGCAAGGAGTACTCAAAGCCTGTACCTTATTCTCGACATTTTGACTTTTTTAAATTTTTTTTTATTATTATTCCAAAAAGTGTTCCTTAACAAAGAAAGATGCTCGAATTTATACACAGAACACCTTATGCATGATAGACTACCAAAAAAGTTGCAAAAGGAGGCGGAAAATAACAAATAAACTGATTTTCCTAGATTTTTCCAGTTTTTTCCCATTTTCCTAATTAAAAAAAAAATTCCTACATGTAGGACCCTGCAGAATATCGAAAAACACATATAAAAATAATATAATGTAAAATAAACAAAAGAAAGAAAAAAATAAATTTTTCTGAAAAAAAGTCCGAAGCTGGGATTCGAACCCCGACCCCTCCCTCCAGCCTCCACTTGCCAGTCAGGTGTCCTACCACCAGACCACGGCGGTTCGGAAAGAAAGAAAAAATTTTGCTTCAAAAGCCCTTTCGCCGTTACCTATGCAATAGATCTTTAGGGCCCCACTGGGGCCCTCCTAATTAAAATATAAAAATTTCCTTCATTGGACCATAGAGGCCTACCTTGGGACCGAGTTTGAAAATTATAACTTAATATTAAAGGGAGCTAGGAGGTCTCAAATCCTGAATTTTATTCTTGACATTTCGACTTTTTATTTTATTTAATTATTATTCCAAAAAGTGTTCTTTAACAAAGAAAGATGCTCGATTTTATACAAAGAACACCTTATGCATGATAGACTACCTAAAATGTTGCAAAAGGAGTCGAAAAATAACAAATAGACTGATTTTCCTAGATTTTTCCAGTTTTTTCCCATTTTACTAATTAAAAAAAAATCTCCAACATTCAAGACCCTCCAGAATATCAAAAAACACATTTAAAAAATAATATAATGTAAAATAAACAAAAGAAAGAAAAAAAAGAAATTTTTTTGAAAAAGTTTCCGCAGCTGGGATTCGAATTTCGACCCCTCCCTCCAGCCCCGACTTGCCAGTCAGGTGTCCTACCACCTGACCAAGGCGGTACAGAAAGAAAGAAACAATTTCGCTTCAAAAGCCCTTTCTCGGTTACCTATGAAATAGACCTTTAGGGCCCCAACTGAGCCCTCCTAATTAAAATATAAAAATTTCCTTCAGCAGGCAATTTTGGACCATAGAGGCCTACCATGGGACCGAGTTTGAAAATTGTAACTTAATATTAAAGGGAGCTAGGAGGTCTCAAAGCCTGAACCTTATTCTCGACTTTTCGACTTTTTATTTTATTTCATTATTGTTCCAAAAAGTGTTCTTTAACAAAGAAAGATGCTCGATTTTATACACAGAACACCTTATGCATGATAGACTACCTAAAATTTTGCAAAAGGAGTCGAAAAATAACAAATAAACTGATTTTCCTAGATTTTTCCAGTTTTTTGACATTTTCCTAATTAAAAAGAAAATCTCCAACATGCAAGACCCTCCAGAATATTGAAAAACTCATCTAAAAAATAATATAAATTAAAATAAACAAAAGAAAGAAAAAAAAGAAATTTTTTTGAAAAAGTGTCCGCAGCTGGGATTCGAACCCCCGACCCCTTCCTGCAGCCTCCACTTGCCAGTCAGGCGTCCTACCACCAGACCAAGGCAGTACGGAAAGAAAGAAACAATTTCGCTTCAAAAGTCCTTTCTCGGTTACCTATGCAATAGACCTTTAGGGCCCCACTGGGGTCCTCCTAATTAACATATAAAAATTTCCTTCAGCAGGCAATATTGGACCATAGAGGCCTACCATGGGACCGAGTTTGAAAATTGTAACTTAATATTAAAGGGAGCTAGGAGGTCTCGAAGCCTGAACCTTATTCTCGACATTTCGACTTTTTATTTTATTTCATTATTGTTCCAAAAAGTGTTCTTTAACAAAGAAAGATGCTCGATTTTATACACAGAACACCTTATGCATGATAGATTACCTAAAATTTTTGCAAAAGGAGTCGAAAAATAACAAATAAACTGATTTTCCTAGATTTTTCCAGTTTTTTGACATTTTCCTAATTAAAAAAAAAATCTCCAACATGCAAGACCCTCCAGAATATCGAAAAACTCATCTAAAAAATAATATAAATTAAAATAAACAAAAGAAAGAAAAAAAAGAAATTTTTTTGAAAAAGAGTCCGCAGCTGGGATTCGAACCCCCGACCCCTTCCTGCAGCCTCCACTTGCCAGTCAGGCGTCCTACCACCAGACCAAGGCAGTACGGAAAGAAAGAAACAATTTCGCTTCAAAAGTCCTTTCTCGGTTACCTATGCAATAGACCTTTAGGGCCCCACTGGGGTCCTCCTAATTAACATATAAAAATTTCCTTCGGCTGGCATGATTGTACCATAGAGGCCTACCTTGCCACCGAGTTTGAAAATTATAACTTAACATTAAAGGGAGCTAGGAGGTTTCGAAGCCTGAACCTTGTTCTCAACATTTCGACTTTTTATTTTATTTTATTATTATTTCAAAATGTGTTCTTTAGCAAAGAAAGATGCTCGATTTTATACACAGAACACCTTATGCATGATAGACTGTCTAAAATATTGCAATAGGAGTCGAAAAATAACAAATAAACTGATTTTCCCAGATTTTTCCAGTTTTTTCCCATTTTCCTAATTAAAAAAAAATTCTCCAACATGCAAGACCCTCTAGAATATCGAAAAACACTTAAAAAATAATATAATGTAAAATAAACAAAAGAAAGAAAAAAATAAATTTTTTTGAAAAAGTGTCCTCAGCTGGGATTCGAACCCCGACCCCTCCCTCCAGCCTCCACTTGCCAGTCAGGTGTCCTACCACCAAACCACGGCGGTACGGAAAGAAAGAAACAATTTCGCTTCAAAAGCCCTTTCTCGGTTACCTATGCAATAGACCTTTAGGGCCCCACTGGGGTCCTCCTAAATAACATATAAAAATTTCCTTCAGCAGGCATGATTGGACCATAGAAGCCTAGCATGGGACCGAGTTTGAAAATTATAACTTAATATTAAAGGGAGCTAGGAGATCTCGAAGCCTGAACCTTATTCTCGACATTTCGACTTTTTATTTTATTTTATTATTATTCCAAAAAGTGTTCTTTAACAAAGTAAGATGCTCGATTTTATACACAGAACACCTTATGCATGATAGACTACCTAAAATTTTGCAAAAGGAGTCGAAAAATAACAAATAAACTGATTTTCCTAGATTTTTCCAGTTTTTTTCCCATTTTCGTAATTAAAAAAAAAATCTCCAACATGCAAGACCCTCTAGAATATCGAAAAACACTTAAAAAATAATATAATGTAAAATAAACAAAAGAAAGAAAAAAATAAATTTTTTTGAAAAAGTGTCCTCAGCTGGGATTCGAACCCCCGACCCCTCCCTCTGGCTTCCACTTGCCAGTCAGGTGTCCTACCACCAGACCAAGGCGGTACGGAAAGAAAGAAACAATTTTGCTTCAAAAGCCCTTTATCGGTTACCTATGCAATAGACTTTTAGGGCCCCACTGGGGCCCTCCTAATTAACATATAAAAATTTCCTTCGGCAGGCATGATTGGAACATAGAGGCATACCTTGCGACCGAGTTTGAAAATTTTAACTTAATATTAAAGGGAGCTAGGAGGTCTCAAAGCCTGTACCTTATTCTCGACATTTTGACTTTTTTAAAATTTTTTTTATTAATATTCCAAAAAGTGTTCCTTAACAAAGAAAGATGCTCGAATTTATACACAGAACACCTTATGCATGATAGACTACCTAAAAAGTTGCAAAGGGAGACGGAAAATAACAAATTAACTGATTTTCCTAGATTTTTCCAGTTTTTTCCCATTTTCCCTATTAAAAGAAAAATCTCCAATATGAAAGAAAAAAATAAATTTTTTTGAAAAAGTGTCTGCAGCTGGATTCGAACCCCCGACCCCTACCTCCAGCCCCGACTTGCCAGTCAGGTGTCCTACAACACAGTGGGGACCTTTAGGGCCCCACTGTGGCCCTTTTAATTAAAATATAAAAATTTCCTTCGGCAGGATTGATTGGACCATACAGGCCTACCTTGGGACCGAGTTTGAAAATTATAACTTTAAATTAAAGTGAGATAGGAGGTCTCGAAGCCTGTACCTTATTCTCGACATTTCGACTTTTTTTATATTTTTTTTATTATTATTCCAAAAAGTGTTCTTTAACAAAGAAAGATGCTCGAATTTATAAAAAGAAAACCTTATGCATGATAGACTACCTAAAATGTTGCAAAATGAGTCGAAAAATATTAAATAAACTGATTTTCCTAGATTTTTCCAGTTTTTTCCCATTTTCCTAATTAAAAAAAAATCTCCAACATTCAAGACCCTCCAGAATATCGAAACACACATTTAAAAAATTATATAATGTAAAATAAACAAAAGAAAGAAAAAAAAAATTTTTTTTTGAAAAAGTGTTCGCAGCTGGGATTCGAACCCCGATCCCCCCCTCCAGCCTTGACTTGCCAGTCAGGTGTCCTACCACCTGACCAAGGCGGTACAGAAAGCAAGAAACAATTTCGCTTAAAAAGCCCTTTCTCGGTTACCTATGTAATAGACCTTTAGGGCCCCACTGGGGCACTCCTAATTAAAATATAAAAATTTCCTTCAGCACGCATGATTGGACCATAGAGGCCTATCTTGTGACCGAGTCTGAAAATTATAATTTAATATTAAATGGAGCTAGGAGGTCTCGAAACCTGAACCTTATTCTCGACATCTCGAGTATTTTTTTTTATTTTTATTATTATTCCAAAAAGTGTTCTTTAACAAAGAAAGATGTTCGATTTTATACACAGAACACCTTATGCATGATAGACTACCTAAAATGTTGCAAAAGGAGTTGAAAAATAACAAATAAACTGATTTTTCCTAATTTTTCCAGTTTTTTCCCATTTTCCTAATTAAAAAAAATTTTTCTACATGCAGTACCCTCCAGAATATCGAAAAACACATCTAAAATATAATATAATGTAAAATAAACAAAAGAAAGAAAAAAATAAATTTTTTTGAAAAAGTGTCCTCAGCTGGGATTCGAACCCCCGATCCCTCCCTCCAGCCTCCACTTGCCAGTCAGGTGTCCTACCACCAGACCACGGCGGTACGGAAAGAAAGAAACCATTTCGCTTCAAAAGCCCTTTCTCGGTTACCTATGCAATAGACCTTTAGGGCCCCACTGGGGTCCTCCTAATTAACATATAAAAATTTCCTTCATCAGGCATAATTAAACCATAGAGGCCTACCTTGGGACCGAGTTTGAAAATTATAACTTAATATTAAAGGGAGCTAGGAGGTCTCGAAGCCTGAATTTTATTCTCGACATTTCGACTTTTTATTTTATTTAATTATTATTCCAAAAAGTGTTCTTTAACAAAGTAAGATGCTCGATTTTATAAACAGAACACCTTATGCATGATAGACTACCTAAAATTTTGCAAAAGGAGTCGAAAAATAACAAATAAACTGATTTTCCTAGATTTTTCCAGTTTTTTTCCCGTTTTCGTAATTAAAAAAAAAATCTCCAACATGCAAGACCCTCCAGAATATCGAAAAACACATCTAAAAAATAATATAAAACAAAAAATAAACAAAAAAAAGAAAAAATGAATTTTTTTTTAAAAAGTGTCCGCTGCTGGGATTCGAACCCCCGACCCCTCCCTCTGGCTTCCACTTGCCAGTCAGGTGTCCTACCACCAGACCAAGGCGGTACGGAAAGAAAGAAACACTTTTGCTTCAAAAGCCCTTTCTCGGTTACCTATGCAATAGACCTTAAGGGCCCCACTGGGGCCCTCCTAATTAACATATAAAAATTTCCTTCAGCAGGCATGATTAAACCATAGAGGCCTACCTTGGGACCGAGTTTGAAAATTATAACTTAATATTAAAGGGAGCTAGGAGGTCTCGAAGCCTGAATTTTATTCTCGACATTTCGACTTTTTATTTTATTTAATTATTATTCCAAAAAGTGTTCTTTAACAAAGAAAGATGCTCGATTTCATACACAGAACACCTTATGCATGATAGACTACCTAAAATATTGCAAAAGGAGTCGAAAATTAACAAATAAACTGATTTTCCTAGATTTTTCCAGTTTTTTCCCATTTCCCTTATTAAAAAGAAATTCCTACATGCAGGACCCTTCAGAATATCCAAAAACACATTTAAAAAATAATATAATGTAAAATAAATAAAAGAAAGAAAAAAAAGAAATTTTTTTGAAAAAGTGTCCGCAGCTAGGATTCGAACCCCCGACCCCTTCCTGCAGCCTCCACTTGCCAGTCAGGTGTCCTACCACCAGACCAAGGCGGTACGGAAAGAAAGAAACAATTCGCTTCAAAAGTCCTTTCTCGGTTACCTATGCAATAGACCTTTAGGGCCCCACTGGGGTCCTCCTAATTAACATATAAAAATTTCCTTCGGCTGGCATGATTGTACCATAGAGGCCTACTTTGGGACCGAGTTTGAAAATTATAACTTAATATTAAAGGGAGCTAGGAGGTTTCGAAGCCTGAACCTTGTTCTCGACATTTCGACTTTTTATTTTATTTTATTATTATTTCAAAATGTGTTCTCGAGCAAAGAAAGATGCTCGATTTTATACACAGAACACCTTATGCATAATAGACTGTCTAAAATTTTGCAAAAGGAGTCGAAAAATAACAAATAAACTGATTTTCCTAGATTTTTCCAGTTTTTTCCCATTTTCCTTATTAAAAAAAAATCTCCAACATGCAAGACCCTCCAGAATATCGAAAAACACATCTAAAAAATAATATAAAACAAAAAATAAACAAAAGAAAGAAAAAATGAAATTTTTTTTTAAAAAGTGTCCGCAGCTGGGATTCAAACCCCCGACCCCTCCCTCCGGCTTCCACTTGCCAGTCAGGTGTCCTACCACCCGACCAAGGCAGTACGGAAAGAAAGAAACACTTTTGCTTCAAAAGCCCTTTCTCGGTTACCTATGCAACAGACCTTTAGGGCCCCACTGGGGCCTTCCTAATTAACATATAAAAATTTCCTTCAGCAGGCATGATTATACCATAGAAGCCTACCTTGGGAGCGAGTTTGAAAATTATAACTTAGTACTAAAGGGAGCTAGGTGGTCTCGAAGCCTGAATTTTATTCTCGACATTTCGACTTTTTATTTTATTTAATTATTATTCCAAAAAGTGTTCTTTAACAAAGAAAGATGCTCGATTTTATACAAAGAACACCTTATGCATGATAGACTACCTAAAATGTTGCAAAAGGAGTCGAAAAATAACAAATAAACTGATTTTCCTAAATTTTTCCAGTTTTTTCCCATTTTCCTAATTAAAAAAAAATCTCCAACATTCAAGACCCTCCAGAATATCAAAAAACACATTTAAAAAATAATAAAATGTAAAATAAACAAAAGAAAGGAAAAAAAGAAATTTTTTTGAAAAAGTGTCCGTAGCTGGGATTCGAACCCCGATCCCTCCCTCCAGCCTCGACTTGCCAGTCAGGTGTCCTACTACCTGACCAAGGCGGTACAGAAAGAAAGAAACAATTTCGCTTCAAAAGCCCTTTCTCGGTTACCTATGCAATAGACCTTTAGGGCCCCAGTGGGGCCCTCCTAATTAAAATATAAAAATGTCCTTCATTGGACCATAGAGGCCTACCTTGGGACCGAGTTTGAAAATTTTAATTTAATATTAAAGAGAGCTAGGAGGTCTCGAATCCTGAGACTTACTCTCGACATTTCGACTTTTTAAAAATTTTTTTTAATCATTATTCCAAAAAGTGTTCTTTAACAAAGAAAGATGCTCGATTTTACGCACAGAACACCTTATGCATGATAGACTACCTAAAAGTTTGCAAAAGGAGTTGAAAAATAACAAATAAACTGATTTTCCTAGATTTTTCCAGTTTTTTCCCATTTTCCCAATTAAAAGAAAAATCTCCAATATGCAAGACCCTCCGGAATATCGAATAACACATCTAAAAAATAATATAATGTAAAATAAACAAAAGAAAGAAAAAAAAATATTTTTTTGAAAAAGTGTCCGCAGCTGGGATTCGAACCCCCGACCCCTCCCTCTGGCTTCCACTTGCCAGTCAGGTGTCCTACCACCAGACCAAGGCGGTACGGAAAGAAAGAAACACTTTTGCTTCAAAAGCCCTTTCTCGGTTATCTATGCAATAGACCTTAAGGGCCCCACTGGGGTCCTCCTAATTAACATATAAAAATTTCCTTCAGCAGGCATGATTAAACCATAGAGGCCTACCTTGGGACCGAGTTTGAAAATTATAACCTAATATTAAAGGGAGCTAGGAGGTCTCGAAGCCTGAATTTTATTCTCGACATTTCGACTTTTTATTTTATTTAATTATTATTCCAAAAAGTGTTCTTTAACAAAGAAAGATGCTCGATTTTATACACAGAACACCTTATGCATGATAGACTACCTAAAATATTGCAAAAGGAGTCGAAAAATAACAAATAAACTGATTTTCCTAGATTTTTCCAGTTTTTTCCCATTTCCCTTATTAAAAAGAAATTCCTACATGCAGGACCCTTCAGAATATCCAAAAACACATTTAAAAAATAATATAATGTAAAATAAATAAAAGAAAGAAAAAAAAGAAATTTTTTTGAAAAAGTGTCCGCAGCTGGGATTCAAACCCCCGACCCCTGCCTCCGGCTTCCACTTGCCAGTCAGGTGTCCTACCAACAGACCAAGGCAGTACGGAAAGAAAGAAACACTTTTGCTTCAAAAGCCCTTTCTCGGTTACCTATGCAACAGACCTTTAGGGCCCAACTGGGGCCTTCCTAATTAACATATAAAAATTTCCTTCAGCAGGCATGATTATACCATAGAGGCCTACCTTGGGAGCGAGTTTGAAAATTATAACTTAGTACTAAAGGGAGCTAGGTGGTCTCGAAGCCTGAATTTTATTCTCGACATTTCGACTTTTTATTTTATTTAATTATTATTCCAAAAAGTGTTCTTTAACAAAGAAAGATGCTCGATTTTATACACAGAACACCTTATGCATGATAGACTACCTAAAATATTGCAAAAGGAGTCGAAAAATAACAAATAAACTGATTTTCCTAGATTTTCCAGTTTTTTCTCATTTCCCTTATTAAAAAGAAATTCCTACATGCAGGACCCTTCAGAATATCCAAAAACACATCTAAAAAATAATATAATGTAAAATAAATAAAAGAAAGAAAAAAAAGAAATTTTTTTGAAAAAGTGTCCGCAGCTGGGATTCGAACCCCCGACCCCTTCCTGCAGCCTCCACTTGCCAGTCAGGTGTCCTACCACCAGACCAAGGCGGTGCGGAAAGAAAGAAACAATTTCGCTTCAAAAGTCCTTTCTCGGTTACCTATGCAATAGACCTTTAGGGCCCCACTGGGGTCCTCCTAATTATAATATAAAAATATCCTTCGGTTGGCATGATTTTACCATAGAGGCCTACTTTGGGACCGATTTTGAAAATTATAACTTAATTTTAAAGGGAGCTAGGTGGTCTCGAAGCCTGAATTTTATTCTCGACATTTCGACTTTTTATTTTATTTAATTATTATTCCAAAAAGTGTTCTTTAACAAAGAAAGATGCTCGATTTTATACACAGAACATCTTATGCATGATAGACTACCTAAAATAATGCAATAGGAGTCGAAAAATAACAAATAAACTGATTTTCCTGGATTTTTCCAGTTTTTTCCCATTTTCCAAATTTAAAAAAAAAATTCTACAACATGCAAGACCCTCTGGAATATCGAAAAACACATCTAAAAAATAATATAATGTAAAATAAACATAAGAAAGAAAAAAATAAATTTTTTTGAAAAAGTGTCCTCAGCTGGGATTCGAACCCCCGACCCCTCCCTCCAGCCACCACTTGCCAGTCAGGTGTCCTACCACCAGACCACGGCGGTACGGAAAGAAAGAAACAATTTCGCTTCAAAAGTCCTTTCTCGGTTACCTATGCAATAGACCTTTAGGGCCCCACTGGGGTCCTCCTAATTAACATATAAAAATTTCCTTCGGCTGGCATGATTGTACCATAGAGGCCTACTTTGGGACCGAGTTTGAAAATTATAACTTAATATTAAAGGGAGCTAGGAGGTTTCGAAGCCTGAACCTTGTTCTCGACATTTCGACTTTTTATTTTATTTTATTATTATTTCAAAATGTGTTCTCGAGCAAAGAAAGATGCTCGATTTTATACACAGAACACCTTATGCATGATAGACTGTCTAAAATTTTGCAAAAGGAGTCGAAAAATAACAAATAAACTGATTTTCCTAGATTTTTCCAGTTTTTTCCCATTTCCCTTATTAAAAAGAAATTCCTACATGCAGGACCCTTCAGAATATGCAAAAACACATTTAAAAAATAATATAATGTAAAATAAATAAAAGAAAGAAAAAAAAGAAATTTTTTTGAAAAAGTGTCCGCAGCTGGGATTCGAACCCCCGACCCCTTCCTGCAGCCTCCACTTGCCAGTCAGGTGTCCTACCACCAGACCAAGGCGGTACGGAAAGAAAGAAACAATTCGCTTCAAAAGTCCTTTCTCGGTTACCTATGCAATAGACCTTTAGGGCCCCACTGGGGTCCTCCTAATTAACATATAAAAATTTCCTTCGGCTGGCATGATTGTACCATAGAGGCTTACTTTGGGACCGAGTTTGAAAATTATAACTTAATATTAAAGGGAGCTAGGAGGTTTCGAAGCCTGAACCTTGTTCTCGACATTTCGACTTTTTATTTTATTTTATTATTATTTCAAAATGTGTTCTCGAGCAAAGAAAGATGCTCGATTTTATACACAGAACACCTTATGCATAATAGACTGTCTAAAATTTTGCAAAAGGAGTCGAAAAATAACAAATAAACTGATTTTCCTAGATTTTTCCAGTTTTTTCCCATTTTCCTTATTAAAAAAAAATCTCCAACATGCAAGACCCTCCAGAATATCGAAAAACACATCTAAAAAATAATATAAAACAAAAAATAAACAAAAGAAAGAAAAAATGAAATTTTTTTTTAAAAAGTGTCCGCAGCTGGGATTCAAACCCCCGACCCCTCCCTCCGGTTTCCACTTGCCAGTCAGGTGTCCTACCACCAGACCAAGGCAGTACGGAAAGAAAGAAACACTTTTGCTTCAAAAGCCCTTTCTCGGTTACCTATGCAACAGACCTTTAGGGCCCCACTGGGGCATTCCTAATTAACATATAAAAATTTCCTTCAGCAGGCATGATTATACCATAGAGGCCTACCTTGGGAGCGAGTTTGAAAATTATAACTTAGTACTAAAGGGAGCTAGGTGGTCTCGAAGCCTGAATTTTGTTCTCGACATTTCGACTTTTTATTTTATTTAATTATTATTCCAAAAAGTGTTCTTTAACAAAGAAAGATGCTCGATTTCATACACAGAACACCTTATGCATGATAGACTACCTAAAATATTGCAAAAGGAGTCGAAAAATAACAAATAAACTGATTTTCCTAGATTTTTCCAGTTTTTTCCCATTTCCCTTATTAAAAAGAAATTTTTACATGCAGGACCCTTCAGAATATCCAAAAACACATTTAAAAAATAATATAATGTAAAATAAATAAAAGAAAGAAAAAAAAGAAATTTTTTTGAAAAAGTGTCCGCAGCTGGGATTCGAACCCCCGACCCCTTCCTGCAGCCTCCACTTGCCAGGCAGGTGTCCTACCACCAGACCAAGGCGGTACGGAAAGAAAGAAACAATTCGCTTCAAAAGTCCTTTCTCGGTTACCTATGCAATAGACCTTTAGGGCCCCACTGGGGTCCTCCTAATTAACATATAAAAATTTCCTTCGGCTGGCATGATTGTACCATAGAGGCCTACTTTGGGACCGAGTTTGAAAATTATAACTTAATATTAAAGGGAGCTAGGAGGTTTCGAAGCCTGAACCTTGTTCTCGACATTTCGACTTTTTATTTTATTTTATTATTATTTCAAAATGTGTTCTCGAGCAAAGAAAGATGCTCGATTTTATACACAGAACACCTTATGCATAATAGACTGTCTAAAACTTTGCAAAAGGAGTCGAAAAATAACAAATAAACTGATTTTCCTAGATTTTTCCAGTTTTTTCCCATTTTCCTTATTAAAAAAAAATCTCCAACATGCAAGACCCTCCAGAATATCGAAAAACACATCTAAAAAATAATATAAAATAAAAAATAAACAAAAGAAAGAAAAAATGAAATTTTTTTTTAAAAAGTGTCCGCAGCTGGGATTCAAACCCCCGACCCCTCCCTCCGGCTTCCACTTGCCAGTCAGGTGTCCTACCACCAGACCAAGGCAGTACGTAAAGAAAGAAACACTTTTGCTTCATAAGCCCTTTCTCGGTTACCTATGCAACAGACCTTTAGGGCCCCACTGGGGCCTTCCTAATTAACATATAAAAATTTCCTTCAGCAGGCATGATTATACCATAGAGGCCTACCTTGGGAGCGAGTTTGAAAATTATAACTTAGTACTAAAGGGAGCTAGGTGGTCTCGAAGCCTGAATTTTATTCTCGACATTTCGACTTTTTATTTTATTTAATTATTATTCCAAAAAGTGTTCCAAAAAGTAACAAAGAAAGATGCTTGATTTTATACACAGAACACCTTATGCATGATAGACTACCTAAAATATTGCAAAAGGAGTCGAAAAATAACAAATAAACTGATTTTCCTAGATTTTCCAGTTTTTTCTCATTTCCCTTATTAAAAAGAAATTCCCACATGCAGGACCCTTCAGAATATCCAAAAACACATCTAAAAAATAATATTATGTAAAATAAATAAAAGAAAGAAAAAAAAGAAATTTTTTTCAAAAAGTGTCCGCAGCTGGGATTAACATATAAAAATTTCCTTCATCAGGCATAATTAAACCATAGAGGCCTACCTTGGGACCGAGTTTGAAAATTATAACTTAATATTAAAGGGAGCTAAGAGGTCTCGAAGCCTGAATTTTATTCTCGACATTTCGACTTTTTATTTTATTTAATTATTATTCCAAAAAGTGTTCTTTAACAAAGTAAGATGCTCGATTTTATAAACAGAACACCTTATGCATGATAGACTACCTAAAATTTTGCAAAAGGAGTCGAAAAATAACAAATAAACTGATTTTCCTAGATTTTTCCAGCTTTTTTCCCGTTTTCGTAATTAAAAAAAAAATCTCCAACATGCAAGACCCTCCAGAATATCGAAAAACACATCTAAAAAATAATATAAAACAAAAAATAAACAAAAGAAAGAAAAAATGAAATTTTTTTTAAAAAGTGTCCGCAGCTGGGATTCGAACCCCCGACTCCTCCCTCTGGCTTCCACTTGCCAGTCAGGTGTCCTACCACCAGACCAAGGCGGTACGGAAAGAAAGAAACACTTTTGCTTCAAAAGCCCTTTCTCGGTTACCTATGCAATAGACCTTAAGGGCCCCACTGGGGCCCTCCTAATTAACATATAAAAATTTCCTTCAGCAGGCATGATTAAACCATAGAGGCCTACCTTGGGACCGAGTTTGAAAATTATAACTTAATATTAAAGGGAGCTAGGAGGTCTCGAAGCCTGAATTTTATTCTCGACATTTCGACTTTTTATTTTATTTAATTATTATTCCAAAAAGTGTTCTTTAACAAAGAAAGATGCTCGATTTCATACACAGAACACCTTATGCATGATAGACTACCTAAATTATTGCAAAAGGAGTCGAAAAATAACAAATAAACTGATTTTCCTAGATTTTTCCAGTTTTTTCCCATTTCCCTTATTAAAAAGAAATTCCTACATGCAGGACCCTTCAGAATATCCAAAAACACATTTAAAAAATAATATAATGTAAAATAAATAAAAGAAAGAAAAAAAAGAAATTTTTTTGAAAAAGTGTCCGCAGCTGGGATTCGAACCCCCGACCCCTTCCTGCAGCCTCCACTTGCCAGTCAGGTGTCCTACCACCAGACCAAGGCGGTACGGAAAGAAAGAAACAATTCGCTTCAAAAGTCCTTTCTCGGTTACCTATGCAATAGACCTTTAGGGCCCCACTGGGGTCCTCCTAATTAACATATAAAAATTTCCTTCAGCTGGCATGATTGTACCATGGAGGCCTACTTTGGGACCGAGTTTGAAAATTATAACTTATTATTAAAGGGAGCTAGGAGGTTTCGAAGCCTGAACCTTGTTCTCGACATTTCGACTTTTTATTTTATTTTATTATTATTTCAAAATGTGTTCTCGAGCAAAGAAAGATGCTCGATTTTATACACAGAACACCTTATGCATAATAGACTGTCTAAAATTTTGCAAAAGGAGTCGAAAAATAACAAATAAACTGATTTTCCTAGATTTTTCCAGTTTTTTCCCATTTTCCTTATTAAAAAAAAATCTCCAACATGCAAGACCCTCCAGAATATCGAAAAACACATCTAAAAAATAATATAAAACAAAAAATAAACAAAAGAAAGAAAAAATGAAATTTTTTTTTAAAAAGTGTCCGCAGCTGGGATTCAAACCCCCGACCCCTCCCTCCGGCTTCCACTTGCCAGTCAGGTGTCCTACCACCAGACCAAGGCAGTACGGAAAGAAAGAAACACTTTTGCTTCAAAAGCCCTTTCTCGGTTACCTATGCAACAGACCTTTAGGGCCCCACTGGGGCCTTCCTAATTAACATATAAAAATTTCCTTCAGCAGGCATGATTATACCATAGAGGCCTACCTTGGGAGCGAGTTTGAAAATTATAACTTAGTACTAAAGGGAGCTAGGTGGTCTCGAAGCCTGAATTTTATTCTCGACATTTCGACTTTTTATTTTATTTAATTATTATTCCAAAAAGTGTTCCAAAAAGTAACAAAGAAAGATGCTTGATTTTATACACAGAACACCTTATGCATGATAGACTACCTAAAATATTGCAAAAGGAGTCGAAAAATAACAAATAAACTGATTTTCCTAGATTTTCCAGTTTTTTCTCATTTCCCTTATTAAAAAGAAATTCCTACATGCAGGACCCTTCAGAATATCCAAAAACACATCTAAAAAATAATATAATGTAAAATAAATAAAAGAAAGAAAAAAAAGAAATTTTTTTGAAAAAGTGTCCGCAGCTGGGATTCGAACCCCCGACCCCTTCCTGCAGCCTCCACTTGCCAGTCAGGTGTCCTACCACCAGACCAAGGCGGTGCGGAAAGAAAGAAACAATTTCGCTTCAAAAGTCCTTTCTCGGTTACCTATGCAATAGACCTTTAGGGCCCCACTGGGGTCCTCCTAATTATAATATAAAAATTTCCTTCGGTTGGCATGATTTTACCATAGAGGCCTACTTTGGGACCGATTTTGAAAATTATAACTTAATTTTAAAGGGAGCTAGGTGGTCTCGAAGCCTGAATTTTATTCTCGACATTTCGACTTTTTATTTTATTTAATTATTATTCCAAAAAGTGTTCTTTAACAAAGAAAGATGCTCGATTTTATACACAGAACATCTTATGCATGATAGACTACCTAAAATAATGCAATAGGAGTCGAAAAATAACAAATAAACTGATTTTCCTGGATTTTTCCAGTTTTTTCCCATTTTCCAAATTTAAAAAAAAAATTCTACAACATGCAAGACCCTCTGGAATATCGAAAAACACATCTAAAAAATAATATAATGTAAAATAAACATAAGAAAGAAAAAAATAAATTTTTTTGAAAAAGTGTCCTCAGCTGGGATTCGAACCCCCGACCCCTCCCTCCAGCCTCCACTTGCCAGTCAGGAGCCCTACCACCAGACCACGGCGGTACGGAAAGAAAGAAACAATTTCGCTTCAAAAGCCCTTTCTCGGTTACCTATGCAATAGACCTTTAGGGCCCCACTGGGGTCCTCCTAATTAACATATAAAAATTTCCTTCATCAGGCATGATTAAACCATAGAGGCCTACCTTGGGACCGAGTTTGAAAATTATAACTTAATATTAAAGGGAGCTAGGAGGTCTCGAAGCCTGAATTTTATTCTCGACATTTCGACTTTTTATTTTATTTAATTATTATTCCAAAAAGTGTTCTTTAACAAAGTAAGATGCTCGATTTTATAAACAGAACTCCTTATGCATGATAGACTACCTAAAATTTTGCAAAAGGAGTTGAAAAATAACAAATAAACTGATTTTCCTAGATTTTTCCAGTTTTTTCCCATTTTCCCAATTATAAGAAAAATCTCCAATATGCAAGACCCTCTGGAATATCGAATAACACATCTAAAAAATAATATAACGTAAAATAAACAAAAGAAAGAAAAAAAAATATTTTTTTGAAAAAGTGTCCGCAGCTGGGATTCGAACCCCCGACCCCTCCCTCTGGCTTCCACTTGCCAGTCAGGTGTCCTACCACCAGACCAAGGCGGTACGGAAAGAAAGAAACACTTTTGCTTCAAAAGCCCTTTCTCGGTTACCTATGCAATAGACCTCAAGGGCCCCACTGGGGTCCTCCTAATTAACATATAAAAATTTCCTTCAGCAGGCATGATTAAACCATAGAGGCCTACCTTGGGACCGAGTTTGAAAATTATAACTTAATATTAAAGGGAGCTAGGAGGTCTCGAAGCCTGAATTTTATTCTCGACATTTCGACTTTTTATTTTATTTAATTATTATTCCAAAAAGAGTTCTTTAACAAAGAAAGATGCTCGATTTTATACACAGAACACCTTATGCATGATAGACTACCTCAAAAGTTGCAAAAGGAGTCGAAAAATATCAAATAAACTGATTTTCCTAGATTTTCCAGTTTTTTCCCATTTTACTTATTAAAAAAAAATTCCTACATGCAGGACCCTTCTAAATATCCAAAAACTCATCTAAAAAATAATATAATGTAAAATAAATGAAAGAAAGAAAAAAAAGAAATATTTTTGAAAAAGTGTCCGCAGCTGGGATTCGAACTCCCGACCCCTCCCTTCAGCCTCACTTGCCAGTCAGTTGTCCTACCACCAGACCAAGGCGGTACAGAAAAAAAGAAACTATTTCGCTTCAAAAGACCATTCTCGGTTACCTATGCAATAGAACTTTAGGGCCCCACTGGGGCCCTCCTAAATAAAATATAAAAATTTCCTTGTGCAGACTTGATTGGACCATAGAGGCCTACCTTGGGACCGAGTTTGAAAATTATAACTTAATATTAAAGGGAGCTAGGAGGTCTCAAAGCCTGTACCTTATTCTCGACATTTTGACTTTTTTAAAATTTTTTTTATTATTATTCCAAAAAGTGTTCCTTAACAAAGAAAGATGCTCGAATTTATACACAGAACACCTTATGCATGATAGACTACCTAAAAAGTTGCAAAAGGAGACGAAAAATAACAAATAAACTGATTTTCCTAGATTTTTCCAGTTTTTTCCCATTTTCCTAATTAAAAAAAAAATTCCTTCATGTAGGACCCTGCAGAATATCGAAAAACACATATGAAAATAATATAATGTAAAATAAACAAAAGAAAGAAAAAATAAATTTTTTTGAAAAAAAGTCCGCAGCTGGGATTCGAACCCCCGACCCCTCCCTCCTACCTCCACTTGCCAGTCAGGTGTCCTACCACCAGACCACGGCGGTTCGGAAAGAAAGAAAAAATTTTGCTTCAAAAGCCCTTTCGCGGTTACCTATGCAATAGATCTTTAGGGCCCCACTGTGGCCTTCCGAATTAAAATATAAAAATTTCCTTCATTGGACCATAGAGGCCTACCTTGGGACCGAGTTTGAAAATTATAACTTAATATTAAAGGGAGCTAGGAGGTCTCAAATCCTGAATTTTATTCTTGACATTTCGACTTTTTATTTTATTTAATCATTATTCCAAAAAGTGTTCTTTAACAAAGAAAGATGCTCGATTTTACGCACAGAACACCTTATGCATGATAGACTACCTAAAAGTTTGCAAAAGGAGTTGAAAAATAACAAATAAACTGATTTTCCTAGATTTTTCCTGTTTTTTCCCATTTTCCCAATTAAAAGAAAAATCTCCAATATGCAAGACCCTCTGGAATATCGAATAACACATCTAAAAAATAATATAATGTAAAATAAACAAAAGAAAGAAAAAAATATATTTTTTTGAAAAAGTGTCCGCAGCTGGGATTCAAACCCCCGACCCCTACCTCCAGCCCCGACTTGTCAGGTGTCCTACCAACTGACCAAGGCGGTACAGAAAGAAAGAAACAATTTCGCTTCAAAAGCCCTTTCTTGGTTACCTATGCAATAGAACTTTAGGGCCCCACTGTGGCCCTTTTAATTGAAATATAAAAATTTCCTTCGGCAGGATTGATTGGACCATACCGGCCTACCTTGGGTCCGAATTTGAAAATTATAACTTAATATTAAAGGGAACTAGGAGGTCTCAAATCCTGAATTTTATTCTCGACATTTCGACTTTTTATTTTATTTAATTATTATTCCAAAAAGTGTTCTTTAACAAAGAAAGATGCTCGATTTTATACACAGAACACCTTATGCATGATAGAATACCTAAAATATTACAATAGGAGTCGGAAAAAAAAACAAATAAACTGATTTTCCTAGATTTTTCCAGTTTTTTCTCATTTTCCTAATTAAAAAAAGAAATCTCCAACATGCAAGAGCCTCTGGAATATCGAAAAACACATCTAAAAAATAATATAATGTAAAATAAACAAAAGAAAGAAAAAAATAAATTTTTTTGAAAAAGTGTCCACAGCTGGGTTTCGAACCCCCAACCCCTACCTCCAGCCCCGACTTGCCAGTCAGGCGTCCTACCACCAGACCACGGCGGTTCGGAAAGAAAGAAACAATTTCGCTTCAAAAGCCCTTTCGCGGTTACCTATACAAAAGACCTTTAGGGCCCCACCTGGGCCCTCCTAATTAAAATATAAAAATTTCCTTCATCAGACTTGATTGGATTATAGAGGCCTACCTTGGGACCGAGTTTGAAAATTATAACTTAAAATTAAAGTGAGATAGGAGGTCTCGAAGCCTGTACCTTATTCTCGACATTTCGACTTTTTTTATATTTTTTTTATTATTATTCCAAAAAGTGTTCTTTAACAAAGAAAGATGCTCGAATTTATACAAAGAACACCTTATGCATGATAGACTACCTAAAATGTTGCAAAAGGAGTCGAAAAATAACAAATAAACTGATTTTCCTAAATTTTTCCAGTTTTTTCCCATTTTCCTAATTAAAAAAAAATCTCCATCATTCAAGACCCTCCAGAATATCAAAAAACACATTTAAAAAATAATATAATGTAAAATAAACAAAAGAAAGAAAAAAAAGAAATTTTTTTGAAAAAGTGTCCGTAGCTGGGATTCGAACCCCGATCCCTCCCTCCAGCCTCGACTTGCCAGTCAGGTGTCCTACTACCTGACCAAGGCGGTACAGAAAGAAAGAAACAATTTCGCTTCAAAAGCCCTTTCTCTGTTACCTATGCAATAGACCTTTAGGGCCCCAGTGGGGCCCTCCTAATTAAAATATAAAAATTTCCTTCATTGGACCATAGAGGCCTACCTTGGGACCGAGTTTGAAAATTTTAATTTAATATTAAAGAGAGCTAGGAGGTCTCGAATCCTGAGACTTACTCTCGACATTTCGACTTTTTAAAAATTTTTTTTAATCATTATTCCAAAAAGTGTTCTTTAACAAAGAAAGATGCTCGATTTTACGCACAGAACACCTTATGCATGATAGACTACCTAAAAGTTTGCAAAAGGAGTTGAAAAATAACAAATAAACTGATTTTCCTAGATTTTTCCAGTTTTTTCCCATTTTCCTAATTAAAAAAAAAATCTCCAACATGCAAGACCCTCCGGAATATCGAAAAACACATCTAAAAAATAATGTAATGTAAATTAAACAAAAGAAAGAAAAAAAAGAATTTTTTTTTAAGAATTGTCCGCAGCTGGGATTCGAACCCCCGAACCCGACCTCCTGCCTCCGCTTTCATGTCAGGTGTCCTACCACCAGACCAAGGCGGTACGGAAAGAAAGAAACAATTTCGCCTCAAAAGCCCTTTCTTGGTTAACTATGCAATAGATCTTTAGGGCCCCACTGGGGTCCTTTTAATTAAAATATAAAAATTTCCTTTGGCAGGATTGATTGGACCATACAGGCCTACCTTGGGACCGAGTTTGAAAATTATAACTTTAAATTAAAGTGAGATAGGAGGTCTCGAAGCCTGTACCTTATTCTCGACATTTCGACTTTTTTTATATTTTTTTTATTATTACTCCAAAAAGTGTTCTTTAACAAAGAAAGATGCTCGAATTTATACAAAGAAAACCTTATGCATGATAGACTACCTAAAATGTTGCAAAATGAGTCGAAAAATATTAAATAAACTGATTTTCCTAGATTTTTCCAGTTTTTTCCCATTTTCGTAATTAAAAAAAAATCTCCAACATTCAAGACCCTCCAGAATATCGAAACACACATTTAAAAAATAATATAATGTAAAATAAACAAAAGAAAGAAAAAAAAAATTTTTTTTGAAAAAGTGTACGCAGCTGGGATTCGAACCCCGATCCCACCCTCAAGCCTTGACTTGCCAGTCAGGTGTCCTACCACCTGACCAAGGCGGTACAGAAAGAAAGAAACAATTTCGCTTCAAAAGCCCTTTCTCGGTTACCTATGTAATAGACCTTTAGGGCCCCACTGGGGCACTCCTAATTGAAATATAAAAATTTCCTTCATCAGACTTGATTGGATTATAGAGGCCTACCTTGGGACCGAGTTTGAAAATTAAAACTTATTATTAAAGGGAGCTAGGAGGTCTCGAAGCCTGAACCTTATTCTCGACATTTCGACTTTTTATTTTTTATTTATATTATTATTCCAAAAAGTGTTCTTTAATAAAGAAAGATGCTCGATTTTATATAGAGAACACCTTATGCATGATAGACTACCTAAAATTTTGCAAAAGGAGTCGAAAAATAACAAATAAACTGATTTTCCTAGATTTTTCCAGTTTTTGCCCATTTTCCTAATTATAAAAAAAATCTCCAACATGCAAGACCCTCTGGAATATCGAAAAACACATCTAAAAAATAATATAATGGAAAATAAACAAAAGAAAGAAAAAAATAAATTTTTTTGAAAAAGTGTCCACAGCTGGGATTCGAACCCCCGACCCCTACCTCCAGCCCCGACTTGCCAGTCAGGTGTCCTACCACCTGACCAAGGCGATACAGAAAGAAAGAAACAATTTCGCTTCAAAAGCCCTTTCTCGGTTACCTATGCAATAGACCTTTAGGGCCCCACTGTGGCCCTTTTAATTAAAATATAAAAATTTCCTTTGGCAGGATTGATTGGAACATACAAGCCTACCTTGGGTCCGAGTTTGAAAATTATAACTTAATATTAAAGGGAGCTAAGAGGTCTCAAATCCTGAATTTTATTCTTGACATTTCGACTTTTTATTTTATTCAATTATTATTCCAAAAAGTGTTCTTTAAAAAAGAAATAAGCTCGATTTTATACACAGAACACCTTATGCATGATAGAATACCTAAAATATTACAATAGGAGTCGGAAAAAAAACAAATAAACTGATTTTCCTAGATTTTTTCAGTTTTTTCTCATTTTCCTAATTAAAAAAAGAAATCTCCAACATGCAAGACCCTCTGGAATATCGAAAAACACATCTAAAAAATAATATAATGTAAAATAAACAAAAGAAAGAAAAAAATAAATTTTTTTGAAAAAGTGTCCGCAGCTTGGTTTCGAACCCCCAACCCCTACCTCCAGCCCCGACTTGCCAGTCAGGTGTCCTACCACCAGACCACGGCGGTTCGGAAAGAAAGAAACAATTTCGCTACAAAAGCCCTTTCGCGGTTACCTATGCAAAAGACCTTTAGGGCCCCACTGGGGCCCTCCTAATTAAAATATAAAAATTTCCTTCATCAGACTTGATTGGATTATAGAGGCCTACCTTGGGACCGAGTTTGAAAATTATAACTTAAAATTAAAGTGAGATAGGAGGTCTCGAAGCCTGTACCTTATTCTCGACATTTCGACTTTTTTTATATTTTTATTATTATTATTCCAAAAAGTGTTCTTTAACAAAGAAAGATGCTCGAATTTATACAAAGAACACCTTATGCATGATAGACTACCTAAAATGTTGCAAAAGGAGTCGAAAAATAACAAATAAACTGATTTTCCTAAATTTTTCCAGTTTTTTCCCATTTTCCTAATTAAAAAAAAATCTCCAACATTCAAGACCCTCCAGAATATCAAAAAACACATTTAAAAAATAATAAAATGTAAAATAAACAAAAGAAAGAAAAAAAAGAAATTTTTTTGAAAAAGTGTCCGTAGCTGGGATTCGAACCCCGATCCCTCCCTCCAGCCTCGACTTGCCAGTCAGGTGTCCTACTACCTGACCAAGGCGGTACAGAAAGAAAGAAACAATTTCGCTTCAAAAGCCCTTTCTCGGTTACCTATGCAATAGACCTTTAGGGCCCCAGTGGGGCCCTCCTAATTAAAATATAAAAATGTCCTTCATTGGACCATAGAGGCCTACCTTGGGACCGAGTTTGAAAATTTTAATTTAATATTAAAGAGAGCTAGGAGGTCTCGAATCCTGAGACTTACTCTCGACATTTCGACTTTTTAAAAATTTTTTTTAATCATTATTCCAAAAAGTGTTCTTTAACAAAGAAAGATGCTCGATTTTACGCACAGAACACCTTATGCATGATAGACTACCTAAAAGTTTGCAAAAGGAGTTGAAAAATAACAAATAAATTGATTTTCCTAGATTTTTCCAGTTTTTTCCCATTTTCCCAATTAAAAGAAAAATCTCCAATATGCAAGACCCTCCGGAATATCGAATAACACATCTAAAAAATAATATAATGTAAAATAAACAAAAGAAAGAAAAAAATATTTTTTTTTGAAAAAGTGTCCGCAGCTGGGATTCGAACCCCCGACCCCTCCCTCTGGCTTCCACTTGCCAGTCAGGTGTCCTACCACCAGACCAAGGCGGTACGGAAAGAAAGAAACACTTTTGCTTCAAAAGCCCCTTCTCGGTTATCTATGCAATAGACCTTAAGGGCCCCACTGGGGTCCTCCTAATTAACATATAAAAATTTCCTTCAGCAGGCATGATTAAACCATAGAGGCCTCCCTTGGGACCGAGTTTGAAAATTATAACTTAATATTAAAGGGAGCTAGGAGGTCTCGAAGCCTGAATTTTATTCTCGACATTTCGACTTTTTATTTTATTTAATTATTATTCCAAAAAGTGTTCTTTAACAAAGAAAGATGCTCGATTTCATACACAGAACACCTTATGCATGATAGACTACCTAAAATATTGCAAAAGGAGTCGAAAAATAACAAATAAACTGATTTTCCTAGATTTTTCCAGTTTTTTCCCATTTCCCTTATTAAAAAGAAATTCCTACATGCAGGACCCTTCAGAATATCCAAAAACACATTTAAAAAATAATATAATGTAAAATAAATAAAAGAAAGAAAAAAAAGAAATTTTTTTGAAAAAGTGTCCGCAGCTGGGATTCAAACCCCCGACCCCTGCCTCCGGCTTCCACTTGCCAGTCAGGTGTCCTACCAACAGACCAAGGCAGTACGGAAAGAAAGAAACACTTTTGCTTCAAAAGCCCTTTCTCGGTTACCTATGCAACAGACCTTTAGGGCCCAACTGGGGCCTTCCTAATTAACATATAAAAATTTCCTTCAGCAGGCATGATTATACCATAGAGGCCTACCTTGGGAGCGAGTTTGAAAATTATAACTTAGTACTAGAGGGAGCTAGGTGGTCTCGAAGCCTGAATTTTATTCTCGACATTTCGACTTTTTATTTAATTTAATTATTATTCCAAAAAGTGTTCTTTAACAAAGAAAGATGCTCGATTTTATACACAGAACACCTTATGCATGATAGACTACCTAAAATATTGCAAAAGGAGTCGAAAAATAACAAATAAACTGATTTTCCTAGATTTTCCAGTTTTTTCTCATTTCCCTTATTAAAAAGAAATTCCTACATGCAGGACCCTTCAGAATATCCAAAAACTCATCTAAAAAATAATATAATGTAAAATAAATAAAAGAAAGAAAAAAAAGAAATTTTTTTGAAAAAGTGTCCGCAGCTGGGATTCGAACCCCCGACCCCTTCCTGCAGCCTCCACTTGCCAGTCAGGTGTCCTACCACCAGACCAAGGCGGTGCGGAAAGAAAGAAACAATTTCGCTTCAAAAGTCCTTTCTCGGTTACCTATGCAATAGACCTTTAGGGCCCCACTGGGGTCCTCCTAATTATAATATAAAAATATCCTTCGGTTGGCATGATTTTACCATAGAGGCCTACTTTGGGACCGATTTTGAAAATTATAACTTAATTTTAAAGGGAGCTAGGTGGTCTCGAAGCCTGAATTTTATTCTCGACATTTCGACTTTTTATTTTATTTAATTATTATTCCAAAAAGTGTTCTTTAACAAAGAAAGATGCTCGATTTTATACACAGAACATCTTATGCATGATAGACTACCTAAAATAATGCAATAGGAGTCGAAAAATAACAAATAAACTGATTTTCCTGGATTTTTCCAGTTTTTTCCCATTTTCCAAATTTAAAAAAAAAATTCTACAACATGCAAGACCCTCTGGAATATCGAAAAACACATCTAAAAAATAATATAATGTAAAATAAACATAAGAAAGAAAAAAATAAATTTTTTTGAAAAAGTGTCCTCAGCTGGGATTCGAACCCCCGACCCCTCCCTCCAGCCACCACTTGCCAGTCAGGTGTCCTACCACCAGACCACGGCGGTACGGAAAGAAAGAAACAATTTCGCTTCAAAAGTCCTTTCTCGGTTACCTATGCAATAGACCTTTAGGGCCCCACTGGGGTCCTCCTAATTAACATATAAAAATTTCCTTCGGCTGGCATGATTGTACCATAGAGGCCTACTTTGGGACCGAGTTTGAAAATTATAACTTAATATTAAAGGGAGCTAGGAGGTTTCGAAGCCTGTACCTTATTCTCGACATTTCGACTTTTTTTAAATTTTTCTTATTATTATTCCAAAAAGTGTTCTTTAACAAAGAAAGATGCTCGAATTTATACAAAGAACACCTTATGCATGATAGACTACCTAAAATGTTGCAAAAGGAGTCGAAAAATAACAAATAAACTGATTTTCCTAAATTTTTCCAGTTTTTTCCCATTTTCCTTATTAAAAAAAAATCTCCAACATGCAAGACCCTCCAGAATATCGAAAAACACATCTAAAAAATAATATAAAACAAAAAATAAACAAAAGAAAGAAAAAATGAAATTTTTTTTAAAAAAGTGTCCGCAGCTGGGATTCAAATCCCCGACCCCTCCCTCCGGCTTCCACTTGCCAGTCAGGTGTCCTACCACCAGACCACGGCGGTACGGAAAGAAAGAAACAATTTCGCTTCAAAAGCCCTTTCTCGGTTACCTATGCAATAGACCTTTAGGGCCCCACTGGGGTCCTCCTAATTAACATATAAAAATTTCCTTCATCAGGCATGATTAAACCATAGAGGCCTACCTTGGGACCGAGTTTGAAAATTTTAATTTAATATTAAAGAGAGCTAGGAGGTCTCGAATCCTGAGACTTACTCTCGACATTTCGACTTTTTAAAAATTTTTTTTAATCATTATTCCAAAAAGTGTTCTTTAACAAAGAAAGATGCTCGATTTTACGCACAGAACACCTTATGCATGATAGACTACCTCAAAAGTTGCAAAAGGAGTCGAAAAATATCAAATAAACTGATTTTCCTTGATTTTCCAGTTTTTTCCCATTTTACTTATTAAAAAAAAATTCCTACATGCAGCACCCTTCAAAATATCCAAAAACTCATCTAAAAAATAATATAATGTAAAATAAATGAAAGAAAGAAAAAAAAGAAATATTTTTGAAAAAGTGTCCGCAGCTGGGATTCGAACTCCCGACCCCTCCCTTTAGCCTCACTTGCCAGTCAGTTGTCCTTCCACCAGACCAAGGCGGTACAGAAAAAAAGAAACTATTTCGCTTCAAAAGACCATTCTCGGTTACCTATGCAATAGAACTTTAGGGCCCCACTGGGGCCCTCCTAAATAAAATATAAAAATTTCCTTGTGCAGACTTGATTGGACCATAGAGGCCAACCTTGGGACCGAGTTTGAAAATTATAACTTAATATTAAAGGGAGCTAGGAGGTCTCAAAGCCTGTACCTTATTCTCGACATTTTGACTTTTTTAAAAATTTTTTTATTATTATTCCAAAAAGTGTTCCTTAACAAAGAAAGATGCTCGAATTTATACACAGAACACCTTATGCATGATAGACTACCTAAAAAGTTGCAAAAGGAGACGAAAAATAACAAATAAACTGATTTTCCTAGATTTTTCCAGTTTTTTCCCATTTTCCTAATGAAAAAAAAATTCCTACATGTAGGACCCTGCAGAATATCGAAAAACACATATGAAAATAATATAATGTAAAATAAACAAAAGAAAGCAAAAAATAAATTTTTTTGAAAAAAAGTCCGCAGCTGGGATTCGAACCCCCGACCCCTCCCTCCTACCTCCACTTGCCAGTCAGGTGTCCTACCACCAGACCACGGCGGTTCGGAAAGAAAGAAAAAATTTTGCTTCAAAAGCCCTTTCGCGGTTACCTATGCAATAGATCTTTAGGGCCCCACTGTGGCCCTCCGAATTAAAATATAAAAATTTCCTTCATTGGACCATAGAGGCCTACCTTGGGACCGAGTTTGAAAATTATAACTTAATATAAAAGAGAGCTAGGAGGTCTCGAATCCTGAGACTTACTCTCGACATTTCGACTTTTTTAAAATTTTTTTTAATCATTATTCCAAAAAGTGTTCTTAAACAAAGAAAGATGCTCGATTTTACGCACAGAACACCTTATGCATGATAGACTACCTAAAAGTTTGCAAAAGGAGTTGAAAAATAACAAATAAACTGATTTTCCTAGATTTTTCCAGTTTTTTCCCATTTTCCCAATTAAAAGAAAAATCTCCAATATGCAAGACCCTCTGGAATATCGAATAACACATCTAAAAAATAATATAATGTAAAATAAACAAAAGAAAGAAAAAAATATATTTTTTTGAAAAAGTGTCCGCAGCTGGGATTCAAATCCCCGACCCCTACCTCCAGCCCCGACTTGCCAGTCAGGTGTCCTACCAACTGACCAAGGCGGTACAGAAAGAAAGAAACAATTTCGCTTCAAAAGCCCTTTCTCGGTTACCTATGCAATAGAACTTTAGGGCCCCACTGTGGCCCTTTTAATTAAAATATAAAAATTTCCTTTGGCAGGATTGATTGGACCATACAGGCCTACCTTGGAACCGAGTTTGAAAATTATAACTTTAAATTAAAGTGAGATAGGAGGTCTCGAAGCCTGTACCTTATTCTCGACATTTCGACTTTTTTTATATTTTTTTTATTATTATTCCAAAAAGTGTTCTTTAACAAAGAAAGATGCTCGAATTTATACAAAGAAAACCTTATGCATGATAGACTACCTAAAATGTTGCAAAATGAGTCGAAAAATATTAAATAAACTGATTTTCCTAGATTTTTCCAGTTTTTTCCCATTTTCGTAATTAAAAAAAATCTCCAACATTCAAGACCCTCCAGAATATCGAAACACACATTTAAAAAATAATATAATGTAAAATAAACAAAAGAAAGAAAAAAAAAATTTTTTTTGAAAAAGTGTACGCAGCTGGGATTCGAACCCCGATCCCCCCTCCAGCCTTGACTTGCCAGTCAGGTGTCCTACCACCTGACCAAGGCGGTACAGAAAGAAAGAAACAATTTCGCTTCAAAAGCCCTTTCTCGGTTATCTATGTAATAGACCTTTAGGGCCCCACTGGGGCACTCCTAATTGAAATAAAAAAATTTCCTTCATCAGACTTGATTGGATTATAGAGGCCTACCTTGGGACCGAGTTTGAAAATTAAAACTTATTATTAAAGGGAGCTAGGAGGTCTCGAAGCCTGAACCTTATTCTCGACATTTCGACTTTTTATTTTTTATTTATATTATTATTCCAAAAAGTGTTCTTTAACAAAGAAAGATGCTCGATTTTATATAGAGAACACCTTATGCATGATAGACTACCTAAAATTTTGCAAAAGGAGTCGAAAAATAACAAATAAACTGATTTTCCTAGATTTTTCCAGTTTTTTCCCATTTTCCTAATTAAAAAAAAAATCTCCAACATGCAAGACCCTCTGGAATATCGAAAAACACATCTAAAAAATAATATAATGGAAAATAAACAAAAGAAAGAAAAAAATAAATTTTTTTGAAAAAGTGTCCACAGCTGGGATTCGAACCCCCAACCCCTACCTCCAGCCCCGACTTGCCAGTCAGGTGTCCTACCACCAGACCACGGGGGTTCGGAAAGAAAGAAACAATTTCGCTTCAAAAGCCCTTTCGCGGTTACCTATGCAAAAGACCTTTAGGGCCCCACTGGGGCCCTCCTAATTAAAATATAAAAATTTCCTTCGTCAGACTTGATTGGATTATAGAGGCCTACCTTGGGACCGAGTTTGAAAATTATAACTTAAAATTAACGTGAGATAGGAGGTTTCGAAGCCTGTACCTTTTGCTTGACATTTCGACTTTTTTTATATTTTTTTTATTATTATTCCAAAAATTGTTCTTTAACAAAGAAAGATGCTCGAAGTTATACAAAGAACACCTTATGCATGATAGACTACCTAAAATGTAGCAAAAGGAGTCGAAAAATAACAAATAGACTGATTTTCCTAGATTTTTCCAGTTTTTTCCCATTTTCCTAATTAAAAAAAAATCTCCAACATTCAAGACAAACCAGAATATCAAAAAACACATTTAGAAAATAATATAATGTAAAATAAACAAAAGAAAGGAAAAAAAGAAATTTTTTTGAAAAAGTGTCCGCAGCTGGGATTCGAACCCCGACCCCTCCCTCCAGCCTCGACTTGCCAGTCAGGTGTCCTACCACCAGACCAAGGCAGTACGGAAAGAAAGAAACAATTTCGCTTCAAAAGCCCTTTCTCGGTTACCTATGAAATAGACCCTTAGGGCCCCAACTGAGCCCTCCTAATTAAAATATAAAAATTTCCTTCGGCAGGATAGATTGGACTATTTAGGCCTACCTTGGGACCGAGTTTGAAAATTATAACTTAATATTAAAGGGAGCTAGGAGGTCTCGAATCCTGAATTTTATTCTCGACATTTCGACTTTTTATTTTATTTAATTATTATTCCAAAAAGTGTTCTTTAACAAAGAAAGATGCTCGAATTTATACAAAGAACACCTTAGGCATGATAGACTACCTAAAATGTTGCAAAAGGAGTCGAGAAATAACAAATAAACTGATTTTCCTAAATTTTTCCAGTTTTTTCCCATTTTCCTAATTAAAAAAAAATCTCCAACATTCAAGACCCTCCAGAATATCAAAAAACACATCTAAAAAATAATATAATGGAAAATAAAAAAAAGAAAGAAAAAAATAAATTTTTTTGAAAAAGTGTCCGCAGCTGGGATTCGAACCCCCGACTTCTACCTCCAGCCCCAACTTGCCAGTCAGGTGTCCTACCACCTGACCAAGGCGGTACAGAAAGAAAGAAACAATTTCGCTTCAAAAGCCCTTTCTCGGTTACCTATGCAATAGACCTTTAGGGCCCGACTGGGGCCCTTTTAATTAAAATATAAAAATTTCCTTCAGAAGGATTGATTGGACCATACAGGCCTACCTTGGGACCGAGGTTGAAAATTATAACTTAAAATTAAAGTGAGATAGGAGGTCTCGAAGCCTGTACCTTATTCTCGACATTTCGACTTTTTTTATATTTTTTTTATTATTATTCCAAAAAGTGTTCTTTAACAAAGAAAGATGCTCGAATTTATACAAAGAACACCTTATGCATGATAGACTACCTAAAATGTTGCAAAAGGAGTCGAAAAATAACAAATAAACTGATTTTCCTAAATTTTTCCAGTTTTTTCCCATTTTCCTAATTAAAAAAAATCTCCAACATTCAAGACCCTCCAGAATATCAAAAAACACATTTAAAAAATAATATAATGTAAAATAAACAAAAGAAAGAAAAAAAAATATTTTTTTGAAAAAGCGTCCGCAGCTGGGATTCGAACCCCCGTCCCCTACCTCCAGCCCCGACTTGCCAGTCAGGTGTCCTACCAACTGACCTAGGCGGTACAGAAAGAAAGAAACAATTTCGCTTCAAAAGCCCTTTCTCGGTTACCTATGCAATAGACCTTTAGGGCCCCACTGTGGCCCTTTTAATTAAAATATAAAAATTTCCTTCGGCAGGATTGATTGGACCATACAGGCCTACCATGGGTCCGAGTTTGAAAATTATAACTTAATATTAAAGGGAGCTAGGAGGTCTCAAATCCTGAATTTTATTCTCGACATTTCGACTTTTTATTTTATTTAATTATTATTCCAAAAAGTGTTCTTTAACAAAGAAAGATGCTCGATTTTATACACAGAACACCTTATGCATGATAGACTACCTAAAATATTGCAATAGGAGTCGAAAAATAACAAATTAACTGATTTTCCTAGATTTTTCCAGTTTTTTCCCATTTTCCTAATTAAAAAAAAAAATCTCCAACATGCAAGACCCTCCGGAATATCGAAAAACACATCTAAAAAATAATGTAATGTAAATTAAACAAAAGAAAGAAAAAAAAGAATTTTTTTTTAAGAATTGTCCGCAGCTGGGATTCGAACCCCCGAACCCGACCTCCTGCCTCCGCTTTCATGTCAGGTGTCCTACCACCAGACCAAGGCGGTACGGAAAGAAAGAAACATATTCGCCTCAAAAGCCCTTTCTTGGTTAACTATGCAATAGATCTTTAGGGCCCCACTGGGGCCCTTTTAATTAAAATATAAAAATTTCCTTTGGCAGGATTGATTGGACCATACAGGCCTACCTTGGGACCGAGTTTGAAAATTATAACTTTAAATTAAAGTGAGATAGGAGGTCTCGAAGCCTGTACCTTATTCTCGACATTTCGACTTTTTTTATATTTTTTTTATTATTATTCCAAAAAGTGTTCTTTAACAAAGAAAGATGCTCGAATTTATACAAAGAAAACCTTATGCATGATAGACTACCTAAAATGTTGCAAAATGAGTCGAAAAATATTAAATAAACTGATTTTCCTAGATTTTTCCAGTTTTTTCCCATTTTCGTAATTAAAAAAAAATCTCCAACATTCAAGACCCTCCAGAATATCGAAACACACATTTAAAAAATAATATAATGTAAAATAAACAAAAGAAAGAAAAAAAAAATTTTTTTTGATAAAGTGTACGCAGCTGGGATTCGAACCCCGATCCCCCCCTCAAGCCTTTACTTGCCAGTCAGGTGTCCTACCACCTGACCAAGGCGGTACAGAAAGAAAGAAACAATTTCGCTTCAAAAGCCCTTTCTCGGTTACCTATGTAATAGACCTTTAGGGCCCCACTGGGGCACTCCTAATTGAAATATAAAAATTTCCTTCATCAGACTTGATTGGATTATAGAGGCCTACCTTGGGACCGAGTTTGAAAATTAAAACTTATTATTAAAGGGAGCTAGGAGGTCTCGAAGCCTGAACCTTATTCTCGACATTTCGACTTTTTATTTTTTATTTATATTATTATTCCAAAAAGTGTTCTTTAACAAAGAAAGATGCTCGATTTTATATAGAGAACACCTTATGCATGATAGACTACCTAAAATTTTGCAAAAGGAGTCGAAAAATAACAAATAAACTGATTTTCCTAGATTTTTCCAGTTTTTTCCCATTTTCCTAATTAAAAAAAAAATCTCCAACATGCAAGACCCTCTGGAATATCGAAAAACACATCTAAAAAATAATATAATGGAAAATAAACAAAAGAAAGAAAAAAATAAATTTTTTTGAAAAAGTGTCCACAGCTGGGATTCGAACCCCCGACCCCTACCTCCAGCCCCGACTTGCCAGTCAGGTGTCCTACCACCTGACCAAGGCGGTACAGAAAGAAAGAAACAATTTCGCTTCAAAAGCCCTTTCTCGGTTACCTATGCAAAAGACCTTTAGGGCCCCACTGTGGCCCTTTTAATTAAAATATAAAAATTTCCTTTGGCAGGATTGATTGGAACATACAAGCCTACCTTGGGTCCGAGTTTGAAAATTATAACTTAATATTAAAGGGAGCTAAGAGGTCTCAAATCCTGAATTTTATTCTTGACATTTCGACTTTTTATTTTATTCAATTATTATTCCAAAAAGTGTTCTTTAACAAAGAAATAAGCTCGATTTTATACACAGAACACCTTATGCATGATAGAATACCTAAAATATTACAATAGGAGTCGGAAAAAAAAACAAATAAACTGATTTTCCTAGATTTTTCCAGTTTTTTCTCATTTTCCTAATTAAAAAAAGAAATCTCCAACATGCAAGACCCTCTGGAATATCGAAAAACACATCTAAAAAATAATATAATGTAAAATAAACAAAAGAAAGAAAAAAATAAATTTTTTTGAAAAAGTGTCCGTAGCTGGGATTCGAACCCCGATCCCTCCCTCCAGCCTCGACTTGCCAGTCAGGTGTCCTACTACCTGACCAAGGCGGTACAGAAAGAAAGAAACAATTTCGCTTCAAAAGCCCTTTCTCGGTTACCTATGCAATAGACCTTTAGGGCCCCAGTGGGGCCCTCCTAATTAAAATATAAAAATTTCCTTCATTGGACCATAGAGGCCTACCTTGGGACCGAGTTTGAAAATTTTAATTTAATATTAAAGAGAGCTAGGAGGTCTCGAATCCTGAGACTTACTCTCGACATTTCGACTTTTTAAAAATTTTTTTTAATCATTATTCCAAAAAGTGTTCTTTAACAAAGAAAGATGCTCGATTTTACGCACAGAACACCTTATGCATGATAGACTACCTAAAAGTTTGCAAAAGGAGTTGAAAAATAACAAATAAACTGATTTTCCTAGATTTTTCCAGTTTTTTCCCATTTTCCCAATTAAAAGAAAAATCTCCAATATGCAAGACCCTCCGGAATATCGAATAACACATCTAAAAAATAATATAATGTAAAATAAACAAAAGAAAGAAAAAAATATATTTTTTTGAAAAAGTGTCCGCAGCTGGGATTCGAACCCCCGACCCCTCCCTCTGGCTTCCACTTGCCAGTCAGGTGTCCTACCACCAGACCAAGGCGGTACGGAAAGAAAGAAACACTTTTGCTTCAAAAGCCCTTTCTCGGTTATCTATGCAATAGACCTTAAGGGCCCCACTGGGGTCCTCCTAATTAACATATAAAAATTTACTTCAGCAGGCATGATTAAACCATAGAGGCCTACCTTGGGACCGAGTTTGAAAATTATAACTTAATATTAAAGGGAGCTAGGAGGTCTCGAAGCCTGAATTTTATTCTCGACATTTCGACCTTTTATTTTATTTAATTATTATTCCAAAATGTGTTCTTTAACAAAGAAAGATGCTCGATTTCATACACAGAACACCTTATGCATGATAGACTACCTAAAATATTGCAAAAAGAGTCGAAAAATAACAAATAAACTGATTTTCCTAGATTTTTCCAGTTTTTTCCCATTTCCCTTATTAAAAAGAAATTCCTACATGCAGGACCCTTCAGAATATCCAAAAACACATTTAAAAAATAATATAATGTAAAATAAATAAAAGAAAGAAAAAAAAGAAATTTTTTTGAAAAAGTGTCCGCAGCTGGGATTCGAACCCCCGACCCCTTCCTGCAGCCTCCACTTGCCAGTCAGGTGTCCTACCACCAGACCAAGGCGGTACGGAAAGAAAGAAGCAATTCGCTTCAAAAGTCCTTTCTCGGTTACCTATGCAATAGACCTTTAGGGCCCCACTGGGGTCCTCCTAATTAACATATAAAAATTTCCTTCGGCTGGCATGATTGTACCATAGAGGCCTACTTTGGGACCGAGTTTGAAAATTATAACTTAATATTAAAGGGAGCTAGGAGGTTTCGAAGCCTGAACCTTGTTCTCGACATTTCGACTTTTTATTTTATTTTATTATTATTTCAAAATGTGTTCTCGAGCAAAGAAAGATGCTCGATTTTATACACAGAACACCTTATGCATGATAGACTGTCTAAAATTTTGCAAAAGGAGTCGAAAAATAACAAATAAACTGATTTTCCTAGATTTTTCCAGTTTTTTCCCATTTTCCTTATTAAAAAAAAATCTCCAACATGCAAGACCCTCCAGAATATCGAAAAAAACATCTAAAAAATAATATAAAACAAAAAATAAACAAAAGAAAGAAAAAATGAAATTTTTTTTAAAAAAGTGTCCGCAGCTGGGATTCAAACCCCCGACCCCTCCCTCCGGCTTCCACTTGCCAGTCAGGTGTCCTACCACCAGACCAAGGCAGTACGTAAAGAAAGAAACACTTTTGCTTCAAAAGCCCTTTCTCGGTTACCTATGCAAAAGACCTTTAGGGCCCCACTGGGGCCCTCCTAATTAAAATATAAAAATTTCCTTCATCAGACTTGATTGGATTATAGAGGCCTACCTTGGGACCGAGTTTGAAAATTATAACTTAAAATTAAAGTGAGATAGGAGGTCTCGAAGCCTGTACCTTATTCTCGACATTTCGACTTTTTTTATATTTTTTTTATTATTATTCCAAAAAGTGTTCTTTAACAAAGAAAGATGCTCGAATTTATACAAAGAACACCTTATGCATGATAGACTACCTAAAATGTTGCAAAAGGAGTCGAAAAATAACAAATAAACTGATTTTCCTAAATTTTTCCAGTTTTTTCCCATTTTCCAAATTAAAAAAAAATCTCCAACATTCAAGACCCTCCAGAATATCAAAAAACACACTTAAAAAATAATATAATGTAAAATAAACAAAAGAAAGAAAAAAAAGAAATTTTTTTGAAAAAGTGTCCGTAGCTGGGATTCGAACCCCGATCCCTCACTCCAGCCCCGACTTGCCAGTCAGGTGTCCTACCACCAGACCACGGGGGTTCGGAAAGAAAGAAACAATTTCGCTTCAAAAGCCCTTTCGCGGTTACCTATGCAAAAGACCTTTAGGGCCCCACTGGGGCCCTCCTAATTAAAATATAAAAATTTCCTTCATCAGACTTGATTGGATTATAGAGGCCTACCTTGGGACCGAGTTTGAAAATTATAACTTAATATTAAAGAGAGCTAGGAGGTCTCGAATCCTGAGACTTACTCTCGACATTTCGACTTTTTTAAAATTTTTTTTAATCATTATTCCAAAAAGTGTTCTTAAACAAAGAAAGATGCTCGATTTTACGCACAGAACACCTTATGCATGATAGACTACCTAAAAGTTTGCAAAAGGAGTTGAAAAATAACAAATAAACTGATTTTCCTAGATTTTTCCAGTTTTTTCCCATTTTCCCAATTAAAAGAAAAATCTCCAATATGCAAGACCCTCTGGAATATCGAATAACACATCTAAAAAATAATATAATGTAAAATAAACAAAAGAAAGAAAAAAATATATTTTTTTGAAAAAGTGTCCGCAGCTGGGATTCAAACCCCCGACCCCTACCTCCAGCCCCGACTTGCCAGTCAGGTGTCCTACCAACTGACCAAGGCGGTACAGAAAGAAAGAAACAATTTCGCTTCAAAAGCCCTTTCTTGGTTACCTATGCAATAGAACTTTAGGGCCCCACTGTGGCCCTTTTAATTAAAATATAAAAATTTCCTTTGGCAGGATTGATTGGACCATACAGAACTACCTTGGGACCGAGTTTGAAAATTATAACTTTAATTAAAGTGAGATAGGAGGTCTCGAAGCCTGTACCTTATTCTCGACATTTCGACTTTTTTTATTATTATTCCAAAAAGTGTTCTTTAACAAAGAAAGATGCTCGAATTTATACAAAGAAAACCTTATGCATGATAGACTACCTAAAATGTTGCAAAATGAGTCGAAAAATATTAAATAAACTGATTTTCCTAGATTTTTCCAGTTTTTTCCCATTTTCGTAATTAAAAAAAAATCTCCAACATTCAAGACCCTCCAGAATATCGAAACACGCATTTAAAAAATAATATAATGTAAAATAAACAAAAGAAAGAAAAAAAAATTTTTTTTTGAAAAAGTGTACGCAGCTGGGATTCGAACCCCGATCCCCCCCTCCAGCCTTGACTTGCCAGTCAGGTGTCCTACCACCTGACCAAGGCGGTACAGAAAGAAAGAAACAATTTCGCTTCAAAAGCCCTTTCTCGGTTACCTATGTAATAGACCTTTAAGGCCCCACTGGGGCACTCCTAATTGAAATATAAAAATTTCCTTCATCAGACTTGATTGGATTATAGAGGCCTACCTTGGGACCGAGTTTGAAAATTAAAACTTATTATTAAAGGGAGCTAGGAGGTCTCGAAGCCTGAACCTTATTCTCGACATTTCGACTTTTTATTTTTTATTTATATTATTATTCCAAAAAGTGTTCTTTAACAAAGAAAGATGCTCGATTTTATATAGAGAACACCTTATGCATGATAGACTACCTAAAATTTTGCAAAAGGAGTCGAAAAATAACAAATAAACTGATTTTCCTAGATTTTTCCAGTTTTTTCCCATTTTCCTAATTAAAAAAAAAATCTCCAACATGCAAGACCCTCTGGAATATCGAAAAACACATCTAAAAAATAATATAATGGAAAATAAACAAAAGAAAGAAAAAAATAAATTTTTTTGAAAAAGTGTCCACAGCTGGGATTCGAACCCCCAACCCCTACCTCCAGCCCCGACTTGCCAGTCAGGTGTCCTACCACCAGACCACGGGGGTTCGGAAAGAAAGAAACAATTTCGCTTCAAAAGCCCTTTCGCGGTTACCTATGCAAAAGACCTTTAGGGCCCCAACTGAGCCCTCCTAATTAAAATATAAAAATTTCCTTCGGCAGGATAGATTGGACCATTTAGGCCTACCTTGGGACCGAGTTTGAAAATTATAACTTAATATTAAAGGGAGCTAGGAGGTCTCGAATCCTGAATTTTATTCTCGACATTTCGACTTTTTATTTTATTTAATTATTATTCCAAAAAGTGTTCTTTAACAAAGAAAGATGCTCGAATTTATACAAAGAACACCTTAGGCATGATAGACTACCTAAAATGTTGCAAAAGGAGTCGAGAAATAACAAATAAACTGATTTTCCTAAATTTTTCCAGTTTTTTCCATTTTCCTAATTAAAAAAAAATCTCCAACATTCAAGACCCTCCAGAATATCAAAAAACACATCTAAAAAATAATATAATGGAAAATAAAAAAAAGAAAGAAAAAAATAAATTTTTTTGAAAAAGTGTCCGCAGCTGGGATTCGAACCCCCGACTTCTACCTCCAGCCCCAACTGGCCAGTCAGGTGTCCTACCACCTGACCAAGGCGGTACAGAAAGAAAGAAACAATTTCGCTTCAAAAGCCCTTTCTCGGTTACCTATGCAATAGACCTTTAGGGCCCGACTGGGGCCCTTTTAATTAAAATATAAAAATTTCCTTCAGAAGGATTGATTGGACCATACAGGCCTACCTTGGGACCGAGGTTGAAAATTATAACTTAAAATTAAAGTGAGATAGGAGGTCTCGAAGCCTGTACCTTATTCTCGACATTTCGACTTTTTTTATATTTTTTTATTATTATTCCAAAAAGTGTTCTTTAACAAAGAAAGATGCTCGAATTTATACAAAGAACACCTTATGCATGATAGACTACCTAAAATGTTGCAAAAGGAGTCGAAAAATAACAAATAAACTGATTTTCCTAAATTTTTCCAGTTTTTTCCCATTTTCCTAATTAAAAAAAATCTCCAACATTCAAGACCCTCCAGAATATCAAAAAACACATTTAAAAAATAATATAATGTAAAATAAACAAAAGAAAGAAAAAAAAGAAATTTTTTTGAAAAAGTGTCCGTAGCTGGGATTCGAACCCCGATCCCTCCCTCCAGCCTCGACTTGCCAGTCAGGTGTCCTACTACCTGACCAAGGCGGTACAGAAAGAAAGAAACAATTTCGCTTCAAAAGCCCTTTCTCGGTTAACTATGCAATAGACCTTTAGGGCCCCAGTGGGGCCCTCCTAATTAAAATATAAAAATTTCCTTCATTGGACCATAGAGGCCTACCTTGGGACCGAGTTTGTAAATTTTAACTTAATATTAAAGAGAGCTAGGAGGTCTCGAATCCTGAGACTTACTCTCGACATTTCGACTTTTTAAAAATTTTTTTTAATCATTCTTCCAAAAAGTGTTCTTTAACAAAGAAAGATGCTCGATTTTACGCACAGAACACCTTATGCATGATAGACTACCTAAAAGTTTGCAAAAGGAGTTGAAAAATAACAAATAAACTGATTTTCCTAGATTTTTCCAGTTTTTTCCCATTTTCCCAATTAAAAGAAAAATCTCCAATATGCAAGACCCTCTGGAATATCGAATAACACATCTAAAAAATAATATAATGTAAAATAAACAAAAGAAAGAAAAAAATATATTTTTTTGAAAAAGTGTCCGCAGCTGGGATTCGAACCCCCGTCCCCTACCTCCAGCCCCGACTTGCCAGTCAGGTGTCCTACCAACTGACCTAGGCGGTACAGAAAGAAAGAAACAATTTCGCTTCAAAAGCCCTTTCTCGGTTACCTATGCAATAGACCTTTAGGGCCCCACTGTGGCCCTTTTAATTAAAATATAAAAATTTCCTTCGGCAGGATTGATTGGACCATACAGGCCTACCATGGGTCCGAGTTTGAAAATTATAACTTAATATTAAAGGGAGCTAGGAGGTCTCAAATCCTGAATTTTATTCTCGACATTTCGACTTTTTATTTTATTTAATTATTATTCCAAAAAGTGTTCTTTAACAAAGAAAGATGCTCGATTTTATACACAGAACACCTTATGCATGATAGACTACCTAAAATATTGCAATAGGAGTCGAAAAATTACAAATTAACTGATTTTCCTAGATTTTTCCAGTTTTTTCCCATTTTCCTAATTAAAAAAAAAAATCTCCAACATGCAAGACCCTCCGGAATATCGAAAAACACATCTAAAAAATAATATAATGTAAATTAAACAAAAGAAAGAAAAAAAAGAATTTTTTTTTAAGAATTGTCCGCAGCTGGGATTCGAACCCCCGACCCCGACCTCCTGCCTCCGCTTTCAAGTCAGGTGTCCTACCACCAGACCAAGGCGGTACGGAAAGAAAGAAACAATTTCGCCTCAAAAGCCCTTTCTTGGTTACCTATGCAATAGATCTTTAGGGCCCCACTGGGGCCCTTTTAATTAAAATATAAAAATTTCCTTTGGCAGGATTGATTGGACCATACAGGCCTACCTTGGGACCGAGTTTGAAAATTATAACTTTAAATTAAAGTGAGATAGGAGGTCTCGAAGCCTGTACCTTATTCTCGACATTTCGACTTTTTTTATATTTTTTTTATTATTATTCCAAAAAGTGTTCTTTAACAAAGAAAGATGCTCGAATTTATACAAAGAAAACCTTATGCATGATAGACTACCTAAAATGTTGCAAAATGAGTCGAAAAATATTAAATAAACTGATTTTCCTAGATTTTTCCAGTTTTTTCCCATTTTCGTAATTAAAAAAAAATCTCCAACATTCAAGACCCTCCAGAATATCGAAACACACATTTAAAAAATAATATAATGTAAAATAAACAAAAGAAAGAAAAAAAAAATTTTTTTTGAAAAAGTGTACGCAGCTGGGATTCGAACCCCGATCCCCCCTCCAGCCTTGACTTGCCAGTCAGGTGTCCTACCACCTGACCAAGACGGTACAGAAAGAAAGAAACAATTTCGCTTCAAAAGCCCTTTCTCGGTTACCTATGTAATAGACCTTTAGGGCCCCACTGGGGCACTCCTAATTGAAATATAAAAATTTCCTTCATCAGACTTGATTGGATTATAGAGGCCTACCTTGGGACCGAGTTTGAAAATTAAAACTTATTATTAAAGGGAGCTAGGAGGTCTCGAAGCCTGAACCTTATTCTCGACATTTCGACTTTTTATTTTTTATTTATATTATTATTCCAAAAAGTGTTCTTTAACAAAGAAAGATGCTCGATTTTATATAGAGAACACCTTATGCATGATAGACTACCTAAAATTTTGCAAAAGGAGTCGAAAAATAACAAATAAACTGATTTTCCTAGATTTTTCCAGTTTTTTCCCATTTTCCTAATTAAAAAAAAATCTCCAACATGCAAGACAATCCAGAATATCAAAAAACACATTTAGAAAATAATATAATGTAAAATAAACAAAAGAAAGGAAAAAAAGAAATTTTTTTGAAAAAGTGTCCGCAGCTGGGATTCGAACCCCGACCCCTCCCTCCAGCCTCGACTTGCCATTCAGGTGTCCTACCACCAGACCAAGGCAGTACGGAAAGAAAGAAACAATTTCGCTTCAAAAGCCCTTTCTCGGTTACCTATGAAATAGACCCTTAGGGCCCCAACTGAGCCCTCCTAATTAAAATATAAAAATTTCCTTCGGCAGGATAGATTGGACCATACAGGCCTACCTTGGGACCGAATTTGAAAATTATAACTTAATATTAAAGGGAGCTAGGAGGTCTCGAATCCTGAATTTTATTCTCGACATTTCGACTTTTTATTTTATTTAATTATTATTCCAAAAAGTGTTCTTTAACAAAGAAAGATGCTCGATTTTATACACAGAACACCTTATGCATGATAGACTACCTAAAATATTGCAATAGGAGTCGAAAAATAACAAATAAACTGATTTTCCTAGATTTTTCCAGTTTTTTCCAATTTTCCTAATTAAAAAAAAAAATCTCCAACGTGCAAGACCCTCCGGAATATCGAAAAACACATCTAAAAAATAATATAATGTAAATTAAACAAAAGAAAGAAAAAAAAGAATTTTTTTTGAAGAAGTGTCCGCAGCTGGGATTCGAACCCCCGACTTCTACCTCCAGCCCCAACTTGCCAGTCAGGTGTCCTACCACCTGACCAAGGCGGTACAGAAAGAAAGAAACAATTTCGCTTCAAAAGCCCTTTCTCGGTTACCTATGCAATAGACCTTTAGGGCCCGACTGGGGCCCTTTTAATTAAAATATAATAATTTTCTTCAGAAGGATTGATTGGACCATAGAGGCCTACCTTGAGACCGAGTTTGAAAATTATTACTTAATATTAAAGGGAGCTAGGAGGTCTCAAAGCCTGTACCTTATTCTTGACATTTTGACTTTTTTGAAATTTTTTTTATTATTATTCTAAAAAGTGTTCCTTAACAAAGAAAGACGCTCGAAATTATACACAGAACACCTTATGCATGATAGACTACCTAAAAAGTTGCAAAAGGAGTCGAAAAATAACAAATAAACTGATTTTCTTAGATATTTCCAGTTTTTTCCCATTTTCCTAATTTAAAAAAAATTCCTACATGTAGGACCCTGCAGATTATCGAAAAACACATATAAAAATGATATAATGTAAAATAAACAAAAGAAAGAAAGAAAAGAATTTTTTTGAAAAAGTGTCCGCAACTTGGATTCGAACCCCTGACCCCTCCCTCCCATCTCGACTTGCCAATCAGGTGTCCTACCACCAGACCAAGGCGGTACAGAAATAAATAAAAAATTTCCTTTCAAGATCTCTTTCTCGGTTACCTATGCAACAGACCTTTAGGGCCCCACTGGGGCCTATTTAAATAAAATATAAATATTTCCTTCGGCAGGATTGATTGGACCATACAGGCCTACCTTAGGACCAAGTTTGAAAATTATAACTTAAAATTAAAGTGAGATAGGAGGTCTCGAAGCCTGTACCTTATTCTCGACATTTCGACTTTTTATTTTATTTAATTATTATTCCAAAAAGTGTTCTTTAACAAAGAAAGATGCTCGATTTTTTACACAGAACAACTTATGCATGATAGACTACCTAAAATGGTGCAAAAAGGCGTCGTAAAATAACAAATAAACTGATTTTCCTAGATTTTTCCAGTTTTTTCCTATTTTCCTAATTAAAAAAAACATTTCCTACATGCAGGAGCCTCCAGAATATCAAAAACACATCTAAAAAATTATATAATGTAAAATAAACAAAAGAAAGAAAAAAAAGAATTTTTTTTGAAAAAGGGTCCACAGCTTGGATTCGAACCCCCGACCCCTCCCTCCAGCCTCGACTTGCCAGTCAGGCGTCTTACCACCAGACCAAGGCGGTACGGAAAGAAAGAAACAATTTCCCTTCAAAAGCCCTTTTTCGGTTACCTAAGCAATAGAACTTTAGGGCCCCAATTTGGCCCTCTTAATTAAAATATAATAATTTCCTTAGGCAAACTTGATTGGACCATAGAGGCCTACCTTGGGACCGAGTTTGAAAATTATAACTTAATATTAAAGGGAGCTAGGAGGTCTCAAAGCCTGTACCTTATTCTCGACATTTTGACTTTTTTAAAAAATTTTTTTAATATTATTCCAAAAAGTGTTCCTTAACAAAGAAAGAACATCGAATTTATACACAGAACACCTTATGCATGATAGACTACCTAAAAAGTTGTAAAAGGAGTCGAAAAATAACAAACAAACTGATTTTCCTAGATTTTTCCAGTTTTTTCCCATTTTCCTAATTAATCCACTGACGGTTCTGCACGTAAAAAGTCGTATTTTAACCTGCAGTCTTCACTGCATAGCAAAACCGGTTTTCCCTTGTTAATAGATAGGGGAACTGTGGTTAGGGAAGAAACATTCTCCCAATTTCGCTCATTTTCTTAACCGCCAGTGGGTTAAAAAAAAAATTCTTACATGTAGGAACCTGCAGAATATCGAAAAACACATATAAAAATAATATAATGTAAAATAAACAAAAGAAAGAAAAAAAAGATTTTTTTTTGAAAAAGTGTCCGCAACTGGGATTCGAACCCCCGACCCCTCCCTTCCATCTCGACTTGCCAGTCAGGTGTTCTACCACCAGACCAAGGTGGTACAGAAATAAAGAAACAATTTCGCTTCAAAAGCCCTTTCTCGGTTACCTATGCAATAGACCTTTAGGGCCCGACTGGGGCCCTTTTAATTAAAATATAAAAATTTCCTTCGGCAGAATTGATTGGACCATACAGGCCTACCTTGGGACCGAGGTTGAAAATTATAACTTAAAATTAAAGTGAGATAGGAGGTCTTGAAGCCTGTACCTTATTCTCGAAATTTCGACTTTTTTTATATTTTTTTATTATTATTCCAAAAAGTGTTCTTTAACAAAGAAAGATGCTCGAATTTATACAAAGAACACCTTATGCATGATAGACTACCTAAAATGTTGCAAAAGGAGTCGAAAAATAACAAATAAACTGATTTTCCTAGATTTTTCTAGTTTTTTCCCATTTTCCTAATTAAAAAAAAATCTCCAACATTCAAGACCCTCCAGAATATCAAAAAACACATTTAAAAAATAATATAATGTAAAATAAACAAAAGAAAGAAAAAAAAAGAAATTTTTTTGAAAAAGTGTCCGTACCTGGGATTCGAACCCCGATCCCTCCCTCCAGCCTAGACTTGCCAGTCAGGTGTCCTACCACCTGACCAAGGCGGTACAGAAAGAAAGAAACAATTTCGCTTCAAAAGCCCTTTCTCGGTTACCTATGCAATAGACTTTTAGGGCCCCAGTGGGGCCCTCCTAATTAAAATATAAAAATTTCCTTCGACAGGATTGATTAGACCATACAGGCCTACCTTGGGACCGAGTTTGAAAATTATAACTTAATATTAAAGGCAACTAGGAGGTCTCAAATCCTGAATTTTATTCTCGACATTTCGACTTTTTATTTTATTTAATTATTATTCCAAAAAGTGTTCTTTAACAAAGAAAGATGCTCGATTTTATACACAGAACACCTTATGCATGATAGACTACCTAAAAAGTTGCAAAAGGAGTCGAAAAATGACAAATAAACTGATTTTCCTAGATTTTTCCAGTTTTTTCCTATTTTCCTAATTAAAAAAAACATTTCCTACATGCAGGAGCCTCCAGAATATCAAAAACACATCTAAAAAATTATATAATGTAAAATAAACAAAAGAAAGAAAAAAAAGAATTTTTTTTGAAAAAGGGTCCACAGCTTGGATTCGAACCCCCGACCCCTCCCTCCAGCCTCGACTTGCCAGTCAGGCGTCTTACCACCAGACCAAGGCGGTACGGAAAGAAAGAAACAATTTCCCTTCAAAAGCCCTTTTTCGGTTACCTAAGCAATAGAACTTTAGGGCCCCAATTTGGCCCTCTTAATTAAAATATAATAATTTCCTTAGGCAAACTTGATTGGACCATAGAGGCCTACCTTGGGACCGAGTTTGAAAATTATAACTTAATATTAAAGGGAGCTAGGAGGTCTCAAAGCCTGTACCTTATTCTCGACATTTTGACTTTTTTAAAAAATTTTTTTAATATTATTCCAAAAAGTGTTCCTTAACAAAGAAAGAACATCGAATTTATACACAGAACACCTTATGCATGATAGACTACCTAAAAAGTTGTAAAAGGAGTCGAAAAATAACAAACAAACTGATTTTCCTAGATTTTTCCAGTTTTTTCCCATTTTCCTAATTAATCCACTGACGGTTCTGCACGTAAAAAGTCGTATTTTAACCTGCAGTCTTCACTGCATAGCAAAACCGGTTTTCCCTTGTTAATAGATAGGGGAACTGTGGTTAGGGAAGAAACATTCTCCCAATTTCGCTCATTTTCTTAACCGCCAGTGGGTTAAAAAAAAAATTCTTACATGTAGGAACCTGCAGAATATCGAAAAACACATATAAAAATAATATAATGTAAAATAAACAAAAGAAAGAAAAAAAAGATTTTTTTTTGAAAAAGTGTCCGCAACTGGGATTCGAACCCCCGACCCCTCCCTTCCATCTCGACTTGCCAGTCAGGTGTTCTACCACCAGACCAAGGTGGTACAGAAACAAAGAAACAATTTCGCTTCAAAAGCCCTTTCTCGGTTACCTATGCAATAGACCTTTAGGGCCCGACTGGGGCCCTTTTAATTAAAATATAAAAATTTCCTTCGGCAGGATTGATTGGACCATACAGGCCTACCTTGGGACCGAGGTTGAAAATTATAACTTAAAATTAAAGTGAGATAGGAGGTCTCGAAGCCTGTACCTTATTCTCGAAATTTCGACTTTTTTTATATTTTTTTATTATTATTCCAAAAAGTGTTCTTTAACAAAGAAAGATGCTCGAATTTATACAAAGAACACCTTATGCATGATAGACTACCTAAAATGTTGCAAAAGGAGTCGAAAAATAACAAATAAACTGATTTTCCTAGATTTTTCTAGTTTTTTCCCATTTTCCTAATTAAAAAAAAATCTCCAACATTCAAGACCCTCCAGAATATCAAAAAACACATTTAAAAAATAATATAATGTAAAATAAACAAAAGAAAGAAAAAAAAAGAATTTTTTTTGAAAAAGTGTCCGTACCTGGGATTCGAACCCCGATCCCTCCCTCCAGCCTAGACTTGCCAGTCAGGTGTCCTACCACCTGACCAAGGCGGTACAGAAAGAAAGAAACAATTTCGCTTCAAAAGCCCTTTCTCGGTTACCTATGCAATAGACTTTTAGGGCCCCAGTGGGGCCCTCCTAATTAAAATATAAAAATTTCCTTCGACAGGATTGATTAGACCATACAGGCCTACCTTGGGACCGAGTTTGAAAATTATAACTTAATATTAAAGGGAACTAGGAGGTCTCAAATCCTGAATTTTATTCTCGACATTTCGACTTTTTATTTTATTTAATTATTATTCCAAAAAGTGTTCTTTAACAAAGAAAGATGCTCGATTTTATACACAGAAAACCTTATGCATGATAGACTACCTAAAAAGTTGCAAAAGGAGTCGAAAAATGACAAATAAACTGATTTTCCTAGATTTTTCTAGTTTTTTCCCATTTTCCTAATTAAAAAAAAATCTCCAACATTCAAGACCCTCCAGAATATCAAAAAACACATTTAAAAAATAATATAATGTAAAATAAACAAAAGAAAGAAAAAAAAAGAAATTTTTTTGAAAAAGTGTCCGTACCTGGGATTCGAACCCCGATCCCTCCCTCCAGCCTAGACTTGCCAGTCAGGTGTCCTACCACCTGACCAAGGCGGTACAGAAAGAAAGAAACAATTTCGCTTCAAAAGCCCTTTCTCGGTTACCTATGCAATAGACTTTTAGGGCCCCAGTGGGGCCCTCCTAATTAAAATATAAAAATTTCCTTCGACAGGATTGATTAGACCATACAGGCCTACCTTGGGACCGAGTTTGAAAATTATAACTTAATATTAAAGGGAACTAGGAGGTCTCAAATCCTGAATTTTATTCTCGACATTTCGACTTTTTATTTTATTTAATTATTATTCCAAAAAGTGTTCTTTAACAAAGAAAGATGCTCGATTTTATACACAGAACACCTTATGCATGATAGACTACCTAAAAAGTTGCAAAAGGAGTCGAAAAATGACAAATAAACTGATTTTCCTAGATTTTTCCAGTTTTTTCCTATTTTCCTAATTAAAAAAAACATTTCCTACATGCAGGAGCCTCCAGAATATCAAAAACACATCTAAAAAATTATATAATGTAAAATAAACAAAAGAAAGAAAAAAAAGAATTTTTTTGAAAAAGGGTCCACAGCTCGGATTCGAACCCCCGACCCCTCCCTCCAGCCTCGACTTGCCAGTCAGGCGTCTTACCACCAGACCAAGGCGGTACGGAAAGAAAGAAACAATTTCCCTTCAAAAGCCCTTTTTCGGTTACCTAAGCAATAGAACTTTAGGGCCCCAATTTGGCCCTCTTAATTAAAATATAATAATTTCCTTAGGCAAACTTGATTGGACCATAGAGGCCTACCTTGGGACCGAGTTTGAAAATTATAACTTAATATTAAAGGGAGCTAGGAGGTCTCAAAGCCTGTACCTTATTCTCGACATTTTGACTTTTTTAAAAAATTTTTTTAATATTATTCCAAAAAGTGTTCCTTAACAAAGAAAGAACATCGAATTTATACACAGAACACCTTATGCATGATAGACTACCTAAAAAGTTGTAAAAGGAGTCGAAAAATAACAAACAAACTGATTTTCCTAGATTTTTCCAGTTTTTTCCCATTTTCCTAATTAATCCACTGACGGTTCTGCACGTAAAAAGTCGTATTTTAACCTGCAGTCTTCACTGCATAGCAAAACCGGTTTTCCCTTGTTAATAGATAGGGGAACTGTGGTTAGGGAAGAAACATTCTCCCAATTTCGCTCATTTTCTTAACCGCCAGTGGGTTAAAAAAAAAATTCTTACATGTAGGAACCTGCAGAATATCGAAAAACACATATAAAAATAATATAATGTAAAATAAACAAAAGAAAGAAAAAAAAGATTTTTTTTTGAAAAAGTGTCCGCAACTGGGATTCGAACCCCCGACCCCTCCCTTCCATCTCGACTTGCCAGTCAGGTGTTCTACCACCAGACCAAGGTGGTACAGAAATAAAGAAACAATTTCGCTTCAAAAGCCCTTTCTCGGTTACCTATGCAATAGACCTTTAGGGCCCGACTGGGGCCCTTTTAATTAAAATATAAAAATTTCCTTCGGCAGAATTGATTGGACCATACAGGCCTACCTTGGGACCGAGGTTGAAAATTATAACTTAAAATTAAAGTGAGATAGGAGGTCTTGAAGCCTGTACCTTATTCTCGAAATTTCGACTTTTTTTATATTTTTTTATTATTATTCCAAAAAGTGTTCTTTAACAAAGAAAGATGCTCGAATTTATACAAAGAACACCTTATGCATGATAGACTACCTAAAATGTTGCAAAAGGAGTCGAAAAATAACAAATAAACTGATTTTCCTAGATTTTTCTAGTTTTTTCCCATTTTCCTAATTAAAAAAAAATCTCCAACATTCAAGACCCTCCAGAATATCAAAAAACACATTTAAAAAATAATATAATGTAAAATAAACAAAAGAAAGAAAAAAAAAGAAATTTTTTTGAAAAAGTGTCCGTACCTGGGATTCGAACCCCGATCCCTCCCTCCAGCCTAGACTTGCCAGTCAGGTGTCCTACCACCTGACCAAGGCGGTACAGAAAGAAAGAAACAATTTCGCTTCAAAAGCCCTTTCTCGGTTACCTATGCAATAGACTTTTAGGGCCCCAGTGGGGCCCTCCTAATTAAAATATAAAAATTTCCTTCGACAGGATTGATTAGACCATACAGGCCTACCTTGGGACCGAGTTTGAAAATTATAACTTAATATTAAAGGCAACTAGGAGGTCTCAAATCCTGAATTTTATTCTCGACATTTCGACTTTTTATTTTATTTAATTATTATTCCAAAAAGTGTTCTTTAACAAAGAAAGATGCTCGATTTTATACACAGAACACCTTATGCATGATAGACTACCTAAAAAGTTGCAAAAGGAGTCGAAAAATGACAAATAAACTGATTTTCCTAGATTTTTCCAGTTTTTTCCTATTTTCCTAATTAAAAAAAACATTTCCTACATGCAGGAGCCTCCAGAATATCAAAAACACATCTAAAAAATTATATAATGTAAAATAAACAAAAGAAAGAAAAAAAAGAATTTTTTTTGAAAAAGGGTCCACAGCTTGGATTCGAACCCCCGACCCCTCCCTCCAGCCTCGACTTGCCAGTCAGGCGTCTTACCACCAGACCAAGGCGGTACGGAAAGAAAGAAACAATTTCCCTTCAAAAGCCCTTTTTCGGTTACCTAAGCAATAGAACTTTAGGGCCCCAATTTGGCCCTCTTAATTAAAATATAATAATTTCCTTAGGCAAACTTGATTGGACCATAGAGGCCTACCTTGGGACCGAGTTTGAAAATTATAACTTAATATTAAAGGGAGCTAGGAGGTCTCAAAGCCTGTACCTTATTCTCGACATTTTGACTTTTTTAAAAAAAATTTTTAATATTATTCCAAAAAGTGTTCCTTAACAAAGAAAGAACATCGAATTTATACACAGAACACCTTATGCATGATAGACTACCTAAAAAGTTGTAAAAGGAGTCGAAAAATAACAAACAAACTGATTTTCCTAGATTTTTCCAGTTTTTTCCCATTTTCCTAATTAATCCACTGACGGTTCTGCACGTAAAAAGTCGTATTTTAACCTGCAGTCTTCACTGCATAGCAAAACCGGTTTTCCCTTGTTAATAGATAGGGGAACTGTGGTTAGGGAAGAAACATTCTCCCAATTTCGCTCATTTTCTTAACCGCCAGTGGGTTAAAAAAAAAATTCTTACATGTAGGAACCTGCAGAATATCGAAAAACACATATAAAAATAATATAATGTAAAATAAACAAAAGAAAGAAAAAAAAGATTTTTTTTTGAAAAAGTGTCCGCAACTGGGATTCGAACCCCCGACCCCTCCCTTCCATCTCGACTTGCCAGTCAGGTGTTCTACCACCAGACCAAGGTGGTACAGAAATAAAGAAACAATTTCGCTTCAAAAGCCCTTTCTCGGTTACCTATGCAATAGACCTTTAGGGCCCGACTGGGGCCCTTTTAATTAAAATATAAAAATTTCCTTCGGCAGGATTGATTGGACCATACAGGCCTACCTTGGGACCGAGGTTGAAAATTATAACTTAAAATTAAAGTGAGATAGGAGGTCTCGAAGCCTGTACCTTATTCTCGAAATTTCGACTTTTTTTATATTTTTTTATTATTATTCCAAAAAGTGTTCTTTAACAAAGAAAGATGCTCGAATTTATACAAAGAACACCTTATGCATGATAGACTACCTAAAATGTTGCAAAAGGAGTCGAAAAATAACAAATAAACTGATTTTCCTAGATTTTTCTAGTTTTTTCCCATTTTCCTAATTAAAAAAAAATCTCCAACATTCAAGACCCTCCAGAATATCAAAAAACACATTTAAAAAATAATATAATGTAAAATAAACAAAAGAAAGAAAAAAAAAGAAATTTTTTTGAAAAAGTGTCCGTACCTGGGATTCGAACCCCGATCCCTCCCTCCAGCCTAGACTTGCCAGTCAGGTGTCCTACCACCTGACCAAGGCGGTACAGAAAGAAAGAAACAATTTCGCTTCAAAAGCCCTTTCTCATTTACCTATGCAATAGACTTTTAGGGCCCCAGTGGGGCCCTCCTAATTAAAATATAAAAATTTCCTTCGACAGGATTGATTAGACCATACAGGCCTACCTTGGGACCGAGTTTGAAAATTATAACTTAATATTAAAGGGAACTAGGAGGTCTCAAATCCTGAATTTTATTCTCGACATTTCGACTTTTTATTTTATTTAATTATTATTCCAAAAAGTGTTCTTTAACAAAGAAAGATGCTCGATTTTATACACAGAACACCTTATGCATGATAGACTACCTAAAAAGTTGCAAAAGGAGTCGAAAAATGACAAATAAACTGATTTTCCTAGATTTTTCCAGTTTTTTCCTATTTTCCTAATTAAAAAAAACATTTCCTACATGCAGGAGCCTCCAGAATATCAAAAACACATCTAAAAAATTATATAATGTAAAATAAACAAAAGAAAGAAAAAAAAGAATTTTTTTTGAAAAAGGGTCCACAGCTTGGATTCGAACCCCCGACCCCTCCCTCCAGCCTCGACTTGCCAGTCAGGCGTCTTACCACCAGACCAAGGCGGTACGGAAAGAAAGAAACAATTTCCCTTCAAAAGCCCTTTTTCGGTTACCTAAGCAATAGAACTTTAGGGCCCCAATTTGGCCCTCTTAATTAAAATATAATAATTTCCTTAGGCAAACTTGATTGGACCATAGAGGCGTACCTTGGGACCGAGTTTGAAAATTATAACTTAATATTAAAGGGAGCTAGGAGGTCTCAAAGCCTGTACCTTATTCTCGACATTTTGACTTTTTTAAAAAATTTTTTTAATATTATTCCAAAAAGTGTTCCTTAACAAAGAAAGAACATCGAATTTATACACAGAACACCTTATGCATGATAGACTACCTAAAAAGTTGTAAAAGGAGTCGAAAAATAACAAACAAACTGATTTTCCTAGATTTTTCCAGTTTTTTCCCATTTTCCTAATTAATCCACTGACGGTTCTGCACGTAAAAAGTCGTATTTTAACCTGCAGTCTTCACTGCATAGCAAAACCGGTTTTCCCTTGTTAATAGATAGGGGAACTGTGGTTAGGGAAGAAACATTCTCCCAATTTCGCTCATTTTCTTAACCGCCAGTGGGTTAAAAAAAAAATTCTTACATGTAGGAACCTGCAGAATATCGAAAAACACATATAAAAATAATATAATGTAAAATAAACAAAAGAAAGAAAAAAAAGATTTTTTTTTGAAAAAGTGTCCGCAACTGGGATTCGAACCCCCGACCCCTCCCTTCCATCTCGACTTGCCAGTCAGGTGTTCTACCACCAGACCAAGGTGGTACAGAAATAAAGAAACAATTTCGCTTCAAAAGCCCTTTCTCGGTTACCTATGCAATAGACCTTTAGGGCCCGACTGGGGCCCTTTTAATTAAAATATAAAAATTTCCTTCGGCAGGATTGATTGGACCATACAGGCCTACCTTGGGACCGAGGTTGAAAATTATAACTTAAAATTAAAGTGAGATAGGAGGTCTCGAAGCCTGTACCTTATTCTCGAAATTTCGACTTTTTTTATATTTTTTTATTATTATTCCAAAAAGTGTTCTTTAACAAAGAAAGATGCTCGAATTTATACAAAGAACACCTTATGCATGATAGACTACCTAAAATGTTGCAAAAGGAGTCGAAAAATAACAAATAAACTGATTTTCCTAGATTTTTCTAGTTTTTTCCCATTTTCCTAATTAAAAAAAAATCTCCAACATTCAAGACCCTCCAGAATATCAAAAAACACATTTAAAAAATAATATAATGTAAAATAAACAAAAGAAAGAAAAAAAAAGAAATTTTTTTGAAAAAGTGTCCGTACCTGGGATTCGAACCCCGATCCCTCCCTCCAGCCTAGACTTGCCAGTCAGGTGTCCTACCACCTGACCAAGGCGGTACAGAAAGAAAGAAACAATTTCGCTTCAAAAGCCCTTTCTCGGTTACCTATGCAATAGACATTTAGGGCCCCAGTGGGGCCCTCCTAATTAAAATATAAAAATTTCCTTCGACAGGATTGATTAGACCATACAGGCCTACCTTGGGACCGAGTTTGAAAATTATAACTTAATATTAAAGGGAACTAGGAGGTCTCAAATCCTGAATTTTATTCTCGACATTTCGACTTTTTATTTTATTTAATTATTATTCCAAAAAGTGTTCTTTAACAAAGAAAGATGCTCGATTTTATACACAGAAAACCTTATGCATGATAGACTACCTAAAAAGTTGCAAAAGGAGTCGAAAAATGACAAATAAACTGATTTTCCTAGATTTTACAGTTTTTTCCTATTTTCCTTATAAAAAAAAAAAATTCCTACATGCAGGACCCTTCAGAATATCCAAAAACTCATCTAAAAAATAATATAATGTAAAATAAATAAAAGAAAGAAAAAAAAGAAATATTTTTGAAAAAGTGTCCGCAGCTGGGATTCGAACCCCCGACCCCTCCCTCCAGCCTCGACTTGCCAGTCAGGTGTCTTACCACCAGACCAAGGCGGTACGGAAAGAAAGAAACAAATTCCCTTCAAAAGCCCTTTTTCGGTTACCTATGCAATAGACCTTTAGGGCCCCACTTGGGCCCTCCTAATTAAAATATAAAAATTTCCTTGGGCAGACTCTATTGGACCATAGAGGCCTACCTTGAGACCGAGTTTGAAAATTATAACTTAATATTAAAGGGAGCTAGGAGTTCTCAAAGCCTGTACCTTATTCTTGACATTTTGACTTTTTTAAAAATTTTTTTATTATTATTTTAAAAAGTGTTCCTTAACAAAGAAAGATGCTCGAAATTATACACAGAACACCTTATGCATGATAGACTACCTAAAAAGTTGCAAAAGGAGTCGAAAAATAACAAATAAACTGAATATCCTAGATTTTTCCAGTTTTTTCCCATTTTCCTAATTTAAAAAAAATTCCTACATGTAGGACCCTGCAGATTATCGAAAAACACATATAAAAATGATATAATGTAAAATAAACAAAAGAAAGAAAGAAAAGAATTTTTTTGAAAAAGTGCCCACAACTGGGATTCGAACCCCTGACCCCTCCCTCCCATCTCGACTTGCCAATCAGGTGTCCTACCACCAGACCAAGGCGGTACAGAAATAAATAAAAAATTTCCTTTCAAAATCCCTTTCTCGGTTACCTATGCAACAGACCTTTAGGGCCCCACTGGGTCCTATTTAAATAAAATATAAAAATTTCCTTCGGCAGGATTGATTGGACCATACAGGCTTACCTTAGGACCAAGTTTGAAAATTATAACTTAAAATTAAAGTGAGATAGGAGGTCTCGAAGCCTGTACGTTTTTCTCGACATTTCGACTTTTTATTTTATTTAATTATTATTCCAAAAAGTGTTCTTTAACAAAGAAAGATGCTCGATTTTATACACAGAACACTTTATGCATGATAGACTACCTAAAAAGTTGCAAAAGGAGTCGAAAAATAACAAATAAACTGATTTTCCTAGATTTTCCAGTTTTTTCCTATTTTCCTTATTAAAAAAAAATCCTACATGCAGGTACCTTCAGAATATCCAAAAACTCATCTAAAAAATAATATAATGTAAAATAAATAAAAGAAAGGAAAAAAAGAAATATTTTTGAAAAAGTGTCCGCAGCTGGGATTCGAACCCCAAACCCCTCCCTCTGGACTCGACTTGCCTGTGAGGTGTCCTACCACCAGAACAAGGCGATACGGAAAGAAAGACACAATTTCGCTTCAAACGCCCTTTCTTGGTTACCTATGCCTTAGACCTTTACGGCCCCACTGGGTCCCTCCTAATTAAAATATAAAACTTTTCTTCGGCAGGCACGATTGGACCATAGAGGCCTACCTTGGGACCGAGTTTGAAAATTGTAACTTAATATTAAAGGGAGCTAGGAGGACTCGAAGCCTGAACCTTATTCTCGACATTTAAACTTTTTTTAAATTTTTTTTATTATTATTCCAAAAAGTGTTCTTTAACAAAGAAAGATGCTTGATTTTTTACACAGAACATCTTATGCATGATAGAATACCTAAAATGTTGCAATAGGAGTCGAAAAATAACAAATAAACTGATTTTCCTAGATTTTTCAAGTTTTTTCCCATTTTCCTAATTAATAAAAAAATTCCTACATGCAGGTCCCTCCAGAATATCGAAAAGCACATCTAAAAAATAATATAATGTAAAATGAACAAAAGAAAGATAAAAGAAATTTTCTTGAAAAAGTGTTTGCAGCTGGGATTCGAACCCCCGACCCCTCCCTCCAGCCTCGACTTGCCAGTCATGTGTCCTACCACCAGACCCATGTGTCCTACCACCAGACCAAGGCGGTACGGAAAGAAAAAAACAATTTCGCTTCAAAAGCCCTATCTCAGTTACCTATGCAATAGCCCTTCAAGGCCCCACTGGGGCCCTCTTAATTAACATATAAAAATTTCCTTCAGCAGGCATGATTAGACCGTACAGGCCTACCTTGGGACCGAGTTTGAAAATTATAACTCAATATTAAAGGGAGCTAGGAGGTCTCGAAGCCTGAACCTTATTCTCGACATCTCGAGTATTTTTTTATTTTATTTTTATTCCAAAAAGTGTTCTTTAACAAAGAAAGATGCTTGATTTTTTACACAGAACACCTTATGCATGATAGACTACCTAAAATGTTGCAATAGGAGTCGAAAAATAACAAATAAACTGATTTTCCTAAATTTTTCCAGTTTTTTCCCATTTTCCTAATTCAAAAAAAAAAATCTCCAACACGCAAGATTCTCCAGAATATCGAAAAACACATCTAAAAAATAATATAATGTAAAAGAACAAAAGAAAGAAAAAAAAGAAATTTGTTTGAAAAAGTGTCCGCAGCTGGGATTCGAACCTCGACCCCTCCCTCCAGCCTCCACTTGCCAGTCATGTGTCCTACCACCAGACCAAGAAGGCGGTACGGAAGGAAAGAAACAATTTCACTTCAAAAGTCCTTTCTCGGTTACCTATGCTATAGACCTTTAGGGCCCCACTGGGGCCCTCCTAATTAAAATATAAAAATTTCCTTGGGCAGACTCTATTGGACCATAGAGGCCTACCTTGAGACCGAGTTTGAAAATTATAACTTAATATTAAAGGGAGCTAGGAGTTCTCAAAGCCTGTACCTTATTCTTGACATTTTGACTTTTTTAAAAATTTTTTTATTATTATTTTAAAAAGTGTTCCTTAACAAAGAAAGATGCTCGAAATTATACACAGAACACCTTATGCATGATAGACTACCTAAAAAGTTGCAAAAGGAGTCGAAAAATAACAAATAAACTGAATATCCTAGATTTTTCCAGTTTTTTCCCATTTTCCTAATTTAAAAAAAATTCCTACATGTAGGACCCTGCAGATTATCGAAAAACACATATAAAAATGATATAATGTAAAATAAACAAAAGAAAGAAAGAAAAGAATTTTTTTGAAAAAGTGCCCACAACTGGGATTCGAACCCCTGACCCCTCCCTCCCATCTCGACTTGCCAATCAGGTGTCCTACCACCAGACCAAGGCGGTACAGAAATAAATAAAAAATTTCCTTTCAAAATCCCTTTCTCGGTTACCTATGCAACAGACCTTTAGGGCCCCACTGGGTCCTATTTAAATAAAATATAAAAATTTCCTTCGGCAGGATTGATTGGACCATACAGGCTTACCTTAGGACCAAGTTTGAAAATTATAACTTAAAATTAAAGTGAGATAGGAGGTCTCGAAGCCTGTACGTTTTTCTCGACATTTCGACTTTTTATTTTATTTAATTATTATTCCAAAAAGTGTTCTTTAACAAAGAAAGATGCTCGATTTTATACACAGAACACTTTATGCATGATAGACTACCTAAAAAGTTGCAAAAGGAGTCGAAAAATAACAAATAAACTGATTTTCCTAGATTTTCCAGTTTTTTCCTATTTTCCTTATTAAAAAAAAATCCTACATGCAGGTACCTTCAGAATATCCAAAAACTCATCTAAAAAATAATATAATGTAAAATAAATAAAAGAAAGGAAAAAAAGAAATATTTTTGAAAAAGTGTCCGCAGCTGGGATTCGAACCCCAAACCCCTCCCTCTGGACTCGACTTGCCTGTGAGGTGTCCTACCACCAGAACAAGGCGATACGGAAAGAAAGACACAATTTCGCTTCAAACGCCCTTTCTTGGTTACCTATGCCTTAGACCTTTACGGCCCCACTGGGTCCCTCCTAATTAAAATATAAAACTTTTCTTCGGCAGGCACGATTGGACCATAGAGGCCTACCTTGGGACCGAGTTTGAAAATTGTAACTTAATATTAAAGGGAGCTAGGAGGACTCGAAGCCTGAACCTTATTCTCGACATTTAAACTTTTTTTAAATTTTTTTTATTATTATTCCAAAAAGTGTTCTTTAACAAAGAAAGATGCTTGATTTTTTACACAGAACATCTTATGCATGATAGAATACCTAAAATGTTGCAATAGGAGTCGAAAAATAACAAATAAACTGATTTTCCTAGATTTTTCAAGTTTTTTCCCATTTTCCTAATTAATAAAAAAATTCCTACATGCAGGTCCCTCCAGAATATCGAAAAGCACATCTAAAAAATAATATAATGTAAAATGAACAAAAGAAAGATAAAAGAAATTTTCTTGAAAAAGTGTTTGCAGCTGGGATTCGAACCCCCGACCCCTCCCTCCAGCCTCGACTTGCCAGTCATGTGTCCTACCACCAGACCCATGTGTCCTACCACCAGACCAAGGCGGTACGGAAAGAAAAAAACAATTTCGCTTCAAAAGCCCTATCTCAGTTACCTATGCAATAGCCCTTCAAGGCCCCACTGGGGCCCTCTTAATTAACATATAAAAATTTCCTTCAGCAGGCATGATTAGACCGTACAGGCCTACCTTGGGACCGAGTTTGAAAATTATAACTCAATATTAAAGGGAGCTAGGAGGTCTCGAAGCCTGAACCTTATTCTCGACATCTCGAGTATTTTTTTATTTTATTTTTATTCCAAAAAGTGTTCTTTAACAAAGAAAGATGCTTGATTTTTTACACAGAACACCTTATGCATGATAGACTACCTAAAATGTTGCAATAGGAGTCGAAAAATAACAAATAAACTGATTTTCCTAAATTTTTCCAGTTTTTTCCCATTTTCATAATTCAAAAAAAAAAATCTCCAACACGCAAGATTCTCCAGAATATCGAAAAACACATCTAAAAAATAATATAATGTAAAAGAACAAAAGAAAGAAAAAAAAGAAATTTGTTTGAAAAAGTGTCCGCAGCTGGGATTCGAACCTCGACCCCTCCCTCCAGCCTCCACTTGCCAGTCATGTGTCCTACCACCAGACCAAGAAGGCGGTACGGAAGGAAAGAAACAATTTCACTTCAAAAGTCCTTTCTCGGTTACCTATGCTATAGACCTTTAGGGCCCCACTGGGGCCCTCCTAATTAAAATATAAAAATTTCCTTGGGCAGACTTGAATGGACCATAGAGGCCTACCTTGGGACCGAGTTTGAAAATTATAACTTAATATTAAATTGAGCTAGGAGGTCTCAAAAACTGTACCTTATTCTCGACATTTCGACATTTTTTTCATTTTTTTTGTTATTATTCCAAAAAGTGTTCTTTAACAAAGAAAGATGCTCGAATATATACAAGAACAACTTATGCATGATAGACTTCTGAAAATGTTGCAAAAGGAGTTGAAAAATAACAAATAAACTTATTTTCCTAGATTTTTCCAGTTTTTTTCACATTTTCCTAATTAAAAAAAAATCTCCAACATGCAAGACCCTCCAGAATATCGAAAAACACATCTAAAAAATAATATAATGTAAAATAAACAAAAGAAAGAAAAAAAAGAAATTTTTTTGAAGGAAGTCCGCAGCTGGGATTCGAACCCCAGACCCCTCCCTCCAGCCGCGACTTGCCAGTCAGGTGTCCTACCACCAGACCAAGGCAGTACGGAAAGAAAGAAACAATTTCGCTTCAAAAACCCTTTCTCGGTTACCTATGCAATAGACCTTTAGCGCCCCACTGGGGCCCAACTTATTAAAATATATTAAAATTTCTTTCGACAGGCTTGATTGGACCATAGAGGTCTACCTTGGGACCGAGTTTGAAAATTTTAACTTAATATTAAAGGGAGCTAGAAGGTCTCGAAGCCTGTACCTTATTCTCGAAATTTCGACTTTCTATTTTATTTTATTATTATTCCAAAAAGTGTTCTTTAACAAAGAAAGTTGCTCGATTTTAATCACAGAACACCTTCTGCATGATAGACTACCTAAAATGTTGCAATAGGAGTCGAAAAATAACAATTAAACTGATTTTCCCAGATTTTTCCATTTTTTTCCCATTTTCTTAATTAAAAAAAATTTCCAACATGCAGGACCCTCCAGATTATCTAAAAACACATCAAAAATATAATATAATGTAAAATAAACAAAGGAAAGAAAAAAAAGAAATTATTTTGAAAAAGTGTCCGCAGCTAGAATTCGAACCCCCGACCCCTCCCTCCAGGGTCGACTTGCCAGTCAGGTGTCTTACCACCAGACCAGGGCGGTACGGAAAGAAAAATACAATTTCGCTTCATAAGCCTTATCTCGGTTACCTATGCAATAGACGTTCAGGGCCCCACTGGGGCCCTCCTAATTAAAATATAAAAATTTCCTTGGGCAGACTTGAATGGACCATAGAGGCCTACCTTGGGGCCGAGTTTGAAAATTATAACTTAATATTTAAGGGAGCTAGGAGGTCTCAAAGCCTGTACCTTATTCTCGACATTTTGACTTTTTAAAATTTCTTTTAATTATTATTCCAAAAAGTGTTCCTTAACAAAGAAAGATGCTCGAATTTATACACAGAACACCTTATGCATGATGGACTACCTAAAATGATGCAAAAGGAGTCGAAAAATAACAAACTGATTTTCCTAGATTTTTCCAGTTTTTTCCCATTTTCCTAATTAAAAAAAATCTCCAACATGCAAGACCCTCTGGAATATCGAAAAACACATCTAAAAAATAATATAATGTAAAATTAACAAAAGAAAGAAAAGAGGAAATTTTTTTTAAAAAGTGACTGCAGCTGGGATTCGAACCCCCGACCCCTCCCTCCAGCCTGGACTTGCCAGCAGGTGTCCTACCCCCAGACCAAGGTGGTACGGAAAGATAGAAACAATTTCGCTTCAAAAGCCCTTTCTCGGATACCTATGCAATAGATCTTTAGGGCCCCATTGGGGCCCTCCTAATTAACATATAAAAATTTCTTTCAGCAGGCATGATTGGACCATAGAGGCCTACCTTGGGACCGAGTTTTAAAATTATAACTTAATACTAAAAGGGAGCTCGGAGGTCTCGAAGCCTGAACCTTATTCTCGACATTTCGACTTTCCATTTTATTTTATTATTATTCCAAAAAGTTTTCTTTAACAAAGAAAGATGCTCGATTTTATACACAGAACATCCTATGCATGATAGATTACCTAAAAAGTTGCAAAAAGGGGTCGTAAAATAACAAATAAACTGATTTTCCTAGATTTTTCCAGTTTTTTCCTATTTTCCTAATTAAAAAAAAACAAAACTCCCTTTTTCGGTTACCCATGCAATAGACCTTTAGGGCCCCACTTGGGCCCTCCTAATTAAAATATAAAAATTTCCTTGGGCTGACTTGATTGGACCATAGAGGCCTACCTTGGGACCGAATTTGAAAATTATACCTTAATATTAAAGGGAGCTAGGAGGTCTCAAAGCCTGTACCTTATTCTCAACATTTTGACTTTTTTAAAATTTTTTTTATTATTATTCCAAAAAGTGTTCCTTAACAAAGAAAGATGCTCGAATTTATACACAGAACACCTTATGCATGATAGACTACCTAAAATGTTGCAAAAAGGGGTCGTAAAATAACAAATAAACTGAATTTCCTAGATTTTTCCAGTTTTTTCCTATTTTCCTAATTAAAAAAAAACATTTCCTACTTGCAGGATCCTCCAGAATATCAAAAACAAATCTGAAAAATTATATAATGTAAAATAAACAAAAGAAAGAAAAAAAATGAATTTTTTTTGAAAAAGTGACAGCAGCTGGGATTCGAACCCCAGACCCCTCCCTCTGGTCTCGACTTGCCAGCAAGTGTCCTACCACCAGACCAAGGTGGTACGGAAAGATAGAAACAATTTCGCTTCAAAAGCCCTTTCTCGGTTACCTATGCAATAGATCTTTAGGGCGCCATTGGGGCCCTCCTAATTAACATATAAAAATTTACTTCAGCAGGCATGATTGGAACATAGAGGCCTACCTTGGGACCGAGTTTTAAAATTATAACTTAATATTAAAGGGAGCTCGGAGGTCTCGAAGCCTGAACCTTATTCTCGACATTTCGACTTTCTATTTTATTTTATTATTATTCCAAAAAGTGTTCTTTAACAAAGAAAGATGCTCGATTTTATACAGAGAACATCCTATGCATGATAGATTACCTAAAATAATGCAATAGGAGTCGAAAAATAACAAATAAACTGATTTTCCTAGATTTTTCCAGTTTTTTCCTATTTTTCTAATTTAAAAAAAAATCTCCAACATGCAAGACCCTCTAGAATATCGAAAAACACATTTGAAAAATAATATAATGTAAAATAAACAAAAGAAAGAAAAAAAAGAAATTTTTTTGAAAAAATGTCCGCAGCGGGGATTCGAACCACTGACCCCTCCCTCCAGCCTCCACTTGCCAGTCAGGGGTCCCACCACCAGACCAAGGTGGTACGGAAATAAAGAAACAATTTCGCTTCAAAAGCCCTTTCTTGGTTACCTATGCAATAGACCTTTAGGGCCCCCAGGGACCCTCCTAATTAACATATAAAAATTTCATTCGGCAGGCATGATTGGACCATAGAGGCCTACCTTGGGACCGAGTTAAAAATTATAACTCAATATTAAAGGGAGCTAGGAGGTCTCGAAGCCTGTACCTTATTCTCAACATTTTGACTTTTTTAAAATTTTTTTTATTATTATTCCAAAAAGTGATTTTTAACAAAGAAAGATGCATGATTTTTTACACAGAAAACCTTATGCATGATAGACTACCTAAAATGTTGCAATAGGAGTCGAAAAATAACAAATAAACTGATTTTCCTAGATTTTTCCAGTTTTTTCCCAATTTTATAATTAAAAAAAATTTCCTGCATGCAGGACTCTCCAGAATATCGAAAAACACATCTAAAAAATAATATAATGTAAAAAAAACAAAAGAAAGAAAAAAAAGAAATTTTTTTTAAAAAGTGTCCACAGCTGGGATTTGAACCCCCGACCATTCCCTCCAGCCTCAACTTGCCTGTCTGGTGTCCTACCACCAGACCAAGGTGGTACAGAAAGAAAGAAACAATTTCGCTTCAAAAGCCCTTTTTCGGTTACCTACGCAATAGACCTTTAGGGCCCCACTGGGACCCTCCTAATAAACATATAAAAATTTCCTTTGGCAGGCATGATTGGACCGTAGAGGCCTACCGTGGTACCGAGTTTGAAATTTATAACTTAATATTAAATGATGTTAGGAGGTATCGAAGCCTGAACCTTATTCTCGACATCTCGAGTATTTTTTTTTTTTAATTATTCCAAAAAGTGTTCTTCAACAAAGAAAGATGCTCGATTTTATACACAGAACACCTTATGCATGATAGACTACCTAAAATATTGCAATAGGAGTCGAAAAATACAAGCAAACTGATTTTCCTAGATTTTTCCAGTTTTTTCCCATTTTTCTAATTTTAAAAAAAATCTCCAACATGCAAGACCCTCTAGAATATCGAAAAACACATTTGAAAAATAATATAATGTAAAATAAACAAAAGAAAGAAAAAAAAGAAATTTTTTTGAAAAAGTGTCCGCAGCTGGGATTCGAACCTCGACCACTCCCTCCTGCCTCCATTTACCAGTCATGTGTCCTACCACCAGACCAAGGCGGTACGGAAAGAAAGAAACAATTTCACTTCAAAAGTCCTTTCTCGGTTACCTATGCTATAGACCTTTAGGGCCCCACTGGGGCCCTCCTAATTAAAATATAAAAATTTCCTTGGGCAGACTTGAATGGACCATAGAGGCCTACCTTGGGACCGAGTTTGAAAATTTTAACTTAATATTAAAGGGAGCTGGAGGTCTCAAAGCCCTTACCTTATTCTCGAAATTTTGACTTTTTAAAAAAAATTTTTATTATTATTCCAAAAAGTGTTCTTTAACAAAGAAAATTCATGATTTTTCACACAGAACACCTTATGCATGATAGACTACTTAAAATGTTGCAATAGGAGTCGAAAAATTTCAAATAAACTGATTTTCCTAGATTTTTCAGGTTTTTTCCCATTTTCCTAATTAAAAAAAAATTCCTACATGCAGGTCCCTCCAGAATATCGAAAAGCACATCTAAAAAATAATATAATGTAAAATAAACATAAGAAAAAAAAAAGAATTTTTTTTGAAAAAGTGTCTGCAGCTGGGATTCGAACACCCGACCCCTCCCTCTGGCCTCGACTTGCCACTCAGGTGTCCTACCACCAGACCAAGGCGGTACGGAAAGAAAGACACAATTTCGCTTCAAAAGCCCTTTCTTGGTTACCTATGCAATAGACATTTAGGGGACCCTCCTAATTAGCATATAAAAATTGTATTTGGCAGGCATGATTGGACCATAGAGGCCTACCTTGGGACCGAGTTTGAAAATTATAACTCAATATTAAAGGGAGCTAGGAGGTCTCGAAGCCTGAACCTTATTCTCGACACTTCGACTTTTTTAAAAAAATTTTTATTATTTTTCCAAAAAGTGTTTCTTAACAAAGAAAGCTGCTCGAATTTATACAAAGAACACCTTATGCATGATAGACTACCTAAAATGTTGCAAAAGAAGTAAAAAAATAACAAATAAACTGATTTTCCTAGATTTTTCCTGTTTTTTTCTCATTTTCCTAATTAAAAAAAAATCTCCAACATGCAAGACCCTCCAGAATATCGAAAAACACATCTAAAAAAAAATATAATGTAAAATAAACTAAAGAAAGAAAAAAAAGAAATTTTTTTGAAGGAAGTCCGCAGCTGGGATTCGAACTCCCGAACCCTCTCTCCAGCCTCGACTTGCCAGTCAGGTGTCCTACCACCAGACCAAGGCAGTACGGAAAGAAAGAAACAATTTCGCTTCAAAAGCCCTTTCTCGGTTACCTATGCAATAGACGTTTAGAGCCCCACTGGGGCCCACCTAATTAAAATATATTAAAATTTCTTTCGGCAGGCTTGATTGGACCATAGAGGTCTACCTTGGGACCGAGTTTGAAAATTTTAACTTAATATTAAAGGGAGCTAGGAGGTCTCAAAAACTGTACCTTATTCTCGACATTTTGACTTTTATGTTATTTTATTATTATTCCAAAAAGTGTTCTTCAACAAAGAAAGATGCTCGATTTTATACACAGAACACCTTATGCATGATATACTACCTAAAATGTTGCAAAAGGAGTCGAAAAATAACAAATTAACTGATTTTCCTAGATTTTTCAAGCTTTTTCCAATTTTCCTAATTAAAAAAAAATCTCCAACATGCAGGACCCTCCGGAATATCGAAAAACACATCTAAAAAATAATATAATGTAAAATAAACAAAAGAAAGAAAAAAAAGGAATTTTTTCGAGAAAGTGTCCGCAGCTGGGATTCGAACCCCCGACCCCTCCCTCAAGCCTGGACTTACCAGTCAGGTGTCCAACCACCAGACCAAGGCAGTATGGAAAGAAAGGAACAATTTCGCTTCAAAAGCCCTTTCAATTTCGCTTCAAAAGCCCTTTCTCAGATACCTATGCAAATGGCCTTTAGGGCCCCTCTGGGGCCCTTCTAATAAACATATAAAAATTTCCTTCAGCAGGCATGATTATACCATAGAGGCCTACTCTGGGACCGAGTTTGAAAATTATAACTTAAAATTAAAGAGAGCTAGAAGGTCTCGAAGCATGAACCTTATTATTCTCGAAATTTCGACTCTTTTATTATTTTTTTAAATTATTATTCCAAAAAGTGTTCATTAACAAAGAAAGATGCTCGATTTTATACACAGAACACCTTATGCATGATAGACTACCTAAAATATTGCAATAGGAGTCGAAAAATAACAAATCAACTGATTTTACTAGATTTTTGCAGTTTTTTTCACATTTTCTTAATTAAAAAAAATCTCCAACATGCAAGACCCTCCAGAATATCGAAAAACACATCTAAAAAATAATATAATGTAAAATAAACAAAAGAAAGAAAAAAAAGAAATTTTCTTGAAAAAAGTCCGCAGCTGGGATTTGAACCCTCGACCCTCTCCTCCAGCCTCGACTTGCCAGTCAGGTGTCTTACCACCAGACCAAGACAGTACGGAGAAAAAGAATCAATTTCGCTTCAAAAGCCCTTTCTCGGTTACCTATGCAGTAGACTTTTAGGGCCCCACTGGGGCCCTCCTAATTAACATAAAAAAAAAAATTTCCGCAGGCTTGATTGGACTATAGAGGTCTACCTTGGGACCGAGTTTGAAAATTATAACTTAATATTAAAGGGAGCTAGGAGGTCTCAAAAACTGTACCTTATTCTCGACATTTCGACTTTTTTTTCATTTTTTTTTTTTATTATTCCAAAAAATGTTCTTAAACAAAGAAAGATGCTCGATTTTATACACAGAACACCTTATGCATGATAGACTACCTAAAATGTTGCAAAAGGAGTCAAAAAATAACAAATTAACTGATTTTCCTAGATTTTTCAAGCTTTTTCTAATTTTCCTAATTAAAAAAAATCTCCAACATGCAGGACCCTCCTGAATATTGAAAAACACATCTAAAAAATAATATAATGTAAAATAAACTAAAGAAAGAAAAAAAAGAAATTTTTTTAAAAAAGTTCACGCAGCTGGTATTCGAACCAACGACCTCACCCTTCAGCCTGGACTTGCCAGTCAGGTGTCCTACCACCAGACCAAGGCGGATCGGAAAGAAAGAAACAATTTCGCTTCAAAAGCCCTTTCGCGGTTTCCTATGCAATCGACCTTTGGGGCCCCTCTGGGGCCCTTCTAATTAACATATAAAAATTTCTTTCCGCAGGCTTGATTGGACCATAGAGGTCTACCTTGGGACCGAGTTTGAAAATTATAACTTAATATTAATGGGAGCTAGGAGGTTTTAAAAACTGTACCTTATTCTCGACATTTCGACTTTTTTTTCATTTTTTTTGTTATTGTTCCAAAAAGTGTTCTTTAACAAACAAAGATGCTCGAATATATAGAAGAACACCTTATGCATGATAGACTTCCTAAAATGTTGCAAAAGGAGTCGAAAAATAACAAATAAACTAATTTTCCTAGATTTTTCCAGTTTTTTTCACATCTTCCTAATTAAAAAAAAATCTCCAACATCCAAGACCCTCCAGAATATCGAAAAACTCATCTAAAAAATAATATAATGTAAAATAAACAAAAGAAAGAAAAAAAAGAAATTTTTTTGAAAGAAGTCCAGAGCTGGGATTCGAACTCCCGACCCCTCCCTCCAGCCTCGACTTGCCAGTCAGGTGTCCTACCACCAGACCAAGGTAGTACGGAAAGAAAGAAACAATTTCGCTTCAAAAGCCCTTTCACGGTTACCTATGCAATAGAAAATTTCCTTCGGTAGGCAGGATTGAACCATAGAGGCCTACTTTGGGACCGAGTTTGAAAATTATAACTTAATATTAAAGTCAGTTAGGAGGTCTTGAAGCATGAACTTTATTTTCGATATTGCGACTTTTTTTTATTTATTTTTGGATTTTTGTAGTTTTTTTCACATTTTCCTGATTAAAAAAAAATCTACAACATGCAAGACCCTCCGGAATATCGAAAAACACATCTAAAAAATAATATAATGTAAAAAAAACAAAAGAAAGAAAAAAAGAAATTTTTTCGAAAAAGTGTCCCCTGCTGGGATTTGAACCGCAGACCCCTCCCACCTGCCTCAACTTGTCAGTCAGGTGTCCTACCACCAGACCAGGGTGGTACAGAAATAAAGAAACAATTTCGCTTCAAAAGCCCTTTCATGGATACCTATGCAATAGACCATTAGGGCCCCACTGGGGCCCTCCTACTTAAGATATAAAAACTTCCTTCGGTAGGCAGGATTGGACCATAGAGTCCTACTTTGGGACCGAGTTTGAAAATTATAACTTAATATTGAAGTCAGTTAGGAGGTCTTGAAGCATGAACTTTATTTTCGATATTGCGACTTTTTTTTTATTTTTTTTTATTATTATTCCAAAAAGTGTTCTTTCACAAAGAAAGATGCTCGATTTTATAGACAGAACACCTTATGCATGATAGACTACTTAAAAGGTTGCAAAAGGAGTCAAAAAATAACAAATAAACTGATTTTCCTGGATCTTTCCAGTTTTTTCCCATTTTTCCAAAAAAAAAACAAACTTTTCTGCCATGCAGGAGCATGCAAAATACCGAAAAACACATTAAAAACAAAATATAATACAAAATAAAGGAATTAAAAAAAAAGGAAGAAAAAGTGAAAAACTGCCAGGTCCTGGGGTTCGAACCCGGGACCCCAACCTCCAGCCACCGGTTGACAGTCCAACACTCTACCAAACAGGACACTGTTTCATGCCAGGTGTACAGCAGCTTCCCTTCAAAAGCCTTTTCTCGGTGAAATATAAAATAGATCTTTAGGGGCCCACTGGAACCCCTCTAATTCACTTATAAAAATTTCCTTCGATAGCCATGGTTGGACCATGGAGAACTACCTTGGGTGCGAGTTTGAAAATTATAACTTAATACCAAGGGGAGCTAGGGGGTCTCGAAGCCTGAACTTTATTCTCGACATTTCGTCTTTTTTTCTTCTTTTTTTTGCTCATTGTTCCATTACGTGTTCTTTAGCAAAGAATTACATTCCATTTTATACACAGAACACCCTATGCATGATAGACTTTCTAAAATGTTGCAAAAGGAGTCGAAAAATGACAAAAAAAACTTATTTTCTTGGATTTTTCCATTTTTTCCCATTTTTCCAAAAAATAAACAAAAATTTCTGCCATGCTGGACCCTGCAGAATACCGAAAAACACATTAAAAGAATAATATAATACAAAATAAAGGAATTAAAAAAAAGGAAAAAAAAGTGAAAAACTGCCCAGTTCCGGGGTTCGAACCCGGGACCCCAAACTCCAGCCACCGGTTGACAGTCCAACACTCTACCAAACAGAACACTGTTTCATGCCAGGTGTGCAGCAGCTTCCCTTCAAAAGCCTTTTCTCGGTGAAATATGCAAATATTTAGGGGCCCACTGGGACCCCCCAAATTCTTTTATAAAAATTTTCTTCGGTATTCATGGTTGGACCATGGGGACCTATCTTGGGTGCGGGTTTGAAAAATATAACTTAATTCCAAGGGGAGCTAGGGGATCTCGAAGCATGAACCTTATTCTCGACATTTCGTCTTTTTTTTTTTTCTCATTGTTCCATTACGTGTTCTTTAAAGAAATATGCTCCATTATATACAGAGAACACCCTATGCATGATAGACTCCCTAAAATGTTGCAAAAGGAGTCGAAAAATGACAAAAAAACTGATTTTCCTGGATTTTTTCAGTTTTTTCCCATTTTTCCAAAAATACCCAAATTTTTCTGCCATGCAAGAGCCTGCAGAATACCGAAAAACACATTAAAAAAATAATATAAAACAAAATAAAGGAATTTAAAAAAAGGAAAAAAAGTGAAAAACTGCCCGCTCCTGGGGTTCGAACACGGGACCCCAAGCTCCAGCCACCAGTTGACAGTCCAATACTCTACCAAATAGGCCACTGTTTCACATCGTGTGTTCAGCAGCTTCCCTTCAAAAGCCTTTTCTCGGTGAAATATGCAACAGACTTTTAGGGGCCCACTGGGACCCCCCTAATTCACTTATAAAAATTTCCTTCGGTAGCCATGGTTTGACCATGGAGACCTACCTTGGGTACGAGTTTGAAAATTATAACTTAATACCAAGAGGAGCTAGGGGGTCTCGAAGCCTGAACCTTATTCTCGACATTTCGTCTTTTTTTCTCCTTTTTTTGCTCATTGTTCCATTACGTGTTCTTTAGCAAAGAATTATACTCCATTTTATACACAGAACACCATATGCATGATAGACTCCCTAAAATGTTGCAAAAGGAGTCGAAAAATGACAAAAAAAACTGATTTCTGAAAAGTGTTAATACGGGGAAATTCGAAGTCATTTTTCAATATTAACAAAAGGCCTGATATAAGACCTTAATATTAACCCTTAATATTTGAATTGGACCAGGTATTGTATTACCGAGTAATAGTGTACCTTACCAGAGGAAATAATTACAGACCTCATAGGGGGTACACTATATGACCCCGTAATTTATTCGTATTCAAAATAACGTTGCGAGAAGCTTTATTTTGGGGAAATTCGTCTTGCCTTTTGTTAATAAAAAAATATTAACAAAAGGCCTGATATCAGACCTTAATATTAACCCTTAATATTTTAATTGCACCAGGAGTTTTATTACTGGGTAATAGTGTACCCTACCAGAAGAAATACATATGGACCTAAAAGGGGGTACACAATGTGACCCCGCAATTTATTATGTATGTATATCTGAAATAGTGATGCGAGAAGTCTTATTTTGAAGAAATTGTCCTTCTAAAAAGCGTTAAAACGGGAAAATTCGAAGTCATTCTTCAATATTAAAAAAATGCCTCATATCATACCTTATTATTAACCCATAATATTTTAATTGGACCAGAAATTATATTACTGGGTATTAATGTACTCTGCTAGAGGAACAAATTATAGACCACATAGCGGGTACACAATGTGACACCGTAATTTATTATGTATGTATATCTAAAATAGTGTTGCGAGAAGCTTTATTTTGTGGAAATTCATCTTCTGAAAAGCGTTAATACGGGGAAATTCGAAGTCACTCTTCAATATCAAAAAAATGCCTGATATCAGACCTTACTATTAACCTATAATATTTTAATTGGACCAGGTATTATATTACCGGGTACTAGTGTACCAAACCAGAGGAAATAACTATAGAGCCCATAGGGGTTCCACAATGTGGCCTTGTATATCCCTTTTTATGTATATCTTAAATTGTGAATTTTTCAATTATTAAAATAACTCATATTTCAATTAAATTTTTCAGTTAAAAAAATGACTCATATCAGACCTTAATATTAACACATAATATTTAATTCAGACCAGGTATTATATTACCGGGTAATAGTGTTTTCTACCAGAGGAAATAGTTATAGACCCCATAGTAGGTACACAATGTGACCCCGAAATTTATTCGTATTCAAAATAGCGTTGCGAGAAGCTTTATTTTGGGGAAATTCGTCTTCTGAAAAGCGTTAATACGGGGAAATTCGAAGACATTTTTCAATATTAACAAAAGGCCTGATATCAATTCTAATATTAACCCATAATATTTTAATTCGACCAGGTATAATATTACTGGGTAATGGTGTACTCTACCAGAGGAAGTAATTATAGAGACCATAGGGGTTCCACAATGTGACCCCGTAATTTATTACGCATGTGTATCTAAAATAGTGTTACGAGAAGCTTTATTATGAGGAAATCCGTTTTCTAAAAAGCGTTAAAACGGGGAAATTCGAAGTCATTTTTCACTATTAATAAATTTACTATGTATGTATATCTAAAATAGTGTTGCGAGAAGCTTTATTTTGAGGAAATTCGTCTTCTAAAAAGCGATAAAAGGGGGAAATTCGAAGACATTTTTCAATATTAACAAAAGGCCTGATACCAGACCTTAATATTAACCCATAATATATTAATTGAACCAGGTATTGTATTACCGGGTAATAGTGTACCCTACCAGAGGAAATAATTATAGACCCCATAGGGATTCCACAATTTGGCTCTGTATTTTACTATGTATGCATATCTAAAATAGTGCATTTTTCAATATTAAAAATATGCCTCTTATCAGACCTTAATATTAACCCATAATATTTTAAATGGATTAGGTAATATATTACCGGGTAATAGTGTACCCTACCAGAGGAAATAATTATAAACCCCGTAGGGATTCCACAATGTGATCCCGTAAATCATTATGTACTTCAGTGAAGCGGCGCGGGTTCGAATGCCGGCTGTAGAAAGTTTTAAAAAATTGTTTTAATTTTTTTCTTTTATTAATTTTGCATTATATTATTTGTTTAATGTGTTTTTCGATATTTTAGAGGGAGCTATATATAAGAAATAATTTATTTTTATTCGGAAATATGGGGAAAACAGGAATAGTCCGGGAAAATTAATTTATATATATTGCTTTATAATTTTTACAATATTTTCGATAGTTTAGCCTGCGTAATGTGTTCTTTGTATAAAAAAAAGCATCTTTCTTCGTTAAAGAAGGCATAATGGAATAAAGAATAAAATAAAATGGCGCGTAATTTGCTCAAATTTGCTGCAACTGTTCAGCTGACCGAGAGATTGCTTTTGAAGTCATGCAAAGGCACGCTCCCCGTGTAAGCGTGGTCCAGCGGTGAAGACCACGTGCTAGAAGCTGACGCCTTGAGCGAAGAGGTGCGGGGGTTCGAATCTCGGCTGTGGATAATTTGTATTTTTCTTTTATTTCTTTTGTTAATTTCGCATTATATTATTCATTTAATGTGTTTTTCGATGTTTTAGAAGGGAGGCAACTATATATAAAAATAAAAAAATTATTTGGGTAAGTCGGAATAATAGGGCGCAAAAAACAGGAAAAATCTCCCGAAAAATAAACTATTACCATATATTAAATTTTATTAGTTTAGCCTGCGTAATGTTTTTCTATATATAAAAACAATCCTCTTTCTTCGTTGAAGAACGCTTAATGGAATAAAGAATAAAATAAAATGGCGCGTAATTTGCTCAAATTTCAAGACATCGTAACTCCCTTTAATATTAAGTTATAATTATAAAACTTGGTCCCAAATTAGGGTTTCATGTGCCGAACGCCTATGTCAAAGGAAATAATTATAAGTCAATTAGGGAGGGCGAAATGGGCCCCCAAAGTCAACTGTTAAACTGACCGGGAGAGGGCTTTCGAAGCCACGCAGGAGCACGCTCCCCATGTAAGCATGGTTCAACGGACAAGACCACGTGCTAGTAGTTGTCGCCTTCAGCGAAGCTGCGTGTCAGGGGTGTTTCACCGAATGTCTCGGCTTCCCCCTTTTTATGGGCGAGGGGATGATCAATCCCCATACTCTCAACCAAGTCTAGGTTTTATTACCTACTAGATTGGCACTCTTTTTCGCCCCAGTATATGCCAAACGATGATCCCCAAGAAGAAAGTTTATAGGAAGGAATGGCTCTTTTGTAAAACACAACCGGTATATTCGTTTGTAGTCGTCTGCTGTCGAAGTACCAGAAGAATGTATATATGATACTCGAGAACTCTCATATTCTGAGGAAGAAAAGATTACAAGCTAACGTTCCTGAGACGTTTGCTTTATTAATGCATTTGCTGATAATTTCAATGGTTAAAACAAAAAAAGAAACTAAAACTAAATATAAAAACTTTCTAAAGTTTGTATCATGAGCCCCCTTTTACCTTTTTCATTAATTTATTTTATTAATTAATTTATTTTATTATACTTGGTTTTGTTTGTTTATTACTTAAAAAAAACAAGATTTTATTTCTAAAATGACATTGAAAAAGGTTATATCCTAAAAACAAGATATTACGCCGATCAAGGGTCCTCTCCACCCGATTTGATTGATTTTTGTTTCTTGACACGAAAGTTTTTTTTTTTTTCTGTAATGTTAAAACTACTCACTTTATAACTTCTTTGCAGACATCTTTGTTTCTGAAGAACTAATAATTATTCTCCTGTTTCATTTTGTGCCGGTAATGAGCTTCCTAACCCGAATTAGCACATTTTATGAAATAAAGTATTCTGTATTTTTTATTCGATTTATTTTTATAAGATTCCAAATAGAAACATTATTTAATGTGCGTAAACATCTTGTCTTAGCTATTAAAAAAAAGCATCAAAAATAGACTTGTTTGAAATTATAACAATTTTAAGCAATATTAATTTAAAGCAATATTATTTGAATAATATTGCTTATAAGCGTATTTAATGTCGCAGTTGATTATTGTTAGAAATATAAAATAATTACAAAAAACTTTTATCAGACTCTAATACTTTCAATTCAGATAACTCAAAAAGAAAATTGATTTACCTATGTTAAAATGGTTAAGGAAGTGAAGGAAGAATTATGGAAAACTGATTTAATTATTCATAGTTGCAATTTAAAGTTTTCCACACATGAAAATCTTGCTCTAAGTTTCATAGAAAGAACAATTTGTCTATTTAGAAATAAATATTATTCCTTATTAAAAATTAAAGAAAGCTGATATTTAATAAAAATAATTAATTTCTGCTAGTTTCTGACTGTAAACAATCTGAACAATCAATAAAATAAAATTCCCACGATATAATAAATTATCCAAAAGAGCTCAAAACGAATAGCCATGACCAATTACTGCTACTAGGTAAATAAAAAGTAGGTAAAGAATCAATATATCACTACTGAGAAACACTACGAAATCATGATCAGAACTGGAATATCGACACAATTAAAGAGCTTAATGGAAGAACCAGGTAAGTGACATTTTTAGGAGAAAATAATGAATGAGAAAAAGTAACAAAAAGAGGTTGCGTCAATATGAATAGTGGTTACTTAAAGGATTCATTTTAATCATCAATCAATTTTTTTTAAACTTTAATTTTAATCTTCGCATCACTCAACCACATAAGTTTTTAGTATGCTTACAAGATTTTCATTTCAAATATGGCACAGGTAAATAAAATAAAGCAAAGAATTTTATCCCGGCATCTAATAAAAATTGGTGATGAAATAGTTCGGATGCAATTTTTCTTTTTTTTTTATTTGTTATAAGAAAATAACTTACCTCGATTTTCCACTAAGTTTTTCAATTAATATAGCTAATATAGCTTTTGTTTAATAATACATCCTTATTGGTGGCTTTACGATATTGAAATAAAAACTCGTTTTGTGTAATTCATTTCATAAGAATTAAAAAAAACATGCATTCAGCATTGCTTGGTGTGATGCCGTTCTTCATGGCTAACTCATAGTTTTTAAAATTTACTTTTGTCACTTAATTATCTTCGTTACATGTCCCTTTCGAGGTGAAGAAAACACTTATTTCCAAGGTATCGGTAGTAAAGCTAATTAGCATTGGTGTTTTAATACTCATCAATTATATAAGTATAATATTTTTTACATATGTTAGCATATTTAGTACTAATTACTTAACCTTAGTACTAATAACTTACTTTACCTTCATGAAATAACCTTTGGATAAACGAATATTATAATTCAATGCAATTTTTTTTTATTTAATTTAAAATGTTCTCGAGATATTTTAAAATACGCATAAAGTTAAAGTACGTACAAGAGTCCAACCATATTTACGATGAGATTGCGGCTACCTCCTTTTTTTAGGGGATCAAAAATCAAAATCCATTAAAATATCGTCTGCCCTTATTAATTAGCAAATTTGAGCTCACCCTTCAACCGAGCCATTTAGGTTGAGTCTTAGAATATTAAGATCCGACTATTTGATCAAAAGTAATTCCGGATGGTCCGTTTTATCATGCACTGCACATATGCGTATTTATTTTTATATGTATTTAAATATAAATGTATTCATAAAACTTAAAATGGACGAGCAGTTTTTTAAAAATAATTACCGTGATCTCCACTGGCTATGCTCATGACTAACACAACAGAATTTCTTAGATTTTTAAAGGACCGTTTGCACTGAATGTGATTTTTTTCGGACGCGACTGAAATCCTCAACACTCACTAATCACGTTGCCGCTCGCGTGTAAAAGTGCATCCAGTGAGGATGGCGTTGTAAAGAATAGTAAGGATACTTTTAAGTTGTAGTTGTTGTTGTTGTAGTTAATTTACGTCGCACTAGAGCTGCACAATGGGCTAGGATACTTTTAAGAATTTTAATTCGCGATCGCAACGGTCGAGTACGTCATCTAGCGGGAGCCTGAAAATATCAGACATTAATTTATTTTGTTCCATCAAAACCATTGGCAGAATCAGACGCCATTTTCTTAGCAGCAAATACGAAGCAAAATTTCCCTAAGTAAAAGGCAGAAGAACTTGAAAAAACTCTCCAGAATATTGGTAAATCTTTCAGAAACAGAACACGCCAAACATTTGAAGAAAAATTCCTCAATTTTTAACTTCTATGATCAACAAACTTGCAACTAGGACTGGGCGATATTAGAAATTATATATCGTGATGCGTCGTCAGTTTTGCATCGCGATATAGCGAGGCATCGCGATATAGTATTTTTGAATTTCATTTACTTGTAAGGCACAGAAAATCTGATTTCTATCAAAACTCCATACTCAAATTGATTTAAATCAATCCATAAATTTGAAGATATATATGTTTTGCTTAAGATATATATGATATATATTAAATAAATTGACTACAATGTACAACTCTTACTTAAAATATTTATTGAAAAAATGTGTGTAGATACAATATTTGCACCTCTTTATCGTTTATAAGGTATAAGCAGTCTTAATTTAAGTTAGATACTTTACTAAGCTTTTAACTAGAAATCAAAGAAAGTTTAAAACGATAGATTTATGAATTTATTCGGAAATCAATTAGTTTAAGTGAATTAAATTTTGAAAAAAAAAGTTTAAAGCTATGAAAAAACAATTTTACTAAATGAGCCATAGCCAATTGAGCGAAATTGAAACTTCATATGAAATTTATATTTTGAAATAAAAATATATCAGCATTTCTAAATGTTTAAATGATAAAAGATGCTCTGTTTTTTCGAACGGCATTACCCCCAGTACTAAACACCCACTCTGACGCTTTTGAAACATCACTAATTTTTATTTACTATTATTATTTCATATAAATAATTAAGTTCGTTTGACTATAGTGCAAGGTTCGAATTTTAAACTAAAAAGTAAACATAAGTTTTGTTATAATTTCTTAAAACTTTCGCTCCTTGAAAGATTTATCAGTTTAAAAATAAAAAGGGAATTTTATAAATATATCTAGTTAAAATTATTGAAAGAAAATTTTGAAAATTGTTTAAAAAAAGTTTGTTAAGAAATTCATTATACGCTTAAAACAAAGTGTTAAAAACTTTGTTTATTTTTAAAAAAAAGCGTTTTTTACAAATCAATATATCCTTGTACTAATTTGCATAAATAATTACATAATTATTAAGTTCGATCGTAATCTTCATATTCTAAATGAAAAAGTAAACGCAAGTTTTGTTACATTTTCTAAAAATGATTACGAAAATAACGAAAGATTTCTTAATTTAAAAATAAATAAAATTGAAATTTATCAATATATTTACCCAACAGTATAGAAAGAAAATTTAAAAAAATTAGTTCGTTAAAAAATATTTGTATGTTTAAAACAGTGCTCATGTAAAGTGCTAAATAAATTTAAAAAAAAAAAAAACGCTTTTAAAACACTATTTTTTATTATTATTATTTCACATAAATAATTAATTTAAATTTAATAATGACCGAATTATGAACGAAAAACAAAGTAAGGTTTAATTTCTTAAAAATAAAACAAAAGAATTATGATATTCGATAATATATTTTAATTAACTAATAATATTAAAGGAAAGTTTTAAAAAAAATTATCATACTCTCTAATAACGCGCTAAATGATTAAAAAAAATGAATAAAATTCGCAAACCTTTCAAATTTTTTTGAACAAAGAAAGTTGATTGACTTATGTCCCCATCCAAATGACAAAAAAAAAGCTTTGTTTTAACTTTATTTCTAAACGTAAAAACGACTCAAGATTTATAAATTTAAAATAATAAAAACTCATTAAATTATTAGAAGTTTATCCAAAAAGTTTTTAATAAATTAAAAGAAAGTAAAAAAAAAAAAAAAAATAACCGAACAAAATTAATTACTTTGTAATTTAATTCTTTATGGGAGCCTTAAACTAGATTTGAGATAATTTTCACATTTAAAAATAAAAAAAAGTTTTAAAAAGCTTAGTAAAAAAAAAAAAAAAAACTTAATTAATGAAGAAACTCTCTATATATTCTTTTCAATAACAATTGCGTTCGGAACAAGGTAACGGCGGCGATCACGAAATTAGTCCCACTGAAAATATTCTACAAGAAACGATATCAAGTCGCGACAAAGAAAAAAAGAACTAAGAGGTGTGAAAACGATATACGATATGCAATATACGATATATGTTCTCAAAACTGATTCTGATTCTACCCCTCATCAATCAAGGCCGTTTCAACAGAACGAAACGAACATCGTTTTCCACAGCGCGAGTTGGCATCGGAACGTAAGAGAAAATCATTGCGTGTCTTGTATCGCTATATCGTTATATCGTTTTGCGTTCGTCTTCTTTACTCGACGGCTTAAATCAGATTTCTAATGCATCGCCTGGAACGAAAGTCTCTGTATCGGCTTGCCGATATAGGCGTTAAATCGATATGTCGCGATACATCGATTTATAGCCCAGTCCTACTTGCAACTGATAACTTCTGACTTCGGTATTGCATACTGTTCAGATGTGTGTATCACGGTAAAATACATTTCTTCTGTCTTCAATTCATTACAAATTAAAGTGAAATCAACATTGCTTTCTTCATTCCAATGAATGAATGTGAACGTACAGAACTGTTATACGAGTAGTTATAGAATATTCTTCTTCTTTATAGAATAGTATATATTTCTGTATCTAGATAATTCAGAAAACAACAATAAAGTATCATCCGTATTACTTAAAATAGTATCATTTGTGCTGATTATTAATACATATTTATCGTTTTCTTGGTAAGTATTTTTTAGTTTTGAAAGAATAATTTCAACTAGAATTCAGCTATTCTGTTTTAAAGCTACAGATTAAAATTCATATGGAGATCTTACAATTATAAAATTTTGCTGTGTGGTATGTTCTCTAAAAGTAATGAAGAGATAATCTATGTATATATTATTTGAAAATAAAATTTTGAAACGAAGAACATTTCATTTTAGAATTCTCCAGATTTATAAATCAGGTAAGTGTTATGATTTTTATAATAAAAAATTTTCTTGTAAATAATTTTCTTCTTCTTTTTTGATGAGAGTTCTCTACAGAATGGGTTTTTACGTCTGATTAAGAACTATAAGGGAAAAAAAGAAACCCTACGGAAGTTTTTTTATTTTAATATGAGGAATTTTTAAAATTGTTTTTTTTTTATCCTAAGAATTCTTTATTTTATGTTTTTTACTTTATAATTTTTTGATAAAAATTGGAGTCAAAATAATTGTTTTGAAAAATTAAATTGTATAAATGGTGTTTATGTATACGTTTTGCATATTCTAATGTTTGAAGTAATATGATTCAGAAAAGTATGGAATAAAATTTCGGTACTAATGTATTAACGCCACTGCAACTAAAGATTTGGCGGTTTTTAAGTGCCGCCAATCTACACCTAAAATTTTTGCGACAAATCATAAAATAAAACACTTTATTTAAAATCAAAACACTTTCAAATTTCAAAACATTTTATTTAAAATCAAAGTAGTTAATCGAAATTTCGGTGGAAAATGGGCCGATATAGAGTTTAACATAGATTCAAAAAAATCTCTATTTTCTTTCGTCGCCATATGAACTCTAATAAATAAGATTCCAAATGAAATTACATTTCCAAAACGTACGTTTACCATAATAAAGTTTCATGTCATGAGAATTGGTACATTTTCGTTTTTTTTTTTTTTTGGTGAAATATTTCGCTTATGAAAAATAAAATTGTATCTTGTTTTGTTTTTGGCAAATCCCAAAGACGAATTTTCGTAGCACTAAAAAATGGCGTTAAAAAAGAATTTTTTTTTTTCGTAAGCATTCTTGCATCATTTTACGTTTTTCAGTTTCTAAATAATGATTTTTATTGAAACTTAAAATTTTTTTTACAAAATTGCATTTTATAAAATTATGAGGCTTATGTACTCTTTTTGTTCATTTTAATTTTTGAAGTAATATGATTCTTAAAACTATGGAAAGTTTAAATAGGCCTTTCATGTTATATCATTAAATTTAGCAATTCACTTGCATAAGAAAGAATATCAAACATTTTTCTTTTTTAAATTTAATAAGCCACAATAAAGAAGGAACGTTGCAATGCTACACGCTACATTAAAGACGTCTCTAAAGTAACTGAATGACAGTTCATATAGAAATTGCAGGTATTCGTCTCATACTACAACGCCCCCTATAGTTCGTTGCGATCGCGAATTAAAGATAGGTAAATTAATTTTCCTGCTGGATATGAATAATTAATCATTTAGTTTTAAAATCGTTATAATTAAAAATGCACATTAATGACACATTTTTTTAAAACAAAATATAAGCCATGCAACCGTAAATTTGTTAAATTTTCCGATGATAATTAAATATAAAAATCTTTTTCATGAAAATAATTATTCGTAGCATTTATTATGAATTCGATTGGATAGCGCATCTATCAATTTCCGTTCTTGATTAATGCCTTTGTACGAATATAAATTATTATTATTATTATCATATATATATATATATATATATATATATATATATATATATATATATATATATATATATATATATATATATATATATATATATATATATATATATATATATATCCGTATCGAAATCTCCCAATTCATTTCTTAATGTCCGCGTAAGACTATCTATCTTGCTAATGAATTGCCCACAATTAAATGCTCTTCATTTAGTTTTGCTTTAACAAGGAATAAAGATAAAATAACTTATAATTTATGTAAATATTTAAACATTGCTGCCTTTATGAATGTTTTTTTTTAAAGAAAATAATCATATTTTGCGTTACACGTAAAGGAAAACCACGAAAATATCATTCAGATTGCTTGACGCTTAAAGAGTTCCAGCGAAATGCTCTATAATCGTAAAGAATTTTTTTTATGTAATAAATCATTTTTTTAGCGTCTTTGACAGACAGCCAATTATTTCGGTGAATATAACGAGATGCTCTTCATATTTTTTGTAATTTCAAACTCATCCCGAAAACCAAAGTAACGCGCAATTTAAATATCGGCGTAAAACAATGTTTATAAAAGTTATAAAAAAATATTTTCTTTAACCAAGATTAAGTTGAAATTAAAATAATCAAACTTTGCGTTACACGCGAAGGAAAACCACAAAAATGTTTTTCAGATTGCTTGGCGGTAATAGGATTTCAACTTAATGTTCATCCTTATCTCAATGAAATTATTTTTTATAAGCAACCATTTTTTATTATTAATCAGGCCTAGCCGTTGTGGCTCAGAAGATCAGGAGTCTCCTTGAGGTCAGGCTAACCGTGGGATATTTCCGTGGTTTTCCTCTTCATTTAACGCAAATGCTGGTTAATTCCATCAAGAAGTCCTCCACGGAGGCAAATTTCTCTCAATACTTGATCCAGGACTCTCCTTGTCTTCTGGATTGGATTTAAAATTGAATTTACGGAGTTGAACATCAGTAAGTAGGAGTAAACACAAAATTAGGCCGGCTGTTCGACGACGGCTATAAAATTATGAAACAGATAATGTATCAACTTGCTCAATATAAACGAAAAGCTCTTCTTTTTAACTCAACCAGTAAAGCAAAATAAGCCAGCATTTAAGTATCGAAATACAATTATATACTTATGAAAGCTATAAAAATAACCTATTTTAAATAAAATTAAATTATCAAATTTTGCGTTACATGCTAAAGAAAACTACAAAAATGTTTTTCAGATTGCTTTTATCGGTCAGATTTTTTATTCCAGCCAAATATTCATTATCTAAAAGAAGTTATTTTTAAATAATCAAATTTATTCCCCCCATCCTTGATAGATGGTTTATTATCTTTGTGGATATAAGGAAACGTCCTTATTATTTTTAATTCAACCCAGAAATCAAAATTACTCATAAGTCACTTGGAGTACAATCATAATCATTAAAGTTATAAGAATAACTTATTTCAATTAAGACTAAATAAAAATAATCAAATTTTGCGCTACATGCAAGGAAAAACCACAAAAAAGTCTTTTAGATTGCTGAACGATAATAGGATTCTAGCTAAATGTTCATTATCGCAATGAAATTATTTTTTTATTAACCATTAATTTTTTAATCATCCTTGACTGACAAATTGTCATCTTAGTGGATGTTGTGAAACACTTTTCTTATATTTTTAACTTTTAACACGACCCAGAAATCAAAGTAACTTTCAATTTAAGTATCAGAGTAAAATCATGTTTATAAAAGCTTTTGTAGTAACCTATATATTATGTTAAATTAAATTAAAATTTAGACATATCAAATGTTGCGTTACATACAAAAGAAAACCACGAAAAAGTCTTTTAGATTGCTGAACGGTAATAGGATTCTAGCTAAATATTCATTATCGCAATGAAATTATTTTTTTAACCATTAATTATCTTTTAGCATCCTCGACAGACAATCTGTCATTTTAGTGAATGTTGTGAGGCACTTTTCTTATATTTTTAACTTTTAACACGACCCAAAAATCAAAGTAACTTGCAATTTAAGTATCAGAGTAATATCATATTTATAAAAGCTATTGTAGTAACCTATATATTATTACCTATATATAAACCTATATATAATAGGATTTCTCCTCAATGTTTATTATAGCAATGAAATTATTTTTTAATAATCAATATTTCTTTTATCATCCTTGATATATAGCCTATCATCTTAGTAAATGTTGTGAAAGGCTCTTCTTATTTTTGTACTTTTTTGTACACAACGCAGATATCAAAATAACTTGTAATTGAAATAGAGGAGTAAAATCACATTTTGAAAGACTTTTTGAATGAAAATAATTAGAATTTCCATTACGCACAAATAAAAAACCAGGAAAACGCTTTTTACAAACTAATTGAACGCTAACAGATAATAATGAGACTATATCTCAGCAATTATTATCATTTTCCAATTTCTTGTGCTTTATATGAAATTTAATGTTTTGGGCAGCTCAGATTGCTCACTAAAATGTTCTTTATTTTATTTATTTAATTTAATTAATTTATTTTTTGTAAGTACATATTTTTTTTATTTTTATTTTAAGTATTTGAATTTCAGAATGATATAAAGAATTAATTTTTAAGAACATATTAGTTTTTTTATTTTTTATTTTAAAGTTTACAAATTATAAATCTTTCAAAAATTCGGAAAAAAATGTGTTATAAAATTTGCGAATTTCCGATTTTTCTGCAAAGTGACAGAATGATATGAATTTATATTTATCATTACAACTTATAAAAATCAAATAAACAAAGGAACAAATTACAATAAAGAAACACCACAGCTCACTAGAGGGCGTGGATATAGAGTGAAACTAGTTACTAGACCAGTGCTGTCAATACCAGTCACAACTGATCTAGAATTTCGATTTGTCGAGCATGCGTAGGTAATTCGTGTGTAAGAGGGAAGGTGTAGTTTACAAACATCACTGGCGAGATTTTTGACTTCATATTGTTATGCCAAAAATCAATCTTATGTTAACCCCTGTGCTTGTTTTCGATGTCAGTATACCTCAGGAGTTCCTTTCATTCAGTTGGAGGTGGGGGTAAAGACCGCAGGTGGGATGTTCGGTGAAACACCCCTAGAACCGCGAAGCTGCGCGGGTTCGAATCCCGGCTGTGGACAATTTTCAAAATTTTTTTTGTTTTTTTCCTTTTGTTAATTTTGCATTATATTATTTATTTAATGTGTTTTTCGATATTTTAGAGGGAACTATATGTAAGAAATATTTTTTTTATTCGGAAAAGTGGGAAAAGCAGGAAAAATCCGGGAAAATTAATTTTTAAATATTGCTTTATATTTTTTACAATATTTTCGATAGTTCAACCTGCATAATGTGTTCTATGTATAAAAACAAGCATTTTTCTTCGTTAAAGAACGCATAATGGAATAAAGAATAAAATAAAATTGCGCGTAATTTGCTCAAATTTCAAGACCCCGTAACTCCCTTTAATATTAAGTTATAATTATCAAACTCGGTCCCAAATTAGGGTTCCATATGCCGAACCCCTATGCCAAAAGATATAATTATAAGTCAATTAGGGGGTGGGGGCGAAATGGGCCACCAAAGTCAACTGTTCAACTGACCGGGAGAGTGCTTTTGTAGCCTTGCAAACGCACGCTCCCCGTATAAGCGTGGTCCAGCAGTCAAGACCACGTGCTATTAGTTGACGCCTTGAGCGAAGAGGTTATGATGGTTTTCGGTGAGGCTCGTATGTTAAGATGATTTTCGAAATATCAGCTGCCATGTTAGGCCTAAAGAAATTATACTTAATTCTTTCTTCACACCGAAATGACCTCTTTAAACAGACTCATTTTTCTATTCTTTTACGCGGTAATACTAATTGACTTACAAGCTCATTAAGAATTTGATCTTTATGAAAAATTAAATCTTAATTAAAATAAAAATTTCCTTTACTTTCTTTTAAAGCTTGACGAATAGTTTCTAAAGAACACTGGATTTGTTCTTGCGTTAATTTTGTTGCGATTCAGAGACAATAAAACATTCTTGGTAAGAAATGGAATCATTCCATCTCTTCTCCTCGCATGCCGTTTCGTTAAAGGCAAAATATTTTTGCCCTCTCTTGCTAAAAAAATTCCCTTTTTCCGCATTTTCAATTATTTTCAGTATGATACGAAGATATTTCGCATAACGACTCATAGAGGGCCGTGGTGGTTCAGGAAATAGAGTGCTCGCCTCTCATGAGGTGAACCGGGTTCGAATCCTGGGAATGGCTGATTGATTTGAATTCCACACCCAGCTCGCACTGACCACAGTGTTGACGTAAAATATCCTCAGTGGTAAACGTATCATGGGTTAGAGTCCCCTTGCCGTCAGGTTGACCATGGGAGGTTTTTGTGGTTTTCCTCCCCTTATGACGCAAATGCGGGTTAGTTCAATGAAAAAGTTCTCCACGAAGGCAAATTTCTCCCCATACTTGATCCAGGAATTTCTTTGTCATCTGTATTGGGTTCAAAATTACAGGGATAAGGAGTTGAACATTAAACTGAAATTTGGGTCGGCTGTTGAACAACGGTTATTAAATTATAAAATAAAATGACTCGTAGAGAGAATGTGTGCATCCACTCATAAATTGTCGATCAAGACAGTAAATGAAATAAACTAAATCATTTGTGAATATAAAAGGCTGATACAGTTTTAACGAGTAAAGATATAACATATGTACTTAAAAGCGAAATTAATGAACGCACATTTTAAAAATTCGTAAAATTAAACTGTCTTTGTTACTGTGAATAATACACGTAACTTTTACATCAATTCATTTAAAAATAATACTTATAACTAATGAAATGCGATATTTTTTTCAATTCATAACATTTTTGGCATAAATAATACGTCATTTTATTATTCAGGTATATCATATAAACTTAAAATTCAAATCTAGGAGAGGGCATTGGTTATATTTACATACAAATTGGAACAATTTTCAAACTTTAATAATGTGAGAGATTTTGATGGATAAAAATTGATATGATACTATATTGAATTTTGTAGATACCAGTTGATATTTGACAAAAATAGTAAAATCAAACTTTTAAAATAGAAGTCGAATAAAACATTTCTTTTCAATCTCAAATTATTGTTATTGTGTATGTTTCATAAAAGAGCAAAAAAAAAAAGCCTTTCAAATATGTACTTTAATTTGAGTATTATTGAAATTATCACAGAATTAAACAAAAACTAAGATCTGATCATTATCGAAAATATCACAAGACAAATTTTGTGTGAACTGAAAAAAAAAAAAATTCTTTTAGGTCAAATTACTCAGGAAAGAGTTTTAAGATTTTCTTAAGGCAGACTTAAAGATATTCAAAATGTCTATAAAGTGTTTTCAAAAATTCTTAATATATTTTGGAGATAGAGTTAAATCTTAGGAAATTTTTCAAAATTTTGAAGAATTCGTAAAGAAAATGATATTTTCTCAAGAAAATATTCAGATTAATTTTAGTGGGGTACTTTCGTGAGATGAGGACCGTCTTTGTAGTTGTAGGGCGCAGAAATGCTTCGGACCCCTATATTATGTCATATTGTCATTGAATATATTGTCATGTAATCGAAATGGATCTAAAAAACCCTCATGTGCATAAAATAAAACATTTTTAAGATATACAATAATTTTAACACATTTTGATTACCCCAGAAACTGAATGAACAAAAAATAAAACATTTTTAAATTTTTTTTTTAATAAAAATGGGATTTTACTCAGTTGTAATCGTTAAATAATACAATTTTCATAACCATGGAAGCTAATTAAAATAATTAAATTTAAAAAAAACATAAAGGTACAAATCAAAGGAAAATAATAAAATTTAATTTTTTTCCTCGTTTTAGTTTTCAGAAGTAATATGTTCCAACCTAACAGATTTCATTCTGGAAACAACGAAATTATTTAATAGGTTTCTTGGAGCAATATCATTCTTATGACGAAATATAGAAAAAATTGGTTTTCACAGTTTCCGTAAAAAGTATGTTAACCTTCTCGCCGCGTATTTCTTTTTTCTTTTTTTTTAATTTTTTTATCGAAATCAGTTCAAAAATTGCGTATTTTTTTAACGCATTTTTTTAAAAAATTAGATGATTCTAAAATTTCACGGCTTCGGAATCTTTTTACAAATCTCAATTTTTGTTATTTGCTCTACAGCAAAATAAGGCAGTTTAATAATAACAAATTATACTATAATTATATCTTGGGAATCGTGCTCAAGTTGAAAAATAATTTTAAGAAAGTGCATTTTTTCAACGTCTTCTTTTAAAGAATAATCTTCTTAAAATTAACTGTTTAATATATAATAAGCATATCTAATTAACTTTGTTTAAACGCCAAAATAAAATCCCGTTTCCAATTTGTCAATTTAAAAAAAACAAAGTAAAGAATTGTGGTTTTTTGAGTTGCACTTATAAGTATTTACTTTTCACAAACCAAACCAATAATAAACAATAAATAAATTCCGATTCACTAAAAAATGATGAAAATTGTGATCGCAAAATAGTTGTCTATTTTTTTATATTTTTTTTTTTTGAAAAGAGGCTTTGTGTTTTCATCTTGGACATCTTTAACTGTTAATCCTGAACTTCTCGGTACACAATTTCGCAGACATATTTAAATGCAGCTCAGACACATTCTGTGCAAATTATTTTGATGACTGAATAGACATTGAACAGCTAATCGAGATCAGTATTAACATTTTCGGATTGGTACAATGGTGTTTGTTGGAGATTGTAAGCTGCATCATTCACCTGTTTCGGATTCACAAGTTCATACATGAAATATTATTTGAAAGCTAGGTTTTTTTTTTCAATTTCACATGAATAGTGAATGAATCATTTATTGGGTACTATGGATCCTTTTATCCCGAACTGGTGATCAACACACAGTTCTCGTATTTGCATGAAAGGGGTTCGGGAAGTCACCATTCGCTCCTCGGTAGGGTTCAATTCTCACAACCACTTTGGTACTTTTGTGAGGGATGGGCTTCATGTTTGCGTTTGCGAACGGAATCCTTTCGTTTTTTCATTTGTGTATAACGCTTAAGGTATTCCCGTCTACGCTCTTTGGCCTTTTCAGCCTCGGTAAGTTTAAGCCTTGGCATCGTTTTTTTTTTTTTCTTGCTTCAACTCTAACTTTTGGGACCGTGTCAATCACTTTGGAACATCTTTATTTGTGATATTCACCTGAAATAGTATTGAAAACGATCCAGTTTGAACTGTAGGTTAGAATTTCTGATTCTGAATTAAAACAAAAATGATGGAATTCTCTTTTATTCACAACTTAAGAAGTATTAATGGGATCTCTCTGGTCCCATATCTCAAAACTAAAATCACCAACTTTGTGCATAACAAAATTAAAAGTAAAAAAAAAAGAATTCTAAAAAAATTATCGGACCGCAGGAGTCGCCATAGCAACGCATGCGCACTGTTTACTTTTACTCTTGATTATTGTAGTTGAAAAGTGAGGACGCCATGAAATCTAAACCAAGACCCATTTTGCTAATGAGCAAATATCGAATGGTAGGAAATATTTTGTCAAACTTAGTTATTAAAAAATCTTTCAATGCACATCAGACATAACCAATTGAAAAGTTGTTGTACCATAGTGCTCTGTAATTCTTTACTCTTTAAATTATTACTTTGTTTAACTAGTTTTAAATACTAAACAGTTGGTGGTAGACAAAAAATTATGACTTGGAATAAGTGACACTAGACTTTAAAGTGACATCATGACTTAACATAAAACTTGCTCACATTAATTTATTTTACAGGTGCTTATGAATCTTAAAGGCGCAAATTCAATAATAAATTAGAGTTGAGTACTTAAAACTTAGAAAAATATATATCGGTTGCCTTTTTACATTTTCCTGGTGATAAACTATTCAAATTATTGTTTGCATGAACCACTATTTGAAGAACGCAAAACAAAATGCACACTGTATACGGTAGAATATATTTATTTTAAAACATATATGAGAAAGATACTCTTAATTTTAGTTTTTTTTAATACAATTTTTTTTTTCTGTCGTTGAACAGCCAACCCAATTTTGGGTTTACGACTACTAATGTTCAACCCCATAGCCTTGTAATTTTGAACCAATCCAGAAGACAAGGAAACTCATTGATTAGTACTACCATCTTTATGATTTGTTAAGGTAGCGTTTCCCAAAGTGTGGTACGCGTACCCCTAGGGGTACGGAAGCAGTTTAGAAGGGGTACGCGTTCTTATGCGAAATATCTTGAAACAAACGAAAATTTCAAACAATTTTATTTAAAAACAAAGCCAGCCATTAAAATTTACGATTACGTATTTTTCTATTAGCTATTTTTTATTTTTTTGCAGAGTTAACAGTTAATAATTAGTTGTGTCAACACCCAGTTGTGATTTTTAACTTTTGTGCAATTTTTTTATAGTAAAAAATATATTCATTTTTTTATTAGTGGTACACAGTGTTACGGAAAATTTAGAAAGGGTACACAAAAGTCCTAATTTTGGGTAACACTGCGTTAAGGGAACATGGTGGACTTTATGACTCGACAGATTTAACCTGAATCAGTCACCATTTACTACACGGGGAAACTCGGTCGGCGGGGATCGAACCCACGGACTCTTGAACATGGGCCCAATGCTCTTCCAACCACGCAATCCCAGCCCTTTTTTAATACAATTTATAAGAAGTAAGATTCTAAAAGTTCCCCTGAGTACCTGGGGCTCCCATGTGTGCTCTACGTAAATACGGTACTGCTTGGTATGATTTAATAAGGTATCAACGTGTCCTAATGATATCGAAGTTTTAATAAATTTACCTGTAATTTTTTTTTCAAAACACAGATGTTAAGATTATATTGCCGTAATCAAATCATTCTGTGTTTTTGAAAATTCACTCATTAATTACAAGTAATTGACATGCGGAATCAATTATACAATCAATCCTCTGCCCGCCTACGTTTATTACGATTCGTTTTAATGGGTGAAGACATGGGTTCTGGTTTTACGCATTGCGTGTTAAATTTTGCCACTGCAGCTGGGTCTATTTTGACATGAAAACTTTTTATTACACTCACGGGCCAAGTAGTTTTTACCAGAAATAAATATAACATTGTCTTTTTTCTTCTTTTATTTTCTTTGAATTTCAATTCTTCTTTAATATATATTTCCTCTTTTTTATCGCTAGCTTATATCTTTGCGCTATATCTAGAGCTGCGATTCTCAACCTTTTTTTTTTTTTTTTTATTTTTTTGTCGCAGCACACTTTTAACGATTTTGAAATTTGACGTCACACAGAGGAAAAAACTAAGTTTAAAAGTTTTTTACTCAACTAAGATTCACTGTGTAAAATAGTTTATGATAATAACTTTTTTTGCTATTTACTTATTGTTAGCTTGTTTTTTATAGTTATTAATTGAAAGTTATTTTTTACATTAATTGTTAGTTTTTTGCGATTCCTTGCTAACCTGTTTTTTTTTTTTTTTTTTTTTTTTGTTGCTAATTATTAAATGTTCACTTCTTTTTTTTTGTTGTCAGTTATACTTTTTTTATTTGCTTTTATAACTATTAATTGCATAGCTTATTTTAATTGTTTGCTTTTATTTCCTTTTGTTAGTTAATATCTAGCTTTCTTTTTTTGTTAGTTAATAATTTAAATAATCATTAAATTTTCTACTTATTTTAACATTTTAAGATTGTCAGAGACTTATTTTAACATTTTAAGATTGTCGCCATCAAAGATGTTCACGCCGTTAATCGTTGGAGATTTCGAGGTTTTCCCCTCCATGTAACGCAAAGGCGGGTTAGTTCCATCGAAAAGTCCTCCAGGAAGGCAAATTTTTCTCAATACTTGATCCAGAAGTTCCCTTGTCTTCTGGATTGGGTTCAAAATTAGTAGGATACGGAGTTGAACATTGGTAATCGTAAACTGAAAATCAGTCCGATGTTCAACGACGTGTATAAAATAAAATCTTTAATTTCCTCATCCATAATGTAAATTAAAATATTTGCAGCTTTTTTCACCATTAAATTTACTGAAATTTCTCCCTTTAATTTTTTGTGTACCTTTTTTGTATTGAAAGCTCTCTCTATTAATGGGGGAAAAAAACAACAAGAAGTTTCTGTTCTTTTTGGAATCGACGGAGTTTAAGTGCGAACGCTGTGTATGAAAATCTCGTCTGAACTGATATTTACGATTTTGTAAATCATTGCACTATTTGGTTTCTTGAGAGCATTTTGTCTATATCTTTCATGTACCGTGATGGATCAGAGCCTTCCAATAAGGTGCACCGAGTTCAAATCCCAGCGAGGGCAGGTCGAAGTGAATTTTGCATCCGGCTTGTACTGACCACGGTGCTGATTTAAAATATCCTCAGTGGTAGACGGATCATAGGTTAGAATCCCGTTGCCGTGAGGATATCCACGGAAGGTTTTCGTGGTTTTCCTCTCCATGTAACGCAAATGCCTGTTAGTTTCATCAAATAAGTTCTCCACGAAGGCAAACTTCTCCCAATACTTGATCCAGGAGTTCTCTTGTCTTCTGGATCTGGTTCAAAATTGCAAGGCTACGGACTTGAACATTAGTAGTCGTAAACTCAAAATATTAGGTCGGCTATTCAATGGCGGATATGAAAATAATATGTATTATAATAATATATGTATAAATACTATATATTTCATACCCTTAGAGTTAGGGTATAGGAGGGTACGTTTAGACACTTCTTATTCACGCATTTTATAATAAAAGAGAACTTTTTCATTTCAAACACTTTGTTACGCATCAACTTTATTGAAATAATTTATTTTTTATTTTATAACCGTCGTTGAGTAGCCGACACAATTTTTTGAGTTTATGACTACCAATGTTCAACTCCATATCCTTTTAATTTTGAACCCCATCCGGAAGACAAGGGAACTTCTAGAGAAATTTGCCTTCATGTAGAACTTTTTGATCGTTCTAACCCGCATTATTTGCATTACATGGAGTGGAAGACCTCCCACGGTTAGCCTGACGGCGAGGAGACTCTAGCCCATAATCCGTCTACCACTGAGGTTATTTTATGTCAGCATTATGGTCGGTGCGAGTCTGGGGCTGAATTCGTACCGACCAGCCATCGCAAGGATTCGATCCCGGGTTACCTCATCCGGTAACAAGTGCTCTATCCCGCTAAGACACCACGGCTCCCTATTGATGTATTTTATTTAATAACCGTCGTTGAACAGCCGACCCTATTTACAGTTTACGGTTACTAATAATAATCTCCGTATTTCCGAGGACTTTTTGAGGGAACTAACCCGCGTTTGCGTCACATGGTGAGGAAAACCACGGAAACCTCTCACATTGACCCTGACAAGAAGGGATCCCCAACCCATGATCTGCGGCTTCTTATTGATGAATTTTATAATGAAAAAGACCATTTTGATGTCAAACACTCAATTACACTTTATTGATTTCATTTTATTTCATAACTGTCGTTGAACAGCCTGCACAAATGTTTTGAGACAACCCATCTTCAACTCCATAGCTTTGTAATTTTGAATTCCTGGATGGACCTATCCCGCAGTTGCGTTACATGCAGAGGAAATCCTCCCGTGGTTAGCTTGATGGCGAAAAGATTCTAACCCGTGTACTATTGAGAATAATGCACGTTAGAACTGGATTCAGTGAGAGACGGCTGTGGAATTTGTATTGAAATGATTTAAATGGTTTTTCTCTTGTTCATTCTCAAGTTTAGCCAATCTCGTTGAAATATCAAAATGTTTAAGAAAAAAACTCCTCTTACGAAAAATAGTTTTTTGTGATTCTGATGAAACAGGAATTAAATTGAAAAGTTAGAACTAAAGGAAAAACTTCAAAAGAAATTTAATCATGTTATTTAATAACAAAATTTGAGAAATCGTGACGAACATAAAATGATTTCTTTTAATAAAATGCGTTACGTTTTCAAATACCCGATTTAAATGCGTGATGAAATATTTCGTTCTCGTTCTGATTTATATATTTTTCAAAATGGTAAAGCATTTCGCAATTTATTTTAATACACTTCAAGAAAATCAAGATGTTGTGACATTTTAGTTTTACACTTTTTTAGTTGGCGAATTTTAAATTGGCGACATTTGTTCGGCAAATTAGAAAAAAGCAGACAGAAACAATATAAGATTATAACAACCCTAGAAAACCAAAAGCTGTCTTTTCTCTCGTTTAGTGGAGTTACAGTATATTTAAAAAAAATCATAATTTCTTGTTTGTTGCAAGAGTTAGGATATTCGATGCATTTTCGATAGCACACGCAATCTATAATGTAAGTTTCCATTTTTGTTTATGCATTTATTTGAGGTGTTTATATATATATATTTCTATTCGTTTATTTTTTCCATTTATTTTAATGATTGTTTTTTATCAATAGTTTTGTTTCTAGTACTTTTCAATAACAATGAATTTCGTTTTTTTTTATTTATATTCAATCATTGGAAATTAAATTACAATAGAAATGTATGATACAATATACATGAATATGTATTTAAATAGTTTACAAATATCGAATGTTTCAAAGTTATTTTAGGAAGGTTAGATGTTTAAACATACGTGTTTAAATATTTATAATTACATAATTATCTACTATTAACTGAGAAAACTAGAATGATTCACGGTCTTATGATTTTTCTGTAACACTCCAATTTAAAATTGTATAAATTGCTAATTGCAATTAAACAGTTACATAAGTAATTTTTATTGTATTTTTAATTACTTAAGAAATTTATCCAGCAATTTGTAACATATACACATCGCGTATTCGAGAGATATTAAAATCAAATATCGAGATTTGTATTTACAATATTTAAAATTCACAAATCTGATTTGTATTCACGTGATTTAAAAATAACAATTGTGATTTGCATCACAAGATTTAATTACACACTGTGGTTTGCATTCACGCGTTTCAAAACAGCTCATCACGATTTATATTCATGCGATTTTAAAATCGGGTTTTAATTCACACCTCTGCTATTTTAAAATCAGACATTACGATTTGTAATCAAGCAATTTTAACATTGAACAAATTTGTTTTTTATTGCCACTATAAAATTTTAACATACCGCGCATCATATTCACGCAATTTAGTTTTAATAATTGCATACCTGTCAACTTTTACGCTTTTGGCGTAAAATTTTATTTCTATATTTAAAGTGGTAGTAAAATGTATGCTTTCTATATTCCTTTCATTTATAAACTTAATTTAAAATCCTTTTGACCACCACTATTTTTTAAAAATTTAAGCATATTGTATATTGATATAAAATACTGTCCACATAAGCTTTATCTAAAAACAGCATATGTTTCTGACCAGAATTGTAATTTAAATTCGAATTTACTACTACTGGGGAAAAACCATCCTCGAAAGGATTAAAAGTTGGCAGGTATGTAATTGAATTTTCATGGATAAAAAAAAATTAACTTTTGCATGTTGCCTACTTATATTTCAAACTGTATTTATAACAATTAAGTTCAATATTCACAGGTTATTAAAAAATAATAGTTCTAAAAATTTTTAAATAATTTTTCTTAAACTATTTTAAATACTTTTTATTAATTTTACTCAAGGATTGTCCGGATCTGTGTTAAAAATTATAATATCACATATTGTTACGAATTACCTAATATTGAAATAGCTATATTGTAATATAATAATATGAAATTAACAATTACAATAATATTGTAATTTTAATTACTTAAAATAATATGGCTCGTAATTTTCGTGACTTTAATTCATTTATATTTTAATTATTAAAATTCCACAAAATGAGATTTAAAATATATCTATTTCAAATTTATAAAAAAATTATAATGGAATCTTTTTAAATGGAATCTAACTTTTTATTATTAAGCGTAAAACACTTTTGTCACGTGTAAAAATTTCAATTTTACTCATAAAACAAGAAAAAAATTGAAGCTTAGATTTAACTCAAAACTGGAAATATCAAACAATAAAAAAAATGCTACGCCGTATTCGCTAGAGACCTATCTTCTAATATATTCGACGACATTTGACACAAACGTAACCCTTTTTCGTCGTAGTATAACGTGATATGATATTCTGTGCAGAGGTTCATTCCTTACTCAAAGCTATAATTTTTCCCCTATATATCGAAAATCACAACTAAAGGATATGAAAACTGTTTATACTTTCTGTAAAAAATGAGTCGACACTTTTCTGATAATAACTGAGAAACTGCTAACAAATTATTTCTGTTCAAAAGTATTCATAGATTTTCTTATAGTATTAAAAATAACATTTTAAAGTAATTTATCTCAACGCTTGCCGTTTACGTTTCATTATCCTTTTCTAATTTAAGTTTTTAACTTTTACTTTTCAATAAAAAAAAGCATATACTGACACTTTTATGGTTACCTTTTGTCCGATAACATTTAATCGGTTAATTAATCGGGAAGCTTAAGTTTAAGCTATTTTTTGATAGCAAATTTTTAATACATTATCCCTAGAAAACAAGAACCTTAAATGCTAATTACTAAAAAACATCTTTTGACATATAATGATAGAAATATTACGCTTTCTCATATATATATTTAAAATTAAGACGTTATAATTAAAGGACGTAAAATGTTTTGAATAATAAATCAATTTTAATTAATCAATTATGAAATTGAAAGAATTTTTAAGAATTAATAACTTTTATTGTTGAAATTCTGGATTTTATTTTCTTCTACCTTGCACATTTTTTTTTCTGTTTAAAGTTACGAGACTGTATCGATTTCAATAAAAGTTCTCAAGTGTCTAAACGAAAAACATAATACTTTTTTTATTCACTGCAATATAAATTCTTCTAGTACATTTCATAACTTATTTGATGAGATCTTTATATTTTCTGAAGTAAAGCATGGAAAATAACGTTTCCTCATTTTGTGTTTATTATAATTCTTACCGATTGCTGTCAAGCAAACTGATATTTGACTACTACTGTTAAATTTTTATAATCAGGTGAGAAGAAAATCCCCTCAGAATAAAACAATAAATGCATAAGTTTAAAAAAAGACTGCTAGTTAATGCGAAACAATTTATTTTTAAAGCGAGAAGTTGAAAAGCGAGGAGTTGAAGTCAGAAGCTCTTCAAACCTAGCCTAGGCCTGTGAATAACTGCATATGACCATTTGACACAAGAAAACTAGCATATTTTTTTCTTTTTTTTATTTGTTAAAAAAAGTTGTGCGTAGAATTGTTAAGTTCCTTTATAAAAGTAGCGTATGGGATAAGAAATGTTACAAAATAAAATTGCATTAAATCTATTAAAACGTTGGTCTGAAAAATATGACTTTCTATGCACTTAAAACAATCGGTTATTTCTTCTGATTTATTTCATTGAAGAGAAAACAAAACCAATAAGTTTGCAGTTAATGAATTATTAAACTCACTTATTAAAAAAAACTTGAAAAAAAAAACTTTAGTAAAATACTGCCTTACAATTGAAAAACCAACGTTAGCGATAAAAAAACGAAATTGGAATTTTTATATATTTAGCATCTTATTATGAATATTGCAAAAATTTTATTAGTTTTTTAGCAGTTCTCTGAAATTTCGTTTCAACGTAACTCTGACTAAATCTTTAATTTGTAAACAGAAAATGTCGTAACTCCAAATTATTGTGAATTAAATAATTTCATACTGCTAAAGAATTTTGTGAAGTCTTTAAAAGTTACTGATTATCGTTCCAGGGTATCAAGAAGAGCTGATGTGACTGAGATGGAAATAATTTTGGCATTGTCGAAATTGAATTCTTGCCGAAGATTCCAACAATGTGCAGCAATTATTGAATTTTTGAGTTCTTGATAACGGAGGTATCTATCATGCTCCTTAAGCCTAAATTTTAAACCGCATCTTGTTTGCGCGATGTATGGCCAGAGTCGCACTCACAAAGAATACTGTAAATGCCCCAATGATTATCAAAACTAATAGAATCTTTAAGAGATTTAGTTTCGTTAACGTGACTAAAAATTACTTAAAAAACAAAATGGGGAAAAATATTAGCAATTTTATAAACAAATTTGACGCGCTTCAAAATTAAGACATAAGGAACACTGTAGATATGTCCGTTATCAAGAATTCAATAAATTATTAATTGCTGAACATTAATAGAATCTTGGGGATAAATTCAATTTCGACAGTGACAAAATTATTTCCACCCCACTCACATTAGCTCACGACCTCTCCGTAGCATGTGGAAATGAATTTTGTTCCTTTCGTAATTGTGGTTTTTCTTGTCTTTTTTTTTTTCTCTCTCAGCTACTCCAGTTCTGTTTCGCGTCTATATTTTTCCTTTTTTCGTAGGCATATTTTCCATTTTATATTTGAAATTACTCTTGTTACTTCTTATTGAAGTCTTGAAAATGGGTACCTGTTTTTGTGCTCTTGAAGCATATCGATATGTTATTTCCAACTTGTATATTTTTGAAGCGAATGAAACTTATAATCAAGAAATATGGATCATGGGATTATTTATTCATGATGAGGCTTATTTTACTAATTTACAATTTATGTACACACACAAAAACAAATTACTAAACTAGATATAGTTCTATGACTGCGAAATTAACTTACGGACAAAACTAAATTTTAGATTATTAATGACAAAACGGTGAAAAAAATTTCATTTCTCTTACGAAATTTTATCAAAATTGTTTTGTCTTTTATTGGTTATAAAATCTGGTTTTTAGAACAGAAAGAAATTTGGAACAATTGGATTGTTCAATATCACGTATTTTTGTTCTGACTTTTCCTTCCTGGAGAACTCCTTTCTACATTTTGATTCAACTTTTGAAGCATAGTTCAAAGTAGAATTTAATTTTACATAGAATTTTATAATTTCTATTTATAATTCTTTTAGTGTTTCAAACTTTTTTGTTTGCCTATTTTAGGGAGGCACAACCTTTTTGAGTAAATGGCCACTTGCACAGCAGGTTGACTAACAAATAGCCGCACATATATTTAGACATATTAACGGCAAATGTAGTAATATTTATTTAAACGTTTTTATCTATAAACTTAGTATTATATTTGCAGAAAATTAAAGGAGTTCAATTATTAGAATTCATTCGAAAGTAAAAAATATAACTAAGCCTTAAAGAAAAACAATTGTTATTTCTATCATATCAAAAATAGATTTATCAAAAAATAAATAAACATTGGAGAAAAGAAATGTTTTTTTTATCATATGACGCAATGCAAAAATTCATTTTAAAGATAAATTCTAATTAAAAAAAACGCAATGCTCACAAAATGAAAGTAGGAAAAAATTTATTACATAAAAATTATATACATTTAATTAATTACAAATTAAATAGTTTAATTTAAATTTTTTTTTTAAACAAGAGTAAAATAAAAACAAAACTTTTATAGTTCAAAATTAAATTCAATACTTATTAAATGCTTTATTACTTTTTATTGAATTATTGGATTTTTTTAATATATTAAACGTTCTTTTTTTTTTTTATCGAAATAGATCACTTAAGTAACAAAAAATTGAAATTACAAACAGTTAGCAGTTTAAAAATTCCCGTTTTCCGCCACTTAATGAATTTCTCAGGCTGCAATATCATTGCATTTAAATTAGGGATGTAACGAGTATTTGGCCCTTTTGTCAATAGTTTTTAGAAAAATATTTTCTAATTTTTTTTTATAATTTGTATAGATATGCTAAAGAATAATATTGAATCGTATTTTTAACTTTATTATAGTATTGTTTAATATAAGAAAAAGTTTTTTTTACAAATTTCTAAAATTTAAAAATCTATGTTTATCTTCAAACAAAATACAAATCTATGTTTATGTAAAATTTATCTTCTTGAACAGGGGTTTCCGACTAACATGAGGCCGAGGGCCACAATTAAAACACCAGTCAAATGGCGGGCCACCACTTTATCAAAATATTATATAGGACTCTTTTATGTTTGAAGGAACATTAAATATTACTGTCAGATTTTTATCAAGTTGTACAAAACAAACGTATTGAATTATATATTGAAAAAAGTAGTTTTTTAAATAACACGCAGGATTAATTTCTTATTTGAATAAAAAAAATTTTTGGATGCAAAACCTGAGAAATAAATTTATTTGCACCGTTGGTATGTTAAATTTCAAAAACTTATTTTCCTCTAATTTTTCTAAATTGAATGTCTTCTAATTTTGCTTGTGAATTTAGAAGTTGGCAATCTTCTTTTTGAAATTCATAACAGTTTTCAAAAACCATTACTGGTTACAAAAAGTTCCAACTCACGGAACTCGTGTGATCTTTCCCAGGAACCCCTAAGAAATACTTATAAAAAATTATGTGCAGTTTTTAACTATATTTGGTTAAAAGAATTTTAGTTTTGTGTTAAAAAAATTTCGGTTCGTTTAAATAGTTCTTGATTTATTACGAAATATGCAAAAAGTTAAATTAACATTAAAGAGTAAACTTTCTCACTCGTTCTCTAGACCAAACTATATTTTTAAAATCAAATTGTTTTGTGAAACGATTGGATCTTGTATCCTCATTCTGCATTAAGTTCACGAGCATATCCGAGCATCTTAGTTAGTCGGGAAATTGAGGATATTTTATTGACAGCAAACTCATTTTAGTCATAAAATATAGACAGGAAACGATGAAGTAAGGTGCTCTGAATAAAATCTTAGCGCTCTAGTCAATCCGAGAGTTGATGAACTTTTTATCCTAATATTCTAACCTTACAGGCACGAAAACAAGTTAACTAAAAGGTAGTAAGAAAATGATTCTGTAACAAAACTTCAAAGTAATTTAGAATTTTAGATAATAAATTAATTACTGTATGTAATTTTAAAAAATTACATACAGTCCCCGGCGAAATTATCAGACGCAATATAAGATTCTATGTAAAATCTTAATTATCAGATGATACTAGACAGCTTTATTGTTTTTACGCGACTGAAACCGGTTTGCGCTTGTTTACATTCGTTTATCAATTAACTTAGTAATGTAATACGTTAAAAATAAATACATATAGTATAAGTATATAAAATACCTCCTGAATTAAAACCCATTACATGTATGGTTAAACATAAAAGTATTGCGCATAAACTCGTGCAAAACATGCAGCTATTTAAGATCTACAGATGCCTAATGATTTGGTCTGATTATTAATACCAGATATAATTATTCTATATTTATATAATATATCGTCTAATTTATCCAATCATCGACTACATTATAAATAGTCAAATTTAACCAATTGATACACGAACGTTAGCAAGTGTAAACCAGTTTCAGTCGCGTTAAAACAATAATGCTGTATAGTATCATCTGATAAATAAGATTTTACATAGGAACTTGTAGTGCATCTAATAATTTTGACAGGGACTGTAGATTTGAAAAGAAATTTAGATATTGTTTTCTCGAAACAACGGTTTAAAAATTCGAGATAAAAAATAACTTTTTCGAAATTCATAAACCTTTACAAAATCATTTGCTTTCATAAAATACATTATTTTGTTTTCGACCCTATAATTGATAAATAAAATGTTTCGTATCTAGGTGTGATCTTTGTCAGCAGTTTTTAAAATAACAAATATTTTCAACACATTTTAATACTCTTTACGAAAATCTAAATGTAAAATTTGTAAGTATCATTAAATTCAAGTTTTTATTAAACGGGGATTTTAAATTGGCTACTTTTAATTGGCGACTTTAGAGTGGAATATTGCAAAGGTGAAACTGCATTAAGATTATAGCAACCCTGGAAAACAAAAACGGAATTGAAAATATTCCTTTAGAAAATAGATGAGAAGTATTTTCTCTCCCAGTTGCCAGTGGTGTGTGTTTAAATCGTATTCACTTCGATAAATGCTAGTATAAAAATGTTAAATCTGCGTTTATTACTTTTTTTAAGTTTTCTGAAAGAGATTAATATTTTTAGAAAATTAAGAGTAATGGTTAGAATCTAACAAGTAAGTAAAACTTTCTTTGCTATATATAATATAGCATTTATTGTCTCCTATTTGTTTTTTCTTTTCATTTATTTTACTCTTAGGTTTGTGATTTAATTGGGTTTTTTTATTAGTTTTTTATGTTTTTTTTTTGTGTTTGTTTATTTTTAATTTACAACAAAACAATGTTTTTTTTTTTTTTAATTTACAACAAAATTTGACAGAAGTTGAGTGGTTATCGTTTATTATTGATTTTTGAATAGCTATGATTGAATAATTATGACGTATTAACTGATGTAAAAGTATTCAATCTTTATTAGGTTATTTTAGGAAGGATAGTTTAGTAAAATGTTTAAATTGGTATAACTTTAAAAAAAATACTCGTAATTTCAGAACAAGGTTATTACAGAAGAAGGAATTTTGTTCTTTAAGAATTTATGAATAGGTAACAAATACATAATTACCATCAATTAGTTACACATTTGCAAATAGTGTATATGCAGCTGGCACTATTATATGAACTCAAAATGTAATATTTATTGTGATTTTAATAGTTTTAAATCTGTCTAACTTCCCAATTGTAAGTTATTTTCACAAAAGTTCATAGTTTTTAAAATAGCTCATTTAAATATTAGTTAATATATTTTAAAATAGATAAAAACATAAAAAATTAAAATCTAGAGAAATTTACGGATTTACAACTATCCTATGTTCAACTCCACAGCGGTGAAATAAAAATCCGACCCTGAGTATAAGGGAATTTTCATATTATGCAATGGAACAATCTAACCTTCCAGGAGGTCATTTTGATGGAGCTAACCAGGATTTGATTTACAACGGGAAGAAAACCACGAAAAATGGCAAGGAGTTTTAAAATACGATTAATTTACCACTGATGATATTTTACGTCAATATCGGGAACGATGAGATACTGCTCTTTATTGTATTACAATGGAGCGAAAACTATGAAAACCTTATGCTGTTAGTCCGATGCCAAAGTGATTTTAACCTTAAACTGTATACCTTTAAAGTTATTATATCACAGCACTGAAGTTGTTGCGACATTATTAACTATTATAATATGGAGCTCTATATAATAGCTCATATAATATGGGGCCCTATAAAATAGACCATATAATATGTGGCAGTTTATAGTTTATATAATATGTAGCCCCATATATATTATAGCCCATAATATGTGACCCTTTATAATTAATAACATTTTCCCCCACTCTGCAGACAATTATTAAATGTGGCTCTATGCAATATTCGGTTCAATATATGTGTTCTATACTACAGGCAACGTAGCCTTTATATACAAGTTTAACCATAAGTTTGCTAAGTAATGAGTGCAGACGATATTTAAGTTAGGTTAGCTCTTTTTCTGTATAAACGTTCCTTTTTTCTTTCTTTTTTTATCGATTAGTTTGAACCCGAGGGCGGTCGAAAGTTTGAATATCTTTACGTTAATATTAATTATTTTGCCATATTCTGAGAATATATTTAGCTAATCGAATTATTTCATTACTCAAAAACTGCACTTCCGATTTTATTCACCTTTTGTATTTTTACATCAAAAATAACATTCATTAAAATCTGTGTCCTTTTTTCTGACTATATTAAATAAAATATAAAAAAAGTTAAAAAAGAATATTTTTGCATCGAATTATCTTAGATTGAAGCAATTTACTGTTTGTGTCCCAACACTTTTCTATTTGCTTAAAAAATCTTGAGATGCCGAGAAATATGTAAAATTAACATGAAGGAATATAACTTTCGACCATTCTCCTGCTTTTAGGATTAAACTATATTTTGAAATAATTTGAGCATGCTCAGTCATTAGTTATAGAGATCAAGATAACATTTGAGCACGTTAGTTAATCGGAAAAAGGGTGAAATTTTTACAGACGATAAATTTTATGTGTTCAAATAGCATAACGATTCAAACTAGCATAAGGCTACAAATGAGATTTGATCTGTCTAATCAGTCGGAAATGAGACGAACTTTGATAGCAATACAAGTCTTCATAGGCATGAAAGCAAGTTAATTAAATCGTAAGGATAAATTCATGAGGTAAAACAAAAACTTCGAAAGATATTTTTTGTTTTCTTCAAAGACAAGAGTTTAAAAATTGAAACAAATAAAATTATTTTGAAAATCATAACCAATATAAAATCATCTGTTTTAATAAAATACATCATTATGTTTTTGACTAAACGATTTAAATGCGTAATAAATTATTTTGTTCTCGTATCTAGTTCTGATTTATGTCAGTATTTTTAAAACTGTAAAGAACTTCGCAACTAAAATACTTGAAGAAAATCTGGATATTAAAATTCGATGTAACATTTATTTCTAACTTTTTTTTATCAGCGAATTTTAAATTGGCGACTTTAGTTCAGAGCATTCCAAATAGCAAATTAGGGGGAAAACAGTTCAAGTTTATTACAACCCTAGAAAAGCAAAGTATTATTCTCTTTCTTGTAGTGGAGTACGGTTTATTCTAATTCAATTCTAGTTTAGAAATTTTATTATTTGTTCTTTAATTTATCTGAAAGAGCGTCATATATTAGATTTTTGAAAATTAGAGAAGATTAAAGGTAATGTTTTGGATTTATCTAACAAGTTTTAATTTTCGTTTCTACATTTATTATATATTTGCATTTCTATTTGTTTTTATTTTCGTTTATTTAATAACTATTTTTAGAATTGTGATTTAATTGCTTTTGGTGATTGTTCTGTTGCGTTACTCTTTTTTGATGTTCAGTATTCTGAAAAGCTTTTTCTATTTCAGTTTTCCTGTTGTCTTTTGTTAAGAAAAATTTAAGCGAGAATTGCTTGTTTAATCCTTCATTTAAATGTAAGTAATCTTTGATTTTTCTGTATTAACTTATTTATAACTAATATTTTAACTATTATTTAATAAATGCTATTTTTACGATAATTTAAATAATTTTCTGTTTTTATATTTGTGTTAACTTAAGCCTGTTTTTAAGAACTATTTTACTCTTGAAGCATTGAGCGTATTTTTTTTTCCTTTATAAAGAAATGCGTTTTGAGTCAAGGTTACTAAGTGCGGTTTTGCTATTTGAAGTACACAGTTTAGTTTGGGTTCTGCTCAGTATCGTTACTTCAAGTTTTTATGCTATTTTAAGCTGAAAATTCAATCAAATTCAACTAAGAATTTAAAAATTTGTTATTTTTTTATAATATTTTTTGTCATCTTTCACCATGTGATAACAAGTGATTTTAATTTTTGTTTTATGCATTGTATACGCTGGCGCAAATACAGGTATTGGTATACAATGCTATTTGGTAAAATTCATTAGAAAAAAGATGAAAACAATCTGGCATAGCATTCATCATGCTTAAAAATTAGGTTCGCCGCTAGCATTAAAGTATTTCAATTTGAAATGAATCATAGTTAAAACTTAATTAAAATGATTTTGAATTTATGTGTTCGCAATTTTATTTATTAATGATCTGTATTCACTCTCTTAAAATTAAAACTTCCTAATTTCAACCAGATTTTTTTGTGTTAGAATACAATAATTTTATGCATACTGTTCTTCATTTTAAATTATGTTAAAGCTGCTTGGCGTTATTTGCTTTTTTAAATTCTTTTACAAATGAATCTATTCAGTTATTGATACTTGCTTTAAGCTATCTGTAGCAAAAGGGTTTTTTTTTAAAATTATCTAATGAACATTATGAATGAATGAAATAAATGAAAAAGATTCTCCTAGCTTCAAAATAACCTGAGTTTGAGTTTATAAAGACAACTGATGTCATAATAATTTTAGTTACCAATAAAATTTAGAAAAGAGCGCAATTATTATTTGGTTTAGAAATAATTCTTTGGCGCTATTAAATAGATTTCTTATAGCAATTTCTTTTCTATCTCTAAAATAACTACTTATGTATCTGTTTAAAGTATGGATTTATTGAATTTATTATAGACCTGTTTCTTTTCTTGGTAAGAAAATAATATTTTATTTAATGCTATATTCTGTTAAGAAACATGTTATATTTATAGCTCCATTATCTTGAAATAATTGGCATAAAAGCATTTTATTTGTTTTTATTCCCACTTGCTATTTTTTATTATTAAATAATTAGTACTAAAGCATGCCTAGTTTTAAAATGTATAATTAATGCAGCTTATCCGTCATTTTTAATCGTTATCATCACTACATCTTGAAATAATTATTTAATTGAAAAAGTATGGTTACAAGTTTGTAAATCTATGTATCAATTTGTAAAGATTCTTTTGTTATGAGTTAAATGTTTCAGACGGACACTAAATAAATAGATCAGTTAAAAAATTTCCAAGAATTATTCGTGATTCTAACTTAATCTTGAGAGAAAATAACGCGTTATGTCTCAGTTTGGCCACACTTCCGCCTTCTTGGAAGTAATCGTAGTGAACATTTTGACGACAAAATTTTTGTTCTGGAAACTGAGTTTCAAAGTGATAGATTTTATTTTATAAACGTCGTGAAACAGCAGACGCCATTTTTGGGTTTACGACTTCTAATGTTCAAATCCGTAACTTTGCAGTTTTGAACCCAATCCAGAAGACAAAGGAACTCCTCATGTATTGTACCTCGTGTGATCATGTATTGGGATAAACTTTCCTTCCTGGAGGACTTTTTGATGGAACTAACCCACATTTGCGTTACATGGAGATGAAGACCACACTGATGGCAAGACTGGATAGTTTCTTTAAAATATTGGTATCAAAACTGGTTTCACAATGGTCTGGACCCGGAAATGGATAAGTACAATTTTTATTTAAAACATTTATGAAAATTTCATTTTTTAAAAAAATGTTTTTAGCCATTATTACTGTAAATTGATGAAAAAATATTTGACATTTAAGGCGTTTGACATTTAAGGTTTATTTCATCTTGTCTTAAATGAATGATATAAGCAAAACAATGGATGAGTGTTAATGTCAATCAGGAAATTTTACCCCCTACTATAGGTCCTTTTACTCCCTCCCCCTCATGTTTCTTTTGGACTCTTAATTTTCATCCGCTGACTAAACTATTCGGGACATTTTTTTCCAGATATTTACATTATTTTGAGGGTCGTAGATCGAGTCGGTGAAAAACAATTGTGAAAAATATGTAGCTTCTCATGTATGATTGTGATTTAAAATTCGTCCGGGACTTACAAGCCTATACTTCAATTAAGATCAAATAAATTTGATCTTAATTGAAGTTGTAAGTGACGTGAAGTTATTTGTTATTGTGGGCAGGCCCGGACTGGCCAGTAGGCAGACCGGGCAGGCCTGAGGGCCGAGCCAGCAGCACATATTTTTTTTTATACATTGCATGAATTTCAAATAATATTGCGCAAATAATAATAATAATAAATAACATATATATGATATATGTAGTAATAATATTGTTTTAATATACAGGGTGATTCAGACCATGCGTGCCAGCCATTTTTTTTCGAGAATGGGGCAAATAATCGATTTGAAATAAAAAATCTAATAACTAAATCGACCCTAAGGAATTCAATAGTGATATTGTTAATTCCCGTAGTACCAGAATTTGAACACAATTTTGATTTTTTTAAAATGGAAACCTATATCTTATTTGGCATCATTGGAGAGGGTTTTCGAAAAAAAGTAACTTTTACTTGAAATTTTTTTTTATATCTCTTACTATTCTCAAGATAATAGATACGAAAAAATTCTGATTATTTACTTCAATTTATCATTTTTACCAAAAATAATTAATCGCTTCAATTTTTATAAAACATGGGAAGAAAAGCACAAATGTGTTTTAATGAAAGTAAAAGACATTATGACGAAAAATTTTTTTTTTTTAGTGAATATGTCAAAATCTATTTAATATGTATTTTTTCTTATCTATTATCTTGAAAATAGTAAGAGATATTAAAAAATATTTTAAGTAAAAGCTATTTCTTTTCAAAAACTCTCTCCAATGATGCCAAATAAGATATAGGTTTCTATTTAAAAAATCAAAGTTGTGTTGAAATTCCGATACTTCCAGCTACTTGCGGGAATTAACAATATGCACATGTTTGAAATTTAGTTTTAGGAGCTACCACGACGCACTAATTGAAAGTGCATAGTTTTTCAGCCTACTAAATAGCGTCGCAGTATTTCTCCGTGAATCATACCAACGCATGAACACCTGGGAACAATGTAACGAGCACGGAAATAAAAAAAGGCTCGCAACTATTGGAGAAACACATTGGTGGTCCAAAGATTCTGTATTGAAGAAAATTTTTGGTTCACTATCAAACTCAGATTTAACTATAAAGACGTTATATGTCACATTGATTACAAGTTTAGAAACTATACAACAAAATTCAAATTTCAAGCCCGATATCCGTGCAAAGGCAAAAATATTTTTAGAATCATTTTGCAAATATGAAACAGTAATCACCGCCAAAATATAATCAAGAATATTTGAATTAACAACACCGCTCTCCCAATATTTGCAAACCTCCGGTTTAGACATCTTAAAAGCTTTTGGAATGGTATCACAAGTGTGTTCAGAACTTTAAAAAAATAGTGAGAGATTTTGAAGGTGTACAAAAAGTTACAGATGATTTTATTAGACGCGCAAATAAGGAATTTGAAGAAACTGAAATTCAAACAAATTTCTACAAAAAAGATTGAAGAAAAGAAAATTGATGCCGGGTGAGACATCGTCGAATGAAACAGTTTTTGATGATGAAACAACTGCATTTAAGATAAACGTCCATAACATTAGTTTCAGCATAGTTGTAGCGTCAATGGAACGCCGGTTAATGGAACGCCGTCAATGGAACGCCGAACGGCGAATTAAATGAGTTAAGCAAACTCTTGCTAAAATTTGATGAAACAGTTATAGGTGAAAATTTGTGGATTGAACTAAAAAATTTAGCTTTACATTGGGAAAAACTGAAAAATTCAGACTTAGAAGATTAAAAAATAATCAGAGAAGATCATTCAAGTGAAGATAATAACGACTTTACTTTGGAAACAGAAGAAAAAGTAAGTCTAAAATGTGAGACACGCAGTGCGTGCAAAAATTGTGTTACTTGTTGTTACAAGATATTACAGAGATTCAATTTATTGACCAATTCTTACAATTTAATTGATCTAGCATTAAAATTTTTACTAACATTGTCAATAAGTCAGGTGGCTTGTAAAAGATCATTCTCCACATTAAAAGTAATTAAAAATCGAAGGAGGAGTACTTTATCTTCGGATAATTTGAATGCTCTCATGGTAATGGCAATAGAAAAAGGTCTATTAATGAAATTAGATAGCGAAGTGGCAGAAAATAGTGAGCTTCTTCAAAAGTCATTAAATTAAATTTTAATTTAATGACTTTTGAAGAAGCACTAAATCTATTTTTAAAAAAACGTTTATATAAATCATTCATGTATGTGTAGTATAATAAATATTTTTATTTACTCTTCATCTTTCACCTTCTCTTTGATTTTATCAACCTATGTTTCCTCATAAGAACCATGTATTTTAAACTGAAATATATTCTATAAAGGATTATTAAGCAATTTTTATCTACTTTCTTATTTTGATAAATTAACTTACGTTCATAAGAATTTATAAGTTAAAATGCTTAAAAATGATACATTAGGAGCCGATGTGAAGTAAAGGGCCGATATCTCTAAAATGCCCGGGCCTGATTGTGGGTGAGTATTATCATTGCTTGTATTTACATTTGTTTCATTATCGGCCACAAATAAATCACTTCGATTTTTCGGGGATAACTGTGTATATTCTGATCAAATTTAACCAAATATTAACTTATCATGAAGTAACGAGCAAGAATCCAACGTACTTTTAAAGATTTGCTATTTATAATTTGCTCGTTTCCATATAAATGCAGCTAGTAGGACTCGTAATATTAGTCATTTTTCGTATTGTATTTTCATATTTTACTAGCTCTTTGAAATTAAGAAACGAACACAAAACGTGCCTAGTCTTAAAACAGAAAAGTGCAACCTCAACAAGAAGTACTCTACTGTCTTCGACCTGCTCATCTGCTCAAATTTCCCGCAACTGTTATTTTAAAATCTCGAAGCTCTGTTTAATAGCAAATTATATTTTCACAAAAAAAAAAAAAAAATCCTGGTTGACCTCTTGCTAATCAGCTGGTCGCCAAAGCTTCTGCTATTCCAATTGCTTTGGATATTGCCAATTCCAAAATTCTAAATCCACCACTAAGAATCATAAAAGATTAGTCCAAGGAGATTTACGTATGAAAGATATGTAGTAAATAAGTCAACTGCAAAATTAAAGAAGACTCGAATAGAAGGGGCAATAGCAAGTCACTTTCAATGGAGTAAACAAAAGTGTCATGACGTATTATAAAGTGGAATGCAATACGCGATGTGATCTGTAAGGAAAAACCAGATTCAAAAGTTCAAACTAGAGATGTTTTATTAATACTATTTGTATAATGTATTTATTTAGTATAATAACAAGCGTTGAAAAATCGATCCTTTTTTAGTTTTATGACTATGCATCTTCAACTTCGTTGCCTTATTATTTTGACTCAAATCAAAAGGCGAGGGCATGGTTAAATCAAGCATTGAGGGAAATTAGCCGTCATGAATCTTTGGTGAAACTAACTTGCATTTGCATCACATGGTGAGGAAAATAACGAAACCTTCCTACGGTTAATCCGATGACAAAAAGACTTTAAACCTTGATCCGCCTACAACTGAGGATATTTTACATCAACACTAAGGGTGGAGAGAGCTGGAAGCGGAATTTATAGTAGTATTGCTCTAAATGAACTGTAATGATAATATTAGTAATAAAGTTTCATTACAAATAACTATTTTCTTTTTATTTGGGTACACCTAAACTCGTTATCACATTATCTCATCAAAAATGTATCTGAATTTGAGAAGAATTTAAAAAAGTTATCCCCAAAAAATCGATTGGTGATTTATTTTGACCGCCGCTATTTCATGAAACCTACCACTCATAAATTTCAATACACCTTCGATTACATTATTTCTTGTCTTACTATCATAAACAAAGCGTAATTTGGTATGGTAAGCCATAAAAAAAATTGCCCTGGATAACTTTTGCTTTTATTATCGGATTTTCAGGTACTAAAAACCTATCATGATGGTCGTAAAGGTTTACCTCAAATATGCTAATGAATTATAACTTTCTATTAAGTTTCGGAATGAGTCACAAAAACATATTTTTTTAGTAAACGTTTCTTTTTTTTTGACGGAGTTAGATTATTTATGAAAAGGATACAGGAAAGGCGGGGGAGAGTAGCCATAAACTAGAACTTTTGCCATAAACTCAAGCTATTTAAAAAACAAAATTCAATATTTGAACTAAATCGGACCAATAGAAAACGAAATTTTTAATTGTATTTGTAAAATTTCATTTCTCCAAGAACTCTTCGAACGATTTTGCTCATATATTCGATAGAAACAATGCAAACATTTGAATACTTAAAAATCCAAAATTATTTCGGAAGTTATGGTCCCAAAGTGGACTGACTGATTGCAGTCACATAGTTCTCAGTATTAGATCACGGAAGTGGAGTATTCCTGGCAATGTTCAGTGAGCTGGTGGGTGACTGCATTGATCAGCCTGTGGAAGGAACATGAGTGCGAAGCCTCAGTCCTCGTTAAACTGTTCTACCATAAAGTGCTCGACTTAGCTCGGAGGTTGGCAGGCAACTAAAGCGGGGGGGGGGGGGGGGTGCCATCCTCTCTGCACAGGATTAAAATCGTGATTGTCTGTCTTCGAATCATTTTCGCTGATGTTTCTCAGATCGTCGCCAATAGCTCATTGTGCAGTTCTAGCCCATTGGTAATAAAAAAAATACTACTACTTTATCAGTTATTAAATAAATTAACAAATAATTATTAAAAATGTTTTTCACATGGATCTTTGGATAAATGAATTTGATAATCAAGTGCAAAAGTTGCTTCCCCATTTAAAAAAATTATTGAGATGACGGAATAAGTATATTAACATTAAGGGGCCCAAACTTTCGACTGTTTTTCTGACTAAACTATTGAGACTATAATTTCAAGATATCAGCTCCCATCTATTTTTGTATAATCAGAAATCTAAATTTGTTAAAGGAAAAGTTTTTTAAGGGAACTATTTTTTTTTTTTTTTTTTGTCTTGAGTTTTTTACTTATTTAATAGTGTTAATTAGCATGCTCGAAGACTACCCTTTAAACCATTAAGATTGTTTTGTAACTCTCGTAAGTTGCTATTATTTGAACAAAAGTTATTCAGGGTGATATACTTTTTATTGTTCCTAGCTGTTGTCTAACAGTTTCCATTTATTTCTGGACTGAACATTGGCCGTAGAAATGGTTAGAACAGCGTTTATGAGCATAACAGCTGCGGAAAGGAAATTGTTTATTTTCTCCACAAACTACTCGAATGACATTGATAAGAAGTAAGATTAGCATTAAAGAAAAACTGGACTCTCGAAATTGTGGAAAAGGAATTTTAAGAATGAATTTATGTTCCGACTGCAAATTATCTTTTATATCGTTCCTTCATGGTTCCATGGAAAAAATTTGTCTATTCTGAAAAGCTATAAAATAATCATCTGAAGAAAATGCTGAACAAATGGATTAAAAAATATCAACCTTTGAAATAATGTTTTAATACTATATTTCACAAATACTCCTTGGAAAAATTTCTAAGATGATTAAAGCTGGTTATAGCTTGTGGGTTGAGAGGCAAGCTGATACCTCGTTACAGGAAAATAATGTCTATTGTGATTGCATTAGTGTGCTTTCTAAATGAAATATGTCAAGAACATCCCGTCGAATTTATGAAGTGAAGGAACCAAGGGGAACTTAGTAACCATGCCGCTGGCTGAAAACGCTGTGTGTCAGCAAGAAAAACATTTAACGGCATGAATGGTCTGCTCTAAATTCACAAGGATTGCCTCCATGATCAGTTAAGAAAAAGTACGTTGATGAATTATTAAAATTCTACATGTTTTTAAAGTATAGAGAGAATTCTGAAATGATATGCAAAGTAATGTTTGGTCGGATTCTCTAAAAATAAACTTGAAATGATGCCACAGAAACTTCGTGTTGCATGCTTTAGATCGGGAACTCAGTGTAAACAATTACAAGATTCTAACAGAATTTTGAAATTTTCAAATGTATTCCTCCGCTTATGTTATGTCCAATATGCGATCAGGATTGATATTCTAGGGAGTTTTAATATTGAGATTTAATGCTGATATTAGTAATTTTCCATCTTAAGATTTTTTTTTTTTTGTATTCTTTCAACTCTAAAGTCAAGAGCCATATATCATTTTAAGTATAAAAAAAAGTCACGGTATAAAGTTTTTTTTTTATATCTTCAGTTAAAGTTAAACTGATTTACAAATTGAATGGTAAACTAATCATATGTTAAACAGTACAAGCACAACAATATTATATAGTCATGGTTTTTTAAGTGTTATTACGAATTTTAACTGTTTGCGCCATCAGTGCTTAGCTTTATAAAGTTTTCCATCCATTGGTTAAAAATTTATTCGAAAGTAGGAAAATTCGAGTTTATGTAGAAAATATTGTTCAACAAGAAGTGGCATCGTAATAGGGTATGGCCAGTCTACAGAACCCTGTTGAACGATTCAAAGAAAATTCGGTGAGGTGCACCAGAGATCTCTAACTGTTACAATCTTTTGCGTAGATTCAGTGCAAATGAATATTTCGGAGTAACTCAGGGCTTAGAGTGTGTTGCATCAAAGATCACTGAATCACTGTTTACTTTTAAAAGTAAAATCCCGGAGTTGATGAACTAAAGTATGTAATTGTTTCTTTTTTGGAATAAAATATTACATTCATGCAGTACTTGTTTTTGTGTATTTCTTCACAAAAAGTATTGAAATAAGAGTGGTAGTGTGTATTGTGTGTTCAATTGTATGCCATTTCGTAGTAGGTATTAAGTAGACTCAGTGGTGAAATGATTTTACTAAATCAACTTTTTTTTTTAAAATTAAAGGCTTAACTTTGTTATACATTTTAAGTTTCTAGCGTTGTATTTCCCAACTCTTCTTTATTACCTCTCTTAATCTTTTTTCCCCACTAACATCTTGTTTTATTTTATTGTTTTTTTAACCAAGAACTTTAAATTTAAAATTGCATTAAGACCGCGTTTATGTTAATTTATATTGTATTTATGATGTCTAAATATCTTTTTGATAGTAATTGCTTATATGGAGTAACTCCATCTCTTCATTTATGGGGGAAATAAGATTTTTCGGGGAAAGAAGAGAAAAATAAAGATTCTTAACCCATTTAGATTAGATCAAAACTAATGTAGTAGTAGAATAAAGTGATGCGTACTAAACTAAAAGAAGCAAACGAAAAATAATAAGAAAATTATTTTACAGGACCCCTTTAAATTTTTCTTCTATGTTACACAAACATTTTTTTACCTAAATCTTTTTTCCAGAGCTTGAAAACTTTTCTGAAAAGCTTTTTATTAGCTAGTTAAAGGCTAATACAAAAAAAAAAAAAAAAAAAGTCCGAAATTAAGGGATTTTTTTGTGATAAGCAAATATTTTTATACATTTGAAAACATTGTGAAAACTTAAAATTTTCTATTGAAAATATAATGGGAGACCTAATACTTATGATTTTTTAAAATGGTTCTAAAGGTTAAAAATTGGCAAAAATGAAATTTTTTGAGGAACTATTTTCAAGTATCTTTTTTCCTATTGATGCTAATATGCAAAACATATGCAAAAGTGTTTAGTTGTTTAGTTATTAATTATTTACCTTTATCCAAAACTATAGTAAATACACCTAAAATACCTTTTTTTATCCCTTGGTGTCTAACATAATTTTAAATTTCCATTCCGCAAAGCTTCTCAATATTTTAAAATTTACTGTTTCTTAAAAAAAAATGTAAATCTTCAGTCAAGACTTATGAAAGTAATTTTTGAATTGAATTCACGACTTGACTATGTAAAAGAGTGAGACTATGAAATTGTTCTATGAAATATATTAGAAAGAGTTATGGTATGCATCACTTTCTACAATATACATAACCATAAGAAATTTGATTATAATCATACTATTTGCTGACGAAATGGAATAAAGTATTCCAAGAATGAAATATTAAATTAAATTGAAGTAAATATAGACTCCATATAACGGTGGTTAAATATTTTACATCTTTAGTTTTTATACTTAACTGCATTTATTTTGTAATTTCTAGTGCGTAGATCTTTATCAACATATTTATGGCCAGGGTTGTGTGAAATTTTGTATTTCTTTTATAAAGGGGTGTGGTTTTAAAAACAACTGGGAATTTTTATATGAATGATGCTAAAATGGTGACCTATTTTTTGGAAGGAAGGGGCTACGAATGAAGGAAGGGATAAGAAGGAAGAAAGGGGTTAAGAATCATATGTTAGAAACCCTAAGAATGAAAGTGCTTATTGTGAAAGAAAGACAAGCCACAAGAAAAGAAAAAAGTAGAAAAACAATAGATCGAAATTCTGATGAAGAAAACAACTTATGAAGGATTCACAACCCATACCCTTCAGCTACTACGAAATTTCCGTATTTTCAGAAACTATTTTTCATTTAGATAAGAATATGCATGATTCTGATTTAATACAGAATTTAAAAAGAAATGCCCACTACTACATATAAGTAATTTGAAAAGATGTCAGATTGACAAATGGTCATGCTTATAATTTCTGATAACATTTTTAAGAAAATTCTATAGATTTTGAATATTTCGGTTTTAGTTTCCTACCTCATTAATATTTCGCAAACTTCACATGTTGGTGTGGATGACACCCATATTGATTTATAATTAAATTCTTTCGCTCATAATTTGTGGTTATATTCAACAGCTTGCAAAAAATATTCCTTCGAATCTTTTTTGTTTATTCTAATATGACTATTAAGATAAATGTACACAGTGAATAGAAGAATTTATAGGCCTTCTAACAGAATTTCACAATAAGCGTCTTTCATTGCACGACTCGTAGAACGATTCTGATACGATTATTAAACTTATTTTTGCTGATGTTCCAAACTAATACTGTGCGAATTTTATGACATTTGAAATTTTTTTCAATAACATTCACAATACTCGCATTCATTAAAAGATTTTGGGATGCCTAATTTGTACATAACTCAATTTTGAGTTGCGTTACTTTAGAGTGCAATACCTTATTTTTTCCATGCTTTCGATGCAAGCTTCGTTTTATGGATTTCTAGAGGAGAGAAACAGGGTAGCGTATTATTCTTGTAATTTTATATCGCAATAGCGAGTATGTTCCTAATAAAAGATCACCATTCTGAAATACAGTAAGAGTTCGATTCCTAATAGCAAACAGTAGTGTCGTTAATAAGAAAACACACTTTTAATGTAAAAATTGGACTAAATAATTTAATTGACTTGTTAACCGCTTTTTCTTCTTTTATTGTGTACAAGTATTTTGATTTAAAATCTAGAGTAGACTGGTTTCTGAATAATATGTAAACTGAATTGATTCTATTCGTTATGCAAGACAGACATGTCTACATCAGAAATGTTTGAACCAGAAATTTCCAATTCGTAAGTTTCTTACAAAAATAAAACAATGACCTCTTGATGCCATTGATAACAGCGAATGTTTACTTTAGCAGGTAGTCTGGAAAGAAAATAAAGATTTATGATAGATATTCGTTAACAAAAAGCGCATTTTCCTAAAGTCCGAGGCACAACTTCTGAAAATAGCAGAATTTGCCTTTTGTTAGGAAAAATATAATTTAACTGGTGGTCGCTCATACATTCATAATAATAAAATGTTAAATTTCTAAGAAGGAAACGATATTTGTTTTTCGTTCTGCATCGATATTAAAAATTAATAATATATCCAATTTAAGTTATTTTTATGTATATATTACTCACTGAAACAGCTGAAAATAGTTGCTTCTAGTGCCACTTGCTAATACAACAAGCCTGCGTGGTGAAACCAAACGTATCTTAGAGGGTACGTTTCATGCAGAAAAATGGATTCCCCTAAAAGCAAAATTGTCATAATACTAGCAGATGACTAGTAATTTTCAACTCACTACAAATATTTAATCTTGACATCTTTAATATTAGCATTTTGACGAGGAATTGGAACTTTGATGTAATAGCGAACTTCTCGTGATAAACCGTACTCGTTATAACGAGCTTTTACTGAATCACATCCTTTAAATTTCTAATCTGGATTTAACTCAAAGTGGCGGAGCAGCAGAGATTCATTGCAAAACTTCTGAGTTTGAACAAAAATTTTAGATTTTCTCACCTAGAATTCAGTCGAAAATAAACTATCGGCGAATTTTGTGTTTTAGATAGTTGCAATAGTCCTAATCGTTGCATCCTAACAGATGGCGAAGTACGGTGAGAAATATTTTAACCGTAATTTAATAATCTAGAACTATCCCAATCCTATATGTGTCTTTATAACAGCTTTTTTTGCCATTTTCACGAAAAAAAATTTTAAATATAAGAAACGTAATAATAAATATTTAATATTATATATCAAAGCATTAAAGATTATTCAAATATTAATGATTATTAGAATATTAAATATAAAGGAAAAATAACAAACCACTTAACTCTTTCCTGTTACCACTCTTTCCAATAAATTACAAACCATTAGAATGTAAAACTTCTAAATGTTTAATCTTTTTTTTTTAAGCAACCACTACTCTTAAAGTAACACAGAATTGAAATATAATCCTTATTCGATTGTAGTTACTTAGATGATGTTTGGCTAAAATCTGAAATTTCCATGCCTGAAAAGGTTAAAGTTATAATTTTTTTTTTCAAGTGAGAGAATTCTTGCAAATTGTTAATTAAAGTAGAATAATTCCTATCGTCGAGTTGAAAACAAAACTAAATAGATCCAATTTATAATTTCTGCTGCACCAGAATTTTCTTGGAATAATAAGTAATATACGTAGCTGAAATAAATTTGGACAATCAAGGAAGTGTTTAATAGTGAATACTTATTAGAAAAATATGAATGGTTAGTGTAACTACAATTGAGATAAGATGTTTTTTTTTTTTTTTTTTTTTTTTTTTTTTTTTTTTGAAAAAAAAAAAAAAAAAAAAAAAAAGATTTTCTGAAAGCAGAGAGATGTTTTTCTCTATGGAAAGACACATTTTCCCTGTGAATAAGATAAGTCTTCTTGCCTATTTGCCTGCGAAATATCAGAAAAGAAAGTAACCTTTAACGATTTTATTAGCCGACCCAATTCTGGGATTATGACACTGTTCAACTCAATAGCTTGTAATTCTGAACCCAATCTAAAAGATAAAGGATCTCCTAGATTAAGCAATGAAGGAAAGCTAGCCTTTGTGGAGAACTTTTTGACGTAACTAACCAGCATTTGCGTTACATGAAGAGGAAGACCACGAAATCTTCCAAACGTCATTTCGACGGTAAGGGGACTCTAATCTACGATATGTCTAACACTGAGCATATTTTATGTGAGCACTACGGTTGGTGCGAGCAAAATTCGTTTCGACCCGCCAACGCTGGGATTCGAACCTGGGTTACCTCATTTGAAAGGGAGCGCTATATTTCCTGAACCATCACGGCTCACCTTCACGATTAAAAGTTTCTTTTTTTTCCTAATAATGCTCAGATAAGTTCATAACTAAGCTTCGATCCTCAGTGGTGGCTTAACGTCAGCTCAATTTCAGATCATTGGGTACCAACTTATTTAAAAAAATAAGTTTGCACTGCTGGCCTAATTGCCAGAATCATGCCGCTAGTCAATAAATTATGGAGTCAAAATTCTTTTTCTTGATTCTTGTGGCTGTTGCGTGAAGCTTTATTTTACTTTAGGATTTAAATTTATGAAATTCTTTAGATTTTTTACTTTTTTTTAGAGCATGCTGTTTTTGCTTAGAAGCGGTCGCTCCTGGGTCTTTTGCTCATAAGCTTGCATTAAATTGAATCTTATCGTTAATTTTATCTTTTATTTTTAATTTTGATGATTAATTTAAAGTTAAAATTTTAAAACTGTTTATTATGTGATATGAAGTGAAAATGGTGCTTACGAATTCCGGAGAGGGCTTTAGAACATTTAGAAAGGATTGAGTATAAAGTTTACGCTCTTTAAGACTTCAGGAGTCTTTTTTTTTTCTTTTAAAACTGAGTTTCAATTGAAGCTCTTTCTGTCTTAGAACAGGACAACCTCCTTAATACGCATGAAAAAAGTAATTTAATAATCAATTGATCGAGGTTGATTCACACTATGAAATCATATACAAACCTGGATGATATATGCCCATAAAATAAAAGTCCAAATAATTTCATTTTTTATAGGTACATATTTATTATAGTTTTCTGCCTTTGGTCTTATGCTATTAGCTTAAGTAAAACACATTTTCAAAAATTTATCTTTCTAAAATAAAGATTATCTGTATTGAATATCATAAGGCAGGAAATTGTGACTTAAGATTTAAGCAATTGAGAATGTGAGAATTAAGCAATTTTTCTGGTGCTTATCTCTTTTGAGGGGTTGTTACAAACGCGTTATCTTGGAACCTATAATAAATACCTCGATACCTATATAAGTATACATGGCACCTTAAACAGTATGAATTACCGTAATACTTTTACCAAAATTAAACATCATTAGCGTCGAGAATAGTATAGCGTTTTCATACGGTTCACTTAAGCGAATTAGTACTAATTCTCGATTAGTTTTGCTTTTTAGTATATAATTTTTTTTCAATTGACATTGATTTTACTTTACTTAGTCCTATAGAACATATTTTAAAGGAGTAACTAGCTGAGAAATAAAGAAAGTGGTTTCAATAAATTTAGAAATACTAAAGTAGTGACGTAACCTTTACCTGCTAGCCAAGGTTGATAATATAGCTTGCCCCATGTGTCGAAACATTAAATAAAATAATTAAATAGAAAATCATAGAATAATTAAATATTTAAAAAAAACTTTAAATAACTATTTTGATTAATGTTGTAAGCTAAACGATATCACCGATATTCTCTTATAAATAGTTGAAATTAAAAAAACTTAATCAATCACTGAGTAGGATTTATTTTTTGAAAATTTTTCTTTTGAACGGACTAAATAAATTTTTATCAGATAGTCCTGGAGATATATAGAGATAGACATACACATCCAAATTCTTCCTTTTAAAATAGGTGCTAGTTGCGTATCAAATATACGTTTGATGTTTGTTAATATTGCGGTTGAACTATTTCACTAGGCAATGTAAGGCTTTTTTTAAAAGAATTATCGATTGTTAAGGCATCGATTATTAACGATTTTTGTTTATTATCTATTAAAACAGTACTAAGTAAACTTAACTGGAATTTAGAAGTTGAAGAAATATCTTTTCATATCTTTCTAAATATATAATCTTTTTTTATTTTTTGTATAACTAAACACTGAAAACTGTTTAGGATTTCAATAATAGTTTTACGTGTTTAGCCTAAAACATAAATATTTATTTCATTTCATTTCCTTTCCAATAAACTAGAAAATTGAGTTTATTTATGAAGCTGTATTCGGAAAATCGTGTATAAAAAGTGTTCTTTATTGCCTTTGTTTAAAGTTTATTTAGATATAAAAATGAAATTTTCATTTAGAAGAAAAGTTTCTTATTAGTGTACTATGGTTAGTTCGCTTGCTTTTTTCTAAGTTGATCACTTGCTTTTTTCTAAATTAGATCACTAGCATTGAAATTGGTTATTTATAAAACAGTTGGTAAAAAAAATTAAGCTTATGTTTTTTTTATACAATAAAATACGAAATTAACGCAAAATTTTACTCAATATAAAAAAATATCGTGGGCTAAAATATTGCTAATAAATTTTGTAGGTAGTATCGAGAATAAATGTTCACTGAATTTTAAGAAATTTTAAAGACCATTAATTTAGAGTGTTTTTCCGGCCGCTTTTCTTTTTAATAAAGTATTTTTTAATTAAGTTATTTTTTAACTTAATAGACAAAGAATTTTCTTCCGTTTAAGTGTTAATATTCAGTAAAATTTAAACTTTTGATATGTTTATTTGACTGCGCTATACTTTCAGAAGTTTATTGCAATCAAAAAATTTAAATCATAAACTATTGAGAGCATTTAAATGCTGAAGAATTATAAAATAAACATTAAATATGCACATTATTTAATATAAAAATCGAGCATTTATTAATATAAATCTATAGTTAATTCAATTTATTTCTTGGCTGTCTGTGGTACTTTTTGTTTGTCTGATCAAGCGTAACACTATCACTACCAGGTCCGTTGCCAGAATTTCTATCAATCATGTATTTTTTAAATTGATAACTCAATTATTTTAAATTAGTATGTGTTTTACATATCTCTTATCCTGAATAATTAAACATTAATCTAAAATGTGTGAAAATATGTATGATATACAAACATACTTTAACTTGTTTTGAAAATCTTCTCGGGGATAGGGTAATCTCCTTTCATTGCAGGATTTAAATCTTGCGAAGACTTAAAAATTGTCGTATATTCTTTTTTGACAATGAGTTAAAATGGAAGAAAAAAGAAAGATAACATAAAACAATGTAAATAATAAACTTGACTGAGCATTTTACATGTTTTGATGTAAGCTTAATCTTGTTGCTGATTGATTCACGCAATCTTTTCTTACAAAAAAAAAAAAAAAAAAGTGAAAAGAAGTAAGAATATTAAGTTAAAGTGAAATGTAAACAATTTAATTCGTAAAAAAAATCACATTGTCGAATTCAAGTACATGTCAACGTAGATTTACAAAATCTAATTCCCTCTGTCATACTGCAATTTTTATATGAATTTTTTTTTTCGTGTAACAAAGAGAAGGGTAAACCTATTTTTTTTTTTTTTAAATAGAAACAAGCACGATTTATAAAACTTCTTTATTTCCTATGTCAGTTATAAGTGTTTCGTTTACATACAATTCAGCGAAATGTGGGCCTTGTCAAATATGAATAGAATCGATGTTTTATTCCTCATATTAATCTTAGATTAGTTTTATAAGCCTCCATGAGGCATTTTGGAGTTTTTCGTCAAAAATTGTTTAATCGGTACTGTGTGGTATTATTGATTAAATTTTAAGGTTTTTGCTTATTTAAGGTTTTGCTTGCTAGTTTTACTTTACCGTTATTTAAGCTTCATAGCGCATGCGCAAACATTAATAGAACGAAAAGATCCCAATATCGTGAAGGGATTGAAAATAACGTTAGTATTAAACAGATAACGTATGACAAATGCCTCGCATGTCTCTTTAATTACATATACGCGTGGACATAGGAGGGGTAGAAAAAGTGTGAACGGAATTTTAACATGCCTGGAACATGTCGAGCAGTATAGATTTCGTATGTGTACAGTTATTCTAAATTCATTACGTTTTTAATAACTGTCAAAATTAAAGGTTTAAATTTATATAACTTATTGGAAATTTCTACTGGTTTACCTTTTAAAATGTTACAATGCTACTTAATAACCTTCCAAGAGAATGTAGCATAAGCCTTGCTTCGAATCTTATTCTTTTCTTAATTAACTTAAGTTAATCCAAACATATTTTCTTAAAGTCCTTCTAAAATATGCTATTTGTTAGGCAATGCTTTGGTAACGCAAATATAATATAAATTCTCGCAGAACAAAGTTTAACTTAATCTTTTTGAAAAATGTTTCACCGTTTCAAATGTGAACATATTTTCTTCAATTATAATCTAAATCCTTTTAGTATAAATTTTCAGCTATATTTAATATTTTTACTTTTTGGAGTTTACATTTTAGGAAAACCACACATTTTAAGCATTTATTTTTGTTATTTTAATTGTTCAAGTTGCATTTGTATTCACTTATTGCTTATTCAAAAGTCATTTAGATGTAATTTAAGGCAAAACTTTCTTCAACTGAAAGGGTAAAGTTTTAGAGTTATTAAATATTTACATTTAATGAAATTTTCCACATTTTCTTCGAATTTACGTAAAAATTTATAAAAAAATTTAATTTTTATTTTAAATGTAGGTCTTTTTGGTGCATTATTGGTTTCTTTTTAGAACGCTTACAGAATTTTTATCTTTTTCTGTTCCTTATAGGGTATTGATCATCCATAGTTTAAATAATAATTTTCATTCACATTAAACTTTGAATGTAAAAGTAAAATTATTATTATGCAGAGCAGCGTTTATATATTTTAAATATCTAAAAAAATATATGCTTGAGGACACCTCTGCTGCTTTATAGATGCTTCACTCTTTTTAGTTCAGTTAGTTTTTTTCGATATTAAGTTCAGTTTTTATTATAAAGAGTGGAAGAATATATAAAATTATAAATGTCTGTTCGTTTAGATATTAAAAAATATATATTATTAATATATATTTTCTTTTAAATATTTCAATTTTTAAAGTTTCTGTATGTGGTGAGTCATTTTTTTAAGGAAAATTAATATTAATACAAAGATAGCTTTAAAATTTTGAAAATGGGCAGGTTTTTAAAATCTTTAAAATCTGTTAAACAAATTCTTTTGTTAATTACCTCTTTTGAAAAATAGCTAAAAGGAAACGTCTGCTTAAGGTAGTTTTTGCTACCATTTATTTAATTAAATAAATCCTGCAATATTAAACAGTATTATTAAGCTCTATTATTCTTTAAACCCTTTTAGTCGTTTAATCAGTATATGATTAATCTCAGAACTTGAAGAAATAGGAAATAAATAAAAATAAAATATAAAAAGGATCACAAAATGGTGAATCTCATTTTGAAGCTAAATCTCATGATAAAAATTAAGAAATCATGGTAATCTTTTCATTTATCATAGTTTATATATTTTTTAAAACATAAGCTTATATTTTTAAAAAATTGAATTTTCGCAAAAAACGGAAATTAAGGACAACTTGAGAATAAATAAAACAATTCAACAACTGTGGCTTACCGAAGAGTTATTAGTTTTATTTTCAATAGCACAGAAAGTAGATTTATGTTCTGCATGTTTCTGGAAACCTAATTTGTTGAGGCTTTCAAAAATTTAAAACACAATGTTTTAAGTTTGTATTTTAGATGTGAGTTCGTGGATCAAAAATGATAAGAATTTTTATTTTATACAAAAATTTTAATAATATCCGTAGCTTTTCCTGTGCGTCTCTTCCACAGCTTTTAAAGAACTTGCTTTTTTAATGTATGCTTGAAATTCGTCTCATTTTAATTTTTTACTTAAAGAAAATTTACAATTATTTCAGATAATATAGTTATTTTAAGGAGTTTTATTTTTCTTCATAATAATAAAGAAAAAATAATATTAGGGAATAATAATAAAGAAATGAAAATAAGCAGTCCTTGTATGTTTCAAATTCGACGTATGGTGATTTAATATATGTGATACCCATTTTTAAAAGCTTTTTTTAAAATTCTTTCGAAAGGTTTTTAAATTCTTTTGCACTTTTTTACACAGGGATAATTATGTACATAAAATATTATAGAAAAAAATACGTTATTAACGATTTTTTTAAATAACTTTTTACATTATAGTAAAAGTTTAAACTTTAAAATATCGCAATAATATTCTTTAATTATGAACCATGAGAAGTTAATTCCCAGAAGTCGTGATGTACATTAGCATAAGTTTTAACGATTTTTAATTGACACAAAGAAATGTTCTTCTCTAGCGCTCTCTAGTATGCACATAATTTATTTTTTAAAAAAAACTATAACAAGTATTATAAAATGGTAAATTAAAAAAATGCTGCTAAATGTAGTTTTTTTAAAAACTGAAAAAAGTTTGATTACAGTACCGAAATAGTTATATAATATATAGAAATAAAATTAATAAAGAAGAAACTCAAAAAAAAATTTCCTTTAATGTATTATTATTATTATTTTTTTTTGTTGTTGCAAAAAGTAAATATATTATAATGCGGAAAAGTATTGAGTTAGCTGTATCAAGTATTTTATAAAACTAATCGAGCAATGAAAAGAATATTCTGAATTTCAGTAAAATTGGCAAAAGACAATTAGAAATATATATTAATATTCAAAACATTTTCTCCCACACCTAGAAGATTTAATACTCATGGTACATAAAATATTTAGGACTAAGAAAATCACGTCATTACTTCAATTGTCATCGATTCTTAATTATCCGTATCCAATTTGATAGGGAAAGTTGTCAAATTTGTATATGAACTTACAATGTCGAGTGTAGAACTATAAAAATGACCGGGATTCCAGTAACTATTTAAACCTTAATTTTAAATTGTTTATAGTAAAAATTCATTCTTGAAGTTTTGTAATGAAAATTTTATATTTATTATAATTAATATATCAGTATCTTAATATTTCAGTAGACAAGGTCTTTCAGAAAAGAAAGGGTATTTTCAGCCAGATTTATTTAGATGCTAATTGATTGCAAGCAAATAGAAAAACAGATGAACACCACATATTATTCCGTTCTTAACTTGCACAAACATTCCCGTATGATCAAAATTTTTATCATAAAACATTTTCTCTTATACTTCATTTGCTTAGAACGAGTTTTCCGTTGTTAGCTATTTACTTTTAAATTTTAGAAGCATACTCGTAATGTTTAAGTTATAAATCAGTAATTACTTGAAATAGTTTATTTTTTTGAGCTGTATAAAATTGTTTTTGATTTGTTTAGAAGTCTTTTGCTCTTAGTTGAACTTTTTTTCATAACTGGCATATTTAAGCTTAAATGAACCTTTTTTCCTCTTGTACAGAAAATGCCCATAGTTACTTGAATACATTTCAAATAATTGCTCACAATGGATCTCGTGCTTTCCTATCCCAACACTATATTAAATCTAAATAATAGTTCTTACTACTATGATTAACTATGATAAATTATCGTCTGTCATACTCAGTGGCTTTAAATAGTAAAGCGTATGTTCAAGGGATAGAGCGCTGGCCTTTTAGTTAGGTGACTCGAATTCGAATCCCAGTGATGATGATGACCTGGTCGATTTGAATTAGGCTCGCGGCTCTCCCAGACTCCAGTTCTAACGTAAATTATCTTCAGTCATACTCAGTGGCTTTAATTAGTATAGCGTATGTTCAAGGGATAGAGCGCTTGCCTATTAGTTAGGTGACTCGAATTCGAATCCCAGTGATGATGATGACCTGGTCGATTTGAATTAGGCTTGCGGCTCTCCCAGACTCCAGTTCTAACGTAAATTATCCTCTGTCATACTCAGTGGCTTTAAATAGTAAAGCGTATGTTCAAGGGATAGAGCGCTTGCCTTTTAGTTAGGTGACTCGAATTCGAATCCCTGTGATGATGATGACCTGGTCGATTTGAATTAGGCTTGCGGCTCCCCCAGTCTCCAGTTCTAACGTAAATTATCCTCTGTCATACTCAGTGGCTTTAATTAGTAAAGCGTATGTTCAAGGGATAGACCGCTTGCCTCTTAGTTAGGTGACTCGAATTCGAATCCCAGTGATGATAATGACCTGGTCGATTTGAATTAGGCTCGCCGCTCTCCCAGACTCCAGTTCCAACGTAAATTATCATCAGTGATAAAAGGGATCATTGGTATGAATGCCCTTATTAGTCTACCTATTAGAGATTTTCGTTGCCTTTTTGTCCATTTGCGAATGCGGGTAACTTTTATCTAACGTTGAGACTTAACAAAAATTCGAGTTAGTTCTTCAAAGTTATCACCCAAGACTTTTTCAGTGCTTCATAAACGTTTGTCTTTTCGGTATGATTTAAAATTACGAGGCTACAAAGTTTAACATTGATAGTTAAAGCCTCAAAAATTTTATAAAATGAAATTAATAACTAAGATTTATACATTAAACAGTGAGAGTTCATTTTAAATTTTAGTTGGAAAACAATAGAAATATGACTTTTCACTGACAATTAATAAATTTAGTCACTTAATAAAAATCATTTTGTTATAAAGAGCATAGAAAGCTTGCTATTTATTTTTACTAATATATGTTTATTTCGAAAAAGTGTAAAAACAAATTCATTTCAATAGAATTGTTTTTTCGATTCCCCGAATTCTAGTTTCTGAACGAACTTTAAATTTTAGTTCTTGTAAACTAGTGAATTGTTATAAAGTTTCTCTTAAATGATAAGTTATATGTAGTAGTGCTAAATTTCATCAAAATTGGACAGAAATAAATTTTTTTCGGACTGAATGGATTATTCTTAAAGTATTTAATTCATTTATTTACAGTTAATTCTTGCCATTATTAAAAACATAATTATTTTTTGCTAAATAAATAGCAGTTAATAGCTAAGTTAAATTAATAGCAATATTTATTATTTTATATTTTACTTTTACTATTTATATTTTCATATTTTACTTTTACTATTTTATATTTTTTTATTTATCTTTTTTATTTATCTTTTTTTTTTGCTACATTTTTAAATGTGATTTTCTTGATATAAAAAATTCTTTAAGGAAAATTCTTTCTTTAAATGAATTATTTAAATAAAAACTAACATATTGACGAACAGAATGAATTATTTCACATGTTTTGACTTCTTTAAGTAAATTACTTGAAAATGTAGCATAAACACATAATAGGTTTAAATGTTTTAAATAAATGAAATTCCATAAAAAATGGTTGAACGTGAAATTTTTTTTTCTCATTAGCAAATATATTCATAATTTAATAATTATATAATAAAAATAAATTATATAAGCAAATAACTTATCATTTCTTTCAAATGTATTCAGTTATGTCAATTTAAATTAATCATTGTTTTCAAATACATTACACCAAAAATATGGTTGTGGCATTAAGTTTTAATATTTAATATTTATTAGTGGCATTAATATTTATTTTAATAATTGAGCAATTTAATACAACATTGCTCAGAACGCAACCAGAGAAATATTTTCCGAACTTACCTTTTTACATTAAACTAAAGGCGAAAATACGAACTAAATTCCGGGTTTTTTTTAGAGCAGCATTTACATTAGATGGAAAGGAAGACTGCGAATACTCCAATGGTTAGTCAAACGGTTATCAGATCCTAAATTTTTATTACAGAAAGCCAGTTTATTTTGAACTAAAGCCTAAATAATTTAGTGAATTTTTTGCCGAAAACAGAATTGCTTATTGATAGGACAATATAAAACAGAGACTTGCAAGAGTTGACCAGAAGTTTTGAAGTGACTGGGAGAATGTGATGCATGAAGTGGTAGACGACCGTTCTGCTTTCGCTTTTTGTTTCACACTCTTTCAGCCGTTTCCGAACGTCACGATTCACTTGCTCAAATTTCTGTTTTTGGATAATTCGGCTTCGTGCTGTCTTAGTTTTCATATTTCGTCGAAATATGAAAACTAATGTTCAAGGGATAGAGCGCTTGCCTCTTAGTTAGGTGACTCGAATTCGAATCCCAGTGATGATGATGACCTGGTCGATTTGAATTAGGCTCGCGGCTCTCCCAGACTCCATTTCTAACGTAAATTATCCTCAGTCATACTCAGTGGCATTAATTAGTAAAGCGTATGTTCAAGGGATAGAGCGCTTGCCTATTAGTTAGGTGACTCGAATTCGAATCCCAGTGATGATGATGACCTGGTCGATTTGAATTAGGCTCGCGGCTCTCCCAGACTCCAGTTCTAACGTAAATTATCCTCAGTCATACTCAGTGGCTTTAATTAGTATAGCGTATGTTCAAGGGATAGAGCGCTTGCCTATTAGTTAGGTGACTCGAATTCGAATCCCAGTGATGATGATGACCTGGTCGATTTGAATTAGGCTCGCGGCTCTCCCAGACTCCAGTTCTAACGTAAATTATCCTCAGTCATACTCAGTGGCATTAATTAGTAAAGCGTATGTTCAAGGGATAGAGCGCTTGCCTATTAGTTAGGTGACTCGAATTCGAATCCCAGTGATGATGATGACCTGGTCGATTTGAATTAGGCTCGCGGCTCTCCCAGACTCCAGTTCTAACGTAAATTATCCTCAGTCATACTCAGTGGCTTTAATTAGTATAGCGTATGTTCAAGGGATAGAGCGCTTTCCTATTAGTTAGGTGACTCGAATTCGAATCCCAGTGATGATGATGACCTGGTCGATTTGAATTAGGCTCGCGGCTCTCCCAGACTCCAGTTCTAACGTAAATTATCCTCAGTCATACTCAGTGGCATTAATTAGTAAAGCGTATGTTCAAGGGATAGAGCGCTTGCCTATTAGTTAGGTGACTCGAATTCGAATCCCAGTGATGATGATGACCTGGTCGATTTGAATTAGGCTCGCGGCTCTCCCAGACTCCAGTTCTAACGTAAATTATCCTCAGTCATACTCAGTGGCTTTAATTAGTATAGCGTATGTTCAAGGGATAGAGCGCTTGCCTATTAGTTAGGTGACTCGAATTCGAATCCCAGTGATGATGATGACCTGGTCGATTTGAATTAGGCTCGCGGCTCTCCCAGACTCCAGTTCTAACGTAAATTATCCTCAGTCATACTCAGTGGCTTTAATTAGTAAAGCGTATGTTCAAGGGATAGAGCGCTTGCCTCTTAGTTAGGTGACACGAATTCGAATCCCAGTGATGATGATGACCTGGTCGATTTGAATTAGGCTCGCCGCTCTCCCACACTCCAGTTCCAACGTAAATTATCATCAGTGATAAAAGGGATCATTGGTATGAATACCCTTATTAGTCTACCTATTGGAGATTTTCGTTGCCTTTTTGTCCATTTGCGAATGCGGGTAACTTTTATCTAACGTTGAGACTTAACAAAAATTCGAGTTAGTTCTTCAAAGTTATCACCCAAGACTTTTTCAGTGCTTCATAAACGTTTGTCTTTTGGGTATGATTTAAAATTACGAGGCTACAAAGTTTAACATTAATAGTTAAAGCCTCAAAAATTTTTTAAAATGAAATTAATAACTAAGATTTATACATTAAACAGTGAGAGTTCATTTTAAATTTTAGTTGGAAAACAATAGAAATATGACTTTTCACTGACAATTAATAAATTTAGTCACTTAATAAAAATCATTTTGTTATAAAGAGCATAGAAAGCTTGCTATTTATTTTTACTAATATGTGTTTATTTCGAATAAATGTGAAAACAAATTCATTTCAATAGAATTGTTTTTTCGATTTCCCGAATTCTAGTTTCTGAACGAACTTTAAATTTTAGTTCTTGTAAACTAGTGAATTGTTATAAAGTTTCTCTTAAATGATAAGTTATATGTAGTAGTGCTAAATTTCATCAAAATTGGACAGAAATAAATTTTTTTCGGACTGAATGGATTATTCTTAGAGTATTTAATTCATTTATTTACAGTTAATTCTTGCCATTATTAAAAATATAATTATTTTTTGCTAAATAAATAGCAGTTAATAGCTAAGTTAAATTAATAGCAATATTTACTATTTTATATTTTACTTTTACTATTTATATTTTCATATTTTACTTTTACTATTTTATATTTTTTTATTTATCTTTTTTATTTATCATTTTTTTTTGCTACTTTTTTAAATGTGATTTTCTTGATATAAAAAATTCTTTAAGGAAAATTCTTTCTTTAAATGAATTATTTAAATAAAAACTAACATATTGACGAACAGAATGAATTATTTCACATGTTTTGACTTCTTTAAGTAAATTACTTGAAAATGTAGCATAAACACATAATAGGTTTAAATGTTTTAAATAAATGAAATTCCATAAAAAATGGTTGAACGTGAAATTTTTTTTTTCTCATTAGCAAATATATTCATAATTTAATAATTATATAATAAAAATAAATTATATAAGCAAATAACTTATCATTTCTTTCAAATGTATTCAGTTATGTCAATTTAAATTAATCATTGTTTTCAAATACATTACACCAAAAATATGGTTGTGCCATTAAGTTTTAATATTTAATATTTATTAGTGGCATTAATATTTATTTTAATAATTGAGCAATTTAATACAACATTGCTCAGAACGAAACCTGAGAAATATTTTCCGAACTTACCTTTTTACATTAAACTAAAGGCGAAAATACGAACTAAATTCCGGGTTTTTTTTAGAGCAGCATTTACATTAGATGGAAAGGAAGACTGCGAATACTCCAATGGTTAGTCAAACGGTTATCAGATCCTAAATTTTTATTACAGAAAGCCAGTTTATTTTGAACTAAAGCCTAAATAATTTAGTGAATTTTTTGCCGAAAACAGAATTGCTTATTGATAGGACAATATAAAACAGAGACTTGCAAGTGTTGACCAGAAGTTTTGAAGTGACTGGGAGAATGTGATGCATGAAGTGGTAGACGACCGTTCTGCTTTCGCTTTTTGTTTCACACTCTTTCAGCCGTTTCCGAACTTCACGATTCACTTGCTCAAATTTCTGTTTTTGGATAATTCGGCTTCGTGCTGTCTTAGTTTTCATATTTCGTCGAAATATGAAAACTAATGTTCAAGGGATAGAGCGCTTGCCTCTTAGTTAGGTGACTCGAATTCGAATCCCAGTGATGATGATGACCTGGTCGATTTGAATTAGGCTCGCGGCTCTCCCAGACTCCAGTTCTAACGTAAATTATCCTCAGTCATACTCAGTGGCATTAATTAGTAAAGCGTATGTTCAAGGGATAGAGCGCTTGCCTATTAGTTAGGTGACTCGAATTCGAATCCCAGTGATGATGATGACCTGGTCGATTTGAATTAGGCTCGCGGCTCTCCCAGACTCCAGTTCTAACGTAAATTATCCTCAGTCATACTCAGTGGCTTTAATTAGTATAGCGTATGTTCAAGGGATAGAGCGCTTGCCTATTAGTTAGGTGACTCGAATTCGAATCCCAGTGATGATGATGACCTGGTCGATTTGAATTAGGCTCGCGGCTCTCCCAGACTCCAGTTCTAACGTAAATTATCCTCAGTCATACACAGTGGCATTAATTAGTAAAGCGTATGTTCAAGGGATAGAGCGCTTGCCTATTAGTTAGGTGACTCGAATTCGAATCCCAGTGATGATGATGACCTGGTCGATTTGAATTAGGCTCGCGGCTCTCCCAGACTCCAGTTCCAACGTTAATTATCGTCTGTCATACTCAGTGGCTTTAAATAGTAAAGCGTATGTTCAAGGGATAGAGCGCTTGCCTTTTAGTTGGGTGACTCGAATTCGAATCCCAGTGATGATGATGACCTGGTCGATTTGAATTAGGCTCGCCGCTCTCCCAGACTCCAGTTCTAACGTAAATTATTCTCAGTCATACTCAGTGGCTTTAATTAGTATAGCGTATGTTCAAGGGATAGAGCGCTTGCCTATTAGTTAGGTGACTCGAATTCGAATCCCAGTGATGATGATGACATGGTCGATTTGAATTAGGCTTGCGGCTCTCCCAGACTCCAGTTCTAACGTAAATTATCCTCAGTCATACTCAGTGGCATTAATTAGTAAAGCGTATGTTCAAGGGATAGAGCGCTTGCCTATTAATTAGGTGACTCGAATTCGAATCCCAGTGATGATGATGACCTGGTCGATTTGAATTAGGCTCGCGGCTCTCCCAGACTCCAGTTCTAACGTAAATTATCCTCAGTCATACTCAGTGGCTTTAATTAGTATAGCGTATGTTCAAGGGATAGAGCGCTTGCCTATTAGTTAGGTGACTCGAATTCCAGTGATGATGATGACCTGGTCGATTTGAATTAGGCTCGCCGCTCTCCCAGACTCCAGTTCCAACGTAAATTATCATCAGTGATAAAAGGGATCATTGGTATGAATACCCTTATTAGTCTACCTATTGGAGATTTTCGTTGCCTTTTTGTCCATTTGCGAATGCGGGTAACTTTTATCTAACGTTGAGACTTAACAAAAATTCGAGTTAGTTCTTCAAAGTTATCACCCAAGACTTTTTCAGTGCTTCATAAACGTTTGTCTTTTCGGTATGATTTAAAATTACGAGGCTACAAAGTTTAACATTGATAGTTAAAGCCTCAAAAATTTTATAAAATGAAATTAATAACTAAGATTTATACATTAAACAGTGAGAGTTCATTTTAAATTTTAGTTGGAAAACAATAGAAATATGACTTTTCACTGACAATTAATAAATTTAGTCACTTAATAAAAATCATTTTGTTATAAAGAGCATAGAAAGCTTGCTATTTATTTTTACTAATATATGTTTATTTCGAAAAAGTGTGAAAACAAATTCATTTCAATAGAATTGTTTTTTCGATTCCCCGAATTCTAGTTTCTGAACGAACTTTAAGTTTTAGTTCTTGTAAACTAGTGAATTGTTATAAAGTTTCTCTTAAATGATAAGTTATATGTAGTAGTGCTAAATTTCATCAAAATTGGACAGAAATAAATTTTTTTCGGACTGAATGGATTATTCTTAGAGTATTTAATTCATTTATTTACAGTTAATTCTTGCCATTATTAAAAACATAATTATTTTTTGCTAAATAAATAGCAGTAATAGCTAAGTTAAATTAATAGCAATATTTATTATTTTATATTTTACTTTTACTATTTATATTTTCATATTTTACTTTTACTATTTTATATTTTTTTATTTATCTTTTTTATTTATCTTTTTTTTTTGCTACATTTTTAAATGTGATTTTCTTGATATAAAAAATTCTTTAAGGAAAATTCTTTCTTTAAATGAATTATTTAAATAAAAACTAACATATTGACGAACAGAATGAATTATTTCACATGTTTTGACTTCTTTAAGTAAATTACTTGAAAATGTAGCATAAACACATAATAGGTTTAAATGTTTTAAATAAATGAAATTCCATAAAAAATGGTTGAACGTGAAATTTTTTTTTCTCATTAGCAAATATATTCATAATTTAATAATTATATAATAAAAATAAATTATATAAGCAAATAACTTATCATTTCTTTCAAATGTATTCAGTTATGTCAATTTAAATTAATCATTGTTTTCAAATACATTACACCAAAAATATGGTTGTGGCATTAAGTTTTAATATTTAATATTTATTACTGGCATTAATATTTATTTTAATAATTGAGCAATTTAATACAACATTGATTAGAACGCAACCTGAGAAATATTTTCCGAACTTACCTTTTTACATTAAACTAAAGGCGAAAATACGAACTAAATTCCGGGTTTTTTTTAGAGCAGCATTTACATTAGATGGAAAGGAAGACTACGAATACTCCAATGGTTAGTCAAACGGTTATCAGATCCTAAATTTTTATTACAGAAAGCCAGTTTATTTTAAACTAAAGCCTAAATAATTTAGTGAATTTTTTGCCGAAAACAGAATTGCTTATTGATAGGACAATATAAAACAGAGACTTGCAAGTGTTGACCAGAAGTTTTGAAGTGACTGGGAGAATGTGATGCATGAAGTGGTAGACGACCGTTCTGCTTTCGCTTTTTGTTTCACACTCTTTCAGCCCTTTTCCGAACTTCACGATTCACTTGCTCAAATTTCTGTTTTTGGATAATTCGGCTTCGTGCTGTCTTAGTTTTCATATTTCGTCGAAATATGAAAACTAATGTTCAAGGGATAGAGCGCTTGCCTCTTAGTTAGGTGACTCGAATTCGAATCCCAGTGATGATGATGACCTGGTCGATTTGAATTAGGCTCGCGGCTCTCCCAGACTCCATTTCTAACGTAAATTATCCTCAGTCATACTCAGTGGCATTAATTAGTAAAGCGTATGTTCAAGGAATAGAGCGCTTGCCTATTAGTTAGGTGACTCGAATTCGAATCCCAGTGATGATGATGACCTGGTCGATTTGAATTAGGCTCGCGGCTCTCCCAGACTCCATTTCTAACGTAAATTATCCTCAGTCATACTCAGTGGCTTTAATTAGTATAGCGTATGTTCAAGGGATAGAGCGCTTGCCTATTAGTTAGGTGACTCGAATTCGAATCCCAGTGATGATGATGACCTGGTCGATTTGAATTAGGCTCGCGGTTCTTCCAGACTCCAGTTCTAACGTAAATTATCCTCAGTCATACTCAGTGGCATTAATTAGTAAAGCGTATGTTCAAGGGATAGAGCGCTTGCCTATTAGTTAGGTGACTCGAATTCGAATTCCAGTGATGATGATGACCTGGTCGATTTGAATTAGGCTCGCGGCTCTCCCAGACTCCAGTTCTAACGTAAATTATCCTCAGTCATACTCAGTGGCATTAATTAGTAAAGCGTATGTTCAAGGGATAGAGCGCTTGCCTATTAGTTAGGTGACTCGAATTCGAATCCCAGTGATGATGATGACCTGGTCGATTTGAATTAGGCTCGCGGCTCTCCCAGACTCCAGTTCTAACGTAAATTATCCTCAGTCATACTCAGTGGCTTTAATTAGTATAGCGTATGTTCAAGGGATAGAGCGCTTGCCTATTAGTTAGGTGACTCGAATTCGAATCCCAGTGATGATGATGACCTGGTCGATTTGAATTAGGCTCGCGGCTCTCCCAGACTCCAGTTCTAACGTAAATTATCCTCAGTCATACTCAGTGGCTTTAATTAGTATAGCGTATGTTCAAGGGATAGAGCGCTTGCCTATTAGTTAGGTGACTCGAATTCGAATCCCAGTGATGATGATGACCTGGTCGATTTGAATTAGGCTTGCGGCTCTCCCAGACTCCAGTTCTAACGTAAATTATCCTCTGTCATACTCAGTGGCTTTAATTAGTAAAGCGTATGTTCAAGGGATAGAGCGCTTGCCTCTTAGTTAGGTGACTCGAATTCGAATCCCAGTGATGATGATGACCTGGTCGATTTGAATTAGGCTCGCCGCTCTCCCAGACTCCAGTTCCAACGTAAATTATCATCTGTGATAAAAGGGATCATTGGTATGAATACCCTTATTAGTCTACCTATTGGAGATTTTCGTTGCCTTTTTGTCCATTTGCGAATGCGGGTAACTTTTATCTAACGTTGAGACTTAACAAAAATTCGAGTTAGTTCTTCAAAGTTATCACCCAAGACTTTTGCAGTGCTTGATAAACGTTTGTCTTTTGGGTATGATTTAAAATTACGAGGCTACAAAGTTTAACATTGATAGTTAAAGCCTCAAAAATTTTATAAAATGAAATTAATAACTAAGATTTATACATTAAACAGTGAGAGTTCATGTTAAATATTAGTTGGAAAACAATAGAAATATGACTTTTCACTGACAATTAATAAATTTAGTCACTTAATAAAAATCATTTTGTTATAAAGAGCACAGAAAGCTTGCTATTTATTTTTACTAATATATGTTTATTTCGAAAAAGTGTGAAAACAAATTCATTTCAATAGAATTGTTTTTTCGATTTCCCGAATTCTAGTTTCTGAACGAACTTTAAATTTTAGTTCTTGTAAACTAGTGAATTGTTATAAAGTTTCTCTTAAATGATAAGTTATATGTAGTAGTGCTAAATTTCATCAAAATTGGACAGAAATAAATTTTTTTCGGACTGAATGGATTATTCTTAGAGTATTTAATTCATTTATTTACAGTTAATTCTTGCCATTATTAAAAATATAATTATTTTTTGCTAAATAAATAGCAGTTAATAGCTAAGTTAAATTAATAGCAATATTTACTATTTTATATTTTACTTTTACTATTTATATTTTCATATTTTACTTTTACTATTTTATATTTTTTTATTTATCTTTTTTATTTATCATTTTTTTTTGCTACTTTTTTAAATGTGATTTTCTTGATATAAAAAATTCTTTAAGGAAAATTCTTTCTTTAAATGAATTATTTAAATAAAAACTAACATATTGACGAACAGAATGAATTATTTCACATGTTTTGACTTCTTTAAGTAAATTACTTGAAAATGTAGCATAAACACATAATAGGTTTAAATGTTTTAAATAAATGAAATTCCATAAAAAATGGTTGAACGTGAAATTTTTTTTTTCTCATTAGCAAATATATTCATAATTTAATAATTATATAATAAAAATAAATTATATAAGCAAATAACTTATCATTTCTTTCAAATGTATTCAGTTATGTCAATTTAAATTAATCATTGTTTTCAAATACATTACACCAAAAATATGGTTGTGCCATTAAGTTTTAATATTTAATATTTATTAGTGGCATTAATATTTATTTTAATAATTGAGCAATTTAATACAACATTGCTCCGAACGAAACCTCAGAAATATTTTCCGAACTTACCTTTTTACATTAAACTAAAGGCGAAAATACGAACTAAATTCCGGGTTTTTTTTAGAGCAGCATTTACATTAGATGGAAAGGAAGACTGCGAATACTCCAATGGTTAGTCAAACGGTTATCAGATCCTAAATTTTTATTACAGAAAGCCAGTTTATTTTGAACTAAAGCCTAAATAATTTAGTGAATTTTTTGCCGAAAACAGAATTGCTTATTGATAGGACAATATAAAACAGAGACTTGCAAGTGTTGACCAGAAGTTTTGAAGTGACTGGGAGAATGTGATGCATGAAGTGGTAGACGACCGTTCTGCTTTCGCTTTTTGTTTCACACTCTTTCAGCCGTTTCCGAACTTCACGATTCACTTGCTCAAATTTCTGTTTTTGGATAATTCGGCTTCGTGCTGTCTTAGTTTTCATATTTCGTCGAAATATGAAAACTAATGTTCAAGGGATAGAGCGCTTGCCTCTTAGTTAGGTGACTCGAATTCGAATCCCAGTGATGATGATGACCTGGTCGATTTGAATTAGGCTCGCATCTCTCCCAGACTCCAGTTCTAACGTAAATTATCCTCAGTCATACTCAGTGGCATTAATTAGTAAAGCGTATGTTCAAGGGATAGAGCGCTTGCCTATTAGTTAGGTGACTCGAATTCGAATCCCAGTGATGATGATGACCTGGTCGATTTGAATTAGGCTCGCGGCTCTCCCAGACTCCAGTTCTAACGTAAATTATCCTCAGTCATACTCAGTGGCTTTAATTAGTATAGCGTATGTTCAAGGGATAGAGCGCTTGCCTATTAGTTAGGTGACTCGAATTCGAATCCCAGTGATGATGATGACCTGGTCGATTTGAATTAGGCTCGCGGCTCTCCCAGACTCCAGTTCTAACGTAAATTATCCTCAGTCATACTCAGTGGCATTAATTAGTAAAGCGTATGTTCAAGGGATAGAGCGCTTGCCTATTAGTTAGGTGACTCGAATTCGAATCCCAGTGATGATGATGACCTGGTCGATTTGAATTAGGCTCGCGGCTCTCCCAGACTCCATTTCTAACGTAAATTATCCTCAGTCATACTCAGTGGCATTAATTAGTAAAGCGTATGTTCAATGGATAGAGCGCTTGCCTATTAGTTAGGTGACTCGAATTCGAATCCCAGTGATGATGATGACCTGGTCGATTTGAATTAGTCTCGCGGCTCTCCCAGACTCCAGTTCTAACGTAAATTATCCTCAGTCATACTCAGTGGCTTTAATTAGTATAGCGTATGTTCAAGGGATAGAGCGCTTGCCTATTAGTTAGGTGACTCGAATTCGAATCCCAGTGATGATGATGACCTGGTCGATTTGAATTAGGCTCGCGGCTCTCCCAGACTCCAGTTCTAACGTAAATTATCCTCAGTCATACTCAGTGGCATTAATTAGTAAAGCGTATGTTCAAGGGATAGAGCGCTTGCCTATTAGTTAGGTGACTCGAATTCGAATCCCAGTGATGATGATGACCTGGTCGATTTGAATTAGGCTCGCGGCTCTGCCAGACTCCAGTTCTAACGTAAATTATCCTCAGTCATACTCAGTGGCTTTAATTAGTATAGCGTATGTTCAAGGGATAGAGCGCTTGCCTATTAGTTAGGTGACTCGAATTCGAATCCCAGTGATGATGATGACCTGGTCGATTTGAATTAGGCTCGCGGCTCTCCCAGACTCCAGTTCTAACGTAAATTATCCTCAGTCATACTCAGTGGCATTAATTAGTAAAGCGTATGTTCAAGGGATAGAGCGCTTGCCTATTAGTTAGGTGACTCGAATTCGAATCCCAGTGATGATGATGACCTGGTCGATTTGAATTAGGCTCGCGGCTCTCCCAGACTCCAGTTCTAACGTAAATTATCCTCAGTCATACTCAGTGGCTTTAATTAGTATAGCGTATGTTCAAGGGATAGAGCGCTTGCCTATTAGTTAGGTGACTCGAATTCGAATCCCAGTGATGATGATGACCTGGTCGATTTGAATTAGGCTTGCGGCTCTCCCAGACTCCAGTTCTAACGTAAATTATCCTCTGTCATACTCAGTGGCTTTAATTAGTAAAGCGTATGTTCAAGGGATAGAGCGCTTGCCTCTTAGTTAGGTGACTCGAATTCGAATCCCAGTGATGATGATGACCTGGTCGATTTGAATTAGGCTCGCCGCTCTCCCAGACTCCAGTTCCAACGTAAATTATCATCAGTGATAAAAGGGATCATTGGTATGAATACCCTTATTAGTCTACCTATTGGAGATTTTCGTTGCCTTTTTGTCCATTTGCGAATGCGGGTAACTTTTATCTAACGTTGAGACTTAACAAAAATTCGAGTTAGTTCTTCAAAGTTATCACCCAAGACTTTTTCAGTGCTTCATAAACGTTTGTCTTTTGGGTATGATTTAAAATTACGAGGCTACAAAGTTTAACATTAATAGTTAAAGCCTCAAAAATTTTTTAAAATGAAATTAATAACTAAGATTTATACATTAAACAGTGAGAGTTCATTTTAAATTTTAGTTGGAAAACAATAGAAATATGACTTTTCACTGACAATTAATAAATTTAGTCACTTAATAAAAATCATTTTGTTATAAAGAGCATAGAAAGCTTGCTATTTATTTTTACTAATATGTGTTTATTTCGAATAAATGTGAAAACAAATTCATTTCAATAGAATTGTTTTTTCGATTTCCCGAATTCTAGTTTCTGAACGAACTTTAAATTTTAGTTCTTGTAAACTAGTGAATTGTTATAAAGTTTCTCTTAAATGATAAGTTATATGTAGTAGTGCTAAATTTCATCAAAATTGGACAGAAATAAATTTTTTTCGGACTGAATGGATTATTCTTAGAGTATTTAATTCATTTATTTACAGTTAATTCTTGCCATTATTAAAAATATAATTATTTTTTGCTAAATAAATAGCAGTTAATAGCTAAGTTAAATTAATAGCAATATTTACTATTTTATATTTTACTTTTACTATTTATATTTTCATATTTTACTTTTACTATTTTATATTTTTTTATTTATCTTTTTTATTTATCATTTTTTTTTGCTACTTTTTTAAATGTGATTTTCTTGATATAAAAAATTCTTTAAGGAAAATTCTTTCTTTAAATGAATTATTTAAATAAAAACTAACATATTGACGAACAGAATGAATTATTTCACATGTTTTGACTTCTTTAAGTAAATTACTTGAAAATGTAGCATAAACACATAATAGGTTTAAATGTTTTAAATAAATGAAATTCCATAAAAAATGGTTGAACGTGAAATTTTTTTTTTCTCATTAGCAAATATATTCATAATTTAATAATTATATAATAAAAATAAATTATATAAGCAAATAACTTATCATTTCTTTCAAATGTATTCAGTTATGTCAATTTAAATTAATCATTGTTTTCAAATACATTACACCAAAAATATGGTTGTGGCATTAAGTTTTAATATTTAATATTTATTAGTGGCATTAATATTTATTTTAATAATTGAGCAATTTAATACAACATTGCTCAGAACGAAACCTGAGAAATATTTTCCGAACTTACCTTTTTACATTAAACTAAAGGCGAAAATACGAACTAAATTCCGGGTTTTTTTTAGAGCAGCATTTACATTAGATGGAAAGGAAGACTGCGAATACTCCAATGGTTAGTCAAACGGTTATCAGATCCTAAATTTTTATTACAGAAAGCCAGTTTATTTTGAACTAAAGCCTAAATAATTTAGTGAATTTTTTGCCGAAAACAGAATTGCTTATTGATAGGACAATATAAAACAGAGACTTGCAAGTGTTGACCAGAAGTTTTGAAGTGACTGGGAGAATGTGATGCATGAAGTGGTAGACGACCGTTCTGCTTTCGCTTTTTGTTTCACACTCTTTCAGCCGTTTCCGAACTTCACGATTCACTTGCTCAAATTTCTGTTTTTGGATAATTCGGCTTCGTGCTGTCTTAGTTTTCATATTTCGTCGAAATATGAAAACTAATGTTCAAGGGATAGAGCGCTTGCCTCTTAGTTAGGTGACTCGAATTCGAATCCCAGTGATGATGATGACCTGGTCGATTTGAATTAGGCTCGCGGCTCTCCCAGACTCCATTTCTAACGTAAATTATCCTCAGTCATACTCAGTGGCATTAATTAGTAAAGCGTATGTTCAAGGGATAGAGCGCTTGCCTATTAGTTAGGTGACTCGAATTCGAATCCCAGTGATGATGATGACCTGGTCGATTTGAATTAGGCTCGCGGCTCTCCCAGACTCCAGTTCTAACGTAAATTATCCTCAGTCATACTCAGTGGCTTTAATTAGTATAGCGTATGTTCAAGGGATAGAGCGCTTGCCTATTAGTTAGGTGACTCGAATTCGAATCCCAGTGATGATGATGACCTGGTCGATTTGAATTAGGCTCGCGGCTCTCCCAGACTCCAGTTCTAACGTAAATTATCCTCAGTCATACTCAGTGGCATTAATTAGTAAAGCGTATGTTCAAGGGATAGAGCGCTTGCCTATTAGTTAGGTGACTCGAATTCGAATTCCAGTGATGATGATGACCTGGTCGATTTGAATTAGGCTCGCGGCTCTCCCAGACTCCAGTTCTAACGTAAATTATCCTCAGTCATACTCAGTGGCATTAATTAGTAAAGCGTATGTTCAAGGGATAGAGCGCTTGCCTATTAGTTAGGTGACTCGAATTCGAATCCCAGTGATGATGATGACCTGGTCGATTTGAATTAGGCTCGCGGCTCTCCCAGACTCCAGTTCTAACGTAAATTATCCTCAGTCATACTCAGTGGCTTTAATTAGTATAGCGTATGTTCAAGGGATAGAGCGCTTGCCTATTAGTTAGGTGACTCGAATTCGAATCCCAGTGATGATGATGACCTGGTCGATTTGAATTAGGCTCGCGGCTCTCCCAGACTCCAGTTCCAACGTTAATTATCGTCTGTCATACTCAGTGGCTTTAAATAGTAAAGCGTATGTTCAAGGGATAGAGCGCTTGCCTTTTAGTTAGGTGACTCGAATTCGAATCCCAGTGATGATGATGACCTGGTCGATTTGAATTAGGCTCGCCGTTCTCCCAGACTCCAGTTCTAACGTAAATTATCCTCAGTCATACTCAGTGGCTTTAATTAGTATAGCGTATGTTCAAGGGATAGAGCGCTTGCCTATTAGTTAGGTGACTCGAATTCGAATCCCAGTGATGATGATGACCTGGTCGATTTGAATTAGGCTCGCCGCTCTCCCAGACTCCAGTTCCAACGTAAATTATCATCAGTGATAAAAGGGATCATTGGTATGAATACCCTTATTAGTCTACCTATTGGAGATTTTCGTTGCCTTTTTGTCCATTTGCGAATGCGGGTAACTTTTATCTAACGTTGAGACTTAACAAAAATTCGAGTTAGTTCTTCAAAGTTATCACCCAAGACTTTTGCAGTGCTTGATAAACGTTTGTCTTTTGGGTATGATTTAAAATTACGAGGCTACAAAGTTTAACATTGATAGTTAAAGCCTCAAAAATTTTATAAAATGAAATTAATAACTAAGATTTATACATTAAACAGTGAGAGTTCATGTTAAATATTAGTTGGAAAACAATAGAAATATGACTTTTCACTGACAATTAATAAATTTAGTCACTTAATAAAAATCATTTTGTTATAAAGAGCATAGAAAGCTTGCTATTTATTTTTACTAATATATGTTTATTTCGAAAAAGTGTGAAAAAAAATTCATTTCAATAGAATTGTTTTTTCGATTCCCCGAATTCTAGTTTCTGAACGAATTTTAAATTTTAGTTCTTGTCAACTTGTGAATTGTTATAAAGTTTCTCTTAAATGATAAGTTATATGTAGTAGTGCTAAATTTCATCAAAATTGGACAGAAATAAATTTTTTTCGAACTGAATGGATTATTCTTAGAGTATTTAATTCATTTATTTACAGTTAATCCTTGCCATTATTAAAAACATAATTATTTTTTGCTAAATAAATAGCAGTTAATAGCTAAGTTAAATTAATAGCAATATTTATTATTTTATATTTTACTTTTACTATTTATATTTTCATATTTTACTTTTACTATTTTATATTTTTTTATTTATCTTTTTTTTCTGCTACTTTTTTAAATGTGATTTTCTTGATATAAAAAAATTCTTTAAGGAAAATTCTTTCTTTAAATGAATTATTTAAATAAAAACTAACATATTGACGAACAGAATGAATTATTTCACATGTTTTGACTTCTTTAAGTAAATTACTTGAAAATGTAGCATAAACACATAATAGGTTTAAATGTTTTAAATAAATGAAATTCCATAAAAAATGGTTGAACTTGAAATTTTTTTTTCTCATCAGCAAATATATTCATAAATTAATAATTATATAATAAAAATAAATTATATAAGCAAATAACTTATCATTTCTTTCAAATGTATTCAGTTATGTCAATTTAAATTAATCATTGTTTTCAAATACATTTCACCAAAAATATGATTGTGGCATTAAGGTTTTTATTCAAATTACTTTTACTTTTCTATATTCTGAAAATGTGAAATTTTTAAAAAAATAACGATTGATTAAATTGATTTTTCATTTGTGTGGAAAACTTTATTTTATTGTTAGATAAAAACAATTGTTTTTAAATCATAATTACCTTTTTTATTGCATTATTTTTAGGAGCCATTTTTTTTTTGTTTCTTATTAAGAACAATTTTTCTTTGTATTTAAAAAATTTCTTTAGTTAAAACATAATCATTGTCTTGAGGATTTTCGTTTATAGTATTCGGGACAGTTTTATATATTTGAAATTAAACCTCCATTGAAAATTCGCAAATTCATTTCTATTTTAATGTTTATCTAATTGTAATTTATTGTACCTAAGTATAATGTAAACAATCTCACAGTTTGCTTAAAAAAGAAAAAAAGTTGAAAAAATAAAAAAGAAAAAATAAACAAAAAAATTAAAAAAAAACAAAAAAAAATATATAAAGAGAAAAAATTTATAAAAAAATTAAAATATAAAAGAATAATAAAAAAAATATGAAAGAAAGATGAAAAAAAGAATTAAAAAAAGAAATTTAAAAAAAAATCGCAAACCTTGGTGATATTTTATGTATTTTTACATTTCTTTCCATTTGTATGCCAAAAACTTTTTGCATGCCAAAACTTTTTGCTTGAAAAAGTGCATTTTTCATTTTTAGTGAACTGTGTATTAAAAATTTATTTTTATTATTTTAATTATTTATAAACATTGACTATTTTCCCATTATTACAGTGATTTGATATATTACTTCCAGAATTTAGCATTCAGTAACATTGAAAGTTTCAATTTTTTAAAACATTTTTATTTATTTTTTTATCTAATAGGTTAATTATGAAATACATTAATTGCTTTGAACTAAAAAAAAGTTAAATATAAATACATTAAAAAATCTTTGCATTAGTGTTTCATATTATTTTCCAATACTTAACTATAAAATGAGTGAGATACATTATTTTAATTTCAAAAATTGTGAAAACCTTCTGTACGAGATTATATTTTTACGCATTAAACTTTAAATGAAGAACGACTTTTAGTGTATCGAAGCAAGCAATTTTCTCAATTTCTAAATATCTTATAACTAATAGATTCGAATCGATTAATGGAATCCTCAAAATCATTGAATCAAATGGGCGATTCGTGAAGTGTTTCTATTCATATCATCAATTTAATATTTAACTATAATCAGCAGTACGATAAGATATCAAGAGGACGTTTTTCAAAAGTTGAACCTGTTATTTTTAATAATTACTGTAAAATCAATAATTTTCTTTTTAAAGCAGGGCGAAGCAAAATCTCTAGTTTTACTTATCATTTCAATGACTGAAAGCCAGAAATTATGAAATCAAAGTATTTATAAAAGCAGGTGAAGCAAATAACTTTTTGTTTTGAAAACTTTAGTCCATTCGCAGGAAATTTATAAGATTTTTGCGCTGAATTCTTTAACTTGTATCCTTGAAATATAATTCCAAAGTGCAAACTTTCTTTAAAATTACTTTTAAACTTCTAACAAAAACCTAACGTTTTTTTTTCTGATATGATATTCGCATTCTTGCTTAAATGATTATTATACATTTTATTAAAAAAAAAATGTCTATGCGATGTTTTCACGATGCTTGACAAAAACATGAAATTTGTTTCCAAAAATATCTTAATATAAATTATAATTTTTCTGTCATAGAAGTTAAAATGTAACAGAAATCAAACAGTTAGAAATGGAAACAAGTTGATTAAAGAACACATTAATTTCTCTTATGTTTAGCTTTAAGTAAAAATGCAAACTTAAATGGTTTATTTTTTTTTCTTCATTTAGCAAACTTTTGGTATTGTGCTTGTCGTGAGCTCTAATTATACTAATAAAAGCTACTTTTATAAACTTTTTAATAGTTTTGAGATTTTTTTCTGTCTTCGAAAAAAGTTTTTTTTCGACGTAATTCGTAGGATACATTGGCAGAAAATGTTTTGTATTTGTGTTTATCAGTCTCCGTGATTAAAATAAATTGTTTTTGTAAATAAAGTGTTGTAAATTATTATTAAAAGTCTAATTTTATTATTTTTTTTTAAAAAAAAGGTTGTGAGTTAAAATTTATTAATAATTATTATATTCTGTAGATATTTAATTTTTAAAAATATTTTTTGACATAACTGATGTTTATTAATTTTAATTAAAGAGGCAATAGACTTGTAAATATACAACATTTAGACATCCATCTAATTTTTTTTTAATTTCTCTTAAGGAGATGTGGGAATTAACGAGTTAAATAGCTAGCGATATTTATATGTGCCTTCGAAGAAGTTTTTTTTTAGAAAAACGATTCGCTGATAGCGTGAAAATAATCAACCTTTAAAATCGGAAATCTTTAAATAACCTTTAAAGTAATGATTCATATACTCCTGGGAGAATTTTATACCTACTCTGTATTCCGTGTGAGTCAGGATAAGGAATCTAATCAAAACCTACTATGGAACCAGGATTTGCATTTAGATTCCATGTATTAGCAGATTGAGATATTTGGAGCATTTTTTATAAATACGAAATTATCAAATTTTGATTGATATAATTCAAGTAAAACAAAATTTATTATTACTTTTTAAATTTAAAAGTTCTTCACTTTAATTTGTGATGAGCAGGAAGTATTAAGAGAACTATTTATTTATTAAGCATTAATAGTTTCTCAAATGTGCTTTCAAATTGTTTCAGTTATAAGTATGTCTAAGGGTAAATGTACAAAAATAGGTGAAACTGTTATATTCGAAAACTATGCTTTTTAGTTTAGCTTTATTTACAAAGTATTATGTCTTTAGTATTATGAAAGCACACATTTTTTCGAATTTACTGAGGAAAAATATATTTAATGTTTTTCCTATCAAGTCAAATACAAATCAAATCAAAATCAAATACAAATTAAAAAAAGATGCTCGGTAAGCATAAAAAAAGTACTTTAAATATAAAACTTTTACAAAACTATTATAATTCTTTAAAATTCTTAAAGCTCTTTAGTCATTCATGAGACTTCTAAAACAAAATATTTTTTTATTAAAAGAACTAATCATGTACCGTTATTTTTGAAATTCATTATTAAATAATTGTTGGTGAGTGTTTCATTTATCTGCAGTAGATAATGATAATATCGATAAATGAGTACCAAGCATGCTTGGGAACTAAACACTAGGGGTTTCGTGTTCGGCTGACCACCTAACCGGAACATCTGCTCCTGCACCCTAGAGCCCAAGGTCAAGAAAACTGAGATGGGCACAGTGGCTCTCTATGGGCTGTCGTGCCACTGAGTTTAGTTAATAATAATTAGTCAGACTTTGATTTATTTTCTTTGATTTTTGATTTTTTAACTTTTTTGAGAAACTCGTATGGTTTCTTTTAAATACTTTTTAAAACTTGTTAATGAGAGTAACGTCCATACAAAAAATATTTCGATGCGTTTTACTTTTAGTTCAAACTTTAAAACTCAGTTTTTCAGGTATTTATTTCGAAAATGCTTCCGTTACTTAAATCTATTTACTTAAAAATAATGAGAATGAAAAATAATACGTACAGTACTGACTGTACATAGAAGGCATTCACTTCGAAGGAATGGTCAAGTGCGAAGTGTAAAAAATCAAATACAAAATTGAGTTTGTTCTCACTTTGGCAATGGGTATCATACAAAATTATAATTAATTGTTAACTTATGCCTTTTAAATATTTTTGTATATGCGACATTTTAAATTTGATGGATCACATTGCTTAAAGAGAATTAGTATTCTAAATATAACGTTTTTCTTGCTTAAACGTGCTTCCCCTCTTTCATTTAATATTGTACCAATGATTAAAACTGAATTATTGATTAATTCGAAATTGCTCGGTTGTTCCCAATATTAATTATTTAACTGTTTCCACGTTAGAAAAACTGCCAGAAAAGATACGCTGATTTTTTAATGTTGATGTGCCCAATGTTTACTTTTAAATTTTTACCCAATAATCATAACAGTAATTGACTGTCTATGCAAAAAATAGGCATTAATTACCGTTTAAAAATAGAAATATCTAGAGTATAATTATATTTTTAATTTAAATATATATCTTCCCCGTGGTTCAGCATTTGACTAGTATCTAAACTACAGCGGTGAACAGTCATTTTTTCTTAAACTGCTGCAAATTTGGTAGAGATATAAGTCGTTGGTTGGTCATATTGTCAAAAAGAAACCCTTATATCATAAAGAGACTATTTTTAAAATTTACTGTGTAAAATCCTTTTTTATTTTCTTAATAGTATTCAAAACGGTATTTTTGAAGCTTGAATGCAATAAAAATTCATTGCTATTAAAAACACTTTTATTTTAACAAGGAACTGTCGATTCTTTCTTAACTTTAGTCTTAATAGTCAATCATTTGTCATTTTTTTCAAAGGAGTACTAATGTTTTACAAATGCCAGATTCTTGTAAATTCCGATACGCTTTAGTTTGTTGGATGACAAGTAGTTCACTTGTGGTTAACGCTCAATTTAATCTTGTTAGGCACTCCAAAACTATCAATTTTTAGTATTTTTAGGCTGCTACACTATCGATGCACATCGCTAAAACGAAACCAATATCCTTCGTATTTTTTATGGTCCCATTTCACTAAATATTGAAATAAAATTAGATGCATAAAATTTCGTTAAGAAAATACTTTTTCGTGCAGTTATATTAAATACATAAAAGAAATTAAGTATTCATTCATAAATTGAATTAATGAAAGATTGTTAAAAAAATTTACTATAGTGAATTAATTGATTGTTGAGTTTTGCGCCATAGATTTTCCAAAATGTATCAAACATAACAACTGAGACTTTTTTTGTTTCCGTTTTCCTTTATTTCAAATAATTTAATACACTCAATAACAAAATAAATTTATAAAATGTCATTTGTTCATGAATGACATTTTACTTGTAAACTGACATTTTTACAGAAAATAAAAAGACAAAAATTTGCCTAAAAAAAGGTTTAAGAAAGCCTTTTTGCTGTTTTTTTTACCCAGTTTCTTTGAAATTTACGGAAATAATCTGCACATATGGATTTTTAAAGTTTTTTTACACCCTTTATAAATCCTTTTTTCTTCAATGTAGGAAATTTGAAAAGTAAAATGTAATTTCAAAATAAAGCATTATTTATTGGTAAATGCATACAGCGTTTTAAGTAATATTATTCCCTGTATAGTTAAAAATATCTGTGAAAAGTCCTTTCTAGTCAAAGTATTTTGCTTTTTTTGGAGCGATGGAAAAAAAAGGCAAAATCCAAGGAACTGCCAATGCGGTGACATCTTCTGAATTTGTAATCATTAAAAGAAGGAAAACTGATTTTTGGCGATAAATCTATACTTATTATCTTTACTTATTTGTATGTTTTCTTCCTTTTCTTGTGTGTTTTTTACTCCTTCTCTTTAAATCTCTCGATTTCCTTTTTTCCTTTCATTCTTTTCTTGCTAGTCCAATTTTTCGATTAAATGCTCTTTTTTTAGATTTTAAATTACGATTATTTGTTTATTTTATTTATATAATTATTCTTTTTTTTCGTCCTTATCTTTAATCCTTTTATAATCCCTTAATTGCATTTTACCCATCTCTTCATATATTTTGCTTATTTCTAATAACTAGATTTTAAGCGCGTGTTATTAACCTACATTTTTATTCGTATTTTATACATGCTATTCTTTCTACCAAGTTATCGTGCTTGAAATTTTCTTGAAAATGTATATTATCTATTTTAACATTTGATTTTAAAAATAATTTTGGTAAATAAGTACCTTGATCGAAAATTGCTTTTTAACTTTATTTCAATAAATCACTAATATTTAAATGTTTTTTTTTATATTTATTTACTTCTTCTCACTCAATTGTGTCACAGTTAAAATTTGAGCTTTGAACTATATATTTGATTACAAATGCGAGCTTCTGAGAAGTTCCAGGCGCAAGGAATTGCGCTCACTATGTTTCAAACGACATGTAGAATTGATGTGGTACTCACAAAGCTATTTTTATAGATTTTAATGAATTATCTACAATTCTTGGTAATTGTGAACTGAAACTTCGTAATTGCGAACTCAGAAGGCAAAGAAACTATATACCAAAATAGGAACATTAAGGAAATAGAAAAGTTTTCGGTTTGTATAATCCCAATGAGAATTTAATTTATGATCTGTTTATTATATGTTTAACGCATGCACAATACAATTAAGCATAAAACAAACACAGTTTCAAAACAAGAATTTGATCCTCAAAACAAAAGCTCATTATTGAGTTCTAGAGTTATTCTACTAAAAGTTCTAATTGAGTTGGCTAATTTTCTTTTTTTCCTCGAAAAGAAAATTTTTCCCCAAGGGGTTTGCTTTACCCTACAATGCGGATTTATTTTTACATTATTTACTTTTTTTTACAATTCATATTGCGAATAGCTTTTGTACATCTGTATTTCTCTTGAAAAAAATCACATTTAAAAGCGAAAGCAATTTACAAAATTAAAAATTACACAAAAAATTTCTAATTTTTTTAAGAATTATTTTTCTTTTTTTTTAATTTTAAAAATAAAAAATTTAAAATATTTTAAAGTTTTTATTTGTTAAGAAATTTTTAATTTTATATTTTTATCTTTTTGATTTCAATCAGATGTTTGCTCCTAAAAATTAACAAACCTAGAAAATTCATTTTTCTCAGAATCAGCTTTTATGGACCTAAGCCATTCCCTTCCTTGATCTGCAATTGTTATAGCATTAACTTAAATTGTAGTGTTAAGCAAATACGGGCCTCACGCACCCGGGTGCCCCAGTGACGTCCATCTTCGTTTATATATTCGTAATTTTTGGCTTTAATCACATGCCCTGAGGCATTTTCTTTAATAATTTAATGACTAGTATTTTGGCTGCATTTTTTTTTCTAAAAGAATAGTTTTTAAATATGAAAAACAAAATGCTAAAACTATGCTTTTTAAGGAATAGAATTTATTTTCGAATTAAATTCCCACGCGTCTAATATCTCTACAATAAATTCACATTTTCTCTACAAAAATGAAGATGGACGGTCTCTAATCGGTGACAGGGAATTTTTCTTTGATGTAATTTTTAGATTTTCTATCGGCGTCTCCCAAGATATTAGTTAAGATTAGAAAAGATAGTCAACTAAAAATTCAAAGCATCACTCCGCTACACAAATGAACTACCTCACTTAACATCTGGGTTTTTTCTATTTTCAAATTTAACATCTGATATTTTTTTTTTTTTTTGATTTGAATGAAAAATATTCATTTTGGACAACTGGAAAATAAGGGGAAATAGGAATTGTTTCATTATCCAGTTTCACTTACATAGATAAACATATTCGATTGGTATTGTTAAAATACTTTTTTGAGAAAAGAAAATTTAATGTGATTGAAAAGAAAGGAATTCTGTAATACTTTCATGGATTCGAAATTCTAGAGCTTTCTATTTACTTTTATTATATATGTATATTATTGATGATATTTTTAATTTATGGAAAAACAAATGCTCTCAGAAATAGTTTCAAATAAGTTTCATTATTAATATTTTGAGTGTTTATTTTAATGAGTCTGTATGGTAATTGGTGTTTAGGTGAATCCGATCTACTTAAAATCAATTAATTTAAAAAAATTGCACCACTATTAATTTCTTTCGATAATCTTTTGTTTAAAGGGTGAAAATGGAATGATTCTCCAAATTTAAATTCCAATACATTTGTTTTTCCAAATTGGAAAGTTTCTGCTTTGAATTTAACGAAGCGTTATATATTTTGAAACACAACTAGGCAATTTATTTGTTTAAAAAAATTGTGCATTGTTTTAAAACAGAGCATAAAACATAATGTGCATGGTTAGAAAAGTTATGAGACTCAAATTAGTTTTATTTATATAAATATATTATATATTTGTTTTATTTATTTGAATATCTCATATTGTTTTATATGTATATAAATATATCATATTACTTGACGCATGTTTTTAAAAAATAAAAAAATTTTAAGAAAATTGGCTGCTCTCAAGGAAGTAAATTTTATGAAAACCAAAGTAATACATATAACTTCTTTAAGTTCAGAAACTTTCTATTTATCATTTTTTTGTACATGTTCTATGCTTACAAAAAATTACAAAGGTTTTGACAACTCTTCTGTACTCTGGTAATTTTTCAAGGTAAAAAATAAGTAAAACAATAAATTGAATAAAATTTCTTTAAAAACTTAAATGCCATTGTTATTCAACTCAGACAACCTCTATTTAAACGTATTATTTATAGCATTCATTGTTTTCCTATTTGAGCGAAGAAACAATTTCTCCACAACTGTTTTTGTAACACATGGGTTTCTCTAAAAAACAGTATGGAAAATTTTCATTTCATAAATATTAAGTGTGATACTGGATACGAATTCAATTTGTCATACTTAGTACTTAACTGAATTGTTTCGAAATCGCTGAATTCAGCTAAATATTTCGAAATTCCCATTATTTCCAATTTGATTTATAACAAAAAATAAAAGATATAGATTTTTTTTTAAATGCGGGTGTCGCTATTCTAAATGATGGTTTCTTAGTTATTAAAATAATGGCTAATCCCTCCTTAAAAGATTTTTAAATTGAAATTGTCTTTAAAAAAGTCTTAAAAATTAATGTCTTACAAAGGAAGCCAAAGTGTCTGAGAAAGAAGCCAAAATGCATTATTTCTAACTTTCAAAATTCATTTTTAAACATACAAATTTTAGACATCTGAAATATAACTTTGAAAAGGGGAAACAATGATTTTACTTTATTTAATGTTTTAACCGAAATAAAAATTTTTTGAAATAAAAAAAACATTTATAAGTTGTTGCTTTGTTAGATTTATAAATTATAAACAAGAAATCTGAGCATGAAACGCTGAAGCTTAGTTCATTTTTATTGTTACATTTTTGTATTTACATTGTTTCAATATATGATTAGGCAAAAAACAATTCTCTCCAACAAAAAAAATTTACAACTCATAAAAATATATTGCTCGCATTTTACTAATTTAGAACGTTTCAGTATTGAAATTTTAATAACTTATTCAATTAAATGTTTAGTTTTTTCCATCTTGGATTTGAAAGAGCCTTGTTACTTAAAATTATAATGCTTTTTGTTATTCTAAAATTCGCGTTTATATAATATTGTGTAATGTAAATACATAAATGTTTGCGCATGCGCATTATGCATGATGTGCTTATGATTAGAAGATAAGATTTTGTCCAAATTGTGTAAACTTATTTTTAAATAGAAAGTTTCATAATTCCGTACAGCGCATATATACAAAAAAATTTCGGAAAGGAGGAACAAGTGTTAATTTGATATGTAACCAAAGTTAACTAAATATAATGATTTTTTACATAAACGAATACTTTTTTTGTTTGTAACTGTTTAAATTAAAAAAAAATAATCCAGCTAAAATCTCATATTTTTGAAACATTAATTTACGGTACATATTTTTAGTGTTTAGTGAAATGCTGTGCCGCTAATTTTTAAAATTTTCAGCATTTACCTATGAACAACTTGAATGCGTGCATGAAAGGTTGAGGAGACTCAAAAGTGCCTATTTTCCAATTTTTTTATAATTTTAATTGTATAAAACATGCTAACTAATTAAGAAATCTAAAAATTAGAAAAGAATTAAGAAATCTGACAACTTTGTTATTTGAATATTATCTTTGATACGTTAGAAAAGGAAACTAGCTCTATATTTCGAAACTTTTTATTTAATTCTTCTTGTTAAAGAGGTGCCAACTATTAAGATTTATCCATAATTATTAAGGTTCCATAGTCTTGATTACGATGTTACAGTTGAGTAATAAAACTTAAGATTTTTCAGAACTTTCACAATAATCTGTTAAAAATAAGTCTCCCCCCCCCCTTAACAACCTAGAGTTCTGAAATTTTATCGCTTGCAGTCTAAAATATTTGAAAAAAAGTACCATTTTTAAGCATTTTTCAACTCAAACTTCATACGTAATATCATTAAAATTAGGTATATACCTAAATAGAATCAAGTTAATAGAAAATTTCCTTTGGTTATACAGATTATTGCTTTTGCTATATGTTTAGGTTATATATATAATTGCTTACGTTACATGTTTAGGTTATATACATTATTGCTTATGTTATATATATTATTGCTTATGTTATATATGCTCAGGTTATACATATTATTGTAATTTCATATATTATTATATATTACTTATTTCTAGCTTGCAAAAGTTGGCACTTCTGTATTTATAGACCTCAAGTTTTTATAACTTGATTTCAAAAACCTTATTTTCTTATTCTTTTTTCCATTTTTTATGTTTTTTTTTTACAATATAAGAAAGTTGTAAAGATGCAATTAAGGGTTTGTGGTTTTATAGATACTATGGCTCTTGTTCTCTAAAGAGTTTTTAAAGTGTTCCTCTGAGATAACAATTATGCAATTAAAATTTTTTTAAACTGTAAGTATATTATTATTGAGTTATTATATGCTTACAGTGCTTATAATTTATATTAGACCTCTCAAATACTCTGTGTAATATTTCTGTGTATTTTTAAATAGAAAGCTTTTAGAAAATGTTAGTGTTGGCTTAACATTCCGATCAAGAGTTTAAAATTGCCCATAGACTAATAAAATCGGATTAGACTGCAACTACAATCGAAAACCGACCTTTCCTCTCGAAACTAACTTTCTCCTATAAAAGATTACAATAAATTCATCAAGACTGATCCCAGCAAGAATTGATTATGAGCAAGATTTATTAATTTTCAATGGGTTTGGAGAAAATATTTTCTAAAGAAGCATAGTTTATGTAGGTTTAAAAAAAAATTAGAAAAAAAAATGGAAAACTGACGTCCAAAAAAAAAAGGGGGGGGGGAATTGTCATTATTAAGATATTTTATTAGGTTTTCTATTTTTTATCTGTGCTACCAGCAAACTTAAATATTTCTAAATTGAGTTATGAAAGATTTAAGTATTAAGTAAACTTGTTACCCGTGATGTTACGTTTAATTGGTACGTTTCGTCTATTTTAAGATGTAAGGATTTTTTTAAAGGAAAAATGACGAGTTGTGATTAAGTAAAGTTAAAATATAATGTGCATTTTTGTTCGTTTGTTTCATACAAAGTTTGAGTATTCAAAAAATTGAAAACAATTGAAAAAATTCATCTTCGTAAAGTTCGTGCTAAATGTAATATTTATTTTCTAATGAATCATTCATATATTTTAATTTCAATCCAATTGTTTTCAATCGAATTCTGAATTTATTAAGAAAGTACTTTTATTAAGAAATCGCTATTTTCTGTTACAGTTGTGTTATAAAAAAGTCAAATAGCAAACAAAAAGTTAAAGCTGTGAGACTATTAAACGTTTATTTAAATTCATCTATCCTAAACTGAATCATCCTAATCCTAATCCTAAACTGAATCAAATCAAGTAAACTTTAATTGTTACGTATCAGAAATTTAAAAGAATTCGGATATGAATTCGGATAGCTTTGGTTATCTGTCTAAATTTAAATATAAATGAAGACAAAACATTGAATTAAATTTTTAAGTTTACACCATAATTTTTTTCAAATCTTTATAATTTCTTCAATAACTTTAAAAATGCAGCTTATATACAACTTTACAATTATTAAAGTCTTTATTTCCTTTTTAAAACAGTATCGACAAAATAATTTTGTGCTCAATTTTAACGAAGCGATTATTAAAAAATATATATATAAAAAATAAATTTAATCTTTTTTATAAACGTATTTTTAAACACTCGTTACATTTTCTGATCATAAATAAATTTGTGAAATATTATAAAATTTTATTTTGTATTTTCGTGCCATAATTTCAGCTAAAACATTTTGGCATAGTAATTTTTTGTAAGAAAATGTTTTTTATTTTATTTTATTTTATTGTTACATTGAGTTCAATTAACAGTACGCAATGGATGCAAAAATATATTATTATAGAGATGCATTTTACCTTTTTCTAAAACTGAAGAAAATATTAATTACCTATGACATTTTTAAGGATTTTAGCAGGAAATATTACAAAGTTAAAGAAAAAAAATTTACGGCAAGGTTTAAAAAAAAATTTCGAAAATATTTTTAATGAAATCAAAGAATTTTCTACCCTTTTTATTTGGCGTTTCTTTGCAATTGCTTCAGTTCATCAAATGGTCAGTCCGGCCCAGCCTAAACACAGCAAGGATTGGCCATCCTAGTTGCCAATTGGCAATCATTGATGAGCAGTCTACCTATATTATAAGTCTATGAAAAACTCTTCTGTATGTGTAGCTAACTTAATTTATTCTGTTTCGTGCTATACATTAAACAGAAAGTAATACTTTAAGCAAATGCGGATAATGGAATGTGTTCAATGCCTTCTGAGTTCGGAACATGTAGATAAGCTGATTATTAAACCGTTATAAAAAATTAACGATTGATCACCTACGTTTAGAAAAAACGAATTAAAAAATTGCGATTTGTCGAGACAAATTTACGATATTAACGAGTATTGTTATCAACCTCAAAAGATAATGAAAATGCGTTGAATGAATTTCTAAATCACAAAATTTAAGGAAGAATAATTTTTGTTGACTATCAAATTTACGACGTCGGTAGTCATATGTCTACTTTTTACTCTTTAAAAACTGTTGTGCAATGTTTGCTTTTTAAATGTTTGCTTTTTAAATGTTTTATTTTTTGTTTTAATATAACGTTTTTTTCAGGTGAAACTAATACATATTTTAGATTTTTTTAGCTCATCGTAGTCGTTTTCTTTGTGTTCTCTGATCTTCCACAGATGAAGAGTGCAGAAAATATTCAGAAAATTCCGCTAGCTGGTCTTTTTGTATATTAGGTAAGTTTAATAATTATATGATGATTTCATAATTATTTTAAACTTATTTTCTTAAATTTGTTAATAACTAAAAGAAATTTTTTATTTACTGACTAATGAAATCAGCGACATAAGCAATCTTTTTCATGAACTATATTTACATACAGTGACCTCCACCCCCCAAAAAAAGGAAGTTTCGGGATAACTTTTGATTTAATCATCGCATTTTTCACGTTGTATGATTCAAATCTTAATGATTCGGGGGCCTAGTTCTATTTTGGGTTTCTGACCGTCAAAATATGAGGGGAATTTTTTGGGCAAGCCCACCTAGCAATTGTATAAATTATTAAATTGTCATGATACGGAAAACTATTTAATGCTACCACTGAAAAAAAAAAAAAAACATTTTCTCCGTTGACACTTATGCAGTACTCTCAAATGGTCTTTATGTCTCTGTTTTTGTCCTCTTATGAACAAATCTGACAATAAGACCTAATTAACAATTCTAAATTAAACAACAAAATGTTTTAAAGCAAATTTTTGCAACAAAATTTTTTACTTTGTAAAAGAGAGCTGTCCACAAATAGGTTAAAAATAATTGAATTATCTTATCTTCTACCCAGTTCGTTACTTCAGGATTTTTAGAACTCTTGAATAAAATTATGCAAAAGAAAACTTGATTAATTAAATTTTCTTACCATGAAACTTTATAAGTGTGAACTGGGGATCATATAGTTTATTATTTAGATAAAATCAAATCTTCTCTGATACAGATTAATTGCGTGAAAATTTTTGAATGGATCTCTTTATTCTGTTAATTTAAATGGATTTTAATCCAATTAACAATTCAGTCATCAAAACTAATGGATGGTTGCAAATTATTTTAAACAGTCTTGCTGCGTTTAGATGGACAATATAAGGTTCTCTCTCATTTTCTTTTAAGAGATTAACTCTTTAATTAAAATTATTAGGCCCCGGGTTAAAAAAATATTAGATAACATTTGTAAACAGATTAATAAATCTTCAGATAGCTTCTTAGAAAGAAAGGATTCCTATTGAAAGTTCAACTACTAATGACAATTTGAAACGACTAAAAATCATATGCAAGAAGTGAAATTAATGTATTTGTTTATAAAATATTTCTGTTTTATTTAAATAATAAATTTATTTATTATTATGATTCATTCAAGTTGTTAAATTTTTAGTTTGAAAAACGTCTTCCGATGTTTTTAGTTAACGAGCAAAGCTTAGCCTTATTTATTTATTTTTTTTTTAAATTGATGTGGCATATGTCTAAGATTTTGTTTATACTTTTAAAATTTCGAACATATCGCCTGCTTGGCGGTACATTAATTTTATAAAGAATTGATACTTAATATGTAATTTACTGGATTAATAGTTCGAAAAGTTTTCAGTGTTCTACAGTTATTTTATGTAGAATTTTTTTAAAGTAATCAAGATTTTTAAAGTACTAATTAAAATGTCACTCCCTGATCTCAAACCGTAAAATGTCAAGAAAATTCATAATGAAATTTTCGTTTTAGCGATTAGAATTTCTTTTAATAAAAATACATCTTTTATCTATTTAAATTAGCAAAACTGTCTCAAAAAGTTTCAAAATGGAAAACGTTTTTATATCTAGTATCACACAATACATATAAGTAAAAAAAGAACATCATTTCACCTTTTCTCTCTCCTTCCAATCTCAATTTGTTATATTAATAAAACAAATATGTGTAGGCGACCCCTGCCTAAGTTATCTTCCTCCCTATAATAGAAAAGAACTTTCACGTCTCTTTCTGGAATTCTGCCACGCACTTCAAATGAATGTGTTATTCATTCGACTACTAGTCTCGTATTTCCCTCCTTGGTACATAACTATTGAAATCAACTTTCTGTGTTATCAGTAACTATGCTTCACTATTTTACAGTTATTTTATGGTTAAATAGGCGTAGTTGCTTATAGCCTGACAATACGAGAACTCCGTCTGAGTAATGTCGTTATAGCGGAATTTTACTATACATTATAATTTAATGTTGAAATGCTATAAAGAATATTAGAGGGTGACGTTATTATGACCACTTCATTTTGACTTCCATAATAAACGGAGAAGGTAAATGATATATGTGGACAGCAAAAAAAAAAAAAAAAAAAAAAAAAAAAAAAAAAGCATTAGTTTGAAGCGTGGTTGCCTTTCTTTTTTTTTTTTTTTTTCAAGAAGGAAGATAACTTAGTCGTTGATCACCCTAGTATTTGCTTTGCTGGGTCGCATTCATTCGACAATCACTTCATCGACAGACCATTAAATCGACTAGGTCGTTTCGTCGACCGGCCGTTTCCTCGACAGGGTCTTTTAGTCGACAGGGTAATTTCGTCGACACGATCATTTAGTCGACAAATCATTTCGTCAACAGGATCATTTCGTTGATAGTGTAATGCGCAATTCTGAAACTATTTTAGAGATTTAATCTAAATATTTTTTATTATTAATTAAAAAAATGCTACTATTTAATTTTTGAACTAAAGTAAAATTATTTTATGGTTATTAATTGTTTATATAATGTGACGATAGCAATCAAATTATTTTTAATATCAAATCAAATTAATAAAATAAGATATTCTTAGAATTAAAAGTAATAAAAATATATTACAATGAAAATTTAGGCACCTTTTCAAGGAAGGAACAGCTAAATTTATTGCTGTATGTTAAAATTTTGAAAATTTTTACATTTTAACAAAAACAAAGACTTCAGTCGAATTCTCACAGAAATGAAAATAATCATAGACCTAATAATTATATTTGCATAAGTAAAAAAAAAAATTCTAGGTTTTTTTTTATGGTGAAAAAGTAATTTCTTAATGTTTATTTTAATTGCAATTTTAAACTTTTTATTCAGCATCTTTTAACATTAGAACAGGAATATGCTTATTCGAACAAGCGAACTTTGTCTTAGTTACCACTATTCGAGTGTTCGAAGAACTACAGGAACACAAACATGATGTTTAGGTATTTACCGAGGCGGTTGTAGACTCTTACAATATTTAAAGTGCTACTCACCTTACCAAAAAGTTTTAGAAACAGAGTCGTAAAGTTGCAGGCGTGTCAGTGTTTGCTATTCACAAAATATGTTTTTTTTAAGAATAGGGAATTTAATAATAGCATTAATTATTAAATTATAGTCTAATACTATTCAATTATACTATGATTGAATTATACTATTATTAAAATTAAATAATAATAGTATAATTTAATAAGAATAATAGTAGTAAATAAATGATGAATTAATTCATTTTTTATTTGCGCAATTTAAATTTAGACGCATTTTGTTTAAAAGAAAATGAAAAAAAATTCAAACCTGGAATTTAAACGTGAATAAATAACTATTACTCTACAAAAAAGAAAAGAATAATCTTGCAATTAAAATATGACCAATTTCTGACTAGTTTAATTGCTTAAATTTTTAACTGATTTTCTGTACAGGATGAAAACACAATTTTCAAACGCTTTCTGGCCACTATTAACACAACTTATCGCCAATCAAAATTTTGATTATTTTCGGCCTGAACAAGCCAGGAGGCTCAAAACTAAAATGTAGAAAAATATGAAAATAAAAAATGTATATATATTTCAAATATCAATTTTGCTTAGTAGACTACACAAGAGAAAAATAAAAATTAAATTTTCACGCATAGCAAAAACAACAAGGGCAAAATTTCCAATGAATTTCTATCATCATTCAAAATTCCACTTTTTTCGTTTTGGTAACAAAAATTAACATTTCTTTTTCTTTTTCAGCACACATATCAAACATGATGTTTAAAAACATTTCCATTTCCGATTACACTTTTTAAAGGACTTTCCTTAGTGCTCGCCTTTAAAATATATACTTTCATTACAAATTTTATTAATTTAAATTAATTTTTATTCTCGTGCAAATCGAAAAGAAAAAAATTTTAATATTTGAGTAAAAAAATAAGTTTGCTAATCTTATTTTAATTAAACATTAATGAGAATAAAATCAGATGCATATGGATAACTCTCCTCAATTATAAACTCAAAAGTCAATCTATTTGTTATATCGTAATAAGTTGCGTTTTTTTCCAAATGTTTTAAATCATAAAAACGAATTAGACAGGTTTCCTCCCCTCCTCTGATTTAGAACCATTTCTTACATCATTTCGATTGCATCCCATACCGAGGATGTGGAGTCATTGTGAGTTTTTTTTTTTTTTTGTGCATTAACGAAGTTTATTTTATAAGGTAAAAGAACTTATAAATGTTTGGGGAACACATAGGATAAAATACATATTAAACAATTAAACATTAAAACGTTATAAATAAATAATTAATTAAATAAGAAATAAAATAAATTTGAAACGTTATAACAAGATTTTTATTTCATTTAAATTTCACAAGAATTGTCAGAAACTTCCCTCTTCAGCAGCATAGCTGACAAAGAGATGAGGAAGAGGGTTAGAACAAAATTTTTTATAAACAATATTTCCCAATATGTTTTCCAAGTTGGACTTTCATTTTATTTTTCCCCACATGTATATTTTTCAATACTAGGATTTTTATAATACTAGGAAGTTCCGCCCCTTTCTCACTTCGCTCACCAACCTTCGTAACAGCCACTCATACAACTTAATTTGTTTTTTCCTATATCGATATTTTTTTAAGGAGAAAATATGTAAATATTGAAATTTTATTAATATGTCAATAGTAACAAAATTAACGATTACTTGCATATGAAAAAAAAAATCAACTGAGCTTGAAAAAATAAATATATAAACACAGCGAATATATAATTTTTTGATAAAAAAAAGTAACTTAACTAGCTAACTATCTAAAAAATTTGTGTTTTTCGGATTAAATTCTTTGTAATCACCACCATTGTTATCCTTGTACAAGTCTGTTCCTTTACTTTTTCTTTTTTCCCTTTTTTTTTTTTTTTGACAAGATTTTAAACTCTATTAATGTGTATTACTCACTTGGGGGGGGGGACATTATATAAGTATAATTTTCTTTTTATCAACAAAGAATTTTTGCAGCTGAAATGGCCAGTTAACGAAAAGACCTCGTCATTGAAATTACCTATCGACCACATGGTTTCATTATCTCACAGATTCATTATATACTGTCTTTTTTTCCCTTCCTAATTTCACCCGTCATTCAATCCCTGCATCAAGAATCATTCACAATAGTTATTGCAATTGCTTTTGCTATGATAATCTATAATAATGTACATTAAAAATTAATCTTAGAAATAAATGTGTAAAATATGACTAGAAAAAAATTGTGTAATTTACTACTTAAATGTGTAAAATACAATTATTGTTTCATTTTTGCAACGTGGTGTGAATAAAGGAGTAGGCAATTTTCAAATAAACTGCTTATTTTCTAGCGACTTCAGCATACTATTAAGATTTTGCATCAGGTTAGGTTTAAAAAATTGCATAAGAAATATACTAAATTACAAAGAAGTGCAAGGGGATTAACGTTTTATGTAAAAAATCATAAAACTAGTTTCAAAATTACGCATGACTTTGCCAACGAAATAACCTTTTCTTAATATTCGTGACGAAATGACCCCTGTAGACGAAATGACCCCTGTAGACGAAATGACCATGTCGACGAAATTACCTTGTTGACGAAATGACTCTGTCGACGAAATGATCCTATCGACGAAATGACCCTGTCGACGAAATGACCCTGTCGACGAAATGACCCTGTCGACAAAATAACCCTGTCGATGAAATGGCCTGTCGATGAAGTGATTGTCGATGAAATAACCCTGTTGATGAAGTTGTGTCGATGAAATGACCTGTCGATGAAATGAAGCAGGCCCGTATTTGCTTTATCAACTTAAAGGGCTTAGATTTTATTTTATAATCGTCGTTGAACAGTCGACTCAATTTTGAGTTTACGACTACCTATGTTCAACTCCGTAGCCTTGCAATTGCAAGAAAATTTGTTTTTGGGGAGGATTTTGGATGGGGCTAACCCGCATTTTCGTCACATAGAGAGAAAAACCCCGAAAACTACCCGCCGTTAGTCCGACGGCAAGGGGACTTTAAAATATCACTTTCTAGCACTGAGGATATTTTACGTAAGCACTGTGGTTGGTGATAGCCGGCTGCTGAATTCCTAATGAGCAGCAGTCGCTGGGATTCAAACCCGGTTCACCTCAATAGATGGCGAACGCTCTATCTCCTGAGTCCGCACGGCTTAAAAGGTAAAAGGTTAAGAGTGTAAGAAAGAAATGAGATGAAATGGTGTTAGATTTTTATTTTCTGCTCGAATACTAGATATAAATAAAAATGCCTTCATTCTTGCCCTTATTCATTGCTTACTAAATCAGCTACTAAACTAAATTTTCCTTTTTTTTGCAATAACGGAAGAAATAGTGCAATTTTTTTAACTTTTTGCACATTTTTTTATATCCATAATAACTTTTCGTTGGTTACTTTAAAACTTGTGATAATAGCAGATTTCTTGTTATTAGAGTATGCAGAAACATGTCTTATGTTTTAGATATATCACTTAAATTTGATTAATCTCTTAATTATTTTATTTAAAAACAATATAAACTAATAACTGATTCAGACAAAAAACCTAAAAGACAATCTCGTGGACTGCTACCGCTTATCAACAGCACGACTTATCTTCACTGCATAATAACTCTGTGGGAAAACAGATTCTTAAAATGCAACGAACGGAGATCCAATCAGTTTTGGGAAAATGGACATAAGCCGTTCTCACCCCTTCAATTGTTTTGACATTATTCTCCCCAAAGTTATTAAAACGCTTTTTTTTTTATTTCATTAAAGAGTTGTTAAATCAAGTTACAATTTTAAATATAAAAACTTGTTTTCATCCAAATATAAAATCTATTATATCTTGTCTAAATATCAAATTGGGGTGACATTTCCTTATCAATAAAGCTTTTTTTTTTTTTTTGAAACCTTCATAAGGCCTTGGTAAGTATTATTCCCACCTACTATATGAAGTTTTTCAATGTCGATGAAAATCTATTTTCCCGCCTATTATTTGTATAGCAATTTGCTTATAAGTACAAAAAATACAAGGGAAAAAAACAATGAAGAGTTATATGTTACATAAATCTATATAACAGTAACGGTTAGATCGGGGTCAAGAAGGAGAAGCTAAGATATTGTCTAAAGAGAGTTATATGTTTTTCCTTTCATAATTTTTTCATGGAGTTTTTTTTTTTTTTTTTTTTTTTTTTTTTGTATTTATAAAAACAAGCGTTCAAGTTTATAGTTATTTTTTTAACAATTGGTAAAATTTTTGAGTCGCTATGGCTCAGCGGATAGAGCGCTTTCTAATGAGGTGAACCGGGTTCGAATCTCTGCGATGGCTGACCGATACGAATCCGCATCCGGCTTATACCGACCACAGTGCTGACGTAAAGTATACTCAGCGGTAGACGGATCTTGGGGTTAGAGTCCCTTTGTCGTCAGGCTAACCGTGAGAGATTCTCGTGGTCTCCCTCTCCATGTAACGCAAATACGGATTAGTTCCAACAACAAAAAAAAAAAATCCTCCACGAAAGCAAAACTTCTCCCAATACTTGATTCAAGAGTTCTCTTGTCTTCGGGATTGGGCTACGAAGTTGAACATTGGTAGTCTTAAACCCAAAAATTGGGTCGGCTGTTCGGCGGCGGGTATAAAATAAAATATAAAATAAAATAAAAATAGGTAAAATTTTAAAAACCTCATTTACTTTCCAAAAATAAAACTTGTCTTAAAGATTAAATTAAATTTTAGGAAATAAGCTAAATTAATTATTTTTCTAAATCACTCTCAACACCATATACGTTTCAACTTAACATTACTTTAAAAAATTCCCCTAAGGGGTAAAGGAGATTTTACAATTATATAAAGAAGGCTTACATTTTAAAATGCTTTTCTTTGGGAGCAATTTGAAGAGGTGATCACCCTTAATAAGTTATACTACTACTAAACCAAGTTTCATTATAAATTGAATTTCCCAAGTCGAGCCTTGTAAATCACTCCTGTAATTCTCAGCAATCAATCCTCAACCCTTGTAAATCTATCCTGTTTAAGCAATATTTTATTTAAAAAAATAGTCTTGACAGAATGATTTACTGCAGTGCCCGAATGTAAATAGTTTTAAATATAAATTTTCCTCTTAAGTTATATTTTAAACTACAAGATGGTCCTCTTTTTCTTTTTTCTTTTACTAAACTATGTTGGTAGCTCTGCTATTAGAATACTACAATTTAATAAAAACGATTTGTTTCCTACAATTAAAATTCAAGACAAAGAAAGATTACTTCAATGTCTTATTTTGAACTTTATTACGTTTACAAATGAAAACAAAGGCGCTGAGAAGTTTCATGACTCTCGGTGATACATCGCTATAGACTACACATTTCTAAGTATTTTTCAAAACCATCGTTGCTGTTAATGTGCCTTTAAATATATCTCGTTTGAAAAAATTGCTATGCATAAGGATCAAACTATTTTTCTTAAATTAATGAATATTAATAAATGAAAGCAGTTCAAAATTTCGATTGGCCATTATGAATAGAGTTTAAATTTTCTTAATTTTTTCCTCCCTAGAATCATAGAAGAAAAACTTCAAAGAACTTCAGTAATTATGTGTCAGTTTGTAAAGTTGTGTCTAATCAATGTAGAGTAACGAAATAGTATAAGTAAGTTTTAATTAACTTTAAAAGAATTTTTGCGGGACCTTCTTTGTGTACTTGTGTTAATAGGTAAGTTTACACTTGTAAGGTAAGACATTTATTTATCCTAAGTTTTGCTTGGTGCGATTCTGAAAGGAAACCCTTATTTATTGCTGAAATGAAGTAAAGTGGCTTTAATGCAATTTTTTCTTTAGATATAAAACAACATACGGTTTTTTTCTGATTTCGGTTTTTCGGTTTTTTTTTTTCTCGTCTGGTTTTTTCCGACATTTTTCGGTTTCGGTCAAGGCTTTCGGCTTTTTTTTTCTCGCCGATTAGCACATTTTCGTTCAAGTGTGCCTCTCGCAACATACGTTCAACAGATGCACGCTTTTGAATTACATGCGACGAATTTCGTTCGTTCCGTTTTATCATTATTCGGCACAGAACGTTTTTCCACATTGTTCTTATTTTTTTCTTCGGCTTTCCGAGTTATATTTTTTTACTTTTTCGAATTACATTGATTTCAGTTCATTTTATTTCCATTTTCTAATTGTAATTTGTTTTCTTATGTTAGTAGTTTATCTCTAACCTTGGTATATCTCGGCCTGTTCTAGTTGGGGTTTTTTCTTTTTTTTTTTTTTTGTTCGTTTTACTTTTCAAATTACGATTCTTCTGTTACTTAAAAAAAAAAAATTTACACTGTTTTGCATTTTTTTGTAATTCTTATTTCCAGTATTTGTCATCCAAATGAATTTTTTTTAACGTTTTTCACTTTTTACTTGAGTTTTTTTTCCGATGCGTTCGGTAGTTTCATTGCTACCACTATGCCACCCCTATTTCATTTTTAATACATATCCTCTTTGTTTATATATGACCAATTTAGTTTCATGTGCTCTGTCTTCACGCTTTATTTCAATAGTTATTTTAATTGTGTTAAGTAGTTTCTTCATCGCATTTTCCTGTTTTTTTTCTGTTTTTTTTTTTTTCATTTCTTTTTTACTTGTGTCCCAATTTTTCTAATATATGTTCAGTAAGTTTTTTTTTAATATTTCTTAATCTTTTGTGTTTTCCAAGTTTGTTTAATATATTTTCAACTTTTTTCAGCGTCTTCCAGTTATTTTTTGTTTTCATTTGGCTTTCTGTTTCTTGCAGTGTTTTTTTTTTTTATATATATATATATATATATATATATATATATATATATATATATATATATATATATATATATATATATATATATATATATATATATATATATATATATAAATTTCAGTGTGTTTCGTCATTTTTTTTTTCTTCAGTGCGATTTTAATTTTCAGATTCAAGTACATTCGCTTAAATCTGTCCTTTGTTTCTTCGCCTTGTTTTATTTTTTGAACAGCTCCCTCTTTATTTATATTTTTTACACGTTCAGTTTTATCTATATTTAAAATTTTTTGCATTCAATTCTTTTTCGTTCCAAATTTTTTTGTTTCCAGTTATTTGGTTGTTTTTCTGTTTTGTTCATACCGTTCCAGCTTTTCTTCGATTTTTCCAAATGAAGATTCAGTTTGTTTTTTTTCAATATGATTTATTTATTTTTTTAATATATTCTAATTTTATTTTAAGTCCGTGTTCATTTGTAACATATACTGCACTTTTGTTTCCAGTGTGTGTACTTTTTTTAAATTCCCAGAATGTGTTCTTTTTTTATTTCCCGTGTATGTGCTTTCTTTTTTATTCCCAGTGTGTGTTTTTTTACAGTGTGTATTCTTTTTTTTTATTTTCGGCTTGTATTCTGTTTTTTTTTTTTTTTTTTAGTGTGTGTTCCAATTTTAATTTTTCAATGTCCGCTTCAATTTCTTTCTTTCAATATGTGTCTCAATTTTTTTTTTCGTTCAATGTTTTTTTCAATTTTTTTCTTTTACTGTGTATTTCGATTTTTCTGTTTTAAATGTTCGATTCAATTTTTATTTTGCAATGTGTGTTCCAAATTTTTTCATCCAGTATTTGTGTTTCAAATTTTTTCACCCCTTGTTTGTGTTCCAATTTTTCCCCCCCCAGTTTTATGTTCAAATTAGTTTTTTCCAATGTGTGTGTTCTATTTTTTTCAATTTGTGTTGCGGTGTGTTTTTCTATGTTTTTTAGTTAATATTTTCATTCAAGTGAATTGATCAAATCCAGTCGTGTTTTGTTCCCTTATTTCGTTTTTCGTAACTTCCTGTTTATATCTGAATCATTTTATTTTCTTGTTCCATATTTGTCGCTTTTTAATTTATTTAGTTGATTTCAAATTTTTGCATTTGATATCGCCTATTTTTTTCACACTTTTTTTAATGCTTTTCAGTCTTATTCATTGATTTTCAATTTTTCATTTATTTATTTTTCTAATATACCTTTTGTTTTTTTCTTATGTATATGATTTTTTTTTTGATGTTTTTATTTTTAATCTGTGATTGGTTTTATTTCCAATGCGAGTTTTGTTTTTATTTCCAATGCGTGTCTTGTTTTCATTTCCAATGATTATTTAGCTTTTTTTCGATATTTTTTTCTCTCCATTAAATGTTTCCCTTTTTTTCTTGAATGGGCGCTTTGTTTTTCTGTATCTTCTTCAATTTTGATTTTTCAATGTGTGTTCTAAATATTTTCATACAGTGTTTTTGTTCCAAATTTCCATTGTATGTTCGATTTTTATTTTCAATGGTTATTTATGTTTCTTTTTTTTTCGATAATTTTTTTCTTCATGAAATTTTTTTTTCCAATTTTTTTCCAACTTTTTGAATGGGTGTTTTGTTTTTCTGTGTCTTCAATTTTGATTTTCCAATGTGTGCTCCAATTTTTTTTTATCCAGCATTTATGTTCCACTTATTTTTTTCCAATGGGCGTGTTCTATTTTTTTTTTTTTTTTTCAATTTGGGCTTCAGAGTGTTTTGCATTTGTTCAATGTTTTTCTATTGATACTTTCGTTCAAGTGAAGTTGATCAAATTCAGTCATGTTTTATTGCTATATTTCGTAACTTTCTGTTTATTTCTAAATCATTTTGTTTCCGTGTTCCCTACTTTTCAATTTTCGTAGAAATTTTCAATTTTTTTTTCTTTATTTCTTTAGCTTTTTTTTTTTTTTTTTTTCTTTCATGCTTTCCAGTTTTTTTCATTGATTTCCAGCTTTTTATCTTTTTTTTTTTTTCAATGTAAGTTTTTTTTTTTTTTTTTTAAACTTGAGGTTTTTATTTTTAATGTGTATGGTTTTTATTTCCAATGCGTGTTTTGTATTCCAAAACTTTGTTAACTTTTTATTGTTTTACATTATTTAATACAGGTATTTCCATTTTGATCATTTTTTCAACCTTTTTATTTATTTTCGAAATTTTTATTTCTTGTTATTTTTTTTTATTTTCTATTTTATTCCAATTTTTTATATGGTTTTAAAAGTGTTCTCTACTATATTTTTTGTATGATTTTAGATTTTCATAAGTATTTTATTTTTTTTTTATTTTTAACAATTTCTTTCTCAGTTTTTTTCTAATGTATTTCATGGATTTTTCATGGAATTTTTTTAAATGTTCTGTTTTTCAGATTTATTTTTCTAGTTTTCCTCTGATGTAAATTAATTTTTTACTTCATGTATTTCTATTTTGTGTTTATTAGTTTAGTGATTGTTCCAGTCACTTTCCTTTTCCTGTGTTTATGTTCTTGGCACTTTAAATTATTTGATATTAATCATGCTTTTAGTTTATTATACTGCAATGTAATTTAGTTTTGTAGGATATATTTCTGCTCAGTAGTCTGATAAATAGGGAACAACCTGACAAAGTGGGATCCATTTTGTTTGGAATCTGCCTGACTGAAATTAATTCCTGAATGATTTGTTTTGAACCGCCTGATATGGATCTAGATACTAAAGAAGGGTGATTTTTGACTTCTGCTTATGCTATAAGTAAGTTTTAATTTATTAATCTATTAATCTATTTTTTCAATTATTTCTTATCTTGGAGCTAAATTTAAAACCTGAGCACACATTTCACAGTACAGTTAATAAGCGATTTCAAACTAAAAATTAACCCCAAAAAATGAAAACCTAACATACTCTACTTTATACAATTTCCTTGAATAGAAAAATAAGCACTTTTATGGCATAATTGGATTTACAATTTTGAAGATAACTGTTAATTTGCGTATTTTGTCATACCTCTCCGACAATATTTTTTGTTTGCCATCACACTCAAAATACGGCTATAATCCAAACAAGTTTTAGCTGAGTTCTGACCTACAAATCACAAGATTGAATTTTATTTCAAAAGTAGGAGCATTGCAGAAAATCGTTTGCTCATGTAACAAGAAGTTCTGTCTGAAACAAGTTTTAACCAACATATGACCCAGAAAGATAGTTTAGTTTACCCTCCTTATAATGTTCCCCCTCAGAATATAATTTCTGGTGGCAGCTGTCAACTAACTGGTATAATTGCAGAACCATTCCGTTCAGTTTGAATTTATTACATGAGATTTTAAAATGTATATAAATATTATTGTAAAATTATGTTTGATTATTTGAAAAAGATTTTATATCTGAGAGGAAAATATTATTTTACAAAGGAATATAATTTCCTTGTCGATTTTTTTTTTCAACTTCCCTCTTATAGATATTGCTGCTTGACAATTAGAATTTGAGAAACTTTTTTTTACATTTTTCCTGTGACATTTTTATAAGCGCACTGGGATGACAACCAAATTATTTTCTGCAGTTAAATAATAAAAAAATATTTACTATCCAATAGAAATGTACTAGAATTAAAATTGTATTTTTATTCTTTAAATACTCATGATTTAATTCAATGGACAATTCATAATCATTCACTTTGATTTTGAGAGGAATTATGCAAAAAATTAATAAAATTAACACCTTAAAAGAAAATTGCTTGATTTCTTAGATGTCAAATAATAGTTTTTCGGTATTATAAAACATTTAACAAACAAAAGAAAACATTAAAAATAAGTTTTAAGTAGGTAAGCACAATGCAGATCTTTTAGTTTTATTTTATTAAAATAGATAGCTCTACTGATAAAAAATTTTAAATTTAAAACTTAAAATTTAATTTTAGTAATCCACAAGAAGTAAATAAAACATTAATTTAATTCAATAAATATCAATTTAAAACTATTGAGTTTTCCTTTCATAGTGGATATAAGAATTGAGCAAGGCAATTAAATTCTGATTTTAACATTATTCAATAAATTAGAGTGATATTAGCTTCATAAGAATTCATGTATGTGATAATCATAAATTTAACGAAACATGTATTTCCCATAGAAAATTATATACAAAATGTTTCTTAAAATAACTAAACTATTACTCACCGATAAACAAATCTTTCTCTTTGAGGTTTTGAACTTCTAGAATTTCAATTCGTATTTGTAAGTTCCTCAAATTCCTTTACCCTCTTGTTGCAATCTATATTATTACCCTTAGAACATTGCTTACCCTTATATTATTACCCTTAGAACATTGCTTCTAAGGGTAATAATAATTGCTGAAAAAGTTTTTATTTTATTTTTAAATGAAGAAGGCAGGTTCTCAGGCGAAAAAACTGACATTTCAAGTTAGAAAATCAAAAGCTGGAGTACAGAAATCGCTCATTGCTAAAAAATAACAAGCATGGCAAAATGAAATACCTAAACATCACAGAAGGCGTTGCCGAGAAAGAGTTTACATGCATCTGGGTCACCTCATTGGGAGACGAGCTCTCTATCCCCTGATCCACCACGACTCAAAATTAAGATTTGAATTATTATCGAAAACACCACAAGCCATTTCACCAACAGTATTGTCTGTCTGAGATTTAAGTTTGACAAAGGAAATCGTTAGCCCTCCAAACAAGTTTTGGCAAAAACGAATTTTGGCTAAGCTGTGAAGTAAAAAAATATATAATGAAATTTTGTCTTAAGACGTAGCCCATTGTAGGAGACTTTTAGATCACGTCCACCAACCAAACATTTTCGTTAGCTAATTGCTTAATCAAAAGTAATGATCAGAATGGGTTTCTTTTAATTTTGAAATAGACCTAGAAACCAAACTACCTAGAAACCACAAATTTTAACTTTAACTTCAAAAGTTAGACCTCTGTCATCATCGTATAAAGTTATAATCAAAACACCTTTTACCTAATTTCTGATCTAGAAAACACAGGTTTGAATTTTACTTCAAACGGGCAAATGAAAAAAATTGAAAAATTAGTCTTTGTATGATAGTTTTTAAAACCGGGAACAACATTAAGGGATACTTTCCAAACTCCAGTGAAGTGATACGCCATTTTTTTAATTATTTTTTTTTCTATGTAAATTCAGCAACCATCGTCTATACAATAGAACGAAATCCGTGTGCAGTCCCACAATCCGACAGTAAAACTCCCAAACAAAACTTGGCAAACTTCCAATCATAGCAGATTACTATTATCTTTTTTTGTTTCTTTTTTTGCTTCCAGCCGAGTAAAACAAAACTTAATGACAGTTTCTGCTACCCCAGTTCTCGGGATAATAAATATTTGTAATGTATGCATTCCCGAGTTATTTCGGGATAATCAGGGAAGCGGTTAATCTGTAAAAGCGAAATACGTAAGTCTAAAAGAAAAACAAAAGGGACACTAAATGAATAAAAATATATTTACTCACAGAAAAACTACACACTTTGAGAATTAGGGAGGAAAATATATTACACAAAGGAATGGTGGAGGTCTCGTGAATTCAAACAGATTGACCAATGCAAATACTGAACTTGAATCCACAGTAAACTATAATAACATCATGAATCAAGTATTAGAATTCATAAACTTCATCCTGTTTTTTGAACTTAAGATGCGGTTAATAAGTTTTTCTTTTTAGACACCACTTGTTTTGCTGATAGAAAGAATTTTGAATGCAATGAAGCTCTGCAAGAAACTACTAAAATAACTGAATTATTCAATATCCTAAGACTAAATAAATATTGTTAATGATGGATTTTCGAAAAAAAATGCCAATTCACTAAATATAGCCAGAATAAAAACATAAATTATTTAAAAATAATATTTGATTTCTTTAATGAATGCAAAAGAAGTATTGACTAGTTTCCAAATTAAAGTAGGAACTCAAAAAAAAATGATGGTATAAATTTTTTGTATTAAGATATTCAAAAGCCTGATTTTTAAGTCCTTGCCAAAGATTTATCACTTTGGCTACTCCATGTTAAATTTATAAATTCAAGAAGTGTAAATTCCATTCATTAAGATTATCTAGTACTTCTATAGAAATAAGAGTATTATACACTTAACAAAATAGCACGGATTTGAAAATTAACATTTATTAAATGCGCTGTAGAGAAAAATATGAAGGTTAAAAGAAAAAATTCGTTACAAATGTAGAAAAAACTGGCTCATGTGAATAAATATTGCAAAATAATTCCTCATTTTCATAAAGCCAATTTTTTATTATTATCCAAAACTATTTGAGACATGGTTCTAAATTAAGTTCGAACAAAACTCGCCTCTTAAAAGTCATGTAATAGTGACTATGTTTAGAAAATTGTTCGTAGTCACTGCATTGAAAACAAAGTAGTCGTAGTTAATTACATTTGTAAGGCAGTAATCATAGTAGTCCACTACAGTAAAAATGTAGCTCCTCTGCCCACGCCACAAAAAGTTTGGTCTAAACAAGTTTCAACCGATTTATGTTCTAGAAAGAAGTTTAAATTTAACCTCCTTATTATTTGGGACTACATATCGCCTCTCCATATATAACCTCCCTATAATTTGGGACAAATAGCCACTGCTCTTAACTGGTACGAACCGAAAGGATCCAATACTGTGCTGTATACCGGTGTTATTATTTAACCTTCTTATGTTAAGACAACAAAAAATTTCGTTATATTGCAGGAATGCTTGCTTTTAACCTGTTTACATGTGTTTAAAGCTATAAGAGCTTTTATAGCTGATTAAGCATATCTTTGCTCCAAATTTACGAATTTTGTTTAGAACTATTAGCTTGTGTAAAATTTATGTTAAATGGATTCACTAAAAATATTCGTCAGCCCACCCATTAAAAAAAAACTTAGGTAAAATGATTCAAGCGATTTTGAACGGGAAAGCATAGTTTTGAACTTTGTCTCAATACGTTCATAACCCATTCGTATCCATCGGTGATCCATTTTTTAGTTTATGATTATCAATGTCCAACTACATATAGCCTTGTAATTTTGAACCCAGACCAGAAGGCAGGGGAACTCCTGGATCAAGTATTGCGATAAACTAGCCTTCGTGAAGGATTCGTTTGATGAAAGCAATCCGATTCCAAAATTAAGAATGTAAATTAATGTAAAAAATAGCTAACTTTTTTTTCTAGGTTCACATAAACAGTCTATACTATTTACCTAACTTCAAATAACTCGTTTTAGCTCAGATTTTGTTCTCATAGCAACGATTGTTTTTGGTGTTCTAAAATTTTCAGTGTTTAAACATAGTTATTCTGCTACTGAGTCTGGGAATTATTCGAGTTGAACATGATAAATGAGAAATTTACCATTGTAATTTATTTGAGAAGCATCATTTGAGCTAATATACCATTTCATTTAGTTATTTTCACGAAATTATATTTACCAAGTAAGTGTTTACAGGGTGGACACCCACCTGGACAACCTTGAAAATCTGGAATTATGAGGGAATTTTTTTGTACTGGAAGAAACCTGAAAAAATCAGGGAAATTTGAAGAAATGCTGGAAATTTTTTTTCTTAATTTAAATTATTTTACCATTTGTTATACCCACTTTATTTAGGCGGAAATTTATCATGATACAGTTGAAATATCATCAACTTAGCAATACTTTGCTTGCATTAAAATTTCCTAAATTATTACCCTACTAAACTAGAATGTTATTTGAAACTCTCTTATGGTTGCTAAATGAATGGAGAAACCTTTGATCTCTTTGGAGTTTATGGGATACTATGCAGTTTACTAAATCCAAAGATTGTGAGGGAGGTGAAAGAAGGGGTTTTGATATTTGATTCTGTTTATAAAAGTATAGGTTTAAAAAAATCTTCTTCTAGTCTGTGGGCTGAATTCCTTCATCGTTCAAGTTTATTCTGATGAAAGCTTTTGTACTACCATCCAATAAATTATTTTTTTCTTCGCAAAGCCAACTAATCACTAATTTTCTTGAATCGCTGACAGCAAAATTGTTACAATTGTTGCTAATTTTCTGAATTTCATTTTAACCTTTAATTACAAGTTTTATTTTTTAAAAAAGGCTCTTTTATAAACCACCAACCACGAACATTTAATTTTGCTGTTTTGTTGGCAATTTATGATTAATTCGAATTGGGTGTTGTTCGCTAGAAGATATTTCTGGTTTAGACTGTTTTTGCTGTTTATTTGAATATAGTTGGCTAGAGCCACTGGTATTCTTTTAAGCGATACTGACTGCACTTTTTTTTCGAGTTGGCTAACGAAAATTTTTGATGGGTTTGCGTCGCTTAACGATTTTTTTGAAAGCTCCAAAAATTTGAAGCGAAATTCAAACTGTTTGTTTTTTTGTCGCGCTTAAAAATTTTAGATAATTTTTTATTTTAGTTTCCGGCAAGGCCATTAAAATGACTATTAAAATTTTTGGCTAACAATTTATAACAATATTTGGAAATAGAATTCAAATTTGTGAGTCTCTGTGTCAAAAGTTATCTAAAACCTTTTTTGATCCTAACTTATTTTGGTTAACAAGCAATGAAAAATTTATCGCAGATGTAACGATTTTCTATCATGGTCTAACGTTTGAAGGCAATATTCAAACTTTCAAAGCAAATGGTAACTGAAATCTGTTTTGGTCACATCTTTTGTTTGTAGACTAAAGAAAATATTCTCTGAGCTTACTTTTATTGGGCTAATGCTTGCAACCAAATTGTGGTTTAATTACTTAATTGCGGTTTAAATACTTAACAATTTACTTAAAATTGAGGTTTCAAAGTCAAAAGATATATGAAACTTGTTTTGGCCATATTTTTTAAGCAATTTAAGCTAATAAAAAAAAAAAGTTTTGGTTAAATAAGGAAAATTTTTGTTGGGCTAACTTTGACAACGATTTTCCATTACGGTCTAAAAATTGGTGCCCAAAATCAAACTTGTAGTTTCTATGGAAAAAAACTTCGTCTGAGTTTCTTGTGGTTACTAGACAAATTAATATGTTAGATTTACGATTTGTCTATAGCAGGCTAGCGTTTAAAAGCAGTATTCAAACTTGTGATTCCATATTATGCTTAACTTGTAGTATTTAACTTGTAACTAATAAAAATTTTTGCCCGAATGATGTGTGATTATATTTCTTTTCTCTGAGCTAAACGGTTTTGAGATAAAGGCAAAAAGAAACTAAAACATGTTTTGGCCATAAATTATTCTTAGGTAGAGGAAACGTTTCGTTGGGATAATGGTTCTCAACAATAGTCTTAGGTTTGGTGGCAAAATTCAAACACGCTGTTTCTATGGAAAAATAATAATTTTTTGTTCATAACATTTTACTGGTGGCTTGGCTGTACGACATTTTAAGAGCGAATGATTTCCTATATTAGGCACACGTTTTTGTTTTTAATTTTACGATTTCTGGGTCAAACTTAGCTGATTTCCTTTTGAACCAAGTATTTTTTCTTTTAAAATAAATGTACAGTTTTCTCTTTTATACTTTGAGCTCAATTTTTCACACATTTCGTCGGGCTACCAAAGCAGGGGAGTCATCCCTTTTGCAAAGGTTCAAAATTGTGGTGGCATTTCTTCCGATCATCCTCAGGAATGTTTCCCAGACCGTCGCCAATAGCCCATTGTGCAGCGCTAGTGTGACGTAAATGAAGTACTTACCTACCTTTATCAGGGTGTTTAGCGTTTTGAAAGAGTGCTTAAAGGTGCTTATTTTTAATTTACGTTTTTTAAAAGCCCTTAAGGGTGATTTTTTTATTCGTGGTTTGTAAAGAGTGCTTAATTTTCTTTCTTTTAAAAAGAGATTTCTTTCTTTGCCGTGTCGATTGTAGTTCTAAATTACAAAAAAATTTATGATTTTCACAATTTTCTCTGCAATATTTATTGGAAACTAGTTATTTTTATCATGAATATGTAAAGTTTTTGAAAATTTGTTTGAATTTTATTGATTTCATGTTTATAAATTAAGAACTTTAATCGATAGAAAAAAAATAATTTTTATTACTGCACAGAACCTTATTATGATTATTTTTTTTGGAAAGTGATTAAAAATATTTTTTGAGTTCTTAAAAAGTAGTTAAAAGGTGCTTTTGTTGAAAAATCTGACTACGCACCCTGCTTATGCTTTGTTAATTGGTTAAAACTTGATTTGGATGTTGAAAGTTTAATTATTACATGTTTTATTAACGAATATGGTGATTCAAATAATAGTGCTTAAAATACTTCTTTACAGTATTTAAAACATTTGATTCATCATCATATATTGCATCAAAAATAATCAATTCTCTTTTCAGGATAAATGAAAAATGTTATTGATGAATTGAAAGATGCTGTGAATATAAAGGTCAAAAGTCAGGTATATATTCCATTTCTTTCTAAATCTGCTAATCTTGATTTAGAATATCTGAAATATATTGAGGATTTTCTTAATGTTTTGTTGAAGTAAATTATTTTCTCTGACCTTTGAGTAAATAAATATAACAATATCTTCTCTATGAATATCCTCAATATGAAAATATCTCCTATTATCTCTTCGATTATATGAAAGTATGTCCTAACTATTATTTATAAGTTGAAAGATGTTGTGATTATAAAGGTCAAAAGTCAGGCCCATCCAATCATTTAATTTCTTGTTGGGGTATTCACATTATATTTACAGCTACGTAAAAAAATCTTAAATTGAGTAGGATTCTTTGATCTACTGCATTATTAAGGTTCCGTTTTTATCTACTACATATTTAAAGTCTTAATTTTTTGGAGACATATATAGATTTTAGTATTGCTCGGATATATCCGTCTGTAGTTTCATGTTCGCATATTTTATTCAAAGTCTCTGCCACAATTTTGCCTCATATTTCCACAGCCTGAGAACAGGGTTGGGGTTTTGGACACCTTAAACTGGTTTTGGAAGCTGTCCTAAACTCTTAAAAGTGTCCAAAACCTAGAATTTTGGTAAAAGGTAAAAATTCTATAGGTGTAACCATTGCGCACATAGTAATTACACCGATTAATAAATATCTGATTTTTTTTATACAATCTGCTTTAACTTATTAAAGGAAAATAATATAATATCATAGGAAAATATTTAAGTTTTGAAGCTCCACAGTTCACTGAGCAACAAAATTGAAAACCTTATCCTTTGAATATGAATAAATATGCTTTTAATACTGATAAATGATGTTTTTGGAAAAGGATAAATAATGCAATATTAAAAAGAATACACTTTTTTAATAAAACAAAAACTTGTCTTCATTTTGTTTCTTGTTCAAAAATTAACCTTTTATTTTTCACAATATTTTTTTTAAATGGTGACGTAATTTTAATAAAAGAGTTTTGGATAGGATTGTTTAAACTTTGGATTAATCCATTCTGTCCTAAACCTTGCCAACTTTGCCTCGGAGTGGTATGTAATAATTTTTAATTAATAATTAATTGTTTAAAATTCTTTCTTACATTTACACATTGAAAACTCAAGAAATTGTTTTTCGCTTCTTAAGTTGAGTTGTTGGAAGCCTGATTAAAATCATCGTTTTTTTATTTTTTTCAATGCTGAAAAAGAAATTGTTCTTTAGCCTAAACAGCTACTATCTTTAAACAACCCCATCGAAGATAATTAAACTTGGTATTATCTTCTTATCCGATCTTGCTCATTTGACCTATTAAATATCTATTAGATTTTTAGTTTGTCTAAAGTAAAAACTCTCCTAGCCATTCATCTGGACCCGTGTCGGTGATTATGGTATTACTATTCCAAGTAGTGGCGTGGGGTCACTGTTTAGATAGGTTTTTGGTGGTGGGCGCGAAAAAGGAAATATTTCTCTCCAGTCTATTGTGTTTACCCTAGAGTGAAGAGAATCTATCTTGTTCCAGATGTGCTATTCTTGTTTCCATAGCAGCAGATGGCCTCAGACTTTGTGGGAGGGGGAGTTCTTACCAAAGACAAACTATACTTGCTACCTATTTTGTTCTTGGGTGACTATGGTGACTCTTTTGAGCAAAAAAAGGGTCTAAAAACTTATTTTTTTAAAAAGTGGTGACTTTTTGAATATTTAGACGACAATTTCCTCATAATATTTCGTATAAATATAATAAACAAATGATTTTTTGGCACTTTTCCTTTTTTTTATTAATTTATGAAAAAAAATGATCTAGTTTTTTGTGCGATTTAAAGAGTTAATATTCCTATTCGTATTCACGCGTTTGAGAAATGAAATATCGTAATACTTGTATTCATTCAATTTCAAAGCATTGCTGAACAAAAAGAATAAATTTCGTCTCTGGTTTCCTCATAATTCAAAACATAACTTGTCACATAAATTCAATATTCATGCAGACAATAAAAAAATTAATAATTTTAAAATTTTTTACATTGTTTTCCCAAAGTCACAGATTTTTATTTTTTTACTACTCAATTATCCAAATCTGTGTAAAGAATCTAGATCTATATTAGCAATATTGTTATAAAATTATATTACTAATATAGATACAGAGTTTTAATTTCTGGTAATGATATAGTTTATTATTTTGATTTTTATTCAATTATGCTTTAATGTGTAAGCATCAACTTTATACATTTTTTTTTGTCATAAAACTGGAGTTTATAATTTCTTAAATGTAAAAGTGCTAGAAATCAACAAATATGCTCCTACATCCACATTTTTCTTACCATAGACAAACTATAATGGATTTTGTGTTTTCCTTTTATAGGTTCGGATAAGTCTCTCCAGCCCAACGTGAACTTTGTTCTGTATATCCCTTCTAGATATCAGTCTCTACTCAGGATATCAGACAGTGCGGGTGAGTCTCTAGATTTTTTTTTAAAAAAGAAAATTCGATTTTTTTTTATTTAATCGATTTTTTCTTTTAAAGAATTTTATACACTTACCAACCAAAACTCAGATAAAATGCATAAATAATACCCCCATGGCAACAACACGGGGACACAGTACATTACAGAGTTTTGTGCAGAAGAGCAACATGTAACTTAAACCATAAAAAATGAAGATAAAAAACCACTTAAAATTGCAATAACTTTCAACAAATAAGAATTTCAGAAAAAAAAGGAGAAAAAAACAATGTTCATAAACAAGTATGGCCTTTTCAGCATACCTAATTTCAACTCTGAAGTTGTATTCCTGCTGTCTGTAAAGCAGCTCACATAGTATTTTTTCCTACAAGCTAAACATTTAAAATTCAAAAACTAATTTTCGAATACTTATTTTTTTCTTTTCTTTTATCATACTCCTTGCACATTTACTTGTGTAATTTCAAGTTTCTAAATTATTAGTTTTTGCACAACAAAACAAAATTGAACGTTAAGTTGTACGCTCAAAACAGTAGCCTTTCCGATTTTTTTAAAAAAGAAAGAATTGAGTGAAGCCCTGTTCAAATGCTGTACTGGTCTCCTAAATGGTAAATAATGTTTCAATATTTGTAATAATATTTTTAATAATTCTGCACGTCATTATCCGTATTCAGCTTAGCTACTAAAAACAGGTTTATGATATCAAGGTTCCCACGGGTCTGGGAAAACCTAAAATTCTCGGGGAATTTTATTTTAACTTTAAAAAGCAGGGAATAGTCGGGAAGGATTGCAATTTTTTACAAAAACCTGAAAAATTCTTGTATCATGCCTGAAAAATAAGCAATCTTAGAATTCTCAGTATCAGTAAACAGTTGTTGAGATTTAAGTTCAATAATTCCAATGTCTATTGCAATTGTTTGTTGTAAAAAATTCTTATTTCAGTGAAACTGGCTCAATCAAAGATATTTTTTCCTCAAAAAATGTAATAACACAATAAGCGTTACAAATAATTAAAAAAATTCGGTTTTCTGATGGAAAATTACATGGTACAGATAAAACAGGGTTTGGATTTCATTGAAATTTATTTGAAGTGTCTGGACAAGTTAGGGAAAAAAAAATTTCTTCTTATATTAAGTGGGAACCTTTTATATTTATTGAATAAATATATATATTTATTCAATATTTGTATATTCGTATATTTGTTGAATAAATTTAAAAAATAAAATTTGGGTGATCAACCATTCAATACTTGTCTTATCCCTCAACAGATTGTCAGTGCTGCAATATATTGAGTGTTAATAGTTTAAGTAATTATGCATAATGGTTTAAAGAAATCATCTTTAGATAAAGATTTATATGCATGTTTTCTACTTCTCTAAATGTAAGTGCTTATATTATTTCCAATTTTGAATATCTCTCATTGACTTACTTCATTATGCATGATGTATCAAAACTTCGCGCATAGCCTAAAAAATGTCGCTAGTAAAATCTCCGATATTTTAGTTTTCCAATGTTGACAGGTCTATATATATGTATTGTATTGTAATAATTTCTTTACAATAACAACTTGATTTTTTATAATACGATTTTTTTATTTTGAAAAATACTTTTAAAAAAATTTATTTTTGTGCAGTTATGTGTTTTTTCAAATAGGTATAATTTAGAACTCCAATCAGCTCATTCTAGTTGGGTGCAGTCCAGCTTTGATTATTTATCATATAAACAGAACTATTGTGGTCCTTAAATAAAATCTTATAACGGGGTCTTTGAATTAACAGGACACACTTTCTAAATATTTAAGCATTGTACTATTAGACGTAGACTCAACTGTCCTTTCTTTGTCATCTGAACCTGCATTGTCTTGGATATAAACATGCTCTTTTCTAATTTTTGCATTATATTTTCATACCTGCCAACTCTTCTGGGTTTATCAGTAGAATACTGTATTTTGCCAGTTTCTCCTGGTTTAATAAAAATCCTTCTGGTTTTCGCATATTTAAGAAAATTCCTTAAAATTGAGTAAGTTTTCTAAAAAAATCCCTATTGAAATAGAATTTTTACACTCTTCATTGCTTGCTAAAATATTTAAATAAATATTAATACATAATGAAGCTAGCCTTAATTGTTGTAATCAGTTTAAAGCTTTTCTTTTTTGTTTTAAAATTTTTAGTTCTTTTCTATTCAGAACTCCCTTTTTAAATGATTAAAAAAGTCTTTTTAACTATCAATTCACTGTTCAATTCATTGCTCAATTACTGTTCAATTTTATGAATCAGCATAACAAAAAACATTTCAAATTCAAGTTCCTTTAATGGCAGTCGTAAAAGGAAAGTATTACAGATCATTTATAGTTATTAGTGTCGTAAGATTTTGTATCATATAAAATCTTCTCTATTCTTTCTGCTAGACTCCAGCCTTTTGCTGATAAAGTGGTTGGAAACTACCAATGTGGATTTAGACCTCAGAGGTCCACCATTGACCAAATCCACACTCTAAGACAAATCTTGGAAAAAACTAAAGAATATAACATCAAGACTTATTTATAGACTTCAAGGCTGCCTATCATGGCATCTAGAGGGATAAGCTGCTTGAGGCAATGAATGAGTTCGGTATACCTGCAAAGCTTGTTAACCTCACCGGCGCTACATTCAATAATGTGAGATTAAAATTAAAAACCATCTTTCTGAACCCTTTGTAACTGAAAGAGGCTTGCGTCAGGATGATTCCCTTGCTTGCCTACTTTTTAGCATTGCTTTGGAGAAATGTTTCCGAGATAGTGGATTGTACCGAAGAGGAACTCTCTGGAATACGTTTCTTCACGTCTTGGCCTACACTGATGACATCGATATAATTGGAAGGTCAGAAAGGGATGTCAAAGAGGCTCTTCGAGCTCTCGAAGCTGCTGCCACAAATATGGACCTTGCTATTAACGAAGAGAAGACAAAATTCATGGAATTTTTGTCCTCAACTGTAAATGACAGTGCGCCTTTATGTATTAATAGTTTTAACTTTGAAAGGGTTAGCGAATTCAAATACCTTGGCACTGTTGTTAACGATCAAAACATACTTAGAGCATAAATCAATCATAGAGTCCAAATGGCTAATAAATGTTTCTTTGTACTGAGGAGACAGCTAAGATCAAATCTTCTCGGCCAAAAAACAAAGCTAAAACTCTAAAAGACATACTTCCTGTGCTACTTTATGGTAGTGAAACTTAGACCTTAAATTCGGATATAGAGCAAACACTAGACACCTTTGAGAGGAAGATCTTCAGAGCCATCTTTGGCGCAATTCAAGAAAGGGGATGCTGGCGAACCAGATATAACTTAGAGCTCTACCGACTCTACAAGCAGCCCCAAATTTCACTAATAATTCGCAGTAATAGGCTGAGATTGCTAGGCCATCTATGGAGAAGCCCTGAAAATAGCGCCATGAGAATCGTCACCTTTAAGAACCCCGAGGGGTCACGTCCCAGAGGCAGAACCCCTATTAGATGGCTCAACGACATCGAAAATGATTTGAAAACCCTAAAGATTAGAAATTGAAAGGGAGTTGACATGGATAGGAGGCGCTGGCGTTTGTCAGCTATTGAGGCAGCCAAGGCCTGCCAAAGGCTGTTGCGCTGGTGAATAAGATGATTTAGAATTTCGATCCTAATGAAAATTCCTAAAATTTCCTATGTGAAAATATTTAGTATGTTATGCAACAGTTGACATAAAATTTACATTATTTCATAGAGTCTACTGAATTTTTTCCTATCTATGTTGGCAGCTTTGTATTTTGTTTAAAGTATCTAATGTATATGAATCAAATGTGTTTTTCTTGTGATTGGTTGTCTAGTGATTACTTTCATACCCTGAAGGTATACTACTAATATAGCTGCCAACTCTACTGGATTTTGCCAGCTTCTCCTGGCTCAATTCTCCTAGTTTTTGTACTTTTTAGAAAATCCCCTAAAATTGACTAAGTTTCCTATAAAATAGAATTTTTGTACAGGTTATTGCTTGTTTTAAATAAGTATTACTGATACACTATGAAGCGAAACTCATTTATAGAAAGCAGTTCAAAACCTTTTTTGTTTTTAAATAATCAGTTTATTTTTATTCAGAACTCTATTTTTAAATTAATTTATAAACTCTTCTAACTATGTTTGATGAATTAAATGCCTATTACTATTTGAATACCATTTCAAATACGTTTAATATCAATCATAACTGGAAAATATTGCAGTTTTTGTATTTTGATACTCTATAATTCCCTATGTGTGAAATATTTAGTATATTTTGCCACAGTTATCATGAAATTTATATTATTTTGTAAGGTTATATTTTTTTTTCCTGTCCATGTATTTTGTTAAAAATATCTGATGTATATGAAGTTATTGCATATTAAGTATATTTCAGGAAAGGCTCTCCTTCCAATGCTTTTCTTTTGCCCCAGTGGGGAGGCTTCATGATTTACAACCCCTATTTGCCTGAGAATTCAACTTTACCCTACGCTCTGCACATTGATGTGTCAAGTGTCACGAACGTCTTTTTAAGCCAGTTTCGCCACTTGCTTGGCTTGCTGAATGTTGTAAGTTTAATTCATTTCGTTTTTTTATTTATTTTTAAAAGTCTAAATAGATATTAGCAATTTCTTTTTAAATCTAATCTGAAGAAAGCTACCTAAGGAAGACAGTTTAAAAATAGAGGGTGTCAGGAAAATTTCAAATTGCCTAAAAAAGGTTGGAATCTAAAATGCATAGCTACCAACCAACTATACTGGATTTTGTCAGTTTCTACTGGTATAGTAAAAATTCTTCTGGTTTTTGTGCATTTAAGAAAATTACCTAAAATCCAGTAAGTATCATAAAAAAATCTTATTGAAATAGAATGTTTGCTTAGGTTATTGCTTGCTTGAATATTTAAATACATAATGAAACGGGCCATTTATAAAAATCAGTTTAAAACTTTTTTTTTTGTTCTAAAATTTTGAGTTTATTTTTATTCAGAACGCCCTTTCCATATTAATTGAAAATTCTTCAAACTTTCTTTGATTTAAATGCCTATTACTATTTCATATTTGGATTTCTATTAAGAAGATTGAAAAATTTAAATTTCCACAAAAGAAGTCAGAGAAATTTCATAGAAAAGAAAAACAAGGATTATTTAAATGCCATAAAATAAAGGGGAACATTTCCATAATCTCAAATAAAAATAATTTTAATTTTAATTTTTCATCAAATGTCAATCAAAAAGGGAGAAACTTTAATCTTTTCATTAATTCCTTCCTTTTGTTCCTTCCTTCATAGTGAGTTAACAAGAATTGCGTATTTGGAGTCACGTATATAACTAATATTTAATCTAGCCATTATGAATAATATATAATTTATCACTTTGGTCACACTTTCACATGCGAATGTACACTCGTAAACCAGTGATAATATTTCAAAGGAAGGAAACGTATTTTCGACAAACTTAATTTCTTAGAGGAAATAAAATAGCCTTAAACAATTAAAAAATTTCAAGTATTTAATAGTTTCTTATTCTTTAAATTAAATATTAGTTGTCGATAAAGGCATAAAAAGTTGAAAATCAAATGAACAAATTCAAAAAAAAAAATTTTTTTTTAGAATAACAAACTGGCTTATGTAAATATGAATAAATATTTCTAAATAGTTCTTCATGTTTAATATTAGGCAATTTTTTTATTCTTAACCATTTTGAACATAATGTTTAAATTCATTTCTCCAACAGTGTAAATTTTACAGGTGGAAATTTATTTCTCTAGCAGTTCCTTAGAGTAGAGAAGTAACCCTACAAAATGCGAGAATATCGCCCAGAATATTAGAATAAAAAAATATTACATATTCAGTTAAAAAAAAAATACTATTATTTTATCCAGAATTTTTTTTGACGTTTTTTTTACTTTAAATTAGTAACATGTATGCTTGTTATTATTAAAAGTATCTAGCCGAAAGAAAATGAATCAAAAGATTTGGTGGTTTTCGGATTCTAATTTATACTGGCTGATAATGTGAAGACCTTAGCACGGACCCTTTTAATAATATTTTTGTACACTTACAATTTATCAACTTGAGTAGGTTATATCGCAAATTTTTGTTTAGCTAAAAGGGGTTGTTACCTCAAGTATTGATTGTATATGTGTTTTTATATATATTTATAAATAGAAAACATTTTCTCTTTTCAGGGAATAATGAATCCATCCTCTTAACAATGAATCCATTTTAGAACTGACTGGATCATTTATTCGTGAATGGGTAAGATTATACAATCCTGTGATTCTTCCGCTAATTCATAGAAGTCCGTGAATCTCAAACACGTTGATTCGTGGATTTCCACGAATGAATAATTTATATTCCAACAAAATTTTCTCAGAGTTACCCTAATCTAAAATTTATATTTTGCCACTTATGCAAAATCTCGTTAATGAGATATTTAATCCCCCCCCCCTAACCAGTACCTTCTTTTTTTCTACCAAGTTCTCATTCATGCACAATAACTTTTTTACACAGCTTTGTAAAAGATTTTAGTTTTCTTACTATATAATGATATTCTTACTTAAACTTACTTAACGTAACTTACTTCTCTTCAAAGTTACTTAAATGGCTGATATTTAAAGAGTTATTTATATTTTTAAATCTACTATCAAACAAAATTAGATAGACTACTCAGGGGTCTGTCCAGGGCAAATTTACTACCATTTAGCGGTACCTTCACAAATTCAACTTTAGGAAAAACGGTAGTTTCACAAATAAAAAAGCAGGTTCTCCTGCAAAGCCCGTTCACTTTGCAATCTATGGAAAACAAGGAGCTTTTCTGAAAAGGTAGCACGTGTTTGGTCACAGATAATACTATGTGGTAAGCCTAACAAACAGGTCACTTACGCCATATCGAAGCAAGCTTTTTTTCGCTGAGTGTTTTAAAATGAAACGATGAGGCTCTTCCTTTATAAACTTTACAGGAAGTTGAAATTCAAACATTATCTTAAACACTATTGTTAATTCTTACAGACCTTTTTTTATGAACCATTTTTTATTCTCTCTGAAACTTAATTCTGTGTGACCCAGTTGAAAACGTTCTCATAATTAAAATAACTTTTAATACTGTTAAATGCATGTTTTTATTAAATTCAAATTGAAATTTAACTATGAACAATGATTTTTATGGATTTTGAAATTTGGATACAATTTTTTGCCCAAAATTTTAAGATAGCGATATTATTCTTGAATATATGGGGAAATATATATAGAAATTTACCAGTCATGTGTTTTATGTGTAGTGACAATTTTTGAAAATATTTCCCCACTTTACCATATTTTTTGTGTTGATTTTTTTAAATAGTTTTGAGTTTTTACAAATTCTGTCTAAATTTTCACAAAATAGGTGCCTCTTAAAAAGACCTAGATAGACCCCTGAAATAGATGTTTTTTTTAATATTATGAGCATTCCTAAGGATTCCATTCTGAATTTAAAAAAAGATAATACTCCCTCCTTATTAACCTAGGAAGAACAGATTTCCTTGTTTATCCAATAATTAATTTCTTTTGAATAATATTGGTTTCATTTTTATCATTAAAATGAGTTCATGAAATCTAGTTATCAAATTTTAATTTAATAAACAGTTTTAAAAGTTTTTCAAAGTTAACGTTTATTAATTACTTACAACCCCTGTAGCAGAATCTGTTAAAGCTATCTGCAACAAAACTCTTTAGCAGTTTAGCACTGATATCTTTTTGCAAGATACTTTTAATAATAACTAATAAACATGCTACTAACTAAATTTAAAGTAAGAAAAACGTTGTGTTTGCAAAAATAAAACTATTTGAATAAAATTGCATTTAATTTTTAAATGAATATGTAATTTTTTTTTATTCTACTATCATGGGCGAGTTTCTCACATTTTACTAAACAAGAAAACGTTGAAAGTTGAATTAACGGGAATATCGGCTCAAAACGACCGTGTTAAATAATGATTTCTAGAATCCGCCATTCGAATTTCGTGTGCCGTAATAATATCAGTATATTTCAAAAATTCACGAATATATAAATAATAACTGAACAATGAAAGACATCGAAAAAACAAAGCAAAAATTTGTAGCGATAACTGTCTTAAAGAATGATAGAAATACCTCATGGATTAACGAGAATATCGGCGCAAAATGAACGCGTCAAAGAATGATTTCTAGAGGGGAAGAAAATCTTTCAACATTTCTGCAAAAAAGAATTTTTTTACTTCATTATTTTATATTTTTCATTCTTCTCAAATAAGAATAGAAAAATCACGAATATTTCTTTTCCCTCCGATGTGCGAAAAAGGCTTCTTTTAATTATAATTTTAGAGAAAAAAAAAATTTCTGCTGAAAACCAAAATTCTTTACCACTTATGAAAAACCAAATTCTTTACTTCCTAAAAGAAAATTCTTTCTACAAGATCTATGTAATATTCTGTGGCAATGTCGCACGCAATTCTGCCACGGGACTTATAACCTTAAAGTTTGTTAACTAATATCTATGAAAACTGATCTCAATGAATAAAATAAAACAAAAAGTTTTCAAAAAAAAGGAATTGGATTCTAAATAAATGAGAAAGTAAAATTCTTTTACTGCCCAAAAGGAGTTCTTAAATACGATCATGGGTATCACTCTTCAGTCCTGAGGACTGCAATCAGTCTTGAGAAGAAAACCAGTGAGCTGAATTCCATATTACGATTAATATCCTTCCAATTTATTTATTGAATTTTTCAAAATATAATTCTTTCTTTCTTAAAAAAAAAATTTAATGCATATTTTTAGTTAAAAATAATTTTTAAAAAAACATTACTTTTTAATAAAAATATTATTTTTTGTAATTATTGCAAAATGATCAAATAATGGTGTGACACCGTAAATGAAAGAATTGGAATGATAAAGCTTTCGACATCTTCAGTGTCGAATCTGCTTGAGTTTGTTTTCCCCCCCTCATTTTTAGAAGAGTTGAAAGAATCAAAATTCAATTCTCAAATTGTGGGTTTATTTAAAAAAGAAATAAAATTTATAAAGTTAGGACTAAAAAATTGATGAGGATATTAAAAATATGTAAAGATATGAAACGCTCCTAGAAAAAATTGTTAGTTTATATTTTTCTGCAAATGGTGTAAAAAGAGATATGAGGTAGCTTTTGTTTGTGTCGTGTTTGCTGTAAAAATATATACATATAAATATTTTTTTAGAAGAAAAAATAAATAAGTCATTGATGTCATGTGGTCCATTCTTAAAGATGCTTTTTGCAGTCATTGAGCAATATATTTCTGAAAATTCTGTTGAACAACTCTAGACCTTGTTAGTTAGTAAAAAAATGAAAGCAGTTTTTATCATTTTTTGAGAGGCACCCATGAATATGCTGTATTTAGAAACACATATATATTTACATTGGATCGCCTCGCGCTATTTTATGTTTAACGTCGAATGAGCGTTAAAAAACATACAAAGTAGGGGATAACGTAAAATCTGAGGTAAAATAAAATCAAGTATTTTTTTAAAAAAGTGACATAAGATAAACTACTTAAAAAAAATGTGTAGTCTGTGTAAAATTTGGTAACATTTTTTTTTTCTCAAGAAGAAGAGAAGAAAATTGTATGAAAAAGCATTCAAATGGTACAAAAAAGTTATAAGTGCTTATTTATTTTTAAAAATTATACATTCACATTGCAAAAGAAAAAAAAAAGAAAAATAACAAGTAAATTATATTTCAAAATTACACTGAGTGAGGAAAATTTTCCTCTTAAATTATTTGTTTATTTATTAATTTTTTTTCCAATTAACAGCCTGACAAAGATCGAATGAGATACCTCAAAGCGAGGAAATTTTTTGACTTGACATTCAGTCTCATTGTTCCAGAACCACATGTTTTTGAAGTTTATTGGGACATTGAAAATGCTATTGAAGGTAAGAAGTTTCGATTGTAGGGTCTCTTCCCGACTAAAGTGCAACTATAGTTTTTGTCTTAAGTAAGAACTCCCCTAGAGCCATTCATCTGGACTATGGTGACGACGTTGTTTAGAACCAGTTTTAGCTTGTGTCGACGAGTGAAAGGGAATCTTCGGTCTATTGTGTTAGTTCTTGAGTGAAGAGAAGCTACCCTGAAATGGTAGCATTAGAGAGCATCTGGTTTCCATAGCTGCAGACGGTTTCAAATTTTGTGACAGGGGGAGTTCTTACCCTAGACAAACTATACTTGGTTCCTATTTTGTCTTGGGTGACTATGGTGACTTTTTTGAGCAAAAAAAGTGTCTAAGAACTATTTTTAAAAACGTTGTGACACTTGATGTTTATACAGTTTTTTCGAATATTAATTCATTAATTAAAATTAATTCATTCATTTTAATTTTATACGGGAGAAAAAATTGCAATTATTTAATAAAACGTAACTAAAACGAAATTTTTTTGTTGACCTAGGTAGGAATGGACTTAAGAAAACAAGTAATGTAAAACAAATTTTTTAAATTTGTTGTGTTATTTAATTTGCAGAATCTGGTGCAAGGGGTTATAATGATCTAATATTTAAATTCTATTGAAATTAGTTAATTCAAGTTCGGTTAAAATAAATACGTAGTTCAAAGAATACACTTTCCTATAACGTATAAAAGTTCAGGTCAAGCTTGCAGGTCATAAAATAACTTAAACTTGATTCAGTCATAAGTGTTTTGGTGGGTGGGCTATCAAAAAATTTTCTCGATTTTTCACAATTTCATTTAGAGTAAAAAGGAATTTTTCAAAATGAAAAGTAAACTAAAAATTCACTTCGTATAACTGTTCCTTGGTGGATGATCTAACAAATTTTTTATTGCGCTACTGATTTTCTATAATGGCCCAGAAATTGGTGCTTTTGTACAAAAAAAACTTTGATGGGCTAACATAGTACTAACGTTTTTGTGCATTGCGTGAACTTTTAAAAGAAATATCAAACTTGTGGCTTTTAGATCATAATTTAGCTATTATTTGTTTTGACCTTAACTTATTTTGGCGTATAAGTAACGAAAATGCATCCTGGACTAACGTTTGGTTGAACAATTTAAATTTTTGCTCTCTTGTTCGAAAGATACCACCCAGGCTCTTTATAACAAAATACCACGATAGGATATTTAAGAAAAAGTTGATTTTAAGAAATTTTTGGACCGACAGTTTTCTACTATGGTTCTACGTGTGTAAAAAAAAATTGGTTTCTAGGTCAAACGGTGTTTAAATCATGATTTAGCTTTAGTTTTATTTAGTTTGATGGGTCAACATTATTTATTAGGATTAACGTGTGTTAGAAAAATTATTCAGTAAACTAACGTTTGAAGATAAAACTCAAACTCTCTAACTCAAAAGTTTGACCCTTTTGGGTTCGGTGGGTTTAGGCTAACAGATGGTTTTGGGTGGATGGTCTCGGTGGGTTAGGCCATATATATATATATATATGTGTGTGTAATAAAAGGTCTTTAAAATCCTTTTTATTTGTATGTAGATAGCTTAAATAATGCAGTCGTACGCCATGTTACACACAAAAAATCTTTTTTAATGGTAGTAGGCTGGTATCGATAGCAGTCCACATCCACACTCCGCAAGGGAGGGGGTGGACAAGACTTTGGACAATTCCGGAACAAGTTATTAGGATCAGAACATGATGAAAAAGCCATGCGAAGAGCATTGCTCTCGCTTTTATACTAACACATTTTGTAGTAAAAAGGCACTGTCTCTGACATTCTTGTATCCTTACGCACTAAGGAAAATCATTTCATTTTCCTTATATGGAAGTGAAAGGGGGAGAGATTCTAAAAATAACTCAATCGTATGTTATTAGCCTTGACTTCCCAAAATAGAAACTCTCTACGCTTATTCTTTAACAAAGACATTTTATGAAAACGAAAGAGATTTAATTCTTTTATTAATACAAAAGTATTATAATTTTTGTATTACATCCCCCCCAAAAAAGATTTTTGGCAAGCCAAAAAGAAATCATAATAAAATTTAGAATTCTCTGAACTTTTAAAATTTATGTTGGTACGACTGTTCCTTTTCACTACTACAAATAACATTTTTTCAATTATCTGTAAAAAAAAAACAACTATATACAATGATAACAATAAAAACATGATAATACAATTTGTCTGTTTAGGCAACTGAACAGAAAGAAAAATGAAACATATTTTTATAACTAATCTACTAAAATTTTCAAACATTTTTCACACAAAAATATACATAATTTTTATGGAAACGACCTGGACAACAAGTGTCTTTAATCAGAATTTAAGATTCTGTATGGTTAAAGGGTTATATTTACTTTATGAAAATCTGTATTCCCCGTTAAAATGGAAGAAAACAGAATTTCATGAAGCACAGTGATATTGAGAGATCCAGACGGGTCAATCCAAAAATATTTTATAATACTTTTCTCAACTTGTTGAGAAAAAAAAAGTTCAACTTTCATCGCCCTCACATCCAATTGATGTTGAGGTAAATCTCCACACGCGATTCGGATCTCCCAAAAAAAATATAGGGTGTACTTCTTCCATTGAAGAAGGTAACATATTTTGTTTTGTACACTATTCATGATTTAATTTCATCATTTGTGGGTTGTTATATTTCCTAAGATATAATACATGTACTTGTATTTGATACATGTACTTGTACTTTCAAAAGTTTGTTTACTTAAATTTTTCTTTCTATTTCCTATTTTTTCGTCGATGTTAATCTGATAATGTATGCACCCATTACCTAGTTCTATCTTCGAATCATTTGAAATGTTTGGCTTTTCTTTCTTTTTCCTGTACTTTTTGTTATTAACTTCTTGGTCATTCTTTCTTTTTCCTATTTTTCCTGTTATTTTTATTTTTGTTACCCCTCACATTATTTTTTTTTTCCAAAATGTTTACTTTTACTGAAACATCTTAAACTTTTTTCAAAATGTTTACCTTTGTTGAAACATCTTAAACTTCTATTTTTTTTTTTTTCAAAATGTTTACTTTTATTGAAACATCTTAAACTTTCATTTTTTTTTCACAATTTTTGACCTTAACATAATGAGAATTCTGTTGTCTAATGTGCAAGGATAAGTTGTCATTGTTAGATTTAGCAGAGATGATCAGTCTCTTACCAACTTGAGTAACAACTGGCCCGACACAATCAAAAAACAAACAAAAATCTTTGCAAGTCTGCAACCCTACTAAAGCCTATGATAAATCAGTATCAAGTATAAAAACTTAGCTGAATTAACAATTTTTGCCTATCGTAATAAGGGGAAACTCACACAATTTGTTAAGTGTGAAATGTCCTTTTGTTTGGGTAACATTTAATTCCTCACATTTTTTAATAGGAATTTTTAGTTTTGACACAAGGTCTTTTGGTATTATATTCAATGTTGACCCGGTATCAACATTCAATAATATCTCTCTTTTTACATTTTCATTTTGTTTTGGACGTCCATTTAAGTATTTATTTTCCACTTTATATCCATTTTGGTATTTATTTTCGACTTGATATCCGGATATTATTAATTGTTATTGTTTATTTGTCATATTTTGAACGTTCATTTCAACAACATTAGGGTTGTTTACACACGAGGATCCCATGTGAAACTGATTCAAAAGTCCTTTCTTCGAACAGTATTTACACTGATTTATTGGGATCTCCTGTGTTGTATGATGTATTTTGGGTTTTGTCACATTCGGGGTTACACTTTTATTTTTAGGACAAGCCGGAGCTTTATGTCCTGGTGCATTACATTTAAAGCACCTAACGTCATATTTAGGGTTTTCCATTTTCTTCATGTATGGTCCCTTGTTATTTTGAAATTTATTTTTTATCTAAGTCACTTTTAATTTTTTCATAGATTTTAAGTTTTTGTTTAAATTCAAAAAGATTATTGGCTCCATAAAGAATTGATTTATTATTTGTTTGGTCAGGTATTCCTTGAATTATGTAAGTGATTAGAGCTAAGTCATCAATATCACTTTGAGTGGCAATTTCTTTCATTTTAAGGAAATACTCTTGAAGAGTTTCATTATATCTTTGCTTTCTTTTTTGCAACATTGCATGTATTTCTGCACTATTACAATCAAATCCAAACTCTTCAAGCAAAAGATTTTTTAATTTTTCATATGAATTTAAACAACTTTCACTTCTTATTAATGTTAAGGCATTACCCTTTAAACATCTTTTCGCAAATAAAAATTTTTCATATCAGACAATTTAAATAAATTGGCATGAGTTTCAAAATTTTCAAACCAAGAATTAATATTTTCGTGTTTTTCTCCTTTAAACATAGGAGTAACTGCTTCAATATCCGAAAAATTTACTATTAATTTAGTTTCTGTTTCTCTATTCTTTATATCCTTGCTAGAATTTTGACTATAGGATGCCATATCTTTATCAGTATAAACATGAGTTTGTATTTCTTTATCAACATATATTTTAGTATTTAAACTAACTTGCGTAAATTGACTTACACAAGTTTTAATTGGTAAATGTGATTCAAAATCAGTTTGAGTTTGTTTACATTGAAACTGATTAGTTTCATCCTCATCTTCAGAGGGATTTTCCATTACTATCGAATTTTTTAAGATATCAAAATCACATAAACAAGTTAAAATGTGCTTTGCAATTTCATCTTCATTTCCTTCACTGGAAATATTTAAAATGTCTGAAATTTTAACTAATTCCGAAAAATTGAAAGTATTACAAATTTCTTGTAATTTGTTTGAAAATTCTTCATCGCTAGGTTCAAAAGAAAATTCTGAAAAATTTAGAATTTTGTTACGGTTTAATCTAGAAAAATCATTAGGAAACAAAAGTTTAAATAATAACTTAATTTTGTTTGCCGTCACTAATTTAATTGACGTTTGAATCACATTTATTTCTTTCAAAAACATTTTAAATGCACGATAAAAAACAATATTATATCATCATTTTAAAGAAAAGCAATATAAATACAAGAAATGCAATCTAACTCTTAATAAAATTCTATTCAATTATTGAAATAAAAATGTTAGAATACTACTCATATCTAATATCACTAAAATATTTGATCATGCTAGCGAGAAAGAAACATAAGAGGATAAAAAAAATATATATATCTACAGTACTTTCTTTCCATTTTCCTTGACCTTCATGATTGTGAAGAGAAGAAGTAAACAATTTTATTATTGCACTTCATGAATATTCATGATCAAGATTCGCGCACATTCACTTTTGTTTTCTTTTTTCACTTGCCAAATTTTTCTCTGACTTTCATGAGAAAGGAACTTTTAATAAAGAAGCAAAAAGCTTCTCTAAATTTACTATAAATCGCGCACATTCACTTTTGTTTTCACAATTTGAGCACTACGGAATTGTAGGGTCATCGGTCATTTCCAGATTGGACATTGTAGGGTCATCTCGATCAACACTATGGGTTTCAGAGAGGCCTGTGTCGAGCTCGAGCCAACGTCAGCATTCTCACAGCGATGAGGTGTACAGGTAGTGAAATCAATCTTTCCTTCCTTCATTCTTTTTTTCACTGCAGAATAGGCAACTTTCTTCTTTCGTCCCCTGGGATGAGGTTTTATCAACGTTGTAGTCAGCCGGAAAATAGATAACAATAGTTTCCTCAGCAAGTAACCATCTTGGCGTCTTGTAATATAGTTTATTAACAGTAGGTTGGTATCGATAACAGTCCACATCCACACTCCGCAAGGGAGGGGTGGACAAGACTTTGGACAATTCCGGAACAAGTTATTAGGATCAGAACATGATGAAAAAGCATTGCTCTCGCTTTTATACTAACACATTTTGTAGTAAAAAGGCACTGTCTCTGACATTCTTGTATCCTTACGCATTAAGGAAAATCATTTCATGCTTCCTTATATGGAAGTGAAAGGGGGAGAGATTCTAAAAATAACTCAATCGTATGTTATTAGCCTTGACTTCCCAAAATAGAATCTCTCTACGCTTATTCTTTAACAAAGACATTTTATGAAAACGAAAGAGATTTAATTCTTTTATTAATACAAAAGTATTATAATTTTTGTATTACATATATATATATTGGTTAACGATTTCCTACTACGAGCTAATCACTGAAGAAAAAATGTCATGAATGAATAAACTGAATTATGTTATGAATTAACTAAAACTTATTTTCTTAGTGGTCTAATTTTGGTTCTCAGAGGCATGGAAGTTAAGGGCTTCATATAATCAATTTTTTTTCTAACAAATACTTACAGACATTATGTAAATCAACAGTGATCTTTTCTATTTAAAAGTCCCTTTCGAAATTTTAATTATTTAATTCGAAATCTTATTCTTTTTTTGCATTTTGCAGGACAGGTTGTAACTGTCTTTGTGAAGAGTCTTGGCATAGATTTCATCGGTATTTTGTGATTAGTTATGGTAAGAATTTTATTATGCTTCAGAAATTGTAATGTTTTGAAAGATATAACGAAAGCATCTAAGAAAGGAAAAGAAATATTTATTCATTTATCTTTTTTCAGACAAAGGGGAGAAAAAATATAAGGAAGTAGTGCTTATTTAAGACACAAAAATCTCATTATTTTGGTAGGCTAACGATTTCCTACTGTGAGCTAGTGTTTGAAAGCAGGAACAAAATTTGTGGTTTGTAAGTTAGGAGTTAGCAAAAACCTTTTTTTGGCCTTTCCTAATTTTTTGCTGGTAGAGAAACGTTGATCTAACGTTTGGAGGCAGTATTCAAACTTCTTAAAGCAAAAGTTATCCAAATCTCGTTTGTGGCATAATCTATTCTTTGTCGGTGGGGTAACGAAAATTATTGGTTTGCTTACGATTTGTTACAATCAGCAAATTTTTGGAATTAATGTTTAAAGTTATGATATCAAACCACAACTTCTAAAATTAGAAAAATACAAAAGGTCGCTGTTTGCTCTGCTTTATATAATATTAGATTCTATGCAAACTAATATTATTTTGCATTAATTTTGATTCTTTATAATATTAGATTTTGTATTTTCTGACATTATCTTGCGTTGCTTTTTATTTTTTGGAATAAGCACGAGGAAGATTTGGATGGTAGTAGTATAATTCTGCGATATAATTTTACTTAATTTTTCTGTATTGCTATGAACCAGTAACACATATAACAATAGTTTTATAATGTCATTCTATGCATTATTTACTTAGCAGTTCAGAAATACTAAATAAAATTATATTAGTGAATTCTGCTACCATCCATTTTCTTCCCTCTTACTTCAAAGTATTTGTTATGTTCAGCTGATTTTCTTTTTAATATTTCAAATTTAATTAAGAAATACTATATCGCAACTTTTATTGACATTTTTTCCTTTTCTTCATACAACAAACGTTTTCTGACGAATTGTATATTAATTTAGATATTCAAACAAACATTTAAAGCAGGAAAAAGTAGTAAAAAGCAATAAAATAAAAGATATGTGTGTTTGTAAGACAAAACTTTTTCAGGGGGCACACTGCCTACAAACACATAGGAGGAGCCTTTCTGTTGTCAGTGGAAAAACCAAAACTGAGAGTGCCCTGAGGCCCCATAATGGATAGACAATTAAGAGAAAATCATTACCAGAATTGAAAAGCACAGAAAAATAATGAACCAACAAACACTGCTTAAAAGAACACATAGTAAGTAAGACCTAGAAATGAAACGCCTACTTATAAATAAAAATATTTACTGATACAGTTAGATTTAACCAAATCAAAATAAAATATCAATTGGCGAATCAGTAAGAAAATATTATAAATAGATCAAGTGCTGGCATCTGTTTGAAAATCTTGTACAACGAAACAAACATTCAATGAGCAAAAAAAATTTTTAAAATGCTGCCATCTGCTTTGGGAAAAAAATCCTTAATTTCACCGCATAGGCTTATTTATGTGGGCTTCAATATCGGCCAAACTATTTTAATGTATTTAAAGTATTTTGAATTAAAACATGATAATTATAGTAATTAAAAGGAAAATTATTATTCTTTAAGGTAATCATGGAAGTCCTAAAAGCTGATAGAAAATCTGTTTTATTATTACAAATAAATTTAAATCTAAGAATTTGACTAATAACAATATTCTTAAAAATCTTACAGAAAAGGGTGTAATTAAAGTGTGTTAGACTAATTACACAAAATTTAAAATTATATCGTATTTATCGTATAATCGTATAATCCAAGGAAAATTTTACTGTTAAGAATTTTAATATTATGATCCAAAAAATATGCACATTTATCTTCTGAATTAGTCTTAATTAAATGTAGTTCTTCAGGATAATTATCATTAATTAAATCAAAATCATTACAATCAAAAATAATTAAGTCATCAATAAATCTAAACCCAATTAATAAATTATGTTGTAAAAATTAATTTTCATAATAATGTGAGAAAATATTAGCATTTGAATAGCCATTGAAATACCCTTAATTTGTCTGTCAAACATATACCATTAAAAATAGTTTTCGAAAATTTACATAAATTTATCCAATTCTCTTTGTTAACGTCTTCATTTATCAAATAATTATCAAAAATTTCTAAACAAATATTCTTTAAATTATTGTGTGGTATACTCGTGAAAAGATTTTCAAAATGACATGTAAGAATATTATTAACATTATTGTTGTTTAAATATTTAATAACATCTTGGTTGTTATTACACTTAATTTTCGAAACCAAAAAAAAAAGGTAAACATTGTATTTTATCAAAATTAAATTTGCTCTACATTTAATTGCATTCAAGAATGAGACGAAAAAACACATCTTTTTTTACTGTAAGTTGCCTTTTGTATTATTGATCCAAATTTGACTACCATCACTTACTTTTATGAGAATGCTGCTATCACAAAATTTTTGTCCAAAATCAATCAAATCTTTTGCTTGTATTTCATTGATAAGAGATTATGCATTATAAACATAGTGAAAGCAAGCATAATATTATATGTAAATGTCTTAAGCAGGACTTTTTCAAAATGAAGATGCAATTGCACATCATGTTTTCACACGATCTTTCAGATGAAGGATTAAAGCAATATTCTTTTCTACATTAATTGTCAATTTTTAATCATAATATAAATGTTGTTCAGCTAAAAGAAATTTTTACGATTATAATTATTTTGCAATTTTATCTCGGTTAATAGAAACTGTGTATGGAAACTCGCTTTGCTCACAAATTTAATATATTTTGAAATGAAAAAACAGCAGAAAAATGATAAAAATTAACATACAGGGTGATTCTAAACAGATGGGCAAAATTTTAGGAAGTGATAGTACACACCCAAGCAAACAATTTTTATCAAAGAATGCATGGTCGAAAACAAAACGCAAAGGTGCTGGCGCGTTTGGAAAGTTGTTTGATGCTAACGTTTTATGTACGAGACTCCCATTGAATCTGCAGAAGAACTTGTCGCCAAGCTTTCGACCGCTGCAGGGAAAGTCCGTGATATGCCTGGTGTGTTTCAGAATGTTCGCCTATCTTTTCTTCGCCGTTGTACTGCGTGCATAGTCGCTGCCGGCCACTGTTTTGACCACTTATTGTAATCACATGCTATTAAATTTGCTTTTATAACTTAACTTCATCGTTCTTTGTGTGTTTTTGCCTCATATAAGAACATAAATTTTGACGCCCTCTAGCGATTTTGAGTTTTGTTTTCGACTATGCATTCTTTGATGAAAATTGTTTGCTTGGGTGTGTACTATCACTTCCTAAAATTTCGCCCATCTTTTTAGAATCACCCTGTATATAAAGTTATGTTTCGCAGCTCAACAAATTTAAAAAGGAAATCAACTGCTAGTAATATATTTTAAAAAGTAAATATAATTTTTTTAAAACTATTTTTAAAATTAAACTAAAAGATGCATTTTCAAAAATAACTAAAATCTCAAGAAATTGTTGTATTTTTTAATTTAAATTTGTTAGTTTTACATTATTATTTCTGAAAACATGCTGTTCATTGCAAAAGTAACCTATTGCATCTGGTGTTCAATAGGGCCACTAGAAACAAAGAATTGTTTGCCGCTTGTTGACATCTGAGGGTTCAACATTTCATGGAAGTTGAGTGTTTTTCGGGTGCAGTAGAGCAGGACAGTGAACTAAAAAGTGTGGTCTTTTTCAGGGCTCTTTCATAATAAAAAGAAATACAATAAAAAACAGACCTTGTTATCGGCTTGGTTAACAGAAACCTCAGTTAATAGAGGTTCAACTGTATTAAAAAATTCTGTATGTTGATTACCATTGAATCCTTTTCTTTTTTTTTAAAATTTAATATGATTAATCTTGATCAATTATTTATTTTAATCCCACATTTAATTTATAGTTGTTTTCTGGTTTTCAGAATTAAAATTTATTTACTTATCTTGAAAATTTATTTTGTTTTAATTTCCTTTTTTATTTTAGTCATGATATTTTTAAAGGAAGGGAAAAACGCCGTTTATGCTTTTGTAACAGTAGTTGAATTAGTAAATGGTCAAATCAATGGTCAATCAGTTGTATCAAGAGATAGTTTTCTTTACTTGCTTTATTTCCCTGTTGCAGAATTTTTTCGGGCATTCTGCGAAAAACTTCCCTAACATTACTCTTTTTTGAAGATACTTTTAATGATAACAATTACTAATTTAAAGTAACAGAAACGTTAACGTTTTTGCAGAAAAAAGTATAAAATAAAACATATAGAAAAATTTTAATTGTAAGAGGAATATTATTTTAATTCTAATATTATGGGCGCTTCCTCGCTTTTTGTATTCAGGAAAATGAACTAATTATTTCCTTTTTCGAATTTTGTAAATCATTAAAAAAATTAAAATTCGTAAATAAATGAAACGATTATAAATTAAAATTCGTATATAAATTAAAAATCGTAAAATCCGTGCAGTAACTCCAAACTAAACATCAACGACAAAATCACGCGACTCTTTAGAAAAGAGATACTCAAATACAAATGAAAAAGAACTCTTTAAAGAAAGAACATTTCTAGAGTGAACTATCTTTTAAACTTTTGAGATTTCTGATTTTTTTTTTTCATTTTATATTATCAATTTGAAATTCTAGCCGAAGCCACCATTACGGACTTTTTTTTTCAGTCCAAAATGAGAATAAAAAAAAACCACGATTATTTCTTTCCTCCTCTCTGATGTGCGTGAAATAAATCTTGAGGAAAAGAAAAAAAAAAAAAAAAACATTTTTCGAAAAATTATACAGAAAGGAAAACTACAATTTTCCCCTTCCTAAATGAAAAATCTTTCCGCAAAAACTCGGTAACGTTCTGCGACAATGTCGCCATGTTGCCTCAATTCTGCCATGTGGATAATAATTATTCAAAACACCACTACATGAATGAAAATAGCATCCTAAATATTTCTTTGAAGGCTACTATTTTAGACTGCTATTTATTTAAATTTGGGCTACTATTTCTGGTACTTTTAGATTATACCGTCGGCCATTTTTGCCAAACCCGATTATCATCGCCAAAAAGTAGCTTCTGCGCCACTAACCGCAGTATCATCTTTACTGAGCAATCCTTGACTAGGAGAGTGCTTTCGCGTATTGAAATATACTGTTACATTTTTTTTGTTGTTATTATTATTTTATTAAGTGATAAATTTAATGTGTTTAGATTGTTTATTTTGGAAATTACTTTTCATTATGATAGCGTTAAAGTATTTGCGCATTTTCGCGAGCGTTGATATGTCAACGGGATAATTCCCAAAGTACAGGTTGACTGGATAAACCAGGGTTCCCACGGGCCAAGCAGAACAGGGAAAACCTGGAATGGTAAGGAAAAAGTCAGAGAGAGTTGCAATTTTTTTACAAAAACTGGAATATTCCTATGTCATACCTGGAAAATAATCAGTCTTAAAATTGTCAGTAACCATAATCAGTTATTGAGATTTTAGTTAAATAATCCTAACATTCATTACAGTTATTTGTTATAAAAATTTCACATTTTAATCAAACTGAAATGTTCCCTTCCTCATTTAATATTTTTTTACACAGAAAATCTAATATTTCACATTACAAATAAAAGAATTAAAGTTTTCTGATGAAAATATGGTTACAATTTTTATTGAAATTTACCTGGTACACCTGAAAAAGTCGGGTAATTTTTTTTCCTTCGGAAATCGAGTGGGAACCCTGTAATCCCAAAAAGTATTTTGAAGGGATGATCCCAAAGTCCAGGTCGACAGGATAATTCCAAAGTACCCTAGTTTTTTTTTAATATGTAAGGCTGTTTTCAAGGAAAATTGTAGTAGAAATCCTATAATTGATTAGTTTCTTATTGTGTTATAAAATGATCGTGGAAATTCAAAGTTGATTCTTCCATGTAAGTTGCAGTTTATCAATGCAAAATAGCCACTGATTGGTAAAAAACATTATTAACCAAGTTGAACAAATTTCATTTCTACAATGTTTAGCACAAATTTTTTTTTATTTTTGCTCTGAATAAACAAGACATATTGGTATTTTTGGGCTTATGGACTTATATGCGTTATTTGTACTTTATATGAGGATATTTCAAAAATTTTGGTACTTAAAATATTTTACCATTGGCGATAGTGTAGTTTATGTAAACTATAGTTTTGTTGTACAATTTTTGACCTCCAAATTTCTCATTTTGGACGAATCTAGTTACATGATAATGTGCAATAATTGTTTTTATTATTTATCTTTTTTATTCATTTTTGACGTCAAATTTTAAAGTTTGAGTAAAAATACCTATAAATTCAAGCCCATTAGAAAGGAAAAGAATCAACACTCCCATGCTAATTAACCGACGATACTTCAATGTTCCTGAGGTGGCTGATTATGAGTTGGAGTAAAAAGTTTAGCATTTAAAAGTCACAAAAATAAAATCTTCTTTTGTTTTTGAAATTTAATGGTTTTTCAATTTGTACTATTAGTTCAAACTCTCCCTATATATATATTGTTCAAATTTTCAATCGTTAATAAAATTTTTATTAACTTTTATCAACTTTTTATTCATCCAATCAAGTTCAAATACTTTTTCTTAGCTTGTAGTGAATGACGCTTAATGTTAATAGTTTTTTCAAATATTAACTCATAAATTGAATTTAATTAATTAATTTTTGCTTTATATGGGAGAAAAATTGGAATTATTTAATAAAAAGTAACTAAAACGAAATCTTTCTTCGTTGACCTAAGTAGGAACTGACTTTAATTTTTTTATATTTTTATATTACCTGTTTTCTTAATTTGTTGTGCTATTTCCTTAACAGAGTATTGTGCAAGGGGTTACAATGATCTAATATTCAAATTCTATTGAAATAAGTTTATTCAATTTGTTCAAAGAATACACTTTCCTATTATGGGTAAACGCATAAAAGTTAAGGACAAACTTGCAGGTCATAAAATAACTTAAACTTAATTCAGCCATAACTGTTTCGGTGGGTGGGCTACCAAAAAATTTTCTCGATTTTTCACAGTGTTTTCTCATTTGGAGTAAAAATGAATTTTTCAAAATTAAAAGTAAACTAAATATTTTTTTGGCATAACTGTACCTAGGTGGATGATCTAACAAATTTTTTTATTAGGCTACTGATTTTCTATAATGGCCTAGAAATTGGAACTTTTGTACATAAAAATTTTTGATGGGCTAACATAGTACTAAGGTTTTTGTGCAATGCGTGAACTTTTAAAAAAAATATCAAACTTGTGGCTTTAAGATCATAAATTAGCTATTATTTGTTTTGACCTTAACTTCTTTTGTCGTATAAGTAACGAAAATGCATCCTGGACTAATAACGTTTGGTTGAACAACTCAAATTTTTGCTTTCTTCTTCGAAAGTTAGCACCCAGGCATTTTATACCAGAATAGGATCTTTTTAAAAAAAAAAAATAAGAAGAAAAAAAAAAAAGAAAAAAAGATATTAAGAAAATTTTGGACCGACTATTTTCGACTATGGGCTTCGTGTGTAAAAAAATTCCATCGGTTTCTTGGTCAAACTGTGTTTAAAACTTTATTTAGCTATAGTTTTATTTAGTTTGATCACTATTTCACCTTATTTAGTGGGTCAACACTATTTCATCTTATTTAGTGGGTAGGCTAACTGAAATATTTTTTTTAAGTTGACTATTTCCTACTATGGGCTAACCACTAAAGAGAGTTTAAAGGCGTCATATAATAAATTTTTTTCCGACAAATACTTACATTATGTAAATTAACAGTGATCCTTTCTATTTAAATCTCCCTTTCGAATTGCTGATAATTTCATTTGAAATCTTTTTTATTTTCTTTGGCATTTTACAGGGCATGTTGTAAAGGTCTTCGTGAAGAGTCATACCATTGATTTTGTGATGCACCATAAGTTCTAGTAAGAATTTTAATTATGCTTTAGAAATTGTTGAGTTTTCAAATATATAGCGAAAGCATCTAAGGCAGAAAAAAGAATTTTTTAATCATTTATCTTTTTTTCTGACTAGGGGGAGAAAGAATATGAGTGAGTAGTGCTCAAGATAAAAAAAATCTCTTTATTTTCGGTAGGTGAACGATTTCCTACTGTGAGCTAGTGTTTGAAAGCAGAATCAAAATTTTTGGTTAGTAAGTCAGGAGTTAGCAAAAATCTTTTTTGTCCTTTCCTTATTTTTTGTTTTCTGGGCAGCGATGAGAGCGTTTGGAGGCAGTATTCAAACTTCCTAAAGCAAAAGTTATTCAAAACTCGTATTGACCGTTTGGCTTTGTTTTAATTATAAAATAATGAATTTTTTAATGGATGGGCTAAGGAAAATTTTTGTTGGCAATGTCTGTTGTTGGCATTTTGTCTACAAAGTGCTAATGGAAGCTGTTGGAAGTAAAATTCATATTGTTCCTCTGTCAAAGGTTAGCTAAAACTTGCTTTGTCTATTTCTCTGTGTTTGACCAAGCACAAAAATATGGTAAGCTAAAAAATATATTCATGGTGCTCTAATAATATAATGTAATGGGCTTAACATTTGATGACAATATTCAATATTTCTAAGACAATAGGTAAAATTTATTTATGACATTACCTTTTTTGGAAGTATTGAATAACATTGGCCAACAATTTTCGCTAAAGGTCTTAAGTTTAATGGTTAAACTCAAACTTGTGGTTTTGTCAAAAATAAGCTCAAATATTTTTGGATCTAAAACTTGTTTCGGACGTAGAATTTTTTTGGTGAGCTTTCTATACGTTTTTTCTTACAAAAAGCTTACGTTGTTGGACAAAATTCAAATTTTCTTCATCAGAAGTGAGCAAAAATAAACATTTTTTTTTGACAGGTTAACTAATAAACTGTTTTGTTTAGTTGACGATATCTTACAATTTTAACTAGCTGAACCTGTTTTGACCACATATTTCTTTAAGTATAATTTTCTAACAAAACTTTTAATTTGGCTAACATGTGCTAACAATTTTAGTAAAATATGGTTAACGTTTGAAGTTCAGATTTAAACTTTTGTGGCTACTAGATTATAAAGTTGCTGAGCTGACGATTAATGAGCTGAAGTTTTGACTCTCTAATCAAACTTTTGATTTCTAGGTAACGCTTTAGTTGAAACAGAGTTCGGCCATTTTTTTGGTGGGTGAACTAAAAAATTCTAGCTCAAAAGATGCTTAAACTTTGTTATGACCACAGCTGTTTTTAACAACTAGGCTATCTAAATATTTTGTCATTCCAACGTGGACATAGAATTTCTTATAATGAACTGTCAATTGGAAAAAATAATTGTTTGTGTTGTCTAATTTTGTCAGGAGAATTTGAGCAAAATAATTTTTATAATGGTCTGTAATTTAGAAGCAAAATTCTAAATTGTACTATTAATGACAAAAATGAGTTAAACCTGTTTTGGTGGTTTTGATCACGAATATTTTTGAGGCTATCCTTGACTGATTTCTAACAACGGGCTAACGTTCGGGGCAAATTTCATCGTTGCGGTTTCTATGTTAAAAATCAGGTAAAACTTGTTTTGGCTATATCTTTTGATTGGTAGCGTAGGGCTTACATTTTAGGACAAATTCCGATTTTGTGAAAGAAATAATTTTTGATTTGAACGTATCTTTACTTAAGGAGTTAGCTAACGAAAACTTTTGTTTTGGCATTTTGTACAATACACTGACGTTTGATTTGAAATTCTAATGTGTGGCTACTAGCTCGAAAATGAGCTAAAACTTGCTTTGGCCAAACGAAAGTGCTGTTTGGCTAACACCTGCTAACGTCTTCTTACAATGGGCTGGTTTAACATTTGGAGGCTAAATTTAAACTTGCGCTTGCTGGATCCTTAAGCGGGTAGGATGACGAATTGTTAAGATGAACAATGAGTTCGGTAGAGAAACTAAGAGTTTTCGGGTCAAAAGTTAGCTTAAAGTTGTTTCGCAATAATCTTTGCTTAGCCGTCTAACTTTGATAGACGGAAGAATGGAAAGTACGGGTTCATAGAATCAAAGTTGTTCAGTATCTATCTTTTCTTTGAAATAAATAAAACTGATATACATTATTCGCATATACATTAACAGTGTTGTAAACTAAACAGTACTATTTTTAATTGTTCTTTCAAAATGCTTATAATTTACTCCTTTGTTTGTATTTTGCAGGACATGTCTTTATGAAGAGGAAGATTTACGGAAAAGTATTTTGTGTTGCATTATAGTTCTGGTAAGAATTTTAATTATGTGCTTCAGAAATTTTGGGGCTCCACAAATATAAAGAAAAGGGCTTTGTGATTTGCTTATTTTTTCTGACAATGGGGTAAGAAGGTTAGAAGCAGTGCTAACGTAAAACACTAAAATTCCCTTATTTTTTGCTGGGGTGAGAATGAATAAAATGGGCTAACGTGTGGAAGAAGAATTCGGATGTGTGTTTCCTAAGTAATAATTTGCGTAGGCATTTTATTTGTAACTTTTTTTGTATTGGTGAGAGAATTAATGTAAACTTTTATTGAGCTAACAGCGCTAAATATTTTCTTTAAAAAATTTAACGTTTGTAGACTAATTTTAAATTTGTAGTTTTCAGCAAATGCTAAAGAAAGTTTGAATAAACTCAGTGAACATGAGAAACAAAGAAAAAAATCTGAACAGTCCTCGTCTAAAACTATTCAAATGTTGTTGCAAAAACAAATGTTCAAAATTTTAAACATAAAAAATTCAAACTATACATTTTGTCGAGCTAACGTGAAATTACGATTTCGTACAGTGCACTATCATTAGGAGGATACTTTCGAAACCAAAAGTAAACTAAAAATTTTTTAGTACGTTACTCTTTCTTGGTGCCACAGGCCCAAGTAGCACTCAATATCGATTGATCTCGAAAAAACTTCGCTTACGACGTCGGTCGATGTTCTTCCGAAACATCGATCTATGTAAAAACGTCAGATTTTTTTTATAATGTACGACATTGTAAAATTGATATAGATCGATATCTCAATAACGCCGTAGAATGTCCAGTTTGAAAAAACCATATTCCACGGCGTTTACAGATACAGTAGAATGTCGATGAATATTTTTATCACGTTATTCGTACAACAAATATTAATAACATTTAAAGATGCGGCAGAACCCCGATCGATAATTTTAATACGTTATTCAAGAAAATTTTTTCACTGGATATTGTAGGATATAGGTACATGTCTGTTAATTATTTTATATGGTTTTGCACTTCAGATTTCATTTCGGCTGTACAGTTGCAGATTTAATTAATTTGATTTATAATGAGTAAAAAAAAATCCTTCATTTTTTGTCCAGGATATCTTTAAAAGAGCTACATGCTCTGCTCAGTCTATGCCTATTTAACAGAAAATTAATCATTTCCTTGCATGCTAGACAATAAGCATTCTGAAAACTAGTGAGCAAAGAATTAACATTGCCTTAGAATAAAATATCTGCAAGTATTTAAGTCATACTTTCAAAGTTCAAGGTGTGTAGCCAGATTTTTTCAACAAAAAAAATAATAAAATAAATAAATAAGCACCCAAAAATATTTTTAATCAGTTTCCAAAAAATAAAAATATATATATAATTAGGATTTGAGCAGTAATAAGCTTAAAAATTAATTAAGTGTAAAATAGGTGAATAGGAATAAGTGTGAGCACTGTAGATGGAATGTAAGAAGTGAATATTAATTTAAGGCATGATAATTATTTTCAGCTCAACTATGATTTATAAATCAAAGACAATTTGCTTGTTTAAAAATTACCACAATTAACATGTATGTAAATTAGTTTTCTTATTTTTTAGCATTTGCAATGTACATTTGATCTTCAGACAGGATTCAGTCATTGAAAATTAGTAATTTAATATATTGCACAATAGCACTAAAAACTCAAAAAATATTATAATTTTATGGGTTTAATAAAATTTACACTTCTGATATGAACGTGCTTTGTAATATAGAAGGTGTGAATGCAGAGGAATAAAACAAAAAGTAGCTATGAATATTTTATTTGAATAAACATTTAAAAATTTAGTAAAACAAATTAACACATTCTTAGGTCTCCAAGTCCAAAGAATTGGTCACGTCAATTATCTTAGGTTTTCGTCCTTCCCAATCAGTGACTGTAGCAGACCTTCCCAAATTTTTCCGCAAGCTCTTGGTCTCAAAGCGTTCGAGAACTGTAGCTGGAAGCAAAACAGGGTAATATTATAACATTTAAAAAATAAAAACTGAAAGACTAACAAAACACAATTTATTAATGAGTATATAACGAAACTTAGAGAATTAAATTGAATAAGGGCTTTGAGCAATGATTCTCAAAATTTTTTTTTTTGTTGTTGTTACGGCACACTTTTAACTTTAATGGACTATGAGTGAACCTTGCCAATTCTGGCACGGTTTTAAAATTCGGTAAAAAAATTAAATTAAAAATCGTAAAATAAACTATGTTTCTGTTTTGTTTATAAATAGTTAAGTAGAATTATTTTTGTCGTATCTTCGAATATGGTTCACTTTTGATTGAAAAAAGATTAAATCAATGAATATTACATGCAAATGTTTTACTGAAGCTTTTTAATAAAAAATTATGCGTAATTGAAATAAAAACTTAAGCATAAAATAAAGCAAAAAAGTTAAAATAAAGCGCAAAATGAAATCTGCGCACAGTTATGCGTGAACCATGAAGTAAAGCGAAAATATAAGGTGAGATACATTAATAATTCTAACAGAGTAATTGTATCAGAAAAAGATGTCTCTTGCAGGAGAAGTTGCAAATAGATTAAAAAGTTCCATATAGTCTTAACTTAAGACTACATTGAACATATTTCTAAATGAAAACGTCGTGTAAATTTTGAAAAATATTTTTGATAATTAAATACGAAGAAATTAATAAATAAAAAAAAAGAGGAAAAAAATATCTTATTAAAAATTATTTTTTAATTATGCTTTGAAACATTTATTCTTTGCTAATTTAAGCATAATTTATAAATATAGCTTTTAGTCTTTGTATGTTAGTTGGGACAAGGGCTTAGAATAGACTTTTGGGATAACTTTTTTTTATTTATAGGTCAAATTTCTTCTGTGATGTATCATCCTACAATAATGCACAGTGCATAAAAGAACTGACCACCCGGAATAATTTTTGGTCTGATGATTGGATCTTCGCAATCTAGGACCCAGTTATAATGGTTTGAGAGGGTGACCTGAAATATGCTAATTAATTAGTGAATACGATATTTTAAGCTTTTATTGTAAAATTCATGTATCCAAAAATAATTCCACTCTGAAAATAACTTTTCGTAAATATTTATAATTTTTATTATTTTATATTTTTTTTATTTAAAAGTTAGAAAGATTTTGACTTATAAAAAATGCAATTTTTACATTACTTTAAGAGATGTAATTTTTCATGACAAAATACAACATTTGAACAAAATGGGTCGAATAGTTCGTTAAAATTGAAGTTTAAAAATAGGACTTTTGCAAAAGTTTATTTCTCAGAAAATATTATATGATTTTTACCATAACCGTTAAAAATAGTTATGGTCAAATAAAGTTTTAACTAACTTATGATCTTAAAATCTCTAAGCAATGCGTGTTCGACCACTATTTAAGTCATGTTCTGCCTAACTAAAACATTGTACTATTATTTTTAAAATTCTTGCGTGCACTTCAAAAGAATACACATTTTCTTTACCATGCACATGAATTATAAAGAAATGTGGTAAAGAAATTGAATGCACATGTTTCATTTTCTTTACTTCAAAAGAATTCACATTTTCTATCTATCTTGCACCATTAAGGGATCTCGAGGAATTTTCCAAAAAAAAAATCACCTCTTTGACTGAAAACAAAAGGTATAAAAATCCATTTTCTTAGTTGAAATCATTTGCCAAACTCAAATATTTTGTTTTATTCAAAATTATGCCTTTTTATCTGTTTTTCCTCAATTCAAATATTTCGACTTTTGATGATGCCATTGTTAATACTTGGTGATTGGTTTAAGTATAGCATGTTAAATTTATTCTAGCACTTAAACATTGGTAAATATTTTATTTATTTACTTTTTTTAGAACAAAAAACTTTTTTTTTCCAGCAAAATACGAAAAATTTTGTTTTTTAATTTAAAAAATACTTTTTTATTCTTTAAATTTTTATGCGCTAGTAAGATTGTGAAAAGACCATTTTTTATTGTCTATAAAAAGTTTTTTCAAATCATTTTCATGATTTTTTCTTCAATGTGCGATAGTATTGCATTGTTATTTATAAATTTCAACTTAAAAGAAAATTAAATTATAAAAGTTCTTTGCTATGCATCACAGAAATATTTGCAATTAAATAATGTCTTTGCTTTTGTTAAACTCGTGGAAAATTAATAATCTTAAGCTAAATTTTAGATAAGTTATAGAATTTCGATGAAATCAAAACCCTTTAATTCCTAAATTACAACTTATTATTAAAATTAGCATTTACTGTTATCTATGACGTCAAAAGTTATTGCACATTAGTTTATTTTCTTCTTGCAAAATTTTTTTACGGCTTGCAAACTTTTTGATCAAACATTTCGGTAAATCTAATTTCGCTCTATTGCTAAGTACAGAGCTTTTTAATTTAGTCTACAATCTATTGACAAATTTTAGATATGCATTTAAAATCGATATATAATAAAAGAAAATTTGTTCCAAATAGTTTAAACAGGAAAACTTTCGAGCCTTTTGCGGTTAATTTTACTTTTTTGCATCCAAGTCTCTAGAACTATTTTAACAAATCCGAAAACAAATTTACAGAATTAAAAAATTATCATTTGTTTGAAAGTAATTTATAATAATAACTGGAAAATTTTGAACTTATAAGAAAAGCAAGTTCTTGCATTGAAATTTGTGCAAGATGATGCCTTCCTTATTCAAATCCTTTTTTCCAAACAAATATTATGAAAATTATTAATAACGTTTGAAATTTTAACCACATTCAAATACGACATCCCCATTGACTTGTGGGAAAAATTTTCTTTCCACACTTCCACTATTTAAATCTACTATTTCAAATAGAAATAACTTGCTAAGTTTTTAAAAAAATTTTTTAAATATTTTCAAAATTTCTCACTTTATTATCATTTATAAACTTAGTTTTTTAATTATCTAAACCCGGAGTCCCCAGAGCTAAACATAAAAAAACAAAATAGTAAAGAAAGATAATTACAAATAATTTTTTGTGCATACATCCTCATAACTTTTTTTGCTTTTATTTTGACTTTTACTGTAATAATGCAATTTAAGAAATAAATTTAAATAAATAATAAAATAACTTTGCATAAAACTAAATATAAATTTTAGTTTATTTTGCAAATTTAAAAGTTATATATTCTTTAAAACTTTGTGAATTTTTTTCATAGTCAAATATCTTGACCTCTAAAATTTATTAAAGATTTTTTTTAAAACTTCTTTCCCCAAATTTAACTTTAATTACAAATATGAAATTTTCTAATTGTTATTCTTTTGCATTAAAAAAAAATGAGAATAGGGAACTATGGTGTCTTGTGCATGTATCTCTGCCCCCTTTAAAAAAGACAATAAGCAAATCACAAGCCTTAGATGCTTTTATAATGTTTTAACGACTGCAAATCAAATATTTACTTAGCTTTTGTAGACAATGCAGAATATATCGTGTATTATTGAATCCGCATTAAATTATGCTCGCGACAAATTTTGAAAAATACAAATTGTAGCCGAAATGAATTGTGCTTGCGATGAATGGTCCTCATGATGAATTGCGCTTATGGCGAGTTAATTTAAATGTAACTTTCAAATTGTCCTTTGAATTTAACTTCCTAATTTTGAAATTTTCTTTAGTTCATCCGGTAAAACAAATTTATAGTCTCAAGAACCTTTGGTTAATTTTTAACCTAGAAATCCCAAGTTCAGATTTACATTCAAGCGATATCCCATTGAAGGAAATTATTAGACCACTCTAGCTCAGCAAACAATTTCATACTCTGCTTATTTACTAAAAATAAGTTATGATATAAGCATGTTTAACTAATTTCTAACTAGAAAACCGTACGTTTAAATTTCGCATCTAAAATAGAGCTTATTATAGAAATCATTATCCCCTTGAAAGCATGTTGTCAAAAAATAAAAATGAACTATGGTTAAATTATTAAGGTGGAAACCAGAAAAGTTAATTTCGTTAACAAACCAATAGTAGAAATGGTTATCCAACCCTCAAAAATCTATTTTCGCTATAAACTTATTTTTACCAAAGTTTCGATTTAAAAAAAAGTTTGCATTTTACTAGCTAGTAAAAGCGTGGCAGAACAAATTGTTTGAGTGCCAAGCGTTTTTATTAATTCATTCTTAAAAGATAATTCAAGCTAAAATATTAAGCTAATATAATATCTTAGGAATTCGGTCTCAAATTTTAAACGAATCGAAGGATCGCTAGCCCACCAGTTTTAAGAAATAAAGCAAGAATTAACTTTACCCTTTGACATCGGTGCCCCTAAAAAAAGTTACGACCAAGAACGTTTCGTTCTATTTTTGACCAAACACAATGGCATTGAATTTTTCTCCAAATATTAACTCATAGTAGGTCATAGGTAATCTCCAAATATTAACTCAAGTTTTGTTATCCAAACTGAAAGAAGAAAAGAAGGTTTTGATAAAACACCACCATTTTTTTTCTTCTATTTAATCGACTTTTACTTTACGATACACATATACATTAAATCATATGTAGTAAAAAGTTTTTAAATAATTATTGTATACCTCAATTTCACGCATTTGTATGACTTATAAGTCTTTAAAAAGTCATAATCATAATAACAGGTGTTCAAAAACAAAAATTTTGTGTTCATTCACTCGTAGAACCTGTTCAATCACTTTGGTTATCTTACTATCTATTATTTGAACCCCCAAGACCTTGAAATAATAATTTTATAAATTTCATCCATTTTTTTACATTTCATAACAGATATGTTGACACTATCATTTATCAAAAATTACAGATTTGAAAAATATTATGAATTTTTGAATATAATCTGTGCTTAATTGTCCATTCAATGGTTGGTTTACCCTACCACAAGTTTAAATTTTGCCTCCACACGTTAACCCATATGAAAATAAATCATTGACCCATAAAAATTTCTTGTTAATAAACTTTTGAAAATTAAGTTCATTCCCCCTATTGTAGGAAATTAATAATCCAGCTAAAAGTTTCGTTAATCCTCCCTCCAAAAAAAAATTTATAACAATAAAAGAATTGTAGCTAAATTGCGAAATTGACAAACAAACCTTTGAATTTCAACTTTAAACACGGCGATTCTCATATCTGCGTCGCTGATATACCGTTGCTAAAACTTAAATAAAGAAAAAAAAAAAAAAAAAAAAAAAAAAAAAAAAAAATTACTGAAAATATTATTTACATCATTATTTAGCTTAAAATAATTAAATGTGGACAATCTGAAATATTTTCAATGAAAAAGACGGTGGGTAAAATTTTATATTTCGCGCAACTAATATATTAGGACACATACAAATCTTATTTTTAGCAAAGATAAATGCGAATTAAGAAAATACTTTACAACCAATATAACTATTTTTCAAAAAAATTTTATGTTAGGAGTTAAAAACTAGCCACTATAATCACTAGTATTTTTTAAAATAAATGAAAATAAGGAGATTTTAAGGTCGTAAGCAAGCATTGCTCATAATTCTCCACCCTACTCCCTCTTTGAAGCCGTGGTGGCTCAGGGGATAAAGCGTTACCCTTCCAATGAGATGAACTGGGTTCGAATCCCAGCAATGGCTGGTCGATACGAATTCCGCACTCGGCTCGCACCGACTACAGTACTGACGTGAAATATCCTCAGTGGTAGACGGATCATGAGTTAGTCTCCTTGCCGTCAGGCTAACCGTAAGAGGTTCTCGTGGTTTTCCTCTTCATGTAAAAGCAAATACGAGTTCCTTCAAAACTCCTCCTCGAAAGTAAATTTCTCCCAATATTTGATCCATAAGTTCCCTTGTCTTTTGGATTGGGTTCAAAATTACAAGGTTACGGAGTTAAACATTAGTATTTTTAAACCCTAAATTGGGTTGACTGTTCAACGACGGTTATAAAATAACCCTATACCCTCTTGTAAGTAACACTAAGCAAATCACAAACACTTAGCCCTCTTTGGTGCTTTCGTATTATTTGACCGATCACTAATTAAATATTTAGTTTCGCGGGCGATGCAAGACTTTTTTCATCGTTATTTCAATGATACGGCATAAAATTATGGCCACGATGAATTCCCGACGAATTGTGCCCACGAAGTATAGTCTCTGTGAGGAATTGTGCACACGACGAACTTTGCACTAAATTGTCAGTTCGCACTTCCTCACCAAAAAGTTTCTTTACTCATTCCGTCTGTAAAAAGAAAACAAAAACTAGTTTTAGACCAAAAAACCACTTTTTGCCTCTAAACGTTACCTCATGCCTTGAAATGTTAGCCCGTAGTAAAAAATCATTAACCCACAAAATAGTTTCGTTTGCCCATTCGTCAAAAATTTAAAAAGGCTTTTATTTTAGATATGAATCTGTCAGCTGTTAAATGTTTTTAAGATGCTCTTTAGTCAGTTATATTATTGCTTTTTAACTAATTACAGATATAAATATTACGATTTATGTTACAGGTGAGTAAAGCCTGGATTTTAATGACGTCTGTATTTTTAGACACTTTTGCTAGTTTAGGGGCATTTTTAAAAAAAAATAGAAGTACTTATTTTTACAACTTTCACTCATTTTAACACTAGTAGACCGTTCTAGTTGCAAATAACTTAGAGCCTTATTTGATTTACAGCTGATACAGGAGTGCAGTTTATTTTTCTTAAAAAAGTTAGATTCTAAATTCGATTTGACAGTGTATTAAAGTAGTTTACCTTTCGTCTTTTGAATTAGTGAAAATTACATTTTATATTCTCTTAATATAAATGTTTTAACACAATTGCATGCTATATGAAATTTCTCGGAAGATTTAATTCTTTTATAATTACAGGGGATTTTTTTTCGTCTTAGTTGTATTTTTTGCTATTTTTAGAGATTTCTTGTGTCTTCAAAATCCGGATTTTACAAATGATCAATGGGAAACTAATACATATTCCTAGATTTATATATAAAAAAAAAAAAAAAAAAAAAAAAACAATTTTATGTAACCTTAAAATTTTAATTTTGATACGTATTCGCCAGCCTCTTTACTGTTTACGCGTGTCATTTGTTGTCCTGAACTCATCTACGTTAAACCATCTGAAGAAATGGTTTCCCAACCACGAAATTCTTTTGCAGAAAAAACAAGTTATGTCTAATTTTTGACAATAAAAACCACAAGTTCGAATTTTGTCTCCAAATTTATGTCCGTTTTGTTATCGTTACTTCATACATCAAACTATGAAGAAAAAAAATTGCACAAACAATTTAATAGTCATATCAGAAGTTAACTATTCGTTGAGCTAGTGTTGAGCGCTTTGACCCCAAGAATTTTAACCACAACGGTGACCCATCTAAGAAAATTATTAACCATAAAAAATTTCAACCGAAATTTTTTTTTTTTTTACCAAACTAAGAATTGCGGCCAAAACAGCTATTAAAAAAACTTTTAAAAAAATAATCTGTCCCTTTTCAACGAGGTATAAAATTTTATGCAGCTACGGAAAAGCTTTTTTGCACGCTAAAAATTTCCCTTTGTCAACTGGACGTTTTTACAAAACAGTTTTTTGTTGATTACAGCAAATTTTTCATCCAAATTTACGAATTTTATTTGCTTCAAAAATGTCTGATCCATCAAATATATAAAGTTACTGCAAAACAAGTTTTAACTGATTTTTGGCCAAAAAAAAAAATAAATAAAAATTTGTATTTTGTCTCATAAGGTTAGCTTCTGTGGGATCGTGAACTCACTTTCACAAACCAAAGCTTTTCAAGCAAGCAAAAGTTATGATAAAAAAAAAAATTTAATTAACAAAATTTTCAAACTTTCATTGTGAACGCCGCCGTTTATTGCCAGTCGTGATACAGTTTGGTAACCATCTTCTTCAAACTGCGATTTACTAATATTTCATTGACATACATTGGATTAATATCACTAAAATTAAGGAAACTGGGTTGATACCGGGTAGTTAAGATTCGAAGGCCTGTTGGAGTTCGACTTGTGATATTTAATTGTTTAGTTTTGTATAATTCCTAAGAAGTCGTCTATAAATATATATATTTTCGAAGAAAAGTCAAACTACTTTGTTTTACTTTATCAGTGGGGTGAAATCGGGTACACGCTATGGAGTATTTAGAAATACTAAAGTTTTTGTTAAAAGTAGCAGAATTTTCTATTTTATGAAAATTTGAGAAAAATATGTCTGTAATTTTCATATGGGTGTAGTCAAGGCCGTACTCAAGGGGTGCAGAGGAGAGAGGGGAACAGTTGTCCCGGGACCCGGAAATGCTGAGGAACGATCAGAATTCTTTACAAAAATATAGTGTTCATTAATGTTTTTTAGTTGCCAAGTAATAATTTTTTTTATTATTAAAAACATAAAATTTTCTATAAAAACTGTAAAAAAAAACTTGTTTTTTAAAATGACGTAATGATTATATGTTTCTATATACTTTACATACTGTAATGTTTGAAGTAATTTGATTCCGAAAATTATGGGATGGAAAAATTAAATAGACTATATATATCTTCAAATTTAGTAAGCCAATTTTCCCGAGGATTAAGATTTCTCTCTTTCAAGAATATCGATACATATTTTTTTATTTATTTACAAATATTTTTCCATTGTGCTTTATAATTTTCTAAACACTTCCTACCCCCGCTTCCTAGTTCAAAAAGTTTTCATATTTTGTTGAATTTCAAAGACTTTACACTAAATTGTTGTTTTTATATAGATAAAAAGAATGTCTTTGCCATTTTCGTTGGGAAAAAGAAAAAAAAGAAAATTAATGAACACTATATTTTTGTAAAGAATTCTGATCGTTTGGCATTTCCGGATCCCGGGACAACTGTCCCCCTCTCTCATCTGCACCCCTTGAGTACGGCCTTGACTACACCCATATAAAAATTACAGACATATTTTTCTTAAATTTTCATAAAATAGAAAATTCTGCTACTTTTAACAAAAATTTTAGTATTTCAAAATACTCTATAGCGTGTACCCGGTTTCACCCCACTGATAAAGTAAAACAAAGTAGTTAGGCTTACTAAATTTGAAGATATAAATAGTCTATTTAATAATAATCTATTTAATAATAATCTTTAATAATAATATTTAATAATAATCACAATAATCTTGATGGTTACCATCAAGATTATTGTGATTCATCAATTGAAAACCAACAAAAATTTTTACTTGGGCTTTATTAAATATCACATTTATTCATTGAGATGAAGTGAACAAGGGACTTTAATATCTTCATTTTAATTTCTGCTGAATTGAACATGAAAAAATTTCTTTTACAGTAATATATTTCCGTAATAGTATGTCATCGCGAATTCGAAATATCCCATTTCACTGAAATGATGTTCGCTGATCAGAAATGCATTAACTGAAAAATGTTCGCATATTAAATTTGTCAGAATATGATTACTCTACAATTTGAAATTCGTGTGTGGTTATGTCATATAAAAATATTGGAATTTGAAAACTTTAAATATCACGATTGTACAGTTGCTAATTAAGCGTGACGAAGAATAATTATGTTACTGTGTAAAAGGCCGATGTCTAGTAAGTCTTAGGATTTACAGGTAAAACCTAGTATTTACCAAAGTAGCAGCTTTCTAAAAGCCCAAAGTTTGCTGTAATATATGATACGGACTTTTACCAATCATTCTAATAAAACCTAAGATTTACCAACGCCTTCCAGTTAAAGCTCAAAACCAATTATTTTTAATGATAAAATTTTTCATTCGCACATATATTGGGTTCTGTTACGTTATATGGAACCACTTCATCCTGGTGAACGAATTCAAAACCACAAACGCAACCCTTCACCTCGATAGGCAATATTGGGAACAGCGGGAGCAATGGAAGAGGGCACAATATTTACTTAATAATTATTAGAAAGAGAACAATCATCGAAGTGATACAAAATCAAAGTGCTTCTCTATTTAAAAGTTAGGGAAAATCTTTTAAAATAAATCCGTAAAATGTTTCGTTTCAGATGATAAGGGAAATCTTAATAATTATAGTTGGTCTACTAAATAGGTCGGTGGGAGAAAGTCTTACTCACGAGTTAGCAAAGGGGAAAACGTTAAGCACACACAATGCAGAACTTGAAGCCCAAAATTGTAGATTAAAAGATAAGATGTGAGTATTAAATTGTGAGAAAGAGCGTTTTGTCTAGAATAATAATTTAAGAAAAAATTTTAAATAAATAAATAGCATGTAAAGATTAGTTGGAACTTTTTATGTTACACACCCAACCAACCAACAGACAGCGCTAAGGACTTTAAATTATTAATCAGTAAAATATCTGAATATCAAAAGTATCAGCCAAATTTCAAAAGTCAAAGGCATTACTATAAATAGAAATATTTTATAAAATGCAAATTCAAATAAAGAGTCGTTTTGCAGTTGAGAAGAAACTGAGCAATGAATGCGGGTGAAAGGATAATAAAATGTAGGTGATAATGAGAATAATTTTAAAATATCACTGCAGTGAATATAAATGGAAATTTGACACGTTCCGTTTTTCTCCGCTAAATTATTCTCTTTAGTAAATTGAGTCTAATTCGAGATTCATCCTAGAGCGAGTATAAAACTTTTTATTTTTCATAAAATAGAAGTTTTATCAGTTAAACTCCCAGGTCTGTTGTTATGACGCCGGTAGTTATTTTGCCCCCTCCCACTAACCCTGCACTCTGCAGAAACAAGAAAGCAGAACGAGTGAAGATAGACAGCATCTAAAACTTGACTTTGTTCTGCAGAGAAGGATTACTGAATTAGGATTCAGGTAGTTCAATTTTACTGTTACTACTCATGTACTGTTATCAGTTAAACTCCCAGGTCTGTTGTTATGACGCCAGTAGTTATTTTGCCCCCTCCCACTAACCCTGCACTCTGCAGAAACAAGAAAGCAGAACGAGTGAAGATAGACAGCATCTAAAACTTGACTTTGTTCTGCAGAGAAGGATTACTGAATTAGGATTCAGGTAGTTCAATTTTACTGTTACATAGACACATTTTTTAAATAAATCTTAAAATTGCCACAACCGAACTTTTAAGGAAAGTCTAGTCACTCTAGGTCTACAAACGCAGTTAAATACATCCTTTGCAACATTAGTAAATCTTTTGTTTGGAAGTTCTTAAGAGGTGTAATGAAACTATTCTCGTGTTGTTCTAGGCAAACCTACTCTGATGATGGATCTTCAGTTTTCAGAATAACACAGGGATTCAGTGGAAAATAAATCAGTTTGAAAAAGACTATTAAAAGAGAGAAGAAATTCTACAGAAATGGCGAAGATAAGTTGTTTTCGAATCCCACAGAGGAAAAATCTGGAGAGAATTTTAAAGACATCAACTTTCGTATTTTGAGTTAGGACACAAAAATGTAAACTAGATCTGTCTTGAACATTCATCTCATATGTTTGACTCGATAGAGCCGGTTAAAATAATAGGTTAAAATGACTAAAATATCAAGAAAATTTGATGATATTATAGTATATGATATATTGTGTAAGCTAAACCAGTTGTTGTAAGTAAAATATATTTTGAGTGGGTGTCATCTTTCACAGCGAAAACAAGAATTCTTAGCTAGGTAGGGAAATAATTGGCTAAGTAATTAATTCTCTTCAGTGACACATTCTAAATTCTTTCACAAAGATTTGAATTATTTTACTATATATTTACACAGAGTCTTAACAGGATTATCGGTTCGATTGATCTTTCTTCAATAAAATATCTGTAAGAGACGTAGTCTAGGTATCTCGATCCTGATTGGTTAATGATACTTGAAATTGCTAGCGTTACCAACTGTTCTTTCCATTTTATTTTGAATACGCAAACTTCATAAAGTATCAATTCTCTTCAGTAACACATTCTAAGTTCTTTTACAAAGATATTTTCTCAATGATTTCGATTCTTTCACTATATAAATTCAGAGACTTAAGACAAAGACAGGTACGAAGCCAAGTGTAGAACATAAACAGACTTATTATACATCAAAGTTGCCAGGTACACAAAAGAAAAATATATTATCGTTATAATAAAATACATAAACAAATAATAAATGCAAGTTAAATCGATGTAATCGACGAGAAAGAAATATAATTAATTCGAAATGCGATAAGGCTCTGCAATTAATTACCATTCTTACTTGCGTAGAGAAACTTAATTTTAATACGCCGTTTTGCTCATAAAGCTTAGCTGGAAGTGTGGGCATGATAGATCTTCTTAAAATGCAAATACTCGATTTATAGTAGGCTCGACAATGATCATGTGATAGCACGTTTGAGTAGCGATAAACGGTTCGAGTGTAACATTAGAAAGTGGTATAACAAAGTTTAAAAAAATTGCAGTTTCTAAAGCGAGCAGTTTAAAAAAGTGTTCAAATGACATCGAATACTATTCAAATGTTAGTATGCTTGAATTATGATCAAATAATATTGGGTTAGATAAATTACTAACGAAAAGATAGTAGCTTCGGCAACCGTTAAATATGTATTCGATTGAATGTATATAACAAAAAGTGGTTCCATTAAGAGTGTGATCGAGCAGTGCTTTAATATTATGCATGAATAGGAGGCTCCAGTTCATCAAAATAAATTTTTTTACAAAAGGTGCCCAAATGATAAAAACGATTCATATTCGATTGATCACATGTGAGCGGGATAGAGTACCGATAAATAGTTTATTGGTTGGAGTTTAAAAAATGAGATTGGTTAAAAAATTACTATTTGGAGCGGGTTAGAAAATTGTTAAAGCCCAAATAATGATGTTATTACAATTACTAATCAATTAATAGTAGGCTGGAGTGCAGCTCAAGTGATACCCAGATTCAAATACTGTTGAATGCATCATTATTGATTATATGGAACGAGTGATGCGTAAAGGTAAGTACAAATTGATAGTTATTGTTCATATAATAGTAAGATTGAATACTGAGCTTGTGATAGATGATGGTTTGATTGTGATCATATGAAAGCGGGTGCGAGTAACGATAAATAATTAGGATGTTCAAGTGATAGTAGATAAAGATAGTAGGCACGATTAAGGATCAAATGATTATATAATACCATAAAAATAATAAGGGATCCCATTATTGATTAAAAGACAGTGGGTTCAAGCACTAATAAAATTGTGTTGCGTACAACCCATTAAATGGGTAGAGGGTTCGAGTATAAAATTAAAAACGTGTTCAAATGAGCGTGAGTACGATTATAAATAACATGATAGCAAGTTAGAATACTCTTATTAGTTAGTACGTACCAATTTCCACAAAATAGAATTTGGTATAGCTAAATATAATAACACAGACATCGAGTAACTGAAGATGGTAATGTCCTGTAATGGTAAATAATAATGCGTTCGTGCCCTGTTGAGATGATAGCGAAGTTGAACACTAATGAAATGTAGGTGATATAGTTTCACTCCATACAGTGTCAATTCGAGTGCTAATCTAAAGAGAAGGATTTTGACTACTATCTGACTATTACTTATAACTAGAGCCCGGATTTTGATGACCTAAAAAATCTCAATCAATGCCCTTAAAAAGTGCAAAAAATGCCCTTAAAATGCGAAAATTGCACTAAAAATGCCTTATGACATGACTTAAATAAAGTAAAAATATTGAACTAAAACAATTTTTTGTTCTTTAAAATTATTATGAGTCATTTCAAAAAATATAAAGCAATGCAATACTTGTTCTACGTTCATTAAAGTTTGAAAAATATGTTTTATATCCTAAAGTAACAAAAAAAAAATATTAATAAATAAATAAATAAAAAAGGAAAATATATTGACTCCGAAACATTCTCATTTTGTGTAGAAACTTTAATGAATATAACAACTTCCATCTCATAATATTACTAAATATCAGAATTACATTGGATTATTATTTTTTTTTAATATTTTGAAATGTAAACGAGCGTCTCTTGTCTGAAAGTCAATTTTTATACCTGAAGAAGCTTCTTTCAACGTCTACTGATGTTATAGGTGCGTACTTGAAAAATACGGTCTCATTTACTGACAATTCTTCAATTTGAAAAGATGTTGCTTCACCTGTTAATATCCTAGAGATTTTCTTCATTGTTTGGAAGCCAGTGTAAAAATGAAAAATAAAGATTGGAAAAAATGCCCTATAAATCTAAAAAAATGCTCTAAAGGACAGAAAATGCAAATGTCATCAAAATCCGGGTCTTACTTATAACAATTAAGTACTTGTATCAATCAGATTTAGGGTCGACTCAATTTTACGAACATTTCATCGAATCCACTACATTTCAATAAGTTCTCGTACTATCATTTGATCAATATTAGTACCTACTATTTATTTCCATTACTAGTATCCACAATAATTTGATCAAAATTCTACAATCAATTGATCATTGCTCAATATACCTTTATTTTAATCGGTTCCATTTGTTCACTATTCAAACTCTCCATCATATGATAAACATTAGAGCTATTTAAACATTACTGGATTTCACAATCATTTGAGCAGTTCCTGAACTACCTTCAGTTGAATACTCGAACTGGCGAACCCTTTATCGCTCATCATTTGAGGCATTTTTATTTTGTGACTATTTTCTATTAATAATTATAGTATATACTCAAACCCGCTATAATTTGATCCGCAGTAATCAAAACTTTATTTGTATCGGTACTCGAACCCACAATCATTAAATCAATAATAGAACCTCTCCTTTTGCTGCTATCATTTGATCAATTTTCAAATTGACTCTCTTGGGATAAAAGCTCAAATAGACTGTCTTTTTATTGGGAAAATAAATCATTTTTATTTATATTGGTTCCCAAACCCACTATTCTTAATCGCTACTCTGTTTTGATCAATATTCAAACTCGCCATCTTTTTCTATGTTTCCAAATCGACTTCCAGTTCCTCGTTACTTATTATCTAGCATTAAATCAAGAATTGAACCCACTGTTTAAATCAGTACACAATGAGGTTTTTTTTTTGTGTGCTTTAAGATGAAACATCATGCCATTTTATAAAGATAGACACCAATTTCAGACCGGTGCGATGACTAGTTAGTTTGTTATTAATAGTTAAAATCGCTCGCTTCGCCTCGCCCCCTAAATCGCTGCTAGGTTTCACATCCGCTCTGATGACGTCAATATATAGTACAGCCACGACTCCCATCATGTTTTGAAACGGCGAAAATATATGCTGCGTGGAGTATAAATTCTGAAAAATGGCTCCAAGCAAAAACTACAAGTGTTGCATTGTACCATGTGCAATAGTTTTTAGTTAAATACGCCAAATAAATTATTATTTAGTGCACCAAAGGAGAAAAAATACAAATTTGGGGCAAAGCCATCAAACGCGATGGGAAAAAAACTCGCAAATTGTCTGCAACTACTGCATTATACTGTTGCTAAGACCATTTTACCGTAACTAGCTTAATTATAATTTAATTCTATTAGATTGTTTTTCTGATTGATAAGCTTCTCTGAATGAATAATTCATGAAACTGAATTAAAGTGTTTATGAAATGCTGTTCAGATCACTTTCTTTCTTTTTATTCTTTAAAATGAAAGGATTTTATTCTTAGAGAACAGTGGGTGTTCAGGTTTTTTTTCTTAAAGTTAAATAATAATTTTACCTAGAAGAAAAAATTATCAAAGTTAAAATAATAGGGGTTTAGCATTATTTACATTACAATTCCAGGTCATATGCCATTCCCTCTAATTGGGATCAACTCATTAAATAAAAACTTTCAAAACATTTTTGACTTTTATATATAAACAAATCTAAATAAACATGAATCAGTATAAATAAAGAAAAATGAATTTATTTCAAAAGTTATTGAAAAAAAAGTAGTTTCGACATTTATTTTTTCCTTCCTCAATTTTTTTCATTATGCTGAATGGTGCCCACAAAAATTTTCTCAAGGGGGAGGATGCAACTGATATACACTACATGTATATTTAAACTATATATATGACATAAACATGAAAGAAAAACAATTTTTCAAAAATGAAATTCAAATTAAAACGCCTTTGTAACACTTTTCTCGATAGGAAGCTTTGGTTTAACTCCTCCCGTTCGCTGAATTACTATACTTTGACGTCATAGCAAACCCCGCTTCATTTTGTGTCACGTGAAGTTAGTTTCGTTTTGGGGTAATTTTAAGTTAAGTTTTTGTTAAAATTTGGGCCAGTTTTTTAAATTCTGAATTGATTTTAGAGAGTTTTAAGATATAGACTCTTGAAAATAATCAACATTCTGCGATTACCCGAAGCATGCAGGTTCCTCATTCCACTACGATTTGTATTTATTTCATTCGTTTGTAAAGTAATCAGGGCTAGAACTTTCTGCCATTTGGTCAATTCACGAACATACTATTGTTTATGTTTAGAATTCTAGCCCATTAAATATTTTATTGCTACCCACTACCTTTGATCTATACTCAATCTCACCATTTTTCGATATTTGATGAAGAAATAGTGTTTCCGAGAACCGAGTGAAAAAAAATGGGTCAGAGTAATGATAAAGTCATTGCGAGTTCAAGTAATAGGAGGCTCCATGATCGATAAGAAAATTGTGGGTTCTATAATTCTTATCAATACTAGAACCCACTATCATTTGATCACAGTCGGTACGACTCAGTAAAAAAATTGTGAGTTCGAGTAATGAGAACCGATAGAAAGGTAATGGATTTGAGTACCGATCAAATAAAAACCAATGAAAAATAGTGGTTACGAGTATTGATAAAATGATATAGACTTTGAAAAGTGTGTTGGTTCGAGAGCTAGTAAAAAGATAGCTGATACAAATAATGATTAAACAGTAGGTGAAAATACTGATTAAATGATAGATGGGATCGAGAACCGATAAAAATAGCAAGTTAATATATCAAATACGGTTCGTGTTTAAATGAAAGTTGGTTCTAGTATTAGACCAAAAGAGAATGGGATTAATTCATAATTAAATGATTGATTGTTCAAGTACTGATGAAATAATGGTGGCTTTGTGTTCGATTATTGAAATGATAGTGGGTTCGAGAATTGTTCAAAAGACAGTGGTTTAAAAAGTTGTTAAAAATTATAACAGAAGCAAGTTCCAATAAAAGAAAAATAGTGTATTCAACTATTGATCAAATGATAGAGCGATGAAAATTGGAGGGTTCGATTATTGACCAAATGATAATGGATTAGAGAAACAGTTTAAGGTAAGTCGGTACGAGAACTGATCAAAAGAGAATGAGTTAGTGGACCATTTGAAACTTAATGGATTGAGTTCTATAACCGATTAAAAGTTATTAGACCGATTATCTATGAAATGATAATGCGTTTGAGTAACAATAAAAAATGAGTGGCACTGAGAACTGCGTGTTCTAGTATACGAACCAACAATCTCTTTATCGAAACTTAAACGAATTATTAATTCATCAGTAATCGAACCCATAAATATTATCTACTCGAGTCAGCTTAAAAGTGATCAGCTTTCGAACCTTAAATCATTTGATAAATACTCGGAGCATCATATCAATTTTTGAATAGCTTCAATAATGCTCATACCTACTCTATACATGTACTCGAATGGACACCTTATGTATCGATTTGCTAACCCTCACATTATATAGTTGTCCGAACCCGCTGTCTTATCAATAGTTCTCGAACCTTCTATCATTTGATCCGCAATCGAGCTTACCATCTTACGAATTAGACTAACAAAAGAGATTTTTAGAGAAGTGCTCAAATGAATAACTCGAGTCCACGAATTATTGAGAGTAATTCATCTTGCTATCATATGAATATTATTCGATTCCTACTTCGAGTTTTGATTAATTGATAGCGGATTCGTGGACTAATGAACAGCAGCGGCTCGATATTTGATCAAGAAATGGTATGTTCTAGAACCGATTAAAAGAAAATGGTTTAGAGTAATAATCAAATCTTAGTGAAATCAGCAGCTGATGAAGTAATAGAAAGTTTCAGAATCGAAAAGAAAAATGTGGGTTCAATAATTGATCAAATGATAGTGGGTTCCAGTACTGACAAAAGCAGAGTCGGTTGGATTAGTGCTGCGCTATAGTATTAATAAAAAGAGAGTGAGTTAGAGAACAGATTGAAAGTTAAGGGATTCGAGTACCAATCAAATGATAGCGAGTTCGAAAACCAACGAAATATAGTGGTTACAAGTATTGATAAAATTATATAGGTTTTGAGAGGAGAAAAAAAAAGTGTGTTGGTTCGATAGCTAATAAAAATACAGCGGATTCAAATAATGATTGATAGATGAAAATACTGATCAAAAGATAGGGGGTTCCAGTATTAAAAAAATGATGTTCGAAATGAGTTGAAATAAGAAAGGGTCCTAGTATTAGCCAAAAAGAGAATGGGACTAATTTTTGATCAAATGATTGATTGTTCAATTGTAATGGCTCTGTTTTCTATCGTTGAAATGATAATTGGTTTGAGAATTGTTCAAAAGACAATAGGTTCAAAGACTAATCAAATGTTAGCGACCGATAAAAAGGAAGTGGGTTCGAGTATTGAATGAAATATAATGCGGTCGAGTAATGATTGCATGTTAGTAAGATCAAGTGCTGATTAAATTATAGTTCGGTCGATTCATAATCAAATGATAGTAGGTTTAAGAACCTATAAGATAGCGCGTGTATAGATCAAAACAGAGTGCATTATAGTACAAATAAGAGATTGTTGAAGTGATAGTGGATTGAGAACGTATCAAAAGATAGTGAGTTAGAGGACCGATTGAAAGTTAATAGATTGAATACCGGTCAAATAATAGCGAGTTCGATAACCTATTGATCAAATGATAATGCATTCGAGTACGGATAATAAATGAGTAGGTCTGAGAACTGATTCTAGCATGTTCTAGTATCGATAAAAAGAGAATGAGTTTGAATATTAAATAAATGAGGTTTGATTTAAGTTCAAATTTTATTGGGTACGATGTATTAGTTATAAGAGAATGGGTTCGAGTACAGATGAAAAAGAGGTGCTTCAATTATTTATCAAACGGACTTGGGTTTGAATTATGCACCAATGAGTGAAGTTTATGCATTTATTAATTGATTGTGGGTTCGAATATTGATTAAATACTAGTTGGTTTGAGATAAAAAGAGAGTGGGTTCAAGCTTTTCACAAAATAGAATCGGTTTAGAAATTGAGTAAAAGATAGTTGTTTAAAAAGGTAAATCTTTTGAAACATCAATATCTTTCTTTTAAATAAAGACGATCTTACTTCAAAATAAATAGATGTGCAAGCACAAGCTTTTATTATTCTTTATTTCGAAGCTTGCATAAAATGAAGTAAATCAAACCAGATATAGCTGATAATAATACAGTTACCTTCAACTGATAACCTTCAAGGATTATGGTACTGATCTACAAATAGAAGAGCGCGAGAAAGCTCAGCGGCGAAGCTTCACCAACATTGAAATTAACAAGAGAAATAAAATAAAAAATTAATTTGTTAATGTTTAGTTGGTCCAACAGATATTAATCGAAGAACTAACCAGCATTTGCGTTAAAAGGAGAGTAAAACAATGAAAACCTCCCACGTATATCACGACGACTCTAACCCATGATTCATCTACCACTGAGGATATTTTACGTCAATAGAAGGCGAACGCTCTATTCCCTGAGCCACCGCGGCTCTGGTTGAGTGAAAAAGTCAAGTGCTGACGCAAAATATCCTCAGTGGTAGATGAATTATGGATTCAAGTCCCCTTCACGTGAGGTTAATCGTGGGAGGCAGTGGCGTGCCAACTTCTTTTTGACTGGGGGGGCGAGCCAATGCTAAGTCAGAAACTTTGTCCGATCTAGTATTTTAAAATAAGTTGTATTATTTTAATATTGTAATTAATCTAATTGTAAATAATTATAGTTATTTCCGTTGTTTATGACGACTATTACATTCACACCAACAAATTAGTTAACAAAAATGATTTATCGATCGGAAATAAATTTTAAAAAAGTGCACTAAAATTTAAAAAATGTAATTAATTAATTTTGTAATTTTACTCCTTTAAATTTATTAATGCTAAGCAAGACATTTTATAGATACATATTAACCCTTTAATGGGTCATTTATTTCTAGTAAAGGTAAAGTAAAGTATTTTAGGAATTGAAAGTGATATAAGAATAGTAATTGATATAAGAAAAAATGACCCATTTAGATTATAAAAATTAATCTAAATTTTAATGTTATTATTACTATTTTTGGTGGTATGTATATTTATCACGACCTATTAGAAACTTAATGAGTTTTACTTTTAGTTGTTTATAAAATAAATTGTATAAAAACTACAAACTTCAGAAGGAATTATGTATTTTATAATTTATATACGTTTTCTTAAACGTATATAAGGGTTAACGTAAGGGTTAATCATAATGACATTAAATGCTTTTTCGCTTCTCAAAAACATATTGAATCCAGAGTAATTTGTGATTTACATTTTGATTCTGGCTTAGATTTTAATTTAATCATGAATATAAGTTTTTAGTAAACAAAAAAGGAGAATGAACTTTATCATATTAATTTAATTTTAATGATAAAGCACAAGGTATAAAAAAATTACAGCAAATGAAGGACGTAAAAGAGATTGATTTCTCAAATTGAATCTTATTTTAAAATTACTTTGAATTTTAACAAATCTTCTGATTTTTCTGGTTTATTCCAAGGTAAAAATTGAAAAATTCAAGTATAAATTTAATGAAATATATTTAAAGAATTTAAATTATTCTAACAAAATATAGAGAAAACAATTGAAAAAAATATCATTAATATAAACAACGTAAAAGCTAAAATCCGATAAAAATGAAATCTAAAAAAATATTTACAATTAAAAAAAAAATCTTTAAAATTTGTTGTACTTTTAAAATTTAGTACATAGTTTTTATGAAGACTTATTATTTCATTAATTAGAATTAAGAGTTACGGGTTATAAAATTAATCACAAAAATGAACAAAAAGTCCCATTTAGCTTAAAAATATTTGAAAAATAACAAGGACTAAGGAATAAAAATTATTATAAGAAAAATTGAAAATCCGAAGAAAAAAATGTTATTAAAAATAACTAACAAAAAATCAAAGTAAACTACGAAATTTGAAAATTAAAATGTGAGGAAAATGCATTTCAATTATACCTGACTAAATATAAAAAGTAAATAAAGTGAGACAAAAATCGTATTTACTACGACAAGTATACTGACAAAAAATGCATTAAACTATGTCTGACGCACAAAAAAAGGAATGAATTAAAAGATTACTGAGCAGCCTTAGAATCGTCAGCCCTGTTAATAACTGAAAATTATAAATCGCAAACATGAAAAGGCTCTGACTAAATTGTTGGGACAATTTTTTTTCCTTCCAGATTGCGGCTCTTGACTCTTAATATTGTCTACTCTTACACTGCTCTAATTATTTCGCATACTGAAAGTTAGGCTCTCGAACCATTCAAGTTGAGTCCTGTGAAAATCCGATTGTTTGATCTAAGAATGTTCGCTTTGTTTATTTATTTGCGCTCAATACATTGTTTGATTTTGCTATAAAATAGAAAGCTTTAACCTCTTGCTCGTTCACGTACATAAATAAGGCGAATCGTGATTATTTGAAGTACCTGCACTGCACAGAATCACAAATTAAAAGTGCGTGAGCGAGCGAGATATTACGCGAAAGAGCTAAACCTCTCTACTAACGTTTATGCTTGAACGAAATAATAATTTCTGTTTGGCACGGTTTAACCGCTTCTGTACATGTTCCGTAAATTTTCACATTTAACTGACCAATTAGAATGTGAAAATTCTTTTATCTTTGTTTTTATCACTTTTTGTAAAAAAATGTGATGCAAAAGAAAAACTAACTATAAATTACTACTAAATCGATATTCAATTATTTCAATAACATTTTATATAATTGAACAATGTTTTAAACTTTTTTTTAAGAATTGGGTGTCAATATCGGCTATGAATTTTTGTTTGCTTCTTCAAAATGAACTATTGTTACAATTATTAATTTTAGTTAAGATTCCTCAAAATTGTCAGGAAATCGCATGAACAATTGGAACTTAAGGCGAGGATTTTCATTTTGAGCGTTCCAGGAAAGTAATTACTAGAACAGAAATTTATACTAAATGTATTTGTTATAAAATCGAGGATGGCTCCTGATTTCTAGTTTGCCTAGGGACTTCTTTTTTCTCTTTCAGTCGAAATCTTAAAGAAATTATCAAATTTTTTTCTTTGATGCATATTTCTATCATACTGATGCATGATCTTTGATGCATACTTCTTCATTTTTGTATATTTTAGCTTTCCGAAATTATTTTTTAGAAATAACTTTTTTTTGTACATAAATTTTAAAATTCTAAAAAACTTACTGAAATAAACTTTTAACTGGACTAAATATTATAGTTTTATTATTTTACGTAAACTAAATGAAAAACAAATAAGTTAAAAACTTATAAAATTGGATATGATGAATTTGAAAACTGGTGATAAAAACAACATGAGACGTATGTTATTTATTTTAATTGATGATAAAAACAACAAACACATAAACAATAATCTTAACACCAAAAGAGTTCTATTGATATTGTCTATCAAAGAAAGAAAATTTAAAAGAAGCTATTAAGGATATAGTCCATCAAATAAAACAAATATATTTTGATTCAGATAATTATTATTATACGGCATACAGAAAGCCAGATATGAAGGAATTAATAAGTCAGAAACTGAAAATTGTATTTCGAAGGTTTTATAACATATAAAAAAAAAAGGATTTTATATAAAACTAACACTTTGATAAAAGTATATCTCGGTCGATATATAATATGGTTACCATATGACGTATGAGATAAAATGATATAGCAAAATTATAAAAGAATAATAACATTTGGAGCTGATTTAATTCATGAAGTCATTACTTAATATTATTTTTTAACTTAATTTTTCAGACAATTTTAGTAAGTATCTGTATTGTTATATTGATTTTAAAGTTTTATAACTGGCGCATACATCCCTTGCTATGAAAGCTTCAAACTTAAAATTAAATAAATAATCATAAAGTCTTTAATAAATTATCACTAGTCAATAAGGTAATTATAATGCAAGTCATGAAGTTTCAGTTTTATAACAATTCTTGAATCTGTTTAATATATTGTTATAAAAAATAAAATCACTTATTGGTTTCAAATCGAAAATTTTCAACACGTGTTATAAAAATTGGATAAAATTTTAGGGTTTTATGTATCACATATGCTCTCCTTTTAAAAAGTCACTATTAAAAAAATATTCCGCAGTTATATCTTGGACATCGAGGTAAAAATAAAGTTGCGTTACTCCAGTGTGTACGGGGTCCTAAAAATATGGCTATATTTTAAAAAAGAATCATTTTAGAATATTTTGCCTATTATATATATATATTATATAATATATTCACGTCGTCATGCAACTATATATGACAAACAATCATGACACAGGACTATTTATTCATTTGAAATTCCAAAGCAAATTAGTATATAAAGAAAAACGTCATACAACTTCTTTCCTAAGTAAAAAAACTAAAAACTTTTTTAATGACTTATTATTTTGACAATGAATATTATTTGCTTTCGGATTTTTAAAGAGAAGAATAAAATTTTTTAAAAAAATGTGGAAAAATAAAATTTAGGCAGTTTTATGTGTAGGGTTTTTCTCATCTTGTTCCAGTTTCATTTATCTGGATTTAAATCAAAATTGGAAACGGAAAATAAAAATATTCAATTGGTAAAGAGAAATATTCACATAAGAAATTTTAAGTTACAATAGTGTTGATCGGATTAATTTTTTATCCTCTATCAACAGCATTTATTATTTCAACATTAAAATTTTCAAAAATTAATAATCATATATAATGGTTATCATGTAAGAAAAAATAAAATGGTAAATTTAAAAATTAGAAAAAGGAAAAAAAACACCCTCCAGAGCTGATATAATGCATTCTCTATCATGTTATTTTCCTGTTTTAGGAATAAACAGTTTTTCGGTCATTTTTATTTATTTATATTAAATATATTAAACTACAATATATATTACTTTTGTGTAATAAAAGCAAAAGATTCGAAATTAATTTCAATAAAATAAGGACAAAGATGATTTTAAAGAACCGATATTAAAATGTATCTCTTAAAAGTCAAAAGAATGATCGAAAATACAAAATCAAATTTTTTATTTCAACGTACTTTATTTATTATTTTTTATTGACTGATTTTTTTTAAAAAAATTAAAGGTTGATTTTTATTTATGAATCAAAATAAACTTGTTTAAAAGCAAAAAGAATTCAAAATATTATTTTACAATTAAAAAATAAACAAATTCATAATATAAATTAATAGCAAAATCCATACACAATAAACAGTAAACGGTATTATCATGACCTAATCCGCTATATAAATGAATTTGTTTTACGATTATAATAAAAACATTAATAATACATTAATAAAGGAAATTGTTGAATATCGAGGGATTCTTTTAAACCAATTTTCATCAGTGGAGGATGCCTTTTATTACTCTTTCCAGGGAAGGGTAAAAGAGATGAAATTATTTTAGTTTTCTAAACATTTCTATATATTTTATATGCAATGCGTTTTTTGAGAAGTATTTTGTTTTTAAAATTGTTTTTATTTCGTTTAATTACGCATATAGAAAGTTATCATTTGTAAAAAAATGTCTTTGGCTTAAGAAGAAAAAAATAACTTTTTTTTTTCTAAAATTACCAATTTTAGAAGAAGAAAAAGACATTATTCACCCTTTAATAAAATTTCAGAGGAAAATAAAATTTTTGATTTCAAAAATTGCTTTAAAGTAGAAATAAATGGTATTTGTTTCTAAAATTACCAATTTAACTTAACTTTATTTTCACGAATGGCTAAATTTCAGAAGGGGCGAAGCACATTATTCGTCCCCTCAATTTAAATTCACTATTAAATAAAGTTTTTTATTTTGAAAATAACTTAAAAGTAGATAAAATGGTTCTTTTTTTCTAAAGTTATCAATTCAACTTGACATTATTTTCACAAATGGTTAAATTTCAGAAGGAGCGAAGCATATTATTCGACGCCCTTCAATTAAAATTCAGAGAAAAATGAAGTTTTATATTTTGAAAATAACTTCAAAGTAGAAAAAAATAGGACTTTTTAAAAAATTACCAATTTAATTTGGCTTCTTTCTCATGAATGTCTAAATTTCATAAGGGGCTAAGCACACTATTGGCCCCTTCAGTTAAATTTCAGAATAAATAGTGTTTTCTTTTTTCAAAAAAGCGACAATTTTAAAGTTGAAGAATAAAATTACTTTTTAAATTACAATTTTAAAGTTTTATATTTTTTCTAAAATTACCCATTTAACTTAACTTTATTTTCACGAATGGCATATTATTCGCCCCCCAATTAAATTAAATTCATTTCTTCGCCCCTTCAATTTAGATGAAAAAAAATTTTTTTTCCTCCAAGTTCACTAATTTAATTTGACTTCATTTTTGTGAAAATCTAAATTTAAGAAGGGGCGAAACGCATTATTCGCCCCCTCAATTAAATTAAATTATTAATTCGCCCCCTCAATTTAGTTCGAAAAAAAAGGCTTTTTTTCCCTAAGTTTACTAATTTAAATTGACTTCATTTTTGCGAATGTCTAAATTTCAGAAGGGGCGAAACGCATTTATTCGCCCTTTTATTAAATATTAGAGAAAAATAAAAATTTCCTTTTGAAAAATAGCTTCAAAGTTGGAAAAAAAGAGCCTACCTCTTATTTTAATTTCAGAGGAAAATATCTTCAAAGTTCAATTAAAAATGTTTTTTTTTCTAAAATTTTACTTTTTTACTATTTATTGATTGGAATTACTTGATTTTATTTTCTCGAATGATTAAATTTCAGGAGGGGCGAAACATATTGTTTGCCCCCTCACTAAAATTTCAGAGGGGGCGACTGCCCCCTCTGCCCCCCCGGCTGGCACGCCACTGGTGGGAGGTTTTCGTGATCTTCCTTACCAAGTAACGCGGTATAGTCCTCCAGGAAGGCAAATTTCTCCCAATCCACGAGTTCCCTTGTCTTCTGGATTAGGTTCAAAATTACAAAAGGCTACGGAGTTGAACATTAGTAGTCGTAAATCCAAACAATTGCGTTGGCTGTTATGAAAAAATATGAATTGCCTATTCGAATGCAATTTTATTTACAGTTTGTTTTTTTAGCTTATTATAGTAATTTTAGAATTAAGTAATAGAATCTAAGCTCTAATGTTAATAATTAAGCAAAGTTTAACTTCATATTTTCAATGTAAAATTTGATCAAAAGTTTTACACAATTTACTTTATAAATATTGCATCTGAGATTAAGTTCCATACAAAAAAAAATATATATATATATAATTCTTGGGTTATTGGAATAAACTGGAGACAAAAAGAGAAAACAAAAATAGATTGTTATTTTACAGATATTAGTTCACTTTGCTGACGCCCGGTGGCTGAATGGTAGCGCATCGCGCTCCCGTGCCACAGGTCATGGGTTCGATCCTCGGGCCGGGCAAGGTTGACTCAGCCTTTCATCCCTTTTCAGTGGGTCGATAAAATGAGTACCAAGCATGCTTGGGAACTAAACACTGGGGGTTTAGTAATATTAAGTAAGTAATATTAATTATTTATATGTAATATTAATGATTTAATTTAGTAAGTAATATTATTTAAAAACGATTTTTAAAGCCTTACAGTGTTTCCCATTATTTTTCAACACACTATACCAATGAACTGATTAAATATTATTTGGAAAATACAATAGTATTTTCGTAACATTCTTTACCTATTTATGAAAAGGAAGAAAAATAAAGATTATTATATAATCTAGAAAAAAAAGAAGAGGATTTTTTTAAAAAATAGTGTAATAATATTGAAGCAGTGACTAGATTACTGAATCAAAATGAATTATTAATGACCACAGCAAATCTACCAACAAATATAACAATAATCAAATTAACATAATAGATAAACAAGTCAAATCTAGGAGCTTTTTCTATACCCCAATATGAGCAAAAACGAATGTTATTATCATTACCAGGATAATGCGACCTAAAATCCATTTAAAAGTGGGTACATTTTACTCCCAATATTTCATAATAACCATATTCTCAGTTTTTACATTTTGTTTAGAAAACATCCAATTAGTGCGTTGTTGCAAGGTACTTGATTAAGTTTTATGCAACAATTTTTCCAAATCAAGTAGTTTTCTACCATAAATTTAATCTGCTTTCAGAGATATTTACTAGAGTAGGTTCTACAATTGAAGCAAGAGCCTACTAGAAAATGTCCCGGTGTTAAAATGTTTAAATCATCTATATCAGAAGAGAGAGGAGTCAAGTTGAGCATTGCTTCAACCTGAACTAATACAGTAAAAAATTCTTCATAGGTAAAATTAGAGTTGCTCACAACACGTTTAAGGTAATATTTGATGGATTTTACTCCCGCTTCCACAATCCACCGAAATTCTGGGCTCTAGAAGAATAGTATGAATTTCCATTCAATGTTCTCTTCCGTGAAAAATTTAGTAAAAGTTTCTTGTTTAAGCATTTTGTTAGGAAATTCTCGTTAGAGATGCAACGGATATCCGGCAGGCAGTATCTGGCCGATCCGGCCAGTAGGGCAGATATCCGGTTTTGGTCGGATATTATGATTATCCGGCAGTAACATTTGGCTCGAAATTAAATATTGAGTAGAAAGGTAAAAATGAAATGTATATATATATATATATAATTCATCACAGGCTTAATGCCTAAATAGGCATAGGCTTAAATGCCTAACACTTAAATAAATGTTGCGGTTTTCTTTTTAACTTAGTAATTAATTTAATTTAACTATGTTTTAATAGAAAATTTATTATTTTATAGTTATATATTTTTTTTTGATAGTTTAATTTAAAGTTAACAAAGAAAAAATAATCATGCCAGGCGGAGAAGGTTCTTTTAGCCATAAGAAATTAACTGGGAGGGCAAATTATGCTGATTGGAAGTTTGCAATGAAAATGCACTTAATTAAAAGAGATTTATGGGATTATGTTGAAGGAAAAAAGGAAGATGCAGCTTTAGATGCCAAAGCCTTGTCATACATAGTTGAAGGAGTTAGTGAAACAATTTTTAATGATTTGAGAGACTTATCTAGTGGCAAAGAAGCCTGGGAAGTATTATCAAAAACTTATGATGATAAAGGAATAACTAGAAAAGTGTCTGTAATTAAAGAATTGGTTAACACTAAATACACAGATTGTAAAGACATGTGTGACTACCTTCATAAAGTAATTTCAGCATATCAGCAATTAAAATCAACAGGAGTTTAAGCAGATGAGGAATTAATAGCTGGAATAATTTTAGCTAACTTACCTGATAGATTTGAACCCCTTATTATGGCTTTGAAAAATTGTGGGGAAGAGATAACTGTTGATAACGTTAAAACTAGATTAATGGCTGAGGATGATAAACCTAATTCTGATGGGAATTTAGATCAAGCTTTCCTTAATGAGAAGTTTAAAGGCAGGAATAAGTTTAAGGGGAAATGCTTCAAATGTAATTTGTTTGGGCATAAAAGTATAGATTGTCAAAGACCCCCAGGCCAGAAAAGTAGGTATGATAAATTTAACAAAAAGGGTAATGTAAAGCCTACTTCCAGTAAGACTCCTATGAAGGAAGAAGCTTATGTAGCAGGTATCTATGTTGCAAATTCTAATCCAAATCCTAATGTTTGGTACATGGATTCTTGTGCTTCGTTCCATATGACCCCATATAAAGAATTAATAACAGATTACAAAACTGCAAGTATTAGTCAAATTAAAACAGGCAGCTCTGTCGTAGAAGTTGAAGGGGAAGGGAGTGTTAGTTTTCTTTTATCTAGAAATGGGCAGAAAGCCAAAGTAACTTTTAATAATGTATTGCATGTTCCAAAGCTAACTGCTAATTTGCTATCTATTAAGTATTTAAACAAAACTTTTGGGATGGTTACTACCTTTACAGGGGAAAGATGTTTTGTTTATAAGGGTGATAATTTGGTTGCTAGTGGAACAGGTGTAAGCGATAGATTATATTCTTTAGATATTCATAATGATATGGCTTTAATTACTGCTCAAAACTTATCAAATGAAATATTGCATAAGAAAATAGGTCATTTAAGTGAAGGAGGGATGGTTAGATTGCAAGGTATGGTAGAGGGTTTCTCTTTTAATGGGAAAATTAATGATTGTATACCGTGCATTAAAGGTAAAATGCATAAACAACCATTTCCCAAGGGTAAGGCTAAACGAGCAAAAGATTTGTTAGGCTTAGTACATAGTGAACTCTGTGGACCCATGAGTGTTTCATCAATAGGGGGTTCTCGGTACTTTATAAGTTTCATAGATGATTTGTCACGAATGACTTTTGTTTATTTTATAAAGAATAAATTTGAAGTTCTTGGAAAATTCAGACGTTCAGGCATATGTAGAAAGACAAACTGGCAAACCTATTAAGGTTTTACGTTCTGATAATGGGACGGAGTATGTTAATAATGAAATGGATAGTTTTCTAGCTTCCAAAGGGATTCAGCATCAAAAGTCTATCCCTTATACACCGGAGCAAATGGGGGTTGCAGAACGCAACAACAGAACACTCGTTGAGCGAGCTCGGTCAATGTTGGTGGATGCCCACCTTGGCCAAGAATATTGGGCTGAAGCAGTTGAAACAGCAGCTCATTGTAAAAATATATCTCCAACGATTGCAGTTCCAGACATGACACTTTTTGAGAAATGGAGTGGCGAAAAGCCAAACTTGAAATACTTAAGGGTGTTTGGGTGTCGGGCATTTATTCATATTCCCAAACAGAAGGGTTTAAAATGGGATGTGAAAGCTAGAGAGTTAATGTTTGTTGGGTATTATAAGGATAGAAAGGGCTATAGTCTAATTGATCCAACTAATTGTAATATTGTTGTAGCCCGAAATGTACATTTTTTAGAACATGATATGTATCATGACAATAACAGTGACAAAAGCTCACCAGAGTTCAGCGATGACTCTTTATTCAGTGGGGGCATTGTTGATTTTGAAAACACATCAGATAAATTCCAAAATCATGATAATGTTAGCAGGGGTGATAATGAATTAAATTTCCAAAATGATATTAACACAGGTCAGGATGACATTAATGGGTTAAATAGAGGCGATTTTGTAAATAATGATGAGAGTAATAATATAACTGTTGATAATGACATGCCGAAACTGACACCTATAGGAAGAACAGTTAAACTTCCAATTCGTTATCAAAATTTTGATACCAACGGTATGCCAGATTTGCAAATGCCAAATTTAGATCCTATTTGCTTTGCTGATGCTTTAGTGGCAATAAATGAACTTCTTTCTGAACCTAATACTATTGATGAGGCACTCAATGGTAGTAATGCCAGGCATTGGAGAGAGTCTTTATGTGAAACAATAGCAGGTCACATTAAAAACAAAACTTGGGACATAGTAAATAAGCCTAAAAATAAAAACATTGTTGATTGCAAATGGGTATTCAAAATAAAACATAATGTTAATGGAGATATTGAAAGGTATAAAACCCGTTTAGTAGCTAAAGGTTTCTCTCAGATCGAAGGAATAGATTATACAGAAACGTTTTCACCGGTAGTTCGTTATGTAACATTAAGAGTTTTGTTGGCTTATGCAGCTATTTATGATTGGGAAATCGATCAAATGGATGCTGTTATGGCTTTTGTTCAAGGGACACTAAATGAAGAAATATATATGAAAATTCCAGATGGGTTTAGTGAATACTACGAACAAAATTTAAATGGGAAAGTTCTTAAACTTAATAAAGCTCTAGATGGCTTAAAGCAAAGTGGCAGGCTTTGGTATCTGACATTAGATGAAGGCTTAAATGAAATGGGATTTAGACAAAGTTCTTTTGATAGTTGTGTGTATATTAAACTAAATGAGAGTAAGGAACTTGTAATTGTAGCTATCTACGTCGACGATATATTAATTTTTAGCAACTCAGTAAGACTTAAAAATTTAGTGAAGAAGCAACTAAGTGAAAAATTCGAAATGAAAGAGTTAGGGGAAGCCAACTATTGCTTAGGAATTAAAATAGAACGAAATAGACCAAAAGGGTCCATTAACCTAAACCAAACCCAATACATTTAGCGAATGCTTAAAAAATATAGCATGGATGAGTCACATCCAGTTGCAACACCACTTGATCTTAATCAAGTCTTGACAAAGGTTCAAGTTAAAAATGATGATTTAAAGGAACGTAAGTCAAATATTCCTTTTCAAGCAGCGGTTGGTAGCCTGCTTTATGCAGCCCAAGCTACACGACCAGATATATCGCATGCAGTGAACACTGTATGTCAATTTTGTAACAACCCATCTCAAACACACTGGAAGAGTGTTAAAAGAATTTTCTGGTACCTTAGAGGTACCACTGATAACACATTGAACTATTCAAAAGACTATGGTAGTGAAATAATGGGATATTGTGATTCCAACAACGGTGGAGACATTGGAGATCGTAGGTCGGATACGCTTTTACAATTGGAGGCGGAGCCGTTTCTTGGTGCAGCAAACGACAACCAACAGTGGCAACAAGCACAACAGAAGTCGAGTATATGTCTATATCTGCAGCAACAAAAGAAGCCATTTGGCTTAGGAAGATTGCAGCGGACCTATGTGTTTCACAGGAAAAACCATTAGTGATTTTTAATGACAATAATGGAGCGATAAGCTTGACTAAAAATAGTCAATTTCACGGACGAACAAAGCACATAGATGTACAACATTATTTTGTACGTGAGGCCGTAAAACTTGGCCATGTTACAATACAAGGTGTAGAAACATCGCAAATGATTGCGGACTATTTAACAAAAACTGTCAATAGAACTAAACATGAACATTGTGGAAAATCAATGGGACTAAAATAATTTTTTTTTCTGCACATTTGTGAATTTCTTTTAGCATTCCCAAAACTGTAAACTAAAGTGGGAGTGTTGAAAGAGTTAGTTTACATTATTGTACATAGATGGCATCACAAATGCTGACATAGATGGCAGCAGTGTTGTCCTAATTATAACCTCCTTCTTTATAATAAAATATTAGTCTAGTTTCAGCCTTTACCCAGGTATGTTAATTTATTTCTTGTGACCTCCATGCTTAAATTATTGGGTTAAGTCTTTAGTAATTTTAACATAAAAATCAATATTCTTTTCAAATATAATTTTTTTAATACTTATAGTGTTTATAAAATAAAGAAATTATACTTAAAATATGTATTAGGTTTTAGTTTTTATCTTGGTCACGCCTACAACAGCTATGTTATACTAACCATTGATATAAATATTCTTAAAGTATGTTAGTATTTTGAAAGTTACGTAATATAACATAGTATGTAGTATATAAAAATATGGTATACAATTACAACAGAATATATTTACTATACGGATATACATATTTATTATATTATAATTATATAATAGCCTACCTCTTTGATTTTTAAAATAAAATGAAATTGGCAATCTTATCAAATAAAAACATATAAATATTAACTAATAAATAACTAATTTCATTAAAAAATTTTTTCTAGTTTCACTTGATTTAAAAAATTGAGAAAAGATCTGAATGGTTGGCAGTTATATTAAAGACAAATATTAGAATAAAGTAATAATCGATCTGAGAAAATGTACTGTTCCATCTTGTTGAAACATCCTGCACTAATTTTTTGTATTGTATATGTAACTGTTTCTTGTATTTCTTTAAATTTTGAACAAGCTAAAGAAGAATGGTGGAAATGGCCAACAATTCTTCTTCCTAGAGCAATGATATCCTTTAATGCTCTTTGGGAATTTAATGCATCACTTACAATTAAATGCAAATTATGTAAAAAACAAGATTCACTTTCTAAATTGAGATCATTTACGGCTTTTACAATATTTGAACCACCATCACGAATGACCAGATATATTTTACTTGTTACATTCCATTCCTCGCTCAAGCTGCTTAACATCTTGCCTACATTTTCTCCAGTATGACTTCCTGAAAAGTGTCTTGAGTTTAATACAAAATGTTTGTAATTAAATTCATTATCTATCCAGTGAGCAGTAAAGCTAATAAAACTGTCTTTATTTATTGAATTAGACCATATATCAGTAGTTAAAGATATATATGTAGCTGAAGAAAGCAATGACCCAATTTCTTCTTTACATTTTGAATGCATTTTTAGTATAATTACTTGTTTGAAATATTCCCTTGATGGAACTTTATACTGTGGTTGTGCTTTTGCCATGAGATTTTGAAAACCTTCATCTTCCACAAATAAGTATGGCTGATTATCTACTGCTATCATTTGCCCAATAGCATAATGTAATTCTACAGCTTTTGGATTGTTTATATCCTAGATTTTTTTCTTTTCCAGAACTGCCTCTAAAGTTGGTTGCTCCAATCTTCTTTTTTTAGAACTTGTACTGGGATCATCCGCATTCACAGTATCATCAGTGGATTCAAGACCTAAACCCTGACTTTTTTTTGCAGCAATTAATTTTAGCATATTCTGCTAAATGTTTTCTCCTTAGATGATTTAATAGTGGAGAAGTTGATGCTTTTTTGCCTGTTCCACCTCTTGAGATAAAGCAGGAACAAAGATTGCATTTCACTTTAATTGCATCCTCCTCATACTTGAAATAATTCCATACAGCACTTTTGCTTTTAAAACTCATGATTATAATTGCCTTTCAACAGTTTATGACAAATTTATTCTCACAATTATAAAAATAAAGTAAAATATAACTGCAGCCTATAACTATCAAAGCACAACTGAGGTAAGTATACAGATTCAGTTACAGTTAACAAAGGGGAAAACACCATTGACCATTACACAATATATCTTATCTCTTATCTTAAGGACCTGGTCATACAAAGTGGGTGGTAAGAATAACATATAGAAGTAAAACCTGTTTTTGCAAATGGCAAGAACATTGTTTCAGAAAAAGATGATTAAAATTATATGTATACTTCAATATTAAGAACAAAAGAAAGAAATATTTTTCAAATTATTAATTTATTCATTATTTCAATTTGATTTTTAATATAAATAAATTTGAATCTTTAACAGATGTTTGTTTCTGCCACCTACTTAGAATAAATATTCTACCAGTGGTTTTATTTAAACTAAGCACAATACTCAGTGCAGATAACATTCTTCAACTAAGTGTTATTTACATATTAGTTATTTATTGATATTCAGAAATTTAAAGTTAAGTACTTTAAATTGAAAATTTATTTAAAAGAAATATATAATCAAAAGAAAAATAATAAATATAAGCAAAAGAAAAATAATAGTTTTGTCTAGTCCAATTAAATATAAATACTTATTTTAAAAAAAAGTACTGCGGCCAGATACCGGATATCCGGCTCAAAGATTGGCCTTGACTTATGCTCAAGAAGGATATTTTTCCTCACATCATAGAAATTTTTTATATAATATTAATTTTTTTCACTCTTAGGCACTTTTTATATTTAAAGCCTTTTTAAGAACTTTCAGGAAAATTTTTTAAGGTCATTAGACAATATCAGAATCACCATATACATATTTAAATTTAATAGTAAATTTTTTAAACCTATATTTATTATTATGCCTAGAATAATATATAATTACAGATACAGAAAAGAAAAAAGTGAACCAAAAGTTTTTATTCTTTTTTTTTTTTTTTTTTTTAAAGGAAAATAGTAAGTTTTGAAATGAAACTCCATTAAATATGAAGAAAAAAAGACAAAGAGTAAGTTATGAATTTCTATTAAATATAATTTGTTTTTAAGAAGTTTTATGCAATCAAGCAATATTATGTGTAGAGCATTTTTAATATTAAGTGAGAAATAAATTTAGCAAAATAAATAAATAAAAGGAAAAATTATAATATGTAATCTATATGAATATTTTAAATATTAATTTTATGCATTTTTCTTACATTTTAATACAAATTTTATCAGCAAAAACAAATAGTTATAAATTTAGTTAAAACTAACAGAAAAATCTTGCAGATTTGAAAAAAAATATTTTGGTATAATAAGATATAAAGCTTTTACTTTATTTATAATTTAAGCAAAATTTAAAAACAATTTAAGCAAATTAACTGGAATTTAAAAGCTTGTTATAACTCAGAACTTTAAATATTAGCTACATAATATCATATATTAAAATATTCTGGTTTTAAACAACTAGGGATTTAATAATTTTACTTGAATCATTGTTAAAATTAAACTGCTTTAAGAAGTCTTTAAATGTAAAATTAAATTTTTTAGAAGGTTTTGAGAGAAAAACAGTATCTTTTAAGGACCTCAATAAAATAATTTTCAATTTATGTGGCCTACAACAAAAAAATTGTTCCATGTCCCCATGATACAGTTTTAAATTAAATAACAATTTCAATTGAAAAAAATTATAAAAATTTGATTCCCATATCTATTAAAATTTCATAAAATATAGTATGATTATGAAATACTATAGCGGATAAATTCAAGCAGTTCTTATGATTTAAGAAAATATTGAACATTATAAAATATTCAAACCCCCAAACACCCTGTTAAATAAATATTTTTGAAAAACACACACACAATTGCAAACTTAAGCTTTCAACAAAACTTTAAGCTTAGTTTATTATTATGGAGAAATAATACATATAAGCTCAGAAATAATGCAGAAAAAATTTTATTGATAAATATTTGACTCAATCCTGTTCTCTCTATCTATTTGTTTAATTGATTTAATTACATGATTTTGAATAATACCAAAAGGCTACATGGTCCTGCAATACAGGGTTAAAAATCAAAATTTGATAATATAAAATCACACTTCTACTAAAAACTAACTAAAATTTAATAATTTTATTAAATATCGTACATACCAAGATTTAAAACCAGAAAGGATAATAACTTCTAACCTTCTTTACCAACCTCCATAAAAACTCTACTTATAAAACTCATTCGTCTAGGATATACAGTGTAACGTCCCATATCAGGACGACCCTTTTTAACAATCAAAATAAACAAACATCTCTTCATCTTCCCCTCCCTTAAAAAAAAAAGGTCTTTGGGCACTTTTTTCCTTTTCTAGCTTCTAGTGATTCATGCATTTAACCCATAAATCAACAGAAAGGGGAAGAAAAGACCTCCCAAGACCATTGAGTGACCCTAAGTAAAGCTCCTCCTCAGGAATAGGGGAGAATTGTTTTCAAAAGAGTGCAACTGAGTGCTTCCCCCTCTTCTTTCCTATGCAGCTGGCTAGTAAAAGAGGCATTTCCTGGATTCATTTTATTGGAGAGTCAGGGAAAGAAGAAATACTGTGAAAAAGGGTAAACACAACAAAAATTAACATGGATGGGGAGTCACTTTCAGTTACACAAGAAAAAATAAAGAGAACCCAATCAGCATGCCACGCCTTTATGCTTGATTGATAGCCAATGATGGGAGAGAAAATAAGAATTTGTCACTGCCCCACCCTCAACTTGAATGACAAATAAGGAGGAAATGAATTTTCTTCTCCACCTACCCACCTTAATGAATGAGGGGAATTTCCCCTTCTTGCTTGAATCATTCTAGTTCAAAATGGAGGAGAGAGAGCAATTAATATTTTCATAACTGTCAATTTTTTTTTTTTTTTTTCATTTTCTATATTTTAAGCAATAATTATTTTTTTCTAATATTTTGTTTTTGATTGATTAGATATTCTAATACTAAAACATTATTGCCCAAAAAATAATGTTTCTTGATTTTTTGCTTCTAAGATTCAGATCGTTTTAAGCTTTGTTTACCTTGGGGGTCAATTATACGGAAAAATCTAATATCCGGACTTCCAAAGTCCCACCGATTCCGGATACGCGACTTTCCACTGTACTATACTCAGATTCACAATTAAACTAGGCAAAAACTCTTGTTTCACTGTCTGCCATTTAGCCAAGAAGTAATCCAACCAAATGTTTAAACTAGCAATTTCTCTGAAACCCTAATATAGTTCAACATTTAGTTCACGCTTTGTTAAAAGTCTGAAAATATAGCCTAAATTTACTGAGATTTTATAAAATAATTTTCAAGCAGAAACTAAAGAATGCATAATAAGTAAAAAAGTTTAATTTTACATAAAAAATATCACCTAAAAATATAATAAAATATAGGACAAAATTACTATAAAAAAAACTAGTAGTTTTGAAAAAAAAAGCTTTTAAGAAATTTTGCAATTTTTTATATTGCCAAAGAATTCATTTTAGAATAAACTATTAATATTGTTTAATACATACATTTTAGAATAAACTATTAATACTGTTTAATACATACATTTTAGAATAAACTATTAATATTGTTTAATACATACATTTTAGAATAAACTATTAATATTGTTTAATACATACATTTTAGAATAAACTATTAATATTGTTAAATACATACCAAAGTAAAACATCAAACAGAAAAGTAATTTTCACCACACTCTAGAAATTATAGCAAGCAATAATAATAATAACAACAATTAATATTATCAAAAATCTAGACATTAATAAAAGCATGCATTGGAATAGAAAATATTATAAAATTCTTAAAAATGAGTCTATTACAAAACTGTATGTATGCCTGTAACTTTCCCAGCCTCAGCCAGATGCAAAATTCACATGCAACATAAAATTAATTATTAATACACTTATATATAAAAAATCTTGATGAAAAATTTTAAAGTTGTGAACATTAGTAAAAGCATGCATCGAAAAAGAAAATATTATAAAACATTCTTAAAAGAAAATTATTTATATTTTTTAAATTATTGTAAAGATTTTTAGCTGGGTTTAATCATTTGATTTAATAATATTTAGGTACTTCAAATCAAATTACGATAAAGCCACATGATACGATCGCAATTGTTCTTTACGCAAAAAAAAAGATACTTTTACAAAAATACACCTAAAAAGATACTTTTCAGCAATTTATTGTATTTTGATAACTTATTTTATTATATATGGGCTCTTAATCACTCGGTTTACATAAAATTAGAGTATTTTAAATTGGCATTTATTAACGTAAATGCCAATGAAATAATCAGAATTTGATTATTTAATTATTGTTCAATTTAGTGACGTTGACAGATTCAAATGTAATATAATGATTTAAGCAGAAAAAATGTAAAAATTTTAAAGCAAACCTGTTTAAAATTTGACTATGAAGGTGAACATCGACAGTTTCTAAGCGATACTCATGTGAAGGGCAACTGTTGTTAAATTATAAAATATTTTGTCAAGATAATGTTCCACACAAAAACACACATATATATATATGCTGAAAAACAATACTTACATTAAAAAAAAAAAATTATAAACATAGAACACACTTTTTTGTAGATTATGTTTTATAATAAAATTCATAAATGCATTTCTCTATTGAAGACTTAAATTAAAGCAAACAAGTTTAAAGAGTTCACACATATTCTCACATTATATAAAATATTCTAGTGCTTTAATTCTATTAGCTTTTCATTCCTAACATAAAAGGAGGCATACAAATAACTGTAAAACCCATTTTTAGAATTATTTTTTTTAAAAAAACTCCAGCCAATCAATCGAAACAGGATCATTTTTAAAATTTGGTGTTACTCAAAACCTGGAAAAAGAAAAAACACCTTTTGATTACATGAAAATTAAAAATTATACAGAGTGTATAATTTTTAAAAATACAAAAGCAAATAAACTTCTTTGTTATTTAAATGTTTTTGATATTTTTTTAAGTATTCTTAGTTAATACATTTTCGGTTAAATACGATAAAGATTGGCATATCTGTTGCCATAAGACCTATTATTTTAACATATTCTTAACAAAGATATTTGATGCATAATTTTAATAATATTGAATGCAAGCAAAGTTAATCTTTTTAAAAAAAAATTTGCAAAAAGAGTCATGTCTGTAAAAGAATGAAAATTCAGAAAACAGTATTTTAATTCTTAAAAAAAAATCAGAAAACAAAAACAATGAATTCTATTTAATTTAGGCTAAAAAATTAATAAACTAAATTATTCAGTTAAGTAAATAAATATCTTTAATACAAATAATTATGATAACAGACAAGGCATAGTAAAAAAAAAAAAAAAACTCTTAAAAGCTTCATCAACCAAACAGAACATTCAAAGTAGATGATTTCTTTTCAAAACCATCCACTAATTCTTATTATGTTACTTAAAAAAACGTAAATAAGTGCTGACAAATATGACATCAATTTAAGGACAGTGGTACTTAGTTTTTAAATTTTTTTTTTTTTTTTATTAGATGATTCTTACAATCTTTATAGAATCTTTTTAGAGTATTTAACACTTAAGTATAAAACACTACAGAGTAGAAGAGAAACATTTTAGGGTTTATTTAAAGAACCACTATACTTTAAGTGTCCTCAAACTTAAGACTTAAAATACTATCAAAACTTATTAATAAATATTATTGTGAATACTATTTTTTCCCTTTCTTCTTATAATATTATATTTTTGAACTTGGAAAGTATCTACTTAATGTTCTTACACAAAAATTATGTAAAATTTTAACATCTTCAAGAAAAAAATATTTTTCAGCCAGACACCAAATGGCACTAAATTATGAAAACGAATCAACAGCAAAAGAAAAAAAAAAATAGAAACACAGTAAAAGGAATTCTATGAATGATAATAAAACTATGTAAGATCCCTTCTTTTTTTTTTTTTTTTTTTTTTTTTTTTGGAGACATACATATTTGAAATAAAAGGTGAATTTATTTTTTTCCTTTGAATTATAAATTATACAAACATTTATTGTATGTCAGTTTGGAATTCAAAGTCTAAGAAATCTAAGCTGATTTCATGAAAACGAAATATATGAACTGATTGAGAAACTTACCACTAACAAAGTGGTTAAGCAAGTGAAGTGATGGAAATCTGAAAAATTAAATTCTTTTCTGCCAAATTTGAATGGATTTCTATCATCGAATTGCAAATGATAATGGCAGTATATAAACGGATCTCAGTTTCTACATCACTACAAAGAGGATCAAGCAAATGTTAGAAAAATATTATCTTCAGATTCTTCATTATATTAAAATAGTAGATTTTAATTTCAGTGTTTTTATTGCTAACAGAGAACACTGACAAAAATGAGCCGAATAAGGGTGAAAGCTGCAAAACGTTTTTATATAAGCATGATATTTGCATATAATCTAGTGAAAAAACTGTTTAGTAAACATCAACAGTATACTGTTTAAAAATATTTAATGTAATTAACAAATTTCAAAAGTTAATAGAAAGTAAAGAAAGGTAGAGGAGTAATGAATAATTGAAGACCTAGTTTTTTGAGTTAATTAAATCAAAATTACTCAAGTTATTCTAGAGTGGAAAAAAATTAACTTTTCAAAACAAACCCTTATTCTCATATACAAAAGAGATATCTTAAATTTAATTTTTTTAAATTAAAAAAAAAAAAGAAATGCATATTTTTCTTCAAAATATATACAAATAAAAACTAAACCTTTAATAAAAACTTGAGATATTGTTAAATAGAAGATTTTAAGAGGAGTCAGTTGAAACTAAATCTATTTTGTACATAATACAAGATGAGTCAGCTCCAAAGTTTTACTGCACAATGCACAAACTAAAAAAACACCTAATTTTTCTTTGATGCAATCATCAGATAATCATCTAAAATTTAACCTTAATGATTCAAAGGAAGAACCTTAAATATGCTAATTAGAGCAGATAATATTTTAAGTAACTCAATCAGACATAAAAACTTAAATTCTCTGAATCTCTCTGCATTCTTTTTTCCTCACAGATTCAAATTCTTAATCTTCAAAGTGGGCATCTGTAAAATATGGCCACAGTAATTTAGCCTGAACAGCCATTCAGTTAGCAAGTTAAAGTTAATGTTTAATTTTAATTTTTGCATATTTCTGAATGCAAATTGTAGAATTGTCAAAACTGACTTTAATAATTTTAATTTTTATCTAAAGATTTAGGTACTAGAAATAGGATAATGAAATAATAGCAATAGTCTATATCAGTCTTCAAAAGCAATTTTTATATTTGTCATAAATCTTTATATACATTTTTGCTTTGCTTTTTATTGTTATGCCTCTGTGTTATCTTTACTCAATCTTTCCATTACTACATATTTTAATATTAGGAGTCTGTTTATGAAAGCATAGATGTAATAACATTTTTCAGTAGTTCAAAATTTTAAAATTGTAAAAAGTAAGCTTGCTTAAAAAATATTTGTTTTGCAGTATACTGATTATAATTATAGACATAACTTTACAAACATATCTTCAGCCAATTTTGAAGAAATTGTAGCTTTTGTCACAAAAAATAAAAATAAAATTACATGAAACAGTAATAGTTCTACCTCATATTATCAGTGGCATAGTGATAAATAAATTTTAGGAGAAATCCATTTCATAGAAACAAGTTCTCACAGTGTCGACCTAAAATATAATTTATTTTAAAAAATATAACAGGGTTTACATAAGAAAATTTATTTGTTTTCTTGAGATTTCAATTTAATTATATTTAAAAATATTAAGAACTAGAATGATTGTGAGGAATGCAATGTTTTTACCAAAAATCATCTTGGATTAAGCTTTCCTATTTATTTGAATACCCTTTAAAACTTCCAAATATATAAATTGTAATTCTTTCTTAAATAATTTTTGAAAAAAATATATATTGATTGAAATTCTTTTAAAAATAGTCAATGTTCATAAAACAAATAGAACACAAATGATTTCGTAATTCATAACACATGCCACAAATAAAATTAACCTGAGCTAATCTTTATAACATTGTATTTGTGCAATAAAATTTTTTACAAATATGTGTTTAAATTTTCTTTTTTAATAAAGTTTTGAAGGTACGTATTAATGAATTTCCTTAAATAAGTAGCCAAATCGAATTTATAAAAAGTGTGAAATTTATATACACCACATCATTGCCAACTTTAAAAAACTTAAAAACTTTTTTATTTTTTATAAGTTTACAAAACAAAACTTTAAAAAAAATAACCAATTTAAAAAAAAAAAAAAAAAAAAAAAAAAAAAAAGATATTAAGCAAGCACACATTATATTTTCTAGCAAGAAAGTGGTTTGGAGAACAAAGGAAATGAAAAGTGAACAATTACTTCATTCGAAAAAATATTTGAATTTTGAACTTTCTAGTTTTAAAGAGAAAAAAACTTTCAAATACTAACTTTCTTTATAGTAAGGTAAATTTTCTTCTAAAATGCAAACAGCAGAGCCTCAGGAGTTGATGAGATGATAATATTGACCAGACACTGACATGCAATGCTGATACCATATACTGGAAAAAAAATTTCTACAAGTGAAACAAAACTATATCAATATTTGTAAGATTTTAAATCTAATATACAAAGCAAAACAGAGCTAATATAAATTACTAAATAATAAAAAGAAAAATTGCTGCCAGTTTTTTTTTTTTTTTTTTTTTCTTCTTGGTTTTCTGTTTTGCATTATTTACATCACATATACCTAACAAATTCTACAACAATGTTACATATCAAACACTCCATAAACCTGATCTTAGAAGATAATCAAAATGCACCATTTGTCCAGTTATGGTCATAAACTACTTACGGGTGTCATTTACATTCTAATCCTGAGTGGCAAATTTAATTGGTGGAAGTTTATGAAAAGAAAGAACCAGGCGTGAAAATTATTTTTAAATCTTTTTATTTACATACTATTGTATATCGGTATATTTTCGGAATTTAAATTACGTCAGTACATTTATAATCTTTAATGAAATATCTCGGCACAACACTAAATACAGAATTTAATTGAACAGAAGGAAGGATGCAACTGTAGTGTATTTACCACTACAAAAATACTATTCCATTTCACTAGTATATAAAACATGTTAACTCGATTCTGAGGTGGAGAGCCTTTTCAGGAGAGCCTTTTTCCTTAGGTGAAGGTTGACATTGGGGATAACTTCTCCCCCCACATTGGTGACCGGGTAGTTGTTCTATCATAGTGGTAGATACACTACACAACAAATAGGGGTGAATTGAAATACTTTTTAGGTAAAAATTACTATAAAAATTTTATAATAATCATTGAGGTTTTATTAACTAAGGAAGAAAACAAAACTAGAAATAAGTTGTTAAATTTCATTCATTATATTTTGATATACAATGCTCAGCATACTTTTAAAAACACTGAAGAGATAAGAACAATTAATAAACTTGTTGATCTGAATCCAGATCTGAGACCAGATCTAAACAGAACTCTATAGATCTTATTCCCAATCAGAACTTATAGATGAATTTGTCTTACAAAAATTTGAGCTATTATATCTTTTAATGAATTCATCAGTAAAAGTGGGTGGAGCTATTAGCTACGCTGAAATTATTTTTAATAGCATAAAATTAAATTTGTTGGGATCAGTTTACTAGTTGCTACAGGTTATTTTTTTATACACTTTTACACTACTCAGTCGCAAAAAGACACGATATGAGTAGACTTGCGCATAAGCAAAATATAATTTTTCTTTTGGAATGCAGATGATCACTACACAACAGATTCTGGAGCAATGCTTCCAACTTACAATAAGACAACACTGCAGCCTCATCACATTCTAGTTCTATCAATTTTTTTCCTGATAAAAAAAATTTTAAGATTCCTGTAGATTGAAATGGTGACAAAAAGAATAGTAGCATACAAGCACTTATGATCATTACAGGAATAGAATAAATAATAAACCTTTATAAATCCATAAAAAATATTTTCAATTTTAATTTATAAGGTTTTTTTTTATAGTTCAAAATGTAGAGAAACAGGGCTGCCATTGGATAAAAACAAGAAAAATAGTTGCTTTAGTTGCATTATATATGAAAAATAGTCTCCTAAATAGTCTGCAAGATATATATAATAGTTGCCAAAATTGTATCATCTTCTAACATAATTTTAATTATTTGTGCTGTAATAGTATAAAATCCAGATAATATGCAGTTAAATTTTCCCATTTTATAAAAAAAATGTACATTTATTTGTGATTATAAACAGAGCACTGCTGAAAGAACTGCTATAAAACACTTCCAAACATTTTAAAAATATTTATTTTAAATTTTATTCATTATGAGGCATAAAGCTTTAGATATCATCAAAGAAACAATAGTTGTAATTAAAATTTTAAAAAAACTAGGGACTAAAACTTTTAGGCATTATAAAAAAAATGATACTTTCATGCATTAATTTTTTTAGCCTTACTATAAGACACTTATCAATAGTCACTTATTCAATTTTGCAATTAATATTAATTAACAATACAATTATTATTAATCTTGAGGCAGAATTTCTTCTGACTTTCTGCAAGGTACTTTTAATAACAGATGCATAGCTGCCAACCTTAGGAATAAAAAACTAGGAACACTATATGCGAGAAAATTATATGCACCAATTATGAGAGTAAGAGAAAAATTTAACTATTAAATAATAACATTAATAGACATATATTTAAATACCTTATGCAAATTAGTAAAACAAAACTATTAACACTTTCTTTGTAGGAAATTTATAACGGCATAATTTTTGTGGGAATAATAGCATAATAATTTAAAAAACAACTATTACCTATTAATACATAATTATTCTTCTCCAAATTATAAAAGATAGGTAAATAATAATCTACATCATAAACAAATATTTCTGATTCAACTGTTTAAATACTACAATACATTTTTAAATAAATAATAATAGTTGTTTAAGATTCAATTTAGTGAAATGATCAGCAACATCTATTGGAATAGTATTTTCCAATAAAAAGCTACTAAAAATTACTTATGCACAATAATCACAGGAAGCACACTTGCGATGATCAGAACAAGGGACTAGTTTAAAAGCAAAAATACTGCCATTTTAAGAAAATTCAGATTTTTTATAAAAATATCACATCTTACGATTTGATTTAAAAATTAGGAACAAATCCGAAAAATTCAGAACAGTTGGCAGCTTTGCAGATGTACAAGTTACTAATTTAAAGTACCGTAATTTCACGGAGATATGCTGCGGCATTATTGATTTAAATCTTGAAAACTTAGAAGTAGGAATGCGTATCGAATGGGGCAGCCAATATAGTATTACTTTTTTTCCCTTAAAAAGTGTTGCTCTTCAGAAGCCCCCAATATCTCACAATGAAATTTCATCATCATTTTTTCACCTGGTACTAATGTTTTTATTTATTTTTTCATGCTTAACGATACTCCAAACAATGGTTATTGCACCTGGAATTTTCCCTCCCCCATCCTTTCTTAGAATAAATAAATCACTATTCATTAGAGAAGTCACTGTGGCTGGCTTAACCTTGGATTAATGAGGTCCCTTGGTCAATCCAGACCCTTAATCCTGGTTCATAATAAGTAAAAGATGACATGAAACAAATTTAGATTCGCATATCAGTGGTGCAAAGGTTAATAATAGATTGCAAAAAATACATCTGATTTATGTTATGTTTTTTTATTTATGTTAAATAACATAAATAATGAGTTAGGTATGACATAGTATTCATAAGAGAGTGAGCTTTCCTTTTTGCCTATGAATAGCTGTAGAGTGTAGGGGTGAGAGTGGAGTGGAGTGGAGAAGCATAAATCAGGAACGAATGAAGAAAATCAGGGTGGGGCCAATGTTGACATCAGCTATAAAATAGACACTTCCCCCTCCCCTCATTTACCCCAAGAAATATGTCTCTTCCACTTGTCATGGATTGTCTCTACACTCCTCTTTTTTTAAAGTGAATTTTTGCTGATGAGTTTGAGATGACCTTGAATCTTATTGCAATAACAATGTTCAAGAAGAATTTCAAACTTAAAACTGATGGTCTGTGAAGTGAAGAAAAAAAATGTGTGAGAATTTTACATGTGGATAAAAGAAAGACGATCCTAGTTAAGGAGTCAGTTAAAAAAAAAAATTTAAAAAAAGAGTTGTGAATTTGATCATTTTCTTCAGCTTATTTTTTTAATCTTGAATATTTAACTCTGATCTTCTGTTGTGCTTTTGTTTTAATAATATTTTTCTTTCATAAATATTTATGTTAAATTCATGCTGTTTTAGTTTTTTTTCTTCTTAAGAGTAAAAAATTTCTTTACTTTCAAAAATTTTTGCAAAAAAAGAAAACTAATTTTTTTTCTTCTTTATTTTTCATTATTAAGAAATGAAAATAAAAAAATCGCGAGCATTTATTTTCCCTCTTAAGTGTGAGAAAGACATCCTTTGCAAATAATTCTGGATGACTCGAAAAAAAATCTTTCAAACTTTTTTCTGAAAAAAAAAAAAAAAAAAAAACAACTAAAATAATTTACTCTGTTATTCTTTATTCTCAAATGAGAAGACAAGGCATGAGATGGGCATTTCTTTTCGATCGAGAAAAAGATTTCTTCAAAAACTCGAATGTTTTGTGACCATATTGCCATGATTCTGGCTCAAGATTATTAATATTAATCTAGAGTTTAACTAGGATTTCAACATTTTGCTGAAACAACCGGAATCAGAAGGAAAAAATCGCAAATCAGGTTGAGCTATTTTTCTTCTCCACTCCAGTTTAAAAATGATTTGGTAAAGCTAACACATAAGATGAATCCGACAAAACGAATATAACCACGCACCTTTTTTCCATCATAAATCGCTCTAACTATTAACTACACATCTTGTGTAACTAAAGACAATTTCATACTTAGAAAATATACTTAATTCTAAACTATACCGTTTTACGTATACATTAAATTAAAAAATTAAACATTAAATATAAAATGAATAAAATAGAGTTTATACTTATAAACTTTAAAAATGCTGAAGTATATGATGAGAATACTGGTTGATGAGATGAGAGCCTAAGAGATATTACATTTTCTTTCTGCAGTAGGAGGAGCATTCACATAGAGCGAATCTCGATTCCATTTGTCTGCTGCCTTGCTTATGACATCAAACAGTGGAGAAGAATGAAGTATGGGTAAAACAAAAGCGTGCAAAAAAGTGGGGGATGGGGAGACTCATGAAGCTATTTTTCATTTTAGTCGCCAATTGGCTTAAAAAAGTCGCCTATTTTACGCAACTGATTTAAAATTAGTCGTTTTTACTCATATTTCTACAAAAATAGTCGCCATAGTTGCTATTGCTTTTAAATAGTCGCTTTAGTCGCCAATGGCAGCCCTGAGAAAACATGGAAAAAAATTTAGAACAATGAAAAAAGGGAAAAAGAAAAATAATTATAATAAAAATAATAAACATCCGTGAGAAAAAATTTCTGAAAAAAGGGGAAAAAATTAATAAAAAGCCGGAAATAATCTTTTCATCAGCTCACGTGATTATATCCGCAAAAAGGAGTACTTTCTAATATTGTATCAATATAGCCAAAGCAAAATAAATCAATATAATAGTGTGAGGAGCAATTAAAAAAAATTTTAAAAAAATTACAACAAATAAAATAGAACACATTAAGTAAAAATATCACGTAAAGTCAGAAAATAAAATAAAAAACAGAACAAAATATAAAACGAAATCTATAAAGCAAATAGCAAATTCAAATAAACTTACAGAAAAGGGAATTTTTTCAAGAATGATTTAAAATATTTTCATAACAAGATTGCCAGATTACAAAATATGAAAACAGAAGCTCAAATTGAGGTAAACGCGTAAATAGGGGTTTTTGTTTTATAGTGCATTCTTAATGCAGTACTGAAGTGCGTTTGATTTGTAAGTTACCAAGGATGGGCCCAAAAGTAGATGTGCACAAGGTAATATTATACTGGATAATTTAAAGAAGTTAACAATTAATAATTTTAGAAAATTAACTTTTATTTAATAAAAAATAAAATGGGAAAAAGAAAAAAAAAACATGAATTGCCTGGTTTGCAAATAATTTTAGCCATGGATTTGCCCGAAATGGATTTGCACATGGTAAAAAATATATAAATTAACAAAGAAGTTTTTTAGTAAATTTATTTACAATAATATACAATTAACTAAATAATTTTATATAGAATTTAATTACTTTAGTTTGGTATCCATTGTTTTTTTAATCAAATTTTTAAAGATTTTTTCAATTTGTTTTTTGAATAAATAAACATTACTACATATTCTTTTAATTCTATTCATTTGATTAAAAATGGTATTTAAAAAGATGTTCTTAGAATTCTAAGTAACTAGTTTATTTATATTAAAATTAAAATCATTTCTTTTATCTTACAAATCAACAAAGCTGATATTTTCTTCTTTTATAATACCTAAATCCAAAAAATTGAAATTAATATTATCATCATGATTACAAAGCAAAATTAATTTTTTTCGGGGAAAATGTTGTTTAATAAAATAGTATAATCTTGAAAATTAAAGATAATTAAATCATCAATAAATCTAGAAACAAATTTAATATTAAGAGTATAATTTTCTTAATGATAGTGCAAAAATAAGTTAGCTAAGAGAGAGGAAAAATTAGATCCTTGTGGTATTCCATCAATTTAAAGAAAAATATCTTTTTCATTGTAAAGATAAATATTAAGAAGACAAAATTTAATTGGAATTTCCCAATAATCAAAATCGCAATTAAGGATATTTTTAAAATCATAGTAAAATTTCAAAAGGACATCTTTTAGTTTAGAAAGGGGAATGCTATTAAAAAGATCCTGGAAATCAAGAGTCGCAATAGAATTAATTTTATTATGTTAAATAAATTCTAAAATCGGTTGATTATTAGTGATAATCCAAGAAAAACCTTCTTTAATTATATTGTTAATAATTTTATTTAAGTAGTTAGAGAAAATGGTGTCAGGTTATGTAAGGTAAGTATTAATGACATGTGATTGTTCTAAATTTTATAGGAATTTTATGAAATTTAGGTCTGATAATTAAGTAAGGAAATTGTATACTGCTAATTTTAATTTTTAACCTCTTATATAAAGCCAACAAATTTTTAATGATAATATTATTATTTAAATTACTAAGTTTAAAATTTTTACTATTTTTAACTCAGAGTTTAAAAGTTCAACATAGAATTTTTTACAGAAGATTGCATAACTATTGTTAGCTTTGTCTATGGGGTAATTACAAAATTTTTTGTAGTTGCTTAATTGATTGAAAAATTTAAAAAATTTGTTGAATTATTAGTGTTATTTAAATCATCCTTATTATTGAAAACAAAGTTTTTAAAGTAATAACAAACAACCCATTTCCATTCTGTTAACATACCTAAAGGTAAAGAGAATCTATTTGATATCTTTAAACAAAAACTATTGAGATCATTAAGAAAGTATTCTAGAATTTTATGAATTGATATATGGGTCTAAATTTTTTGCCTTTTATTATTAAATTCCTAAGTTCTAAGTTAAAGTTTTCTATAATATTTAAATTACCAGTAATAATATGTTTATCAACAAAATCAAAATATTTATCTTCTTTACAGTGACATTCATAATTGGATACATTAATCCTACCTTAATTCCTGCTTATATCATTATAATTAAATATAGTTCATTCAAGAGATTTATTATATTTAAAGCTTTTAATTATGTTAAATTCTTTTAATGGAAATAAATTTTTAAAATTTTCAAAAATATTATGAAATTTGATCTTATTGAAAATAGGGTTTTGAAAGTTAATAACGAAATATTAATTATCCAAATTTTTCTTTTTATTTGGGGAAATTATACTCATTTAAACTTTTACAAGATCGAAACAAAGAATTTATAAAAGAGAATTAATAAAAGAAATGTTGATAATAAGATCTTGAAGCTTATATATATCATTATTCTTAAGGGAGAAAACAAAATCTTTAATTGGTTAAATATTATAATGCTTATAAAAATCTTTTTCCATATTAGAAATAAAATTTTTATTTGATTTGTCACTATTAAGAGAGTTTCTATTACATCTTGATCCCCGTTTACTTCGATTTGTATGCTTATCTTTAATATATGAAAAAGTGAATAAGTTGAGGACTTATTAAAGTTAATCTGTGCATGTTGAAACGTATTGTTTAGCCCATACAGCAAAATTGTTTTGTATAAAAGTATGTAGTAATGTTCTTTTTGTAGTCTTAAATCTAAATCTTCTACTATATCTAAAATATTAATTTTGACACTGCTAAAATTATGTTCTCTAAAATGATTCAATTCCAGATTATTGATAATTTTATTACTGTTTATATCAGAACATTGTTGATTAATTCGAATATTAAGAGAGTTACTGGTTTGTCCAAAATATTACAAAAACCACAGGTTAATATATAAATAACATTTTTAATTTTACAAAAAGATTTGGAGCTATCGTTATTAAGAATTTTACGCTTGTGGTCAATATTAGGGAAAGTTTTGCATCTGTTATCACCACAAGCTTTATAAGATGGTAAAATTTCAGACATTGAATGTAATTCATAAAATCTTTTACTTTTGCTTTCAGAGTAGCCAGATGTCGATCGAACGACCCCTCTGAATTAGGCTCTTTGTACAGTGTACAACATGAAGAATAATTTAAATATTTAACACTTTTTCCTTAAATATTGAACATATTTTTTACACTTACAATTAATTATTATAACTGTTTAAATCCATAAAAATAAGCTCATAGAGAAACGCTCTAAACACACACAACATCCCAAACACACGAAATTAGAAAAAAGCATTAATAAACGCAAGCAGAGGGAAAATTAAAGTAAGCAAATAGTAGATAATATTAAGGGCTAAGCTGCATTAAATATGATCACTAAAACATAGCATAATAAATAAATACAAAAAGGACAACAACAAAAACTTGTTAGAAAAATAAAACTTATTGTTTTTTTTTTTAATTTTCTTTGTTTTTTTTTGTTGTCCTTTTTGTGATTATTTATTATGCTACATTATATATACATATATATACATATACACATGCAGAGCATTAATGAAATAACAACAAAATCTACATGCTTGTATCAGGTTTGATCGTGTGTCAGTGCCATTGTCATACAAATCAGCAACATAAGTAGGGAAGACAGAACGGTACCAATATAAGAAACTGCACTTTAACCTGGAATAAAATAAATTTAGTATAAATATTTTTAATTACTAAAAATAAGTTTTAAAAAGCTGACAAAAAATAACTTGAAAAGCAAAAGCTACAAAACAAAATGCTTATTACTTCCTAAAAGAGCACCTATAAAAGAGAGACGAGCTTTAAAATTTATAAATTTTTGTTAATAAAACTGATGGGCTCAAGATACATGGTAGCTAAGCTCTTCAATTAAGTTATTTTTAAAATCTAACAAAATCAACAAAAAAGTAACAAGAAATTTTAAATATAATTTACTCTTAAAAGATAAGATTTTCAAGTACAGTAGAGCGCCGATTATCCGAATCCTTATTATCCGAACGTCCAATTATCCGAACCATGACCGAATTCTTTTTTTTATTTTTTAAAGTTTAGAATATTTTTAACTTATCGACAAATTTTCTAAATTTAGAAGAATAAATAATATCCACTACATCTGAAGACCATATTTAATTTACAGCCTTTTTTTTAGCAGTTTTCTTATAGTAGCCAATACATACATGTATTATTATACAGTTAAACCTACATACCCCTTTATCCCTCTTCAACTGAAAATTATCTTCCAAGAATGTGAACTTCAATTTGACAGTCTACAATGGTTGAAATGAGGAAGGAACTTGTGAATAGATGTGTGCTGAAGTTGTACAATTGCAGGATGGGTACTTGTCACTTATGGTTAATGATCAGTGATTACAGTGCTTGGAATCTTAAATCTTGGAATAAAGTTCTTAACAAAAAAATAAACGAAACTGAAGTTTCTGAACCAGTAGGTCTTCCCGATGAAAAGATGCCAGGTTATACAGCAGGAAAAATAGAAGACTGGTGTCGAGACACTGAAAATGACCCAGGATTTCAAATTTTAAATCATGATGAAATTGTTGCTGAAATTTTGAATGAAAATCGGAACTCCACAGATGAAAAAGAAGAAGTGGGTAATCAAATTAAAGATAGTGGACCTTCTCATATAGAAGCATGCAATTCATTAGATATTGCATTGAATTGGCTAAAACTTCAAAATGACGTTGATCCAGTTCGGTTGATTTATTTAAAAAGAATAGAGGGATATGGCTGCTCAAAAATGATCATTTACTTTGAAACAAAAGTCTTTGCTTTATTTCTTTTGCAATGGAAAATATAAAAAAATGTGGTAAAATCAGTAATTGATAAAAAAAATTGTAAAAAGCTGAAATATGATAAAAATAATTCAAACTGAAAAAAAAAATTTCAAAATAATAATTAAAAATTGGAAAAAAAAATTTTAAAACACACCAGAGCTATTTTAGATAGTACTGTCAGTCCTAAGCCTAGAAAAAGTGTGAAGGGAAGTAAGTGCACAAATAATAATCCTTTAGACTAGATTTTAAACAACTTTCCAATTATCCGAACTTTTCATTATCCTAACCACGTTCGGCCCCGAGCAGTTCGGATAATCGGCGCTCTACTGTAGTTAAAAAATAAGAGATACTTTTTCTAAATGCAATTTGGATATACATACCGTAATTTTGCAGAGATACACCATGGAATTTATGGTTTATAAACATTAAACCTTAGTTTGCACTGCGTGCCTAATGAAGCAGCCTATACAGTATTTGTTTTGTTTTTCACTACTTGTACTAGAAAATTCTATTTTGTTCAATTGATTCTCCAAAATTTCGTCATTATTCTTCCTCTTTTTATCTTTTGCAGCAATCTATTTTTATAACTTATGATCAATAATAATTTAGAAAATTAACAATGCAGGTGTAAAACAGTTTGCAAGAATGTAACAATAGTGCACCATACATACTACCATTCAACCAAAGAAGTTGTTGATGAATTTCCCTCCAGCAATCACTCAGCTAATAGTCTCTTACAAAGATCGACAGAAGTATGATTCCACCTTTTTTTCTGCTGCAGGTGTGGAGAAAAAAAGTGAAAGAAAAATATCTAATCGAATGAGTGGGGTGAAATGGTTAAATCTTAAAGGTCAAGTTTATCCCCACTTTCAGTTGAAGATCAACTTTATTATTTTTACTCTCGAAAATATCCAATTTTCAAATTTAGAGATGATCAAATAAAATGATGCAGCATGATGAGCACGTGGATAAAAGAGGAATGTGCAAACTGCATTTTATTCTACATCTAATGTTTATTTTAACATTTTTGATTCATTTATCAACATTTGATTCATTTATCACAATCATTTTATGCTTTAATTTTGTGCACTTCACTTATTTGTATAACTATTTTTTTTTAAAATAGTTTTTAGCAGTTTATCATTTGATAGGTTAAAATTTTAGAAATTTAAAATTAGTAGCGCTCATGATTGTTTTATTGTACAATTTTGTGTCAAACAAGACTTATTTTAATTTATTTAATAATTATTTATATTTTTTAAATCATTGTGTAATGATTTTTAGCTGGGTAGAATCATTTGATTTAATAATATTTAGGTATTTCAAATCAAATTAGGGTAAAGCCACGTTACGTGATTGCAATTGTTTTACACGAAAAAAAATTTGCACCTAGCAAGAAACTTTTTAGCAGTCTATTGTATTTTGATAACCTATTTTAATTATATTTGGATTCTTAACCACTTGATTTACATAAAGTTAGAGTATTTTAAATTGGCATTCATTAACGTAATGCATTTGTGATTGTGTTACATTTGAATTGTAAACAATTGTAAGTGGTATAATTTTGCATACATTTGAAAAGTTATGATGAAAATTATGGAATTACATAATTTCTAATTTTAAGTAAGAATGCATACATTAATTTATTGTACATTTAGTAATTAATTTAATGATTTTTAAATGTCTAATTATTTATTTTGTACATAACTTGTTATTTGAAACAGATGTGTTAACTTAGCGACTGATTTGCAATAAAATTTTGTGTGGCGTATCCGATGGTCTGGCCTTCCTGATGAAAACTTTTCCTTTATAGTCAAATTTTACGCATATACCAGGTGCGGGGTATATATCAGGGTTATGCATCTCCCTGAAATTATGGGATTTTTTTTCTTTTATAAAATACTAATCATATACAGTATATACATTACAAACCATTAAGTATACAAGGGGCAAATAAATAAATAATACATGAAATACATGTATATAAAAACATTCCAATCATGTCTAATGTTGCATGCTATAATAATAAAAATTATTACAACATGCAACATAAAAAATTTATACTAACTTTTCTTTTAAATCACACAAGAAATCACCACATTAAAATAATTGGCCATTTCATCATCTTTAAATGAGTTCTAAAATAAATGCATACAAAACAATAAGTATATCCATTTGTAGCATGATACTAAGTAAACATTAATGAAATTTAAAATAAGTATTAAATAAAATTTTTTATGTTATGGTGTGAATTCGGATAGAAAAATATAAATAAAGATGCTAAAACTACCTAGCAAGTTTTAGCTCTATACTTTGACAACTAAAAGTGCAATTTAAAATCTTGTTCTACATATTATTTAAAATTTTTAGGTTAATTTGATTTCAAGTAAAAGGTTAAATTTATTATTTATTTTAGCAATCATAGCAAATATTTTAATAATGAAAAAAAATTATAATATGTTAACTAATGCACTTTTTTATGTTAAAATTAAATTTTTAAAAGTCAAAAATGTGGTAGCATACAACTACATTTTTAAAAAATAAAAATATAGTGGCATACTATTTTTAACTTTAAAATAAATAGCTTTTAAAAACAGACATTCTATTTTCAAAACAAAATTTTTAAAAAAAGTTTTTAAATCTCAGGTATAGAATAATAAGAAAATATATAGAATAGCAAATTGAAAAAATATCAACTGCCATTTATTTTGTCTTAAATACAGATTCATATACTGTTTCAAACTTTATTTAGAAATAATCATATCTATTTTGTAAATTTTATTGCATAAGAATAGTTATCATTAAAACTAAATATATTGATTTTATTGCATCATTAAAATTAATTTAATTGACCATGAGAATTTTTATGAGAATACCATTCTGAATATTAGTGTACACATTCCCATTAACACAAAATTTTCCTTTTAAAATATAAAAATATTTCCTTTTTATTTCACATATTTTGCCAATATAACTTTTGAATTTATAAAGTAGGAAGACAATTAAACAATATATCATATTATTTATCAAAAGTATGTAATCTAATTAGCCAGAAAGAGTATATATGCAATAATATATCAAAACATACATCATAATGAAACATTTGAACTATGTTCAAAATACTTTTAGAAGAATGGAAAAATCAAAATAGCTTTCAAATGAATTTATGATGGATTCATTATTCGTTAGTTGAAGAGGCAATCATTAACTTTTAGTATTGATGAAAATGTATGGGGTCGGGGCCAACAATGTTATTTATATATATTTATAATTTTATTTATTTATTTTTTTGCTGATTTTAGTTATTTGAAAATAATATTTAATAAATTTATTTTAAAAAAATAATGCTAGGGAATTTAAAAGCCTTTTGGCATACCAAATGTGATAGTTAACTATAACCTAAGAAGGTTCCAATATGATTTTGTAAAAATTTCTTTTTTTTTTTTCAACTTATCTTATTTTATCAGAAATTCCTATTACAAACTCTAGGGTTACTTAAATATAGATTTCAGATTAACAAAATAAAAAAAATATTTATTAAATTGATTTAAATGTTTAAAAACCTGAAAAAAAACTTTCTTAATGGAGTTTACACAGAATTTACATAAAAATATTTTTATATAAATAGGGTTGAGAAAAATTTTATGAAACAAGGACTTTGTAACAAGAAAATTGATCGGTTTTCAATTATCTGCTTTATTAAAAAAAAAAAAAAAAAAATTTTATATATATTTTATCCAGCCAAAAACCATACCTTATATGGAACAAGGTATGGAACAACAAATTGAACAAGCTGAGATGTCAGGGATAACGTATTGAAATATTGCACATATTTAATATATAGAATTTAAACAAATATGAGAAAGGACAAAAGAGACTTTAATCATAAGATTAGTGTTTTGCAATTTTAGTGTAAGTTAAATAGACCTTTTTTTAAAAATCCAATGACTATGACTTTTTTAAATACTTGCAATTTAAAAAATAAATAAATAACTGGAAATTCATAATTTTTAAAAAAGCAATATATGCTATGAAATAAACATCCATATTGCTAATTTGGAAAGATAATTAAGATGCATAATTTTTAAGAATGAGGTTTGTAGACTGAAAAGTTTAAGAAAAACATGAAACAGCTATAACAATGCTCAACATTGTGTTAAATTTTTCCAAAACTATTGATTTCAGAAATGCATGCTCTTTGAAACGTTTTGATCCAAATAAAAACATTTATAGCTACCAATATAGATAGGAAATAATCCAGTAGATTTTACAAAAAATTATAAATTTCACGGTAATTGCATATATTATATTTTACACATAGAGAATTTTAGGAATTTTTATAGTTGTCAAAATAGAAAAACTGCAATATTTTCCAAATATGATTAAGTTATTTATTATGTTTACTTATAATTTTGAAAAGTAGTAGGCATTTAATTCATCAAAGGTAGTTAAAAGATTATTTAACAAATTTAAAAAGGAAGTTCTGAATGAAAATAAACTTAAAATTTTAGAACAAAAAAAGTTTTAGACTGATTTTAATAAATGAAGCTCACTTCATTATGTATTAGTAACACTTATTTAAATATTCAAGAAAGCAATAATCTGTGCAAAAATTCTACTTCAACAGGGATTTTTAAGGAAACTTACTCAATTTTAGGGAATTTTCTAAAATATACAAAAACCAGGAGGATTTTTATGAAACCAGTAGAAACTGGCAAAATCCAGTAGAGTTGGCAGCAATGAACATGTTAATTTTAAAAAATTCAATTTTCAACTAAACTCTTAGAGCATCAACTACTCATTTTGAAAGAGATATCAGTGGTTTAATTCAAATAATATGCTAATTAAAATTATTTGTATATTAAAATTCAGTTACTGAAAAAATGCAGTTGTTATGGAATTATTCACCATTTTATGTAATACTATAATTCAAGTCAAATAAAATGAATAATAACATGTTTTTCTTTTAACTGAAATGTGAAATAGCACTACTATTTGCACTCCTAAAGACAACCAAATAAGCAACCAGTTTTCTTTCTTTTGCACACTTAAACTCACACTTTATAGTCAAATAAAAATAATATTGCAAAAGTTTTTTAATTCATTCTTATGCAAAGCTCTTTGCAATATTTCTTTATTTTCAATGGCACATTAAAAGACAATTGAATATCAAAAAAGGCAACAATAAATCTATAAGTGAAAAGAACAGGGCATTGCAATATTTAGTACTAAATTACTTTTAAAACTTTCGAATGAGTTCAAAACAATCAAGTTCAAAGGGAAAGAGAACTTATTGAGCAAGATGGAACTGGACATTACTAATGTCTTTTATCGTTATATAAAATAATTCCACTGCAAAAAATGCAATCTATCATACATATGAATAATTCTAACAATACACACATAATATATAAATAAGTATATTTATTAATGTCTAAAAAAAAACTTGAAAAATTATGAGACATTTTTAAATATTACGATGAAATTCAACAAATTACTGAATTTATAAAGGAACTCACAACATAAATATTCATTCAATTTGATATTTTAAGGAATTGCATACCTGGAATTCAAAGATTTTTCAGCTAGTACAAGAACAGATATGTTGACGTTCACTATAGTTTTTGTCAGAAACTAATCCTTTCTGTAAAAAAAATAAGTACATTGAAAGATATCTTAATTTCTAAAGCCTAAATAAAAACATAACTTTTAATTAGAAAATAAGCATTCATGATACTTTAATGTAATTGGTATAAGGTTTAATTGTATAAGGTTTAAGATATATTTATAAGATTATAGTCAATATTATTTTTATTAACAGTTCTGAAACCAGTTTCACAATTAACTGAGTTTGCATTTTTTTCCTTCAAAAATATAGTTATCTGCTAAAACATAGATAACAACTATACATTTTCTTGGAGTACCATATAAAATTTATATTACCTTTGTAGTAATGAGCTGCGATAGCTCAACAGTTAAAAGCACTGGACAGTATCATAAAGAACTAGAGTACAACAGATGATGGCGACTTGAAGCCTACTCAGCTTAAGATTGATAGATACCAGCTTTTTTGAGAGGTAAAAACGACTGGTGCACTAATGCTGACCACATTGCGACCATCAGGCTGTTGATCACAAAATTGTGAAGCCTCAATCTCCACGATCTCTTTGGCCCACAATGGGCTGTTACGAGAATGTTTTACTTAACTTTGTAGTCATATAGAGTAAATTGGGTATCCTCTACATCAGTGTGTTGAATACCAGTTATTCTAGATTGGTTGACTCAGTTTTTTTGAAAATATATGAATAGATATATTCTAAAAACACTTGTCATTTAAAAATAATCTAATCATATTATAATAAAATTTTTAGTTTATTATTAGCTGAAAATCTTATACAAGTTTTGCTTAAATTTATTTCATTTTTACTTAAAACTATGAAGATAATATTACATTATGGTCTTCATTTAGCTGTATATAAAATATAAAAATTAAATTTTCATTAGTTAATTTTTTTAAATAAAGATTTACAGATAAATAAAGATACCTTTCTATGATGATTATTATCTAAGCAAGGTGTCCTAAATGTTTTAGCCCCCACCCCACCCAATATGATTCATTAATAACAACTGAATGACGGTTCCTTCAATTTCCTATATTTAAAAAAAAAAAATTTTAATTTGAAATTAAAAAAAAGCAGTTTTAATAGCAATTTATAAACAGAAAATAAAAGTCAAATATCTTAATATTGAGTAGAATTAACAATTTAATATGTATATATATATATATATATATATATATATATATATATATATATATATATAATTTTAAAAAATTAGAAATCCATATAGAGCTTGCTTGAGTATGCAAATTATAAAAATTTATGCCAATATGCTATATATCATACAACTAGATTACCCAACAAAAAGCAGTTTATGTGAACTATCAACTCTTTCATAGAAAAACAAAAAAAGTGAATATAGAACTATAGATTATTAGATATAATATAAACAAGTGGTTTTGCAGTAATATGGCTTCCTTTAAAATAGACTACTGGTTGTGAAAAAATTGATGGAAAATAAAGTAATGTTAAAAAGGTTAAATGTGCAATACTTTTTAATTAATGCTTATGCGGTGCTTATGCATACTGCTTTGTTTTTGCAGGAAAAAGCAAAAAAGAAACTTTGTAATTTTTCCAAATCAATTTATAAACGACAGCAGTTATTATTGTCTCCAAAAAGGAAAACATTTAACCGTGTCAAAAAGTTGTACTCTATTATAGGTGGTTTTAAAAGTTAGAGAAATTAGCAATTCGTGGAAAAGTCATAACAATGAATGACGTCCAAAAATATAAACAATCAACTGAAAAAATTATAGAGTATAAAACTGATAGTAAAATGATTAAACATTGGCCCAAAGTTGATACCAGAATGGACAGATATACACGTTTTATAGATGTAGTGTTAAAAAAATTAGTTTTTAACATAGATAAAAATTATCTATTTTGTTTCTTTTATCAAATAGGACCGTACTACTTTTACCAAACAAATATTTCTTTGTTCACATTTTGCAATTTTTTACTGATATAAAATGAGCATGACCTATTGCAAATTTCCTTTAGTGTGATCAAGATGAAAAGTGAGAGATTTTAAATATTAAGCAAATAAGTGAAGTAAATACCACACAGATTTCACACTAGCTTAAAACTTATTTAACAATTGCAATATTTTTGTCTAAAATCGAGACCTTAATAATTAGATTTAGATGATTTAGTCATGTTTTATTATGCCTAATTCTAAAATTTTTAAAGTGTAACTATACTACTAAGTTTTAATGCATTATATTAGTCAGAATTTTTACACAATACAGAATCTGATAAAGTATTAATAAAGTATATTCACAATGAAAACCAAATTTTCTACAGACAATAAATTTTATTAATTTAGCAAGAATAACCATTATTTTTACAAATGAATTACAAATTAAGCAAAAAAAATCAACATTACCTTAATCATTTTTAGCATTCTACATAGAGCTAATACATTGGTCATTGGTTTAGAAAAAGATACATGAAAGTGTTTGCTTCATGGTTTATTGTCCAGGGTAATTTTAAACCCTAAAAAAAATTACAATGATTAGTACAGTTAAATTTATTAAAATAAAAAATATAAGTAGCAGGCAAAAAAAATTTTAATGTCATAAAATTAAATAAGGGAAAAACTTTTAACCTCGACAATAACTAATATGCACACAATCAATCTAATCTGCTTTTTTTTAATTTATTAGTACAGATAGATTAAATAAACAAAAAGGAGTCTTAGAAATTAATTTTAAATCATTCACAAATTGTATGATCAAATTTTGATTAAAACTTGCTTATGTTCAAACTTTGTTACTTTATTTTGCCAATTGTTTATAATTTGTGTATATTTCAAATCAGGATAGGTAGGTATTACTGCAAAAGGTAAATTCTAAATATCACTGAATGTTACCTTAACTGTTATCCTGAAATGGAAATTTCAATTTAATTTTAACTCAATTTTACATCCATACTTTAAATTATAAATTAAGTTTCCATTTATTCAAAACATTTCCATACATCCCATTCATTCAAGTTTTCATTTTAATGTCATAAACTCCTGCTACAAGTCCAAAACTAAAACCACTTACATGATGTCTGCAATTTTTTAAAATTTGTATCCCTGATAAAGAGCCCTAAGATATGACAAAACTTAAGTGTTCTTAAAAGTTCTGCAATTTGAAAATTTAAACATAAGAAAATCTTGTATGTAAAAAGAAGAGCCATTTCATTAAGTTTTTGTATGAAAAGTGAAAAATAAGTCATATCATAGATATGCTACAAAATGTAGCTGAATATGAGACACTCATTTAAGATATTTATAAAAAAAATTAACGATGGTTGTCTTACATTTAGATAAATGTTGTAGCTTGTTCAATGATACAGAAGAAAAAGTTATCTAATTTGCTTGTGACTTGAAGATTGAACTCCTGTAAAGAGTGGTGTTTAGTGGGGCAGTGGCTAGCTCACTTTTTATTTTATTTTAACCAACATGATTATATTTAAGCACACAGCACATTGACAGATATAGCATATATGAAGAAGAAGAAAATAAGGAGCTCTGTATGGCAGGTTGCATTGTTTGTCCACTACCACTCACTGAGTCTTTTTTCTAGTTTCTCGCTAGGAGGCGTTGCTAGCTCTAGTTTCTCTACACTCTTAAATAAAAGAACTAAAATTCCTTTGTCATGGTATTACATTATAGAATAAAAACCCTGAATGTGACCATTATAGAATAGAATCCAGAAAAAATTCAGATGAACTCTTATAATTTTAATGAAAGAAAAGATATCTGCAACAATAAAGAGCATTTCCAATTAAGATCTTCAAGCCATTTTTCAGTATCTGTTAAGCTGGAGTCCATTTTAGTCATCCAGTTCCTAGTGAGCATGAAATAGTTTGATACATCTCTGGGACAAAAGAAAATTTAATTAGGTCTAATATGCTACATAATATAAAAAATAATTTGATTCTCAAACCAATACATAAGTTTTGCAAATTACACCTATTTTTCTATTTTATAAATATGTTAAATATAACAGAATATTTTGACACCCAAGTTCAATTAATTTTAGGAAAACTTACCAAGGTAGTAAGAAAAGGCAAACCAAACCAAAGTTAGTCTTATAATACATTGTAGAAAGTTTATTTTTAAAAAAACAATTTAAAAAAAAATCTGCAGCAATTATTTTAAAGGAAATTATAACTAATTAAATTTTAAAGTACATGCCAGCCAGATACCAGCAAAGTATCAACTAGCAAAATATTCATAAATCATTATTGCCTTTAAAATAACAATCATAAGTGAATTTTAGTGTTTTAGTTTCTATGTAATACAGTTGAACCTGTTTATCTCGAACCTCTTTATCTCGAAATTTCTGAAATTCTCTACATTTACTGTCTAAAATCAATGTATTTTCCATGTTTATGTCAAATTTTTTTTCTTCAAAACCTCCATTTCTCGAATTTTTAATAATACAACACAAATTTCAAAACTTTCTTTATCAGTAGAACTGGTAGACAGAGATGAATTTCGTGAATCCACAGGAAGTAGAGATGAATAGGTAGGGGGTGTTTCTTGGAATTTTAATCACTATCCCTGCACTTCCTTAACTGAAAAAGAATACAATGATTCTGGCAGTAAGTGAGGGGTTAATGTGTAGTGACCATCAGGGGTTAGCTTTTTAACATAGATAAGAAAGCTATAGAAAACAGTTGGTATGCAAACTTGTAGATGCCATCGATGAAACAAGTTAGACGCTATCAGAATTACTGTTTTGTCTAGAGAAATGTGTCTCTAAAAACTATCCAAAAGGGTTTTAAAAAGTTGGTTTTAGGAATAGCTGTGAAGATGATGAATAAGAGGATGAAGGCATTGTAACGTATTCAAGCAAACATACAGACAAACAAATATTCAAACATCAATTTTACAGAATTTCAGATTAACACATAAAAAAGAAAATATTAATCATTATTTTTACAACATAACGAGATAAAAAGATTTTAGCACATAAAACACCAATGAATAATTTTTTTAAATGTTAAGATAATTGTGATTTTAACCTTCTCTTCACGCAAATTATTAGCAATCGTAATAATCATTTTTTTTTTTTTAAAATCTAAAGGAGCTCTGCTTAAACTATCTGCGTTATTATTCAATTTCCCCGCTTTATGAACAATTTTAAAATCATAAGATTGAAGGAATAAAGACCAACGCATTAAGCGCGGATTTGCACTTACATTTTTATTTAACCAAGTTAAAGGATTATGATCAGTTTGAATAGTGAAAGATCTTCCATCAATATAATAATGCAATTTTTTTACAGCAAAAATAATGCAAGCACACTCTTTTTCTGTTGTGCTATAATTTTTTTCAATGGGAGAAAACTTTTTACTTAAAAATATTATAGGATGTTCATTCCCCCTTTTATCATATTGTGTCAAAACAACCCCCATACCTAAGTCGCTAGCATCAGTTTGAATGATGAATTCGTTATCAAAGTTGGGAGCATACAGAATAGGATCATTCGAGAGTTTTCTCTTAAGTTCCTGAAAAGCATTTTCACAGTCATTATTCCACTGAATGAGTCCTTTTCGAACTTTACCCTTTAAAGTTTCTGTCAGAGGAGCAACAATTGATGAAAACATGGGTATATATTGTCTGTAATACCCAGCCAATCCCAAAAAGGCTCGGACTTCTGTTTTAGTTGTTGGTTTAGGAAACTCATTAATAGCCTTTATTTTCACTTCTCCAGGCGAACGTTTTCCGTTTCCTACAACATGACCAAGATATTTTACTTCACTTTGAGCAAAATGACACTTTATTGGTTTAATTGTTAAATCTGCTCTTTGAATTCGGAGAAAAACTTCTTTGAGGTGCTCTTCTTTGAGGATTTCAACAGGAAAGCCTGATCTACTGAAAATATTAAGTAATGCATCCGTTACTGATATTGAAGTTAAATCAGTAACTGATATCACATCAGGATATTTAGAAGATAAACATATGGAAGTGATAATGTAACGCTTCCCAGTTGGTGTGATAGGTAGTGGACCACAAGCGTCTATATTCAATTTAGAAAATACTTCCTGAATTATAGGCACAAGCTTTAAAGGAGCTTTCTTTTTCTCATTCGGTTTGCCAGCCCTTTGACAACTGTCACAAGATCTCACATAATCTTCAATATCTTTATAACATTTAGGCCAAAAGAAGTGACGGTTAAGTCTATCCTTTGTTTTTGTGACTCCCAGATGACCAGAAGTATCTTCATGACATAAAGTCATAATTTTAGCTCTGAATATTTTGGGTATCACTATCAATTCTTTGATTTTACCATTGTGATCTTCTTGAATTTTCATTAATAGTTTATTTTTGATGGAAAACTTTTTATTCCGATCTTCAACTTCTTTATTTTGATTGGCAATTTCGAAGAGAGGTTGCAAATCCTGGTCTTCTACCTGAAAATTGGCAAGCTGATCTGTATTTATTTCTAACAGTGAATCTCCACTTTCATCAGGAGGAGGAAATTGGAAATCATTCTCGATCATTGGTTCAGAAGTAGATTCGAAGTTTTCAGCATGTTCAACTTTTTCTGGCTCAATTGCAGACGCATTATCTTTAGCAGTTCTTTTTTCGGTGTCGATTATTTCTTCTTGACTACTGTTCTCTCTCCTCTGTTTTCTTAATGTTTGTGCTCTTGTTTCAACAGCATTTACTGCTAGGGGTGCAGAAATTTCTTTCAATTGGGAATCAGAAAGTAAAGAAGCAGTATGATTTCCCATAATATAGCGTCCTTTATCAAGTTCATGTCGAACAACAGCGGCATTTGTTATTAAGTCTCCACTTTGAAAAGATATTGTAGTTTGTGCAAGAGGTAAACACATAGGGCCTTCATCAAGAGGTTGCTGAACCCAAATTGTCTCACCTGTAAACATCTTTGGAGTTATATATTTTCTGCATACTAGCACCAGTATCTCTTAAAATTGGCATCAGATGACCATTCACTTTGCCAACAACAGTATATGGAGCTAAAAATTTATCTTCTTCTAATCCTTCCACAATTCTATTAATATTAGCAGTACCTTTAGGATTCCTTAGTTTCGGACATTGAGGACGAAGATGGTTGCTGGAACCACATTCATAACATTTTGGAGTTCTTCATTGATCAAATGTTCTATCTACGCCTGTTTCCCTACGATCATTAAAGTGGTTGATATCCTTGTTTCTTCTATCCATTTCTTCTTATCTTCGATCATATGCATTATCTTTCCTAAAGTTCTTATACCTTTCAGGCAAAACTCTATCAGTTCTATAATTATCATATTTCGTAAAATTTCTGCGATATGCTGGCGGACTTGATAACACTTTTGGCTTTGCAGGAATACTTCTAAGGTCCTTTGATTTGATCGTTTTTCGAACGTCATCAAATTCTTCTAACTTTCCAGCAAGTTCTACTGGAGATGTAATGTTACTCCATTCGTCCAAATAGTATTCTTTAAATTCTTGAGGAACTCGTTTCTTCATTTGGTCAGTTATAATCAAATCTTTTAACTTTTCAAAGGTATCTACTTTTAATCCCGTTATCCACTCATCAAAATAACTAGAAAGTTCATGATAGAAGTCTGGCCAAGTTCCTTCATTTGATTTTTGATGCTTCATAAAAAGTTGACGAAATTTTTCAGGATTAAGTTTGAACCTCTTCAGTAAAAGTCCTTTAGGGCCATTCTCCACTGTAAACACTCTAAACCTCAATTTTTATCTTACTTTTACATATTTTTTATTTATTGAATAATAAAGTACATAGGTTAAATCTTAAAAAATTAGATACAATAATAGTTATATTGAAATTTTTATTATGGAAACAATTCTTAAAACTTAGCTTTGTACTTTTTAAGTTTTCATGTTATAATCAACATATTTACATTAATTTTTTTAGCTGAAAAAATATTATAGCATTTCAATTTTCTTCTTTTTTTTAAGTATATCTATATAATACTCTTATTTAAAAATGAATTAAAAATTTAAAAATCTAATTAAAATTAGGTAAAAAATAACAATTTATTTGAGCAGAAATTGGTTGTCCCGTGCATAACACAAAAACATGATAATTTTTATTTTTCTCACTTATTTTTAGAGCGAAACAGAAACTGCTTCAACTTTACTTTCTTTCTCTTAGTACCGACTTATATTACAAAGGAAGTTCCTCTAAGTTTAATATTAGATAAAAAATTAGCACTTATTTTCATGTCCCGTGCATAACTTAGATTTCTCTAAAAATCGGGTAAATCAAAACCTCCAAGAGCATTTATAACTATAGGTGGCTGAATAACTTTAACAACTTCCTCTTGTTGTAAAACACTTTTTCTCACGTTTAGGCCATTTACAATATTTTCCAGGCTTTACCATGGCAGAAATTTCAATATCATTTCCCAGCACTTGCTTAACTTCTCTAGCATATAAACTATAATCATATTTCACAACAACCCAATTTCCTCCAATACTTTTTGTGGTGTCAATTGCCCTGGTATTAAGATTTCCTTTCATTGGTGCTGCAGCATTTTTATAAAATTTTAAACCAGAAGGTGAATATGTAATTCCATGCATTTTAGAAATTCCTGGTAAAGTATTACTCTTGCGTTGGTTCAGATATTGTTATCTCTGTTTATATCTTTAATCTAAAAATAGCATCACTGTAGTAGATGTATAGCTTTTTTTACTACATTTACAAAATCATCCACAGACTGCACAACTGGAACTGTAGATTTTTTTTGACTCAACAGGGTTTTGTACCAAGCATCTTGCCTCACCACCATTTCCATCCACCACACCTTTGCCATGGGCAGTTGCAAAATATTTCCAGTAGAAAGTCTTTTTGAATTTCTATGGTCTTGTAGCAGCAAGGTCATGAACCTATTTTTAAACTTTGATGAAGGTTTATCTGTCCAGATTACCTCTTCAAGAAATTTGTTTTCTTCAACATTTTACTTGATTTCTTTATAAATTTTTTCAATGAAAGCTTTGACAGTATTTTTTTTTCTTTCTCACAAATGTCGGAACATATCAGGTAAGTACTGCATTTTTCGTGCAAGAACACTGCGGCTGTAAATAAAGTTATACCTTTTTGAGTCCAAAGTACACTCTGTACTTGATCCTCACATAAACAGCTATAGTTCATAGCAAAATTCTTTTTTCAGGTGAACTTTTATCATTTTGGAATTGAATTCTTTTTGCGTTAGTATGAAACCTTATTGATGAAAAATTGTCGCACGTACTTTCCAAAACTTATCCAATGCATGTCTGCTTCACTTGGCAATATAATTTTGCATCTTCACTTTCCCCCCTTTTTTTCCAACAAACAATTATGAGAAAGATCTTCATTACATTTTAATTTTTGCCCATAGCAGCAATTTTTACAAAATCCTTGCCAACATGAAGAGTTTATCGAATCAGAGTGTTTCTTTCCAAAATAGTTTTGAATCATATGGAACTTTTAGTGCTTTAAGCTGAAGAAAGAAGTTTTCACATACTGATCTTCTGGTGTTTGATGCAGCAGAAAAACATTTTCTGGTCTTAACTTTCAAAATGTAGAAAAGTTGATGGAAGAATTTGGGTATTCATCCTTAAAAACTGAATATGCTTCACAGGGGCTTAGTTTTGAACGTCCTAAACTGGTTTTAACAGGACATGTGGGCTTTATTGCCTTAAACTGACTAAAACTGCTTTGTTTTGCTGGAGATTTAGGTAAAGATTTTCTCATTGCTTTTCCGAAAGCTTGAAAAATCTTGTTGGTATTTTCAATTTGGCTTCTTGATGGTGTATTATTCCTAAACTCTGTTCTTTCGTTGGTGATACAGTTGTAATTATCCTTTATAATGATTTATAAAGCTTCTAATCCAGATCACAAACTAAATTCAAAATATGAATTAGTGTTGCCACGTCAAAATATGCATAATTAAATCAAGTGTATGCCTCTGTGTGTAATAAATTGCAGACATGTCCCGTGCATAACATTAGTTATGTCCCGTGCATAACACAAATAAATTAAATTTAGAATTTTATCGAATGATGTATTTGGAAAACATGTAGCATAATTTAATAGAAGTAATATTTATCAGCTGAGAAAAAAATATAATGACAGTAAACAAGTTCTAAATTCACAGAGTTTATGAAAAATAGAAGGCAGGGTAGAAATTAATATTTTTTCTGAGTCCCGTGCATAACGACTATATTAAATCCCTTTTCAAGTATTTAAACTTTAATTTTTGATTTGTTTTCTATACAATCTTTAAGAAACAGACCTGTTTTGAAGTGAATTGTTAAAAAAATATTTATTACCCCATTACTTTACTATTTTTATATACTTCAAAAGCCTGCAAATGTCCCGTGCATAACAGGAGAATGGCCCTTTAACGTGTTCATAATCTTGGGCTTTATCATCAGGTTCACGGGTAATAATTTGTGTTATTTCATATGGAAGTAAACCCAACAAATATGTGATCCACAACTCTTTTCCTATTTCCGCCCTCTGTGCTTGTCGCTCAAATAACACCAAATACAAACTAATATCCTCTTTAATGTCATATCTATGAATTAATGAGTGTATATCTTTTGAATTTCGGGCACCTTCTCCTTGAGGAGTACCAGCCATCTTTAATTTAACTTCAAGTTTCATTCGCTCCAACTCAAATTCTCTCTCTTCTTTTCGCCGCATTGCTTCGGCTTCAGCTGCTTCTTTTAATCTCAACGCCTCTGCTTCAGCTTCTTCCTTACGTCGCAAGGCCTCTGCTTCAGCTTCTTCCTTCAACTGAATCTTCTTCTCTTCTTCCTTTCGTTGTTTTCTTTCCTCGATAATTGTAAAAAATAATTCTTTAGCAAACTCCTCTTCATACTTATTATCTTCTGTTATCGCTTTTTTCAGTGAGATTATTGTCATATTTGGACTAACATCGATCTCTAACTCTGATGCTAACGCTAATAAATCTTCCTTTAATCCCTTGCCCAAGAATGCCATGGTTAAGATTAAATAACAAATCAAAAATTTCAACTAATGAATTTTAATTTAAATGTGAACAAAAATTTTAAGTTAAATGTGTAGAATTTTCACCAAAGAAAAAATTATTCTCTCGAAAACTCAACGTAAATAAATATATTTACCTCAATTGAATACTCAGCTAAGCAATAATAATCATAAAATTTAAATTGAAAAAAAAACTATAAATTTTATGACACTGTAACTTTATTTTTAATAGGTTATTTAATAACAAGAAACAGCAATGATGAGAACCAAATAAAAAAAAAAACAATAAGAAAAATATTATTCATCCGAAACAAAAATTTCATGAATAAATCCAATTATAATAAATAATGTATCTCATAAAAATATTATATCAAAATATCGTCATTCAAAACCTTAATTACGCTAAAAGAAATGCTAAAGATAGACGTGTAAATCAAAACAAAATATAAACGCTTCTACTCTGGACATTCATAAACTCAATTACAAATTTGAAAAAAAAATATATATATTTATAATGGCAATCAATATCTGTAGAAAAAATATTTATGAACGGATTAAATAACAGCTCTTTCCACGGACGTAGCTATAGCTTTTACATGGGGGGGGGGGTGGAGAATTTCGATTATATTTATACATATATATGTAATATAAGCCACTAATATTTCAGTAATCATACAGGTGTGTAAAATATTTGTTTATTGTAAGGAAAACAATGATCAAAGAGTATAGAAAAATGTTAATTGCTTAAAGTAATAAATTTAATCTTTTGCGCCTTGTTGATAACTTATTTACAATTTCGTCGGAATCCAATTGCACCGCAAAGTCACGATGCACACTCAGAAGAGCAAGTCCAGTCAGTCTCTCATCTCCCATCTTATTTCTGAGATACGTTTTTAATCTCTTTAGAGTGGAGAAACTTCTTTCTGGTGTCGCGGTGGAAACCGGAAGTGTTGCCAAAATACCCAGCAACGTTCTTGTCAGAGGGAAAAACTGTTGATCGCACTGATCGAGAGTTTCGAGAACAGTGTATTCGGATATTGATTCCCAGTGTTTGCTCCATATGTCATATTCACTAAGAAATGTGTTTCCTTCACTTTCGCCTAGAAAGGTTATTGCTACTTTTTTCAGACTTTCTTTTGTTTTGTCATCAGTTTTAGTTTTCTCGGGTAGAAGCTTGAATGTCTTCTATAGCATCTTCATGTGGTTTGAAACGAGCATCTAGTTCGGTTACCACATGGTCTATAAACGGATAAAACACATTTCGCCGGTAGTAAATTTCGGCAGTTTCTCCAGGTGCATTGCTGCGTTGGGACGCTCTTGCGGCCATTCTTGGGACAACTATTTCGTTCGAGCTCATTCTCTTTGCTTCCTCAAAAAGTATGGAGAATTGTGTCTCGTTTCTAATGTTTTCAACCATTGTGGTTCTGACAGTTTTCGCATAACTGCAAGTGGCGATTAAATCAACATTCACCTTCCGCATCACCTTAATCAAATTTACAGTATACGAAAACACTTTTCTGAGTATGACCAAAGATACTATAAATTGGCTATTGTCCACAGCTGTCTGCAGCTGAAAAGCTTGTGTGGCCACGTCTGAACTACTAGTGCTTTGAAGTGTTTCAAGCGTTGCACGTGCAACGGGTAGCATTTCTATGAACCTTTCGACAGCCACATGTTTTTCAGTCCAACGTGTTTCACAAAGACCGATAAGGGTGGAATGTTTAAAGTTGTTTTCATCAGCATTTTTTTTAAATTTACCATCCCGTAGTGGAGATTTTCGGAAGAAGTTGATTACGGATTTTATAGTTCCTAGACAGTTCCTTATCATAGGTACTTCACATGAATGAGCTAATACTAAGTTCAGTACATGAGCCACGCAATGTTTGAATTGCGCTTTTGGATACTGCTCTGTGATTATTGTTCTCACACCTCGTAATCGACCACTCATCACTGGAGCGCCATCATATCCTTGTCCTATAAATTTATGCATATCTAAATTATAGGATACAAGATGTGTTATTATGGTCGTTGCTAATGCTTGAGCAGAAACATCTTCTACGCTTATAAATTCAACAAAATCTTCCTGGATAACTGCTTTTCCAGATGAACAGTCTACGTATCGAACACACAAAGCTATTTGTTCTCGTCGTGATATATCTTGTGTTTCATCAGCTAGTACACTGAAATAGCCTGCCTTTTTTACCCTTTCTAGAAGTTTATCTTGAATTCTCTTACCGTATAGTTCAATTATTTCATTTTGAATCTGTGATGAGGTATACATGGCTCGACTGTGTATTGATAGTGTTAGTAAATGCTTCTTAAGTACCTCATCACCAGAGCGAGCACGAAAACGAAGCAGTGCTCTAAAGTTTCCATCATTATGAGCGGGGTCATTTATTCCAATTTCACCAGAGTCACAGCTTCCCCTTAAAGCGAGTTCTTGTCTTCCGCATAAAAGAATCGTTTCTACAATGGCTTTTAATCTTTTCCTGTTTTCTTGAGCAATTTTGCTGTTTTCCACATTGATTGATTCGGCAACATCAAGCACTTCGCCTTCCGCTACCTTTACAAAATTTGCTCGATAGCAAATTTATGATATTTTGTGTTTGCATGATGATCAAAGGCTTCTAAAGCGGACTTCCAGTTTATAAAGGGCTTACTAACAAAGGCTCCAAGTTCTTGACTGCCACGACCACCTTCCTTTTTTCCAAGAAAAATGCATACTTTGCAAAATGCTCCCTGCATGCATATTGAATATGCAAGCCATGAATGTCTAGCAGTCCAATGACGTTGAAAAGAGAGTCTTTTTTTGCCACTGACACTGACTGGAAACTTGAAAGTATCCGGGGGGATCCAACACTGTTTTAACGCTTTAAGCTTTTCTTCATCATCGTCTGGAGGATTACTGAGATAATTACAAATATCCATGGAAGCAGGCAAGTCGAACCTAGGTGTAAAACAAAAGAAAACTGTGAAAATTTATTTACAACAAAAATTAAATATCTTGGTATGCTAAGTTTTCAAATATTTTGTTACAGCTTTCAGAAAATGTACTGAGTGACATGAACGTAGTTACCAAACTCTCCTACGCTATAGAACTAGCAGCCTTAAAATTGTGCCTTAGTTCAGAATTTATTTTAAAAATCAGCTATATTTATGTTCGCAAAACACAAAAAAAATATTCATTTGGCAGATAATTTAATAAAACCAACACACAGGAACAGAAACAGAAACGGATGTTTTTGAAGTAGGTGAATACCATGGATGTACTATTAAACAGGATACAGCATGTAGTACGGAGATTGGGACACGAGACCGTGTTGCATTATGGGAAATCTTTGTGACTCGTTGTTACTTTTTGGCTGAAAAGTTGGCGGCTGGCGATCATCTAAGTTGGCGGTAATCTAAGCGACGAGCATATATTTTTTTTGTCCACTATCTATCAGCGCGTCGGTTTAAAATATTTTTTATTGTATTTTATTAACTTTTAATCTTGATAATGTATAGTTGTTCTGTAAAGAACTGTTTCAGTTTTTCAAAGCGAGGGAGGATTCGTTTATTTTTAAAACATTATTTATTTACATTCATGTAAATAAACAATTTTTTTGGTATGATTTTATATATTTACTCAGTATAACATTTAATAAAGTATATTCTGATAAATATTAATATTAATTTGGAAAATTTTTACCTGTAGATCACCTATTTTAAAAGTTTTTTAAAAAGATAATATTCATAAATTTAAAATAAAATTTTTCATAGTAAGAATGTAAACAAAAAGTATTTTAAGTAAAATAAGTAAATCCGAATAGTAATGTTTCGAGAAATTATTCATACATGCTGCATATTTTTACCACATTTTTTTTTTTTTTTTTTTTTACGATTTTATATATTTACAGAGCATAACATAAATAGCTAATACAAAAGAAGCCATATGCTGTATCCTGTTTATTATACATCCATGTTGAATACTTTACACCACAGTTCATATTGAAGGAGAGATAAATTAAAATCAACATTATTTTTTTAAATTTTCTGTTCAAATTTAATTTTTCTTAACAAAGAAATTAATTTATATTCATTTTTGGTTTCAAATATATTTTTTCATAACAATCAAAAGAATTCCTACCTTTTTTTGGTTTATCAACATCGGTCGATTCATCCTCTTTCGGTATTTCTTCATGCTGAGATTTTTCATTACGAGGAGCAATGCCACTGTCATTTGTTGGAAGTTCACGGGGTCTTTCGTTTTTAGAAGAAAAAAAACCAAGAGAGATTGTTGAGTAGTACGTTTCATATTTTTGAATACTTTTTATTTATTCAATATCAATTATCCTTATCTACATGCAGCAGTGATTATCAAACTTATTTCTTTTACTGCCCCCTTTGAAAATCAATTATTTTTCAGCGCCCCCCATTTTTTATACACCCCTAAAACTTAAAAACCACAATTTCATGACTTTAATTAATTTAGTTATTATTAGTCGGCTCTCATGTTTAAACTTACATTCTAAACTAGAAATTTTTACCAGTGAGAACAAATAAAACCCAACTTTATAATATTAATAATATATTTTAATCAAATTAAAAGAAACAATATAAATATGTAATCAGTTATCGTTTTTATACTAATCTAATGAGATGGATGAATTTGTTGAATATGTATGATGATGATATTTAATAAGTTTGTTGTTATCAGGTTCGATTTTACTCAACAGTCGTAAGTCGCCGCATTTGGTAGCTTGCAAATGATTTCTCCTTTTAGTAAGCAGCGTTGTCACAGCGCAAAATCCACGTTCACACAAATATGACGATGGCAATGCAACAAAAATCGTTCAATGATAGACCACAATCCAGGGTACAACTGCGGAATTGACTTTTGTAGCCAAAATTGTAGGTAGCCATTTTTGTATTTGATTTTTATTTTCTCATTCGTTGTCAGTTCTATAAGTTCTTCTTCCAACTGGGGTGATATTGCTATGTTGACATTTGAACATTGTTGACATCGCCAAATGCCCAAATTAATAATTGCAATTTCAAATTAAGAATTTTCTACAGTGAAAAGTTTTTGGAACTTCAGTACTCAAAAAAATATACAAAAGCTAGACGTTACGAACGTATCCAATGAGCGAGCAAAGCGAGCATTGGATTGCGGAGCAATCCGAAATGGACTGCGAAAGCAGTTCCGGGGGTTGGTGAGCGCCAGCGAGCAAGGGGCAAAGCCTCCTAGTATAAGAAAAAGTACGAGCTTTTATATTCACCTTATCCGTAGGCGGAGCTTTTTTTCGCTTGCAGACGAATTGATCCACATGAACTTCCGGAGCAACCGGAACTTGTTTCTTTTCTAATGTTTTTACATAGGCAGTTCAACTATCGTAAACAAACATAATAAGTTTTAATACGAAATATTAATTTATAAGAAAAATAGATTGCTATTTTATTGTACTATTATTGTACTAATTAACTAATTTATTAGAACAAAACTATTTTTGTTGAATATCTTTCACATTAATATAAGATAAGATTCTCATCATAAGATAATTAAAATTTTATATTTCGACTAGAATATAATACTACTAACAATAATAACTTATTTAACTACGGAAAATAAATTATTATCATTTCGTATTATAGATAAATATGGGTAATCTTTCATAGAATTTCAGTTTATAATTTAGAACTGGTTCAAATAAAAACCACCGCCTAATCCAACGTTTTTATTATTTGTAATATTTAATATTTATAATATATAGAAATAGTAAACGATGTTTACAATAAGTGAACTGTTTAGGCTTACTATACTATTTGACTCTGGACGGTAATGGGTTAATTGTAAAAAAAAAATTTCTAACACAACTTTTTGAACAATAATTATATATGTATTTCCATTTTATATAAAAATGATGATTCTTACATCAGTAATTTCTTATAAAATGCTAGGAAAATGCTGTAAAATGCCCTAATGTTAACTACAAGAAAGAAAGTAAAGAAAACTTCAATTTATGTTAGTTTACGTATGTATAATATTTTAAAACTCTGCATGGTAGTTTTTTTCCTAATGTTTAAAATAATTTTTGGTGCAATGTAATTAAGATAAAATTGCTCTAATTTTTTAACTATCATCGATCTTGTTCCTTTATCTATCCGCAGAAACTTGTTACAACTTGACTGCGTACAGTGTGCGGGCTATCCTACGAAATCTATGTTAAGTATTTTAAGTTTTTATAACATCATACAGGGTAGAAATATAAACTAATTATTCGTTATTGTGTAGTAGGTGGGTTTTAATTTTAGTGAAATTTAAAATACTATATAAAGTAAATGAAATTACAAATTATACATCGCCCCCCTCTAGGTTTCAAACGCCCCCAAGGGGGCGTTATCGCCCACTTCGAGAAAGACTGATGTAGAGCATAAGTACACGAGGAAAGAGTTTCGTTTTGAACAGCTTTCAATCTGTCTGTGCAAGCCGAATGCCGAAATTACCACCAGCACGTCTTCTTTCTTCCTTCCTTGGGAGAGAGCCGTTCCATTTTGCTCGCGGGTGGAGAAGGACAGAGTGGATGGGGTGCTATCTCGATGAAACTTTCGTTTCTTTCGCTCAATGAAACATGCAATGCCAGGGATTCTTCAGCTTTTGTAAGGTGCAAACGAAATTTTTTTTCCACATATTTCTTAAAAATTTTTTTTTTGAGGCAAGATATATATTATAACAAGTTCTATGCGATATTTGGAAATATGGATATTAAAAAAAACTCAAGCTAAGGGGGGGGGGGGGGGTCCGGACCCCATGGACATCCCCCTTATATACGTCCGTGCCTATATACGTAGATATACGTAGTAATTCTTTCACACTGTATCTAAATATTTTTCGACACTTCTAATATATACTAGCACTCAAAATGAAAAATCAATATACCTACTGTTCTATTCGCATAACAAAATTGTCAAAACACTTTAAACAGGAATCGGTTAGTACACAGAAAACAAAACTAAAAATTTTACGATCAGGATCATCACTTTGGTCACCTGGACGATTTTCACTTTTTATATCTGGACGATATTATACGTAGATAACATTGGTATGTGTTAACCATAAGATTATTTCAAATATAATAAGGAAGGGTACCTCTTTAACAAATCGGAACACTTGCATTCAGGGTGAATATTGCTTTGTAAACAAATCGAAAAGATGATACTGGTATAGGCCTACCATTAAATTATTTCAAATACATGTAACGAGGAAGGGTACCTCTTTCACAAATCGAAACACTGGCATTCAGGATGAACGCTGCTTCGTAATTAAAACCAAATCGTAGCACAAATATCACACAAAATAGCACATTCCTTAATCTTCGGGGAAGATTTTCTATCTTTAATGATCTCAAGGATTGAGATTCTCTATTTGACAGGATTTTTAATTTTTTCCATCATCAAACATTAGCACTTATTGGATTTTTAATCACCAAACCACAACAGTTCAGCCACGATTTTCGATCTCGGTAGGTGCCTCCATTTTATTTGTCTGTAACGTATTCCAGCAAACATACAGACAAACGAATTTAAAAACAACAACAATTTATTTTAAACAAAACAAAAATAAAAAAAACACACATTTTCATTTATGATTCGATAGAAGAGAGGGGAGGATCTCCTACCTCCTCGATTAAAAATCACTGACCGACTCTTATACACATAAGCAGTAGTGGTTAGGGAGAAATTACAGCATCAGTAAGGAAGAAGAAAATCTTAATGCTGAAAAGGCAGTGCCAGATTTACCAGAATGGAATGCAATAAAGTCTGGATTTAATGTTGAGATTAATTTTGATTATTTTTACAAGTGGACAACTGCCTGGCAACAAGCGGAACACTGACAGATAATGCCAAAAGAATATCAGATGAAGATCATATTGATGAATCAAAAGTGAATGCAAAAGAAGTAGAAGAAGCTGTAGAATTCTTATAAACTACTCTTGATTCCCAGGGAAATGTTGACTATGAGGAATTTGCGATCTTTCTAAACTCAAAAGAATAATCAAAACAAATAAGGTTATACGTCAAAAATCTTCTAAAAATTATTTTCAATGTTTAATGTATGTTAAAAAATTTTTATATAAATAGATGTATGTGGTATAATTAATTTAAAGAAATGTCTATATTTTTCTACTAAAAACAATTAAAGCACTTTTAATAGAATTTCCTAATTAAATGTAATTTTTTAAAGTATCTGTATAACTCGAAACCTCTTTATCTCGAATTTTTCGCCTTTTCCATGAGATTCGAGATAAACAGGTTCGACTGTACAATAAAAATATACACACTGGAAAAGACATATTTTGAAAAATATTAAATTCTGAACATTTCACCCACTAACACTTTTGTTTAGAATGTCATGTAATAAATTGTTAGTGAATTTTACAGCAATCTATTTTGAATAAAATTTGTTCAGGGTTCTCTGATTTTTAAACTTAAATTAATTATAATCCATTTAATAATCATTACACACAAACAAAAAGAATAAAAAAAATTTTCAAATATTTGTCTTAAAGTTGACTTTTGAAAAATGAATCCCATCATTAATCTCACTTAAAATTTTAGAAAGGAATTGAAGTCTTTTGATAGTTCTTTTTTTCCACCATTTAAAAATGTCTTGTAATGATTGAAATTAAATTTGGCAACTTTTCAAAATTTCTAAAGATGATGGAGGAAAAAAAGATGAAATTTAATGTGAATCATGTATATTTTGTTATGGTAATATACACAATGGTACTTTATAACAGATTGGAACTCAGTATTATATTTATGGTACTTTAATACTCTTTTATCCAAAAGCAGAATGTATATTCAACATCTTACAGGCCATTCATCCTATGGATAGTTTTATTAAATGTAAAAACTAAATAGCATTGATTAAGAAATGGTTTAAAAATATTAAACAAACATAATAAAGAAAAAACTTTTGTTTGTTCTAAAAAATGGACCAAATCTATGGTTTACTAATCAGCACAGCTTTCCAAAATAAATAATCTTTAACAAATAATCTTTAATTTTTGTAATTTTTTTATTATTAACACGATATTACTACACACAGAAATAAACCATCAAGTGCCCAGAAATGAGATGAAATTGTTAAGGCAGACATTGATATAATTTTATATTGCCAAATACATAAGTCAGCTTGAAAATTTTTTATCTTGTGTCAGTATTTCGTAAAAAATAATTTCATTTGTTTTTTACATAATGTAAAGAATTTGTTATCTAAATATCAGTATATTTTATATCAATCTTAAAATTTTATATTAAAAGAAAATTTTAAAAACTTTTACTGTTGATATTAAAAGTTACACACAAGAAATCTCGAATCTATAATGATTCGTAATTTCTCATTTATGAAGATTTATAAAGAAAACATTAGTATACATTTTTCATTTGTCAGTCAAACAAAAATAATATAAATTCTAATTAATGGAGCCTTCTTTAATTTTAAAGAGTAAATAAGAGAATTTTTAAATTAAAGCATAAATTTTAAATTAAAGCAAAATATTTTCCATGTTCTCAACCACTTTTTCCATCTTCAACTGTTACAAAAGAAAAGTTTTTGTAAGAAAAAAGAAGTTATACACTTTTTACCAGATTATTAATTTAAAAAACAAAGGGTTTTTACATTTGTGTCAACTTGAAACTAAGGTTTTTTTATTTAAAAAAAACAGATAAGATTAATTTATAGTTAAAAGGTATAAAAATGTATACAGAAGGTAGTCATAAAATTTGAAAGACCACACATTAACAGTCAAAGGTTGAAATCTAAATATTATACATAAAATTTACTGTGGGTAAAATGCTACGAACAATTAATAGAGTAATAAAAGATTAATCCTTTAACAATTTTTCCTTATCTGAATTTGGGTAGAACCTTGTTTCTTTCCCAGGAAAAAAAATTTTTTTTAAGTTATTTAATGAAAAAACACAGCTTGACAAGTTGACTAATAGTACAATCAAATTTGCTCATGTGGCTTGACGGTTAAAGGTTTAAAACCCTTAAGATGATCGTATTAATCCTGAACCAAACTAAAAAAACTTGAAAATTTATTCATTATCAAAATTTAAAATTTTATTTAGAATTTTGAAGTAATTTAACACAATTTTAAAAAATTTTAGAAATGAAGCATAACATTAAAAGATTTTAAATAAAGAGCATTATTGGTGATACTTACCTCAACAGACTTTGATAAATAAGACTGTCTAGAAAGCTTTACAGCATCTCTTGTAACTTCCTATCTACACTTCTTGCTACTAAAGGCACACACACAATCGAGTTAGCAGAAACATATCACGAAACCACCAAATATTAGCAATCAGAGGAACCGAAGGAACCTAAACAATAAAGCACATTTATAGATTTTCAACAACAAAAAAGTATTTAAAATTATATTTAAAAAAATGTTGCTTACTGTGGTGATAAAAATTGTAAATTCATTGCATGTTTAAAATATCAGCATATTAAATCTAATTATTATTTTGCATAATTATTACTACTCAAGATGTGGGTCAGCATACAGCAAAGAGTAAAGCATTTTCCAGATGGAGGTCAATAGTCTATTAATGCGGCTCTAGAGTGTTATTAAAAATCAAATCTTATTTCTTTATCATATATATTTAATAAAATCTACAAAAAACTGCAATTGTGATTCTTCTTCTGCAATTATAAAAAATTAACTTTGGATAAGTCAGTAAAGTAATCAGAAAATTTTCACACTGATGACAACTCTTTTATATAAAATTATTATTATTGTAGATTTATTTCTAGAAATGAACATGGTAATGAAATGCAAGTGCGAGTTTAACTAGAATTATAAATTGTAAGAATCTGAAAATTTTTTCTTTTCAATTTTAGCCTAAATTAATTGTATAGGTAATCAGAACTCTGGAAAATTACAAGCTAACTATCTAATTTATCTAAACAGTACAAAACATTTGACGGTTTAAATTGAGCATTCCAATTGGCATTATTAATTAAAACAATTCATTTTTAACAAAATAGTATACATTCACTATTTCTTCATAATTGAAGATATCGAAAATATGGATTATTTTTTGAGTAACTTTCAACATTTGTAAAGAGAAACAACAACAAACTATCCATTTAGAAAGATAACAATATTAGTATTTTTACAAATATTTCATTCTTCATTAAAAACACTAACATAATCTGAATTTAAATTATATGTAATTTAAAGTAAATCATAATATTTCAAGGGGAATATTGGTATGGGATCAATATATTTACTTAGTTTAATAAAACTTTAATATAAATATTTTCAGCTGTTCAATATAACTTTTATTTAACCATAAGCTCGAGTTTTTATTTACAGGTCTTACTTCACAGTAATTTTTTTTTTTTTTGAAAAGATAAGAGGAAAAAGTCTTAAGTTTGATCAATTTCTTTATTTGTTTACATTCAACAAATATTTCAGAAGATGTAATTGTAAAAATACTTTTTTTTTCGAGTCTTACATAAATTTAGAATAAATTAATTTTGTGACATGGATATTTTTCGATGCATTCCAAATTTTTATTAAATGCTCAACATTTTGAAATAAAGTTTCTATAAAAAAGACCTTTTTTAATTTTCTAGTTTATAGATAAATATTATTTTAAAAGAATAATATGCATAGCAGTTTTGACTGAGTTATTGCAATAACAAAAAGAAAATTACAAAACCTTTTTATAAATATCTCATAAAATTCTGAAGAATTTTTTGCTCCAATGACTCTGAACAAGTAAAAATGTAAAACAAACAACAAACATCTGGTATTTCAAATGGGCATCAAATTCATTTACTTTCACCAATAAATTTGTAATGTAAGGAAACATCATTTTTTAAAAAACACATTTCGTGATATTAAATATTTTAATCAATGAAGGAAAATAAATTATACCTATTTTTGAATCACAAAACAATCATACAAATTTCCTGATGTTCAGATTGAATTCACCCAAGAAGAAAGTGCTTTTTGTTACAAATTTTTGTTGTCATCAAAATTTTGTTCTACAGCACCCTAAAAAAAATAAAACATATCATATAAAACATACCAGCAAATGACAAAAAAAAATTAATATTGAAATTTTTTTTAATAAGGCCTAGGAATAAACCAATTGTTTTAACATTTCCCTCAAAAGTAATGCAAGAAAAGTCACGAGAAAAAATAAAAATTAAATATCTTATGGATATATATATTTATGTGTACGTGCGTGATGTTCGGCACCATGTTCGAATGTTCCGGAACGTGGGCAAACAGTTGGATGGAAAATGATATTTGTTTAAGTAATTTTAAAGAGATGACAGAGTTTCACATTGTCTACTTAAAGCGTTTAGCTGACTACCAAACCGTAACATCAGCTCCTACACCCCAGGTCAAGAAAACTGAGATGGGCACAGTAGGCCTTAGCAACATATGAGCTGTCGTGCCACTGAGTTTAGTTTAGTAACTTACATATCATAGATTCAGGGACAATGATGAAATTATTTACAATCGTAATAAGTTTAAAGATGTTTTTAACAGCAGTCTCAGCAATTTCTCCTAATTTGATTATATTTTTAAATGTAAAATATAGCTGAAAAATATGAAGATACTGTAATAATCTATAGTGTCTGCTACCTTGCTGGAAATTTTCTGCCACCAGATATACATGAGAACCTTTTTTATAAACACAAAGCGCTCTGTTATTATAAATTGGTTACATAATAAATATAAATGTTACATAATAAATATATTTATTTATAACAGGGATGAGCAACACGCGGCCCGTTATACATGTCTATGAGGCCCGCAAGCATTTCTAAAATTGAATAAATTTTATCGACTTTCTCCCATCAAATTGTCATAAAATTAATTATCATAAAATGATAGCACTAACTAAACTGCAAAATTTTTTGTGACGAGTTACTCACTTGTCGGCGACTTGTTCAAGCATGCAATACGAACGCGCCGCGTCTGTGCTTGTTTGTGTTTGCTTCTGTGGCGGCAGCACTTACAACCACCTCTGTGTCAGAGGCTAAAAAGAGTATATAACTTAAAAAGCGAAATACAATTGTTCGTGGATATCAAGGGATACGCCTTTCCTCGTTTTGGTAATAAAGAATGGATGTGCGATTTTGGGTTTCTTATCGACATGACTCAGCATCTCAATGATCTTAATGTGGAATTTCAAGGCAAAGGGCAGTTTATTCACAATTTGTATGATAAAATTCAGGGCTTTGAGCGCAAATTAAAATTGTGGAAACAGCATCTTTTGCAGAATAATGTGTCTCACTTTCCTCATTTAGAAAAAGAAAACATTACTACTTCTCAAAAATATGCACAATATATAAACATTTTAATCAACGAATTTCAATTACGATTCCAAATGTTCAAAGCTGAGAAGTCAGTGGTTTCCATGAAAACGTTTTTCTCGCCATTTAATATCCATGTGGATACAGTTCCCGAAGATTTTCAAATAATACCGATTTTAAAAGATGTATTTTTGTCAGTAAACATCGAAAATTTTTATAAATCGCATGTGAGCCCTGAGAAATTTCCACTTTTGACGAAAAATGCAAATCAAATGAAGTCTCTATTCGGAAGTACTATGTTTGCGAACAATTATTTTCAACCATGAAATTCATCAAAAATGATCACCGATCAAGACTGAGAAAGCTGCGTATGTGTAGCTACCTCATCAATTCGGGCTGATATTGATCAGCTTGTATTGAAAAAATAGTGCCAAATTTCTCATTAAAAATTTCAAGTAAATTCGCTTTCTTGTTCTTTTCTTGTTTGTTTTTATTTTGCATTAAAATCTGTATAAGAAATCTTTACTTTTTTTTAAATTTGATATTTTTTTATTCTAATGTTTATTATAAATAAAGTTTTGTAAATTATTAATAAGTGTTACTTTATATGCGGCCTGCCAAAAAATTTTAAAATTTTAATTGGCCTGTTGATTAAAAAGGTTGCTCATCCCTGATTTATAAGTATTGAAAACATCTTGTAGGAAGATTTTAGTGCTAGTAAGGTTTGTTGCAGAAAGTCAGAAAAAATTCTGCTATAGGGTCTGCGTAGTTGTTTTCTTAAACAAATATATTAACAGTTAGTTTTGTTGATTTTCAATTCATTTTAAAATAAAAATTTTAATTAATAATAAAATGACTATAATTTATCAATATGTTATATCAGAGTTGGCAAGGTTTAGGATAGAATGGATTAATCCACGGTTTAAACCATCCTGTCCAAAACCGCTTCGTCTAAAAATGTCTTAAACAGTTCAAAACCCTTCATTTTTTTTAAACTTTTAAACATGTTATAATAAAAAGTTATGGTAAAAAGTATTATTTTAATCTTATAAATATCTATTTCCTTCCCATAAAATATTCGAAACTTTACACCAATTTTCAAAATTCAAATTGACTTATATATTTACAGTAATTAGGAAAATTGATATTTAGAATACATTATTTTTAAGAGGAATTGCCATCTTGGATTTTAGATTGGGTTTTTAATTTAAATTTTTTATAATCATTTGAATCGAAGAAAATTTTTAATGATAGGGTATCACCCTTGCCTGTCTTTATATTTGTTAAAATTTTATTTTCTTACAGTTTAAACTCATGAAGACTGATTAGGATAGTGATAAAAAAATTTCTTTTAATGAAAATTAACAAAAAATGAAGGCATTTATCAAAAATCTAAAAACAAATGTATGATATTAATCCAGCTTTCAAAAAATCCCGAGTGTAGGATGGCAATGGTATAGATTTGTCAGAAAAAACTTGTTACATAGAGAATCTCAAATATTGTGTGCTATATTTTTAATATTCTGATAAGGTGATGGCCTTGTTTTACAAGTGTAGAAAGAATATGGTCAAATAAAGTAAATATACATCAATTTACTAATGAAAATAAAATAAAGGGGATTTAAGGCATAGTTAGAAATCCCACTTTGACAACTGAGTTCAATCAAGGGGAAAGAGGCCACCCTTCTGGCAGAATTGCAGAGATACGGCGACATTGTCGCAGAATGTACATAGTTCACGCAAAAAAAAAATTCTTTTAAAAAGTAGCACATTTTTACTTTTCTTTTCAGCGGAAGTTTACAACATAATCTTTGTAAAATTATCTATCAAAGTAAAATTTATGTAATATTTGAATCGTGCATTTAGATAATCACTTTTGAACGTGCTTGATACGCCGATAGTATTGTTAATCGATGTAATGTTTCGATAGTATTTTCGGCAGTTGTTAATATTGATTTTCACGTTGTTTTTAAATATCCTGATATATTTAAAACAATACGGAAAATAAGAATTGTACATTTGAAAATTTACTTTTTAAGGGAATAATTCCATCGAAATTTTTGCAGTTATTACTATTGATTTCTCCAGAATTTTTAAATCTGAATTTTTTTTTATACAATATTATTTATTACTTATTACAACAACCTAATCTTGAAACGAAACACACGTTTGAGGAATCCGATGCGTGTAATTTTGTTGTCGATCTTTTTCTCGGCAGTTACTACTATCGATCTCATGATTTTATGTTTTTTTTTATTGTGATGATTATTTTCAAAATGCGAAGGAAATAATTTGTGCACCCCTTCCCCCAACAAAATGCAAGAATATCACCCATGAAATGAAAATAAAAAATTATTACATGTTTTATTAAAAAAATTATATTGATTTTTTTTTTATTGTCAACACAGCGCTTTTGTTATTTTGAATTAGTAACATAGATGTTTTTTATTATTAAAAACATTTTTGCAGAAAGATATTAGTACTAGAGAGTTTTGACGCAGATAGCTCAAAAAAATTTTCCCACAGGGGAGGCCTATTAATTGAACTATTTGTATTGAACTAACATATGTGCTTTAATTTAGTCATCTTGAAGAACATTTCAGAATATATGATCCGGCTCTAGTTAGAAAATGCATCCTAAAATAACTCAAGAGACTTAAATAACCTCTCAGCTTAATGAAAAAGCAATGACAGCATTAACAGCTTTGGGCTCTTGCTTGAGGCCCATAAAAATGAAAGTTAAAGGAAGCGAAAAATTCTTCAAAGCTAAATGACGCTTAAACTTTGTATTTAAAAATTACCGGAAAAAATAAACAAATACTCACTAAGTACTAAATACAGTAAGAGGACATTATTAATTTCAGATTAATATTTTTATTTTTGTCTTGATGAAACTAATGTTGTTTCAAGTATAATTTGGAAGAAACCCCTGAAAGAATTATAAATCAATCAGGCCAATTTTCTTCTAAACAATACGATAGGTTTTAATGCAAAGTGCAATAACTAAAATAATATAAATAATTAATATAAATAATTAAATCCTTAAAAATTGCTTTTTTTCTTTCATGCTATTAAAAAAAAAAAAAAAATCAAAATTAGTTCATTCTCCCATATACTTAAATTCTGAGGGAGGAAAAAAACTACTTTCCGTACTCACTAAATGCTGTAAAAATTTATCTTACTGTATAATATTATACAAGAATTGAACTTGATCCTCGACAGTTTTTAAAGTATCCTCTTAAACTATTTTACACATATATTTCAAAAAGTAATTCTCATACATTATCAAAACTAGAGAAGATTTTCAAGTTTATAAAAAAAATAATAAAGACATGCTAAAAAACAATATGAGTATAAAAAAAATTTCAAAAAAAATAAATAAATAAACTGAAAATTATGAAAAAATAAACATTTAAGGAACATTTTTTAAAAAAGGTAGGCTATTTATTTAAAAATAATTTTAAAATTACTTAAAAATTTCATTAATATATCCTCACCCTGGAAAAAAAAAGAAACTTATACAAATTTAAACAGTCGAGAATAATCCTAACAAACTATATATTGTGATAGTAATCAGAATTAAACCTATAAACAAAGGTAATTCTACAACTAAATAATTATTTAAACAGTGAATTATATGAATAGTGTGTTATATGAGTAAAAAACCTGTGTTTTTAAGGAAATGGGGCTTATTTTTACAAAAAGAGCAAAGAGGGTGCACTTATAAAGAACAAAATGCATATAAGGCAGGCCACCTTTCTAAAAACGCTTAAGGAGAACACTCAGAAATACTTGTTGATTTTTATCACTTTTCGGCATATATTAGGTACAATTACTTATCATATTTTCATTTATTGCAACATCATTTTTAAAATCCAGATAATTTTTATATGTCTAATTCATGAATTTTACTAACTTCAGAAATTATTTTTACTTTAAACAAATTTCTTTAAAAAAAAATTTATTAATGATAAAATTAAGAATTATGTATATTTTAAGTGTTTTAAAATCAATGCAAATATTTGTGAACAATTCTTTTTCTTATGATAAGTGCCCTTTTTTTAGAAGAAATAGTTCTTTAGAATTTCTAATTTCATGCCCTTTTTAAGGTCTAGAATAAAAACTGCAAGAAGTAATTAACCCCGAGTAGCTCTATTTACATCCATTTGTAAAAAATTTCAGTCATATTATTTCATTTAATATAGGATCATATAATTTCTCTATAGGATTGAGTTGTGATGTGGTGGCAATCGTAGAACACAATGGTTACTTTTATTTTTGAGATTTCATCAATTTTATAGTTAGACAGATCATGGGTTAGAATCCTCTTGCTTTCAGGTTAACCCGTGGGAAATTTCCATGGCTTTTCTCTCCACGTACCGCAAATGATGATATTTCCATTAAAAAGTCCAACAAAAAAGCTAGTTGGTTCCAATGCTTGATCCAGGAGTTCTTTTATCTTCTGGATAGAGTTCAAAATTACAAGGTTACGGAGCTGAACACTGGTAGTTGTTAACTCAAAATTGGGGCGACTGTTTAAAGATGGTACTTCTTCCAGTATCCTAGAAGAAATAGGTTTTTTTCCTGGGAACAATCTCAGCCTTAATGAGAATTAAAATTTTTAATTTTAGAGGGGAATTTAATGAAGTGAATAACCTTACATTTAAGTAGCTAGCTAGCTGACCACAGTCCAGGATCTGGAAATCCGTTAACAGCGTTATTAAAACACAGATTAATAACAACAATAAGAGGTATCGTATTAAAATCATATTTCAGCTTAACTGTTGAAGTAAATATTCCACTTACTACTGACTTTGTCACTGTCACTACACTACCAATATAAACAAAGTTTTTTAAAGGATTGATATATATTGATTGATTCAATTCGAAGCTTTTGACTTTCTATTTCTATCCAATTCTGGTCAAGCTCAGTTTACAAAAACACTGTCTTGGCAGTCGAGATCTGACGTCTAAACTCCCAGCCTCTGAAAGTAGGCGGTGCGATCACTATTCACCGGAGTCTATTCGATTACAAATTAAATAAAATTGATCGTTAGTTTTTCAGAAAAAAATATATATATATTATTTATTCTCCTTTATAATACTTTTTAATAATATATTACAATTCACATACGCAAACAATGCAATATTTTTTTTCAAATTTAATAATTTATCTCTTTTTAGAAAATGATATTTTCAATCGTTGTGTTTGGATGTGGAGACTGGAACTAGATTTAGAACAAAAATTATCTGCCAAATTTTTTGTCTTATAGTACCCTCTTACATTAAACTCAACTCAGAAGACGAGGGTACCAAGTAGTCGCACTTTATTTGTATGCGTAATTCAAATTGAATGGAATAATCTGAATTATGGTAATAAAAAAAAATTTCTTTTAACTGTTAGAATGGTAACATGGAGTCTAGAGTATCTTAGTACCGCTTTAGGATTCCTGAATGGTAATCTTAGAGAAATAATTACTTATTTTTAATTCCGTAATTATATTTTGAATTTTAATATTCGATGAGAAATACTTATCAATGAATGACAAATAATTATATATTTTATAATCGCCGTTGAATAACTGACCCAATTTTGAATTTACGACCTCCAATGTTCAATTATGTAGCCTTGCAATTTTGAGCCCAATCCTGAAGACGAGAGAAATTTTAGATCAAGTCAGGGGAGTACTCAAGGGAGGGGTTTGGGGGTTTAAACACCCCCCTTGAGCTCAGACAAAATGGCAAAAATAAAAATTTTAGTAGAAATTATGTGGGCTTTATTTGCCTTATGCTTACTTTTTTTCCCTCCAGAAGACTGAAAAAAAAAACATTTACTATAATAGGGTTGTACTTTTGAAACCAAATTCACGTGATACTGTTATGGACGAGCCCCGATCGCTGGTTCCTTTTTGTCCGGCCAGTCGCGATAGTTTTCGAAACTGGCTGGCTTTCGCGAGGTCTTTACGCGATGATTCTTGAATTCTAGACGTTATATCGTCTTCAAGACAATTCGAGAATTTTGGACATGTGGTGAAAAATTATATAAAAGGGGGAACGGAGTACAGTGGTGTTAGTTAATCAGACTAAGAGTTATCTCTGCCGCTTGTCTTTTGGAGCTCGTTGCTAAATCTGTTTTGTTTTGTCTTAACAAAAAGTCCATTCAATACCCGAACCCGTCGTCGCCACTATTTCGACTAGTGAAGAAATCAGTAACAATACCATTGGAAATACTGTGCTCGTTGAAGTTATTCATTCAATATATGTCAAATATATGTGAAGTCAATATATATATATATACATATATATATACATATATATATATATATATATATATATATATATATATATATATATATATATATATATAATATATATAAACATTTTTTAATATATATATATATTAAAAAATGTTTGGGAACCCAATACAGCATTTGTTTTTCCTGAAAAAGGAAAATTAAAATTTCAGTACAAATGGCTTTATCGCTGGAAATGGCTTGCTGGAATGGCTGGAAAGAAGGTTAAGTAAAACGTTAAGTATAAATTACAGAGTAAGATATAAAATAAAGCGTAAAATATAAAGTAAAACGTATTGTATGAAGTGATGCGTAAAGTATAAAACTAAAGCGTGAAATGTAAGAAATAAAATAAAAATACAAAACCTAAAGTCAAGCGCAGAGTATAACTGTGAAGAGTAATGTGAAACATATGAAATATAAAAGTAGAGTAAAAAGTAAAGTGGAAAGTAAAGATTAAAGAAAATAAGTTAAATGTAAAAAAAGAAACTGGTAAGTGTGAAGTAAATTAAAGTGTGAAGTATAAAACTTTAATTATAAGGTAAAGCGTGGAAGAAAATGAAGCTTATAATGTTTAGTAGAAAGAAAAGTAAAAAATACATCGATAAAGTAAATTAAAGCGTAAAGTAAAAAGAGTCTAGAGTAAAGCGTAATATGTAAATTTGAGAAAAAAGTAAAGAATAGTAGAAAGTAAAGAATAGTAGAAAGTAAAGTATAGTAAAAAGCAAGTATAGTAAAAAGCAAGTATAGTAAAGCAAAATAGAAAGATAAAATAGAAATATAAAGCGTTAAAAAAAAAGTGAAATATGAAGTAAAGTGAAGTTTAAAGGAAAGCGTTGTGCATCAACTAAGGAATAAAGAAGAAAATGTGAAAATAAAGTAAAAATTGTGTTAAAGTGAAAAAAAAAAGTAGCGCGCAAAAAAAGTTTACTCGTAAAAGCAAAACATGAAAGTAAACGTGTAAAATAAACGCTTAAGTAAAGCGATCGCGTAAGTCACGTAAATGTACCGCTAGAAGTAAGGCGTAACATATTTCGCGTAAAAGTAACCTGGAAAAATTTAAAAGCGTAAACATAACGCATCAAGAAATGTAGCGCGTAAATTATAAAGTAAAGGAAAGAGTAAATTATAAAGTACAGAATTTAAAAAAAAAAGGCAACGCCTAAAAAAGTAAACTTGTGAAAAAGTAAAAAGAAACGTAAAGAGTGAGCATGTAAAAAGCAAAGCTTATTGTTAAGAAACAAGCTAATATGCGTATGACGCGTCAAAATATTGCGTAGGAAAATTTAACGAATAAGAAAAGTGAAAGTAACGCGTAGACGTAACACATTAAAACAAAAAGTATAAGATATAAAGTTAAAAAAAAAAACGTTTTAAAAAGCGTAAGTAACACATGAAAAATTAAACAAGTAAAAAGAGCGCATTGGAAAAAGAAAAAGTATGGCATCAATAAAAGCAACGCGAAAAAAAATTAAAAGCGTAAGATATAAGACATAACAAAAGCTCGTAAAAGTAAAGCAAAAAAAAAAAAAATGTGTAAAAAAGTAAAATATGATGCGTAAGTAACGTATAAGTAAACCCATAACGAAAGTAATGCGCAAAAGCAACGAACAAAGCACGTAAATGTACGAGGGGTAAAAATAACGCAAGGACTAAAAAAATTAACGAGCAAAACCGAACGCAAAAAGTAATGCATTAAGAAAACTAAAGTATAAATAGTGAAAAAAATATCGAAAAAGTAAATTAAAGCATAAAATAGTAATGCGTAAAAATAATGGGGAGAAAAAAAACTAAAATCATAAAAGTAATGCGTAAATTAGGAAAATGAATGCATCATAAAACGAAAAGGAAAATCATAAAACGCATAGGAAAATCAAAAATAACGCTAAACAAAAGCAAACGCATTATAGATGTAAATGTATAATAAAAGTAAATACATATAATAAAGTAAAGGTAGAATAAAAGTTGTGCATAAATAAAGTATAAGCGTAAGAAAGTCAACTCGCAAATGTAACGCAAAAATAAAAGTAACTCGCATAAGGTGATAATGGGTATAAGGTAACTCGAATGAATGTAAAGGAATTATAATAATGAAGAGCGACGAGTAAAAGCCAAGTCTCAAAAAATACTAGCGAAAGCTTAAAGAAAGTTAGAGGTAAAAGTAATGCATAAGAGAAGTAAAGGTAAAACAAGTAAGGCGTTACAATAAAGTTTAAAAGTAACGTCTAAAAAAAGTAAATTTAACGCATGAAAAAGGAATGCGCAATATATTAAGGAGTCAAACACATAAATGTAAAGCTTAAGAAAAAGTAAGACGTAAAATTAAATAACACGTTAAAGTAACGCATGAAAATAAAAGTAACGCGTAAAATATAATAATGCGTTAAAGTAACTCATAAAGGAAATTAAAGTGTAGAATTAAGTAACTGTGTAAAATAAATTAAAGCGCAAAGAATATTATTGCATAAAAATAACTCATAAAAGTGATTGCGTAAAATAGAGAGAAAGGAAAGCATAATGCTAAAAAGTAGAAATAATTCTTAAAGTAAAGTAACACGAAAAAGTTAATGTAGGAGAAAATTAATAATAATGAATAAAGGAAGTTAAAGCGTAAAAAAGAACACGCACAACGCGTATATGTAACACATGAAGATAAGGAAGGTGTATTATCATAATGCGTGAAAGTAACGCATCAGAAAATTAAAAAGTTTATTTAAGGTAATAATTCGAACATTCAATTAAAAAAATATTAAAAGAAAACCTCCGCTTAAATTACTACGCATATTCGTTTAGCATTTGAAAAAGTATATCTTAAAAAAAGGACGTATGGAATGATGTATAGTCCTTTCTGATGAAAAGACGTTTAATTTGAATGGACCAGATAGTTATATTTGTTACGGACTGAACCTCGATTATTTTCCAAACGTCAATTTGGTGGTGAGTCCGCTTTTGCAGCAGACGGTACTCTATATGTATGCAAACTAAAATGAATATGTATCGGAATATTATTTATTTAATCTCTTATAACATCCGATGACTTTTAACAATACAATGCGGCAGCCCATTCTTTATATTCAACTAAGAGCAACTCTGCTTTGATTTATGCAATCAAGATGTCTTGAAAATACCAGCAATTTACGAACGCTACCTTGGTCCAAGAATGCGAGATTGTAAAATGTAATCGAATACAAAGGATCTCAATTATTGATGTAATAATTGTATCGGCTTTATAATATTTTTTTTTCTCAATTTACTTAGTGTTGAAATCTTAAAATGACATATAGAGTCATGCGTAATGTCTTTTGTTATTCATTTCATTTTGATTTTGTTTGTCATAATCTATGGCTACATTATAAATTCAAATGATAAATCCTTTATTCTTGCGTTTTATCATTTTCATCAGTGAATTCATGCTCAGTATTGCTAAGCAAGCAATTTGTCTCACGTATTGTCCATCCCTGCGTCAACGCATCAAAATATTTCGGTATCCATTTTCGCCCCTCACTCCCGACCGCTAAAATATTTTATAACCTAAACATGAATCAGGTAATTTTTGAACTCGAAACAGAGGTTCTGGATTTTACCTCCAAACGTTTGTAACAACGTTGAAATCTTTAATCAAAATAAGGAAAAAAGCCAGTATTTTATTAACTTATAAAAAAAAGTGACATTTGTAAAACGGATATCATAGGCCCTTGTTTTCCTCTTAAAGTATTTTTTGAGACGACCAAATTAAAAAATTTTTTCCTTGGACAAAATAAAGGAAGAGCCACTATGACCCAGAGGTAAAGGCACTAAACTGTGTTCGCGGAGAACTGGGGTTCGATCCCCAACGTATTCATCTTCAAATCCATTTGTACCAGCTCGTCTGCGAAGTAAAGCGGTATATGCATAATGCTGACTGAATTACTATCAGGCCGTTAATAATGAAATAGGGGATTCTTAACTTTCATGAATAGCTCCCGGCACACATTAGGTTAAGCTAACTGCCTATTAACCTACTTATATCAGGTTAAGCTAACTTTTGAACCAAATTAACAAATTTTATATAGAACTACTAGTTAGTGCGAAAATTATCTACATTTCGTTAGCCCACCCATAGAAAAATATTATGACCCATTCTATTATATAACTGGCGTTTCAACTCCTGGATAAATTCACCTTTGTGTATAAACGTCTTGATGATACTCACCTGCATTTGCGTTACAGAGTGGAGAAAAACTACCACGGTTAACCATATGGTAAGAGGGATTCGAACCCAAGATCCATGTACCTTTGAGAATATTCTACATCTGGTCTGTACAAGCCGGAAACAGAATCACTAAAGATTAGGCATTGCTGGGAATCAAACCAGCATCACCCCACTGGGAGGCAAGTACTTTATCCCCTGAGCCGCTGCCTTGTGCATAATCTAATTAAATAAGCCTTCCTATTGTACGTAGGAAAAGTGCGAAAAAAAGTTGTGGCAAAAACGAATTCCGGATAAATTTTAAAGTTAATATAAACTCAATTTTAAAATCTGCTTTAAAACGTAGCCATCGCTTGCCCGTCAAAAAGTATCGTTAACTAATCACTCAAACAAAAATAAACGCTAAAATGGATTGAGCTCAATTTTTAGCCTAGATAACACAAGCTCTAATTTTGCCTCCAAGCATTAGTCCGTTGTAGGAATTGATTATTTCTCATGTCACAAAATAGATCGTGACCAAAACAAATTTAAACATTTTAATAAAAATTAAATCTTTCCTCCTAACTTTGGCCAACTGTAGGAATTTTTTATCTGCCGATAAATATTATGACAAAAATAACTTTTAATAAATCGAAGCTATTTTTAAACACAATTTCAAATATTAAATCCGATTCGTTAGTCTGCTTTCAAAAAAAAAAGAAAAAAAAAAAAAAAAAAAAGAAAAAAAAAAAAGAAAAAAAGAATTAGCTCACTTGACCATTTTCTTAACCCGATTGCCGAAAAAGTAACGGCCCAAACAAAATGTAGAGAATTTTCAACCATAAAACCGAAACTCCATTTGCTAATCCATGCTGGAAAATCATTCACACATCAAAACTTTTGTTAGCTGACCCACTAAAACCTTTTGTGGTTAGAACAAACTTTTGCCTATTTTCGACCTACAAACCAAAAGTATTAATTTGGTCCCAAGTAATGATCCCATAGTACGACACCATTAGCCCATGCACAATTTGTTTTGTCTTGAAACGTTTTATATTATCTTGAATTATTCCCCAAAATGTCATCTTCTCAGTCAAAATTTTTTATTACTTTAACCGCAAATAAAAACTATGGATAATTTTTGACTATTAATTCACAAGTTTTAATTTAGTATTCTAATGATAGAGAATATAATTAAAGCAACGAAGTCAGTCGTTTCACATTTTCAGACAAAAGAGTAATTATAGATTTATTATAGTAGTTATTTTTATAACTGTAATAACATGTTATGAAAAGATACTAAAAATGTACTTTTTCTTACAGGGTCTGTAACAAGAAGAGTCAAATCTGCGGAAGATTTTGATACCATGCTAACACAAATAAAAATTCAATAACAAGTGAAAAGAAAAGAAATTATATCTGGTGCCAAAGTATTGATTGGATAGCAAGAAGATATGAGCGAGTAGTAAACACCGCTGCCAGTCTTACCGGACTCCAGTATCCAAATCAGCAGAGACTTTTGGACGAGACAAGAAATGATTTCGACCCATCCTCCGAAATAGAGAATTTCCTTTTACAGTCTTAATACTGTGTATATTTGTAATACGATACAGAAAAAAAAAAATTCTGTAACAATGTTTAACATAAATTGTACAAGATTGAAAAAGACTAAGCTCAACAGAAACACTTCATTTAGGTTAAACATTCTAATTACAGTCGAACCCCGCTATAGTGAACCTGGGATATAGTGAACACTCGGATGTAGTGAACTTTTTTAGCGGTCCCGTCCATATTCCTATTTAAATAATGTTATTTTTAACGCTTATAGTGAACAGCTTAGAACTTGGAAACTCGGTTATAGTGGACTCAAATTTCATTTCTTTAAATATCTTTTTCAGTCCTCCATCTTTAAACTTGTAGGTGTTGGGACTGAAAATGAATGCATTCCTATAAAATGTGTCATATTTCACTCCTTTATGCTTATCACTTTTAACTATACTGTAGTAAATGTCAAACAGATCATTTATCTTATACTCCCCCCTCCCTGACAAGCCTCGCTTTGTCTCTTTTCCCCAAGCTTGCTCTACAACTAGTTAACTTGGCTACATGCTGAATTTTTGGAATTTTCTTATCTGTTCAAACCATATTCTTTACAAATCACCCCTTGACAATCAAGAAGGGGAACAATTTAACTCATTCTACAGCTGCTCTCTTCATATTCTTACATTATCTATTTGAGACAAGATTTTTATTTCAAAAGCAGTGAAAATGGCAAATTCTCTAAAGAGAAAATCGTTTTCGATAGAGTATAAAGTTAAAATTGTAAAGCGTATTGAAGATGGAACCAATCAATCGGCACTGTGTAAGGAATTTTCCTTGTCAAAATCTACAGTTTCAACCATTTGGAAAAATCGAAGTGCAATTCTTGCGGCATACGACAAAAACATGGTTTCATCGAAAAAACTGCGTGGAGCTGAAAGATAAAACGTAGAAGATGCTTTGTTAAAATGGTTCAAAATCTTGTAATTCAAAATCTTGTTCAAAATGTAAAAATCTTGCATTCTTTGTACATTGTAGATAAGAAAATTGATGACATCTTTTTGAAATCAAATAGTGTTCAATCAAAAATCACAATTTTTTTTCATAAAAAGTGAAAATAAAACTAATATTTAGCGACGTAATTACTTTTTTCATCAATTTTTGCTTTATTATCTGTTAATTAGTTAAAAAAAATTTAAATAACTTATGTAAAATTGCAAACCCAATTTTCAATCATTCAACTGTCTTATGCAAAAAATATTCTTCAAAAAATTTGGATATAGTGAACCATCAGTTATAGTGGACACATTACTGAGTCCGCAGACGGTTCACTATAGCGGGGTTCGACTGTACTAATAATGTTGTAAACTAGTTGATATATAACTGATCTTATATTTATATAATATTTAATACGAATAGGGCTACTCCAGTAATGTAATTAAAAGATTATTTCGTGTGTGTGTGTCATTTTTACAACGGAAGAAAAACTTTTTAATTGAGGAATATATAATTGGAGTAGACAGACATATTTAATTAAGTTAGATTTTAGTGAGTAATATTTAAATCAGAAAAAATTTGGTAAGCAGGCGGAGAAATATCTTTGCTAAAAAAGACTGCAGCTTTAAATTAAGATATTCAATGTAAGGATACTAATATTAAAACCTATAGTTAAAATAAGAAATCTATGAAACAAAGTTCCCAGATAACTATAGAAAACACAAAATAATCACTAACTGAATTATCTTTCAGAAAATAAATTTAATATTTGCGATTATGGATATAATAGCCTCCTATAAACTGTAGCCTATTCATTACATTACATTACAACATTAGTAAACAAGTAATAAAATTTTAATGTAAAGTAAAACAATTTTAAATCTATTTTTTAGAAAAAAAATTTTACGTAAAATTGAAAGAATTCTTTTTTTTTTTTCATTTATTCTTATATGCAGCATTGCACACAGTATGGAACGGACGGCCAAAAGCAACCTAGTCCCTCCCTGCTACAAAAATAGACTTGATCAATTATCATATTATAGAATTATCTAATAGGGGAGAGTGGGGTCAATTGTAACATTTTTTACTTAACTATTTTTAACTAACAAAAAAATCCAATATATTATTAGTATTAATTGACAGACGAGTAAAGTAGACTATCCTCTACTAGAAAAAAAAATACCTTATTTTATATGTTATTATATTAGTTATTAACAATTTTTGACAGTCGTGCACTTGTTACAATTGTCCCCACTTACGAATTGTAACATTTCATAAATTCAACTAGAACATAGTTAATTAAACATATTATCATAGTTGTGATATATTTTTTTATTGATCAAAATAGTAGTGATATTTTAGGAGTAAAAATAATAATGAGCAGAGACCTATAAAGGGTTAAACTTTTAACTTTAAGGGGTTAAAAGTTTTAATTTATGCTGTGAAAGGTGACAAATAAAATAATGCACATGCAACATAATATAAATGATGTAGGAAACTATTGGTGGTTCTTAAAGAGTTAAGTAATGGTTTGTAAACATAACATTATTTATTTTCAGCTGTTACATTCGTCCCCAAGACGCCATTTCAGCTTCATTTGTTAAAAACAATGCTAGTTAATTAACAAAACTAATATTATTTTTTTTGAAATGTTAATTAAGGTGTCCACTTACATATTCGGTTAATAATTTTTATTTGTTTAAACAAAATCAGACTAAGATCGAAATTCAAAAATTAGAAACCTTTCAAAACAAATGTTTAAGATTTATTTTTAAAATTTTCTGGCCTTACAAAGTATCAAATCAAAATCTATTAAAGAAAGATAAAATAAAAACAATAGAGGATAAAATTAAAAAAACGAAGATGGAGCTGGCTCGGACATATCCTTAGAATGCCCAAAGAAAAAATTGCATCTGTTGCGCTTACATGGGCCCCAGATGGTAAAAGAACAAGAGGAAGACCCAGACTGACCATCCAGCGCATGTTTTTGGGCGAATTAAAAGAACGTAGAATATCTGGCTGGGAGGAAGCAAGATCCATTGCTAGGGACAGGAGGCGTTGGAAGGATATGCTAGAGGCCTTAAGTACCCAAAGGCACGTAGAGGATAAGTAAGTAAGTAAGTTTAAACAAAATTACTTTGTTACAATATAATATTCTTATACCAAAAAAGTACTTACGTAGCGTGAAAATATCTTTTGTGATTTAACTCTTTCAAAAGTACATAAAAATGGTTGCCAGCAGAGGTATACATGTAGATTTATTAAATATACCTTGTGCGCCACCTAGGAACCAAATCTAGAACCCGACACTCGAAATTTTTGCTCTGTTACAATTGACCCCACTCTCCCCTACTAATCTAAGTAACCCGCATTTGAAGATTTAAAAAAAAAAAAAATCGAGGCTATGATTATAGAACTAATATAATGAAATTCAATGCTGATAATAAAATTAGTGTTATCTAGTATTGTTTAAATTACCAAATCAGGCAAAAAGAAATAATAATGAGGTATAATACTAATCAACAACTCATTGTAACATTTTGTTTTCAATAACTCGCCGAACTATATATATAAAAAATTTGCAGACTGATTTTGAAAAATTCCTAATCAATTATCTAGAGACGTTTAAGTTCGTAGCATTAATTCAAAGAAACCAGATTAAAACCGATCAAATAATAGCAGATTCCTGTTTTAATCAAAAGTAACCGAATTTGTAAAACGCCACTAATAAGTATAAAATAGAAGATCAATTAAGTAAGTCGACGAACCTAATGAAAAACAGCAAGAGTTAGTACGCTAATAACGTATGTGATCCGATATATAAATAAAGATTTGTCACAGTAATGAATAAATGGTACCGGGTTCATTTCCCTGTATGAAGCTAGCGTTTTTCAATTATTGATTAAATAATCCTCTATGAAGCGCTAGCGTTTTGCGATTATTGCAGTAGTAGTAGCACATTTATTTCAAGATAATAGGTTCGAGTTTTTTTTTTTTTTAAAAAAAACGTTAAAATAACGTGATTGAATCAATGCTCAAATGAAAATAGCTTCAAATAATAAGTGATGTACTTTCGTGTGCTGGAAATGGTGTATATCTCGGCATGTAGCCTGAAAGGCCACTAACTGATTCGTCGGATCTATACAGTCATAGAGTAAGAAGACGAAATTTGTCCATATAGATGTTTATCGCGGCTGGAATAATGAAGAGCATCATTGGGATGGGGAGGACCCCTTGATTAGAGTTTGTAGCAAGCATAGCACTTCTTGGTCTTTCAAGCTTGTAACTAGACGATGAGCTGAAGTTGCAGGAGTATATGCTTTGTTCAGGAATCTTTTTCTACTGGGGCAGAAGTTGGATGTGTGGTCTTTTCTGCAATTGCAGCAAGTAGCTGAAGTGTTTCTGCTTTTCGTACACTGGAAAGAAAAATTCCCTTCGGCACATTTCATGCATCTTGGCTTTACGGTGCAGGAACGCTGGTAGTGTCTAAATCCTTGAAAACGGAAACTTTGTAGCGGCCACCGTGGCATTGCTCAATGCTAGCCGGGAACTGCTTGATTCTTTCCGTGAAGTATATCTTCTCGCGATTGGCTAGCTTGGGCAGGATAACTAGAAAGGAGGAGTCTATAATCTCTGCCCACCCTCTTCTGGAATTGAACCATCTTGAAGATTTCTAAGTTCATTTTCCCTAATTCGAAGGAAATTTCTACTGAATTGAGGTCCTTTGGAAGAGAACAAAGCGACAAACAAGGTTTGTAATTTTCAGAAAAAAAAATTTATGCTCAAAATTGGTATTTTAGCCTGAGTAAAACTTAAACGTCTCTAGCAATTCACTTATCTTCACTGCTAACTCTCAAGAGTTCGATGTAGTTTCCGTCATCCATGTCCGATGGTTTGACCTCTGATTGCTAATCTTTGTCTTGCGAGATATATATATTAGGCAGCTGATTATGGTTTACAATGATCCAGAAGCAATTTTTTATTGTAGAAAGTTGCTTCTCTATGAGAGTTTTTTTTGCTGCGCATAACTCAATACAGCAATTTTTTGCTGCTCGGCTTTTATCGTAGAAAGTTGCTTCTCTACAAGCAGGCCGGTAGGCAGACCGGGCAAATGCCCGGTGGGCCGGTCTGGCCTGAGGGCCGATCCAGCAGCACATATTTTTTTTTATACATTGCATGAATTTCAAATAATATTGCGCAAATAATAATAATATTAAATAACATATATATGATATATGTAGTAATAATATTGTTTTATTATGCAGGGTGATTCAGACCATGCGTGCCACCCATTTTTTTCGAGAATGGAGCAAATAATCGATTTGAAATAAACAATCTAATAACAAAATCGACCCCAAGGAATTCAATAGTGATATTGTTAATTCCCGTAAGTACCAGAATTTGAACACAATTTTGATTTTTTAAATGGAAACCTTCATCTTATTTGGCATCATTGGAGAGGGTTTTCGATAAAAAGTAACTCTTACTTGAAATTATCTCTTACTGTTCTCAAGATAATAGATACGAAAAAATTCTGATTATTTACTTCTATTTATCATTTTTACCAAAAATAATTAACTTAAATTATCAAAATCGCTTCAAATTTTATAAAACATGGGAAGAAAAGCACAAATGTGTTTTAATGAAAGTAAAAGACATTATGACGAAAAATTTTTTTTTCAGTGAATATGTCAAAATCTATTTAATATGTATTTTTTCTTACCTATTATCTTTAAAATAGTAAGAGATTTTAAAAAATATTTTAAGTCAAAGTTATTTCTTTTCAAAAACTCTCCCCAATGATGCCAAATAAGATATAGGTTTCTATTTAAAAAATCAAAGTTGTGTTGAAATTCCGATACTTTCAGCTACTTGCGGGAATTAACAATATGCACATGTCTTAAATTTAGTTTTAGGAGATACCACGAAGGCACTAATTGAAAGTGCATCGTTTTTCAACCTACTAAATAGCGTCGCAGTATTTCTCCGTGAATCATACCAACGCATGAACATCTGGGAACAAAGTAACGAGCACGGAAATCAAAAAAGGTTCGCAACTATTGGAGAAACACATTGGAGGTCCAAAGATTCTGCATTAAAGAAAATTTTTGGTTCATTTTCAAACTCAGATTTAACTATAAAGACGTTATATGTCACATTGATTACAAGTTTAGAGACTACACAGCAAAATTCAAATTTCAAGCCCGATATCCGTGCAAAGGCAAAAATATTTTTAGAATCATTTTGCAAATGTGAAACAGTAATCACCGCCAAAATATTCTCAAGAATATTTGAATTAACAACACCGCTTTCCCAATATTTGCAAACCTCCGGCTTAGACATCTTAAAAGCTTTTGAAATGGTATCACAAGTGTGTTCAGAACTAAAAAAAAAAAAAAAGTGAGAGCTTTTGAAGGTGTACAAAAAGTTGCAGATTATTTTATTATTCGCGCAAATAAGGAATTTGAAGAAACTGAAATTCAAACAAATTTCTACAAAAAAGATTGAAGAAAAGAAAATTGATGCCGGGTGAGACATCGTCGAATGAAACAGTTTTTGATGATGAAAAAACTGCATTTAAGATAAACGTCCATAACATTAGTTTCAGCACAGTTGTAGCGTCAATGGAACGCCGGTTTCCCGCATATGGAAAATTTTACGCCGATTTTTCCTATCTAGATCCGAAACATTTCCCTGAAATACGTCTAAGCTTCAATCTGGCGAATTAAATGAGTTAAGCAAACTCTTGCTAAAATTTGATGAAACAGCAATAGATGAAAATTTGCGGATTGAACTAAAAAATTTAGCTTTACATTGGGAAAAACTGAAAAATTCAGACTTAGAAGATTAAAAATAATCAGAGAAGATCATTCAAATGAAGATAATAACGACTTTACTTTGGAAATAGAAGAAAAAGTAAGTCTAAAATGTGAGACACGCAGTGCGTGCAAAATTTTTTTTATTTGTTGCTACAAGATATTACAGAGAGTCAATTTATTGACCAATTCTTACAATTTAATTGATCTAGCATTAAAATTTTTACTAAAATTGTCAATAAGTCAGGTGGCTTGTGAAAGATCATTCTCCACATTAAAAGTAATTAAAAATCGAAGGAGGAGTACTTTATCTTCGGATAATTTGAATGCTCTCATGGTAATGGCAATAGAAAAAGGTCTATTAATGAAATTAGATAGCGAAGTGGCAGAAAATAGTGAGCTTCTTCAAAAGTCATTAAATTAAATTTTAATTTAATGACTTTTGAAGAAGCACCAAATCTATTTTTAAAAAAATGTTTATATAAATCATTCATGTATGTGTAGTATAATAAATATTTTTATTTACTATTCTACACATACTTCTTCATCTTTCACCTTCTCTTTGATTTTATCAACCTATGTTTCCTCATAAGAACCATGTATTTTAAACTGAAATATATTCTATAAAGGATTATTAAGCAATTTTTATCTACTTTCTTACTTCGATAAATTAACTTACGTTCATAAGAATTTATAAGTTAAAATGTTTAAAAATGATACATTAGGAGCCGATGTGAAGTAAAGGGCCGATATCTTTAAATGCCCGGGCCGATTTTAGATACCAGTCCGGGCCTGTCTACAATAACTTTTTTTTGCTGCGCATGACTCAGTACAGCTTGACTCTTGCACTCTTTTTCGTGGCCATTTTACCCCCTCCAAGAGCTTTTTTCCTACTTTTAAAGCAATTCGGACAAAAAATTTTATCAGCTTTTGAAGGAAAGGTGAAAAAATGTGATGCAATAAAAACATCTAAGTCAGCAACATGCAACACCGAAATTGTTTAAACCAATGCTTTTGGAAGCTTAACGTTTTTTGGGCAACTGTTGGTGAACGGGAAATATATCTGGTTGATTTGGATGAGACGCAATACTTGATGTGGGAATCGTGTTAGACAAGCTTCCAACTAGTTCATTAAGATTATCATTTTGTTTTGGGCTTGCTATTTCTTTAGCATTTATTTCACTATTGTTAGATCAGAAAACTGAATTTTCTGAAGGTAAGAAAAAAAAAAATAATAATAATTTGCAATAGCTTCTTTGTCGCCCGGTGGCTGAGTGGTAGCGCTTCTGTGCCACTGGCCCTGGGTTCGATCCTTGGGCAGGGCAAGGTTGACTCAGCCTTTCATTCCTTCAGTAGGTCGATAAATGAGTACCAAGCATGCTTGGGAACTATCACTGGCGGTTCCGCATTCGGCTGACTACCTAACCCGAACATCTGCTCCTGCACTCCAGAGCCCAAGGTAAAGACACCCGAGATGGGCACAGTAGGCCTTGGCCTTCTATGGGCTCGCGAGTTTAGGTTAGTAGTTTCTTTACATTAGAATAATTAGCGTTAAAAAATATTCTAACTGAGCCTAATATACTTCAAAATATTGATGTTTTTTTAATTAGTTGACAAAATAAATTTCTAAATTTTGAGTAGAAATGTCTAAATATATATATATATATATAGCATTGTGGGATAAATTTTAATCGATATAAATGAATTTGTTTCACATCTATTTTATTTGAGGGCTAAAAAGTCAAGCATCACTGGCTCAGTCTACGTGGGGACCAAGGATGAGCAGTATCGGTCCTCGTTAAACTGTTTTATCGTAAACTGCTCGACTTCGCTGGCGAGTCGTCGGGCTACTGAACCAGGGGGGCCATTCCCTCTACAGAGGATCAAAATTGTGATGGCATGTCTTCGGATCATCCTCAGAGATGTTTCCCAGATCGCACCAATAGCCCATTGAGCAGCTCTAGTGAGATGTAAATGAACTACTACGAAAACAACCAAAGAGGGTGGATAAAATTATATTTACCTCTTATTTTTTCATCTTGGTTGGCATTAGATGATTTTGCTTTATTACAATTATTGGAAGTAATCCATCCCAGAATAGAAGAATTGGGTTCTAGAACTTTCACCTCCTCTTGTAACTCTCTTCATAACAAAGAGTAAAACGAGCACTTAAGTACCGGAAACTTTTTAGCGTATTAATATATTTTTAATAAATATTTAAGCATCTTTTTTTTCTGAAAAAAAAGCAAACAAAAAAGATTATTATCTAAGTGACATTATTCATTCAACTCTCTGAGGTAATATATGTAATGCGTATGTGGTTCATGATATAAGTGATCTAGACATATTCATTAATCTAGTTAGATACTTTTTGCTTAATTAATTTGATTGGTAGCGTTAATTTTCAATGTAATTACAGACGAATGAAATGCAGAATTTAATGGTAAAAGATCAAAGCAAGGCATAAAGCAAGAGTATCATTGCTCTCATGTAAATCTGGTGCAAAAAAAGGAAAGATCTCTGGGGTTGAGAGATCTGTGTTAACATACTACTGATGAGGATAATATGGCGAATCTGCAGACACATTCTCTAAGAATCATAGATTATAGTTTGTCTTTAAATTAATCTTATCCGATATTAATAAAAATACTGTTTTTTTAAAAAAAGTTAATTTTATTTTTAAGTCAATTGATGAAAATTTAAAGTTATTAAACGAAGGAATACAGATTTTTCCATCAATCTACGTGTCTACCAGAAATATGTTATGTCCAGTTTTTATCTTGTATTCATAGAAAAAATTTCTCATACTTGTTATGTATTATTTGATATAATTACATTTTTGGCAGCATAATAGAAGTATTTTCCATTAATGAAGTTTGTCATAGTTGCTTAACAAGTTATGTAATATCGAGCAATAATAATACATTTTGTTTCAAATGTGCTTCCTGAAACCGAAATTCCTAATACTTTTTTGAAGAAAATTGAAAAATAGAATTTTTATTTTAGATTTAATATTTTATTTTTCAATTTTCTTATTAAATATAAGTTTTCAATATTATTTAGATTAAATTAAAAACGTCGTTTATTGCAAATTTCTTAATTGTAAAATATTGTTTAATTCGTTTCATCAGGTAAGCTCCAGGAACAACATAAATGTCACTTTAGCGCAAGGTCCACATCTAAAACCATGTGTCGTGCTTATTTTGTTCATCATTAACTGAAAGTATATTCTATGATTATGAATTGAATTGTATCATAGAAACGACAAAAAAACTGTACAAATTTATAATAATTAGGTAAGCCCACCCCATTGTTTTGACTGAGAATGAAAATTAAACACTTGAAAAAAAGGTGCAGAAAAAAACAATAAGTTTTTTTTTTTCTCCAATGGCAAAAGAGAAAATGATAAACTCTTACAAGAACAGTGAACAACAAGTAAGAGAAAAAATTCACTATCTCATTAACAGATGTCGGGCACTTCAGTAGCGCCTCACCTCAGAGTCTCCACGCAGCACCTCAATAGATGGTTCCTGTCCATAAGTTCATTATTCGAGCATAACGGGCAATTTGGGTCAGCAGCAAAAATGCCGATGCGGTAGAGGTGGTTCGCCAGGCAATCATGGCCCACCGCAAGTCTGAATTATGCAACCGCTATATTGCAGGGCTTATCGGCAATACCTACTACGAGAAGTGAGCAACGCTTTCCAGTTTTGTCTCATAAAATATTTGATTTAGAGTTTTGCCGAATGAAAGGAGTGCTTGGCTCTTGAATTTAAAAAAAAAAAAAACCAATAAGTAACTATATGAATTTAACAGTCTATTCAATTGACCCTTTGAGCCACAATTTAAAATAACTAAATATTTATTCAAATGAAATTTTATATATTTTTTAAAAAATATTAATACATAAGGATTAATTTAAACACTCCACAGTATTTAAGATTTTTTTTTTTCTCCCCAATGTCAGGCACTGAATTTGAATCTTTGCCTATGAAGATGCCAGAATTGTTGCTCATTTCGCATTACCTAGTGGGCACCTGTGAACCAGTCGCGGAGGCGAGCAACATTGCCCACACCACAAACCTGATTATAGGGTGGGCCACATTCACACACAACAGAGGACAGCACAAAGAGAGAGAGAGGAACATCCATGCCCAGAGCGGGATGCGAACCCGTAGCCAATGGCTTCGCAGCCAGGCGCGCTAACCACTCGGCCACCTGCCCGGCCTATTTAAGAAAATTATTATGGCTCTTACACTTCCAGTACGCATTCTTTTAAAATAGAAGAATAACACTGGGGACCAAATTCTTTGTTGCATTTATACGAGTGCTTGATCTTACTGAATTTAGATAAGGGGATTTCAAATTAGTAATGTTAGAGTCTTAACTGGTATTTTCTATATAGTTTATTTATTTTATTGGGATATACAAGTTTATGAAGAACAAATAGAGGTTTATATATAGGAGTGTTGAAAAACAAATAAAAAATTTACTTTAAAATAATTTAATAATAAATTTCATAAAACGTTTCGCTAAAGAAAAAGAAAAAACACTTTTTTTTTACTATGAATTTGAATTGATCTGAATTTCTGAGGTGAAAGATATATTTAAAAAAATATTAGAATAACTAATTAAAACATTGATTACAGTAGAAATTATCATGATTAAAATAAATATATTTATAAAACTCAAATTGCAAAAAAAAAAAAAAAAGTGAAAAATTCAAGAATATTAAAGCAGTTTTAAGTCTAGCGTTTTCCTCATCATGTTTAGGTTAAACTTATAGGTTTTAAAAATAGAATGTGTTGTGCTTAAAAAAGGAAAAACAAAATTATTCACATTTTGAAGAAATTATAATAATTGTAGTCAGAATAATTTTTATGCATATTTTGTTTAATATATTTACCTTTTTATTATTTGCAAGAAAACAGACAAGATGAGATATTTCGTTTTTTTTTTTTTTTTTTGGATCGCACGGTCCATTTTGGCAGCCATAAAAACTTTAAATTTACACAAATATATAAAAAAGTCAATACATAAATCTTTCATTCTCTTCCTCTATCAGCACTATTTAATATTTCAATATTAAAAAATTAACACTTCTAATTCAGAAAAAAAAATATTTGTTAAAAATACCAACTTATGAAAATGTTAATTAGCACAAGATAATTACTTTAAAATTCCCATATTATTTTGTTAAAAACAGAATAAATAAAATTTTAAATAGTACGCTTAAAACACTCATGCAATAAATTAAGTTTAACAAATTATCCCATTCTTTAAAAAAAATATATATATATATAATATACGAGGTGAATATGAAAGATGTAGATGAGATAAGAGAGGGAGGAAGATGCATTATTACATTTAATACTTTGGCTTTGATTTTCTCTTTATGACCAAGTTTTTTTTTTTTAACTGGGTATACACAGTCAAGTGAGTCATCATCTTCCTCTTCTTCATACGCTTTGCAGAACGTTACTCTATTTCAAATGGTTTTTAATTTTGAACTGTTGAAATTATAATCATACTTTTTTCTCATTCATTAAAAGTGAATAATAATAAAATATGTTAAAAAAATTACAAAATAAAGTATTATTAAAAGACATCCCTATTAAAAAATAAAACGTAAATAAAAATCTGAGAAATGTATAAATGGTATAAATATCACAGTGTAACAAATCAAAATTAAATGTTTAATAAAAAAAAAGTTGATAATTAAAATTAAGAAAAAAACTCAAAACGTATATTGATGAGCTATATTACAAAAAAATTAATTTTTTATAATTAATAAATAAAAATTAATAGCGGTTACGAAAAATGGATGGGGTTTAGATAAAAAGCTGAGGAAGGGGTTATTTTTATAAGATGAAGGAGGGTTACAGGAACAATATTACAATAGAAATAAAGAAGAATTACCAATAAACATAGCCAATAAATGTTTTAATGGAATTCGAAAATACATAAAATCTAATGTAATTCATAGAAAAACAAAAGTTTTATTATATAAATTTTTTTTTAATGATCAATTTTAACATATGCTTGTGAAACCGGTACCATAGCTGGTACAGACGAGGCTATGTTGAGTACCTGAGAGAAAGGTCTTGAGAAGTATTTTTGGAGGAATTCAAAAAAATGGTGTGTGACTTAGAAGATCAAATCTAGAACTTTATCACTCATATAATGAATCTGACATTATTAACTTTATTAAGCGACAAAGAATAAAATGGGCAGGTCACATTATCAAAATGGACGAAGACCGTACCACAAAAAGAGCTTTTAATGTCAGACCAGTTGGCATGCGAGAAAGAGGCAGGCCGAATTTGAGATGGATAGATGACCTAGAAGAAGACTCTTTGGTCCTAAAAACAGGAAAACACTAGCAGGAAAAAGGTTAGCCTAGAAAAACATCCTGAGAAGACCAAGGCCCACCCTGGGCTGTCGAGTCATTGAAAAAGTGGGGACATTTGAAGAACAGGAAAGGGTGTTAACAGAAATAAAAGAGTTCGGTGCAGAAGATGAGGGAATAATCAAATTAGGCGAGAAAGTGTAGGTGAGATGTATCTGGAAGATGTAGATGAGAAGAGAGTACTTCCTACATCCCAAGATATGTTATTATATATGGCATTTAAAATTCCGGCTTTTACTTTTATTTTCTCTCTATGCCTAAGTCTCTATTGAGGCTAAGTATTAAAGACAGGTGATAGCTTTTGTCTTCCTCTTCTTTTTTCGCTTTTAAGAGTTCTTATACCGCCCTTTCAAAAGTATCCATCTCCTGCTTTCTTTTTTTTTTCCTCAGAGGAAATTGGCATTTCTGATGAGTCATCATTTCTTTCCTCTTTTTCACCATTGGGAATGTTGGCATCAGAAAAATCAGATCCAAAAAGTACGGGCTTTGTCTGCCACCATCACCAGAATGATTCTCCGTTTGGTCCCTCAACTCTTTAACGAAGGAATTCCTTAAGCAATCCCACATTTTTTGAATTTTCATACCTGTAAGAATTACGAAAAATATATTTGCAGGGTGCCAGCCAAATCTTTCAACAAAAAATAAACACCTTTTAAGTACTTTTTAAGTACTCAAAAAATATTTTTAAGCCCTATATACATTAACAAAATACAAACTAATTTTCAAAGATTTTACATGATCATGATAAAACAACTAGTTTCTGACAAAGAATTCCTTTCTAGATTATATAAGCTACCATAAATAGATTTTTTAAAAAAAATTTCAGTTCGATTTCAGAGTGTGGAAAATGAAGCCTGAAACTGAGAATATCTCGCAGAATGCAGCAGAGTTGCACACGACAACGCGATAATCTTCAGCTCAGTAGAATTCAGCTCAGTAGACGCACACGTGGACTCGCAAGTATTTTAGCAAATATGTATAATGATAGGCACTTTTATACGCTATGGAACGACAGTACGATGAAATGGATTGGGGTTGAATGAATTATAAAAACGTTGAATAGAATAATGTGAAAAGTATATAATATAAAATTGTATAATATAAAATTGTATTAAAGTATAAAATTGTTTACTTCTTTTTATATTGAAAGAAATTAATTGTACATAGGTATCAGTTACTTATACATACAACGTTGAATTTATCAATATCATAAAAATTCTTGTTAACGATAGGAGGTTAATTAAGGTTCATTCAGTACCAGAATATAGACGAAACTTACCCTAATATTGACAAAACACATACATTTAGAAATTATGATAGTTATAAATCTGTTTGTAAAATTAATAATGTTATTTATGTGTAACGCTGTTGTTTTTGGAACATGAGATATGTTGGACAAACTAGTAACTCCAGGGTATCTGCTACATTTTAGATTTTCAAATCCATGACTAATTCCAAGAATTTTTTATGACTTAACAAGTTACTATTTTCCCCGACAAAGACAACAATAAATTTAAAAAAGCATTATAATAATATTATTTGAAATCACAGAAGTTTAAAAGATAATTCGCTCTAGAAATTATGTTTTTTCTCTCTTTTTTTGAAAGAACACCATAATTTTTAAAGAAGATGATAAAAAAATTTTATGTTTTAATAAAATATGATTGTGAGTGGGGATTTTGTTAGAAATTCAGATGTTCAGAACACCATGAAATTGGGGGGATTCCATTTTAAAAATTAGTTTTTTCGGCAACCTCGTGACTTTCCATGATTTTTTTTAAAAAAAATAGTTAAAATCATGACATTTCATGACAAATTTTGTTCAATACCGAAATTCATGAATCTCCATGACTTTCCAGGTGCGCAGATACCCTGTAACTCTCTTAATATTAGAATTAATAAGCATCGTTCAGATATAAACTAATAAAATGATAAATGAGTTAGAATTGAATAATTTTTTTTTTCAGTTTCATATTGAATCATTTTTTATTTTTTTTCCGCTCCAGTTTCTCTACAGAATTACAGTTTAACTCTGGTTCCCTAACAAAATTATGTAACTAATAGAATAATTATATATAATTAGAAAAATTAATTATTGAAAATCATGAACAATTTCGTTACAGATGAGCAAGATTGAGTCAATCTTTTTAACAATAAAATTCACAGAATATTAACTAACATGATGAAAACTAGTTTGTATTGAAAAAAAACAGGTCTCATCAAATACATAAAGAGCAAATACAGAGGGTGTTAATTTTACAGTGAGAGAAATAAACAATAAAATATACTAACCTATTAATACAAGACACCAACATATCACATGCCATGAGTTTTAATCTTTGTTTCAAATGTTTGGCAAAAACTTCATCAGGTCCCGGATGAAAGATTGCAATGCATCTAGTTTCCAAAAAAGATCTTCAGAAGTATTGCATCCATGCCTACAAGACGACGATGGAAATGCAATACCACAAATCAATGAAACAACTATTATTACAACACAACATTTGAATTTATTAATCAGGGGTATGTCTAGTTTTTTTTTTTTTTTTTTTTTTTTGGAGAGGTATTTTGTGAAAATTTAGACATAATTAGTGAAAAATTAAAAATATTAAAAAATCAACACAAAAATATGATAAAGAAAGAATATATAGTTTTAAAAATTGTCACTACAAATAAAAATCATTTGACTCGTAAATTTCTATATATTTTTTCACATATATTCAAAAATAATTTTACTATTGGAAAATTTTGGGCCTAAAATTGTATCCAAATTTAAAAATCATTGTTCATAACTAAATTTCAACTTGAGTTTAATAAAAACATGCATTTAACAATACTAGCACTAAAGGTTATTTTCATTATGAGAACATTTTTGACTAGGTCAAACAGAAAAAAGTTTCCTAGAGAAAAGATGTTTCATAAAAAATAAAGGTATATTAGAATAAATTTACAATAGTGATTAAGGTTATGTTCCAATGTTTAGAATAATGTTTGAATTCCGACTTCTTGTACAGTTTATACAGGGAGACCCGCGTTGTTTCATTAAAAAAAAATAACTTTGCAAAAAAAAGAAGCTCGCTTTGATATGGAGTAAGCGACCAGCATACCACATTGCAATATCTGACCAAACGCGTGCTACCTTTTCGTAAAAGACAGCTGACTGAAAAGTTATTCTTTTCCATAGATTGCAATGAAAACAGAGTTTGCACGAGAGCTTGTTTTTTTAAGAGTATTTTGTGAAACTAACGTTTTTCCAAACGTTGAATTTGTGATGATACCGCTAAACGGCAGTAAATTTACCCTGGACAGACCCCTGTTAATAGAGATCAATTGCATACAGCTTTTAGTATATATATGTAAGATTCAGGTTTCTTCCTTATAATGCAATTAATTTGAGAAAAAAAAAGAACAACAAATTTTAAAACATTCTTGCAGTAAATGATCGATTTGTTTTGCTAAGCTGATATGCAGTGCTGAGTTTTAAGAAGTCACTCTCTCCAGACTAACACTATTTTCCTAATATTTTCAAAGTCCTCTTAAAAAAGAAGATTATCCCCCACAAGAATTATAGCTGTGATAGAATTCAAAGAACGGATACCACTAGTTGATTCATCGCTGTTTTGTGAAAAGCTGGGGGAGCTGCATTAAGATCACTGTACTTTGGAGTGCTTATTATAAGAGCTGAGTTCGCGGTCGCTTCTGTATTGCCTTTAGCAGTCGAGTGTATACGTTGTACATGATCGAGACTGAGTAGCAACAGTGCAAGGAGATGGATACTATTGCAATCACAAATAGCAAGTCAACTATTCAAGAAGAACCATCCATTGAAGTAGGCGTGTTCAGATCGAAGCGGGCGTTACTGTCAAGATAGGCGTGTTCTTATCAAAGTGTGAGTTTCTGTTAAGGTAGGCACGTTCACACCACGTCCAGGGCACCAATGTGGAGAATGAGTTGTTATTAACAATGTCAACCTTCATCTATGAAAAGGTACCCCGACATAGAATCGAGTTAACATGTCTTATATACTAGTGTACTGGAATTGTATATTTGTAGTGGTAGATACACTACAGAGTCAAACAAATTATTCATCAGGGAGGGGTCTGTCTAGGTTTTTCTGAGAGGTACCTATTTTGTGAAAATTTAGACGTAATTTGTGAAAAATTAAAAATTATATTAAAAAATCAACCCAAAAATATGGATTTATTGTTTCTTAAGGGATAAAAATATAAAATTTTAAGAAAAAGTATTTTGTGAAACTACCGATTTTCCTGAAGTTGAATTTGTGAAACTACCCTTTTTCCTAAAGTTGAATTTGTGAAGGTACCGCTAAACGGTAGTAAATTCGGCCTGGACAGACCCCTGTTCATGTTTAATAAATTCATTATTAATGCCAGAAACACTATATGAATTAGTTAAAAAAAAAGTATTATCTTAATGCCTTAAGAAATATAATTTGAATAAAAGGAAGAGCTGTTTAATAGAAAGTGCTATTATTATTAATTAGAATTATATTTATTAAAATATATTTGATAACAAGAAAAATAAATGAGAGTATCACTGGAAAAGTTTTTATAAGCTATTATAGATTACGTAAAACAGGTTTTAATACTTAATAACAGATTCAAACAATAGTGCAACTGTAAAATTGTGTGCATTCATTATAATGCTAAAACTTCAAGATTCAATTATGAATTTTCCAGAACTTTTAGTTTTTCCACTGGTATTTTCAAATACCCTAAGAGTTCCAGGTCTTCTCAGAATCAACAGTCCCTTTGGCGGAATTTTTCCGAGCTATCTGCGACAAAACTCTCTAGCACTAATATCTTTCTGCAAGATACTTTTAATGATAAAAAATATAAATGTTATTTATTTAAAACAACAAAAGCGCTGCGTTTACAAAAAAAAAAAAAAAAAAAAAAAAATATTATAATTTTTTTTAATTGAACAAATTATTTCCTTTACATTTTGGAAATAATCATCACAATAAAAAAAAAAATTAAAAATCACGAAATCTGTAGTAGTAATTGCCAGAAAAAGGAAAAAAAGAAATTCGTCTACAAAATCACGCGAATCATATATAATATTGTATAAAAAAATGATATTGCATAAAATATATAACAAATAATAGTGTATAAAAAAAAAAGTGGCTTCAAAAACAATGGAGAAATCAATAGCAATAAATGCCAAAAATTCTGTAGAATTATTGCCTTAAAAAGTAATTACTGGAATGCACAATTTGAATTTTCCATATCTTTTGAAATATATTTAAAAACATGTGATAACTCCCGAAACATTACCTCGATTTACGATACGATCAGCATAAATAGAGCGGGCCAAAAAGTGATAATCTAAATGCATGATTCAAACATTACATGTAAATTTCGCTAGAGAAGTAAAGAAGAAATCTAAATTTTTTTACTTTTCCAAAGAAAAATCTTTCAGCAAGAACTTTAACAAGTCGCTTCTACCACGGGGTCTACAGTGAGTGGAAACCTTTCAAATTAAGCTAAAAAGACTATGCAAGAATAGAAACAAGTGGAGTATATACCTACATGAGATAATATATTTTAAACAATTAAAATATATTTAGATAATTTAAATATATATTTTAATTATTTAAAACTCCCATTAAATTAGGCGGTAAAATAAAATGAATATCAATACCCGTTTAATTGCCATCGTTCTTTTTCATAGCCTTTGAAGGGATTGAGCAATAGATGAATCCATTAGACAGTGTGTGGAGCCAAATCTCTCAATAAAAAATAAGCACCATTTAAGTACTATTTAAGAACTATATACCAACAAAATGCAAAATAATTTTCAAAGACTTTACATGATCATGATAAAATATCTAGTTTCGGACAAAGAACTCTTTTCTTGATTATATTAGCCATTATAAAATGATCGAGAGATTTTCCGGTTCAATATCAGAGGGTGGAAAATGAAACCAGAAATGGAGAAAATTTTGCAAAATGCAGCAGAGTTGCACATGAAAGTGCAATAATCTCACCAAACCCTGCTCAGTAGACGCACATGCGGACTTGCGTGTATTTCATTAAATATGTAAAATGATTAGTGCTTTCATACACTACCAACCGACAGTGCATCAAAAAAGATTGTAGCTGAAGGAATTATAGAACAATGTGAAAAGCACGCTTTTGCATAATATATGGCGAAAATCGACATGGTAAAGAAAACAATCTCATTTTTGAAAAGGGAAAATTAAGCACTTTTTAAAAACACCCAATAAAATAAGCACCCTTAAGATCCTTTAAAAGACGAGAATTGAAAATAAGCACCTTTAAGCATTTTTTAAAAACGCTATTCACTATGATTAGATCCACATAATGGACAATGTGGGGAGCAAATGTGTCACAAAGAGGTTGATGGAACCTCCTTCCTTTCTGAAGAATTTTTTTAGAGCCTTCATGTTATCAACATACTAGCCCAGCCCTTAGATGATGCCTCTTAGAACACATTAAGCCATAGTTTATAAGACTGATTTTTTTTTTTTTTTAAGAAAGTAACGCGGGGCTTAATCCAGGTTTTCAATCCTAGTACCTATTTTTGTGAAAAAAATGTTATTTTTGTGAAAATTTAGTATTGCTTAAGGGGATATTATCATAACCACGGCAAGTTGGCGAAGAATCGCCGAGGAAGGAAGATAACGTTTCTGGCGGTGGGAACCAGTTTTCCTCTGATCATGACGTTTACGCCTCTTTCCTCTCATTGGCTCAAATTCCGTGACTACTCCTTGAGACTTATCCGTTAACATATACCAGTTATCAAGTAACCAGTTCCAAATCCCTGTTCTTAAATAACGTGTACAAATCTTAGTTCTTGAATAATGGTGTTAATTCCGAAAGATAAAATTTACCAATCATAAATCATTAATACTTTTTTTTTTTAAAGAAAGAAAATCTATTTGACTCTTTTTAATGAGATTAAACTTGAATGAAAGTTTTAAAAGGTCTTAAAAGACATCAAAATTTTTTTTTTGAAATTTAATTCATATTTAATTAAAAAAATTTATTCATTTTTTAATGGGAAGATTTAATTGAACTGTGCATTTTTCAATGCAAAATGCATATAAGAAATTCCTTACAAAAAAATCGATATTGTTATGATAAATCTGAGGAAATCGTTTCTAAAGCTGAGACATTTAAAATGTTCTACTTTAACCTTAATTTTATTACTTAATATTATTACAAAAATTACCTCAAAAGTTCGCAATTTCAGATGTAAGGAAATTTTATGTAAGGCATCTTTAATGCAATACATTACAAAAATTGCTTATTGCTTTCATCGCTAAATTAAGCATTTCAGATACGTAATAAAAAGAAAAAAATGTCAATTTTTGAATTCCAAATACATATAAGAAATTCTTCACAAAGAAATCCATATTGTTACGCTAATAATGAACTGGAATAGATTTGAAGAAGTGGGTCTAATGAAGCACTTTATACTACATTTAAAAAAAAAGAAAATGCCTCACTTGTTTGCTTTTTCAGATGAAAGAGGTTTTATTAAATCGCTTTTCTTTAAATTAAACATTTAATCAGAAAAAAGTAATAATTTTGAATTTGAAATATATATAAGAAATTATTTACAATAGTATCGATACTTTTACGCAAATAATAAATTAAGATAGATCTGAAAAGATAAACCTGAGAAAGCAATTAATACATAGATTTCAAAAGTGATAAAAGTTGGAAAAAAAGTTTTTCATTATCATATCATGCGCTTTACTTCAACATTATTATTTTATTCATTTTCAATAAGGATAAAGATTTTAATGAAACTACTTCAATAGTTTGCGGTATCAAAAGGTATCCGCATCTGGTATTCGAACCCCCGACCCATCCCTCCAGCCTCCACTTGCCAGTCAGGTGTCCTACCACCAGAACAAGGCGGTACGGAAAGAAATAAACAATTTTGCCTCAAAAGCCCTTTCTCGGTTACCTATGCAATAGAAATTTAGGGCCCCACTGGGGCCCTTTTAATTAACATATAAAAATTTCCTTCGACAGGCATGATTGGACCATAGAGGCCTACCTTGGGACCGAGTTTGAAAATTATAACTTAATATTAAAGGTAGCTAGGAAGTCTCAAAGCCTGAACCTTATTCTCGACATTTCGATTTTTTATTTTATTTTATTATTATTCCAAAATGTGTTCTATAACAAAGAAAGATGCTCAATTATATACACAGAGCACCTTATGCATGATAGACTACCTAAAATATTGCAAAAGGAGTCGAAAAATAACAAATAAACTGATTTTCCTAGATTTTTCCAGTTTTTTCCCATTTTCCAAATTTAAAAAAAAAAATCTCCAACATGCAAGACCCTCCGGAATATCGAAAAACACATCTAAAAAAAAATATAATGTAAAATAAACAAAAGAAAGAAAAAAATAATTTTTTTTGAAAAAGTGTCCTCAGCTGGCATTCGAACCCCCGACCCCTCCCTCCAGAATCCACTTGCCAGTCAGGTGTCCTACCACCAGACCAAGGCGGTACGGAAAGAAAGAAACAATTTCGCTTCAAAAGCCCTTTCTCGGTTACCTATGCAATAGACCTTTAGGGCCCCACTGGGGCCCTCCTAATTAACATATAAAAATTTCCTTCAGCAGGCATGATTGGACCATAGAGGCCTACCATGGGACCGTATTTAAAAATTATAACTTAATATTAAAGGGAGCTAAGAGGTCTTGAAGCCTGAATTTTATTCTCGACATCTCGACTTTTTATTTTATTTTATTATTATTCCAAAAAGTGTTCTTTAACAAAGAAAGATGCTCGATTTTAGACACAGAACACCTTATGCATGATAGACTAACTAAAATAATGCAATAGGAGTTGAAAAATAAAAAATAAACTGATTATCCTGGATTTTTCCAGTTTTTTCCCATTTTCCTAATTATAAAAAAAAGTCTCCAACTTGCAAGACCCTCCAGAATATCGAAAAACACATCTAAAAAATAATATAATGTAAAATAAACAAAAGAAATAAAAAATAATTTTTTTTGAAAAAGTGTCCGCAGCTGGGATTCGAACCCCTGACTCCTCCCTCCAGCCTCCACTTGCCATTTAGGTGTCCTACCACCAGACCAAGGCGGTACGGAAAGAAAGAAACAATTTCGCTTCAAAAGCCCTTTCTCGGTTACCTATGCAATAGACCTTTAGGGCCCCACTGGGGCCTCGGAGGCTAGGAGGTCTCGAAGCCTGAACCTTATTCTCGACATTTCGACTTTTTATTTTATTTTATTATTATTCCAAAAAGTGTTCTTTAACAAAGAAAGATGCTCGATTTTATACACAAAACACCTTATGCATGATAGACTACCTAAAATTTTGCAAAAAGAGTCGAAAAATAACAAATAAACTGATTTTCCTAGATTTTTCCAGTTTTTTCCCATTTTCCTAATTAAAAAAAAATCTCCAACATGCAAGACCCTCCAGAATATCGAAAAACACATCTAAGAAATAATATAAAGTAAAATAAACAAAAGAAAGAAAAAATGAAATTATTTTTAAATAAGCTCTGGATATAAATAAGCTCTGTCCGCAGCTGGGATTCGAACCCCCGACCCTTCCCTCCAGCCTCCACTTGCCAGTCAGGTGTCCTACCACCAAACCAAGGCGGTACAGAAAGAAAGAAACAATTTTGCTTCAAAAGCCCTTTCTCGGTTACCTATGCAATAGAAATTAAGGGCCCCACTGGGGCCCTTTTAATTATCATATAAAAATTTCCTTCGGCTTGCATGATTGGACCATAGAGGCCTACCTTGGGACCGAGTTTGAAAATTATAACTTATCATTAAAGGTAGCTAGGAAGTCTCAAAGCCTGAACCTTATTCTCGACATTTCGATTTTTTATTTTATTTTATTATTATTCCAAAAAGTGTTCTATAACAAAGAAAGATGCTCAGTTATATACACAGAGCACCTTATGCATGATAGACTACCTAAAATATTGCAAAAGGAGTCGAAAAATAACAAATAAACTGATTTTCCTAGATTTTTCCAGTTTTTTCCCATTTTCCAAATTTAAAAAAAAAAATCTCCAACATGCAAGACCCTCCGGAATATCGAAAAACACATCTAAAAAATAATATAATGTAAAATAAACAAAAGAAAGAAAAAAATAATTTTTTTTGAAAAAGTGTCCTCAGCTGGCATTCGAACCCCCGACCCCTCCCTCCAGCCTCCACTTGCCAGTCAGGTGTCCTACCACCAGACCAAGGCGGTATGGAAAGAAAGAAACAATTTTGCTTCAAAAGCCCTTTCTCGGTTACCTATGCAATAGACCTTTAGGGCCCCACTGGGGCCCTCCTAATTAACATATAAAAATTTCCTTCAGCAGGCATGATTCGACCATAGAGGCCTACCATGGGACCGAGTTTAAAAATTATAACTTAATATTAAAGGGAGCTAAGAGGTCTTGAAGCCTGAATTTTATTCTCGACATCTCGACTTTTTATTTTATTTTATTATTATTCCAAAAAGTGTTCTTTAACAAAGAAAGATGCTCGATTTTAGACACAGAACACCTTATGCATGATAGACTAACTAAAATAATGCAATAGGAGTTGAAAAATAAAAAATAAACTGATTATCCTGGATTTTTCCTGTTTTTTCCCATTTTCCTAATTAAAAAAAAATCTCCAACATGCAAGACCCTCCAGAATATCGAAAAACACATCTAAGAAATAATATAAAGTAAAATAAACAAAAGAAAGAAAAAATGAAATTATTTTTAAATAAGCTCTGGATATAAATAAGCTCTGCCCGCAGCTGGGATTCGAACCCCCGACCCTTCCCTCCAGCCTACACTTGTCAGTCAGATTATAAGCCTGAACCTTATTCTCGACATTTCGACTTTTTATTTTATTTTATTATTATTCCAAAAAGTGTTCTTTAACAAAGAAAGATGCTCAATTATATACACAGAGCACCTTATGCATGATAGACTACCTAAAATATTGCAAAAGGAGTCGAAAAAGAACAAATAAACTGATTTTCCTAGATTTTTCCAGTTTTTTCCCATTTTCCAAATTTAAAAAAAAAATCTCCAACATGCAAGACCCTCCGGAATATCGAAAAACACATCTAAAAAATAATATAATGTAATATAAACAAAGGAAAGAAAAAAATAAATTTTTTTGAAAAAGTGTCCTCAGCTGGGATTCGATCACCCGACCCTTCCCTCCAGCCTCCACTAGCCACTCAGGTGTCCTACCACCAGACCACGGCGGTACGGAAAGAAAGAAACAATTTCGCTTCAAAAGCCCTTTCTCGGTTACCTATGCAATACAAATTTAGGGCACCGCTGGGGCCCTTTTAATTAACATATAAAAATTTCCTTCCGCAGGCATGATTGGACCATAGAGGCCTACCATGTGACCGAGTTTGAAAATTATAACTTAATATTAAAGGGAGCTAGGAGGTCTCGAAGCCTGAATTTTATTCTCGACATCTCGACTTTTTATTTTATTTTATTATTATTCCAAAAAGTGTTCTTTAACAAAGAAAGATGCTCGATTTTATACGCAGAACACCTTATGCATGATAGACTACCTAAAATAATGGTATAGGAGTCGAAAAATAAAAAATAAACTGATTTTCCTGGATTTTTCCAGTTTTTTCCCACTTTCCTAATTAAAAAAAAAGTCTCCAACTTGCAAGACCCTCCAGAATATCGAAAAACACATCTAAAAAATAATATAATGTAAAATAAACAAAAGAAATAAAAAATAAAAATATTTTTGAAAAAGTGTCCGCAGCTGGGATTCGAAACCCTGACTCCTCCCTCCAGCCTCCACTTGCCAGTCAGGTGTCCTACCACCAAACCAAGGCGGTACAGAAAGAAAGAAACAATTTTGCTTCAAAAGCCCTTTCTCGGTAATCTTTGCAATAGAAATTTAGGGCCCCACTGGGGCCCTTTTAATTAACATATGAAAATTTCCTTCGGCAGGCATGATTGGACCATAGAGGCCTACCTTGGGACCGAGTTTGAAAATTATAACTTAATATTAAAGGTAGCTAGGAAGCCTCAAAGCCTGAACCTTATTCTCGACACTTCGACTTTTTATTTTATTTTATTTGTATTCCAAAAAGTGTTCTTTAACAAAGAAAGATGCTTGATTTTATACACAAAACACCTTATGCATGATAGACTACCTGAAATTTTGCAAAAGGAGTCGAAAAATAACAAATAAACTGATTTTCCTAGATTTTCCAGTTTTTTCCCATTTTCCGTATTAAAAAAAATTCCTACTTGCTGGACCCTTCAGAATATCCAAAAACACATCTAAAAAATAATATAATGTAAAATAAACAAAAGAAAGAAAGAAAAAGAAATTTTTTAGAAAAAGTGTCTGCAGCTGGCATTCGAACCCCGATCCCTCCCTCCAGCCTCAACTTGCCTGTCAGGTATCCTACCACCAGACCAAGGCGGTACAGAAAGAAAGAAACAATTTTGCTTCAAAAGCCCTTTCTCAGTTACCTATGCAATAGAAATTTAGGGCCCCACTGGGGCCCTTTTAATTAACATATAAAAATTTCCTTCGACAGGCATGATTGGACCATAGAGGCCTACCTTGGGACCAAGTTTGAAAATTATAACTTAATATTAAAGGTAGCTAGGAAGTCTCAAAGCCTGAACCTTATTCTCGACATTTCGATTTTTTATTTTATTTTATTATTATTCCAAAAAGTGTTCTATAACAAAGAAAGATGCTCAATTATATACACAGAGCAATTTATGCATGATAGACTACCTAAAATATTGCAAAAGGAGTCGAAAAATAACAAATAAACTGATTTTCCTAGATTTTTCCAATTTTTTCCCTTTTTCCAAATTTAAAAAAAAAAATCTCCAACATGCAAGACCCTCCGGAATATCGAAAAACACATCTAAAAAATAATATAATGTAAAATAAACAAAAGAAAGAAAAAAATAATTTTTTTTGAAAAAGTGTCCTCAGCTGGGATTCGAACCCCCGACCCCTCCCTCCAGCCTCCACTTGCCAGTCAGGTGTCCTACCACCAGACCAAGGCGGTACGGAAAGAAAGAAACAATTTCGCATCAAAAGCACTTTCTCGGTTACCTATGCAATAGACCTTCGGGGCCCCACTGGGGCCCTCCTAGTTAACATATAAAAATTTCCTTCAGCAGGCATGATTGGACCATAAAGGCCTACCATGGGACTGAGTTTGAAAATTATAACTTAATATTAAAGGGAGCTAGGAGGTCTCGAAGCCTGAACCTTTTTCTCGACATTTCGACTTTTTATTTTATTTTATTATTATTCCAAAATGTGTTCTTTAGCAAAGAAAGATGCTCGATTTTATACACAGAACACCTTATGCATGATAGACTGCCTAAAATATTGCAATAGGAGTCGAAAAACAACAAATAAACTGATTTTCCTAGATTTTTCCAGTTTTTTCCCATTTTCCTAATTAAAAAAAAATTCTCCAATATGCAAGACCCTCTAGAATATCGAAAAACTCTTAAAAAATAATATAATGTAAAAGAAACAAAAGAAAGAAAAAAAGAAATTTTTTTGAAAAAGTGTCCGCATCTGGTATTCGAACCCCCGACCCATCCCTCCAGCCTCCACTTGCCAGTCAAGTGTCCTACACCAGAACAAGGCGGTACAGAAAGAAATAAACAATTTTGCCTCAAAAGCCCTTTCTCGGTTACCTATGCAATAGACCTTTAGGGCCCCACTGGGGCCCTCCTAATTAACATATAACAATTTCCTTCAGCAGGCTTGATTGGACAACAGAGGCCTACCCTGGGACCGAGTTTGAAAATTATAACTAAATATTAAAGGGAGCTAGGAGGTCTCGAAGCCTGAACCTTATTCTCGACATTTCGACTTTTTATTTTATTTTATTATTATTCCAAAAAGTGTTCTATAACAAAGAAAGATGCTCAATTATATACACAGAGCACCTTATGCATGATAGACTACCTAAAATATTGCAAAAGGAGTCGAAAAATAACAAACAAACTGATTTTCCTAGATTTTTCCAGTTTTTTCCCATTTTCCAAATTTAAAAAAAAAATGTCCAACATGCAAGACCCTCCGGAATATCGAAAAACACCTCTAAAAAATAATATAATGTAAAATAAACAAAAGAAAGAAAAAAATAAATTTTTTCAAAAAAGTGTCCTCAGCTGGGATTCGAACACCCGACCCCTCCCTCCAGCCTCCACTTGCCAGTCAGGTGTCCTACCACCAGACCACGGCGGTACGGAAAGAAAGAAACAATTTCGCTTCAAAAGCCCCTTCTCGGTTACCTATGCAATAGACCTTTAGGCCCCCACTGGGGCCCTCCTAGTGTAAATTTCCTCCAAATTTCCTAATAATAAAAAGTTCCTTCAGCAGGCATGATTGGACCACAGAGGCCTACCCTGGGACCGAGTTTGAAAATTATAACTTAATATTAAAGGGAGCTAGGAGGTCTCGAAGCCTTAACCTTATTCTCGACTCTTCGACTTTTTATTTTATTTTATTATTATTCCAAAAAGTGTTCTTTTACAAAGAAAGATGCTCGATTTTATACACAAAACACCTTAAGCATGATAGACTACCTAAAATTTTGCAAAAGGAGTCGAAAAATAACAAATAAACTGATTTTCCTAGATTTTTCCAGTTTTTTCCCATTTTCCTAATTAAAAAAAAAATCTCCAACTTGCAAGACCCTCCAGAATATCGAAAAACACATCTAAAAAATAATATAATGTAAAATAAACAAAAGAAATAAAAAATTAATTTTTTTGAAAAAGTGTCCGCAGCTGGGATTCGAACCCCTGACTCCTCCCTCCAGCCTCCACTTGCCATTTAGGTGTCCTACCACCAGACCAAGGCGGTACAGAAAGAAAGAAACAATTTCGCATCAAAAGCACTTTCTCGGTTACCTATGCAATAGACCTTTAGGGCCCCACTGGGGCACTCCTAATAAACATATGAAAATTTCCTTCAGCAGACATGATTGGACCATAGAGGCCTACCATGGGACCGAGTTTGAAAATTATAACTTAATATTAAAGGGAGCTAGGAGGTCTCGAAGCATGAATTTTATTCTCGACATCTCGACTTTTTATTTTATTTTATTATTATTCCAAAAAGTGTTCTTTAACAAAGAAAGATGCTCGATATTATACACAGAACACCTTATGCTTGATAGACTACCTAAAATAATGCAATAGGAGTCGAAAAATAAAAAATAAACTGATTTTCCTAGATTTTTCCAGTTTTTTCCCATTTTCCAAATTTAAAAAAAAAATCTCCAACATGCAAGACCCTCCGGAATATCGAAAAACACATCTAAAAAATAATACAATGTAAAATAAACAAAAGAAAGAAAAAAATAAATTTTTTTGAAAAAGCGTCCTCAGCTGGGATTCGAACCCCCGACCCTTCCCTCCAGCCTCCACTTGCCAGTCAGGTGTCCTACCACCAGACCACGGCGGTACGGAAAGAAAGAAACAATTTCGCTTCAAAAGCCCTTTCTCGGTTATCTATGCAATAGACCTTTAGGGCCCACTGGGGCCCTCCTAATTAACATATAAAAATTTCCTTCAGCAGGCATGATTGGACCATATAGGCCTACCATGGGACCGAGTTTGAAAATTATAACTTAATATTAAAAGGAGCTAGGAGGTCTCGAAGCCTGAATTTTATTCTCGACATCTTGACTTTTTATTTTTTTTTTATTATTATTCCAAAAAGTGTTCTTTAACAAAGAAAGATGCTCGATTTTATACACAGAACACCTTATGCATGATAGACTACCCAAAATAATGCAATAGGAGTCGAAAAAAAATAAATAAACTGATTTTCCTGGATTTTTCCAGTTTTTTCCCATTTTCCTAATTAAAAAAAATCTCCAACATGCAAGTCCCTCCAGAATATCGAAAAACACATCTAAAAAATAATATAATGTAAAATAAACAAAAGAAATAAAAAATAAATTTTTTTGAAAAAGTGTCCGCAGCTGGGATTCGAACCCCTGACTCCTCCCTCCAGCCTCCACTTGCCATTTAGGTGTCCTACCACCAGAACAAGGCGGTACGGAAAGAAAGAAACAATTTCGCTTCAAAAGCACTTTCTCGGTTACCTATGCAATAGACATTTACAGCCCCACTGGGGTCCTCCTAATTAAAATATAAAAATTTTCTTCGGCAGGCTTGATTGGACCACAGAGGCCTATCTTGGGACCGAGTTTGAAAATTATAACTTAATATCAAAGGGAGCTAGGAGGTCTCGAAGCCTGAACCTTATTCTCGACCTTTCGACTTTTTATTTTATTTTATTATTATTCCAAAAAGTGTTCTTTAACAAAGAAAGATGCTCGATTTTATACACAAAACACCTTATGCATGATAGACTACCTGAAATTTTGCAAAAGGAGTCGAAAAATAAAAAATAAACTGATTTTCCTAGATTTTTCCAGTTTTTTCCCATTTTCCCAAATAAAAAAAAAGTCTCCAACTTGCAAGACCCTCTAGAATATCGAAAAACACATCTAAGAAATAATATAAAGTAAAATAAACAAAAGAAAGAAAAATTAAATTTTTTTTTAAAAGTGTCCGCAGCTGGGATTCGAACCCCCGACCCTTCCCTCCAGCCTCCACTTGCCTGTCAGGTGTCCTACCACCAGACCAAGGCGGTATGGAAAGAATGAAACACTTTTGCTTCAAAAGCCCTTTCTCGGTTACCTATGCAATAGACCTTTAGGGCCCCACTGGGGCCCTTCTAATTAACATATAAAAATTACCATCAGCAGGCATGATTGGACCATAGAGGCCTACCTTGGGACCGAGTTTGAAAATTATAACTTAATATTAAAGGAAGCTAGGAGGTCTCGAAGCCTGAATTTTATTCTCGACATTTCGACTTTTTATTTTATTTAATTATTATTCCAAAAAGTAATTTTTAACAAAGAAAGATTTTAGATTTTATACACAGAACACCTTATGCATGATAGACTACCTAAAAAGTTGCAAAAGGAGTCGAAAAATAACAAATAAACTGATTTTCCTAGATTTTCCAGTTTTTTCCCATTTTCCTTATTAAAAAAAATTCCTACTTGCTGGACCCTTCAGAATATCCAAAAACATATCTAAAAAATAATATAATGTAAAATAAACAAAAGAAAGAAAGAAAAAGAAATTTTTTTGAAAAAGTGTCCGCAGCTGGGATTCGAACCCCGACCCTTCCCTCAAGCCTCCACTTGCCTGTCAGGTGTCCTACCACCAGACCAAGGCGGTACAGAAAGAAAGAAACAATTTTGCTTCAAAAGCCCTTTCTCGGTTACCTATGCATTAGAAATTTAGGGCCCCACTGGGGCCCTTTTAATTAACATATAAAAATTTCCTTCGACAGGCATGATTGGACCATAGAGGCCTACCTTGGGATCGAGTTTGAAAATTATGACTTAATATTAAAGGTAGCTAGGAAGTCTCAAAGCCTGAACCTTATTCACGACATTTCGATTTTTTATTTTATTTTATTATTATTCCAAAAAGTGTTCTATAACAAAGAAAGATGCTCATTTATATACACAGAGCACCTTATGCATGATAGACTACCTAAAATATTGCAAAAGGAGTCGAAAAATAACAAATAAACTGATTTTCCTAGATTTTTCCCGTTTTTTCCCATTTTCCAATTTTAAAAAAAAAAATCTCCAACATGCAAGACCCTCCGGAATATCGAAAAACACATCTAAAAAATAATATAATGTAAAATAAACAAAAGAAAGAAAAAATAAATTTTTTTGAAAAAGTGTCCTCAGCTGGGATTCGAACCCCCGACCCCTCCCTCCAGCCTCCACTTGCCAGTCAGGTGTCCTACCACCAGACCAAGGCGGCACAGAAAGAAAGAAACACTTTTGCTTCAAAAGCCCTTTCACGGTTACCTATGCAATAGAAATTTAGGGCCCCACTGTGGCCCTTTTAATTAACATATAAAAATTTCCTTCGTCAGGCATGATTGGACAATAGAGGCCTACCTTGGGACCGAGTTTGAAAATTATAACTTAATATTAAAGGTAGCTAGGAAGTCTCAAAGCCTGAACCTTATCCTCGACATTTCGATTTTTTATTTTATTTTATTATTATTCCAAAAAGTGTTCTTTAACAAAGAAAGATGCTTGATTTTATACACAGAACACCTTATGCATGATAGACTACCTAAAATAATGCAATAGGAGTCGAAAAATAAAAAATAAACTGATTTTCCTGGATTTTTCCAGTTTTTTCCCATTTTCCTAATTAAAAAAAAGTCTCCAACTTGCAAGACCCTCCAGAATATCGAAATACACATCTAAAAAATAATATAATGTAAAATAAACAAAAGAAATAAAAAATATTTTTTTTTTGAAAAAGTGTCCGCAGCTGGGATTTGAATCCCTGACTCCTCCCTCCAGCCTCCACTTGCCATTTAGGTGTCCTACCACCAGATCAAGGCGGTACGGAAAGAAAGAAACAATTTCGCATCAAAAGCACTTTCTCGGTTACCTATGCAATACACATTTACAGCCCCAATGGGGTTCTCCTAATTAAAATATAAAAATTTTCTTCGGCAGGCTTGATTGGACCACAGAGGCCTATCCTGGGACCGAGATTGAAAATTATAACTTAATATTAAAGGGAGCTAGGAGGTCTCGAAGCCTGAACCTTATTCTCGATATTTCGACTTTTTATTTTATTTTATTATTATTCCAAAAAGTATTCTTTAACAAAGAAAGATGCTCGATTTTATACACAAAACACCTTATGCATGATAGACTACCTGAAATTTTGCAAAAGGAGTCGAAAAATAACAAATAAACTGATTTTCCTAGATTTTCCCATTTTCCTAATTAAAAAAAAAATTCTCCAACATGCAAGACCCTCCAGAATATCGAAACACACATTTAAAAAATAATATAATGTAAAATAAACAAAAGAAAGAAAAAAAAAGAAATTTTTTTGAAAAAGTGTCCGCAGCTGGGATTCGAACCCCGACCCCTCCCTCCAGCCTCGACTTGCCCGTCAGGTGTCCTACCACCAGACCAAGGCGGTACAGAAAGAAAGAAACAATTTTGCTTCAAAAGCCCTTTCTCGGTAACCTATGTAATAGAAATTTAGGGCCCCGCTGGGGCCCTTTTAATTAACATATAAAAATTTCCTTCGGCAGGCAGGATTGGACCATAGAGGCTTACCTTGGGACCGAGTTTGAAAATTATAACTTAATATTAAAGGGAGCTAGGAGGTAGCCTGAACCTTTTTCTCGACATTTCGACTTTTTATTTTATTTTATTATTATTCCAAAAAGTATTCTTTAACAAAGAAAGATGCTCGATTTTATACACAAAACACCTTATGCATGATAGACTACCTAAAATATTGCAAAAGGAGTCGAAAAATAAAAAATAAACTGAATTTCCTAGATTTTTCCTGTGTTTTCGCATTTTCCAAATTTAAAAAAAAAATCTCCAACATGCAAGACCCTCTGGAATATCCAAAATAACATCTAAAAAATAATATAATGTAAAATAAACAATAGAAAGAATAAAATAAATTTTCTTGAAAAAGTGTCCGCAGCTGGGATTCGAACCCCTGACTCCTCCCTCCAGCCTCCACTTGCCAGTCAGGTGTCCTACTACCAGACCAAGACGGTACGGAAAGAAAGAAATAATTTCGCATCAAAGCCCTTTCTCGGTTACCTATGCAATAGACATTTACGGCCCCACTGGAGTCCTCCTAATTAAAATATAAAAATTTCCTTCGGCAGGCTTGATTGGACCAGAGAGGCCTACCCTGGGACCGAGTTTGAAAATTATGACTTAATATTAAAGGGAGCTAGGAGGTCTCGAAGCCTGAACCTTATTCTCGACATTTCGACTTTTTATTTTATTTTATTATTATTCCAAAAAGTGTTCTTTAACAAAGAAAGATGCTCGATTTTATACACAACACACCTTATGCATGATAGACTGTCTAAAATTTTGCAAACGGAGTCGAAAAATAACAAATAAACTTATTTTCCTAGATTTTTCCAGTTTTTTCCTATTTTCCTAATTAAAAGAAAAATCTCCAACTTGCAAGATCCTCCAGAATATCGAAAAACACATCTAAAAAATAATATAATGTAAAATAAACAAAAGAAAGAAAAAAAAGAAATTTTTTTGAAAAAGTGTCCGCAGCTGGGATTCGAACCCCGATCCCTCCCTCCAGCTTCGACTTGCCAGTCAGGTGTCCTACCACCTGACCAAGGCGGTACTGAAAGAAACAAACAATTTCGCTTCAAAAGCACTTTCTCGGTTACCTATGCAATAGACCTTTAGGGCCCCAGTGGGGCCCTCCTAATTAACATATAAAAATTTCCTTGGGCAGGCTTGATTGGACCATAGAGGCCTACCTTGGGACCGAGTTTGAAAATTATAACTTAATATTAAAGGGAGCTAGGAGGTCTCGAAGCCTGTACCTTATTCTCGACATTTCGACTTTTTTTATATATTTTTTTTATTATTATTCCAAAAAGTGTTCTTTAACAAAGAAAGATGCTCGAATTTATACAAAGAACACCTTATGCATGATTGACTACCAAAAAAGTTGCAAAAGGAGTCGAAAAATAACAAATAAACTGATTTTCCTAGATTTTTCCAGTTTTTTCCCATTTTCCTTATTAAAAACTTTTCCTACATGCAGGACCATCCAGAATATCCAAAAATACATCTAGAAAATAATATAATGTAAAATAAATAAAAGAAAGAGAAAAAAGAATTTTTTTTGAAGAATTGTCCGCAGCTGGGATTCGAACCCCCGACCCCTACCTCCTGCCTCCACTTGAAGGTCAGGTGTCCTACCACAAGACCAAGGCGGTACGGAAAGAAAGAAACAATTTCGCTTCAAAAGCCCTTTCTCGGATACCTATGCAATAGATCTTTAGGGCCCCACTGGGGCCCTTTTAATTAAAATATAAAAATTTCCTTTGGCAGGATTGATTGGACCTTACAGGCCTACCTTGGGACCGAGTTTGAAAATTATAACATAAAATTAAAGTGAGATAGGAGGTCTCGTCGCCTGTACCTTATTCTCATCATTTCGACTTTTTTTATATTTTTTTTATTATTATTCCAAAAAGTGTCCTTTAACAAAGAAAGATGCACGAATTTATACAAAGAACACCTTATGCATGATAGACTTCCTAAAATGTTGCAATAGGAGTCGAAAAATAACAAATAAACTGATTTTCCTAGATTTTTCCAGTTTTTTCCCATTTTCCTAAGTTAAAAAAAAATCTCCAACATGCAAGACCCTCCAGAATATCGAAACACACATTTAAAAAATAATATAATGTAAAATAAACAAAAGAAAGAAAAAAAAAGAAATTTTTTTGAAAAAGTGTCCGCAGCTGGGACCCGAACCCCGACCCCTCCCTCCAGCCTCGACTTGCCCGTCAGGTGTCCTACCACCAGACCAAGGCGGTACAGAAAGAAAGAAACAATTTTGCTTCGAAAGCTCTTTCTCGGTAACCTATGTAATAGAAATTTAGGGCTCCGCTGGGGCCCTTTTAATTATTATATAAAAATTTCCTTCGGCAGGCATGATTGGACCATAGAGGCTTACCTTGGGACCGAGTTTGAAAATTATAACTTAATATTAAAGGAAGCTAGGAGGTCTCAAATCCTGAATTTTATAAACGACATTTCGACTTTTTATTTTATTTAATTATTATTCCAAAAATTGTTCTTTAACAAAGAAAGATGTTCGATTTTATACACAGAACACCTTATGCATGATAGACTACCTAAAATATTGCAATAGGAGTCGAAAAATAACAAATAAACTGATTTTCCTAGATTTTTCCAGTTTTTTCCCATTTTCCTAATTAAAAAAAATTCTCCAACATGCAAGACCCTCTAGAATATCGAAAAACCCTTAAAAAATAATATAATGTAAAATAAACAAAAGAAAGAAAAAAATAAATTTTTTTGAAAAAGTGTCCGCAGCTGGGATTCGAACCCCCGACCCCTTCCTCCAGCCCCGACTTGCCAGTCAGGTGTCCTACCACCTGACCAAGGTGGTACAGAAAGAAAGAAACAATTTTTCTTCAAAAGCCTTTTCTCGGTTACCTATACAATAGACTTTTAGGGCCGCCCCACTGGGGTCCTTTTCATTAAAATATAAAAATTTCCTTCGGCTGGCATGATTGTACCATAGAGGCCTACTTTGGGACCGAGTTTGAAAATTATAACTTAATATTAAAGGGAGCCAGGAGGTTTCGAAGCCTGAACCTAGCTCTCCACATCTCGACTTTTTATTTTATTTTATTATTATTCCAAAAAGTGTTCTTTAACAAAGAAAGATGCTTGAATTTATACAAAGAACACCTTATGCATGATAGACTACCTAAAATGTTGCAAAAGGAGTCGAAAAATAACAAATAAACTGATTTTCCTAGATTTTTCCTGTTTTTTCCCATTTTCCTAATTAAAAAAAAATCTCCAACATTCAAGACCCTCCAGAACATCAAAAAACACATTTAAAAAATAATATAATGTAAAATAAACAAAAGAAAGAAAAAAAAGAATTTTTTTTGAAAAAGTGTCCGCAACTGCGATTCGAACCCCCGACTCCTCCCTCCAGCCTGCACTTGCCAGTCAGGGGTCCTACCACCAGACCACGGCGATACGGAAAGAAAGAAACAATTTCGCATCAAAAGCCCTTTCTCGGTTACCTATGCAATAGACCTTTAGGGCCCCACTGGGGCCCTCTTAAATAACATATAAAAATTTCCTTTAGCAGGCATGATTGGACTATAGAGGCCTACCATGGGACCGAGTTTGAAAATTATAAGTTAATATTAAAGTGAGCTAGGAGGTCTCGAAGCCTGAACCTTTTTCTCGACATTTCGACTTTTTATTTTATTTTATTATTATTCCAAAATGTGTTCTTTAGCAAAGAAAGATGCTCGATTTTATACACAGAACACCTTATGCATGATAGACTGCCTAAAATATTGCAATAGGAGTCGAAAAATAACAAATAAACTGATTTTCCTAGATTTTTCCAGTTTTTTCCCATTTTCCTAATTAAAAAAAAAAATTCTCCAACATGCAAGACCCTCTAGAATATCGAAAAACTCTTAAAAAATAATATAATGTAAAAGAAACAAAAGAAAGAAAAAAACAAATTTTTTTGAAACAGTGTCCTCAGCTGGGATTCGAACACCCGACCCCTCCCTCCAGCCTCCACTTACAGTCAGGTGTCCTACCACCAGACCGCGGAGGTACGGAAAGAAAGAAACAATTTCGCTTCAAAAGCCCTTTCTCGGTTACCTATGCAATAGACCTTTAGGGCCCCACTGGGGCCCTCTTAATTAACATATAAAAATTACCTTCAGCAGGCATGATTGGACCATAGAGGCCTACCCTGAGACCGAGTTTGAAAATTATAACTTAATATTAAAGGGAGCTAGGAGGTCTCGAAGCCTGAACCTTATTCTCGACACTTCGACTTTTTATTTTATTTTATTATTATTTCAAAAAGTGTTCTTTAACAAAGAAAGATGCTCGATTTTATACACAAAACACCTTATGCATGATAGACTACCTAAAATTTTGCAAAAGGAGTCGAAAAATAACAAATAAACTGATTTTCCTAGATTTTTCCAGTTTTTTCCAGTTTTCCTAATTAAAAGAAAAATCTCCAACATGCAAGACCCTCCGGAATATCGAAAAACACATCTAAAAAATAATATAATGTAAAATAAACAAAAGAAAGAAAAAAATAAATTTTTTTGAAAAAGTGTCCTTATCTGGGATTCGAACACCCGACACCTCCCTCTACTTGCCAGTCAGGTGTCCTACCACCAGACCACGGCGGTACGGAAAGAAAGAAACAATTTCGCTTCAAAAGCCCTTTCTCGGTTACCTATGCCATAGACCTTTAGGGCCCCACTGGGGCCCTCCTAATTAACATATAAAAATTTCCTTCAGCAGGCATGATTGGACCATAGAGGCCTACCATGGGACCGAGTTTGAAAATTATAAATTAATATTAAAGGGAGCTAGGAGGTCTCGAAGCCTGAACCTTTTTCTCGACATTTCGACTTTTTATTTTATTTTATTATTATTCCAAAATGTGTTCTTTAGCAAAGAAAGATGCTCGATTTTATACACAGAACACCTTATGCATGATAGACTGCCTAAAATATTGCAATAGGAGTCGAAAAATAACAAATAAACTGATTTTCCTGGATTTTTCCAGTTTTTTCCCATTTTCCTAATTAAAAAAAAAGTCTCCAACTTGCAAGACCCTCCAGAATATCGAAAAACAAATCTAAAAAATAATATAATGTAAAATAAACAAAAGAAATAAAAAATAAATTTTTTTGAAAAAGTGTCCGTAGCCGGGATTCGAACCCCCGATCCTTTCCTCCAACCTCCACTTGCCAGTCAGGTGTCCTACCACAAAACCTAGGCGGTACTGAAAGAAAGAAACAATTTTGCTTCAAAAGCCCTTTCTCGGTTACCTATGCAATAGAAATTTAGGAACCCACTGGGGCCCTTTTAATAAACATATAAAAATATCCTTCAGCAGGCATGATTGGACCATAGAGGCCTACCTTGGGACCGAGTTTGAAAATTATAACTTAATATTAAAGGTAGCTAGGAAGTCTCAAAGCCTGAACCTTATTCTCGACATTTCGATTTTTTATTTTATTTTATTATTATTCCAAAAAGTGTTCTATAACAAAGAAAGATGCTCAATTATATACACAGAGCACCTTATGCATGATAGACTACCTAAAATATTGCAAAAGGAATCGAAAAATAACAAATAAACTGATTTTCCTAGATTTTTCAAGTTTTTTCCCATTTTCCAAATTTAAAAAAAAAAATCTCCAACATGCAAGACCCTCCGGAATATCGAAAAACACATCTAAAAAATAATATAATGTAAAATAAACAAAAGAAATAAAAAATAAATTTTTTTGAAAAAGTGTCCGCAGCTGGGATTCGAACCCCTGACTCCTCCCTTTAGCCTCCACTTGCCATTTAGGTGTCCTACCACCAGACAAAGGTGGTACAGAAAGAAAGAAACAATTTCGCATCAAAAGCACTTTCTCGGTTACCTATGCAATAGACCTTTAGTGCCCCACTGGGGCCCTCCTAATTAACATATAAAAATTTCCTTCAGCAGGCATGATTGGACCATAGAGGCCTACCATGGGACCGAGTTTGAAAATTATAACTTAATATTAAAGGGAGCTAGGAGGTCTCGAAGCCTGAATTTTATTCTCGACATCTCGACTTTTTATTTTATTTTATTATTATTCCAAAAAGTGTTCTTTAGCAAAGAAAGATGCTCGATTTTATACACAGAACACCTTATGCATGATAGACTGCCTAAAATATTGCAATAGGAGTCGAAAAATAACAAATAAACTGATTTTCCTAGATTTTTCCAGTTTTTTCCCATTTTCCAAATTTAAAAAAAAAATCTCCAACATGCAAGACCCTCCGGAATATCGAAAAACACATCTAAAAAATAATATAATGTAAAATAAACAAAAGAAAGAAAAAAATAAATTTTTTTGAAAAAGTGTCCTCAGCTGGGATTCGAACCCCCAACCCTTCCCTCCAGCCTCCACTTGCCAGTCAGGGGTCATGCCACCAGACCAAGGCGGTACGGAAAGAAAGGAACACTTTTGCTCCAAAAGCCCTTTCTCGGTTTCCTATGCAATAGACCTTTAGGGCCCCACTAAGGCCCTCCTAATTAACATATGAAAATTTCCTTCTGCAGGCATGATTGGACCATAGAGTCCTACCATGGGACCGAGTTTGAAAATTATAAATTAATATTAAAGGGAGCTAGGAGGTCTCGAAGCCTGAACCTTTTTCTCGACATTTCGACTTTTTATTTTATTTTATTATTATTCCAAAATGTGTTCTTTAGCAAAGAAAGATGCTCGATTTTATACACAGAACACCTTATGCATGATAGACTGCCTAAAATATTGCAATAGGAGTCGAAAAATAACAAATAAACTGATTTTCCAGGATTTTTCCAGTTTTTTCCCATTTTCCTAATTAAAAAAAAAGTTTCCAACTTGCAAGACCCTCCAGAATATCGAAAAACACATCTAAAAAATAATATAATGTAAAATAAACAAAAGAAATAAAATATAAATTTTTTTGAAAAAGTGTCCGCAGCTGGGATTCGAACCCCCGACCCTTCCCTCCAGCCTCCACTTGCCAGTCAGGTGTCCTACCACAAAACCTAGGCGGTACAGAAAGAAAGAAACAATTTTGCCTCAAAAGCCCTTTCTCGGTTACCTATGCAATAGAAATTTAGGAACCCACTGGGAACCTTTTAATTAACATATAAAAATTTCCTTCGGCAGGCATGATTGGACCATAGAGGCCTACCTTGGGACCGAGTTTGAAAATTATAACTTAATATTAAAGGTAGCTAGGAAGTCTCAAAGCCTGAACCTTATTCTCGACATTTCGATTTTTTATTTTATTTTATTATTATTCCAAAAAGTGTTCTATAACAAAGAAAGATGCTCAATTATATACACAGAGCACCTTATGCATGATAGACTACCTAAAATATTGCAAAAGGAATCGAAAAATAACAAATAAACTGATTTTCCTAGATTTTTCAAGTTTTTTCCCATTTTCCAAATTTAAAAAAAAAATCTCCAACATGCAAGACCCTCCGGAATATCGAAAAACACATCTAAAAAATAATATAATGTAAAATAAACAAAAGAAATAAAAAATAAATTTTTTTGAAAAAGTGTCCGCAGCTGGGATTCGAACCCCTGAATCCTCCCTCCAGCCTCCACTTGTCATTTAGGTGTCCTACCACGAGACCAAGGCGGTACGGAAAGAAAGAAACAATTTCGCATCAAAAGAACTTTCTCCGTTACCTATGCAATAGACATTTACAGCCCCACTGGGGTCCTCCTAATTAATTAAAATATAAAAATTTTCTTCAGCAGGCTTGATTGGACCACAGAGGCCTATCCTGGGACCGAGTTTGAAAATTATAACTTAATATTAAAGGGAGCTAGGAGGTCTCGAAGCCTGAACCTTATTCTCGACATTTCGACTTTTTATTTTATTTTATTATTATTCCAAAAAGTGTTCTTTAACAAAGAAAGATGCTCGATTTTATACACAAAACACCTTATGCATGATAGACTACCTGAAATTTTGCAAAAGGAGTCGAAAAATAACAAATAAACTGATTTTCCTAGATTTTTCCAGTTTTTTCCAATTTTCCTAATTAAAAAAAAAATTCTCCATCATGTAAGACCCTCTAGAATATCGAAAAACATTTAAAAAATAATATAATGTAAAATAAACAAAAGAAAGAAAAAAATAAATTTTTTTGAAAAAAAGTTCTCAGCTGGGATTCGAATCCCCGACCCCTCCCTCCAGCCTCCACTCTCCAGTCAGGTGTCCTACCACCAGACCACGGCGGTACGGAAAGAAAGAAACAATTTCGCTTCAAAAGCCCTTTCTCGGTTACCTATGCAATAGACCTTTAGGGCCCCACTGGGGCCCTCCTAATTAACATATAAAAATTTCCTTCAGCAGGCATGATTGGAGCACAGAGGCCTACCCTGGGACCGAGTTTGAAAATTATAACTTAATATTAAAAGGAGCTAGGAGGTCTCGAAGCCTGAACCTTATTCTCGACATTTCGACTTTTTATTTTATTTTATTATTATTCCAAAAAGTGTCCTTTAACAAAGAAAGATGCTCGATTTTATACACAAAACACCTTATGCATGATAGACTACCTGAAATTTTGCAAAAGGAGTCGAAAAATAACAAATAAACTGATTTTCCTAGATTTTTCCAGTTTTTTCCCATTTTCCTAATTAAAAAAAAAATTCTCCATCATGTAAGACCCTCTAGAATATCGAAAAACACTTAAAAAATAATATAATGTAAAATAAACAAAAGAAAGAAAAAAATAAATTTTTTTGAAAAAGTGTTCTCAGCTGGGATTCGAACCCCCGACCCCTCCCTCCAGCCTCCACTCTCCAGTCAGGTGTCCTACCACCAGACCACGGCGGTACGGAAAGAAAGAAACAATTTCGCTTCAAAAGCCCTTTCTCGGTTACCTATGCAATAGACATTTAGGGCCCCACTGGGGCCCTCCTAATTAACATATAAAAATTTCCTTCAGCAGGCATGATTGAAGCACAGAGGCCTACCCTGGGACCGAGTTTGAAAATTATAACTTAATATTAAAGGGAGCTAGGAGGTCTCGAAGCCTGAACCTTATTCTCGACACTTCGACTTTTTATTTTATTTTATTATTATTCCAAAAAGTGTTCTTTAACAAAGAAAGATGCTCGATTTTAAACACAAAATACCTTATGCATGATAGACTACCTAAAAAGTTGCAAAAGGAGTCGAAAAATAACAAATAAACTGATTTTCCTAGATTTTCCAGTTTTTTCCCATTTTCCTCATTAAAAAAAATTCCTATTTGCTGGACCCTTTAGAATATCCAAAAACACATGTAAAAAATAATATAATGTAAAATAAACAAAAGAAAGAAAAAAAGAAATTTTTTTGAAAAAGTGTCCTCAGCTGGCATTCGAACACCCGACCCCTCCCTCCAGCCTCCACTTGCCAGTCAGATGTCCTACCACCAGACCACGGCGGTACGGAAAGAAAGAAACAATTTCGCTTCAAAAGCCCTTCTCGGATACCTATGCAATAGACCTTTAGGGCCCCACTAGGGCCCTCCTAATTAACATATAAAAATTTCCTTCAGCAGGCATGATTGGACCATAGAGGCCTACCTTGGGACCGAGTTTGAAAATTATAACTTAATATTAAAGGTAGCTATGAAGTCTGAAAGCCTGAACCTTATTCTCGACATTTCGATTTTTGATTTTATTTTATCATTATTCCAAAAAGTGTTCTATAACAAAGAAAGATGCTCAATTATATACACAGAGCACCTTATGCATGATAGACTACTTAAAATATTGCAAAAGGAGTCGAAAAATAACAAATAAACTGATTTTCCTAGATTTTTCCAGTTTTTTCCCATTTTCCTAATTAAAAAAAAGTTCTCCAACATGTAAGACCCTCTAGAATATCGAAAAACACATCTAAAAAATAATATAATGTAAAATAAACAAAAGAAATAAAAAATAAATTTTTTTGAAAAAGTGTCCGCAGCTGGGATTCGAACCCCTGACTCCTCCCTCCAGCCTCCACTTGCCATTTAGGTGTCCTACCACCAGACCAAGGCGGTACGGAAAGAAAGAAACAATTTCGCATCAAAAGCACTTTCTCGGTTACCTATGCAATAGACATTTACAGCCCCACTGGGGTCCTCCTAATTAAAATATAAACATTTTCTTCGGCAGGCTTGATTGGACCACAGAGGCCTATCCTGGTACCGAAATTGAAAATTATAACTTAATATTAAAGGGAGCTAGGAGAGCTCGAAGCCTGAACCTTATTCTCGACATTTCGACTTTTTATTTTATTTTATTATTATTCCAAAAAGTGTTCTTTAACAAAGAAAGATGCTCGATTTTATACACAAAACACCTTAAGCATGACAGACTACCTGAAATTTTGCAAAAGGAGTCGAAAAATAACAAATAAACTGATTTTCCTAGATTTTTCCAGTTTTTTCCCATTTTCCTAATAAAAAAAAAATTCTCCAACATGTAAGACCCTCTAGAATATCGAAAAACACTTAAAAAATAATATAATGTAAAATAAACAAAAGAAAGAAAAAAATAAATTTTTTTGAAAAAGTGTTCTCAGCTGGGATTCGAACCCCGACCCCTCCCTCCAGCCTCCACTTGCCAGTCAGGTGTCCTACCACCAGACCACGGCAGTACGGAAAGAAAGAAACAATTTCGCTTCAAAAGCCCTTTCTCGGTCACCTATGCAATAGACTTCAAGGGCCCCAGTGGGGCCCTCCTAATTAACATATAAAAATTTCCTTCAGCAGGCATGATTGGACTTTACAGGCCTACCATGGGACCGAGTTTGAAAATTATAACTTAATATTAAAGGGAGCTAGGAGGTCTCGAAGCCTGAACCTTTTTCTCGACATTTCGACTTTTTATTTTATTTTATTATTATTCCAAAATGTGTTCTTTAGCAAAGAAAAATGCTCGATTTTATACACAGAACTCCTTATGCATGATAGACTGCCTAAAGTATTGCTATAGGAGTCGAAAAATAACAAATAAACTGATTTTTCTAGATTTTTCCAGTTTTTTCCAATTTTCCTAATTAAAAAAAAAATTCTCCAACATGCAAGACCCTCTAGAATATCGAAAAACTCTTAAAAAATAATTCAATGTCGAAGAAACAAAAGAAAGAAAAAAAGAAATTTTTTTGAAAAAGTGTCCTCAGCTGGGATTCGAACACCTGACCCCTCCCTCCAGCCTCCACTTGCCAGTCAGGTGTCCTACCACCAGACCACGGCGGTACGGAAAGAAAGAAACAATTTCGCATCAAAAGCACTTTCTCGGTTACCTATGCAATAGACATTTACAGCCCCACTGGGGTCCTCCTAATTAAAATATAAAAATTTTCTTCGGCAGGCTTGATTGGACCACAGAGGCCTATCCTGGTACCGAAATTGAAAATTATAACTTAATATTAAAGGAGCTAGGAGATCTCGAAGCCTGAACCTTATTCTCGACATTTCGACTTTTTATTTTATTTTATTATTATTCCAAAAAGTGCTCTTTAACAAAGAAAGATGCTCGATTTTATACACAAAACACCTTAAGCATGACAGACTACCTGAAATTTTGCAAAAGGAGTCGAAAAATAACAGATAAACTGATTTTCCTAGATTTTTCCAGTTTTTTCCCATTTTCCTAATTAAAAAAAAAATTCTCCAACATGTAAGACCCTATAGAATATCGAAAAACACTTAAAAAATAATATAATGTAAAATAAACAAAAGAAAGAAAAAAATAAATTTTTTTGAAAAAGTGTTGTCAGCTGGGATTCGAACCCCCGACCCCTCCCTCCAGCCTCCACTTGCCAGTCAGGTGTCCTACCACCAGACCACGGCGGTACAGAAAGAAAGAAACAATTTCGCTTCAAAAGCCCTTTCTCGGTTACCTATGCAATAGACCCTTAGGGCCCCATGGGGGCCCTCCTAATTAACATATAAAAATTTCCTTCAGCAGGCATGATTGGACCATAGAGGCCTACCATGGGACCGAGTTTGAAAATTATAACTTAATATTAAAGGGAGCTAAGAGGTCTCGAAGCCTTAACCTTATTCTCGACACTTCGACTTTTTATTTTATTTTATTATTATTCCAAAAAGTGTTCTTTAACAAAGAAAGATGCTCGATTTTATACACAGAACACCTTATGCATGATAGACTACCTAAAATAATGCAATAGGAGTCGAAAAATAAAAAATAAACTGATTTTCCTGGATTTTTCCAGTTTTTTCCCATTTTCCCAAATAAAAAAAAAGTCTCCAACTTGCAAGACCCTCCGAAATAACGAAAAACACATCTAAAAAATAATATATTGTAAAAGAAACAAAAGAAAGAAAAAAAGAAATTTTTTTGAAAAAGTGTCCGCATCTGGTATTCGAACCCCCGACCCATCCCTCCAGCCTCAACTTGCCAGTCAGGTGTCCTACACCAGATCAAGGCGGAACGGAAAGAAAGAAACAATTTCGCATCAAAAGCACTTTCTCGGTTACCTATGCAAAAGACATTTATAGCCCCACTGGGGTCCTCCTAATTAACATATAAAAATTTCCTTCAGCAGGCATGATTGAAGCACAGAGGCCTACCCTGGGACCGAGTTTGAAAATTATAACTTAATATTAAAGGGAGCTAGGAGGTCTCGAAGCCTGAACCTTTTTCTCGACATTTCGACTTTTTATTTTATTTTATTATTATTCCAAAATGTGTTCTTTAGCAAAGAAAAATGCTCGATTTTATACACAGAACTCCTTATGCATGATAGACTGCCTAAAGTATTGCTATAGGAGTCGAAAAATAACAAATAAACTGATTTTTCTAGATTTTTCCAGTTTTTTCCAATTTTCCTAATTAAAAAAAAAATTCTCCAACATGCAAGACCCTCTAGAATATCGAAAAACTCTTAAAAAATAATTCAATGTCGAAGAAACAAAAGAAAGAAAAAAAGAAATTTTTTTGAAAAAGTGTCCTCAGCTGGGATTCGAACACCCGACCCCTCCCTCCAGCCTCCACTTGCCAGTCAGGTGTCCTACCACCAGACCACGGCGGTACGGAAAGAAAGAAACAATTTCGCATCAAAAGCACTTTCTCGGTTACCTATGCAATAGACATTTACAGCCCCACTGGGGTCCTCCTAATTAAAATATAAAAATTTTCTTCGGCAGGCTTGATTGGACCACAGAGGCCTATCCTGGTACCGAAATTGAAAATTATAACTTAATATTAAAGGAGCTAGGAGATCTCGAAGCCTGAACCTTATTCTCGACATTTCGACTTTTTATTTTATTTTATTATTATTCCAAAAAGTGCTCTTTAACAAAGAAAGATGCTCGATTTTATACACAAAACACCTTAAGCATGACAGACTACCTGAAATTTTGCAAAAGGAGTCGAAAAATAACAGATAAACTGATTTTCCTAGATTTTTCCAGTTTTTTCCCATTTTCCTAATTAAAAAAAAAATTCTCCAACATGTAAGACCCTATAGAATATCGAAAAACACTTAAAAAATAATATAATGTAAAATAAACAAAAGAAAGAAAAAAATAAATTTTTTTGAAAAAGTGTTGTCAGCTGGGATTCGAACCCCCGACCCCATCCTCCAGCCTCCACTTGCCAGTCAGGTGTCCTACCACCAGACCACGGCGGTACAGAAAGAAAGAAACAATTTCGCTTCAAAAGCCCTTTCTCGGTTACCTATGCAATAGACCTTTAGGGCCCCATGGGGGCCCTCCTAATTAACATATAAAAATTTCCTTCAGCAGGCATGATTGGACCATAGAGGCCTACCATGGGACCGAGTTTGAAAATTATAACTTAATATTAAAGGGAGCTAAGAGGTCTCGAAGCCTTAACCTTATTCTCGACACTTCGACTTTTTATTTTATTTTATTATTATTCCAAAAAGTGTTCTTTAACAAAGAAAGATGCTCGATTTTATACACAGAACACCTTATGCATGATAGACTACCTAAAATAATGCAATAGGAGTCGAAAAATAAAAAATAAACTGATTTTCCTGGATTTTTCCAGTTTTTTCCCATTTTCCCAAATAAAAAAAAAGTCTCCAACTTGCAAGACCCTCCGAAATAACGAAAAACACATCTAAAAAATAATATATTGTAAAAGAAACAAAAGAAAGAAAAAAAGAAATTTTTTTGAAAAAGTGTCCGCATCTGGTATTCGAACCCCCGACCCATCCCTCCAGCCTCCACTTGCCAGTCAGGTGTCCTACACCAGATCAAGGCGGAACGGAAAGAAAGAAACAATTTCGCATCAAAAGCACTTTCTCGGTTACCTATGCAAAAGACATTTATAGCCCCACTGGGGTCCTCCTAATTAACATATAAAAATTTCCTTCAGCAGGCATGATTGAAGCACAGAGGCCTACCCTGGGACCGAGTTTGAAAATTATAACTTAATATTAAAGGGAGCTAGGAGGTCTCGAAGCCTGAACCTTATTCTCGACACTTCGACTTTTTATTTTATTTTATTATTATTCCAAAAAGTGTTCTTTAACAAAGAAAGATGCTCGATTTTAAACACAAAACACCTTATGCATGATAGACTACCTAAAAAGTTGCAAAAGGAGTCGAAAAATAACAAATAAACTGATTTTCCTAGATTTTCCAGTTTTTTCCCATTTTCCTCATTAAAAAAAATTCCTATTTGCTGGACCCTTTAGAATATCCAAAAACACATCTAAAAAATAATATAATGTAAAATAAACAAAAGAAAGAAAAAAAGAAATTTTTTTGAAAAAGTGTCCTCAGCTGGCATTCGAACACCCGACCCCTCCCTCCAGCCTCCACTTGCCAGTCAGATGTCCTACCACCAGACCACGGCGGTACGGAAAGTAAGAAACAATTTCGCTTCAAAAGCCCTTCTCGGATACCTATGCAATAGACCTTTAGGGCCCCACTAGGGCCCTCCTAATTAACATATAAAAATTTCCTTCAGCAGGCATGATTGGACCATAGAGGCCTACCTTGGGACCGAGTTTGAAAATTATAACTTAATATTAAAGGTAGCTAGGAAGTCTGAAAGCCTGAACCTTATTCTCGACATTTCGATTTTTGATTTTATTTTATCATTATTCCAAAAAGTGTTCTATAACAAAGAAAGATGCTCAATTATATACACAGAGCACCTTATGCATGATAGACTACTTAAAATATTGCAAAAGGAGTCGAAAAATAACAAATAAACTGATTTTCCTAGATTTTTCCAGTTTTTTCCCATTTTCCTAATTAAAAAAAAGTTCTCCAACATGTAAGACCCTCTAGAATATCGAAAAACACATCTAAAAAATAATATAATGTAAAATAAACAAAAGAAATAAAAAATAAATTTTTTTGAAAAAGTGTCCGCAGCTGGGATTCGAACCCCTGACTCCTCCCTCCAGCCTCCACTTGCCATTTAGGTGTCCTACCACCAGACCAAGGCGGTACGGAAAGAAAGAAACAATTTCGCATCAAAAGCACTTTCTCGGTTACCTATGCAATAGACATTTACAGCCCCACTGGGGTCCTCCTAATTAAAATATAAACATTTTCTTCGGCAGGCTTGATTGGACCACAGAGGCCTATCCTGGTACCGAAATTGAAAATTATAACTTAATATTAAAGGGAGCTAGGAGAGCTCGAAGCCTGAACCTTATTCTCGACATTTCGACTTTTTATTTTATTTTATTATTATTCCAAAAAGTGTTCTTTAACAAAGAAAGATGCTCGATTTTATACACAAAACACCTTAAGCATGACAGACTACCTGAAATTTTGCAAAAGGAGTCGAAAAATAACAAATAAACTGATTTTCCTAGATTTTTCCAGTTTTTTCCCATTTTCCTAATTAAAAAAAAAATTCTCCAACATGTAAGACCCTCTAGAATATCGAAAAACACTTAAAAAATAATATAATGTAAAATAAACAAAAGAAAGAAAAAAATAAATTTTTTTGAAAAAGTGTTCTCAGCTGGGATTCGAACCCCCGACCCCTCCCTCCAGCCTCCACTTGCCAGTCAGGTGTCCTACCACCAGACCACGGCAGTTCGGAAAGAAAGAAACAATTTCGCTTCAAAAGCTCTTTCTCGGTCACCTATGCAATAGACTTTAAGGGCCCCAGTGGGGCCCTCCTAATTAACATATAAAAATTTCCTTCAGCAGGCATGATTGGACTTTACAGGCCTACCATGGGACCGAGTTTGAAAATTATAACTTAATATTAAAGGGAGCTAGGAGGTCTCGAAGCCTGAACCTTTTTCTCGACATTTCGACTTTTTATTTTATTTTATTATTATTCCAAAATGTGTTCTTTAGCAAAGAAAAATGCTCGATTTTATACACAGAACACCTTATGCATGATAGACTGCCTAAAGTATTGCTATAGGAGTCGAAAAATAACAAATAAACTGATTTTCCTAGATTTTTCCAGTTTTTTCTCATTTTCCTAATTAAAAAAAAAAATTCTCCAACATATTAGACCCTCTAGAATATCGAAAAACACTTAAAAAATAATATAATGAAAAATAAACAAAAGAAAGAAAAAAATAAATTTTTTTGCAAAAGTGTTCTCAACTGGGATTCGAACCCCCGACCCCTCCCTCGAGCCTCCACTTGCCAGTCAGGTGTCCTACCACCAGACCACGGCGGTACAGAAAGAAAGAAACAATTTCGCTTCAAAAGCCCTTTCTCGGTTACCTATGCAATAGACCTTTAGGGCCCCATGGGGGCCCTCCTAATTAACATATAAAAATTTCCTTCAGCAGGCATGATTGGACCATAGAGGCCTACCATGGTACCGAGTTTGAAAATTATAACTTAATATTAAAGGGAGCTAAGAGGTCTCGAAGCCTTAACCTTATTCTCGACACTTCGACTTTTTATTTTATTTTATTATTATTCCAAAAAGTGTTCTTTAACAAAGAAAGATGCTCGATTTTATACACAGAACACCTTATGCATGATAGACTACCTAAAATAATGCAATAGGAGTCGAAAAATAAAAAATAAACTGATTTTCCTGGATTTTTCCAGTTTTTTCCCATTTTCCCAAATAAAAAAAAAGTCTCCAACTTGCAAGACCCTCCGAAATAACGAAAAACACATCTAAAAAATAATATAATGTAAAAGAAACAAAAGAAAGAAAAAAAGAAATTTTTTTGAAAAAGTGTCCGCATCTGGTATTCGAACCCCCGACCCATCCCTCCAGCCTCCACTTGCCAGTCAGGTGTCCTACACCAGATCAAGGCGGTACGGAAAGAAAGAAACAATTTCGCATCAAAAGCACTTTCTCGGTTACCTATGCAATAGACATTTACAGCCCCACTTGGGTCCTCCTAATTAAAATATAAAAATTTTCTTCGGCAGGCTTGATTGGAACACAGAGGCCTATCCTGGGACCGAGTTTGAAAATTATAATTTAATATTAAAGGGAGCTAGGAGATCTCGAAGCCTGAACCTTATTCTCGACATTTCGACTTTTTATTTTATTTTATTATTATTCCAAAAAGTGTTCTTTAACAAAGAAAGATGCTCGATTTTATACCTAAAACACCTTATGCATGATAGACTACCTGAAATTTTGCAAAAGGAGTCGAAAAGTAACAAATAAACTGATTTTCCTAGATTTTTCCAGTTTTTTCCCTTTTTCCTAATTAAAAAAAAAATTCTCCAACATATAAGACCCTCTAGAATATCGAAAAACACTTAAAAAATAATATAATGTAAAATAAACAAAAGAAAGAAAAAAATAATTTTTTGAAAAAGTGTTCTCAACTGGGATTCGAACCCCCGACCCCTCCCTCCAGCCTCCACTTGCCAGTCAGGTGTCCTACCACCAGACCACAGCGGTACGGAAAGAAAGAAACGATTTCGCTTCAAAAGCCCTTTCTCGGTTACCTATGCAATTGACCTTTAGGGCCCCACTGGGGTCCTCCTAATTAACAAATAAAAATTTCCTTCAGCAGGCATGATTGGACCATAGAGGCCTACCTTGGGACCGAGTTTGAAAATTATAACTTAATATTAAAGGTAGCTAGGAGGTCTTATAGCCTGACTTTTATTCTCGACATCTCGACTTTTTATTTTATTTTATTATTATTCCAAAAAGTGCTCTTTAACAAAGAAAGATGCTCGATTTTATACACAGAACACCTTATGCATGATAGACTACCTAAAATAATGCAATAGGAGTCGAAAAATAAAAAATAAACTGATTTTCCTGGATTTTTCCAGTTTTTTTCAATTTTCCTAATTATAAAAAAAGTCTCCAACTTCCAAGACCCTCCAGAATATCGAAAAACACATCTAAAAAATAATATAATGTAAAATAAACAAAAGAAATAAAAAATAATTTTTTTTGAAAAAGTGTCCGCAGCTGGGATTCGAACCCTTGACTCCTCCCTCCAGCCTCCACTTGCCAGTCAGGTGTCCTACCACCAGACCACGGCGGTACGGAAAGAAAGAAACAATTTCGCTTCAAAAGCCCTTTCTCGGTTACCTATGCAATAGACCTTTAGGGCCCCACTTGGGTCCTCCTAATTAACAAATAAAAATTTCCTTCAGCAGGCATGATTGGACTATAGAGAACTACCATGGGACCGAGTTTGAAAATTATAACTTAATATTAAAGGGAGCTAGGAGGTCTCGAAGCCTGAACCTTTTTCTCGACATTTCGACTTTTTATTTTATTTTATTATTATTCCAAAAAGTGTTCTTTAACAAAGAAAGATGCTCGATTTTATACACAGAACACCTTATGCATGATAGACTGCCTAAAATATTGCTATAGGAGTCGAAAAATAACAAATAAACTGATTTTCCTAGATTTTTCCAGTTTTTTCCCATTTTCCTAATTAAAAAAAAAATCTCCAACATGCAAGATCCTCCAGAATATCGAAAAACACATCTAAGAAATAATATAATGTAAAATAAAAAAAATAAAGAAAGAAAAAGAAATTTTTTTGAAAAAGTGTCCGCAGCTGGGATTCGAACCCCGATCCCTCCCTCCAGCCTACACTTGCCTGTCAGGTGTCCTACCACCAGACCAAGGCGGTACAGAAAGAAAGAAACAATTTTGCTTCAAAAGCTCTTTCTCGGTTACCTATGCAATAGAAATTTAGGGCCCCACTGGGGTCCTTTTAATTAACATATAAAAATTTCCTTCGACAGGCATGATTGGACCATAGAGGCCTACCTTGGGACCGAGTTTGAAAATTATAACTTAATATTAAAGGTAGCTAGGAGGTCTTGAAGCCTGACTTTTATTCTCGACATCTCGACTTTTTATTTTATTTTATTATTATTCCAAAAAGTGCTCTTTAACAAAGAAAGATGCTCGATTTTATACACAGAACACCTTATGCATGATAGACTACCTAAAATAATGCAATAGGAGTCGAAAAATAAAAAATAAACTGATTTTCCTGGATTTTTCCAGTTTTTTCCCATTTTCCTAATTATAAAAAAAGTCTCCAACTTGCAAGACCCTCCAGAATATCGAAAAACACATCTAAAAAATAATATAATGTAAAATAAACAAAAGAAATAAAAAATAATTTTTTTTGAAAAAGTGTCTGCAGCTTGGATTCTAACCCCTGACTCCTCCCTCCAGCCTCCACTTGCCATTTAGGTGTCCTACCACCAGACCAAGGCGGTAGGGAACGAAAGAAACAATTTCGCATCAAAAGCACTTTCTCGGTTACCTATGCAATAGACCTTTAGGGTCCCACTGGGGACCTCCTATTTAACATATAAAAATTTCCTTCAGCAGGCATGATTGGATCATAGAGGCCTACCATGGGACCGAGTTTGAAAATTATAACTTAATATTAAAGGGAGCTAGGAGGTCTCGAAGCCTGAACCTTTTTCTCGACATTTCGACTTTTTATTTCATTTTATTATTATTCCAAAATGTGTTCTTTAGTAAAGAAAGATGCTCGATTTTATACACAGAACACCTTATGCATGATAGACTGCCTAAAATATTGCAATAGGAGTCGAAAAATAACAAATAAACTGATTTTCCTAGATTTTTCCAGTTTTTTTCCATTTTCCTAATTAAAAAAAAAAATTCTCCAACATGCAAGACCCTCCGGAATAACGAAAAACACATCTAAAAAATAATATAATGTAAAAGAAACAAAAGAAAGAAAAAAAGAAATTTTTTTGAAAAAGTGTCCGCATCTGGTATTCGAACCCCCGACCCATCCCTCCGGCCTCCACTTGCCAGTCAGGTGTCCTACACCAGAACAAGGCGGTACGGAAAGAAAGAAACAATTTCGCATCAAAAGCACTTTCTCGGTTACCTATGCAATAGACATTTACAGCCCCACTTGGGTCCTCCTAATTAAAATATAAAAATTTTCTTCGGCAGGCTTGATTGGACCACAGAGGCCTATCCTGGGACCGAGTTTGAAAATTATAACTTAATATTAAAGGGAGCTAGGAGATCTCGAAACCTGAACCTTATTCTCGACATTTCGACTTTTTATTTTATTTTATTATTATTCCAAAAAGTGTTCTTTAACAAAGAAAGATGCTCGATTTTATACCCAAATCACCTTATGCATGATAGACTACCTGAAATTTTGCAAAAGGAGTCGGAAAGTAACAAATAAACTGATTTTCCTAGATTTTTCCAGTTTTTTTCCATTTTCCTAATTAAAAAAAAAATTCTCCAACATGCAAGACCCTCCGGAATAACGAAAAACACATCTAAAAAATAATATAATGTAAAAGAAACAAAAGAAAGAAAAAAATAAATTTTTTTGAAAAAATGTTCTCAACTGGGATTCGAACCCCCGACCCCTCCCTCCAGCCTCCACTTGCCAGTCAGGTGTCCTACCACCAGACCACGGCGGTACGGAAAGAAAGAAACGATTTCGCTTCAAAAGCCCTTTCTCGGTTACCTATGCAATAGACCTTTAGGGCCCCACTGGGTTCCTCCTAATTAACAAATAAAAATTTCCTTCAGCAGGCATGATTGGACCATAGAGGCCTACCTTGGGACCGAGTTTGAAAATTATAACTTAATATTAAAGGGAGCTAGGAGGTCTCGAAGCCTGAACCTTTTTCTCGACATTTCGACTTTTTATTTTATTTTATTATTATTCCAAAAAGTGTTCTTTAACAAAGAAAGATGCTCGATTTTATACACAGAACACCTTATGCATGATAGACTGCCTAAAATATTGCAATAGGAGTCGAAAAATAACAAATAAACTGATTTTCCTAGATTTTTCCAGTTTTTTCCCATTTTCCTAATTAAAAAAAAAATCTCCAACATGCAAGATCCTCCAGAATATCGAAAAACACATCTAAGAAATAATATAATGCAAAATAAACAAAATAAAGAAAGAAAAAGAAATTTTTTTGAAAAAGTGTCCGCAGCTGGGATTCGAACCCCGATCCCTCCCTCCAGCCTACACTTGCCTGTCAGGTGTCCTACCACCAGACCAAGGCGGTACAGAAAGAAAGAAACAATTTTGCTTCAAAAGCTCTTTCTCAGTTACCTATGCAATAGAAATTTAGGGCCCCACTGGGGTCCTTTTAATTAACATATAAAAATTTCCTTCGACAGGCATGATTGGACCATAGAGGCCTACCTTGGGACCGAGTTTGAAAATTATAACTTAATATTAAAGGTAGCTAGGAGGTCTTGAAGCCTGAACCTTATTCTCGACATTTCGACTTTTTATTTTATTTTATTATTATTCCAAAAAGTGTTCTTTAACAAAGAAAGATGCTCGATTTTATACACAAAACACCTTAAGCATGACAGACTACCTGAAATTTTGCAAAAGGAGTCGAAAAATAACAAATAAACTGATTTTCCTAGATTTTTCCAGTTTTTTCCCATTTTCCTAATTAAAAAAAAAATTCTCCAACATGTAAGACCCTCTAGAATATCGAAAAACACTTAAAAAATAATATAATGTAAAATAAACAAAAGAAAGAAAAAAATAAATTTTTTTGAAAAAGTGTCCGCATCTGGTATTCGAACCCCCGACCCATCCCTCCAGCCTCCACTTGCCAGTCAGGTGTCCTACACCAGAACAAGGCGGTACGGAAAGAAAGAAACAATTTCGCATCAAAAGCACTTTCTCGGTTACCTATGCAATAGAAATTTAGGGCCCCACTGGGGCCCTTTTAATTAACATATAAAAATTTCCTTCGACAGGCGCTATTGGATCATAGAGGCCTACCTTGGGACCGAGTTTGAAAATTATAACTTAATATTAAAGGTAGCTAGGAGGTCTTGAAGCCTGACTTTTATTCTCGACATCTCGACTTTTTATTTTATTTTATTATTATTCCAATAAGTGTTCTTTAACAAAGAAAGATGATCGATTTTATACACAGAACACCTTATGCATGATAGACTACCTAAAATAATGCAATAAGAGTCGAAAAATAAAAAATAGACTGATTTTCCTGGATTTTTCCATTTTTTTCCCATTTTCCTAATTATAAAAAAAGTCTCCAACTTGCAAGACCCTCCAGAATATCGCAAAACACATCAAAAAAATAATATAATGTAAAATAAACAAAAGAAAGAAAGAAAAAGAAATTTTTTTGAAAAAGTGTCCGCAGCTGAGATTCGAACCCCGATCCCTCCCTCCAGCCTCAACTTGCCTGTCAGGTGTCCTACCACCAGACCAAGGCGGTACAGAAAGAAAGAAACAATTTTGCTTCAAAAGCTCTTTCTCGGTTACCTATGCAATAGAAATTTAGAGCCCCACTGGGGCCCTTTTAATTAACATATAAAAATTTCCTTCGACATTCATGATTGAACCATAGAGGCCTACCTTGGGACCGAGTTTGAAAATTATAACTTAATATTAAAGGGAGCTAGGAGGTCTCGAAGCAAGAATTTTATTCTCGACATCTCCACTTTTTATTTTATTTTATTATTATTCCAAAAAGTGTTCTTTAACAAAGAAAGATGCTCGATTTTATACACAAAACACCTTATGCATGATAGACTACCTAAAATAATGCAATAGGAGTCGAAAAATAAAAAATAAACTGATTTTCCTGGATTTTTCCAGTTTTTTCCCATTTTCCTAATTAAAAAAAAGTCTCCAACTTGCAAGATCCTCCAGAATACCGAAAAACACATCTAAAAAATAATATAATGTAAAATAAACAAAAGCAATAAAAAATAAATTTTTTTGAAAAAGTGTCCGCAGCTCGGATTCGAACCCCTGACTCCTCCCTCCAGCCTCCACTTGCCATTTAGGTGTCCTACCACCAGACCAAGGCGGTACAGAAAAAAAGAAACAATTTCGCATCAAAAGCACTTTCTCGGTTACCTATGCAATAGACATTTACGGCCCAACTGGGGTCCTCCTAATTAAAATATAAAAATTTTCTTCGGCAGGCTTGATTGGACCACAGAGGCCTATCCTGGTACTGAGTTTCAAAATTATAACTTAATATTAAAGGGAGCTAGGAGATCTCGAAGCCTGAACCTTATTCTCGACATTTCGACTTTTTATTTTAATTTATTATTATTCCAAAATGTGTTCTTTAGCAAAGAAAGATGCTCGATTTTATACACAGAACACCTTATGCATGATAGACTGCCTAAAATTTTGCAAAAGGAGTCGAAAAATAACAAATAAACTGATTTTCCTAGATTTTTCCAGTTTTTTCCCATTTTCCTAATTAAAAAAAAAATCTCCAACAAGCAAGACCCTCCAGAATATCGAAAAACACATCTAAGAGATAATATAAAGTAAAATAAACAAAAGAAAGAAAAAAGGAAATTTTTTTTTAAAAGTGTCCGCAGCTGGGATTCGAACCCCCGACCCTTCCCTCCAGCCTCCACTTGCCAGTCAGGTGTCCTACCACCAAACCAAGGCGGTACGGAAAGAAAGAAACACTTTTGCTTCAAAAGCCCTTTCTCGGTTACCTATGCAATAGACATTTAGGGCCCCACTGGGGCCCTCCTAATTAACATATAAAAATTTCCTTCAGCAGGCATGATTGGACCATAGAGGCCAACCATGGGACCGAGATTGAAAATTATAACTTAATATTAAAGGGAGCTAGGAGGTCTCGAAGCATGAACCTTTTTCTCGACATTTCGACTTTTTATTTTAATTTATTATTATTCCAAAAAGTGTTCTTTAACAAAGAAAGATGCTCGATTTTATACACAGAACACCTTATGCATGATAGACTGCCTAAAATATTGCTATAGGAGTCGAAAAATAACAAATAAACTGATTTTCCTAGATTTTTCCAGTTTTTTCCCATTTTCCTAATTAAAAAAAAAATTCTCCAACATGCAAGACCCTCTAGAATATCGAAAAACTCTTAAAAAATAATTCAATGTCAAAGAAACAAAAGAAAGAAAAAAAGAAATTTTTTTGAAAAAGTGTCCTCAGCTGGGATTCGAACACCCGACCCCTCCCTCCAGCCTCCACTTGCCAGTCAGGTGTCCTACCACCAGACCACGGCGGTACGGAAAGAAAGAAACAATTTTGCTTCAAAATCCCTTTCTCGTTTACCTATGCAATAGAAATTTAGGGCCCCACTGGGGCCCTTTTAATTAACATATAAAAATTTCCTTCGACTGGCATGATTGGACCATAGAGGCCTACCTTGGGACCGAGTTTGAAAATTATAACTTAATATTAAAGGTAGCTAGGAGGTCTTGAAGCCTGACTTTTATTCTCGACATCTCGACTTTTTATTTTATTTTATTATTATTCCAAAAAGTGTTCTTTAACAAAGAAAGATGCTCGATTTTATACACAGAACACCTTATGCATGATAGACTACCTAAAATAATGCAATAGGAGTCGAAAAATAAAAAATAAACTGATTTTCCTGGATTTTTCCAGTTTTTTCCCATTTTCCTAATTATAAAAAAAAGTCTCCAACTTGCAAGACCCTCCAGAATATCGAAAAACACATCTAAAAAATAATATAATGTAAAATAAACAAAAGAAATAAAAAATAATTTTTTTTGAAAAAGTGTCCGCAGCTGGGATTCGAACCCTTGACTCCTCTCTCCAGCCTCCACTTGCCAGTCAGGTGTCCTACCACCAGACCACGGCGGTACGGAAAGAAAGAAACAATTTCGCTTCAAAAGCCCTTTCTCGGTTACCTATGCAATAGACCTTTAGGGCCCCACTGGGGTCCTCCTAATTAACAAATAAAAATTTCCTTCAGCAGGCATGATTGGACTATAGCGGCCTACCATTGGACCGAGTTTGAAAATTATAACTTAATATTAAAGGGAGCTAGGAGGTCTCGAAGCCTGAACCTTTTTCTCGACATTTCGACTTTTTATTTTATTTTATTATTATTCCAAAAAGTGTTCTTTAACAAAGAAAGATGCTCGATTTTATACACAGAACACCTTATGCATGATAGACTGCCTAAAATATTGCAATAGGAGTCAAAAAATAACAAATAAACTGATTTTCCTAGATTTTTCCAGTTTTTTCCCATTTTCCTAATTAAAAAAAATATCTCCAACATGCAAGATCCTCCAGAATATCGAAAAACACATCTAAGAAATAATATAATGTAAAATAAACAAAATAAAGAAAGAAAAAGAAATTTTTTTGAAAAAGTGTCCGCAGCTGGGATTCGAACCCCGATCCCTCCCTCCAGCCTACACTTGCCTGTCAGGTGTCCTACCACCAGACCAAGGCGGTACAGAAAGAAAGAAACAATTTTGCTTCAAAAGCTCTTTCTCGGTTACCTATGCAATAGAAATTTAGGGCCCCACTGGGGTCCTTTTAATTAGCATATAAAAATTTCCTTCGACAGGCATGATTGGACCATAGAGGCCTACCTTGGGACCGAGTTTGAAAATTATAACTTAATATTAAAGGTAGCTAGGAGGTCTTGAAGCCTGACTTTTATTCTCGACATCTCGACTTTTTATTTTATTTTATTATTATTCCAAAAAGTGCTCTTTAACAAAGAAAGATGCTCGATTTTATACACAGAACACCTTATGCATGATAGACTACCTAAAATAATGCAATAGGAGTCGAAAAATAAAAAATAAACTGATTTTCCTGGATTTTTCCAGTTTTTTCCCATTTTCCTAATTATAAAAAAAGTCTCCAACTTGCAAGACCCTCCAGAATATCGAAAAACACATCTAAAAAATAATATAATGTAAAATAAACAAAAGAAATAAAAAATAATTTTTTTTGAAAAAGTGTCTGCAGCTTGGATTCTAACCCCTGACTCCTCCCTCCAGCCTCCACTTGCCATTTAGGTGTCCTACCACCAGACCAAGGCGGTACGGAACGAAAGAAACAATTTCGCATCAAAAGCACTTTCTCGGTTACCTATGCAATAGACCTTTAGGGTCCCACTGGGGACCTCCTATTTAACATATAAAAATTTCCTTCAGCAGGCATGATTGGATCATAGAGGCCTACCTTGGGACCGAGTTTGAAAATTATAACTTAATATTAAAGGGAGCTAGGAGGTCTCGAAGCAAGAATTTTATTCTCGACATCTCGACTTTTTATTTTATGTTATTATTATTCCAAAAAGTGTTCTTTAACAAAGAAAGATGCTCGATTTTATACACAAAACACCTTATGCATGATAGACTACCTAAAATAATGCAATAGGAGTCGAAAAATAAAAAATAAACTGATTTTCCTGGATTTTTCCAGTTTTTTCCCATTTTCCTAATTAAAAAAAAAGTCTCCAACTTGCAAGATCCTCCAGAATACCGAAAAACACATCTAAAAAATAATATAATGTAAAATAAACAAAAGCAATAAAAAATAAATTTTTTTGAAAAAGTGTCCGCAGCTGGGATTCGAACCCCTGACTCCTCCCTCCAGCCTCCACTTGCCATTTATTTGTCCTACCACCAGACCAAGGCGGTACAGAAAGAAAGAAACAATTTCGCATCAAAAGCACTTTCTCGGTTACCTATGCAATAGACATTTACAGCCCCACTGGGGTCCTCCTAATTAAAATATAAAAATTTTCTTCGGAAGGCTTGATTGGACCACAGAGGCCTATCCTGGTACTGAGTTTCAAAATTATAACTTAATATTAAAGGGAGCTAGGAGATCTCGAAGCCTGAACCTTATTCTCGACATTTCGACTTTTTATTTTATTTTATTATTATTCCAAAAAGTGTTCTTTAACAAAGACAGATGCTCGATTTTATACACAAAACACCTTATGCATGATAGACTACCTGAAATTTTGCAAAAGGAGTCGAAAAGTAACAAATAAACTGATTTTCCTAGATTTTTCCAGTTTTTTCCCATTTTCCTAATTAAAAAAAAAATTCTCCAACATGCAAGACCCTCTAGAATATCGAAAAACACATCTAAAAAATAATATAATGTAAAATAAACAAAAGAAAGAAAGAAAAAGAAATTTTTTTTTAAAAGTGTCCGCAGCTGGGATTCGAACCCCCGACCTTTCCCTCCAGCCTCCACTTGCCAGTCAGGTGTCCTACCACCAAACCAAGGCGGTACGGAAAGAAAGAAACACTTTTGCTTCAAAAGCCCTTTCTCGGTTACCTATGCAATAGACATTTAGGGCCCCACTGGGGCCCTCATAATTAACATATAAAAATTTCCTTCAGCAGGCATGATTGGACCATAGAGGCCAACCATGGGACCGAGTTTGAAAATTATAACTTAATATTAAAGGGAGCTAGGAGGTCTCGAAGCATGAACCTTTTTCTCGACATTTCGACTTTTTATTTTATTTTATTATTATTCCAAAAAGTGTTCTTTAACAAAGAAAGATGCTCGATTTTATACACAGAACACCTTATGCATGATAGACTACCTAAAATAATGCAATAGGAGTCGAAAAATAAAAAATAAACTGATTTTCCTGGATTTTTCCAGTTTTTTCCCATTTTCCTAATTATAAAAAAAAGTCTCCAACTTGCAAGACCCTCCAGAATATCGAAAAACACATCTAAAAAATAATATAATGTAAAATAAACAAAAGAAATAAAAAATAATTTTTTTTGAAAAAGTGTCCGCAGCTGGGATTCGAACCCTTGACTCCTCTCTCCAGCCTCCACTTGCCAGTCAGGTGTCCTACCACCAGACCACGGCGGTACGGAAAGAAAGAAACAATTTCGCTTCAAAAGCCCTTTCTCGGTTACCTATGCAATAGACCTTTAGGGCCCCACTGGGGTCCTCCTAATTAACAAATAAAAATTTCCTTCAGCAGGCATGATTGGACTATAGCGGCCTACCATTGGACCGAGTTTGAAAATTATAACTTAATATTAAAGGGAGCTAGGAGGTCTCGAAGCCTGAACCTTTTTCTCGACATTTCGACTTTTTATTTTATTTTATTATTATTCCAAAAAGTGTTCTTTAACAAAGAAAGATGCTCGATTTTATACACAGAACACCTTATGCATGATAGACTGCCTAAAATATTGCAATAGGAGTCAAAAAATAACAAATAAACTGATTTTCCTAGATTTTTCCAGTTTTTTCCCATTTTCCTAATTAAAAAAAAAATCTCCAACATGCAAGATCCTCCAGAATATCGAAAAACACATCTAAGAAATAATATAATGTAAAATAAACAAAATAAAGAAAGAAAAAGAAATTTTTTTGAAAAAGTGTCCGCAGCTGGGATTCGAACCCCGATCCCTCCCTCCAGCCTACACTTGCCTGTCAGGTGTCCTACCACCAGACCAAGGCGGTACAGAAAGAAAGAAACAATTTTGCTTCAAAAGCTCTTTCTCGGTTACCTATGCAATAGAAATTTAGGGCCCCACTGGGGTCCTTTTAATTAGCATATAAAAATTTCCTTCGACAGGCATGATTGGACCATAGAGGCCTACCTTGGGACCGAGTTTGAAAATTATAACTTAATATTAAAGGTAGCTAGGAGGTCTTGAAGCCTGACTTTTATTCTCGACATCTCGACTTTTTATTTTATTTTATTATTATTCCAAAAAGTGCTCTTTAACAAAGAAAGATGCTCGATTTTATACACAGAACACCTTATGCATGATAGACTACCTAAAATAATGCAATAGGAGTCGAAAAATAAAAAATAAACTGATTTTCCTGGATTTTTCCAGTTTTTTCCCATTTTCCTAATTATAAAAAAACTCTCCAACTTGCAAGACCCTCCAGAATATCGAAAAACACATCTAAAAAATAATATAATGTAAAATAAACAAAAGAAATAAAAAATAATTTTTTTTGAAAAAGTGTCTGCAGCTTGGATTCTAACCCCTGACTCCTCCCTCCAGCCTCCACTTGCCATTTAGGTGTCCTACCACCAGACCAAGGCGGTACGGAACGAAAGAAACAATTTCGCATCAAAAGCACTTTCTCGGTTACCTATGCAATAGACCTTTAGGGTCCCACTGGGGACCTCCTATTTAACATATAAAAATTTCCTTCAGCAGGCATGATTGGATCATAGAGGCCTACCTTGGGACCGAGTTTGAAAATTATAACTTAATATTAAAGGGAGCTAGGAGGTCTCGAAGCAAGAATTTTATTCTCGACATCTCGACTTTTTATTTTATTTTATTATTATTCCAAAAAGTGTTCTTTAACAAAGAAAGATGCTCGATTTTATACACAAAACACCTTATGCATGACAGACTACCTAAAATAATGCAATAGGAGTCGAAAAATAAAAAATAAACTGATTTTCCTGGATTTTTCCAGTTTTTTCCCATTTTCCTAATTAAAAAAAAAGTCTCCAACTTGCAAGATCCTCCAGAATACCGAAAAACACATCTAAAAAATAATATAATGTAAAATAAACAAAAGCAATAAAAAATAAATTTTTTTGAAAAAGTGTCCGCAGCTGGGATTCGAACCCCTGACTCCTCCCTCCAGCCTCCACTTGCCATTTATTTGTCCTACCACCAGACCAAGGCGGTACAGAAAGAAAGAAACAATTTCGCATCAAAAGCACTTTCTCGGTTACCTATGCAATAGACATTTACAGCCCCACTGGGGTCCTCCTAATTAAAATATAAAAATTTTCTTCGGAAGGCTTGATTGGACCACAGAGGCCTATCCTGGTACTGAGTTTCAAAATTATAACTTAATATTAAAGGGAGCTAGGAGATCTCGAAGCCTGAACCTTATTCTCGACATTTCGACTTTTTATTTTATTTTATTATTATTCCAAAAAGTGTTCTTTAACAAAGACAGATGCTCGATTTTATACACAAAACACCTTATGCATGATAGACTACCTGAAATTTTGCAAAAGGAGTCGAAAAGTAACAAATAAACTGATTTTCCTAGATTTTTCCAGTTTTTTCCCATTTTCCTAATTAAAAAAAAAATTCTCCAACATGCAAGACCCTCTAGAATATCGAAAAACACATCTAAAAAATAATATAATGTAAAATAAACAAAAGAAAGAAAGAAAAAGAAATTTTTTTTTAAAAGTGTCCGCAGCTGGGATTCGAACCCCCGACCTTTCCCTCCAGCCTCCACTTGCCAGTCAGGTGTCCTACCACCAAACCAAGGCGGTACGGAAAGAAAGAAACACTTTTGCTTCAAAAGCCCTTTCTCGGTTACCTATGCAATAGACATTTAGGGCCCCACTGGGGCCCTCATAATTAACATATAAAAATTTCCTTCAGCAGGCATGATTGGACCATAGAGGCCAACCATGGGACCGAGTTTGAAAATTATAACTTAATATTAAAGGGAGCTAGGAGGTCTCGAAGCATGAACCTTTTTCTCGACATTTCGACTTTTTATTTTATTTTATTATTATTCCAAAAAGTGTTCTTTAACAAAGAAAGATGCTCGATTTTATACACAGAACACCTTATGCATGATAGACTGCCTAAAATATTGCTATAGGAGTCGAAAAATAACAAATAAACTGATTTTCCTAGATTTTTCCAGTTTTTTCCCATTTTCCTAATTAAAAAAAAAATTCTCCAACATGCAAGACCCTCTAGAATATCGAAAAACTCTTAAAAAATAATTCAATGTCAAAGAAACAAAAGAAAGAAAAAAAGAAATTTTTTTGAAAAAGTGTCCTCAGCTGGGATTCGAACACCCGACCCCTCCCTCCAGCCTCCACTTGCCAGTCAGGTGTCCTACCACCAGACCACGGCGGTACGGAAAGAAAGAAACAATTTCGCTTCAAAAGCCCTTTCTCGGTTACCTATGCAATAGACCTTTAGGGCCCCACTAGTGCCCTCCTAATTAACATATAAAAATTTCCTTCAGCAGGCATGATTGGACCACAGAGGCCTACCCTGGGACCGAGTTTGAAAATTATAACTTAATATTAAAGGGAGCTAGGAGGTCTCGAAGCCTGAACCTTATTCTCGACCCATCGACTTTTTATTTTATTTTATTATTATTCCAAAATGTGTTCTTTAGCAAAGAAAGATGCTCGATTTTATACACAGAACACCTTATGCATGATAGACTGCCTAAAATATTGCAATAGGAGTCGAAAAATAACAAATAAACTGATTTTCCTAGATTTTCCAGTTTTTTCCCATTTTCCTAATTAAAAAAAAATTCTCCAACATGCAAGACCCTCTAGAATATCGAAAAACTCTTAAAAAATAATATAATGTCAAAGAAACAAAAGAAAGAAAAAAAGAAATTTTTTTGAAAAAGTTTCCGCAGCTGGGATTCAAACCCCGATCCCTCCCTCCAGCCTCAACTTGCCCGTCAGGTGTCCTACCACCAGACCAAGGCGGTACAGAAAGAAAGAAACAATTTCGCATCAAAAGCACTTTCTCGGTTACCTATGCAATAGACCTTTAGGGCCCCACTGGGGCCCTCCTAATTAACATATAAAAATTTCCTTCAGCAGGCATGATTGGACCACAGAGGCCTACCCTGGGACCGAGTTTGAAAATTATAACTTAATATTAAAGGGAGCTAGGAGGTCTCGAAGCCTGAACCTTATTCTCGACATTTCGACTTTTTATTTTATTTTATTGTTATTCCAAAAAGTGTTCTTTAACAATTGCTCGATTTTAGATTGCTCGAAGATGCTCGATTTTATACACAAAACACCTTATGCATGACAGACTACCTAAAATTTGGCAAAAGGAGTCGAAAAATAACAGATAAACTGATTTTCCTAGATTTTTCCAGTTTTTTCCCATTTTCCTAATTAAAAAAAAAATTCTCCAACATGCAAGACCCTCTAGAATATCGAAAAACTCTTAAAAAATAATTCAATGTCAAAGAAACAAAAGAAAGAAAAAAAGAAATTTTTTTGAAAAAGTGTCCTCATCTGGGATTCGAACACCCGACCCCTCCCTCCAGCCTCCACTTGCCAGTCAGGTGTCCTACCACCAGACCACGGCGGTACGGAAAGAAAGAAACAATTTCGCTTCATAAGCCCTTTCTCGGTTACCTATGCAATAGACCTTTAGGGCCCCACTAGTGCCCTCCTAATTAACGTATAAAAATTTCCTTCAGCAGGCATGATTGGACCACAGAGGCCTACCCAGGGTCCGAGTTTGAAAATTATGACTTAATATTAAAGGGAGCTAGGAGGTCTCGAAGCCTGAACCCTATTCTCGACACTTCGATTTTTTATTTTATTTTATTATTATTCCAAAATGTGTTCTTTAGCAAAGAAAGGTGCTCGATTTTATACACAGAACACCTTATGCATGATAGACTGCCTGAAATATTGCATTAGGAGTCGAAAAATAACAAATAAACTGATTTTCCTAGATTTTTCCAGTTTTTTCCCATTTTCCTAATTAAAAAAAATCTCATACTTGCAAGATCCTCCAGAATATCGAAAAACACATCTAAAAAATAATATAATGTAAAATAAACAAAAGAAATAAAAAATAATTTTTTTTGAAAAAGTGTCCGCAGCTGGGATTCGAACCCCTGACTCCTCCCTACAGCCTCCACTTTCCATTTAGGTGTCCTACCACCAGACCAAGGCGGTACGGAAAGAAAGAAACAATTTCGCATCAAAAGCACTTTCTCGGTTACCTATGCAATAGAGCTTTAGGGCCCCACTGGGGCCCTCCTATTTAACATATAAAAATTTCCTTCAGCAGGCATGATTGGATCATAGAGGCCTACCATGGGACCGAGTTTGAAAATTATAACTTAATATTAAAGGGAGCTAGGAGGTCTCGAAGCCTGAACCTTTTTCTCAACATTTTGACTTTTTTTTATATTTTATTATTATTCCAAAATGTGTTCTTTAGCAAAGAAAGATGCTCGATTTTATACACAGAACACCTTATGCATGATAGACTGCCTAAAATATTGCAATAGGAGTTGAAAAATAACAAATAAACTGATTTTCCTAGATTTTTCCAGTTTTTTCCCATTTTCCTAATTAAAAAAAAAAATTCTCCAACATGCAAGACCCTCTAGAATATCAAAAAACTCTTAAAAAATAATATAATGTAAAAGAAACAAAAGGAAGAAAAAAAGAAATTTTTTTGAAAAAGTGTCCGCATCTGGTATTCGAACCCCCGTCCCATCCCTCCAGCCTCCACTTGCCAGTCAGGTGTCCTACACCAGAACAAGGCGGTACGGAAAGAAATAAACAATTTTGCCTCAAAAGCCCTTTCTCGGTTACCTATGCAATAGACCTTTAGGGCCCCACTGGGGCCCTCGTAATTAACATATAAAAATTTCCTTCAGCAGGCATGATTGGACCACAGAGGCCAACCCTGGGACCGAGTTTGAAAATTAAAACTTAATATTAAAGGGAGCTAGGAGGTCTCGAAGCCTGAACCTTATTCTCGACATTTCGACTTTTTATTTTATTTTATTGTTATTCCAAAAAGTGTTCTTTAACAAAGAAAGATGCTCGATTTTATACACAAAACACCTTATGCATGACAGACTACCTGAAATTTTGCAAAAGGAGTCCAAAAATAACAGATAAACTGATTTTCCTAGATTTTTCCAGTTTTTTCCCATTTTCCTAATTAAAAAAAAAATTCTCCAACATGTAAGACCCTCTAGAATATCGAAAAACACTTAGAAAATAATATAATGTAAAATAAACAAAAGAAAGAAAAAAATAAATTTTTTTGAAAAAGTGTCCTCTGCTGGGATTCGAACCCCCGACCCCTCCCTCCAGCCTCCACTTGCCAGTCAGGTGTCCTACCACCAGACCACGGCAGTACGGAAAGAAAGAAACAATTTCGCTTCAAAAGCCCTTTCTCGGTTACCTATGCAATAGGCATTTAGGGCCCCACTGGGGCCCTCCTAATTAACAAATAAAAATTTCCTTCAGCAGGCAAGATTGGACTATAGAGGCCTACCATTGGACCGAGTTTGAAAATTATAACTTAATATTAAAGGGAGCTAGGAGGTCTCGAAGGAGCTAGGAGGTCTCGAAGCCTGAACCTTTTTCTCGACATTTCGACTTTTTATTTTATTTTATTATTATTCCAAAATGTGTTCTTTAGCAAAGAAAGTTGCTCGATTTTATACACAGAACACATTATGCATGATAGACTGCCTAAAATATTGCTATAGGAGTCGAAAAATAACAAATTAACTGATTTTCCTAGATTTTTCCAGTTTTTTCCCATTTTCCAAATTTAAAAAAAAAATCTCCAACATGCAAGACCCTCTGGAATATCGAAAAACACATCTAAAAAATAATATAATGTAAAATAAACAAAAGAAAGAAAGAAAAAGAAATTTTTTTGAAAAAGTGTCCGCAGCTGGGATTCGAACCCCGATCCCTCCCTCCAGCCTCCACTTGCCATTTAGGTGTCCTACCACCAGACCAAGGCGGTACGGAAAGAAAGAAACAATTTCGCATCAAAAGCACTTTCTCGGTTACCTATGCAATAGACCTTTAGGGCCCCACTGGGGCCCTCCGAATTAATATATAAAAATTTTCTTCAGCAGGCATGATTAGACCATAGAGGCCTGCCTTGGGACCGAGTTTGAAAATTATAACTTAATATTAAAGGGAGCTAGGAGGTCTCGAAGCCTTAACCTTATTCTCGACACTTCGACTTTTTATTTTATTTTATTATTATTCCAAAAAGTGTTCTTTAACAAAGAAAGATGCTCGATTTTATACACAAAACACCTTATGCATGATGCATTACCTGAAATTTTGCAAAAGGAGTCGAAAAGTAACAAATAAACTGATTTTCCTAGATTTTTCCAGTTTTTTCCCATTTTCCTAATTAAAAAAAAAATTCTCCAACATATAAGACCCTCTAGAATATCGAAAAACACTTAAAAAATAATATAATGTAAAATGAACAAAAGAAAGAAAAAAATAATTTTTTTTGAAAAAGTGTTCTCAACTGGGATTCGAACCCCCAACCCCTCCCTCCAGCCTCCACTTGCCAGTCAGGTGTCCTACCACCAGACCACGGCGGTACGGAAAGAAAGAAACAATTTCGCTTCAAAAGCCCTTTCTCGGTTACCTATGCAATAGACATTTCTCGACATTTCGACTTTTTATTTTATTTAATTATTATTCCAAAAAGTGTTCTTTAACAAAGAAAGATGCTCGATTTTATACACAGAACACCTTATGCATGATAGACTACCTAAAATAATGCAATAGGAGTCGAAAAATAACAAATAAATTGATTTTCCTAGATTTTTCCAGTTTTTTCCCATTTTCCTAATTAAAAAAAAAATTCTCCAACATATAAGACCCTCTAGAATATTGAAAAACACTTAAAAAATAATATAATGTAAAATAAACAAAAGAAAGAAAAAAATAAATTTTTTTGAAAAAGTGTTCTCAACTGGGATTCGAACCCCCGACCCCTCACTCCAGCCTCCACTTGCCAGTCAGGTGTCCTACCACCAGACCACGGCGGTACGGAAAGAAAGAAACAATTTCGCTTCAAAAGCCCTTTCTCGGTTACCTATGCAATAGACATTTAGGGCCCCACTGGGGCCCTCCTAATTAACATTTAAAAATTACCTTCAGCAGGCATGATTGGACCATAGAGGCCTAACTTGGGACCGAGTTTGAAAATTATAACTTAATATTAAAGAGAGCTAGGAGGTCTCGAAGCCTGAATTTTATTCTCGACATTTCGACTTTTTATTTTATTTAATTATTATTCCAAAAAGTGTTCTTTAACAAAGAAAGATGCTCGATTTTATACACAGAACACCTTATGCATGATAGACTACCTAAAATAATGCAATAGGAGTCGAAAAATAACAAATAAATTGATTTTCCTAGATTTTTCCAGTTTTTTCCCATTTTCCAAATTTAAAAAAAAAATCTCCAACATGCAAGACCCTCTGGAATATCGAAAAACACATCTAAAAAATAATATAATGCAAAATAAACAAAAGAAAGAAAAAAAAATTTTTTTTTGAAAAAGTGTCCTCAGCTGGGATTCGAACCCCCGACCCCTCCCTCCAGCCTCCACTTGCCAGTCAGGTGTCCTACCACCAGACCACGGCGATACGGAAAGAAAGAAACAATTTCGCTTCAAAAGCCCTTTCTCGGTTACCTATGCAATAGACTTTTAGGATTAATCCTAATTTACATATAAAAATTTCCTTCAGCAGGCATGATTAGACCATAGAGGCCTACCATGGGACCGAGTATGAAAATTCTAACTTAATATTAAAGGGAGCTAGGAGGTCTCAAAGCCTGAATTTTATTCTCGACATCATGACTTTTTATTTTATTTTATTATTATTCCAAAAAATGTTCTTTAACAAAGAAAGATGGTCGATTTTATACACAGAACACCTTATGCATGATAGACTGCCTAAAATATTGCAATAGGAGTCGAAAAATAACAAATAAACTGATGTTCCTAGATTTTTCCAGTTTTTTCCCATTTTCCTAATTAAAAAAAAAATCTCCAACATGCAAGATCCTCCAGAATATCGAAAAACACATCTAAGAAATAATATAATGTAAAATAAACAAAAGAAAGAAAGAAAAAGAAATTTTTTTGAAAAAGTGTCCGCAGCTGGGATTCGAACCCCGATCCCTCCCTCCAGCCTCCACTTGCCATTTAGGTGTCCTACCACCAGACCAAGGCGGTACGGAAAGAAAGAAACAATTTCGCATCAAAAGCAGTTTCTCGGTTACCTATGCAATAGACATTTACAGCCCCACTGGGGTCCTCCTAATTAAAATATAAAAATTTTCTTTGGCAGGCTTGATTGGACCACAGAGGCCTATCCTGGGACCGAGTTTGAAAATTATAACTTAATATTAAAGGGAGCTAGGAGATCTCGAAGCCTGAACCTTATTCTCGACATTTCGACTTTTTATTTTATTTTATTATTATTCCAAAAAGTGTTCTTTAACAAAGAAAGATGCTCAATTTTATACCCATAACACCTTATGCATGATACACTACCTGAAATTTTGCAAAAGGAGTCGAAAAGTAACAAATAAACAGATTTTCTTAGATTTTTCCAGTTTTTTCCCATTTTCCTAATTAAAAAAAAAATTCTCCAACATATAAGACCCTCTAGAATATCGAAAAACACTTAAAAAATAATATAATGTAAAATAAACAAAAGAAAGAAAAAAATAAATTTTTTTGAAAAAGTGTCCTCAGCTGGGATTCGAACCACCGACCCCTCCCTCCAGCCTCCACTTGCCAGTCAGGTGTCCTACCACCAGACCACGGCGGTACGGAAAGAAAGAAACAATTTCGCTTCAAAAGCCCTTTCTCGGTTACCTATGCAATAGACCTTTAGGGCCCCACTGGGGCCCTCCTAATTACCATATAAAAATTTCCTTCAGCAGGCATAATTGGACCACAGAGGCCTACCCTGGGACCGAGTTTGAAAATTATAACTTAATATTAAAGGGAGCTAGGAGGTCTCGAAGCCTGAACCTTATTCTCGACACTTCAACTTTTTATTTTATTTTATTATTATTCCAAAAAGTGTTCTTTAACAAAGAAAGATGCTCGATTTTATACACAAAACACCCTATGCATGATAGACTACCTAAAATTTTGCAAAAGGAGTCGAAAAATAACAAATAAACTGATTTTCCTAGATTTTTCCAGTTTTTTCCCATTTTCCTAATTAAAAAAAATCTCCAACATGCAAGACCCTTCAGAATATCGAAAAACACATCTAAGAAATAATTTAAAGTAAAATAAACAAAAGAAAGAAAAACTGAAATTTTTTTTAAAATGTGTCCGCAGCTGGGATTCGAACCCCCGACCCTTCCCTCCAGCCTCCACTTGCCAGTCAGGTGTCCTACCACCAGACCACGGCGGTACGGAAAGAAAGAAACAATTTCGCTTCAAAAGCCCTTTCTCGGTTACCTATGCAATAGACCTTTAGGGCCCCACTGGGGCCCTCCTAATTAACATATAAAAATTTCCTTCAGCAGGCATGATTGGACCATAGAGGCCTAACTTGGGACCGAGTTTGAAAATTATAACTTAATATTAAAGAGAGCTAGGAGGTCTCGATGCCTGAATTTTATTCTCGACATTTCGACTTTTTATTTTATTTAATTATTATTCCAAAAAGTGTTCTTTAACAAAGAAAGATGCTCGATTTTATACACAGAACACCTTATGCATGATAGACTACCTAAAATAATGCAATAGGAGTCGAAAAATAACAAATAAACTGATTTTCCCAGATTTTTCCAGTTTTTTCCCATTTTCCAAATTTAAAAAAAAAATCTCCAACATGCAAGACCCTCTGGAATATCGAAAAACACATCTAAGAAATAATTTAAAGTAAAATAAACAAAAGAAAGAAAAACTGAAATTTTTTTTTAAATGTGTCCGCAGCTGGGATTCGAAACCCCGACCCTTCCCTCCAGCCTCCACTTGCCAGTCAGGTGTCCTACCACCAGACCAAGGCGATACTGAAAGAAAGAAACACTTTTGCTTCAAAAGCCCTTTCTCGGTTACCTATGCAATAGACCTTTAGGGCCCCACTGATGCCCTCCTAATTAACATATAAAAATTTCCTTCAGCAGGCATGATTGGACCATAGAGGCCTAACTTGGGACCGAGTTTGAAAATTATAACTTAATATTAAAGAGAGCTAGGAGGTCTCGAAGCCTGAATTTTATTCTCGACATTTCGACTTTTTATTTTATTTAATTATTATTCCAAAAAGTGTTCTTTAACAAAGAAAGATGCTCGATTTTATACACAGAACACTTTATGCATGATAGACTACCTAAAAAGTTGCAAAAGGAGTCGAAAAATAACAAATAAACTGATCTTCCTAGATTTTTCCAGTTTTTTCCCATTTTCCTGATTAAAAAAAAAATTCTCCATCATGCAAGACCCTCCTGAATAACGAAAAACACTTAAAAAATAATATAATGTAAAATAAACAAAAGAAAGAAAAAAATAAATTTTTTTGAAAAAGTGTTCTCAACTGGGATTCGAACCCCCGACCCCTCCCTCCAGCCTCCACTTGCCAGTCAGGTGTCCTACCACCAGACCACGGCGGTACGGAAAGAAAGAAACAATTTCGCTTCAAAAGCCCTTTCTCGGTTACCTATGCAATAGACCTTTAGGGCCCCACTGGGGCCCTCCTAATTAACATATAAAAATTTCCTTCAGCAGGCATGATTGGACCACAGAGGCCTACCATGGGACCGAGTTTAAAAATTATAACTTAATATTAAAGGGAGCTAGGAGGTCTCGAAGCCTGAACCTTATTCTCGACACTTCAACTTTTTATTTTATTTTATTATTATTCCAAAAAGTGTTCTTTAACAAAGAAAGAGGCTCGATTTTATACACAAAACACCTTATGCATGATAGACTACCTAAAATTTTGCAAAAGGAGTCGAAAAATAACAAATAAACTGATTTTCCTAGATTTTTCCAGTTTTTTCCCATTTTCCTAATTAAAAAAAAATCTCCAACATGCAAGACCCTCCAGAATATCGAAAAACACATCTAAGAAATAATTTAAAGTAAAATAAACAAAAGAAAGAAAAACTGAAATTTTTTTTTAAATGTGTCCGCAGCTGGGATTCGAAACCCCGACCCTTCCCTCCAGCCTCCACTTGCCAGTCAGGTGTCCTACCACCAGACCAAGGCGATACTGAAAGAAAGAAACACTTTTGCTTCAAAAGCCCTTTCTCGGTTACCTATGCAATAGACCTTTAGGGCCCCACTGATGCCCTCCTAATTAACATATAAAAATTTCCTTCAGCAGGCATGATTGGCCCATAGAGGCCTAACTTGGGACCGAGTTTGAAAATTATAACTTAATATTAAAGAGAGCTAGGAGGTCTCGAAGCCTGAATTTTATTCTCGACATTTCGACTTTTTATTTTATTTAATTATTATTCCAAAAAGTGTTCTTTAACAAAGAAAGATGCTCGATTTTATACACAGAACACCTTATGCATGATAGACTACCTAAAATAATGCAATAGGAGTCGAAAAATAACAAATAAACTGATTTTCCCAGATTTTTCCAGTTTTTTCCCATTTTCCAAATTTAAAAAAAAAATCTCCAACATGCAAGACCCTCTGGAATATCGAAAAACACATCTAAAAAATAATATAATGCAAAATAAACAAAAGAAAGAAAAAAAAATTTTTTTTTGAAAAAGTGTCCTCAGCTGGGATTCGAACCCCCGACCCCTCCCTCCAGCCTCCACTTGCCATTTAGGTGTCCTACCACCAGACCAAGGCGGTACGGAAAGAAAGAAACAATTTCGCATCAAAAGCACTTTCTCGGTTACCTATGCAATAGACCTTTAGGGCCCCACTGGGGCCCTCCGAATTAACATATAAAAATTTCCTTCAGCAGGCATGATTGGACCATAGAGGCCTGCCTTGGGACCGAGTTTGAAAATTATAACTTAATATTAAAGGGAGCTAGGAGGTCTCGAAGCCTTAACCTTATTCTCGACACTTCGACTTTTTATTTTATTTTATTATTATTCCAAAAAGTGTTCTTTAACAAAGAAAGATGCTCGATTTTATCCACAAAACACCTTATGCATGATACACTACCTGAAATTTTGCAAAAGGAGTCGAAAAGTAACAAATAAACTGATTTTCGTAGATTTTTCCAGTTTTTTCCCATTTTCCTAATTAAAAAAAAAATTCTCCAACATATAAGACCCTCTAGAATATCGAAAACACTTAAAAAATAATATAATGTAAAATAAACAAAAGAAAGAAAAAAATAAATTTTTTTGAAAAAGTGTTCTCAACTGGGATTCGAACCCCCGACCCCTCCCTCCAGCCTCCACTTGCCAGTCAGATGTCCTACCACCAGACCACGGCGGTACGGAAAGAAAGAAACAATTTCGCTTCAAAAGCCCTTTCTCGGTTACCTATGCAATAGACCTTTAGGGCCCCACTGGGGCCCTCCTAATTAACATATAAAAATTTCCTTCAGCAGGCATAATTGGACCACAGAGGCCTACCATGGGACCGAGTTTAAAAATTATAACTTAATATTAAAGGGAGCTAGGAGGTCTCGAAGCCTGAACCTTATTCTCGACACTTCAACTTTTTATTTTATTTTATTATTATTCCAAAAAGTGTTCTTTAACAAAGAAAGAGGCTCGATTTTATACACAAAACACCTTATGCATGATAGACTACCTAAAATTTTGCAAAAGGAGTCGAAAAATAACAAATAAACTGATTTTCCTAGATTTTTCCAGTTTTTTCCCATTTTCCTAATTAAAAAAAAATCTCCAACATGCAAGACCCTCCAGAATATCGAAAAACACATCTAAGAAATAATTTAAAGTAAAATAAACAAAAGAAAGAAAAACTGAAATTTTTTTTTAAATGTGTCCGCAGCTGGGATTCGAAACCCCGACCCTTCCCTCCAGCCTCCACTTGCCAGTCAGGTGTCCTACCACCAGACCAAGGCGATACTGAAAGAAAGAAACACTTTTGCTTCAAAAGCCCTTTCTCGGTTACCTATGCAATAGACCTTTAGGGCCCCACTGATGCCCTCCTAATTAACATATAAAAATTTCCTTCAGCAGGCATGATTGGACCATAGAGGCCTAACTTGGGACCGAGTTTGAAAATTATAACTTAATATTAAAGAGAGCTAGGAGGTCTCGAAGCCTGAATTTTATTCTCGACATTTCGACTTTTTATTTTATTTAATTATTATTCCAAAAAGTGTTCTTTAACAAAGAAAGATGCTCGATTTTATACACAGAACACTTTATGCATGATAGACTACCTAAAAAGTTGCAAAAGGAGTCGAAAAATAACAAATAAACTGATCTTCCTAGATTTTTCCAGTTTTTTCCCATTTTCCTGATTAAAAAAAAAATTCTCCATCATGCAAGACCCTCCTGAATAACGAAAAACACTTAAAAAATAATATAATGTAAAATAAACAAAAGAAAGAAAAAAATAAATTTTTTTGAAAAAGTGTTCTCAACTGGGATTCGAACCCCCGACCCCTCCCTCCAGCCTCCACTTGCCAGTCAGGTGTCCTACCACCAGACCACGGCGGTACGGAAAGAAAGAAACAATTTCGCTTCAAAAGCCCTTTCTCGGTTACCTATGCAATAGACCTTTAGGGCCCCACTGGGGCCCTCCTAATTAACATATAAAAATTTCCTTCAGCAGGCATGATTGGACCACAGAGGCCTACCCTGGGACCGAGTTCGAAAATTATAACTTAATATTAAAGGGAGCTAGGAGGTCTCGAAGCCTGAACCTTATTCTCGACACTTCAACTTTTTATTTTATTTTATTATTATTCCAAAAAGTGTTCTTTAACAAAGAAAGACGCTCGATTTTATACACAAAACACCTTATGCATGATAGACTACCTAAAATTTTGCGAAAGGAGTCGAAAAATAACAAATAAACTGATTTTCCTAGATTTTTCCAGTTTTTTCCCATTTTCCTAATTAAAAAAAAAATCTCCAACATGCAAGACCCTCCAGAATATCGAAAAACACATCTAAAAAATAATATAATGTAAAATAAACAAAAGAAAGAAAAAAAAAAATTTTTTTGAAAAAGTGTCCTCAGCTGGGATTCGAACCCCCCGACCCCTCCCTCCAGCCTCCACTTGCCAGTCAGGTGTCCTACCACCAGACCACGGCGGTACGGAAAGAAAGAAACAATTTCGCTTCAAAAGCCCTTTCTCGGTTACCTATGCAATAGACCTTTAGGGCCCCACTGGGGCCCTCCTAATTTACATATAAAAATTTCCTTCAGCAGGCATGATTAGACCATAGAGTCCTACCATGGGACCGAGTATGAAAATTCTAACTTAATATTAAAGGGAGCTAGGAGGTCTCAAAGCCTGAATTTTATTCTCGACATCATGACTTTTTATTTTATTTTATTATTATTCCAAAAAATGTTCTTTAACAAAGAAAGATGCTCGATTTTATACACAGAACACCTTATGCATGATAGACTGCCTAAAATATTGCAATAGGAGTCGAAAAATAACAAATAAACTGATTTTCCTAGATTTTTCCAGTTTTTTCCCATTTTCCTAATTAAAAAAAAAAATCTCCAACATGCAAGATTCTCCAGAATATCGAAAAACACATCTAAGAAATAATATAATGTAAAATAAACAAAAGAAAGAAAGAAAAAGAAATTTTTTTGAAAAAGTGTCCGCAGCTGGGATTCGAACCCCGATCCCTCCCTCCAGCCTCCATTTGCCATTTAGGTGTCCTACCACCAGACCAAGGCGGTACGGAAAGAAAGAAACAATTTCGCATCAAAAGCACTTTCTCGGTTACCTATGCAATAGACATTTACAGCCCCACTGGGGTCCTCCGAATTAAAATATAAAAATTTTCTTTGGCAGGCTTGATTGGACAACAGAGGCCTATCCTGGGACCGAATTTGAAAATTATAACTTAATATTAAAGGGAGCTAGGAGATCTCGAAGCCTGAACCTTATTCTCGACATTTCGACTTTTTATTTTATTTTATTATTATTCCAAAAAGTGTTCTTTAACAAAGAAAGATGCTCGATTTTATACCCAAAACACCTTATGCATGATACACTACCTGAACTTTTGCAAAAGGAGTCGAAAAGTAACAAATAAACAGATTTTCCTAGATTTTTCCAGTTTTTTCCCATTTTCCTAATTAAAAAAAAAATTCTCCAACATATAAGACCCGCTAGAATATCGAAAAACACTTAAAAAATAATATAATGTAAAATAAACAAAAGAAAGAAAAAAATAAATTTTTTTGAAAAGGTGTTCTCAACTGGGATTCGAACCCCCGACCCCTCCCTCCAGCCTCCACTTGCCAGTCAGGTGTCCTACCACCAGACCAGGGCGGTACGGAAAGAAAGAAACAATTTCGCTTCAAAAGCCCTTTCTCGGTTACCTATGCAATAGACCTTTAGGGCCCCACTGGGGCCCTCCTAATTAACATATAAAAATTTCCTTCAGCAGGCATAATTGGACCACAGAGGCCTACCCTGGGACCGAGTTTGAAAATTATAACTTAATATTAAAGGGAGCTAGGAGGTTTCGAAGCCTGAACCTTATTCTCGACACTTCAACTTTTTATTTTATTTTATTATTATTCCAAAAAGTGTTCTTTAACAAAGAAAGATGCTCGATTTTATACACAAAACACCTTATGCATGATAGACTTCCTAAAATTTTGCAAAAGGAGTCGAAAAATAACAAATAAACTGATTTTCCTAGATTTTTCCAGTTTTTTCCCATTTTCCTAATTAAAAAAAAAATCTCAACATGCAAGACCCTCCTGAATAACGAAAAACACTTAAAAAATAATATAATGTAAAATAAACAAAAGAAAGAAAAAAATAAATTTTTTTGAAAAAGTGTTCTCAACTGGTATTCGAACCCCCGACCCCTCCCTCCAGCCTCCACTTGCCAGTCAGGTGTCCTACCACCAGACCACGGCGGTACGGAAAGAAAGAAACATATTCGCTTCAAAAGCCCTTTCTCGGTTACATATGCAATAGACCTTTAGGGCCCCACTGGGGCCCTCCGAATTAACATATAAAAATTTCCTTCAGCAGGCATGATTGGACCATAGAGGCCTACCATGGGACCGAGTTTGAAAATTATAACTTAATATTAAAGGGAGCTAGGAGGTCTCGAAGCCTTAACCTTATTCTCGACACTTCGACTTTTTATTTTATTTTATTATTATTCCAAAAAGTGTTCTTTAACAAAGAAAGATGCTCGATTTTATACACAAAACACCTTATGCATGATAGACTACCTGAAATTTTGCAAAAGGAGTCGAAAAATAACAAATAAACTGATTTTCCTAGATTTTTCCAGTTTTTTCCCATTTTCCAAATTTAAAAAAAAAATCTCCAACATGCAAGACCCTCCGGAATATCGAAAAACACATCTAAAAAATAATATAATGTAAAATAAACAGAAGAAAGAAAAAAAAATTTTTTTTTGAAAAAGTGTCCTCAGATGGGATTCGAACCCCCGACCCCTCCCTCCAGCCTCCACTTCCCGGTCAGGTGTCCTACCACCAGACCACGGCGGTACGGAAAGAAAGAAACAATTTCGCTTCAAAAGCCCTTTCTCGGTTACCTATGCAATAGACCTTTAGGGCCCCACCGGGGCCCTTTTAATTTACATATAAAAATTTCCTTCAGCAGGCATGATTGGACCATAGAGGCCTACCATGGAACCGAGTATGAAAATTCTAACTTAATATTAAAGGGAGCTAGGAGGTCTCGAAGCCTGAATTTTATTCTCGACATCATGACTTTTTATTTTATTTTATTATTATTCCAAAAAATGTTCTTTAACAAAGAAAGATGCTCGATTTTATACACAGAACACCTTATGCATGATAGACTGCCTAAAATATTGCAATAGGAGTCGAAAAATAACAAATAAACTGATTTTCCTAGATTTTTCCAGTTTTTTCCCATTTTCCTAATTAAAAAAAAATCTCCAACATGCAAGACCCTCCAGAATATCGAAAAACACATCTAAGAAATAATATAAAGTAAAATAAACAAAAGAAAGAAAAAATGAAATTTTTTTTTAAATGTGTCCGCAGCTGGGATTCGAACCCCCGACCCTTCCCTCCAGCCTCCACTTGCCAGACAGGGGTCCTACCACCAGACCAAGGTGGTACGGAAAGAAAGAAACACTTTTGCTTCAAAAGCCCTTTCTCGGTTACCTATGCAATAGACCTTAAGGGCCCCACTGGGGCCCTCCTAATTAACATATAAAAATTTCCTTCAGCAGGCATGATTGGACCATAGAGGCCTACCTTGGGACCAAGTTTGAAAATTATAACTTAATATTAAAGAGAGCTAGGAGGTCTCGAAGCCTGAATTTTATTCTCGACATTTCGACTTTTTATTTTATTTTATTATTATTCCAAAAAGTGTTCTTTAACAAAGAAAGATGCTCGATTTTATACACAAAACACCTTATGCATGATAGACTACCTGAAATTTTGCAAAAGGAGTCGAAAAATAACAAATAAACTGATTTTCCTAGATTTTTCCAGTTTTTCCCATTTTCCTAATTAAAAAAAAAATTCTCCAACATATAAGACCCTCTAGAATATCGAAAAACACTTAAAAAATAATATAATGTAAAATAAACAAAAGAAAGAAAAAAAAAAATTTTTTTTTGAAAAAGTGTCCTCAGCTGGGATTTGAACCCCCGACCCCTCCCTCCAGCCTCCACTTGCCAGTCAGGTGTCCTACCACCAGACCACGGCGGTACGGAAAGAAAGAAACAATTTCGCTTCAAAAGCCCTTTCTCGGTTACCTATGCAATAGACCTTTAGGGCCCCACTGGGGCCCTCCTAATTACCATATAAAAATTTCCTTCAGCAGGCATAATTGGACCACAGAGGCCTACCCTGGGACCGAGTTTGAAAATTATAACTTAATATTAAAGGGAGCTAGGAGGTCTCGAAGCCTGAACCTTATTCTCGACACTTCAACTTTTTATTTTATTTTATTATTATTCCAAAAAGTGTTCTTTAACAAAGAAAGATGCTCGATTTTATACACAAAACACCCTATGCATGATAGACTACCTAAAATTTTGCAAAAGGAGTCGAAAAATAACAAATAAACTGATTTTCCTAGATTTTTCCAGTTTTTTCCCATTTTCCTAATTAAAAAAAATCTCCAACATGCAAGACCCTTCAGAATATCGAAAAACACATCTAAGAAATAATTTAAAGTAAAATAAACAAAAGAAAGAAAAACTGAAATTTTTTTTAAAATGTGTCCGCAGCTGGGATTCGAACCCCCGACCCTTCCCTCCAGCCTCCACTTGCCAGTCAGGTGTCCTACCACCAGACCACGGCGGTACGGAAAGAAAGAAACAATTTCGCTTCAAAAGCCCTTTCTCGGTTACCTATGCAATAGACCTTTAGGGCCCCACTGGGGCCCTCCTAATTAACATATAAAAATTTCCTTCAGCAGGCATGATTGGACCATAGAGGCCTAACTTGGGACCGAGTTTGAAAATTATAACTTAATATTAAAGAGAGCTAGGAGGTCTCGATGCCTGAATTTTATTCTCGACATTTCGACTTTTTATTTTATTTAATTATTATTCCAAAAAGTGTTCTTTAACAAAGAAAGATGCTCGATTTTATACACAGAACACCTTATGCATGATAGACTACCTAAAATAATGCAATAGGAGTCGAAAAATAACAAATAAACTGATTTTCCCAGATTTTTCCAGTTTTTTCCCATTTTCCAAATTTAAAAAAAAAATCTCCAACATGCAAGACCCTCTGGAATATCGAAAAACACATCTAAAAAATAATATAATGCAAAATAAACAAAAGAAAGAAAAAAAAAATTTTTTTTGAAAAAAAGTCCTCAGCTGGGATTCGAACCCCCGACCCCTCCCTCCAGCCTCCACTTGCCATTTAGGTGTCCTACCACCAGACCAAGGCGGTACGGAAAGAAAGAAACAATTTCGCATCAAAAGCACTTTCTCGGTTACCTATGCAATAGACCTTTAGGGCCCCACTGGGGCCCTCCGAATTAACATATAAAAATTTCCTTCAGCAGGCATGATTGGAACATAGAGGCCTGCCTTGGGACCGAGTTTGAAAATTATAACTTAATATTAAAGGGAGCTAGGAGGTCTCGAAGCCTTAACCTTATTCTCGACACTTCGACTTTTTATTTTATTTTATTATTATTCCAAAAAGTGTTCTTTAACAAAGAAAGATGCTCGATTTTATACACAAAACACCTTATGCATGATACACTACCTGAAATTTTGCAAAAGGAGTCGAAAAGTAACAAATAAACTGATTTTCGTAGATTTTTCCAGTTTTTTCCCATTTTCCTAATTAAAAAAAAAATTCTCCAACATATAAGACCCTCTAGAATATCGAAAAACACTTAAAAAATAATATAATGTAAAATAAACAAAAGAAAGAAAAAAATAAATTTTTTTGAAAAAGTGTTCTCAACTGGGATTCGAACCCCCGACCCCTCCCTCCGGCCTCCACTTGCCAGTCAGATGTCCTACCACCAGACCACGGCGGTACGGAAAGAAAGAAACAATTTCGCTTCAAAAGCCCTTTCTCGGTTACCTATGCAATAGACCTTTAGGGCCCCATTGGGGCCCTCCTAATTACCATATAAAAATTTCCTTCAGCAGGCATAATTGGACCACAGAGGCCTACCCTGGGACCGAGTTTAAAAATTATAACTTAATATTAAAGGGAGCTAGGAGGTCTCGAAGCCTGAACCTTATTCTCGACACTTCAACTTTTTATTTTATTTTATTATTATTCCAAAAAGTGTTCTTTAACAAAGAAAGAGGCTCGATTTTATACACAAAACACTTTATGCATGATAGACTACCTAAAATTTTGCAAAAGGAGTCGAAAAATAACAAATAAACTGATTTTCCTAGATTTTTCCAGTTTTTTCCCATTTTCCTAATTAAAAAAAAATCTCCAACATGCAAGACCCTCCAGAATATCGAAAAACACATCTAAGAAATAATTTAAAGTAAAATAAACAAAAGAAAGAAAAACTGAAATTTTTTTTTAAATGTGTCCGCAGCTGGGATTCGAAACCCCGACCCTTCCCTCCAGCCTCCACTTGCCAGTCAGGTGTCCTACCACCAGACCAAGGCGATACTGAAAGAAAGAAACACTTTTGCTTCAAAAGCCCTTTCTCGGTTACCTATGCAATAGACCTTTAGGGCCCCACTGATGCCCTCCTAATTAACATATAAAAATTTCCTTCAGCAGGCATGATTGGACCATAGAGGCCTAACTTGGGACCGAGTTTGAAAATTATAACTTAATATTAAAGAGAGCTAGGAGGTCTCGAAGCCTGAATTTTATTCTCGACATTTCGACTTTTTATTTTATTTAATTATTATTCCAAAAAGTGTTCTTTAACAAAGAAAGATGCTCGATTTTATACACAGAACACTTTATGCATGATAGACTACCTAAAAAGTTGCAAAAGGAGTCGAAAAATAACAAATAAACTGATCTTCCTAGATTTTTCCAGTTTTTTCCCATTTTCCTGATTAAAAAAAAAATTCTCCATCATGCAAGACCCTCCTGAATAACGAAAAACACTTAAAAAATAATATAATGTAAAATAAACAAAAGAAAGAAAAAAATAAATTTTTTTGAAAAAGTGTTCTCAACTGGGATTCGAACCCCCGACCCCTCCCTCCAGCCTCCACTTGCCAGTCAGGTGTCCTACCTCCAGACCACGGCGGTACGGAAAGAAAGAAACAATTTCGCTTCAAAAGCCCTTTCTCGGTTACCTATGCAATAGACCTTTAGGGCCCCACTGGGGCCCTCCTAATTAACATATAAAAATTTCCTTCAGCAGGCATGATTGGACCACAGAGGCCTACCCTGGGACCGAGTTCGAAAATTATAACTTAATATTAAAGGGAGCTAGGAGGTCTCGAAGCCTGAACCTTATTCTCGACACTTCAACTTTTTATTTTATTTTATTATTATTCCAAAAAGTGTTCTTTAACAAAGAAAGATGCTCGATTTTATACACAAAACACCTTATGCATGATAGACTACCTAAAATTTTGCGAAAGGAGTCGAAAAATAACAAATAAACTGATTTTCCTAGATTTTTCCAGTTTTTTCCCATTTTCCTAATTAAAAAAAAAATCTCCAACATGCAAGACCCTCCAGAATATCGAAAAACACATCTAAAAAATAATATAATGTAAAATAAACAAAAGAAAGAAAAAAAAAAATTTTTTTGAAAAAGTGTCCTCAGCTGGGATTCGAACCCCCCGACCCCTCCCTCCAGCCTCCACTTGCCAGTCAGGTGTCCTACCACCAGACCACGGCGGTACGGAAAGAAAGAAACAATTTCGCTTCAAAAGCCCTTTCTCGGTTACCTATGCAATAGACCTTTAGGGCCCCACTGGGGCCCTCCTAATTTACATATAAAAATTTCCTTCAGCAGGCATGATTAGACCATAGAGTCCTACCATGGGACCGAGTATGAAAATTCTAACTTAATATTAAAGGGAGCTAGGAGGTCTCAAAGCCTGAATTTTATTCTCGACATCATGACTTTTTATTTTATTTTATTATTATTCCAAAAAATGTTCTTTAACAAAGAAAGATGCTCGATTTTATACACAGAACACCTTATGCATGATAGACTGCCTAAAATATTGCAATAGGAGTCGAAAAATAACAAATAAACTGATTTTCCTAGATTTTTCCAGTTTTTTCCCATTTTCCTAATTAAAAAAAAAAATCTCCAACATGCAAGATTCTCCAGAATATCGAAAAACACATCTAAGAAATAATATAATGTAAAATAAACAAAAGAAAGAAAGAAAAAGAAATTTTTTTGAAAAAGTGTCCGCAGCTGGGATTCGAACCCCGATCCCTCCCTCCAGCCTCCATTTGCCATTTAGGTGTCCTACCACCAGACCAAGGCGGTACGGAAAGAAAGAAACAATTTCGCATCAAAAGCACTTTCTCGGTTACCTATGCAATAGACATTTACAGCCCCACTGGGGTCCTCCGAATTAAAATATAAAAATTTTCTTTGGCAGGCTTGATTGGACAACAGAGGCCTATCCTGGGACCGAATTTGAAAATTATAACTTAATATTAAAGGGAGCTAGGAGATCTCGAAGCCTGAACCTTATTCTCGACATTTCGACTTTTTATTTTATTTTATTATTATTCCAAAAAGTGTTCTTTAACAAAGAAAGATGCTCGATTTTATACCCAAAACACCTTATGCATGATACACTACCTGAACTTTTGCAAAAGGAGTCGAAAAGTAACAAATAAACAGATTTTCCTAGATTTTTCCAGTTTTTTCCCATTTTCCTAATTAAAAAAAAAATTCTCCAACATATAAGACCCGCTAGAATATCGAAAAACACTTAAAAAATAATATAATGTAAAATAAACAAAAGAAAGAAAAAAATAAATTTTTTTGAAAAGGTGTTCTCAACTGGGATTCGAACCCCCGACCCCTCCCTCCAGCCTCCACTTGCCAGTCAGGTGTCCTACCACCAGACCAGGGCGGTACGGAAAGAAAGAAACAATTTCGCTTCAAAAGCCCTTTCTCGGTTACCTATGCAATAGACCTTTAGGGCCCCACTGGGGCCCTCCTAATTAACATATAAAAATTTCCTTCAGCAGGCATAATTGGACCACAGAGGCCTACCCTGGGACCGAGTTTGAAAATTATAACTTAATATTAAAGGGAGCTAGGAGGTCTCAAAGCCTGAATTTTATTCTCGACATCATGACTTTTTATTTTATTTTATTATTATTCCAAAAAATGTTCTTTAACAAAGAAAGATGCTCGATTTTATACACAGAACACCTTATGCATGATAGACTGCCTAAAATATTGCAATAGGAGTCGAAAAATAACAAAAAAACTGATTTTCCTAGATTTTTCCAGTTTTTTCCCATTTTCCTAATTAAAAAAAAAAATCTCCAACATGCAAGATCCTCCAGAATATCGAAAAACACATCTAAGAAATAATATAAAGTAAAATAAACAAAAGAAAGAAAAAATGAAATTTTTTTTTAAATGTGTCTGCAGCTGGGATTCGAACCCCCGACCATCCCTCCAGCCTCCACTTGCCAGTCAGGGGTCCTACCACCAGACCAAGGCGGAACGGAAAGAAAGAAACACTTTTGCTTCAAAAGCCCTTTCTCGGTTACCTATGCAATAGACCTTTAGGGCCCCACTGGGGCCCTCCTAATTAACATATAAAAATTTCCTTCAGCAGGCATGATTGGACCATAGAGGCCTACCTTATAACCGAGTTTGAAAATTATAACTTAATATTAAAGAGAGCTAGGAGGTCTCGAAGCCTGAATTTTATTCTCGACATTTCGACTTTTTATTTTATTTAATTATTATTCCAAAAAGTGTTCTTTAACAAAGAAAGATGCTCGATTTTATACACAGAACACCTTATGCATGATAGACTACCTTAAAAGTTGCAAAAGGAGTCGAAAAATAACAAATAAACTGATTTTCCTAGATTTTTCTAGTTTTTTCCCATTTTCCTAATTAAAAAAAAAATTCTCCAACATATAAGACCCTCTAGAATATCGAAAAACACTTAAAAAATAATATAATGTAAAATAAACAAAAGAAAGAAAAAAATAAATTTTTTTGAAAAAGTGTTCTCAACTGGGATTCGAACCCCCGACCCCTCCCTCCAGCCTCCACTTGCCAGTCAGGTGTCCTACCACCAGACCACGGCGGTACGGAAAGAAAGAAACAATTTCGCTTCAAAAGCCCTTTCTCGGTTACCTATGCCATAGACCTTTAGGGCCCCACTGGGGCCCTCCTAATTAACATATAAAAATTTCCTTCAGCAGGCATGATTGGACCATAGAGGCCTACCTTGGGACCGAGTTTGAAAATTATAACTCAATATTAAAGGGAGCTAGGAGGTCTCGAAGCCTGAATTTTATTCTCGACATTTCGACTTTTTATTTTATTTAATTATTATTCCAAAAAGTGCTCTTTAACAAAGAAAGATGCTCGATTTTATACACAGAACACCTTATGCATGATAGACTACCTAAAATAATGCAATAGGAGTCGAAAAATAAAAAATAAACTGATTTTCCTAGATTTTTCCAGTTTTTTCCCATTTTCCTAATTAAAAAAAAATTCTCCAACATATAAGACCCTCTAGAATATCGAAAAACACTTAAAAAATAATATAATGTAAAATAAACAAAAGAAAGAAAAAAATAAATTTTTTTGAAAAAGTGTTCTCAACTGGGATTCGAACCCCCGACCCCTCCCTCCAGCCTCCACTTGCCAGTCAGGTGTCCTACCACCAGACCACGGCGGTACGGAAAGAAAGAAACAATTTCGCTTCAAAAGCTCTTTCTCGGTTACCTATGCAATAGACCTTTAGGGCCCCACTGGGGCCCTCCGAATTAACATATAAAAATTTCCTTCTGCAGGCATGATTGGACCATAGAGGCCTACCATGGGACCGAGTTTGAAAATTATAACTTAATATTAAAGGGAGCTAGGAGGTCTCGAAGCCTGAACCTTATTCTCGACACTTCAACTTTTTATTTTATTTTATTATTATTCCAAAAAGTGTTCTTTAACAAAGAAAGATGCTCGATTTTATACACAAAACACCTTATGCATGATAGACTACCTAAAATTTTGCAAAAGGAGTCGAAAAATAACAAATAAACAGATTTTCCTAGATTTTTCCAGTTTTTTCCCATTTTCCTAATTAAAAAAAAATATCTCCAACATGCAAGACCCTCCAGAATATCGAAAAACACATCTAAGAAATAATATAAAGTAAAATAAACAAAAGAAAGAAAAAATGAAATTTTTTTTTAAATGTGTCCGCAGCTGGGATTCGAACCCCCGACTCCTCCCTCCAGCCTCCACTTGCCAGTCAGGTGTCCTACCACCAGACCAAGGCGGTACGGAAAGAAAGAAACACTTTTGCTTCAAAAGCCCTTTCTCGGTTACCTATGCAATAGACCTTTAGGGCCCAACTGGGGCCCTCCTAATTAACATATAAAAATTTCCTTCAGCAGGCATGATTGGACCATAGAGGCCTACCTTGGGACCAAGTTTGAAAATTATAACTTAATATTAAAGAGAGCTAGGAGGTCTCGAAGCCTGAATTTTATTCTCGACATTTCGACTTTTTATTTTATTTTATTATTATTCCAAAAATTGTTCTTTAACAAAGAAAGATGCTCGATTTTATACACAAAACACCTTATGCATGATAGACTACACCGGAACAAGGCGGTACGGAAAGAAATAAACAATTTTGCCTCAAAAGCCCTTTCTCGGTTACCTATACAATAGACCTTTAGGGCCCCACTGGGGCCCTCCTAATTAACATATAAAAATTTCCTTCAGCAAGCATGATTGGACCCCAGAGGCCTACCCTGGGACCGAGTTTGAAAATTATAACTTAATATTAAAGGGAGCTAGGAGGTCTCGAAGTCTGAACCTTATTCTCGACATTTCGACTTTTTATTTTATTTCATTGTTATTCCAAGAAGTGTTCTTTAGCTAAGAAAGATGCTCGATTTTATACACAGAACACCTTATGCATGATAGACTACCTAAAATAATGCAATAGGAGTCGAAAAATAAAAAATAAACTGATTTTCCTGGATTTTTCCAGTTTTTTCCCATTTTCCTAATTATAAAAAAAGTCTCCAATTTGCAAGACCCTCCAGAATAACGAAAAACACATCTAAAAAATAATATAATGTAAAATAAACAAAAGAAATAAAAAATAATTTTTTTTGAAAAAGTGTCCGCAGCTGGGATTCGAACCCCTGACTCCTCCCTCCAGCCTCCACTTGCCAGTCAGGTGTCCTACCGCCAGACCACGGTGGTACGGAAAGAAAGAAACAATTTCGCTTCAAAAGCCCTTTCTCGGTTACCTATGCAATAGACCTTTAGGGCCCCACTAGGGCCCTCCTAATTAACATATAAAAATTTCCTTCAGCAGGCATGATTGGACCACAGAGGCCTACCCTGGGACCGAGTTTGAAAATTATAACTTAATATTAAAGGGAGCTAGGAGGTCTCGAAGCCTGAACCTTATTCTCGACACTTCGACTTTTTATTTTATTTTATTATTATTCCAAAATGTGTTCTTTAGCTAAGAAAGATGCTCGATTTTATACACAGAACACCTTGTGCATGATAGACTGCCTAAAATATTGCAATAGGAGTCGAAAAATAACAAATAAACTGATTTTTCTAGATTTTTCCAGTTTTTTCCCATTTTCCTAATTAAAAAAAAAAACTCCAACATGTAAGACCCTCTAGAATATCGAAAAACACTTAAAAAATAATATAATGTGAAATAAACAAAAGAAAGAAAAAAATAAATTTTTTGAAAAAGTGTCCTCAGCTGGGATTCGAACCACCGACCCCTCCCTCCAGCCTCCACTTGCCAGTCAGGTGTCCTACCACCAGACCACGGCAGTACGGAAAGAAAGAAACAATTTCGCTTCAAAAGCCCTTTCTCGGTTACCTATGCAATAGACTTTTAGGGCCCCACTGGGGCCCACCTAATTAACATATAAAAATTTCCTTCAGCAGGCATGATTGGACTATAGAGGACTATCATGGGACCGAGTTTGAAAATTATAACTTAATATTAAAGGGAGCTAGGAGGTCTCGAAGCCTGAACCTTTTTCTCGACATTTCGACTTTTTATTTTATTTTATTATTATTCCAAAATGTGTTCTTTAGCAAAGAAAGTTGCTCGATTTTATACACAGAACACCTTATGCATGATAGACTGCCTAAAATATTGCTATAGGAGTCGAAAAATAACAAATAAACTGATTTTCCTAGATTTTTCCAGTTTTTTCCCATTTTCCTAATTAAAAAAAAAATTCTCCAACATGCAAGACCCTCTAGAATATCGAAAAACTCTTAAAAAATAATATAATGTCAAAGAAACAAAAGAAAGAAAAAAAGAAATTTTTTTGAAAAAGTGTCCTCAGCTGGGATTCGAACACCCGACCCCTCCCTCCAGCCTCCACTTGCCAGTCAGGTGTCCTACCGCCAGACCACGGTGGTACGGAAAGAAAGAAACAATTTCGCTTCAAAAGCCCTTTCTCGGTTACCTATGCAATAGACCTTTAGGGCCCCACTAGGGCCCTCCTTATTAACATATAAAAATTTCCTTCAGCAGGCATGATTGGACCACAGAGGCCTACCCTGGGACCGAGTTTGAAAATTATAACTTAATATTAAAGGGAGCTAGGAGGTCTCGAAGCCTGAACCTTATTCTCGACACTTCGACTTTTTATTTTATTTTATTATTATTCCAAAATGTGTTCTTTAGCTAAAAAAGATGCTCGATTTTATACACAGAACACCTTATGCATGATAGACTACCTAAATAATGCAATAGGAGTCGAAAAATAAAAAATAAACTTATTTTCCTGGATTTTTCCAGTTTTTTCCCATTTTCCTAATTATAAAAAAAGTCTCCAACTTGCAAGACCCTCGAGAATATCGAAAAACACATCTAAAAAATAATATAATGTAAAATAAACAAAAGAAATAAAAAATAATTTTTTTTGAAAAAGTGTCCGCAGCTGGGATTCGAACCCCTGACTCCTCCCTCCAGCCTCCACTTGCCATTTAGGTGTTCTACCACCAGACCATGGCGGTACGGAAAGAAAGAAACAATTTCGCATCAAAAGCACTTTCTCGGTTACCTATGCAATAGACCTTTAGGGCCCCACTGGGGCCCTCCTATTTAACATATAAAAATTTCCTTCAGCAGGCATGATTGGATCATAGAGGCCTACCATTGGACCGAGTTTGAAAATTATAACTTAATATTAAAGGGAGCTAGGAGGTCTCGAAGCCTGAACCTTTTTCTCGACATTTCGACTTTTTATTTTATTTTATTATTATTCCAAAATGTGTTCTTTAGCAAAGAAAGATGCTCGATTTTATACACAGAACACCTTATGCATGATAGACTGCCTAAAATATTGCGATAGGAGTCGAAAAATAACAAATAAACTGATTTTCCTAGATTTTTCCAGTTTTTTCCCATTTTCCTAATTAAAAAAAAAAATTCTCCAACATGCAAGACCCTCTAGAATATCGAAAAACTCTTAAAAAATAATATAATGTAAAAGAAACAAAAGGAAGAAAAAAAGAAATTTTTTTGAAAAAGTGTCCGCATCTGGTATTCGAACCCCCGACCCATCCCTCCAGCCTCCACTTGCCAGTCAGGTGTCCTACAACCAGACCATGGCGGTACGGAAAGAAAGAAACAATTTCGCATCAAAAGCACTTTCTCGGTTACCTATGCAATAATTTTTTAGGGCCCCACTGGGGCCCTCCTAATGAACATATAAAAATTTCCTTCAGCAGGCATGATTGGACCATAGAGGCAGGCCTACCATGGGACCGAGTTTGAAAATTATAACTCAATATTAAAGGGAGCTAGGAGATCTCGAAGCCTGAACCTTATTCTCGACATTTCGACTTTTTATTTTATTTTATTTTTATTCCAAAAAGTGTTCTTTAACAAAGAAAGATGCTCGATTTTATACCCAAAACACCTTATGCATGATACACTACCTGAAATTTTGCAAAAGGAGTCGAAAAGTAACAAATAAACTGATTTTCCTAGATTTTTCCAGTTTTTTCCCATTTTCCTAATTAAAAAAAAAATTCTCCAAGATATAAGACAATCTAGAATATCGAAAAACACTTAAAAAATAATATAATGTAAAATAAACAAAAGAAAGAAAAAAATAAATTTTTTTGAAAAAGTGTTCTCCACTGGGATTCGAACCCCCGACCCCTCCCTCCAGCCTCCACTTGCCAGTCAGGTGTCATACCACCAGACCACGGCGGTACGGAAAGAAAGAAACAATTTCGCTTCAAAAGCCCTTTCTCGGTTACCTATGCAATAGACCTTAAGGGCCCCACTGGGGCCCTCCTAATTAACATATAAAAATTTCCTTCAGCAGGCATGATTGGACCATAGAGGCCTACCTTGGAACCGAGTTTGAAAATTATAACTTAATATTAAAGGGAGCTAGGAGGTCTCGAAGCCTGAACCTTTTTCTCGACATTTCGACTTTTTATTTTATTTTATTATTATTCCAAAATGTGTTCTTTAGCAAAGAAAGTTGCTCGATTTCATACACAGAACACCTTATGCATGATAGACTGCCTAAAGTATTGCAATAGGAGTCGAAAAATAACAAATAAACTGATTTTCCTAGATTTTTCCAGTTTTTTCCCATTTTCCTAATTAAAAAAAAACATTCTCCAACATGCAAGATCCTCTAGAATATCGAAAAACTCTTAAAAAATAATATAATGTAAAAGAAACAAAAGGAAGAAAAAAAGAAATTTTTTTGAAAAAGTGTCCGCATCTGGTATTCGAACCCCCGACCCATCCCTCCAGCCTCCACTTGCCAGTCAGGTGTCCTACACCGGAACAAGGCGGTACGGAAAGAAATAAACAATTTTGCCTCAAAAGCCCTTTCTCGGTTACCTATGCAATAGACCTTTAGGGCCCCACTGGGGCCCTCCTAATTAACATATAAAAATTTCCTTCAGCAGGCATGATTGGACCACAGAGGCCTACCCTGGGACCGAGTTTGAAAATTATAACTTAATATTAAAGGGAGCTAGGAGGTCTCGAAGTCTGAACCTTATTCTCGACATTTCGACTTTTTATTTTATTTCATTGTTATTCCAAAAAGTGTTCTTTAACAAAGAAAGATGCTCGATTTTATACACAAAACACCTTATGCATGACAGACTACCTGAAATTTTGCAAAAGGAGTCGAAAAATAACAGATAAACTGACTTTCCTAGATTTTTCCAGTTTTTTCTTATTTTCCTAATTAAAAAAAAATTCTCCAACATGTAAGACCCTCAAGAATATCGAAAAACACTTAAAAAATAATATAATGTAAAATAAACAAAAGAAATAAAAAATAATTTTTTTTGAAAAAGTGTCCGCAGCTGGGATTCGAACCCCTGACTCCTCCCTCCAGCCTCCACTTGCCAGTCAGGTGTCCTACCGCCAGACCACGGTGGTACGGAAAGAAAGAAACAATTTCGCATCAAAAGCACTTTCTCGGTTACCTATGCAATAGACCTTTAGGGCCCCACTGGGGCCCTCCTATTTAACATATAAAAATTTCCTTCAGCAGGCATGATTGGATCATAGAGGCCTACCATTGGACCGAGTTTGAAAATTATAACTTAATATTAAAGGGAGCTAGGAGGTCTCGAAGCCTGAACCTTTTTCTCGACATTTCGACTTTTTATTTTATTTTATTATATTTCCAAAATGTGTTCTTTAGCAAAGAAAGATGCTCGATTTTATACACAGAACACCTTATGCATGATAGACTGCCTAAAATATTGCAATAGGAGTCGAAAAATAACAAATAAACTGATTTTCCTAGATTTTTCCAGTTTTTTCCCATTTTCCTAATTAAAAAAAAAAATTCTCCAACATGCAAGACCCTCTAGAATATCGAAAAACTCTTTAAAAATAATATAATGTAAAAGAAACAAAAGGAAGAAAAAAAGAAATTTTTTTGAAAAAGTGTCCGCATCTGGTATTCGAACCCCCGACCCATCCCTCCAGCCTCCTCTTGCCAGTCAGGTGTCCTACACCAGAACAAGGCGGTACGGAAAGAAATAAACAATTTTGCCTCAAAAGCCCTTTCTCGGTTACCTATGCAATAGACCTTTAGGGCCCCACTGGGGCTCTCCTAATTAACATATAAAAATTTCCTTCAGCAGGCTTGATTGGACCACAGAGGCCTACCCTGGGACAGAGTTTGAAAATTATAACTTAATATTAAAGGGAGCTAGGAGGTCTCGAAGCCTGAACCTTTTTCTCGACATTTCGACTTTTTATTTTATTTTATTATTATTCCAAAATGTGTTCTTTAGCTAAGAAAGATGCTCGATTTTATACACAGAACACCTTATGCATGATAGACTGCCTAAAATAATGCAATAGGAGTCGAAAAATAAAAAATAAACTGATTTTCCTGGATTTTTCCAGTTTTTTCCCATTTTCCTAATTATAAAAAAAGTCTCCAACTTGCAAGACCCTCCAGAATATCGAAAAACACATCTAAAAAATAATATAATGTAAAATAAACAAAAGAAATAAAAAATAATTTTTTTTGAAAAAGTGTCCGCAGCTGGGATTCGAACCCTTACTCCTTCCTCCAGCCTCCAGCCTCCACTTGCCATTTAGGTGTCCTACCACCAGACCAAGGCGGTACAGAAAGAAAGAAACAATTTCGCATCAAAAGCACTTTCTCGGTTACCTATGCAATAGACCTTTAGGGCCCCACTGGGGCCCTCCTAATTAACATATAAAAATTTCCTTCAGCAGGCATGATTGGACCATAGAGGCAGGCCTAAAATGGGACCGAGTTTGAAAATTATAACTTAATATTAAAGGGAGCTAGAAGGTCTCGAAGCCTGAACCTTATTCTCGACACTTCGACTTTTTATTTTATTTTATTATTATTCCAAAATGTGTTCTTTAGCTAAGAAAGATGCTCGATTTTATACACAGAACACCTTATGCATGATAGACTACCTAAAATAATGCAATAGGAGTCGAAAAATAAAAAATAAACTGATTTTCCTGGATTTTTCCAGTTTTTTCCCATTTTCCTAATTATAAAAAAAGTCTCCAACTTGCAAGACCCTCCAGAATATCGAAAAACACATCTAAAAAATAATATAATGTGAAATAAACAAAAGAAATAAAAAATAATTTTTTTTGAAAAAGTGTCCGCAGCTAAGATTCGAACCCCTGACTCCTCCCTCCAGCCTCCACTTGCCATTTAGGTGTCCTACCACCAGACCATGGCGGTACGGAAAGTAAGAAACAATTTCGCATCAAAAGCACTTTCTCGGTTACCTATGCAATAGACCACTGGGGCCCTCCTATTTAACATATAAAAATTTCCTTCAGCAGGCATGATTGGATCATAGAGGCCTACCATGGGACCGAGTTTGAAAATTATAACTTAATATTAAAGGGAGCTAGGAGGTCTTGAAGCCTGAACCTTTTTCTCGACATTTCGACTTTTTATTTTATTTTATTATTATTCCAAAATGTGTTCTTTAGCAAAGAAAGATGCTCGATTTTATACACAGAACACCTTATGCATGATAGACTGCCTAAAATATTGCAATAGGAGTCGAAAAATAACAAATAAACTGATTTTCCTAGATTTTTCCAGTTTTTTACCATTTTCCTAATTAAAAAAAAATTCTCCAACATGTAAGACCCTCTAGAATATCGAAAAACACTTAAAAAATAATATAATGTAAAATAAACAAAAGAAAGAAAAAAATAAATTTTTTTGAAAAATTGTTCTCAGCTGGGATTCGAACCCCCGACCCCTCTCTCCAGCCTCCACTTGCCAGTCAGGTGTCCTACCACCAGACCACGGCGGTACGGAAAGAAAGAAACAATTTCGCTTCAAAAGCCCTTTCTCGGTTACCTATGCAATAATTTTTTAGGGCCCCACTGGGGCCCTCCTAATGAACATATAAAAATTTCCTTCAGCAGGCATGATTGGACCATAGAGGCAGGCCTACCATGGGACCCAGTTTGAAAATTATAACTCAATATTAAAGGGAGCTAGGAGATCTCGAAGCCTGAACCTTATTCTCGACATTTCGACTTTTTATTTTATTTTATTTTTATTCCAAAAAGTGTTCTTTAACAAAGAAAGATGCTCGATTTTATACCCAAAACACCTTATGCATGATACACTACCTGAAATTTTGCAAAAGGAGTCGAAAAGTAACAAATAAACTGATTTTCCTAGATTTTTCCAGTTTTTTCCCATTTTCCTAATTAAAAAAAAAAATTCTCCAACATGCAAGACCCTCTAGAATATCGAAAAACTCTTAAAAAAAAATATAATGTAAAAGAAACAAAAGGAAGAAAAAAAGAAATTTTTTTGAAAAAGTGTCCGCATCTGGTATTCGAACCCCCGACCCATCCCTCCAGCCTCCACTTGCCAGTCAGGTGTCCTACACCGGAACAAGGCGGTACGGAAAGAAATAAACAATTTTGCCTCAAAAGCCCTTTCTCGGTTGCCTATGCAATAGACCTTTAGGGCCCCACTGGGGCCCTCCTTATTAACATATAAAAATTTCCTTCAGCAGGCATGATTGGACCACAAAGGCCTACCCTGGGACCGAGTTTGAAAATTATAACTTAATATTAAAGGGAGCTAGGAGGTCTCGAAGTCTGAACCTTATTCTCGACATTTCGACTTTTTATTTTATTTCATTGTTATTCCAAAAAGTGTTCTTTAACAAAGAAAAATGCTCGATTTTATACACAGAACACCTTATGCATGATAGACTGCCTAAAATATTGCAATAGGAGTCGAAAAATAACAAACTGATTTTTCTAGATTTTTCCAGTTTTTTCCCATTTTCCTAATTAAAAAAAAAACTCCAACATGTAAGACCCTCTAGAATATCGAAAAACACTTAAAAAATAATATAATGTGAAATAAACAAAAGAAAGAAAAAAATAAATTTTTTTGAAAAAGTGTCCTCAGCTGGGATTCGAACCACCGACCCCTCCCTCCAGCCTCCACTTGCCAGTCAGGTGTCCTACCACCAGACCACGGCAGTACGGAAAGAAAGAAACAATTTCGCTTCAAAAGCCCTTTCTCGGTTACCTATGCAATAGACCTTTAGGGCCCCACTGGGGCCCTTTTAATTACCATATAAAAATTTCCTTCAGCAGGCATGATTGGACTATAGAGGACTATCATGGGACCGAGTTTGAAACTTATAACTTAATATTAAAGGGAGCTAGGAGATCTCGAAGCCTGAACCTTATTCTCGACACTTCGACTTTTTATTTTATTTTATTATTATTCCAAAATGTGTTCTTTAGCTAAGAAAGATGCTCGATTTTATACACAGAACACCTTATGCATGATAGACTACCTAAAATAATGCAATAGGAGTCGAAAAATAAAAAATAAACTGATTTTCCTGGATTTTTCCAGTTTTTTCCCATTTTCCTAATTATAAAAAAAGTCTCCAATTTGCAAGACCCTCCAGAATATCGAAAAACACATCTAAAAAATAATATAATGTAAAATAAACAAAAGAAATAAAAAATAATTTTTTTTGAAAAAGTGTCCGCAGCTGGGATTCGAACCCCTGACTCCTCCCTCCAGCCTCCACTTGCCAGTCAGGTGTCCTACCGCCAGACCACGGTGGTACGGAAAGAAAGAAACAATTTCGCTTCAAAAGCCCTTTCTCGGTTGCCTATGCAATAGACCTTTAGGGCCCCACTGGGGCCCTCCTTATTAACATATAAAAATTTCCTTCAGCAGGCATGATTGGACCACAAAGGCCTACCCTGGGACCGAGTTTGAAAATTATAACTTAATATTAAAGGGAGCTAGGAGGTCTCGAAGTCTGAACCTTATTCTCGACATTTCGACTTTTTATTTTATTTCATTGTTATTCCAAAAAGTGTTCTTTAACAAAGAAAGATGCTCGATTTTATACACAGAACACCTTATGCATGATAGACTGCCTAAAATATTGCAATAGGAGTCGAAAAATAACAAATAAACTGATTTTTCTAGATTTTTCCAGTTTTTTCCCATTTTCCTAATTAAAAAAAAAACTCCAACATGTAAGACCCTCTAGAATATCGAAAAACACTTAAAAAATAATATAATGTGAAATAAACAAAAGAAAGAAAAAAATAAATTTTTTTGAAAAAGTGTCCTCAGCTGGGATTCGAACCACCGACCCCTCCCTCCAGCCTCCACTTGCCAGTCAGGTGTCCTACCACCAGACCACGGCAGTACGGAAAGAAAGAAACAATTTCGCTTCAAAAGCCCTTTCTCGGTTACCTATGCAATAGACCTTTAGGGCCCCACTGGGGCCCTTTTAATTACCATATAAAAATTTCCTTCAGCAGGCATGATTGGACTATAGAGGACTATCATGGGACCGAGTTTGAAACTTATAACTTAATATTAAAGGGAGCTAGGAGATCTCGAAGCCTGAACCTTATTCTCGACACTTCGACTTTTTATTTTATTTTATTATTATTCCAAAATGTGTTCTTTAGCTAAGAAAGATGCTCGATTTTATACACAGAACACCTTATGCATGATAGACTACCTAAAATAATGCAATAGGAGTCGAAAAATAAAAAATAAACTGATTTTCCTGGATTTTTCCAGTTTTTTCCCATTTTCCTAATTATAAAAAAAGTCTCCAATTTGCAAGACCCTCCAGAATATCGAAAAACACATCTAAAAAATAATATAATGTAAAATAAACAAAAGAAATAAAAAATAATTTTTTTTGAAAAAGTGTCCGCAGCTGGGATTCGAACCCCTGACTCCTCCCTCCAGCCTCCACTTGCCAGTCAGGTGTCCTACCGCCAGACCACGGTGGTACGGAAAGAAAGAAACAATTTCGCTTCAAAAGCCCTTTCTCGGTTACCTATGCAATAGACCTTTAGGGCCCCACTAGGGCCCTCCTAATTAACATATAAAAATTTCCTTCAGCAGGCATGATTGGACCACAGAGGCCTACCCTGGGACCGAGTTTGAAAATTATAACTTAATATTAAAGGGAGCTAGGAGGTCTCGAAGCCTGAACCTTATTCTCGACACTTCGACTTTTTATTTTATTTTATTATTATTCCAAAATGTGTTCTTTAGCTAAGAAAGATGCTCGATTTTATACACAGAACACCTTGTGCATGATAGACTGCCTAAAATATTGCAATAGGAATCGAAAAATAACAAATAAACTGATTTTTCTAGATTTTTCCAGTTTTTTCCCATTTTCCTAATTAAAAAAAAAAACTCCAACATGTAAGACCCTCTAGAATATCGAAAAACACTTAAAAAATAATATAATGTGAAATAAACAAAATAAAGAAAAAAATAAATTTTTTTGAAAAAGTGTCCTCAGCTGGGATTCGAACCACCGACCCCTCCCTCCAGCATCCACTTGCCAGTCTGGTGTCCTACCACCAGACCACGGCAGTACGGAAAGAAAGAAACAATTTCGCTTCAAAAGCCCTTTCTCGGTTACCTATGCAATAGACCTTTAGGGCCCCACTTGGGCCCTTTTAATTACCATATAAAAATTTCCTTCAGCAGGCATGATTGGACTATAGAGGACTATCATGGGACCGAGTTTGAAACTTATAACTTAATATTAAAGGGAGCTAGGAGATCTCGAAGCCTGAACCTTATTCTCGACACTTCGACTTTTTATTTTATTTTATTATTATTCCAAAATGTGTACTTTAGCTAAGAAAGATGCTCGATTTTATACACAGAACACCTTATGCATGATAGACTACCTAAAATAATGCAATAGGAGTCGAAAAATAAAAAATAAACTGATTTTCCTGGATTTTTCCAGTTTTTTCCCATTTTCCTAATTATAAAAAAAGTCTCCAATTTGCAAGACCCTCCAGAATATCGAAAAACACATCTAAAAAATAATATAATGTAAAATAAACAAAAGAAATAAAAAATAATTTTTTTTGAAAAAGTGTCCGCAGCTGGGATTCGAACACCCGACCCCTCCCTCCAGCCTCCACTTGCCAGTCAGGTGTCCTACCGCCAGACCACGGTGGTACGGAAAGAAAGAAACAATTTCGCTTCAAAAGCCCTTTCTCGGTTACCTATTCAATAGACCTTTAGGGCCCCACTAGGGCCCTCCTTATTAACATATAAAAATTTCCTTCAGCAGGCATGATTGGATCATAGAGGCCTACCATGGGACCGAGTTTGAAAATTATAACTTAATATTAAAGGGAGCTAGAAGGTCTCGAAGCCTGAACCTTATTCTCGACACTTCGACTTTTTATTTTATTTTATTATTATTCCAAAATGTGTTCTTTAGCTAAGAAAGATGCTCGATTTTATACACAGAACACCTTATGCATGATAGACTACCTAAAATAATGCAATAGGAGTCGAAAAATAAAAAATAAACTGATTTTCCTGGATTTTTCCAGTTTTTTCCCATTTTCCTAATTATAAAAAAAGTCTCCAACTTGCAAGACCCTCCAGAATATCGAAAAACACATCTAAAAAATAATATAATGTAAAATAAACAAAAGAAATAAAAAATATTTTTTTTTGAAAAAGTGTCCGCAGCTAAGATTCGAACCCCTGACTCCTCCCTCCAGCCTCCACTTGCCATTTAGGTGTCCTACCACCAGACCATGGCGGTACGGAAAGTAAGAAACAATTTCGCATCAAAAGCACTTTCTCGGTTACCTATGCAATAGACCACTGGGGCCCTCCTATTTAACATATAAAAATTTCCTTCAGCAGGCATGATTGGATCATAGAGGCCTACCATGGGACCGAGTTTGAAAATTATAACTCAATATTAAAGGGAGCTAGGAGATCTCGAAGCCTGAACCTTATTCTCGACATTTCGACTTTTTATTTTATTTTATTTTTATTCCAAAAAGTGTTCTTTAACAAAGAAAGATGCTCGATTTTATACCCAAAACACCTTATGCATGATACACTACCTGAAATTTTGCAAAAGGAGTCGAAAAGTAACAAATAAACTGATTTTCCTAGATTTTTCCAGTTTTTTCCCATTTTCCTAATTAAAAAAAAAATTCTCCAAGATATAAGACCCTCTAGAATATCGAAAAACACTTAAAAAATAATATAATGTAAAATAAACAAAAGAAAGAAAAAAATAAATTTTTTTGAAAAAGTGTTCTCAGCTGGGATTCGAACCCCCGACCCCTCCCTCCAGCCTCCACTTGCCAGTCAGGTGTCCTACCACCAGACCACGGCGGTACGGAAAGAAAGAAACAATTTCGCTTCAAAAGCCCTTTCTCGGTTACCTATGCAATAGTTCTTTAGGGCCCCACTGGGGCCCTCCTAATGAACATATAAAAATTTCCTTCAGCAGGCATGATTGGACCATAGAGGCAGGCCTACCATGGGACCGAGTTTGAAAATTATAACTCAATATTAAAGGGAGCTAGGAGATCTCGAAGCCTGAACCTTATTCTCGACATTTCGACTTTTTATTTTATTTTATTTTTATTCCAAAAAGTGTTCTTTAACAAAGAAAGATGCTCGATTTTATACCCAAAACACCTTATGCATGATACACTACCTGAAATTTTGCAAAAGGAGTCGAAAAGTAACAAATAAACTGATTTTCCTAGATTTTTCCAGTTTTTTCCCATTTTCCTAATTAAAAAAAAAATTCTCCAAGATATAAGACCCTCTAGAATATCGAAAAACACTTAAAAAATAATATAATGTAAAATAAACAAAAGAAAGAAAAAAATAAATTTTTTTGAAAAAGTGTTCTCCACTGGGATTCGAACCCCCGACCCCTCCCTCCAGCCTCCACTTGCCAGTCAGGTGTCATACCACCAGACCACGGCGGTACGGAAAGAAAGAAACAATTTCGCTTCAAAAGCCCTTTCTCGGTTACCTATGCAATAGACCTTAAGGGCCCCACTGGGGCCCTCCTAATTAACATATAAAAATTTCCCTCAGCAGGCATGATTGGACCATAGAGGCCTACCTTGGAACCGAGTTTTAAATTTATCACTTAATATTAAAGGGAGCTAGGAGGTCTCAAAGCCTGAATTTTATTCTCGACATTTCGACTTTTTATTTTATTTAATTATTATTCCAAAAGTGTTCTTTAACAAAGAAAGATGCTCGATTTTATACACAGAACACCTTATGCATGATAGACTACCTAAAAAGTTGCAAAAGGAGTCGAAAAATAACAAATAAACTGATTTTCCTAGATTTTTCCAGTTTTTTCCCATTTTCCTAATTAAAAAAAAAATTCTCCATCATGCAAGACCCTCCTGAATAACGAAAAACACATCTAAAAAATAATATAATGTAAAATAAACAAAAGAAAGAAAGAAAAAAATAAATTTTTTTGAAAAAGTGTTCTCAACTGGGATTCGAACCCCCGACCCCTCCCTCCAGCCTCCACTTGCCAGTCAGGTGTCATACCACCAGACCACGGCGGTACGGAAAGAAAGAAACAATTTCGCTTCAAAAGCCCTTTCTCGGTTACCTATGCAATAGACCTTTAGGGCCCCACTAGGGCCCTCCTTATTAACATATAAAAATTTCCTTCAGCAGGCATGATTGGATCATAGAGGCCTACCATGGGACCGAGTTTGAAAATTATAACTTAATATTAAAGGGAGCTAGAAGGTCTCGAAGCCTGAACCTTATTCTCGACACTTCGACTTTTTATTTTATTTTATTATTATTCCAAAATGTGTTCTTTAGCTAAGAAAGATGCTCGATTTTATACACAGAACACCTTATGCATGATAGACTACCTAAAATAATGCAATAGGAGTCGAAAAATAAAAAATAAACTGATTTTCCTGGATTTTTCCAGTTTTTCCCATTTTCCTAATTATAAAAAAAGTCTCCAACTTGCAAGACCCTCCAGAATATCGAAAAACACATCTAAAAAATAATATAATGTAAAATAAACAAAAGAAATAAAAAATATTTTTTTTTGAAAAAGTGTCCGCAGCTAAGATTCGAACCCCTGACTCCTCCCTCCAGCCTCCACTTGCCATTTAGGTGTCCTACCACCAGACCATGGCGGTACGGAAAGTAAGAAACAATTTCGCATCAAAAGCACTTTCTCGGTTACCTATGCAATAGACCACTGGGGCCCTCCTATTTAACATATAAAAATTTCCTTCAGCAGGCATGATTGGATCATAGAGGCCTACCATGGGACCGAGTTTGAAAATTATAACTTAATATTAAAGGGAGCTAGGAGGTCTTGAAGCCTGAACCTTTTTCTCGACATTTCGACTTTTTATTTTATTTTATTATTATTCCAAAATGTGTTCTTTAGCAAAGAAAGATGCTCGATTTTATACACAGAACACCTTATGCATGATAGACTGCCTAAAATATTGCAATAGGAGTCGAAAAATAACAAATAAACTGATTTTCCTAGATTTTTCCAGTTTTTTCCCATTTTCCTAATTAAAAAAAAATTCTCCAACATGTAAGACCCTCTAGAATATCGAAAAACACTTAAAAAATAATATAATGTAAAATAAACAAAAGAAAGAAAAAAATAAATTTTTTTGAAAAAGTGTTCTCAGCTGGGATTCGAACACCCGACCCCTCCCTCCAGCCTCCACTTGCCAGTCAGGTGTCCTACCGCCAGACCACGGTGGTACGGAAAGAAAGAAACAATTTCGCTTCAAAAGCCCTTTCTCGGTTACCTATGCAATAGACCTTTAGGGCCCCACTAGGGCCCTCCTTATTAACATATAAAAATTTCCTTCAGCAGGCATGATTGGATCATAGAGGCCTACCATGGGACCGAGTTTGAAAATTATAACTTAATATTAAAGGGAGCTAGAAGGTCTCGAAGCCTGAACCTTATTCTCGACACTTCGACTTTTTATTTTATTTTATTATTATTCCAAAATGTGTTCTTTAGCTGAGAAAGATGCTCGATTTTATACACAGAACACCTTATGCATGATAGACTACCTAAAGTAATGCAATAGGAGTCGAAAAATAAAAAATAAACTGATTTTCCTGGATTTTTCCAGTTTTTTCCCATTTTCCTAATTATAAAAAAAGTCTCCAACTTGCAAGACCCTCCAGAATATCGAAAAACACATCTAAAAAATAATATAATGTAAAATAAACAAAAGAAATAAAAAATATTTTTTTTTGAAAAAGTGTCCGCAGCTAAGATTCGAACCCCTGACTCCTCCCTCCAGCCTCCACTTGCCATTTAGGTGTCCTACCACCAGACCATGGCGGTACGGAAAGTAAGAAACAATTTCGCATCAAAAGCACTTTCTCGGTTACCTATGCAATAGACCACTGGGGCCCTCCTATTTAACATATAAAAATTTCCTTCAGCAGGCATGATTGGATCATAGAGGCCTACCATGGGACCGAGTTTGAAAATTATAACTTAATATTAAAGGGAGCTAGGAGGTCTTGAAGCCTGAACCTTTTTCTCGACATTTCGACTTTTTATTTTATTTTATTATTATTCCAAAATGTGTTCTTTAGCAAAGAAAGATGCTCGATTTTATACACAGAACACCTTATGCATGATAGACTGCCTAAAATATTGCAATAGGAGTCGAAAAATAACAAATAAACTGATTTTCCTAGATTTTTCCAGTTTTTTCCCATTTTCCTAATTAAAAAAAAATTCTCCAACATGTAAGACCCTCTAGAATATCGAAAAACACTTAAAAAATAATATAATGTAAAATAAACAAAAGAAAGAAAAAAATAAATTTTTTTGAAAAAGTGTTCTCAGCTGGGATTCGAACCCCCGACCCCTCCCTCCAGCTCCACTTGCCAGTCAGGTGTCCTACCACCAGACCACGGCGGTACGGAAAGAAAGAAACAATTTCGCTTCAAAAGCCCTTTCTCGGTTACCTATGCAATAGTTTTTTAGGGCCCCACTGGGGCCCTCCTAATGAACATATAAAAATTTCCTTCAGCAGGCATGATTGGACCATAGAGGCAGGCCTACCATGGGACCGAGTTTGAAAATTATAACTCAATATTAAAGGGAGCTAGGAGATCTCGAAGCCTGAACCTTATTCTCGACATTTCGACTTTTTATTTTATTTTATTTTTATTCCAAAAAGTGTTCTTTAACAAAGAAAGATGCTCGATTTTATACCCAAAACACCTTATGCATGATACACTACCTGAAATTTTGCAAAAGGAGTCGAAAAGTAACAAATAAACTGATTTTCCTAGATTTTTCCAGTTTTTTCCCATTTTCCTAATTAAAAAAAAATTCTCCAAGATATAAGACCCTCTAGAATATCGAAAAACACTTAAAAAATAATATAATGTAAAATAAACAAAAGAAAGAAAAAAATAAATTTTTTTGAAAAAGTGTTCTCCACTGGGATTCGAACCCCCGACCCCTCCCTCCAGCCTCCACTTGCCAGTCAGGTGTCATACCACTAGACCACGGCGGTACGGAAAGAAAGAAACAATTTCGCTTCAAAAGCCCTTTCTCGGTTACCTATGCAATAGACCTTAAGGGCCCCACTGGGGCCCTCCTAATTAACATATAAAAATTTCCCTCAGCAGGCATGATTGGACCATAGAGGCCTACCTTGGAACCGAGTTTTAAATTTATCACTTAATATTAAAGGGAGCTAGGAGGTCTCAAAGCCTGAATTTTATTCTCGACATTTCGACTTTTTATTTTATTTAATTATTATTCCAAAAGTGTTCTTTAACAAAGAAAGATGCTCGATTTTATACACAGAACACCTTATGCATGATAGACTACCTAAAAAGTTGCAAAAGGAGTCGAAAAATAACAAATAAACTGATTTTCCTAGATTTTTCCAGTTTTTTCCCATTTTCCTAATTAAAAAAAAAATTCTCCATCATGCAAGACCCTCCTGAATAACGAAAAACACATCTAAAAAATAATATAATGTAAAATAAACAAAAGAAAGAAAAAAATAAATTTTTTTGAAAAAGTGTTCTCCACTGGGATTCGAACCCCCGACCCCTCCCTCCAGCCTCCACTTGCCAGTCAGGTGTCATACCACCAGACCACGGCGGTACGGAAAGAAAGAAACAATTTCGCTTCAAAAGCCCTTTCTCGGTTACCTATGCAATAGACCTTAAGGGCCCCACTGGGGCCCTCCTAATTAACATATAAAAATTTCCCTCAGCAGGCATGATTGGACCATAGAGGCCTACCTTGGAACCGAGTTTTAAATTTATCACTTAATATTAAAGGGAGCTAGGAGGTCTCAAAGCCTGAATTTTATTCTCGACATTTCGACTTTTTATTTTATTTAATTATTATTCCAAAAGTGTTCTTTAACAAAGAAAGATGCTCGATTTTATACACAGAACACCTTATGCATGATAGACTACCTAAAAAGTTGCAAAAGGAGTCGAAAAATAACAAATAAACTGATTTTCCTAGATTTTTCCAGTTTTTTCCCATTTTCCTAATTAAAAAAAAAATTCTCCATCATGCAAGACCCTCCTGAATAACGAAAAACACATCTAAAAAATAATATAATGTAAAATAAACAAAAGAAAGAAAGAAAAAAATAAATTTTTTTGAAAAAGTGTTCTCAACTGGGATTCGAACCCCCGACCCCTCCCTCCAGCCTCCACATGCCAGTCAGGTGTCATACCACCAGACCACGGCGGTACGGAAAGAAAGAAACAATTTCGCTTCAAAAGCCCTTTCTCGGTTACCTATGCAATAGACCTTTAGGGCCCCACTGGGGCCCTCCTAATTAACATATAAAAATTTCCTTCAGCAGGCATGATTGGACCATAGAGGCCTACCTTGGGACCGAGTTTGAAAGTTATAACTTAAAATTAAAGAGAGCTAGAAGGTCTCGAAGCCTGAATTTTATTCTCGACATTTCGACTATTTATTTTATTTAATTATTATTCCAAAAAGTGTTCTTTAACAAAGAAAGATGGTCGATTTTATACACAGAACACCTTATGCATGATAGACTACCTAAAAAGTTGCAAAAGGAGTCGAAAAATAACAAATAAACTGATTTTCCTTGATTTTTCCAGTTTTTTCCCATTTTCCTAATTAAAAAAAAAATTCCCCATCATGCAAGACCCACCTGAATAACGAAAAACACATCTAAAAAATAATATAATGTAAAATAAACAAAAGAAAGAAAAAAATAAATTTTTTTGAAAAAGTGTCCTCAGCTGGGATTCGAACCCCCGACCCCTCCCTCCAGCCTCCACTTGCCTGTTAGGTGTCCTACCACCAGACCACGGCGGTACGAAAAGAAAGAAACAATTTCGCTTCAAAAGCCCTTTCTCGGTTACCTATGCAATAGACCTTTAGGGCCCCACTAGGGCCCTCCTTATTAACATATAAAAATTTCCTTCAGCAGGCATGATTGGATCATAGAGGCCTACCATGGGACCGAGTTTGAAAATTATAACTTAATATTAAAGGGAGCTAGAAGGTCTCGAAGCCTGAACCTTATTCTCGACACTTCGACTTTTTATTTTATTTTATTATTATTCCAAAATGTGTTCTTTAGCTAAGAAAGATGCTCGATTTTATACACAGAACACCTTATGCATGATAGACTACCTAAAATAATGCAATAGGAGTCGAAAAATAAAAAATAAACTGATTTTCCTGGATTTTTCCAGTTTTTTCCCATTTTCCTAATTATAAAAAAAGTCTCCAACTTGCAAGACCCTCCAGAATATCGAAAAACACATCTAAAAAATAATATAATGTAAAATAAACAAAAGAAATAAAAAATATTTTTTTTTGAAAAAGTGTCCGCAGCTAAGATTCGAACCCCTGACTCCTCCCTCCAGCCTCCACTTGCCATTTAGGTGTCCTACCACCAGACCATGGCGGTACGGAAAGTAAGAAACAATTTCGCATCAAAAGCACTTTCTCGGTTACCTATGCAATAGACCACTGGGGCCCTCCTATTTAACATATAAAAATTTCCTTCAGCAGGCATGATTGGATCATAGAGGCCTACCATGGGACCGAGTTTGAAAATTATAACTTAATATTAAAGGGAGCTAGGAGGTCTTGAAGCCTGAACCTTTTTCTCGACATTTCCACTTTTTATTTTATTTTATTATTATTCCAAAATGTGTTCTTTAGCAAAGAAAGATGCTCGATTTTATACACAGAACACCTTATGCATGATAGACTGCCTAAAATATTGCAATAGGAGTCGAAAAATAACAAATAAACTGATTTTCCTAGATTTTTCCAGTTTTTTCCCATTTTCCTAATTAAAAAAAAATTCTCCAACATGTAAGACCCTCTAGAATATCGAAAAACACTTAAAAAATAATATAATGTAAAATAAACAAAAGAAAGAAAAAAATAAATTTTTTTGAAAAAGTGTTCTCAGCTGGGATTCGAACCCCCGACCCCTCCCTCCAGCCTCCACTTGCCAGTCAGGTGTCCTACCACCAGACCACGGCGGTACGGAAAGAAAGAAACAATTTCGCTTCAAAAGCCCTTTCTCGGTTACCTATGCAATAGTTTTTTAGGGCCCCACTGGGGCCCTCCTAATGAACATATAAAAATTTCCTTCAGCAGGCATGATTGGACCATAGAGGCAGGCCTACCATGGGACCGAGTTTGAAAATTATAACTCAATATTAAAGGGAGCTAGGAGATCTCGAAGCCTGAACCTTATTCTCGACATTTCGACTTTTTATTTTATTTTATTTTTATTCCAAAAAGTGTTCTTTAACAAAGAAAGATGCTCGATTTTATACCCAAAACACCTTATGCATGATACACTACCTGAAATTTTGCAAAAGGAGTCGAAAAGTAACAAATAAACTGATTTTCCTAGATTTTTCCAGTTTTTTCCCATTTTCCTAATTAAAAAAAAAATTCTCCAAGATATAAGACCCTCCTGAATAACGAAAAACACTTAAAAAATAATATAATGTAAAATAAACAAAAGAAAGAAAAAAATAAATTTTTTTGAAAAAGTGTTCTCCACTGGGATTCGAACCCCCGACCCCTCCCTCCAGCCTCCACTTGCCAGTAAGGTGTCATACCACCAGACCACGGCGGTACGGAAAGAAAGAAACAATTTCGCTTCAAAAGCCCTTTCTCGGTTACCTATGCAATAGACCTTAAGGGCCCCACTGGGGCCCTCCTAATTAACATATAAAAATTTCCCTCAGCAGGCATGATTGGACCATAGAGGCCTACCTTGGAACCGAGTTTTAAATTTATCACTTAATATTAAAGGGAGCTAGGAGGTCTCAAAGCCTGAATTTTATTCTCGACATTTCGACTTTTTATTTTATTTAATTATTATTCCAAAAGTGTTCTTTAACAAAGAAAGATGCTCGATTTTATACACAGAACACCTTATGCATGATAGACTACCTAAAAAGTTGCAAAAGGAGTTGAAAAATAACAAATAAACTGATTTTCCTAGATTTTTCCAGTTTTTTCCCATTTTCCTTATTAAAAAAAAAATTCCCCATCATGCAAGACCCTCCTGAATAACGAAAAACACATCTAAAAAATAATATAATGTAAAATAAACAAAAGAAAGAAAAAAATAAATTTTTTTGAAAAAGTGTCCTCAGCTGGGATTCGAACCCCCGACCCCTCCCTCCAGCCTCCACTTGCCTGTTAGGTGTCCTACCACCAGACCACGGCGGTACGAAAAGAAAGAAACAATTTCGCTTCAAAAGCACTTTCTCGGTTACCTATGCAATAGACCTTTAGGGCCCCACTAGTGCCCTCCTAATTAACATATAAAAATTTCCTTCAGCAGGCATGATTGGACCACAGAGGCCTACCCTGGGACCGAGTTTGAAAATTATAACTTAATATTAAAGGGAGCTAGGAGGTCTCGAAGCCTGAACCTTATTCTCGACCCTTCGACTTTTTATTTTATTTTATTATTATTCCAAAATGTGTTCTTTAGCAAAGAAAGATACTCGATTTTATACACAGAACATCTTATGCATGATAGACTGCCTAAAATATTGCAATAGGAGTCGAAAAATAACAAATAAACTGATTTTCCTAGATTTTTCCAGTTTTTTCCCATTTTCCTAATTAAAAAAAAAATCTCCAACTTGCAAGATCCTCTAGAAGATCGAAAAACACATCTAAAAAATATAATAATGTAAAATACACAAAAGAAATAAAAAATATTTTTTTTTGAAAAAGTGTCCGCAGCTGGGATTCGAACCCCTGACTCCTTCCTCCAGCCTCCACTTGCCATTTAGGTGTCCTACCACCAGACCAAGGCGGTACAGAAAGAAAGAAACAATTTCGCATCAAAAGCACTTTCTCGGTTACCTATGCAATAGACCTTTAGGGCCCCACTGGGGCCCTCCTATTTAACATATAAAAATTTCCTTCAGCAGGCATGATTGGATCATAGAGGCCTACCATGGGACCGAGATTGAAAATTATAACTTAATATTAAAGGGAGCTAGGAGGTCTCGAAGCCTGAACCTTATTCTCGACATTTCGACATTTATTTTATTTTATTGTTATTCCAAAAAGTGTTCTTTAACAAAGAAAGATGCTCGATTTTATACACAAAACACCTTATGCATGACAGACTACCTGAAATTTTGCAAAAGGAGTCGAAAAATAACAGAGAAACTGATTTTCCTAGATTTTTCCAAATTTTTCCTATTTTCCTAATTAAAAAAAAAAAACTCCCAACATGTAAGACCCTCTAGAATATCGAAAAACACTTAAAAAATGATATAATGTAAAATAAACAAAAGAAAGAAAAAAATAAATTTTTTTGAAAAAGTGTTCTCAACTGGGATTCGAACCCCCGACCCCTCCCTCCAGCCTCCACTTGCCTGTCAGGTGTCCTACCACCAGACCACGGCGGTACGGAAAGAAAGAAACAATTTCGCTTTAAAGCCCTTTCTCGGTTACCTATGCAATAGACTTTTAGGGCCCCACTGGGGTCCTCCTAATTAAAATATAAAAATTTTCTTCGGCAGGCTTGATTGGACCACAGAGGCCTATCCTGGGACCGAGTTTGAAAATTATAACTTAATATTAAAGGGAGCTAGGAGATCTCGAAGCCTGAACCTTATTCTCGACATGTCGACTTTTTATTTTATTTTATTATTATTCCAAAAAGTGTTCTTTAACAAAGAAAGATGCTCGATTTTATACACAGAACACCTTATGCATGATAGACTACCTAAAAAGTTGCAAAAGGAGTCGAAAAATAACAAATAAACTGATTTTCCTAGATTTTTCCAGTTTTTTCCCATTTTCCTAATTAAAAAAAAAATTCTCCATCATGCAAGACCCTCCTGAATAACGAAAAACACATCTAAAAAATAATATAATGTAAAATAAACAAAAGAAAGAAAAAAATAAATTTTTTTGAAAAAGTGTCCTCAGCTGGGATTCGAACCCCCCAACCCCTCCCTCCACCCTCCACTTGCCTGTCAGGTGTCCTACCACCAGACCACGGCGGTACGGAAAGAAAGAAACAATTTCGCTTTAAAAGCCCTTTCTCGGTTACCGATGCAATAGACCTTTAGGGCCCCACTGGGGCCCTCGTAATTAACATATAAAAATTTCCTTCAGCAGGCATGATTGGTCCAAAGAGGCCTACCTTGGGACCGAGTTTGAAAATTATAACTTAATATTAAAGGGAGCTATGAGGTCTTGAAGCCTGAATTTTATTCTTGACACTTCGACTTTTTATTTTATTTTATTATTATTCCAAAAAGTGTTCTTTAACAAAGAAAGATGCTCGATTTTATACACAGAACACCTTATGCATGATAGACTACCTAAAATAATGCAATAGGAGTCGAAAAATAAAAAATAAACTGATTTTCCTAGATTTTTCCAGTTTTTTCCCATTTTCCAAATTTAAAAAAAAAATCTCCAACATGCAAGACCCTCCGGAATATCGAAAAACACATCTAAAAAATAATATAATGTAAAATAAACAAAAGAAAGAAAAAAATAAATTTTTTTGAAAAAGTGTCCTCAGCTGGGATTCAAACCCCCGACCCCTCCCTCCAGCCTCCACTTGCCAGTTAGGTGTCCTACCACCAGACCAAGGCGGTACAGAAAGAAAGAAACAATTTTGCTTCAAAAGCCCTTTCTCGGTTACCTATGCAATAGAAATTTAGGGCCCCCCTAGGGCCCTTTTAATTAACATAAAAAAATTTCTTTCGACAGGCATGATTGGACCATAGAGGCCTACCTTGGGACCTAGTTTGAAAATTATAACTTAATATTAAAGGTAGCTAGGAGGTCTGGAAGCCTGACTTTTATTCTCGACATCTCAACTTTTTATTTTATTTTATTATTATTCCAAAAAGTGTTCTTTAACAAAGAAAGATGCTCGATTTTATACACAGAACACCTTATGCATGATAGACTACCTAAAATAATGCAATAGGAATCGAAAAATAAAAAATAAACTGATTTTCTGGATTTTTCCAGTTTTTTCCCATTTTCCTAATTAAAAAAAAAGTCTCCAACTTGCAAGATCCTCCAGAATACCGAAAAACACATCTAAAAAATAATATAATGTAAAATAAACAAAAGAAATAAAAAATTAATTTTTTTGAAAAAGTGTCCGCAGCTGGGATTCGAACCCCTGACTCCTCCCTCCAGCCTCCACTTGCCATTTAGGTGTCCTACCACCAGACCAAGGCGGTACGGAAAGAAAGAAACACTTTTGCTTCAAAAGCCCTTTCTCGGTTACCTATGCAATAGACATTTAGGGCCCCACTGGGGCCCTCCTAATTAACATATAAAAATTTCCTTCAGCAGGCATGATTGGACCATAGAGGCCTACCTTGGGACCGAGTTTGAAAATTATAACTTATTATTAAAGGGAGCTAGGAGGTCTCGAAGCCTGAATTTTATTCTCGACATTTCGACTTTTTATTTTATTTAAATATTATTCCAAAAAGTGTTCTTTAACAAAGAAAGATGCTCGATTTTATACACAGAACACCTTATGCATGATAGACTACCTAAAAAGTTGAAAAAGGAGTCGAAAAATAACAAATAAACTGATTTTCCTAGATTTTCCAGTTTTTTCCCATTTTCCTTATTAAAAAAAATTCCTACTTGCTGGACCCTTCAGAATATCGAAAAACACATCTAAGAAATAATATAAAGTAAAATAAACAAAAGAAAGAAAAAATGAAATTATTTTTAAAAAGTGTCCGCAGCTGGGATTCGAAACCCCGACCATTCACTCCAGCCTCCACTTGCCAGTCAGGTGTCCTACCACCAAACCAAGGCGGTACAGAAAGAAAGAAACAATTTTGCTTCAAAAGCCCTTTCTCGGTTACCTATGCAATAGAAATTTAGGGCCCCACTGGGGCCCTTTTAATTAACATATAAAAATTTCCTTTTGCAGGCATGATTGGACCATAGAGGCCTACCTTGGGACCGAGTTTGAAAATTATAACTTAATATTAAAGGTAGCTAGGAAGTCTCAGAGCCTGAACCTTATTCTCGACATTTCGATTTTTTATTTTATTTTATTATTATTCCAAAAAGTGTTCTATAACAAAGAAAGATGCTCAATTATATACACAGAGCACCTTATGCATGACTACCTAAAATATTGAAAAAGGAGTTGAAAAATAACAAATAAACTGATTTTTCTAGATTTTTCCAGTTTTTTCCCATTTTCCAAATTTAAAAAAAAAAATCTCCAACATGCAAGACCCTCTGGAATATCGAAAAACACATCTAAAAAATAATATAATGTAAAATAAACAAAAGAAAGAAAAAAATAAATTTTTTTGAAAAAGTGTCCTCAGCCGGGATTCGAACACCCGACCCCTCCCTCCAGCCTCCTTTTGCCAGTCAGGTGTCCTACCACCAGACCACGGCGGTACGGAAAGAAAGAAACAATTTCGCTTCAAAAGCCCCTTCTCGGTTACCTATGCAATAGACCTTTAGGGCCCAACTGGGGCCCTCCTAATTAACATATAAAAATTTCCTTCAGCAGGCATGATAGGACCACAGAGGCCTACCCTGGGACCGAGTTTGAAAATTATAACTTAATATTAAAAGGAGCTAGGGGGTCTGGAAGCCTGAACCTTTTTCTCGACATTTGGACTTTTTATTTTATTTTATTATTATTCCAAGAAGTGTTCTTTAACAAAGAAAGATGCTCGATTTTATACACAAAACACCTTATGCATGATAGACTACCTGAAATTTTGCAAAAGGAGTCGAAAAATAACAAATAAACTGATTTTCCTAGATTTTTCCAGTTTTTTCCCATTTTCCTAATTAAAAAAAAATCTCCAACATGCAAGACCCTCCAGAATATCGAAAAACACATCTAAAAAATAATATAATGTAAAATAAACAAAAGAAAGAAAAAAATAAATTTTTTTGAAAAAGTGTCCTCAGCTGGGATTCGAACACCCGACCCCTCCCTCCAGCCTCCTTTTGCCAGTCAGGTGTCCTACCACCAGACCACGGCGGTACGGAAAGAAAGAAACAATTTCGCTTCAAAAGCCCCTTCTCGGTTACCTATGCAATAGACATTAAGGGCCCAAGTGGGGCCCTTCTTATTAAAATATAAAAATTTCCTTCGGCAGGATTGATTGTACCATACAGGTCTACCTTGGGACCTAGTCTTAAAATTATAACTTAATATTAAACGGAGCTAGGAGGTCTCAAATCCTGAATTTTATAAACGACATTTCGACTTTTTATTTTATTTAATTAATTTTCCAAAAATTGTTCTTTAACAAAGAAAAATGCTCGATTTTATGCACAGAACACCTTCTGCATGATAGACTACCTAAAATTTTGCAATAGGAGTCGAAAAATAACAAATAAACTGATTTTCCTAGATTTTTCCAGTTTTTTCCCATTTTCCTAATTAAAAAAAGAAATCTCCAATATGCAAGACCCTCTGGAATATCAAAAAACACATTTAAAAAATAATATAATGTAAAATTAACAAAAGAAAGAAAAAAAAGAAATTTTTTTGAAAAAGTGTCCGCAGCTGGGATTCGAACTCCCGACCCCTCCATTCAGCCTCCACTTGCCAGTCAGTTGTCCTACCACCAGACCAAGGCGGTACGGAAAGAAAGAAACTATTTCGCTTCAAAAGACCTTTCTCGGTTACCTGTGCAATAGAAATTTAGAGCCCCACTGGGGCCCTCCTAAATAAAATATAAAAATTTCCTTTGGCAGAATTGATTGGACCATACAGGCCTACCTTGGGACCAAGTTTGAAAATTATAACTTAAAATTAAAGTGAGATAGGAGGTCTCGAAGCCTGTACCTTATTCTCGACATTTCGACTTTTTTATATTTTTTTTACTATTATTCCAAAAATTGTTCTTTAACAAAGAAAGATGTTCGGATTTATACAAAAAACACCTTATGCATGATAGACTACCTAAAATAATGCAACAGGAGTCGAAAAATAACAAATAAACTGATTTTCCTGGATTTTCCCAGTTTTTTCCCATTTTCCTAATTTAAAAAAAAATCTCCAACTTGCAAGACCCTCCAGAATATCGAAAAACACATCTAAAAATAATATAATGTAATATAAACAAAAGAAATAAAAAAATAAATTTTTTTGAAAAAGTGCCCGCAGCTGGGATTCGAACCCGCGACTCCTCCCTCCAGCCTCCACTTGCCAGTCAGGGGTCCTACCTCCAGACCAAGGCGGTACGGAAAGAAAGAAACAATTTCGCATCAAAAGCCCTTTTCTCGGTTACCTATGCAATAGACATTTACGGCCCCACTGGGGTCCTCCTAATTAAAATATAAAAATTTCCTTCGGCAGACTTGATTGGATCATAGAGGCCTACCTTGGGAGCGAGTTTGAAAATTATAACCTAATATTAAAGGGACCTAGGAGGTCTCAAAGCCTGTACTTTATTCTCGACATTTTGACTTTTTTAAAATTGTTTTTATTATTATTCCAAAAAGTGTTCCTTAACAAAGAAAGATGCTCGAATTTATACAAAGAACACCTTATGCATGATAGACTACCTAAAATGTTGCAAAAGTAGTCGAAAAATAACAAATAAACTGAATTTCCTAAATTTTTCCAGTTTTTCCCATTTTCCTAATTAAAAAAAAAAATTTCCAACATGCAAGACCCTCCAGAATATCGAAAAACACATTTAAAAAATAATATAATGTATAATAAACAAAAGAAAGAAAAAAAAGAAATTTATTTGAAAAAGTGTCCGCAGCTGGGATTCGAACCCCGACCATTCCCTCAAGCCTCGACTTGCCCGTCAGGTGTCTTACCAACAGACCAACGCGGTACAGAAAGAAAGAAACAATTTTGCTTCAATAGCCCTTTCTCGGTAACCTATGTAATAGCAATTTTGGGCCCCACAGGGGCCATTTTAAATAAAATATAAAAATTTCCTTTGGCAGAATTGATTGGACCATACAGGCTTACCTTGGGACCAAGTTTGAAAATTATAACTTAAAATTAAAGTGAGATAGGAGGTTTCGAAGCCTGTACCTTATTCTCGACATTTCGACTTTTTTATATTTTTTTTATTATTATTCCAAAAATTGTTCTTTAACAAAGAAAGATGCTCGAATTTATACAAAAAACACCTTATGCATGATAGACTACCTAAAATAATGCTATAGGAGTCAAAAAATAACAAATAAACTGATTTTCCTGAATTTTTCCAGTTTTTTCCCATTTTCCTAATTTAAAAAAAAAATCTCCAACTTGCAAGACCCTCCAGAATATCGAAAAACACATCTAAAAAATAATATAATATAATATGAACAAAAGAAATAAAAAAATAAATTTTTTTGAAAAAGTGTCGGCAGCTGGGATTCGAACCCACGACTCCTCCCTCCTGCCTCCACTTACCAGTCAGGGGTCCTACCTCCAGACCAAGGCGGTACGGAAAGAAAGAAACAATTTCGCTTCAAAAGCCCTTTCTCGGTTACCTATGCAATAGACATTTACGGCCCCACTGGGGTCCTCCTAATTAAAATATAAAAATTTCCTTCGGCAGGCTTGATTGGACCACAGAGGCCTACCCTGGGACCGAGTTTGAAAATTATAACTTAATATTAAAGGGAGCTAGGAGGTCTCGAAGCCTGAACCTTATTCTCGACATTTCGACTTTTTATTTTATTTCATAATTATTCCAAAAAGTGTTCTTTAACAATGAAAGATGCTCGATTTTATACACTGAACACCTTATGCATGATAGACTACCTAAAATTTTGCAAAAGGAGTCGAAAAATAACAAATAAACTGATTTTCTTAGATTTTTCCAGTTTTTTCCTATTTTCCTAATAAAAAAAAATCTCCAACATTCAAGACCCTCCAGAATATCAAAAAACACATTTAAAAAATAATATAATGTGAAATAAACAAAAGAAAGAAAAAAAAGAAATTTTTTTGAAAAAATGTCCGCAGCTGGGATTCGAACCCCAATCCCTCCCTCCTGCCTTGACTTGCCAGTCAGGGGTCCTACCACCTGACCAAGGCAGTACAGAAAGAAAGAAACAATTTCGCATTAAAAGCCCTTTCTCGGTTACCTATGCAATAGACATTTACGGCCCCACTGGGGTCCTCCTAATTAAAATATAAAAATTTCCTTCGGGAGTCTTGATTGGACCACAGAGGCCTACCCTGGGACCGAGTTTCAAAATTATAACTTAATATTAAAGGGAGCTAGGAGGTCTCGAAGCCTGTACCTTATTTTCGACATTTCGACTTTTTTTATATTTTTTTTATTATTATTCCAAAAAGTGTTCTTTACCAAAGAAAGATGCTCGAATTTATACAAAGAACACCTTATGCATGATAGACTACCTAAAATGTTGCAAAAGGAGTCGAAAAATAACAAATAAACTGATTTTCCCAGATTTTTCCCTTTTTTCCTAATTAAAAAAAATCTCCAACATACAAGACCCTCTGGAATATCGAAAGTAACATCTAAAAAATAATATAATGTAAAATAAACAAAAGAAAGAAAAAAATAAATTTTTTTGAAAAAGTGTCCGCAGCTGGGATTCGAACCCCCGACCCCTCCCCCAGCCTCCACTTGCCAGTCAGGTGTCGTAACACCAGACCACGGCGGTTCGGAAAGAAAGAAACAATTTCGCTTCAAAAGCCCTTTCTCGGTTACCTATGCTGCAATAGACCTTTAGGGCCCCACTTGGGCCCTTCTTATGGACATATAAAAATTTCCTTTGGCAGGCATGATTGGACCATAGAGGCCTTCCTTGGGACCGAGTTTGAAATATATAACTTAATAATACAGGGAGCTAGGAGGTCTCGAAGCTTGAACCTTATTCTCGACATTTCGACTTTTTTTATATTTTTTTTATTATTATTCCAAAAAGTGTTCTTTAACAAAGAAAGATGCTCGATTTTATATACATAACAACTTATGCATGATAGACTACCTAAAATGTTGCAAAAGGAGTCGAAAAATAACAAATAAACTGATTTTTCTAGATTTTTCCCATTCTCCTAATTAAAAAAAAATTTCTATATGCAGGACCCTCCAGAATATTGAAAAACGCATCTAAAAAATAATATAATGTAAAATAAACAAAAAAAAGAGGAAAAAGAAATTTTTTTAAAAAGTGTCCGCAGCTGGGACTCGAACTCCCAACCGCTCCCTTCAGCCTCGACATGGTCTACCACCAGACCAAAGTAGTACGGAAAGAAAGAAACAATTTTGCTTCAAAAGCCCTTTCTTGGTCACCTATGCAATAGACCTTTAGGGCCCCACTGGGGCCTTCCTAATATATAACTTAATATTACAGGGAGCTAGGAGGTCTCGAAGCCTGAACCTTATTCTCGATATTTCGACTTCTTTTATATTTTTTTTATTATTATTCCAAAATGTGTTCTTTAACAAAGAAAGATGCTCGATTTTATACACAGAACACCTCATGCATGATGGACTACCTAAAATATTGCAATAGGATTCGAAAAATAACAAATAAACTGATTTTCCCTGATTTTTCCAGTTTTTTCCCATTTTCCTAATTAAAAAAAAATTTCCTACATGCAGGTCCCTCCAGAATATCGAAAAGCACATCTACAAAATAATATAATGTAAAATAAACATAAGGAAAAAAATAAATAAATTTTTTTGAAAAATTATGCGCAGCTGGAATTCGAACCCCTGACCCCTCCCTCCAGCCTCGACTTGCCTGTCAGGTGTCCTACCACCAAACCAAGGCGGTACGGAAAGAAAGAAACAATTTCGCTTCAAAAGCCCTTTCTCGGTTACCTATGCAATAGACCTTTAGGGCCCCACTTGGGTCCTCCTAATTAAAATATAAAAATTTCCTTGGGTAGACTTGACCGGACCAAAGAGGCCAACCTTAGGACCGAGTTTGAAAATTATAACTTAATATTAAAGGGAGCTAGGAGGTCTCAAAGCCTGTACCTTATTCTCCACTTTTTGACTTTTTTAAAAATTTTTTTATTATTATTCCAAAAAGTGTTCCTTAACAAAGAAAGATGCTCGATTTTATACACAGGACACCTTATGCCTGGTAGACTACCTAAAATGTTGCAAAAAGGCGTCGTAAAATAACAAATAAACTGATTTTCCTAGATTTTTCCAGTTCTTTCCTATTTTCCTAATGAAAAAAAACATTTCCTACTTGCAGGATCCTCCAGAATATCAAAAACAAATCTAAAAAATTATATAATGTAAAATAAACAAAAGAAAGAAAAAAAAGAATTTTTTTTGAAAAATAGACAGCAGCTGGGATTCGAACCCCAGTCCCCTCCCTCCAGCCTCGACTTGCCACCCAGGTGTCCTACCACCAGACCAAGACGGTACAGAAAGAAAGAAACTATTTCCTTTCAAAAGCCCTTTCTGGATTACCTATGCAACAGGCCTTTAGGGCCCCACTGGGGCCCTCCTAATTAAAATATAAAAATTTCCTTCTGCAGGATTGATTGGACTATACAGGCCTACCTTGGGACCGAGTTTGAAAATTATAACTTAAAATTAAAGTGAGATAGGAGGTCCCTCCTAATTAACATATAAAAATTTCCTTGGGCAGGCATGATTCAACCATAGAGGCCTATCTTGGGACCGAGTTTGAAAAAAATAACTTAATATTTAAGGGAGCTAGGAGGTCTCAAAGCCTGTACCTTATTCTCGACATTTTGACTTTTTCAAATTTTTTTTTATTATTATTCCAAAAAGTGTTCTTTAACAAAGAAAGATGCTTGAATTTATACAAAGAACACCTTATGCATAATAGACTACCTAAAATGTTGCAAAAGGAGTCGAAAAATTACAAATAAACTGATTTTCCTAGATTTTTCCAGTTTTTTCCTATTTTCCTAATTAAAAAAAACATTTTCTTAATTAAAAAAAATTCCTACATGTAAAATTCCTACATTTTGACTTTTTAAAAATTTTTTTTATTATTATTCCAAAAAGTGTTCCTTAACAAAGAAAGCTGCTCGAATTTATACAAAGACCACCTTATGCATGATAGATTACCTAAAATGTTGCAAAAGGAGTCGAAAAATAACAAATAAACTGATTTTCTTAGATTTTTCCTGTTTTTTCCCATTTTCCTAATTAAAAAAAATCTCCAACATGCAAGACCCTCCAGAATATCGAAAAACATATTAAAAAAATAATATACTGTAAAATAAACAAAAGAAATAAAAAAATAAATTTTCTTAAAAAAGTGTCCGCAGCCGGGATTCGAACCCCCGACTCCTCCCTCCTGCCTCCACTTGCCAGTCAGGGGTCCTACCACCAGGCCAAGTTGGTACGGAAAGAAGGAAACAATTTCGCTTCAAAAGCTCTTTCTCGGTTACCTATGCAATAGACATTCACGGCCCCACTGGGGTCCTCCTAATTAAAATATAAAAATTTCCTTCGGCAGGCTTGATTGGAACACAGAGGCCTACCCTGGGACCGAGTTTGAAAATTATAACTAAATATTAAAGGGAGGTCTCGAAGCCTGAACCTTATTCTCGACATTTCGAATTTTATTTTATTTTATTATTGTTCCAAAAAGTGTTGTTTAACAAAGAAAGATGCTCGATTTTATACACAGAACACCTTATGCATGATAGACTACCTAAAATTTTGCAAAAGGAGTCGAAAAATAACAAATAAACTGATTTTCCTAGATTTTTCCAGTTTTTTCCCATTTTACTAATTAAACAAAAAATCTCCAACATGCTAGACCCTCCAGAGTATCGAAAAACACATCTAAAATTAATATAAAGTAAAATAAACAAAAGAAAGAAAAAATGAAATTTTTTTAAAAAAGTGTCCGCGGCTGGGATTCGAACCCCCAACCCCTCCCTCCTTCCTCCACTTGCCAGTCAGGTGTCCTACCACCAGACCAAGGCGGTATGGAAAGAAAGAAACAATTTCGCTTCTAAAGCCCTTTCTCGGTTACCTATGCAATAGACCTTTAGGGCCCAACTGGGGCCTAATATAAAAATTTCCTACGGCAGGATTAATTGGACTATACAGGCCTACCTTGGGACCGAGTTTGAAAATTATAACTTAAAATTAAAGTGATATAGGAGGTCGCGAAGCCTGTACCTTATTCTCGACATTTCGACTTTTTTTATATTTTCTTTATTATTATTCCAAAACGTGTTCTTTAACAAAGAAAGATGCTCGAATTTATACAAAGAACACCTTATGCATGATAGACTACCTAAATTGTTGCAAAAGGTGTCGAAAAATAACAAATAAACTGATTTTCCTAGATTTTTCCAAATTTTTCCCATTTTCCTAATTAAAAAAAAAATTCCTACATGTAGGTCTCTCCAGAATATCGAAAAGCACATCTAAAAAATAATATAATGTAAAATAAACATACGGAAAAAAAAGAATTTTTTTTGAAAAAGTGTCTGCAGCTGGGATTCGAACCCCCGACCCCTCCCTCCAGCCTCCACTTGCCAGTCAGGTGTCGTAACACCAGACCACGGCGGTTCGGAAAGAAAGAAACAATTTCGCTTCAAAAGCCCTTTCTTGGTTACCTATGCCATAGACGTTTAGGGCTCCACTTGGGCCCTCCTAATTAACATATAAAAATTTCCTTGGGCAGGCATGATTCGACCATAGAGGCCCATCTTGTTACCGAGTTTGAAAATATAACTTAATATTAAAGGGAGCTAGGAGGTCCCGAAGCCTGAACCTTATTCTCGACATTTCGACTTTCTATTTTATTTTATTATTATTCCAAAAACTGTTCTTTAACAAAACTGTTCTTTAACAAAGAAAGAAGCTCGATTTTATACACAGAATTTATACATAGACCTTTAGGGCCCCACTAAGGCCCTCCTAATTAACATATAAAAATTTCCTTGGGCAGGCTTGATTGGACCATAGAGGCCTACCTTGGGACCGAGTTTGCAAATTATAACTTAATATTAAAGGGAGCTAGGAGGTCTCAAAGCCTGTACCTTATTCTCGACATTTTGACTTTTTTAAAATTTTTTTATTATTATTCCAAAAAGTGTTCCTTAACAAAGAAAGCTGCTCGAATTTATACAAAGAACACCTTATGCATGATAGACTACCTAAATTGTTGCAAAAGGAGTCGAAAAATAACAAATAAACTGATTTTCTTAGATTTTTCCAGTTTTTTCCCATTTTCCTATTTAAAAAAAATCTTCAACTTGCAAGACCCTCCAGAATATCGATAAACACATTAAAAAAATAATATACTGTAAAATAAACAAAAGAAAGAAAAAAAAGAAATTTTTTTGAAAAAGTGTCTGCAGCTGGGATTCGAACCCCCGACCCCTCCCTCTGGCCTCGACTTCCCACTAAGGTGTCCTACCACCAGACCAAGGCGGTACGGATAGAAAGACACAATTTCGCTTCAAAAGCCCTTTCTTGGTTACCTATGCAATAGACATTTAGGGCCCCACTGGGACCCTCCTAATTAACATATAAAAATTTCATTCGGCAGACATGAACGGACCATAGAGGCCTACCTTGGGACGAAGTTTGAAAATTATGACTTAATATTAAAAGGAGCTAGGAGGTCTCGTAACCTGAACCTTACACTTCGACTTCTTTTATATTTTTTTTATTATTATTCCAAAATGTGTTCTTTAACAAAGAAAGATGCTCGATTTTATACACAGAACACCTTATGCACGATAGACTACCTAAAATGTTACAAAAGGCGTCAAAAAAAACAAATAAACTGATTTTCCTAGGTTTTTGCAGCTTTTCAGATTTTATTAATTGAAAAAAAATTTCCTACATGCAAGACCCTCCAGAATATCGAGAAACACATCTAAAAAATAATATAATGTAAAATAAACAAAAAAAAGAGGAAAAAGAAATTTTTTAAAAAGTGTCCGCAGCTGGGACTCGAACTCCCAACCGCTCCCTTCAGCCTCGACATGGCCTACCACCAGACCAAAGTAGTACAGAAAGAAAGAAACAATTTTGCTTCAAAAGCCCTTTCTTGGTCACCTATGCAATAGACCTTTGTGGCCCCACTGGGGCCTTCCTAATATATAACTTAATATTACAGGGAGCTAGGAGGTCTCGAAACCTGAACCTTATTCTCGACATTTCGACTTTTTTTATATTTTTTTTATTATTATTCCAAGAAGTGTTCTTTAACAAAGAAAGATGCTCGATTTTTTATACAGAACACCTTATCCATGATAGACTACCTAAAATGTTGCAAAAGGAGTCGAAAAATAACAAATAAACTGATTTTTCTAGACTTTTCAGTTTTTTCCCATTTTCCTCATTAAAAAATATTTCTACATGCAGGACCCTCCAGAATATTGAAAAACACATCTAAAAAATAATATAATGTAAAATAAACAAAAGATACAAAAAAAAGAAATTTTTTTGAAAAAGTGTCCGCAGCTGGGATTTGAACCCCCGACCCCTCCCTCCAGCCTCGACTTGCCAGTGAGGTGTCCTACCACCAGACCAAGGCGGTACGGAAGAAGGAAACAATTTCGCTTCAAAAGCCCTTTCTAGGTTACCTATGCAATAGGTTTTTAGGGCCCCACTGGGGCCCTCTTAATTAACATATAAAATTTTCCTTCGGCACGCATGATTGTACCATAGAGCTCTACCTTGGGACCAAGTTTGAAAATTATAACTTAATAATAAAGGGAGCTAGGGGGTCTAGTAGCCTGATTCTTATTCACGACATTTCTCCTTTTTTTTATAATTATTATTCCAAAAAGTGTTGTTTAACAAAGAAAGATGCTCGATTTGATACACAGAACACCTTATGCACGATACACTACCTAAAATGTTACAAAAGTCGTCAAAAAAAAAATCAAATAAACTGATTTTTTTTTATTTTTCCAGTTTTTCCCAATTTCCTAATTAAAAAAAAATTCCTACATGCAGTAACCTCCAGAATATCGAAAAACACATCTAAAAAATAATATAATGTAAAATAAACAAAAGAAAGAAAATCAGAAATCTTTTTGAAAAATTGTCCGCAGCTGGGATTTGAACCCCCGATCCCTCCCTACAGCCTGGACTTACCAGTCAGGTGTCCTACCACCAGACCAAAACGGTACGGAAAGAAAGACACAATTTCGCTTCAAAATCCCTTTCTAGGTTACCTATGCAATTAGCCTTTTAGGGCCCTACTCGGGCCCTCCTAATTAGCATATAAAAATTTCCTTCGGCAAGCATGATTGGACCATAGAGCCCTACCATGGGACCGAGTTTGAAAATTATAACTTAATATTAAAGGGAGCTAGGAGGTCTCGAAGCCTGATTCTTACTCTCGACATTTCGACTTTTTTTTTTTTTTTAATTATTATTCCAAAAACTGTTCTTTAACAAAGAAAGAAGCTCGATTTTATACACAGAACACCTTATGCACGATAGACTACCTGAAATGCCACAGAAGGCGTAAAAAAAAACAAATAAACTGATTTTCCTAGATTTTTCCAGTTTTTCAGATTTTATTAATTGAAAAAAAATTTCCTACATGCAAGACCCTCCAGAATATCGAAAACCACATCTAAAAAATAATGTAATGTAAAATAAACAAAATAAAGAAAAAAAAGAAATTTTTTTGAAAAGTTGTCCCCAGCTGGGTTTCGAACCCCCGAACTCTCCCTCCAGCCTCGACTTGCCAGTCAGGTGTCCTACCAACAGACCAAGGCGGTACGGAAAGAAAGAAACAATTTCGCTTCAAAAGCCCTTTCTCGGTTCCCTATGCAATAGGTTTTTAGGGCCCCACTGGGGCCCTCTTAATTAACATATAAAAATTTCCTTTGACAGTCATGATTGGACAATAGAGAATTACCTTGGGACTGAGTTTGAAAATTATAACTTAATATTAAAGGGAGCTAGGAGGTCTCGAAACCTGAACCTTATTCTCGACATTTCGACTTTTTTTAAAATTTTTATTATTATTCCAAAAAGTGTTCTTTAACAAAGAAAGAAGTTCGATTTTATACACAGAACACCTTATGCCTGATAGAATACCTAAAATGTTCCAAAAGGAGTCGAAAAATAACAAATAAACTGATTTTCCTAGATTTTCCCAGTTATTTCCATTTTCCTAATAAAAAAAAATTACCTACATTCAGGACCCTCCAGACTATCGAAAAACACATCTAAAATTTAATATAATGTAAAATAAACAAAAGAAAGAAAAAAAAGAAATTTTTTCGAAAAAGTGTCCGCAGCTGGGATTGAACCCACAACCTCTCCCTCCAGCCTCAACTTGCCAGTCAGGTGTCCTACCAACATACCAAAGCGGTACGGAAAGAAAGAATCAATTTCGCTTCAAAATCCCTTTCTAGGTTACCTATGCCATTGGCCTTTTAGGGCCCCACTGGGGCCCTCATAATTAAGATATAAAATTTTCCTTCGGCTCGCATGATTGTACCATAGAGCTCTACCTTGGGACCAAGTTTGAAAATTATAACTTAATATTAAAGGGAGCTAGGGGGTCTAGAAACCTGATTCTTATTCTCGACATTTCTCCTTTTTCTTATAATTATTATTTCAAAAAGTGTTCTTTAACAAATAAAGATGCTCGATTTTATACACAGAACACCTTATGCCTGATAAACTATCTAAAATGTTGCTAAAGGAGTCGAAAAATAACAAATAAACTGATTTTCCTAGATTTTTCCGATTTTCCTCATTAAAAAAAAATTCCTACATGCATGACCCTCCAGAATATCGAGAAACACATCTGAAAAATAGAATAATTTAAAATAAACAAGATAAAGAAAAAAAAGGAACTTTTTTGAAAAAGTGTCTGCAGCTGGGATTCGAATCCCCGACCCTCCCTCCAGCCTCGAATTGCTAGTCAGGTGTCCTACCACCAGTCCAAGATGGTACAGAATGAAAGAAACAAATTCCCTTCAAAAGCCCTTTCTCGGTTACCTATGCAATAGACCTTTAGAGCCCCACAGGGGCCCTCCTAATTAACATATAAAAATTTCCCTTGGCTGGCATGATTGGACCATAGAGACCTACCTTGAGACGGAGTTTGAAAATTATAACTGAATATTGAAGGGAGCTAGGCGGTCTCGAAGCCAGAACCTTATTCTCGACATTTCGACTTTTTATTTTTTTTTCATTATTATTCCAAAACGTGTTCCTTAACAATGAAAGATGCTCGATTTTATACACAGAACACCTTATGCATGATAGACTACCTAAACTGTTGCAGAAGGAGTCGAAAAATAACAAATAAACTGATTTTCATATTTTTTCAGTTTTTTCTTTTTTTCCTAATTAAAAAAAAAAATTTCCTACATGCAGGACCCTCCAGAATATCGAGAAACACATCTGAAAAATAGAATAATTTAAAATAAACAAGATAAAGAAAAAAAAGGAACTTTTTTGAAAAGTGTGAAAAGGGGGGATTCGAACCCCCGACCCCTCCCTCCAGCCTCGACTTGGCAGTCAGGTGTCCTACCACCAGACCAAGACGATACGGAAAGAAAGAAACAATTTCGCTTTAAAAGCCCTCTCTCGGTTACCTATGCAATAGACCTTTAGGAACCCACTTGAGCCCTCCTAATTAACATAGAAGCGAAATTGTTTCTTTCTTTCCGTACCTCCTTGGTCTGGTGGTAGGACTCCTGACTAGCAAGTCGAGGGTTGAGGTCGGAGGTTCGAATCCCAGCTGCGGACACATTTTCAGAAAAGTTTCTTTTTTTTCTTTATTTTGTTTATTTTACATTAGATAATTTTTTAGATGTGTTTTTCGATATTCTGGAGGGTCCGGCATGTAGAATTTTTTTTTTTAATTAATAAAATGGGAAAAAACTGGAAAAATCTAGGAAAATCAGTTTGTTATTTTTCGACTCCCTTAGCAACATTTTAGGTAGTCTATCATGCATAAGGTGTTCTGTGTATAAAATCAAGCATCTTTCCATGTTAAAGAACATTTTTTGGAATTATTATAAAAGAAAAAAAAAATCGAATTGTCGAGAATAAGGTTCTGGCTTTGAGACCTCCTAGCTCCCTTCAATATTAAGTTATAATTTTAAAACTCGGTCCTAAGGTCGAATAGTCCAATCATGCCAGTCGAAAGAAATTTTTATATGTTAATTAAGAGGGCCCCAGATGGGCCTTAAAGGTCTATTGCATAGGTAGACAAGAAAGGGCTTTTGAAGTGAAATTGTTTCTTTCTTTCCGTACTGCCTTGGTCTGGAGGTAGGACACCTTGCTAGCAAGTCGAGGCTAGTGGAAGGGGTCGGGGGCTCGAATCCCAGCTGTGGACACTTTTTCAAAAAAATGTGTTTTTTTTTCTTTCTTTTGTTTATTTTACATTATATTATTTTTTAGATGTGTTTTTCGATATTCTGGAGGGTCCTGCATGTAGAATTTTTTTTTTAATTAATAAAACGGGAAAAAACTGGAAAAATCTAGGAAAATCAGTTTATTTGTTATTTTTTGACTCCTTTAGCAACATTTTAGGTAGTCTATCATGCATAAGGTGTTCTGTGCGTAAAATCAAGCATCTTTCTTTGTTAAAGAACACTTTTAGGAATAATAATAAAATAAAAAAAAGTCGAAATGTCAAGAATAAAATTCAGGCTTCGAGACCTCCTAGCACCTTTTATTATTAAGTCATAATTTTCAAACTCGGTCCCAAGGCAGGCCTCTAGCGTCCAATCATGCTTAACGAACAAAATTTTTATAAATTACTTAGGAGGGCCCCAGTGAAGCCCTAAAGGTCTATTGCATAGGTAACCTAGAGAGGGCTTTTGAAGCGAAATTGTTTCTTTCTTTCCGTACCGCCTTTGTCTGGTGGTAGGACACCTGACTACGAAGTCGAGGCTTGAGGGAGAGATCGGGGGTTCAAATCCCATCTGAGGACAATTTTTCAAAAAAATTTCTTTTTTTTCTTTCTTTTGTTTATTTTACATTATACTATTCTTAGATATGTTTTTCGATATTCTGGAGGGTCCTGCATGTAGAATTTTTTTTTAATTAGGAAAATAGGAAAAAACTGGAAAAATCCAGGAAAATCAGTTTATTTGTTATTTTTTTACTCCTTTAGCAACATTTTAGGTAGTCTATCATGCATAAGGTGTTCTGTGCATAAAATCAAGCATCTTTCTTTGTTAAAGAACACTTTTTGGAATTATAATAAAATAAAAAGAAATACGAAATTTCGAGAATAAGGTTTTGGCATCGAGTCCTCCTAGCTCCCTTCAATATTAAGTTATAATTTTCAAACTCGGTCATAAGGTAGGTTTCTAACGTCCAATCATGCCTGCCGAAGGAAATTTTTTATATGTTAATTAGGAGGGCTCAAGTGGGTTCCTAAAGGTCTATTGCATAGGTAACCGAGAGAGGGCTTTTGAAGCGAAATTGTTTCTTTCTTTCCGTATCGCCTTGGTCTGGTGTTAGGACACCTGACTGCCAAGTCGAGGCTGGAGGGAGGGGTCGGGGGTTCGAAACCCAGCTGGAGACCCTTTTTCAAAAAAATTTCTTTTTTTTCTTTCTTTTGCTTATTTTACATTATATTATTGTTTAGATGTGTTTTTCGATATTCTAGAGGGTCCTGCATGTAGGAAATGTTTTTTTAATTAGGAAAATTGGAAAAAACTGGAAAAATCTAGGAAAATCAGTTTATTTGTTATTTTTCGACTCCTTTAGCAACATGTTAGGTAGTCTATCATGCATAAGGTGTTCAGTGTAGAACACCTTATGCATGATAGGCTGGAGGAAGGCTGGAGGGAGGGGTCGGGGGTTCGAATCACAGATGCAGATCCTTTTTTAAAAAAATTTCTTTTTTTTCTTTATTTTGTTTATTTTACATTATATTATTTTTTAGATGTGTTTTTCGAAATTATGGAGGGTCCTGCATGTAGGAAATTTTTTTTTAATTAGGAAAATAAGAAAAAACTGGAAAAATCTAAGAAAATCTGTTTATTTATTAATTTTCGACTTCTTTTGTAACATTTTAGGTAGTCTATCATGCATAAGGTGTTCTGTGTATAAAATCGAGCATCTTTCTTTGTTGAAGAACACTTTTTGGACTAATAATAAAAAATTTTTTAAAAAGTCGACATGTCGGGAATAAGGTTCAGGATTCGAGACCACCTTGCTCCCTTTACTATTAAGTTATAATTTTCAAGGTGGGCCACAAGGTAGGCCTCTATGGTTCAATCATGCCTGCCGAAGAAAATTTTTATATGTTAATCAGGAGGGCCCCTGTGGAGCCCTAAAGGTCTATTGCATAGGTAACCGAGAAAGGGCTTTTGAAGCGAAATTGTTTCTTTCTTTTCGTACCGCCTTGGTCTGGTGGTAGAAAACCTGACTGGCAAGTCGAGGCTGAGGGAGGGGACAGGTGTTCGAATCCGAGCTGCGGACACTTTTTCAAAATTATTTCTTTTTTTTTCTTTTCGTTTATTTTACATTATATTATTTTTTAGATGTGTTTTTTGATATTCTGGAAGGTTCTGCATGTAGGAAATTTTTTTTTAATTAGGTAAATGGGAAAAAACTGAAATCATCGAGGAAAATCAGTTTATTTGTTTTTTTTCTTCTCCTTTTGCAACATTTTAGGTAATCTATCATGCATAAGGTGTACTGTGTATAAAATCAAGAATGGAAAGAAAGAAACAATTTCGCTTCAAAAGCCCTATCTCGATTACCTATGCAATAGAACTTTAGGGGCCCACTGGGGCCCTCCCAATTAACATATAAAAATTTCCCTTGGCTGGCATGATTGGACCATAGAAGCCTACCTTGGGACCGAGTTTGAAAATTATAACTTAATAATAAAAGGAGCTAGGAGGTCTCGAATCCTGAACCTTATTCTCGACATTTCGATTTTTTTTTTTATTATTATTATTTCTCTAAAAGTGTTCTTTAACAAAGAAAGATGCTTGATTTTACACACAGAACACCTTATGCATGATAGACTACCTAAAATGTTGCTAAAGGAGTCGAAAAATAACAAATAAACTGATTTTCCTAGATTTTTCCAGTTTTTTCCCATTTTATTAATTAAAAAAAAAATTTCTACATGCAGGACCCTATAGAATATCGAAAAACACATCTAAAAGTAATATAATGTAAAATAAACAAAAGAAAGAAAAAAAAGACATTTTTTTGAAAAAGTGTCCACAGCTGGGATTCGAACCCCCGACCCCTCCCTCCAGCCTCGACTTGCTAGTCAGGTGTCCTATCACCAGACCAGGGCGGTACGGAGAGAAAGAAACAATTTCGCTTCAAAAGCCCTTTCTCGGCTGCTTATGCAGTAGACCTTTAGGTCCCCAATGGGGCCCTCCTAATTAATAAATTAAAATTTCATTAGGCCGGCATGATTGGATTATAGAGGCCTACCTTTAGGACCGAGTTTGAAAATTATAACTTAATATTGAAGGGAGCTAGGAGGACTCGAAGCCAGAACCTTATTCTCGACATTTCGTATTTCTTTTTATTTTATTATTATTCCAAAAAGTGTTCTTTACCAAAGAAAGATGATTGATTTTATACACAGAACACCTTATGCATGATAGACTACCTAAAATGTTGCTAAAGGAGTCGAAAAATAACAAATAAACTGATTTTCCTAGATTTTTCCAGTTTTTTCCAATTTTATTAATTAAAAAAAAAATTCCTACATGCAGGACCCTCCAGAATATCGAAAAACACATCTAAAAAATAAGCTAATGTAAAATAAACAAAATAAAGAAAAAAAAGAAACTTTTCTGAAAATGAGTCCGCAGCTGGGATTCGAACCCCCGACCCCGACCTCAACCCTCGACTTGCTAGTCAGGAGTCCTACCACCAGACCAAGGCGGTACGGAAAGAAAGAAACAATTTCGCTTCAAAAGCCCTATCTCGATTACCTATGCAATAGAACTTTAAGGGCCCACTGGGGCCCTCCCAATTAACATATAAAAATTTCCCTTGGCAGGCATGATTGGACCATAGAAGCCTACCTTGGGACCGAGTTTGAAAATTATAACTTAATATTAAAGGGGGCTAGGTGGTCTCGAAGTCTAAACCTTATTCTCGCCATTTCGACTTTTTTTTTTTTTTTTTTATTATTATTATTCCAAAAAGTGTTCTTTGACAAAGAAAGATGCCCGATTTTATACACAGAACACCTTATACATGATAGACTACCTAAAATGTTGCAAAAGGAGTCGAAAAATAACAAATAAACTGATTTTCCTAGATTTTTCCAGTTTTTTCCCATTTTCCTAATTAAAAAAAAATTTCCTACATGCAGGACCCTCCAGAATATCGAAAAACACATCTAAAATACAATATAATGTAAGGCATTACATTACCACATAATAGTGAACCCTACCAGAGGAAATAATTATAGACCTCATAGGGGGTACACAATGTGACCCCGCAATTTATTAGGTATGTATATCTAAAATAGTGTTGCGAGAAGCTTTATTTTGATAATATTCGCCTTCTAAAAAGCGTTAATACGGGGAAATCCGAAGTCATTTATCAATATTAACGCAAGGCCCGATATCAGACTTTAATATTGACCCATAATATTTTAATTGGACCACTTACTATATCACCGAAGAATAGTGTACCCTACTAGAGGAAATAATTATAGACCTCATAGGGGTTTCACAATGCGGCCCTATATTTTACTAAGTATGTATATCTAAAATAGTGTTCTTAAAAGCTATGAAATGAGGAAATTCGTGTTCTAAAAAGCTTGAAAACGAGGAAATTTGAAGTCATTTTTTAATATTAAAGCAAGGCTCGATATTAGACCTTAATATTGACCCATAATTTTTTAATTGGACCACGTATTTTATTACCGAGGAGTAGTGTACCCTTCCAGTAGAAATAATTATAGACCTGATAGGGAGTACACAATGTGGCCCTATACTTTACTATGTATATAAAAATAGTTTTCTAAAAAGCTTTAAAACGAGGAAATTCGAAGTCATTTTTCAATATTAATGCAAGGCCCGATATCAGACTTTAATATTGACCCATACTATTTTAATTGGACCACGTATTATATTACATTACCAAGGAATGGTGTAGCTTACCAGAGGAAATAATTATAGACCTCTTAGGGCGTACCCAATGTGGCCCTATAGTTTACTATGTATGTATATCAAAAATAGTGTTCTTAAAAGCTATAAAATGAGGAAATTCGTGTTCTAAAAAGTTTGAAAACGAGGAAATTTGAAGTCATTTTTCAGTATTAACGCAAGGCCCGATATCAGACCTTAATATTGACCCATAATATTTTAATTGGATCACGTATTATATTACCAAGGAATAGTGTACCCTACCAGATGAAATAATTATAGTCCTCATAGGGCGTACACAAAGTGGCCCTATAGTTTACTATGTATGTATATCTAAAATAGTGGGTTCAATCACTTTAAAATGTGGAAATTCGTGTTTTAAAGAGCTTTAAAACGAGGAAATTCGAAGTCATTTTTCATTATTAACGCAGGGCCCGATATCAGACCTTAATATTGACCCATAATATTTTAATTGGACCACGTATTATATTACCAAGGAATAGTGTACCCTACCAGAGGAATAATTATAGACCTCATAGGGGGTACGCAATGTTGCCCTATAGTTTACTATGTATGTATATCTAAATTAGTGCGTTCAATCGCTTTTAAATGAGAAAGTTCGAAGTCACTTTTCAATATTAACACAAGGCCCGAAATCTGCCCTTAATATTATCCTGGCCTACAATGCGACCCTATAGGTTTCTATGCATGTATATATAAATGAGTGTGTTAAATAGCCTTCATATTAGTAAATTCGATGTCAGTATTTTGTTTTAAAACATGGTCCTATATCACCCTTTAATATTGACCCATAATATTCATATTGGACCTGGTATTATATTACCTGGTACTAGTGTCCGGTATTTCTCCTTTAATTTGACCTATAATATTCAAATTGGGCCAGGTATTATATTACTGGATACTAGTGAGTTCAAATAAAGGAAATTATTATAGGCATATTAGGGGGGTCAGATTCGGCTCCATAAATATATACATAAAAAAGTGTGTTGAAAGCGTTAAAACGAGAAAATTCGAAGTCAATATCTGTATTACATCATGCCCCTATATTTCTCTTTAATATAGAACCATAATATTCAGATTAGACCAGATATTATATTACCGGGTACTAATGTACCCTACCAGAGAAAATAATTATATTCTTAATAGTTTGACCAAGATGCTAACCTATATGTTACTATGCATGTATGTATATAATATTTAATTCAGTCAACCTTTATTTAATTTAATATTTAATTTAGTCACCCTTTATGTTCCTCATTGTAAATACTCATCTTCCCCTTTGTTTTTCAAACTGGGAATTGATTTTGTATATTTTTGTTGATCAATAAAATTACTGGGTTAAGGGACGGGGTTAAGCGTTGCTGATGTATATATAACGGCCAAAGCCCGAAGTCCGGCCAGATCGCGATTTGGCCGGCCCTCTTGGCCAAAGTCCGAAATTTTTTTTTATTTTGGGAATTGGCCGGCAGATCGCGAAGTGGCCGAGGATGGCTGACCAAAGTCCGAAATAATTGAAGCGATCAGTGAATATTTTACTTTGGCGGCCTTTTATAATTATATAAATAATTCTTATAAATCTTCTACTTTAAAAATATAAAAAATAGAAGTTTTTAAATTGTTTATTAAACAATCATTAATTTAATAATCATTATTAAATTGTCTATTTAATTGTCATGCATCCACCAAAGGTCTTGTCATACTAGGTCTAGTTAAGTGCCACTGCCCAGTATACCATGCTCTGATTTTTTTTTTAAGGTGAAGTGCCCCTGCCCGGTATACCCTACACTGATGTTTTTTTAAGGTTCAGTGCCACTGCCCGGTATACATTTTCCCGGTATATCCTACACTGATGTTTTTTAAGGTCAAGTGCCACTGCGCGGTATACATTTGCCCGGTATATCCTACAGTGATGTTTTTTTAAGGTCAAATGCCCTGCCCGGTATACATTTGCCCGGTATAATGATTTTTTCTTCCAACTTTGGCTGATCTTCCCATGCCAATTCGCGATTTGGGCGGCCAATTCCTGAAATAAAGAGCAATTTCGGACTTTGGCAAGCCATCTTCGGCCAATTCGCGATGGCCAGATCGCGAATTGGCCGACTTCGGACTTTGGCCGTAACATATATAATATTGTCTTATTTAGCGTTAAAATGAGGAAATTCGATAGCAATATTCGTCTTACAACATGGCCCTATATCTCCCCTTAATATGTAACAAAAATATTCAAATTTAACCAGGTATTATATTACCTTGCTTTAGTGTACCCTGCCTGAGGAAATAATTATAGGAATAATAGGGGAACCACAATGCGACCCTATAGCTAACTATGTATATAAATAATAGTATGCTGAAAGCTTTAAAATGAGAAAAATTGAAGTCAATATTCTGTATTACAACATGGCCCTATATTTCTTCTTAATATTAAACCATAATATTCAAATTGAACAAGGTGTTATATTGCCGGTTTCTAGTGTACCCTACCTTAGGAAATAATTATCAGCCTAATAGGGGGCACACAATGCGGCCCTATAGGTTAGTATGTATGACTGTGTATAATAGTGTGGTTATTAACGTTAAAATGAGGAAGTTTGATGTCAATATTCTGTCTTTCAACATGGCCCTATATCTCTTCTTAATATTAAACCTTAATAATCAATTTGAAAAAGGTATTATATTTCCGGTTATTAGTGTATCCTAATTGTTTTAAAAAAGGCTTTAAATTTCGATGATGGGGTTCAAAATTCATTCGAAATTTTAATCGAAAATGTTAAAAAGTGTTATGTAGAAACAGTCAAAAGGAACGATATATAAATATATATATATATATATATATATATATATATATATATATATATATATATATATATAAGTTCAAAATGTAGAGAAAACATGGTATAAATTACTTAATAATGAAAAAATTGAAAAAGAAAAATAATAATGATAATAGGGTGACCTGGGGTTATATTCCTGATCACTTTTGGGGTAATTACTGATCACCAGTTTTTATAATAAAATAATTGTTTAAAATAACTATATAATTGTAATTAATAAATATTACATTAAGATCAAACAAATAAATCAAAAAATATGTTTAAGTAGCTAATAAAACGATTTATTTAAAAAGCAAGAATAAAGATTAACACTTTAAATTTTTCAAAAATATTTGCCTTTTGCCATACAATTTAAGCAAGAAGTCAACTCATTCTCCTGTTCTGCTGGAATATAAGAAAGAGTTCTCACATGGGTTACTTTTGCTGGATTTTTTAATTTCATTAAGTGAGAGTGTAAACTTAATTAAGGTCAACAACTCTGGCAGCAGCTCTCACACTGAAATTTTCATTTTTAAATCATTGAAAGACATTCAATAGCTTTGCTTTCTAGAAGCTTAATATCCTTTTATGGCCTATAGTTTCTAACCATATTTATATTAGGCTAATTTATAAACTTAAAAATTATTCTAACAATGTACACACATAAAATCAAGATAGAAGCAAGGTAAGACAAGCTTGAAATGGTACATATCAGAACACATTTGTCTCGTGTACAGTTAAAATCAAATTTTGTGATTTCATTTAGAATATATTTTATAGTTGTTCCACTTAATAAATATGAACCGTTATTTAAGAAAAGACAATTAGCTATTTATGAGCTATTTTTAATACTGTTTATAAAAGGAAATGATCAGGAATTACCCCAGTGATCAATAATTAGCCCATCTGTTGGGGGAAACATTTGATATAGTTAATTATAATTCTCTCAGTAGATGTGAAACAATTAAAAAAAAGCTTGCACTATTTTCATATCAAAGAAAAAGAAAGCAACTCAAAATATTTATCATTAAGAGAAGGAGGGATATCTTTGCAGAAATGTGCACATTTTGAAACCTATCTTTGAAATGGAAAATACAGAAAGTAGTTTAAAAGATACTTATTTTGTTAGATTAAACAAAAAAACTATTATTAAGTAAATGTAGTTATACTTTAATAAAGTGTACAAGCATTCTTGTCCATGTCTCAAATTTTAAAAAAAAACTTAACTTGATTTTTTTTTAATTTTTAAAAATAAAATTCTAATTATATTAATTCTAAATTAATTTTTAAAAATAAAACTTCGGTGATCATTATTTACCCCAGAAACAGAGTGATCGTGAATTACCCCAGGTCACCCTAGTAAAAATAATAAATGTCCGAAGAAAAAAAATCCGAAAAAAAGGCCCAGAAATTAATAAAAATCTGGAAATTAAAAGTCATAATCTTTTCATCTGCTCACACGATTATATCCGCAGAAAGAATGTGGATTTAAGACTACAGGAAGAAAATTACTACATGCCTTTATACAAAACAATTTTGCAGTAAGGGCTGAACGACACCTTCCAATATTAACTATAATAACTGCTCAACTTCATATAAAAGGTAATTCATATTTAAGATAATTCATTTTTTTTATATTAAGGTAAACGGGGAGAAACTCTCTTTATAGTGAGAAATTAAATATAAATTTAACTTCTAATATGGAAAAGTTTTTAATAAACATTATAATATTAAGCCAAATAAGGATATTGTTTTCTCTCTTGAGAATAATGATGTATATATGCTTCAAGATATTATTATTAACTTTTATTAATTTACACTTCAAAATTCTTTGTTTCGTTCTTGTAAGAGCTAAAACGAGTAAAATTTTCCCAAATAAAAAGAAAAATGTAGATAATTTACATTTCGTTATTAACTTTCAAAACCCTATTTTCGATAAGATCAATTTTCATAATATTTTGGAAAATTTTAAAAATTTAATTCCATTAAAATATTTTAACGTAATTAAAAGCTTTAAATATAATAAATCTCTTGGTAGAACTATATTTAATTATAATGATATAAGCAAAAATTTAGGGAGGATTAATGTATCCGATTATGAATGTCACTGTGAAAAAGAGAAAAATTTTGATTTTGTAGATAAATATCATAAACATATTGTTACTGGTAATTTAAATATTATATAAAACTTAGAACTTAGGAATTTATTGATAAATGGAGCAAAATTTAGACCTATTTACGATATATCAATTAATGAAATTCTAAATTACTTTCTTATTGATCTCTACTTTTTGTTTAAAGATATCAAATAGATTTTCTTTATCTTTAGGTATGCTAACAAAATGGAAATTAGTTGTTTATTATTACTTTAAAAACTTTGTTTTCCTTAATAAGGATAATTTAAATAATAGTAACAATTCAACCAATTTTTCAAAAAATTTTCTACCAATTAAGTAACTACAAAAAAATTTTGTAATTACCCCCATAGACAAAGCTAACAACAATTATGCCATCTTCTGTAAAAAATTCTATATTGAACTTTTAAATACGGAGTTGAAAAATAGTAAAAATTTTAAACTTAGTAATTTAAATAATAATATTGTCATAAAAAATTTTAGCTTTATAACCGAAAGAAATTTAGCTTTATATATTTAGCTTTATAAATTAAGCTTTATATCCGATAAAAAAATGTTTTGATAATATTGTCATAAAAAAAATTTAGCTTTATATTATATAGAGGTTAAAAAAATTAAAATTAGCGATATACATATTTACTTAATTATCAGTTCTAAATTTCATAAAATTCCTTAAAAATTTAGAACAATCACATGTAGGTGTAATACTTACCTAACTAACCCGGTACCATTTTCTCTAACTACTTAAATTATATACAATATTATTAAAGAAGGTTTTTCTTGGATTATCACAAATCATAAACCGATTTTAGAATTTATCAAACATAATAGAATTAATTCTGTTGCGACTTCCATTATCTTTTCACTAGCCCTTTCCCTTTCAATAGCCTATCTTTTAATCCCTTTCTAAACTAAAAGATATCCTTTCGAATTATCACTATGATTTTAAAAATATCCTTAATTGCAATTTTGATTATTGGGAACTTCTAACTAATTTTTGCCTTTTTAATATTTATCTTTATTATGGAAAGGATATTTTTCTCCAAATTGATGGAATACCACAATGATTTAACTTTTCATCTCTCTTAGCTAACTTATTCTTGCACTATTATGAAAAAAAAAATTATACTCTTAATATTAAATTTGTTTTTTGATTTATTGATGATTTAATTATCTTTAATTTTCATGATTATACTATTTTATTAAATAATATTTATCCGGAGGAATTAATCTTGCTTCGTAATCATGATGATAATATAAATTTCCATTCTTTAAATTTGGGTATTATAAAAGAAGAAAATATCTGCTTTGTTGATTTATACGATAATAGAAGTTATTTTAATTTTTATATAAATAAGCTAATTACTTGGAATTCTAATGGTTCTAAGAACATCTCTTTAAATACCTTTTTTAATCAAATGAATAGAATTAAAAGAATATGTAATAATGTTTATTTATCCAAAAAACAAATAGACAAACTCTTCCAAATTTTGATATAAAAAAAACAATCGATACCCAACTCAAGTAATTAAAATTTTATATATAATCATTGAGTTCACTGTATATTATTGTAAATAAATTTACTAAAAAATTTCTTTGTTAATTTATTTAATTTTTGCTATGTGCAAACCCATTTCGGGCAAATCCGTGGCAAAAATTATGTACAAAACAGGCAATTATTCTTTCTTTTCTATTTCATATTTTTTTCTTAAATAAAGGTTTATTTGCTAAAATTATTAATTGTCAACTTCTTTAAATTTTCCAGTATGATATTACCTTGCGCGCGTCCTATCGTTTCGGGCCTATCCTTGGTAACTGCAGTACTGCAGTAAGTACGCATTATAAAACAAAACGTTAACACGTTTACCTCAATTTGCGTTTCTGTTTTCATATTTTGTAGTCTGGTAATCTTGTTACGAAAATATTTCAAGTCATTCTTGAAAAATTTCCCGTTCATGTAAGTTAATTTAAATTCGCTCCTCGCTTTATAGATTTCGTTTTATGTTTTGTTCTGTTTTTTCTTTGCATTTTATTATTTATTTTTACGTGATATTTTTACTTAATGTGTTCTATTTTATTTGTTTTAAGATTTTGTAGTTTTTCTTTTGAGTGCTCCTCACACTATTGAATTGATATATTTTGCTTTGACTATATTGATACAATATTCGAAAGCTCTCGTTTTTGCAGATATAATCGTGTGAGCTGATGAAAAGATTATATCTTTTATTTTTCCAGACTTCTAACAGCATTTTATCCGAACCAATTAATGAACGTATTAAATTTATTTAGCTTTTGTAAAAAGAATAATAATATAAAACTACTTTTTAACCGACACCTGCGATTTGAAGCAGTTTTCTTTTTTTTTCTTTTCTTTTTTTTTTTTTTTTTTTTTTTTTTTGTAAGTAAAAAAATCAGATAAAATCAAAAAATAAGTCTCTTATAAGCAGTTTCTTTTTATAATTACAGATCAGATAAACATTTCTGTTTGTCTCAATTCAAATTAACAAATATAAAATTAAATTAATTAATTTATAAAAAAGTAAATAATACTAAATGAAAATATTACGCATAGCTCTTTTAAACATTCATTTAACAGAATATCAATTTTAAAACTCTAGGTAGTGACATTCTGAATTTAAAAAAATGAATTATAAGAAGCGTCGGTCATTAAAATTTAGTATAGTTTCATAAAAGACAAAATAGAATCAATAAAAAAAATTTAAAAAAATGGATACAATAAAATCGTTTTTAATTTAAAATTTTAACTCTATTGCCATCTGTTTCATTTCTTTAAAAATAATAGAGAGCAGTTTTTTTTTTCTTATCTAAAATCCAACTATTATCCATTTCCATCGAATCTTATTAAATTTGATATTCTTTGCTCTAATAACACTGAACTTTACATTGAAGCCACATAATTGTTTCCCGTATGGTTTTACTTTTCTGTAAAGTAACTGTGTTTATCTATTAATAAGTTAGTTAAAGAAATTTTAAATACACACAATTCAAACCACCACAGATTACAATCATAATAAATTCCATCTTTTTGTCTCTTCGTTTCACTCGGAAAAGTTTTTATTCCAATAATATCGTCTGCAAAAGATGTGTACTATCGTTCTGTCTCTTTATTTTACTTCAAAGAAAAGTTTTTATTTCAGTAATATCGTCTGCAAAATGTGTGTGCTATCAACCTCATCAAAGTTTTGGCATTTTGTATCTTAATTAATATCATTTTATTATTATTAATTAATATCACTTAATATCATTTAGAAATTTTTTTATCTATTTATTTTTCGATTAATTTATTTTTTCGTTTGTTTATTGTCTTTAGTGAAAATTTTCCTTTTTTTCAGAAATGTCGTTAATATATAAAAGTCCGGTTCGGCAAAAAAAAAGATAGCGCAAAATGGATTCATTGTTCAGTAAGCAAAATATTTTGCTTATTTGAGAATGCATTCTTGTAGCAAATACTAAATTGTCCTTTTTAGATAAAGAACAAACAAAAAATGTAATTGAAACATGCAAACTTTAAAAGACCGTATTAAATGTACCAGAAGTTTAACATGAATAAAGTGTTCTATATATAAAAGTAACTGTTTTTCTTTGGGAAAACGCGAATAATAGCTAAAAAAACGGATAAATTTCGTCACCGACGCTACGCTTACGTGTTACGGGAGTTACGGGGTGGCTACCCCGTAACTCCCTTTAATATTCACTTATAATTTTCTAACTCAGCCAGAAATTAGAGTTTAACATACTACACAATCGAAACAAACGAAATTTTTATAGACAAATAAGGTGGCCCAGAGTAGGCCAAAATATGTTCCGTTAAATGACCGGAAGAAGGTCATTTAAGCTAAATGTTCGTGGCAGCAGCGCGTGAGGCGTGGCGCGGTTAGTGGAGCCGCGGTCTAGTTAGTAAAGTAATCTTTAGACCTGGGAACCGGGGTTCGATACCGGTAAAGGGTTAATTTTCAAATTTTTTATTTTTTTTCATATTATTTTTAATACTTTTTTTTCAATATTTTAACGTGAATAAAGAGTTCTCTATATAAAAATAATTATTTTTCTTTGGGAAAAATCAAATAATAGCTAAAAAATGGATATATTTCGGCACCGACACTGCGCATACGAAACACCCCGTAACTCCGTTTCATATTAACTTATAATTTTCAAACTTGGCCATTTTTTCTAACTATGTTTTTGCTGGGATGTAACGTGAATGTGGGTTAGTTTCATCAAGAAATCCTCCACGAAGGCAAATTTCTCCCAATACTTGACCCGTGAGCCGCGATGGCTCAGGGGACAGATCGTTCGCCTTGCAATGAGGTGAACCGGGGTTCTATCTCGGCGATGGCTGCTCGATACGAATTCTGCTTCCGGCTTGCACTGACCACAGTGCTGACGGAAAATATCCTCAGTGATAGACGGATCATGGGTTAGAGTCCCCTTGCCCTCAGGCTAACTGAGGGAGATTCTCGTGGTCTTCCTCTCCATGTAACGAAAATGCGGATAAGTTACACCAAAAAGTTCTCCACGAGGGCAAGTTTCTTTCAATACTTGATCCAGGAGTTCCCTTGTCTTCTGGATTGGATTCAAAATTTCAAGGCTACAGAGTTTAACATTAATAGTCGTAAACCCAAAAATTGGGTCGGCTGTCCAACGAAGGTTATAAAATAAAATACTTGATCCATAAGTTCTGAATCCATTTGGGCTCAAAATCGCAAAGCTACGGCTGGAGCAGTTTTAAACCCAAAAATTGGGTCGGCAGTTCAACGACGGTTATAAAATAAAATGAAACTAGCTAATAAGTAGCCTTCTTATTTGAATATGATATCACGGACTTTTAATTCGCGCTATAATTCTATAATTATGTGGTTTGATGTGGCAGTTAAAGGTAAGCCATTATGCATTTTCAGAAATTGAGCTTACTTCAATTTAAAGGGATTATTGACATTAAATTTACAATTCAATCATAGAAAAAAACTTTCTTACAGTTAGGTTGATTTAATAAAATATTTTAAACTATTGCTTTCAATATTTCCTCGTCGAAGCACAAATTTAAGCAGGGATTTTAACCCCGGACAACAAGTTCTCGCACATATATATATATATATATATATATCCCTTTAAATGTTAATATTTTTTAATTATTTTTTTTCTAAGTGTAAAAGCTTGTTATACGTCTCAATGCCAGGTTCGGCGTGGCTGTTAGTGTTAAGTGATAGGTAGGAAGCAATTGCTAGAACCGAGGGTCTAGGGGTCAAACACTGTTAATATGGTCAATATTTTAAAATTATATCTAAAAAAATTAATGTTTTTTTATTTATTTGTTTATAATAATTTCCTTTGGTATGGTAGTATAGTATGGTATAACATAATACTTGGCAGAGCTAGAAAATAATAGGTTAATATTAAAGTAAGATATTGGGCCATAAATATATGCAATATACGAGCAACATTTCTCTATCTTAACGCTATTATACGCACTTAGAAAAGGAAGGAAAAGTTTAAGTAAAGGAATATTTTTATTCCGTTACGATATTATAAAATAATTTTAAAAAATAATTTTTTCTAAATTTAACTTCTAAATATTGAACATGTACGAGGTTTGCACCCCTGGCCCTCGGAACTAATGCCTTCTGGCCTGTTTATTAATTCAAAGCTATGGGGGAAATTTTAAACTTATTCCCCTAATTTGCAATATTTTTGTACATCAAACACTTAGTGGATTTCGGTTTTATAACTATAGTTTGAAATAAAAGCAGAATTTTGCTTATTTCTGTAAAGAAAGAGAACAAAAATTTTTGGCATTGCAATTTGGTCCCCTTGCGCCCAAACTAAGCATTCTATAACTTTATTTAAGTATATCAAAATGATAAATTGGCAAATTTTGAAAATTATAGTTTTATATAAATGCAAAGTACATGCCGTTATAATATAAACAGAGCAATCTTCAGAAATTTTTCATAAGTGTCCCGGAGATATTTTTATAAAGCGGAATATTGAAAGCGATAATTTAAAATATTTTATTCGAATTATCAATCTCTAAAAATGGTTTTAATTTTGCAATAAAAGGAAAAAATAATTCGCGATTAATTATCCCTTTTATATTCGCTTTTGTAGTCCACCATTGATTTTGTGAGATTAGCAATTATCATATCACTGGACCGTGGTCATCTGACTGTTTAATAGGAATTAAATTTGCCGTGGATTTGCATTGATTGCACCCTATTATGTTCCATTGTGCAATATTTAGTTCGTTTGCAATTATGCGGCTTGATGTGGTAGTTTAGTATGTTATTGCATCGATATATGACCAAGTTTCAAAATAATAGATTTAAAGGACAGTTTCTCTTCCCAAAAATGATTTAAAAGTTGTAGTACAAGATATTTCTCGTTATTCTATATTAATATCATAATTATTTTTGATTCAATCCAAATTTAGGTCCATTGCTTTTTTAAAATTAAATTGGTTATTGGTCAAAAGAAATATTGTCATGGAATGAGAAGAAATATGTACTATCACTTTTTACTTGTAAAGGATTGTAAATTAGATGTATGTCTTACTTTATTTGCAAATAAAATACACTTTGGACTTGTAAATATTTTTTTTTTTTGATAAACAATATACCAATGTTAAAGAATTACAGCAGTTTAACTATTTGCATATTAAATTTCTGATTTACAGTTTTCAGACATTGAAAAGGAACAGTAATATAAATATTTGAATTTCAAATTCTTGATGATAAACAGTTAGTTATTGAATCAACACAGCAACATAGAAATTTGAACGTCAAATTCGTGATAAATAGTTTGAATTCTTTAAAGAAGTACAGCAATATAGTTATTTGAATGTCAAATTCTTAATAAGCAAATTACAGATGATAAGGACTTTCCGCAATATAGTCATTTGATGTCAAATTCTTAATAAACAGTTAGCAGTTGCTAAAGCAATTACATTGCAACAATTACAGTAGCAGTTGTACAAAGCAATTATTACAGCAATGTAATTATTTGACTGTCATATCCTTGAAAAACAAATTACAGATACTGAAGAGTTACGATAAGGTAATTACGATTGTCCATTTCTTGATAATAAGTTCTTAAAGCGTCACAGCAACATAGTTATTTGAATGTAAAATTCGTGATGAATCATTACATCAATGCGTGATAACTATTTGCAGTTCTTAAAACATTGCTGCAATATAGTTATTTGGGGGTCAAATTCGGGATAAGTATTTCACAGTTTTTGAAGTGCCGCAGTTGTATAATGTTTGAATGTCGTGTTCTACAGAAAATAAGCTTTACAACTTTTTTTAGGTGTTACAGCAAAGTCTGGATTTACTTCCAGACAAGTCTTGATTTACTTTCTTTTGAACAATCTCCGGAACATTCGAGAGAAGAAATGAAAATATTCTTTCTCTTTTTGTTCAGATTGTTCATTGATTGTTAGCTCAATATCACTTCGATCCCAAAAATCTCTTTCATCTCTTAAGAAGAGACCATCACGACTTTTCAATCTAAAATTTAAAAGTAACACTCATATTATTAGAAAGTTCAATACAGTTTTTTTGTTTTGTTACAGCAGCTTCTTTTTTTTTAAAATAAAAGCTTTATGTTTAGAGTAAAATACGTTTAAACTCAGAGAAGGTTTCTAATGCACACTTTTCAAAAAATCAATTTAAGCTTTTCAATAGTCAAAACCGTTATCTGACTTACACTGAGAAACAAACTCATGATGGATTTATTAGAGAGAGTTTATTTTGCAGATTTATTGATGATATCTTTTGGGCAAATGTTCCAGATTTAAAGCTTTTACGTCAATCAATTTATCCTTAATTGCTTAAAATTAGTTAAAGATAATCTGAAAAGTTTGAAAAATAATGTTTGTCATTTTGGAGAAATTTATATCTGTTCAGTATTGTGATATTTCGATTCAAGAAAACAGGATTACTTTTTATAATTTATGAATTAATTCCTCATTTTAAGAACTCCGGATTCCTTATATTATATATATATATATATATATATATATATATATATATATATATATATATATATATATATATATATACATGTTACCGGCTAAGTATGAAATCCGGCATTCTATAGAATGCCAAATGAGAAACCGCCAAAGTATAAAATACATCTCCGATTCGTCAAAATGTCATTCAAAAATGACAAATAGGTTAATTGCTTATTTTTTATATGAAAATTTTGTTTCTCTTAATAAGAAAGGCATAAATTATGTTTTGCACAACTTCTTATTTTTCTTTACACATTTTGAATACATTCTTTTTAATGGCTCTCACCTAATATATATTTCGGACACTTACCAAAGGTCTAGTTATACTAGTTATACTATATAACATACATATGAGATTTTATTACATTACTTATGTTCTAAGACAGTGACAAAAATTAAAATATTTTGAAAAAATTTAAATACATCTCGTCCTCAATGCCATATTCGACAGAGTTCTTATCGTGTCCTACATCCAACTTATCCTCGCTATCTTTACATCGGTGAAAAGAAAAGTTGGGTAAGTCAATTCCTCACTAAAATTAAGAAAAGGGAAAAACATAACTTAAAATTCTATATTAGTTATTTTGTTTAACAAATTTTTCGTTTAAGATGCGATATATTTGTAAAGAGGGAGAATTTATTAACTTATCAGCAATCAGATGTCTTAAAAATGTTACTATGTGTAATTTTTTTATTTTAAGCATTGGTGTTAATTATTTAGTTTATAAAAAATGTCCACTATAGATCTTTGTAGGGGTCATAATTACAGTAGCATTTATAAATAAATTAAAATCGTTTCTTACTATTTAAAAAGATTTTTCAGTTAAAAGAAGCATGTTTGCTATTCAGTTATTTACCTCATTCGTCTTTTATTTAAAACTTTTGAAACATAGGTTTCGTTTTTTTATTCAATTTATATTTTGTTTTTTTTCTTCGGGAATCCACTGATTAACTGGGAAAATAACTACTATTTCTAAAGAAAATACCTTGGAAAGTGTTAAAGAATGAAATAAAATCTACGAGAAATATGTTCAGTTGTAATTTATTTTAATATTTTATTTCTATCAAAATAAATATATTTTCTTGCGTAAAATTGTTTAGATCATTTATACCTTATACTACTGAATAAAAATGAATTTATTTACGAATTATTTAAACCTTTTCAGAATATTGGTTTATACGAGTAACCATTGTCTTTCCTTCAGCATTTGCATTTTTAATTACTTCATTTTATTAAGCAAACTTTTAAAAAATATTTTTTTTTGTCAAAGCAAAGATTTTAATCTTTTAAATAACTGCACGCATTAATTCTGTTCATGCTCAATAAATTCATTTTTAATCATCTGTGCCTTTGATTCATAGGGATTAATAAAACTTAAAGACCGATAAGTAATCATTTTCAATTTTATGTTAAAATTTTATTTTAAAATAGTTTAGAATGAAAAATAAATCAAACACTGAAGATCATTTTAACTAAAATATTAAGTTGCAATTTAGAAACATTCTAACACTGATATGATGAAGGTATCTGGCCCTCTGGAAAGTCATGAGAAATAATGGAAAATTATGAATTTCGGTATTAAGCAAAACTTGTCATGAAATATCATGATTTTAACTGTCTTTTTTTTAAAAATCATGTAAAGTCGTGGATTCAGGCCACCGAAAAATCTAATTTTCAAAATGGAATTTACCCCCCCCAATTTCATAGTGTTCCGAATATCTGAATTTGTAACAAAATCAACACTCGCAGTCATATTTCATTAAAATATAAAATGTTTTTATCGTGTTATTTAAAAATTATGACGTTCTTTCAAAAAAGGAAACAAAAAACGTCTTTTCTAGAGCGAATTATCCTTTAAACTTCTGTGATTTCAGAATTTCAGTTATTATTTATTTTTTTCATTTTATCAATGTCAAATTCTAGTTGTAGCCCGCCAGGCAAATTTTTTCATTCCGAAATGAGACCAGAAAAATCAGGAGAATTTCTTTCCTTTCGGCTGAACAAGAAAATTATCTTTGGAATATAATTCTCCCGAAAAAAAGAAGAAAAAATACGATTTGCTTTTGTACTTTTTTCAGCTATTTTCTTGCTTCAACTCTTTCTTTTCTCTGTTTTTTAAATTTAAAATCTATAAATATGAAGATGCAGACTATAACATTTTTTGGTTGTACTTATCATTTCAATCAATGTTATTATAATGATTTAAATGTATTGTTGTGTTTTTGTCGGAGAAAATAACTTTTTTAAGTCATGAAAAATTCTTGGAATTAGTCATGAATTTGAAAATCTGAAATGTAGCAGATACCCAGTAAAGAGTTAGGCGAAAATATCACGTATCTTCATAAAAAGATTTTTTTTTTAATGTGAAATATATATCCTTTCCCAAAATCAAAGGCTTAAACCAATTTCTTTCCTGTTTTATGTTATTGTGGGTCTCCTGATCAAGTGATAGTTATAATTTATCACTAAATATTAGTTCTTTTGAAGTTTCAAAATCAGAAATGTCTCACAGTTTGACAAACGTTTTGCTCTCTTAAAATTTCGCATTTGTTGGTTCAAACTCTCTTAGAATAGTGTCATTTTATTTCTTGATAATCTTTTACAGTTCGTGGCCAAATTATTAGACGCACTATAAGAGTCTATGTAAAATCTTTTATCAAGTGATTCTTTAGCGACTGAAAACGTTTTGCACTTGTTTGCGTTAGTGTATCAATTGGTTTACATTGTAATGCAATATGGTAAAAATAAATACAAACAGGAAGTATATAAAAAATCTCCTGAATAAAAACCCATTACATGCATGTTTTAATATAAAAGTATTGTACATAAACTAGTGCAAAACATGTAATTTTTAAAAAAACTATTGTGCGTCTAAAATTTTGTCTAATTATAATAATTCACAAGTATAATACCTGGTATAAATATATATTATCTATTTATACTATATATATAGTCTAATTTATCTAATCGTGGAATTCATAATATAAATCGTCGAATTTAACCAATTGATACACGAACGTAAACAAGTGCAAACCGGTTTCAGTAGTGTAAAAACAATATAGTTGTATAGTATCACCTGATAATTAAGATTTAGAATCTTATAGTGCGTCTAATAATTTGGTCAGGGCTTGCATGTCCAATAGCAGTTCAGGGGATCGACGCTTGCCTCCCAAAAATGTGAACTGGTTCAAATCCCGGCAACGGGTGGTTGGTTCTAATTACTTCCTCAGGTTTTCCCCTCAATGTAATGCAAATGCGGGTTAGTTCCATCGAAAAGTCCTCCACGAAGGCAAATTTCTCTCAATACTTGATCCAGAAGTTCCATTGTCTTGGTTTCAAAATTAGTATGATACGGAGTTGAACATTAGTAGTCGTAAACTGAAAATCAGTTCGATGTTCAACGACGGGTATAAAATAATAATTAATTAATATTAATTTCCTCATCCTTAATGTAAATTAAATTTATGCAGCTTCCTCCCCCCATTAAATTTAATGAAATTTATCCCTTTAATTCTTTGTGTACCTTTTGTGTGTTGAAAGCTCTCTCTATTAATAAAAAAAAGTTTCTGTTCTTTTGGGCATCGACAGAGATTAAGTGCGAACGCTGTGTATGAAATTCTCGACTGAATTGATATTTACGATTTCGGAAATCATTGCACTATTTGGGTTCTTCAGCGAATTTGTACATATCTTTCATGAGCTGTGATGGCTCAGGGGATAGAGCGTTCGCCTTCCAATGAGGTGAACCGAGTTCGAATCTGAGCGAGGGCTGGTCGAAGTGAATTTCGCATCCGGCTTGCACTGACCACGGCGCTGATGTAAAATATCCTCAGTTGCAGACGGATCATAGGTTAGAATCCCGTTGCCGTGAGGATATCCATGAAAGGTTTTCGCGGTCTCCTCTCCATGTAACGCAAATGCAGGTTAGTTTCATCAAATAAGTTAAGGCAAATTTATACCAATACTTGATCCAGGAATTCTCTTGTCTTCTGGATCTGGTTCAAAATTACAATGCTGTGAAGTTGAACAATAGTAGTCATAAACTCAAGTAAACTAAAATATTGTGTCGGCTATTCAACGACGAATATATATATATATATATATATATATATATATTTTTTTTTTTTTTTTTTTTTTTATTTCAAACACTTAGTTACGCATCAACTTTATTGAAGTAATTTATCTTTTATTTTGTGACCGTCGTTGAATAGCCGACACAATTTTTTGAGTTTACAGCTACCAATGTTCACCTCTATATCTTTGTAATTTTGAACAGAATCCGGAAGACGAGGGAACTGCTGGAGAAATTTACCTTCATAAAGAACTTTTTGATCGTTCTAACCCGCATTATTTGCATTACATAGAGTGGAAAACCTCCCACGGTTAGCCTAACAGCAAGTGGACTCTGGCCCATGATCCGTCTACCACTGAGGACGACTCTGGTGCTAATTTACTGACCAGCCATCGCAAGGATTCAATCCCGGATTACCTCATCGGGTAACAAGTGCTCTATTCCCTAAGACACTACGGCTCCCTATTGATGTATTTTTTTTTTTTAATAACCGTCGTTGAACAGCCGATTTAATTTAGTTTCCGGTTACTAATAATAAACTCCGTAATCTTGTAATTTTGAAACCAATCCAGAAGACAAGGGAACTTCTGGATCAAGTATTGGGAGAAATTTGCCTTCATGGAAGACTTTTTGATGAAATTAACCCGCATTTGCGTTACATGGAGATGAAAACCACGGAAACCTCCCAGGGCGATCCTGACAAGAAGGGATCTCTAACCATGTCTTCTACTGAGGATATTTTAAGTCAGCACTTTGGCCACTGCGAACCGGGTGTGGAATTCGTATTAAACAGCCTTTAATAAATCTTTTAAATAGAAATCAGATTCTGATTTCTGATTTTGGAAATCTTGTTTTTCTCTTGTTCATCCTCAAGTTTAGTCGATCTTTAGATAAAGACCAGATGGATTTCTGATTTATGTTAGTATTTTTTAAAAAAGCATTTCTCATCTTAATTTATAACACCTCAAGAAAATCTAGGATACAAAAAGTCTACGCGACATATAGTTCAAACTTTTTAAGTTGGCGAATTTCGAATTGGCGACTTTAGTTCAGCAAATTCCAAATATTCGGAAACAATATAACAACCATAGAAAACCTAAGGCAGTATTTTCTTTATTTTGGTGAATGTAAGGTTAGCTTTAAGCTATTCAGTGATTCCTTATTAAACACTACGGTTTTTGTCATATGTTTGAAAAAGACTTGAGATTTATCAAGTAAGTTTCCATTTTTGTTGCTACAGTTATAATTGATTTTTTTAAATATATATTTCTAATCTTTTTTCTTCATTTATTTTATTGTGATTGATTGTTTTAAACAATAGTTTTATTTTTGGGATTTTGGAAGTTAAAATACCTTATAAAGGAATTATACTTTATAAAGCAATAGTTATCAAGTATTGAATGTTATAAATTGTTAAAGTTTTATGTATTTTAGAAATGTTAGATGTTTAAAATATATTTTTAAATTTTATATATATCTTAATAATTATTTATTCGTAACTGAAACAGAACTAGATTGATTCATAGTATTACATCATAAATCGTATTAATGCGATATAAAAAGAATGCATTGTAATTTGAGCCAAAAGATTAAAAAATTACACACCATAATTTGAATTTTCTCATTTTATAAGAAAGCATCGCAATTTATATTAACCCGAGTTTAAAATAAAACTTTCATTCGAACCTGGGCTATTTTAAAATCAAACAATACGATTTGTAATTTCTCGATTTTGACAACGAACATTTCATTTTTTTATGCCCGCAATTTAAAAATAACATATTGAGATTCAAATTTACGCAGTTTAGTTTTAATAATTGAGTTTTCATGGATAAAAAAAATTTAGTAAATTTTGGCATTTCGCAAACTTACATTTCAAAATATATGTGTAACATTAAAGTTCAATATTAAATACAGATTATGAAAAAATAATAGTTTTAGCAATTTTCAGATAATTTTACTTAAACTATTTATTATTATTTTTTTATTATTACTCACACACATAAATTCACATATTGTTATAAATTTCATAATACTGTAATATAATTACAATATTATGAAATTTACAGTTACAATATTATTATTGTTATTATTTTAATCAAAATAATATGGTTCATAATTTTCTTGACTTTAATTCATTTATACTTTATCGTCTCGTATTCACGCGGTATGAAAATTAAATATTTAAGGTGGGATTTTTATTTTTTTAACTCTTCATTTGGGGAAAATATTTCTGAATTATTTCCTGTATTATCTTTATATATTGTATCGCTAGTAATTTGCATTTATATTTTATGAAATATTTTCAAAACATTTAAATTGTCTACGCATTCATTTATTCATTTTTTATTCGAATTGCTAATGCAATTGCAAAGATTTAAACAGGGGGGGGGGGGGGGGTATTTTTTATAAAAAAATTGTTTTCATATGTAACTATATTGAGTTGGTTTTGAAAGTAAACTTGAAAATAAGGATTTGAAAAACTGATATTCTCTGTACAAAATTCTATCTTCTATGTTCAACAGAAATACTTGTTAGTAGTTCTAGCCTGATATTAATCGTCGATAACTTCGAAAAATATGCGCTAACTAGACAACTATTTCGTTTTAAGTAACTATTTAGCTCTTGAAATTTAATAAATTAAACTACGTTTTTAATTAATCTCTTTCGTTTGTATAAGACTGGAAACTTGAAAATTTCGACCGATCTCTCTAATGAGCTAGAGCACTCACATTTTAACTGGAACATTTTGCTGTATGACAGTTTTGATCATTCTGATAGCTAAGAAGCAACATTTATCGTCAATCGAAACATCCACATCATTCGATTAGCTAGAGCAATCAAATCTCAACTGGAGCTTTGTGACAAAATTGACAATACCTGTTAATTTCATGTTAAAAATATCTAATACCTGTAATGCTAAAAATACCTAAAAGCTACAAGTAAATGTTACCTTGATTTTAGCTAGAATTCTCAAATTTCAAATGGTGCTTTGACTTTGGCCGCAACAAGTAACTATTGTTTTCTTAAAATTTGTAAGCTAAAATTTATATTGTTTTATCCCCAATCGAAATTTCAACCACTTTCGAACGTAAACTTAGACAATAATACAAAGTAAAGTAATAACATTAAAAAGTTTTTAAAGTTGGTTAAAAGGAGAAAGTAATATCATTTGTAATAACTGCTAATATAGAAAATCTTTCTCGCCTTTCAGAATATTGAGCTCTGCATTTATCTAGAATAAAAAAAATACTAGTTTAAAATTAACACTTTAAAATTAAATTTTTTTGCTTTCTACTGTAAAAGGTTTCTAACAAATCTTAGATACTCTCATATCGACATTTTCAAATGTGCTATCAGTTTCTCTCTCCAACTATAGTTTTTAAGTAACATTTTTTAGCAATTTTTTTTTTGTCAAACTGTAAGAGTTTAAATTTATTATACATAACAGAGGGTTGCCTAAATGTTGTCTGAAGAGATGATAATAGGGATCATGACATTTCCGGACATGAATCTTAACTACTTCCCTGGTTATCCCGAGTTAACTCGCGTATGTATTGCAAATATTTATGATCCCGACTAAACTCGGGCATAGCAGAATTCGTCAATACGTTTTGTTTTATCACGTTTTTACTCGGTGTTTATGTTTTTGCTGTTTCTGGGACTGCAGATGTGTTTTGTGCAATTGTACAGTGATGGTTGCTGAATTTACATAAAAAAAAAGAGTAAAACAAATAGCGTTCGTGAGTGAAAGTGTAAGTAATGCTGATAATTTTTTAGATTATGAAGATGTGAACATATACAAAGAACAATATTTAATATTTAACAATACAGAACAATATTTAATATTTAACTTTTTTCTTTTCCCCGAGATCAATTGGGATATCAATTTTTGGAGCAATATTTTAGAATATTTTTCTACCTTTTAGAACATATTTAATTCTGAACTTGTTATCTCGAAAACTCGCTATATCGAAATTTTTTAGCGTCCCTTTGAGTTTGAGATATCGATAGCGTACTGTATAATATTTGACCAGCATTTTTATATTTGATTTTTAAACATGATTACAAAAATATTAAATTGTATTTTTAGGTTTGCGTGTGTTGAATCGTATTGTTTGTATTCATCAAGGAATCATCGTCTTCATCAATGAGTTCGAAAAGGTGAATCAAAATTTGATGTATTGAATCTTCAAACGCTTGATGAAAGGAATTGCTTTGGAAAGACTTCTAATTACAGGTTACGTGAATTATTTTAATCTTACACTAAATTGCTAAAAATCTAACATTTAAGCATATTCGGTATTTGTTATTTAAAGATTTCAAACGCTAAAACTTTAAACCCTCTTTCAACGTAACTAGAATTTCTTCACTTCAAATTATTTACTCGGCTAACATGGTATAATTGAATTAATCTTCTGAGTAAAAGGAAAGTAATAAAATAAAAAAACTTCAGCTAGTTCCATGGATATAAATTATAAATGCCTTTCCTGATTCTAAACTAAAACGTGCTAAAAATTTTCGGTTGAAGACAGTTTAGAAACTACCAGTAAATATTATATTTTTCATTCGCAAATAGAGGGTAAGAATCACACCAATGAACGGCCTCTAATTTAAGTTGGAAACAACACATAAATAACATCATTAAAAAAGCGAATGGTGCCTATTGGGCACTCAACTCCATATTAAACTCGAAGTCATCTTTAGACTTAAAATGCAAGCGCACTGTCTATCAAATGGCAATTAGGCCTATTCTAACCTATGCCTGCCCCGCCATTAACACCCTTAGTAATCATTTAAGAAATAAACTCTCTTTGGCAGAAGGGAAGATTATTAGAAGACTCGTCGGCGCCCCTAAATGCATTAGCAATAATAGTTTAAAAAAGGATCTAAAAATTTATGACATCAATGTCTATATAAAAAATTTAAATAAAAATTTCTACGATGAAGCCAAAACCTGCACCACCAGCAATTTTAACTCACTTCTAGATATAGAATTAATTGATGACAACACTAAATTTAGCCCAATCACTGCCTTTTTCCTTAAGGATATGGTGTTGTAAATATATATATGTGTGTGTGTATATATATATGCATATGTATATATTGTATTTAACCCAGACGTTCCTTAATAATATCGATCATCATAATCTTCATGATTATTTTATTTTATATTGTTTATGATTACATTCATTTAATTATACCCCATGCCACTCAACATTTCAAGATTGTCTATGTCACACGAACCCCCTCTCGACTTTTTGGTGCTGAGCACCCCCTCTTCCTCGCATCTCCATTCCTCCTCACTACTCCTCATCATCGAATTTTTACTACAGATGAATCGGTTAATGCCGCTTCGCGGCAGCGCACCGAGATTTATGTGATTTCTACCATTCTACCACCAATGAACGGCGGGTGGGTGAACACTTGGTTCAGTCTGCGTAGGGACCGAGGGTGTGCGGTATTGGTTAACACGGTATTAACTATTCTACCGTAAAGTGCTAGACTTCTCACGCGGGTGTTCGGGCTATCGAAGGGGAGGTGCAATCGCTTATGCAGAGGATCAAAATTATGATGGCAAGTCATCGGATCATCATCAAGACCCAGACCGTCGCCAATAACCCATTGTGCAGCTCTAGTGCGACGTAAATGAACTACAACACACTTATGAACGGTAATTAGACTCGGTAATGCCACGAGGGTAATTATCTAAAATAATGGTGACTGCAGTTTGCAATAAATGTGCAGTTAATAAAATTGCAATAAAATTGAAATAATGGGGGTGATGGCGGCTCGGTGATAACAATTTGCGCGAGACATAACGACTACGGAAATATCCTAATCGTGTAACCAAATTAGAATGGAGTGCTGATATTTCAAATATTAAAATTTATAAATTGTAATTTAAGAGTAATTGTGGCTCAGGGTAAAGAGCGCTCGCTTTCCAATAAAGTAACTCTAGTTCGAATCCCAACGATGGCTGGTCTATGATTCCTCACCCGGCTCGCGCCGACCACTGTGTTGCCAACAAATAGCCTCTAGTATAATAGAAGTATCATAGATAAGTCTCCTTGTTACCAGACTAACCGTGGGATGTTCACGTGGTTTTGCTTTCCATGTAACCTAAATGCAAGTTAGTTTCATCAAAAAGTCCTCCAAGAAGGCAAACTTCTCCCAAAACTTGATTCTGGAGTATTCAAGTGTTCTGGATCTTTACAAAATTACAAGGCTACGTAGTTGCACATTAGTAGTAGTAAACCCAAAATTGGGTCGGCTGTTAAACGACGGTTATAAAATAAAAATGAAATATGAAATTTTAAAAATGGTTTATTATTGAAGTCGATATAGCAGTTTTCGTGGCTTAAGTAGTTTAGAATTTTCTTAGGACTAAGGAATTTCACCCAAAACTTGATCCTGGAGTATTCTAATGCTTTGGATTGGGTTCAAGACTACGGAGGTGAACGTTCGTAGTCGTAAACTCAAAATCTGGTAAATTGTTTAACAACAGTTGTGAAATAAAAATCTATTTTAAAATTATGTTTTTAACTAATTTTTAAATCATACCTTGAATATGCTATACTTGAGGAAATATACATTGTTTTTTGATAAATAGAAACATCTTTTAAATAATCTTTGCAAGACGGTTTTAAAAACAGGTTTACACCAATAACAATTTGATTTTCAAAGATTTTTAATTAGTAGGCGGAGATAAAAAAAAATGGTTTTGCTTATTTACAATTTACTTTGAGTTATTGTTAAAAGAAATGTTCTTGCAATAGAATTTTTATTTTTAGCAAAATTAACAAAAGAGTCTCAGACCCTGAATTACCTTTTTGGCAAAAGTATAGGCATTGTTTTTATGGAATATATAATTGAGGATAAATACGCAAATAAAGAAATCGTTTAAATTCGTTATTTGATTATCCGATTAAACATAACGTTGAATGATTTTTAAGACTAACTGCGAATATGTATTAGGAAAACGTAACCACAAATTTAGATTAAAGAATTTACGAACTTAGTTAAGAGAAATCTTAAGAAAAGTTTTTACAAGTATATAATTATGATTCTTTGCAATCTGATTGTTTTATAAACAATATTGAAAATAAAAGATAATAAATATCTTTTTAAGTAATAGTGTCCTGCGTTATAGCGATTTAAACAATTCTCGTAATCTCGTCAACATTCGTTTTTTCTAGTATATCGTTCGTTAACCTCATTAGCTAAGATTTCATGGAATATTTCATTCTTTTTCTTCCATAAATATTTAGTATCATTGGGAGCCCTTTCACAAGTCTCGTTAGAACGAAAGAAATATAAATAATATTTTTATAATCAAAAGTTAATTCGATTACTATAATATCTTTTCATATTAGCTCTAATATTAGACGTTAGGATTAATGAGTCGAGTGTTTTCTAACACGGCCGCATTATATTGAAACCATTTGATGTCAAATAATATCGCTTTGCTACTTGAGGAGTCGCACTCTCCACGAATTTCAAACTAGTTTGAAGGGAACCTTTAATTCAAGATATCTCATTTCTAAATAAATTAGATATAACAATTATGTTAATTTGCAGTTAATAAAATTTTTCAGATCAGGGATCATATGATAGAAATTAATAAACATTCTTTTAATATATTGTTCAAAATACTATCCCCTCCTTTCGTTGGCGGAAGACGAAACCTTCGTTTGGAGGGAACCTTTAATTCAAGAGATCTCTTTTCTAAATAAATTAGATATAACAAGTATGTTAATATTTGCAGTTAATAAAATGTTTCAGATCAAGGATCAAAAATTGGACATTTTTTTTTTGAAAATTTTAAAGGACATACAAATATGCTTGTGGTGTTCATGTATTTCTTTATTGATTTCAATCATATTCTTGAACCTGAAAATTCTCAAACCTTGACATTCGTTTTTCTCAGAATCAGCTTTCATGTACATAAACCGTCCCACCCAATCTTCAATTGTTATTTTATAAGCGTAAACTGGAGTTTTAACCAAATACGGGCTTCGCGTACCCGGGTGCCCCAAAGACGTCCATTTTTTACATCCGTAATTTTTGGCATAAATTATGCTTGATGCATTTTTATCATATTTACTTCTAATGACTAGAATTTTAATTTCGATTCTTTTTAAAGGAATAGTTTATAAATATGTAACTGCAAAACAAATTTTAAGGCTCAATTGAAAATATTATGATTTTTGGAATAAAATCCCTCATTTCTGATGTCTTTACTATAAATTCGCATTTCTACCACAAAAATGAAGATAAACGTACAGTTTCTTTTCGGGTCAGAGTATTTTCGAAACAAGTGATTTTTCAGATCTGTTCTCGGCGTCTTTTTAAATATTAGTTAAGATTTTATTGAATTTTATAAAATGTTCTTCAAAAAATTCAAACTATTACTTAGTTAAACAAATATTGACTTGTTAAAAAAATAACATCAGATTTTTTATAAGAAATAAAAAGTTCATTTTGGATAAGTGGAAAATAATAGGAATTATGAAAATTGCTCCATTATTCATTTTTACTTGTAAAGATATACATATTTTATTTATTATTGCTTAAAATACTTTTTTGAGAAAAGAAAGTTTGGGATTTGAAAGAGGAATTCTGTATTATTTTCATGAGTTTAAAATTCTAGAGCTTTCTATTTACTTTTATTATATTGTTAGATTCTTAATATTTTTATTCTATGGAAAAATAAATGATCTCGAAAGGAACACTTTTCCAAAAAGTTTCATTAATAACTTTTTAAATGTTTATTTTAATGGAATTTTATGGTAATTGTGTGTGATTTAAATCAAACCAACCTAACTGGAAAAAAAATCATCTAAAAAATTGCATCACTATTAATTTCGTTCTATTAGTAGTCTTTTGATTAAAGAATAAAAATGGTATGTTCTCCAAACTTAAATTCCTATGCATTTGTTTTTCCACGTTGAAAGTTTCTGATCTGAATTTAAAGAAGTAATGCAACTATTTTAAATTACAACTGATAAATCTTTTAGTTCAAAAAATTGTATTTTGATTTAAATCAGACAAAAGGAATATGTGGTTAAAAAAGTTATGATCCTCGCATTTATTTCACAAATTTATTAATCAGCGTAGTTTTTTTAAGAAAAAAGTAATTAAACTGTCTTTCAGGAAAATAAAAAAATTTTTGGAAACAGATGCAATAGATTTTTTTAATGCAGAAACTTTCTTATAAAAATTTTTTGTACCTGTGTTTATGTTCTAAGCTTTGAAAAAATGCAAAATTTTTGACATGCTGTTGGATTTTTTGAAAAAAAAAAATAAATAGCCTTAAATGAAACAAAATTTCTTTCAATGGAATAAATGCAAATTTGTTTTTATAAATTTTAAAAAAAAGTTATTAATTTCTATATTAAAATAATCTAAAAAGTATTAATTGTTTTTCTATTTGGGGAAAAACAATTTTCCTCATTTGTTTTTTTAATACATGTGTATGGAAAAATTTCATTTTATGAATATTTATTATGATAGTTGAATAGGTATTCAATTATCACACTTGATCGCTTCGGAATTGCTTGATTCAAATAACTATTTCGAAATATCTTTTTGAAAATAATTATTTGTTCAAGAAATTTGTTTTACGTTACAATTTAAAAAAATAAATTATATTTTTTAAAAAATGCCTGTGTTTATGGAGGACTCACTATTATCCTAAATGTTTGTTTTCTGGTTATAATCATAGCTTTTTTCGCTCATGAGATGCTCTTAAATGTCACGAGATCACCTTTAACTCATTTTTTAATGTCATGCATGTCTGAAAGCCCTTATATAGCAAGACGGAAAAGAGCAATAACTGGTACTAAAGAAATTTCATTTTAGCATTTTTTTCGAGAAAAATAAAATATCTGTAACTACCACGATTTCTTTTATAGTTTTTAGATATATGTAAAACTGATTCTTTTCCAAGATAAAGTAGATATTGCTGAATAGTTTTTAAAAAAATTAATTAATCTCTTGCCGAAAACTAGCAATAACTGAAATGGTTTTACTACCAGCCTTTCCTATTTTCCGTCTCGCTTTCACCCCTGATGTCATAAAAAGGAAGCGAAAATGTCTCTGTTAATTTAGAAATTCAATAGAGAATATTATGCATCTAGAATGTATTTTTGAAATAGAAAAACATTAAATTTACTTTCTTTTATTTAATGTTTTAACCAAATTAAATATATACAAATTTTCTAAAATAAAAAAATAATAATAATAAGCTGCTGTTTCTTTCGATTGAAAAATTTCAACCAAGAAATTTAATCATTAAGAGCTGAAGGTTTTTATATTTTTATTGTTACATTTTTGCATTTACATTATTACAACGAACGATTGAGAGAAAAACAGTTCTATTTTATTCCATGTATTGAGCACGTTCAATCTTTTTAAAATGTTTCAATGGGAAAATTTTAGTAATTTATTCAATCGAAGGTTTTATTTCCTTCCTGGATGTAAGAGAGCCAAACTGTGGTTACTTTAATTTTGAATTATTTTTATAATTCTGAAATTCGTGTATTTACTGTATTGTGTAATGTAATTACATAAATTTTTGCGCATTATGCATTATGTGTTTTTGATTGGAGAATAATATACTATCCCATTGTTTTAAAATGTTATTTTTGAATAAAAAGTTTCAACGACCCATTTTCGTTTAAATCAGAGTAAATATAAAAGTTTAGATTATTCGCATCGTTAGCAAATTTAAGACTTTTAATGGACTAATCTAAATTAAGATATTACTCGTAAACTACTTATAAAAACATGATTTTAAAAATCTTAGATTTGAGTAGGAAAATCGTGAATATTAATTGTTTCATTACTTAGTGTAGTTTTTAGCGTATTCCGTTAGGTTTCAAATCTGTTTTCAGATAAACTTTTTTGCACGTTTTCATCGCGGAAATTGTTTTATAAAATTGTAAATGTTTAAATAAATTTTATTTAAAAACATTTTATTAAATCTTATTTTGTTCTGAATACTTACTAACCCATAACCTCATAACATATCTGCAAAAAAAAAATAGTCACAAATAGGCTCTGATAAAATAGTCACAGTTTTAGATCACATAACGAACATGAAGAGTACTTGCAAATTTCAACTGAATATATCTTATAATAAAAAAATAATTTGCAAAATTATATAGTGTGAAAATGTTTATTCTTGGAATATTTTTAGAAAATTCCGATTAAATTTAAAGTAAAACGTTGGGAGCTAAAATTTCAATTAAAATATTTTAGTACACAGCCAAAATTTAATTTATGCCAAACATTGATTGTAATCGTTATAATATCAAACTCTAAAAAATAATGCATTGTAAATAGTTCAGTTTCAACTGAATTTTAAATCTGTTTTCTACTGGATTAACGAAACTACTAGGCAAAATTAAATTTCGAAATTATGTGAATTTTTTATAGCATTACTCATAATCCTTCATGAAAATGTTACTTTCAAAAATGAGTGAAGAGCAAAGTTTTGATTTTTTTTAAATTAGCAAAGAAAAGAATACCAGTGAAATTAACACGTTGAATGTCACGCTAATTTTACATAGCATGCACGTCTGGCCAAAATGATTTTCTCAGTATGCGTTTCAAATTTTGATGAAATATTATTCACAACAAAACGGTTAATTTTTGTAATCATTCGTGTAATCAAAATTTAATCGAATTATATATTTCTAGATATCTTGGCTTCGCTGGACGCAGGTGACCCCCATGGCATTCAACATGTAAAGAGTACAAAACAAAGTTACTATATTTAAACACAAATCGGGTAATCTTAAATGTTTATAAAAATGTAAGAACAAAATGGAAAATTTTTAATTTAAAATTTTTATTAAATTATTATATATTGTATTAAATTTTCCTTTGAATTTATAATTTTAAACTCTATGAAAATGTTACATAAGTTGTTAACATTGAATACTAAAACGAAACAAGATATCAAAATTAAATGTTTGCCTGTAAAAATTTAATCTCAATCTTTTTAAATCTTTGTGATTTTTCTAAAAGTTAATTGATTTGTTGAACAAATTCAAGATACACTATAACTTTTGTTTTATAAAATAGATCAGGGGTGGCGAACCTTTATGCACCAACGTGCCATTTTTTTCAAAAAATTTTTTAATGAGGTCATAGACGAGTTGTCAAAAAATTTTGACTTCGTGATTATTGAGAAAATAATAATACTAAATACTATCAACTCAAAACTCTTTATTTACTATGGGGAAAAAAACATTTTGCAATTTCTCAGTTATACGCGTAATTCAACTCAAAGTAACATTATGTGACTTCTGTTATTGCAGATTAGATTACATATAACTTATATTAAGGTTGTAAGATGTTAGTTTAAGCAGGACTGTTAATTTCTTTTTTGCTTATTATTTATTGTTAGCTCGTTTTTTAATAGTTATTGGGGTTTTTTTTGGCATTAATTGTAAATTTTTTTGTTAATAATTGTTTATTTTTTGTGAATTTTAATTTAATTGTTAATATGCTTCATAGTACATTTTGTGATCGGTGGCGTGCCCAGAATATTGCGTCGCGTGCCATAAATGGCACGCCTGCCATTGGTTCTCCATCCCTGTAATAGATAAATAATTAAATTCTATTACTATGCCAAAAATTCTTTGAAACCGGCTATATTAAATTTCGTACTTTCAACGTTATAAAATTATTATTAATATTTTAAAGGACTTTTTCAATTTGCGATATAGATATAGTGCGTTCATAATGAATGCGTTCAAAATCAAAAACTGAGCACAAAAATGGTAAACTTAATTATGTGAAATAATATTTTCATAGAATAATTTTAAAAAAAGTTATAAAAAAATCACTCAATTTTTTTAATGCAATCAAATATTTCAATCAAATAAGCCATAATTTTTATACTAAAATTCTAAATAATTTAAATTTTGGGACAAAATTTGATGTTTTTCAGATAGATAACTATGACTTATAGATAAATATATTAAGTTGCCTATGTACTCCCGTTCTGTTTTTGGGCGAGGAAATTCATCCTTAATCCCATTGTTTAGTAAAAGAAAAAAGGAAATATATTTTTAAATTCATCGAAAGGAAACAGATTTTTTCCTTTCTATAAATTATTCAGAGACAGAACAGAAAAGGGGGTTGAAAGACTTAAAAAAAAAAAAAAAAAATCAAAAAAATGTCAAGCTATTGATACTGAAATCTGTAAGATGTCTGACTATTTTTGTAAAAATACTAACATTTTTAAATACTTGAAAGCTATAATTATTCTCAGATTGCTGTACCGTCTATTTCGACTTTCTATGGCAGTCGGCAGGAGGAAACTATTTATTCTTATGAAATCAGATCGGCAATAGGCACGAGATAAAAAAAAAATTTGTAAGGAAAACGCATTTCACCCCTTAAAAAATAGTTCAGGTTACGGACGACTGCAACCTGAGCAGAGTTCCGCAACAAACGCACAGAGGTCCGCAACAACCGTGCAGATGTCTGCAACAACCGTGCAGAGTTCTGCAACAACCGTGCAGAGTTCTGCAACAACCGTGCAGAGTTCTGCAACAACCGTGCAGAGTTCTGCAACAAGCGTGCAGAGTTCTGCAACAAGCGTGCAGAGTTCTGCAACAAGCGTGCAGAGTTCTGCAACAAGCGTGCAGAGTTCTGCAACAAGCGTGCAGAGTTCTGCAACAAGCGTGCAGAGTTCTGCAACAAGCGTGCAGAGTTCTGCAACAACCGTGCAGAGTTCTGCAACAACCGTGCAGAGTTGTGCAACTACCGTGCAGAGTTGTGCAACTACCGTGCAGAGTTGTGCAACTACCGTGCAGAGTTGTGCAACTACCGTGCAGAGTTGTGCAACTACCGTGCAGAGTTGTGCAACTACCGTGCAGAGTTGTGCAACTACCGTGCAGAGTTGTGCAACTACCGTGCAGAGTTGTGCAACAACCGTGCAGAGTTGTGCAACAACCGTGCAGAGTTGTGCAACAACCGTGCAGAGGTCTGCAACAACCGTGCAGAGGTCTGCAACAACCGTGCAGAGGTCTGCAACAACCGTGCAGAGGTCTGCAACAACCGTGCAGAGGTCTGCAACAACCGTGCAGAGGTCTGCAACAACTGTGCAGAGGTCTGCAACAAACGCACAGAAGTCTGCAACAAACTTGAAGACTGTTACAACCGTCCAGAGTTCTGCATCAGTCCGTAACCTGAACAACTATTTTTTTAAGGGGTAAAATGCGTCATCCTTACAGAAAAAAATGTTTATTCCACGCCTTTTGCCGATCGGATTATATAAGAACTAATAGTTTCCTCCTGCCGGCTGCCATAGAAAGTCGAAATAGACAGTACAACTATCTGAGAATAATTATAGCATTCAAGTATTTAAAAATTTAACGATTTTTCTAAAAATAGAATACATTCTACTTAGTTTACAGGATTTGAAAGTAGATTTTTCCCTGTTTTGAAACTTTTTCCCTAGTACCCTTTGAGAAAAGCAATTTCCTTTGAACACTCCAGGTATTCATGACCTCTACTACCACTTATATGCTTGTTGCTGGAGTTATCACTCAAGTTTTGCAGCAGTCAGAGTTCAAAAATGCCTACCTCTCCTTTTGAGGAAAGCAATTATCTGAAAGTGTTCTGAAAAATAATTTAGCTGTTGAATATGTATATTATATGAAATTAAAAATTAAGAAACTTTCAAAAATTTTTTAAATATTTTTTAAAACTTATTTCTATATTTTCGTTGCATATTTGTAGTTTTTTCCTCTTATTAATGAAAATCCAAAAAACTAAATAAGAAAAATAATTAAATAAAACAATACGCCTTTTTTTACTTTTAATTTTATTTTCGTTACAAATAGCATTCGTTACAAGTAGCATTCGTTACAAGTAACATTTATTGCCATTAAATGTTTGCGCTCAGTCCTAATTTCATTATGTTAATATGGATAATTAAAATCATACTATTATCTTAATTATCTACTCAACATGTAGAATCGTTTGAAACTTTAGAAGCGAATGTAAATTTTCAATTTTTTACCTAACTGTTTTGAATTTACATTAAACTGTTATACCTATTTAAAATATTGCCATTATGTTCAGTTAGCATTTCAAAAATGAAATGACTACGTTTAATTTATAGAGTGAAGATAATATCAAACTTATTCGGTAAATTTCACGCAATTTCTTCGATTGAAACTTGTTTTTCTTCGAATTCCTCATGGAAGCAAAATGAATTTTGTGATTAGAAACTTGAACATTGCTCATTCATAAAAATGACATTTTTCATCCTGGAATTGGTTTAACACAGAATTTTATGCATCTAAAATGCATCTTTAAAATCGAAAAACATTAAATTTACTTTCTTTTATTTGCTGTTTTAACGAAATTAAACTTATCAAAATTTTCTGAAATTAAGAAAAATATAAAAGTCTATTGGAAAATTTTAACCAAGAAATTTAATCATTAAAAACTGAAGGTTTTTACATTTGTTATTGTTACATATTTGTAATTACATTATTACAATGAATGATTGAGAGAAAAATAATTCTACTTTATCACATGTATTGAGCACGTTTCACGTTAAAACGTTTCAATAGAAAATTTTAGTAATTGATTCAATCGAATGTTTTGTTTTCTTTCTGGATTTAAAAAAGCCAAACTGTGGTTATGATTTTAAATCCTTTTTGTAATTCTAAAATTCGTGTATTTACAATATTGTTTAATGTAAAAACACAAATTTTTGCACATAATGTGATTTTGATTGGAGAATAATATTTTGTCCAAGATGTTTTAAAATGTTACTTTTAAATCGAAAGTTTAATAATCAACCCCTTAAAACACAAACAAAAATTTTCGAAAAGGGTAAAAAAAGTTTGTTAAATATAATGTTTTGTTTATATAAATGAATACTTTTTCGTTAGTATTCATTTCAGTTTAAAAAAATTGTTGGTGATATTTTTCAGTTTTAAACACAAGTTTATTTAGATGTCAATTTATAGCTGGTATATTTATAGAGTTCTGCGAAATGCTATGCTACTGCTTTTCAACATTTTTCAGCATTTACGAGTAAAGGACTTGAATGCGCGCATGAAAGGTTGAGGAGGCTCACAAGTATCTATCTTTCAATTTTATTTTAATTAGACTGGAATAAAACATGCTGAAAATTTTCTAAGAATTAAGAAATGTAACAATTTTGTTTTTCAGAAAATAAAAAAAAAAGAATCTTTGATACAATAATGAAGTCAACTAGCTCTATAGTTTGAAACATTCTATTCATTATTCGATTTAAAGAGGTGCCAAGTATTACGATTTTTTAGTCTAGGTCACGGTATTACAGTTGAGTATTAGAAATTATGGTTTTTGAGAATTTTCGCAATAATATACTAAAAATAAGTCTTTTTTTTTTCCAGCGAATATTCGAAGGAAAAAAGATTATTGTAGGCATTATTGTAGGCAAGAAACTTATTGTAGGCATTTCATTTATCGACCATTATATATATGAAATTAAACGCTTCCCCCTACCATAAGTCAAAGTTTTAAACGCTTTTTTCTCAAAACGCTTTTTTTTGACCTGGCCTAACGTTTTTCTCATCTATACAACGAAATAAGCTGTTCTTTATTTTAAATTACGTAAAAATATATTCTTTAGAAAGTAGCATAGGATTTTTTTGATATTTTCATATTTAGATTTTATATTAGTATTTTAATGAATATTTTTTTAATGAAAAACTTAACTTTTTTTTAAAGTTGCCGTCATTTTGGTAATTTTGCGAATATCAAAAAACCGCTATGCTACTTTTTAGATAATGTCTTTAGAAAATCTAAACAAAATCGTTTTCCTATGTTTCAGGACTTCTACATCCATGCGGCCAGTTAGGTGCTACTTTTTGATGACCAGCCACACACGCAGCTGCCACCAACTTATTTTTTCTTATTTCGTAAAAGAAAACAAATTAAAATAGACTTAAATTGTAGCTAAATAACATTAAAAAAACAAGGAGTCTCTGCATTGTCTCTATTACTTAAAAAGAATTCAAGAAAAACTTTGATATTTTACCACCTCAGGGTGGGATCCCCCGTTAATTGGTTAGTTTCGTCTATTTTAAAATGCTAAGATTAAGAATCTTTAAGAAGATTCTTTACAATTAAGAACAGAAGAAAGAAGTAAAATTTAATAAGAAAGAGTAAAATTAAATTAAAATACGTAAAATTAAAATAGGAAAAATTAAAATAAGTAAAATGAAATAAGTAAAATTAAAATAAGTAAAATTAAATAAGTAAAATTAAAATAAGTAAAATTAAAACAAAATAAGTAAAATTAAAATAAGTAAAATTAAAATAAGTAAAATTAAAATAAGTAAAATTAAAATAAGTAAAATTAAAATAAAGGAAAAGTTAAATTTGATTATGCAGAGCAATATCTAATACATTGTAACTAGAATTTGTTAGATCAAGAATTTGTAACTTCGAACAATTTGGGCGAAGTATGATTATTTTTTCTAAGAAATAATTCATGAATTTAATTTTAATCTAATTGTTTTTAATCGAACCTCGAATTTAATAAATAAGTATTTCATTTTTGATTTTAATATATTTTTTTTCAGGTGAAACTAATGAATATTTTAGATTTCTTTTTTAGCTTATCGAAGTCGTTGTTTAGTGTTCTCTGATCTTATTCGTATGAATGACTGGATTTTTGTATGCATAAACACAGATGAGAGAAGAAAATTCTGCAAGCTCGATGATATGATGATGAATTCATAATGATTTAAAACCAATTTCCGAAAAAGTTGACCTAAATTAATAGCTAAAACGATATTTTGTTGGAGTGAAATCTGCTGAAAGGCTGGAAAATACCAGGGCTAAAGAGAAGATATAGAAGGGCTGGTTTATTCCATACTCAAGACTGATACTACGAATCACCTCATGACGTCACGCCGCACACAGATCTCAAAATCAGAACTAGAAGATATGAAAACTTTGCTGCTTCTTTCAGTAAGAAATCTTTAACACTTTTCTGATACTAGCTGTCAAGCTTTAAACTGCCAACAAATTATATCTGTTCAAAAATATAGTGCTCATGCGTTTTCTTGGTATTCCTTATAGTATTTTATTTTATAACCGTCGTTGAATAGCCGACCCAATTTCATGGGTTTACGACTACTAATGTTCAACTCCGTAGCCTTGTAATTTTGAACCAATCCAGAAGACAAGGAAACTCCTGGATCAGTACCCCCAGAGGTATTGATTTGTTATGGGAACATGGAGGACTTTGAGACTCGACAGATTTAACGTGCATCAGTCACCATTTACTACACGGGGAGTCTTCGGCCGGCGAGGATCGAACCCACGACCTCTTGGACATGGGCCCAGTGCCCTACCGACCAGGCTATCCCGGTCTGCCTTATAGTATTAAAAAAATTAAATTTAGAGAAATAGCTTAACGGTTGTCGTCATTGTTTTCTTATCATTTTCTAATTTTAGTTTTTAACTTTTACTGCTAAATAAATGAACGCATCTAAAAACACTTTTATTGTAACATATTGTCCGATAATAATATGTAACTATAAAAGTGTCCTTATATTTTATTAATTGGGATGCCTAATTTTAATATATTTTCTTAATTATAATAGTAATAGCCATTATTTTGTATATATTATCACTAGGAAACAAAAATCTTACATGTTAATTATTAACAAAATAATAATCTTTAAGCTTATAATAATGGAAATATTACACTTTCTCATAAATATTTAAAATTGAGGTGCTAAAATTAAAACACATATTTTGAATAATGACATTAAAAGTTATCTTATTAAATTGGAAGAATTTTTAAGCATTAATAACTTTTATTTTTGAAGTTTAGGATTTTATTTTCCTTGACCTTGAACATTTTTTTCTTTTCTGTTTTAAGTTACGAGACTATTGAATTAGAAGTTCGCAACGGCATGAGTCTATTCAAAGGAGTGACCTAGCCCTTCTAATATTTCTTTAGCCATGAGAAAATACAGTATTCTCTGAATGGTGCAATAAAAAAATAAAAAAATAAAAATGAAAATAATGAAAGCATTTCTACTCAATCTTTATTTGTATCAAATTTTAAATATGAGTCAAAATTTTAATAGCGGTTACACCCAAAATTTGATATCATAATTTTTACATTTTTTGTTGTTTTTTAAAAAGTATATATTATACAAAACAATAGCCCAAAACGATTTTTTTAAATTTAATTTATTTTACAAGATATTAACAATTAAATTTTAAAGCTCTTTTTAATTAAAAAATAAATATCTAAGGATAGAATGAATGGATTTTTAAAAAATGTATCTCATTTTAAGCGGAAATAATTGAAGTTTTTGATAAAGTAATTATAATAAAATAAATGTTTAAAAAATTAAATTTTTATTGCAAAAAAAAAAAAAAAAAAATGTTGTTAATGTCGTACAAAGTTCAAACAAAACCCATTTTAAAGTAAATTTTATTCTAAACAAAATGGCTTTTTAAAAAAATATCGATCACAATTCCATAAAAAGTTATAGCTTTTTTCGCGAAACGCTGCACCGTGGCGCGCTCTGTGGTCAGCGCTGATTACATCATGCGCTGCGAGTTTTTTAATGTTTAAAATTGTAACGAGCGTTTGTTAAGGTAATTCGGAGCATAAGATTCTATTCAATATTTTTATTGGTATAATGGTATACCTATGCTATTTATTGTAAACAAAATGAAAAGCTTAGACATCATTGTTTTACCATAATTTCGGAAGTAGAAAAGCATGACACTACAAGTGTGCACTTATTTAATAGTAAGCTAATTCAATATTTACAAAACATCTACGGCAGTGATAATGCTAAAACAATTATTTCTTTTTGGATGGAGCTTCGTCACAGTATAAAAACATGAAAAACACAGTATAAAAACATAGTTTCATGAACTTACTCAATCATAAAAATGATTTTAATATCGATGCAGAATGGCACTTTTTTGCCACTTCTCATGGCAAAGGGGCATGCGATGGTATTGGTGGGATGGTGAAAAGGGAAGCAAGAAAGAGTAGTTTGTAAACACAAAATATAACAACACCTAAAGAATTGTTCGATTGGGCATGTAAATTTTTCGATAATATTCAGTTTGACTTCTGCATAAAAACTGAACATTAGAATGAAAAAAAAAAAATTGGAAACAAGATTTAAGAAAGCTTCAACAATTAATGGAACTAGAGAATACCATACTTATTTAGTTGAAAATTTTAAAACTCTCAAATGTAAAATATATTCCTCTAGTCCCAAGTTTAAACTCAAAAAATTATGTAAAAAAATTATAAATAACTAATTTTTCATAATATTATTCACCTAAAATTATAAATTATATATTTATTATTTAATATAATGTTTGTTATTTTGTAAAACTTTAGTTGACGTTTTTAAATTCCCTCCAACTTAACTGATACAGCGCAATTGAGCGATCAGCGGAGTGGAGTGAAAGAGCGCGCCGAGGTGCAGCGTTTCGCGAAATATCTATATCTTTTTATGAAATTGCCATTCATTTTTTTTAAAAGCTATTTTGTTCAGAATAAAATTTACTTTAAAATGGGTTTTGTTTGAACTTTGTACGACATTAACAACATTTTTGTTTTTCATTTTACAACTTAATTTTGCAATAAAAAAATTTTTTTTTAAACATTTGTTTTATTATAATTATTTTATCAAAAACTTCAATTATTTCCTCGTAAAATGAGATACATTTTTTTAAAATCCATTCATTCCATCCTTAGATATTTATTTTTTAATTAAAAAGAGCTTTAAAATTTAATTGTTAATATCTTGCAAAATAAATTAAATAAAGAAAAATCGTTTTGGGCTATTGTTTTGTATAATATATACTTTTTAAAAAACAAGAAAAAATGTAAAAATTATGATATCAAATTTTGTGTGTTACCGCTATTAAAATTTTGACTCGTATGCTAATCAGTGCAGACGATATTTTTAGTTACGAAATCTGTTACCAAAACTCACTTTCTCTGAATCTTGGCAAAGAGCCTCTGGTATCCTTTGGCCATCAAGCTCTGAATAAACAAGCTCTTTCCCCCGAACTGATTTGGATACCTGACCCTTAAAATATGGGGTAGGGGTGGAGATAACCGAAGTCAAGAAAATAGTCTCTCGATAATAATCAGGAGATGGGCGAAAATTAGAAATTTTTTGTGTATTTTTTCATATCTCGAACTTTTTAAGCGATTTGGAAAATTTTTGTAAACAATTATAGAATTCATTTATTCAAAGATAATTCCATGTAAAAAGTAATTTTAATGATTATTTATTTTTTAATGTTTGAAACATTTTGAATAGTTTTACATAATTTTAACGAAAAAAATAAAATGATGATGTACAAAATTTCAACGAAATAGGCGAATAGTTTTAGAGAAATTTAATTTCAGATATACATTTTTTTTTATCTGCGCATTGATTCACGTTTTGTAAATGGGTCAATAAACAATATTGACTGTTTATCATTCAAATATAACGCGTGACTCAAACAATAACTACAGTCCAACTTTTCTTCAATCCTTTCCTCATTGCGTTCTCAAGCATTATCGTGATTCATTGTGATAATGATTGCATAGCTGAAAATGTTTGCATTTCTATCAAATATTTGAAATAATAAAACAGAATAGTCAACAGTTTAATTTGTGGGGAGAGTTGCTATCGACTATGTAAACCGTCATCTATGAAAAGGCACTCCAACATAGAATCTAGTTAGCATGCCTTATATACCAGTAAATTGGAAATGTATTTTTGTAGTGGTACAGCCCCCACCAGAATTTTACCTGTGAGAAATTCGATGAACGGGATACCACTAGTTGATTCATTGGAGTTTCGTGAGAAGCCGGGAGAGCTGTATTAAGCACCGTACTTTTGAGTGCTGTTCGTAAGAGCTGTATTAAGTTCACGGTTGTTATTGCTGTGTGCCATTGGCAGTAAAGTGTGTACAGGTCGACGTTATGAGTGGTCGAGACTGAGTAGCAAAAGCGCGAGGAGGTGGATAATGTCGCAGTCACAAATAACAAGTCAACTATTCCATGTGGATCATCCATCGAAGTAAATGTGCGCAAATCGAAGTTATAGTTTCTGTTAAGGAAGGCATGTTCGCATCACGTCCGGGTCACCAATGTGGGGAGATTTGCTATCGACAATGTCAACCGACATCTATGAAAAGGCAATCCAACATAGAATCTAGTTGACATGTCTTATTTACCAAGGAATTGGAATTGTATTTTTGTAATGGTAGATACACTACAAATTTATAACAAGAGATAGTGCCTTTTTTTGGGGGGAAGGCAGTTCTAAGGTATCTAAATAGAAGACCCACACTGACCTTCAAAATCAAAAAAATTCAAGAAATTCAGTTCTACTGGTAACGCATCTGCTTCTAATAGGAATGAAGTTGAACCCGAAGAATATAGTTATCAGAAAGAAAAAAATTTAAACTAGAATTTATATCGAAATTATCTCCAAAAATCTTAAAGAATTAAATAAATTTATATAATATTTCAGTATGTAATAAATAACTATAAAATTATAGAAACCAATAATATGATAAAACCCGAAGTTTTTCACAAATATTTTAAACTTTTATTCCAGAGTACTAAATAAAAATGCATGATTTGCTTCCAACAAGAAAGTTAAATATTTGGTAACTATTTATAACTTGTTTTGTTGAAATGTAAATTTTTTTTAAAATTTTCAGATTGTTACGCTATTATTTTTGTTTTTTAAGGATAAGCATTTTGTTACATAAAATTTAAATCTACCCAAGAGATCCCAAACTTTTTATTATTAATGTCTATTAAAATAAAAAATTCAAACCTAGATTTTAATAATCATTTTATTCCGTTAACATTGCAACTTAATGTACTATTTTTTTTTCACCTTTTCTTTTTTAAAAATTTTTATTTAACTTTTGGTTGCTTTAAAATTCATGTTTTTCGCCCGATTGTTAAGTAATATTATGTAAAGTTAATATGACACATTTGTTGTTTAGTAATTATTTTAAAATTGTTACGTTAATACTATTTTCAACATGTTTTTCATAAAATGTTTCAATATTTTTTAACAAAACGCTACCTAATAACGTGATATTACAGGATTACTTTATAATAAAAGACTATCACTTTCAGTTTTAAACTGTTCATTCGTGATGAAAATAAAATATGAAATCATAATAATAGTAATGAATAATATTAAGAATAATAAAGGATGATAAAGAAATATTAAAAGTAAATATGTATAAATGTATCAGTAAATAAATTTATCAGTATTTGTTAATTAAGGAACCTCATCAATTTTCTGGCCAAAGAAATACGTTGATACCTTTGAAAAACCGTTTGACCTTTTTATTTATATATTACACTGAGAACTAATAAAAAACATATTGGTTTGAAAATTATAAATCTTCACAAACATAATTGCATTTTTATTCCATAAAAAATTTTCATAAATATATTTATTACAATAATTTTTTTTAAAAATATTAAGTTAAGCCTAATGAAAATAAAGGGAATGATTTAAGGAGCTTAGATATGGCTTGTTTTTACTTAAAATAGTATAATTTAATATGACATAGTTGAGAAAACTACTCTCACGCATAACTCTAATTCAACTTTTTAGTATTAATTCTTTTAATATATACCCTTATAAATGATATATTTTATTAATAGAAAATAAAGATTTTTTTGACGTAGTTGAATACTTAGCGAAATTGTATACTTATAATTATAAGTAGTACTTGTGATAATTTTTTCAATGTTTTTTCCAAAAGACTTTATTTACTCTTTTTTTTAAATTTATGAAAAAGTATATTAAATATCTGAATTTTTTTTAACATATTTGAAAAAAATTTTAAATCTTGATTTCTGCACGTAATTTTACAATTCAATTTCAATGAAATCATTAAAACTGGAATACGTATTAGCTTCATAAATGGCGTTGGATCTTAACAATATGCCTGGTCTTTCTTCGGCATGCCCTGTTAATTATAACAATTATATCAGTACTTACATTGTTTTTTAATTTTTTTTAATTGATTTCTATTTAAAAAGGTAAATAATTGGCACTGCCACTGGTGGTATTTGTGCATTTGATGATAAAGAGTTACTATTTTTAAGATTCTTAAGTTTTTAAAAAAGTCCTTAATTCTTTTAAAAATTAGGCCTTAAAAGTCCTCGATTTTTGCTTTGTTAAAATAGTGGGAACCCTGATAACAGTTGCTGATTTTCAAACTAATTATCAAATGTAAAATTCCTTGCTTATTTGAATTTACAAAGGCGTGTAAAAAATGTACAAGTTAACAAGGAATTTTACATTTGATAATTAGTTGTAAAATCAGCAACTGCACCGTTTATGAACTTTTGCGAAGTAACTTCTTGACAAGCATTGTATTTAGGATTCGGTAAGTAATTGGTTTGTTGTTCATGTGACCAAAGTTCAACGTTTCCTAACTGCTCTTCAATTTTTTTAATCAAATAGTAAATATAAAAATATTTTAACTTCATTAATATTATTAATTTTGCAACGGTTTTTTGTCCCGCAGTGGACTGATCGCAAAGGCACTAGCAGATCACCGAAGTCAAGCATCACTGGCTGCGATCAGTGTGCGGGTGGATGACCACTTGGATCAGTCTGTGTAGGCACCGAGATTGTTCTGTATTGGTCCTCGTTAAACTGTTCTACCGTAAAGTTCTCGACATCGCGTGCAAGTCGTCGGGCTACTAAAGCGGGGATGCCATCCCCTCTGCAGAGGATCAAAATTGCGATGGCATGTCTTAGGATCATCCTCAGGGATGATTCCCAGACCGTCGCCAATAGCTCATTGTGCAGCTCTAGTGTGACGTAAATGAACTACAACAAGCAACGGTTTTTTCTTTTTGTTTTCCCTCTATACTCCTAGAAATTCTGAAAATTAATTGCTTTTCTCCTTGTTTTGTGTTGCATCTCTGCCTTGGGGTCAATGACTGCAGTTTGAATAAGCGATTTAACTAGCTGGAGATTTGGAAGAAAGCTTGATTTGATGTTGTGAAATCTATTAATTTCTCTTTTTTTAAAAAAAAAATTCTATGCTTTTGCTTCCAGGTAAATTAAATTACGATGAAATTAATTTCAGTTTTTCTTCAAACAAATTTGGCCATGAAACGTAATACCGAAAGATGGCTAAAAATTACTTTCCGTTTGCCAACTATGAAAATTTACATCATTTTAAGACAATTATAGTTTTAGCAGCTAATAGCACTTTTCCGTTTCGACTTATTTGTCTTAATTTTTGTTTTATTCAATTTTCATACTTATATTAGATTGAAACTATTAAACAGTAATTCATTCTTTTCGACTGAATTATTAAACAGTATTAAGAGTGCACTTCCTGTAAAAACATTCATCCAAGAGCAGATCAGTATAATTTAAATTAAACACTAATTTATTTAATCATACAGTTCGTTTGTTTTGTTCATTTACGTCGCACTGGCGCAGCACAATGGGCTATCGGCGACGGTCTGGGAAACATCCCTGAGGATGATCCGAAGACATGCCATCACAATTTTGATCATCTGCAGAGGGGATGGCACCCCCGCTTTGGTAGCCCGACGACCTGCACGCGAAGTCGAGCACTTTACAGTAGAAAAATTTAGCGAGGACCCTCGGTACCTACGCAGACTAATCCAAGTGGTCACCCACCCGCACACTGCCGCAGCCAGTGATGCTTGACTTCAGTGATCTGCTGGGAACCGCGTTTTTAACGATCAGTCCACTGCGGGACCATACAACTCGAAAATTTCACATAAATCTTCAAGTCAAAAGTTGGAAGTCTTTAATGCATGAAAAGTTTAAAAAAAGAGATCAATTTTTAAACGATATTCTAAGGCAACACTAAAAAAAAAATTTTTAACTTCATCTTAACTTTTGTTATATAAGTTAACTTTTTGTTAACTTATATGTAAACAAGTTATGAAACTAAAATAGTCAATTACCTTTAAAAGTTTGAATTTTATACCAACATTAAATGCTTTCTATGTTAACAGTATTCATATATTTTACTGTGAAGCGGGAAAAATAGAGTTTTTAAGTTATGAATTTTTACTCTTTTACATCTACATTGTCTGTATTATATACAGATGTCTCAGTTTGTTTTAACAAATATCAAAAGAATTTAAACAAAAATATCGAATTCAAGTTAAGTTTTAATCGTTTAGAAATAAAACAAGCAGAATTATATATCAAAATTTAAAAGTAGCTCTAAACAATTTGAATAATCTGTTATTTGAAAATACTCTCGTAAAAAGTTGAAATTAAAGTTTATATAAAATCTATTAAGAAACAGATTTAGTTTAAATCTTGAAAATTTGGATCATTTTAATTTCGTCCCAAGTCAAGGTCTTAAAAATGCAAATATAACAAATTTTGACATTAACTATACATTTTTACACTACGTTTCACACCTTCACATATTTTCATGCTTTGTAAAATTCAAAAATCAGCCAATGTGCTTAACTGAACTTAAGTTTTATTTCTTTTCCTAACAGAAATTTTTGATGACTTATTATGGATTAACATTAAAAAATTAACTTTTATAAATATGACGCATACTAACAAAAATTGGATGCATTCTTTTTGATCAATTGAAAGGGAATTTTTTGAAGAACGATCGGCTAAATAGTGAATTCTTGTCAAGCTAAAATGTCTCCCTAAACAAATCAGAGATGAACTTTTCAGTAAAAATTAATAAAAGTTTGTTTCGTTTCAACGTGAATCGTTAGTAAAATTTTTTAACAACTCCTTGTGGGCCAAGGACTTACGAATCTTTAGATTCTACTCTTCTTCGCCAAGGTATTCTTCGAAGTACTTTTAAATCAACTGGTCTCTGGGACCGAGGGTGTGCGGTATTGGTCCTCGTTCAGGTCTAGTGAGACGTAAATGAACTACAACTAGTATGCGTGATTTTATTTACCATTACTGTATTGAATCCAGAATCTTCTTAACTATTTTTTTTTTAAAAATCTAAGTATATTTTCAGACAATTTGGACTCAGCCCAGGAAGAAGGGTACAGAAAAGTCATAAGTTTGGGAAACACTGATATAGATTATATAACCTAGTGTCACAATCCAGGCAGGGCTAAAGAGAATAGAAGGGCTAGTTCACTCCGCTCTTAGAGCTGAAGCTACGATTTCTCTCCTCATGACGTCACTGCGTTTACACAGATCTTGGAGATCGCTAGCGAAGATATTATAACTTTGCATCTTTCTCTCTGTAAAAATAAGTTAGACTTTTTATGGTTATTAGATTTCAAACTTTTCATAATTAACACATTATTTCCGTTCATAAACATAGTTCAAAAAAACTTTATTGGCCATTATTATATTAAAAAAATACCATTTTAAACTTATAAAAATATTTTACTAGTTGGTGAAAATGACACTATAAATACTTTATTTTAAAAAGTTCAGTTTTAACTTTAATTATTAAGAAAAACATATATCGACACTTTTTTTATCTACATAATCTTTGATAACTATAAGTTGGGTTAAATTTAGAATCCTGATTTTAAATTATGCCGTTAATAGCAATTTGTTCATACTTAATCATTAGGAAACATCAACCTTAAACGCTAATTTCTGAAACAAAATAATAATTTAGGTTCATAATGGCATTAGAAATTTTACAATTGTTTATAGATATTTAAATTTGAGATGATATAATTTATAGATATTTAAATTTAAGAGAATATAATTTTTAAAAAAATCATAAATATTTAGTATAACTACATTAAAAAATATGTTATGAAATTAGGAGAATCTCAACTATACACTATATATTTTATTCATACTTTTTACTTAAGTTTTAATTTGACTTTATCCATTTTTTAATTTTTTTCACCTTCCTTTCTTTTTGAAGTAACGAGGCGGTTTCTATTTAGATAACGAATTTTTATAAAAGTTCTTAACTATAGAAAAAACGTATTGCTGTTTTATATTAACTGTGTCATTTCGGAATCCATTCTTTACATAGTTGTTCATTTACTTTAGGGAACACGCGGAAAATTATATTTTTTTCCTTTTGTTTTTCTATCAGAATTTTTGCAAGTTGCAATCGCTCAAACTGGCATTTCGTTAATAGTTTTAAATTTTTGTAAATTCACTGCAAAAACTGAGGAAAGTCATTATAGAAAATAACAAATGTCTTAGAATATGTCACAAAAAGAAATGCTCCTATATTAGTTAGAGCTAGTAAGGCCGAACGCTCTGTTCTTGAAGTAAAAGTGCGAGCTTTGCGCCTAAGGGAACGTCACTAGAGAAAATCGGAGGATTGGAGCGGCGAGAGTTTCTTCAGAGGAGTGAACCAGTCCTTCTATTCTCTTTAGCCCTGCAATCCAGGACACTTTCTCGGAAAAGCTCACGATTTCGGGCACCGCTTGGCATTCTTGGCGAAGACTTTCAAGCCAAACGTGCTCTTTCGCCAAAATTCTTTTTGCGTAGCGTTTGTAAACAAAGAATTGACAATTGAACTATTGTAACTAACAAGGTAATGGTAACTAACGAAATTTGTGTGTTTTTAAATCGAATGTTCTCCCAAAATTGTTAGAGCAATTCCCAACAACAGTTATGAACTCAAAGCAAATCAGAAATTGAATTCAAAACGGCAATTGAGAGAGAACATGTAGTTGAAGCGTTTTAAAAATGTCTGTCTGACGCAACACACAATGTCTACAGAGAACCTCATAAGATTGAAAGGTAATTGTTTTATAAGCTTTTTTTTTGTTCGAAATGTGTAGAAGTTAAAAATAATATAAAAATTTTTATTTGTCAAAGAGTAGGGGGGGGATAAGCATTTTTTATTTTAATAAATAGGTAAACGTTTTGTTAAGTCATAACTTTAATTTAATGACTGCTTATAAATTTAATATTATTTCTCTTTTGCGCAAAATACGGGAACGTTCAATATTTAACTTTAAAAGTATTATTGCGAATTAATTTTTAAACTATTATTCTGAAACTCTTTTAAAAATTTATAAATAGTGCAATTCTCAAGAGTAATTTTTGAATCCACAATTTTCTTAAAGAGTGTAATTTAATTTAGTAAATTTAGTAATTCTTTGAAATTTACTTGTATATTTTTCAACTACTTAATCCAGGGCCGGATTAAGCGTACGTGGGGCCCTAGGCTATTCCAATTTTTGGGGCCTTTCGATTAAGTTGTTTTTCTCATATATTTTTTATTTATTCAAATATAAAAGTATTTATATGTCTGTTCATTTAAGAAAGCATATTTAAAATAAATAATAATAAATTAAATTTTACTTTATTTTGTTAAATTAGAACTAAAAAATAATCATAACATTTTGAAAGAATTTTAATATATATTTGAAATTGATTTTTTAAAAAAAAAATAATTGTTTTTCTTAATTTCTTTAAAATTTATTTTCATTAACTCCATTTTAAGGGGGCCCCTAATCATTTGGGCCCCCAGGCCATGGCCTTGTCTGGCCTAATGGGTAATCCGGTACTGACTTAATCTTGTGTAAAAGGAATTTTTAATTTTTTGAAATCCGAACGTTTTGAAATTTTTTAAATTTAAATCCCCTGAAAGTTTTTTTAGAGAATGATTATTATTGAGGAAAATAAAAAATGGGTAAATTTTTTATCAAAAACTTTTTTCTAGTGATTTAATTTTTAAATAAAAAAAATTCCTAAATAATTAAAATTAAAGGCAAGAAGGAAGTTTTATTTAAGAGATAAATGAAATTTGATACAGATATCCATCATTTTATTTCGAAATTAATTTATATTCCTTGTTGATTAAATCTAATCAAAGGAAGAAAGAGTTTTAATTTATTAAATCAGAGTATAATTTTTCTTTTTTTTTTATAAGCTATGAAGGAGATAAAATAGAAATATCAATCATGAAAAATCAGTATAAAATTAGAATTAAAAAAATATCAACATAAAATTAAAATGCAAAATAAGTGAATTTGTACTTAATTATTGTTATTAGGCATAAAGTTTAAGATCAGATTTGACCACTTCAGTTAGTCATAAATGCAAACAGGAAATTATTAAAACTAGTATAAACTTCAGTGCTCCAAATGAGATTTGAGCGCTCTAGTTTATCGGGAAGTTAACGAATTTTTGCTCTCAAGTTTCTATCCTCACTATTATGGAAACAAGTTAACTAAAAGGTAGTAATAAAATTTTGCTGTGGAAAAACTTCATTGGAAATTTGCATTTATAAATTGTTTTTTTTTATTATTTAGAAACGAGATAATAAAAACAATTTCAAAAATCTTATACCCATATAAAATAATTAATTTTAATAGGTATACGATTTTCGCCTATTTCGTTCGTAAATTCCTTATTATTTTTTCATATTATTATGTTTTCGTCTATGTGATTGAAATGCGAAATAAAAATTCTTCCAGTTTTGATTTATGTCAGCATATTTTAAAATCGTAAAGCATTTCATAACTTATTTCAATATACTTTAGAAAATTCTAGTTGTAATAATAATAAGTATTATTAAATTCAAACATTGATGCGGAACATTTAATCGGAGATCTTGAATTGGCGACTTTAGTTGGAACATTCGAAATCGGAAATAAGGGTGTGTAAAGTATAAAATTATAACAACCTTCGAAAGCTTAAGATGAATTGAAATTTATTTTTTTTTTTTTTAAATTGATGAGAATAATTCTCTTTCCCAGAATTTTCAATGAATTATAGTTTGAAATTGTAAAATCCGTATTTATTAGGATGTTTTTAATCTGTTTGCTAAAACGACGTTTTGTTTTATTTTTGAAAATTTGACAAGATTGTAAGTAATGGTTGGGATTTATCAAATAAGTTTAAATTTTGGCTGCTACTTTTACTATAGCTTTTTTTTTTTTCCTATTGGTTTTCTCTTTTCATTTACTTTACTTATGTTTAAAATTGCGAATTAATTGATTTTTTTTTGAATAAATAGTTTTTTCTTATAAAAAGTTTGTTTTTATTAACAGTAGATTTTTCTTTCTTAACATTCAAGTTTGATGGAAGTTGAAAAGTTATAGGTTACTATTGGTTATTAATTCGTTATTGTTGAATAGTTATCGTGTATTTAATATTTATAATTATGTATTTAATATTATATGAACTTATTCAATTTTTTTAAGTTAGTTTTAGAAAGATCAATTAAATTTGTATTGTTTAAATTTGTTTGATTGTGAAATTATCTGTTTGTAACTGGAAGGATTGATGTTCTTTTCTTTATGTAAATCCATTTGAAAATTGTGTTAATTGGCAATGAAGAATAATTAAATACTAACTTACAAATATTGAAGATGCAGCTAGTGCTATTATTAAATAAACATAAAATGCAATATACATTGTAGGATTTTAATAGTTTAAAAATCAGTCTAGCTTCCCAATTTTAAGTTATTTTAGCAAATTTTCATAGTTTTTCAAATAGCTCATTTCATCTTCCAAAAAAAAAAAAATCTAATTATTTATTAAGGAGCTAAATAAGGAACGTTATTAAGCTTTATTAAATTTGCTATTTAATGGTATGTAAATTTTTAAATATTAATTGCTATTTTACATGCATTATTAGCGAAATATTTAGATGCTTAGTGTTTATTTGCTTGTTATGTATGGAGTTTTAAAACAATATAACAGAATGTTTCAAGTATTTAGTTAATATTTTATTATATCAGCATATTTATGAAACTAAAACGGATTTTTTAAAATTGTTTATTAAAAAAATTAATAGCATAAACCAAAAATGCTTGGCATTACTCTAACATTGACGAGAACGCTAATAAACTAAAAATTGAGTTTCTCTAGTTAAGTAACGTTCTTTATAGCAGAGAAATAAACAAAATATTGACAAACAGTTCTGACTTTAGAGAATAGAGATACCTCAAGTAGTACACAATTTCTTCATAATTTTTAATGACATTTCCAAACAATGCAATGTATGATATGATTAGGATATTTTACACATATTCGGTCTTATTTTAAACACCTATAAATTTTATTATATTGATTTGGGTATCATTACCATCATTATATTTTAAAAATTTAAAAATATTTGCTAATATTCTGGGTGTTTTGCGAAGACTGCCCTTAATATGTATTTTTAGAATCCGTATCAAAAATGAAAAACAAAATCTATACATGATTGCAAATTAATCTATAAGTGATGAAATTTATCGAAATCTGACAATACCAAAAAAGGAATGCGTCTGTAATACGACAAATTTGATTGTGGGGAGAAACAGAATCAATGGAAACATCTTCAAGTTTCTATATGCAATGAAACCTCTTTTGATGTTTGTTACATTCGCCTTCCTCTTCTGTAATTTTTCAAACTTTGAAGGCGTTTTTGTTTTTAACTCGTTTTGATATTAATTTGTATTTCTGTTTTCATTTTTGAAAAGGGTTTAAAAAAATTGCATTAAGGGCGGTTCTTACTGAATACCCAGACCCAGATTTTGAAAGCTTTTTCTCAAAAATATTGTGTCGTAAAAAAAATTTCGACTCGTTTAAAACATTTTTTAGATATTGCGAAACATTGAAAAAGTAAAATTAACTTTAAGGGGTGTAACTTTTCAAGCGTTCTTTTTATATTATGAGGTTTAAACTATTAACGAGCTGGCAGGAAACTATTAAAACTAGCATAAGGTGCGATTTGAGCGCTCTAGGCAATCCAGAAGACAGCGAATTTTTTATCCTGTATGTACGGAAACTAAGGTAGTAATAAAATGATGTTTTAAAAAAATTTTAAAGAAATTTGGATACATTCTGGTTTTATTTTAAAGAATGGATGTGGTGACTATTTGAAAGCTAAAAGAACTACTATACTGCGAAATATACTTCTGTATTAAATAATCTAGTTATTTTATTTTAATTTGAAAAACGCGATGGGAAATACTAATGCAGTTTTTTTTTTTTTTTTTATAAATACAGGACCCTTTTCATAATTTATTCAAGATTTTGCTATTAGAAAACGAAGAACAAAAATTAATTCTTTCTATCTCATTAGCTATTTTATTGAACTTTCTTTATTTAAAATTATTTCTTTTCAATTATTCTTTATTTAAAAACTAATTATTAAAAGTATTTCTTTTATTTAAAATTAATATATCCTTTATCATTTGTGGCCATTTTGCTATTACTTAACTTAAACGGTGTAAAGAAACAGTAATACAGTATTACAGTTAAAAGAAACGATAAAACTTTATAATAAAGAATTAGTTATTAACTACACATGACGAAGAGAACTAGCATGGCTTTTTTATTTGTAAAAAAAAAGTCTTTGTGTAATTAAGTTGTTTTATAAAGTAGAGAGTGGAATAAGAAATATTTTCAACTCAAATTGCTTTCAATTTATTAAAACCACATAGAAAACATGCATTTTTTTCTAGAGATAGTCATATCGTAATTTGAGAAGAACAATTAAACAAGTTGAGAATTTATCGAATAATCAAATTAACATCATTGTCTTTTTTTCTAAAGTATGAGTTTAAAAAAAATTGAAGTACAGTTTATTATAAGCTGTGTAAAATCCGAAAGGTTAATTTAAAAGAACTTTTTTTTTCAGAAGATATAAAATTTTTCACGTTTATATAATGGTGGATTAGACGAAATTTATAAAAATTCAAAATTGACATTTTAAAACTCTTTCTTTAAAACTCCAATTGAGAAGAAGGGGGAAGCAGAAATGGGGAAAAGCAGTTTCTATCTCTTATTGGCGACTGCTCTGTTGCGTCACAACTTCAAAGCATATCTTTCTTTCTTTTTTGATGTTCAGTATTCTAATAAACATATTCTATTCCAGTTCGAGCTGAAGAACATCTACTTCTTTTGAAAAGGATATCTGTAGTGTTTATTCTTCTATTGTCTATAAGTGTTCGAATGTAAGTAATCTTTAATTTTTAATGTTCTTTATTAACTATTTTTTAATTAATGTTTTTTGTAACTATAATTTAGATAATGTTCTGATTTTATATTTGCAGTAGATTTAGCCTTTTTTTAAAAGCTATTTTTATCGGAGAACTTTTAAAGCCTTGAGCTTATTTTAATGTATTTCCATACACATTTCGACTTTTTCGTGACTACAACATCTTTGAATGCATTTTTTAAATGATATTAGAAATGTTTGAAACTTATCGTATACTTCATGCAATTTTTGAAATATTTTACTTCATAAGTTTAATTTGAAATCGCGAATATTTTTCTTTAGAATAAATAAAAAAAAAAAAAAAAAAAAGAGTTCTGCAGTCTCTAGTCACTGTAGTAATATTTTTTGTTATTAGTTTATTTCTACGCTTTTTTTATGTTTTTGCATCAGACATAATTTAAGTCAGGTTTATCGGAAGTGGTTTGGCTATCTGAAGTACGCGGTTTCACGTAGCGTCGCTTCTTCAGTGCCCCATGTTATTTTAAACTTATGATTTAACTAAATTTAGAATTTAAAAAGTTTCACACCTTTAATGTTATTTTTTGCCATGTTTGGCGAAATTTTTAAATAATACTTACGCGAATAAGAAATAATTTTATCTAATTAAATTTGTTTGCTTCGATTTGAAATTTTACAATTTAATATATTTGATTTTGTTAAACTCGCATCAATTCTATTTTTTCAAGTTGTCCATCTATTAATTTTTTTTTGCATTCTATTTACAATAATTATCTTTTTTTAAAGAAAAAAATGGTATAACTAACCAGAGATTTCGCTTATGGGCTGCAATTACACCAAGAATAGAATAACTAAAAATTATTAAAAAACGCGTGAAACAAAATCGAATAAGGATAGAAAATATCTCATATATTTAAATATGGAAATTATTATTAGTTTACTAGCCGCAGAGTTAGGAAAATGAGCAAGATATTTGCTCTTAATGCAGGTGCTTTAATTAGTTGTTTTGATTATGTCAAAATGGTTATTTCTTGTTTGAACGTTTATCAATAGTTTTAAAGGCGCATTCTAATAGGTTGATAAAAGAATTTATCGTCTGCTCCTGTGGTTCAAATATGACGTTCCACGAAATACCAAGGTTTCCTGGAAGAGTTAAAAGGGTTTTAGCATTCATTTCAAAGAATACCATAATGTTTCTTATTTTATGATTTTTCAGTTCATGTATATACACCAAAAAGTAATTAATTTCTAGATTATGAGTGCTATTTTAACTGTCGGATATAAAACCAAATTTAAGATTATTAATGATAAATGATAAAATTTAATGAATGAAATTTTATTAAAATAAATGGGTTTTTAATTGGATATAAAATCAGGGGATAAAGTAAAAATTGGGAACCACTGGCCTGTTTATTATCACGAGATTTGATCTTTTTCTTTCTGGAGACATATTTTTTCTATTTTCTTCAATTTTTTGAAACATCGTTTGAAGTAGAAATTTATTTCAAATAGAATTTTAGAATTTCTGTTTTTATTTGCTTTAACGTTTCAAACCTCTGTCCAGCTTGTAGTTTTACCACTTCCCTGATTATCTCGAGTTAACTCTGGTACGTATACAGTGCCGGATTACCCATTGGGCCAGACTGGGCCCTGGCTTGGGGCCCCCAATGATTAGGGTCCCCCTTAAAAAAAAATTTTTGAAAATAGATTTAAATTAAGAAAAACAATGATTTAAAAAAAAATCAATTTCAAATATATATTAATAAAATATGATAATTTTTTTACATAATTATTACATAATTTTTTACATATTTATTTATTACTTATTTTAGTTATTATTTATAAGTATTATTATAGTTTATGTATTATAATATTTATCAATGTTTTTTAAGATCAAATTTGTCCTTTTGATTTGCGCGCGAAAAAATTGACAGCAGTACTATAGCGAGCTGAGACTTGTTTAAACAAGAAGCAAAGAATTAAATGTTGTTGACATTATTGAGACGTTTTAAATGAAAAAAAAAAGTTATTTAGTGCCTCATCTGAAGTGTCTCTTAATTTTTTTAGTGTTTTATAATGAATATCGAGAAACAATTTCTAATTTAGTTGACTTTAATTTTGACGATTTGAAAGATTTTCATTCTGAACTGAAACAGTTTCAGAGTTACATAAAATCAAAATTCCGATCAAAAACTCAGTTCACTCATTCTGAACTTCACGAAGCTTTATTTCAAGACAAACTTGGATCTGTTTTCCCAAATGTTGAAACTGCTCTTCGCATTTTTCTAACTCTTATGATATTCTTCGCTTTTTTCTAACTCTTATCAAATTGTTCTACGGAGTGCTCGTTTTCAAAAATTAAACGAATCAAGAATGAGCAAAGAAGCGTCATGTTTCAAAAACGATTAGACATGCTAAGTTTGATGTTTATCGAATCAGATGTTCTCGAAATTAATTTTGATAACATTATCGATGAGCTTATTGATCGCAAAAGCAGAAAAAAAGATTTTTGAATACCAATTTTATAGTAGCGTTGATTTTGTAAAGTGTTAATAAATTTCATTTTTTTTCAAAATCTTATGATTATTTTTTAGTTCTGATTTAACAAAATAAAATAAAATAAAATAAATTTATTATTTATTTTAATTTTAAATATGCTTTCTTAAATGAAAAGATATATAAATACTTTTATATTTGAATAAAAAATATAAGAGAAAAAAATTTAATCTAAGGGCCCCAAAAATTGGAATAGCCTAGGGTCCTGCGTACGCTTAATCCGACCCTGTATGTATATATTGCAAATATTTATCATCCCGTGAAAATTCGGGCTTAGCAGAATTAGTACATTTTGTTTTATCACATTTTTACCCGGTTTGTAGCAAAAAACATAATGTGCTGTAATTGGAAGTTTGCCAAGTTTTACTTGGGACTTTTGATGTTGGACTGCATACGTGTTTTGTGCGGACTTTTGATGTTGGACTGCATACGTGTTTTGTGCGATTGTATTTACGATGGTTGCTGAATTTTCATAGCAATAAGAGTTTTAAAAAAAATGGCGTATTCCTTCACTGACGTTTGAAAGTATCACTTTGTGTCGTCCTTTGTTTTAATAACTATCATTCAAAGATTAATATTTAGCTTTTTTCATTTGCCCGAAATGACTCGGGATAGTAAACTGATTTTAAATTAAATATTACTTACACATATTTTTTTTATTTTTAATTTCAACTTAAAACTTGTGCATTATGTTTTGTTTTAGTTCCTACTATTTATTAATAAAATAACAAAAATGTGTTGATTTTTTGCATTTTTTCTTCTTCAAAATAATTGGAAAGGGAAGTGAATTAAAAAGTTTTATTTTTGATTTCATTTTGAAAAGCTGAAAATTGAGATAAAGAACATTTTCCCTGTTTTTCACTGTTTCAATTCTCAAACTGTTCTGTTTTCATTTTGCTCTTGTTTTTGTAACTTTCGTTCTCTATGATGAATCAATGTAGAGTGTTATTCTACTGGTATTAGAACGCAAAAAAATTTAAAAGAAAGGGAAAAAATGCTAGGAGCGGAGGACATTTTTAAAACATTGTTAACATGCGTTTATTCAAATTATTAATGTTAAAAATTCAAATTTTAATAATGTCCGTCAAATAAAATTAACAAAAGTAATGTTTTTCCTCTGATTGATCTAATAAAACAAGTTTATCAAGAATATAATATCTGAAACAGTTTCTGCAAAAATAGGGCGCAAAAACTTATTTTTTTCTAAATGATCATATAATTTTTTTATTGAGACAATTTCGTATTTTCTACTTCGAATAAACATATAGCATTTTCCTGGCCTTTAAAATGTGGTATAGACAAAATTTCGAAAAATTTGAATCATAAACATTAAGGACAATTGGAAAGCTATATTTTTTTGGCGATAGTCCAAAATAAAATGCAAACGATACGCTGCAGCAGAAGGAGAAATTAAAGATAACAAAATAACAATATTTGATTTTCGTTGCTAAGGAGACCAAGTTTGTTGCTAAGCGACCAATTATGTTGCTAAGCTATGAAGTTGACGCAATAAAAAAGAATAAAATAAAAACCGAAGCATTTTTTTATATAACATTTTGTGTGTTTGCTTGGAATAGCGTATTTATTAACTCGATGACTCGACTTATTAAGGCTACAAACTATTTTTAGCAGATTTCTGTCCGAAAAACAAATATTTTCTCTCCTTTGAAAATAAAATTTGAATCGATTATTAAATTATTTCCGATTTTCCACGGTTTTGGAATTTGAATGCTCGAACTTTTTATGCCATTTTTTGTGTTTTACTTTGTTTTAACTTGATTATGTGAGAATCGTACACATAACTCAATTTTACATAAATTTATATAATTCTATTCAGAGTAGTACGGTTAATCTTTTGTACGCTTTGAATCGACTATTCCAGGTAAGGAATTTTAACGACAAAAAAGTCCCAGGAATAAAAATGTCAAGGGTCTGAAATAGATTATAATTCTAATGCATACTTACAAGGTTTTACATGATTTACGATTTTTTTTTCTACAGCTGAAGAAATTAATGTTTTGTGGTATTTTAAAAACATTGAAATGTGTATGTTTAAGAGTATTCAATGATCCATTGTTTAAACAAATCGCTTCATTCAGACAAATAATTAAGTTATATAGTTTTCTTTTGATAAAAATGATTTTCGAATAACATCCTGATGTTTCTATACATTTTAAAATTGGCTCGTCAATACGCCTTAAAATGCTTTCCAATTGCGATCAACTGCATTTATCTCCAAATATAGCTATTATGATTTTTTATTTCCTTTATTTAAAAACTTACTTTACGATTCTCACCATCACTACATACATAGATAGATGATACGATAGTCTCCTTTTAGGCAGAGTTTGTAACGTAAGAAACTGAAAGCACACCAAATTAGATAAAATGCATTTCATTAAATTCCCACTAATATTCTATTTTAATAACTGCAATAATCTGATTCCAAAATCCCGAATTTCTAAACTTTATCTTTAAAGATGACTTCAAAATTGCAATAATGGCGCCAGGTTTTTTTATTTTATTTATTTTTTTTATTTTAAGGACTAGATTGTTCAGGGTATAGAGCGTTCGTCTTAATGAGGTGAACCGGGTTCGAATCCCCAGCGATGACTGGTGTCGAAACGAATCCGTATCCGGCTTGCACCGACCACAGTGCTGACGTGAAATATTCTCAGTGGTAGACGGATCATGGGTTACAGTCCCTTTACCGTCAGGCTTATCGTGGGAGATCCTCGTGGTCTTCTTCTCCATGTAACGCAAAAGCGGGTTAGTTCCATTAAAAAAAGTCCTCCACAAAGGCACATTTCTCCCAAGACTTGATCCAGGAGATCCCTTGTCTTCTGGATTGGGTTCAAAATTTCAAAACTATGCAGTTGAACATTAGTAGTCGTAAAGGTGAAAAAAAATCTGGAAAAACCGAAGTAGGTGTGGAGGGCAAGTCAGAGAGAAATGCATTTCCACTCCATATGGAAGAGAGAGCAAAGCATTTATGTCGCAAAAAAGAAACCAGCATTCATATAAATAAAACAAGATTAAAGGGTAACAAGGTTGTGATAGGGGTAGAAGGAATTATGGTACTATGATATTTGTACCCAACATTATAAAATTGTACGGGAACAGCTGATTTAACTCTTTCTTCATAACGAACACATCTATGGTGTTTTAGTGTAAATTTTAATGCATGTTTGGTTTTTACGATGTTACTAAGGTTGTACTGGAAAGCTTATTTCATTTGTTTATTTCCCCCTCGGCTACCGCGGTATTTCTAGTTTTGTATTTCTTTATATTTCATTTTTCGTTGACAATTGCACATTTTCTGTTTCAAATCACTTTTGTTTTTCTCATTCACATCTGGTGAATCTTGAGAATGGAAGCCTAGTTTTGAGCTCTCGAAATATTTGTTTCTATAATATAGAAGGTAGTATAAAAGTTGACATGTTTCGAGTGACCAAAAATTGGCTCCCATTCTTAAGATTCGTCAGGTGTGAATAGTCCTTGATATGAATTTTTAAACGCTCAATACATATAAACTCTTATACCATATTTTTTAAAACCATTTTCGGTTTTTGATTTTTTCGCTGCAATTTCTTGGTATCATTCATTTAGTAACACAGTATATTTATTCTCGTGATATTAAAATATAATTCACATAAGATAATGACACGTTCTTTTGGATTGAAAAAATAATAATTAGCAAATTTCTAAAAAAGTAAAGCTGTAATTAAAAATTTTTCATTAAAAGCATTTTGTAAAGGACATGAAAAAAATTATGCTTATCACTGAATTTTCAAAAATCGAACGCGACAACAGAATGTCCCCAGGAGTCAAACTTAAATAATTAATAGGTCAACTATTTCGAACAAGTCAAAGGGTGAGTAGCATTTTTAAAAAGTGCATAAAGGTGCTTATTTTCGATTTTTAAAAGACCTTTAAGGTGCTTTTTTATGCGGGTTTTGTAAAAAGTGCTTAATTTTATCTTTCCCAAAATGAGATTTTTACTTTACCCTGTTAATTTTCGCTACGAATTATGCAGAAAGACACTGTTCAACGTTTTCACAATGAGTTCAACCCCAATCTATTCGGCGCATCGTCAGTCCGTACAGTATGAAAACACCATTCGATTTACATGATTCAAAAATTTTGACAATTGTCAAAAAATTTGCCAAAAGGGTTTGTTTTTTTACACGGCGGTTAAAACCAGGGTGGGTTTTCCAACGCTTTTCTTTATCCTTGAACAAAGCTAAGAAATGAGTTAAAGCAAATATTAACTTATTACAATATATTAAATTGTTTCTAGTTTTAGTTTAAAGTAATAAAATGTTTCTTCAAAAAAATTTCAATTCTAGAATTAACACAACTAATGAGACTGTTCAATGGAGAATTAGCATTTTTGCATCCTTATTATGAAATATAAGAAAAAATATATATGTAAAAATTATGTTAACCTTCTCGCTGAATAATTCTTTTTATTTTTAATAAAATACCGACCGGCCTGGCAAGGAATTAGGAAACTGCCATTGCATCAGAAATTTTCTGGGTTCGAATCCCGGTCAAGGCATGGATGTTCTTTCCTTCTCTGTACTATCTGTCCTTACTGTGAGAGCAGCGTTGGCCCACCTAATATGGTGACCCTGAAAGAGTGGCCAACAAATATGCCCTTCATATGTCTGTATGACGTCAGTCTCTTTCACCAGGTTGGCATTGGAAAAAAAATTTTTAAAATCAGTTTATAAATTGCGCGTTTTAAATCTAAGCATATTTTAAAGTTCAAAGTTTAAAAAAAAAAAAAAAACGGCAAAAGCGTTCAAAGCAAAGTAAAGTTAAAAAAAGGGGAAAAAAACTTTTTTTTTTCTTCTAAAAAAGAAAGCTTTTTTGCACCCAACCTTGATTTTCCCACTATGCAGCCGTTCAAAGCTGCACAATGGTTTTTATGGATGATGTTTGTTTCGCTTATTGTCATTGAAATCTTACTATTCTTTAGATATTTTTTTAAAATTGGTTTGTTATATTTGGTCTTGTTTCTTGCAGACTAGTTGACTGGGTGGTTTGAAATAATTGTTTCCTGTAATTCCTGAAGGCAAGACTGGATGAAGGACACAGTGGCCGTAATAGATAAGTACAATGTTTAATAATTTTTGTTGTTGTTGAAAAAAGGTTTTTATGTAATTCAAAGTTATTTGTAGTGTCCGTGAAAATTGACTAAAATAATTTTTAAAGTAAATTACTTTAAATTGATGAAAGTATTAGAATAAAGCAAAGGCGTGTGACAACCTCGAAGGTGTGTAATATTTCTTCCAGGGCTCGAAAAAACTCGGAAATTTTAACCGTCCCCGAGGACGGCTTGTCCAACAATGTACCCGTCCTCCTTTTAAACTAACCCGTTACTTCTAAATACAATAAAAATATAATTTTCTCTTATTTATTACAAACATTTATCATATAAATTGCACAATGAATTAGTAGTTATTAGGATTACAAATACTAGGATAACATTATACAGTTATAAAAGAAATACTAGGTTACTAATAGTAACCTAGTATTTATTTTATGAAATAATTTATTTCTTATATGAAATAATTTAAATGACAAAGGTCAATTTATCTGGAATGTCAATTTATCCGAGGGTACTGCGTTTTTTAAATGAATCAAATATGACGTTTGCCAGTTCCACAATCAATCTAATGATTTACAGAGGTTTGTGCTCAGAAATCTGAAAGGGGTTTTCCATTTAGGTAGATGTTCATAATTGCGTTTAACGCTTAAAGACCAGTACGTAATGTGTTTTTTTGTAAGTTCATTACTGAAAAGCTCCTTTCAACCGCTTCAGTACTCCCAGACAGAGAAAAAATTCCACCAAGCGCAGTATGTTGCTGTATTTCTAGATTAGAGGGTCATTATAGAAGTGAGGCGACAGACTCTTGTAAGATAACAAAAATTGAAAATGCATCACGAACTTTAACGGGAAAATGGCCGTCCGCGCGGACGTCGGATTCGAGAAATTTGTTGTCCGCGGGGACTTTTTGACCGCCGAGGACGTGCGGTTTTTCGAGCCCCGGGAACGAACAGTCAGAAAATGCGTCTTGAAAGTATTTGATAAATGCTTTAGACTCATGTTTTTTTTTTTTTTTTTTTTTTAATCAAATGTTTTTAAAAATCAAATGATGATACACCCGATTTATGTATCATTCATTTTGCCTTTCTTTAAGAATAGGTAAAAGACTTTTCAATGTTTCAGAGTAAAAATGACTGCAGTTGGAGAACTGTGTCATTAGCATCAAAAATATTATTATTCTTGATTGAAAAAGTCAATGAGGGAAGGGTTGAAATAAAATGTTATATCAACAGTAGTTTAAATCAGTGATTTTTATCGAAAAAAAACTCAAGCGCTTGAAAATCATGCCAGTCATATGATAATGATAAAAATAAGTTGAGGTTATCGATGAAGTGGAAATAAGTCATCCAACGGCTGACTTATCTCTTAGTTGCCTAGGTTACTAATTGATCCCTACAATAGGTCCTTTTGCCCGCTTTTTCTTGTCTTAGGATTGATAGGCTGATGAATCAACTGATAGATGCAAGATTGTCTGTCATTATGGGCAAGTATAGTCTTAAGTATCATTATGGGTAAGTATTGTTTGTATTAACATTTTCTTATTTGTAATGGTTGTTGTAGTGGCCACAAATATATCACTTTTCGGTTTTTCGGGGATAACTGCTTATGTTCTGATCAAAGTCTACCAAATATGCGGACCCACCGTTAAGTAACAGTCACGTTTTTAAGGTACTAGTAAAGATTTGTTATTATATTTTGCTCATTTTCATACAAACGCAAAATAATGCAGCTAGTCGCGGCTCTTAATAATAGTTTTTTTAATTTTTTTTATTTTCATATCATACCTGTTTTTAAATAATGGACAAATACAAAACGCATGTAGTCTCAACAGAAAACTATTGCTTGTTGTTGTAACCAAGGACCGTCTCGTCTTCAACTGTCCACAACAGCCATTTTAAAACACTGTCCGCAAATGATATCTACTTAAAAAGAATCCCGATTAACTTCTTGTTAGCCATGTAGTCGCCAGAACTCTCACGCTTCTGCTACTGCAATCGCTTTTAGTACTAGAAGCTCCGAAATTTTCAACAGAAACTGGGTCAGAAAATAGTTTCAACAGAAAACTATTGCTTGTTGTTGTAACCAAGGACCGTCTCGTCTTCAAATGTCCACAACAGCCATTTTAAAACACTGTTCGCAAATGATATCTACTTAAAAAGAATCCCGATTAACTTCTTGTTAGCCATGTAGTCACCAGAACTCTCACGCTTCTGCTACTGCAATCGCTTTTAGTACTAGAAGCTCCGAAATTTTCAACAGAAACTGGGTCAGAAAATAGTTCCAACAGAAAACTATTGCTTGTTGTTGTAACCAAGGACCGTCTCGTCTTCAAATGTCCACAACAGCCATTTTAAAACACTGTTCGCAAATGATATCTACTTAAAAAGAATCCCGATTAACTTCTTGTTAGCCATGTAGTCACCAGAACTCTCACGCTTCTGCTACTGCAATCGCTTTTAGTACTAGAAGCTCCGAAATTTTCAACAGAAACTGGGTCAGAAAATAGTTTCAACAGAAAACTATTGCTTGTTGTTGTAACCAAGGACCGTCTCGTCTTCAAATGTCCACAACAGCCATTTTAAAACACTGTTCGCAAATGATATCTACTTAAAAAGAATCCCGATAAACTTCTTGTTAGCCAGGTAGTCGCCAGAACTCTCACGCTTCTGCTACTGCAATCGCTTTTAGTACTAGAAGCTCCGAAATATCAACAGAAACTGGGTCAGAAAATAGTTTCAACAGAAAACTATTGCTTGTTGTTGTAACCAAGGACCGTCTCGTCTTCAAATGTCCACAACAGCCATTTTAAAACACTGTTCGCAAATGATATCTACTTAAAAAGAATCCCGATAAACTTCTTGTTAGCCAGGTAGTCGCCAGAACTCTCACGCTTCTGCTACTGCAATCGCTTTTAGTACTAGAAGCTCCGAAATTTTCAACAGAAACTGGGTCAGAAAATAGTTCCAACAGAAAACTATTGCTTGTTGTTGTAACCAAGGACCGTCTCGTCTTCAAATGTCCACAACAGCCATTTTAAAACACTGTCCGCAAATGATATCTACTTAAAAAGAATCCCGATTAACTTCTTGTTAGCCATGTAGTCACCAGAACTCTCACGCTTCTGCTACTGCAATCGCTTTTAGTACTAGAAGCTCCGAAATTTTCAACAGAAACTGGGTCAGAAAATAGTTTCAACAGAAAACTATTGCTTGTTGTTGTAACCAAGGACCGTCTCGTCTTCAAATGTCCACAACAGCCATTTTAAAACACTGTTCGCAAATGATATCTACTTAAAAAGAATCCCGATAAACTTCTTGTTAGCCAGGTAGTCGCCAGAACTCTCACGCTTCTGCTACTCCAATCGCTTTTGGTACTAGAAGCTCCGAAATTCTCATCTACTAATACGAAACATAAAACACGAAGAGGTTTTATGTATCACAAGTGAAGAAGTCAGGTTCTTGTGCCAAAATTAAGAAAAACATCCTGGAGAAGAACTCTTAGGTGGAACTAACCGCATTTGTGTTACATGGTGAGAGGAACAACAAAACCATCTCACAGTTAGCTCGATGGTAAGGAGATTCTAACCTATGATTCGTCTACAACTGAGTATACCCTAGCAACAATATTACTTTGGTCCCAGTTTGACTCAAAATTTGCAGAATATGGGTCCTATACTATATGAACATGCACTGAGGGACCAATATTGGGATGTCTAGAATTTTTAATGGTCCTATTTAAGGGCAATATCGACCTATATACAACCAATATAGAGCCTGTAAATTGATCGTAAAATATCGAGTGAATCTGAAAATTCTATATAGGGTCGATATTAGTTGTAAAGTGGCTATAAAATATCGAATGAATATGACAATTCTGTATAAGGCTAATATCGGAAAATAACGGCCATTTAAACCCTTATTTACTCAAGATTCGTGAATATTGGTCTAATGAGGACCCAAGTTATTTTGCTACTAGGGTATTTTATACCAGCACTGTGGTCGGAAGCAGAATTTCATTCATTCCAGCCATCTCTGGGATTTGAAATCTTAGGAAAGCGTGCGCTATTATTCCTGATCTCAGTCGCTTCAGATTGAAGCAAATAAAACCTTTTCAACATATGACCTGGGTAGAAATCACTATTGAAGACGATGATAATGATCCAAAACGCAGCTGAAAAGATCCACATGTTTATACAGGCTTAGTGTGCGAGCTATCGAGTGATCCGATTTGATTAACTAACCGATCCGATTTGATTGATTGATTAAGTCAATTGGCTTATATCGTATCCTGACCACGAAGAACAATGGCAGGAGTAAGCTTTCGAGTGGTGTATGGCCTGTCCAGGGAAATGGCAGGCCACATAGCCTCGAGTTCATTTTAAAATTACAATGGTGGTCTAGTTGCATCCTTTATACAACCCTGTTGACCTTTGCATTCGAGAAAAGCCGATATCTTCATTGTTCTTTAAATATTATATGAAAAACCTAAGGTTTACCTGTGAAAAGGTTGTACAAGAAATCAGTGGAATACTGAATCCCTCAGGAGTTGGTATGCTAATGCCATATCCTATGCTCTGGGCGATTATTTATCTTTCTGTTGTTTTAATTGTTGTTTTGATCGTTGTACTTTAATACTGCTAATAAAATTTCGTACGTTGTAACTGTATTTCTTCTTCATTTGAATACACTTCAACGCTTCATCTGTATCATCGTAAAATTTGAATTTGAGAGGAATGTAATAAAAGTTATCCCCAAAAATTCTAAAGGTGATTTATTTTGACCGCTATTGTGTCATCCCTGCCACTCATGAATTTCAATACACCTCCGATTACATGATTTCTTATTTACTCATCATAAACAATTGTTAGCGAAATCTTGAAAAATCACCCTTAATAACTTTTACTCTTATGATCAGAAATTTAAGTAATAAAAACCTATCTTAATGAGTGTAAAAGTTGATCTCTAATATGCTGATTAATTAATGTTTAATACTAAGTTTTGGAATTAGCCAGAAAAAGGTTTTTTTTTCTCTCTCTTTTAGTAAACATATCTTTTTTTTTCCTAGCAGAATAAAATATTTTGCTATGAAAATAGGGGGATGAGTAACCACAAACTGGAAATTATGGTCCTAATTGCTTAATTAGGAGAGCAATAAAAAGTTTGAGCCTTTTAATGTTTATTGTATAGTTTTTTATGTGTTTTCCGTCTTATTACTGGAATTTTATTATAAAGAATGAAGAAAATTTCTCACAATTATAAACTTTCTTTATCCAAAGAGATTTCCGTGAAAAAAATTTAAAAAATCGTTTTGTTTAGTAATATTTGCAAAAGATTTTGAATTGTATATTATTGAACTTTTTTTACATAATTTTTAACTAATTTATTTAAAGTAACAAAATGTAAAATTTTAACTAAATCGGACGATAATTATGAGTAATGAAATGAGTATGTAAATGAGGATAAACTATGAGTAATGAAATTTCTAATTTGTATTCTAAAAAATTTTATTTCTCGAGAAATCTTAGAAAAATTCTGCAAATTATGCCGATAAAAATGGTGAGTTGTCGAACGTTGAGGGAAAAGAGATGATGCAAAAAATGCTTAAAATATTAACATATCTTAAAATGCAAAATTATCATCAGTTTATTTCCGGCAGTAGACTGATTGTAAAGACACAGCTCCTAGTAGATCATCGTTAAATTATTCTGTCATAAAGTGCTGTAATTTGCGTGCAAGTCGGGCTAACCAAACCGAGGGAGCCATTTATTTCCTTCTCGAAAAATCAAAATTGTGGTGGCATATCTTCAAATCGTCTTCGGGAATAATGTTCGCCAAACTAACGCCAATATCCCATTCTGTAGCTCTAGTGCGTTGTAAATAGAAACTATTATTTCTTCAGTTTTTAAGTAAATTAAAGAATATTTATTAAAAAAAGCAGTTTTATACACGGATCTTTGGACAAACGAATTTTAAAACTGAGTGCATAAGCTTAAAAAACTTGTAAACGTTTTACACTTATGAGTCTATATTTTCCAGATTTCAGCCTCCTAATCTATTTTGATCGTCAAAAATCCGAACATGCTTAAAAATATGTTTATTCAGGGAGTAATTTTTGTGTGTTTTTGTTAGTTACTTCTTTAATAGGTAATATTAATTAGTATGTTTGAAGTTGACCCTTGAAACATTAAATTTGGTTTTGTAAACCGCATAAGTTCTCTACATTTGAGCAGAAGTTATTCAGGGTGGATATCTTTTTTTATTTTCCGTAACTGTTAGTTAAGCCGTTTCCATTTATTTCCGAACTGTACCATTTGTCGTAGAAATAGTTAGAACTACTATTTTTGAAAGTAGCAGCTGAAGAATTTTTGAGAAGTGTATATCTGCATTACATATTGCAAACTACTCGAATAACGTTGCAATGTGCTTAGGTTTCAAGCAAAACGAAATGATAGAGATTCTCGAAGAAAATGTTTTAGGCCTGAATTTGTGTTCGTATTTTAAGCAAGTTTGGTTTTTCTTCTTGCAAGATCCCTTCAAAAGAGTTGTGTCGATTCTGGAAACTTGTAAAGTAATCATTTGTAACAAGAAAAAAGAAAAGAAAAATCAGCTAAGAAACAAACAAATGAAAGAATACCGCTGATAAAATGACTCATTACAATATTTTCCTAAACCATTTCTTTGGATAATTTTCTAAGTTGATTAAAGTATGTATCTGTAACTTGGCAGGAATCTGTAACATAGAGAGAGATATGGTGGATTAAGAAGGATGCTGATATCGAAAATGTTTCCGACTGTTCTGGACGTTTTCAGAAAACTTTGAAACAGGAAGATAAAGTTTATTGTGATTACCAAAATAACGAGTTATTTTATTTTATAGCCGTGGTTGAACAGTCGACCCAATTTCGGGTTTACGACTACGAATGTTCAACTCCGTAGTCTTGTAATTTTGAACCCAAACCAGAAGACAAGGAAACTCCTTAATAAGTACCCACAGAGGCATTGATTTGTTGTTGGAAAATGGATGGAAGACTTTGCGACTCGACAGATTTAACGTGCATCATTCACCATTTATTACACAGGGAGTCTTCGGCCGTCGGGATCGATCCCTCGACCTCTTGGACATGGGAAAATAACGAGTTAACAATATTCCTTCGAATTCGTGATATGATGGTACCAAGAGAAACTTGCAAATCGATATCTGCAAATCAAACGTTGTTTCCAAGCCGTTGATTAGAAAAGCTGTTTGTGAACAAGAAAAACACTTCGACAGCATGAAAAGTCAACAATAAATTCATAGATTTTACTCATGATCAGTTGGAAAAAAGTACTGGCGTGAATTATTAAAATAAGAAGTATAGAGTAATATTCCATGATTCGAAAAATATTCTTTGGTATTATACGATCCTCTAGAAATGGGAACTAAATGAAAACAATAACAAGATTCTGAAATCGATTTCGGACGTTACCCAGCGCTTATTTTATGTCAAAGGCACCTTGGATTAACATCTTGTTGTGTAAACAATTTCGATATTTTAGGAAGTTTTTGTATCGATTTGTATTTTAGTTCGCTAGTGATTTTACAATTCATAAGGTTTATCTGTATTCTATCAATTCTATAACGCCGTTAGTTATAAATAATTTTAAGAAAATTAATTTCACGACATAATTTTTTTTTTATAGTTTTCAACTAAAATTGAGTTACAAATTGAATGATAAATAATACAAGTCATACTGTAAACAGTAAAACAATAATATCGGAAGGTGTGTTTTTCAAGATAAGAAGTAAAAATAAATGAGAAGTTCTATTACTAATATAAACTGCTAGGATCACCTGCGCTTAGTTTTAAAAGGTTCTCCGTCCTTTGCTCGGGAATTTATTCGGCAATAGGATAGCTCAAATATAAGAATGAAATATTGTTCAATAAGAAGATGTGACCAGATTACGGAACCTTGTTGGACGAGTCATGAAAAATTTGTTATAGTGTACCAGAAATCTATGAATATTACTATCCTCTATAGTAATTAAATTGAATTAGCGGACTAATTAATGAAAAACCCAGAGTGTTGCGTTGAAAAGGAAGATTCCGAAGTTGCTATACTAAAGTGTAGTTGTTTCCTTTTTTTAAATAAAAGATTACATTCAAGCAATGGTTTTTACTGTGTGTAATTTTTTTTTATCATTACCGTTGTAGAACAGCCAACCCAATTTTTGGGTTTAAAACAACTAACTTACAACTCCGTTGCCTTGTCATGTTGAACCCAATCCAAAAGACTAGGGAACTCCTGGACCAAGTATTAAAAGAAGAAATTTTGCCTTCGTGGAGGACTTTTTGATGGAACTGACCCGCATTTGCGTTACATGGAGAGGAAGACCACGAGAACGTCCCAGGGTTAGCCTGACGGCAAAGGGACTCTAACCCATGATCCGTCTACCACTGAGGATATTTCACGTCATCACTGTGGTCGGTGCAGGCCGGATGCGGATTCGTATCGACCAGCCATCGCCGGGATTCGAAACCGGTTCACCTCATCGGAAGGCGAACGCCATATCCCCCGAGCCTCGCGGCTCCGTGTGTATTTCTTTTTTAAAAAAAGGTGTTAAAATTATTGAGTGGTAGAGTGTGTATTGTGAGTTTAATTGTATGACATTTTGAACGAGGTAAAAGTAGACACTGTGGTGACTTACTAAATAAAGACTTTTTTAGTCTTAACTTTAAATAACTTTGTTATACATTTTTAATTTCAAGGTATTGTTTTTTTCAGCTCTTTCTTATTACTTCTCTTAATCTTTTCACTCACTAATAACTTGTGCTTTTTTTTTTTTTAACCATGAACTTTAAATTTAAAATTGCATGAACACGCGCGCTAAGGTCAATTTATATTGTATTTATATCGTCTAAATATTTTTTTTAAAAGTAGTTGTTTTAGATCGAGTAACTCCCTCTCGTCATTTAAGGGGAAATGGAATTTTCGGGGAAAGAGAAAAACGAGATTCTGAACCCCTTCTGATTAGATGATAATTAATGAAGTGATGGAATAAAGCGATGCGTACTAAACTAAACGAACAACAACAACAACAAATTAATTTTACAGGACACATTTAAATGCTGTATGAAATAAACATTCTTCGCTTTTCTTTTTCTTTCAAGGCTTGAAAACTGTTTTGAATAGCGTTTTCTTTATAGGTTTTATAGTGTAATACCAACTTGCAAGTATTTTTTTTTTTAAAAAGAAAAGAAAAGTTGTAGGATTGTACGACTAGAATTGTAGGTTTTTTAGATACAAAAATAACTATTTTCATGCATTTAAAACTATCGTGAATTCTTAATATTTTTTAAAGAAAATGTAACAGGAGACTTAATGCTTGGGACTGTTTTAAGGAAAGGTTCTATAAATTGCTGGCCAAAGTAAAATATTTTTAAAACCTTTTTCAAGTATTTTTTTTATCAAGTTAAGCTTGAAACCAGAATTTGTAATTCTAAAAATAAGTATTAATTTGTCAAATATTAATTATTTACATTCATCTTATCTAAAACGACAGTTAATAATACTCCTAAAATATCTTTTTTGCCACTTGGTGTCTCGCATAATTTTACATTTTAATTCTTTGCGACGAACATGCTTGCAAGTTTTCTGCTTTTTCAAAAAAATCAAAATCTTCAGTCGAGATTTTAGAAAATAATTTTCATATTGATTTCACGGATTTTAATGTGAGAAATTTTATTGAAAAAAAAGCTGTGAATGAGTTATAATACGCATCGCTTTATACAAAAAATTCAGTTCAAATACTATTTTCTAATGAATGGGATTGAGCATTCTAATATTGAATTGAATAAATCTGAAGTAAATACAGAGTGCTTGATTACGTGTTTACATTTTCAGTTTTTTTCTAAAACCTAACTGTATTTATTTTGCAATTTCCGATGCTTCAATCTTAATGTTTTGGGTTCTAGGAAATTTTGTACTTTCATAATAAGTGAGTTTTAAAAAACAAACTCCTTTATGAAAGGTGATAAAATGGTAACCAATTTTTGGAATCCAGGAAGGGGCTAAAAAGGAAAGAAGGGTTTAAGAATCATTTGTTAGAAACCCTAAATATGGAAGTGCTTATTGTGAAAGAAAGACAAGCCACAAGGTAAAGGGTAGAGAAACTATAAAAGAAACTGGAAAAAGAAAGATATAAAAATTACTTAGAATTCCCAAGCAATACCTTCTACTATGGAATTTCCGTAGTTTCAGAAAATAATTTTCCTTTTGCGAAGATTATGTATGATTCTTAATTAAAAGAAATTACTACTATATAATTTGTACGTAATACTATATAATTGCATGTACTTGTATGTAAATAATTTGAACAGACGTCAGCTTGACAAATGTTCGTGCTCATAATTTCTATAGAAATATTTTTTTAATAATTCGATTTGTTTTAAATATTTCGGTATTAGTTCTCTACCTCAGGAAATATCTCTTAAACTTTGCATAAACACCCTTAATGAATTTTAATTCACTGCTTTTACTCATTTGTGCATTACATTCACCAGCCTACAAAAAATAATCTCGCAGCTTTTTAAGTTTGTTTTTTATTATATTACTATCAAAAGAAATTTCCATAGTAGAGAGAAAAAAAATAATTCCTAAAGAATTATTTTTTCACAGTAAGGCTTTTTCATTGCACAATTCGCAGAACGATAATGACACGATTCTAAAATAAATTTTGATGTTCTGTACGAATTTTATATTGTTTGAAATCTATTCAATAGCGAAGCATACTTAAACCATTTAATACTCAAAATCGCCAAATTATTTTGAGGTGTCTAATTTGCACATTACTTAAGTTTGAGATGTCTTCCTCAAGAGTGCGATTCCTTATTTTTTCTTCTATTTTCGAAAGAAGCTCTAATTTATGGTCTTCTAGTGGACTGAAACTGGGTAGTGTAATTTGATGTCTCCATAGCGAATATGTTCCTTCTATAAAGTCACCATGCTAAAATTTAAAAATACAGTAAAAGTTCGTTGTAATGACATTTTATAATAGGAGATGTCTTTAATGAAAAAATGCCCGTATCTAATGTTAAAATAGGAATAAAATTCGACATGTTAACCTTTATTTCTTTCTATTGTGTTCATTTTTTTTTAAAATTCAATTTACTTAAAGTAGACTGGTTTTCATAGAGTTTGTACACTGTATTAACTCTGCACATTTTAACAAGCTGAAATGTCTAGACAAGATTATTAATAAAACAAGAATGTTTTGATAAAATTCTCTCAAATCGTAACAAGTTTTTGCAAGAAGAAAATGAAATGAAGTCAATACCTTTTGACGCCCTTCATAACGGTGAATGTTTGTTTTAGTGGTAATTAGTCTAGAAAGAAAATTAAAAGACATGGTAGGTATGGGGTTATCAAAAGGCTCTTGAAGTGCGTGTCTAAAAATAGAACTTGCCTTTTATTAGGAGGAATATAACTTAGCTTGTGGTTGCTCATACATTTATAAAAATAAAAGCTTAAAATTGTAAAATAAAAAATGATATACGCTTTTCTGCATTGATACTAAAAATAAATAAAGTATCAAATTTAAGCCTTTTTGCACAACATTACTCATTGAATCAGCGGGTAAATATATTTCTTTAAAAACAAAATAGCAGAAGTATAGTAATATTTAACTCGTTAATATTCTTTAATTCTTGTTATCTTTAACATTGGCATTTTGAGGGTGATTTGTACATTCGATGTAATAGTGGGGGTCTTCTTAGTAATACATCGGACTCGTTATATGGAGCTTTTACTCTATCATAATGTTTAGTTTTCTAAAATGGATCGCAAGGGACGGAGCAGCTGAGGTAAATCACTGAGGTGAAATAAAAATTGTAGATTTCCTAAAGGTCATTTAAAAGTAGGTGAATTTTGTATTTTAGGTAGTTGCTATAGTTCTAATGATTGCAGCCTGACAGATGACGCAAATTGGGGCGAAATTAATTAATTGATTCTTCCGAATAGTTTAAAATTAAATCTCGATTGTTAGAAAGCGAAATTAGTTCTTCTCTCTATTTTCAAAGTTAATTCAAATACAGAAGTATTCATTATCATAAATGAATTACGAACTCTAATTTCTTTTTATATCTAAATTTGGGAAAAAATGAATAATTCTCTCCTCTAATGTTGTCAAATGGTCAATAACAATTTTATGAATAGTTTTATTAAAATCTTTTGGGACTGACTCAAACTTTTCCAAATATCCTTCCCGAGCTTTATTCTTCCATAAAGTTATTTGTTTTTGGAATTCCACCTGTTTATCTGTTGAGTTTGATATTATAATTTTTACTATATACATTTTAAAATTTGGCGGCACACAAAAGTGCCGTGGCACGGTGGTTGAGAATCACTGATCTAGGTTATGATGATTAAACTCAAATTTAATTTTTCAAACGATTTTAAGTAATATAAAATGAAAATGGTACTTACGAATTCTATAAAGGCTCTTATGAAAAAAAAAAATGTTTGGAATGAAGTTTTCTAATTACCCCTCTTTTTTCATTAGTAGTCTTTTTTTTTTTTTAAATTAAGTTTCTACGGAGGCTCTGTCACTGTTTTAAAGCAGAGCCACTTCCTTGAAACGAAAGAAAAATAAAAAAAATGTTCGTTGATAATACTGAAATTATAACAAGCTGATTACTTGTTAATTAATAAAAAATAAAAGCTCGATAAATTGTGGTTGATCAACACTATAGAATAATGGACAAAGCTGAAAAATATATACCCACAAAATTCATGAAGCTTGAATAATTTCAATTTTTTTTTCTTTATTATTTGTTCCCTATGGCTTTATTATTAAATTAAGCAAAACACATTTTTAAAAATTTATCTTTTCAAAATAAAGATTTACAGTAATGAGTATCTCATGGCATGATATTGCTGGAGGAAAATTCACGATGGCCAACTTTTAACACAATTATGCAATTTTCCCATGTCTAATCCCTTTAGCGTTCCCTCCCCTAATCCCTTGCCTCCCACCGCATCATACCTATTTTCATGGTACCCATAATAAGTACCTTGGTACCTAGATTAGCATATTTGATACTTGGGTGAAAGCCCTTATATAGCAAGACGGAAAAGAACAAAAACGGGTGCGAAAAACAGCTCATTCTACCATTTTTTTCGAGAAAAATAAAATATCTGTAACTATCAATATTCTTTTATAATTTAAGCATGTATATAAAACTGCTCCTTTTCCCAGATAAAGTAAATATTGTTGAATAGTTTAAAAAAAAGAATAAGATAACTCCTCCCAAAAACTAGCTATAACTGAAATGGTATTACTACCAGTCTTTCTTCTTTTCCGTCTCGCTTTCACCCCTGATTTGGTACTAAATTAAACTGTTTCAATTACCATAATGCCAGTAGCATCTATTATCAAAATTAAACATCATTCGAGCGAAAAATAGTATGGCGTTTTTTTACCGTTCTAAACGAATAAGTACTATTTATCGAATAATTTTACTTTTTGGTGCATAATTTATTTTTTTTAATTACCCTTAGTTTTGTAAAATATGTTTAAAAGGGGAACTACAAGAGAAATAAATACGAGATTTCAGATAACTTAAGAAATATAAATGTGGTAGCCCTCACTATCCACATTGATAATTTATTTTATCCGATATATCTACTAAAATAATTAAATGTTGAAAACCGTGGAAAAACTCCTATTTTGATTAAATAAAGCTGTAGGCTAGCAAACATTTCTGATATTACTTTATAAATACTTAAAAAGGAAAAAATGAAGAAATATATTGAGAAAGATTTATTTTTCAACTTCTTTGAATGGAATGAATGAGATTTTGGTGCGAGTTTTAGGATCAAGGGCTAAAATGCACTTTCAGGAAGCTGGCACAAATCTTGCTGGAGTTATAAGAAAGAGGCAGACATATACACCAAATTTCAATCTTTTAAAATTGGTGTTACATAGTTACATACCAATTAAACTTTTTTTGTGTGGATAATTTAGCGTTTTTTTTTTTTTTTTCAATATTTCAGATTTAATTTTAATTTTTTTTATTTTATGCTGATTTTTTTAACGATTAGTATCTATTAATTTAAGTATCTACTATTAACTAGTCTACTATTAGTATTACTTTCTAAGTAAGTACTATTAAGTAATTTAGTATCTATTAAATTTCCTCTAAGTAAACTTAACTGGAAATTAGTTGAACTAGAAAAAAAGTTTAAGAAAAATCTTTTTTTTTTTCTTCGATAAAGTAAACACGTAAATATTTATTTGTGATTTCAAGAACAGCTTTAAGATGGTTTTCTATACCAAAAATATTTATTTCATTTAATTTTCTCTAAAAACAAAACTCGAAGTTGAGCTTCATTTGTAAAGCAGCATGCAAAAATCTTTTATAAAAAGTGTTCTTAATTGTTATTTGAAATATATTTCGATATAAGAATTAAATTTTCATTCAGAAAAGAAGCTTTCTTATTATTGTAATGTGGATAGATCATGTGACGTGCATTATCTAAGTTAGATCACTTGCCTTGAAATTTATTATTTATAAAGCAATTAGTTGTAAGCAATAAAGAATTTTTTCTAAATAATAAAACACGGCACAATAGGGAAATGCTACTCCATTTTAAAGAAATATCGAGCGATACCGTGTGCTAGAATAAATGTTGACAGAATTGTAAGGAATTTTAAAGGATATTTAATTAAATTGTTTTTTGAACTGTTTTACATTTTTATTTATTTTTTTAATATTCAATATTTACTGTGTAGCAATCGCTTCGTGGGTTTAACTATATATTTCGCTTTTTTTTACTCAGAAACATTTACGAGATCAAAATTCAAGTTTATACTATTTCAAATATTAAATATGACACAGGCATGAAAATGCCCTCTAATTTCTTTACATATTTTGCGGCAATGTTACGATTGGTTACCAGATTTTTTTTTTCAATATATGATTTTTACAATAGTTTCCTTATTAAAACATACTGAAACAATTTGTTTTCGTACACACTTTTAACTTTATCCACAATATAACTAGTCTGTTTTTTTTTATTCCTTTAAATAAAGAGGAGGATATCAATGAGAAATAAAATGAGAGATCAAAAAAACTTAATGAAAATTCGAATTAAAACTTTTACTGAGTCAATTATAATTTTTAATAAATAGTGATTTTCGCTTCTTTTATATATTCCAAAACAATATCAAATAAAATCTTCTAATGATGAGCAACCGATTATAGCGTTGTGTGTATATATATATATATATATATATATATATATTGTTGGCATGTCCATACCATTTGTCAGGTATCGAGTAGCTCGGTTGGGGGGAGGAGGAAGTAAGAGTTTGGTTATTTAAGCATATTAACAATTTATTTACAATCAATATTTACAGACATCAGTAATTGCATCATTCTTCACCTCCAATACGCGCAAAAGCAATGTAAGGTAAGTCTAGCCATGTTCTTCCTAAAATTAAATCACACGGTTGTGAATCATCCTTAACAATTAATAAAGTAATAAATTTTCCTACTACGTCATCCACCCGAATATTTACTACAGCTTTACCTATAGCTTTCGTAACTGGATTATTTTGATTACCAAAACCAAATAAATCACTGTTATCTGGTTGCAAGTTCAGATTCATTTTTAAAGCGATACTTTCTTTCAAAAGACAACTACTACTTCCTGTATCAATTAAAGCCGTCATCTTATTACCATAAATATAAGCATCTTTCAAATAATTCGTAGGCGCCAATGATGCGCTTGAATCCGAGTTGTTTTGACTAACGGATAAATTATTTCCTTCTCGCTTCTGATCGGTTTCAGCAGATTTACACGTTCGCAAGGAATGACCTTGTTTTTTACATTTCTTACAATAAGCATTATTTTTAGGCGTCGGGCAATCACGAGATATATGGCCATAATCATTACAGTTGAAACATTTATATTCCCCTTTTTCATTTCGAATATCCGAGCTTACATACTTTTTTCGATTTATAGTTCTATTTTCACTAAACGGAATTGATTTCTTTTCCGCATGAAATTTATCACCACGAGAATAAAAATTTGATGAGTTTCTTAATTTATAACTGTTAATAGATCGCACATTATCATAATTATCTAATTTATCTGCTAATTGATCGGGTTTATTAATTTTAGGCCATTCGTCCACAAAATGTTCCCGCGTTGTTGAATTTACTTGTTTTTTCAATTGTTCAGTAATAATTAAATTTTTTAAACTATTGAAATCCGATATTTCGAGTCCCGTTATCCATTCTTCAAAATAGTTTTGTAATTCGAATGAATAATCCTTCCATGTACTTTCGGGATTTTTAACATGATTTAAAAATTTAAATCTAAACTTATCAGCGCTTAACTTATATCTCTTAAGCAATAATGATTTCACATACTTATAATTATTTGCATTATCTTCGTTTTCACGCGCGATTAGTTGCGTAATTTCATAAGGGAGTAATCCCAATAATTGTGATACCCAATACTCTTCACTTAAACCAATACGTCGCGCCTGCCGTTCAAATAAAACTAAATAAAAATTTATATCTCCATCTTTGATCTTATATTCATGCATTAACTTTCTAAAATCTGTGTGTACGTTTTTACTTTCATCGTTACTACTTAAATCCGAAATGTTTACGTTTTGAGCCCTACTTTCTATGCGTAGTCTTTCAAGATCATACTCGCGGTCGGCCAATGTTTTGGCTGCTATTTCTGATGCTACTCTATCTTCCGAAATTCTACTTAGTAAACTCTTACTAAACTCTTCATCGTACGTTTCCGATTCGGTTATAATACGTTTTAAATCAATTATTTTAGCGTCTTCTGGTACAGAAAGACCTAACTCCGATACTAATTCTAATAAATCTACTTTTTTTGCCTTCCCCCAAAAGGCCATACTTTATAAATTATGATACTTAAATTCTTACTTAATACATAGCAATACTTTATCAATATCGAAATTTTTGTACTTTCACCCTCGAAAACGAAATTACTTCGATTTAATTACTTAGTTGAAAACGAAATTACTTCAATTTAATTACTTCGTTGAAAACGAAATTAAGAAAATACTTTATACTTATAATTCTCAAAATCGTTTACTACTTAACAATACGTTTTTTTATACGTTACTATACATTTGAATACTTAAAACGAAATAATTAAAAATCGCCTACCTGATAGCATTGCGGGTAATCCCCGTTTTGAATTGTTGTAATCCCACTTCTGAATTTGTTGGCATGTCCATACCATTTGCCAGGTATCGAGTAGCTCGGTTGGGGGGAGGAGGAAGTAAGAGTTTGGTTATTTAAGCATATTAACAATTTATTTACAATCAATATTTACAGACATCAGTAATTGCATCAATATATATATATCAATATATATATATATATATATATATATATATATATATATATATATATATATATATATATATATATATATATATATATATATATATATATATATATTACACTTTTAATATAAACTGAAATAACATAAACTGTTTTTTCCAATTAAATATTAATATTCTGTAAAACTCAGTGCTTGTATGTTTAATTTTTGAATGCACTTTACTTACGAAAGACAATGATTTTAACTTTTCTTGATTGCGATTTATTAATGTGAACACTTAAATTCTGAAAAATAAAATAAAATGAAACATTGAAGAAATTGATGTTAATTATTAAAAAATTAATATAAATTGAACACTAAGTAATATAAACTTTTACAGGGAAAAAATAAGCAGCCAAATGAAGTACAGATTAAAAGTTGGAGTGAAATTTAAACAATTTTAACTCATTAAAAAATTATCTGCTCTGACATTGTCACGTTTTATTACAGATATGAAACAAATATTAATGAAGCATTATAAATTCCTTCTCGTGCGACAATTCAACTTTTTAATTTTTTTTAATGTAGCAATTATTTTGGTAAACCTTTTTTTTTTTTTTTAAATAAAAATTAGAATGATTTAGTAAATTTTTTTATTAGTTTTAAGTTTCTTCTTTTTCGAATTGAATTACCTCAATATTTGTCTTACAAAAGTTTCCTACGCTCTTTTAAGGGATCTTAGCGTTTTTCACTAAAATTTGTTCAGGGGTTTAATCGGTACTGTACGTCATTCCTCATTAGATTTTCGAGATTTTGCATAGCAGTACTGGTTTTCCCTTAACGCTGCTTAAGGAAGGTAAAAGAGTGTGCGGAATTTTTCCATGCCTGAGTCATGTGGATCAATATGATTTGTGATGCGTGCATTCATTCCAAATTAAATATAATTTTAAAATAAAGGTTGAAATTTATAATACTTAACGGCAATTTCTTCCGGTTTGTCTTTGGTAATTGTACTTTGCTATAAACCAATTGTCTTCCCAGGGAATGTAGCATAAGTATTACTTCAAAGCTTATTGTAAATTAAGTTATTCCTAATTACTTTTAGAAACTTCAAGGGTTAATTATTAGGTAATGGTTTGGTAGCACAAATATAAATTTTCGACAAAAGAAAATGTGCTTGTCGTTAACCTAAGTCTTTCTGAAAAATGATTCATGCATCAATTGTTTAAATATTTTCTTAGTTCAATTGTAAATGTATTTTCTTGAAGTATAATTTCAATCTTTTAAGTATAAATATTATGAAGTATTTTGTATTTTTAATTTTTGAAGTTTACGTTTTAGAAAAAGTCTACCTCTGTTTTATGTGGGGGTACAACTCCTGCCCTTTAACACAAGAAGGGCTAACATTTTCCAAACAGTAATAATGATAAATAAATAAATAAAAGAATAAAATCTAGATTTTCAAATTATTGTAAAATCCATCGCTTTTTTTTTCTTTCAAGCAAACGTTGAATATCAAACGAAAAGTGTTCTAGATGGTGTTCATCCCCTAACTTATTTGGAATTTTTAGTTAAACGCATTTTTCTTTTTAAAAAAATGAAACTGCTGAAGGTCCCTTTTATCCGTATTGTTTGATTTTCTGTTTTCTTTTTGCATCTGACATATTGTTCCCTTGTTTTGTATACCCACTGTCATAAAAGGTTAGTGCAATATAACCGATTTCGGCAATTTTATACATTTCATCCATGCGTAAATGTGACAGATTTTAAACATTTTTTTTAACTTTAATTTTCTTAAAATTTCAATTGTCAAGGAAATTAAATTTTAATAGGTATTCATCTAGTGCATGTTAAACTGATAGAGAACTGTTTTTGTTTTCTAGAGTTAGCATTAAATATTTAAATTAAAAGAAATGTGTTTTACATTTCCTACTTGTTTACATAAAAGATTATGTTTACAATTTTGTTTCAATGCTTATAAAAAAATTAAAATTTTTCAGTTTAAATTTCATTTTTTGGTGCATTATTGGTTTCTTTTCAAAGTGCTTAAAGCATTGAATTTTGATTTTTTTTATTACAGACAGGATATTGAACTACTCATCAGTAATTTAAATAAGAATTTTCATTCGCATTTAACTTCAAATGTAAAAGTATATATTAGTTTGCTGAACAGCAATTTTACAATTTAAATTCGTAAAAAATACATGCTTGAAGCTTCCTTGTTGCTTTTTAGTAGAGTTACTTTTTTTTCCTGTTTCTATTATAAAGAGTGGAAGCATATATACTATCTAAAATGTCTGTCTTTTTTGGTTTTAAAAAAAAATTATAATATTTAAGTGTTAAAATAGAGTATGTTAAGGAGTCAATTTTTGAAGTTTTTGGATGTGGTGAATCGATTTTTTTTGGTAAAAGTGATATTTTGCTTATGTGAAATTAAAATTGATACATCGATGGCTTCAAAAATTTGAAAATTAGCAGGATTTTAAAAAGCAGCCACACAAATTATTTTCTTCCTTACCTGTTTTAGGAAATAATTTTAAAAAATGTTTGTTTAAAACTATTAGGTGATTTATAATAATTTTTAAATGAAGGTCAAAGTTTACAATTATTACTTATTTAGTTTTTTTTTCTTCATATTTTACGTGCCTGCCTATGAAAGCCAATTTAAGACAAAATTTACTCAATTCTGAAACGCTCTTTTGTTCCTCGTCTGGACTTGAATGCTTCAAAGCCGGAACATTTTTGCTAACTAACTTTTAATATTTTTTTTCTTAACTATTCTATTCGAAATAACTGTTAGGCAAAAAAAAATGTTTTATGATGAAATTAAGTGTATATTAGAATTAGAAACTTCTCAGTCAAGGAGCTAAATATAAATAAAATAAAAGGAGTTATAATCAAAAATCTACTATTTGAACAGTGTTTTTTAAATTCTATATTCAGTCATTCAATTAGTACATGATTAGACTCGGAACTTTGAAAAATCGGAAATAAATAATTAAAATAATTAAAAAAAAACGAGACAAAAAGTTAATTTAGAATTTAAATCGTGTGACGAAACTACGAAATCACAGTAACCTTTCCATTTATATAATTTTTTAAAATATTTTGTAGAAATTGAATTTCCATAGTAAGTAAAAATAAAGAAAAACTCAAAGAACAAATGGAAAAATTCGACTACTATGATCTTCTGAGGAAATATTAGTTTTTATTATATATTTCAAAAGCGCAGGAAATAGATTTATGATTCCTATGTTTCGGACAATCTATGCGACCTAACTTAATGACGTAATTGATAAATTAAAATACACTGTTTAAAGTTACTACCTAGGATATAAAAATCAACAAATTTTAAGGTGTCTCAGTAATATTTATTAAACATAAAGTGCGTTAATTCCTAGAAGTCCAGTTGTACATTTGGATAAGGTTTAAATATATATTTTTTCATGTCACAAAGAAATATTCTCCTTTTAATTTAATCTAGCGCTCTCTAGTATGTACGAGATTTTCTTAAAGTACAATAACGAAAAATATAAAACCTTAAAAAAAATGCTGTTAAATGCTGTAAATCGACTCTTTGAAAATTGAGAATAGTTTTATATTTTAGTAGCAAAATGGGTTTTTTAATAATAAAGAAATTAAATTTATACCGGGGGAAATATTAAAATATTCAGGTTTTGATTTCAATGTATAAATTTTTTCAAACATTTGATATCTAATATTATCGATAAAATGAGTTAGCTACATTAGGTATTATATAGAACTAATCGAACAACGAAGTGGAATATTCCAAATTTCAGTAATAATTAAAAAAGGCAATTGTATATTTAAAATTCAAAACATTCTCACCCAGCCTTACCTACCTTGAGAATAAATAATATCTATTGTGCGTAAAATATTCAAGAGTAAAATCATGTCATTAATTCCTAATCTCAACTGTTATCAATGGCACATCTAATTGGATAATCATAATACTCATTTTAAATTTGGCATGGAAACGGCCAACTTGTGCATGGGCATAAAATGTCGAATGTTGAACTTTATTTACCAGCAAACAATTGAATCGTAATTTTTAATCATTTACGGTAAGAAACTATGCTTGAAATTGCATAAAGAAAATTTCATGCGAATTTTTAATATTCGACTAGACAAGATATTTCAAAAGAGTAAAAGCATTTCTGGCACCAGAATATTTATTTTGTTGCTAATTGACTGCAGACTGTTTGAAAAATAAATAGATAAAATCCCGAAATCATTTTGTTATTAATTTGCATAAAACTTTTTAGTAAGATCTATATATTAGTCTTTATCAAAATACATTTTCTGTTACATTTTATTCGATAAGTTCTCAGTTGTTTATTATTCAGTTTGAAAACATAGTAGTAATGATCAAATCAAAAGTAGACAATTAAGCTACTTAAAACAGTTTTTCTCTTGTACATAAGTGCTGATAGTAAACTCTTTTAAATATAGCTCATAATATAAGACTCACATATTTCTTCACCAAAGTATGTTTGAAATCAAAATCATAGTTTCTACAACTGTGATTAACTATGAAAAGATATATACTTGCTGAATGCTATTTTATTAAATATTTTTACTTGAACTCTTTTTTTTCAAATATTAATATAATAATTCTATTTGTTTTAAATTTAATTAATTTGTTATTTTTTGTTAAATTTAAATGTAATTTTTTGTAGTAAATTATGTAAAGAATGTTTATTTGAAAAGTTGAATAGTTTCTTTTATGAGATTATTTTAAAGAATTGAAAGAGAAATAGTCTTTATGTCACTTTTATATTTTAAACTTTTTTAAATCTGAATAAAAAACACACACATGTTGTACCCTAATCAGTTCTAGTATTTTCTGAGAGGTTTGTGAGAGGATTTGATTGTATTTTATTGTGTATCATTTTGTTAGTTTCTTATAAAGAGTGGACGAAACAGTTTGCATAGATAGTTATTGAATGCTTGTTTAATTCGTGTAAACTCTTAAAAATTTTAAATTCATTCTAATTCCTCGTGATAGACACGTCTAGCGATACCCATAGTAAATATGAATTTGAGGGATATGAGATTTTTTCACCAGAATATTCATATTCATGAATTTCAGGGATATGAGTTATTTTTTAAATAATTTTTATAAGAAAATTCAATATTCATAAATTATTTTTAAAATAAATTAAAATAATGAAAAGTTGACAAATACAGGTTATCCAAAATCTTTTTTATTGGTTTCCTCTTTACGAAATGGATGCAATTTTGTACTCTTCTAAGCTGAGTATTGAAAAGCAAAACTTTACGAACGTATTTTCTACATTATTTTCAGTATAAGTACTTATCTTTTTAAATATATATAAAAATAAATATTGAATCTCCTCTGTATTTGCAGAACGTCCTCTAAATACAACAATAATGCTTGTTTTTTTCTCATTATTTTTGATTATTATTTTGATTTCTCATTATCAGACTATATAATACTCCATCACTCATTCGAGGAATTTTAACATGTTCGGCAGACTTCGTTTTGAAGGCTAACTAGACTACGATTCTCATTTAATAATGGAACTAAATATTTCTAATATTTAGTTCTGGTTGGTTGAAAAAACCTAATAAATGGTTGAAAGGAAAGTACACAAACTGATGCCAAAGGTTAAAGATTTATTAAACAGACATTTATTTAAATTAGTCACTTTTTAAAAAAAATAATTAATTTTTTTAAATTTAATTATTTTTTAACTTTTGATTTAAAAATAATTTTTGTAGTAAATTATGTAAAAAAAAAGATTAATTTCTATAGTTCTTTTATGAGGTTCTTTTAAAGAATTAAAAGAAAGCATTTATTTCCTTTTTATGTTTTAGTCTGTTTTAAAGCTAAAAAAAATATATATGTGTTGTACACTAAGAATTGCAGCTTTTGTATTTTCTGAAAAGCTTATAGCATAAGATTTGGTTATATTTATTACACTACATAATTATAATTGTTTGTTATTTCCAATTAAGCGGACCCCACAGTTTTCATTAAGAAAATTAAAAGTAAGTAAAACAAAACTAAATAAAAAATATTTACCAAAAAAAAAAATTTGAAAAACAAATAGAATGCAAACTGTGTGGTTATTATGTTTTATTTGAAAAATTTCCTTCAAATTGTATGTAATTGAATTTTTGTTTATGCATATTTTTTGTACCATAAAATTTTTACTTAAAATATTTTTTTCTGAAAAATATAGTTACATTGCTTTGAAAATTTTTAATTTTATTGTGTGTCTACGAATGCAAAAGAAAAATTTATCCAAAACGAAAGATATATTGAACATCACGATCACCCCCAAATATTCCTGTGTTTAAATTAAATGCCTTAAGGTATCAGCCATTAAGTTGGGTCACAAAGCTGCAGATATTCTGAAGATAACTACTAAATCTAGTACAGTACTGACTCCTTTCGTGTGCAATGACTAAGAAACAACATATTTTGTTTATTTGTGCCCCAGAGTTTGGATTTTTGCTTTCAAATGCCCATCTACACTTTCCATTAAGAGTAATCATCGCTTTGAAAGCATCACTTGAAAATAATATAAGAAAAGAAGTTTCATAATTCTGCCAGGTTCCCCAATAATTAAAAATATCAGGAATTACATTCAGTAAAGAAGATAACTTTATTAATAAGAAAAAAAACTGAATCTACGGACTTGAAAAGGGATAAATAGAAAACGCAACTACACTAATAATACTGCTTGAAAGAAAATTTTTAAAAAATTCCACAAATTAAAAGAAGGAAGAAAATAAATACAAAGAATTCAGAATTTCCTTAATTGATCAACAGTTAAAACTGATATAGAAATTAATTGTGAAAGTTATGTAGAACGAAGAAAGCGTACTTGTGTGCAGTGATTTAAATAATTCATAGTAACTAGAAATTGACTATTACATATGAACTTGTTAAGTAATTTCACATTCCAATTCATTCTCTCATTGGATCTCGTGGAAGGTGGAAGTGTCTCTTACTCTGCTTAAAGAATGTCTCATCTTCGTAGAGGAAGAGGCGGCATCACTGCCAAGCCTAGTGGCCGCAGGTTCGTCTGCTCGAACAGCTATTCCGATGATCTTCAAAAGATGTTTGCTGAGCATCCTCAAGCTGCTGATTATTTCAATCAAAAGAATTTACCTAAAAAGTTTTTAAAATCTCCTCTCTCAGTGAACTCATTGATATGGCAATTTCTTTGAAACATAGTAAACATAGAACTTGAAATAAAGTGAACTATTACATATGAAGAAATGGTACTTGTATACGGTGATATAGAAATTTCTTCAAAACATAGTGATCATAGAACTCGAAATAAAGTGAACTATTACGTATGAAGAAACCGCACTTGTGTACAGTGATATAGCAATCTCCAAGAAACATAATGAACATAGAACTCGCCTGCTCGGACAGCGACTCTGATGATCTTCAAAAGAAAATAGCTGAGCATCTGATTATTCTGATATTTATCTGAAAATCTGTCGCATCTGTTGATCAGCTGCTGATTATTCTGATATTTCTGATTCTTCTTATGACATTGACTATAATCAGTTCGCAGAAAAGGTGGTGCAATCAAAATAATTTACCGACAAAGTTTTTTTTAAAAATATCTTCTCTCAGTAAAGTTATGGATATGGCAATTTCGCTAGCGATGGAGCAAACTCGCTCTTACAATGGACTGCTCTAAAGAAGGCCGGAAAAAAGTTCCCCACCATCACCAGCAAACACAAAGTTGTCTCCGGAAAGATGAAGAAGCTTAAACTTGAAGAGCCAGTCTCTGTTTTAACGGTTGAGCCGACTAGAGAAAACAAGCAAAATGAGTCTACTTCACTCGCACCAGCTGGGGAAAAAAAGAAACAGCTGAACAGTTCCTCTAGCAATGCCAAAAAAGCCCATCTGATCACAAGTCATATAAAAATCCCAAACATTCCACTTAGACAGAGCCAACGCAGCCAGCCTCCTCAAGGCCAGTGGGACACTTCTCCAGTCAAAGACTCCATCATGGTTTTCTTGAATTGTCCTGTGGCCTTTGCCTTTGATGACCTGTAGAGTGCCCGGATTAAGGAGGACTGCCATCCCTTCTGAGTCACTCAGATTAAGAAGAGAATCTCATCCAACCTTAAGCAAAAGTTCAGCTTAATCATAATGGATTAGCTGAAGTATCAAGTATAAGAAGTTCTATTTTTAAATGATATATAATAAAATGGCGAGATTGATAATCTGACAATTGATAAAGCAATGTTGAAATTCAAATTTGGGTTATACTTCAAGAACGAAATTGCTTTTAGTCAGGAAAAAAATATATGTTCTTTACAAATAAATAGTGAGCTAACTCTTTTCAGCAATGTCTTGTTCCTTTTACGCATGCAATTTCCAAGAAAGTGAACGATGACCTGTTGATTTTTGCAGTAGCTTTTGAACTTTTGCCGTGGAATGTCCTGCTGTAGCAACCATTATGAATAACAGGAAATAAATAAAAAGAAAGAAATATTTTATTTATAAAAAAAATTGAAATCTGAGTACCTTGAATTAGTTAATGTAGAGTTCAACTATTATAGTCGGAAAGTGAGCCAAGAATGAAATATTTCAGAAATGGAATTTTAGACTTCTAAATTATTAGTAGTTTGTTTTTAATTCGAGTGAAACCAGATAAAGGGATTGACAATAGAAATATCGTGTTGACTGTATACTAAAGAGATACAAAAAGTTGTTTTGTCCAAAAGCAGGAGCTCAAATTTCAGTTCTGCATACAGAACTCATTAACCTGAGTTTTGAAGAAAGAAAAAAAGAAAAACACCGAAGTTGCTAGTAAAATTATTTTTTTCGTTTGGAAAGAGGCAACAAGCAAACTCACGTCAACAAGGAACGTTTCGAAACCCTGCCGATTTGTGCCACACCTTTGAATTTTCACTCTGTAATGTCCAGTTTTGACAGTTTGTTTTTTCTAAAAAACATGACAACGGCATTTCTACCCTCAATGCCGGGCTATCTTATTTCCAACACAATAGCTGGAAAATAAGTTGGAAGTTGTGAATGCTAAAGTATTAATAAATAATACTATGAACGCCATTGAAACAAAATTAAGTGATTATCTCTTGATTGAAATAAATGCGTTGAAAGGACAGTGTAAGTGATGATATCCTTTGGAACTCACATTTTAGTTCTGCATACAGAATGGACTTTAATATCAGGAACAAAAAAAGAAACAAAAAGCAAACATACTAACGAAATTATTTTTGCCATTTGGATTTGTAGTTTAAGAATTCGTATTTGAGCTAAGAATTTGTACATCTGAGATGTCCAAAAGAGTTATCAAAATTGTCCAGACTTTTGCCTCAGCTTTAGTTTTTTCACTATATTATGTTCAGTTTTAAAGAAACAGAGAAATTTATCTGTCAAAAGATTATAAAATTTTAATTGAAGAATGTTTGCAGAGAGATAAAGAAAATGGAAATGAGATTATGATTAGTTAAACTTTTGCTGTGCCCCACCATTCAGATACAATCATTGATAGAAAGGGTTTCCAATGCTGACTTTCTGAACCCTGTCCTAAACAGGCACCAAGTGAAATTTGTACTCATGCACATTAGTACTGCATAACATTTATTTAAATAAAACTGCCGAAGCGAAATAAAATGTGTGTTCTATCATTTGCACCGTAAAACAGATATTTTGATGTGAAGAACATTTTAGAATAGACTAATGTCTTCCGACAAGATTTGTTCGGTTATCCGGTAAAAGCAGCTCTGACCCAACTCCTACACACATACTCACACGTGAAGTGTCTTCTCCTTTTAACGATTAAACCACTAAAACTTTCAAGAACAGTGTAAACCTATTTATGACTAAGAACGAAATTGGGGGTGATTGAAAAAATTTTGACAATTCACAAACTTACAGAACTTGCATAATTTTATTTCAGTAATTACTTCCATTTCTGTTTTAAATAATTATCTACCCCCCTCCTTATTCCTCGTACAATGTTTGCTTTGTAATTAATTTTATTATTAATATTACATACATACTTCTGTCATATTCTAATTTTGATATTTATTATTTAATAATTTTAGTATTACTTAGCTACTAGAAGCTATTAATGTTATTCTTTTAACAGCAAATTATTTTTTTTAAAATTTCCTTTTGTTGAGATATTAAATATAAAAATGTAAAATATCTATTTAATAATTATATTTACATACTAGTTTTGACTATTTTTAATGAAAGAAATCCATTCCACCCCATAAAAAAAGATGGGGGATAGTTTTTTATTCCAAATTATTTTACTTTCTTTATTTCCTTAAATATTTATTATTTTTTTAAAGAATCTTTACGGTCTGAATGGATTTTTCTACATATTTTAAATGAAATGTTATATTGTATGTTTAAATCACTTATTTATAGTTTGTTTTCTCCATTTAGAAAATCCATTCCCCCCCATCGTAAGAAAAAAAAAAGATGGGGCCATAGTTTTTTTATTCCAAATTATTTAACTTTTTTTTTATTTCCTTAAGTATTTATTATTTTTTTAAAGAATCTTTACGGTCTGAATGGATTTTTCTACATATTTTGAATGAAATTTTATTATATTGTATGTTTAAATCACTCATTTATAGTTAGTTTTTTCCGTTTAGAAAATCCATTCCACCCCATCGTAAGAAAAAAAAAAGATGGGGCATAGTTTTTTATTCCAAATTATTTTACTTTTTTTTTATTTCCTTAAATATTTATTATTTTTTTAAAGAATCTTTACGGTCTGAATGGATTTTTCTACATATTTTGAATGAAATGTTATTATATTGTATGTTTAAATCACTCATTTATAGTTAGTTTTTTCCATTTAGAAAATCCATTCCACCCCATCGTAAGAAAAAAAAAAGATGGGGCATAGTTTTTTATTCCAAATTATTTTACTTTTTTTTTATTTCCTTAAATATTTATTATTTTTTTAAAGAATCTTTACGGTCTGAATGGATTTTTCTACATATTTTGAATGAAATGTTATTATATTGTATGTTTAAATCACTCATTTATAGTTAGTTTTTTCCATTTAGAAAATCCATTCCACCCCATCGTAAGAAAAAAAAAAGATGGGGCATAGTTTTTTATTCCAAATTATTTTACTTTTTTTATTTCCTTAAATATTTATTTTTTTAAAGAATCTTTACGGTCTGAATGGATTTTCCTACTATTTTAAATGAAATGTAATTATATTTATATAAATCTCTTATTTATAGTTAGTTCATTGCATACAAATCAAGAAAAAAAAAATGTTAAGATAAATATGTTAAAATCATTTTGGTATTTGTATTTAATTCTATTATTTCTTTATAGTACTGTATTGTGGGAGGGGGGGGGGCATTTTGTTTGTTCATATTTGTTTTTTTAGTAAAAAATTCTTCCTTTTGTTTTAAAAATTCATTGAGCTATGAGTTTAACAGTTTAATTTGTATTTATTACCTGTCTGTGTACAACTATTTGATAATCTGTTATTCAAAAATAGTTTGCTAAAAAAAAATTTAAAAAAATCAAAGAAAAAAAGAAAAAAAATTAAAAAATAAAAAATAAATAAAAAAGAACAAAAATTAAAAAAATAAATAAATAAATAAAAATAAAAAAAAAGAAAATTAGAGAAAAAAAATAATAAAAAAAGGAAGTAAAAAAAGAAAAGAAAAAATGAAAAAGCAAACTATTTGTTGGAGTATTTTGTATGATATATTTGAATTTATTCTTTGTTCTATGCACTATATTAATTTTCAAGAAAAAAATTCTTTGTATCTAGTTTTTTTTTCTTTTTTTATGTGTACAATACTGTATTGAAAATTTATATTCATTATTTTATTCGTTATAGTTGAACTATTACACTATTAATTTTTTATGTATTCAAGTTATTTTTTAACTTTTTTTAATGGTAAAAAAATATTTTGCCAACTTCTCAAATAAATTTTTAAGTATATATTAATTTCTTCATTTTTTCAAGCATTTTTCATTTTTTTGTATAGATAAAATATATTTGAAAAAACAGAGTATTTCAAATTTACGTCTTTGCATTAGTGGTATACTTTTTTCTCAACATAGATAATTAAGTGAGATGAATTTTTTGTCCTATGAAATAATAATTCAAATATGGAAAATTTCGATTGATAGTAGCATTATTAAGATTTTATTATGAAAAATACTATTATTTAAATTAAATTAATATTATTCCGATTCTATGAATCAAATTTTACTTCAAAGAATATCATTAAAAATTTTTAATTATTTTTAAATGCTTGATAATGTTCTTACAAATTCGAATCAAATGACTCAATCAATGAAAGTAAAAATGTTATTTCGAATGGGTGATTAATTAGTGAAAATTGTCTATTAAGATCTCAGTATTTAGATTCAATCAATCGAATGTATGTATTGTAATGATATTAAGAGAAAGTTTTTCAAAAGTGGAATTCAAACCGTAAGCATTTGTTATGAAATCAATAGAGCGTATTTAAAAATAGAGTGAAGCTTTCGTTTTGGAAATAAAACATGTCATTTCATTTATTGGAAGTCAATAAAAAAGACTTTAGGGTTGACTTGTATCTAACAAATTTATTTTTTAAGAGTAAATATTTTAAACCCATTTTTTTTTCAGTTTGACAAAATATCGGAACTATTTTTGATGGCAACACTCAAATTTAAGCCTAAAATGAGTAGACGCTAGACAGCGGAAATTTTTAACACGATTTTGATTATACTAATGTGTCTTACATAATGTCCGATTTTACAGAGTAAATGAATGATTGAAATATTATAATGCCTCATTTTGCTTGTTTCTTACTTCCGTTTAATAGATCCAAAAGTTTGCATAAAAATTAAGAAAAAAAAACAATAAAATAAAAATAAGAATAATAAGCTAAACGATATATAACAAATTGAAAAAAGACATGAAGTAAGGAAAAAAAATCATTTAATATGCAAACTGTATGGTCATTACTTTCTTTTCCTGAATAAATGCCTTACAATTTCGTGCAATAGAATTCTCGTTTGAACTCATATATTTTCATTTTTAAATTTTTGCTTAATTTTTGTTTTAGAAATATATTTGTAATTTGTCAAGTTCTGATTAATGTTTTTTCTACGATATTTTTTAAAGTGAGTCATAGTGTAATTTTATACTTAAATATGGTTTTTACTACTAAAAGAATCACGGTAAGAAATAAAATCCTGGAAATTAAAATCTAGATGAATTATATTGTTCATATATTGTGTTACAAGTCGCGTCAGCAATGTCCAAGAAACTTGTCGACACCCTATTGATATTGATGCCACAGATTTGAATTTTCACTCTGTAACGTCCAGTCATGCCAGTCGATAAAAACATCTACACAGGAATTCTACCATTATGCAATCATATTCCTCCATATAAGCCAGGAAATAAATTGGAAGTTGTGGCAGCTAAAGTATAAGGAAACGTTTTGAACTCTTTAAGTCTCTTGATTGAAAAGACTATGTGGAAATAGTGTTAGTGATGGTATTCATTGATACTCAAATTTTAGTTGTGTGCGTAGAATACTCTTGGATTTCAGAAACAAAAAAAAAACGATACTAATAAAATTACTTTCGTCGTTTGGATCTGTAGTTCAACAATGTAGGAGAATACTGTACCCCTTTACGTCTGAGGTGTCTATGTTATGGATAATGTGCGAATATTTGCACACAATTTCTAGTTTTTCACTGAAAAAAAAACATGGAAATTAATCTGTTCTTATTCCAAACTATCTTTATTTTTTTAAATTTCTTTAAGTGTAATTAAAGAATTTCTTTGGCGGCTTGAATTGACGATTTCTCAGATTTAGAGTACGTTTATACTTATTCAAGTCATTTATTTGCAGTTATCTCAATTCAAAATCTCTCCTAGTTTTATCATAAGCAAGTATGTTTAAATAGCAAATTGTTATTTTTTTTTAAAGAAATTCTTTTTATTGTGATATTAAATATAAAATGTGTAAACTATCTATCAAGTAATTATGTTTACATACTAGGTCTGACTACTTTAAATGAAAGAAAATCTATTCCACCCCATCGTAAGAAAAAAAAAGATGGGGCATAGTTTCTTATTCCAAATTATTTTACTTTTTTTTATTTCCTTAAATATTTATTTTTTTTTAAAGAATCTTTACGGTCTGAATGGATTTTCCTACATATTTTAAATGCCATGTTATTATTTATGTGTAAATCACTTATTTGTAGTTAGTTCATTCCATTTAGAAAATCCATTCCACTTTTACTGTACATTACTGTATTCAGTTATGTTCCTTATTTTATTCTTAATATTTAAACGCTGGCAATATTAACACTTTTGGCACTTTTTTTAAAGTAACTTTTTTCTGTTTACTTGAAACAAAACAAAAAAAAATTTATGTGGATTTATAAGAAATCTCATTCTTAATAAAAAATTCTTTTAATCTCATTTATGTCCTTCAGTTTGGCTAATTATTGGAATTTTTTTTTTTTTTTTTGATGGGAGGTAGCATTCAAATTTATACCAAAGTAAATTTACTCTAGATAACGGTAACCTTCAACACAATTCGATTATATTTATCTGATAAACAAGAATCTGATTAGTTACATTTGCCAATTCATCATTCCTATAGTAATTTCCCATCTGAAATACCCATTTACTAAAGATTTTCTTATTAAAATGTTTGTACACAATTCTTATATTGAGCACAATCCTAAAATTTATAGTAAAAGTACTGAAATTAGTAAACAATTATAATTACAAAACTTTCTGATCGCAAAGTGTAACAGAAAATAAACAAAATTGGAAGAATTAATATGTTCATCAGAGTACACTACTCTTGTGTTAATCCTTAAATCAATGGTTAGTTTTTTTAAATAATTTTTTTTTTTTGTATTTGCAGCTAACTTTAATCAAATTAAGTTTCCAATCTTCACATTTTAAGACCATATTTATAATCTGTTCGATCATTTTAAAATTTTAGTTTCAAAAATTCTTTTTTTTTCCTGAATTTTTTAAAATTTCTATCTTAAAGCATTGTTTTACGGGTAAGTGGCAGAAAATGTTTTGTTCTTTCCAATTAATAATTCAGCATAATTTAAAAATTAAATAGGCGACTAAAATGCAATAAACTGTAATGGATAATGAATTTGTATAAAATTGAATTCAGCCGTGATAGCCAATGTCACTATTATAACCTTACAGTGTTAATATTTATTTCCAGTTATTATGTTGAAATCAATACTTTAATTTTTATTATTACTTTTTTTAGTTGTATTACTTCCGGTAAACAGCCCATAGACTCGTTAATTCCATACACGCCCAACCTAGTTTTAATGTTGAATTAAACTAAGAAGACGAGGGTATTTGTGTCAATTGACAAAATTTACTTGAGAGCCTAGAATTATGTCTAGACATCTTTGACGGTTATTGATAAAATAATGAAACTTTGAATTATTTTATATTAGTCTTGTAGTCCGGGTAGGTCAGTATAAAGTATTTGATAACTATACTTAACTATACTTATACTTATATAAACTATACTTAAAAACCGATATTTAATCATTGAGATTGAATGATTTGATACCGTTTTATAAAAGTTACTACCAGTTCGCTACTGGAATCTAATAGACGGATTAAGATATTTTTAATGAGTACCAAGTTATCTATTGAATTGCTCAGCTATAATTTTGGTTGATGAACTTCTAGAATATATTAAATGTTTTTATTTGGAAAATTTAAAAGTTGTTTATCATTTCAACTTGTGATGAAGAGGAAATATTAAGATTTAAATATCTACGTGAAAAATGTAAGAAAATTGGTGAAAAGTTTGTATAATAGAGCAGTTATTTTTTTGTTTTGTATTATCTTCAATAAAAAGTCTCATCACTAATTTTGAAGCATATCTTTTTTTCATGATTTTAGAGCAAATATTTAATATTAATAAAAAAGGACTTCAAAAAAGCAATTTACATATTAAAATGTTAAAACTTATTTATAAAAAAAATTTTAATTCTTGAGTTAGTAAACAGGAATTGTTTTGAACAAAGTATTTTTCAAAATAAATAATTTCAGACTTATCACATAGTTATGTAAGAACTCTTTTATTTTTTATGCGTAATTGCAAGAATTAACATCATAAGTAATCCTAATTATTATTGGCTTAGGATTTTCGATTTTAATATTTTTCTTGGAAAATTTAATATTCTGGTACAAATATGTTTTTCAACACTTTAATGACATTTACATAACTCTAGAATAAAAACAATTTTGTGATTTTATCTAAATTTAAACTAAAAAATACTATTTTTTTAAACTTATTTATAAACAGAATATTTTGAGATTAATTGATTTTTTAACTAAATTATAAGGATGAAATATGTATACTTTCATTTTAGTGGTTGTACCTAGTGCATTTAGAAGTAGAGGTTTAATGCCTTGTACAAAAAACGGAATATCAATTAAAAAACCGGTTTGGTACTCTAAATGAAAAACCAATTATGAAATCAAAAACAACGTTTAGGCACGATTTACGAAAAACTTAATATCAAATTTAAAACTGTCTGTTCATAATTGGGCGATGGCTAGGATTTAAGTTTTATATATATTTTTTAAACTTTTCAATCAAATTTCCTTTTAAACAATTGAGTCGTCACATTTCCAAGAAGAAAACCAGTGTTTGTTTAAATGTGCTTCCACTTTTTATAATTCCATATTTCATAAATGATTAAAACTGAAATATTAACTCATTAAAAAGCACATTAAACCATTTCTAAATAAGCCATATTGTCAAAGCAATATTCTGAGATAAGTGATTTCTTCATGTCAACGTGCTTCAGTACCCGTGATTAAATCTTCAACCAATAATCATAGCGGCGGTAGACTGTCTTGCTAAACTTTCTCTTTTGTATTTGAAAACAATTGGTCACATTGCTAAAAGGAATAATAAATATCCAGAATTTACTTGATTTTTTTTTTATTTATGTACGTACTATACCGGAAGATGTATCAGTTTTTGCAGTGATTCAATATAACAAGGAGCTTTTATTTTTCTTTTAAATTTTTTATTTTATTTTGGTAGGAATTTTTCAATCGATGATCAGTTAGGATCAGAAAAGAAACCAATAATCACGTTAGATTTGTCAATCACCATTTTACAATGTTAGTAACCAATTCATATGCATTGAAGGTAAAATTAGAAACATTTGTAAGAAATTTTTGAAAGATAGGTTTAAACTGTTCTGAATATTAACAGTGGCAGTTGGGTATAACAGCATAGATGACTCTTTTTCTTTATTTCTGATTATTTTATACACTTAATTAAGACAATTGTATTCTGCCATTTCTACGGAGAGGCAAACTAGATGTATGTAAACATACTCTAAGAAAGGGATTATCCAATTTTCAACCAAATTCTTCGCAATTCAGTGAAATAAATTGCGAGACTTAATTTCTGAGATGATTTTGCTCCGGAAAAAATCCAAATTTCCGGATTTTTCGCAAACCGCGTTCCGGAAATTTCCAGAAATCCAAGATCCAGAAGTTTCAAGAAATCATTGATCACATTTGTGTTTAAAAATTCTTGTATATTTTATTTAAAAATATTAGAACTAGAATTTATACTTGGCATCTCTTTCATTTGTAAATATTTTTACTGGTAGAAAAATAAATTTGATTAGAGATAAAAGTAAACTTATACATAATTATTCATTTAAATTATGCTGCATAAAATTTATTTCGAATTTCATGTTGTGAAAATATCAATGATTTAAATTTATAGAGACATTAATTTTTTAAAATGCTTCATTAATGATTTTACTCAAGTAATTTTCATGATTTTTGAGTTGGGATCACTATCACCCTTGTAAGTTGAACATGATTTTGCACCCCACTAAGTTCATGATGCATGATTCATTTTTTTCCCTCACAATTATCCCAAGTAAAGAAAAATTCTCAGAATTTTGGCAACGAGGTTTATTTTTTTTTTATCTGTAAATTTTGGAATAAATAATCACTGATTCATAAATACCAATTCTCGAAAATACACGCGAGTTTTTTTTTTTTTTTTTTCTGAATAGAAATCTAGCGTCAGAATGAAGGATAAATGGATACGAAATTCTTTAAATTGACTACTCGGTTTAATTTGTTTACTCGGAATAAATTCATAAAAACTAAGAGAAAAACGCATTCTTTGTTTTTCCGACTGGCCGCTAGAAATCGAGAGTTTGATAATATTTTTAAATATAACTTCAAGCGCGTGTCGAGATTAAGGTTGCTCATCTATTTCTAAAGTGGATCGACTCAAAATGTTTTGGAATCGAAGAAAAGAGTTCTTATTTAAAAATGGTGCTAAAATATATTTTCAAAGATATGAAATATAGATCGATCAATAATTGCAAATCTATCATTGGTGTTAGCGTATCATTTACAAGCATTAATATTCACAAGTATTATTTCGATTCATTTAAACTCTTAATTCCCTCCTCATATATGTTCCATGACCTGTGGTAAAATGGCATAATTAAAAATTCTTCTTTTCAGTTAATTACTTTGCAAAACATTATTTTCTAATAATAAAATTATTTAATAACATGCAAATGTATAATTTGTAATTATTAAAAATGGAATAGAAATATATCATCATTAACTACTGAAAGGCAGGCTGAAATTAATAAATCAGACATTTCGAAGGTCTTTTTTTTAAACTTTTGAAATAGCAAAATTGTGTAACTCAATAAATTAACTGCAGGTTATTTTTTAAAAAAAATTTGTGCCAAGTTAGGATAATTTCCTTTAAAGAAATGTAAAAATGTTTTTAGTTAAAAAATATCTGCAATATCAAATAATGTTGTTTTAAATATTGTATCTTAAAACTAAAAAAAGGTGGACTTTCATTACCAGCATTCTTTTTTTTTTTTGCAAACAAAAAAAAATTTAAAAAATTCTTTAGATGCTAACATTTTTATATGTATAGTATAAAAAGCTATTTAATTTTCATTGTGTTCGTTATTTATATTCTGAAAAATTAAAAAGATTTATAAGATTTCTAGAATGTTATTTTAAATTTGCCGTTATATTTTACACACTAAGTAAACCCATTAATGAAAATTTGCTTATTAGAATTTGTTAAAATACTAATATATTTGAAATATATTTTAAACTATAAAAATCAATAAAAGAGTTTAAACAATCTTATATGAAAATGCTTTGTAAGTTTTTAAATTGATGAGTTTTTATAGAAAAAAAAAATAGTTTTATTTAAATCAAGCTAACTTAAATCAAACAAATCTGGTTTGTAATTAAATTCTTATAATTTAGTCAGCAAGTGAACTAACTTGGATAAGTCGCAAATATGTAAAAAAATAATTCTGCAAAATATATCTTAAGATTTGGGTTAATAGTTATATTATTAATTAAACGAAATTAAGCTTAATAGAATTTTTTTAGTGCCTTTTTCAGTTAGTCTCCCCCCTCCCCACCCGCTCAACGAGATCAAATAAACTTGCAAGTATATTGTAGTGTGTCTACCACTACAAAATTACAATTCCTATTCACTAGTATATAAGACATGTTATCTCGATTCTATGGTGGTGTACAGGAGCGACCACGACCGTGAACTTAATATAGCTCTCACGATCAGCACACTCGACTGTTGAAGGAGTAACCACGAAAGTTCAGCATGCAGTACTCAAATAATACGGTGATCTTAATACAGCTCTCCAGACTTCTCACAAAACAGCGATGAATCAACTAGTAGTAATCGTTCATCGAATTCTGTCACAGATATAATTCTTGTGGGGGAGTACTGTAATGTGTCCGCCACTACAAAATTACAATTGCGATTCACTAGTATATAAGACATATTAACTCGATTCTATGGTGGGGTGCCTTTTCATAGATGAAGGTTGACATTGTCGTTAACTACTCTCCCCACAATAAGTATTAAAAACAGCAATAACTGTAGTTTTTTTAAAATTAATTTTATAATAATTAAATTATTAATAAAAATTTTAATGTTTTAAAAATATTACTACATTGCCCAGAGTGTGTTAATATTTTATGTAACATCAAATTGCGTAAGATGTAACGGAAAATATTCCATTTTCCATTTGAAAATTGCTATTTAAATGAGTTTTAAGTTTTCATTTATATTATATTTTTCATTTATATTATATTTTTCATTTATATATTGTCCTCTTGATTGCATAGAAAGCATTATTTATTATTATAGTTATAAAGAGGTGATTTAAATGTATCAGTATTGGGGGATATGATGCATATTTGTTTTAGAATAAAAAGGCTTGTTTCTGATATTAGCCTTATTTAAATTATTCTATTAAAACATTACTTTAGATGTTTAATTTAGTTCTTTATGGTATGTAACTATGTACGTTTTAAAAGGTTTTAGGCAAAATATTTGCACTTAATCATATAAATGCACGCATCCTATGGTTAGACTTCCCATTCACAATTTAAAATATAAATTATTTCCATTTAATTGAAACGATTTAATTTATTTTTAACCAATAAGTACTTCCTTGCCTTTTTTAAAAACAGTTCTGAAAAATGAATCGAAAGCAAACAGAAATTGTGTAATTTTCAATCTAAATTTGAGGTAAATTATTTGTAAGCCTTTCATAAATGGACGCACATTCAGTTGGTATAATTTATGTAGTAATTTTATTTTCAAAAGACTACTCAATCAGCCGAAATTATGAGTCAGACTCGAAAATAAGTTTTAAGACTAGAGTGTCTTGGATTTTATTTCAGAAAGAGTCTAGAAATTAATCCGTAGAATAGGCTAATAATAAAGCTTTGTAGTTAAGTAAAAATATTAAATTTTTAAGTATTTCTCACATTAGTTAATTAGATTATTAATTTTATTTACTTTTTACTGATAGTCATATTTTATTAATAGTTTTCAGTGTTTAGGAACTCAGTACTAAAGACATAGAATGGATTGACTAACGTTTGTTCGTTGTAGATATAATAAAAATGACCTATCAAGCTAATATCTAAATCTTTAACTAATAAAAAACTTAAGCTGCTTAAATGGGAATAATCCTCAACGTTGAAAGAATTTTAGTTTTGGTCCTGAAATGTTTTAGCTCCTATGAATGAAACGATTTTTTTTAATTTTCTTAATCGCTTTAATTATTAGCATTTAACAAATTTAATAAACTCTAAATTTGATTGGAAAACATAGTACCTTCTTTTGTTAATTGAAATATTTAAGTAAGAAGATATTTAAAATATTTAAGTAATAACGTCATACTATTCTAGCTCTGAATGCACATTTTTTTTTTCATTATTACGCCTACTTGTTTTTTGACTGTGTCCAGAAAAAACATTCAATTTTTTAATATTATTGCTTAACATATTTTTTTTACTGCCCGGATTCCGGAAATAGTTTTCAGGCTATAATGTTTCAGTCGATTTCTTATATCTTATTGATAAATTAAGGCATGCGTTAGGTTGAGTCGCGATGACTCAATGTTTAAGGCACTGAACTACCATCGTGAAGGAAAGGAGTTCAATCCAAAGAGGCTGCACATTCAGCTTCAGATCGATGGGTGTCAGCTTGTCTCCTAAGTAAAGGGGTTCTGAGCATTGCCATAGTCATGCCGTTGGCCATGAGATTGTAGAGTTTTTAATTCCACGGTTAGTCTGGCTGTAGCGAGAATGTTATATTGTACGATTAGGCTGAGAAAATTTAAGAAAAAAAAACGCACATACTTTATGAAAAAATATATGAGCATCAATGAATTCCATTATAATATTCCAGCTACCGTAAACATTTAAAAAAATTTATTAATTCTTACGGTAGCAAGTTAATTTAAATGATAGTTTGTTATGAAAATAAATTCCTATCTCGCTTCATAGTTGTTCAGTAGAAAGAAATAATTAGAAACGAATCTCGTTTATTCCAAATATCGTAAGTACCATTTACTTTTTTTCTTCACTTTAAACCAATAAATGATTAAAATCAACAACAAAATTTTTCAACTGTGCAATATTGCTTTGGACATTCCCTTGCAAGACGTACCTATCGCTAACTCAATAAGTTAGTTTAAGTTCTCGATTGAGATCTCTCAAGTTGTTATGAGATTTTTGGATTAAAAAAAACAACTTTTAAATAGGGTAGAGTTGTCTGGAACTGCTTTAACATTTTCAAACATTTTTTTTAAGAGTCTTAGTTGTCTTTTTCTTTTTTTAAGAAACTGTATCCGATAGATGCAAAATCGTTGCTTGAAAGATGAATTTCCATCAAAGGGAAAAAGAAACTTGTATTTCTTCAAATTGTCACTGCAGGATAATAATATGCCCTAATTTAATTAGAATTAGTTTAATACGTATGATATGGTGTTCTATTTTTCATTAAAAAAATGAAACATTACCAAGCTGCAAAATTAAATACTACATCATTATACACCATTAATAAACCTCTAAAAGTCATTTCTTTTTCACTCCGATTCGATTATCAATAAAAAGCTTGAGAATCGCTATGTTTTACATAATATGTGAACAGGAAAATGGTGGTGACATGTTAATCAAAAAGAAAACGAATAAAAGTCCTTTCAAATATGAAATTATGGAGTATTCAAAGTTGCTGGTAAGAAAAGGTTAGATTCAGCTGCTCTGAGTTAAATCCAATTTTAAGAATGTGGTGGAATGACGTAGGAAATTAAAATGAGTATGCTTCATCGAGAATTATTGCTTTTTTCGAAAGCCCGGGAAAAAATAAGGAGGGTTTCTAGCATGAATTGAGACTCTACCCTTGAAAAATTCCATTTCCCCAACGATGAACGAAGTGATGGAGTTCCGAGGTCTTCTCAATGAACTAAAAAAAAATATTTAGACTCTATAAATGCAATCTAAATTATCCTTTTTCTTTACTTTTCCTTGAAATTCGTTCAATTTAAAATTTATGGTTATTGTTTGCAAAAGGAAGTAAATAGCAGCAAATGAAAAAGGGAGAATGTTTTTTGTATTTTCCAAGTGTAACCTGAAGGTATCTGATGTGATCACGTGCATGCTTGGAGTATGGGACCGTTCTCACTACATGCGAATTCATAGCTGCGGGGGAGCACCTGATTGCTGAACGAAACACATCACCCATCAGGTTCTCGTTCGCATCCACGTTTTTTATTTTTTTCTTCCTTCCTCGCATTCATTGAAAGTGGTATTATCTGTCATTTTTCTCACTCAGAGCGAAATGTCGGAGATCAAACGCTTGGGCACACTGCTCGATGACTGCTTCACTGAAGAACATTCTACACTGTAGAAAGTGTTCGACAGTGAGCTTTCATTAGGTTGTATTTCCTTGCGTATGACCTGCGACATTCCACTAATTAGGGAGAGGGCAGCCAAAATTCCAATGCATACAATTACTCATTGTATGCAGGTGATAACATCACACCTACAGTCTCATAGTTGTTCCTTGTGAAAACACAAAATTTATTTTTCCTCTAGAATACCTTTCGTGTTGACGCGTAATATTAAAAGGGGAGTGTCAAATTTAAAATACATATCCATAATTATCAAGCTTACTTCCTTTTGTACGTTTCACTTTTGCCTTTATCACCTGTTGCATGTTTCCTTTCTCTAAGATCTTGATATTTTTTCATGAATATTCTATTACTGTGTGTGTGTGTGTGTGTGTGTGTGTGTGTCTATATATATATATATATATATATATATATATATATATATATATATATATATATATATATATATATATATATATATATATATATATATAATATTATACTTTTTTAATCCATAATAGTTTTTTTACTGTTTTTTTTAATAGATTTTGTTTAGTTATATTGACTTGGTTTCTACATTAACATAAAATTTTTTTAATTTATTTTCTATTTATTTTTCTACTGAGTTGTATAACTAAACAATGTTTAAGGTTTTCTTGAAAATGCACAATTGTTTTGCTGTCTTTTATGAAATTTGATGTTAGAAATTTTTTTGTTTGACAACTTAAGGTTCTTATTGTCTGTTAACTAATATTTTTAACTTATATATTAATGAATGTCTAATATTTAAATGTATTTTCGTATTTAAAGCTTCCAATTATAACATTTTCTTACCGTTAGTGCAATGTTCCCTTAACTAATAAATTTGCATTTGCATAATAATTTGCGTTTAGCTAATAAAGAAAATAGGATGAATTTCTTTCGCGACGAATTGTGGTCTATATGTTTTGGACAATTAGATAAATTGACGTGCCAAATAGCATTTCAATTTGACGAATATTTATGAAAAAAGTGACCTAGAAATTTCGAATCGAACTCAGAAGACCAACTTCAGAGAGAGGAATACAAAAAAAAAAAATTGTACAAGACGCAAATGAGCGTATTACACAAATGAATGTAATTTATGATTGTATTTTATTTATTTTTAAAGGGGAAAATTATACATGAAGCGAACGCTGTCCCCAAACCAGAATTCTGACATGTTTAAAACGATAGCTCATTATAGAGACTAAAAATTTTTTTTATTTAAAATTGAAGTTGAGAAAGCTATAATGAATTTTTTCTACTTACAAATTAAACCGTCTTCATTTTTCCCCAGGGGGTTTGTCTTAACTCAACAATGCGCTTTTTTTTTCCTTCTTTTTTTTTGTAAAATTTTTTATTTTTAAAAATTTTTTTCAAATTGTTACAAATATCTTATTTTCTTGAAAGAAAAAAAATACTTCTTTACAAATTAATGCAATTTTTAAATTTGAGAAAATGCCTAAATTAAAATATGTCTGATTTTTATAAAATCTTCTAACTTTTTTTTTTAAATGTATCATAAAACAGAACTAATGTCTTAATAAGATTGCAGAGTTAAGGCAAATACGGGCCTCACGCACCCGGGTGCCCCAGTGAGGTCTATCTTCCTTTATTTTGAGTTATTTCTAGAGTATATATATATTCTGAAAACTATTGAAATTTCGCTAATTTTGAAATTTTTCTTTAAAGAATAGTTTTATAGTTTTTAAATATCTTACTGCAAAAAATTTTTTAAGCGCTCATTTGCCCAAATTGGCTGTTTAAATTATTGATAGCGTCTTTTATATACTTTCGAAACTGTGTTCTGAGATCTCTATAACCGAATTATTTGCATTAAAAGGAAGATGGACAGTATTTTGCGCTTGATCTAGTTAGATATTATTTCAGATAGTTTTTGAAATTTTTTTTCTTCTGGTTTTCGGTGATTTAGTTGAGTTTCACTAAAAGCAAATTGGATTATAAAAGTATTCTTAAAAATAAAGGCATCAAACAAATTGTTAGACTTTTTGAATTTTTTTTTTAACGTTTTGCAATTTTTGTATGAAATATAGGTATTTTCATTTTTGGTGTCTGAAAAAGTAGGAGTTTTGAGAGTTGCTTCATTATCCAATTATACTTATTTTAAAAGAACAATTCAGTAGGTCAAGTTTGTGTAAAAAAAAACTTTTTGAGCTTGGAAAGTTCAATGTGTCTTAAAAAAAATAAAAATTAGTGCTCTTTCTATTATATTCCAATGTACTTTGAATTTTGTGCTTTCTATTGCTTTTACTAAACTGTTACTACATACTAGTTTTTACTATATACTATATGTTTCTTTACGTAATGGAAAATAAAATTCCCTTGTTTAGAATTTTCTAATACACATGTTTTTTTCAGATATGTTTAATTATTAACATTCAAAGTAGGTGTGTATTAATGAGATTGGTAATTAACCCCCATAGAACCAATTCATGTAAAAAATGTGCCTAGTTAATTTTTTTTTCTGATCATTTGAAGGTATTTTCACATCAGAAGGGAACAAGAAATGTCCCTGAAATTCAAAATCTAATATATTTGTTTTTTTCTACAATTGAAAGTTTCTGTGAATTTAGGAAGCATTGTGATGGAATTAATGTATTCCGTTCAAGGGTTTTTAAAAGACACTTGCAATTTAATTTGTAAACAGAGTAGACTGCTCAAGAAATAATATCTGGCTTTTAAATGATGAAAGCATATTGTGAACGTTAAAAGAAAATTGCGAATCATATACTTTTTATTAACGTTCATTTTTCAAAAAAAAAAAAATCTTTATTTAGGTAATGATATTCCTTACTGCTTTCAAGAAAATTAATTTTTCCCCTTGAAAACGGAAAAAAAAAACTTCTTCAACTCCAGAAATTTTCTCTTTATCACTTTTAAATTTGTGTATTTATATATTATGAACATGGAAAAATATTGATTTTTTTTCAAACTCTTAACTGTACTGCTGTTATGTTTCAAAACAAATTAAATGAAAGAATGAAAATTACCGCTGTCTTTAAAAATTATTAAATAGAAAAATCCGGAAAAAAAATGAATCAGGAAATTTTCAAGAACTTAAGCAATATGAATAAGTTCTTCAAAATAAAAAGACCTAACAAAGCAGATTAAATATGTCAAACAATTTATTATAGTGTTTTAATTATAATTATAAGTCGAAATTAGTAAGTATTGATATTAGCCAGTGAACAGTCGTAGCAATTTTTATGTTAGCCGCTTTTTTTTTATAAATCGAAATTTTTAATTGTTAAAAAAAGAAAAAAAAAAAAAAAAAAAAACTACTGATATTTATGTAAAGTATTTCTTTTAAAGCAGCTTTCAAAATATGAAAAATTTTCTAGACTTTTTCAAGTAGGTTCACGTTAACTTTAAAGTATCGTTTTCAATTAATAAATTTGGGCTGCATAACATTAAAGTTTATTAACACACCATTAAAAATATTCAACAAACAAAAAATTTGAAATAATTCCTTTTTAGGTGAAAAAAATTTGGGATTAATCGCATTTTTTTTTTAATATTTAGTTACCCTGTGACTGGCGTGACCGTTAATCTTTCCTCATATTTATAATACTTTTCATTTGGATAAAAAAATATCTATCAAATGCATGGGTTTTTTTCTAAAAATGTATAAATGTATTTTTTGATTATTTAAGTATGATAACTGAATGATCATTCAATTATCACACTCAATTTATTGCAAAATCATTTTGATGTATTTCATTCAGCTAAGTCAGTGTCTCCCAAAGTGTGGTACGCGTACCCCCAGGGGTACGGGAACAGTTTAGCAGGGGTACGCGTTCTTATGCGAAATATCTTGCAACGAACGAAAATTTTAAAAATTTATTTGAAAACAAAGCTGGCCATGAAAATTTACGATTGCGTACTTTTCTCTCGGCTATTTTTTGCAGAGTTAACAGTTAATAATTAGTGGTGTCAACAGCCAGTTGTGATTTTCTTACTTTTGCGCAATTTTTTTACAGTAAAAAATACATTCATTTTTTAATTAGTGGTACACAGCGTTACGAAAACTTGAGAAAGGGTACACAAAAGTCATAAGTTTGGGAAACACTGAGCTAAGTGATTCATCATTGTTTTTAGAATACATTGATTTGCTCATGAAATTTTGTTTGGTGTAATTAAGCAAAAAATCAAAATAACTGTATAACAAGTACGAATCCTTTTGTGTGTGTAAAGAAAGAAAATTATTATCACTCGCATTTTAAATATAGAAAGTAGAGTTCCTTGTTCTTAAAAATGCAGAATTTCAGTTTTTGCATTTTTGGAAGTAAATTAAGATACATGGTTAATTTGTCTTGCTATTTATTTTTTGATAGTTCTTAAATTTTAAACGAACACTCTTTTAAATTTAAAAAAAATAACTCGTTCTCTTAAATTTTTTTTAAATAACTAAAATAATATATGAACTTTATTTAACTTAGAAAATTTCATAATGACTGTTGCTTTCTAATTTTAAAAGCACTTCCATGATATCATAATCAAGCAATATGTTACTAAAAATTTTATATATTTATTCTTATCAAATTTTCTTTTTACCTCGATATGATTAATAGTTTGGAGAAAAAATAATTCTTTTTTATCCACGTATTACGAATTTCACCAAATCGAGACATTTCGTAAGTAAAATTTTAAAAGTTGATTTAATAAAGTGTATAGTTACATATTTCCTTCCTGGATTTGCAAAAACTACTTAAATTCTGTCATAGCCAAGCAAAGTATGGTTACTTAAATTTTCCATCCTCTTATTCAGAAAATCTTTATTTCTAATGTCGTGAAAGTTAAATGCATAAATGTAGATGTGTCCTGTATCTAAATATACAGGATACATCATAAATGTGCTTGCTATAAATGTGTTTTATTGATAAAAGAAGAAAACTTTCTCCAAATTTGTCTTAAAATATATTTTTAATAAAGAAATAAATACATTTTAAGACAAATTTGAAAGATTAATAAAAAAAAATAATGCACGAGAAGCTGAGAAGGCTCAACCTCTCTTTCTCAAAATTTTCTAAAATTATGCTATTAGAATATAAAAAATTTATCCTATTGAATTGTTAATGGAGCAAAACAACTTTATATTTTGAAATTTTAAATTTACTATCTATATAACAATTTTTATTCTTTCTCGGAGAAATTCTCTTTAGCTTAGTCTGTTTCATTATTTTTTTTTTCCAAAATGGAAAGTTTTAATAGAGTGATTAAACGTTGTGGTTTCAATCAAAGTATAACTCTTGTTTTCTAAAATATATATATATATATATTTAATATTTCGTATTCAACTGAGATCACATCTATGCAAATTAAGAATAATTTTTAAAACTTTCTGTTCACTATTTATGAGCTTTTATTGTGTGTTTCTACTATGGAGTATACTTCTGTATAGGTTCATCGTATGAGCCTATATGTTTATTGTATGCTTCCTCTATGAGGCTTTTATATATGTTTGTTAATATTTCTAATATGAAATATTTGTTATATATTTTTAATATTCTACTGTATTTTTTTAAACAAATAGAAAGCATCTAAAACGTGTGAGTTAGCTTAAAATTCAGTTCAGGAGTTTTAAATTACCCATAGACTGATAAAATCGGATTAGACTGCTCGCACACTTTTCCCCCACACCTTACCCCCTGATCACAGAACATAAATTATTATTAACATTGATTGGTTGTTGGTGGATTTGGCAAGAATAAATCAAATTTATTTTATTCACTTATGAACTCAGAGGCTTTGTTAACTTCCCCTTTATCACTACTTTGAATGAAAACATGTCCAAGAAAGGACAGAAATACTTAATTTTTGTTCGCTTTTCGAGATAATATAAAACAACCTTAATAGTTTAAAATTTAATAATTTTTAAGCAAATTTAAAACTTTAAAAAATAACAAAAGTATTTTCCTTTCTAAATTCCTAAGATAACGTGTTTACAAAAAGTTCAGGGATTCGTGCTTCCTTTACATCGGAAAATCCGTCAATATAAACTATTTAATTACGTCAAAACTAATACGCAATTTAAACAGACGCGAAACGCGTTTCGCATTTTCAGACTTAAGTGTACGTCACTACGAAAAATAATACTAATTTTCTTGTTAATATTTGAAATAGCTCTATCTTGATATAGATTCTTATACATTTGAAACAGTAAGGAGTTTTACTTACTTAGGATGAATAATTACTATTGAGAACAGAATGACTCCTGAAATAAAAAACAGACTATATGTGGCAAATAGGGCTGTCTAAGGGCTGAGAAGATTTATTAAATCTAGGTTTCTTTCGAGAAAAACAAAGTTCTTAATCTACAAAACTATTGTCCGGCCAATCTTGACTTACGCTTCTGAAACTTGGACAATGACAAAACTGTAGGAAAATTGAATCGCAATATTTGGGAGAAAAATTTTGCGGAGTATGCTTGGTGGTGTAAATGATTGAAAACAGTAATTGGAACATGCAATAAACAGCTCGATATTATTAAATACATAAAAATAAATGGAATTAATTGCATGGCACGAGTAATTCAAATGAGTAATGACAATACAATAAAAAAGAAACTGCTTTTTAGACCTTCTGGAAAAAGAAAGCGGGGAAGGCCGAGGTTGAGTCGGATTTTCTTGCAATCAGTGAAAAGAATTAGAGATCAAAGATAAATTGGAAGTCGTTATGGAGAAATCTTCAGAGGAAGGCATTGGCCCACATTGGGCTGTTTGGCCAACTATGATGAAGATGAGTTTTGCCAAACTGAATTACTCCTCGCAAAAAATATCCTCAACTTAAACATTCAATAATTTAAAACTTTATAATCGCAAATGAAATGTCAAAATGTTCTTTCTTTACCTCTACAGAAATGTGCAAAATTTCATATTGTCTTGTCTGATAGTTTTAGAGTTAGGATAGGAGACTCGTTCAGCGAAAATTTTCTGAAACAGCGTGAGACTGCAACTATATATTTATATATTTTTTAAAAAAGAAATAGAGATTTCTGTCAACTGCTTTTATATTTAACAATTTTAAATTGAAAGAATATTTCTAAGCAAAGTATTTCGCCTTCATATTTAAAAACAATGAGTTTGAGTTACCGAAATTTTATTTTTACAACTAGTCATCAACTGATATCATAAGAATTTAACTGAATTCAGTTTTTAGAGACATATATAGAAAATTTATAATATAGTTATCATATCATAGAAAATGAGACATAATATAATTATCATAGAAAATGAGTTTTAACTTAAATACTAAACATACAATGTTTTTTTGTATTCTTTAATTAACAAATAAAAACTTGTTTGTACCAATTTAAAAAATGGCTTTCAAAATTTTGTGCTAAATATAATTATTTTTTCTAATAAATAAATTATTATCCACTATTTTAAATAAAATTATAAGTAACTTATTAACAATCAATATATATATATATATAATAAATAATTTATCACCAAGCTTGCGCAGACTTAAGAATATCCAAGCATTTTGATAGGAAATTTTATGCTGCAAAAATCGTTTTTTTTTTTCCTTTTCCAAATAATAAAATAAAGGTTTTCGTTTTAACCTTTACTACATTTTTTGTTCACATATAAAATGCCCCAAATCTCCCCCTCATTATTAAACCATAATTTTGAAACTCTGTTGGATATTATGGTGAGCTAAATAATTAAAGACAAAAAATTTATATTTTATTTCCGATGGCTCTCCCTAGCTGCCATTTGAGCAGTTATAGCTTAGCAGTTTATTCCCAGCTGCTGATTGAACAATTTAACAGTCTACCTATATTATTTGTTTATGGAAAAACTTCTCTGAATGATAAGCTAACTTGATTGATTCGAGAAATTCTGTTTTATACCGCAAAACAAAATTATTATTTAGGTAATATTTTAAGTAAATATGGATAATGAAGAGATTTGACGGTCTTCTGAGTTCAAGGTTCGAAATAATCTTAAAAAAATAACACTTTCCACACTATCAATTAGTGGATAAGCTGTTTATCAAAGGTGATATAAAATAAACATTTAAGCAAACGTTTAGAGATACCGAATAATTAAACAGTTTTAGATTAATTGTTTTTTCTTCCTAAAAAAAGATATGTAATTACCATAAACTTTAAACTCTTGATATTTTTGTTCTGTTTTTGTTTAGATTTATCAAAATGGATTGTGCCAATTTAAAACCAATTCTTTTTTATTAAATTTCAATATCAAATAAAAAATATTGTGCATTTTCTTTTTTACAATGTATGACAAAGTGTAGTTTGATTTTTATCAAATATTTTTTAAATTGTAAGATATTATTTTTATCTGGATCATAATTTCATGGTTAAAATTTCATTTTTACTTACGTTTAAAAGAACAATTTTAGATCATTCTTACTTTTTTTCGATCACAAAATTTAAGACAACAAAATTGTTGACTGTAACTTTAGTGCGTCTAAAGTTACACGTCTACTTATTACCTCTTTAAAATGTTTACAATAGTTACTTTTTTAATTTTATTTCAAGGTCTAATATAAATTATTTTTCAGGTGGAACTAATAAATATTTTAGATTAATTTTAGTTCTCAAAAGCGTTGGTATTGTATCAATCGATTTCTTTCTCGTGGATGAGTGACTTAGTGTCTGATACTAATAGATGGAGATGGCAGGAAATCTTGAGAAAGCACTAAAACTTCGTATTTTTCTAAATTAGGTAAGGCTTGACAAATATTTTTAAACTAGTTATAATAATGTGTTAAAGACAAATCATTTTGTAAAAATTATTTTTCTCAACAATTTGCTTTGACAAGAAGTTCCCAAATATGTATACCAAAACAGTCAATGGCAGCATAGAGCGAAACGTTAAAAATACGATGTTAAGAAAACGGAAAAATCTTTGTTATTTCTTTGATACCAACCGAGAACGTCTATTTATTTCCTTGATGATAGCCTCTGAGGTCTACAGCACGTTGTTGACGATTTATTTTCAAAAGCACTTTGACGTGTGTAACACGTCTTTCCAAATCAAGTATTTAAATTGAAATTTTTATTTTTGAGTAAGAACAAAGAGGTAAGCTATCTCGGGATGAACTAAAATCAAACTCATTGCATAATATGAAACACGGAACTACTTAATAACTTTTGATCTAGTAAACAGATTTCACATACTCAATCAAAATTCAATATGTTATGTTGGAGTGGTATGTTTCTCCACTTAGTGTATTGAATTAACAAAGTTTCTGTTGTTGTATTTCTTTTTCAGTTAACGTAAATGATGTCATTTAGTGCACATATACAGTCCCTGAACAAATTATTAGACGCACTATAAGATTCTATGCAAAATCTTAAATATCAGGTGATACAGCTGTATTGTTTTTATGTGACTGATACCGGTTTGCACTTTATTACGTTCGATTGTCAATTGGTTAACATTGTAAACATCGGAAAACTCTTTATTCTGCCTCTTAACGAAGCAAAACAGTCTATCTGCAGATTTGGTAGGCATATTTCGTTCACCAGGAGTTGGCCCTTGGCTCCGCCTTCATCCCGTGGTATCCGACGATACTATTTCGCCACTTTTGGGAGAAGGATGTGAACAATCCTGAACAAGGTTGCTGCTTGGCGATCGTATGACAAAAATATTTATTTCGAAATATTTATGTGCATTTTTTAAACATTAAATATTTCATAAATTGGATGATATTTCTCTCTTTTGAGTGAATAGTTTGTCCTTTTTGAGAGATTTTTCTGAGAAAACAGCAGCTTTTAAATTTAAAGTATATTTAATTAGTTGGAGTAACGGAAGGCACAATAGCAAAGGATAAAACGAAGTAAGTGACTGAAAAAGAATTTACTGTTTGCGTTTGGCGCGTATTAAGGGTCGTCTCATTTTCAAGCGCGGAGATGTTTCACCTTTTACTCCAGCGCTGAAATGAACTCTGCGTCCGAGGAGGTGGAGCCAAGTGAAAGAACTATAGAGATTCTCGGCTCCGTCATCGTAGTTTTTCTAACGATATTTAAGAAAGCGGAAACAAAAATAAGCCATTGAGACAGAATAATTCTATATCATTAGAGTTTAGGATGTAATGATTTTAATTTAATGATCATAAATTTTCCCCTTAGGTTACCAAGAGAAAGAACAGTTACAAAAAGCGATGTAAGTACCTTCTTTAACAGTTATGAATGCAGTGTTATACTATTGGTAAGTTTAAATTGCTATTTATTGAGGTTCTATTTATTCAAAAAATGGTATGAGACTTTTCTTTGTAAAGGTAAGTTTACTAATAATATTTAATTATGAGGCAAGTTATTTATTTATTTAGAAGTTCTGTTTGGTTTGTTATTCTAAGTAATCGCAAAGAGATTGAGTAGCTACTCTAATAATCCGTTTTTTTTTTGTTTTTTTTCGGGTTAAAAAAATGACAAAATTTTGTCCGGGTTTTTCTTTTCGGGTCCGTATATTTTCGTTAAAGCGTTTCTGATACATCTTTACTACTTAGGTCGCTAAATTCATCATTCCTGCGTCCGCTTTAGATTGATTAAGACGAAATTTAGTCGTTCCGTCATTGCGTTGAATTTGCGTTTCTTTTTTTTGTTTGTTGTTGTTATTTTTCAGTCTTTTCAATTTGATTTTTAAATTTTTTTTTTCAATTTTTCATTGTGTTCCTAATTTTTTTTTCCACTATTTCTTTTCCCCCCAAATATTCTCCATTATTTCTTCAAATTCATTGTTTCTTTTTTCAAGTTTTTTTTTCCCCTCATTGTATTTTGTAATTTTTTTTTCTGGATTGTATTTTTTCTAGATTGTTTTAATTGTTTTCTTCAATTTCTTTCCTTTGTACTTTTTCCATTTTTTTTTTCCGTTTTGTCTGTTCCAAGTTATATTTTAGTTGTATCATTTCCAAGTTTGTTTGTTTTTTTCTATTGTACTTTTTTCCAATTTTTTATTTTTTGCTCTTGTGTCTTTTTCAAAGTTCCCCCCCCCCTCCTTTTGCCTTTTCATTTTCGTTTATTGTTATATTTTTTTTCCACTTTTGCGTTGTTTTTCATTAGTTCAAGGTGCTTTTTTGTTCATATTTTCATTTTGAGGTTGGTATGTTTTTCTTTCATTTATTCGTGGTATTTCGTTTTTCATCTCTTCATTGTTTGTTTTCCATTTTCTCATTATGTTTGTTTTTCGTTTGTTAATTATTTTTGTTTTTCGAAGTTTTTAACTTGTTTGTTTTCCGTTTCTTTTTTTAAGTGTTTTGTCATTGGGTTTGTTTTTCTTTTTTTCATAGATTTTTCCGTTGGTTTACGATGTTCTGTTTATCAACTTTTTATTATAATTTTTTTCGGTTTTTTCATTTTGTCTGTTTTCCATTTCTTCATAATATTTGTTCTGGATTTCAGTGTGTTTGTATTTGTTATTTCATTGTGTTTGTCTTCGATTTGTCGTTGGTTTTATTATTATTATTGTTTGTATTCCGTTTGCTTACAGTACTATATTATTCTACTTTTCATTTTTTTTTTCCTTCATGTTTTCCCTTTCCTTTTTTTTCGTTTGTTCATGGTTTTTTTTTTCTTCGTCTTTTCATTGCAATTGTTGTAAGTTATTTCATTATATTAATTTTATTATGTTCGTTATCTGTTATATCATTGTTTTGCTATCCATTTATTCTGGTTACTGAGTTTTTCCTTTATTTCTTGGTGTTTGTTTACCGTTTTTTTGTTTTTCGCAATTTCAATATGCTTTTTCGTTTTTTAATTATGTTTGTGTTCCTTTTTTTTTTTTTAATGGGTATTTTGTTTTCTTCTTTTTCTTTTTACTATTCTTTCATGTTTGTTATGGTTGTTTCGTTCTTCATTTTCCATTTAATAAATTTGTTGTTTTCCGTTTTTTCGTTATATTTGTTTCCATTTTTTCATTGTTTTATTTCGTTTGTTAACGGGGCTTTGTTTTTCGTCATTTTATTATGTTTTTTTTTTATCTCCGTCTATTCTGGGCACACTTAGTTTCTCTTTTTTTATGTATTCTTCCGTTTACTTGCAGTTCTTCATTTTTTGCCTATTCATTGTGTTTGTTTTCCGTCGTTTTAATTTTTCCATTATGTTTGTTTTCCGTTTTTTCATTATGTTTGTTCTCCCTTATTTCTTTATGTTCTGTTATGTTCTTTTGTTTTAGTTATGTTCATGGTGTTTTATTTAGGTTTTCGTTTTCTATTTTGTTTTGTTATCTAGTTTGTTTTGGGTCCTTTGTTTTTAGTCTTTTCACTATGTCAGTTCTCCGCATTTTTATTACGTTTCTTTTGGCTGTTCATGGCGAATTTTTTTTAAAAATCTTTTCATTGTGTTTGTTTTCTGTTTTTATTGTTTTTTATCCTTTATCCACTGTGTCTTTTTGTTTTTCATTATTTTTTTTTTCTTTTTCCATCATGAGTTTTTTTTCCCGTTTTATCTTTGTTTTGTTTTTTTCTTCATTTTTTTATTATGTTTATGGCGCTTTGTTCTTCGCTTTTTTATTATATTTTTTTCTGTTTCTTTTAGCAATTTTCTTTTTCAGCTTTTCATTACTGAGTTTGTTTCTTTTCTATTTTTTCATTATGTTGGTTTTCCTTTTTTTATTGTGTCGGTTTTCCGTTCTTTTTTATATTGTTTTTAGTGGTGCTTTTTTCGTGTTTTCATTCTGCTTGTCTTCCATGTAATGAGGAGTTTTGTATTTTGCCTTTCAATCCTGTTTGTATCCATATGTTATTCAAGAAGTTATATTTTCCGTTTTTTCAAGGTGCTTTCTTTTCCATTTTTTTATTTTGTTAATTTTTTGTTATGTTAATGTTCGGTTTGCTTATGATTTGTTTTTTATTCGTTTTTCATAATGTTTGTTTTCCGTTTTTCCATTGTTTTATATCAATTCACAGTACTTTGTTTATCCTCCTTTTGTCTTTTTTATCAGTTTGTTATGGGTGCTTAGCTTTTTGTCTTTTTCTAGTGATTGTCTTAAATTTATGCGTTGGTGTTTTGTTTTTCGCTTTTTCCTTTTTTTTCAGTTTTTTTCATTGTTTCTTTTTAGTTTTTCATTATTTTTTTCCATTTTTAATTACATTTTTTTGATCTACTTGCTCACGCTTTGTTTTTCGTTTTTTCATTTGATCGCGTCTGATTTGTTTCGCCTTTTCATCTTTTTTCATTTGTTAATGGTTTTTTTTTCTTAATGTTTTCATCAAGCTTGTTTTGCAATGTTTAATTTTTTCTTTCCGTTTTTACTGTAGTGTCTTTCTTTTCATCTTCTGCCTACCATTTCTTTACGCATGCTTCTTACACTTTATTTCACAAAATAAAGTGTAAGAAGCATGCGTATTCGTATATTTCGCAAATTTGTTTATCTTCATTATTATTTTGTTAATCGAATAAACCCTTCCCGGGGGGGGGGGGGGGGAAGACGGTTCAAAACGAACTAAGTTTCTCTAAGTATAAATTCTAAATGTATTCTAAGAAAATATTTCTACTGTTACAAACATCGTGTGCACATTCTTATTGATATTAAGTGATATCTTTTTAATAAATAAATATTTGACCAGTTTATATTTATTCATAAAATTAATTAATAGAATATTATGCAAATAAAAATTTATTTTAGGCAATTTTTTAAATAAAATATTATTAATTTAAGAAATGTCCAAGGTTTCATAATGCGTAACACATTAAAAGTGATACATAACTAAGTTGTGTTATTTAAAATATGTCGATTGAAATTTTAATAAATGTGAGTGATTTTGTTTCCATTATTTGTCCGAAATGAATATTTTGCGTTGAGCAGTATTGGCAAAATTTCAAATATTTGTATGTTGCATCTTTAGTAGCAGTAATTGTTGAGGAATCTTGTATCTATTTACAATTTAAAAATTTCTTGAAAAGGTTTTTATCAATTTTTGCAATAACAGGACCTTATTTGCACAAATTCCCCAAAGCAGGACCTGGTTGAAAGAATGTGACTTAACGCTTATTTTATATTCACAAATTATGAATAGTTTTTTCACATTAACAGGACCTTTCACAAAATGTCTGGGCAGACCCCTGGTGATGAGAAGTCACCATATAAGCAAGTTAAAGAATTTTAAAGTAAAATATTTTACTTAACAACTCGTTAATTGCTTTAAATAGATCCTTCTCTGAAATGCTTGGCTCCCTTTTTTTATGGGTAAAAGTAGTTAAAACAAATTCGTGCTGAAACCATTAAAACATTACTAAAGTTAATAATATTGGAAAAACAATTATAATGCAAAATAAAATTATTAACTGCAATCTTTTCTAGCATTAAAATTGTTAAGTTCTGCTATTAACCATTAACATTCAACTCTCTTCATTTACGAATGAAGTGAAATTAGTTATAAATTTCTAATTTTGATTATTCATTAAAATCAATTATATATAATGATTAAAGTACTTTATTTCTTTATAAATCTCTTCATAATATTTCTAACGGTAATATTTCTATTCATATGAGGTTATTCAAATAAAGCCTGTTTTTAAACTTTAACCTCACTCTCTTTCCTTTTCAGCAAAATCACATCCTCTGTTAACGTCAGAAAATAACAACGCACTGATTTGCTCTAATTTTAACTTTTTCTAAAGTAACCTAATATTAGTATAATTTAATAATTAATAGATAATTTAAATAAGTAATATAACTCGTCAAAAATACAATAGTAGATACAGAAAAACCTGTTTTTGTGCGGTCCTTTTTTATGCGTTTTTTTTTTTTTTTTTTTGTGCGATTTTATTTTTTGAGATTTTTTTTTAATGCGGTATATGAATTTTAGCTGCGTTTAATGTTTCCTATATTAATGTACATATAATGTTTCCACCGCACAAAAACAGGTTTTACTGTATTTCATTTTATTTTGTAAAATTTTAAGGAGAATATTCTTTGGGAATCTTTGCTGTTTTACAAAAAAATTTAAAATTCTACTAGAAAAAAGCAATTTTTCGCAAAATTTTTTCTTTCTCCGAAAATTTATTTAAATTGTTTCAAGTGTAATATTATAACTTTTTTTTTCTTTAAAAAAACAACTTGAAAGTATTATGTGACTTAAATGACATACATGCATTTTTCGCAACTTGTCTGCCCCTTGTCAACAAATGTAAACAAATTACAAAACCTCATCCCTGTTATGTCCTTAAGTAATGTTTGAATGGCCCCTATTATCTTGTTGCAAAGATATTTATGTAACTTTAATCAATGTGTAGTATTTTTTATTTTTTAGCTTCCGAAATCTTTAGGAAACATAAGTCTAACCAAAAGCCGACATCATAGTTTTTTTTAAGGTAAGTCATTTAAACAATCAAAGAATTTAATAATCTTCGTGTTTATATTAATTAGCATTTATATAAATTTTCGCGAAAATAATAATAATACATAAGATAAATAAAGAATTACATTAATAGCTTATACCTATACTTAAATGAATCAATAAAGTAAACGTTTTCGTTCAGAAAGGTTTTGATACCTTCTAATTAGGTTAAAATCAACTTTTTTTTTAACAAAAGGTTTTTATCACAGGGTGAAAAGTTGCAATGCAAACAAATTGAAATAATAATTTATATTCTGCAAGCGTTCAAAATAGACTGGTTCGACGTAGACTGGCAAAAAATAGGTTAAAACTTATTTAATGAATTATTGGTAACAATGTTAACTATCTCGTCCTGATATAAAACGGTTTTTTCTAATAATGGAAATAAAACCATCTCGAACTGAATCATTTGTAGTAAAAGTGAATAAATGTTTACTGAAATATCTCAATTAAGTATGGTGCATTATGCAGTTGAAATATCTTAAACATTTAAATTTGTTGAACTGCAGATAAACCCTGTTCCTTCTGCTGTGGTCCTAAATTGTGGTAAAAGTTAAATTATATATTGTGAAGTAAATAAAATAATTAATAAGAAAATATAAATAAATAAAATAAACAAATTTCAATTAACATATTAAGGGTGATTCTTAGGTAACAAGATAATTCGGACCAAACAATTTCTTTAAATTTGAAGTCTTCAAAACAATCTAAATTTTTTTTGTATATTTATTAAGTTATATTTATTAATATCTTACAGACAGCAGTGTAGTTTATTGACATTTGCTCAAGAAAAAAATAAAATGGAAATTCACCACTTTTTGAATGCCAGCAAAATGACATATTAGCTTAGAAGTTTGAAAAAACAGTCATTTTAAGCTTTTAGTAAGTAACAAAACCTAAGCCTTTATGTTAGATGAAACATGAATAACTTAAATTAATTCTTTTATCTACTGTAGAAAGAATCAAAATATTTTTTGTTGCTAATAGATACTGAATAAAATTTTGTAAAATAATCAATTATTAAATAAATAACTTTGATTACATTCAATCTTATTATAATCATACATAAACTTGGTATTAGGTTAATAATTGCTTTCCCTCTTTATAGTATTAGCAGTTAAAAAGAAATTCTGGTAACACTTCAATGTCTTGGCATTCATAAGCCAGGAAAGTGACAGCCAGTATAATGACAAATTCGCCATTTTATAGCATATAACAGGGGTGGCCAAGCTCTTTGATAGTCGAGCCTTTTTTTTAAATTTGAAATTTTTCTCGAGCCACAGAAATTATATTTATTGAAAGCATATAAATAAAAGTACAAAATAGGTGTATTGAATTTAAATATTAAAAATTAAACACATTTTTTTTACTTCTCTTAATAATTCTATAAAATTTGGTGAAGAACTGGTGACAACACTTCTCAGTAATTCTTTGAGATGCTGGTTAGTTAATACTGATCGGTGTTTGGATTTGACGAATTTTAAAGTGGAATAAAATGATTCACTTAAGTACGTTGTTTCGAATCTTGAAATAATTCGACAAGCAGCCTTTTTTAATTCAGGATACTTCGATTCTGGTACAAATTTTCAAAATTCAGTAATCGGCGTCGACGTATATTTTACTTGTAAAGCTTGATCTTGCATCTCTATTAATTCTAATTCTCCAGATGTTTTTGGGTCATAAATATATTGGAAATCTAAAACTCACCTTGAATTATGTCAATTTCAAATGGACTCCGAAAAAAAATCAAGAGACGATTTAAAATATTTCAAGTTATGAAATCTATTTTGGAATTCCGTCAATATTCCTTCTAGCTTACATTTTTCTAGGAAAAAAAGGAATAAATTATTGGTAGATCGTATTAATCGCTCTGGAGTTGGTCGATTACGCCACTGTTTATGATTATTCGCGCAGTTTTCGATGAGTCATATCTTTCTTAACTTGGACGGAAATGAAATTTGTTACAATCTTGCACTTAGTCTTTCATAATTGTTGTCAGTAATTTAAAAGACATTTTGAAACACATACGGAACGATAATAATTTTTTCAAATATAATGTCACAAAAATGAAAAGGGAACTCTGGAACATTTATCGAGAGCCACGAATAATCCTTCAAAGAGCCGCATGTGTCTCGCGAGCCACAGTTTGGCCACCCCTAACATATAACTTTAATTTAATATTTTGGCTTAAGACATTTATATTCTGCAGAAAACAACAGGATTTCTTAAAATAACTCAGATAAATCTATGCAGTATATGTTATTAATGATTTCAAGAAGTCAGGAAAATGACAACACAAAAACCTACTCACCTTAAAAAATTTTTTTATAGATTTTGAACCAGAAAGTTGGTCCTTTATTCATGCAACAAGACTTGTTCAGATAGTAAGGTATCTAATCAATATATTAACATAAGATATTGATTGCTGGCTCTATCTATTTTGGTTATAAACCACTAAATAAAAGTAGCCAGGAAAATGACAGATTTTCTTGTGACAAACAAATTTTTCACAGAAAATTTTTTTTTAAACGGAGTTTTTATAAATAATACCCTCTGCGTGTATTCTAGAAATGCTTACACCGGTTGAGATAAAAAAAAAATTAGATATTGAAAAATTTATGGGAAGTTTTGAAGCTAGTATTATTGGAAACATTGTTTGTGACATGCCAGAAACATGATATTTTGAAGTTATATTTAATTTTTTAAATATTCAAAATTGTCGATGCAAGTACTAGGTTATTTTAAAATGCTAACAGCAATGCTATTAATTATTTTTTTTAAAGTTCTTTTAGTAGTTGAGTATTATTAGATCTTGGTGCAAGTGACTGTAAATTGTCTTATTTCGTGAGAATCACCCATAAATGTTTCATTGAATCGTCCCGATAATAAATGGCATAATATCTAAATCAAAATTTTACTTATTTATAAAATAAAGCAAAGCAAAATTTAAAATTTTGTAGAGGAATGCATTAAATATAAAATTAAGCAAAGCTTTGAATTAAAAAAATTTATTGTAAAGCGTAAAATGAATAAAGTAAAATTTTTAGCAAAGTAAAAAGTTTGTAAAGTAAATAAAAGCGTAAAACAAAAAGTTGAAATTATATTGGAGAATAAGTGTAGTACAAAGTAAATTATCAGTTAAAGTAAAAGCGTAAAGTAAATTGAGCGTTAAGTATGAAGTGTAAAGTGTTACGCAAGGAGTATGATATAAAGTAAAGAAAAAAGTTAATTAAGAAATAAAGTCAAGCGTAAAGTATAAAAGTAAAGCATAAAATAAAAGGTGAAAAGTATTAAAAGTAAAGAATAGTAAAAAATATAGTGTAGAGTGTTAAATAAAAAGTAACATATAGAATAATGTAACGCAGAGAATATGAAATAATGTAAGGCGTAAAATGTTAGCATCACATGAAAAAGTAAAGCGTAAATAAATTTGTGTAGCAAAGAGAAGAGTGGAGCATAAAGTAAAGCGTGTAAAATATAAAAAAAATATATTATGTAAAGCATGGAGTAGAAAGTATAATAAAATGTAAAATATAGTAAAAAGAATAAGTAAAATGCACATCAAACCTCGTTTCAAAAGTAAATTGAATAATTAAAGCGAAAACCCTAGTCAAATCTGAAACAAAATTAGTGTAAAGTAGAAAGTATTGTAAAGTTAACCGTATATTATAAAGTATATAGTAAAGAAAAACTTAGTATAAAATAAATTGTAGTGTAAAATAAATTATAAAGCAAATATGTAAATTAAGCTTAAATTAACTCGTAAAATCTAAAGTGTGAAGTACAGAGTAAAATATAAAATCGAAAAAAAAGGTAAAGCAAAAAGTTAATTAGAAGTTAAAATAAACGTCAGTGTCAAATATAAAGTAAAGCGTAGAAAAGAAAAGTAAAGCGAAAAATACGAAGTGAAGCACAAAGTAAAAGTATTAAAATGAAAAACATATAAAAAAAAGTATTAAGTAAAGTAGAAAGTTGGTGATAAGGTCGAAAGTATAATCAAATATAAAATGTAGTAAAAAGAAAAGTGTATAGTAAAGAAAATAACTAAATATATCAGTAAACTAAAGTGAAATTGTCAAGTTAAACTAAGCATAAAATAGTGTTTGAAGTAAAGTAGAATATTAAGTATAAACTAAAGAGCAAAATGTTAAGTACAGAAAAAGCGCATAAAATAAAACGTCACATAAAGGATGTAAACTTAAAAACTAAAGAGTATAGACAGTAATGTTCTGTAAGAGCGTAAAAAAGGAACAAAATATAAAGTAATATGTGACGTTGAAAGTACAAAGTGAAATATATTAGAGAAATTATAATGTAAAGTAAATAAGTAAATAAGCTTATAAAAACGTAAAATATAAAGCATCGTAAGTAAAGAATAAAATGTAAAGTAAAGCAAATAGTAAGTAAAAAATAAAGCAAAAAGTAAGTAGTTAAAGTAAAACTTATGATGATTTAATTGCAGCGTAAGATAAAAAGTGAAACTTAAAAAATAATATAAAGCAAAAAATATAAAATTAAAATAAAGCGGAAAATGATAAGTAAAGGGTAAAATAGTAAGGTAAAGGGTAAAGAGTATATAAAGAGTAAAATATAAAGTATTGTGTAAAGTTACAGTAAAGTGTAAAATGAAAAGTATAGCAAAATGCGTTTCAACAAATGTCAAATATACATAAAATAAGGCAAAAAGTGTGTTGTTTACAGCCTAAAATAAGAAAAGAAAAAAAAAGTGTAAAGTGTGTAATAAAATAACAAGTTTAAGCTCTACGTAAAGTACATAAAAATGAATAAAGTTAAGATTAAAGTAAAGTTTAGAAAAAAGCCTAAAATCAATGTAAAAAAGGAAATTTTAATGTCATTTGAAGTGTGAAGTATAGTGAAAACTAAAGTGCTAAATATAAAATGAAAATACAGCTTATATTGTTCAGTAGAAAACAAAACGCATGAAAATAATGTAATGAATGTAATTCAAAGTGTAAACTAAATTTAAAACGTAATATAAATCGAGTAATATAAGAATAAAGCAGAGCAAAAAGTAAAGCATAAGATAAAGTAAAAAGAAAACTACAGGGTAAAATGAAACAAAACAAGTGAAAAGTTTAAAAATATGTAGAGCGTAAAATAAATCTAGGCGTGATATATAATTTTAAGAGTAAAACATAATGCTTAAACTGAAGTATAAAAAGTGTGAAATATTAAAAAAAAGTGTATTAGTTAAAGCATAAAGATAAGTAACACGTAAAAAATAATAGTACGTAAAAGTAATAAATAAAAAGTAAAACTAATTAAAAGAAACGCATGAGGAAGAACAAAGTATATATATAAAATAAGGTAAAAGGTGCGTTAATTAAAGCCTAAAACAAGTAGAAAAAAAATTGCAAAGTATATAGTTAAATAACAAATTAAGTACAAATTACCGTAAAACATAGTAACTCCTAAAACGCCGAACGAAAAAAGAAAAATAAATACTTTAAAATAATACATAAAGAATAGTAGAGAATGAAATATAAAATATGTGTAAATTAAAACATAAAGAAAAGTAACGCGCAAAATTAAAAATAACGCAAAAAGTAAACGTGTAAAAGAATCACATTGAAAATATAACGGAATAAGCAAATAATATTATTGAATCGGAAAACATAGAAATCGTAAATAATAAAATTAAAACACATGGGAAAAGAATAAGAAACTCATACAAAAAAGTAAACATAATAAGTAAAATAAAACGCGTAAATAAGCACGTAACATAAATGCAACGTATACGAAATTAAATTTACATCGAAAAGAAAAGTAACGCATTTAACATGTAAGATTAACGTGTTTGAAAATTAATGTGTAAAAGTAATACATAAGTAAAGTAACACATAAGGAAAATTAATGTAATGCAAAAGAATGGAGAAAAACGCTTAAAGAAAAACATCGAATAAAATATAATAATGCGTAAAAATAGTGTGTAACCTGTTAAAGTATTTAAATTAAAGCATAGAGATGAGTAAATAGTAAAACACACAAGTAGTGCGTAAAGTAAAAGCAAATGCATGCGAAATTAAACACGCAAATTTACGTAGAAAGGAAAAGAAGAAAAGCTTGTAATATATTTAAACGTGATATTAACGAAAATTAAATCATAAAGTAATTCATTAAAGTAGTTCGAAAATTAATGCGTAAATGTAATGCATAAGAACAGAAAGTAACGCTTAAAGAAAAATATCGAATAAAATATAATAACGCGTAAACGTAAATGAAGTTTCATCCAAATTAATAGTGAATAAAGTAAAGTAAATCATACAATGAAGTAAAATAAAAATGGAATTAATACATTAAATATAAAGTTAAATGAAATGTATAAAAAAAATATGTATTGTCAAACTTACAACATATAAAAAGTAAAATATTTAGTTAAGAAAAAAATGCGTAAAGTAAAAAGGAAAAACATAAAATAAAAAGTAGAAATTATAGCAGATAATAAAGTGTAGTAAAAAGTAAAACATCAGCTACTAGATATTTAAAGTAAAACGCTCTCAAAGCAAAATAGAAAATAGAGCCACGCGTAAAGTAAAAAGTCATATGTATAAAAAATGATGGGTAGTAGAAAGTATAGAATAAAGAAGAGCGTAAAATAAAGTAAAACGTGAAGTATGCTGAAAAGTAAAGTGTTGCATATAAAGTTAAGCATAGAATAATGTAAAGCATAAGATATAAAGTAAAGTAAGGTATAAAATATAAGCGTAACATAAAAAAAGCGTTGAGAAATTTTTTAAGTAAAAAGTAAAGAAAAGCGTAAAATAAGCGAAGCATAGAGTAAAAAGTATGTAAAGCGTAAATAAATTTTGAAAAATATATCTATAAAAGAATATACTATGCAATAGCATGGAGTTTAAAGTAATGCGTAAAATAGAATGTAAAATATATTTAAAGACTAAGTAAAGCGAAGGCTATAAAATATAATTGAAAGAAAAGTATAGAGTATAAAGTAAGACCATTGAGTGAATTAAAAATAAAATTAATTTTGAAGTAAAGCGGAATGTGAATCATGAATTAAATCGTAAAATGTAAAATAAAGCGCTCAAAATCATAGTAAAGTAAAATAAAGTAAAAAATTGTGAAGAGAGAAGTAAAATGAGATAACTAAGTAAAGATAAGTAAAATAGAATAATAATAGCAAAGAATAAACTAAAGCGAAAAACATAAAGTGTAGCCTAAAGTATTAAATAAAACTAATATTTAAAGTGTAAAAGAAAGCTGTTTTTAAAAAAGTAAAACATTAATTTAAGCTCAAAGTATAATGCAAAGTTTTAAATATAAAGTGAAGCACATGGTACAACTCAAAGTCTGAATTATAAAGTGAAGCGTTTAAAAATTTACCGTAGAGTATAAAACAAAGATTAAAGTAAAATCTTAAATAAAATGTGCGGTAAAGGGTGAAGCAAACTAAAGAGTAAAGTATAAAAGAATGTATGAGTTAAAGTTTAAATTAAAAAGAGTGTAATGCAAAGCGTAAAACATTGTCGTAAAGTAAAAAAAGTATGTAAAGTACACAGTTAATAGAAATACAGCAGAAAGTTGTATGTAATGTAAAGAATAAAATATGACGTAAAACAGAATGAAAAGTGCAAAATATCGAGTAAAACTTGAATAGTAAGATAAAAAGTATTGAAAAACGCGTATAAACTAAACTCAGTGGCGCGACAGCCCATTTCTCGGTTTTCTTGACCTTTGGGTTCTGGGAAGCAGGAGCAGATATTCTGGTTAGGTGGTCAGTGTTTAGTACCCAAGCATGCTTGGTACTCATTTATCGACCCACTGAAGGGATGAAAGGCTGGTAAGAAGGTAAAACGCGTAAACTGAAAAAGTTAATTAAAGTATAAGGTTAAGTGAAGCATAACGTAAAATATAAAGTATACCTGTTACGTATAAAGTACACAGTAAGATATAATGTAAAGTTAAAAGCAAAGTACAGTAAAGAGTAAAATATAAAGTAAAACGTTAACTATAAAGTAAAGCGTAAAATACTAAGTGAAAAGCAAAGTATTTTGTAGAATAATATAAAATGTAGCATATAAAGTAAAATGTAAATTATGAAGTTTGAGAAGTCGGAAGTACAGTGCGAAATATGATCAAATGTAAAAGATAGTAAAAAGTAGTTAGGTGACTACAATATAGCAGAATAATGAAGTAGAAGGTAAACTAAGCTTAAAGTAAAGTTTGAAGTAATAAAGAATGCAAAAAGTAAATTAAAGCGTAACTGCATAGTGAAGAAAAAAAGCGAATAAAATGAAATTTAAGTAAAAAGTGCAGCGTAGTAAAAGTGTAAAGAAAGGTTTAAAGTAATACATGTGTGTAGAGTTAATTTTAATTATACTGTAAAATGAAGTATAAAGTAAATATTTAAACTAAGCTTAAAGTACAATTTAAAATATAAAGATGAGTGAAAAGTAAGATAAAGAGAAAAGTAAAGAAAAAATAAATCAGCAAGTAAATTAGAAAGCAAGAGAAAAAATGAAAAATAATATGCACCGTAAAATAAAATGTATAAGTAAAGCGTAAAACATAAACGAAAAAAGAGTAAAATATACAGAAATGTGTAAAGTAAATTATTAAATAAAGCATAAAATATTAAAGTACATATAATACTTAATATAAAGTATAATATAATAATAAAAATATTAAAGTATAAAAAAAAATGTGTTCAAAAATAATGTTTCAAGAAAAGTAAAATGTGTGTAGAATAAAGTAAGGAGTGTATTAATTACAGCGTTAAAAATATTGTGGAGTATAAAGTAAAATAAGTGTAAGCAAGTGAGTAAAGTATAAAATAAATTAAAACTTCGTAAACAACATAAATTATAATTTAATATTAAGTGAAGAAAAAAGTGAACGAAAGCATAAAATAAAAATATAGCTTATAATGTTTAGTAGACAGAAAAGTAAAAAAAGCATGTAAGGTAAAGCGTAAAATAAAAAGTTTGTAATGTATATAGCAAATCGAATGTTTGTAATGTATATGCAAATCGAAGTATAAAGCAAATCGAATGCGTAATATAGATTAAAACGTAAAGGTAAAATAAAAAAAAATGCTTTAGTAAAAAGTTATTTAAAGTGTGAAATAAATATAAATTACAGACAAAAAGACGTTAATTAAAGCATAAAGAAAAGTAACGCTTAAAATATAATAGCGTAAAAAAGTAACGAATAAAAAAAAGTAAACGAATAAAAGTAGCGCATACGAAAAATGCAAGTAAAGCATAAAAAACTATAAAATAAAGTGAAAAAGTAAGTACGCAAACGTAACGTACAAAGAAAAGGACACAGCAAGATAAAGTTAAAAGTAAAAAAAGGAGTAAAAAAAATGCTTGGAGTAAATAAGGAAGTGAAAAATGAAAACGTAAAAGTAACGCATAAAGAAAAGTAAAGAATAAATTTTAAAGTAAAATGTGTAAATTAAAGCAAAGAAACGTGATAAAACTGGAGTCAGATGTGGAAAAGTAAACGCGTTAAAGCCATGTATTAGAAAAGGAGCGCATAAAAGTAACGGATAAGAAAAAACGCATGAAGTAAAGAATTGCGTAAAATATGCAAAAATAAGCATTAAATTAGTTAAGTCTAAAAGTAACACTTTATAAAAGTAAGGTATAAAAGAGTAAATAAAATAAATGGAATAAGAAACTCATAAAAAATAACCCTGAAGAATAATAAAAGAAATGAAAATATACTCATGTAAGTAACGCATAAAGAAAGGTAAAAAATAGTTGCTCATAACAAAGTTAACGCGTAAAGAAAAACTATTGCGGGAAAAAAACTCATAAAAATAGTGACTGCGTTCAAGTGAAAATAAAAGAAAAGCAACAGAAAAATAACGCGTAAATGTAACATATATATTGAACTAGCGTGTAAAATATAATAGTGCGAAAATTTTTCAAGTAAAACAAAAAGTAACTCGTGAGAAAAATAAATGACTGCATTATAAAAGTAACTAAGTATTAGTAACTCATGATTTACAATAATGCATAAATTCAGCTCGTATGCTGCGCAAATATAATGCATGAGAAAGATATTGCATAAAATACAATATTGTGTAGAAGAAATTGTAACACAAAAAAACATGTAAAATTAACGCAAAAGAATCGTTAACACATAAAATATTATAACGCACAAGTATCAATAAAACGCGTAAGAATAGTGTAGTATAAAAGAGGCAAATAAAGCATAAAAAAAGAATAAATCAAATATAATGTAGAAAAAATAAATCAAAACCAAATATAATGTTAGTTAACACGTAAAATTAATGCACAAGAAATGACGCGTAAAAAAAGCAAAAATTAAAAGTGACGCGTGAGAAAAAGTAAGATGAGGAAATGTAAAGAATAAGGAAAGTGAAGGCATCAAAGTAGCGCATAAAATTAAATGATCACGTTCAAAAGTAATGCACAAGATTTTATAGTAAACGCGTAAAATTGATGCAAAAGTAAAATCCTTTTAAAGAAACGCTTAAAAATAGTAACGCTCCAAACATACAAATGTTATAAGAACAGTAAAGCATGATAATGAGTAAAAAATTACACATAAGAAAAGTAAACGCGAGTGCTGACGCTCAGGTAAATAAAAATTACACAATAACCAGAAAGAAGTAGTTTACACATTACTTATTTATTGATATTTAGAAGAGAGCTTTTTTTGTACGGCTCTCCTTCCACACACACACACTCGCTTACAAGGTTGCTACAAATCCGTGCGGACACATACCGCCGGACGTTGCATTGTTTTAACAATCAACAATATTACTACAACTATAAACAATATTACTACTAACACACAACTATTACTATACTAAGAATAACAATTACACAATAAATTTCACATGAATATAAAAAAAGTAATATAAGGTTGAAAAAAAAATATTTATTCAATTGGTAATAAACAAATTTTGGAAATTGGCCGTTTAAAGATTCCCTTGTTTGTTTTAATACTACAAACACGAACTCTTCCCGGAAAGACCTCCTCAATTCTACCTATTGGAAATTTACATATGGCCAAATTATCTTCCTTTATCAAAACCATATCTCCAGTCTTAATGTTTTGTTTATCAATGTACCATTTCGGCCTTTGTTGCAAAGTTGACAAATAATCTTTGTGCCACTTTTTCCATATTAATTGCACGAATTTAGTGGTTTTGTTCCATAAACTCAACCTATTATCAGATACATTGGTTACATCTGGTTCAACAATTGATGTGAACGGTCTTCCGATCAGGAAATGGCCTGGAGTGAGAACGCTCAAATCATTGGCATCTGAAGATAACGGGGTAAGCGGTCTTGAGTTTAAAACAGATTCAATTTCTGTAGTCACAGTCAAAAAATCTTCATAAGTTAATTTCTTATCTCCCACTACTCTCTTCAGATGATATTTGAAGGATCTCACTCCAGCTTCCCAGAGCCCTCCAAAATTCGGACTCCTCGGTGGCAAAAATTTCCATTTGATATTTTCATGACTCATATAATTACATAAACTCTTATCAGGATTTTTAACTAAGCTAAATAATCGCTGTAACTCATTATTACTCCCAGCGAAATTAGTCGCATTATCTAAGTACAGAATACTGTCATGATGGAAAATAAATCACTCTGAACTATGCCTCCATTTAATTGCAAAGAATTTAAAGAATTACCAGCTGTGGTAGGATGACTCGCATTAAAAACAACTCTTAGGACAGCTGATTGCCTATCAGGGCGGTAAACTCCTAAATGGGGAATTTAGTAAGTGGCTTCTTCCTCCTCATCATCCAAAATTTCTGACATGTGTCCCATCTCTAAATATTCATGAAGGAAATCTTTATATAAAGATAAATAATATGGCTCCTTAACTGAACGTTTCCACATCATATTTAATTTTTTTAGCGCAAACTTTAGATTTTTCTCAAATGCTTAGGATCCTCTTTTAAAGGCATCTTTACTATGTACCGTCCCTCAGAATTTCTAGCACAGTTGTTTTTAAAATGTTCTTCACAAATAATTTTTTCTTTACTCTCAATTATTTCAGTTTCGATATTTTCTATCTCCCAAAAACTACTAACAGTTTGTTCTAAATCAAGAGTTTCTTTAACTAACCCACAATGGATTTTATTATTCTCCATATTTGATATGCTTCCACTAACTAAATAACCAAACACAGAATTTTGTAAGATTACATTCGAGTTAGGAGGGTGAATTAGTCCAGGTTTTATTAGCTCAAAAAACGATTCCGCACCGATTAACAAATCAACTCTCTGCGGAATGTGAAAATACTCATCAGCTAAGTTAATGTTTTCCAACCCTTCCATAAACTTGTTTACTTTCTTTGAGGGTGTGAGATCAGTAATTCTAGGAACAACTAATAAATTCAGATCAGCATTAAAAGTTCGGGCTTTATTTATTAAAGTAGCCCTAACTTGAGACATAACAGAAATAGCTGAATCATTCAACACAGACACTTATTTTATTCTTTCTCAATCGCAGTCGATCTGCACATTCTTTACTTATGAAATTAGACATAGATCCCGAATCTAATAAAACACGAACTTCACTCTCATTTCCAAAAGAATCACATAAATAACAAATAGCAGTACTCAAAAGAACTGTTTTGTTTTTATTCCAGACATAACTAACTACTCGTGGCGGAAAAGATATTGGCGCCTGTGTTTTGCTCTTCGCATGCTGCTGGTGTAAATTCAGAAGCAAGCGGAGAGAGGGGGGGGGATTTCCTCTATCAATTTGTTTTTTATTCTAATCTGAATTCATAATGATCTCCTCTCTTATTTTTGATTGCGCTGAATAATTATGTTCTCGATTAAAGTGTTATGAAATATGATGCCTTTTACCACATTTTGCACAAGAATATTTTGATTTACAAGACATCACTTTATGTTTACCAAGACAATTAAAACACAATTCATTATCTTTAACAAATTGTATTTTCCCCGACACAGATAATTTCGAATAATCTGGACACTTAAATAATGGATGGGTTTGACTACATAAAATACACTATGAATCTTTTACATCGAAAAAAAAAACACTTTTGAAAAGGATTTATTATTACTCTTATGATTATATTTATTCCGTTGAAAGGAGTTAGTTTCACTTTCGAGACGGGACTTCCCCCCTCGTGATGATAAATATAGGTCAGCCTCACTTGCTTACTTTTGTGGTTCAAACCAATTATCCGCTTGTTTTATATTAATGTGTGCAGCTGTTTCTCGATCTAGAGTTGAAAATAATTTATCGGAAACTCTCAACTTCTTCAAGGTCTCAAAATCATTCACTTTTCTTAACTTTTCTAATCTTTCACTTTTCTTAATAATACTTAAAATTGGTTGTTAAGCGAGACGCAAATTGCACATTAGACTCATTTAAGCGTTGAGCTTTTCTAAAATTATCTAGGCACGTTTGAGGGGATGGTTCGAATTCTTTTAACACGATTGATTTAATTGTTTCGTAATTCGAAATATCCTTATCACTTAGGTATATTATTATATTAGAAGCTCTTTCTCCCAATAAATTCAACAATATCTCAGCTTTATGAATTTCAGGCACTTGTTTAGTATTAAATGCCCTCTCCAACGACGCAAAGAAAAAACTCCACCCTTCGGGTCGCGTTGGTAATTTAACAGTTAAAGTTCGAATACTTTTTATTAATTGATCTACAGATTCTAGTTTTGACTCGCTTTCACTAACTTCGGGTTTATTTTCGGCTCTGAACTTAACGAGTTCCAGTTCATTTTTAGATCTTTCTAATTTAATTTTTTCGATCTCAATTAATCGTTGTTCTTCAAACTTACGTTCTTCTACTATTAAATTAACAAGATCACTTACAGTTTCAGAGTCAGTTTTATATTTTTCACAGCTTTTAATTTTATCAATTAATTTTACAACAGTCATATCATCCCTAATTTCTAGGTCTATTTCGCAGGCAATAAGCCTTAAATCTTCTTTTTTACAATTCTTAAACATTGTAAATTAAAGTATTTTTTTAAAAAATCAAAACAATCCCTACTTCGAATGGGAAAGTACGAATCCACAGTTTTCTCAAAACACTGTCACAATGGTTATGAAACGAAACTCTTTTCGTTAATTAATTTAATTTTGCTGTTTTTTTCTCCTGGTGAGCGGACCACTCATGTTGACGCTCAGGTAAATAGAAATTACACAATAAGCAGAAAGAAGTGGTTTACACATAACTTATTTGTTGATATTTAGAAGAGAGCTTTTTAAGTATCTCTTTACGGCTCTCCTACCACACTCGCTTACAAGGTTGCTAGATGGCGATACAGCGAGAAAGGGACACGTAAAAAATCGCATTAAAAAAAAGTAAAGAATAAATTAAAGCATAAAGCAAAGAAACGAGGAAAAGCGGGGGTAACTCCTAAAAAAGGTAAACGCGTTAAAACAACTTGTAAGAAAAAACGCAAAAATAAAGCGTATAACGCTTAAAAGTAAAACATTAAAATAGTTAAGTGTAAAAGTAACGCTTAAGAAAAGAAAAATTAAGGCACAAAAAGAGTAAAATCACGTGAAATGAAATAAGAAAAAAAAACGCGTAAAAGAAACCCATAAGAATATTAAAAGAAATAAAAATATACTCAGATAAGTAACGCATAAAGAAAGGTAAACAATAGTTATGTATAACAAAGTTAACGCGTAAAGAAAAACTACTGCGCAAAAGGAACGTATAAGTAAAACGTCGAAACGGTAAAACATATAGAAAAGCTACAGGAAAATAACGTGTAAAAGTAGCACTGACATAGAACTAGATGCAAAATATAATGGCGCGAAAAAGTTACAAGTAAGACAAAAGTTACGCGTGAGAAAAATAAGTGATCTCATTATAAAAGTAACGCATAATGGAAAGTAACTCGTAATTTACAATAATGCGTAAATAGAGCTCGTATGCCGCGCAATCATAATACACGAGAAAGATTTTGCTTAAAATATAATATTGTGTAGAAGAAATTGTAACAAAAAAAAAAAAAAAAAAAAATTTAAAGGTAACTCACAAGGAACATTAACACGTAATATATAATAACGCACAAATATAAAAGTAGCGCATAAGAAAAGTAAACGCGTAAGAATAGTAAAGTATAAAGGATGTAAATAAAACATTAGGAAAAATAACGCGAAAATTTAAAATTAATGCATATGAAAAATGAAATCAGCCCATTAAAGAGTAACTGCACAAACGTAAATAAAGGAAAGTAAGGTACAAAACGTAAAATAAAATATTAGTAAATAAAAACACGAAAAAAAGTAACGCGTAAAGGAATAAATACAGAAAAATATAGTAAAATAAAGTTAATTAAAAAGTGTGAATTAATGTATGAAGAAATTTAAATCGCATAAGTAACGTATAAAGGAAATAAACACGTAAATGTTACACATATGATAAGTAAAGTAAAGGTTATAAAACTAAGTAAAATGTGTGTAATATAAAACATAAAAAAGCAACAATACATAATATATTTTGAAGAATCGAAAAAATTTTGATCTTTCATTCAACATCTTTTTATTTTACTGAGGAATGCAAATAGAAATCGCAAAATTTGATAGTTTAAATTACGTTTACTACTTATTATCTACTACTTATTATTACATCATATTATTCAGGTATATAGCCCCAGAGTTCTATTTAATTTTTTTAGAAATGCAGACAATCCATGAAAAAGAAATTTGGTTAACAATGTTAAATAATCAAATATTTATAATGATGATTTCAGGTGACATATGTTTATTAACTATTTAAGCAAATGTTGTAACCTATTTTGTAGGATGGACTTCTGTTGTTTCGCAATTCGTCTCTTTCATGTTGTGGCGTAGTGGTCCCTTTTTTTTTTTTTTTTTTTTAAAGTGGCCTTTAAAAAAATGGAAAATTTTAAACAATTAAAAAAAAATCTATTTTTGTGTATAAATTGAGGCAATTTCTTTTGAGCTTTATCCTCTAAATATAACAGACGTTACAAGGTTCATTTTTAAAATAAAGAAAAATGTTGAGAATCAAGCATGAAATAAAATAATTATAAGAATGCTGTAATCAATTTATAATAAATCCAAAAATTAATAATAAAAGATCCGTTTTCGACGAAAAGAGTAAAGACTGGCAGACAATTTTTTTTAAATCTCAAATTTTTATATTTAGTCCCCCTTACGACTAGAAGCGACCGTTAATTTTTCTCTATGCAGTTCAGAATTGATAAAATTTAACTGAAAACTTTAAAATGTTTTGTTCTAAACAAAGTAATTCGGAAGTTAAAAGTAGTATATTTTATTATTATTGTGTGATAAAATTTAAAATTCGCCCTTTTTTTAATGTAGTCTCGCTTACGTATGATCTTCCAAAAATTAAGTCCTTATTTATTTATTTTTTTTATCTTTTATTTTTCGTCAAGTTCATATGAATTTTTCTGACACACTCGTTAATAAAGTTTTTCAATTATGATAGAGGGAAAAAATTAGACGATGGCCTTTGACCACACACTATGGTTGTCACGTGAGGGTATGGTTCCACTTAGAGTTGTGAGAACATGTTATGAAGAGGTAGAAATGACAGTGCACTTTTTATTGCAGGATCTAAAGACAGATAGAGATTGTTACAGACAAGTCACAACTGTTTGTTAGGCATTTTACTGTTCTGTGTATACCATCCTCGTCAACAGTTTCGTTTGCATTGTTCCTGTATATGATAGATCAACATGATATAGATGAAATTCAAGTGACATGTCACCCACGTGATCTGAGTAAGGACTGAATTACTGATGAAATAAGCAAGATCATCTTCCATGTACGTTAAAGATAAAACTGTAAAGGCTGACAAATTTATCTTACTTTAACGAAAAGTTATTTTACAGGTTATCCTCACGAATGTAATTAAAATGCATTGTGTGTGTGTTTCTTCCTTTATCCCTAACCCATAAATTATGGTGTTAAAGCATATGACCGCAAATATTTTATACTTGAAACTAAAATCGCAAAAATATGGATTTAAATTGGTTAATAGTGACAAAAGTACTCCTTTTTTAACTAATATGTTTTATGAGAAGATTTAAAAGCCTATCTTAAAACGCCGACACAAATTTTTACTCAAAATTTCATCCTCAATTATAAAATCACTATTCATTAAAAAACTCGTAAAGGTAATGTAAAATAAACATGTAAAGGAAACAAATAAGAAAGTCAAAAGTTCAAAAACTAATGGATGAATATAAATGAAACGAATAATTACTATAAGTATAAGCTACGAATTAATGCTAAGTAATGCATATGAAAAATAAACGCGTAAAAATAATTATATGAATATTATAAGTAACACGTAAAAATATAACAAGTAAACATATAAGATATTCGTAAATTACTAAGGACGTACAAATAATAGCAAATTTGTATAATAACTAACATAAAAATCTAGTTTCACTAGTAAAAGTGAAGTATAAGGTAAAGTGACTATTAAAGTTCAAACTATAAAGATAAAAATTCGTTAAAACATTAAGTAATGAGTAAATAATTGTACCGCGTAAGTAATAGTAACGTGAAAAATATATGCATGTATAGAGTTGGTAAACTCGGAAAAAGCGACAAATAAAAATTCTTAATGCATAAATACCTAATTTTATTAATAAGTCAACTCCTTATCATATGATCAATTATCTAGCCAAATATATTTTAATCAGTAAACGAATAGACTATATAGATTGATCTGTACATGTTTCTTACAATCTTTTGATCATTGCTCGAATCGAATCTCACCTTATCTTGGTCAATAACCTAAGCCACTTTTCGAAACGTCCCCTTATCGAGTTTAAGACCTGGGTATTTTTTCCCTACTTTTCATCGGTTCTCAAAGCCAGAATTAATTGATCAAAACTTAAACCCTGTATTATTTCATCAATACTCGAACTCTCATATCATCGGTATTCGAACTCGCCATCATTTGATTAACATTAGCACTTGCAATCATTTAATAATTTATCGATCTTACAATCATTTGAATACTTATTTTTTAAAATAACTCTTTGAACATACTTTATTATAAACCGTACCCGAACCTACTATTTGATCAGCAATCAACCCTCCTATTTCAGAATAATATTGCAAATCTGCTATGATTTGATCAACATCTGAGCCTATCTTTTAAATACTTTTTTAACGTATACTCTTACGTACGATACTTGAACTCGTTATCTTTTTATTGGGAATTGAATCCTCTATCATTTAATCGGTACTCGTACATCGTTTCATTCCTCTCTTTGAGCTGAAACTACGATTTCCGTCCTCGTGAGATGTCATGCAAACTTCGCATCATTTCTCTTTGTAAAAATAAGTTCGACTTTTTCTTGGTATTAGCTTTCAAACTGCACAATTAACACATTTTCGTTCGAAATTTTTTTTTTTATCCATAATAATAACAAAAATACCATTTTAGACTAATAAAAGTATTTTACTAGTTGTCATAAAGAACATTATAAATATTCGAAAAAGTTCAGTCATAACTTCCATTAATAAAAAAAATTAAAGCAAATATCGACACTTTTTTTAGCTACAAATTGTTTGGTAAAATTTTGAATCCTGATTTTATATAGGCTGTTAAAGACAATGTGTTCATATTTAATCATTAGGAAAAATCAACCTTTAAGAGCTAATTACTGAAACAAAAGAATAATTTAGGTTCATAATAATATTAGAAATTTTAAAATTGTTATAAATATTTAAATTTTAGAGAATAATAAAGCAATCATAAATATTAAGAATAAGAACATTAAGAAATTTATTATGAAATTAGGAGAAATTTAATTATTTATACTATTCCTTTAATTTTCTTTGACTTAATCCAATTTTTTGCCTGCCTTTCTTTTTGAAGTAACTAGAAGGTTTCTATTTAGATAGCGACGGAATAAACATATTGCAGATTTATATTAACTGGGTCATTTCGTTTGCAACGTTGAATCCGTTCTTTACATAGTTGTTCAACTACTTTAGGTAATACGTGGAAAATTATAATTTTTGCAAGTTGCAAACTAGCATTCCGTTAATAATTTTAAATTTTTAGTAATTCACTTCATGAAAACTGGTTAAAATCACTATAGGAAACAACGATTGTCTTGAATTACGTCACAAAAAGGAATGCTCCGTTCTTAGAAAGTACAAGCTTTGCGACGTCACACGCGCGGCGAGGGTTTCTTCCAAGGAGGGAAACTGTCCTATTCTGTCTTTAACCCTGCCTCTAACCAATTTTATTTTAATATAGTTTTTCAAACCCTGTATTATTCGATCAGTACTCGAACCCATTTAGTTTTGATCAATACACAAACTCTCCATATTATTATAGATTCTCGATCTGACTCTGTTTTTTGGTACTTGAACCTATTATCACATGATTTAAAATCGAATTTGCTTTTTTTATGTCAGTTCTCAAATACTCTTTTTTTTTTTCATTGGCGATCGAACTTGCAATCGTTGATTAGTCATCGAGCGAACACACTAAGTTTTTCTCGGTTCGCGCCCACTATCACAATAACCTTATTTTCCCATTAGTACTCGATCCCGCTATCATTTCAACACGATTTAGTTCTAGAACCCACTGAAAATGTTTTGGTATTTAAACTTGCTATCATTTGATCATCATGCTAGCCTACTATCTTTTGAACATATTTCTGACTCCTTTTTCCAACTTAGTTAAACTCCATATCACTATCTTTTTATTCTATACTTGAGCTCATTTAATCAATAATCAAACCTTCTACTTTCCATCAATACTCGAAACCAATATCCCCATCGGCAATTGTTTTTACTATCAGTTATTACTACTATTTTTCCATTTAGTATATTAATAATCGTACCAATATGGTTAAAATAGTTTTCAGAATTTAAATTCCAGATTCTGTTTGATTTACTCCTCAGCGGACACTTCTGTTTAGCTGTTTTTACCAAGAGTTTCAACTTGACCAAAGTTCCTCAAAATTAAATTCCTGCGCTATAGGATGTTTCTAACATTACCAATTATTTCCCTTCCAAGTTAAAAATGTATGTTATAGTTATGAAAGTTGACACTTACACCAAATAACATTTCACTGACTTATTTATGGACCTTTATGTGTATTTTTTAAGAAAAAAATTTTACCTTTGAATAATTTTTTTAAATTTTATTTTAAGAATGTAAAATAATGATACATTATTTGCAGAGGGAAAAATTTACAATTTTGACCGAATCATAAATCAGCGATAACAATTATTCTTACATATTATAATAAGCGTCTCTAAAAATACTTATTGGTGATGAAGCTAAAAGTTATAAATAACAGTTGTTAACTTTTCCTATTTCCCCTGGGAGATTTATATTTTAAGTGTTACCAGAATTTATACTTTGATATTTTATTCAGTGTTTAATATATTTAATTTAAAATGTTTTGCTCGCCATTATACCTTATCAATTTAACCATCTATATAAACTATCTGACAATCAATATCGTGCTCAAGAAATTTATGATCGGAGTTTAGAAATTAAGTATGATTGGAATAATATAAAATCTGCAAATAAGTATTTTAATCTAAATATATTTTGCAAACCGAGGGCCGCGCATGTATTAGAATAGAGAGGAAATTATGTAGTTCATATCAGGTACTGAACATTTTCTGTATTGGAATTTTTCTCTCGGAACGAATTAAACTAACAGCTGTTTCAACTATAGTATGTTCACAGTTTGAAAAATACTATCTTTGCAAATGTCCTTTATGGATGATACAAAAAACTATTATTGTAAGCTGATTTGTATCTCTCTATTTCGGATGAAACTGGCTTGCTTATATTCGTAAATAAGACTGCCACAACGAGTGATTGACAATGACAAAATTCTGAAATGGCCACCTTAAAATGTACTTAAGCATACTTTTTTTCCGAAGCTATTTTAAAAAAAAAAGTCAAATAAACGTGTTCTAATTTCATGTTTCTTGTAAAAAATAAATAAAAGTAAGAATATGAAATCTTGTAAGATTGCTGAATGGCCAGACAATATTTGAAGAATCTGGAAGATCGTGGAGACCTCCCATCCCGGGCCCCTGATTATTTACATAGAGAGTTTAAGCCTTCAATTACATTAAAGTCGTACCTTTTCGGGTTTTATTCTGGAGAATGAACGTGCGCCACGAAAAAATCAAAAGTGAATGTCAATGTATGGAGATGTGTCTTCGAAATTGTTGTTTTTTACTATTTTATACATCTCACCTATTCCTAATTGATCCAACTTATACTCCTAGGCTAGATAATACTTGGAATGTTCTAATTATCGCTAGTTCTTTTTTCACTCACTTCATTTGCATAAAATCTTCAAAAATACTAACAGGGAAGCATTAATTCTTTAACGAATTCATATCTGAGAAAACAAATCAACTATTTGTTTATACGCCATTGAAAGAGATTTTTAATTGACTAAATAATGTGCTCATTACTAGGAGATCAACTTAAAATAGTTATAAAAGTTTTAATGCATTATTTGCATAAGAAGTTTAAGGTAGCAATGCTTTTTAAGAGGTCTATCACATTGTTAAAATCAATTTCTTGCAAAACATCATAGTCAATGCTCATTTCTTAGTTCATTTTTTATTAACTTTTAACTGGAGAATAAACATGTGCCACAACATCTAGTTATCATGAGTGGCAATTGTCACGCTTTAAAAAATATGACAAATGTATGGAAACTTGTCTTCGAGACTATTGTATTTTATGCTTCTATTCCAAATTCATCTAACTTATTCTCTTAGGCCAAATCATGCTTGAAATGTTCTAATTATAGTGCTAGTTCTTTTCTATTCATATCATTGGCATAAAATGTTCAAAAACTATAACGGTGAAGCGAGTTCATGGACTTAAAAAAATTTAAATTTGAAAAAAAAAATCCGAAGAAATCAGTTATGGATTAATACGCCATTGATAGAGATTTTAGTTGACTAATTAATGTGTCAATAAATGAAAGAGACTTAAACTTCAAATATTTCGCTATCTTGTAAAATAACATCTGCATTTCCATAATAAAATGTCAGACGGGAAATTCTTGGTGAAGTAAGTGTCGTCTTATCTTCATATTTAAAAATCGGGAAAATCTTCCCTGGAAATGGTTTCATAAGTAGAGAACGTTTCTCTCTGTTCACTCGTAAAAGCAATCAAGGATTTAAACAATTTGAGACCATCATCGAAAGGAAAACCTTTCGTCTCTGCATGCTTATTTGAATTCTAATGTATTCTTGATATCATATCACCACAAAATTCCATCAACACAGTATTTTCCAATTTCTTTAGAACCGAGTCTAATTTTCAAAATCTTTTCTTTGTTCTTTTCCAAAATTTTAAGAACGGTCATAGTTTTTCCGAAACTTTTATTATTGCGTCTAAATGGTTGGACCACCTAATATCCGATGGAAGCTTTACGACTTGTCCAGATTCTAAGCATTCGGTTAAGGGGTATTCCCCCGGTGGGGGTAGAACTGGAGAAGAAAAGACCAAGTTTCTGCACAAATTGGAAATAATCCGCTAAAACACACACCCAAAAAAAATTTGGGTGAGACTTTTTTATGCAACCTTGCTCGTAAGCCTGAGTACTTGCTTGCCATGTTTGGTGCTTTATCTTATGTTTGTCCACGACAATCACTTACATTTATATTCTTGGTCATTTGAAAAAGATACTAAGATTTATGTCTTTCAATTGGAATAAATCTAAAAAAATGTACCACGGGATTTCCGTCGTTCAGATATTGGACAGCAAATGTCAACCAATCTAAGTGGGAAATGTCTGGTTAAGTCCAGCAAGAAAAAGAGTAAAAAATTACTCAATAATTTCCATAATGTTACGATCCAATTGTTTGATCGTCTCCACGGGTTGCAAGACTTCGTCATGCTAAAACCTAATTACTTTTACAATTCTTCTGAATACTTCTTTTCAAGAATTGATTGGGTTGTTCATCTGATTAGTTATAACTCTATCTATTAAACATTCTTTTTCTTGACAGGTAAATCATTGTAGTGTGTTTGTGCCCAAACATATTTTCATGTTCTAAAGTGCACACATTAGAATGTTACCGATCGTTTAAGCAACTTTCAGAGCTAAGTGCATTGCTAAAAGGCGGCCTCAAACACTACGAAACTTCAAGAGTTACAAAATTATCAGCCTTGACACATACACTGGTGCAAAAGCACTATTAGTGCTTTACAATTTTGAGGAAGATCACTAATGCCGTGATTGATAATTCTTATTTTTTATATGTTATTTATGACAAATGTATTAATATTTATACTAAAAGTGCTTTTAAGCTTTTGCCGATCTAAAACAGAAATAAAAAACATTAAAAATTATAGACACACCAATTTAAGAAAAATATTCTCGTAAAGAAAACGTATTTTACCAGTTGAACTTCTAAATCAGTCTATCGTATTTATGCCATTTGTGTTCGTTAATTCAACAATAATCAATAAATATGCGTAATAAATTTATACTCACGATCAGAACTTATTAGGTGCAATCGAAATAAAACTGATATGGGTGATACGTTTTTATTCTCACACGAATTAAGTAGCATAAAACAGGAGCAAACATAAAACATTGCTCTATTGTTGTTGACTGGCTTTCAAAACTCCCCTTTCCCTAAACTGTATAGCGCAAGCTTTTCTTGTTCTACAAGAATGTATCATTCCATCCTTTGAGATAGTTTATGATCGATGAGACGTATAGATGAGCTAATTTTTTCTTTCAATACATCATCTCAAACACTCTCACTTGCTAACCTTTTTTTAACAAATAAGTTAGGTTAAGAAAATGTTATTTCCGGGGACACTGGGTTTGGGCCCATCCTTAAGAAGTATATTGAAGTATTGAGACTAATATTGATAAAACCATATGGTGAAGAAATTTCATTTTTCGTTAAATTTACAAAATAATTTATGAAATTAGGTTTATTACATATTATCAAAATACTTTATCTTCTGTTCGTTAATGAGTTCGCAATTGCTAATTAAATTTATTCAATAAGTTTCGGACTCTGGGTTCAGTCGATCATTTAGGGTTCCACTGTCGGAAAAAAAAACTAGGATCCGCTGATTTTATGAAAAGAACCCAACATCGGGATGTCAGTGATGACAGACTTGTGGATCATATCTGATTCAGATAAGAAAGAATCAGAATTGTTTAATGTTTTATCACCTCGGACGTGATGGTGAGGAGAGTTCTAGCCTTTTAGTTGAATACTGAAGTTCCGAAAACTTTTCACTGTAGAAAATTCTAAACCTGTACATTTCAATATTAATTTGATATTGCATATGTTAATTTGGGCATTTGGCGATACAACACTTATAGAATTGAAGGATTTGTTACGTCAAGCGCTCAGGTATCATAATTTTGATTTATGTTGCTAAGTTAACTTTAGAATAATTCTATGGCTGGCAACAGTATTTTTATTTTTTAAGTTGTTTATTTTTATTTTTGCCGCAGCTAAATTGAACAACCTGATAATGCTCACTCTGGTTAATGTTTCCGTTTTTAAAAGTGCTATATGTTGAGCCACCTCAGCTAGATTTGGCATGTGACATTTTTAGATACAATCATTGGTCGATTTTCTAACGTTGCCATTCGGAAAGTTGTAATGAGGCTTTTTTTTTTTTTTGGTGCCGTGTAAGAGAAATATATATATATATATAGATTAGTAGAAAAGAGAGTTTGGGTGACAACGGATAAATGCATAAACTTACATTAATTATCCATCTGAGTTATCACCTTTAAGACTTAGATCACAGTTAGGTCTCAATACTAAGAGAAGAAAAGTTTCCGATATCAAAAATTAGTCTGGGCTTAAAAAGGTTAAATAAAAATGGTTGGCAAGCTAAATTCCAATTTAATTTTAAATTCTACGAGTCAAATAAATGAAAAAGACTGATTTTAAATTTGTAACGTAATTACTCATTTATTAGGTTGTGTTTCCTTTTAGTTCTTAAACAGAGCCATTAAATATAAGTTTTTTCAAGTTTATTACCCATTGGCAAAATGGGTCTTGGTTCGGATTTCGTGGCGTCTGCACTTCTCAACTACAATAATCAAGAGTAATAGTAAACAGTGTGCATGGGTTGCTATGGCGACGCTGTTTGATAATTTTCTTAGATTGCTTTCTTTTCACTTTTAAATTTGTTATGCATGAAGTTGGCGAGTTTATTTTTGAGATATGGGAGCAGAGAGATCTCATAAATACTTTTTTGAGATGTGAATAAAAGAGAATTTAGTCATTTGAACGATATTTTTGTTTTTATTGTTTTAATTAAGAATCAGAAATTCTAACCTACAGTTCAAACAGGATAGTTTTCACTACTAATTCAGGCGAATATCACAAATAAAGAGGGTTCAAACAGATTGACACGAGCCCATAAGTTAGAGTTGAAGCAAGAAAAAAAAATTCATGCCAAGGCCTAAACTTAAGCAAAGCCAAAGAGCGTAGACGGGAATACTTTAAGCGTTACACACAAACGGAAAAACTAAAGAATTCCGTTCGCAAACGTAAGCATGAAGCCCATCCCTCACAAAAAGTACCAAAGTGGTTGAGAGAATTTAACCCTACCGAAGAGCGAATGATGACTCTCCGAACCCCTTTCATGCAAATAGGAGAACTGGGTGTTAGTCACTAGTTAAGGACAAAAGACTGCATTGTCAACGTACCCAATAACTTGCACAAGACCGTAAACTGTCTTCCACGCAATATCAATGATTCATTCACTATTCATGTAAAATTGTAAAGAAACCTAGCTTTCAAATCATATTTCATGTATGAACTTGTGAATCCGAAACAGGTGTGTGATGCAGCTTACAATCTCCCTCAAACACCATTGTACCAATCCAAAAATTTTAATATTGATCTTGATTGGCTGTTCAATGCCTATTCAGTCATCAAAAGTACTTACACAGAATGTGTCTGAGCTGCATTTAAATATGTCTGCGAAATTGTGTACCGAGCAGTTTAGGATTAACAGTTAAAGATGTCCAAGATGAAAACACAATAAAGTTTTTTTTTTTAAAATTAGACTACCACCATCTTGCCAATGAGTAACCTGTGATCGCCTAAGGCGATCACAATTTTCTTCAATTTATAGTGAATCGTTTTTGTTTTTAAATTTAAAATTTATTTTTTACTGTTCTAGATTAATAGAAGCTTCAAGTTAAAAGAATACACCTAACGGTTAAAATTAGTTTCATTCTGGCGAAAAAGTCTTTAAAAATGAAAATTCGTTGGCTCGCTTAATTAATAATAGTACATAAGTGAACATTTTGATCTTGATCAAGTTGCCAATTTTATTTACTACCAAAAGGCGTCATCAAAATAATAAGCATACTGTTCATAATGTTCGCATATGTTGTACTAAACATTTTAATAACAAATTCACAACGATACCCAAGATATAATATGAGCATATGAGACAAAAATTAAATCCAATCTCACTTGGAGAATTAGTATATTTTTCAAATCATTATACTTACATGTCTTGAGTTTTGACTGCGATTTTAAATCTCGAAATACTTGAAATTCTAGTTAATTATTTTTGGCGAACCAGCCGGTTGCGGCTAATATTTGGTAATCAAAGAAATAGATTCGGTTAAAGGAATGTGGTGGAATATGCAATTGCAAAATTTATTATGTTTTTGAATCTTAGAAGTGGAAAAAACAAAGACATTTAATAAATTTTTATTTTTAAAAAGACAAAACATATAATCTAAAAACGTGCTGTTGAAGGTAATCCAGTCATCCAACACTAAAATCACAAGGTGCCTCGTAACACGAAGACAAGAGAATGATTACGCCAAATAAAAAAGTTCTGCTGGGAAGGGAGGAGTACTCGACAAAATTATCTAAACAGAATAAAATGGAACAGTTCACTCAGCCAAACAGACTGTTCGGACTATAACTTCAGCAACACTGTAGGGATCGCAATTGGAAGATGGGCGCCTGTCCTCCAAGTAGCCCATCCCCTCTTGGGCAACTTGCCTTGGAATACGAATGCTAGCACCTCTGTTGGCGACTCCGGCACTGAAGTCGTGAATACTGGAAGTTTCGTGGAATCCCGTCAGGCGGCGCTCGTTGTCCTTGCCCTGTTTGGGGTCGTATGCTTGAATGTGACGGTCATGATGTTTCGAAAGACGCTCTATAGCTTTTTCAATCTCCCTATGAGAAAAAAGGAATATTGTAGAATCGAACACCAAATTACGATTGAATTTATTATTTGGCAGTTCAACTATAGCTAGAAATTCATATTTTACTGCTTTGAGGAGAACTCCAGACTAAAAGTCTAGGCTGTCTACTACTATGGTAACAAGCGAGGGCGCATTTCTAATGGGAGTGAAATGGAGGAAAGAATGTGTCGATTGGTTTACTCACGATGACCTATTCAGAGATTAAGACAAAACTATTCACCCCACACCCCTATTCGAAGTGCCCTTTCCTCGTAACCATAGTACCCGCCACGACACAAGACTGATGTCTGGAGGAGTTCTCCTGAAATCCGCACTATACATGATCTAGTGGTCAGAAGCAGTCTAATCCAGTTATTATCTAGTATAATGGCAAAGAAAATCTTGCATTATGACCATAATAAGTAATAGAATGTGCTCCATAATTCCAAGTATAAATTTTTATAAAAGAAATTCTGGAATCATTAAGTATAAAAACATACAAATTAGGTCTCAAATTACACATAAAGAGTCGCATATTAATCATTTTGTGAAGAGAAACAAAGTTATAAAAATCAGATAAATCACTATAGACGAGAGATTAAGCACTTCAAAATCAGTTTGATGCCAGACGAAGTTGAAAGAGGCTCCTAATAGTCTCCTTTCAATTTCTCACTTATTTTAACAACGAAACAGATTTATTTTTTACGTTGATGATTTACAAATTTTTTTTTTTTCCAACACCTCTTCTGTCGAAATTTTTACCCCCCCTAAAATGCATATAATTTTGACATAATTATAACAAGCTTTCTAAAAATATATATTAAAGTGGCGCTTATGACACACATTCTAAACCTTGGGTAGAATAAGGTCATTTAGAACTATATTTCTGTTTTAAGAATCCTTGTCAAAAATGAAGTCATTAGGAACCAACATATTAATGATTCCAAATTTATATTGAAACTGAAAAAGAATAAACATTTAACTACTAATTATCGAGATAAGTTGAAGTGGAATTAAAACTAAATCCTAATTTTGTAGATGGTAATATTTTTTAAATTTTATCATATTAAAATGCGCAGCTCTCGTCGATCGTTGTTTTTAATCTACTGTCGTAAGAACAATCTGCTGGTCACTTCAAAAAACTTAAGGAAGAAAATAAGGTGTTGAGTAAAATTCAAAAGCTCAGTTTTTTTTCCCCACCTGAGTTCGAGATAATATACGAGCATGCTAATATATGCTTTAACTTCTTATAAGTTGTTTAGAATTTATTTTTAGAATGTTTTTTTTTTAAAGATAATTGAAAATTTTTCAGTTAAGACCTCTTACACCCTTAAAAGAACAGTGCACAGCGAAATTTCGTCAGTAAGATAGACAGAACTTCTTAGTATTTCATTCTTAATGTAAACATTCTCGAGACCAAGATCAAGACCAGGCAACTAGTTCTGCTTGTCCCTGCCACAAAGTGAAGATGTTTCGTTTAAAATTGGTTAAAAGTTAACTTTACTAAATCCCAAAATTAAAAAAAAAAAAAAAGTACACGCGTTGCCAATAGTAAAATTACTAATAATAAAATGCATGGCAAAATTGATGCATGGTGATAGAAAAAAAAAAGATATCACATCCCTCACTTGCAAGCATTCATTTTGCTTGCAAGGGAGTTATTTTGTTTATTAATAAGCATTCATTTTGATTATTTAGATTTGACTTACTTCAATCCACCTTTTTCTCTCATGGCTTTGGTGCTGAAGTTGGTGTGTGCACCAGCACCATTCCAGTCTCCAGGAATGGGTTTTGGATCAAAGGTTACCACGACACCGAAATCTTCGGCTACTCGTTGCAGAATGAATCTGGCCATCCAGAGATCGTCCCCGATGGCGACGCCTTCACTCGGTCCAACTTGGAACTCCCACTGAGCAGGCATCACCTCTGCATTGGTGCCGCAGATTGGAATGCCAGCGTACATGCAGGCTCTGTAGTGGGCCTCCTCCACATCACGGCCATACACCTTATCGGCACCCACCCCACAGTAGTAGGGACCTAAAAACAAAAACAATTAAGTTCAGAGGGTTATACCATTATTGATGTTCAGAGGGTTATACCATTTTTAACAATACATTTTAAGCCGTCCAACAGAGTTGGCCAAAAATGTAATCGATTACATTTTTCGATTACAGTAATCAATTGTGCAATTACAAGTAATCACAACAAAAACGATTACGAGTAATCGTGATTACAAGTAATCAAAATATATGATTACATGTAATCGTGATTACAAGTAATCAAAATATATGATTACATGTAATCGTGATTACAAGTAATCAAAATATATGATTACATGTAATCGTGATTACAAGTAATCAAAATATATGATTACATGTAATCGTGATTACAAGTAATTAGGTAATTAAGTAATTGATTACAGTAATTCGTTATGTAATCACGATTACAGTTGTAATCAAAATTATGAATGTTTGTAATCATGATAACAAATAATTGATTACTGTAATCGAGTATTGTAATTACGATTACAGTTGTAGTCAAATTTTGGAATCATGATTACTGTAATTGAAAAATGTAATCGATTACATTTTCGCTCTACTCTGATGTAATCAAAACTTTTGATTACTTGTTATCGTGATTACAAGTAATTGATTACATAGCTGTATTTATCTGTAATGAATTACAGTTGTAATCGATTACTTTACAGTAATCGATTACAACTCGGCCAACTCTGCCGTCCAGAACCGTGATCACATATACATAGCTGCCAACATGGATAGGAAAAAATCCAGTAGATTTTACGAAATATAAATTTCGTGATAATTGTTGCATTACTAAATATTTTAATACTAAATATTATAATAATATTATAATATACTAAATATTATAATATACTAAATATTTTAAGCATAGGGAATTTGAGAATTTTCATAGTCATCCAAAATAGAAAAACTGCAACGTTTTCCAGTTACGACGAACTTTAAATGAACTGGAAAAAATTTTTAAAAAGGGATTTTTTTAAGAAACTCAATTTTAGGACATTTTCTAAAATGTACAAAAACCAGGAGAATTTTATATAAACCAGTAGACCAGGAGGAACTGGCAAAATCCAGTAGTCTACTGGAAAATCCAGTAGAGTTGGCAAATATGCCTTTATATTGATCAGCAATTCTGCTTTCACTCTCGTACGGTATCATATATGAGATGAGCCGTTCTGACTCACATGGACGTAATCTCAATTTATTACGCTCGTATTACATCCCGTATAAGTCTTCGTATATATTCCTCAGTACGTTTACTCTCGGAATTCAGGGGCTTCAGAAAAGTGCTTCGTTCTCTTTTTGCTGCTCCAAAACGGGTTAAAAATATGTTTGGATTCAAACAGACCTTGGTTCAACCAATTTCTGTATTAGATTATCAATACTGTTCAAGTTACATCTCCTTTGATAACTTATTGGGGTTTTTTTATATTCATTTCTTATAGCATATATATTACAGGGCACAGCATGGCGGTGAATGCTTCAAATTTTGGCCTAGCAGAAAAAAATTATAAAAGAATTTCGGACGTTAAAAAAATTGCAGACTAAATAAAGTTACTTAAGAAATTGAGCGAGCCGCGATTTTTTTAGTGGTTAAAGACACTGAGCTGTCATTATAAAGGATTGGGGGTTTGAGCCTCAGTGGCGGCTTGAAGCCCACCCAGCTTCAGATAGATTGGTATCTGCTTGTCTGGAAAGTAAACGTGGCCTGTGCCACGATGCCGTTGGTCACGAAATTGTGGAGCCTTAAGGTTCATGAACCACATTGAACAATCTCTTATGCAAAACTTGAATCTCCAACTAAATTTTAAATAATTAAATTTAAGTACATTTCTTTTAGTAGCACAATTAATTTATCATGCATTGCACAGTGGGCCAGAAGACCATGATCTTTGGCCAAAAGTCAAAATTAAATTTTCAACTAAAATATGTGTAGGCAGTTTCAATATCGCCCAAATTAAGTATTCATAATCATTCCAAACATTATAATTTACTTTTTGGACCGACGAGAGTACAATGTAGTGAAAAATATGTATCAAAATTTTTTTTTTAATGTAACTTTTAAATTTATATTTCAGAAATATATATAGGAGTTTCACCTTACTGTTACATTTTTATCAGAGTATTTAGTCAGTTATAGTACAATTTTTCAATTTGTTGGATTTGTTAATACTCTTGACAAACTTATAGTTTATATCTTATCATTTGACTTTTTACAATGTTTGAATCACTTTCAAAACTTATCTCCAAAAAGTTCCACGAGGTAATTAGCTAAACTTTTTTTTGTTGTATTCTTTGATGTTTCTTCTTTCGAAAAAACCTGCCCCATTTTGCCCATATTGCGAAAGTGGACTAAATATACCAAAAAACAAAAATTATGTTTTTTTCATGTTTTCGCATTATTTTGTAATATTATTTCGGAAAAATAATTTGCTTTTCATTTTTAATATAGAATTACGAAAATTATTATATTTTTCATTGCTACACTTAATTATTTAAACGTGCTATATTATTTTTTTTTATTTTTGCTCGCCATATTTCAGCCGCCATTTTGTTTTTTTTCTTGGTATTTTTAGTGTATTTCAAAATTTTAACTATGAATTCAATTTACCTGCACATAATAACCTCTAAATATTGAAACAAATTTTATCGAAACATTAATTTTGGCCACGAAACCTTGGATGCTGGCCCACTGTGCATTGTAACATTTAATATTCTTGCCGTTTAAAACTCAAACCTACAAAAGGAAACGTTTGAGAACAAATTTTATAGCACGTTCTGAAGGTAATTAAGAATTGTTCTACTGTGTAACAAATCAATTACAGAGGTTCTGCTACAGGGTAGCAGACCAACGTGCTTACTTAGGTAAATAAATTTTCAAAGGAAAAAAAAGGGGGAAGGGCATGAGGGACTTACCTTGAGGGCCTGGAAAACCATTTTTTGGCCAACCAAATGGATGTTTATCACAGTCTAATAGTGTATATTCTTGTTCAATGCCAAACCATGGTTTTTCAGCTTCGGCCTTATCCATCACTTCCACGCAAGTCTTTCGTTTGTTGGAATCTTCAAAAAAGACACATCCGGACATTATTATTTTGTTCAAGCTTTATTAAGAAGCCATGCAAGACCAAATAGGATTGCAAATAAACATTTTGCAGGAGTAAGAAAAACAGTTAACCAAACACCACTTTTTAAAAAAACTCCGAGGCTAACTGACTCGAGCTGAGCACTTGACTAATTCACAAATATAAGTTAACAGTCTCTAAGCCAAGATATGTTTCATTACAAAAATGATTTCGACATTTTTTGTTATTAAATTATTTTTCAACGTCAATTAGCCAGAAAAAATTACAAAATTTTACGACAAAGCGCAGCGTAGATAGCAAACTAAGAAATTAAATAGCAAACTCTAAGGAACAAAAATATTTCAACATTGGGTAAATCTTAGGATCATACTCTAATTTTCAAAACAGAACATACATAAACTAAAGATGAAAATGCAATTTAAAACTGACAGTTGATAGGATTTTATTGGCTTAAGAGAACGCCATAACACGGGAGAAACTTTTCGGTGAAGAATTCTCTTTCACCGCCATTACAAAAAAGAAAAAGTGAATTCAGGCAAACCTATAGTAAGCCATTAATTTTTTGATGCTGAAAAAAAATATTCAAAATATCAAAATGCAAACCAAATTATTATAACTTCTCCATCGCGTAATTTTAGTTCTCATGATTTATTTTAATATTCTAAAATTTCTCCTTAATATTTGTCCTTAATATAATATAATAAAAAAAAATAATAATTGTAATAATTGATAACTCTTACAGCTCCTTTTTTACAAGAATGCCAATGCTATGAGGTTGTTGGGGGATGGGTTCGATACCTCCGCCCCCACAAGGTAAAAAATGTGCAATCTTAAACGAAGCTCGAAACTCTGGTGCAAAAAAAACTGAAAACATTGGGATGTGGCTATAAACCACATGTTAACTATTACAGACGATATGGAGTATTTAAGGTGACATTAACCGTTGTGAAATATACTTGACACAAAAGTTAAGTTTAACATAATTGTGAAAAAAAATTATATAGTTACTGATGAACTACTGAATAAATTTTCACAAACTTACTTGTTTGGTATACCTAGTTATGGTGCACACTTTTTATTATAACAGTTTTTAGCCTTATTTTATTAATTACATTTAAAAACAGTTTAATTTATTACCGTCATTGAACAGCCTACCCAATTTTTGGGTTTATGACTACCAATGTTAAACTCCGTAGCCTTGTAATTTTGAACCCAATCCAGAAGACAGGGGAACTTCTGGATCAAGTATTGAAAAAAATTTGCCTTCGTGAAGGACTTTTTGATAGAACTAACCCACATTTGAGTCACATTGAGAGGAAAACCACGATAACCTCCCACGGTTTACCTGATGGCAAAGGGATTCCAACCCATGATCCGTCTATCACTGAAGATATTTTCATGTCAGCACTGTGGTCAGTGCAAGCCGGATGCGGAATTCGTATCGACCTGCCACCGTTGGGGATTCGAACCCGGTTCATCTTATTGAAAAGCAAACGCTCTATCCCCTGAGCTATCACGGCTCCAAAACAGTTTAAGAAGGAATCTTAAAATTTCAATTGCAGACATAGAAAAAATACATTTTAAAAGTTTGAACATTGTTTTAGAAAGCAGTTTTAAAGCTTTGGTTTAATTGGCAAAGGGATATAACAAAGTTTCTCTTTGAAAAGTAGAAATACTCACCAGTTGGCTGTCCGTTGAATTTGTAAGTTTCACAGAGAACAAGTTTGTTGTTACCGCCACGGAATGGATCGTTGTAAAGAGCAACAGGATGTAAATAGATATCAGAATTCGAACCTTCTGCCTGATATGTACTAGAACCATCAAAATTCCACACAGGTAAATCTGAAAAAGAAATTTTTTTTTTTTCTTATACCAACTAGTCTAGCAAATAGACTAGACCAGCTCCAAACAGAATATATACATAGCTGCCAACGTTAGGAATCAAAAATTAGGAACACTATATGCGACAAAATTATACGCACCAATTACGAGAGTAAGGCAAAAATTTAAATAATAAATAATAACATTAATTGACATATTTAAATACCTTATGTAAATTAGTAAAAAAAATTATAAACACTATTTTTTGCGGGAAATTTATAATATTAATATTTTATAATTAGGAATACTGGTATAATAGTTAAAAAAAAACAACCATTACCTATTAATATATAATTATTCTTCTCCAAATTATAAAACACAGGTAAATATTAAACTACATCATAAACAAATATTTCGGATGCAAATGTTTAAATACTACAATATATTTTTAAAAAAATAATAATAGTCGTTTAAGATTCAATTTAGTGAAATGATCAGCAACAGTATTATTGGAATTTATTGGAATAGTATTTTCCAATAAATAGCTACTGAAATTTACTTCTACACAAGAAGCGCGATTGCGGCGATCAGAACAAGGGGTTGGTTTAAAAACAAAATTACTGCAATTTCACGAAAATTTGGATTTTTTTTTAAAAAAAATATCAGATTTTCAGATTTGATTTAAATATTAGGAACAAATCCGAAAAATTCTGGACAGTTGGCTTCTATGTATATATCTAGAAAAATATATAAACCATTGGCAAAATGGGTGTTGTTATGGGTTTGATGGCGTGAGCACCTTATTTAGACGTCACACTTTTCAACTGTGTTCAAAAGTAATAGTAAACAATGCTCATGCGTCATCATTGCATGCGTTGCTATGGCGAAAGCTGCTGTTTGATAATTTTTTTTAGAATTCATTTTTTCACCTTTAATTTAGTTATGCATTAAGTTGGTGAAGTTATTTGAGATATGGGACCAGAGAGATCCCATAAATACTTCTTGAGTCGTGAATGAAAGAGAATTTAATCATTTGAAAGATATTTTTTATTGTTTTAGTTAAGAATCAGAAATTCTAACCTACAGTTCAAAAAACGGGATAGTTTTCAATATTAATTCTGGTGAATATCCTGATGGGTCAATGGGGAACCGGTGATCGCTTTTTGGCGAACGCATTTTTTATTTTTTTTTTATTTTTTAAAAAAACGGAATAAATGATTTTGACCAACACTACACATATATAACTGAAATTAATATACAGAAGTCCAATATTCTTCAGAATTCTTTTTTTAAATTTATAACCGACGTTGAACAGCAGACCCAATTTTTGGGTTTACGACTACCAATGTTCAACTCCGTAGCCTTGTAATTTCGAACCCAACCCAGAAGACAAGGGAACTCCTGGATAAAGTAATGGGAGAAATTTGCCTGCGTGGAGAACTTTTTGATGGAACTAATCCGCATTAGCGTTACATGATGAAGACCACGATAACCTCCCACGGTTAGCCAGACGGCAAGGGGACTAACCCATGATATGTCTATCACTGAGGATATTTCACGTTATTACTGTGGTCGGTGCAAGCCGGATGTTATGTAATTACGAAGATTTTACACTATCAATATTTACATTCATATTAGCACGTTATGTCTGGTATTTAGTCAATGACTAGAGAGTAATTTGCAGACAACGCTACGTCATAATTAAATGACTGCAGTTGCAGTTAAACATAATGCGGAGCATTTGCATAATGTTTGACTAACGTTAACCGTAAAGCTAACAATTCTCTACCTTTTAGAAACACTTATCCTATTGGTTTGTAAGGAAATTTTCGCGCATGCGTTGTGAAGCTCAAAGAGAATATTAGGGTAAAGAAAAACCACAACCATCATATGCACAATCTAATATCATGCACCTTTCTTTTCTAGGGAAGGTTCTTGTCTTTTTATAGTTTGCATAAGTCAAAATTTAAGGATTTCATTTCATAAGAGTAAACCATAACGAAAAAGTCTCACTTTTAAAAAAGTAAACGCTCAGATAATTTTAATTTGTGTTCCGATTAATGCCGAATTTTGATGTCCAGCTCGTACAAATTTATAAACGAAACTTCAGCCGAAATGTGCAACTAGTAAATTTTTTTTTTACAGAAAGTAAAACTACAAGAAATAATAAAATCTACGTTATTTGAGGGGGAAAAAACTCATAGTATTGTATCAAAATTAAAAAAAAAAAAAAAAAAAAAAAAAAAAAAGACATTAAAAACATAAAAAACAATCGAGAACTAAGATTACGGAACACTATGTTTCTAATGAAACTATACTGTAATATTAGACGTTTCAACAACTGAAACATATTAGCCACCTTCATTACTAAAATATAAAATGACAAAAATTCATATTGCATTTTACATTGTTTCAGAGAATTTTTAATGGCTTTGTTTAGAAATAAGCTTCCCATACAACTAAAATACTTCAAGAATATTTCTAGCGTGACATATACTCTTTTACATTAAACAATTGTACCATAAAAATATAAAAAGCTTTATTGAATTTTTATAAACAGTCGTTAATATTCTCCTTATAAAAGAGTTAGATTATAATTTTTGATTATAATGTTTTTTCGCTGAGTAACTGGCATAAAGAAAGAAATAAAAACGTTAAATTCTGAATAACTTAATTTAATGAATCATCAGATATTAAAGTGGTTTGCGTAAACAATTTAACCAATTAGTGGAAACACTTAAAAGACGAAAATTCTTTTTTGAAGTTATTTTAAACATTCTTATTTCGCTTTAAATTTTTGATGAATCATTTTAAATTACAGAATTCGAAATCAAAAAATTTCATGTTCCCATTCAACAATTTTCGATTATTAGACTAAATAATAAAATCTGAAATTACTTTTTACATACAAGAGTTTTGTTATTCAAGAAATTTATTAAATATTGTTTTGTTATTCAAGAAACTTTCACTCTCATCTTGTATTAACTCACTAATAATTTGAAAAATATGTTTATAAACGCAAAAAGCAAAATTAACTTTAAATGGCTTGAATTTCAGTCAGCCCTTGTAACATTTTAAAACAATATTTTCAAACAGCTGCTTCCAACTACTAACAACTGTAGGTAATATAATGATTAGCTACGCTTTTTTAAAAAGGTGACATTTTTTAACCAAATTGTTCCTTGGTATTGTTACCAGATAGGTAATTAAGTTTGGGAATTTTAACAAGCTCACAGCATAACATGCAAAAAACTATTTTTGCCTTCATGGAAATAGCAATTCAACAAGTCTTTCTTGAACGGTTTGAATATTTGGCTTACTTCCCGACGACTTTGAATTTCAGAAAAAGAAGAAAACTTACCGCTCGGATGTTTAGGAACAAAATCCAAGGTCTTCGTTTTTGCTCTCAATTGCTCCCCTGTTCCATCAATCCAAACATACATACATTGCACCTTGTCTTCGGGCTGGGGCAAGTTCAGGTACTTCAAAGTGGTTTGCTTGTTCAACTGACAGCTGGTGGACATACACGTTGACCCAGACATTTCTCTCAATGTTACCTGTTGTTGGAACACATTTGATATTAAACAGATACAATCAATTCAGATATAACGAAATGAGCAAGACATTTTTCTTAATGTTCATTCTTAGGATAATTTTAACGTTAAAACATTCAGCTGAAGACAAAAAACGTTCAACAAATACAATAAATAACGATACAACGAATTTTGCAAGAAATTCTAAAAGTTACTAGTTAGAACATTTTGCTGAAAACCAAAAACATTACTTTTAAAGTTACTGGTTAGAACGCTTTAAATATTAGAACGTTTAGCTCAAGATTGAAACAACAAATACGTTCAATACCAATATAGCGAATTGTTTAAGATACTTCTCTTAATGTTACTTGTTCGAATACTTTAACATTAACAATTGCAATAAATCCGGATATAAAACGTAGACTAAGATATTTCGCTTAAAGCTACCTGTAAGAATGTTTAGCTCAAGAGATCAAAACACAAATAGAATAAAAACCAAACGAATAGTGCAAGATATTCTTAATGATACTTGTTAGAACAATTTTGACGAGACCAAAAAACACTTTCAAATACAATCAATACAGATATAATACATGTAAATCATTTCTCAACGCTACCCGTTGAAATACCTTAATCTACTTTGATAATTAAATTCCAATATTTAGTTTAAGAGACCAGCTCTTATCCCAATGAACAGCAGCAATCATCAAATGAGACTATAATAATATTAAAAATTCGTAACAGTAGTAAACTTCATCGGTATGCTACCTAAGCGTCATTAGAATGAATTCCTGTTTGAAAAACAGCGTCTTTCTATTGCATACTATTATATTGCGTCGCATTACGTCGAATCTACGTCACACTCTTCTTAACTTCTGCTTAGTTCGGCATCCAACTTTTTGCTAGGGCATTTGAAACTGAAGTCTGGGCTGCGTCAGAGAAGGTTTCAAGCTGGTGTTTAGATAAACTTCAGTGCTTACAAACAAAGAGCATATTATGTACTTAGTACTAGTACTTTTACGTCGCACTTACGCTTCACAAAGGGGCTATTGACGCGAGAATAGTACACAAGCACTTAGAAGCATAATTAGAATCTTAAGTTCATATTTGATGTCATCGGCTATGTAAACGCGTTATATTGCCTTTCCACCAACGGTTTTAAGTGTGAGGGTAACGGGTTCGATTCTCACCATAACTCATGAATTGGTCCTACTTTAGTCAAGCGTAATTATCCTATTGGGATTTGATCTCCGAAGATTCGTGCTTCGATGTCACTGAAGGCTTATTAAAGAATAGCTTCAAGCGCCTAAGTGAAGTATATAAGGCTTGAAACGATTTTTTTTAACCAGCTAGATGAGCTGATTACAGTGTAAACTAAATTTTATAGACACATGAGATAAAAGCGAGTAGTATACATTCTATTACTTAGCCACTTCTATCAGCTATAGTTCGATATTTATTTGTATATGATATTTATTTAGGCTACTAAGTAAATTCATTTGTTTTGTATATGATATTTATTTAGGATACTAAGTAAATTCATTTGTTTTGTATAGGATATTTATTTAGGATACTAAGTAAATTCATTTGTTTGTATATGATATTTATTTAGGCCACTTAGTGAATTCGTGAAACAAACTTATGAATTTCTTGTCTCATTTAATATTATTTAACTACTTGCCACTCCATCCACACGAAAAAGTGTCTTTTTCTAAGTGTCCCTCTTAGAATAGAATTTTGATTATTTTATTCACATAAGAGCGAACAGTGCAGCTACCAGTACCGGTTTTGATCTTTTACGGAAAAGGTTTCTCTGGATTTTTACAGTTTAAAAACGAAAAAGCGAACGAAATTAAGAGGAAAAAAAACAAGTAGCATTGCACAACTTATTTTTTATGAGGCTATCGGATTGAACTCTCGATCGAACGCTAAACGAAAATGTGAGTCGTCTCCCAGGTTATATAGTTTAAAAATGTATATAAAATACCTGAAAATTATGTTATTATTCAAGTGCATGCGGGTTTTAATAAACTTTTTGTTACTTCATTTCCACTTTAAATGTTGCAGAGAGTTGGAACTTCCGGCCTGGGCAACTCTGAGCTTCAGAATTACGAAAATACAAAAATTATGAAATAATAAGCAAACACAGCAATCTAAAACAATTGTTTATCTCCTTCATTAAAACGTTGCAGACTTCTTAAAGTTATCAGGAAACAGGAAGAAGCGTCTAGACGCATTTAAAAACTTTAATGTAAGCTGAAGCAACAATCATGATCGCTGAATTTAAAAAGTAAATCTGCAAGATTTTCTTCAAAAATCCTGCTTAGTCGGTGACACCAACGTAGTCAGACAGATATTATTAGAATAAAAATTCAGCTTAACTTAACATATGTGTAGCAAAATTTGTTTATAAGGTATTTGAAAATAATTCATAAAAACTTCATGCTGTTTAAATGCAAGTTGAATTTTAAGCAATGGTATTTATAGAAAAGTGGTATAAATCCTTATTCTATTGAATCCTGTTATTAAATGTAGGAATATTTTTATTAACTTTTTGTTCTTTATAAAGTGTTCAATAGCGTGATCATGTATAAAAAGCAGCTATTCCATCTACAAGCTATAACATGTCAAATGCGCCAAAAATCGTCATGGGGTGCGACGGGGGATCGGCATGGGGGGAATTTTACATCCTGTAAAATTCTAAGCAAAATTCAACTTTTAAAAAAAAATAAATGAAATGAAAAAAAAAATTGCCACTAGAAAATATATAAAACAAAAAAAATATAGTATGTCTAATTTAAAACACAAAATATGGACAAATTTAAAAGAATAATGGTGGTTTCAGTTCATGTTTTTGTCACTGTAGAATATCAAAATCACAAGTATGAGCGGGTCCCCATTTTAAATAAGGACTTTTAGTAAGAGGACTCGGAAATTTGAATATTTTGAGTCCTAACACCTCGTACTCAAAATCGAGCGTAATCCCAGAAACCGTATGAATAAAAATCGTTTGTTGGGGGGTCTAAAAACAATATCAGTTTTTAGCTTTCATCTGGAAGTTACGGATAGTGGTTGCTATAAATAAATAATTTAAGTGTGTAAATTAGGTTTAAAGAAAATGGCAGCGAGTTCCAGTTAGAAATAAAAACAAGGCGGAGAAAACACAGTTCTCTGTTTTCAAACTCACTTAGTTTACTCTTTCAGCGGAGAACTGTATTTACAAATAATTCTGGAGGAATCGACAAATATTTTTGTCAGCGGAGGAAAAAAAATATGTTTTTTTTTTCGCCTGTAGATTACTGTGTCATCTCCGGATGCATTTTCGTGTTTTAAAAATACATTACTTGACGTCACATTTAAATATTTAAGGCTTTCGTTGTAATCGTTTCTGTTTCCTAGGAATGCATCATATAATTTCTCTAGACCAACGGTACCCAAACGGTGTTCCGAGGAGCTCTAGTGTTCCGTGGATGGGTCACAGGGGTTCCGATCAGGACTAAAGAGAATAGAAGGGCTAGTTCAATCCGCTCTTAGAGCTGAAGCTATGATTTCCCTCCTCATGACGTCACTGTGTCCACAGATCTCGGAGATTGCAAGCAAAGATATTATGATAACTTTGCATCTTTCTCTTTGTAAAAATAAGTTAGACTTTTTCTGGTTATTAGCTTTCAAACTTAACGTAATTAACGCATTATTTCCGTTCATAAACATAGTTCAAAAAAACTTTCTTGGCCTATATATAAAAAAAATACCATTTTAAACTTATAAAAATATTTTACTAGTAGGCGAAAATGACACTATAAATACTTTATTTTAAAAAGTTCAGTTTTAACTTTAATTATTAAGAAAAATGAAAACATATATCGACACTTTTTTATCTTCATATTTTATAACAATAAGTTGAGTTAAATTTAGAATCCCTGATTTTAAAATATGCCGTTAATAGCAATTTGTTCATACTTAATCATTAGGAAACATCTACCTTAAACGCTAATTACTGAAACAAAATAATAATTTAAGTTCATAATGACATTAGAAATTTTACTATTGTTTATAGATATTTAAATTTAAGATGATATAATTTATAGATATTTAAATTTAAGAGAATATATTTTTTTAGAATATCATAAATATTTAGAATAACTACATTAAAAAATATGTTATGAAATTAGGAGAATTTCAACTATACACTATATATTTTATTTATACTTTTTACTTACGTTTTAATTTTTTTTTTTTTTTTGACTTTATCCATTTTTTAATTTTTTTCACCTGCCTTTCTTTTTGAAGTAACGAGGCGGTTTCTATTTAGATAACGAATTTTTATAAAAGTTCTTAACGATAGAAAAAACGTATTGCTGTTTTATATTAACTGTGTCATTTCGGAATCCATTCTTTACATAGTTGTTCATTTACTTTAGGGAACACGCGGGAAATTATATTTTTTCCTTTTGTTTTTCTATCAGAATTTTTGCAAGTTGCAATCGCGCAAACTGGCATTTCGTTAATAGTTTTAAATTTTTGTAAATTCACTGCAAAAACTGGGGAAAGTCATTATAGAAAATAACAAATGTCTTAGAATATGTCACAAAAAGAAATGCTCCAATATTAGTCAGAGTTAGTAAGGCCGAACGCTCTGTCCTTGAAGTAAAAGTGCGAGTTTTGCGCCAAAGTGACGTCACTAGAGAAAATCGGAGGATTGGCGCGGCGAGAGTTTCTTCAAAGGAGTGAACCAGCCCTTCTATTCTCTTTAGCCCTGGGTTCCGATAGTTTTTTTTCTAAATATCAGTAATGATTTTTGAAACTTGTAATTGCATTTATATCAAATCATTATTTATTTATTATTTATTAAATATCTCGGTTATTTTTATGAAATAATTGAAGTGAATGAAAAAGATAGTTCTTTTTATCTTTTTTTTTCTTTTAAATCTGCTATTAAAACAATTACTTAAATATTTCCCATCAAACATTTCTATTCAAAGAATATAACCATTTTCATAAAGAAAGGTGTTTTCCTGATGCCAACATATTTCAGGAAATGCGGTGGCTCAGTGAATAGAGCCAACATCTCATGAAAGAGAGAGGGCTTCCGATTTAGGTGTCCGACGCATAAAACATAAACTGCGCAAAGGTTTTGTTTTATATATATATATATAACCGTCGTTGAGCAGCTGACCCAATTTTATGGATTTACGACTACTAATGTTCACCTCCACAGCCTTGTAATTTTGAACCCAATCCAGAAGACAAGGGAACTCCTGGATAGAGTATTGGGAGAAACTTGCCTTCATGGAGGACTTTCTGATGGAGCTAACCCGCATTTGCATTACATGGAGAGGAAGGCCACGGGAACCTCCCACGGTTAGCTTGACGGCAAGAGGACTGTAGCCCATGATCCGTCTGCCACTGAGGATATTTCCCGTCAGCACCGTGGTCGGTGCAAGCCGGGTGCGAAGTTTGTATCGACTGGGATTCGAACCCAGTTCGCCTCATTGGAAAGCGAACGCTCTATCCCCTTAGCCATCGCGGCACAGAGGGGGTTTTAGGAAGACGTCACAACATACGGGCTACTAAATGATCCAATGTCTCGTTTATGGTAACCCGTTGTAAAGCCTTCTCAGAGAGAGCTCGCCTCCCATTGAGGTGACCCAGGTTCGACTCACAACGATGATAGATACGAATTCTGCTCTCGGACCGCACCAGCCATAGTGTTGACGAAAAACACCATCAGTGGTAGGGGGGATCGTGGGTTAGAATCCCTTAGCCCTCGGGCTAACAGTGACTTGGTTTCCGACTCCATGTAATGCAAATGCGGGTTAGTTCCATAGAAATTTCAATCACGAAAGCTAATTGTACCACACTTGTTCTAGGAGTTTCTCTGTTTTCCGGGTCGGATTCAAAATCGCAAAGCTACGCAGCTGAACATCTTAATACGTAATAGTCGTAAACCCAAAAATAAGTCGGCTGTTCAACGCCAATTATGAAATAAAATAAAATAAGATATTTCAGGCATGGATGCATATATAGAAAATATTTTTTGACAAATATATTAATTGATATGTCATGCGTAGAGTGTAGAAAATATTTTATATAAATATTAGTCTATAAAAAAGTAAAAAAGTTGCTAAAAATTTTTTTCTCAAAAGTAATACAATTTGTTAAAAAAACAACATTTTTTTCTTCTAAAAAGTAATAGAATTTGTTTAAAAGAAGCATTAAAATTAGTATAAAAATGTATTTGTCATATTTATAAATCTTAAAAATAATAAAATAATGATTATGAAACTTTGATTTTGTAAGTAATGAAAATTTAGAATATCAAAAACTACTCTTTTTTATTTTTTGTTCGCAAAAAATCTAACTTTTAGCTCATTAATGAATAGCACATTTTTAATTTAATATATAGCATATTTTGAACCGCTTGAACCGCTCTGACAAATACAACAGAGCAAGTTATAACTTAGAAGCAAAAAAAAAAAAAAAAAAAGAAAGAAAGAAAGAAAGCAGGTAATGTTGTAAAGGACACTATTAAAAAGTTTTCCATTCCCTAAGACCTTAAAAACAGCAGCGGTTTCCAGAATTCTGTCGTAAATTATGTGCAAGAGTATAAATAGACTCAATAAAAATAACGAGTTCCAAAAGCGTGAAGAATAAGAAAAAAACATTCTGAATTATATGTTGGTAAAAAAAAAAAAATACAGCAACCTTGGTTTAACCTTGCGAGGCTTAAAAATTCATTGAGCGAATGGATCAGACGATAATAGTAAAAATTTATAATAAAAGAAATTCCAAAACAAGATTTATTCTTTAATAAAATTCGTAAGCTTTGCAAAAGTTAGCTTTTATTTTTATATTTTTTTTAAAAATCTAAATTGCTCAGTTAATAAGAATTTTTTTTTTATTGTATTTCCGAAGGTAACTATAAAGAAATGATAAATCGAATCAGTAAACAAATATCAGATGAACGTTGGGGTGTAAATAATGAAAAAGTAGTTTTATTATCTTAGTGCATCGTTAATATTTTAATAAAACAGTTGTAGTACATGTAGAGTATAATCGAATCAGTAAACGATTATCAGATAAATGTTGGACAGTAAATATAATTAAAATTGTATTATCCTAGTGCATCATTATTATTTTAATAAAACAGTTGTAGTACATGTATTGTAAGTAGTATTTGAACTGGGGGAAAAGGATGATTTTTAAGAGACGAATTGCATTAATGTATAGCAATGCAAATATTTGCTTATGAGACACTTGTAAATGGAGTATAAATTGATAATAGAATATATAGATATATGATGAAAAAGATTTTTCTTGCGCCTCATTCTATTTGCTTTTAAATTTATGCAAGATGTTTGAAAGCATCTTGTGAGAGCGTGAAAGCAAACGTCACGCGATTTTTTTCCCTACACATTTCATGAAGCAACAATATTGTTCATTCAACTAATTATGCATGAAATATAGACAACAACGAATAATTTACATGATTGTTGCATGCATGTTGATAGAAGAAAAAAATCTCTAAGTAGCCTTTGTTATCCTAAAGAAAATAACAATGATGTCAATTGCTTTGAATTAAGAATGACAAAGCAGCAGATACAATGCTGAATTTTCAGATAATTGTAAAAATATACGTCAGGAAATATGACGCATTTTTCTTGAATACAGGAAGATGATGCGTCACATTCCGAATAAAGGAAATTTATGAGACATCGTCCAAAACACTAAATGCATCAAGTGACAAAATATTTAACAGGAAATAAACAAATCTAATAATTTGCTGATTAAAAAATACTGCAAATTTTTGAATTACAAATTATAAACAAAAATTGCGAAGATATTTTTGTTAATGAAATGAAAGGTATTGTATTTGTTATTAAAAGATGTGCTAAAGAGTGCCATTGAGAAAAAATGTTTTTAATTTTCATTTCATTTATAGATTTTTTTTATGATTTATTTTCAATTTTTTTTTTTACTATAGTAGACAATTTACAGTATGGGAGCCGCGACGACCTAGCACTCGCCTTCGTAAGAGGTGAACTGAGTTCGAATCCCAGCTATGGCTGGTCTATACGAATTCCGCATCCGGCTTGCACCGACCACAGTGTTGACGTGAAATATAATCAGTGGTAGACAGATCATGGGTTAGAGTCTCCTCGCGTCAGGTTAATCGAGGGAGGTTCTCGTGGTCTTCCTCTTCATGTAACGCAAATGCGGGTTAGCTCCATCAGAAAAGTCTTCCACATAGGCAAACCTCCTCCAATACTTAATCCAGGAGTTCCCTTGTCTTCTGAATTGGGTTCAAAATTACAAGGCTACGTAGCTAGTAGCCGTAAACCCGAAAATTGGGCGGCGGTTATAAAATATAAAACTTACAGTATGGAGAACATTTCAAAAAATCCGCGTAGTTATTTTGACTACCATATTTTTTACAAAAATTTTTAAAAAATCGCATAAGTTTTTTTAAAAAAATTAATTGATTTTTAACTCAAGTTAGGGCATCACCTGTTTATATTTTTGAGTAAAGAGAGGAGCGAATTATTAATTTACCGAATAAAACCTATATTTCCAAAACCGTTATATATAATTTTTAGAATCATATAAGCTTTCAACTATTTTTGTCGTCCACTTTTTGTAAAATGCTTTTTAGATTTTCAAACTTATTACGTGATCGCTTACCTTTCAGGAAACAGATTTTCTTTTTCAAAAGCAATTTATTTATCGAAATCAAATTTTATTAATTTTCAATACTTCATTAAATATAGTGCCTTTTTTTTAATCTATTTTTTATCGATCTATTTATCATTATATATTTTATATATTTTTTATCTATTTATATTATATCCTTTATCTATTTTTTATCTTTATTTTCTATCAAATAATTTCTTTCTGTAATGCATCTGGAAAATTAGACAATTGTCAAAAACTATTGCGAATGTCAGATAAAATTTTCACTATTCCTAAATAGTGAAAATGTCTAGTTGGTCAAAGAAATTTCCCATTCTGTCAATCCATTCTTTCAGAATTAATTCAACATGCTAAAAATGTGTTTTCTACGCAGAATCGCAGAAGACAAACACACTCAAGGTTGGCAAGTTTCTGCCTAGGTGGTTAATATCACTGGTAGAAACCGGTTAAAACCGGCATGGCAAAAACCCTTTTCTGCCACATTTGTGGCAGAAATTCCGAAAATGACATAAAAGTAAGTACTGAGATTGACATTCAATGGATAATTCATAGAAAAAGCAATTAAATGTGAAACAAAGTACAAATTATCACCATTAAAAATCAAATACTACATTGTTTGCACTCTGCAGTTATCTATAACAAAAGATAAGTTTTGATGCAGTTTCTAAACCTAAACAATTTCTCAATTTGCTATGTATGAACAAGAAATTTGAGAAGATTCTCTCAAGTCCAGCAGTACTAGCAGGCATTGCCATCAAGGAATAGGCAAGATTTGTGAAACTTTCATCTATTGCATATTTTTTAAAACTGGACCACCATGTAGCAGCTGTGGTAGTTGTCAAAACTTGACTAAAAAAATAAGTTTCTAGTTTGTTTTGCAAAGCTATGACATAAGGTACAAAATCTGGGCTAATATTTGCGAGTAAAATTCTGACACTTTCTTCTTGAGCTCATGATAATTTCAATCCCAAATACTTTGGATGCATCATATAAGCTAGCAAATGATAATCAGTAACTGCCTGTTTAAATATGTATGTCACTTCTTTTTCATAAACAGCCATTAGATTCTCTTCCTTTGTTAGATTAATTCAAATATCACAAGCATCTGCAATTAAACAGTTCTCCTTTTGAACTAAATCAAGGGCAATAGCGATGGGTTTTATCTGTAGCAGCAGGTGTTTAACTTCTTTGTATATTGAGTTACATTTTTCAGTTAACTTAAACAAAATGTCATTAAGCAATTACTAGCAATAGAGACGTTTTTTTAGTTTCTGCTGGTTTTTACCGGTTATAACCTGTTTCTGCCACTGGCATGGCAAAAACCAGTTTCTGCCGGCAAAAAACCAACCCTGAACACACTACCCGAGAGCCTGTTATAGCAACAAATACTAGAAGGTCAGAAAGTTATGGTTATAGCCGCAATTGAACAAGCTCTTGGTCATCGACTCCCTTGGTTTTTAAAGATATATGTTGGAGTTGAACCTGCTGCATACGACAACATAGCAGTCAGGCTAACCCAAGAAAGTTTTCGTGGTTTTCTTCTCCATGTAATGCAAATGTAAGTTAATTCCACCAAAGAGTCCTCTACGAAGGGTAGTTCGTCCTAATGCTTAATCCAGGAGTTTTCTTTTTTTTTTCTGGTATGGGTTTAAAATCCGATAAACGAAAATTCATGGGTTAGCTGTTCAACTCCAGTAATAAAAAAATTTTTTTACATAAAAGGTCAAACTCATATATTGAAGATAAGTGAAAATTTTGTATTTTTCATTTGAACCTGAGGTTCCAGTTATTTCACCATTCTTTTATAAAAAAAAATAGAAAAGGCTTAATAAACAGAATACTTTTTTCGTTTCATTAATCACGAGACGTTCAGTTTTAACATGTTTGTAGAACACGTAAAAATGGATGTATTCACTATCTCATTTGTAAAATGTGATATTTGAGTTTTATTTTTTCTTACTATTGTTCTCCGATTTTTTTTAAAATTTGTATAATATTTAAATGAGAGAGAAAAACAAATATTATAAATAAAAAAATGTCCCAAAATAATAATAAAAAAATCGCTTTATCAGAGTTTGGTACCGTAAGTAATAGGAAATGATTTTTCAAACGTATGCGATCATACCATATTGATTTCCAAAATGACTAAGAATACTGGATGAGCATTTATTGATTTCAATTCATACTCAATAGCTTTATCGAGTGACTTGAAAATTGTTAGACAGTTACCTAGCAACAAAAAATAAAAATTTTCTACTCACTCGGTGATCAAGACGAGGCAAAACCAATAACTTCTCTAACAGAACTAAGTATACTAAATATTAATGACCTTTTATTTTACAATTTCACTATATTATTATTTTAATATTCAATTTAAGTTTAATTATTTATTATTTTAATTTATCCGCCAGTTGCCGATTTATTTAATTTTCACATACTTGTCTACAGGGTCATAATTAGGATTACAGAACCCAGGGACAATTTCAGTTTTTGCAACCCTTACAATATTATGTAGGATTTAAAAAGGGGGCTTTTCGGGACTATTTTAAGTTTAAGATAATGTTAAAAATTAAATCAACCGTACTTAGCATTATATATTTATTTATTTTTGTAAATTTTATATAGCGCAAAAAAAAAAAAAAAAAATACACAATTATTTAGACAACTCAACTAGATAAAACTTTATAAACTTTCATTCGATTACGCTTAAAAGTTAACAGAATGTCCCGTTTCTATTATATTTAGATGTTTTTTATTTTACTTATTGTTTTTGCTTTTATTGAATAATAAGCGATTTTGTATAAAACCATTTTTCATTCAACATCTAACCAATTTAAAATAAAAAATAAAATAAATAAATAAAAAACTAAGTGCAAAACAAACTACAACATTAATAGACATTCGCTTCAATTTTTAGGTAAATCGAATAAAAATTTGATGCTGTTATAGCTCCCGAAATTAGCAAATCAAACTGAGAATATTCGACATGAATTTATTTTTAAGTAATTTTCGTGAATTTAGTGCCCTTCTAAGACTGGCGTCAGAGAACATCTGTCCCCTCTTGCCCCCTGCAAATTTCGACATTGCTTGTCTTTTAAAATTGCCATAACAGTATTTTGTGTTTTGAAATTTAAACTTTAACCAAAAATAATTTTATTATAGTAAGAAATGTTTAGGTAAGATGTTCCACTCAGCTTATATTATATTAAAGCGTGGAAAATGTAACGATATCGAAATCTAACGAATCATTACTGGGGAAGCCAGACTAAAAAGATTAAGATCTGGTTGGTGGCCAAAAGAAATAGATAACAGTTGAAAGACTATTACTAGAAACACTTTAAAATTTCACGAGACAATTTAAATGTCTTTGATATTATATCCCCCTTCCTCACAAATGATTAGTCAGATTCGAAGGTATATTTTCTTAATAAGGTAAACAGGATAGATAGATAAAAAAAAAATCGCCACGTACAATCAAAATAAGACTTTATTTTGTTTGTTTTTTATAATTATGGGAAGTTGGTAGAAAGCTTTAGGTAGAAAACTACAATGGGATAAAGACAGTTTTCTAGTTCTCAACGAAAATAAATATATAAAGATTTTAGGTTTGAAAAACAATTTTAAAAATTATGATGGATTTAATAATAGTATCAATCATTGCTAAATGATCGTTATTGAAAATCACACTTAAACAAGACACAATTGAAACTTTCATAACATTAAATTAGTAGCTTTCATTGTTTAAATAAATACGAGATTATTCTGCAGCTCGAAACATCATATTTTTCTTTATTGTTCATAATTAAAAGTAACATTTATTACCGACTAAATATTGAAACTCTTATTTACGAAGTAAATTCATTTTTTAAGGAAAAAAAAAGTAACCCATTCAAATTCTAGGTATTCTAAGCACCGATAGATGGCACTGCGATAGAGGATTTCTAGATAAATCTAAAATGAAGAGTAAGATGAATATACCCTTCTGATTGTTATACGGAAAATACAACTAGCTTAACTATAAATGAATGCAAATCTTAATTAATGCATTATTTTTAAACAGAAAAACTAATTACTGATTTAAATAGAATATCTATTGCGATTGTTTAAATTTTCTTCCTTCACTATCACTATAATAACGAAAAATAATTTTTTTATTTATTGCTATTTTTTAAACAAAAAATGAAGTCAACTGGTACATAAATAATTAGTTAAAAATAATTCTTCTTTTTAAAATAAATATAATAGAATGCTATTAAGAGTTCCATGCACAAAAATAATGATTATAATTAATAATTAATACTGATGATTAAATAATGATTATTACTGCTGATTTACACTTGGTTACGTAAAGAATAATGTAGGCATGAATGAATTTTGCGATAAAAGCTATTAACTTAAGTGAAAAGGTAAGATAACGAATTATATATTTGATTGACAAAGTAACTATTTTTACATTATATAGTTTACGTCTCAAAATTAGAACGTTTTATTTCTCATATTTAGAACCTTTAATAACGCAAAAGGTATAGATGTATAATGCGAATCATGTTTATTTAAGACAGGAAAAAATTCAAGTTTTCAGTGAGAAGTCTTTAATGTTACGAAATTATAGAATTTAATTGATTTTTCAATTGTTTTGAAATAGTAATTCGAAAAGATATAATACAATGGTTATTAAAACTCAATCTAAAATAATAATTATTACATATGAATGCTTTACAATGTGTATTTTTCAATTAATAAAAAATGGTGAATACATTGATTTATTATTATTTATAAGACTAATCTTACCTTGAAAGAAAAATTCTAAATATATTTATCTCCAGCTAATTAAAAATAAACTTAAAAATAATAAGCAACTTGCAAGCGTTTTTTTTTTAAAGTATGGCATAAAAAAAGGAACCTACAAATTTTAAAAACAATAGAGATTTCAAATAGCAGACGATTTAAAAAAAAATACATATTTAGTGAATTAAAATAACATGACCCCTTTCAGAATGCGATGATTATTCTTAATTCGTTTTCTGAATTTTAAAGAATTAAGTTTTTTAATTAGTTCACTTTGCATTTCATAAAATCGCCTGCTGCTGTAAATTTAGGAGTTTTAACATTTTTGTTCCTTTCCTTATTTTATTGTTTCGGAAATAGTTTGCAAGTTGATTATTTCTATGTTTATTTAACTTGAAATAAATATTTGCTTAGTTCATTCATTAAATAAATATAAATTGCAAATAACTTAATTTTCTTCCACCATAAAAATCATTCCAATACTTACACGAATAATAAAAAGCTATTTTTCGTTAAAATTTAAATTACTCACCTGATACCTAGGTCTAGAGGAGGTTTATAAATATAAGGAGAAGGCGGCCTATCTTTAAATAAAGTAGAAGAAATAATTAAATAGGTAAAGGCTCCTTTATTCATAGAGTAGTCGTACACTATACGATGATCTAGCGATGACTGCGGCGAAGAACGAAACTGCTGGTGGTTTTATGGAAAGGGGTTTATGGCGCAAGATCACGTGATCGGAAAGCAGTTATTCGCTGTCGGAGGAGTCCTTCGCGTGATCTTTTTCTCTCCTGCATCATTCTTCCGGTGTTCCTGTTGCTCTTCCGTTTCGATTTTCTTAGCAGAAAACCGAAACTATCACTAAGGACTTTTTTTTTTCTTTTTTTTTTCTCCGTTATCGATTTGTGTCAAGTTCTTTTACACTTCCGGTGGTTTAATTAAAATTTTTATCAGCCTTCTGTTGTAGATCTAAGGCATAAGAACAATTATGCCTTATTCTGAATCTAAAAATCAATATACTTTCGGCTTAGATGTCACGAGCAGAAAATTATACTGTTTCACGAAAGCAAACTTGAAAAACTAAAAAAAAAATCATAGAAGACTTGATTATCATTTATAATTTTTTGCACTTAAATTTTTGGCCATTGAAAAGAATAATTTGTGCTTAAAAAAAATGTTTTTCGGGAAAAAGAGAAAAAATGCTAGTTTTATTTCTTAAGAAAATAAATTCTGTGATAATTATTAAATAAATATGTACTACGTGGTAAAAAATATAACTTGGATTGATTTGATACACTACGAAATATAAAATTTTCGCTATTAATGTAACATAGTAACTTTAATATGTTTTTCAATGCTAAACAAATTTTTATTAAATGTGTTGAATATGAAATTTGTTGAATATTTCTATATTATGAAGAGTATTGTTAATATTAATTTTTTAAAAAGATTGTATTAAAAAGAGTATTTTCATTTACGTTGAACTTTTCGTTATAAAACAGCTAATAGTACAAAAAATCCTTTCTACTATAAAATTACTTAATTGAATTTATTCAACATGAATATAAATATGCAACAAATATGCTGAATCTATAATCATGCCATGTATCTAAGCGTTACAAGAACTATCTTAATCGATACTTAAGCGTCTTTTTAAAAGTGTAGGGAAGATTGGGGTCAATTGTAACATTTTTTACTTAACTATTTTTAACTAACAAAAATCCAATATATTATTAGTATTAATTGACAGACGAGTAAAGTAGACTATCCTCTACTAGAAAAAAAAATACCTTATTTTAAATGTTATTATATTAGTTATTAACAATTTTTGACAGTCGTGCACTTGTTACAATTGTCCCCACTAACGGGGTCAATTGTAACAGTTCATAAATTCGACTAAAACATAGTTAATTATACATATTATCATAGTTGTGATATATTTTCTTATTGATCAAAATAGTAGTGATATTTTAGGAGTAAAAATAATAATGAGCAGAGACCTAAAGGGTTAAACTTTTAACTTTAAGGGGTTAAAAATTTTAATTTATGCTGTGAAAGGTGACAAATAAAATTATGCACATGCAACATAATATAAATGATATAGGAAACTATTGGTGGTTCTTAAAGAGTTAAGTAATGGTTTGTAAACATAAGATTATTTATTTTCAGCTGTTACATTCGTCCCTTTACTTATAGTTACAATCGTCCCCAAGACGCCATTTCAGCTTCATTTGTTAAAAACAATGCTAGTTAATTAACAAAACTTATCTTTTTTTTGTGAAATGTTAATTAAGGTGTCCACTTACATATTCGGTTAATAATTTTTATTTGTTTAAATAAAATTACTTTGTTACAATATAATATTCTAATACCAAAAAAAGTACTTAAGTAGCGTGAAAATATCTTTTGTGATGTAACTCTTTCAAAAGTACATAAAAATGGTTGCCAGCAGGGGTATACATGTAGATTTATTAAATACACCTTGTGCGCCACCTAGGAACCAAATCGAAATTTTAGCTCTGTTACAATTGACCCCACTCTCCCCTACTACTATTTTTTTTTCAAAAAAAAAAAATAAATAAATAAATAAAATAAGAATAAGAAAAAACGAAAAGAATAGAAGGAAAATGCTTCATTATAAAGGTTTGGTTTATTTTACAAAAACAAGATGGTTCTACTTATTTTATTACATAAACCATTTGATGATACTGAAATTGTAGTTTTTAATTGCTTAATACAGTCTGGAGGGTTTTTTTCCGCGCAAGGTGTAGTTTAAAATTATAATTTAGTCACAAATTTATTTCAAATTCTAAAATTTTTTATTTTTTAAAAATATTCCATGCGCTTAATTAAATTTCTTTAATCCTTAATAGGGTCCTTTTTTCTAGTATCCTTATGTTACAAAATTTTTGAGGAATGAAATTGATTTATAAAAAGAAACTCATTTAGCTCATTTCAACAAATTAATTTGAATTTTAAAATCATTTTTTGGTGGGCATGTGGGTGGAGATTTAGAATAAACTTAAAATTCTGTGGCCATAAATAACCGAATTTATAACTCCTACTATAACTACACATAAACTTGATGAGAAACAATCAAATGAATAAACGCCTAACGTACAAGAGAAAATAATAGCTCCCCAAGTATTTGCCTCTTTTTCTTGACCCCATGCCAATCTTTATTGTTACCCCTATTTGCCTAAACAAAGCCCTAAAATTATCAGCAGATGGTCGCAAGTGGGAATATAGTTTCCCATTCACGTTTAAAAATTAATGAAGCTGTTGGGAAGTGTACTTCCCTCGTTTATTTAAAGGGTTGAATACTTTTTACATTATATTTTTAAAAAAACATTCGCCAGAAAAAGAAATTTTTAAAGAATCGTTCATGTATGTTATAGTCTTTGCGAATAGAATACACATCTCAAGTTTGCGCAATTTCCCCCTCTTTGTTACCATAGTTTCGAAAAATTTCGCTTTCTCCACTCAGCAGTCAATAAAAATTTGGAATACACTCACGTGAGAAAAAAAAAAAAACACTTAAGATTTGCCGAAACCATGGTAACAGAGAGAGGTAAAGTGTGGAGAGTGGTGAAATCACGTAACCTTGAGACGATCATTTTATTTACATAAATTATAGACTCCCTGCATCTAACGTAATAAGAGATCTACAACAAGCGGCTTCAAAATTTCGGAAATCAGAGTAATGTTAGAGAAAGATATCGGAATAATCGGATAATAGAAAGACCACTAATTATTACCACTCATATTCTAAGATAAGTATTCTACACAAAACTGCGCGAATGGTTTATGTTTATTTGCAAAACGAACTTGTCATGAAAAGAGGTTTGAGAACATTATATGGGGACAATTCAAAATTGACATTACGAGGGAAATATTAAATCTATCATTATTAAATATAACCCATACAATTTCGAAGACATGGATAACAGCCATGAAAAGAAAGTTTCAGCTTATTTTTTTCAACATTTTCCTCATATTCCAACTACAGTTTGTCACTATAAAATTGCAATGGTTTTTTTTTTTTTTTTTTAAATCATCCGCTGAGACATTATTTTCTAATGCTATTCATTTTTCAGTATGACCTTCAGTGAAATGTCTTTTAACAAGAATCATGTGAACGCAGGAAGCGCTCGCGTGTTTGTTTATTTTCTTTGTTCTAAATAAAAAGAACGTGCAATTTTCTATGAAGTGTTTTTTTTTTTTTTTTTTTTTCAATGTGGTTTAAAATGTTTTTCCCGTCACTTGAAATACAACCTTCCGTAATTGAATCACAAAATGAGGAAAACCCATTATTCGTATAGGACACGTTTCGATTTAATAGAACAAAACTTTATTAATACATTATTTGTTTCGAAAAAAAAAAATAAACAGCTCAGAAACTTCGAAGGATAATATACACTTTATTGTTCATTGGAATCAGGAAGAATTCGTTTTTCCAAATCGTTCTAGTACATCGGTTTTCCAAACTTTTCCGAATTGAGGCACCGAAACGAGATCAAAAATTTTCTATAAATATGTGTATAAACAGCTGTGAAACTTAATTGATGAATTGAAGATATTATACAATTTAAGTTTACATCGCTCGTCGGAGTTGGGAAGAATTCGACTCTCAAAAAGGATCTAGTATCGAACTTTTCAAACTTGAGATACCCTAACGTGGCTTAAAATTGTCTATTTGAACATAATTTAAAATTTTCTATAAATATATAAACTGAAGGCTGTTACACTTCAAAAGATAACCTAGATTTTATGTTTATTGGTTTCGTCTCCTCAAACTGTACTATTACAATGGTTCCCAAGATTTATAAAGTTGAGGCATTTAAATGAGCTTTAATAGTGTCTATTTCAATGCAATTTAAAATTTTCTATAGATACAGATACTAACGGCTGTGAAACTTCGAAAGATAACCTACATTTTATGTTTATTGTTCGTCGGAGTTGGGGAAAAAACTAACTCTCAAAATTGTTCTAGTACCGAACTTTTCAAACTTGAAGTACACTAACGAGATCTAAAAATATCTATTTAAACATAATTTAAAATTTTCTATAAATGTAAAAATTAAAGGCTGTTACACTTCAAACGATAACCTAGATTTTATGTTTATTGTTCAACGGGAGAGGAAAGAATTCGTCTTGAAATACAAGGCCTCCTAACTTATCTTGCCATTCCACAAAAAGCTCTGTAGCATGAAGGTAGCACGTTCGAGTCTCACAGCAGCCCTGGACTTGTGGTGTCATATTCTGGCTTGTGCTATTTGGTCATCGACGTAAAAAGGAGCTTATAAAACTTTCTTTGAAGTAAGCAAATTGAAAAATGCGTAACAGTATATAAATAAATGTCAAAATACAATGTTTCAGAGCGTATATTGCTCGCCGAAGTACCTCTATTTCACTATTTCACTGATTTCAACCTTTGTGACGCAATATTAAAAATAAACTTTGCAAAACAATTCCAACACCTTCGTTGGACTCAAAACTTCAATTCCTCTATATCTCAACATAACATCTATATCTAGCTTGATCCAGGACTTTTCTTGTTTTCTGGATTGGGTTCAAAATTACGAGGCTACGGAGTTGAACAAGAAGTAAACGCAAAGCCAAAATTGGGATCGCTGTTATAAAATATATATCTCAACACGTAAGCAAGTTCTGCATAATTTTGCTATCCCCCCCCCCCGCATTTTAACCATTGATGACAAACGTAGGCCATAATTAAATCCGAACACCGGTAATTATTTTTAAATTTGTATAAAATTTTTGTACTCTAAGAGCCCCAATTGCTTAGTGGCTAAGGCACAGAACTGTAAATGCGTTCGATCCCCAGTGGCGGTTTGAAGCCCACCCAGCTTCAGGTGAGTACCAGCTTGATGGGAAGTAAAGGCGACCTGTGAGCAGTGCTGACCACGTTACCACATGCCTCAGGGGATAGTGAACCAGGTCAATGATTTGAACCAGGTCAGCGATGGCTGGTCGATGCGAATTCCGCATCTGGCTTACACCGACCTCAGTGCTTATGTAAAATATCCTCTGTGGTAAACGAATCATGGGTTAGAGGCCCTTTGCCGTGAGGCTGACCGCGGGAGGTTTTCGTGGTCTTCCTCTCCTTGTAAAGCAAATGCGGGTTAGTTCCATCAAAAAGACCTTCACTAAGACAAATTTCTCCCAATACTCGATCCAGGAGTTCCCTTGTCTTCTGGATTGGGTGCCAAATTCCAAGGCTACGGAGTTGAACCTTAGTAGTCGTAAACCCAAATAATTGGGACGCCTGTCCAACGACGGTTATAAAATATAAAATTTTTAAGCCTTAACTTACATGACTTCCTAGGACTGCAACGGGCTGTTGTGGGAATGCTTTACTTTAATCTGTAGTTTTTTTAAATTTTATTTTTTATTTCAAATAGCTCCGCATTTCTCCTCATATTTAAACATGAACTAAAAATTCTTTCTTTAATTACTTACCTGAGGATAGAAATTAAAGTAATCAGCTGTACTGGTTGGCGTCGGGGACTTTGTTGGCGACATCCTCATGTTTGCACAATCATCCATCAGCGTGGATGATGGAAAGATTGATTTCAGTTCGACCACTTTCATGGCCCTTGCAGATGAATTCTCGGGATAATCAGCAATGAATTGTTTGTGCATGGTGGTGAAATGTCGCCGCAGATTGCTCTTCTTGCTGATGGCCACCGTCGCATGGCAGATGAGGCAAGTGCATTTGCCGTTGGACATCGTGAAGAGGAACTCACTTTCCCACTCATAATGGAAGCGGTAATTCTTTGGTTTAGGTTTTTTTCGCTTCACCTCCTCCACAAAATTCATCAGCACTGTGTGGAAGAAGGAAACAATCTATATGAACTAAACAAAATAAAATTATTTTAAAAAAGTCACGTAAAATCGCTGAAAAGTGAGGTGCGTGGATACTGATTTCAGAACAAAAGCAAAAAGAACTGAAAAAACTCGATCTTGGCAACTTAAACTTGCTATGATACATACGATTCTCGATTTTGATAAATTGCGAGAGAATTGAACAACTATGATATAATATTTTAAAAATGGTGAAATAAGACACGATAAAATTTAAAAATTTGTATACCTTACAATTCAAAATTTTCGACTATAAATAAAACAATAAATAATGGTTCAAGAATTTTTAGAAGGAATTATCTAAGAATAAACTATTTCCTTAATTTTGAGCAAAGATTTTTCGATTCACTTAAAAAGTTTTCGAAAGGTAGTGAAATATATAAAGAATAAAATTAACAATCAGAGCATTTCAACTTTTGATCACTATCAAAATCTTATCATTATCTTATATAAACTATTCAAACTATATTTTTGATATTGCGGCTACCCCCTTATTTTCAGTAATAGAAATCGGAATCCGTTCCAAAAATAAATAAATAAATATTTATTCGGAGAAAGAATGTTTTTATGTCTAATTTCATAGCTTAAAATACGCCATCATAGCTTAAATACGTAATTCATCTACGCCAATTAATTAGCATATTATTATTCAGAACTTCAGACCAAGGCTGTCTCGCGGGGAGATTTCGAAATCCTTAATCTAGAAAGATACAGCAATATAGAAAGCCTTGCTCCGATCAATGAGATTTTATAGCGTAGTTGAACTGCCGACGCATTTTTGATTTTATGATTACTTATGTAGAACTCCGTAGCCTTGTAATTTTAAACCCAATCCAGAAGACAAGGGAACTCCTGGATCAAGTATTGGGAGAAATTTGCCTTCGTGGAGGACTTTTTGATGGAACTAACAGCGTTACACGGAGAGGAAAAGACCCTTGAGATTGAAACACAATGTAAAAATTCAATTATTACATCAAAAGTTATTCGGGATATTCATCTTTTCTTTGTTCAATTTTAAATAGCAACGGCAATCAAACCAGTTTTGATAGTATTAGTATCGCCTTTCTCAGTATTATTTAGACTGATTTCTATAGCGGATAGCGTTTTTATTTTATTTCAGTATAAATATTAGTATGATGCCCCTAATGTTTATGCTTCTTTTTTTATTTAATTTTTGCGAAAGATTCAAAAAATATTTTTAAGAGTAGTAGTTACGGAACACCCTGTATAATGTATGCGTATTTTTTGCATTACTTACTTCTAGATGATCGGGAGTCTGATTTATCTCCAAGTCGAGCAGCTTTTGTTGCTGGACCCGTTGATTCTGAAAGATCCCTACAAAAAATTACTTTCCTTAAACATTTTTAAAGTATATAACAAATGGTAGTAAGGAATTATCCCACACGTAACTAACCAATAATTTATTGATATTTTCCATAATAGTAGAACATTTTGTTCATAAATTATGTAATTATTATGTAATTATATCTTAGGCCAGTACATTTTGTGAATTAGCGTAAAATATTCGTAATTGAAACATAAATTGAAAAACATACAACTGAGATTAAAATAAATGTATAATCACGAAAACAGAATGTATGGCATAATAATTAATTAATTAGAATAAATTTTGCTTATTTTCGATATATAGGTCATTATAACAGTTCATAGGAAATTTCTTTTAATAACTCATTTGAAGCAAGGTTTTCATATTTTTTTTTATAACTTTCAATATAATAAAAACTGTCAATACCAGAAAGCCTGCTTGAAATTAAACGAATTTTTAAAGCAGAAGGAGCGTTTCTTGTTTTATCAGTGACTCCAAGCTTGCTAGAATCGGCAATCCATGCGATTTTTAAGTATGCATATTTTGATTTTCAATGGCACCATCTATGGACAAGAATACGATTTCAAACCATCTATGGACAAGAATACGATGCGCACGTCACAGTCCGTTTTACAGGGATCACCCAACTTACTCCATTCATCCACAGATCGTTATTTTAACCTGAACCATAGAACGAGCAAACTCCAGTTCAGTACCCCTACAGAATTTGATTTGTTATGGAAATTTGGAGGACTTTGAGACCCCGAAAGATTTCACATGCACCAGTCAGCATTTAATATACGAGAATTCTTCGGCCGGTGGGATTCGAATCGAACATTTATCGCGCCTTAAGTCCTACCAACCAGTCTAGGCCAAATTATTTTACTCGTTAACGATATATAACACTAAGTCAACCTATCAATTGAAATGTGAAACGGTTTTTATTTTTATTATTCTCTTGAACTGAGAACTTCTAATCTCCATCGCTCACCTTTTTTTTCTTAACTTAAGCACTAGCATATAAAATAAAGATCTCGAAAATTATTAAAAAAAACTTTCTACAAAAGCGGATGAATAGTCATTATTTAAAAAAAAAAAGAGTTAAAAAAAGTTCGCGAAAAAACATTTAAAATTGCTATAAATCAAATCTTCGGAAAAGTGCTGAGAAATCTAAATACATATACATATGCCAAAAAATAGTGATTAAATATATTTTTAAAAAAATTTATTTTGTCCGTGTCACCCTAGGTTTTAAGCATAAGTGTCGCTAAAATCAATAAAGATGCAAATATTATATGATTCGGGTTCAGAAAAATCTTTTTGGCCTACATTCAGCATATACTATTGTCTATTTTGGTTACAGGCATTGCTCTTTGCTTTCTATTCAGTATTAACTACTACATTTGAGGAGGTTTTTATGCGGACACTTTAATGATTTTTTATATTTTTTTCGTACACAAGAGAATTTTGACGTTAATATCAAGTCATCAAATAGGTGTCAAAATATCTAAAAACATATACATATGCTAAAAAATATTGATTAAACATGTTTAAAAAAAAATTTATTTTGTCCCGGTCTTCCTGGAAAGTAAGCACAGGTTTTGCTAAAATCAATAAAGACGCAAATATTATATGATTCGGGTTTAGAAAATTCTATTTGGCCTGCATTTAGCATATACTATTGTCTATTTTGGTTAAAGGCTCTTCTTTCTATTTGGCTCTTCTTTGCTTTCTATTTATTATCAAATACAGCATTTGTGGAGGTCATTGTGCGGACACTTTAATTATTTTTTATATTTTTTTCGTACACAAGAGATATTTGATGTTAATATCAAGTCATCAAACAGGTGTCAAATTTTCAAAAAACGTATACATATGTCAAAAAATATTGATTAACCATGTTTAAAAAAATTTTATTTTGTCCCGGTCTTCCTGGAAAGTAAGCACAGGTGTCGCTAACATCAATAAAGACGCAAATATTATATGATTCGGGTTTAGAAAATTCTATTTGGCCTACATTTAGCAGATACTATTGTCTATTTTGGTTATAGGCATTGCTCTTCTTTGCTTTCTATTTATTATCAAATACAGCATTTGAGGAGGTCATTGTGCGGACACTTTAATGATTTTTTATATATTTTTCGTACACAAGAGAATTTTGATGTTAATATCAAGTCATCAAATAGGTGCCAAATTTTCTAAAAACATATATATGCTAAAAAATATTGATTAAACATGTTTAAAAATTTTTTTATTTTGTCCCGGTCTTCCTGGAAAGCAAGCACAGGTGTCGCTAAAATCAATAAAGACGCAAATATTATATGATTCAAGTTCAGAAAATTCTATTTGGCCTACATTTAGCATATACTATTGTCTATTTTGGTTATAGGCATTGCTCTTCTTTGCTTTCTAATATTATCAAATACAGCATTTGAGGAGGTCATTGTGCGGACACTTTAATTATTTTTTATATTTTTTTCGAACACAAGAGAATTTTGATATTAATATCAAGTCATCAAATAGGTGTCAAATTTTCTAAAAACATATACATATGCCAAAAAATATTGATTAAACATGTTTAAAAAAAAATTTATTTTGTCCCGGTCTTCCTGGAAAGTAAGCTCAGGTGTCGCTAAAATCAATAAAGACGTAAATATTATATGATTCGGGTTTAGAAAATTCTATTTGGCCTACATTTAGCATATACTATTGTCTATTTTGGTTAAAGGCTCTTCTTTCTATTTGGCTCTTGTTTGCTTTCTATTTATTATCAAATACAGCATTTGAGGCGGTTTTTATGCGGACACTTTAATGATTTTTCATATTTTTTTCGTACACAAGAGAATTTTGACGTTAATATCAAGTCATCAAATAGGTGTCAAATTTTCTAAAAACATATACATATGCCAAAAAATATTGATTAAACGTGTTTAAAAAAAAATTTATTTTGTCCCGGTCTTCCAGGAAGTAAGCTCAGGTGTCGCTAAAATCAATAAAGACGTAAATATTATATGATTCGGGTTTAGAAAATTCTATTTGGCCTACATTTAGCATATACTATTGTCTATTTTGGTTAAAGGCTCTTCTTTCTATTTGGCTCTTCTTTGCTTTCTATTTATTATCAAATACAGCATTTGAGAATGTCATTGTGCGGACACTTTAATTATTTTTTATATTTTTTTCGTACACAAGAGAATTTTGATGTTAATATCAAGTCATCAAATAGGTGTTAAATTTTCTAAAAACATATACATATGCTAAAAAATATTGATTAAACATGTTTAAAAAAAATTTTATTTTGTCCCGCTCTTTCTGGAAAGTAAGCACAGGTGTCGCTAAAATCATTAACGACGCAAATATTATATGATTCGGGTTTAGAAAATTCTATTTGGCCGGTTTTTAATTTTATTATTCTTTTTAATTAAGCTTTTTATAATTCAAAAAGATTTTGTTATAAACGTTAATATGATGTATCTAATCATATGCATCTAATCTCTATCCCTTACTTTTTTTTTTTTTAATTTTAAGCAGTAGCATATAAAATAGAGATTTCGAAATATATAAAATAAACTTTCTACAATAGAGAATGAATATATTAAAAGCAAAAAGAATTTAAAAAAATTTCGCGAAAAAACCCCCTTCAAAATTACAATAACTTGGAATTTTGAAATAAACTCGAGAAAAGGTCATAAATGAAAATGACTCTTTCAGAATGTCAAATTTCAACTCTTTTGTTGTATTTCTGTGGGAAACGGAGTAGCTCGCAGGGTATTTTTACACCAATTTTAACAGTTAATTATTCTCAAACTTTTCCTCTTTTTATTCCATCGTACTTCCAGAACATTTTTGTACACTACTTCGTAATTTCAAATTTCTGATAAATAATATAATTTTATACGCAGCCAAACGAAATGTAACGTAAAGTTTTAAACATCAAAAACAACGGTTACGGAAGAGGCTCTTACATTTTTTAATGTACAGAGAAAAAATCAACAGTGTCTATAGCTTACAATTTTATTTAACAAAAACATGAGTTTCATTGAGAGTTTATTGTACGTTCATCAATAATTATGTATTTCTGTAACTCTAAATAACGAAAATTGAACAGTAATTGTAATTAAAATTTCAGTGATTGCGATCACTAGCGTTAGTTTTCAGTGCCAAATGATACTAAATAATATAATTAGTTTTTTATTGTATTTAATTTATTTATTATTTATTATTTCATTTATTTATTTGCTTGTTCATTTTATTATTTATTTATTTATTTTATTTATTTACTTATTTCATTGATTTCTTTTTGATAAATTGAACTTCTGAATATATATTTTGTTGAAACTTATTACTTAAAGAAACTGGGAAGAGAAACAAATAATAATAATTTTTTTTAAAGAATTTTCGATAAAGAATTTTTGTACAGGATTGCAAAGTGTTAATTAACTATGATTTTTTTTTTCTTTTTGCATTGACTTTTTTTTTTTTTTTTTTTTTTTTTTATCCTGTAAGAAAGTTCAGTTCAGCTGGTACTTAATACTTACAAATTATGATAAATACGATTTATTATTTTTATAAATTTAATGGCTGTTTTTTAAACTCAACAGAAGAATTGATTGTTATTAATCAATATAAGATTATATGATTAAATTAAATATTAATATTTAATTTTTTCTTATAAATATTTTAATCATTAAGCTGAAAAATGATTGGACAATGTACAAATAATGTACTTTTAAAGAACTTTTTTCCACTCGAAAAGAAGCTAAATAATAAAACACTTACTCTAGTACTTTATTCTTTTTTGAAAAAAAAACGACTATTTTAATAAAAAAAAACGGAAGAACTAAAAGATCGTCAATTTATTTATTTTTTTCAATTTTATTTATTTATTTTATTTCAATAATGCATTTTTTTTTTTTTTTTTTCTTGTGAACAATTTTCAATAGGCATGTCCATTTGCGTTTCCGCCACATCTTAGATAGCTAAACGAATGAAACTGGCTGTTAATGCCTATAATAAGTGAAAATTTGAATAATTTTATATGCCATCAAAAGAAGCAAAATATTTTTCTCATAAAGTTTTACATGGAGTATGGTATTCAACGATAAAAAAAAAAAAAGCGATAAACTGCAAGAGAAATATTAAAAAAGAAAAATCATTTATTGCGAGTTATGCGAGTTAAAACATTTAAAATGTTGTTTATTTTATTTCCGAAAAATTATTAATCTTAAACCCAAACCTTAGTTCTCAACTATGTGCTTCAATTATGAACGTAAACGACAATTTTTAAGATTATCAGTCGCGAAACGACTTTTTAAACTGTAGGTCGATTAAAAAAGCTTTATTTTTGCATTTTATTTGTCTAAATCAAAAGTTCTATACGTTTTGGTTTTCATGAAAAAAGTTGCGTTAATACAACCAGTTTAGTTATTGGTTTTATATTTTATAAATTATTTTGTTTTGAATAAGAAATCACAACTCTTACGTAAAGTAGTATTTATTTAAAGAATCTTATAAATGTGCAGTATTAACAAGGGGGCAAAGTCAACAGCAGTACTGAGATTTAAAATGAAAACGCGTTTAAATTAAATGCGTGTAAAAATTATGCAAATAGTATTCAACCTTTTTTTCTTTTTTCATTTCGCCTCATATTTTTCATGTAAACATTACAGATAAATATTACATTTCATGTTATTTTACTATTTAAAGTTTTCTATGAATCTTACACTTTTCTTTCCTTCTGGACTTCCTGTTTAACTCACTTAAAATTACTCTTTTGTGAAATTTAACTACAGTTTAATTCATATGAACTGCATTTAAAATAAAATATTATTCTTTTTTCTACGGAAAAAAATTAATGAATATTTATAAATAAATTTATTAAAATGCTTATAGTGCACAAAGTCTTAATAATTTAAATTCTACTGTGAGAAATTAGTAATAATGTGCTTTCTGTTTTCTAAAAACTCTTCATATGCGAAATTGTTATATTTTCCGATAATTGTTACAAAACCTATAGCTACTTCGTTCTTTCTGTTCGTCTTCTTTTTTATGATAAAGTGAATGAGAGAGACTATTTCCATAATTTAAATATTGACACTAGGGTAAAATAGGTAAAATTCAAAGTTTTAAATGATCAAATATCAAGTCTTACAGATTGAAATCTGTACGAAATCGAGTCTTCAAGATTAAATTTGAAAATGTTTATTAGTATAGCTACTCAACCTTATTAGAAAGGCAATGTTTCGGGGCGAAAATTTTTTAATAATTTAATAAAAAAAAAACATTTTATCAAATAAAGTAAGTAATTTCTTAGAAATTTATTTAATCATTTATTTTATAAATTAACATTAAACTTAACGGAAATCCTACATGTCTATTACGGGGTGGGGGAGGGGGAATGACTTCTTTTAGAATTTGAAAAAAATAGTTTTCCACTTGCAGAATATCTAAAGTAAATGTCGGTACTGTTAGCGTAGAATAATAAATTTCAATCAGTTTCAAGTAAACTTATTTTGACTTATAAAACCTAATACTATGTGAAATACTTCTTTTGGTTAAGAACCCATACTACTTTCTTAAAGGGGGGGGGGGGAATTCAAAACAATCGAAAAATTTAAATTTTTTGACTCCTTGAAAAAGCATTTTGCTGTTTTAAGTTTTGCTGTTCTTCAAAGCTTATAGAAAATACTTTGTAAGGTTTTAAAAACAGAAGGAAATATTTTTATTCTGATTATGTAGTGTTTTCCACTTAATTATTGATTAGAAGGAAATACACATAGACGAATCAAAAATTGCATTTTGAAAAGAAACTTTAAAAAGAATTAATAAATAAAAAGTTTTTTTTATAAATTTTGAAAATTACACTCTTTTTTAATAATTAAATCGAACGTAATATTTCTTAAAAAAATGAGGCTTTTAAAAAATTAATTTGACTAATACAAAAAAAACTTATCAAGCCAGGAGTCATTTGTGGGCTGCATTTGAACCCCGCCACAAATTATGTGCTCGTTTTTTTTTAAAAAAGAAAAAATTAACTAATTTTTTAACCAAAAAAAATTCATAAATTTTTAAAAATATTCCTCTTTTTTATGATTAAAAAGGACTGAATAAATGCTATTTAAAAAAAAATTAATATTCAGTTGAGTAACCACTTTATCCTTTTTGATCCCTGCTCACCACCGGTTTTATAACGACCAGCAAAGCGAGGCCAAAGGTGGCGCCATTTTGTCTTTAACCGCGCTCTCTCACCTCAGTACCTTACCACGCTGTGAACTCTTCGAACACATGTTTAAAATGTGCATTTAAAACAATAAAAATTACACCAAACTTACATGCTTTAACCCAGGAATAGCAGTGACAATTTTCGAACTCGTTGTATACAATTATTTCCTCAGATAAGGCTGGTATATTAAACTTCGAAAACCGGTCGATCGCGGTCGACGAAACGTAGTAGAATGAGGAAGAAGGCGAAAGACGCTAGTGACGTAGTACCCGGGAAAAGTGCAGGGACCGCGGAGCCCCTGGCGGTCACCAAGGGATTCCCCCTCTGCTCAGTGGCTGAACAGCTCGATTCCACTCCTACATCCACCACTACGTATACAGGAGGTCCACTTTTGCGGGCACAGGGCGCCTCCTTTGACGATTGACCGCTGAAAAGCTTCTCTACTCAGTTCCCAGTCACCAAAATTGTCTCTCCGGCACGGGGCAATATCTGTAAAAGCGAAACACTCAGTGCTATAACGCCTAACTATAATCCGCTATATTCTGCACTAATAAAGCTAACGGTATATCCAACAATTTAAAAAATTTTGGTTGTCGAAAATAAAAGTGCTTTGCAGACGATATTTAATTGCAAAAAATTTCTATTTCATTAAATTTATTTTTTGCTAATGTGCAAAGGAATCGCAATCACATTTTCTAAGACAAAATACTGAAATCAGCTCACACAATTTGCACCACAAGTTACCCATTTATTGATGTCGAGCATTTTATTATTTTAAAAATGGTATGACATTTCATTTAACAACAAAAGCTTAAAATTGAAAACGATTATGATTAATTAACATTTCTAAAATCGTTTGCTTAAAAAAATTTTCTTATTTAAATCTAATTTACTTGATTTTTTTTTATTTTTTTTTAAAGATCAGTTTTATTTTTTCAAAATACTTTAATATGGCTGTGCAAAATTCTTTAGGGTCAATTTTATACCAGTAAGGTTGTCTAGAGTAAGTATACGAAATAAAAATATTTATATTTGTGCCTTAAAGTCAATACACAGTGAATTTAAATCTGTGGTAGTTAACATAAGGAAATATTCACTTAGTTCATAAGTTTATAGGCGGTTTTTCAGACAGTAGATATTCAAGAGTATTAAATAAGAATCACGAAGTACTTTTTTTTTTAAAAAATGATAGTATTTATTAAATGGATTTACGAAGTATTAACTTTAACTGTATAGACTCTTGCCATACTTTGGTATCATTTTGATAAAGTAATTAATTTTTTTATAAATGTAAACAAGGGAAACAATTTAAAAAGTACAGTAAGACAGCGACAGGAGTGAAAAAATCTTAAATGGTATAATCTAGTTAGGCTTAATAACCACATTGTGTTTCATGCCGTTCTTTTTTCCAGATTAGCATTTGGAATGATTATTTATTATAAAATATAAATTAATCCATTAAAATAAAACTACATTTAGAAAATGGACAGCATGGGCGAGAAATAAAAATATTTTTCTCTCTGATCAGATTTAGATTGAAAATTGTTTCAACTTTATGTCTAAAAATTGATCAGATTTCTCCTGTATATGAAGAATAAGACGTCGTACGAATTATTTATTCCTATATATAGTCTTCTAGTGATCAATATAATAATATTTATAGTAAGGGGCAGTAGTCACATGTCAACTAAGGGACACCTTTTATTTGATGAATTATGAAAGTATAAAAAAGCTAAGAGAAAATGTAGTATACATTTCTAATACATTTATCAACTAAAATATGCAGAATGTATGTTTCACATGCTGTGTAATTACATAAAGAATTTACTTTAACAGGAACAGAAGTGACTTTTTATGCTTTTAAACTGTCAGAACAGTTATGACGCAATAAATCATAATGTTTGTCGAAATATTTATGATGTAATAAATATTTAAAAAAGTTATTTGAAAGGTGTTCATAGTTTTCTAAAAAGGAAAGATTTCCGTGAGAAAAATAAAATAAATAAAGATATGAAAAATAAAATAAACATAAACGGCACACTTTCTAGGGAAAATTTTGTTTCACTTTTTGAATATTCTTGAATGATCATAGAGGGCCATAATGAGAGAACAAGCAATTATATTTAAATTCAACTCCAAATATTAATGATTAATAATATAATTAATATAAAGATCGGATTTTCAAGTACCAGGACTCATTCTTAATGGTTCTAGGACCTATCCATAAATCTTTAAATATGATAATTAATCAAAGCTAACGGTGTTTTAAGTTACGAAATCAGACACAAAAACGTAGTTCCCCCTAATAAACATGCCTCCTCCGTTTTTGACAAATTTTGTACTAGAGCAAAAAAAGAAAAGAACAATAGAAAAGTGAAAAAGTGCAGATAAAAGTACAGAAATGGACATACTGTAATTTCGATTCTATAAGCAAGAACATTCCTCACTGCCTATACTTTAAATGAATCAAATGATAATTGAGAAATAAAGAGACAAACACGTGCAAAATTTTTTAACTAACAGGAATAGAGGAGCAAGTTTAGACAAGATAATAATAAGATAAAACAACAAAATTCTTTTTAAAAAACAACACAATCTCTGAATTCAATAATATTAAAAGAAAAACCGACGTCTACAGCTTTAGCTTAAAGAAAAAGGAGTTCTTTTTTGAGGAGATAACTATTTGAACAAATATTTGAAGCCCGGCAACCTAGTGCGCGTAAGCTCCTTTACTTTTATCTTGCTTCTAAGATTTGTTCAAATTATTATCTTCGCAATGAGAAAACCTCCTTTACCTTTACCTTGTGGTTTCATTCCCCTCAAATAACCTTTCATTTCAAAAACAACATTAGTAAAACACAAAGTACAGAAACAGACATACTATAGTTTCGGTTCTCTGAACAAGAGTCTTCCTCAACTTGTTCCTCTATACAGATTGATTTTAAACTAATATTCAAGAGTATATCTCCTGTTTTTTGTTTTTTTTTTTTTTGCTGAGTCATATGTTTAGACCCTGAGGAAGGCTCTTGTTTAGAGAACCGAAACTATAGTCTGTCCATTTCTGTACTTTATTTATGCTTTATACGAGTTGTTTTTAAATGTTACGTTCAATGTGCCCTGGCTGTTACAAACAATGAAAGGAAAAAAAATTCATCTTAATATTATTACTTTTTAAATTTTTCCTTATTTTTTTTATATTTTGCATATTTTTTTAAAGCAAATTTTGTTAGCAACTAATACATCAATCAAAAATTTTTAAAAAGATGAAAAATCAAGGAAAAGCATTTACCACAAAAATTAAATAATAATAATAATAATAAAATTTGAAGTTTTGAAACAATATTTTGCTTCTACGCATGAGATATTTCCCCAAAAAAAGAAAAAGTTATTTTCCTATCAAGTGAAAGTGAAATTACCTCTTTTTCTAAGAATGAACGCTGACTAATTTCGCAATTGCATACAATAAGTAATCATGCAACTAATTATACACCTGAATAAGCAGATTCGGGGAACTAAACGTCGAGGAAAAAAAGAAGCATTTTATCTTAAATTTTAACTTGTAATAATTAGTATTTTTTTAAAAATATTTCATAATTCTTCACCTCTGATCACCGATTCAAATAAATTTTTGAGTCCATTTTCATAATTGAACTAAAATTATCAAAATATTTGAACGATAAGAAGTTTACGAAAAATTTATTTAATACTAGTATGAGTGGAAAGGAGTAGTAAATCCCCCATTTTTATTTCGGATTTTCTTGAAGATTTAATTATTATATCTGGCACCACCTCAGCAGCAGGTCCTCTGTATTGATCTACAGCACCGTTAACTAAAATTTATCTGTGACTCTTTGGCACTTGATGGTGGCAGGTAGGATCAAAAAAAAAACCTCATCCGTTTTTTCAATGGTACTGCAGTACTAAGTGATACTGCAGTACTAATTGTACTTACTTGCATCTAGAAAAAGCGCTCTTCTGAGAAGGCTTTCCCTGAACACACGATCTAAAACCTGTCGGTTGCCGGGATCGAACTCACTACCCTCAGCTCTACAACCAACGGTGTGAGCGACGCTTTCACCGACTGCATAAAGTTGTTGTTGTTGGTTTACGACGCAACTAGGCTGCACAATAGGCTATTGGCGACGGTCTGGAAATCATCCCTGAGGATGATCCAAAAAGTCATGCCATCACAATTATGATCCTCCGCAGTGGGGATGTCTCCCCAGCTTGGATAGCTCGACAACCTTCAAGCGAAGTCGAGCACTTTACAGTAGAACAGTTGAACGAGGACCGATACCACGCATCCTCGGTCCCTTTGCAGGCTGATCTTAGTGGTCATCCACCCGCACACTGACCGCAGTCAGTGATGTTTGACTTCGGTGTTCTATTGGAGACCGTGTCGTGACGATCAATCGACTGCGGGACCAAAGATTCTCATAATTTGTTTTGTCCGAAATACGTTTTAGTCACACTAAAACTCCAAAATTGAAAAATTCCCATTAAGCGTTAAACATGTGTAATTAATAACCTACTAGTTAAGCTTTTAGTTTTATACAACCTAAAATCCAATATATCCAAAGCAAATAATTTGAAAACTTTCAGCAATCACAATTTAAATTTTCCAACTAGTTACGGTTTTGTGATCGTATTTTGATATAAGTCTCAATTATGTAAAGTAAACGGTAATCGAAGTAAAAATAAATATACGATATTCTCATTAAAGTGCCAATTCAACGGGAAAATTGCTTGATCGTGGTTAATCTTGACTAAAATGTAATGAATGCTATTTATACTCGTGGTATAATTTTCGGTGTCAAGTGGACTTTTTTGAGCCCTACTACAACTTATACTCTTATTTTCACCGAATCCTTGAAAAATATTATGACTATAGTAAATATTAATTTCAGTTTATATACTTACATATCAGTTGAATATATTTTAATTGAAATTGCATTCCATATTATAACATAACATCTAAAGAAATAAATTTTAAAAAATATATTTGTACAAACTATTGTAGTCGCTCAAAACCCATCTAAGAAAGGGGCTAGATATCAACATTTCTTATGTAACATCACATGTAAACATCCTTTTAAGAAAAATATTTAAAAAAAAGATTAAGTAGGAAACTATTACGAATTATACATAGAATTCATTTGCATATATTTTTAATCGTTTTTTTTTTTTTTCTTCTTTCAAATCAGAAAAATAAATTTAGTTTCTAAATTTACATATATTTTCAATAGCTCAATCAAACATGAGCTAAAAAACGCACACTCGTTATAAGTTAAATTTGATATAAGGTTTACTTATATTAAATTTAATTTATTCAAATTTAAGTTGTTCTTATACTACTCAATGCTAAACAATTATATTGGTCATTTTTAGTTTCTTCCATTTTGTTAGTTCATAACGGTTTTTTTTTTTTTTTTTTTTTTTTTTTTTTGAAGTGAAACTTCTTATGCGACTTCCAAGAAGGCTGCGCTAAACGTTTAACGCTACCGTTGTCATGGAAACTAGATTTCTCTTTACGTTCGTTGAGCGCACGAGGTAAGAGAAAAACATAGTAGGTAATATTGGCGTTAAAGAAAACAAAGCGATATTTTTTTAAATTCGCCAAGAATACCTTACTGAAATTTAGAACATTTAGAAATAAGCTGATTTCTTATTATAATTTTTTTTTAAAAATATATTTTATTATTAATATTTTTTAACTAAGCGAAAATTATTTTAAATGAAACAAAGTATTTCATTTAAAAAGTTAATAAGTATATTTTTTTTATTAAATACAATTAAAAAAATACTTTGATGCACATAGATACTCTGCTTTAGATACTTATTTTTCTATGTTTTTTATTTTTATTTTTGCCGGTTATTATTTTATAAGTGAAACTTCTAATGCGACTTCCAAAAAGGTTGCGTTAAACGTTTAACGCTACCATGGAGGGGGTATGAAAGCACTGTTGCGTTAAACATTCAACGCTCCTGGGGAGGGGGAATAGAAAGAGACAGAGCAAGAGTGAATGCGTGGCACTCGAACGCATGCGCGTAGAAAATGATTATTAAAAGATGCGATCAATTGTGAATTGTAAGCAATGTTAATAAAGTTTGTCTTAAAGAAACAATATGATTTCACTAAAAATCAATTTCTACCCCTTCCTATTTTCATTTCCACATCGAAGTTTCACTTCTTCCGCGCGGAGGGACTCCACGCACTATTTTTTTCAGTTTTCTCTAGTGTCTTTGAAGAAATAGGTTTCTTTCAGACTAAGTGTCAATCCCAAATCTAAGAATTTTAATAAAGATATGGTAATTAAAAAAAACACTGGCCATAGCATTTTTTTTTTTTTTTTTCCTTTCACTTTTGGCATAAACGAACGACTAGTTTAGGAAGAAGAAACAGTATTTTCGTGAAAAATGATATGTAATATTTCGTGTGCACAATGAATCGTATATCAGTGAGAAATACGAATTTGTATTTGTAATTTCAGTTTGAATAGCATTTCAAGAATTGAATTTATGATAAAATGTTATACTGGCACACAATACTTCTGAATAAATAATACGTAATAAATTTTATAGCCCAGCTCATGGCATAAACAGAATCGTAAAATAAATCAAATAAAGATTTTACAAAATGTCTTGGAATTCTCACTTGAAAAATAGATTTCAAGCTCATCAGACAGTTTAACTTTTTTTATCACAATATATCTATAAATTTTCTAAACAAAATTATCTATCTAACACGTCTTTCAATATTGTGATGCCACAATAGGCATTACATATTTTCTAGCTTTTAAATTTTTTTTCAATTTTTTTAATTTATTTCTTTTAATTATTTTTAATCGAATTTTAATCAAACATTTAATTTTTATTACATTTTATAAAAAGCTAATATAAATAATATTATTCTTTTCTTAACAATCAATGCAATGGCTTAACTTTTTATAACAAAACACACGTAAAACTTAATAATGCACTGTCTAGACAAAATCGGAAATAAAATCTAGTTATAACTCTTTATTCTTTATTTCTTATAGCAAAAATGTTTCAGTTATGTGGTTATACTAATTCAGTCTTTTGGCGATTAGCCTTCGCCAAATTATTTTTAAATTTAATATTGATTATGTGGTGTGGGCTTTATTTTTGGCTATGTTATCTTTCAATATATCGCCAACCATGGATCTCTTCCCATGCTCCTAACTGTCCCTTCTTGGGGACAGTTCACTTACTTTTAATTTCGATTTCTTGGCTGGCAAACTGCGGCATCTTAGTCCCAACCGTTGAATATATATCTTTACAGAAATACTTCATGAGAAAATGAGAATGATTCTCTTCATTCCTTTAAGGGACTTTCTTTTTTTTTTATTTTATAATTTTGGAATGTAGCCATGGTCATTATAAAAAATACATAATAAATCAATTTTCCCTGGGATCTCTCCTTCATATCCAAATTAAAATGCATCTGAAACTGCCAAAATTTAGATATAAATTTTACAAAGAAACTACATTTACTAATCGTAAGCGATTTGAAATAAACTGCAGTGAAATATGTGAGTCACAAAAGGTACTATAACGCCATTTTTTAGTATGTTAAAATAGTTTTGTTCAAACTATTCAGTCATAATATGTTAAAATAGTTTTTGGACTGAGAAAAACAAAGTCATCTAGCTTATTATCTGAGATTAATTTGATTTATAAGATCATTTTTATTTATTTTATTATCCATTGGCAAAATGGGTCTTGGTTTGGATTTGATGGAGTCCGCACTTTTTAATTTATTATTTTTTCATTATTCATTGATTTGTGTAAAGTTGGGGGGGGGGAGATTTTCAAAACTTTACCTGATGTAAACAATTGGTTCTATACTTGAACTTTTGTAATAATAAATAACTGAATTTAAAAATACTTTGTTTAAGACTACATATAAACTCGACTACAGGGAAGATTTCCGTATCCTAATCTGTGGCAGAATAATCGCAAAGTCTTGGCGACTTCCGGGCAGCAGCCCGCGGAAAACTTTAAAAAAAAATATCATAGATTCACAGAAAGGGATTAACTCGAAATGTATAACTCGTAACCACCCCCGGGCAAACATCTACATGTTTTTTTTTTTTTTTTTTTTTTTTTTTAATTGCAAGTTTATATCCTATTTGGCACCTTGACGATTGTAGTTAGCTCAACAGATTACGATACGGAAATATCCCCAAACTACAAGTAAATGATCTAATGAACGAACGAATAATGCTTAAGAGGATATAGATTCCCGGCTTCTCTTCTTGATCCCATGAAACCTTAACTGTTACCCTCATTTTTGTAAACAAAGCCTTTCGGTGTTCTATTTTTTTAATTTATAAAGTAATTAACAGATGGCATTACGAATCATAAATGACTATAATATGAAAAAATACATCTCTACGCTTAAAAATTAACTATGTTTATGGGAAATATACTACCCAAGGCCTTATAAAGGGTTTTGGTTGCATAAATCTTAAACTTTGGAGGTACTAGTCTAAACTGTTATTTTTGAAACTAAGTATTTAAGAATATCAAATAAAAACTTTACAGACAATTACAAAAATCACTTATGAAAGGAATAAGCAATCATTTTTCTTTTTTTGAAATGTTTATTATTTTTCAATTTAAAAATGGTCGAAAAGTTATGATTATTTTATTTTCTCGTTATTTTAAGTTTAACGTTTAAATTTTAGTTGTTAGGTTTTTAGTTGTATTTTTACGTATTTTTAGTTGTTAGGTTTTTAGTAAGTTATTTACATTTTATTTTTTAGCCTTTTAGAATAAAATAATAAAAAAAATGAGAGAAATCGTTTGAATAGTTTCTGAAAAGCGAAATATTTTTAAAAAATGTCTTTTTTAATATAAAAAATATAAATGTTTTTTTCATTAATTTTCACTTCTTTTTATTAAAATTCTATCTCTCGAATTTTGCAAATAGATATATTTATTTTGAAATATTAAGACTGGTGGTGAAATCGAACTAATTAAAATGCATCTTTATTTCTTAATTATTTTAAGTTTTGTGGACATTAAGATTTTAAAATTGGGTTCAGAATCTATAGTTACATCCAGTTATTTCACAACAAAAAGATGGAAATTAAAAATTAAAAACAGTACGTTTTTAAAATTTCAAACTTTTTTAAATTTCAGAATTCCTGATAATTTGTATTTGCATATTTTGTAATTTTTTATAACTTACTACCGTATGTACACGGTTTCGTGTAACAATAATTAATGAAGGCAATATAATTCTACTAATTTTCTTAGATTCTATGTGTGGAAAGTTACAATTTTGTACTTTCCTTACTTTTAGTGTTACTCATGGGCATCAGTGATGGTGGGTATATATCTCCCTCAATAATTAGAAATCTCTAAAGTCCCCTTATTTTTGCAGACAAATAAAGAGGATTTTATAAATCATTATTGATTTAAATTCATCAAAATTAAAAGCAAGAAAGAGAAAAAAATAATCGATCTTTTTGCAAATATTTAGCAGACTTAAGCTTTTTCTTTATAAATGTGGAATTAAGAATTCTATTCTGACTGTGTATCGTCCCTCTCAAACATTGGACCCCTGCGACCCCCATATTTACAATGCACTGTTTCCAAGGGCCGCAAGCAATTTTAAGAAGACAAACTTTGGATACTTTAACATATTTGTAACTACCACTCTATGTTGTTTTTCGTTAGAAATCCGTCTGCATGAAAACTCTCTCCTTCTCTCGAAGATACAGAAAAAGAAAAAACTTCATTTTTGGAACAAAATGCCTCTTTTCTAGGTCATTTTGCATTCTGACCATTACAACGCTAGCGGTCCGGATCTAAGATCTCCTACCAGATCTTAAAACGTTAAAATGGCAGCATCTCACAAAGCGAAATTCCTACTAACATTAACATAAATTTTTTTACCACTAAAAATACTTTTGAAGGCTCATAGAAATCTTGCAATCATTTCTTCATTAAAAAGCATTTCGGGAACTTACACTAATGTTGGTTGAATTTTAGAAATATTTGTCGCAACAGACAATAATGATCGTAGGTTTCGGTTTACGACCGTTAAAAGTAGGGTGGTGTCCCCATAAGAAAATTTGATAAAGAAAAGGTTAATACTCTTTAAAGAATTTCATTTTGCTTTTACACCAAAATAAACAAAGACGAAATTTAACCATAAAGATAAAAGTATTGAATTTAATAACAGTTCATAAATAGTATATTTATCTTGAATAAATATGAAAATGGTGGATTTATATATATTTTTTTAAAGATCTAATAAACAAAAGTTCGTTGACACCTATTATCATGTTCCAATTTTGCTTAAATTTTTACAAAGCATTTTATCAGGTGAATATGAATTATACTTATTTTTTAAAATGAACTTGTTTTGTGAGAGCTAAACTGCGAATTCAGCAGGATTTTTCTACTCAAAATAGTGTACTAATTCAATTCCGACATCTGCAAGTCATCTATAGATCACTCATCATCCAAAAATCTTTATCTAAATGTCTTTATTATGGAAAGAAGATGTATGAGAACCGTAATGAGCATGCGCCAACAAATATATATAAATAAATAATTTTATTTCATTGACAGTCAATTTTTTTACTTTAGCTATTCAATAATATCATATATTAACATCATAAAAATTATAAGCAAACATCAAAATTGTATTTTGAAAGAAGTATTTTGGGAGGAGTTCAAGTAAAATTTAGGGAAAAAACATGGAATTTTGCAAACTTTACAAAATCCGGTTATAATTAATTTCGTTCACATATAAAGTTAGTATGGGCTGACATAGAACTAGAGTTAACGACACAAGCACCACCAAAAAAGTATTTATAGCCAAACCAACCGGAACTGGGAAGAGAAAGAGGTTCAAACGTAAGTGATTGGACAAACTCAATGGCGATCTAAAAACATTGAAAATAATTGGATGGAAAGATATAGGGTCTTCGGGTGAAGAAGGCTAGGGCCAACACTGGGCTGCCATGCAAATGAGGAAGGAAGGGTAGAAAATCTATGTATCATTCCTTTTCAATCGTAAAATTAAAAACAAGGAAAAACATTTTTTTTTTTTTTTTTTTACTGATTATTGCTTTTTTGTACTTACAAACCACTTCAGTAATCGCTACTTTTTAAAATTTTAGGCTCACGATTCATCACTGCGACTTTTTAGCACTAACTACCTCATTTGAGAATGAACTGGTCATTTTTTCATAAAAATAAATAGTGCTAGTAATATTTCTTTATAATATTTACAAAGTTTAACAAATTCCTCAAAATTATTATAATGTTAAATGAATTTTTATCATAACACGTATTTCAAGTTTTTTGTAAAACGTGTCTGATCCCCACAATAACTCAAACACATATATGGAGTTATGTTATCAATGGGATGAAGATTTATAGCAATTAAGTGGTTGCTTTTATGAGATAAATTTTTGAGTGGATATATATATATATATGTCCCGCAAAAGACTGGTCGTAAAGTCATGGTTGTTAGTAGAGCAGCGAAGTCAAGCATCACTGGGTGCGGTCAGTAACCGGCTGGATGATCACTTTGATCAGCATACGTAGGGACCGAGGGTGCACGATATCGGTCCTCGTTAAACTGTTCTACAGTAAAGTGTTCGATTTCGTGCGTAGGTCGTCGGGCTACCAAGGCAGAGGAGTCATCCCCTCTGCAGAGGATCAAAATTGGCATGTCTCCCAGACCGTCACCAATAGCCCATTGTGCAGAGCTAGTGTGACGAAAATAAAGTATCTGCCGTAAAGTACCTATCTGATACTGTTATGCATATTCTTTGCAATCTTATCTTCCAAATTTTCAAAAATTGCTTGATAAGAAAATGAAATAGTTTAAAATGCATTCTAATGAAACAACGCCAAAAAACGAAAGCTACGTTTAAATTAAGTATTGAAAAAATATTTCGTATGAAATGGATTTTATCGGCAATAATTATAGGATTATTTAAAAAAATCTCTCAAAATTTACGTAAACATTTCTGCTTAAAGCGAATCAGAATATAAAGTTTAAAACATGCTAAAGTTACTTGCTGCTATGAAACAAAATTTTTTCTATATTAAAAAAGTTGTGAGAGGCTCTACCGCCTCTGTTTTATCAGAGACACTTGAATGGGGGTTATAGGGATTACCATGAAATAAAAGACTTTTCGAAAAAATTTTTAATTTGAAAAATTTTATAAATAAAGGACTTTTTGGAAAATTTTGAAAGATATAAATCTTTGAAAAAAATATCTCATTTTTGTTTTTAGTTCAAAAGAAATACATATCAATGACAGCTTCTTCTAATCAACAGTTAAGCCCTCCATTATCACATAGTTTTGAAGCATGTGATAATTGAACTGAAACATGTGATAATTGAAGAGTCATAAAAGTGCCTATTTTTTATTCAAGAAAATTATATAAAACCATGTGCAGGTACAATGCATTTATTCATTTTTGATTTTCGGGTTAATCGCAAACACACATGTTTAATGAGTGCTGACATCTATTTTAAAATAAACTAACTATCTATAAACACATTATAAATAGTCTGGTACTTCTGATATATAAATGGAGAAATAAACATGATTCCGGGCTTAAGAAATAAATTGTCTAAATTGATTTTGTGTGTTTCTTTTGAACAATCCATCCGGGAAATATCACGGGCACGAGAAATAGAAAATTCTTCACTCTGTCATTTTGACGGGAGAGATATCAAGATATTCAAGTCAAAAATATTCAAATAGTGGCATATTTAAAGCAATTTGAAGTTATCCTATTTTCAGAACCATATCAATTAATATCTTTTTCATCTATCAGACTTCAATATGTGCAATAAGTTTTCAAATCTTTATGGTAATAAAAAAAAAACGTATTGATTTTAAAAACAAAGCCACCACTTTTAAAATTTTAGCGAACCTTTGGGATTTGGGAGCCTAGTTAAAAGAAAAGTAAACTCCCTCGAGAAAGTTGGCCAAAACATGCAATGTATAATTATTAATAAATATAGTGATAGTTACAAATACTTAACTTTCTCCAAAATATGGTAAAAATTAAATGCTCTTACCACGAGTATTTTATCGTTTCTGATAATTAGTAACTCTGCACTAACTGCTCTATTCTTATGTAGATATATTTAATATTTTTATATAGATATATTTAATATTTTTATATAGATATATTTTATATAGATATATTTTTTGTGCGCAGAAATGGTTAGAATTATAGGTTCTCTTTATTCACTTGTCCGTTGTCCATTCCCTGGACATACATATGGAAAACTTTCAAGCAAAATTTCAAGTAATTCGAAATAAAATATTTTGAGATATTGAATTTCAAATAAAGAGAAAAAATTAGTTCTGATGAAAGAGATGAAAAGGCACAATTGCCAATCGCAATAACAAAAAAAAAAAAAAAAAAAAAAAAAAATGACCGTAAATTCTGTTCGATTAGACGTACAAGCAAAATTCAAATAGTTTTGAAAAAAGATAAAAATTAATACTTTTATTTTATACGCAAAACAGTAAAATGAATTATGTTGAAATCGCCTTAAAAAAGTAGTCTGGCACCTTAAATCAAAATTAGCATAGACTTTGCTACGACAAGAAAAAAAAATTCTTTAAAAAGCGTAAAAGCTGGCAGCTATGCCCCTTTTATTCAGTTAAAAATCAGTTCATTCAGTTATTATGCATAATTTCATCCGCTAGATATTATTTGTAACATCTCCACCCACACGGAAGGCTTCCGGGGAAAAATCTGGAATTTCTCTCCCACTCCTGCAGATCGATTTTCCAGGATTGTGATAGAAGCGCGTGGGTAATGACCTTGAATTCACCTTCTAGGTGTGACGTAATTCTGGTCAACAACTTGGGAAAACATATTCCCCTTAAAGTTCGTATTTTTTATTACCCATAGCCAGACTCATGTCAAAAAGATGTTCGCATTTTATCGTTATCCGTTTCCATTTGTTTATTCGGAAGTAAGTTCTTTCCTGAACATTTATGGAACAAAGTTTTATGGTTTTATGATTCGAGTTTGTTTTATTACTCATTTTTTGTCTTTAATCAATAAAGATGGATGAAAATAAGCTAGAAAAGAATTTTTTTTATTACCATTTTTAGTATTATTGGAAATTTTTACTTAGAAAAATGTTTTAATAAAAATATTTTGTTTTTAATATTACTAAAATTCGTATATAATAGTTATATTAAAAGCATATCTTAATATTTCGTTACAATGACAATTAAAAAATAGCTGACGGAATTTTCTTTATAGCGAGCTAGGCGTTATAAACAACTATCCCATTTTTAATGTTAAAACAACCATAAAGACTAAAAAATGAATTACTGTTTCTCTTTTTATTTTGAACAATTATTTTTAACATAACTAGGTTTTTTGTTTTTCTTATTTTCTTGGCTTTTTATTTTTATTGGCTTACTATATTATTTTCATAGCCTTATAACTTTTCTGAGTATTATGGCACACATTGCTTTTCTATGCTTAATTGTTTTTCAAATGCAATTGATAAGTATTCAAATCCAGGTGATTCTCCAGTTCTTTATTATTAGCATACGAGTATTAACAATGCTTACCATAATTATATATTTTCATTAAAAAGGGTCTTTTCATTTTTGAAACACATCAAACATTAACTTAAAAAAGAAAAAGAAAAAAAGAAAAAAAAGAAAAAAAAGCGGATGAGCGAGAAGCAATTACGGCGGGAGATGGAGTGCGGAACAAGGAGGCAGAGGTTTTTATTATATTAAAATTTTAAAATGTATGTACATACATATACGCATGTGATAATATGTACGTATGGGGCCGGGATAGCCTGGTCGGTAGGGCACTGGGCCCATGTCCAAGAGGTCGTGGGTTCGATCCTCGCCGGCCGAAGACTCCCCGTGTAGTAAATGGTGACTGATGCACGTTAAATCTGTCGAGTCTCAAAATCCTCCATGTTCCCATAACAAATCAATACCTCTGGGGGTACTGATTCAGGAGTTTCCTTGTCTTCTGAATTAGTTCAAAATTACAAGGCTACGGAGTTGAACATCAGTTGTCGTAAACCCATGAAATTGGGTCGGCTGTTCAACGACGGTTATAAAATAAAATATGTACGTATGTGATAATACGCCGAGGGCCGGGATAGCCTGGTTGGTAGGGCACTATGCGCATGTCGAAGAGATTGTGGGTTCGATGCCCCGCCGGCAAAAGACTCCACGTGCAGGTAATGGTGACTGATGCACGTTAAACCTGTCGAGTCACAAAGTCCTCCATGTTCCCACTTCTGGGGGTACTGATCCAGAAGCTCTCTTGTCTTCTGAATAGGGGTCAAAATTACAAGGATACGGAGTTGAACATTGGTAGTCGTATACCCAGAATTGGGTCGGCTGTTCAACGACGGTCATAAAATAAAAGAAAATACCTTACTACCGGAGCCGCAATGGCTCAAGCGTTTGCCTTCCAATGAGGTGAACCGGCTTCAAATCCCAGCGATGCCTGGCCGATATGAATTCCGAATCCGGCTTGCACCCCATAAACAGTGCTGACGTGAAATATTCTCAGTGGTAGACAGATCATGGGTTAGAGTCCCGTTGCCATCAGGATACCGTGGAAGGTTCTCACTATCTTCCTCTCCATGTAACGCAAATGCGGGTTAATTCCATCCAAAAAGTTCTCCGCGAAAGCAAATTTCTCCCAATACTTGATCCAGGAGTTCCCTTGTCTTCTGGATTGGGTTCAAAATTACAAGGCTGCGGAGTTGAAAAATAGTAGTAGTAAACCCAAAATTGGCTCGGCAGTTCAACGGTGGTTAAAAAATAAAATACCTTACTACCATTTGTCATTTACGTTAAAAACGTTTAACGAAACTTATTTTTTGTAGGGATCTCTCAGAATCAACGAGTCCAGCAACAAAAGTTATTCGACTTAGTGATAAATCAAACTCCCGATCAACTAAAAGTAAGGGAAGCAAAAAATACGTTATACAGGGTGTTCCGTAATTACCACTCTTAATAATATTTTTAGAATCCTTCTCGAAAATTAAATTTAAAAAAAAGCATACACATTAGGGATATTGAACTAATATATAAAGGATAAAACAAAATCGTTATCCACTATTGAAATCTGAAACCATACTAATCTTATCAAAACTTGTTTGACTGTCGTTGCTATTTAGAATTGTACAAAATGAAAAATGAAAAAATGAATATCTGGATAACTTTCGATGTAATAATTGAATTTTTAAGTTTACATTTCAATCTCAGTGGTCTTTTCTTCTCTTTGTACGCAAATGAAGAGAAGTTCTATCATAAAGTCCTCCACAAAATGTCTACGAATAACTTATCCAGGAGTCTTCTGTATTGGGTTTAAAATTACAAGACGACGGAGTTGAACATTAGTAGACGTAAACTCAAACTTGGATCAGCTGTTCAACGACGGTTATGAAATCTCATTGGTCGAAGGGTCTAAATTAAAACATGCTAACTAATTAACACAGACGGCGGTATTTTAATGTATTATTAATGTTTTGTGTTTATGAAATCAAAACACAAAAACATTCTTTCTCCAAATAAACATTTTTTTTTCTAACGGATTCTGATTTTTGTCTCTGAAAATATGGTGGTAGTCGCAATATCAAAATTATTGTTTCAAAAGTTTATGCAAGTTAGTGATCAAAAGTTGAAATGCCCTGAAAGTTAATTTTACTCCTTACATGTTTCACTACGTTTTGAAAACTTTTTAACGGAATCGAAAAAATCTTTGCTCAAAATGAGATTATTGCTTCAAAGATTATTGCTTCAAAAAATTCTTAAACCATTATTTATTATTTTATTTGTTAAGAGTCGAAAGTTTTGAATTGTAAGGCATACAAGTTTTTAAATCTTAACTTATGCTATTTCTAAATTTTTAAAATATCGATGAACCAGGTTCGAATCCCAGCGATGATTGAAATTCCGCATCCGGCTAGCACCGACCACAGCTCTGATGTAAAAATATCCTCAGTTGTACACGGATCGTGGGTTAAAGTCCCGTTTCCCATCAGGCTAACCGTGAGAGGTTTTCGTGATTTTTCCTCTCCGTGTAACGCAAATGCAGGTAAGTTCCATCCAAAAACCCTCCGTGAAGGCAAATTTCACCCATTATCGAATCCAGGAGTTGCTTTGTCTTCTGTGTTGGGTTGAACATCATATGGTAAAGGAATAAAACATTAATAGTCATAAACTCAGAATTGCGTCAGCTATTCATCACCGGATATAAAAAAAATAATAAAATAAAATGATTTAAAATATATATCTAGAGTCAATGACTATCTGCCTTTGACAACTGTATCTGAGGAACGTAGTGTTTGAAATATACAAGCAATAAAAAGGAAATGAAGTGCAATTATTTTTGACGTCATCAGATATCATTGAATATTGATTTCAATAGCAGGCGTCAAGATGGGAAACAGGTGCGGCGGGATACTTAAGTAGACGCTATACTATGGGAGAAATTTTTCATCGCAAATTGTCTTCCATCTCTATAAGTAATTCAAAATTTAAAGCATAGAAAAAGTAAATTCTGGCGAATCTAGAGTAAGCTATGAAATTTTAAATACCGAAAAGAAATTTTCAAAACATCAAAATGAAAAGAAATTTTTTGAGAGTAACTTTAGATTACGCTATGGAGAAGTTCTCTTCCAATAATTTGTTTGCATTTTGATGTTTAAAAAAAAAATTCAGCTATAAAAGCTTTATGGCCATTGAAACTTTATGGCTTTATACTCTAAATTTCACTTTTCTATATTTTAAATTACTTATTTAGGCGAAAAAGAATTTACGAAGAAAAGTTTCACTCGCCATATAGCGTCCTCTTAAAGACAGAGAGAGAATTTTCGATTGTCAAAAATAAGATAACTTGACCGGTGGTCACTCTCACATAGCTTAATAAACATACGAGGAAATGATATTTACTTTTGATATTCCATGTTCTGTTCGATTGATATCAAAAATGAATAAAAATTCCTTCCATATTGCCTTTATTTATAGAATATTATTTTTTTTTAAACGTCACACTGGTATTGGGAGGCTAGTAATCTTCAGATCGCCATACAATTTTTGTAACTCTAATATAAACATTTTACCGCTGTCTTGGAAAACTTATCGTGATAGCGCACTTCTTGTAATAAGCCATACTTTTAGCATAGAGCTTTTACTCTATTTGTAAACCTAATTTAATAAAATATCCACTTAATTTAATTCCAAAATGCATCTTTTTTCTAATAAAGTTGCTTTTTCCATTATTGCAGGTGAAAGGTTAAACTAAAGCAGTGGTTTTCAAAGACAATTGTGAACGCATTAAACTATAAATGACTACTTTATTTTGAAAATATTTTTTAAGAAGAACGGAGCTGTGGTTGCTCAAGGGACAGAGGTCGCCTCCCGATGAGGTTAACCTGGGTTCGAATCCCAGAGACGGCTGATCGATACGAGTTCCACACGAAGCCCGCCCCGGCCACAATGCTAACGTAAAAATATCCTCAGTGGTATACGAATCATGGTTTAAAATTGCCTTGATGTCAGATTAACCTTGGGAGGTTTTCGCGGTTTTCCTCACCGTGTAACGCAAGTGCGGGTTGATTCCATCAAAAAGTCCTCCGAGCAGGCAAATTTCTTCCAATACTTGATCGAGGAGTTCCCTGGTCTTCTGGATTGGGTTCAAAATTACAATGCAACGGAGTAGAAAATTGATAGTCGTAAACTCAGAATTCGGTAAACTGTTCAACGCCGGTTATTAAATAAAATAAAATAAGAATAATTGCATTTTTTCATTTTTTTATCATTAATAATCTTAAATTAGGTTTTATATCCGACAATTAAATTCACAGACCTGTAACTGAATCTAGCCTTGAAGCAAGTTGTTTTTGCATAAGCTGAAAATGAATGAAATAAGCAGAATTATGGATTTTGTTGAAATAAAAACTAAAAAGAACTGATATAAACGTTGAAAATCGCTATTGGGAAAACATATTTCTTTATTAACATTCTAGTTATTTTATTTTGACTTAAAAAATGCTATGGGAAGTACTAAAATATTTTATTAAAGCATGTCCTTTGTATAGTTTATCCAAGACATGTTTATTTGAAAAATTAGGTTTTTTTTCCCTCCAAAGAAATGTGCTGTTTCTTTTTCATTGGCATTTTACTTTAAATAATATCATAAAGGCAGCCAAATGTTATATGAACAATGGATTATTGATTGGATCTAAATATAATTATACATTGTTAACAAAAAGTTTTTAAAAAAAAGTCCTAACACTCAGACCCGTTTACAACTTCCACGGACACCATTCGGGAACCGCTAAACTAATGAATCACCATATTTTGCGACGACATTAGAAGAAACACTTGTCAAACAAACAAAGGTCATGAATGTTAATTAGATATCAACTACAAAGAGAGAAAAAAGCGAATTAAATAACATCTATGGAAATATTCTATTGCGTGCAAACTCTTCATTCTGAATAAGCATACGATGAATCAAAAAAAAAAAATCGAAATTAATCAATAGTTATATTGAGCTTTCCCAATTCCTTTCTTGCATTTTCCGAACAAAGAATTATATGGAATTCTAAGTATAAAGATGCGATTCTATGAAAACGAGAATAATGATAGTGTTTACCAGAAATATTTTCAAATTATCATAAGGAATAAATATAATTTGCGCCTAATAATTCAACGTTGAAATGAAACCAGTCGGAATATGAATAAAAAATTCATTTGCTTTTAACCATTATATGTCATGAGGAATTATGATGGATATATTTTGAATAATACAATATGAACCCTTTCCCTTCACTCTTACATTACAATGAACCCGTAAGAAAATTATTAGCCTCATTCGGGGTTAACCAAATCATGAAACTGCCAACTCTTCAGATTTTAGTGGGATATTTTTTTTTTTTTTTTTAAATGGTAACTAAGTATTTACGTTGATATATTTTTATTTTTTTAAAAAAGTAATTTATAATGATTTTGAACACCACTACACAAAAATAATTTAAATAAATACACAAATTTTCTAACAATATTTTATTTTAAAAAAAATATTAAATGTGTGCTTAGTTATCGATTAATTTTACAATTGTAAGCAGGATAGTTATTACGGTTAAAGACTAGCACTAGTAAGCGGGTGGGGGACCACTTTGATCAGTCAGCGTAGGGACCGAGGGTGTGCGGTATTGGTCCTTGTTAAACTGTTCTACCGTAAAGTTCTCGACTTCGCGCTCAGGTCATCGGGCCAAAGAATATAGAAGGGAGCCATCCCCTGTAGAGGATCAAAATTGTGATGGCATGTCTCCGGATCATCCTCAGGAATGTTTCCCAGAGCAGCGCCAATAGCCCATTGTGCAGATCTAACGTGACGTAAGTAAAGTACGCACCTACCGCAGTTGACTCTGAAACGTCGAAAATAACAAAAACCGTGCGTTGTCAATTTAGTCAAGTATTTCTAACAAATAACCTTGAACTTAGTCTCGCACAAAAAGACGAATCAAGAGAAAGATTTAAAGAATCAAACATTTTAAATAAGTATAATTTCATAAAGTATATGAAGATAAGAGAAAAACTCGGTATCTATTTAAGAATGCATTGATAGGCGTTTTCAACTGAGAAAAAAAACAACAACTTTTGAATACAATCAGGTCCATTTATTTAATGTTCAATTTCCGTTCCAAACAGATCATGCATAGAAAAATTGATTCTCAGCCATAGGGCACGTGAAAAATGTTCTTTCTTGCCTGTTTTATATCTGCTGGATTCGAAAAAAAATCCGAAAGCCGTTTAGATCTTTCTCCTTTTGGGCAAGAGGCCAAAATCTTAGCTGTTTCTGGTCATTCACTCCAATCAATTTCAAAGACACTTTCTGCCCTTGCTTTCTTTTTTTTCTGTCGCTGTGTTGGAAAACTTTTTGGTTGTCACGTAGCTTTGACATGTTTAATCTACCATAATAGGTCGAAATCAATAAATGGAAGCACTTTTGCTTTTATTTTAAAAACTAATATATTTAAGTTTGCAGCTGGATAGTACGCAGAAAGAAGAAAAAATTCAAATGCATATATCTCTACAACTAGTGACTAAGTTAATAAAGTTCGAATTTTAGAGTTGGCACGTTTTTCCACCCTCTTATCCGACACCGTTTTAAATGACAAAACAAAGTCCAAAGGAATCGGTCGATTAGACCTTGAGAAATGAAATTTCGTAAATATGACTTTCTCTGAGTCTCGAATTATACAAAAATAAAGATTACATAGACAGATTTTAAATTCCTTAGAATGCATAACCGCTCATTATGAAATAATGATCCCACAAAAAGCAATTTCACTGTTTCTGAAGCAATGACTAAGTATTTTTGCAAGCCGAGTGACTGGCATTTTGAACCGAGATGTCACAATTATAAAGATTGGGCTTTTTCCAAATATCTTCACATACTGTTCCATAGGAAATCACATAATATATTCTCTTTATGGCTTTGTAGCTTTTCATTTTTCCATTTTTTTTTTTTAATTATCAATCTATTTTTGGAACAGAGTTATTATTGTATTAATGCAATAAAAAAGGTCTTAATACGATATAAAAATTATTTTGTTCAAGAATTTTTGCTCTCAAGACGTTACGTAATGACGTCGTGCTACAGAAAGTGCAATACCTGCGCATGTGCTGAAAGCTTATTGATTTTTGTAGTCTTATTTTCGTTAATTTACGATTAACATTGCAAGTAATTATAATTTACAATTGCCGGCCGGTTAGTGTAGGGGGCAGGGAACTGTCCTTGTATCAGAAAGGATCTGGGTTCGAATCCCGGGCAAGGCATAGATGTTCTTTCCTTCTCTGTACTATCTGTCCTAACTGTGGGAGCGACGTTGGCCCACCTAATATGGTGCCCCTGAAAGAGAGACCAACAAAAATCGCCCTGTATATGTCTGAATTGACTGGTGTTAACACAGATGGGCATTGGAAAAAAAATTTACAATTAAAACATTTATCATGATTATGAGTGATCATAATTTGTGATTAAAAATATACATAATCAACTGTAGTAAATAATTCATGTAGCTGAAATCACGATTACTCAAAATTATAATTATGGGCAATCGCAATTGCAGTTAATCATAGAAAACGATTCTTGTATCGAAGATTACTTAAAAATGCAATATCTAAATATTATTTTTAAGCCCATTCTATTTCATCTTCAATTCAGTGGCAAACCTTGTTTGATTCCCAATAATTGTTAGCCCTTTTATTTCTTTCGGCAAATTTTATTTTAATATTTAAAGTGGTAGCAAAATTATTGTTTTGATACTTAACTATTGATTCAAAATTATTTTGATTTTTATTTGATTTTATTATTTTGATTTGATAGTCTATAAATAATTTAAACATATAAATTATAGGTCAGACAAAAATTTAATTCGATATTTTAGGTACTGACTAAATTTAAAATATTTTCGCTTCGATGATTAAATAATAATATGCTTGATAGTGCTTTGGAAGGAAAAATCATAGCTATCAATTTAAGCGGGTTTCCTAAATGACTTGATAGTTATTTTAAAATGGTAGCAAGGTTAATGATTTTCCTTTTTAATTCTAAAATTTATGAGTTTCAATTCATTTCTATACCACCACTACATGTCTATAAAATAAACATGAATATTTAAGCAAGATTTTCATACATTGGAGTATTTAAGTTCTGATAAATTAAAAATATTCTTGCTAAGAATTATAATATTTAAGTTCTGATAAATTAAAAATATTCTTGCTAAGAATTATAATCGAATTCGAATTTTACTACCAATTCGGAAAATCCTTCCAGGAAAAATAGAATATTACAAACTAATACCGTGCGCGTTCACGTTATTGAAGAACAAGAAACTGGAACCTGTTACTTTATACCTGTTACTTTATACCTGTGACATTTCGATGAATGGTAAGGTCACGACTACGTAAGAACAGAGAAGAAAAAAATTCCTTCAACCGCTACGATATTACTGGCGGGAAAAACAGAAAAGAGTTCCTGCTGTTTAGTTAAATTTATAAATTAGTGAACTTTTCAACATTTTTTAAATAAATCTGCGGAATATTCAAACAATTCATACTTATTGTGTAGATAAGTAAATTATATCTGAATCAGTAGTTTTTGTTGACATATCATCATCAGTACAAATGTCACTACCACGAGGAGTCGTAGTTTCATTGGCATCAAAAAACATACATTTAGTCAAAGAATCGGGTTTCAAAGAATGCCGATTTGTGAAAGGCTGATAATTAAAACATTCTTCATCAAAATGTTCGGAACAAAGTATAGTATACTGATTTCGAGTGAAGTTCTCACGCTTCGTTTTAATTCTATTAAGCCATTTTGTTACTAAATTTAGATACTTTAACAAGGAAAAAAAAAATTTAACTCTGCAATAAATTTTTGATTTTCTATTCTTACAATCGAAAACACAGGACGTTGGCATTTTTTATAAAGCAAAATTGTCTATATTTTAGAATTTCAGAGAACGAAATTGAAGGTAATTGAATTCAGAGTAGATATCACATGTAGATTGACGTCATATTAATTGAAATGTGGCTCAATTAATATGACGTTAATTAATATGACGTTCAATTAATATGACGATGTTACACATAACACCACGTGATGTGTAACATTAACGAGAGAGTGAAATTTTTGTGATCATGTTCTTTTTCTGTTAACAGTTCTTTCAAATGTACCTAAAGAGAGGGTGTAAAAGGAAAGTAACAAACTTTCATGAAATAATTCTTTTCAAAATTTGATTTAGCTGTATAAAAATGAATAAGCGAGATGAAAAATATTTTTATTCTTATAAGTGAGATACTTATTAATCCTTTATTTAGAAAATTAACTCGTTAGCGATCAATCCACATGTCATTTTTTTCACAAAACGTAAATAGTGGTAGTTAGATAACTTAAAAAAATTGTTTAGCGGGGTAGCCTAAATTAGGAAAATTTAAAAAATGCATTTCCTATCTACCAAAATAATTACTACCTATCAAAAAATGATTGTAGTTAAAAAAAAAAAAAAAAAAAAAAGAGAAGGAAAAAAAAACTGGAAACTTTGAAATATGCCACTGAAATAAGGTTTAAAAAAAAACCTATAAAATTTCCAACAGGTTCAAGAAACATTATTCACAGATTTTGAGCAGCTTGATTTAGGTAAATCTGTGCATTAAAATGCCTATATTAATAATTATAAATTATGCAAGACGTACTTTACAAGCTTACTTTATAATCTGAAATAAGATTCAAATAAATTTCTTATTTGAAAAAGAATTCGAAAGTGTTCTGCGTTATTTTTATAAAGATGCTCTTAAAGTAGCATTGCTTGGTCTAAAAATTGCTTGTTAAAAATTTTGAGTTCATACTTGTTGACATCTATACGGGTATTTTGAAAGAATTCACGCTCATTATTTTAATCTTAATCAAGTTTCTAATGAGTTCCTCATTGCAAAAAATTATAAAAAAATTCGCAAATTGTCCTGATTGTCTTCAATTATATATATGCAAGCAAATCCTTCTTAAAACTTTTCATTACTTATTTCTCAACACATAGGGGTATTTTTGGAAAATTTGACGCTCACTTAGTACTCTGGAACAAGTTTCAAATGAATGCCACATTGCAAAAAATTATAAAAAATTCGCAAATCGTCCTCTTTTTCATCAATTTTTTACATGCTATTAACACATCATTGCTCGGAGTAAACAAATCATTCTTAAAACTTTTCGTTGCTTATTTCTGAACACATAGGGTATTTTTGGAAAATTTGACGCTCACTTAGTACTCTGGAACAAGTTTCAAATGAATACCACATTGCAAAAAATTATAAAAAATTCGCAAATTGTCCTCTTTTTCATCAATTATATATATGCTATTAACACATCATTGCTCGAAGTAAACAAATCTTTCTTAAAACGTTTCGTTGCTTATTTCTGAACACATAGGGGTATTTTTGGAAAATTTGACGCTCACTTAGTACTCTGGAACAAGTTTCAAATGAATGCCACATTGCAAAAAATTATAAAAAATTCGCAAATCGTCCTCTTTTTCATCAATTATATATATGCTATTAACACATCATTGCTCGGAGTAAACAAATCTTTCTTAAAACGTTTCGTTGCTTATTTCTGAACACAGAGGGGTATTTTTGGAAAATTTGACGCTCACTTAGTACTCTGGAACAAGTTTCAAATGAATGCCACATTGCAAAAAATTATAAAAAATTCGCAAATTGTCCTCTTTTTCATCAATTATATATATGCTATTAACACATCATTGCTCGGAGTAAACAAATCTTTCTTAAAACGTTTCGTTGCTTATTTCTGAACACATAGGGATATTTTTGGAAAATTTGACGCTCACTTAGTACTCTGGAACAAGTTTCAAATGATTTCCACATTGCAAAAAAATTTTAAAAAATTCGCAATATATCCTTCATCATATTAGCTATATTAATGCTCTTAATGTAGCATGGTTTGGGCTAAAAACATGCTTCTTAAAAATTTCGGGTACTTATTTTTACGCATTTATTTGTATTTTTGAAAAATTTGGCTCTTTGAAATCAGAAATAAGTTTCAGATGAAATCCTCATTACAAAACAATTATAAAAAAGAAATCACAAAATTTCCTCCTTTATTTTTATATATATGCTCATCATGTAGCATTGTTTAAACAATACTACATGATGAGCATATATATAAAAACTGCTTCTTAAATACTTTTAGTACTTAGAGTACTTTTGAGTACCATAAATGTTAGAAAATAAATACCTAAAATTTTTAAAAAGCACATGTTTGGTCCAAAGCATGCTACGTTAAGAACATTAATATAGTTAACAAAATAAATGATATATTGCGAATTTTTTCTACGTTAAGAGCATTAATATAGTTAACATAATAAAGGATACATTGCGAATTTTTTATAATTTTCTGCAATGAGGAAATCAAATAAAACTTGATTAAGATTTAAAAAAATGAGCGTAAATTCATTTAAAATACCCGTATATGTCAAAAAATATGAAGTCATAAATTTTAAGAAGCACTTATTAGACCAAACAATGAAAGCATACGTATAAAAATAACGGAGGACACGTTGCGAATTTTTTGTAACTTTTTACAATGCAAAATTCATTTGAAACTTTTTTCAGATTATAAAGTAAGTGTCAAAATTTTCAAAAATACCCATAAATGTGAAGAAATAAATATTATAAAAATGTTTTAAGAAGCATTTGTTCAGTCTAATGCATGCGATGCTAAAAGCATATATATGTCTAACATAATGGAGGACACTTTTCGAATTTTTTATATATGCAATGAGGTAATCATTTAAAACTCGTTTCAGATTAAAAAGGTATTATCAAATTTTTCAAATATACCCATAGTTTAGAAGGAATAAATACCCAAAATTTTTAAGAAGTGCATGCTTAGCCTAAACCATGCTACTTAAAAAGCCATGCTACGCCATCCCTTTTAACAGCTTATCAGTGGGGTTGAACTCCCATCCATACTGAGGAAGTGGGGTGTAAGTGTAGCGCTCATTTTCCCCCTACTGTTAAAATTATTCCATTAATCAAATTAATCATAAAATTCCACCTGAAGATTGAACTTAATGAAACAAAATTAAAAAGCAGGCAAGAACTTCCTTAGCTTTTATTTGCGAAAACAAACTAAATCTTACAACAACAAGGCTTCTTACCCACCTAACATAAAAACGCAATGGCATAAAACTGTTTTCAATTGCTGTTGGCTCTTTCTTAATGACCAGAAAATGGCTTGATCCAATTTTCTCACATCAAGTTCCGGTATTCTTAAGCTGTCATCAGCTAAAAATTATTAAGAAACAACGGTTTACCAACAAAATATTTCTTGATCTCTAATTTAAAGGTATTTACGTATAATATTCATTTATTATGCTTTCTTAGTATCCTTTGTTATAATGTATTTTATTTTTAATATTGTACCAAATTCAAGTCTTAAAAATAAAAAGCTATGTTTCTTTATTATAAAATAATACTGAGATATTATCTTATCTAGCAACACTTACTCGTAATTATTTTCGTATTTAAATCGGTATCGAAACCCATTAACCATTTTGCTATTATTAAACAGTATATAAGTTAGTTTACTTTTATTATAAGCTTTCTGTAAAACTGTGCACGGTCAACATATACAATGAAAATACCGAAAAATACTGTAAAACATAAATAGGAATTAACTCTTCCCCCTAATTTCTTTGGTAAAAAACATTAAACAAGTTTTTATAAAAACAAAAGTTAAATAGGAGTTTTAAAAAACAAAATTGTAAATCAAATTGAAAGGGTAAGAGAGAAAAATTAATAGATACACAATTTTATCCCAATACAATTGGAAACGAAATTTGTATTAATAAAATTAAGTATTTGTTATTTTTTAATTGAATAGCTTTTAATTTAAATGTGACTAAGTAGTATATGTCCCAAACTATGGCGCACTTTTAAATTTGAACTTCATTCCCAAAAACATCAAAAATATAATACTTTTTAAACAATGTTATGCCTTTTTTCATTTAGTTTCATAGTAGCATAAAAAAAATAGTTATTTAAAAAAAATAACTATTAAATCGATATTAAAAGTATGAATTTTAGACCATTTTTAGAAATTTTAAAAAATATTAATTTCTTACAATTTCTAAAAATTTTCTTAGTTTAAAATTAAAAATGCGCCATAGTATGGGACATATACTAATTAACAATCGATTCGTGAAGGATGGTGAGCGAAGCGAGCAGGGGATGGACCACCCAGTATTTTTTTTAATAAAAATTCTCCCTTTACCCTAAGTTTCAGAATATACAAACATAACAAACTTCCTAATAGCAGTTCGATGAAAATAAATTTTAAGATACCAACTATTCGAACACAAAATATAAAAACAGTTTTCATATCGTTAAAGTTCATGAGTCTGTTTCTCTCATTTCATCTATTAATTTATTAATCGTCCTTATTGACATGATTCTTTAGATATTGAAAAATAACATTTTGTTAATTTCCTTGGGTGGCGCAAACAGTAGAGACTTTGCTCTCACCGCTGGTTGGAGAGTTGGGAGTTCGATCCTGGCAGCAGACAAAATAACCGGCGTGTGTATGCAGAAAGGTGCGCATTAACTCTGTCGTGGCTGAAAGTGCTCTTGGTGGTTGTGATGTGAAAGTTTGGAGAGCGCTGTCCCAACACCTCCTAGAAAAAGGAAGGCCTCAGCACGGATCAATTTAGTAGTCCAATGTGACGAAGTTAACTGCGCAGTTGATGAAAAATAAGAAAGATGTCATTACGTTCGGGGTACTAAGCTGCGCAGTGGTTGAAAATACGAAATATGTCATTACGTTTGTACTACTAAAGGATATTTATGGTAACCCGTGCTGATGCCTACTCTTTCTAGGAGGTGTTGGCTGTCCACGCCGTCTGACCAACATCAAAATTCGTGGCGTTCCTACCCTATCCGTTGAAAGATAAAGCCCTAAAAACGGGGGCTATGTGCTTGGCCATGATTGGTTGCTGATGCTAATTTCATTGATTGTAATAATATTTTAAGTCATTTGGTTCTTTATCAAATAAAGCATTCTTTAATAACAGTTTTTTTTTTTTACTCAGATTGATGATTAATTTAATCTGTTGATTATTTTATTTTATAAACTTCGTTGAACAGTCGACCCCCAAGTTTTGGGTTTACGACTACTAATGTTCAACTCCGTAGCTTAGTAATTTTGAACCCAATCCAGAAGACAAGGGAACTCCTGTATCAAGTATGTATTGGAAGAAATGTGACTTTGTGGAAGACTTTTTGATGGCACTAACCCGCATTTGCGTTACATGGAGAGGAAGACTACGAGAAACTTCCACGGTTAGTCTGATGGCAAAGGGACTCTACCCCATGATCCGTCTACTACTGAGGATATTTCATGTCAGCACTGTGTTCAGTGCAAGCCGGATGCGGGTTTGTATCGACAAACCAACGCTGGGATTCGAACCCGGTTTAGTTCATTGGAAAGCGAACGCTCTATCCCCTGAGCCATCGCAGCTCTGATCACTTGGTTTTAGTAACTTGATTTTTTGAATAATTTATTAATCATTATGCAAATTTATGCTGTCGTACCAGCAAAGATTTTATACTTTCTTTTCACTTTTCATTTAACGAGTTGGTTAGGTGCAGATTATCTATAGGTAGTTAGCAGATTACTAAAATGATTTCAGAAATGAAATAATTTTTGGCACTTTAACATATCGTCCGAATCCATTTGCAAATTTGCTTGATAATGTGCAGAAAAACTCATTTCTTTACTTTAGTGACAACATATGTCATTAACAGAAACCTACTGGATAAAAAGTTAAGATTAAACATAAAGTTGTTGTCGTCCTAGGCTATTAAGGCAAGGGGTGTAATTGGTTTTGTTCTCCAGTGGCGTCATCTATGGACAATAATTCGACTTTTGCCTCATCCATACGTCACACCCATTAACCCATTCATACATCCATAGATCGTAATTTTGACCTGAATCAGAGAACGATCAATCGTCAATTCAGTACTCCCAGAGATATAATTTGCTATGGGATATGGAGGACTTTGTGATCAGACTAATTTAACGTGCACCAGTCACCATTTACTACACAGGTAGTCTTCGGTCGGCTGGATTTGAACTCCCGATCTCACGAACATGAGTCCAGTGCCCTGCCAACCTATCCCGGCCACTAAACATGATTAGAATAGCATATTTTCCATATTTAGATTTGAATCTATATTGATTTGGAAATGCATGTTTTTATACTTATTAGTTGTTTAATGCCACACATTAAATACACTTGCAGGCTAGTGTACTTTTTAAGATGTACGGTAACCTTTTTCCCAAAAAGTTTTAAAAATACTGTTAAAAAAATATAATAATAAATACTGAATGGGCAGCTTAAAATTTACTTATAAATTATTTATTTTGAAGTTTTTCACATGTGAGTCCTTGGCCTCGGTGATCTATTTTGGGATTTCTAAAAAGTTTACTTGTTTGTCTATTTAGTTTGGAAAGCGAAAAGCATTTTGGCATGGATTTTAACATTGTTTGGCTACAGCTGTTTCTAATGGTCGTGATTTAAGAGGTGGATGTTGCAACCTGCATGACATAAGTTGTTTCCAAACAACAATTAAGTTTATCTTTTTCTTCTTCTTCTTCATTTTTTTATTCTTTACGTTCGCAAAAAAAGATTTAAAAAAAAAACATTTAACTAGCTAATAGTGCAATTAGTTAATAGTGTTAATAGCTAATAGTATATCTGTTGGCATATGTATCTAAAACTATTTCTAAATTGCATTTATCACTAGAATTACCGACATTTACCTAGTTTTATCACACACACTCGTCAAATTGGTGAATTTTTCTTTATTGCTGTCGCTGTAACTTTTGGGTTATTTTACCTATATAAAATACATAAATTTTACAAAAAACAAGATTAAATATAACAAATTTTATAATTAATTACAAAATTGTGTCGAATATGAAGACAATTTTTTTATTCATTAATTTATACTATTTTGTATAATGGTCAACATATTATTTTGGTCAACGTAAGTAAAAAATATTATATTTAGCATTTTAATAATTTATACTTCTGAAATACAACATGAAACATCAGTGTGTGTCTTTTTCTGCGTTAAAAGTAAAGTCTTCCAAAGATGAATCCCTTTCCAGAAATAAATTTTCAAATTCGTACTTATAAAGATCTAAGAGAAACAGTTAAACATTTAAATTTCTTTAATTTATAAAATTCATTATTGATAAATTTTTACACTATAATTTACCGTACAAATATAATTTAATATAATATATTTTACATTTGTGTAATTAATTATACAAATATACTTTAGTACAAATATAATTCTGATAGGGAAGGTTTTTTAGTTTTTCTACAGTATGCGATTTTGGATGAATAAATACAAAGTAAATTGACGACACCATAACATTTAATATTCACTGCTATCTGCAAGTTAATATATAATTATAAATGTATTAATTAATTAACAGATTAAATATAATTATATTAATTATAATTATATTGATTACATTTATATTAATTATAATTATATTAATTATAATTATATTGATTACATTTATATTAATTATAATTATATTAATTATAATTAAATTAATTATAAATATATTGATTACATTTATATTAATTATAATTATATTAATTATAATTATATCGATTACATTTATATTAATTATAATTATATTAATTATAATTAAATTAATTATAAATATATTGATTTCAGTTATAAAATACATCATTAATGAGGAGAATACATAAATTAGTTATATCTTTAATATTAAAAAATATCGAACATCATAATTGTAAATAAAGTTACGTTGTTTACGCTGTTACATTCATAAAAAATAAACATTGATGCGTGTGATTTTATTGACCTTGCGCACCACAAATCTAGCATATTATATGAGTTTTTATTAGACTGTTTCTTATAATTAAAAAAAAACACAAAATATATTTTTGTTTCTAACTAGACCGTCAGAAAAAAAAATAGATTTAAAAGTGGCACCGGTGCTTCATCTGTGTTAAAGGGTTACGTCTCATTCGATTTAATATAGGAAACAATACTTAACTTGTCTAGAAAGCAATGTCAGATGCATAATTAGGTACATCTTGAGTATTGCACTTTTTATGCATAAAACCATTATAACTTCTAAACCATAAATCTTATCATCTCGTACTTAGTCTCATTCAATTCAGTGTACATGATGCATCAGAAACAATACATAGATTGTTCTATTAAGTTTTTCTTACCATTTACCTCCGCTAAAATCCGACACGTAAGCACTTGCAACTTTTTACCACTTACTAAGAACTGGGTACTCAAGAGTTTATTCTTGGGTTGAACAATGCCATGGAGCATATGGACTCTTTCTTTTAGATTTCTTGGTTCAGCCATATTTTCTGTACTTAAGTCTCCTGTGAATAACGTTATGAATGGTTGGACAATGTGTAGTCTTTGAGTCTGTTGGCAGTCATGAGCATTATTTATTTCACACAAGGTTTTAATTCAATTACACTCGACTTCAGACAAACAGACAGTATGAGTTTTTGAAACATATCTTGCCTAAATCAAATAAATGGACTAAAATTTATTGTAAATCGCAAGGGATTTGTCAGTTAAATTTAATTTAAAAAACTATGATTAGATTCCCTGCAATAAAAAAGAAAAGAAAACAGGAAAAGAACGATGCGACTAAGAAATGTTGCTCTTCAGCGTTAATTAGATTAACGAAAGATGTTAACGCACTTCAATCTTCAGAAATTTGTTCTATTAGTTTTCCAGATCCTGATGATTTGTTTAATTTTCAGTTGAAAATAACACCGGATGAAGGATTCTACAAAAACGCCACTCATGATTTTATTTTCAGAGTGCCATCTGAATATCCTTATGATCCTCCAAAGGTATAGGATAATGTCTTTTAATCGAGATACTTTTGGGTTGACCGGACGCAAGCGAAAAATCACCAAATTATTTAAAAGACCTGCGCTTAAACGTTTTTTTTTTTTTTTTTTTTTTTTCCGTATTGATAAACGATTGAAATTTTTTTTTCTGAGTGAAAGCTATTTCGTTTTGGCCACTTGTTGAAGTATTCCCAAGGCATCGCCAAAAACAGGCTTGGCGGGATTTGCATCGAAAAGTTCCTTGGTTCACTCTGAGTAAGAAAAATAAATTGTCAGTTATTTTGCTTCGATAGTATATCGTGAGGGTATAGGTCGTGAGAAAACCCTCAAGATTTTATTTACGCCAAGGATGCTGAATTAGCTGTGCAAATAATTACTACTGGTATCATGGTAATAAGTGCAGTGATAATAGGTACCTAATCCTAATATACTAATATAGGTTCCTTACATAGACTCAATGGTAATAGAAGTTTTACTTTTCCCTGAGATGGAAAAGAATGTTAATAAACTTTACGTGTGGAAGTAAGATCTGTAATATATGGATGAATATAAATATGATATTGGTCACAGTAACGTCAGAACATTATACAAATCATAAATTATAATCAATAAGATTATATGACAGACAGCTTCTTCGATACTATAAATACCATAACCAATACCATATTACGAATTGCAGGAAATTGAGTTTCGATAAGGAGTCGTCAATGCCTGAAAAATGGCATTTAATAGTACCCAAAAAAGCTATGTTTGTTTTTTTAACACTTTCTATTTTCATGCTTTTCTTTTCACAATTTATGCGACCTTTAATGTAAATATTTTTCTTTTTTTTTAAAATTTTCTTTTAACAAAGTTTCTTAAAAACATGTAAAGAATTTCGAGTAATATAGTGCATATTTTTTTATAGTCATATTTTTACATAAAATTGTTTCTTTACACTTTCCGGTGCAGAGTAGCTTGTCTGGCAGCACTAATTCAACAAATGTCATAAATATAAACCACTAGAAATGTAAAAATAATTTCTTTTAAAAGTTTAGTAATTTTCAAACAATACATTTTTTAAATTCAATTTTTTAAACAACAAAGAGCGAAAGTATATCACTACACTTAAAATATATTGTCCATGGCCACACTAGCAAATTTCTTGCCTGATTAAAATTTTCAATAGAAATTTGCTGTTCCGGAAATGGTTAATACTGTTTAAATATAGAACCTTATAACTAATGCACTAATGAAACTGTGATGTATTTTTTAATTTATTTATTTACCAAATCGCTATTAACATAGCAATTATTTGAACAATTTGAGAACATAGCAAATTAAATTCCGGTATGAAAGAATAATATATTGCTTAGAATAATATAAGTCCTCTCTATATGAAGAGTGGTCGTTACGGAACACTCTGTTTACATCAATGCCTATCTTTTCTAAACAATAACTTGCCTAAACAATGCCTAAACAAAAAAAATATCCCAAGTGGTTGACGGAGCAAGAGTTACGAGTCGCCTTGTCATTGGACCAACGATAAAGGGCGGTTTTATTGGTTTCTCTCTTTATGTAACAAATATACGTACTTTAACACACAATGAAGACGAGTTTATTCCAATACTTAAACCAGGAGTTTCCTTGTCTACAAGGTTAAACATTGATACAGCTGTAATTCCGATACGAATCGTGTTCAATGCCTGTGATAAATTAAATAGCAATAGCCTACTCTTTGTTCTTAAGTTTTATATCTGCTACTTCCCTAGGCTTAATTGTTATTTGTTTTCAAGGTTCGATACATGACTTATATCTACCACCCTAATATCGATACATATACACGATGTATGACTGATATTTATCACCCTAATATCGAATACATAAATATAACTGTTGTTTCGTTTAAAGGTTCGATGTATGACTGATATCTACCACCCTAATATCGATACAGAGGGCAATGTGTGCCTTAACATTTTGAGAGAGGACTGGAATCCTATCCTTGATCTGAACGCCATCGTTTTTGGATTGCTGCATCTTCTGCTCGATCCCAATCCAGATGATCCACTGAATGAAAAAGCTGCTGAAGAGTTTAGGAATGATCAAATTTCGTTTGCTAACAACGTCAGCAGAGTGATGGACAAAGTAATCACTGCAGCTGCTCTCTCGAAAAATTAGTTTTGTTTTTTAAAGTATTGCCAATTTACCTAAAGATAAATAATTAAAGTTGAGAGTGATATCACTTATTATCATTTATTTGAATCAAATCTATCTTAACCACTTGATGGCAAAGCATTCCTGGAGTTATCGAATGATCAAATTTCGTTTGTCAACAAATGATGGACAAAGTATAATCACAGTGCTGTAGGACAATCAGTTTTGCTTTGAAAATTTTGTTAATTATTTGAATATTAAATACTAATAAATTATGAAAAAAATGCTATTTTTGTTGTGTGTGATGTAGTTTATGTAGATATAGTAATTTAATGGTCTTTGATTAAAGGAGTTGGAGAAATAGAGCATTAAGCTGAAAAAAAGTCCTTTATCTTGGAGGTCAGAAATTCGCATCCGTCGAAGAAAAGGTATGTTAATTCAGAGAAAGTACGTTTTTGTGTGTGATTTTGTAACTTAAAATATAATATGCAGTAATTAATTGTAATTTGTAAGTTTAGAACCTCAAACATAAAGATTGAGTCTTTATACGTGAAAATACGACAGTTAGATGAAAAGTTATAAAATTTTTTCGTTTTTTTGCTCAACGTACACTTCAATAATTGAAGAGATTAGGGCAATATGATTATACGCCTTATTTTCAAATAGTTCAAAAACCGCGATGTGGGCAATGAGATATTTGTGTGCATTGCGAAGTTATCAAATGGAAATTCCAAAAATGGCTGAAGTAGCTGTATGAAAACAATATTAGGGAACAGTTTAATGTAAAAATTTCACTTTTCGCCGAAACTTTTGATTTACGATAAATTAACCATGGCAATAAAACAACGATAAATTCTGCTTGTATTGATCAGAAAACGATTGAAACTTTTATTGTAATTAAGACATCAAACACCAGTGGAGATTAGAGCACTCTAATTTGCCAGAGTAGTCTGAATTTTTACTGACGATACATTTGGTACTGATCAGAAAACGGTTGAAGCTGTTATTGTAATTAAGGTATCAAACTCCAGTGGAGATTAGAGCGGTCTGAAATTTTACTGACGATACATTTTGTTTGTCTATGAAACGACAATAAATTCAGGGTATAGTGATCCGGATCAGAAGTAGAGATTCAGAAGATATTTAAATGGTCTGGTTAGTCAGGGGAGTGGCCAAAATTTTGATTTCAAGTTATGATTCTCACCGATCCGGAAGTGAGTTAATAAAAACATAGAAAGAAAAATGTAAATCCGAATATTTCCAATCCGATGAAAAGTTGTTCCAAACAGATGTTACGACATTACAAAAACAGTCATTCAAAGAAATATAAAACGTAATTAATAAATAATTCGTTTTCATTCAAACAGTATTTACAAAAATGAATGCATTTAATTATCTGAAATGAATTTCCTTCCTTTTCTTTTAAAGGAGCGTTCTTGAAGTCCAAAGAGCATACAATTCTATAAGAAATTCTAATTACATAAAGAAAAAAACAAAAAAATATAGTGAAAAAACTTATTCATATTCTTTCTTGAGTCATTTTCGTTCCCATTGGGATCCCACTGTGCGGCGCGAGTTAATTATCGTCATTATCTCAGGAACGAATGAGTTGGTAATTTTTTTTTTTTTTGCTGTTTTTTTTAACCCAATGACGGGTTTCATCATATTTTGCCCTTCGCTTTTATGCCACTAGTTGTAGAATACTCAATTTCGAAATTGCAAAGAAAATGACAGTGATTACAGCTTAATATATTCAACAATATAGAAAGATATGGTAGGGATTCCTATTCTTTCAACAACGTGAATTCATAATTGTCATTCGAAATCTAGAAGAATGTTTTTTGTGTCACATTTATTACTTATTTTAAATCAGTGACAGCATCGTCACTACTATAAAAAAACTAAATTGAGTTAACTAATTTGAGTTTAAAGCTTACAACTCGTTTAAAGCTAAGTTACTATTTTATTTCAGAAATATCATGCAGTTTTATCACAAAAAAATACACGTATCACTTTAATATTAAAATGTAATGGTATATGATCTTGGATAAAACATAAACAATTTTTTATTTTTTTTTATTGTAGAAATCCTTCTTTAACAAGCTCTTTTTACAGCAACTTTTTTTAAAAAATTTCTAATGAAATGGGATTTTTATTTATTTATTTTTTTTCCTGAGGGTTGAGGTCTGGAGATCTGAATCTCAAATTCATCGACCGAATGGGCTCTGCGTAACCAAGCGTTGTCATAGATTGAAATAAAATTAGGGCTCAACGCATGATGCGACCATGGAGCTAAATTCCTATATACCTCAAATGAGCGTTCAATTTCCCATGAAGTGAACAGGGTTCGAATCCCAGCGTTGGCTGCTCGATACGAATTCCACATCCGGCTTGCACAGACTACAGTGCTGACGTAAACTATCTTCAGTAATAGACGAATCATGAGTTAGAGTCCTCTTGCCGTGGGAGGTTTTCCTCTCCATGTAACGCAAATGTAGGTTAGTTCCATCAAATAGTCCTCCACGAAGGCAAAATTTCTAACAATATTTGATACAGGAGTTCCTTTGTCTTCTGGATAGAGTTCATAATTACAAGCCTACGGAGTTGAACTTTAGTAGTCGTAAATCCAAAAAAAGTCTGACCGGGCTGTTCAACGACGATTATAAAATAAAATAAAGATTCGAGTGCTCTAGCTAGAAGGAAAGTAATCGAAGTGCGAGATTCCGTCTACACAGATGGGAAAGCTATTTTATAATAATTAAAATAAGTGGATGCTTAAAAATATTTAATTCCATTTAAATTTATTGATCTCATTCTTGTATATCTTTGCAAATAATGCAAAGATGCCAATTTGCTCCGCTTTGCAGCGGGATTTTTTTTTAGTGAAAGCAAAATTTATGTTTTTATCTGTGATTCTAGGTCATAAACTAAATTTTAAAAAATTTGCTTATTTAACTTTCATCCCCAGTAATACATACATATATCGATGGTTCAAAACTAAAACGATACTTTTGCAACGTATTATGTTTGCAGATGTGTCGTAGCTTTATGCAAGAATATTTTTTTAATATGTTCACCCTAACGAAATAGACAATTACGTAGATTTAAAAAATAATCATTTGTACTAGGAAAAAAATTTTTTTAACCTAAAGAATACAGATTGAGGTTCGTGAAGAGTAATTTTACTCATTGAAGAAACTTGTAATAATTTAAATACGGAACGCTCTTTATTTTAAAAAAAAATTTCACTATAAATATTAAAATTTATGTCTGGCAACATACGTAATCATTTAATCTCTTTTGCTCTCTCTCTCTATTTTCTTCTTCTTTTTGCCAATTCTAATTGACATTTCGAGCACGAGCTAATAAAATAAAGATCTCGTGTGAGAAAAGTAAATTTGTACAGCAATGGACAGTTAATATTTAAAGCAAAAAAGTTGGGGGGGGGGGGGGGACAAGAGAAAACACTTAAATTTGAGATATCATTTTACAAATAAGAATTTCGAAACAAAATTCGCGTTAATGTCACATTTAAAAGTCTTTTCTTTCAGCACGCCAAATATTTACTCCGTAATTGCATTTCAGTGGGCTACAGATCGACCGAACATGACATTTTCCCTTCAAGTTTAACAATTTCCCAACTTATTATCGAATCATATTTTTTTTTAATATTTCCTTTGTCGTACGACAAGGAAAAATGTAACGTAGGCAGAAAAAAGTGAGAAGAATTCGCAAAAAAAAAGCACTTAAAATTGCAATGGCTTTAAAAAAAAATTGGAATTTCAAAAAAAACTCTAAGTTCATAAACAAATATAGTCCTTTCAGTATACTTAATTTTAACTCTGTAGTTACATTCTAGCAGCCTGAATGTTTTTTCCCCAGCAAGTTTAATAGTTAATATTTCTCGATCTAATAATCAAATGTTAATTTTTTTTATATTCCATTGTACCCATAATATATTTTCACTTTCATCATTTAAAGTTTCTAAGACTTATACTTTTTGCGTAATAAAACAAAATGCAATGTTACGTTGAACACACAAGACCCTTACGATTTTTTAATATAGAGAGAAACTAATTACACTTGGGGAAAAAAAACTTTTTTGTATTTATACAAACATTTTATATTGCCTAATCCAGGTGGGGGAATTTCAAATCTGTAATTATTTTTTACTCCTAAAGCTACAGATTTTTTTAAAATGACATTTTTAGTCTATTTTTTGTAGAGATGTTAAAATTTAAAAACGTTACATATAACAAGGAATCGCGTCAATGTTGCAACAAACTTCAAGAGAAGTTAGGTGCATCATCAGAATTAAAATTGGATAAAAACTCATGCCGTAAGCCGCTAAGAGACTTTCCCTATTATTACCCATTCAAAAGCATGTGAAGAAACAGTTCATATTAGGCAAGCGCCCCTAGTGGCGTAGGATGATATTGTCTTATGTAGGATGATAGGTTCCTTTGCATTTTTATTCCGGATGATGTGATGATGAACAGATTTGGGACCCAACATGACAAGTTTTTACAATTGTACATTTCGACAAAAAGTAGACTAGAAATGTTCTTTATAAAAATAAAACTGTAGCCTGTAGAGAGGAAACAACTGCAGATTTGAAATCTGCGATACGGAATTATCTTAGATCTCTTATAAAAAAATCTTATGCAACAGAAATTTTTTTTATTTTTTACTAGAGTAATTCAAGTGAACTAAACTAATTATTCAATAAATAAATAAAAAGCATCAGTATAGCAAATAAGTCACTTTGTTTAATGGAATTAGGTGGTCCCTTCTTCGCTAGTCACTCCCAGATAGCAAAATAAGGTTTATTTTCACAATAAAAACCTTTTAATGTAAACCTAAAAAGGTTTGTAATGAGGTCTACGTGTAAACCTTCTAACCTCAAAATGAGATCTGTGACAATCTATTGTTTTACGCACGTTACCCTAATCTAAAAACCTTGGAAAACAATCTTCTATATAAAAACCTTAAATTGAGGTCAACTTAGGGCTTTCAAGTATGAAAAATCCTTCAATAAAGCTAGTCTCAAAGTGAAAATAATCTTAAATCTAATTAATTATAAGGTTTCTTTTTGCAACGTCTTGTATGTGCTCAGCTACAATCCACTTTGTCATGAATGGACAATGTAATTTGATCGTATCGCTAGTGTGACGTCAGCTAAAACATCTTATGGAACTAAGTGACAATACTTTTTAAAAAAGCTTTAAAAAACAAGATGAAAGGTCCTTTTAAGATGAAAGGTTTGAAACTGCAATATTTTTACTATATTGAAAAAAGGTTTTCAGTACAAACATTTTCGTGACAATAAAAAGAAAATTCCATAACAAGGCTGCCGTTAGGTTACATGCTTTCTGGGACAGAATTGCACTTACAGAGGCAAAACACGATCACTATAATCTTTCAAACGGCATATTTTAATCGATTTCATTTGTACTGTAAATAAAAAGTCTGACTCACAAAGTGAACACAAACCGAAAAAAGGCAATCAGCGGTGCAGTCAGGGGGAAGGATTTATTATTGATAATTTTAATATTCATAAATTTACAATACACGACAATTAAAACAGAAAAATTTTAAAGAATAAACTGCTTTTAAATATACTTATTGAATAAAACATAAATTAGTTAGTAGAGAAGGACCTAGTGCACAATATTGAAAAACTGCTAAAAAAATTTACTTTGCATTATTTTGAACATAAATGAATTAAAATGTACCAATACATTAAATATAGGTTTAAAGAAACATCTTAGGTAAACGAGAATCAGTTTCAAAGAATGAAATTATATAGAAAATTAAAATTGTTATTCCTATGTAAAGTTGCAATCACAAGTAATATGTACTCATTAGTTGTTCACACTGAATTTTAAAATTTTTATTTTTACATTCTATCATTAAAGCAAAAAAAATCTTTCTTTTAATTTTATAAATCTCATAAAAATACAACAAAATTTTTATCAGAAATCAAACCACCGCTTATACATTAGACTCATCAAATATGTTTTTAAAGTTAACAAAATAAAGATTAAAAAAAAAAAAACATTTTTTCAATATTTCTGATATTTAATTGCAATAAATATTTTATGAGCCATGTTTATGTAAGATATTAAAATCACAATATTTTAATTTTTTTTAGTGAAAAGTAACAAAAAAAAGTGAGAAAAATTTACACTTGAAAAAATTTTAAAATTTGGAGGGAAAAAATGTTTGGAAAAAAAAATTTCATCTAGGAATTTCAGAGCTTAAGAATTTTAATCACAGAAGAGAACTACAAAAGATTCCTAAAGAATATTCTACTCAAAATTTTATTAAATTAACGAAACCATAAGTTTTGTTTTATACAAAGTTTCATCTTTTATTTGAGTTAATTCCTAAAATTTGAGTACTACTGCATAAATCAAAGCAGCAAAAATACAAAGACAGGGTTGCATAGCTAGATTTTTAACAAAAATAAGCACTTTTTAAGCACTTTAAAAAAAAATTATAAATAGGATATGTGCAGTAATAAAAATTATTTTTTTCTATCGCTTAAAGTTCCTTATTTATAAACATTAAATGACCAAAATACAAAAACATTTCCAAACACTTTACATACTATTACTCATGATAAAATAACTAATTTCTGATGAATATTGCAGAGAAAATAGTGAAAATCATGCTTTTTCTGTAATTTATGACGACAATCCACAAGGCAAAGAAAAAACTCCTTTTAAAAAATAGAAAATTAAGCACTTCTTACAATCCCTGAATAAAAAAAGCACCTTTATGGGCTTTTAAAAATTGTAAATCCAAAATAAGCACCTTTAAGCACTTTTTTAAAACGCTACGAGCCCTGAAAGAGGTAGTTACGACTTTCATATGTACTTGTTTTTGTTGACAAGAAAGGGAGTTTAAAATTGCAAAAACCATGTTTACCTAATATTTTGAACGACCCCTAATGTCCAATTTTAGTGAAATGGAAGTTTTACTGTCCAACCAATGTTTCTAATTTAACAATGCAAAAACAAAGAAGAAACAGCAATAAAACTTTGCAATGAGATCACTGGAAAAATCTTAATAATAACAAAATTTGTTTATTTTGTAACTTACAAAATGATGATTTTATACACAAAAGAAAATGAGATGAGACTTAATTATAATGTTATATCATTGTTTGCTTTGAGCAGCTTCTTTCCTTGCAGCATCTTGCAACAGTTGTGTGTCAACTTCATCGGCTGGAAGTTGGACATACCTCACCACAGATCCTCTAATAAAACAATTCTTTACAGAGAGCTGAAAAAATAAGGGAATTTCAAACAAATACACGAATTAAGTTTTCAAATCAGATCAACATGTTAACTGAAGATAGTATTTATTAGTCTCTTATATGTATGTTTTGGTATATACAAAACTATATAAATCACCAATAACAATTTACATCAATTGGAAAAAATTAAAATTAATTCATGGGTTGCATCGTGATTCAAGTACAAAGTTTAATGATTGAAAACAGCAAATAAATAAATATATCTTCCTATTTTAAGAAATATATAAACATTGTATTTTTCAAAGCAATTTTTCATACCCACAAAAAGTTTTATTAGTTTATATGAAGATATACAAAACTATACAAATTGAGGGGGGACATGATTTAATTAATGAAAATGGCAAAATATCAAATTTCTAATGTTATACTTTTGAAAAACTAGAGATATTACATAAAATCTATTGATCAATATATATTTTAAAGACGAGAAGAAAATCAAATTTGATATTTTAAGTTTTATTTTATTTTTTTATGAAAAAATAAATAGTATTCACAATTAGATTTTATAAAACAAATAAACGAGAGAGCATGGTAGTAAAATAATTTAGCAAATAAAAATTCTTAAACAGACAATAAAAATAAATCAAGATTGATGTAATTGCAATTTTTTTTATTTGGTAAAAATTGTGTTATATGTAGAAAAAAAAGTATTATAAAAGTTACAAATATATTCTGATGAATATATCTTTATAAGGACCCTAGACTTAGGAAAGGCAGAAAATGTAAAATCTTTCTTTAAAATGTTTAACAATTAATTTTATATGAATAAAACTGTTTAAAAATCTGATAAATCTTACTTATAAACATTTCAAACACTTTGAAAAAGAGATATAATGCAGAATTTAAAGCATAATCCAACATAGTAAGAAATTATCTGAAACTTATAAAAAAGTCTTGCATCATATTTCTATACATTCTGCACCAGCAACGGAAAAAATTATCTATGTACTAAAAATCGTCTAGAGCTTCAATCCAATTTAATTTATTATTGTTGAAAATTCCTTCTCTGATTTAAAAACTCTAAGTTTCAGATACGAGAAGTAAAACCAAATTATTTAATAAAACAATTAAAATACGGCACTTTAAAAAAAGTTTAATTAAAGCAAAATGGAAATTAGATTGAAAAATAATAAAAAAAATGAAAAATTAATATATTATGTTAAAATCAAAAAGATTACTAGCATTTTAGAGTAAGCTTTTACACTAATATCAAAAAATCTTTGAATTCAACAGAATGAAAGGAAAAACCAAGATCAGCATTTCAAAATCTGAAGAAAGAAGACAAGTTATGAATAATAAAAACTTAAAGCTACAAATACTTTTACTTATCTAGGTAAAAAAAGTTATAATAAATATGAAATATAGGATTGACTGTAAAAACAGACACAAAATAGAAACAAACCAGTCATAAAATATCATGCATACAAAGTACTCTCCTTTTTATGGAAATGTTTTTTGAATATGAAAAGTGGAAGTAAATTATATGTTTTACTATTTTATTTTTTATTTAATAAATTTTATTTCTTATGATTTTGGCTAACACTTTATTCAATTAAACTATTTGGCATATATACATAAGACATGATAATTGTGCAGTCAAGTTTTTAAGTACTGGCAAAACTATACAAATTGAAATCTCACTAACTGTTATTTCATCATCACTTGAAATATTTGGGGGAGCTAGGACTTTTGTATTGTCACCCATCATGAAATATTAAAAAGCAATCTCATATAAAGAAAAAATGTAAGATAGAGTACATATTGTTTCTATAAAACAAATAGTTACTGACATATCTGAGACATAAGTATCTTACAACACAGATAAAGTATGTTAAGAGCTTTTGAATGCAAAATAAAAAGAAAAATTTATAGACCAATATAAAAAAATCACATGTGGAAGTAAGGAAACGATTCTAAAATTGAAAAATCAGTTGAGAGAAAACATTTACATTAGACCAATTACAACAACTTAACATTATACCAATTCCTTCATTAAATACGGGTTCTTGTTAAATCAAGGCTCAATGAAAGTTAGACAATATTTGATTATTTTAAAAAAAATAGCTTAAAATTGAAATACAATTTAAAATTACAGCATATTTAAGATATTTTTTTTTATCAATAACAGTCACACATTTCAGAGCTCTTCATAACTCTTAAAAAAATATTAAATTATTACCATATGAGGATATTTTTCAGGATCTGTCACACTAATTTCAGTTAACTTTATATTCAAATACTGATCAACAGAATGTAGAGTTCCACAAATACTAAAAAGAAATGCAAAGAACAATTTTACAACAAATTTATGACGCATACATTAAGAGCGTGAAACAAAGTTAAAATATAGAATATTTAATATATTTTAGTGCAATATTTGTGATTGAAAAGCTTAACACTAATTAAAAAGCTTAACATTTTAGGCAACTTTCAGCGATGACATAAATTTTTGGATTTAATTTCCACCGGGTCCATTCTTTTGTTTCAATTCAAGAAAAATTTCTGACACATTAATTAAGAGCATGTTACAATTTTGAAAGGAGAATATTCAAGTGAGATTTCATTTTATTGCCACATTAATTAAAAAGCTGAACATGTTAGGTAACTTTCAGTGATCAGCACATAAATTTTTAGATTTAATATCCATCAGGCCGATCATTTTGTTTCATAAAAACTGTAAACAATGTGGATTCAACGTTGATGAAAATTATAATTAAATGATGTGCTGCAGAATCTTAAAATTCCATGAAAGAGTAAAAGGACTTTTATTTAATCATTTCTTTTTTTAATAAACATCTATAACAATCTTGAGGATACAGTGAAGGCTGGTGGAATAATAATCTTCAGTGACTCTAGGGCTGCCTTAAAGGCAATCCAAACAGGTTCTTTCAAGAATTACACATAATATACATGATGCTTTGGATCAATCCAACCAACAACATCTAATGGTTAATGGCCCATGCTGGTACAGATGGCAATAAGGCTGCTGATGTCTTAGTCAAAGGAGAGAGACAACTAAATAAGGAATTTCTTCATTTTACCATGCTTTGTGACCTGAATTCAATTTCAAAATCAAAAAACATTAGTATTTTATTGAAACATTAGATCTAAAAATTCAACACCATCAGACTAAAGTGCCAAATTCAACTTGGCACTTTAGGGGGGTAAGAATTCAGGAGGGTGGAACCAGAGCATACACTAACTGCAAAAACTGCCTCAACGGTGAACTGGGACCTGATCATGTTTTCACCTGACCAGCTATAATGGCTGCAATACAGCAGATTAGTGATTGTCGTGATGAGGACCTCTATGTGGACAATTGCTTGCAAATAGCTGAGGCTGAGTGGACTGCGTACAGCACCATCTAGTAGACTGTCCATGGACACAACAACCAACCAGGCATCAATAACTTGGATACAGTTTTGACGTCGTTGATGTACCGATATGGAAATTTTCACATAGTTACCTTAGTAATTCTGAAACAGTGATTAAAAAACTATAATGATCTTATCTAATATATTATCTCACCTTAAATCATTTTTTAGCTCTACTACCACATCTTTCCCCACAAGAGACTTGAAAAATGAGTAAAACAACTATAAGAAAGAAAAAATTTATATAAAAGCTACAACAAAGAAAAACATTTTTCAAAAAATTAAAAAGCTTAGAAAATGCAAAACATTAAAAAATACATAAATAAATAAAAATAGTAAATAAAAGGAGATTGAACTGGTGATTAAACCTTATGCCCTGTGGCAGAATTTTTTCGATCTATCTGACACAAAACTCTACAAGATACCTTTAATAAGAACCAGGGGTCTTTCCAGACATTTTGTGAAAGGTCCGTTTTTGCAAAATTGTGAAAAAATTACTCGCAATTTCTGAATATAAAATAAACGGTAAGTAACATTCCTTCAACCAGGGTCCGCTTTTGTGAATTTGTGCAAATAGGGTCCGTTATTGCAAAAAAATCTTTTTCAAGGAGTTTTTAAATTGTAAAGACATACAAGAATATGCTCAACACTGTAAAATTATAATTAAAAAAATTAAATTTTTAAAAATAAAAAGCAATTGCAGCTTCTAAATTAGCGATGCAACGCACAAATATTTGGTATTTAGCCTATACGGCTGAAAGCAGAATATTCATTTCGGACGAATAATGGAAGAAACATCTGCCGAAGACAAAATTTAGTTCGTTTACATCTATCTCCCCCCCCCCCACTTCCTGGCAAGGGTTTATTCGGTTAACAAAACAATAATGAAGATAAAGAAATTTGTGAAGGGTCCGATTGAAAGATAAATTATTCTGTGAAGGGTCCGTTCTTAAGTTAAAATATTTTGTGAAGGGTCCGTTTTTATGAAAAAATATTTTATGAAGGGTCCGTTAACGGACCCAAATTTCTTCTAAACAGACCCCTGAGAACAAACATATATGTTACTAATTTAAAATAACAAAAATGCTGTGTTTACAAAAAAAAAAACTGTATATATATTTTTTTTTTAATTGAACATGTAGTAATTTTTTATTCTAATATTGTGGGTGATATTCTCGCATTTTGATGGAGGGAAGGGGGCACTAATTATTTCCTTTATCGCATTTTGTAAATAATCATCACAATAAAAAATAATTTAAAATCACGATATACGGAGTAGTAATCACCGAAAAAAAGATTGACGACAAAATCACGTGAATTGGACATCTAAAAAAGTGGTTACTCAAACGCGTATTTTGTTTCGAGATTAGGTTGTTGTAATAAATAATATCATACAAAAAAAATATTGGATTTAAAAACTATGGAGAAATCAATTACAATAACTGCCAAAAATGTATAGAATCATTTACTTAAAAAGTAAATACTCAATGCACCATTCGAATTTTCCATATTGTTTAAAATTATATATTGGGATATTTAAAAGCCACGTGAAAATCAATATTATGAAACTGCCGAAAGCTCAATCAGAACATTACATCGATTTACGATATTATCGGGGTATATTGATCACACCAAAAAGTGATTATTTAAGTGCATGATTCAAATTTTACGCATAAATTTCTGTAGAAAAAAAAAACTTACATTTTTTACTTTTCAAAAGAAAAATCTTTCTGCAAGAACTACGAAACGCTCTGCGACAATGTCGCAATGCTGCTGTGATGCTGCCATGGGGTCCTTATGTATTTGACAATACTCAACCTTTTTTAAATATAACTAAAATACACACACCGTATTTAAATTTTGAAAATCCCTTAAATTTGATTTTTAATATTTATATCCTGGCACTGAAGTCCATGTTTAACTTAACCAAAGAATTTGCCTGTCCCTATGGCAGAATTTTTTCGAGTTATCTGGGACAAAACTTTAGCACTAATATCTTTCTGCAAGATACTTTTAATAATAAAAACATATATGTTACTAATTTTTTAAAAAAAGCTCTGTGTATACGACAACAAAATATATATATATATATAATATTTTTTTCAATTAAACATGTAATAATTTTTTATTCTTATATTATGGGTGATATTCACGCATTTTGTAGGAGGAAAATTTATTTCTTTCCTTCCATTTCGGAAATAATCATCTCAATAAAAAAAAATTTATAAAAACCGTTGCCGAAAAAAAATTGATGGCGAAATCACGCGAAGCAGACTCCTAAAAAAGGGATTACTCAAATGCGTGTTTCATTTCGAGATTAGACTGTTGTAATAAATAATATTGCATGAAAAATATCAGATTAAAAACTATGGAGAAACCAATAGCAATAACTGCCGAAAATTCGATAAAATCATTGCCTTAAGAAGTAAATACTCAAATGCACATTTCGAAATTTCCATATTGTTTTAACCGTATCGGGATATTTAAAAACCATGTGAAAATTAATATCAGTAACTGCCGACAATTATTTCAAAAAATTACATTGATTTACTATACTATCAGCGTAAATTGAGCATATCAAATTATCTAAATGCATGATTCAAATATTATGTGTAAATTTCTGTAGCAGAGAAAAGTAAATCTTTTTACTTTTGAAAAGAAAAATCTTTCTGCAAGAACTCTGAAAGGTTCTGCAACAATGTCGCCATGTTGCTACGATTCTGCCACAGGGTTGCCTGTAAAGTAGTATTTTTCCCATTCCTTATTTTTCAAGTCTTTAATACTGTAGTTATTTTCAATAAAGTAAAATGAAAAAGGGAAGAGTACTTTATATACTTAAAAATTGTCATTTTTAATATTAAAAAAAAAAAACTTTATAAATAAGCAACAATTGAATTCTAATAATTTCTTAATATGATCTTTATTATTACTTAAAAATAATATGGTGAATGAAAATATAGTAAAGGAAAAAGAATAAATTGGGTTTAAAGCATAAATATTCAGAAATGCTCATTTTCTTTACAAAACTAAATTGAAATATTTATGCTAGAGTTGATAATCCCATCAATCTGACCTTTAACACAAATGATGATACAGTAAAAGATCAAGCTGATTATGAAGCCTCATACGCTTGAAAATGTTTTTTTTTTTAAATTGATTTAAAATAAATGGACTACAGTTGAATTCAAGTTAATGATCCCACAATCAAATATTTAACAATGTTAAGATAGTGAATTGAAATAGGGTACAAAAAGAAAAGAAAAATAGTTGAACCTTGTTTTGAAAAAAAAAAAGATCATCATTATCAATTATATGAAATCTTATACATATAAAAATGGTTAAAAAAAAGTGAAAATATTTATAATTAAGATGATTATACACCAACCGCATCTTTAAAATTGCTTCTATTTTTAATAGTAGTGAATATAAAATAGTAGTGAATGAAAATAGAGCAAATAAAAGGAGGGATCGAACCGGTTATGAAGTTTCATATATTTAGTTAGTTTTATCTGAAAATAAAAACTTTTCAATAGATTGTCAGGTTACTAAAGAATAATTTTTCAAGTAACAGTTATTTTACAATAACAAATTTTAACATAGGAATTCAAGTCCAATATGCGCATTCAAGAAATCATTCACCAAACCACGTTTAGTGTTTCTAAATTAGCATACAATTTAAAACGATACTCATAATTAAATATTAACTGTGCAAACAGTTTTGGTAAAAACATTATCAAAATTTAGAATTTTATTGATAAATAAACCCATAAAAGCGTCTAAATTAGACGGCATATTTCCTTCAACAAGTGTGTGAATATTGCTCTAAATTCTGTAAAGATAAAGACAGTTATATGCACACATAAAATAGCAGAATAACTTTACCATTTTATTTTACCAAAGCAAAAGATTTACTTCAACAATTATTATATCAATATAACAATTTCACTTCGCTCAAATTCCGCTCACGATCAAATCAAAACATAAACAAACGTGAATAGGTATTTTAAACATAAGTTCTACTATAATAACTTCACAGCGTTGAAACTATATACCGTTCATAATATGTTATAAAAAAGTATTGAATCTAGGCGAACTAATCAAACTTAAAAGTTGAGCTTGTACTTCCTTTCGAATTTTTTTGCAGCACCCAATTAGAGCAATGTAAAAAACCGAGATGTTTAAATGCTACTTTTTAATTGTTAAAATATAAAGATTTTTATGCTTTAAAAATTTTTCTGACATTTATTATATTACCTTTTAAGTATTGAAATGAAAATCTAGCAGAAACTCTTACAGGAAATTTTAAAAAATTTAGTATTTATATAATCACTTCAACTTTAAGTTCTCACTGTAAACAAAAAAAAAAAAAAACAAAAAAAAAAATAGAACAACGAGTAAATAAACAAGCATGCTGATATTTCACAAGAATTTGAGTATCAGTGAATCTTAAGAGAAGATAAGATTATGATAATGGGTAATAAATAGATTAAAGCGTTTCACGAATAATTTTAAATATCAGCATAGCATTTCTTTGACTTTACCTGTAAAGAACATTCTTTGAAATTTTTAATATTTTAAAATTCCTTTTATATATTTGCCAAGAATAGTTTCTCCGTGTTCTTAGATTTTAATTCTACACCCGTGTATCTTTTTAAATTTTTTATGCGCTGACGATAAAAATTTATTTTAATTTTATATGAAGTAATTAAAGATTTGTTCATTCTTAATACTAAAAGACGAAATTATTCTAGTTTGATCAAAATGAGAGCGTAATTTTTAATCGGCTGTTTTTAAATGTAGTTAGTGAAATTATTCCAGCGAATTTTTAGGGAATGATTTCAGTGAAATTATTTTACTTTTATCAAAGTAGCAGGAATGTATTGAGAGCATATTTCTTAACCTGTTGTATTTAAATCTTACTCTTATTATTTAGTTTTCGTTTATAATTGCCTTTTTTACAATTGAATGATCTGAATACAGGTTCAAATGTTATATTTTTTAATTAAAATAAATTACCTTTTTGTTTTTTCTGTCACTTGCTTAACTTTAAATTATTTCCAAATTGTTAATATACCTTGTTTGGTTACAAAATGTTCTTTTAAAAAATATAACAATGAATGCTTCATTTACTATTTATCTAGGAAAATTCACTTTTCTAATAATCCTTCTTAATCATTTAAGCTGTTAAAAACTGGTGATGAAGTTTTCAAAATCTGAAGAAAAATATTTCATACTTTTTTTTTTTTCATTTAGCCAGTTCAAGTCAATTCAGCTATGTCCTTCATTTATTTTCATTGTTTAAAAAAATATTCATGAATATTTTGTTACATGTATCTATACATACGTAATATAAGATTATAACTATTAATTTTGCAGGATGAACAGTAGCCTATGTTTTGCTGTACGAAATGTAAGAAGCATTTTTCAAAGACATTCTTCAATGGATTCTAAGCTTTTAATCGAGACCCCTCTCAACTATTTGAATGGCCGAAGAATCTCACCTCGTGCTGTCATCCGTAGCATTCCAAAAATTAATCCGGCATCTGGTACTTATTTCTTTTGGAACTATTTCTATATCATGGTCAACACCAAAATCATCGCCAAGTCTTGGCAACGTTGAAAATCATGATACTGAATTATACCCCTTTTTTTAAGGATATGCTGAAATATATTACTCCATAATTATTGCTGATTATTTTAGATTATCTTCTAACGAGTCCACTTTTGTGTTGAGATTGCTGAAAGAAAATAATGTACCTAAAGTGACAAAGATCAAAGCAGGATTAGCATTTTGCCCTGAAGAAACTTATTTTTTCCAGACAACTGGGAGAAATTTGGCAAAATTGAAGAAACTAGACAAAATTTGAAATCCTTAAAAAAATGACTTAGACTATTGTTTAGTAATAAATATAATAAGAATATTTTTAATTTTAAAAAATTAAACTTAAGATATTAAAAAAATCTTGCCAATCTCAGGAAACTATGGTTTCAATAGTAGGTATGAGCTTCAAAGGTATGAGCTTCTAAGCCTTATTTATTTTTACATCATGTTTTGAATTGTTTACCCTATCATTAGAGTGGACAACTAGTCGACTTTTCATTTTATGATGTAGCTAAGTTAACTGTTAACCAAGCTTAAATCCAAAATGTAAATATTTGCCTCATCTTTTCCTTGACTATAAACAAAAGCTGGTTCTAAAATTTGTGAAGAGGTTTTTCATTTCCCAAACATACACAAAAGTGAGCTCATTAAGTAATAGAACCAGTTAAATTCCTGACTTCAGAGATATCCTTAATATGAGGCAAAAATTTACACTGAAAACAAAACAATTGAGAGACCCCGCCCATTTTAGTTGTGTATTAAATGCACAAATTTAACCTTTTTCTGACATCTAACCTTTGGTTAAACCTCTTTCCTGACTTCAGAGATATCCTCAATATGAGGCATATATTTACATTGAAAACAAAACAGTTGAGAGTTTAATTATGTATTAAATGCAAAAATTTACTTTTATTTAATGAAATTTTAATTGGCATTTTAAAAACTTTTACATTTTTTCTAGGTAGTCTGATGTTTGATATTCTCTGTACTGGTGAAGAAGATGTAAATAATGCAGTAAAAAGTGCAAAAAATGCTTTCAGCAAATGGTCTAAAACTTCTCCACGAGAAAGAGGCCTTGTTTTATCTGCTGCTGCTAGAAAAATAAGAGTAATTCAACATTTTCTTGCAATTTTACTTATATTCCAATGATACTAAGTATTTTCTTTTGATTGTGTTAAGATCTTTTTTTAATTTTCTGTTTTTTGTTAGTTGCTCCTGTTGTGTATTAAGAAATTCAGTCAGTTGTTAATAATGATTAAGTTGTAATATGGCCAGTGATTTAATAATTGTTATATTCATGAGTGTATTTTATTCATTTTTATTGTTAACAATTTAATTAAACCCCAGTTTTATGGCACTTTTATTTCAAGTCAAAAAGGCTTTGTTCAACTGGAAAGCATCACTACTGCAACTCATCCATCAGTGTGCATCTAATATGCAGAGACCATTAACAGCGCAGGCGCAAAAGTTTGGGCAACAGAAGCTTTTTTCCTTTATAGAATTTTTTGCTGCCTGAATATACAGTAGATGACAAACAAGCTTCTTGCTCAAATAAAATTATTTATTTATTCATTATTATTGTTTATTAAAATTTATTTTAAGGATTCTTAGCCGTTTAATATTTAGGTATTTCAAATCAAATTACAATTGGGAGATATGATATGATTTTGATTATTCTTTATTGTACAAGTTTGCACAAAGTAAAGTTGTTTTCTTTTAAATAACTGATTTTAAAAAAATTTATCGATTTAATAATTTGATTTACTCATAATTGGGGTATTTTAAATTAGTATCTAGTGAAGTCATGTATTTGCAATTATTTTGCATTTGAATTGCCCAAAAACGTTTATGAAACAAATATGCACAGTTTTGGTAAGTTGTTGTGAAAATTATTGAAATAAATTATTTCAGATTTAAAATAAGATTGGGTATATCCATCCATTGTATGTTCCATAGTTATTTTAATCTTAGATAATTATTTAATAATTCATTATATTTATAATAAATTGTTTTTAAGAGATGTGTTAAATCCGCTAATGTTCATATCCTGAAATTCTGCATGACATATCCAATGAACTAGCCTTTTTTTGAGGAATATATAAATATATAAAGCTTTTATTGTACCAGTTTTATAATTGCAGGCATAAATTTTAAAGCATGATCTTATTTTTTGTATTGAATGAAATTTGCTTATGTAAACTGTAATGTTAATTTGTTATTACTTTTGTTAATGTTAACTATTCTAATCAGAGTCTCTTTGGCTGAACTTCAGTGTGTATATGCAGTTCACTGGCCTTTCTATGTATAATCAGGAGCCTTTTTTCTTCCAATTGCTCTGATTATCTCAATTATGTAATTATTCATTATGACTATTATCTCCTACATTCTTAACAAATTTTTGTGTGAAAATAAAAGCATAAAGTTTTCTCATTCTGCATTATTTTAACATTTTATAGCAGTTGTGTTATTACGTTGAATGAGAGTGCATAGTCTTTAAAAGTGACGCAGAATTTTTTTTTTTTTTTTTTTTTTTTTGCCTTTGAGGACCTCAATAAATATAGTTTCTACAAATAACTTAATTATTCCTTAGTGTAATAAGACAATATCAGTTGGGTTTAAAAAATACAAGGCAATTATGGAGTTAATAGTTTTAAAAAATAGTTTAGTTTTGTACATTTTGTCTTTTCTAAAATTCAACTAGTTGGTATTATACCTTTTCGGTAAAAAAAATTAATAATAATAATTTCATTATTTTGTACCTGTATATAAATTATTTACATTATTAGTTTTTAAATAGTAATTTTATGCTTTGATTAAAGAAAAACATGCATTGATTAAAGAAAATTTTCTGGAAAAAAAAGTATTACTAAAATGAAAATTATTATTTTTATTTAAATTTCTTTAAAAATGTCCCTTGATACCTAGAATTAGTACCCTTACGTTTTGATATTTTAGACCTGTAAATTCAGTGCTTTTTCAAAATTTGTTAAAGTTAGTTTTAAAAACATTTTTTTTAAATTTCTACATAGTATATATAATATCTTAGTTATGTAATTTTTTTCTATAAATATTTTGTTGCATAGCAAAGGGCCTTACATTAACCAATCAACCCCTACCTACAGGTTGTGAACTCCCTAATGTATAGTTAATTTTATTATTCTCTTACTTATCTATAATGTTTTTCATTTTCTGCGTGTTTAATCAATTAGTTTTAATTCCAGGAAAAATTAGATGAAATTGCCAAATATGAAGTAGAAGATACAGGAAAACCACTATGGGAAGCAAAGATTGATATATCTGGATGTGCTGATACACTGGATTATTTTGGTGGAATAGCTTCTACTATTAGTGGTAATTAATAAAATTTAAGTTATTTGTTTCAAAATTCAATTTAAAAAACTTATATATTTTCAACTGTTAAAATTACTTTTTAGGTTCACATCACCAGTTGAGCAATAACAGTTTTGCAATGGTGCAAAGAGAGCCACTGGGAGTTGTGGCAGGAATTGGTGCATGGAATTATCCATTTCAAGTTATGACATGGAAAGCAGCTCCTGCTTTAGCTTGTGGAAATACATTTGTATACAAGCCATCTGAGTTAACACCAATCACGTCTGTCATTTTAGCTGAAATTTTAACTGAAGTTGGCTTGCCAGTTGGAGCCATTAGTATCCTACAGGTAATGGCTGTGTTTTTAAATAAATATTGATTTAGGAAAATTAATTTCTTTTTCTATAAGCACTTCAGCCAGTTGCCAGCCTTGACTATCTTATGCAGTTTATTCTATTCTGATCCATCCAAAACCAGTAATTAATCAGAAATCAGATTCAATCAGAGAACAGAATCTATTAATCAGAAATTTATTTAGTCTTGCAAAATTCTAATAAAAGATCAAAATAAGCTATAAAAAAAGGTGAAAGGCAGTATCAATTTATATGGGTTTTAAATTTTATTAATTTTTAAAATACCCTTTCGTAATTTTTTTTTTCTCATTGATTTTTTGTGTTTGATTGTTTTGAAAAATATTGTGTGTGAAGGAATAGGTTTTAGGAATTATTTCAAATCTTTAAAGTTAGGGGCTCACAGTATTGTCAGAAGTATGAGGGTAACTAACTTTATGTTTAGATGCTTCTGAAAACAAGTGTGTAATGTTATCTATACCGGGGATGTAAAAACCTTATGAAATTTATTGGAAATGCTTTGGTACCATATATATCTATATACTCATAAAAATTTCAAACCATATTTTAAATTTATTTTTATCTAAATCCATGCATAAGTAATTTTTTTGTTAATACTCATGAAGAATTAATTTTTGTTAATGCTCATAAACATTTTAATTCATATTTCAAGTTCATTTTTAGATAAATGCAAGCAGGAATAATTTTTAAAAAAATATTTCTTCCAAGTAAATATTTCTTTATTCTTCATAAAATATTTAGTGTAAGCTAAGTATTTACCAGATAAAAATAATGTCATTAATCTATTGCCAGGATTTAAAGTTTTTCTGTTATTAGTCTGCAATATGTTGCCACCCTCTTGGTATGCTATTGGATGTTGAACCTTTTTTAAAAAAGGATTGCTGAAAAAAAATTGGGGTTTGGAAAGCTTGAACAAATTTAGTTTTTTATCAATAATAATAACTTTGTTAGCTCAAAGTTTCAGAAGAACACAATAAGTTTATTTGAAAAGTTTAAAAAAAACGAAAGTTTTGCATTTTCGAATTAAAAATAATATTGTAATTTTGGATATTTTATATTCTTTAATAAAGTTAAATTATGTTAGGTTTCTTACTTTCTCTGTATAAAGTTTTGTCTTTTTTTTTAATATAAATTTCTTGAATCTTTAATTTTTAAATAAAGTCTACACTTATTTTAAACTACAGCTACATTTATTTTAAACATGTTTTGCTTTAAAATATTTTCTTCATCAAAATTCTGTCGCAAAAAAAGTTTATACAATTATTACCTCTACCTTTTTCACTTTTTAAATTATAATTTCTCTATTTTCTAAAGTTTATTCAAATTAGCTTGAAAAACAGCTGTTAAATGTTTTGTATTAGTTCAATTTTTGTTTAATTAAAATTTGATTGAAAGTTAAAAATTAAATGAAAAACACTACTATATTTTGAATGGTCAATAGGGGGGGGGCTGCACATTGACCATTCATAAGCTTCATGTTCTGCATATTTTCTTTAAAGCTAAAAAAATTAAGTACAATTGTTTTGCATTTATTCTAAAAAAAATTCTACAATTCTACATTAATTAGTGAAAAAAAACTCTATTATTAATATGATTTTTTTATAACTGCAGGGTGGTTATGAAACTGGTGAGTTAATCAGCAATCATCCCGATATTGCCAAATTGACATTTACTGGAAGTGTTGTGACTGGTCAAAAAATAGTGAAGTCATGTGCAGAAACCATGAAGAGAGTGACAATGGAGCTTGGAGGAAAATCGGCTCTTTTAGTCTTCCCTGATTGTAACATTAAAAAAGCTGTGAAATCTACTTTGTTGGGAAATTTTTTTACCCAAGGTGAGGTTAGTGTTCATATGTCTTTAGATAAAATATTTAAATAAGTTATTTGTTTTGTATGTTCTCTTTTTTTTATCAGTTGATACCTAAGCATTTGATGTGTTAGTTCAATTTTAAATTATTATTTTAATTTTGCATTTTGATTAAAGGTGAAATGATGTCAGTAAAAACATTTAATTGAATTGTTGAAGTTTTGAAATTAAGTCTTGATCTGTCCACAAATATAGTGTTTTACAAAAATAATAACCATTAGAAGTAATTTTAACCTTTCAATATTTATTGTATGAGTGTGATTTGTTATTGACCATTATATAAATTTATATCAAACACTTAAAAAAAAAGAGTAAAATTTTTTTTTCCAAATATGTTTTTCTTTAAATCTATGCAATATAAAATGTGTAAGAATGTTTGCTGAAATTTATCTTTTATTATTGAGAGAGTCATTAAAGATTTTCCATTTCCCTATTAAGAAAGTTGTTATTCAATTATTATAAGAATTTTTGTTCTTCATTTCCTATTAAAAAAATCTTTAAATTCAAAGTGCATTTATTTCTGAGAGTTACTTTTCTACAAATAGATTTATAATAAGTACTGCCAAAATTTTTGACCATCTTAGATCAATAAAATGTAGAGCAAATTTAAAATAATGGTTAAATTTTACTTTGTATGTAATAATACAAAATAAAATGCAATTTTTCACATTTTCATTCAAATAAAAAATTATTCAAGACTAATCAATCAAGAACTAAAAGTTAATTAAATTTTAAAAAGTTTAAGTTAAGAATGTTAATTTAATCATCATTATTTAATTTATTTCTGTTTCACTTCACGTTAATCAGTCAAATATTTATTTCTTGAGAAAATTAACTTTGATTTTTAAATATCCGCTTTATTGATATTTAAAAGTCCATTGATATTAAATTTCAATGATAGGTAAATATTTTTATCAAAATTTAATGAATGATATTTTTCAAACTAATATTTTTTTTTTATTTAGGTTTGTTCAAACTGCACAAGGGTTTTCGTTCATAAATCGATTCTGGATGAATTCACTAAAGAATTAGTATCTGCCACTCAAGAACTGAAAGTTGGAAATCCTTACGATGAAAGCACAAAAGTTGGAGCTGTTATCAATGAAAATCATGGAATTAAAATCTTAAACTATATTCAGTCAGCTAAGAATGAGGTACTGAGTATGCATGTTTCCTTCGAAAAATTTATAATTAGCATTTTATTTGAAATGTTAATTCTCATATTTCAATTTTAGATTTATTGTACAAAATTGAAAAAATGTAATGAAAAAAAAATAGAATTGAACTTTTTTAGAATTTAAAGGAAAAGTTGCATTCTGGAGCAAATTTAAAATTTTTTTGTTTATTTTTAATACTAATTCTAAAGTGAATTGTTTTGATTTCCATCAAATATAGTTTATGCAGTCTTTTTTTTAATGTAAGTATCTTACATTACTAAATGCAGATGTAGTTTTTAAATCTGTCTGTAAAAATTATGTTATTTTGCTGAAAAACAAGCTGCATATTCCCTGAAAACTCACTATTGTTCTTATGTTAACTAATTTATATTAGTTTTTAACAGTTCAATGAATATGTTGTTTTAAAAATGTCTCAGTTGAGGCTTTTTTTTTTTTCAATAAATGAATTTTTAATATTATTTACTTTTTAAAGCTTAGGTTATACTATACTAATAATTCACATTCTTATTTTTATTTTGTTTAGATTTAAAATAACTTTATTGAAACTTTTTTTTATTACTGTCGTTGAATAGCCAACCCAATTTTTGAATTTACGACTACTAATGTTCAACTCCGTAGCCTTGTAATTTTGAACCCAATCCAAAAGACAAGGGAACTCCTGAATAAAGTATTGGGAGAAATTTGTCTTCGTGGAGGACTTTTCTGTGGAGCTATCTTGCATTTACACTACATGGTGAGCAAAACCTCCTATGGTTACCTTGACGGCAAGAGGACTCTGACCCATGATCTGTCTAACACTGAGGATATTTTATATCAGCACTGTGTTTGATGCGAGCCAGGTGCAGAAGTTGTACCAAACAGCCAATGCTGGGATTCGAACCTGGTTCATCTCATTGGATGGTGAACGTTCTATCCCCTGAGCCATCACGGCTGATATTAAAACTTTGCTCTTTTTTTCTTCTTTTTTTTTAAAAAAAAGGAGGGAAAACAATAATACAGATATTGTCTACACTTTAATGAATTGTCTAAACTCAAGGTTAAAGAAAATTTTTGCTGTATTGTTGTCTTTAGGGAGCGACAGTGGCTTGTGGTGGAGAAAGAATCATGCCGAAAGAAGCACACCTGAAAGGATTTTACATTTCACCATGTGTCCTCACTGGTTGTAAGGATGAAATGACTGTAGTGAAGGAGGAAATCTTTGGACCTGTGGTCTCCATACTACCTTTTGAAAGTGAAGAAGAAGCAGTTAGAAGAGCAAATGCCTCACCATATGGCTTAGCTGCTGGTGTCATGACAAAGTAAAGTTTTCAATTAATTTAAACTCTCTTGTGTTTTATGAAACTTGAATTTTGATCTTAATCTTTCTGGTTTTAATTGTGTATAAAAAAGAACTTTAAATTTAAATGACAGCTTTTGCTCAATGATTTGTTGAATAATTTCATGCATTCATTAAAAGCTAAGTTTAATTATTGAATTTTTGTTTATTTTTCATGTGTTAGTATATTTTTATTTCTGTTTTTATATAAGAAAATGAATTCATTTTAAATGAATAATCCCAAGAAATTATGAAACTATAGCAGAAAGATATACTTGCTACATTTTATCAATTCATTTATTTATTTATTTTGGCAATTTTATAATTTCTATTTTAAATCTCTCTTTTGTTCTCTTCGCTCATATGTAGAAAGCATTAAGAATTGGCACCTATTTTTGAGCTCTTGTGACATTTCGATTTTTACCATCTTCAAAGTTTTTCGAAACTAATGAAATTTTTATATTATCAAGTATAAAAACATTTTCATGTGCTCACTACTTTATATTTTCGAATAAAGATACTAGAATTTGTCTTTGAGCTTTATATGTATTATATACAGTGATAAGATTCAGTGGGTATGATCATATCAGTTCTTAAAATAAAAATATGTAAGAAATTTGAATTTGAAAAATATTTAAATGTTGGTTATATTTTTTGACAAATTATTTCTTGAACTCCAAAATTATTAAATATTTTATTGATTTCTCTTAAACATCTTGAAAGTTTCTTTAAGTTAACCAGTTTTTAAATTATTCAAATCCCATTGCTTATTTTTTTATTCCATATCAATTAAATTTCAATATTTGAAAGAATTTTTTTTAAATTTTGTCCAACTCAGAAAAGTATGGAGGTTTAATCTAGAAATTGCCAACAAAACACAAAATGTGTAAAGTTAATTTTTTTTCAAACGGTTTTTAACAATTAACGCTTAAACGGTCTTATGTTATATCTTGTTATTCGGTTACCCTGTGTTATTGTAAATTTTTACAATGTTTGTTACAATTCATAGAAAGATCTCAATTTATAAACCTATTTTCAGCCCTGGAAAGTGTTCTTATTTAATTTCTTACTGTATTTCATTCTCTTAAAATGTTCTACTGTATGCTCTTATTTTTTATTTTACAGATATTGTATTCTTTTATTTTTCTGCAGATTTTTTGTTGGCATTCTGCATAAAAATATTTTATGTTGTTGTAAAAATGTCAATAAGGTTGTAGTTATTAAGTTATTTATTCTTTCTTTACTTTTGTTTGTAACATGTTTTATGCATGCATGATAATGAATATTTATTTTTGTGGGGTACCTTATTGTTGTGTACTCAGTTATGAAAACAAAGGTATAGTTTTTCTATGGTAAGAACTCCCCCCGCGCAAAGTCAAAGGCCATCTGCTGCTATGAAAACAAGAATAACACATTTCAGGGAGGGTAGCTTCTCTTCATTCTAGGACTAACACAGTTCACCGAGCCAAAACCTGCCCTAAACAATGACCCCACACCCCTACTTGAAGTAGTTTTACCTCGTTACCATAATCACTGCTACGGGTCCAGATGAATGGCTATGGGAGTTCTTACTCTAGGCAAACTATAAATCCATTTCTAACTGCGAAGCAGTGAAGGAAGCGCATGGATAGGTTTTTCAGTTGTTCAATTCAGTAAACGATTGGAATAAAAGTAACTGGCATGGATACTAACGGTATACCTAAATCATCAAGACAATGAATAATGCTTCTCTCTAAATTCTATGGTAATATTTCAAGGAAGGGTTTATTTCTCTTCCTCTACTAGCACTCATTTCAGCTGTGATAGGCATCTAGAAATCAAATCCCATGGCCAACTATCAAGACCTGGTGGAAAGTCTCCCCAGACATGCACATGTTACCTATAATGCAAAAGGGGGACCAACATCCTATTAATGGATGCCTCAGAGCTTTGTACCACTGGGCATCTGGATATTTATGGACTAGATAGAAAACGCACATAACTTAGAGAAATTTGTTTTCTGTACAACTATTAAGATTCGTTAAGAAAAATCTCTAAATGTTTCCCCCAAACTATACAAAAATAAAATGTCTTATTTTCATAAATACAGTAACTTTCAGTACAGCCAGACAGGTGGCCAAGCGGTCAGCGTGCCTGACAGTGAAGTCAGTGGTTGGGGGTTTGAATCCCTCTCAGGGCATGGATGTTTCCCTCTCTGTGTGTTGTGTGAATGTTGCCCACCCTATGAACGGGTAAGTGTGGCGTGTGTAATGTTGCTCGCTTTTGTGACTTAGGTTCATAGGTGCCCACTGAGTATCGTTAAATGCGCAACACATCCGGCATGAAGAACGAAACTTCAGTGCCTGCCGTTAGAGAAAAAAACTTCCAGCACTTGAGTCTAGAGTCTGAAGGAGTTCTTCAAGACAATATGGCATATTTTTTTATATCTTATTTGTTTGGTATTTAGCTATCCCAGTTCATACTTGACCAGAATGTTTTTTTAACTTTACATTTAACAATCAAGGAGTTTCAATCTTCTGTGAAAGTCTCGGCACTTTAGAATTATTTTTGCTGAAAAAAAATGTTTAAATTTTTAAAAAAATGACTATGATAATTATTTATGTTTCAGGGACATTCAGAGGGCACATCGAGTTGCTTCTGATTTACAAGCTGGCATTGTGTGGATCAATAACTACAACTTATTTCCCCCTGAAGTTCCATTTGGAGGATACAAAATGTCTGGATACGGAAGAGAAAATGGACTGGCTTCTATAAATGAGTTTACACAACTGAAAACTGTATACGTTGAAATGAATGAAGATATTGACTGTCCACTCTTATGAGTTGAAGTATAATATAATATTAGACAAAAAAAGTTTAAATTCACTGAATAAGCAATACTTAATATTTTTGCACCATGCTTTAATGCTGGTAAATTGTGAATTATCTTTGATATAAGTCTGTTAATGTATATAGAAATTTTTTCAGGTTTATGAGTCTTCTGTTTACAGATTGTTTGTGCTATTTTTTTTTTTTTTTTTTTTTTTTTTTTTTACTACAATAACGACCATAAGGGAAATGAAGGTAAAGATTTTGCTCCCTTTAAAATTTAAGATGTTCATTTTTTGTTCTAAATTATTAATTTTTTAATGATTATGATTTTTTGTCATGCTAAGCCTATTAACTTTTTTAAACTGCCAGATTACATTTATTAAGTGCCATAAACACTGTTCGAAGGTTGCATAATTAAATGAGAAGATAAACTTCTTTTTCTTCTGTAAATTTTAATCATGTGCTTATTACTTTTATTGTTTTGGATAACTTACCTTTTAATTATATATGTCTGCTGTAATATTCTTTTTAATTCATATCATATTTAATTTCGATAATTGTAGTTGCTTTTTTTCTTTTTCATATTTTTAATTTTTACTCATTTTTTCCTCAATTTATATTAACCCTGTATTTCTTATTTTAATTATTATGCATAATAACTTTGATATTTGGTAATCTTTGTCTTGATGGATATAAAGCTCACGATTATTCTTGCTTAATATCGGGAACATTTGAACTGTAATAATCAATAAATTATAATATGAACTGTTACAGTCAATAAGTTTTTTTGTCTCTAAGAATACTCTTTCAGGAATACAGGTAATAAGCTAAAATAATAAGTTGTTTAGTAGTGTTTTATTCTGAAACAATTTTATAAAAAAAATAATATTCAAATATAACTTTTTAGCTTTAGAGATTTTTGCACAGCATTTAGAGTAATGCATGTACCTTTTTGTATGGTAAAAGATTAAGTATTTTTTAGGAAAAACAGATACTATTCAAATTCTTTATATTTATTTACATTTTTTATTCATTATTGGACCAATTAATAAATGCATTTGACTTTTAAATCCTGAAATGTTATTATTCATTAATTTTATAGTACACAAAAGTTGGAATTCTTGAAAACTCCTTTTGTTGCATTTGTAAATGATGTTGATTCCAGAAATGTTTAAAATTAAAAATTATGAGTCTTACAACTGTTTTCTTCTTTATTTTATTTAAGAACAAAAGATTATACATTTTGAATTTCTTCATTTGGTCTTAATTGCTTACATAAGATTGCAGGTGGTAGGTTCTGGAATGACCTAATAATACAAAGAAGACATGTAGATCTTTGTTTTCATGTTGTTGTTTTTTTTAATTAAAATTTGCTATTTAAAAAATGCACATGTGCTAACTAGTTTTTAAAATACATGTACCAGTTTTAGAAGATTTAAAAACTAAGGCAAACATTAATTCAACTAAAATAGGAATTTCAAAGATTAAAAAAATTATCTGTATGATTTTAATTATTTTCTGACCTGTTGCATTAGTTATAATAGTGATGACTTATATCTTATGTTACAGATAGGTTAGTCTTGTTTCAAGGATCTCATAAAGGTCTGTTTAAAATTTTATTCCATTTATCAACATCTACAAAAATAATTATGGTAAAAAAAAAAACATATTTTATTACTGATTTTTAAAAAATTTAAATTTTTATTCAGTAATCAATGTTTTTACAAAAAAAAATTTAATTGTAAATAATAATGGATTACTTATAATGAATTACATTGATGGTAAATTATGTTTTCTATGAGAAAATTTTCAAATATTTATATAAAATACAATAATATTTACCAATTCTTGTTACCTTTTTAAAACTTATTTGTTTTAGAAAGACAACAAGTTAATTGTTTATTAAATGTTCTAAATAATTTTTTAGTTTTATGTTAGAAATATATTTCTAATAAAATTACCCTTTTTTAAGAAAAATTTAAATTTTATTAAAATTGTTCATAAAATAGATTTTTGATTTAAAAAAAAAAAAAAAAAAAACACATAAATAAGCATCAAAATTGAGATTCTTGAAAAGTTCGTCTTTACAAAATTGAAAATATATCTCCTTAATATTGCATCTGTTGAAAAAAAAAAAAGGTTGGAGGAGATTAAGACTTTTAAGACAGTGAATTACTTTATCCCCTACTTTTGATTATGAGGTAGCAAATTTTTGAAAAACAAAATATCAAAATTTCTAAAATTAAAAAACATTAAAAAAATATTAAGCCTACATAATTTTCTCAAGTTAAAATATGTAACATTGTTTTCTCTGGATATGATATATTTGCCCTCAAATAAAGATGCTATGACACATCTCCTTAAGCAATGGTACTACTAGCTGTGTCAACTACTAGCTGTGTCAAAAGATACACCCTGATTTTTATAAAAAAAAAATTTAGGTTTGAAAACTCAACTTTACATAGAGATGTGAGGTATCTGTTTCTTAAAATTTCTATATAAGAATAAAGATAAAGGACTTTATTAAATGTATTATGCTGTTTTAGAAGTGTATTAAAAATAAAATTGGTCTGCTTGAATTAATTCTTCAACTTTTAACCATAAAGCAGTTTTGCACTCTTCCTAAGAAATCGGTTTTCTTTCTATCAGTTAAATTTTCATGTAATCAATCAAAAAACTGTATTTCGCCATCGAAAAAATGTTTGCATTAATTTTGTTGCATGATAATTAATAGATAAAAGCTAGAAATGCAAACAAATAAGTTACAGTTCACTAACTCTATAACATCATTTTCTGAACATCCCTAGGGCTCTGTAAATTATGGTCAACAAGTTGTGAATGACTCATATTGTATGCTTGCTTCTGATAATTCTTGAATTTTTTTAAAAAACTTGAATTTATGCTTCACAAAATCAGCTTTCATGGACATAAACCATTTCTTCACCCCCCCCCCCCCTCCCTTGATCTTCATTTATAATCAGTGCGGAACATTTTTATCAAATTGTGCAAACTATAATAACATTTATATTGTGTATTAAAACATTATTATACTTTTGATCATATAATATACAGTAAAATAGAACTACTGAAAGAAAAAAAGTCTTAATTTATGCATAATTTTTAATAATATTTATCCTAATTGTATACTTCCAGTTCCGTATTTACAGAGAATAGTCTTAATTTCATCTCCTTCCAACTCCAATGCTGGGTGGTAACGAATTGTGAGGGTATTTGCAAAACTGTCTTGTGGTGTCTGCAACAGAATATTTTTAATATTTTTATTATTAATACATTTATTAAATCATCAAAATACATATATTAAATCGTCAATATATATATATATATACAGGGGTCTGTTTAGAAGAAATTTGGGTCCGTTAACGGACCCTTCACAAAATATCTTTTCATAAAAACGGACCCTTAACAAAATATTTTAACTTATATTTTAACTAACAAAATATTTAAAAACGGACCCTTCACAAAGTGATTTTTATTTTAATCGGACCCTTCACAAATTTGTTTATCTTCATTATTGTTTTGTTAATTGAATAAAACCTTCCTAGGGCAGAAAATAAGAAAGATGGATGTAAACGAATTAAGTTTCGTCTTCCGCAAACGATTCTTCCATTATTCGTCCGAAATGAATATTCTGCGTTCAGCAGTATAGGCTCAATACCAAATATTTGTATGTTGCATCTCTAATTTAGTAGTAGCAATTGCTGTTTATTTTTTAATATTTTTAATTATAATTTTTCAGTGTTGTGCATATTCTTGTATGTCTTTACAATTTAAAAGCTCCTTGAAAAAGTTTTTTTTTCTTTTAGCGGACCCTGGTTGAAAGAATGTGAGTAATTTTTTCACAATTTCACGAAAAACGGACCTTTCACAAAATGTCTGGACAGACCCCTGATATATATATATATATATACTAAATCATTAATTACAAAAAAAAAATATCTAAATAAAATAATTTTTGTCTTAAACAGAACGATGCTTTAGAGCAGAAGTCCTGCATCATTTGATACCCAAGAGCAAATTTTAAAGTATTGTTTGAATGATGTTTACTAAGAATTTTTTATTTTTTCAAGATGAATTTTTATTAAGAATTTATACATTTACAAGGCATTTTTATTGGAAACTGAAATATTTTCATCATGGCTGTACAGCAGTGAACGCATATGAAAAATCTGCAAAGGCCGTGACATAGATTTGGGAACCCTTTTTATGGAAAAGTCCATCATTAATTCTTTCTTTGAATGTTACTAATATTGTACTACTGCCTTCCTATAAATTGATACACATACCTTCCTGGTAAGACCCACATTTGACTATTCATTTTAAAAACATAACTTTTTACTATGTACATAATATAATTGTGGATAATTTGCTACACTTGGTGTAATTGGTACAGAAACCTAATTACCTTCGTAACTTTCACTCATAGTGCTTGCTACAGTAAGTAATTTTTTTGAACCATTAAATCATTTTATATAATGAATTTATCTCCAAGTAAATGATGAGCAAAAAATCATTAAAAATAGGGGCATTTATATATATATATATATATATATATATATATATATATATATATATATATATATATATATATATATATATATATATATACACTCCCTTGTTACAACACAGAACAAACAAACAAAATAATTAAAAACTATTTTGGGATATTACAACTAAACTGCTGTTTGTAGAAAATGCAACACCATGAAGGAATCATCAGAATCAAATGAAATTCGCAGCAAATGTCAATTATAGGATATTATGCAAATTAATAAAGTTTCAGAGCCATCGCGCGTGCGTGGCGCGCGCAGCGCCCTCTGAATTGATGCTGAAAGCGTATAAATAAAGTGCTGTAGCGGGACGTTGAAAATAGTCTATGATTATTTGTTAGTGGCAAACGTTTAGTGAGACCTGAGTATGCCTCCACGACGGAAGAATAAGAAATTCAAGCAACTTACGGAGTTTGAACGAGGGAGGATAATCGGCCTTCGAGAAGGAGGATTTTCCTATCGCGCAATAGCAGCTCGTATGCAGCGGAACAGTTCCACAGTGATGCGAGTTTGGAAGCAGTGGACCGACGAGCACCGAACAACTCGAAAAACAGGCACTGGACGACAGAAGGTGACGTCAGAGCGCGATGATCGACACCTGCTCCGCATGGCGGTGAATGATCGCACAGCTTCCTCCAGGCAGCTGGCAGCACATTGGTCTACTGCTACAGGTGTACAATTGTCGGCTTCGTCAATTCGTCGTCGTCTGCTGCGCCGTGGATTGCGTGCAAGGGTGCCATTATACAGGATTCCCCTCACGGCGGATCATCGACGGCTGCGTCGGCAGTGGGCTCTTGAGCACAGAGACTGGCGAGCTGATTGGCACCAAGTTGTCTTTTCAGATGAATCACGCTTCAATTTGTGGACCCATGATGGCCGTGTTCGTGTTAGACGTTATGCCGGTCAACGCTGCCTTCCTGAGTGTATTATTGAACGACATAGTGGTCGAACACCCGGAGTTATGGTCTGGGGTGCGATTTCGTATCATGGACGATCCAATTTGATACGAATTGAGGGTAATCTCAATAGCAACAGATACGTCCGTGAAGTGCTACAGCCCGAAGTCGTTCCTTTCCTTCAAGGCATCCCTGGAGCTATCTTTCAGCAGGATAATGCACGCCCACATGTTGCGCGGACTGTTAGAGACTTCTGTTCAGCACAACGCATGCAACTTCTTCCTTGGCCTGCTTATTCGCCGGATATGTCGCCTATTGAGCACGTGTGGGATATGGTTGGTCGGCGTCTCACTCGTGATCCGCGTCCTGCAGTTTCCAAAGACGAACTTTGGTTGCGCATACAAGCGATATGGAATTCTCTTCCTCAAGCAGATATTCAACATCTGTTTGACTCCATGCCACGTCGTATAGCAGCACTTATTGCAGCGCGTGGTGGCTGCACCAAATACTGATTTCGGACGCTTAATTTGTTTCTTTTGTTTTGAAAATTTCATCATTTATTTGTATCAGTACAAGTCGTTTCTGCATTAAATTTCATTTGATTCTGATGATTCTTTCATGGTGTTGCATTTTCTACAAACAGCAGTTTATATTTTGTAAACAGGAAAAAAATTCTGCTAATTTTAATTTAAAAAATTTTAATATTGTGCTACTGAATTATTTTTGATAATATTTTACTTTGTGTCAAACTCTTACATTTTAAAGTAGAATAAAATATCCTTTATTTATTTTTTGAGTTTTGCAATTTACTACTTGTCTATTGCAATTTAAAATATACTATTGGGTTTTACTATTTATAATAGAAGGTAGATTTAATTTAAGTAATTTTAGAATTTGTAAAAGGATTCTTAGCCCTCCTAGCCGAGTTTTCGGGGCTTTTAGCTACAGCTGTTCAATGGTGCAGTGTAGGGAGTATAATTTTTATATAGGTGCTCAATGTTCGGAGGATAGAAAATCAGTTTGTTTGTAATGTATAGTTACTTACTACGTGAATGGTGCCACAAGAAGCATGAGGAACATTAAGTGAGTAGGAAAGCTTTCCGTCACCCCGGAAACTGCAACCGCTGTCTTTTTTCCCTGCATGCACCAATCCTCGGAAAGGGTAGGAGAAATTCAAATTCACTTGAATATCACTTGACCGGCACATCAAGGAAACTAATGTGCAATAAAGATAATAATTAAGAAAATAGTAATTTTTTACTGAGTCCCTCAACCTATTGCATAAACATATACTAGCAGTTCTGAATCAAAACACATGCTACTGATCATATTTTAAAATTTAGTTTTTATCCATAACAATGTTTTTTTCAATGGCATTTCATTTGTGACCATAACATAATAGTGCTTAGGTTTGTACTTATTTTGAAGAAAAGATATGAACACTAATTGCATAAAATTATTTAATCTGCTGATTTTAAATATTTTAATTCTGATCAAAGTGTGTGATGTCATACTTCTTGATACTGTGTCTCAAATTTAAGAGAATTTTAAGAATATAAAGTCGGACCTTGATTTAACGAACTCATGGAGACCAAAAATACTATTCGCTGATTCGAGAATAATTCGTAATATCGGAAACAAAATTTTTAAAAAAATTGACTCATTTTAGGGAATATCCGAACATCTCTAATAAAGAAATACATAAATTAAATAGAAATCTTACACTTTTTATTCAGGAACTTAAAATACAGCGAATAATTACAAGCTGATAAATTTGAAATCTTAAAGCATTTCATGAGTAAAGTTTATTTCCTTTATTTAGTATTTTAAAAAGTTCTTTTTCGACGTCATGAAGAGAAGAAAATACTCATTCACTGCTGCATTAGGTAAGTTTCCACTGTTTCCAAACCGTGCGAATCAGCAGAAAAAGTAACAGTTTTCACTGGAGATGCATTATCATCAACTTCTGTGTCATTATTCTTTGTTTCCTATAAATCTACTTCATTAACTTCATAAAATTTCTTTAAATCGCGAAATTTGGTTAATAGGGGATCGCTAAATCGGTGTTTGACTGTATATATATATGACCGCGGAAGACCGAAATCTGGAAACTGTCGACTTTCATCGGAGAATGTGAACAATCACATGGCCCCTTCGGTTATGTCCGGTACAATATTAATTAATTGATCGATATCTTGATGTTCACTCGATATTTTATTATCTGTTGAGATAAATTGGGAAAAACATCAGTGTTGAAAATACCGAGCAGTGGTACTTTAAATTAAAAACATAAGGTTTAGGAATACCGGGCAAAAGTGTACTGGATGGTGTTACTTGACATTCAAAAACATAGTGTATGGAACACTGGTAATGGACTTTAAACGTTAGTGTAAGGAATACAGTAAAACATAACTTTAAAAAGTATCAGTGTAAGAAACACCGAACAATGGCACTTAACCTTAAAAATGTTAGAAATACTTGGAAAATGGAATTTATCTATAAAAAAATCACTTTAAGATGAACCGGTTATTATCCCTGCACTGATGTTTTTCTATCGGATATTAAAATATCGATTAATAACTTAATATCAGACATTTCGAGCATTCGCTAATGTGGATTGGTTGGCGTTCTTCAGTGAAAGTCACCAATCACCGATTTCGGTATTTCACGGTTGATAAAATCAGTCGGCTGAAACAAAATGGTTGTCATTAATCTTCAGGTGTGACTATATTTTGTTTTCGTTGTTCAAATATTTTTTTATTTATTTATATTTTCACAAACACACATTTTGAGCTGTGTTCATGGAGATGTAATTAACATAAAAACATGTTTAATTGGAGGTTGAAACTTGAAGTTGTTTCAAATAATCAACTCCTCTGTGAAGGTGTTTCTACTCCTCTTCTTTTTTTTCCAGCTATCGAACCTTACTTATTGTTTATTACTCTAGTTTTTCTGTACCGTGATTTGTCATATTTCAAAAGTTTTTGTTTTTTCCTCAGTTAAATATGAATATGCGACCCCAATGTGCATGTTTTATTGTTTTCATTCTAGAAAAATGCATAGTAAAGGCGATCTTCACAGAACACCCTGTATATGGGGGAGGGGGAACTTTTCAACTGAAACACGTATTTATTACTGAGGAAATATATATGAAACTCGTATGCTGAGGTTGTCCAATTTTTTCAAAATATTGTCGATTAAAAGATTTTATAGTTGTAATCAAAACTTCTGCATTTTTAGGAAAATATGGAAATAACAAACGAGGTATAAAAATTTTTAATAATTTATTTATAACTTAGTTACTAAATATAGTAATGTTCAACATAAAGTTAGAAATCTCAAATTTTAAATTTTTTCTTTGGTAAAAGAATTCAATAACGTGATTATATATAATATTAGATAATATAAGTTTAAAATTATGCTCAATTTGATCAATTAACAACTAGTAAATTTAATCTTTTTGTAATTTTGATATTGCTCTAAAAATTAAAGGTAGTTGAAGCTTTATTTTTGAAACATGCTCAAAAAATATTAGTAAAAAGTTTTCTGTAACATATGTAATTTTTCTCAAAGATATATGGGTTCATTGTTAAAATGGCAAAAACTCCATTCGATTATTTAAATATTAATTGCAATTTTATGTATTTATTTAAAAATAGTATCTTAAAGGCTAATTTATGTCATAAAATTCTTTAATAACTTTGAGGAAAATGAAAAAAAATTGGAAACTAGAATTATTCAAGCAGTTCCAGAGATCAAAAATTTCGACCATAAAAAAGGAAACACAAATGATTCTCATTTGAGTTACGGGAAAAGCTTCACTAAAACTAAGAAAATTTTTTAACAGAGCAGAGAAGTGACGCACTTTAAATTCTGACAATTGAAAAATCACAAAATATTCGACCCTCTTTAATATATATATATATTTTAATAAAGTCAAAAAGTATAGACATGATAGTTTACGAATTATCATTTAATTGAGAAAGAACCAAAAACGATATCGAACTCTTTTGAATGAGAAAATCAAAAACATAGCTGATTGCCTGATTATGCTTGGAGCTTTCTAATTACCACCGTAAATTTCTTCTCTGCTTGCTCCAACAATCAAACAGTCCTGTCTATCTCATTAATGTTTCGTTAGAATTGGATAGTGTTTTAGTTTATACCCGCTTAAATATTAATGTGCTTGCTATTTTTATGCCAAGGATTTTATGAATATATAAAAAGAATGGTTATTACTGAACTTCTTACATAATTCTAGAGTGCTAATGTTCAAATATAAATAGAATAAATTTACGTACCTCTAGTTTTTTCTGATATAAAATCTTTGATTCCTGACTTATAACCAAATTTTGATCCAGTGCTTCCGCTGTTGACTAGATTAATGATTACCTAAAATTAGTAAAATAAGTGATGAGATGTTTAAAAAAAATGTGTAATATACTAGGTGCACCGTAAGGACCGCGCCTAGTATATATTTTTAAAACCTCTATGAAAGAAATGTGCATTACGATCACAAACTATTATTAACCCCTTAACGTTCGGTTAATTTTCAAGAAAACGGTCATAAAAGTAACTATTTTTTTTTATCCCTGAAAGTTATATAAAAATATGTATACGAAAAATATATACATTCAATTTTAATTTTTGATTTGTTTCCAGCTAGAAATTTTAAAAAAATTAAATTTTTAGGAAAAGCCAACTTAAGTTAAAACTTAAAGTTGGTTTTCCAGCAAGCAAGGAAAATTTAAAAAATATGTGTTTTAAACATTAAAAAAGAATTTTATTAAACTTACGTATAATATAAAAAAAGATTAGTAATTTTTTCTTGAGTAATAAATTTCAAAGCATGAGATACAGAGGCCAACGTTACAATCTGGACAGTAGTACCGAGTTTCCTTTCTACATCTCTTATTGTTTTCGTAAATAAACTAACTATCTACCAGGATATTTTTACCTTAAAAATATCCTGGTACTGTCATCTGGTGTGTAAAATGAGAAATAAAATGTTTCCCGGGCAAAGTTTTATTCTTATTGGTGCGTTACTACTGAACACTCCAGCCCGGAAATATCACGGGAGCGAGAAGGAAGGGGTTAAAGCGAATTAGAAAGAAGAAAAACGAATTAATACTGAGGAAGACGTCACCGAAAACTCGAAAATCTGTACGATAGATGTAGGAAACAAAGAGGGATTGGAGATTGGAAGGCTATATTCGAAAATGATCAGACAATGAAGCTATTTTTAATATTTTCCAACAAACATTCTCTCTTATTTCGATTGGTTTTTGAAATGTTTTTGTTTATTCTTCGCTTAAACATTAATTTTCATAATATTATGTGACAAGTTTCTTTTTTTACTACTTTCTTGGCTGGTATTTTAAAAATAGATATAAAAGGCGGTACTTACGGAACACCCTGCTTATTTTTCAGAAAAATTACAAATGTTTAGTGTTAAAATTTATGTTTAGTGTTAAAATTTATGCGTATGAATAAAAACTCTTCATTTTAAAACATTTATTTCAATTGTTTGAAATTTAGCTTCGAAGCAACACAAGCAGGTCCAAGAGTTAGAGTAGAGCTGTTATGCGTTTTTGATGTGTAATGGTAAACATATTTTCAACTTATTTTTATGTAGGAGTGGTTAGACGGGTTGAATAAATTATTTTTCTCGTATCTTCTGCCAAATATGATTTTGCAGAACATATATTTTACGAAATTATGAAAATTTCGCATCAGTTGAAGGATGATGGTATGTACAAGTATCCGTAATCGTTAAATATAACTATCAAATAATCATACTTTATTCAAAAACCATAATAAAACGATTAGGAATTTATCGAAAAAATTTTCTAATAATTGCTTGCATTTGCTCTTATGGTTCATTGTCATTTCACGTCAACAATGATTGGCAATTTCTTGATCTACCTCATCTTAAAATTAGGGTTTAGATTGGCATTCATGAAAAAATACCGCGAAGAAAAAAAGTAGCTACTCATTTATGCTAAATTTAACTGCATATTTGTTCTTTTAACTGAAAACAAAAACAATATTAAAAATAGCTGTTGGATTTCCCATCCAATGAAAATGTTTTGTTATTAAAATATAGTCGACCTCGTTCATTACGAGCCCTAATCCGGATGTAAAAATCGGAAATACTTAGTTGATACAAGAATAAGTTTTTTGGAGCTTAGTCCTATGAGCAATATTTTCGTAATTTATAAAACTTTTACTTAATTCGATCTCTCTAGCTTAGCTTATCCCTACTTGGTAGAATTTCTTTATATAATGTCGACTAATTCGGACGAAGTTTTTCGGGCCACGAATTTTATCCCGAAGAACAATAATGCAACCAAGAGAGGATAAGGAAATTCTAAGCAAATCAACTAACATCTTTTGTAATGTACAGAAATAAAAATCAACTAAATAAGTACTGTATGAAGTTTATATGATAATTTTTACCCGAATCTGTTTTTTAGAGCATTCGGTTATAACGAGCGAATACTGTAATCCCTTCAAAAGATAAGCTCGAGCTCGCTTATGGAGGTCCGAGCCCGAAGGATTTTAATCCGAAACCTAGATATATGTAGGATTATTTAAGAGCCCGAGATATACGTCAAAAAAATGCCACATTTTTCGTTCTCATCACTTGGCTTTTGATGTCTAAACAAGGGATGTTTCCCAGACCGTCGCCAATAGCCCAATGTGAAACTCTGCTGAGACGTAAAGAAAGTACCTACCTACCATGCCTAAACAAGGGAATTGGTTAATAAAAATATTTTCTATCACTAACCTGCAAAAGATAAAACGGAGAACTGACACTCCAAAATGACTAAAACAAAAATTAAAAAACAAAATCTTAAGCCTAATGAAAGTCATTTAATAATTAGCCTCGCAAAGCATCAATACCGAACAGAAATAGCCGATTGCAGTAAATTTTTATATCTTATAAGCTTTTATGCTCAATAAATGAACCAAATTTTTGTTTTAAAGGGGTAAAAAAATTTTTGAAATTGTTACCATGAATCTGAGCTTGCCCGAAACCTCTTTTCAGTAAAAGAGCCCGCGTTGGATCTCATCGCTATCACCTTCACGCTCCTTATAAGAGACTATTACTCAAAAAACTCAAATATTATAAAAATACTTCTTATAACAAAATGTCAGTTTTTTTTTTTTTTTTTTTTTTTTTAAATTTAATCTAGGAGTGATTATAAGATAAGAAAGATGCCATCTAACATTTGCACTTTTTAAGGAATTATATTTTCTTAATTGTTTGTGGAATTACAGCATTAATAATTCTGAGGAGAAATTTTTAAACTTCAATTAAATAAATAAATCCTAAGAACTTTATGATTTGCAAGTTTTAAACAATCACGTTTTAATTATTTATTATCAAAGTTAGTTCAAACAATTTTAAATCAAGTTTATTAAAACAGAAATGAAAAATCTCTAACAACAATTTTACCTTGGTCCCAGTTGGGTTCAAAATTGTCTCGATATGGGTTCTATAAGAACATGCATCAAGGGACCAATATCGGGACGTCTGGATTTTCTAATATTGGTCCAAGAATGGCCTATATAGGTCCTACATTGGCCAATATAGAACCTACATTGGCTAAATAATGGATAGAAAATATCAGGTGAATCTGAAAATTTTATATAGGACGGATATTGGTTGTTAAGTGGCTGTAAAATATCAGGTGAATCGGAAAATTCTATATAGGGCCAATATTAGAAAAATAATGGCCCTTTCAACCCTTATTGAGCCAAGATTCATGAATATTGGCCCAATAAAGGCCCAAGTTACTTGCTGCTAGGAATACATTTTGATAACAAACCAAAGCAGAGATTTTTGAAACAAAACTTTTATCAGAACTCAAAACAACGATTTCTATGTAGAACAATGATGCTATTTTATATCAAACTGATATAGTGCTGTAAGTAAGACAGAAAAGAAGAACAATTAGTAATAACCATTTCATACGTAGCTGTGTTTTCCGTTTGGTGTAACACAAGCTCTTACTATTCTTAATTTTAAACTATTTATCACTACTTACCATGGAACATTGAATAAAAGGAATCATACTGGTTTTTTTTACAGGTCACCCAAAAAAAACATATTGAGGGCACTGGCTTTATCGTAAGTAAAAGAATACAACATCTGATTTTGGATTTTGAAGCAGTCTCTTCAAAACTGTGAAAGGAAAGAATTAAAGAAAAGTTCTTTAATTTCAATATTATCTGGTCTTATGTACCAACTGAAGGTAAAACAAAGAAACAAAAGGAAATTTTCTATGAAAATTTAGACAAAATTTACCACAGCTGTTCAAAATATGACGCAAAAATTATTTTGGAGGATTTAAATACTTAAGAAGGTAGAGAAAGGGAGTTTAAATTTGTAACTGGAGGATTTGGTTTATGAAACAACCAATGATAATGGACGAACAGCACGTCCTTTCCACATAAAAATATTCATAATGTTACTTGGCGTGTCTCATGCTATCACTTATGCTATCAAATTGATCACGTAGTAATGGACGCAAGACATTATCGTTTTATTTTTTTCAAAGGCTGCTTTTGATAGTATCAATATAAATTATCTTCTTGAAACAATGAATGATTTTAAAATACCTTCAAAATTAAACTGGCAAGACTTACATTGAAAGATACGAAGTGTAAGATTAAAGTTCTGAGATCTCTGTCAGAAAATCTTGACACATTTAAATGTGTTCGACAGGGAGATTCTCTCTCCTGTCTTCTTTTTAATATTACACATCCGTGATTCAAATATCAAAACCAGTGATAATATTTTTACTAGATAAGAACAACCACTTCATAGACTATTGTAGTTGCTCTTAACCTTCCTGCTCTGAAAGAGGCGTTTCTTGCCCTTGAGGTGGCTGCTAGACAAATTGGGTTAATCAGAAATGTAGAGAAAACAATATACATGTTATTCTCAAGAAACAGAATCCCAGGCCCCTATCTTGTATTAAATTTGAAATAGTAAGGAGTTTTACTTACTTTTATGATCAATTATTACTATTGATAACAGAAAATCTGAAGAAGAAGAAAAAAAGATTCTATGGTCTGAGAAGATTTATTAAATCTAGAATTCTTCCTAGAAAAACAAAGCTCTTAATTTGCAAAAATCTTGTCAGGCCTGTCTTGACATATGCTTTTGAAGCTTGGATAATGACAAAACTGGAGGAAAATTGCAACGCAATATTTGAAAGAAAGATTTTGGGGAGTATACTTGGAGGAGTAAATGTGCATGAAAACAATAACTGGAGAAGGAGATTTAACTTCGAACTGTACAAGATTTATAAACAACCTGATATTATTAAATACATAAAAAAATAGAATGAATTGGATGGCCTACGTGATTCGAATAAGTGATGAATATACAATAAAAAAGATATTGCTTTTTAAAACCACTGTAACAAGAACGCAGAGAAGACTGCGGTTGAGATGGGCTGATTCGATGGATTCTGATTTTCTTGCAATTAATGAATAGAATTGAAGATAATAAATTGGAATAAATCGGAAGTCGTTATGGAAGAAATCTTTAGAGGAAGTCATTGGTCCACATTGGTTTGTCTTGCCAACTATAATGATGATGATAATCACTACTTACCTTTTTCAGAGTAATAAACTGTCCTATATATACTCTATAACTTGAAACTGATCTTTTCGAAAACAAGCTAGAATAAAATTATTTTTTTAACAGTTTTGGCTTTTTTCCGTCTTGATATATATAAGTTTTCAGTCCTAAACTGATGCAATATAATGCTGCCACATTATACTCCTATATCCTATGAACTAATAATAGAGCTTATGTTATATTCGATAGAATAATATTTGGTCTAACATTCCGACTTTTTAAGTTACCATCTATTGCATTAGTTAGAGATTCTAAAAAATTTTATTGTATTACCACAGATTAAGTGCCATACGCTATTGTTATAAATTTTAAATCTAATAATAAACTTGGTTACCCTTAAAACTTAGACCGCAAACGTTTTTTTTTTTTTTTTTTTTTTGTATTGAATTTTTTATTAATATAAGAACTCGTTAAATATTTAGCAAAAGCTAATTCTTAATATTGTTGTAATAACTATTATTATAAACTATATTGTTGTATAACTATCATATAAACTATATTGTTGTAATAACTATTATTAAAAACTATAATATCGTTGCATAACTATCATATATGCTGATGTTAGTCAAGGATGCTTGGAAATTCTTTGTTTATTATTATAATTATTTATGCATCATGTGATTTCGAATTCCAATGAGTACGCTACCTGGTGTATTATTCAGGTAACATTTTAAATTACGTAAGATTATTTAATTTCTGTTTACAAAGGTCATTTCAATTGTTTTTCTCCTACTGCAACTAAAATAAAATTCAATGAGAAACCATGAAAAAAGTCAGCTATGTAATAAAAACTTTTTTAATGTTATATCCAAAGGGCATTTTTTTTAACAACAGCGCTGGAAGTTAATTCGCCTCATTGCTTCGAAATTTTAATTTGAATGCGTACTTTATATTAATTGGTTTATCATTTACTATTTTTATTAAACATTACGAAAAATTATTATTCAGTAGTTGCTTCTTAAACAGCTTTTCACAGTTTTTTTTTTTTTTTTTTAACTGAGCATTTTAAAACCTTTAAAGTCGCTTGACAAGAAGAGATTGTATCAGTATTTTTCTCTCTTTTTTCCAAAAACATGAAAACAGATATCATTCTTAGTTGGAGAAACAAAACATACCAGCCCATCTTGATATATTAGTGACACAAAAGTTTTAATTTTAAATCAGAATCATGTAATTTAAACTGAAATAACAGCTAACATAAGAAAATGCCCAAGTAATTTAAACAATGGAACTACTATTTTTTACAACAAATTTTTATATCATTGCAATTTACAAAGCGCACCATCCAGCTGTGGCTTCAATAATAAAAAAAAAAAAGGTAAGTAATTTAGTCCTGCTTTAACTATATTATTGAACAACTATTTGCATGAATAATAGTTTAAAAATGTTGTACTTACTAGCAATGTGATGACGATGATGTTAACGTTAACATTCATGACTATCACACCACCAGACTGGCCAGCTCTAACTAGATCCACCAAAAACTCCGGATTAGTTTTTTCACATTTAGGGGTTAGAATTTAGATGAATCTTCAATTTATAATTAAAAGAAAAAAGTTACCTGACTACACGGGAATATTGACCCGCGGTTGGCAGCCTTGAAAATTTGCAATCGAAAGTGTGCTGACCTCTTGCACTGTCATGCAACAGCACTTTCTGTGAATCATTCTTTTTTTTTATTTCGTGACATTTATTTAATACGCAGTTCCGAACTGGTTTACCTGTTGCTCTTCAAACACATACTAGATTTTGATGACTGTTTTCTGATTCTAAAAAGAGTGATTTTCATTTTTATAGCCTGTTCCGGATATTTATTTTGTTTATGGCAAATGAATGCGCATAGAACTGAACCGCACTTCATTCAGAAGCAGCTTAGTACTCATTTGAAACATATATTTTTTTTTATAAAAAAAATTCTTTTTTATTCTTTTGCAAGGTTCCCACGATTCTTACAAATGTATTATAGTGATTGTAAATTATTTAAAACTTTATATGTAAGAATTTCTTCGTAATGGCGCTATTATAACGGTTAGATTAATTCGAATTCTCAGACAGATATATTTCACTATGGATTAAAAAAAAAGTCGCTACAAGGTTACATTTTATTTTGTTGCGTCAAAAATTATTTGACTTAGACACTTGAAATAACGAAAGTGTGCAGTAAAATGTACTGGAAATAAGATAGAAGAAACAAATTTAAAAGTCGGCAGATACTTCGAGAATTATTAATTGTTGAATTTTTGTAGAAAAAAAATAACATGCGGACCGCTCTGCAGGCCGCCGCAGAAATGCAACGACAGAGTTAAAGTTTGACTCGCTGAAAGAACCGTTTTCGATCATGAACTTAACACAATTATTATTATTATTTTGAAAATTTCAATCCGTAATTTATTTGGAAATTCCAGTTTGTTCGAAAGTTGCTGCATTTATAAGAATTTTTTGCTTTTTTTTCAAAACAAAGTTTGTTTTAATGATTATTTATCCTTTGCTGTAGAAAAAAATGTTATCACTCTCGAAATTTACATTTTATAAGCTAGCTCTCGACTAGATTTCAAAAGTTACAAAAATGAATAAATAAAATAAAATAAAGGAGAAAGAGATTAAATGTTTGCTATATAATAAACTTTTTTAAAGTAATTTTCAAAAATAAAAAAGATTTAATAGAAATAAAAGCAATTTTTAATTTGATAAATACATATTCTGTTAAAATGACAAAAAGTTGTCGTATTATGTCATTAACGATTAAAACTACTTTTTAAAAATTTATTTTTCCTTATTATATTACCCAATATTTTTCTTTTTTTTTTTTTTTTTTTGTTAGTTTAAAATTTTTCCCAAGCACAATTTATTATTTTTCAAATCCAGGAAACCATTTATTTATTACGATTAACATAATAAGGAAATGTTCTTACATAGAATTATAATAATTATACATTTATTAAATAAATTGATCGATAAATTTTTAAAAAATATATTGAATTGCTACTGCTGTTTAAATTTTCCCTATTATTAAAAACAAAGTTTTAAATGTAATAATTAGAGCCCGGATTTTGATGACCTAAGAAATCACAATTAATGCCCTTAAAAAGTGCAAAAAATGCCCTTTAAAAGTGCAAAAAATGCCCTTAAAATGCAAAAATTGCGCTAAAAACGCCTTATGACATGACTTAAATAAAGTAAAAATATTGAACTAAAACAATTTTTTACTCTTTAAAATTATTATGAGTCATTTCAAAAAATATAAAGCAATGCCATACTTGATCTACGTTCATTAAAGTTTGAAAAATATGTTTTATATCCTAAAATAACAAAAAAAAAGGAAAATATATTGACTCCAAAACATTTTCATTTTGTATATAAACTTTAATGAATATATCAACTTCCATCTCATAATATTACTAAATATCAGAATTACATTGGATTATTAATTTTTTTTTTAATATTTTGAAATGTAAACGAGCGTTTCTTGTCTGAAAGTTAATTTTTATACCTGAAGAAGCTTCTTTCAACGTCTACTGATGTTATTGGTGCATACTTGAAAAAGACGGTCTCACTTACTGACAATTCTTCTTCAATTTGATAAGATGTTGCTTCACCAGTTAATATCCTAGAGATTTTCTTCATTGTTTGGAAGCCAGTGTAATAATGAAAAATGATAAAAAATAATAAAAATTGGAAAAAATTAACAAAAAATTTAAAAAATGCTTTAAAATGCAAAATATGCCCCAAAATTTAAAGAAAAATGCCCTATAAATCTAAAAAAATGCTCTAAAGGACAAAAAATGTCTAAAAATGCAAATGTCATCAAAATCCGGGCCTTAGTAATAATAAACAGCGCACTTTTATTCTGTTAACATACTAAAAGTTAAAGAGAATTTATTTGATATCTTTGATTGAAATCTTTAAGAAAATATTTTAGAAGTTTATTAAATAATGTATGGTAAATGAGTCTGGAATTTTGTGCTTCTTAACATTTAATTTCTTAGTTCTCTAAATTATTTAAATTACCAGTAATAATATGTTTATCGACAAATTGAAAATATTTCTCCTCTTCACAGTGATACTCATGATCAGATATATTAATTTCCCCCAAATTTTTGATCAATTAATTTTTAAATTATCAGAAATATTATGAAATTTGAACTTACTGAAAATAGGGCTTTGAAAGTTATAAAAAATAAATTATCAAAACTTTTCGTTTTATTTGGTGAAAGTTTACTCATTTTAGCTTTAACAAAGAATTTTGAAGTGAAAATTAATAAAAGGAAAGTTAATAATAAGATCTTGAAGCTTGTATACATTATCCTTAACGGAGAAAACAAAATCTTTCATTGGTTTAATGTTTATTAAAATCTTTTTCCTTATTAGAAATAAAATAAACATTTAACTTGTAATTATTAAGAGAGTTTTTTATTATTTCCAGATCCCCGTTTACCTCTATTTATATTATTATTAATTGCAAATATTTATTATCCCGAGTAAACTCGGGCATAGCAGAATTCGTCAATACGTTTAATTTTATCACGTTTTTACTATGCTGTTTTACTTTGCAGGAAGCAAAGCAGAAATTAATGATAATCTGCTGTTTATGGGACTGCAGACGTGTTTTGTGCAATTGTATACTACGATGGTTGCTGAATTTACATAGGAAAAAAAATGGCGTTCGCGAGCGAAAGTAAAAATTATGAAGGTGATTTTTCAGATTATGAAAATGTGGACAAATACAAAAACTAATATTTAACTTTTTTCATTCGCCCGAGATAATTTGGGACAGTAAACTGATGGTAAATTAAATATTTTTTACACATAAAAAAATTAAAATTTCAACTTAGAACTTGTGTATAATGTTTTGTTTTTGTTCCATGTATTTATTAATGGAAAAAAATTTTTTTTTGATTTTTTTGCATTTTTTTTCTAAAAAAAATTGGTAAGGGAAGCGGTTAATCTGTGTATGTTAGAAGGTATCGTTTACCTCATGTGGTAAAATTTTTTTTGTATAAAATCATGTAATAATTTAATTTTTGTAGTCTTAAATCGATATCTTCTACTATAGCGAAAGTATTAATTTGAACAATGTTGAAATTATGTACTTTAAAATTATTCAATTCTAGGTTATTCATAATTTTATTACTGTTGATATCTGAACGATGTTGATTAATTCTAATATTAAGAGAGTTACTAGTTTTTTCCAATATATTACAAAAACCACAGGTTAACATACAAATAACATTTTTAATTTTACAGACTTATAGCTATCGTTATTTTGGATTACAATATACTCTCGCACAGTATCGTTTACAGTATCTTAAAGTTGAAGGGACGCTAAAAAAGTTTCGAGAGAGCGAGTTTATATATGTTCTAAAAAGTAGAAAAATATATTCTTAAATAGTGCCCTACAAAGTAGAGCCATGAAATATACGAATAACAACTAATAAGTTTGAATGCAATAATAGTTGACTATAAGTCTGAATACAGCAATGATAATTGTGCATTAAATAGAAAACAATTGGTTTACAGTATACTTACATTGTGATTTTTCTGGAGAAAAAAAATTCATTTTCTATAACGAAAAATATTTGACATAACAAGTTTTTGAGAAGGAACTTTTCAACTTGGAAATTCGGATTAACATTAAGTGGATATGTAATGCCACGGGGAAATGTATATATATATATATATGTTGTCATAAACAAGGTCTGATAAAATAATTTTCTTTCGCTCATTTAAAAAACGATGTTTTTAAAATTCTTATTTCAGAATTTAAAACCTTCCTTTGCTTTATACGATCTCATTACCGGTTTATCAAAACTAAGAAACGTTTTTGTTCTTTAAAATTTAACACCTTTTTGCCTAAACAGAAATAAAAAAGAGATGGAACAAGCATTTCATTATTAGAATTTATTTTGCAAAAACACGATAGTTTTGTCTACTATAATATATTAATTATAAAAAAATTTATTTTTTGGAATCTGAAGTGGTAGGTGCAAAATAGAAAAATTCATCATTGACCCTGACTTGACAACCCAGTGAGGGCCAAGGCCTTCTTTATAAAAATTCTACAGACATCTCTTCTTGACGTAATCGTCCTTCAATTTTCTATATGCGGAAAAAGGAAGTTAATTTCTGCGCCATCAACCGATCGAAGTCTAAGTCTTCCTCTACAAGGGGTCACTAATGCTCGAGCCATAAAAATCTGTTTTAAAGTGTAGTTGTCATTTATCTAATAATATGCGCACTGCGGCCCATTAATAAAGTGAATTATATCTGGTTATTTATCTACTCTATTTTTTTTCTTTTCATATTGGGGTTTCCATGCATAGACAACTTATGAGGATTTAATTGCGCAAGCATTAATGGTTTGTAAACTAATGTGTGGCCTCCAAATATGCATAGTGTTTTACTCCATATTTTGTAAACAATGATTCTAAAACTACTTATAAAGAGTGATTATTATGCATATCTTTCAATTATAACGGGATATTCAGTTTCAGAAATTTTTTTTCTAGTTGTGGGAAAGCTATATTATTGTATTAATATTTCAGTAAATTAAAAGGTTTTTATTCATCACTATATACATATAAATAATTTAAATAGATATATTAAAAATCAAGTAGAAAAATTGTCATGCTCTAAAATGTTTGATAAAAGTTTTGTTAGAATTATATTAGTTTAAAAAATTTTGGCTTTAATTCGCTACCACTAATAAATATGTTTCCCACAAAAGATACATGAAGGGTAGGCATGGGTCCAAAATCTCGCGATACCAAAATTAAAAAGACCAAATTTAATATTCAGAGAACAGAAATCCCTCGCAAAGATTTTTAACAAAATTATTTTTTTAAAATAATTTGTAAAGTAAAGAGGTCATGCTCGTAAATAAGATCTTTGCCTTTAATTGTTTTGACGTGACACATGAGAATACCGAAGTTCGTAAAAAAAAAAAAATTGCTTCTATAGTAGACCTTGATGATGGACATACGGTCAGATGCGTTACATTTGGACATTTTTTCAAAAAAAAAAAAAAAAAAAATTTACAACAGCAGTAAGATTCAGCATGCTTGGATCTTCCCATGGTTTAAAAAGTCGAGTTTACTTTCTCAAAAGAGGTCAATAATCCATAGAGGTCACCCTTAATATCCATAATCATCTTCTGAAGAATTGATTGAAAAACAATTATAAGCCACATTTTCTTTATTTTTGATTTTTAAGTCCCTAGCTATTAATTAATTAAAAAAAAAGTAATCATGCTCAACGTCATCTAAATTACTTCAAAACTAAAAATAATAATAATTAACTACATTTATATATAAAAAAATAATAACCTTCGGGGTTTTTTGGTTCCTGATCCGCAACCAAAATAAATTATGTTAAAAAAAAAAAAAATATTAATCTAATATAGGATTGCAATAACCATCCACAAACAGAAAAAGTAAAATGTAGAAAAAGTAAATGTGATGTTTTGTTTACTCGAAAGACAAATAAATTAACATATATAATTTTAAAATAATTTAAGTAGATATAATTTAAACTGATGTTGATATTTTAAACACAAAACTTTAAATATTCAGCCCTAAAGTGTTAATATTAAAAAAGCTATGCGCTGAATAATAATTTAAAAAAATCAACATTCTTTTGGTTTTATTTATTTTTTGTAAAGGATTATAAACCTATGCTAATTTTGAAAGAGAATATCTTGACTTTAGCTAATGTTACATAATAGTATGAGTGATTTCATATTTCCTGCCACTATGACAACTGTTCGTTCCATTTCTCGTATAGTATTTCACAAAAAAGAAAGAACGGAAGAGAAAATGTTCAATTTAGCCAATAATATTTAATAGTGAGAATCATCCCAATTTCCATTACTATGACAACCATTCATTATTTTTTTGTATTAGATTATAGGTACAAAAAAATATAAATAGAAGACAAAAATCTCGAAGTTATTTAATAGTGACAGTCATTTCCTATTTTTTGCCCCAATGGCAATTGTTCATTCTCTTTTTTTAATTGTATTTTACAATAAAGATTGAGCGCATTTAAGATAAATGTAAATCTAAGCATATTTCTATTTTTTAGCATAGTGAAAATAAATCTTAGAAAAATGAAAAAAAAAATATACAATTTTGACAAATAAAAATAATCAAAAAATGTTAAATCAAGGAAGAATTTTAGACTCGAATCTTGAATTTAAAATTATCAATCTTGGAAAAAATCTTGAGTATAAAATTACCAAAATATTTTACTAATATGTGTTCAAAAATTATATTCAAAAATGTATAGTAACGCATCAGTATAAAAGATGAAAAATAATCTGAAAAAATTTAAAACCATGCTTTTTAGTAGACTAAGAAGGAGAAAATAATTCTATTTCTGGAAGAAATTATTAAACTTCATTATGAAGTGAAGCACCATCATATTTCATTTTAAGCATAATAAAATTATTTTCTTCTTTTTAATCTTTTTTTAAAAAAATAAAAAACATGATTTTTAAAATTTTCCTTTTAACCATTTTAGTTTTTATCTGTTAAATTCTTCATGTTGAAAAGTGGTTCCAATTTTAATTGCAGATGAATTTCGCATGCATTTTTAAGGAAACAATTGTATTTTGTATTTACAAAAACAAAAAGCTTTATTTGAAGTTTAAGCATGTTAAGTCTAGTTGGAAACAGGTCAAAAATTTTATTAACAATAAATTCTATTTGTAGCGATCGAGAAACATTCAAAATATATTTGTAATCAGACAAAGAATTTTTAAATGTACAAATTGTAGTACAGCAGTTGGTGGGCAAATATTCTTTTAAACATAAAAAAATACACATTCCAATTCAATAAAACCATTTTATTATTAATCTAGTAAATATCTTGAAGAATAAAAAATACTCCATAATTTTCAAATAGTCAACAAATAAAACTTTAACAGTTCAATTATAATATGTTAAAAAACCCCACCCGGAATAACTTTTGATCTAATGATCAAAGCTTCAGGTTCTGGGACTCAATCTTAATAGTGCAATCAAATTACAAAATTAGACACAAAATTGTAATTATTTTGAATAAACATAATTTTTTTTTTTTTTTAGATAGATTCGTCTATCTGACCCCTAATATAATGGGGGTAGCCACAATTTGAAAAATACGGTCCCAACAGTTTGCTAAGGAGAGCTGTCCTAAGTTTAGTTAATTTTGCTTTTGCATATTTTGCCATACTTCAAGAACTTTTTAAGCTAATTGAAAAATTCTAGCACACAATTATAAAATTTGTTTATCCAAAGATAATTTAATTCCATAGAAAAATGACTTCTAGTAAATATTTCTAACTATTTTGCTTAATAATAGTCAAAAACATTTGAATTGTAAGATATACCATTTTTTACAAGAAGAATACATAGAATGTAATTTTACAACGCAATATACAAAATTTGAGTGAACTCAGTCAAATAGCTCCTGAGAAATTGAATTTTAAAAAAGTTGTAATTACATATTTGTGGTCACCCCTCGAAATCTAGAACGTGAAGATCTGATTATTAGATCAAGAGTTATTCAGGGTGGTCCTTTCTTGCACACTGTTACATGGCTATTTTTAAATGAGATAAAAGAATTTTCAGTGGAAATTTTTAAGATTCATTTTGTAGAACTTATTGAGCAATCACAGTTTTCATCATAGCTTGAGATTTGTGATATACCATTCAGGCAGAACTTGGTATTCCGTAGGAGATTTAAGCTCTTCACACGTAATGGGACTCCCAGGTTTCCAGTAAAATTTGTACACTACACTACAACAAAATTTTTAAATTAAAAATAAATAAACCACATCTTATTAAAAGTGCTTATGATTTAAATGATTTAACAGTAAAAAATCTGTAGTTTTTAAAACAAACGAATTCACATTTATAAAAATTAATAAAATTTATGTATTTCTGTGTCACTCTTTAAAAAATTGTTTTGTTTTTAAAAAGCAAAAATAAATAGATGACATCATATTGAGATTGGATATTTCATTATTCTAATCATGTGAAATATCTGCAATTTTTCAAAAAAAGTTCATAATTATGAAAATTAATAAATTTGATGTGTTATACTCCATGTACACAAGACTTAAAATAAAGTTATATTTCTAAAAAGAAGAAATAAATCTATGGCATATTAAAATTGCATATTGCATTATTATCATTATGAGAAAATCATGAAAATTATTTATTTTTTAGTTTTAATATTAGTTATGAAAATATTTAGTTTTAGTTTAGTTTTTTTATATGTATTTTACTCTGTGTATACAATGCTTTAAAAAAGGGTTATGTTTTTAAAAACTAAAAACAAATAAGTGACATCATACTGAAATTGGATATTAATCATAAAAAAAACTTTAAACAACCTGTAATTTTTGAAATAAATTCATAATTTATTTTAAAAAATTCATAATTTATAAAATAAATTCATAAATTCATGAAAATCAATAAATTTATGCATTTTACTCTGCATGCACAAGACTTAAAATATAGTTATATTTCAAAAAAGGAGAAATAAACCTATGACACCATATTAAAATTGATTATTTTATTATGAGATATCATGAAAAAACATTAGTTTTTAAAACAAACACATTCATAATATAAATAAGAATATTACATATGCAAATAATTTTATTTCCTGTCATAATAATATTATATAACTAGCAATATTATATAAATAATAATATTAATTACTTTCGATAAAAAAAATTTTTTTTAACCTTTTTTTAAATTTAATTGTGCAAATTAAAGAAAACAAATTAATATTTAAGATTAAATTTTCATAGAAATGTAAATCTTAAAAAAAAAAGAACTATAAAATACTTACTAAGGATCATCTTTTTTTACACAACGTTTCACAAAATCTAGAAAACATGAACTAAAGTTCAAACTAGCTGCTGGAGACCACATATTCTGAAAACAAAATATTTTTAAAACAAAAACTATAATTTTTTAAAATTATTTACAGCAAACTGAATTGCATTTCAGATATTGTAACATCATTATAATTAGGTATACACTTTACACTAACTGCATAACCAAAGACTTTTCAATATTTTACTTTATTTTAAATTAAAATATTTAAAAAAAATTGAAAGAAATTTTAGTTTTATTAAAATCAACTTTTGAGTACTTAGTTTTATTATTATCAGATATTTTGTAAATAGTTTCTAAATTTTAGAAGATATTCTTTCATTGTTTATACAACTTTTAACTTTTGACAGTATTTATTTATTTTATTATTAAAATTATGTACCAAACTATTTTGACCAAAAATTAAAATTTTTTCAAAACTTAACAATCCTGAATTAGATTTTTAAGTTTTACATTTGCATATTGCTAATGTTTTTGTTCTTTTCTTATTTTATATGAATTTTTCTTCCACTGCTTCTTTTATGTCACTCCTCCTAATATAGCCACTTGCATGGATCCAGAGACCCAAAAGGAGCTTCTTCACTTGTTTCTTCTATTATATTTATTTTTTTGAATAATCAATACACATGTTTAACATGAATCTGAGTTAGATAAAAAGAGGCACATATGCATGCCACGTGTAGATTTATGCAAGGAAAGTCTAAAATTTTGTGAATACTTTTTTTTACAATTTATCTTTAAAATATATATATACAAAAACAAAACAAACAAAAAATTCATTTGTATATATTTCTAATTTTTATGGCTAATTATTAATATTTATCTCCATTCATTTATAGATTGGTTTTCATGCCTATCAGAAATATTGAAAAACGCTTGTTTTGGCACTTTTTGGAATAAAATTCTTTTGTTAGCAAGGAACATTTAAAAAAAAACATAATGAGAGAAAACCATATTAAATAACTCTAAAATAAAAGATAACTATTGTTTTTTTATGTAAAACTTACACTATCTTCATTGACTTAAAAGAAGATACATATGTGCCACTATAGATATATTGTAAAAAAAAATTTATTCTACCAATTAAAGACAATACAAAGATAACAAGGCAAAATAAGTAATAATTTAACTCTCTGCAGGACAGAAAAATTTGAAACAAAATTTTAATCAAGAAGAACTATGGTCATATAATTTAATAGGCAGAATCAATGGGATGCAAGCTACTTTATTGTAATGTTTACAAAATTTAAGTGGTCAATTAAAAACAGTGTTGTTTAAGAGATAAAAACATTTAGAATTTTAGTATTTCTTATTAATGCCAAAAAAAAGGGACAGATTTTACAAAATCAACTGGTAGAAAATGCTAAAGTTATTTTAATATTTATCGTACATTGAACCAGGGTCCATCAAGTATCATTTTTTGTATATTTTTTTTTTGTACAGGGTGCATAGCCTAATCTTTCAACAAAAAATAAGCACCTTTTAAGACCTTTTTACGCACTAAAAAAATATTTTTAAGCACTATATTCAGTAACAAAATGCGAAATAATTTTCAAAGACTAATAATAAATAATTTTTCATGATCATGATAAAATAACTAGTTTCTGACAGAACTCATTTCTTAACTTAGCCACCATATAAAAAGATCCGAGAGAATTTTGGGTTAGATTTCTGGGGGTGGAAAATGAAGCCTGAAATTCAGAATATCTTGCAAAATGCAGCAAAGTTGCAAATGAGAATGCAAGCATCTCACCGAACCCAGCAAGTATTTCCTCAAACATGTAAAATGATTGGCGCTTTCATACGCTACGGACAGATGGTACGAGGAAATATCTATGGCAGAAATGCATTGAGTTTGAATGAATTGTGAAAACGTTGTAAAGAACAAAGTGAAAAGCACGCTTTCGTATAATACGTGGTCAAAATTGACATGGTAAAGAAAAACATTTAATTTTCAAAAACAGAAAATTAAAGCAGTTTTAAAAAACACCCAATAAAAAAGGCACCTTTTAAGACTTTTAAAAACGAAAATTATCACCTTTAAGCACTTTTTTAAAACACTATGCACCATGTCAAAGTTAAAAGGATGCTAAAAAAAATATTTGAGATAGTGAATTTTTGAGATAACAAGTTCAGAACTAATTATGTTCTAAAAAGTAGAAAAATATACTCTAAAATAATACTATAAAAAGTAGAGCCATGAAACATAAGAATAAGCACTAATAAATACGTATGTAATGATAATTGACTATAAGCTAAAAACAACAATGAGAATGTTATTTTTAAAAGTAAGACAAAAATAATTATGCATTAAATAGAAAAGAATTGGTTTACAATTAACTTACATTGTTTGTGATTTTTCTGAAAGAATTCATTTTCTATTTTGGAAAAATTTCGACAAAACAAGGTTTTGAGAAGAAACCCTTAGACATAGGAATTCCTTTTTAACATGTGGATATACAATGCCAAAGGAAAATTTTTTTTTTGACATAACAAGGTTTTTGAGATATCGAGAGTATACTGTATATCAAAATTTCATATAAGGCATTCGCATTACATGAAAGAATGACATACAATACATTTAAGAATGTTTTTTTTACTTAACCCTTAGTTAATATGTTTTAGCTAATGGCACAAATGAGTATTTGAATTTCTAAAAAATATTTGTAAAAGTAATGAAATCAGAAATGTTAGATAGCAAAAAAATTTTTTTTTAATAATAATAATCACAATTTATTTTATAAAGGCACTAAATCATTAACCTAACTTTAAAACTAGTATAGACTTAAATAAACATAAATAATATATGTATAATACAATTTCACAACCTTATACAAATCTTAGTGAATAAATGTCTTACCTGAGCCATTTTAGGGATATCAAGAACTGGAAAAATATCCAAATTCCTAACAATACCTTGATCATCACGAAATCCACATATTATCTTTGGAATGCCTGCTAAAAATGATTGGAGCCACCATTTCAATAACTTGTACCTTTAAAATAATTGACACTGATTTCAGCAAAATTTATAACTTAAAACAATTTTAAATTTAAAACTAAGTAAAATGCATAAATGAGTTCCTTGTTAAAAAAAAAAAAAATATGCAGAAAATTTATTCAGATTTAATAAAAAAATTTTAAGCAATGCAAAAACTATCAGAATTCAAAATAATAATTAAATCTAAAACCTTTAAACAAAATTGTTTAAAAATTCACAAGAAATTAAAATTAACAATCATAGCTTTTTCAAAAAAATATTCTTTTCACATTACTTTTTTTTTTTTATCAATTATATAGGTTTCATTTACATTATTATAATTGATATTAATAAAATATAACTTCACTAAAACAATTCACATATTTAACTATCCAAAAAAGAAAAACACTACAAAGAAATTTTTCAAATTTATTAGGATATATTTGTAATTGTCTTATAATTTATGTAACAAATGATTAAAATATCTTTAGCAAGCTCTCATAGAATAGATTTCTTCCACTAAATCTCATTTGCTTATAGAAATTTTTTTAAGGAAGGAATATCAACAAAATATAAGCTACAGTGAAACCTGTATAAGCTGATCACTTGTAGAATCAACTTATAGACAGGAATGAGTTATAATTTTTATATTATGTTATTATTATATATATCCACATTTATTTTATTTGTTAACAATCAAATTGAAGATAAATTTAATTACATTGTTTTTATTTTGACTTCAAAATTTTATTTAGAAAATACCATGTATATTGCCAGAAATAAGACTAATTTCTGAATAGATTGAATTATAATTTGTAACACAAATTTCATGCCTAAAGTGATTGATCAAAATAAGTAATGTACACCAGGTATTTTTTAGGTTGCTAAAAAAGTTTCGCAGCATCCTGGTTGAAAGATCTTGTTTATAGTAATAACGAATCAAAACCAGAAGTTCAGTTTAATCCAAAGTCATTTAAAGTTTATTGATGAAAGTATAAACTAAGAACACCAAAAAACAATAACACAACATTAAAATTTATCAAAGTTAAGTTTTCGCACGTGTTGCAGAACTTTTTTAACAACCTAATAATATAAAAAAACTTTTAAAAATATCAATACACAAGAATTGCAATTAGAAAACAATCTAAGAATATAAGTAATTAAAAAGTTTAACATTATATTTTTTTAAACACTTTAAAGTAATTTTTTCATGTTTACAAATCTATTCATTATAAAAGCCCCCAATAGTTTCTCTAAATAATCAACTCACCAAGAGGTTTAGGTTAGCTTATAACACTGTTCACAATTCAGTGAAATTTTAGTAGAAATCATAGTAGCATAGAAGATTTCATGAAAAAGTTTTTTCTGGTCAACTTTTAAATGGGTTAGAATAGAATTTAATAACATTCCTAGACAAAATTTGACATATTTTAGTGGTCAAAATACAAAGTATAATAGACAGGCTTGATCCTTTTTATTGCATAGGATAAATTCGGTTCCTGATAATAAAGGTCAATCTAGACAGGTATTAAACTTACAAGAATGACTAACTAGATAGGTTTCACTATATTTTAAAAATTGATAACACTTACTATGATAATACTCAGTATTAGAGCATATATTTAGTTTGACCTTATTTTTATATAAAATTTGTTTTATAGTGTTACTATTAGTGTGCTATTAATTAACAAATAATATTAAAAAAAAATTTAAGTCAATTCCTATTTAATCAACAAAGAAAAAATTTATTTTAGTTACCTTTTATTAAATAATTACAATTTTTTCTCTCACTTAAAACTAAATTAAATTTAAGTAATGAATTATTATTTTAAAAAAATGTACTAACATCAAGTGTCATACACTGCAAGTTTAAAATAATGTAATTGAACTTAAATGGATAGATAAAAAGTATTTTATTAACAATTGAAAATTTGAACAAGATATATAAATATATACAGAGAGAGTGTGAACTAATAGTAGGAATTGAAAAAAAAAGTCATGTGGTATCAGATAACTATAAAAGTAAACATCTGGTGACATGGACTACGTGTGCTACCATGTAATGTTCTTTATTGAATTTATCTGACACAGCGAACATAAAATAATTAAATGTGCGCAATAAACTATTTTTTTTTTTGTTTAAATAGAGCCAGTTAAAAATTACCAAAGTTAAAAATTATCAATGATGTTATTTTCAAAATATGTGAAAAACTGAATCGCTTATAATAAAATTTAAAACAATGACTAACGCTTAATAAATCAGAAAATTCCATTTCGTTTTTCACTCATCCTTATTTAATTATGGAATTAATATTTGAAAACATTATATTAACATCAAGCGTCATCCACTGCAAGTTCAAAAAAATGTATTTGAACTTGAGTGCATGAATAAAAAGTATTTTATTAACAATTGAAAATTTGAACAAGATATAGGGAGAGTGTGAACTAATAGTTGGAATTGACAAGAGTTTTATCATTTTAAAGTAGACCTTAAACTGATTGAGAGATAAGACGTAGGAATTGAGAATAGTTTTATCATTTCAAAGTAGACCTTAAACTGATTGAGGGATAAGATGTAGGAATTGACAAGAGTTTAATCATTTCAAAGTAGACCTTCAACTGATTGAGGGATAAGAAGTAGGAATTGACAAGAGTTTTATCATTTCAAAGTAGACCTTAAACTGATTGAGGGATAAGACGTAGGAATTGACAAGAGTTTTATCATTTCAAAGTAGACCTTAAACTGATTGAGGGATAAGACCTGGTTAATGTTCTGCATAGAAAACTGTTTTGTTTTTTTCTTTCCAAAAAGATAAACACTGTTTTGCAAAAAAAAAAAATAATAATTAATTTACAAATAATTGGCTTTTTACATTTGTAGGGTAACTATATTTCTCAACGAATATGTGAATTACTGAAAAACTACCTGGCAAAGTTTTGATTTTGTCTGTGAGTAGTAATTATCCTAGATGTCTTTAGTTCTGTATAACTTTTAGTAGACACTGGTTCAGCATTGGGATTATTCAGGTATTCAGGATCTTTCCCATCAACTTCAGCACTGAATAAAATAGTATGACTATTCAGTCGCCCTTTAAGTACAATACAATACTCTTCTTTTTCATTGACAGGAACAGACAGGTCTGGTGAAGATGTAGGCGAGTCTGGAATTAACCAACGTATAATATATACCTGAAGATATACAACAAAAACATTTTGAAAGATGTTTAAACAGGCCTCGAAATTAAAAGTGATCAATTAGTGTGGGACTAGAAAAATTTGATTCAAACCACCATAAAATAATTATTAGTGGTCTCCCACACCAGCAATCAATATAAAGGTATGCAGGGGTCTGTCTAGGGTTTTTTGAGCGGTACCTATTTTGTGAAAATTTTGACATAATTTGTGAAAATTATATTAAAAAATCAACACAATATGGTACAAATATGGATTTATCGTTTCTAACGGGATGCAAAAATAAAATTTTAAGGAAAAGTATTTTGTGAAACTACCATTATTCCAAAGTTGAATTTGTGAAGGTACCTCAATACGGTAGTAAATCCTGGACAGACCCCTAGTATGGCATGTTGTTCTGGCTTTTTTCATTTTTAGTTTCAAGCTGTGGTTTATGCTTTTGTTACAGAAGAGCATATTTCATCGCAATTGCGACATTACTCATTTTCTGCATTTTTCATATAAATTCAATTTATTAACTTTTTTTTCTAATAATGTCAAATAACGACATGAGAACAAACTAGTGAAAATGTGTACAGACTAGTAATATCTTTTTAATAACTAATATCAGACCAGTGATTTCTTAAATTTTCTCAATTTCTACACCTATTTTTAAGTTATTTAATTTCAACATAAAATCAGATTTATGCGGAATGCAAATTTTATTTGAGGAAATTCAAATATTATTCGCATCCACAAATCCCATCTCTATTTTAGTAAGCTAGTATAATTTTCCCATTTAACTGAGGGTGCACATTTTAAATTAATTAAATAATTAACAGCTGAAATGTCAATTTTCCAGCTATTGTGACAGGTTACATACAATTTGTCTAATGAAAGAAGCTCCACTAGCCAGTTGTTAGGAGTACTACCATTTACTGTACTAATGTGTTTAAACTATTTCATGTAAGAGTAAATGTAGGACAAGTTTTGATCTGAACAGACGAGAGAAACGTTAAATTCTCAGCCTTCCTTGAAATACACATTTTTTGTTTCTACAGTATTAGATAGTGCCAGTCTAAGTCAAGAGGAGTTCTTTCTTTAGATAGACTGTATTTCATGAGCCTTTTAAACACACCACTCCAAAAAAAAAAAAAAAAATTATTGTAAACATCACTTTAAAAAACAGTAAAACAGCTTCATAATATTTTTTTACGAAAGTTATTTTTTAAAATTTTTTTTCAATAGAGAGCTGTAAGTGGTAAAGCTTTACTTAAAAAAATTTGTTTAATAAAATTATAACAGTATCAAAAATATTTTTTCTATTAAATTTAATGATATAAGCTAAAATTAATAACACAGTTTTGTATAAAGTAGAAAAATTAAAAAATTTAGCAACTAATTTAGGGGATTTCTTTTTACTTCTGGAAAGAAAACCTAAAATACTTGAAATAAAATATTAACAACAGAACAACCTGATTTCATATAAATGAAATTTTAAAATTCATAAACTTAGAACAAGAGGATAACTTACCAGCAGACATGTACTGTTCAAACTTGTAGCCCCAAAATGACATGACTTTGTCTCTTTCAGTAGCAGTTTCTCTTCTTTGAATACTTTGTTCAGTATCAAAAGCGCATAAATAAATAACAGATTTGTATTTTGTAGCACATATTAGCCAGTCATCTTTGTTTTCATATATGGTATTGCATACTGCAGTTAAAAGGCCACGAAAACAAACAAAATCAATATTTAACCTATGAGTAAATAAAAATATTTTATAAGAAAAATTATTATAAGTCATAAACAATCACAGTCAAAACTTGATAACAAAAACTTGAAGACACTACAAAAAATTTTGGGTCATTAAAAATTAAGGATATTGAAAATTGAATATTTTTTAACCATTTAGACAAAATAGTACCAACATTTGTAAAGCTGTATAATGTGTATTTTCTTTAAAAAGAAAAAACAAATTGTGTAGTATAATGCCAACATATTTGCTTTCTCATTTAATTTTCTTAAATTTTTCTGTATTGTCATCTGCCTTTTCTGTTTGATACTTCCAAATGCTGTAACCCAGTTTAATATTTTCGAGTCTTACCTTATTAAACATTTTTTTATCATGGTAACAACTTATTCATAAATATTAATTTTTTTGGATTTATTAAATTAGCAATTTAATTTCTCTTTTATAAGCAGATCGCTCCATTGCCACAGGTCCTGGGTTCGATCCTCGGGCCGGGCAAGGTTGACTAAACCTTTCATCCCTTCAGTGGGTCGATAAATGAGTACCGAGCATGCTTGGGAACTAAACACTGGGGGTTCCGCGTTCGGCTGACAACCTGACCCGAACATCTGCTCTTGCTCCCCAGAGCGCAAGGTCAAGAAAACTGAGATGGGCACAGTAGGCCTTGGCCCTCTATGAACTGTCGCGCCGCTGAGGTTAGTTTTATAAGCAGATAAATTTATCCATGCAGACCATCTTGCTTGTATTTACTTAAGAAATTTATGATTCTGGCAATTTCTCTTAAAAACATAGCAATCTTGGATTATAAGAAATAATTCATAAAATTATTTAAGAAAAGGTTCTAAAAATTGAAATTCAAGCAAGCACTTAATTTTTTAGAAATCATGGAAAAATTGTTTTAATGATCAAAAATGAAATTGAGGGATATTCAGCTAGAATAAGTTTTTATAAGTTAAGTTATACAAAAACAAGCAGAGATTTTAGTTTTCTTTGTGATATCGAAAAATATATCATAGTACCTAATGTTAAGACCAGTTGTATAATTACTGCAATTAACACAATAAATGTTTTTTAGGGGCACAATAACTATGAATAATTTGGATATTTCTGTTTTTTTACTAAGAATATTGAGAAATCAAAGAAAATGCTGGCCAATGAGTTTATTACTTGGCAATGAATATACTTTTGTTTTTATTAAAATAATGCAGTAAGGGACATTTGGGATGCCCAGTATGGTATATTAATTTGTACCAAAATGGTGCTAGACTGCCAATGGCATATATAACAATCCCTATGGCAGAATGTTTTCGGGCTTTCTGTGACATCCCTCTTTAATACTAATATCTTTCTGCAAGATACATAAAAATAACAAATATACATGTTACTAATTTAAAGTAAAAGAAGCATTAACTTCAATAAATAAATAAATAGTAGTTGGATCAAATATTATAATTTTTTTTATAGAATATGTTCTTAATATTTATTATTCTAATATTATGGGCAATATTCTCCTATTTTGAAGTAAGATAACACACTAACTATTTCCTTTTTAGCATTTTGTAATTCGTCATCACACAAAATAAAATTTAAAAAACCATGAAATCTATAGCAGTAACAGGGGTCTGTCTTGGTTTTTTTGAAAGGTACCTATTTTGTGAAAATTCAGATATTTGCAAAATTTAAAATATATTAAAAAATCAACACAAATATATGGTATATAATAAGAAAATATTTTCAAAAATATTGAAATATTTTTTGAAAAAATGTTAAAAGTATTTTGTGAAGCTACCGTTTTTCTTAAAATTGAATTAGTTAACCGCAGTAAATTTGCCTTGGACAGACTCCTGAGTAACTACAGAAAAAAAAGATTAAAGTTGAATTCACATGAATTGGGCTCTTCAAAAGGGAGTTACTAAATGCGTGTTTTCAATTCAAGATTCAGTTACCGTAATAAATAATATTATATTAAAAATATCAGATTTTTATAACTATGTCGAAATCAGCAGTAATAACTGCATGAAAAAAGATAATGAAAATTTCTTTAGAAAAGAAAACCAAATTTTTTACTTCATTATCCTTTATTTTTCATTATTCTCAAATGAGAATAGAAAATTCACAAACATTTTTTTCCACTACAATGCACGAGAAAGGCATCTTTTGAATATAATTCTGAAGAAAAGATAAAATCTTTAGAAAACTTCTGCCAAAAAGAAGAACAAAATTTTATATTTTCCAATGTAAAAATATTCCTACAAGAACTCAGTAACGTTCTGTGACAATGTCGCCGTGAGGATAACAATGAATACAAAGAAAACATGACATAATCAAGAAAACTTGCAGCCATCACCAGACTATATTATTATTTTTTAAATACATGTCGCATACAAGAATTGGCCAGTTTATACTTGACATGACTAATACGGAAATATCTCTCAAAATTTGAAAATCCTTTTAGATGACATAACTTATAAAAAAGAAATCTTACAATAAAATATTTTGAAAAACACTTTCAAGTTATGGAATTTTTTAAAATTTGCAGCATATACGAAAAATCATTAATAAAAAAATTGTAACTTCACATGATAAAAATTATAATAATTTTCAAAATTTTTAACTTTAAATTGTATTAAAATCCTTTTTAAATTGTATTTATTATGAAGAATTATTCATAGTAAAAGTGCGGAATAGTTACATATTAGTACTTGTTCAAGCCAACTACAATCGCCAAGGCAGTATAAAGAATTTAAACTAGGAAAAAAAAAAAATTTCAAAAATGTAGAGGTTTTCCTGGAGGTTACTATGAGTTCTCTTCTTTATACTCTAAGTTATTCCTCTCTATGATGCTTTTTTTTGTTTGTTTCTCGTGGGCCACTGCCTGAAGCTGTTAATTATTTTGGTGCTTTCATGATATGGAAATATCTTCTAAAATAGTTATTTCAATATTACAAAGTAGCCGAAGCCTTTCCCACCCACACTCCTGGGATAACATTCAATATTAACTACTCACTCATTAGAGCTCTGATCTTTAAAACATTTTTGCACTTGATCCTGATGATGTAAAATCCATGTCAAAAATGAATCTAATCTCTCCTTCTTACCAAAATCTTTTCTTATAGCTATATCATAGCCTTCATTCAAGTCCATATCTAAATAATCAAAATTGTTCGGCATACATATGTACTTTAATTGATGATTATCATCATGATATCTCCTTTCACCATCCAAAGAAAAGCAACCAATTTCTGAAGGTTCTCGGAAATTTGGAAATCTTCCGTTGTAAGTGTTAGGATGGCGAACGTCAAAACTCATTGCAGAAAATAATTAAGATTTAATATTTGATTTTCAATTGGAATCCGCAATTTTAAAAAATAATAGTGAAACTAGAAATGAATTATTTAGTCTGCCAGTAATTTAACTAATGTATAGGAGAACGAAAAACTGTTGCTGTTAATAAGATGTAAATTGTTTTTCTGAGTTACAAATTTTCTCATTAACATAATTTAAATAAATAAACAAGTATTGTCTAGAAACTAAAAAATGAAGATCCATTCCAGCAATAGCGGATAACTAAAATATTTTCCAAGAAAAAAGTTAATTTTAAAAATATAAACATTTAGGCACGCTTTAGGGAATCCCCCTAAAATATGAAGTTACGTTTGTTGATCAACAATTTACCGGAACTTCATCTAAGCACAATTCTACTTCCGACTATTTATTTCTACAATTTAAATATGGCTTATAAAGTTTCCTTTAATTTTTTTTTTTCAAATTTCACATTTGTTATGATATAAAAACTCATACTGAAAAGTTCTTGAATTTTTTATTTAAAATTTAATTTTTAAGATAGTTTAAGACAAAATTAAAATCACGTGTAGAGTTATTTTTATTATATTAACTCTAACCATGACAAATCGGTTGTTTTGGAAGAAATTAGTTTGTTTTGATTTCTGAATTTATTTTAATATAAAAATATAAATTCAAGATAATTTTTTTTTAAAAATCTTTAATTGGCGTTGATTATTTAAAAAAATATGCAGTCTCTTATTTCTTTTTAACAGAACAAATATGCTAAGTAAATATATTTTCTTAAATTTAAAATGTTTATAGTCCGATTCCTGATACTTTATTAATTTCTGTGTAAATTTAACTTTGAACATTTTATATTTCTGATTATAATTTTGTTGTTGCAAACAAATTGGCTGTATTGGGGATATATTTGCATATTATCGCATTTTAAAATCTTTTGAAATGATCAATCTCTACATGTTCACGTAATTACTGGAGCTAAATAATAAGTGTTGAAATGAAACATAATTGTTTGTTTGCATTTGAAGCTAATCCTTAGCAATAACTACCAGTTTTTTATAGTTATGTTTCTAAATATTAAGCAGCATGATGCAATGATATATTTGATGGTGTAATTTTGTCCTCGCATATATTCATGTAGTATTGTATAATCCTACGTATTTCTTCCTATCATTGTATAATCCTAAATATTCTTTAAGATTACTTTGAGCTATTAAATGAATTGAGTTAATTATTGGCGATAAAATAAATTTGCTCAACATTTTGGGTCATGCTTTTTCTACCTACAAGATCAAATATATTTCAATTATTCAAACAATATAAGGGTATATTCTAATCTATACGTATTCGTACCTATTATCATTCCTGAGATGTCAAATAGTTTATGTACTTGCAAAAATATGTAAAATATATCTTTGCAGGGGACAGCTTTAGAGATAGACCATTCAAGTTAGTCTCCTTTGAGGTTTTTCTTTTAGGTTTTCATGTGCCTGTGTCCGGTTGCCCCCAAAACAACTTGGCTACTTCTTCAGCTGCAGATGACGTTATGGAAATATTCCTAACATTATGAATTTTTAAGATGTTGATATAAAGTAGAAATAAAATAAAACTGAAAACCTATGCTTATAATTCTAACAGCTTTTGCAATTAATTATTAGCAATTCCCTAATGGATAAACTATTGTAAAATTTAGGATATAAAATTAAAAACTGTTTGCCAATTATTCTCGGTCATTTAAATTTAACTAAAGAAAAATAAATTCAATTTTTATTTGTTATAGTTTGCAATATTATATTAAATTTATTAATGTACTAGGCTAAAAAAAGAGGTCACTGAAAAGGGTCCTATCTTCTACAAAAAAGAGATGTCTTCAGCACACTTAAAGATTTATAACATTCAAAATTCACTTTTTATCTTTACAAAATCAGTTAACCCTTAAACACTACCCCAATAAATTTGTCTACTTCATAAATGGATCTAAAAATAAAAAAATTCTGGCATTATTAACAATTTTCTGCATTCTTCTTTCTTTTTCAAATTTTGCCTATTCTAATTGTTTCATTTTATAAAAAAATTTCAAAATTTTGAGAACTGTGAAATCTGTAGCAATAAGTGCAAAAAGTACTAATACCTTTCTGAAAGGCATTTTTAATAGTCCTATATGTTACTAACAACTTAGAGTAAAAAAAAGCGCCTTCTGTTTACAAAAAAAAAAAAATAATAATAAATAAGCCTTCATGTATAGAATAGAACAGTATATATTTTTTTTAATTATAAGTTTAATCTACATATAAAAGAATACTTTTAACATATATTCTTCTGTTCTAAAATTTGTATAGTTAGCTTTTTTTTTAATTTTTGCGAGTTGGAAATTACATTTTATAATACCAATCCTAAATTCTAGCTAAAGCCAGTCATTGTGGAATTTTTTTGATTCTCAAAGAAAAGTTACAAATATATAGTTTACATATATAGTTATGTATATAAACTAATATAATATAAATATATATATAATATATATAGTTATATATATCATTGGTTCTTCTTCCACCTCCGATAAGCGAGATGGGAATTTTTAAAAAAAATTCTGCAGGAAGGGAAGAAATAAGTTCTGCAGAAAAAAAAACATTTTGAAAAATTCTGCAGATAAAAAATAACCAAACTTTTTTGCTTCCCAAATAAAAAAAATTTCTGCAAGAACTCTGTAATGTTCTGCGACAATGTCGCCATGTTGCCACGATTGTGCTATAGAGTGCCAGATAACCAAATAATAATATTTATGAACTTTGTGTTATTTCTTGATAATCTGAAAAAATTCCTTCAAAAACTAATTTTAATTATTAAAAACTTTTTTTTTTGGCAGGTATATTTTTAGTTGAAATGTGATGGCCTTCTTTAAATGTTATTAATGAAGATAAGTTTCCTCAAGCAGACAATTTGTATAAGGCAGTTCTTATCTGTCACTATTAGATACAGAGCAATTAACTTGAAACTATCTACAGCAGTGAAAAGACCAGATTCAAAACTGAGTACCATGAAGCTTGACTCACCTCAGTTCCATGCAATATTCACTCCAGAAGTGAATAGCTTATCAGAATTGTTTCAAAAATATGGTTATGGACTTCGGATGGCAGGAGGAGCTGTTAGAGATCTCCTGATGCACAAACACCCTGAAGATCTTGATTTTGCTACTACTGCAACACCCGAGGAAATGAAAAAAATGTTTGGAACAGAAGGTATAAAATCTTTTATTGCTGGGCTGTGAAACCTGTGTAAGTTGACCACCTGCAGTGTATTTTATAGTGGTCATTTTATATGGGGATGAGTTATAGTGTTTTTCTTCTTATTTTTATATATATCATTTAAATTAAATTCAAATTCATTTTTCCAATTAAAAAAAAATATATAATGCAGACTTCTCAGAATAGGATTTAAGTTAGCTTTTAATACTGTTTCACCAAGTTAGTGGAATTTTAATGCCTAGCATAATAATATAGAAAATGTCTCAAAAAGTTTATTTTTTTTTTTTTTTTTTTTAAAAGGACATTTTCTATAAACATTTCAGGTCAATTTCTATTTCAGTGGTCAACTTGCAAAACAAGTGATCAGGTGATGAAGATTGAGCTCTCTTTTATTATGAAGGATTAATTTGATTCTTTATAATATAGATCAAGTTCAAAGAGTGGTCAGCTTGTCAAGTTTCACTGATAACTGCAGAGGTAGTTAGACATAATACTAATATTCTTCCTACTACCACTACTTTTGCAATAATACTACTTTTACAATATATCGCTAACTGGATATATATCGATTTAGCATTTATGTTTAGCCATTATTTAATTAACAAAACTATTCATATAAGTTTTTACTTTCAAAATATTGTTAATTGAATTGTCTAATATTTTGATTAAAAAGTGATAAAAATAGAGTAAAAGTAAATGAGTATGTATTGGTCGATGCCTGCATTTATAATTTTAAACACACTTTTAATAGCAAGCTATTCCATTGTTAATTTAAATATTTCAATAATTTTACTTTTGTCGCCCATTTTATGGGTTTTACTTTCTAAATTTTATTAATTCATTTTATGTTTTGTTGTTTTAATTATTTCAAGATATGGGAAAAACAAGCATCTGAGTATTTGACTTTTAAATTTTTACATTTTAACTACATGTTTACTTCTAAAAATATTAGTAGAATTTTAAAAAAGATTGAATACTGATTGAAATTTGATTTGTTTTAGGTATTCGAATGCTTCATCGCAAAGGGGAAGCTCATGGTACTGTTACTATACGCTTGAATGATAAACAAAACTTTGAAATAACTACTCTCCGAATCGACACCAGTACTGATGGCAGACATGCTGAAGTAAAATTCACCACTGATTGGGAATTGGATGCAGGACGAAGAGACCTTACTATAAATGCTATGTTTTTAGGTAAGATGGTATTTATTCATGATTTATAATATTTATGAGGCTTTTAACGTAAATACTAGTAAAATTCACAAAGAACTGAAAGTTTAATTCAAGGTGAAAAATTAAATGCTCTTAGTTACATATTTAAAATGTAAGGGGGGAAAAATCAAATGAAAATTTTTTTTAATTTAAATCTTTTTTTTTTTTTTTTAAGTTGAATTTTTCGAATGGATATCTAGCATTGAATGTCTTAAAGTTAGTAAACTTAATACAATTATTTTAGAAAATATAATTTATGCACGTTTTAGTTTATTCAGTTAATAATAAACACATGTGGAACAGAAATTGCGATGCGAAAGGGTTATACTTTTTTTTTTATGTTCGTTCTGTATCTAATCAGTGAAAGATTATATAAACCTTACAAAAAATTTTTTAAATATGAATAATTGACATAACACTGAAGTTTTTTTTTTTACAGAATTCAGGTATTAAAAACTTATACAGCATAAAAATTTTTGTGTACTCCCAAGTACATATAAGCTGTTTATATTGACTTTTATTTGTGCGCTAGTTTTCAGTACATATGATAAGGCTTGTATAATTTTTTTTTAATTACAGTTGAAAGTTCTGTATCTTAAATCGCATACTAAGTCTTTAAGGTTAACACTGATCGAAACATGCATTAATCAATGAAAAGATAATAAATAAATGATAATTAACTTCCATTTGTATCCAATAACATTTTGCTATTGCTTAAATGAGATTTAATTAACTAAAGATTAGTTAGTATCATAAAATGAATGTCCCTAATTAAATATATATATATTTAATTAAAATGTATGACGTTGATAACTTTAACTTCCTCTTTGAAATATAAAAACATATCTTCTATTTTTTTTTTAAAATTTAATTTTTATTTATTTTTTTAATTTAATGTGAAGAATTAGTGATACAGAAAATATTCAGATAAAAATAACATTAGAAAACATGTTTCAATTTATTTCATTTCAATCAATCTTATTAAATATATGTGTATATATATATATATATATATATATTAAGCAATTAAACTAAATTGAGTAGATTTTTTAATGAATACATTTATAATTTAAACCCAAATAAAGCCTTTTTGCAGATATTTCTTTTAAACATTGATGCTCAGAGTTTATTCCACTCACTAAAGTTATAGTTATATCAAAAAATAGAATTTTTTTTTTTTTTTAAATATAAAAATTTTTTAACTGATTTTCAATTTTAAATAGAATATCTTTTTTTGCTTCTTTTTTTTTATTTAGTTATTTATTTTTGTAAAGAAAAAGAAATTTATTTCTTGGAAAAATTTAACTTTTAGTTTTGCTGCTCAAAATCATTTTAAAAGCCTGACAAATTGTATTTATCGTTGTTTTTTCAGTTAAATGACTTAAATGAATTTTTTAAAATAGTTTTCTGATTCAAATGGTTGGCACCATGTTATATATAGTCTATTTTCATACATGATTTATCTTGCTATTTTAATCTATTACTATTGTAATTCAGAATTATTTAATTTTTAATTCTAACCACAATTTTGTTTTGCTCATAATCTTTTTTTTTTTTTAATAAAATTCTCACCAAATTAGGAGTTGAGTTTAAAACAAAGAAATATTATTTTGATACAAATGTATTATATTTGTTATTGTATTATTTGATATAAGAGTTAATATAAGTTGCAGTGTAGTTGTTAACTGGATTAAACCACAATTGTTTGATCAAGAAATCTTACTATGAATGTTAGGTTTTTAGATCTTATTTGTATACGTTATTATAAATAAATTAAGTTTTTTTATATTTAAGTTCCGACTTTAGAATTTGCCTAATACATAATATAAATATGTTTTTACAAACGATTCAGCTCTGTTTATTTTACTTATTTAGGTTTAGTTTGTAAAGATGTTTTTTTTATATGAAATAAATAAATGACTTTGTTAATTAAAAGTAGCTGCTCGGGTGTCAGAAATTATCAGTCATTTTAATTTTTGTGTTATATTACATGTAGTTTATTTTATTTGCTTATAGGCTTAGATGGCACCATATACGATTATTTTAATGGTAAAAAGGATTTAGAAGATAAATGTATTCGTTTTGTGGGGGATCCAAATGGAAGAATTCAGGAAGATTATTTGAGAATTCTTAGATACTTTAGGCAAGTGGCTTTGTCTTAATACTTCATTATTTAGATTTTTTTTTCAGTATTTAATAAATTGCACTATTATAGACCAATATAAAAAGGTTTTCTTTTTTTAAATTTCCTTTTTATTTAAAAAAAAAATTGAAATTAACAGCATTGAATCAAGAGTATTGTAATAAAGCAATTAAAATATGCATACCATATATTGTAAATGTTTATTATAAAATTTTTGCATTAGCAAAAAATAATATTCATTTTCTTCAAAGAAGAAGCATTCATATCAAAGAAGAGGCAATGCTGAAAAATACCTCGAACAATAAATATAAAAATTTTTAATTACCTTAATTGTTAAAAGGGTTAATTTAAAAAAATTAAACAACTTGAGCTGGACCTTCAATTTTGAGTTTAATGACTTGTATTAATCTGTATAAAGAGTTTAATTTATTGTAAGTGTGCAATATTTTTGTAATAATTATTAAATATAATTATTGCAATTTTTTTCCTTTATTGATTATTTACATATCTGATGTCAAGTTGCTTGTTGAAAGTTTTTGATGGTCACCCCTAATTGTTTTCCTTGGCACTTTGTCAATGGATAAAATTCTGTGTCCCCCAAAAATGGTCATTAATAGAGGTGGCCTTGTCTGGACAATTTTATTATGATATGCATTTGGCAGTTATTATTTGAGTAATATGTATTACTGCATTATCATAAAATATTATAATCTTAATGTATGGTAATTTTTATTTGGATAGTACATTTCAACACATGTTTTCTATATTTTCTTTAACGATTTTTTTTGTAATAAACTATTTATCTTAATTTTTTTTAAATTTAATGAGACATTTTTACATAAAAAATCTGCAACTGGTTTTTACCATAAGAAAATTAAAAAGTTTAAGATAATACGAGGGTCACTCTGAAATTTTTGAGATACAACTAGGTTTTTAAAGTTACACTTACAAAATTTTAGGTGTGTTCAAAGTAGTCTCCTCCAGCATCAATGCTCTTCACAATGCAATGCACAATTTTCCACAGATTAAATGCCTCAAGCCATTCATTTTATGGAATAGATGAAAAAATGCATTTTTAGTCACATCAATCTCTTTTTACGAATGAAAAACACGTCCACGTAAGCTCTTTTTTCGATGAAAGAATAACCAAAAGTCACATATGGCTAGATCAGGTGAATACGGCGGATGTTCTATCACTTTAATTTGTTTTTGTTTAAGAAACTCAACTGTTAATCCGGCTGTATGTGAAGATGCATTGTCATGGTGAAGCATTAGTCCCCTAACATTCACTTCTTGCAGAATTTCTGGAAGACATTTAGTGGTATACCAGTTTACTGTTACTGTCTTCTGTCCTTCCAACTTGATGGCTTTGACCAATCCCGTACTTCTGAAAAAAGCGGCATACATCACTTTTTTCAGTGCACACTGTCTTTTCACCATTGTCAACGTGGGATCATCTTCAAAGACCCATACTTTGCTTTCTTGACGTGTTGGAACGTCAAAAAACGGTATGTACGTTCCACCATCCGTTACAATTTTAGTAATGATGCGGTGGCCACCATCATTTAGTAATTTAGGAGTTTGTTTACTGATTCTGACATGCTCCTCTTTTTGGTGCTCAGTTAGATTATGGGAAACCCAACGGCAAACTACTTTTTTCATATGTAATTCCTCATGAATAATTTTGTGTATGGCTGCGGATCCAATGTTAAGTTCCTTCTGTATAATTTGATAGGTACAGCGATTATCATCCTTTAACATTTTTCGTAATGCAGACACATTATCCGGGATTACTGCCGACGGCGGCCTTCCTGTGTGTTCTTCACTCTGAAGAAAATTGCGACCTCTGCTAAATTCTTTAAACCATCTGAATACAGTAGCACAAGCTGGAGATTCATCACCAAATGCTAATTGCAACTGTTGAACGCATTCTTCTTGGTTTAATCCTGCTTTAACATCATAGAAAATCATAGCACGAAAATGTTCTCGCGTCAACTCCATTTTCTCTTCTGTTTAAAATTTATTCTACGCTAAATAAGTTGAAGTAAGTCAGTAAAAAATCGTCTGCTGTGTTAAAATACTTTGTATTTTAAAATTAAACCGTTATTTTTATTTTGTAAATCCTCGTCTGCGCATATCTCAAAAATTTCAGAGTAACCCTCGTACTAACATAAAAATCTTATAAATAACTATCCTCTATTCAGTTATATAACTAAACTCTATTAAGCTATAGTTTTAAAAATATGTTTTTAATAAAAGAAAAGAAGTCTTATTTTAGGATTGTGTGAACAAACACGGAAAATATATTCAATTCTACGTTGAAAAAATCATACTTAATACATTCCAACACTGCTTCTTAATACATAATATTTTCCTATTTAGATTCTACATATTTTATTGAAAGTAAAAACTGAATATCAAAAATAACAAATAACCGAGTGCTAATAAATGTTTCTATAATAAAATGCTTGATGCTTTTATTTTATTTTAATTAATTTATTTTAGATTTTATGGAAGGATTGCTAGTCAACCAGATTGTCATGATATTCAAATATTAGAAGCAATTAGAAGTAATGCTGAAGGCCTAGGAAGTATGTTAATTCTGAAGCTTTTTATTATTATTATTAAAAGTAGTATTATACCGTAATATAAATTGTCAACATTATATAAAAAATCTATCTTTATTTATTGAGTATATTAAATTGTTAGCTCTTGTTTTAATAAACCATAGTATATTTGTATACATTGTATAAATATCTATGTTTATTTAATAAGTGTATTAAATTTTCAGCTCATATTCTAATGAAACCATAATGTATTTGTCTGCATTGTATAAATATCCATGTTTATTTAATAAGTATATTAAATTTTCAACTCATATTTTAATGATGCCATAATATATTTGTCAGCATTGTATAAATGTTTAGCTTTATTTAATAAGTATATTAAATCTTCAGCTCATATTCAAATGATGTCGTAATATATTTGTCTGCATTGTATAAATATCTATCTTGACTTAATAAGTATATTGAATCTTCAGCTCATATTCTAATGAAGTCATAATATATTCAATAAATAAAAAATCACCTTGTATGTTTTGTATGGATATTTACAATAGGCTTCTACCATAGGAAAATTTCAGACTTAAAGGTAATACCAACATATAAATCTTCTTATAAATAACTATCATATAGAATCTATTCAGCTATAGATTTAAAAATGGGTATTTAATAAAAAGAAGTGTATGGGGCCATAATATTCTTGTCAGCATTGTATAAATATATTTTCTCATTTAATATGTTTACTAAATCTTCACCCTATTCTAATGAAGCCATAATATATTTGTCTGAATTGTATAAATATCTATCTTTATTTTATAAGTATATTAAATCTTTAGTTTAATAATTATTAATTTAAAAATTCAATATTGGATAAAGGTTGATTTCATTTATCTTTATAGAATAAGTATCTATCTTTATTTAATAAGTATTCTTCAGTTGATATTCTTATGAAGCTAAAATTTAAATTATTTGCAAATTTATCTTTATTTAGAAATATCGGGTGAAAGAATATGGATGGAGTTAAAGAAAATTCTAAGTGGAAATTATGCCAAAGAAATTATGCTTCGGATGATTGATCTTGGAGTCGCTCCTTTTATTGGTAAGGTTATTAACCTCCATTTAAAAACACTGCTTTTTATTTTGTAATTAATTATTTTTGTTTCACTAAATTAGGGTTTGAACCAAGTTGTCAGTTACTTCAGATTTTTAGTATTGTTTGTGGATTTTGTTCTTGCTATATTATTATGTAAAATTCCAAAAATAAATAAATATCTTTTTATTTTCAGGTATACTTTATGAATTTGTGCATGATTGTTCATTTTAAATAATTGATGCTTAAATTATAGATAAATCTTTGTCTATTTATAATTTTTTTTTTTTCATTTATGAAGGACATCATTTATTTCTTTAGAAATGGAATTCTTGGTAATCTTTACAAACTTCATACATTGCTTAAGAGATAAAAGCTGTTCCCAAATTAATGGTCTATATTGTCAAAAAAATGCTATAAGAGATTGTTTAGGTTAATTGTATTGATTGATTACAATTATGGATTATTGCTCTTTCTAGTTTATAATTTAAACTGTGTTAGTTTTCCTTGTTTTTGACTTACTTGTATTTTTTTCCAAATATATTTTAATTGATTGATCGCAAGAAAATTTTAATTCATCTCGTTTTAAATCTGACTTAGAATTGTAAAAGTTATCAAATTATAATATTTAATACACATTTATTAGTTATTTCACACTATTTTTTAAAGTTTCTTGTTTTGCCTAGTGTTGCAAAATGCTTTGCATAATATAAGTTAAATTAACTATTAATAAACTGTTGCATAATTAAAGTTTTTATACTGTAGTTTTATAACTGCAATATAATACGGTTTTAAATGGCTACAAATTTTGTCATATAAAAACCCATGCACATTCTGTTTGTTAATAATATTGCTAATCTGTCACTGATAAATAGAAATAGCCTATATTGAAATAAATAACAAAAGGAGTGTAACAAAGCTTTGATAGAAGTATTGCAACAGGACCCATAAAAGCCTTATTTGTAAATTATGAAATAATCTCATACTTTTTTAATTTTTTGTGGGAATGTAAGGATTTTATGTTTTTTTATTTATTTATTATAATATTTGTATCATATCTCTTTTTTAATTAAAACTTACAATTGATAATTTTATTAAGTACTGCATTCTGAAAACATTAAATCTCTGAAAAAGAAATAAAAAAATTTTTAAAACAGCTTCATCAAGAATTTTTCAATCTGGCAGTGAGTCTGTTTCAAACTTGTTTCCATCTTAACTTAGAGTAATTTCCTTTCTAAAAAATAACTTTTTGATATTCTTTGAAAGAAGAAAAAACACAAATAAAAATTTTAGGAGGAGAAAATAAACCCATTTTGTTATAGCATCATTGAATTTTTTTCAGGACAAAGTTTAAAACATTAGTCAAGTTTTTAATCTAACAATTGTCATTATTAATTTTGTATTATTGTGAGTTTGTTTAGAATTATCAATTTAAATTTCTTGCTTTTTTAATATACAAATCAAGTCACAATAATTACCATTGATAAATCAGTTTTGCTAACTGTGAATGTGTTTTTTTAATAATAATATTTTACTTATTAAAGAAATTGTTCATAAAATTATTTATGTGAATTATGAGATTTGCTATTGTATTTGTTAAATGAAGGATTCTCTAAATCTGAGGTGGCTTTATGACCTTTTCCTCTTTTTTTTCTTCCTCTTTTCAATTTTCTTCTTTATTGCTTACTTCAAGACTTTATCATTAGAATTTAGCTTGTCACAGTGTAGCATTCTGTATAGCCCATGTGTCACTGGCTGTGCACTCAATCCAATCAGATTTCAATACATTTTTTATTCAGCTATAATTCAATATTAAGTTATTAACATTTTGTAACGTCATAGTAATTAATGTTTGCGGTTAAAGAGAGTGTGTAGCATTTTTAAAAAGTGCTTTAAGGTGCTCAATTTTAATCTTTTAAACAGAGATTTTTTCTTAGCCATGCCAATTGTTGTTCTAAATTACAAAAAAAATGCAGGATTTTCACAATTTTCTCTGCAATATTTATCAGAAACTAGTTATTTTATCATGATCAGGTTTGGAAAATATTTTTGACTGTTATTGATTTTATGTTTATAAATTAAGAACTTTAAAATATAGCAAAAAATAATTTTTATTACAGCACAGATCCTAATTATGATTATTTTATTTTTTTCGGAAAGTGATTAAAAATATTTTTGAGTGCTTACACACCCTGTCAAAAAATATTTTAAAAAGGCATTATTTTGTTTTTCTTTCAAGGTTTGCCTGAGAATCCAAACATAAATGAGTATAAAGAAGTGTGTGAGAGGAGTTACTCAATGAAGCCACATCCAGTTACTAGACTGACAGCTCTCTTAACTACAGAAGATGAAGTGAGTATTATAAAGCATTCAATATAGTTATTAGAATGTGGAAGTTTTTGCTGCATGTGGGGAAAAATGAAACAGTTGTGGCAATAAATTTTGAAAATAACATTAAAATAATTATTTCATCCAATAAAAAGGCACATTAATTTTTCAATTATTTAATTTAAACTAGTTTTTGTGGAAATTAAGTAACAAAACACTTTTTCGTGACAAAAACTATTATTACTATTTACTCTAAGAGGACACACAATGTATTTTTTTCATTATTTAAAACTAAATTTAGTTTAATATAAATTGTAGATACTAATATTTATGTTGCGATAGAATAATATTGCAAAATTTAAATAACTATTAATAAATATATGAATGAAAACTCTGAATAACATATAAGTCGTGAATGTGAAATTAACAATGAATATTTCTAATTCATCTTTAAATGAAAATATATTTATATAATTTTATTATTCTACATCCTTTTCTTTCTCTTTTTTAGGTGCAATCCTTACACTCTCGTATAAAATTTTCGAAATACGACAGGGATTTATCTCTCTTCATCATTAATAACAAAAACCTTGTTGGAAAACCACCCTTAAGGCCCTTTATATACTTAATATTTCAATCAAAAAGCAAAGTATCTGATACTCACGAATGGTGCTGTGAAATTTTGAAGTATCGTGGTGAATTGTGCCTATGGAAAGAACTGAGTGAGCTGAAAATTCCCAAGTTTCCTGTCAGTGGTCACATTTTGGTGGAAAAGGGATTTAAACCAGGACCAGAGATGACAAATATAATGACTAACTTGAAAAATATTTGGATTGACAGTAGTTTTAAAATGACAAAAGAAGAACTTTTAGATTATTTAGATAAAAATACTCATGGAGATTGTTAGTGATATACAAATTAAAAATAATATATATTTTTATTTTTGTATTTGTTATTTTATAATGTGTACAAAAAAATTCCTGATTTTCTATGAGATTTGTAATTTAACTTGTTTCTACTGCCCATCAATGGAAAATTTGAGCACTCTTGAAGGGTAGAAAAGATTTTTTCTGGTACCGATCACCAAAGGATAACAAAACAGTGGAGGCAGATCAAATATTTTCTTTATAAATTCTGAATGCGCTGAATTTTTTCTTTTTTAAAAAAATAGAAAATTTTAAATTGCAAATTTCACTCTTTCTTATTTTTTTAATTCATTCAATTTGCGCAGATTCCATCGTAAGTCTATTTCGTTTTGCGATCGCTTTTTCAATGGTTATTGCTACTAAATTCTGCAAGATTAGAAGAAAAAAAATTTTTAATACAATATCACTTTTTACAATATATATGAGCATATATATATATATTTGCTTAATCAAATATTGATAAGAGGGAATATTGTTTAGAAAAAGTATGTTTTTTTTAATGAAAAGATATTTTTTTACGAATTCTAGTAATTATAAGTATTTAATTTTCTGCAAATATACTGATAATTTTTATGCTAGAACACTTACGTTTTTATAAAAAAAAGTATCATATTTGCCAACAACTTGACTAAATGGATCGTGGTATATAACTATTAAGTCATTTAATAAAATTATAGTTATATTTTAGTTGAAATTTTGTTCTTATTTAGGCAACTATTTTCATGCTTTAGGCTACTAAAAGCAACTACTTTATTCATTTTTTCTGTGGCAACCCTGTACAGAAGAAGTAAATATTTTTATGATTAGGTAAAAAAAAATATATAATTATAGCAGTTTTTTTTTTTTTTTTAGTTTGGTATAGATTTGCCCACGTAAATCTGTAACCTTTTTTTTGTTGTTGTTGCTATTTTGGCAATGAAAAATGACATGTCTCAGGCGCATGGTAACTACTTCTTTTTCTTTTTGTTCCTTTTAAGATTTTTTGATGTGCTACAGTGCATAAGCGGAATCACTGATAAAAGCATGTTCCTGGCAATTTTTTTAAATTGTCAGCAATAATGCTACAATAGATTTGAACATTTTTCTGTCCTTTTGATTAAACTATTGTGATTTTGTATAAACAAAGGGTGCTTGATTCATATATGAAGTCAAAATGTTCTAACTAAACCATTTTTGTACTTCTAGTGAATTCTCAGATATCTAGAATCTTAAAACTTTGGAAAGAGAAATAGGCGCTTGTCACAATGGCAATAATCACACTTTCAATTAAAGCACCTTTTTTTTACTTAAAGATGTTATTGTAAGCTGTTAAAGTGCATGAAGCACTCCCCCAAGATAAAATGAAAATTTTGGGAAAAAGACGTATGGTAAACGAATAATTACTACTGATGTGTTATTTACAGCCAAAATTATCTCCCATCGTTGATTCGTCATGATGTGACCTCAATGCAGTCAAACAAAGACTATTGTTGTAAAAATTCAGCTTCACATAACTAACATGCAGTAAAATTTATAAATACAAGGTCCTTGAAAAATAATACATAAAAACTTCAAGTTTCTTAAATTTAAGTATAATATTGTACAACGATACTAAAAGAATATAATAAATTCATTTACAGTTTAGCCTGCAATCTTGTAACAGAAAAAAAAAATTCTTACTTTTTTGGACTTTGTGGTATTTTCTCAATTCATTTTTTTTAGAAATGTTACCCCGATTGAAAAATTTATACACTTAAAATATATAAAAATAAAATGACAGTTAACTTGTTTCAAGCTCATCAAAAAAATAGGTGCCCATTTTCAAGACTTGACAGGCGTGAAATGACAGTCATTCACATCTGGATAATAGGCACCTACTTTTGATGCTCTTGAAACATGTTGGCTGTCCTTTCATTCTTGTATATTTTTGAAGCGTATGAAGTTTCAATAAAATAATATCTTACCGCTTTAATTTCTTGGGATTATTTATTTAAGTTTAGAGATGTTTTTAAAAGGAGTCATAGCGAATTTCCTGCATTTATATGTTTGCTTTGTTAAAATAAATAAGAAAATTGGTTAAATAATAAGCAGCAGATTCTATAAAAATCTACAGAACCCACGTTATGCTGTAGGAGCACAGAGAAATAACAAAATTCTACAAAATTTAAAAGTGTTAAAACATTTTTTTTTAAAAAAAAGAGGATATAATAAATTAAAATAGACTGACAACAAAATTGCAAATTGAAGTCCATTATAAACCCCAAGAAAAAAAAAACTTAAAATTTAGAAATATCTTGTGGGTTGTCGCAGAGGTGACAACATTCCAAACTAGCTATTAGTAATCAGAAAAATACAGTTAGCATTTACATAACTCAAATTAGCAGAATTTAAAGGGGTTTATACTACTTAATTCTCTATATGTATATAATATTAATAAAATTTTGCACGAATTTATTATTTAATAAAAGGAAACATATAGATAAAAGTAGTAAATTATACATATTGAAACTTCATTACAAAATTAAATTTATTACTTGGATTCGATGCTATACTTTACTTAGAGAGAGCTTGACCTTCTAAGGTCTACTACCTTACCTTATAAGGTCTTTTTAACATTCTACATTTGAACAACCAAAAAATTTTGCTCACACCATTTCATATTTAATGTTCTTTAGCTGTTCTAAAAAGTGAGATTTCTTTGCTTTTTTGCATCTCTTGTTTTTATAAAACATTTCTATTTGTTGTTTTTAGAAGTATTTAAAGAGAAGAAAAATTATCCTTGATTAGTTATAAACAAAATTTTATAGCTCATGGTAGTTAGGGTAAAAAAATTTCAAAGCAGATTACTATGGAAATTTTCACAAACCATAAATTTTATGACCAAACCGTAAGACAGTTATCTTAACTACAAAGTTCGAATAATTACGGAAATTGCTGGCACCTCTGCCGTAATAATATTCTTCGTCATAATAAAAAAAAATAATGGTTAGTAACACGTATTTTAGGAAGGGCAACTATTTAAAAAAATTTAAATAGTTTATGAATAAAAAATTCGAGTTCAGAACTCATTAATGTGAAGGTTAAATTTTTATGAGATTAATTTCAAGTGGTTTAACTAAAATTGCCTAAGAAAAAAGTCCGTGCACATGAAGAAGTTTTGCATGTGACAACAATTGCAGCAATTATTGATTGACTAAAGTTACATTAACATTTGAAAATTAACTAGTTTTAACTTTAAATGTTGCTTGAATTGCAATAACCTACAACCTAATAACATTAGGTCATATCTCAAAAAACTTCTATTTAAAATTTCAAGTCAACAACTTTTGAAGCTGTCACTGTTAATAAATGGTTATTAATTACAGTTGTACTGAAAAACTTTTTTAGTCAAATTAAAAAATTTTAAAATAGGCCTAAGGTTTCTTTCTTTATGGTATAGGGATAAAAAACGAACTTCATTTCTTTTAAAGAATAAAAATGAACAAATTTTAGCCTTCTAATTCAACATGAAATAACAGTAATAAGTAAAATGTACTATATATATTTGTTACTGTTTCATTGTATAGATAATTCTTTTTATTGTTACGTTACATTTTTAAATATGGAATTTTGTGTGATTTAAGTTTTTAAAAAATTTACAATTCTTTTTTGATCTGCAAAAAAATGAAACTTTGTACTCATATTAGGACATATAAATATATTTTGCATTGGCTAAAAAAAAAAAAATTTTGGTACATGTGTAATCATGTAACCACTTTTTATTGACTAGAAATTTTGAAATAAGTTTTTTAGAATATATTTTATTCTGCTTACAGATGAATTCTCAGAAAAAATCTCAAATCTTTTATTCTGAAAGTTATAACCTAAAGATTTTTGATTTGATGTTCAAGGTAAATTTAAGAAATATACATCACTTTTATAAAAATCATATTCAGGCAAAAACTAATTATGACTGTAAATTGATAATTTTTTTAAGACAGTAATGAAAACATTTTTATTAAATGTAGAAAAACTTAATAAAAAGTGAAGTTTATTCTCTTATATACATAAATTGACCCAATCCTCATAATTCTCTGTAATTAAACATAACATCTGTATATTTTTAAAGAAAATAATTTACAGCTTTCAGGCATACATCACTAATTTGAATTATTTATATGGATATGTTAGCCACCACTAAGAGGAGGAATTATGGCTAAATGATCTCCATCTTTTAAGTAGAAATTGATTGAGTTATCCATATATTCTTCATTCAGTGCTAACATCACCGAAGCAGCTATTGATTTCAATTCATCAAAGTGGTTGACAACTTCTTCTAGTAATGAATGAGACGTATATGGCCCAGGGGGCATGGTGATTTGTGTCTCTTGCATTCCTACAATCTCTCTAGCTCTGGCAAAAAATAGCAATTTCACAGACACCATTTTCTTGCTGTCAGAAACTGTTGAAGAGAAAGAAGATTCAGGGCTCCCACTCATTTTTTTTAAAAAAAGAAAAAAACCTCAAATTTTCTGGGATTACAACCATTTAACTTTTTAGGTCAAAAAAATTCCAGACCATATTCTCATTATACACTGCAATAATTATCTAAAATGTATAATTTCTTTAATTCAGCAATTTAAAAAAAACTTACTGCTTGATTTAAAAAATAAGTCAAATATTACATTTTTAAAATGAGAACATTACTAAGTTTAAATTTAATATGTAGATTTTATGATATATATATTATAAACAGCAATATTTTAAGCAATAGCATTATTAAACAATATTACTTTAGCAACATTTGCTCTGTAAATATTTCATGAGAAATATACTTTTATATTGAGTACCCTCCCCCCTTAAAAAAAACTTATTAAACTCGTTGGGAATATCACTAGGTTGAGGTTTAATATGTAAATTTTAATATACATAAATTTATAAAATACAAATAAAAACAATAATTTATACAATTTAAAAACTCACAATGCATTGTATGAAACACTTATTGCCAGAAGATATTGCATTTTGTAAGATGGGAATATCATTAGATGAAGGTCTGAAATGTAAGTTTTGTAACACATAAATTATAAATAAAAGTAATAGTTTGCACAACAATTCATTAAATTTAAAAAGTTTCAATACAATACAGTTTAATTAGTCTCAGAAGTGATTAAGACTCAAGGTTAATTTATACAGGGTATTTGTATACAAATTTATATTCTGATTGAAAGAAATGTAACAATATTGCAGTGAAATTTTTAAAAGAAATAATTGAAATAGCTGTTAAATTTCTTTACTTTAAACCACATTTTCAGTTTACTGTTACAATGACTATTAAGATTGGTTATTTTCCAAGTTTCGGCTATAAGAAAGCAATATTTCCTGATTATGTGGGAACCCTGAAGATAAAATACAAGACATTTAAAAACTACAGCAAATTAAAGTTTGGGTTCATTTTTTGTTTCTTTTTTGTCTTCTTTGGGTTTTGCCGATCTTGCAAACTGTACAACTAAAGGTTTCGTATGCAGAATAAACCCATTAGTCTCTCTAACAGCCTCTTTGGCCTGAACTTCATTTGCAAGGCTTATAAAAGCTTGACCTTTCATTCTACCTTCTTTCATGAGTTTTATATCGAACATATTTCGATCATTTTCAGAAGTTCTGTCAATAAATCGGCCAAAAATATAGCGTAAATCTTTTTCGTTGACTTGCTTGGCAAGATTTTTGATATATAACCGACAAGATGGCTCCCCAGGAGAATAGTTTCGGAAAATTGACAATGTTTTCATCTCTCGAGATGACATTCTTTTCTTCTTCAATTCCTCCATCGTAATACATTTTGAATTATACCACGTCTCTTCTGTAGGCTCGCTCTCTTCATTTTCACCTTCATTTGACTCTTTGGCTGGTTCTATTTCTCCAAATCCACCAGTAGGTTCTATAGATGTTACTGGATCCACTGGAATGATTTGCTCAATATTTTTCATACTTATTTTTTTCTGACTAAGAGGTTGCGAGTCAAATACTTCTGATGGCTCAGTCCGTTGCCGCTTAGCTGACTGATTAGGTAATGACGGCAGATTGAGTTTTGCCTTTCTCTTCTTTTTTGGTTTCTTCAAAACCTGATTTTCTGGAATTATTTTTTCTTCCTGTTTCACATATCCCTCTTCTTTCTCACTTTCATATTCAGATTCTTCTTCTGAAGAAGTAACCTCCATATTTTCAACTGTTAAAGAATCTTCCCCACCAGGAACTTTGGACAGATCTGGTGCCAAGGGGGGAGCTGGGGTCAAAGGCCCAAAAGGGGCAGGCAAGTTCATCTTATTCATTAGATGTAAAACTTGGGTATAAAACTTAGGAACAGATGCTAATGCATGGCTTATATTCTGTATAATAGTAGGTGTTGGGGCTGGGTACTTATACTTTAGCAGTGGGGACGGTAAATAATCTAGGCCCAACGATGGAGCAACACCATGCAGTTGTTTAGAAAACTCTTCCATTTCCAGGCGAAGATTTTCTTTTTCAGATGACTTAACCGGACCTTCTTTTGATAATTTTTTAACATTAGGAAGTTCACCAATTTGTGGTATGAAATCTTCATGGTGATGCTTTGAAAACTCAACAGTCAACGTCCTGTCTAAGATTTTCCTCTGGTGTAATAAAGAAAGAGCATGCTTTGCATCACCATGATCTTTAAAAGTTGCAAAAGCTGTGTACTTCATTCTCCCTTTGTCGGGCATCACACGCACCTTGATAGCACCCACAAGCTGAAGAAGTTCTTCTCTATCATTCGGTGAAAGCTCAGCGGGGAAGTGTTTTATAAATAATGTGTTAGATTCTAACATATCCTAAAAAAAATTGCAACAAAACATTGTGAGAGATATAATAAAAAAAAAAAGAAGAATAGGAAGATCTACAATAAAAATCAGTTATAACCTTAATTCACAAATGCAGATTTAACCATTATAGCAAACATGTTATTCTCTGCAAAAGCACATAACGTTAAAATAACAATACAAGTACAGGGGTCTGTCCAGACCCCTGTACATAATAGGTAAATAATGGTATAGTAATAATGGTATAGAACATAAAAATTTTGTGGTTTCAATATCAACATTTTGAGAGAAACAAAGAAACTTGTTATAATGGATTTTCTATCATGTGCCATACTTGTTAGATGGAGCTTTCATTAATATTTATTTTTGAGCAAATAAAAAATACATAAAATATATCAAGAAGAATTTTTTTTCAAATTTCAACTGTAAGACTAAGTCTAAACTGGGAAATTAATAATATTGAGTATACAACTTATTATTAATCAGTTTGTGTTACATTTTTTACACTCGGGTGTCTAAAAATGATTTGAACTAGCTTATTATTAATTTTCTGCAATCAAATTTATCACTAGACCACTTATCACTTAAAGAGACATTCTTGCAATTTAATTCACTTTATATAAATAAAGAAAAATTATATATATATATATATATATATATATATATATATATATATATATATATATATATATATATATATATATATATACCTTTTTTAGATACTTACTAGGATTTGATACAAATTATTCAAATTTATTCATTGACGTATTGACGCACGAATTTAATAGATACTTAGAATCATTTATTTAATTGCTAGTTTTTGTAAAATATTAAGAAATATGTAATAAATAATACTCAAAGCTTAAATTTAATGCTTCAATAAACATTTATAATAAAATAACAATAACAGCCTTAAAATCTGACCAAAATAAATTTATTCTAATCTATTGATACATGTTTTGAATCATAAATTTAATATTTCAAATCTCTTTTCAATTGAAAAGTTTATTAGTAAGGTATAAAAAATTACAAGAATGAAGTAATCAATGACAATATAAGAACTTACTGCTTATTACATATAGCTTTTTTCATCCATAAACACATGAAAACAGCTAACAATTTAGTTCATAATAAAACGAATAATTTTTCCTAAAATAAAATCTCAAATGAGAAACTTTTGAAGGGGGTGGAATGAAAATGAACAGTTTTTCATTTGATGATTCGTGAAACTCATTTTTATTTGTCTAAAATTTAAGAAAGGTACTATTTGAGTTTTTTAGTTATTGTTGGGAATACATAACCACCGTCTCTCCCGCCAACGAAGCCTGTGTAAAATTTTATTAGTATTCACGGTTCACCAAGTGGGCCGACTTTGAAAAAACCCGAAAGGATTTTATTGGGTGGGCCCACCTTGAAAAAACCCACAATTGGTTTTTTGAAGTTTGGTTGAAAAAGAAGTATCTCCTAATACTATCACTGGACACATCGTGGAAGTTACAAATATTTTAGAAATGTGCATCAAGCCCATGGATGGGCAAATGAAAACACTGCTTGATGCCCCAATTATCAAAAGTTCATATTGTGACCGTGTAAAAACTTATGCCAATAATTACCATAAATATCAAGAGATTGCTTTTGAACGTTAAAATGAAGAATATAATAATATGTCAAAAATATTAAATAATGTTGGGCTTTACTAATAAACTATCAATTTGGAAAAACAGATATCAATTGTTTCTTTAGCTTTAAAAAAGCTTCAATCAGAAAACATTTCAATTTCAGAAGCTGTTGAAATATGAATTAACTTACTATCGTGTGATGAATTAGAACCCCATAAACATTTTGTAAAAAGATTCCATCAGGCTGTTCAGCCACCTCTTTTATTAGTATATGCATCCTGGATCCCAAAACGAGGGGACAATTTTTAAATGATGAACAAGAGCAATTAGCAAAAAACTGCCTTTCTAAGCATCATCCAGAATTTCTGCCAGGTGTTATGGTATTCAAAATTTCCGATCCTGAATACTTTCCAAAATCAATGATGCTTGACACTGTTATTCAACAGATTTCATCAAAATATAGTGGAAAATTTTGCCCCCCCCCCCGAAAAAAAAATAATAATTCCAAGCTTTCACAAAATTTTTGCCAATTTTTTTTTCTTTACACTCAGCAACAGCATCCTCCGTTCCTATCGAAAGACATTTTTCAACTTTCGGTTTGGTGTGGAGTAAACTACGAAGTAGATTAGGAATAGATGAAGCTACAAAACTCGTAAAAGTATATCCCATCTAAGAGAGAAATGTAGACACTCTGCTGTATGATAATAATAAATGAAAAATAGACTTTTTTTTAAAGTTAACTCTTAACATCTGCTGACAATTTTTGACTATTTGGAGAATTATCACCATTAAAAACAGTTAAAAATTTAAATATTACTTTTAAGATTTTTTAAATATTATTTTTAAGATTTCATTTGAATATAATTTATTTTGTTTCTTTTAATCATGTTTTTAAAAAAATTGAAAACAAAGGAAACATTTTCTTCTACTAAGTGATACATTAAACAACAATTAACAAATTAAAAGTTTTATTTTCTGGTTTCAAAAAAATAAGTTAAAACTTTTTATACATTCTTTTTTATAATTTTAAGAATAATTTGTTTTTAGAAATTATAAAAGTAAAATTTATCTAAGAATGCAGTCTTTTATCTAAGGTTAAATATTTGAAAAATGGGACAAGTAATTGATACTTCTTATAGTTATAAGTAATTTTAATTTCACTTTCTATTAATCTTATTATAAAAACATGGAAGACCATTAAATATTTATTCCAGTTTAATTTTATTAAAGGTAAAAGTCAAATGGAATTTTAGTTTTTACTGATTATAAATTTGTAATATATATATATATATATATAATAGTGCTTCAGTTAAAAATTGTGAAACGCTGTGTATTTAACAATAAAGATTCAATCATGTATTAGTGATAGTGCATTATTTAAACTTATTTTAATTTTATTGTATATATTTTACATAAATTTTTCGGATTTATTTCTATTTTTAGGCTTATTCGACACTATTTAATAAATAAAAATATTTTCACAGTAAAATTTTAAAGTTCATGAGCACTTAATGAAAAAAAACAATTTTCTCCGGGTTTTTTCAAATAAAACCCAATTTTTCCCGTGTTTTTTCAATAAAACCCGGGCTGGTTGGGTTTTTTCAAACCCTGTTAGTAATGTTTTGAGTTAGCAATTTGGTATTATAATGATTTGAATAGTTGTATTGAAACACTTGAAATAGCTTTATTTCGAATCACTTTAATGTTGCGTAATACCCAACTTTAATTAACATGAGAAAACTCCAGTTTATATTAACTCTACATATATAAGTGTAGAGTCTGTATATCCTTGAAGTATTTCTTCGAGAAGTAATCTATAAATATAACCTTAAGATTAAAAAGTTTTTCTATTACAAACAGAAAATATATCGGAAAAAACTACTCTTATACGGAAAGAAAAATTGTAAAAAAATACCTTAAAAAATTCTGAAAACAAATGCATAAAAGATCGTCTATTTTCTTTGATACAACCAGCAGAAATATAAACAGTTATGATCCCTGAAAAAGAACTTCAGAACCTTTCCCCATGGATTCAGTTGAAAAAGTTCATTTAAGATATCGTTTTTACCAAAAAAGAGAAAATAATGGAAAAAACGGAATAAAACGTTTTGCCAGAACAACCTATTTTAAACGACTTGTGTTTGTTAATAAAGGATTTCAAACTTATGCTTATGCTCACTAATAAATTTAATAAAAAATCAATTATATGCATTTTATTCATAAAATTTATTATCTTATTATGTATTGAAAATTCTTCATTGTCTTTTTTTCAAAATAATCAATATTTAAAGCATTATTTAAGAAACATTCCTCTTTGACTTGTTTGTAACCGTAAACTAGTTTAATTTTTCTTCAAGCAGACGATTTGAAAATGAGGGGGGTGTGTTTGTTTCACATCTTTCAGAAACACACGTGTTTGCATCGAAGGAACACTGGAACTTTTGAAGGCATTTATATCAGAACCTTATCATTCAATAAATAAATTACTTCAAATAATTAGTAATTAGCGATGGTGATAAGCATCGAGCATGATGTATTTGGTGTGATAAAAAGTGCAGAAGAAAGCAGAGAAATCATTCGTTTTAAGTTAACTAATAATGTAATAGTTGTTCATTTAGTAACGTATGGAGCTTCTATAATATCTCTGAAAATACCAGGAAAAGATGGTGCATTAGAAGATATCGTTTTAGGATTTGACGATTTATCATGTATACATTAAGTATCTTTTTAATATTAAAGGAAAACCTATATACTGATAATTCGGAGAATTTCAGATAATCTCATTATAGAATTTTTTTTATTTTTAAATTTACATATTCTAATCGGAATAAATGGATTAAAATAAAAATTTTGGAAAAATAAACACATTCACTTTTATTTTCGATTCATATTTATGTGAATATTTTCTTTAATTTGATTATTTATTCTCATTAACTGATCCTATTTGATTAGTTCATGATTATAATTTTTTGCATTATTTTTTTTAAAAGGTTTTAAATAATGTGTTTGGTCCGTGTACGTCGTTAAAAAAAAAAAAAAAAATTTCTTTAAACCAAAATTAAAAATAATAATAAATCATATACATTTTAATTCTTTGTGCTAAACAATGTTGAAGGGAAAAGAAATATATAATGAGCAAAATTGCTACAAATAAATAAACATCTTGAATCAGCTAGTGGTATTCGTTCATCGAATTCTATCACAGATAATATTCAGGAAGGGGAGTAATGTTGCGTATCTACCACTATAAATATTAAATACCAAATCACTAGTATATAAGACATGTTAACTTGATTCCATCAAGAAGAAACTTTTGATAAATGAAGGCTGACATAGTCGATTTATAATTACCCTCACGTTAAAGTTTAATTAATTCAAATAAAACTTAATTGTATACGATTTTTTTTTTTTTAAAACTTAATGAGTTTAAAAATTTAAATTGAAAGATGAAAATTGTAGTTTAGTAACATTAAATAAACTATTGAAACTAAATATGAAAAATTCTAATACGCGTACGTAAAAATAATATTTAGGAATATTTGACCGGATAGAGTGTATGTAAAAAGAACACTTGCTATCATTTTTTTTATGAAATAATTGTTCCAGTTATAGATTTTATATAATTCTTTTTCCTTTTTTCAGCTTACATTATGCATACACATTACTTTGGCAGTACTATAGGACGATGCGCTAACCGAATAGCTGGAGCGCGATTCCATTTGAATAAGAGAGTTTTTAATTTAGCTCCCAACAACGGAAAAAACCATTTACACGGGGGAATGAAGGGTTTCGATAAGGTAATATTTTTAATTTCAATATTTGAAAAGAAATTAATAAAAATTTTCCATTGTATATATATATATATATATATATATATATATAACATGAAAAGCTTCAATTAATCTTTTTATGTTATTCCTTTTCTGGAAATCCTTTTTCTTAATTTATTATTCTAATCGAAACACCTTTTCACACTTTTAAATTCACATCCTGATCTTAAATCTATAATCTATGGCTCAAGTATGCATTCATTAAAAGTAAGACTTTTTACCCTTTACTTTTTGTGGGAATCGCGCAACCAATTTAATAAACCAATTACAATTACTAAGATTTCCCTCTTTCCCTAAAATGAAACATATTCCTCCTTCCCTTAAGACCTGTTTTAATCCTTCCAATCGGCAACGACGTTATATATATATATATATATATATATATATATATATATATATATATATATATATATATATATATATATATATATATACCCAAACACAATCCAAACACAAATTCAAAATTATAATACTTGAGGTATGAAAAACACGAAACAATTATTAATCCAATTCAAACTGGTACAGCGCACAATGCAGCTAAAAACCAAATTTGTATTTTAAAACTAATAACAATGTAAAATAACATATTAAAATTTTAAAGTCTTAAAAATAATTAAAAATCTAAAAATAAAATGTAATTGTGTGTCTACAGAACAGCACTTCATCATGGGACACACTGTCTGCAAACACACAGGAGCCTTTCTGTTGTTAGTGGCTTCAGCCACTAACCATATCCAATTGTCCTATGATGAAGTGCTGTTCTGTAGACACACAATTACATTTTATTTTTAGATTTTTAATTATTTTTAAGACTTTAAAATTTTAATATGTTATTTTACATTGTTATGCGCAATATAAAAGAGCTACTTTAATTACTTATATATTTCACAGTTTTCAAAGAATTTTTTTTTAAATTTTAAGGTAAAAGTTTTGTAACTAATTTTAAGTTGCTCTAAATAATTTTGTTTAATTTTATTTGAGTTATAGCAAGAAGCCGTAAGACAAAATATTAGTTTTTTAAATAAAAATGTCAAAATCTCCATAAATATTTAAGCTAGGCTTGCGAAATGTAGTGCAAATATTGCATACAATAACTAAAGTAATTGTTATAAGTTAAAAATTTATTGCTACATTTTTTTTGTAATAGGGTGTTCAAAAACATCATTTTCTCTTTGTAACTCATTTTCGGTCCCTTAAACCTCTAAAAAGCTTTAACTTCATTAATAAGTATGAGAAATCGCATGATCTAAACGTTTCTGAAATTATAAATTGATTTTTTAAGTATTTCTTGACAAATATGAAAAAAATGTAGAAGTATAGAAGTTTTTCCATTATTTTGGCCACCTCCTGTATATAACACAATAAAGATAAAAAAGAATAAAATAAAAGAGAGATTAAGGCAGTAAATTAAGAAAAATAATACGTTTCATTTCTGTGCATAAGCTGCAAGCTCATAGAATCCAAAAAATAAGTTAAGAATCCAAAGACATGGAAAAAAGAAAAGGAGAAAAATTATAAATAAATAATTAAAAAAATTCTATTTCGTCATTTTATTTTTAATACCTTTTTTCAATTTTCTAACATTCACATCTTGCAAAATAACATGGCTATATGGTCTACTTTTATAAATAAAAAAAAAGAGCATATATTGGATCATTAGTTAAAGGAAGTCATAGTAATATTTTTAATAGAGTTTTTAAAAATTTTCTTCTCAGAAAGATTTTTATAATTCTCTCGGTTTCTTCAAGGTGGTTTACTCAACTTAGTGCTTCGTTTGAGAGAGAGGGACAATAAACTTAAGCGATTTTTTTTCTCCTGCCGTTAAAATAAAGTTTTAATTAAAATGTTCTCCGAATTAAAATAATCAGCTGAAATAAATTCTTAGCCATTTCTTGTACAATTCACGTATTTTTCAGGTTTTAAACCTAAATTATTAGCCGTTTGTAACATTTATTATAAATGCGGTTTACATTTAAAATTCCTAAATTACGTTTCCTCTAATATTAATAGCCAAATTTTTAAAGATTTACAATTTTAATCTCTATCAATATAAAATTTAACCCTTGTTAGCTTTTATTAGCAAGATTTTCAATTAAGAATTTCCAATTTTTTTGTTTTATATAAGCGTCGCTGAATAGCCTAGCCAATTTTGGGTTTACGACTACTAATGTTCAACTCCGTATCCTTGTAATTTTGAACCCAATCTAGAAGACAAGGGAACTCCTTAATCATGTATTCTGAGAAATTTGCTTTCGTGGAGGACCTCTAGAAAGAACTAACCCACATTTGCGTTACAGGGAGAGGAAGACCACGAGAACCTCCCACGGTTAGCCTGACGGTAAAGGGACTCAAACCCATGATCCGTCTACCACTGAGGATATTTCACGGCAGCACTGGGGTCGGTGCAAGCCGGATTCGAAACCGGTTCACGTCATTGGAAGGCGAATGCTCTATCCCCTGAGCCATAACTATTCAAAAATTTCTAATTTATAAGTTTTAAAATCTTCAGCAAGAATCAGAAATAAATCAAGTCCAATATCTTGATATTTTGCCTTTTTTACTGTAATCCATACAGCACTGAAATTTAAGCGTGGTGAGCGTGATAAAGAATTATATAAATGTCGAAAGACTCATATATTTGTAAGAATATCTTTTTCTTGATGCATGACCAAAAAATGACATAAAAATATGCTGCTAAAACAGAATTATTTCCTAACACTAGCATTTAATACATAGTCACAAAAAATGTAAACATCTTGATATATATTGTCCCGTAATTATTACTTTTGAGTCATGTTTTTAGAATTATTAAAGATTACTTTTGTGTCAGGATAAAACAGTTAGAAACTAGATATAAAAGTAAATGAACATACGTAGTCGTAAATAAGACTCTAGGTATGCTGTTGATTAGTGCGTTGTATTTTTTAGGGGGAGAAATGTCTCATATTTAAAGTTTCAATTCTCATGAACTATTCGACCGATTTCATTAAAATTTCGTATTTTGTAATTACTACTTTAATATTATATAAAAAAATTTTATGCCGTACATTTCTAAATTTTACGCTTGCCATCGAATAAAATAATAAAATGCAACAAAACAAATGATAATTAAAAATTATTTTGTATGGGGAATTATCTTTGCATAAGGGAACTTAATAATTGTATGCAAAAATTGTTTGATTCACTTCAAAGTACGGGAAAATACCCAAAAAATATAATGTTGAAAGTCCCAAATTTTTGTCTGCTCTGTTTTTTTCCCCCCTCCATATTGTTGTTACTCCTTACATTTTGATGAATCTGATTCCGTTTAATGCTGATTGGAGAGAAAGATTGAAGTGGCAGTACAAATTATATACTATATATATAAGATAGATATATTTTCTAGACGCTTATTTTGTAATTTTTCGATGCAATTCTTTTTTCTTCTTTTTTTCCATCTAGATGTTTTTACTTTTTTTATTTAATAAATATTTTTATATTATAATTTTTTTATGTAAAAAAAAAAACATCTGTTACTTTTTATGTAAAATAAAGAAGTATTTTTTCCTCAAAATGTTGGGTTCCGACTTTTCAAATATTCGGGGGAGAGTTCCGGACGCCCCCCTCCCTCCCCCGGCTACGCCCATGCCGGAATGAACAAGTTGCTGAAAAAGGACATAAACAATTTTGGCGCATACTTTGAATAAAATAATGTTAAGTTGTTATGTTAAGTTATCAATGTTATGTTAATAATCAAACAATCTTTTTTTTCCCCTACAATTTTCACCCATATCGACCGAATTACTACGTACAAAGGGCCAATAAGATAAATTTCTGTTTTCTATAGAATGCATGTGATTATATATTACTTACCTTTACTAACCCTGTTTATGTTTTACATTATTTTTCATTATTTATAGATAACTATAATATTCAAATAGGAACCTAAGATGATTATTATTATTTTCGATAGGTCGTCTGGGATTGGAAAATCGACGGCAATAGAGTTTCTTTTAATTACACAAGCCCATCCATGGAGGAAAATTATCCTGGTGATTTGAATTGCAAAGTAACTTATGAATTAACAGAACAAAATGAATTGATCATTGATTACGAGGCTACTACCAATCAGGCAACGCCTATCAACTTGACCAATCATTCATACTTTAACCTTGCTGGCCATGTAGGTTCCGAAGTTGTTGTTTTTTTTTTTTTTTTTTTTTTTTTTTTTTTTTTTTTTTTTAATTTATAAGCCGATATATTATTTTAACAATGCACTGTGATATAGATTTATTCTGAGCTTGCAGTTTAATACTTTTCAAGAATTCTAAATATGATATAAAATTCTTGCCAAGTAAATGCATACGAAGGGAAAATTCGAATTTGCCGCGAGGAAACTTTCTTATATTGAGACTTAATATTTCATAAGTTTTTTACTATTTATGGAATCAGATTATATACTACTAGGAGGCTTCACCCCCTGCTCGATGGCGCTTGCCAACCCCTGGAACTGCTTTCGCAGTTCATTTCGGATTGCTTCGCAATCCAAGCTTTTGTATACTTTATAGAGAAAATTTCTTTAAAAACATAATTGTTAATTTGGGCCTTTGGCGATACAACACTTATAGAATTGAAGGATTTGTTACGTCAAGCGCTCAGGTATCATAATTTTGATCTAGTTGCGCTTCTATGTCATTTTGATTTATGTTGCTAAGTTAACTTTCAAAACATTCTATGGCTGGCAACAGCATTTTTATTTTTTAAGTTGTTTATTTTTATTTTTGCCGCAGCTGAATTGAACAACCTGATAATGCTCACTCTGGTTATTGTTTCCGTTTTTAAAATCGCTATATGTTGAGCCACCTCAGCTAGATTTGGCATGTGACATTTTTAGATGCAATCATTGGTCGATTTTCTAACGTTGCCATTCGGGGAGTTGTAATGAGGCCGTTTTTTTGGTGCCGTGTAAGAGAAATATTTATATATAGATTATTATAAACAATCACTATACACTATTATTATATTATCGTTTACTGATAATTTCGTACTATATTACGCTATTGCAATACATTAAAAAAAATAATAATAATTGGCTATAGTGAACTATTGCTTGTAGTGGACTTGTCCAGAGAACGTTCACTATAACGGGACTGGACTGTACTATCTAACTACTGTAATATCAAGTATACGTGTATAATTAGTTAAAAAAAAACGGAGTGAGTATTGATTGTTATTACGTTTTTAAACATTTCTGCACTTAGTCAAGAAGAAAACGAATTGTTTAAAGTGGAATTTTATTCTTTGTTTCGCTCTAATAATAAACTTAGTTGGCGAACATCGTGCACTTCCCCTCGATTCTAGTAAATAGTGGATAAATGCCAAGCTTAATAAAATGTTAAATTTTTATTCTCTACTTCATTTTCAAACGGTCGAAAATTTTGAACGTAAAAATATAAAATGCATTATTTTATCTTTTGACACATTTTTAATTGTGATGATAAGTGTCGCTAAGCATATATTAGAATAGTAAATAATTGAATGAAAAAGAAAATTGATCGCAACCAACATATGATAGTCATCATTTATCACAATCCCGATGAATTGTCCACTTTAGTATATAACTTAATTATTTATTATTACAATTATTATTGAAAGAAATATTATTTTGGTTTTTGGTAATAAGCTTAAAAAGTGTATCTATAATAAAAACAAGTAATATTAAAAATTAAAAAAAAAAAAAAATTCAATTCAATTCCTACTTAGGTTAACAAAAAAAATTTATAGATAGGTCAATACAAGTCAATAGATAGATCAATACAGAGAAGGACATCACAAAGAATACGTCTATATGGTTACGTCGGGTCACTCAGATCTTCAGATACAGCTTTTATAATACTAATTCGGTGACATCCATCACCACCCACGTAGTATCCACGTTTAATGTTTACTTATGCTTACCTAATATAATGAATCAAAGAAAAATAATATCTGAATAACGTGCAATAAACTCCTAGTGTTACTCGTTTCGATTAATAAGAGCTGTAAGTTTGCACAGAAGACTGATATTATTATTTAAATGATTAAAAAAGAAATTAGATTCGTATGAATGTGTATGCAACAATGCATAATGTTAATTCCTTTGAGAAAAATTCTTATTTTATGCATCCCTTCGCCTGAACGGACTTATGATATATTTTGACCGAATTTTAGGTTGAAGGACTAAAATTACTACTTCCGCTTTTAGTCTAAATTTTAGGCTCTAAGAATAAAAATTACTAGAAATCAGTGGCGTGCCATCCGGGTGGGGAGAGGGGGCAGTCGCCCCTTCTGAAATTTAGACATTCGCAAAAAGGAAATCAATTTAAATTAGTAAACTTAGAGGAAAAAAAGCCTTTTTTTTTCGAACTAAATTGAGGGGGCGAATTAATGAATTAATTTAATTTAATTGAGGGGGCGAATAATGCGTTTCGCCCCTTCTTAAAATTAGATTTTCACAAAAATGAAGTCAAATTAAATTAGTGAACTTGGAGGAAAAAAAAATTTTTTTCCATCTAAATTGAAGGGGCGAAGAAATGAATTTAATTTAATTGGGGGGTGAATAATATGCCATTCGTGAAAATAAAGTTAAGTTAAATAGGTAATTTTAGAAAAAATATAAAACTTTAAAATTGTAATTTAAAAAGTAATTTTATTCTTCAACTTTAAAATTGTCGCTTTTTTGAAAAAAGAAAACACTATTTATTCTGAAATTTAACTGAAGGGGCCAATAGTGTGCTTAGCCCCTTATGAAATTTAGACATTCATGAGAAAGAAGCCAAATTAAATTGGTAATTTTTTAAAAAGTCCTATTTTTTTCTACTTTGAAGCTATTTTCAAAATATAAAACTTCATTTTTCTCTGAATTTTAATTGAAGGACGTCGAATAATATGCTTCGCTCCTTCTGAAATTTAACCATTTGTGAAAATAATGTCAAGTTGAATTGATAACTTTAGAAAAAAAGAACCATTTTTTCTACTTTTAAGTTATTTTCGAAATAAAAAACTTTATTTAATAGTGAATTTAAATTGAGGGGACGAATAATGTGCTTCGCCCCTTCTGAAATTTAGCCATTCGTGAAAATAAAGTTAAGTTAAATTGGTAATTTTAGAAACAAATACCATTTATTTCTACTTTAAAGCAATTTTTGAAATCAAAAATTTTATTTTCCTCTGAAATTTTATTAAAGGGTGAATAATGTATTTTTCTTCTTCTAAAATTGGTAATTTTAGAAAAAAAAATGTTATTTTTTTCTTCTTAAGCCAAAGACATTTTTTTACAAATGATAACTTTCTATATGCGTAATTAAACGAAATAAAAACAATTTTAAAAACAAAATACTTCTCAAAAAACGCATTGCATATAAAATATATAGAAATGTTTAGAAAACTAAAATAATTTCATCTCTTTTACCCTTCCCTGGAAAGAGTAATAAAAGGCATCCTCCACTGATGAAAATTGGTTTAAAAGAATCCCTCGATATTCAACAATTTCCTTTATTAATGTATTATTAATGTTTTTATTATAATCGTAAAACAAATTCATTTATATAGCGGATTAGGTCATGATTATACCGTTTACTGTTTATTGTGTATGGATTTTGCTATTAATTTATATTATGAATTTGTTTATTTTTGAATTGTAAAATAATATTTTGAATTCTTTTTGCTTTTAAACAAGTTTAATTTGATTCATAAATAAAAATCAACCTTTAACTTTATTTTTGAAAATCACAGTCAATAAAAAATAATAAATAAAGTACGTTGAAATAAAAAATTTGATTTTGTATTTTCGAACATTCTTTTGACTTTTAAGAGATACATTTTAATATCGGTTCTTTAAAATCATCTTTGTCCTTATTTTATTGAAATTAATTTCGAATCTTTTGCTTTTATTACACAAAAGTAATATATATTGTAGTTTAATATATTTAATATAAATAAATAAAAATGACCGAAAAACTGTTTATTCCTAAAACAGGAAAATAACATGATAGAGAATGCATTATATCAGCTCTGGAGGGTGTTCTTTTTCCTTTTTCTAATTTTTAAATTTACCATTTTATTTTTTCTTATATGATAACCATTATATATGATTATTAATTTTTGAAAATTTTAATGTTGAAATTATAAATGCTGTTGATAGAGGATAAAAAATTAATCCGATCAACACTATTGTAACTTAAAATTTCTTATGTGAATATTTCTCTTTACCAATTGAATATTTTTATTTTCCGTTTCCAATTTTGATTTAAATCCAGATAAATGAATCTGGAACAAGATGAGAAAAACCCTACACATAAAACTGCCTAAATTTTATTTTTCCACATTTTTTTAAAAAATTTTATTCTTCTCTTTAAAAATCCGAAAGCAAATAATATTCTTTGTCAAAATAATAAGTCATTAAAAAAAGTTTTTAGTTTTTTTACTTAGGAAAGAAGTTGTATGACGTTTTTCTTTATATACTAATTTGCTTTGGAATTTCAAATGAATAAATAGTCCTGTGTCATGATTGTTTGTCATATATAGTTGCATGACGACGTGAATATATTATATAATATATATATATATAATAGGCAAAATATTCTGAAATGATTCTTTTTTAAAATATAGCCATATTTTTAGGACCCCGTACACACTTGAGTAACGCAACTTTATTTTTACCTCGATGTCCAAGATATAACTGCGGAATATTCAAGAATTGTTATAAAACTGAAACTTCATGACTTGCATTATAATTACCTTATTGACTAGTGATAATTTATTAAAGACTTTATGATTATTTATTTAATTTTAAGTTTGAAGCTTTCATAGCAAGGGATGTATGCGCCAGTTATAAAACTTTAAAATCAATATAACAATACAGATACTTACTAAAATTGTCTGAAAAATTAAGTTAAAAAATAATATTAAGTAATGACTTCATGAATTAAATCAGCTCCAAATGTTATTATTCTTTTATAATTTTGCTATATCATTTTATCTCATACGTCATATGGTAACCATATTATATATCGACCGAGATATACTTTTATCAAAGTGTTAGTTTTATATAAAATCCTTTTTTTTTTATATGTTATAAAACCTTCGAAATACAATTTTCAGTTTCTGACTTATTAATTCCTTCATATCTGGCTTTCTGTATGCCGTATAATAATAATTATCTGAATCAAAATATATTTGTTTTATTTGATGGACTATATCCTTAATAGCTTCTTTTAAATTTTCTTTCTTTGATAGACAATATCAATAGAACTCTTTTGGTGTTAAGATTATTGTTTATGTGTTTGTTGTTTTTATCATCAATTAAAATAAATAACATACGTCTCATGTTGTTTTTATCACCAGTTTTCAAATTCATCATATCCAATTTTATAAGTTCTATAACTTATTTGTTTTTCATTTAGTTTACGTAAAATAATAAAACTATAATATTTAGTCCAGTTAAAAGTTTATTTCAGTAAGTTTTTTAGAATTTTAAAATTTATGTACAAAAAAAAGTTATTTCTAAAAAATAATTTCGGAAAGCTAAAATATACAAAAATGAAGAAAGATAGCTAAGATATACAAAAAAGCTAAGCTTAGCTTTCGGAAAGCTAAGATATACAAAAATGAAGAAATCAGTAAGATAGAAATATGCATCAAAGAAAAAAATTTGATAATTTCTTTAAGATTTCGACTGAAAGAGAAAAAAGAAGTCCCTAGGCAAACTAGAAATCAGGAGCCATCCTCGATTTTATAACAAATACATTTAGTATAAATTTCTGTTCTAGTAATTACTTTCCTGGAACGCTCAAAATGAAAATCCTCGCCTTAAGTTCCAATTGTTCATGCGATTTCCTGACAATTTTGAGGAATCTTAACTAAAATTAATAATTGTAACAATAGTTCATTTTGAAGAAGCAAACAAAAATTCATAGCCGATATTGACACCCAATTCTTAAAAAAAAGTTTAAAACATTGTTCAATTATATAAAATGTTATTGAAATAATTGAATATCGATTTAGTAGTAATTTATAGTTAGTTTTTCTTTTGCATCACATTTTTTTACAAAAAGTGATAAAAACAAAGATAAAAGAATTTTCACATTCTAATTGGTCAGTTAAATGTGAAAATTTACGGAACATGTACAGAAGCGGTTAAACCGTGCCAAACACAAATTATTATTTCGTTCAAGCATAAACGTTAGTAGAGAGGTTTAGCTCTTTCGCGTAATATCTCGCTCGCTCACGCACTTTTAATTTGTGATTCTGTGCAGTGCAGGTACTTCAAATAATCACGATTCGCCTTATTTATGTACGTGAACGAGCAAGAGGTTAAAGCTTTCTATTTTATAGCAAAATCAAACAATGTATTGAGCGCAAATAAATAAACAAAGCGAACATTCTTAGATCAAACAATCGGATTTTCACAGGACTCAACTTGAATGGTTCGAGAGCCTAACTTTCAGTATGCGAAATAATTAGAGCAGTGTAAGAGTAGACAATATTAAGAGTCAAGAGCCGCAATCTGGAAGGAAAAAAAATTGTCCCAACAATTTAGTCAGAGCCTTTTCATGTTTGCGATTTATAATTTTCAGTTATTAACAGGGCTGACGATTCTAAGGCTGCTCAGTAATCTTTTAATTCATTCCTTTTTTTGTGCGTCAGACATAGTTTAATGCATTTTTTGTCAGTATACTTGTCGTAGTAAATACGATTTTTGTCTCACTTTATTTACTTTTTATATTTAGTCAGGTATAATTGAAATGCATTTTCCTCACATTTTAATTTTCAAATTTCGTAGTTTACTTTGATTTTTTGTTAGTTATTTTTAATAACATTTTTTTCTTCGGATTTTCAATTTTTCTTATAATAATTTTTATTCCTTAGTCCTTGTTATTTTTCAAATATTTTTAAGCTAAATGGGACTTTTTGTTCATTTTTGTGATTAATTTTATAACCCGTAACTCTTAATTCTAATTAATGAAATAATAAGTCTTCATAAAAACTATGTACTAAATTTTAAAAGTACAACAAATTTTAAAGATTTTTTTTTTTAATTGTAAATATTTTTTTAGATTTCATTTTTATCGGATTTTAGCTTTTACGTTGTTTATATTAATGATATTTTTTTCAATTGTTTTCTCTATATTTTGTTAGAATAATTTAAATTCTTTAAATATATTTCATTAAATTTATACTTGAATTTTTCAATTTTTACCTTGGAATAAACCAGAAAAATCAGAAGATTTGTTAAAATTCAAAGTAATTTTAAAATAAGATTCAATTTGAGAAATCAATCTCTTTTACGTCCTTCATTTGCTGTAATTTTTTTATACCTTGTGCTTTATCATTAAAATTAAATTAATATGATAAAGTTCATTCTCCTTTTTTGTTTACTAAAAACTTATATTCATGATTAAATTAAAATCTAAGCCAGAATCAAAATGTAAATCACAAATTACTCTGGATTCAATATGTTTTTGAGAAGCGAAAAAGCATTTAATGTCATTATGATTAACCCTTACGTTAACCCTTATATACGTTTAAGAAAACGTATATAAATTATAAAATACATAATTCCTTCTGAAGTTTGTAGTTTTTATACAATTTATTTTATAAACAACTAAAAGTAAAACTCATTAAGTTTCTAATAGGTCGTGATAAATATACATACCACCAAAAATAGTAATAATAACATTAAAATTTAGATTAATTTTTATAATCTAAATGGGTCATTTTTTCTTATATCAATTACTATTCTTATATCACTTTCAATTCCTAAAATACTTTACTTTACCTTTACTAGAAATAAATGACCCATTAAAGGGTTAATATGTATCTATAAAATGTCTTGCTCAGCATTAATAAATTTAAAGGAGTAAAATTACAAAATTAATTAATTACATTTTTTAAATTTTAGTGCACTTTTTAAATTTTAGTGCACTTTTTTAAAATTTATTTCCGATCGATAAATCATTTTTTGTTAACTAATTTGTTGGTGTGAATGTAATAGTCGTCATAAACAACGGAAATAATTATAAATATTTACAATTAGATAAATTACAATATTAAAATAATACAACTTATTTTAAAATACTAGATCGGACAAAGTTTCTGACTTAGCATTGGCTCGCCCCCCCAGTCAAAAAGAAGTTGGCACGCCACTGCTAGAGATGTTAGAAGAGACACACAGGCTATTTTTTTATTTTTTATATTTTTATAATAGATAACTGTACCTGTTTGTGATTTGCTATGCGCAAAACATTAAGTTCTTTTTTAATTGTAGGGATCCGGAACTGTTGAGGATCATGTTATCAGCATTAATGCAGATTCTTATACGCCTGTCGATGACAGCCTTATCCCCACAGGTACTAATTATTTTCATTCGAATTTAAAGATTATGCAATTAAATTAAAACATTAACATTAGAACAGTTGTATTACAGAGCCCGAAAAATCATACAGGTTTTTGGTATGTACGTTCCTTTGTGGTTACAGTACAGTTATGTATGGAAAAAAAAAATTTGTTTTCGTGATGTGATAACACTGTACAGGATGAAAATCCGATCAATGTTTCAAAAGTTATTAAGAAGAATTCCTTTCTTTTCCCTCTCCAAACTGTGCTAAGCCTATTTTATTTTGATTTCAGGAGAAATAGCCGACGTTGAATCAACCGAATTTGATCTGCGCCAACCAAAACGTCTAGGTCCTTTACTTCAGAAGATCAATGGCTTTGATCATAATTTTTGCGTCAATGGATCCTCAAATCAAGAAAAAGAAGTAGCACGGTAATGCAAAAAGATTATAAATAGTAATAATACTGTCCATCCGTCATAAAAAGATGATTATATTTCGAAGAGTTCATTTCAATGTAGGTAAACGATATTAGCGCGAAGCTCTTACTTCACCTAGTAGCGTTTCTTTAAGCTTCCTTCTGTTTTATTATGAGTTTCAAATAAATTTCCGTTTTTGCTACTGTTTCAGTTTTAAAGACATTCAAATCTAAATTATGTATTTAAAGAAAGAACTTGTGTCACAATTTTTTGAATCACTAATTTTTTACGGTGCACGGACTCAATGTGGTTCGGCTAAATACATAATAAAATAAAGCATTCTTGCAACAGCCCATTGTGGGTCAGAAAGGTCGCGGAATTTAAAGCTCCACAATTTCGTGACCATATTGCGTACCGAGCACCTTTACTTTCCAGATCAATTGGTAATCAACGCTCTTATATGCTTCCAAATGTCCCAAGATGTTATAATGACAGTTCAGTGTCTTAACCACAGAGCCGTTGCGGCCCAAATAAATAATGCTCGTAATATTATCATGAATAAATAAATATTATACACTGCCTGAACTTATAAATGTGTCATTATTTCTGGCGATCGAAATGGGCTACAGGCGGCGTAGAGCAGAATTCTCGACTTATGGCAACACCTCGCATGTTTTCACCAGTAGCGTGTGGAGAGCCATAGAAGAAGGAAGTACGTGTTAGTTTCTGTCTTGATTTTCAAATAGATTAAAATCTTTTAAGTTGGAAAACTATATGGAACTGAAAAGTACATTAGACATAATTCTAAAAGAAAACATCTTGGAAATTAAAAAAAAAAAAAATATTTTTACTAATTAAAAACGAAAAATTAAGAAAAGGAAAAAATATCATAGTACATTCCTATACAACTGAAAAGACGGAATAGAACCGGTCTTCTCCTCAGATGGGGTATTCGAGCGTTCCGATCGCCTATAGCGACCAATAATATTAGCGACAAAGTTTATTATATCGGATCGTGAATAATTTTCTGTTTTTGCTACTACTTAAGTTTTAAAGTCCAGAGACATTATAAAGTAAATTACATACCTTATAAATAAATTACATACCTTATAATAAATTATAAACATTATGTGATGATCAAGAGAAATGCAGTGATGATAATATAGATCTTCGAAAAGTAATTAATATTTATGTGAAGTGGATAGTTTCTTCTGATAGCTACTACTTTAGTTTTGAACAGTCTGAACTTTATGTTTGCAAATCCAGATAAATAATTTTACGTTTTAAAAGATTTGCTCTTCTAAGACAAATGGTAGTAACAGAATGATTTTTATTATCAGTTTCTTCATCTTTTTTTTAAAAATTTTATGTTTTCTTTTAATCGCTAGTGTAATTTTTTTTTTAAGAAATGCCTTTTCTACACTACATTTCTTAAATAATTCCTACCGGAAGCTAGTCTAACGTTATAACATTTGTGTGGTGTATATATATATATATATATATATATAGTAACTGCTTGGCGATAGATTTCGAGGAAAATGGCTAGACAACTATTTTTCATAGAATATATTTTTCACGCAACGATTTTTTTTGTTTTCTCCCCCAGAACTTGGTTAATCACTCATTAACCTGCCATTTCTTCCTTTTTAATACGACGCATTTGTATGAAAAGAATTTGAACTCTGTGTATATCAGCGTCTACTTTGACTTGACTGAAAGATATTTGTTATTTGGAGAATTTTGAGGGCTCATCTCTTTATCTTGAGGGCTCATGTCTTTATGGTAGATGTGCTATTATTTTTAACTTTTTTTGATTTGAGATCTTTTTCATACGTACGTTAGAATAAATTTTACAAAAAAAAAAAAAAAAAAAAAATTGTTTTCCGCAATAGATATCTTATTTAGGATTTATACGCACCTGGAAAAAATTAAAAACTGGTAATAATATTACAATGAACCTTTTTTTTATTATTTTGTTTGTAGCTACCAGAATATTTTATTTTTCCTATGTAAATATATAAAAATCCGAAAGTGGTAGATACGAGATTTTATTTCGATAAAGGAAAATATTTTAGGAAATTTTAAACTTTTTTATAACAAAATTGATACCGGTTATTAATTTTTCCAGGTGCGAATGACTCCTGTTATTATGCAAAAAATGCCAAATATATCCGTCATTCATCAGCCGACCCAATTTTGGTTTTACGACAACTAATGTTCAACTCCGTAGACTTGTAATTTCGAACCAATCCAGAAGACAAGGAAACTCCTGGATCAGTACCTCCAGAGGTATTGACTTGTTATGGGAATATTAAGGACGTTGCGACTCGACAGATTTAACGTGCATCAGTCACCATTTACTACACGGGGAGTCTTCGGCCGGCTGCGATCGAACTCTTGGACATGGGCCCTGTGCCTTACCAACCAGGCTATCCCGGCCAGAAATGACAAATATATATATTAAAAAAAAACTAAATTTATACGTTGATTTTTCCAAGGCACGACAGTGCAATGTAAACAAAATTTTAATATTAAGAAAATGTTATTTGCCAATTGAAACTTAGCCATCAACAAAACTTTATTAGACATTAAGCTACAAAAAAGAAAACAATCGAGTTAAAAAAAATAAATAAAACTTCGTTTTTCAGGAACTAAAAAGGAGAAATTATTTCTATTTTTGTTAGACCTACATTATCGTGATTAATTTCATTGCCACGGAAAATTCCCTTTTCCATACGAAACGCTTACGGTGAACTTGGGCACAAAGCCTAAACTTCGATTTAATGCCGCCTTAAACTTTCAGTGTCCAAAACACTCAATTAAAAAAGCCACTGTGTGGAATAACTTCCACTAGAATTATTAAATATCAATTCACTAGTATATAACACATGTAAACTTAATTCTCTCTTGAGGTACCTCATGATAGATGAAGGTTGACTTAGACGATTAACGGACCTGTAAACATGATAGGAATTTTCTAACATCGATGAATAAGTCTTCCGACCAATAAACAAAAGTGAAGGGGAAAAAATGAATGAATGAAATGATATAAATAAATAAAATTTAAGAAAAAAAAATGAGCGAAATGATATAAAAAAAATTGAAGAAAAAAGAAAATGATCGAATTGATATATTATAAAAAATTGAAGAAAAGAAAATGAACGAAATGATATAAATAAACAAAAATATAGTGAACAAAAATTGATATAAATAATAGTAATAATAAAAAAACCCAGCAAAAATCAACTACAGTAGAGCGCCGATTATCCGAACCCTTATTATCCGAACCATGTCCGAATTTGCATTTTTTTCTAAAGTTTAGAATACTTTTTAACTTATCGACAAATTTTCTAAATTTAGAAGAATAAATAATATCCACTACATCTGAAGACCATATTTAATTTACAACCTTTTTTTTTTTAGCAGTTTTCTTATATAGTAGCCAATACATACATGTATTGTTATACAGTTAAACCTACATATCCATTTAGCCCTCTTCAACTGAAAATTATCTTCCAAGAATGCAAACTTCAATTTGATAGTCTTCAATGGTTGAAATGAGGAAGAAACTTATGAATAGATGTGTGCTGAAGTTGTACAATTGGGGGATGGGTACTTGTCACTTATGGTTAATGATCAGTGATTACAGTGCTTGGAATCTTAAATCTTGGAATAAAATTTTTAACAAAAAAATAAACGGAACTGAAGTTTCTGAACCAGTAGATCTTCCCGATGAAAAGATGCCAGGTTATACAGCAGAAGAAGTAGAAGACTGGTGTCGAGACACTGAAAATGACCCAGGATTTCAAAAATTTAAATCATGATGAAATTATTGCTGAAATTTTGAATGAAAATCGGACCTCCACAGACGAAGAGGAAGAAGTGGGTGATCAAATTCAAGATAGTGGACCTTCTCATATAGAAGCATGCAATTCATTAGATATTGCAATGAATTGGCTAAAACGTCAAAATGATGTTGATCCAGTTCGGTTGATTTATTTAAAAAGAATAAAGGGATATGGCTGCTCAAAAAAGATCATTTTCTTTGAAACAAAAGTCTTTGCTTTATTTCTTTTGCAATGGAAAATAAAGAAAAATGTGGTAAAATCAGTAATTGATAAAAAAATTATAAAAAGCTGAAATATGATAAAAATAATTCAAAATGAAAAAAAAAGTTTAAAAATAATAAATAAAAATATTTAAAAATTGAAAAAAATAATTTTTAAACACACCAGAGCTATTTTAGATAGTACTGTCAGTCCTAAGCCTAGAAAAAGTGTGAAGGGAAGTTAGTGCACAAATAATAATCCTTTAGACTAGATTTTAAACAACTTTCCAATTATCCGAACTTTTCATTATCCGAACCACGTTCGGTCCCGAGCAGTTCGGATAATCGGCGCTCTACTGTAGTATGATTAATGCATCTAATTCTATCACAGATAAGATTCTGAAAGGGGAGTAGTGTGGCGTATCTACCAATATATAAATATTAATTACCAATTCACTAGTGTATAAAAAATGTTAACTAGATTTTAAATCTTGAAGAGTCTTTTGACAGATGAGGGATGACTAAGACGATTAACGTTCTACCCGCAACTACATAATTAACAACATTTTTCGTTTAAGGCTAGACAAAATTATGATCTTTTCCTGATTTTCAGTCCATAATAAAAACGTAGATTTTTGTTTTGCTTTTTAAACGTAATTTTTTTTAAAAATTTTATTATAAATAAAATATACTGAATCTAATTTTTTGTTTTTGTTTACTGAAGCAACTTATCGTCTGGGTTGTATAACATTGTTAAACACAAATCTAATATGAATCTTCTGTTTGACGCTGGTTATAAAACAAAATATGAAGTGAATAGAAGTAAAACAGCATGAATGAAACACAAATGAAAGGTATCTTTACAGTCCATCTATAGAAAGAACGCCCCTTGCTTTCGACTGAAATAGTGGCGGTTACTATGGTTACGAGGTTTAACTATTCCAAGCAGTGGTGTTGAGTCAATATTTAACACGTATAGGTTTGGTTCGACGCGAGAGAAGCTTCCCTCTTTGAAATGCGCTGTTTCTTGTTTCCATAGCGGCAGACGGCCTTAGACTCTGTGGCGACGAGAGTTCTTTCTATAGAAAAGCTATGTGTTCTTTATTCAGGTTGCTTTGCTTTATTCATACCCAGCAAAAAAGGGTACTTTATATCCTCATTAGAAGCCGTGACGGCTCAGGGGATAGGGCGTTAGCATTCCAAAGAGGTGAACTGAGTTTAAATCTCAGCTGATCAGTACGAATCCGCATCCGATTTGCATCGACCACAGTGCTGACGTGAATTATTCTAAGTGGTGGATGGATCATGGGTTAGAGTCCCCTTGCCGTCTGGCTAACCGTGGGAGGTTCTCGTGGTCTTCCTCTCCATGAAACGTAATGCGGGTTAGTTCCATCAAAAAGTCCTCCACGAAGGCAAATTTCTCCCAATACTTGATCCAGGAGTTTCCTTGTCTTACGGATTGGGTTCAGAATCACGAGGCTATGCAGTTGAACATTAGTAGTTGTAAACCCAAAATTAGGTCGGCTGTTCAACGACGGTTATAAAATTAGAAATAAAATATATTCTCATTAGAATATATGAAGTAAAATTAAATTGATCGATATGATGAGATCCACTGCATCTAATCATAATTTTCCATTCTTTTTTTGACACGTTACTAATTCTAAATGTTTTATGCTTACAGTACGTATTTTTTTCCTCCTACAGTGTATGTGACCCTCCGAGTGGACGAGTAATGGAAGTATTCAGTACTCAGCCTGGTGTACAGTTTTACACCGGTAATTGTTTACCTGAAGATGACTCATTGATTGGCAAACAAGGAAGAATCTACAAAAAATATGGGGCCCTTTGTTTGGAGACACAAAATTACCCAAATGCAATAAATCAGGTATGTACTACCTTTACTGTTATTATTGGCATAAAACAAACATCATAGGAGCCATTAAAATTTGGCAAAGCTTAGCGACAGCCGTTATCAAGCATTTATCACTTATAAATTTATTTATTCAATTTGTAAGAACATTCGCTTCGTAACATTGCTTTTTTTTTTTTTTTTTTGCAATTATATATTATTGCATATAACAGTAAAAGTATAATTCAATTCCTAAGCAAAACTAGCTAATAAACAAATCATATAGTAAACGTAACTAAAATTATTCCATTTACTTTTTAAATAATTAACATTTAAATTATATGCTGCAGCACTTTTTCCTTATTTCATGCACGAGTCGTTTTTCGAATCAACCACTGTAGAGTTCCAATTCAGAAGTGAATACTTTCAGGAACTGTAACCATTTGTGACTAGTTTAGTTGGAACGTGGTTAGATATATGCTGCTGCACTTTAACCGAAAATTACACACATATGAATATTTTATCAAGCCTTTTCCATCATTAACTCTTTTCCTCTCATTATTAAAATTATTTTCAGTTCGCGTGTTTAGTATTTCTTGTTAACCGGTGATCCATTCTTTGACATAATATTACGCTGTATATTCTGTGCACCCTGCTGTTGCTGTAGTAATACGTTTCGTTTCCTTGTTTTTGATAAATCATTTTGTTCTCTACTACTTGCCTGTGCAGAGAAAGAATAGAAAAGAGAGATAAAAAAATTAAATAGCATTAAAACAGGTAAATTTGTTTTTCCCTCCTACTCAAAGAGAAGAACCATTCAAAAGTATTAATATTCCCTTTTTCATGTCAGGATAATGACATAATTAGGGATATTTTAACTTCTTTTCTGATGTTGTTGTAGTTCATTTACGTCGCACTAGAGCTGCACAATGGGCTATTGGCGACGGTCTGGGAAATCACAATTTTGCTTCTCTGCAGAGGGGATGGCAACCCCGCTTCGTAAGCCCGACGACCTGCAAGCGAAGTCGAGCACTTTACGGTAGAACAGTTTAACGAGGACCAATACCGCCGACCCTCGGCCCCTACGCTGACTGATCCAAGTGGTCACCTACCCGCAGACAGTGATGCTTGACTTCGGTGATCTGCTGGGAATAGTGTCTTAACGATCAGTCCACTGCGGGACAACTTCTTTCCTGAATAGTCCGCGCCATAAGAATCACAGCACTAACGATTTTAGTTGGATTTGGATTCCAGACTCTGCTTCTATACTACTAATAATTTTCATCCTGCCTGATTCTTGCGTGCATATAACCCTCGTTCATGTACTGTGATATATAAAATTTCAAAATGTGTTAATACTATTTTTTTTTTATTATAAAAAACAATAAAAAAAAAAACGTTTTAGAATTTAAAAATCGCATATAATTTTTTTCTATTATGACACAAAAAAAGTGCAGATTATGAAGTTTAGTATATGAAATAGTTATTATTATTCTACAATGAATTAGCTTACATAAATAGAAATTTACATTTCTAAAATTTTACCAAAATACAGGTAGGTACTTTATTACACTAGAGCTGCACAATGGCGACGGTCTGGGAAACATCACTGCGGATGAACCGAAGACAAGCCATCGCAATTTTGGATCCTCTGCAGAAGGGATGGCTCCCCTACTTTGGCAGACCGACGAACCGTGCGCGAAGTCTTGCACTTTACGGTAGAACAGTTTAACGAGGACTGATACCGCGCACCCACAATCCCTACACAGGCTGATCAAAATTGTCACCCACAAGCAGCTAGTGATGCTTGACTACGGTCCATCAAAATACATATCACATTTATAATCCTTCAAGATGTCTAGATAAAGTTATAGATATTACTTTAAATTCGTAAAATTTGGAAATGCATTTGATACATGTTTAGTTATTTAGGGGCATCATATCAAGTGATATATTATATAATCAATAATAATATATAATAATTAGGGTAATATATCAAGTTACAAATGCAAGCAAGAGTTAAAAAAAAAAAAAAAAAAAAAAAAAGAAGATACGAAATTTTTTACTTAAAATTTTTTTCTGCTGTTTTCCTGACCATTCCAAATTAATCATTTGCAGAGATGTCTTCAGATTGAGGTTACTTTAAGAACGTAATAGTTTTTATCAATGCCATCCATTGATGAACTTTTCAACTTATCTTGGAAATCAGTTTAAAATTCTCGTTTTCTAAACAGAAAAGAATGCAGCAATCCTTTCTATTTTTCTAATTGTTGGTCACTTTCGGGATACCCAGTATAAAAAATGGGTAGTATTCCAACAAGGTCAGAGTTTTATGATTGCACAAAAAAAAAAAAAAAAGTAATTGGCAGTTATTTAATTTTTAAATATCACCTAACAAATTATATATTTTATTTTTTAGCCAAACTTTCCAAATTGTGTATTGGATACGAATGAATTATACAGCCAAACAACAAGGCTTTTATTTACAACAAGTTGAATAGATTTGAAATAATTATGTACTATGTTTTGTGTAACACATAAGAAAAACACAATGTATGTTATAAAAATTTTATTCACTGTTTCCTGTCACAGTGGAAGACAAATTCATTTGATTTATGTAACAAATTTACATAGCTATTTACAAATATTGGTCAAATAAACATTCTGAATATCTGTAAAATGTATGCATAGAAGACACAATGGAAGTAGGTTTTTCTTTGGTCAAAATAACAGAATATACACTTATAAGTTTTGATACTTTTTTTTTGAAATGAAAAGGATTTTTTTAGACATATGAAATTGAAAACACATATTTCTTAAAAGCATAGTCACTTTTTGCAAAAACCAAAGGAATGCATACTGACATTTTAGATCTATGTTAAAAAGGGGAAAAAAAATTCATTCGATTTCAAATACAATAAAGAGCTACAAATTATGAATCATTTACTCTGCAATTTCTGTCAGTAATTTTTGTGAAATGGCAAAATATTTCTGTTACTAGAGATTAAAACACAAATTATATTGCAAATAAAATGCAAAAATTCTTATTTTTAGTTTTTCTGAGGAAGAGAGGAATTTTTTTTTTTTTTTTTTTTTACAAATTGAAAAGAATTCATGCTAAAAATTCAATAAATGAAATATTTAGGACTATAATGAAAATAATAAATATATAAAGGTACGCCTAAAAATTTGCTGAATGCATCTTAGCAGCAATGCATGCAAGGAGAGATGGTTTGCAGAAAAAAGGGCAAGAAAGTGATGGCATATTAAATAAATAATCCCAAGAAACTGAAGCTGGAAATAAAATGCAGCAATGTTTCAAGTGCTCAAAAATAGAGATCCATTTTCAAAACTTGCCAAAATACTTTTCAAAATTTTTCTGCTAGAGGTAAAGGCATGTCGTTTGTTTCAAAACATATGTAATGAAGAGACAAATAAACATAAAGTTTTTGTTTGAAATGGCTTAAACAAATTCAGAAATGCCATCAATGTAAGTTCAAATGTACAGAACAAATGACAATTGCAGAAAATGTTAGTTTACACATTTTGAAGAAAGTAAGGAAAATATGGAAGATTGACCGTATTTGGTTTGACAATATCAAGCAGATATGAAAGATATTAATGTGGAATTGGCAAGTATATTTTAGATGAATAGGAAAATTGTAAGGACAGTTCATTCACATAGATTTGGTTTTCTGTAAACAGAATACTGACTCATTTCAGCTACTTTATTGGCAATATCAAAAGAACACTTTGACTAACTGGTGTTACTTGGTGTTTAGTTCTAGTCCTCTAACTTTTTAGGCGCACCTAGTATAATGAGTATTAAACAATTTCCAAGGAATTTTTTCCCCTTTTTTCACTAGAAATAAAATGTAAATATACAATTTAAAAATATGAAGCAGTTTTGAAAAAAAAAAGAAATATATCCAAGTTATTTCCCTAAGTTATCTAAGATCTATTTTGAGAAAAAAGCCTACGTTAAATGAAAACAGCATATTTTATAACTTATAGCCTTCAATATACATTGATCAAAAATATCAAGTATGTTTAAGGAAAAAAAAATTGAAACAATTAACTTATGTAATAAGCCTTCAACACAGTATAAATGCATTTTATTTATAAATTAGGAGCTTCTATTGTAAATAATACCATATGTTGGCAACAAAACATTCAAATTTATTGAAGGTTTTTCATGACAAAGATGTGATATGCTTGTTTGTTACCAGATGAATAAATAAACGAAGAAAAAAAAAAAACTAATTTTGTAATAATACTGAAAACATAAAAATCTTATCAACACATACTGCCTCAAAGAAATTCTTTGGCTTGTGACCGTAATAACACTTTTTATGACTCTAAATTATTCGAGTTGTTAAAATTACATAAAACATTATTAGTAGTTACTATATAATTATATGAGATAAAATATTATATGTTCAGTGATTTAAAATATTTGAATATTATGTTTAGTAGTGAGCAAGTTTCAATATTTTGATAACTATGACAAAAGCTCAATGATGATTTATAAACTATATATTAATTAGAAAATAAAATATTACACTTAAAAAAAATTATTTTGTTTAAGAAGCAAGATTGATAAAAAAGCAAAAATAAATGTTGATTACAAAATCATGTGAAATTTAAAAGCTAAATATCATTATAGAAATATATTTAAAATACTTTTCTGAAATAAAATACAAATGATTTCCATTAAGATTTTAGTAGGAAGTGAGTATGAACGTTTTAATAATTAGGAATTATCCAAGAAATAAATTCAAAGTAATTTTCAGAGATAGAATAACTAACACTTAAGTTTAATATGTTAAATTAGAAAAGGGTTATATTTTCAAATAAAATAATACATTTAAAACAACCTATGCATTTTTAATATCAAAAGTGATCAGAAAATAGGTGAAATATGTAACTATTTGAATATTTAAAACTAGAATATATTCAAAATAATTTTTAGAAATATAATACAAAATGATATATGATATTTTTATTAGTAGTGAGCAAAAGTGTAAAGAATACAATAACTACGACTTAACCCTTTCGCGACAAGTTTTTTTTTTTTTTTTACAACAGAACAATTTTGGTAGCATAATACCTTCAACAGAAAAATTTTGGTAGCATATACTAGCTATGTTCTGGGGATGAAAATACCTTCAAAAATATTGGCAGGACTGGTGGGAAAGTCTCCCATTAGACAGAGAAGCGTTTTTGTACCTAAAGAATTTTTTGAAATTTGCTTGGGACGTATGTGTCCTGTTAGACGCGAAAGGGTTAAATTCGTAAACTATGAAACTAGAAAAGAGGTATATGCAGGCTTCGTAGTGGGCAAAAGAAGAAAAAAATCAGGACACTTTTGGAACAGTTTGCAGATGTCATACTACTTTTTAAAAAAGGCAAACTAAATATGCTCTACTTAACAGTAAAACAAATTTTACTGTGAAAAAACAATACAAGTTACTATTTTAAAATCCAGAATTGCTTTGTTTAGGAAAAAAGAAAGTTTTAACAGTTTCCAGAATAATTTTATCAGTACAGAATAACTCATAATAGTTTCAAATGATTGCATGGAAAAATTTTCAATTACTGTTGCATTAAAAAAAAAAAAAAAAACGAGCGGTATCGATTAGATAATATTTCCTCATACCAATATTTATTTAAAGTTTATAATACAGTTCAAAACTCATGTAATAAAATAAGGTTTCACTTAGTCTTGAAAGGAAATCACAGTGAATATGCGATGTAACATTTTTGTACCTAGTTTAGTGGATGATCCCTCAATTTAAGAATTCTACGATATGATTACTGTATTATTTATTGAAATCAATCCTTTTTAATATTGGAAGGGAAAAAAAAGCAAAACAACAGCCATGAAATAACAAAACTCCAATCTATAATAATTTTAGTTATTGTATTTGCAGAAAATAAAGAATAAGTTGACAACCCCTGAATTAATTATAAAAAAATTTAATTATGTAAACATAACTCAGTTTTGATTTTGTAAAATGACTGAACTCCCAAAAAGTTTGAAACAACGAATCCTGCAAGTAAGGCTACGTGCCTGAATTACATATATAATTTTTAATATGTTAACGGTCTCCAAGTTGGAATAATAAAATTTTTGCAACTTTTACAAACATTATTAATTAAAAAAGATGGATTAAAAATCCAAATCTTTCAAAAAATATAAATTTGTATTTGCAAAAAATGGGATATTCTAAATACATAGAAACGTAAAAAAAAACAACAAAAAAGGCTAAAAATCAGGACAAAATATTTTTCATGAGGAATAAAAGAACTACGAACGATTAGTAAATAATATTTTAAAATTATAACATTTTCAGTAGAAAGCAAAAACAGATTACAATGATGAGTAGAGAAATTATAGTAAATGTAAAGGAGCAATTTTGAATCTGCGATAATAAAAATATAGTGATTTTATACAGTAATAAAATACAAAATGTGTTACTATTTGAGTTAGAATTGAGCAATTTTCAATCTTATAATATCTATAACGTAAGCTCAATAACAGTCTTCTAAACTAAAAGGGCATAAACTAATTTGCAAATAAAATATAAATTATTCAGGATGCCCAATGTAGTCTGCAACCACACTCTTTACTTTTGAACAGTTACAGCTTTAGTTACTGATAGAGTTGTTTAAGTAAAATAAAGTGGCAATGTGCTATAAGATGAAACTGGATACAGAGCACCCAGTGGAAAATTGCTGAGTAAGTGTTTCAATCTCAAAAACTTCATGAGGTAGAACAGGATTTAGTACAAACAGACATCTCGTGGGGATTATTGCCAGGAAGAAGGCTTAAATAATGTACTTGTCTGTTAGTGACATGATAAATTAATTTAGAAAGTAGTAAAAAAAAAACAAAAAAAACCTAACTTGTTATCACAACATACCATTATTTCTAAAGAACAAAATTTTAGTTTAAAAATCACATTTTGTAATAAAATTTTCTTTTCTTTTAAAGATCATTATTTCATTGCAAAGGTAGGAAATCAAAAAAAAATATATGTGCTTTTTAACATTTATTCACACTGCGGCTATTTATTAAGAGTCATTGATGTTTTACCTTTTTAAAATCATATTGTACAATTTTCAAGATAAAAACACTGACTTTTCAGTCTTCTACCAGATGGTGATACAATCAGTTTTATTTTGTAGAGCATAATTACTTTACTATAACTGAACAACACTTTTATAATTATAGCTGAGGCTGTTTTGAAAATTAAAAGTGCAGATAAAGATTTCAGTGGGCACCCTGTATTCAATGCAACTATACATTCTTAACAGCAGATGTGACGAAAGAAAATATAAGCAAATCATTTTATTCGATTAAACATTGTAAAAACTAAAAAGATTTAAAATTGTTTGGATAAGGACACTTGTCAATGTAATAAAACACTTAAAAATGTCTAAACATCATAAAAAACTTTCTGAGTTACAAAAAAGACATTGGAAATTCTGGAAGATTACTGTCCCTCAGAAAGCCAGGAAATCAAGGTTAATAAAAATGGAATGTTCATCCTCATAATAAAGAAAGAAAATATTAAAACTTGGTTTAAATAATAAAAATTTCTTCAAAATAGATGAAAGAAAAATATTATACAAAGTTTCATAGCAAACAAACCACTACAACTTCTACTCACATTCATCATTTATAACTAAAAACATACTTCTCTCACACTTAACACTATACATTACATAGAAAGAAACATTTTTAGTTATTTGGCTTATTTTGACTGTTAGACATTTTTTGTTCAACAATGCTCAGCAGCTTGTCCGAGAACTGTTGCAAAAAAGCATTCATGGAGTCCGGTTGGGACGCAGCGTGTTGCGGATACCTCTGATCGTGTGAATTCCCATTAGGATGAGGGAAATTCATGCTAGGAAGCCTTCTCAGGGAAGAGTCATAAGGAACATCTAAAGGCCAAGGATTTAGCATGTTAAAAGCTGGTCTAAGGTTTTGTTGCGCTTGCCAAACACCATCAGCTAAAGTATTAGTCATGGTAGACTTCTCTTCAAGTGGAAGATCTGTTAATGAGAGCTGGAATGATAAAAAAAGTACTGTTATATTGTCATATCATAAAAGTATTGAAACTCTTTATATAGAAACTATGCAAAATAATGGACTGTTGGGAGAGTCATATGAATGTTGAATCATGTCGATCTTTAACTATGAAGAGGTACCCTAACATAGAATTGAGTTAACAAGTTTTATTTACTAGTGAATTGGTAGTGGTATACTCGCTACAGTTCTCCCCCACCAAAATTTTATCTGTGATAGAATTCGATGAATGAGATACCATTAGATGATTCATTGCTGTTTTCTGAGAAGCCGGGAGAGGCGTATTAAGAGCGCTGTACTTTTAAGTGCTGATAGTGAGAATTGTATTAAGTTCACGTTTGTGGTTGCTCTCGTGTTGCCATTAGTAGTCGAGTGTACACAGGTCGACGTTGCGTGTAGTCGAGACTGAGTAGCACAGCACGAGGAGGTGGATAATGTCAAAGTCACAAGTCAACTGCAATATGGACCATTTGTCGAAGTAGGCGTGTTCACATCTCGCACGAAGGTCCCCAATGTGGGGAGAGAGGTTTTAGACAATATCAACTTTTATCTATGAAAAGGTATCCCAACACAGAATCGAGTTAACACGTTTTATATACCAGCGAATTGGAATTGTATTTTTGTAGTGGTAGACTGTATTGTACAGTAATGAGTCTACCACTACATGGACATTAAAATGAGATAGAAAATCTATACCGAGGTGTAGACAGACTGCAACTAGAAATATACAAAAAATAGCAAGAAATGGGACTGCAATAGCAAAAAATGAGACTGCAAATAAAGTATTAAAAAAAGTATTGTTTTAAAAATTGAAAAACAATTTTTAATGAAAAAGCTTATAAAAAAAGTAATAATGATATTAATTTTGAAGTACTCATTTATTATCATTTTAATTAAAATTTTGTACATTTTAAGAAACTTACTCTATGTAAAACATGCATAGCAAAAGAAGAGACTTTTGCCAAATTTTCAGCAATGCTCTCACACACATTAGGAGTCACTATAAAAGAAATGAAAAAAATAAAAGATTAATCAAACACAAACATACAAATAACATAAAAACATACATATAACATACAAATTAAAAGGACTACTTTAAAACTAATTGAAATAACATTTTAAAAAATGTGATTAAAACACCATACACAAAACAATACAACACATTTTTGAAAGGTGGTGCTTTCCTTCATTAAGTAGTTAAAATTGACAAAAGAAAAATAACTGGGGGAAATATTCAACAAGCAGAGGAAGAAACCAAGAAAAAAGAAACTTGGGGGAAAAAAGCGACGAAAAGACGGGAGAAAGGAAAAATGATATATCTGTAGGCATTAAAAGAATAAAATAACGGAGATTTTACTAGCAATATTTTTCAGGCTACAAGTAAAGTTTTGATACATCATGCATAATCATGTAAGTCAGAAAGAGAAAATCAAAATTGGAAATAATATAAGCACTTACATTTGGAAGTAAAATATATATATATAAATCTTACAAATCTAAAGAAGATTTTTTTTAATCTAAAGAAGATTTTTCACTAATTGTGTTCATTATATGCAAGTACAATTTTAAATAATAAAAGTTTCAGAAACTATTCATAGCTTACATGGCACTGAAGCTGGATCACACGAGAATAAAGAGGCGTCTTCTGATTGACTTAAATTCTTCTTCCCCTCTGAGTCATCAGAATTAGAAAACGTGGAAGAAATCCCTGCCAGGCTGGGTTTGAGAGGCCTAATGTAATTTTTACGTGGGGAATATGACAGATATCTGTTATTCTGCCAAGAGTCTTTACCAGACCTGAAGGAATCATTCGAAGAATTGTTCTTTAAGTCCCATTCGCTGCGAGACTTCATCCTCAATTTTTGTAGTCCTAAACTAGAGGAAGACTCTGCAGAGGAAGGTTTCAAATCTGGCGGATGTATACTATCCGTAAGACTGAAGTATCTGCTTCGCATGCCGTAGGGCCGGTTAGATGCTGAAGATCTATCATTCTTCATTGGAGTGGACTCAGTTGGTGATGAATCCGATGAAGAGTCTGACACATCACGATTCATTAGTATGTTAGGAGTTTGGTTCCGTATTGGCAGTGGTTGTAGACTAGAACGTCCAGAGGGACTAGGTGTATTTCTAGAAAATGACAAGCTGGTCGCAGAACGTTGGAAAGATCGGTCTAAAGAATACACAGATGAAGCTTTGCGGAGAGTTCCCGACGACAAGTTCTGTTTCTTGCTGTACAAGGAGCTGGAACTGCTGCTACGAGACACTTCCGACTGACTGGGAGTAGTTTTAGTTACTTGAACATCTTGAGGACTTTTGCTTGAGGTTAGGTTAGGGGACTGAGGTGGGGAAGTAGAGGCTGGATACATTTTACTTTGACTCCATAATGGTGCATTAGATTCTGAACCTGAATAATAATTATATAAAAAAAGATTGATAAATACAGGATGGCACAGATAATTACATAAAATTAAATAAATAGACTCATAGTTGCCATACAACAGATAAAGAAAAAAATCCCAATACTAAAAAATATTCCACATAGACGACATTTTCGGGATATTTTAAAACATATAATAAGAAATAAAATATAGTTTATTGAACTGACTAAAACTTAAATGCGATGTTTTACATATGCGATGGATAATAAATGAGCTTGAATTTAAAACTTTTCTTTACACTTAATAAATCCTAAAAATTCACAGTTTGAAATAACAAAATATTAAATTCATTTCACGCAGCTGCAGTTTAAAAATTTAAGGTTACAAAAAATCATAGATATTTAATACTAAAAGAAAAATTTCTAAAACATTTTCTTTATAGGTTAGTTAATTTTTACAATAAATAACATTACTCGCATAATTCGGCGTGTAAACAATAAGCAGTGTAAAAAAAAATAAATACAAAAAAAAAAAAAAAGGACTTTCTTAACAAATTATCTAAATTTTAGATATTTTTTTAAAGATATAAAATTTAAGAGGCTAAGTGAAACTACCCAACTCCAGAAGCCCGGTTGCAACAGGAATAATTTAATGTAAACAATGCATAATTCATAAAGACGTAACATTGGATTGATGCAATTCGATGCAGGCAATTCAAAGATCAAAGCAAATCTTAAGAAGATTGAAATTTTATGGATTCCTGAAAGAATATCATTCATAAAAACAGGTTTTCTAACATTTTGCAATTTTCCCAAGGCTTTGTTAAGCCTGAATAAAATAAGCGCACATATCTTACATGTAAATAGAAAAAGATATTGATGAAATTTTACAAAATCATTGAAATGCATGATACAATTCATTTTAATTTGATAATGAAATAAAAAAAAATTCCCATAAAAATGTTTGGGTCAATGTTAGAAAGTTAAATCCTTCTTACTATTTTCACTTTGTCTCGGAGTTAGAGACAGCCCCCTTTTCAGAGATTGCGATAAATCCATCATAGAAGCAGCTCGACGAATATCACCTAGAAGTTTTGATATTACATGAGAATATGTAGTTTTATAGTAAAAAAAAAAAAAAAAAAAAAAAATTTTTAAAATAAACATACCAGGTGAGCCATTGGAGGGTACTTTAAACATTTCTCTATCTGGAGTACTGTGTAAATCAGCTATGCTTTTACTACTACTTAAGCCTCGTCTGTATCCAACCTAAAATTTGTTCATTAAAAAATATAATTAAAACTTAGAATTTATATGACATGAGATAAATCAAATTTCATACAAAAATCAAAAAATTTTTGATTTTTTTTTTTTTTTGCTAAAAAGATATTCTATTAATTTAAAATATTTATGAGGGGAAAAACATCTAAGAATTTTCATTTTTGTAAAGACCTACACAGCTTACTAAGTGCATCCAGAGAGTGTTTCAAAATTTGCATTCCAGTGAATGAAAAACTACAGTTTACCCTATGATAAAGAAAGTGTCATCATCAGTGCAAAGGTGGAGAGAAATATGTGTTTTTTCATTCCCCATATGTTGCACTACTACATATACTTCCCCGTTTTATGATTTTTACATAATCCTGTTTAATGTCAATTGTTTTGGTGAATTCTTTTTATTATGTGTCTTGGACATTTATTTATAGTGCTGAACTTTCAACTGAAACAACTTTCTGTCTTCCTATTTTTTGAACTGCGACAAAAACAATGTCAAAATAGAACTCGAAATTAATTTTAGGAATGAAATATGTTGAATTAACAAAAATTATAATAAAAAATAAGACTTGAAACATATTCTTAAAATAATTAAATGCATAAATTATTTACAACATCTCATTAAAATATCAACAACGAAAAAAAAACAACAGAAATAGTGTTTGTTTAAGATTTAAATTTTACATGTGTAACTAAAAAATTTATCATATGATTGACAGCTATAATCACCTAGATAAAGTTAAATCATTAGTGTAACTAAATCATATGATATTCTTACAAAATAAGCGCACAACATTTAGTGCTAAAATTTTAATTTTAAAAAGTGTCCATAAGCAAGAAAATTTCTACACCAATGGAGACAACATTTATGTTACATACAAAATTAAGAAGAATTTAAATCTTTCTTTAATTCAAGAGTTTAATATTTCAAAATAAAAACAAACAGTAAATATGGGTTAAAATGTTCAGTAATTTTTTAAGTTTGTAATACAACAAAACTTTTTTCTAACAATAGTATATTTCAGACAACTCACACTTTCTAATTTCTTTTTAGCATCACTTAATGCTTTCAATAGTTCTTCTCTTTTTCTTGTAGGTGTACTCATCTGAAAAAAGATCAGCATAAGTTAATCTTTTTATTATAAATTATTCTTGAAATGCTAAAAGTGTGCTTTATATTCTAGAAAAGATTAAAGGATAGGGATGTTTTCTCCACAATTACAATTTTGACCACAAAGATAGTACAATGTGCTTGTTTTTTTTTGTCAGAAATTTAAGTCAAGACTACAATCTGAACTAAAACCAAAATAAAAAAGCAAAAGCTTTTATAACTGTAAAATTCATATAATTACTAATTTTATGTTCAGTTTTAATTGCATAACTAAATATTAAGTATGAGAAAAAAAGAGAATTACCATTTTAACTTGTTTGTAGGTCTTAGTTAGACAGCATCAACTATGATGCATTGTGTTAGACTACTTGTTTCTATATACTTTCATTAAAACTTTATAAAACCATGGTAAGTATACTTGTCATACTTCATTAACATTTAAATGTCAATGATAAACTATTTTTAAACCTTTGATTTGTAATGCCACTTGCTGATAACTTCAAGAAGTACAGAGGGGAAAAATAAGGAAAGGCTTTGTTCACATAAATGTCGGAAATAATAATAAAAATTAGCAAGTTATCAATAAGAGAGAGACTAAAACTCAGTGTGAGAAGTCATTTTTCTAGCACGTCATGTGTTCGTCCATTTGAGAACATCTCTTCAATTTAGCTCATAAACACTGAAATTTAAGTTTATGAAATTTATTTTGAAAATACTATTGATCTTTCAATTACGAAAAAATGAATTATTTCAAGGAAAAATAGACTTAAAAACCAAATTAATTTCAGGTACACTGAATAATTTTACTTTAGATAAATCACCATCACAAAAATATTACAAGAAAAAATGGCCTTATAAAGAAATAAAAAATAAATAAATAAAATTCATAGGGCCACCATGGTCCTGATTTATATATATTTTGAAAAAACTGATATTTCCTTTTTTTTGCATGTAAAATTTAAAAACAGAATTTCTTTTATACCTTTATTTTTTTAATTTTATGAAAGAATTAGAGTTTCATTTTTTTTCTTCATAAAAATTTGACTATTAAAGCTATCAAAAAGTGGAGACTTACATAAAAAGCTTATGTTAGTTTCAATGACATACTGGAAGATGAAATTACCAAGGTTTTTTTTTCCCCCCCTTCAATTTTTTTTTATCTTTTTGTACAAAGAAAAATAAATAAAAGACTCATTTTATGTATACATAAAAGAATACATATATATTTGAAAAAAAAAAAAAAAAAAAAAACAAACAAACGAACAAAAACCAACATATTCCTCTTTTTTTTGCACTTAGTCGTCATTATTGATTTGCACAATTCCACGAATTAGCGAAGAAATCACATGCCTGAATGCTTCATCAAACATATGATATACATATTACAGTCAAACCCCGCTATAGTGAACACTGTTTATAGTGAACTCCCAGATATAGAGAATGAAATGTTCATTTCCGTGCCTTGCTATACACGTATAATGTTATTTTTTGTGGATATAGTGAAGCAAGAAAGTAAGGAAGTTGGATATAATGAACTTTTTTCTGTCTTCGACAGATTTTTTTCTTAATTTTTTTTTGCAATAACTTTAAAATTTCTACTTCAAAATAAATACATATACCGATTTTTAAAATCATCTATAGAGGGAAAAGTAGTGATAAGCATTTTTTCTTGTTTGCTTCTTTTATCTCACTTTCCCATCCCTAAACAAACCAAGCAGATGTTTCCAACCCAGGCAGATGATGCATCTGTACAGTGTCGGTGGGATCAATATGCATTTTCTGTCAGAGGGAATGAGTAATTATTCATTATTGGTCAAAGGGTTGGGCACTAATTTGTGTTCATAAGGCCCTCATTTCAACTCCTTTTTGGTTTCAGTTCAGTTAAAAAACGTCTGCAAACAAGTGTCACAAATTTAACTATGGTTCTCTATTGATGATAAAATGGACATAATCAGAAAAATTGAAAATGGATGCAATAAAGCTGATATTTGCAGGGAATATAAACTACCCAAATCTGCAGTTTGTAACATATGAAAAAATAGGCAATTAATAATTTCTGCTCATAAAAAAAATCTAGATGGTAAAAAAAAGTTGAGAAAAGCAGATCACAAGGATGTTGAAGAAGCCGCAATCAGGGAAGAGTCTGGGAACCATTAGTTAAATTGCCTGCATAAACGGATATCGTGAACCGAAATTTCGGTCCCATGAAGGTTGACTGTAGTACCATTTTAAAACACATATACTACAATTAATTGCTACTGAACATGCTTGCAATTTTAAACTAAACAGAAAAATTGTTTATTGTCATAATTAGAAATTATACAAAGAGTAATATGACCAACCTGTCTCTCTGGTGGAACAGGGGATTTAGAATTTCCATTAGTAAGGATTCTAGAGAAAAAAAATACATAATTATATAAAAAATATCTAAAAATTATGTGCTTAAATAAAAAATAAATATAAAATTATACATAAAATTTGATATTTTGAAGATTGATGACTAAACACTGTCTTATTCACTTTAATAAGAAAGGCAGACTTAAAAATCTTTCATACAAAAAATAAAAATTATGGTTTTTACAAACTGTAGGGAGAAATGGTATTTTTTTAAATGACCCAAATGGTTTTGATCTTACATTATTAGGAAAGCAAGAGATTGAAAATTTTCATACTATGCAGTGATGTACAAGATTTATTAGCATAATTGATAACTCTGTATAAATCAAATCAAAAGATTATATTCAATAGAACATAAAAATTAAAATATTACCTCCTTGTTTGTAAATGAGATCCAGCCAAGAATTTTGCAGATATACTTTGCCTGTAGAAATTTCTATCAAAAACATCATTTGAGTGTGATTCAATGGAATCTGTTTTTTCTAAACTTTCATAATTGCTTTTCATAAACTTTTCCCTCTGCCCAAGCCTTTCCAGATTCTCAGTACTAATACACAAGGAGCTCAGGAATGATCGATCACTATCAATGGGTGTGCTAACCTCTTCATCATCACTGTTTGTTTCGTGTTCTGGAAGGTGGAGGAGGCAATAAATATATGAAAAAATAAACTTACAAACAAAATCACTAAGTGAAATTTATACAGCTGACCCATGTCACAAGATTGGACCAATATATTTAAAAACAATTTAATACAGTGCTACCAAATTTTAAAATTATCGTGTCTGGTCCAAAGTACAAGAGAAAAAGAAAAGCAATGGTCAAAAACCCAAATAGATCTAATGACTAGCAAAGCATTAATCACAATTTTTTAGAAATATATGGCATTAAGATTTGTAAAAAAAAAAAAAAAAAAAAAAAAAAAAAAAAAAAAAATTCAAATAATAATAAAGGAAAAAAACTTCTTGTTCAAAATGAATACACCTTCGGTATAGAGCAAAATGAATAATCAAAGGCAACTAAATATAAATACTGGTATTTAAAAATTTGTTAATCGCCACATTTATTTTCAAATACATGCTTTCAATTTCTGGTATTATTTGTTATAATGGAAAACTGCAATCACCCCCAAAACATTTTAAGTTATTTTACGCTAGTTCAAAATTTCAGAGGGTCTGAATTTGGTTAAAGATTTCTTTCAAGCTCAAGATATTTTTTTCTAATTTATGGCTAATATTAAATTATAAATAATATTTAAAAGTAGTCTAATTAATAAAATTTCCTATTTAGGATAACAATTACTTCAGAGTTATTTAACTAATAAATTTTATGTTTAATATATGTAATTTTTTTTGTTACATTATTGGTCCAAAAACTCAAATCCTAAATTTACTCCATAATGACAAGATTTAGTTGATAACGAATATACAACATTTAAATTTTACATAAATCTATGAGGGGATGTCAGGAAATACTTCTATTCACTTTAGAAATGAATCTGTTGTGTTAACTATATTTTTAGAAATAATAATCAAGTACCCATTAAAAATGCTACTCTGGCCTCCAACAACATCTTATCTTTCAGGTGTGAGCCATAGCTTAATTGTTCCTTAATTGATGTTTTTATAATTTAAGATCTGTTGCTCCTTATTATTGTTTGGTCATCTACCAATTTTCTAGTAAAAAAATCATGATGTTAATGTCTATCATGATTTCATCATTAAGGGCTCTGACTGCCTACCAACATGCATGTTTTTTTCCCCAATCATTTTTCTATTAAGGAATTCATAACTAAATCTATAAATTGTTAAGCAAGATTTTTATATGCTGACAATAATGTGTATATAGTGAATTTTTTTCAATCCAGTATGTTACTAACCCAGTGTGTTTACTGTTGGTGCTTCTCCTTGATGATGCTCAAGTTTAGGTTTTTGGGCATATCCTGGATTTTCTTTTGAGATTTCATTATTGGCACAAACATGAAAAGAACTAAATGAAATATAATACCAAATCAGTAATACATACGTAAATAACAATACAGACACTCACTGTACTTAAGTACAAAATATCACACAAAATTAAATATTTGATATTATCCATAAAACTACAGTCTGCAAGATACAGAATTTTACACAACTATTTAACAAGTAGACTTGATAATACAAGTAAATAAAAACAATATTTTGCAGAAAAACTGAAAAAAATTTAAAAATTACATTGTAATATAAGTACCGACAGACATCAACTAAAAAATCCCCTCATCTTTAAAGCAAATCTTCACCATCTTAGTGAACACTGGAATGACGAAAACTACAATTATGGTTTAGAAAAAGTGAGAGAATTCTGCAACAATCATTTGTTAGTCGAAGGAGTCCGGAAGTTATAGGTTACATAATTTCAAAACAATAAGCAAAGGTTATATTTAAGAAAACATAAAACACAATTATTTCGTACTAATTTATATTTAGATTTTTATAAATCAAGGCAAAATTTAACCATCTTTTAGTGAAACATATATTAGACAAGAAAAAAGCCTAATATATGTTAATTTAGTTTTAAACTTGTTGGATATTTCAGGACTAAAGAACAAGTTAAAATATACTAAAGTATTATGTGTCATATCAACTAGGTATTCTTAGTCATTACCTATAATGTTTCATGACAAAAATAAAAAGTAACAATTCAAATTGAATCATATAAAAAAGAAGCACTAACACATCAATGACATCAGATCCATCTTCTGAGATAGGGTAGTAAATCATTTCGCTTATTTCCGAATCAGACCGTTCATCCTCTGCATCCAAGTCTTCTGAACGCAAAACATTGGAATTAGACAGTGGAAAAGCTCGTTCTCTTTTGTTTCTAAGATTACCATCGGGATGGCGCAGAACGACATTATTTACACCACCATTCATTTCCTAGGGAAAAAATTACAAGACTCTTTACTCAAAATGCATTAAAATTACTATTCAGAGGTATCAACACATGAATGAAGAAACTTTCCTGAATAACCAGCCACAAAAACTTTAAAATACAAAGTTGGGATCACAAAACAAGTAATGTAAAACTGTAATTGCAATAAATTTAGGGTGTACTTAGCAAAAAACATGCAAAAAAAGAAAAATCAAAAATTTAATTATTGTTAAGAAAACAGATTTCGCAACTGTATCCGATTAATGCCATGTTAAATTGATTTTTGAAAATACAATTTTTGTTCAAAACAATATGACCTACGTTGAGACAATAAACAAATAAAATAACAGAATGGCTAGTAAAAATAAATAACGTTTTCAATACAGTAGTATTTTTATCCAAAGCTGTGAAAGAAAGACATTTTTTTTCAGGGCTTTGGATACTTTCTCAGTGTTCAAGTGGCAAGTCAAAAGGTTTTGTGGACCAATTCCATGACCATAAATTGTCCATCCTGGTTTAAACAAATGTGCCATTTCCATAACTTTAAAATGGAATGATAATAAAATAAAAGTAAAAGTGACTTTAAAAAAAGAGGGTGTACTCAATAACCAAAATTTATAACATAAAAAAAGGCAATTAATGCAGAATATAAATTAAAGATTTAAATAAGATAAATGCAATTAGGTCAAACATGTGTATAAAATAAAAATGTTGTTGCTGAGTGTATACCAAAGTGACATAGTAGCAGTTATAATTTTTTTTATAAATCCATATGCTTATGTTATCGAAATGGAATTCAGAGATCAGTGGATCGGAGAAAGACATATTTATATTAGTACGTTACACAGAAAGAGAGTTATATAGTTGGAACATACACTGGGACAGAACTAATAGAAAAGAAAATCAGAGTAACAGATTTACTTGTATTTACAGCCTTTTTCGGTTTACATTCAACGTCCAATCAGAACAGTCTGATTGCATGTAGACACAGAAGAAAGCTGCTTCAAATAAATGCATTTACAGTTTTTTTCCCTAACAGTTTATAATGTGCTACATACATGTAATATTAAAAGAATTATATATATTATCTAATTCTTATATCGATCTTGTATTTAACCAACTATCAATTAAAATTTCAAAAAGAGAGTATAATAATATTGATTTAATTATCTAAGAAAATTTTATGATGTAGTTTTTAGTGGCAGGGGAAACTGATCACCCACATTATTAAAATATTAATAGATCCCAGTACTTTTAAGAAAGATATGAACACCCTCTTCAAGGTCAAATCCATAATATAAAGTTAAGTTTCTAGGGCCTTTGGACCCTGCCTAAACATATTCCCATTTTAATATTCGAGATCCTACATTCACTGTATTTTACCATGACCAGCTATGCTAAATTCTCAATGTTAAGGCTGTTAAAAAAATGTTTTTCGATGTAATTTTTTATTACGAAGTTAATTACATTTATAATTTGAAAAAACTCATAGGCAAAATTAAATATTAAACACAAAAATATTATTTTGATTTTCATATTTTCTAGAAGAAATTCAAAGAAAAGCAGACTTCAGCCCTGTTTTTCCTATTTTATAGTTTTGTTTTGAAAATGAGATCGTGATTTTTAAAATTTCCAATTTGAATATTGGAGTGATAATTTTATTAAAAAAATAAATAAATAATAAATAAAAAAATAATAAATAAATAAATAAAAAGAAGAAAAAAGCAGTTTGTTAAGTATTCTTAGAGTCAGTATAAATTAAGGAACTGAAGTTTATGTAAATAAGTTGAATTAAAAAGGTCCTTAATAACTTGTTTAGAAAATTTACAAAAGGAATGTGCTCACCCCAGCAATGCTTCCATTTAAAATTTCTCTTCTGCTCTGTTCCATTGAATTGAAGGAATCGTTTGGGAGCTATAATAAAATAAATATTGGTAAATATATTTATTTGAATAACTATTTTAGAGTTAAAAGAATTAGTAACTTATAGTTGTCTATAAGAATTTAGATATGATTTGGAAGGAATTATTATTTTACTTACGTTAGTAGATTCATTCTGGTTAAAAACTTCATTTCCATTTTTGGCCTGATGCTCCTCTAAAAAAAAAGAATACAAATTTAATTATAAGGACAATTCTAATAGGATATGTTTAGAACTAAACAAATCATGATAAAACATGGAATAGATTTTAAAAACTTATCGTGCATTACTCATATTAATTTAAAAATAGTTATCTTTTATGTAGGAAAAAAATATAAAAAGGAAATAAAAATTAATGGAGAGCTTTAAAGATTTAAAATATTTAATCCCTAAACCACAATTATCACATGTTCAGATAATTACATTCCATATAATATGATTTTATACCTCTCATTCTATTTTTCATCTGTGTCTTAAAATGAAGAAGAAATTGTGGAAATGTTTTCCTTTTTTACTTGTAATTTTGTAAAGATGTTTTGCAAAAGGTCCAAATTTTGTAAATTTGTAAGGGGAAAAAATAACTGTTTATAATTTATTGAATCTAAAACTATTGTCAATTCAGGTTTTTTTTTAATTTTATATATATACCAGATGTGATGCCTATAAATGTGTGAACATACATCTATTATATATGAAGCAATTCAATAAATACATCATCCAAGGAGTTGTAGTCTTAAAATTATGAATTAAAAAGGACTATGTTTTGCATAAGAAAAATTTTGTGATGGGAATATGTTTAAAATGAAAAAGATTATGAATTGTTCTTTATCACAATAAAATTTATGAAGGATAAAATTACGAAATTTTTGATTTCAATTTTTATGGTAAAAAGTGTGTGAAGGGTCCCTTTTTAAGGTTTAGTTTGTGAAAGGTCCATTAAAGGATGAAATGTACTTTTCAAAATGACCTTTGGTTATAATGTAATAAAAACCAGTTTTAAAAAACATTGGTCACTAGGAAAATAAGAGTTCTTTCAAACAAATTTAGATATTTACAGAAACAAAATTTGTTTTGCTAAGGAAACATATAAAGTCCTTTTTTTTCTCACCTGGAACATTAGGAAAAGGTATAACAGAGTCAGCCTCCAAAAAAGATCGAACCACAAGGCCTTGGCCATCAACTCTCTGAGCCCAACGCCCTCTAGGGGGTATGGGTGGGGGCAAATTCTGATTAGAATTGTCAGGCAGTTTTTCAAGTACCTAAATATAACACATAGATTTAATAGGAAATATTGAAGTTAAGAAAACAACAAACTAAAAGGATAAAAAATTGGCACAGTACTTGTTTCTTGGCCCATAATGGTAATTGACCAATACTAAATCTATAGCCAGGAGGGGTTGTTTCATTGGCATTCATATTATTGACTAGGTCTGAATTATCAGTCTTATCTTCATTATTATCCACAAGTTGAATAGGCTTTGTGATAGCTATGGCATTTTTTCTGTTAAAACAAAATTGAAATTGTAGTTCTCATAATTTATAATTAATAAACAAATTATCTGAAGAACACTTGAGAAATATTTTAATTATATTATTAGAAAGAATACTATTAGTAATGTTTACCTGCCATCTTGCCATAAACTTGGAAGACCAGAACCTTCAATAAGAATTTGCTTATTCAGCATGTTTTGAGTTACATCAATCGGCAATCTCCACAAGAATATGCACCTAAAAAACATAAAATGAATGCATAAACGTAAAATAATTTTTGCATTGTTATTGAGTGAAAAAGGAACATTTTTACTGAAAGGGAAATATATTTGCAGCCAAATGAATAAAAATATCTGAAGAAAAAAAAAAGGTATTACAGTGAAACCTCGTGGGAGCGACTATTCTCCATTCCACAGTAAAATGGTCGTTGATGGAGGTTGGTCGCTCTTAGAGGTTACTCCATTGACTTCAAAATAGTTATCAAAGGTACACTTCTTGCAAATAATTTTAGTCAGTGTCCTTTTCTTCGTGCGAAAATGCCACCTCTGTTTGGCGTCATGAAAAGATGAATAAAATTTAGTGTTTATGAAAATGATTCGAACTGATATAATTATTATGTGTAAAAACAAATTTTCCAATTATGGATGATAACTAATTCAAATAAATAAAATGTATTTCGTTAATTTTGCATTTAATTTTATATCATAAAAATTGGTTAGATTCTAAAGATGAGAAGAGGGTTGTTTTAAGATGCTGGTTTTTTCTAAAATAACTTTTTTTTCTAATTTAACTTTCAACTCTAGAAGTAAATTGTTGATAGAATCATCCGGGGTCTGTCTTTTTTTTTTTTTTAAGATGTACCTCTATTTTGTGAAATTTTAGACATAATTTGTGCCATTTAAAAATTATATTAAAAAATCAACACAAAAGTATGGGAAAATATTTTCAAAATTATTTAAATATTTTTCGAAAATATGTTAAAAGTATTTTGTAAAATTACTGTTTTTTATAAAATTGAATTTGCGAAAGTACCACTTAACAGCAGTAAATTTGCCCTGGACAGACCCCTGATCGTTTTTAGGGCACCCGGACTTTAAACATGAGGTTATATTATCAAAAATAGTTCTTTAAATAAAAGCCTCACCTAAATATTTTGAATTCAATTTAATCTTCTTATTTGTTTGGTTAAATTTTTTGTTTTCCTTATTTGATCTTTCCCACATTTGGGGCAGATGTTTGCCCGGTCGCTTGGAAAGGTTTCAATGGTCTCTCTGGAATGTTTTCTGGCAAACAAAGTCTATGGAAAAAATTGTGTGGCTCCCAAAAGTGGTCATAGACATAGGTAGTCTTTCCTGGAGGTTTGAATGTATAAGGAAAGATTATATCTGATATCATTCCCCTTTTTTTAATTGTGTTTTAGTTATGATAGATTTTGAACAAAATAATCAATACAGAAAATAAAAGGTTTCAAAACAACACCCAACCCATTAACATTATCAATTCAGCTCATAATTACAGGCATGTCATGTTAGGTATTTAGCCAAAGTTTATTTGAAGTTTAGATTTAAAATTTTCAAAGCGTGTGAATTTTAGAAAATATTTATCCGAAGAAACACAAGAGTTAAATAAACATAATGAAATGCTTCTACCAGTACAGGAGCAAGATGATCAAAAAGGCTTTCCAAAATTCTTAACACACAAAAAACTTGGAAAATGAGAATATAATTTTTTAATTCTTAACTATCTAGTCTTAATTTCTGATCTAGTCTTAATCTCTGAAGTTTTTGCCCATTATTAACTAGATCTAGCAACCAGAATATTTAAGGGGTAAGAATTAGGTCTTTCTGAGTGGAATCAGTGTAGACTTGAAGCTGAAAAGCTTGCATAATCCTAGACTGAATATATGAAACTATCAAACTAGTTAGAAATTTATCTACATTTTTAGCATAAATAAAAAATTTAAAAAAATTGATGTGTTTCAATTTATGAAATTCTCCATTTTCTGCTTCCAGTAGAAAATAATTAAGAAACCAAAATTGATCTCACCTACCCATCTCCAGAGACAGAAATCAAATGTCTGCCATCATTTGAAAACTTTAATCCAGTCACCAGTTCTGAATGTCCGAACATTGTAGCTAGGCATTCTCCTGTAATGTAATCATACAGGTACAAGCTTTTGTCCGTACAGCTCGTTGCAAGGTACGTCCCAGAGGAGTCCAGCACAACCTGTAGTAAAGAACCATTAACATACTTAAACCATAAAAGGTAAATAAATTATAAATTTTGGAGAGCAAATTAAAAATAAAACCAAATTTTTTAAATTCAAAAAAGTTGAATTAACAATCCCATCAACTTTTGTGCAGTAAGGAAATCAAGAAGATCATATGTTTATCGCAAACATTACTACATATTATTCTCCTTTTTATTTGCATTTATTATTTTTTTTACTTCATAATACATTACACAAAACTAAAACCACAACGTAAATTTTATTTTCAAAAAATTGAAATAAAATTTGTTAAACACTAAGCTTTAATTTCATTTAAATTTAAACGAAAATGGATGGCGATTTGATGGCGTGTGTGCAAACAGAGATGATTTAAGTAACCCTGATAGCAAGAGCGATGAAACAACTTATTGTCTGTAAATATAGTTCTTGTAAATAAATATGATATAATGATTAAACTCCTATGTCCCCACCCCCAACCCGAGCTAGTCCACACCTGACATAAGTGAATAGCCAACAAATTATATAAAATGTCCTTGACAGCTTAAATAAGTATATAAATCACTGCCTTTGCATCATTAAGAAAAAGTTACAGACACAACTTATTGTGTTGACATCTATTGATAATATAAAGAAATATTACCCAGAAAAAGGTAAATTCTGTTAACACTGTAAGAATTGATAGCGATTGCTCTAAGAATTCAAAGTTTTTCAGGGAAATTTTAAAATTTCTCAAGAATTTCAAATTTCCCTTGTTTTCAGAGAGAGAAGTCAAAATTTTTTTTTACCTATTCGTATAAATCTTTACATACAAGTAGGTAAAAAAGTGAAATACTAATATAAAACTATTAGAAACTGTTTAAAGTCACCATCAAAGGGAAGAAGAAAGATACCTTTATTAATGTTCCATCTTCTCCTTGTGAGCCACGGAAGCATCTGACATGTTTTCCATTCAACACTGAGTATACTCTGATATTCCTATCCTGGCAAGCGGTAAGAATGTGACGTTGCTGAACATCCACTTCCATATCATACAGTGTTGTTTTTCCAACTACGTGATGTTCTCTTAGCAATGACAACTGAGGATTCTAAAATCAGCACATCAATCAATCAATAGAAATAGAAAAATATACCCCAGTGTTAAAAAAAAACACTTATCTTTTAGTAACTAATAAACCTATCCAGTATTACAATTATATGCTAAATTACATGTCAACTAGAATTTACAATTATGTAGAAGCAGAAATTATTAAGAAGCATATTTTTAAAGCACAATGCTTATTTGACATAAAAATTATTTATTAAATTTATCATCTAATAATACAAATGGTTGATAGTTACATTGTTTCAAATCACTTTAAAAATTTCAATTAACTAAAAAAAAAAAACTCCAATTGACATACGATAACATTTAAAAACTAGCATCAGTGAAACTTCTCTTGAAAAATTTAATGAAGTGAATTAATGAAATTGAGTGAATGAATAATGCACATTACATTAAACAAGCATATTATAATTGATAAAGTTTGTGTAATTGCACGGTTATTAAAATGTAAATAATTTTTTTAATGTGTTAGATCAAATTTTAGGTTACAGGAAATGTATATAATTAGATAAAATATCAAAATATATCCATTTAACATATCTGTTTCAATTTTAATAACAAATTATCTATTTTATTACTTCAAAACATGAGTAATGTATTTTAAACATAATAAAATCTATTGTAGAACAATATTTTACAGAAAACTAACTAAGACTTACTAAGCTTTATTTTCTTTAAAAATATCCATAAAATGTGAAGCGCGATTTTTCAAATTTTGTGAATATGCGTAATTTACTAAGCGTAATTTTTAAATCGCATTTATACGAATCTAAATATACTACATATAAATCAAAATTATGAGAAAGTTGAAGTGAAGTCTCAGAGATTCCGTAAATCATGCATCACAATGTGTGATTTGTAAATTGAAATTGAATTGCTGTTTATGTTTCTTAAATCAGAACAATATGAATAGCAAATGATACAAAACACACTAACTAACAAGACGTAAATCACAATTTGTGATACATAAATAACTTCAAAATGAATTTTGTGGCGTGATTAGATAATAGTTTTCATATGAATTGTGATTATTATGATGAAAACTGCAATTTGTGATTCGAAGGTGCTGAATATAGAACAGCTATTATGTGTGATTCTTAAATCGTTTTGATGAGTGGTAATTCTTAATCTCTGTTTTGTGAATCGCAATGCGTGATTTGTAAACTACTATAACGAAAATTATGACTACAAAACCTAAAATTTGCAAGAAATTTCAGCTTTCAAAACATCAGAGAGACGAATAATAATCTGGTGTGAAAAGTCTAGGAGTGAAAAGTTATGAGTCTTCTTTAACCCCTTTTCACTTCAAGTATTAAAAATTGCATCTATCAGAATTTCTACAATTTTCCTTTGAATTTATTTATTATTTTCTTGCTGCTTTTTTGTACGAAAGATTAGTATTATTTTAATTCCTAAAAAATCAAGAACTTCTCAAGTACCCTATGGCAGAATTCAAGGACTTTCCAGGGATCTGATTTTTTTCAACGAAATTCAAGGTTTTTCAAGTACCGTGGGAACCCTGTGATTGTAGTCTCGACCACTAATGATGGGATCGTTAATCTTAGGGCAAAAGCGGCAGTTATATCTTTTTTCTTTGGGAGCAGCATGCATAGAACTAAGTACTGACTTTCTTCTACCTTTCATAAATCATGACTACACTGTCTGCTTCATATATTCTCCCCACCCCACACTGCAAACTTTTTTTTGTGCGCTCAGATACTTTTTTTAATATTACAATAAATATAAAAAAAGTATCTACAAAATTGGAGAACCACCACCTATGTACCCTGCACGGAGTGCGTCTATAATAACTAACTATGGTTGTGATAAAAATATTATAACATATTGAAGTTTAAAAATTTCAAATAAAAATTTAAAAATATTTTTTCCAAGTTAAAATAAAACCACAATTGTTCTTTTTTAAAAAATTACCATAAGGAGTTTCAGACCGCTGTCTTCGATTAAGATATTCAGGTTTGATCTTAAAACTTTAAAACTTATCCAATATAAAAAAAATATAATGAATGCTTACATAAGTTGCTTTTCTGAAAATAATAGATTTGTCAGCACCACATGATATCATTTGGAGAGTATCCTCATTCTGCACAAATCGCACTGCAGTAATGGAAGATGAATGATCATCCAGTGTTTGTTGAAAAGCATAATCCTGCTTTACATCAAAAACATGAATGAGGCGATCTCGACTAGCAGATGCAAGATAGCGTGTCTCTTGACCTATTTGTAAAAACAATTAAATTACACAGTAGCACTTTATTACTAAATATATTTGCATTGAATTATCAGCGTGTATTTACCATTAACAACAGCAGGTTTAGAGTATTCAAGGCACAACACTTCAGAGTCATGGGCTTCAATCTTGCATAACTCTTCAACATATTCTAAATTATGAATTCTGAAAGAAAAAAAAATCAATCATAAAACAGTTATGGATGCCCAAACCACATTTTTGCTAAACACTACCATATTTAATCAGAATTATACTTCTTGGAACGTATGATGAAATGTAATTTTTGATAAAAAAATTTCCCCAATATTATATTTTATAAAAAATAATTTCAATAGGCAAAAGTTTAACACGTTAACAAGTATATAAATTATAGAAAAAAAAAAAAACAATACTTTGCACAAGAATTAGATAACTTTAAAAAGTCAAAGTAAAATAAAAAAATTCATTAAATAATGTGGCAATACTTAAAAAAACTTCAAAACAGAATTGATAAGCATAAACAAGAAGCATTTTGTACAAATTAATTACTAATTGATACAGTAATAGCTATTCGACTTTCAGTAGATATCTATTGAACAATCTTACGTTTAAGAATTTCTCATTTTGTGAACTATTTCCAGGAACAGAGAATATTCTGAGAAATATAATAATTTAGTAAATTGACTTATATAATAGTGAGTCAAATTTAATATTTAAATTTTTTCTTCCTGTTTCTTAAAATATTTCTAACTTATTCATTCTTTTAATATATTTTATGGTGAAAATGCATTTGAAGCAATTTCACCAGTTGTTTAATACCACAAACGTTAAAATAATAGTTATTTTTTTGAATTTCATCCAGAAAATGCAACTTTTATGCAGTTTGCAAGATTTGACGGCAAAGATATATCTATATAAAATAGATATTCATATACAAAATGAAATTGTAATTAATTATATCTAGTGTTATTAAATTTAAAACCTGTTTTGTGTTGTGCTTTTAAAGTATCCACACACAATCTTCTTTATCGGGATTTAGTGACTTCGTTAAATAAAGGGCCGACTCTATTAACAGTGAACCTCAATAAAGACGTACCCTAAGTTATAAGATGAGTTTTTTTCTCTCTTCCAAATCTGTTGCTGGATTGTTTTAGGTTTTGACAAAAAAATGCATCACTTCCAGATTTTCTTTTCTCTAAAAACCAAATTCCCTGACAATTCCAATTATTTAAAACTTACGAAATCCCTAAATTGACGAAATTTAATGATATACAGTGGAACTCCGATTTTACATTTCCCATCGGACTAGTGTTAAAAAATGAACAATGCAGGGGGGTGACGTCAAATAAGGATAAAAAAAATTTAAGTATATTTTTTAAAAATTGACACTTACGAGATTAACTACTAGAAGAAATGTGTAACCAAATGATTTTCAAGATTAAGAAAGAAATATTGAAGTTTTATCTGAACACACAGGACAAAGAAAAAAATTCCTACCCACCTTTCTCTCTACTTATAGGATAACTGGAATTTCTGCATTTTGCATCTCAATCATTGCAGTTCAAAATGGGGGGCCAGGGGAGCAAAATTTACCCGGTTCTCCAGATACCGGATAAAAGGTTCTGTAAATGTTTTTCTTTAATTTTATTTACTTAACCATAAGAACTATAAGATTGTTTTATAGCAAAAAACTGCATTTCATAGTGCAAAAAGCAATTTATCAATTCAAAATTAAAGTTTTTTTTAGACATATAAAGATAGGTCACGATTTCAAATGTCTAGGTGAGCGATTCTAGTGGAGGAAAAAAAAGGACTTGTAGATAATAAGATGTTTCTGTATATAGATTCTGTGACAATTTAAAACTACTCATCTGAAAATATTAAAGATTGGTTTCCTGTAAAAGGATAGAAATAGTCGACCCACCCTATTTGTTTAGGCCATACTTTTGTTTTCCGAACCGTGGCCGCGGCAGGCCCACCCAGGAGAGGGGGCGCAGGCTCGATATGTGCCAGTCGGGGAACCCGGCGAAGCCCCACCGTGGCATTTATTGAGAATTCAAGTTACAAAATGGCAACAGCCCAACTAGTTGGTTTCATCAGAAGGCACATTATAGAAATTCAAGTGAGAGCCACAAGGGATAATGAACAAATCAATAAAGCACACAAAAAACAAACAAAACTGCTCATGTCAAAAGACCCATATAAACTAAAGAAAATTAAAAATAACATTAAAAATCAGTAGGTGGTTTCCTGTAAAAATGTGACATTAGAATTTTTCTTTTTATCTATTGTTATTTCGCTATATTCAAAAGTATAAAATCAACCAATGTATCAGAAAAGTGTGTAAGGTCAACTAAGAGATGAATTGAATTAGGTGTTGTTTACCTGATATTACCCGATCGATCCCCGGATGCAAGATTTCTACCATCTGGGCATATCCTGAGGCACCGAACTCCATTTTTGCCATCATATGTGGTATCAACCTTGTCATTACTACCACCTAGATGAGAAAAAGGGGACGTTATGCAAATGTTTTCTAAATATATTAAATCTGAATAATATAGGAACAAAGGTAGAAATTAATTTCGGATTTTATGCGTTTGTATAACTTTCTTCACAGCAAAAATATGATTTTAATAGCTACAGTAGTGTAAAATTAGTAGCTTTTGACAGTAATGACTTAAAGCATACTCGTGAATTTAAAAAAAAGAAAAAAAAAAAAAAGAAGGGAAGAAAAATCACACAGCTACAATTAGTGTAGATTTGATTACTGAAATCATGCTTTAGTTCAGATATAAATAATCAAATTAAGAATTTTTTTTTTAAACATGAATTCTGCAGCTTCTGGAGTAGTAATAAAGAAGTACAGTAATAATATTTTTCAATACAGAAAATTAGACCAGATAGAATTTTTTATTTTATTTTAAGACATAGTTAAAAATTGCATTCAGAATTGTTCTAAAAAGTATTAATGAATCAACAAAAATTTTAAATTATTTTTATCATTTTTCTCAAAATGAATAGCTTAAACGAAAGAGTTTGGAGTGAAAAGAATATTATTAAGAATGAGAAAAAGATACTATCCTAAACATTTATGCTAACTGGTAACAGATGTTTCCTACAGAGATCACCAGTCACCTTTGATCTTTGTTGCTATCCCAGGGTTCCCACTCTTTTATGAAAGAAAAAATTAATCACTTTTAAGAACTTTTATCAAAAAAATTAAGGACTTTTTTTCTAAAAATTAAGGACCTTAAAAATGGCATAATGATGATTTATCATCAAATAAAACATCATAGATTAATAATAATAGATTAAAAAAATGGAATAGTTTTTCTTCAAATCAGTCATCCTTTATAAAAAAAAAAAAAAAAAAAAAAAAAAAAACTAAATAAAGAAATGCTTAATACAAATAATCTGTATTTAATTAAAATTAAATTGCATTTAATCACCTCACGTAAGCTTTTAAGAATATAAAGAAAAAAAGAAAAACTCAAAGAATGCTGGTTAAACATTAAGATTTTCTATTTTAAAAATAGAAAAAAACTGAGTAAACAGATAGAAATATATAAATTAAGAAGGTAAATTCATTAAATTAATAAAAATATTATTTTGAGTGACTAATACTAAACCAAGAGAAAAAGAAACTAACAAATATAAGTTTATTGAAGTTAAGACAATTATTTTAGACTAAGTAAAACCTAATTACAATAAACTAAAGATTTATTAAAATCACAAAATATAAAAAATTTAATGACTAAAATCGGAATATATTTAGTACCCAACAATCAGGACAAAAGAAATAAATAAACTACAAAGAAAACTTATTAATTAAAATTAAGAACTGAGAAACAGAATTGATAATTAAAATAAGTGCTAACATAAATATTGAAACACAGGACAAGGCAGGATGAAATGATCAATTGAAATAAAAATGAAAAAATTCCATATCTAAAAATTGAAAACGAAATGAAATAATTAATTAAGTACAAAATTTATTGTGAATGAAGGGAAAAAAACAATAAAACGTAGTGAAATCAGAAACAAATCATTTATAAAAAGAGATAAAAATCTTTAAAAATAGTCTGCTTTTAGTTATAAAAAATTGTATGCTTACATTGATGGGTAATACTGCACCTCTGAGGAATTAGAATTTATTCTATTAAAAAGTATTGTGTCTCATATAGATACTAAAGGAACTAAAATAATAGACCATAAAAAATTTTGTTCCTAATAATTTAAGTATTGTTTGAAATTATAAAACAATAATTTGTCATATAAATCAAAGGTAATGAAAATTGGATGCAAATATGGATTTATATATATACTACTATTATTATAAAATAGGGAATAATGAATAGTGATTTTGTCAAATAGTCAAATGTCCGGAAAAATAAATCGGCCGCCTACCCAGTGATCAAACAACATTTTAAAAAAAAAATCCTCGAGAATTATTGCTGTTATGTAAAAATAGGCCTGGGCGTTGTAAGAAATTTTATATCGTAATAAATCGTCAGTCAGACATCGCGATTTAACATATGCTTGAAATTTATCAATCATAAATCTTTAAATCAATAAAAAATAAATAAAAGAAATAAATCTAAGAAAAAAGAAAATGTTAATTAAAGAAAAAAAAAATTTCTATAACATCAATAGCATTGCTTAATTTTTTGAATTAAAATAAAGATGGATTGACTTAAGACTGTCTTAAAGTTTGACTTGTCTTAAAGTAAAAACAAACACAAACTTTATTTAAACTTTTTTTAAAAACGAAAATTTAAGATAACAGCGATCGCCAAGTAACGGTAGGTCTGCTGAAAATAATTCACAACGTTAAATCTAGACAAAAAAAAATAGTGACGAAATAATGCGCAACGATCGCTAAGTAGGAAAAGTCTCACTGAAAATAATTTACTTGAAACGTTATATCCCGTCGAAATGAAACGCACAGCAATCGCAAAATAAGTCCCGTTGAAAATAATCTTCAAAAATCTTAAAATCTAAGGTCAAAAATGGCACATAAAGAAACTATGCATCTCATTCTATGTTTCAACACTGATCCTCGCTCTTTGTTATTCAACATCACAAAACGAACATCATCTTCGTAGCTAAAAATGTAATCAACATCTTCGCAGCTAGACAAAATCAAAATAGTCTTCGTCAGCGCGGTGATAGTGTTAGCATAGGCAAGAATCCTCGCACGTTAAACTGCGAGCGTCATCTTAGATCAGATTCCTGATACATAGCCTAAAATAAAAGTAATTATATCGGCCTGCCGATAGTTTGATAAAAAGTCGATAATACGCGATATATCCATTTAAAAATGTCTAAGAATAGTGCTCGTTAAAATTGCTTCATCATAACAAAAACAAAAGTTCTTAGTTTTTTTTTTTTTTTTTTTAAATGGGAAAGCCAAACAGAGCTAAAAACAAAAAACCGTTTTCAATTAAGAAAAATTTAACATTGAAAATGACGTAAAAGAAGGCTCTTTAAAATATGCTATCAAAATAATAATAAAAATAAATAAATAAAAAAACACAAACACAATTAATCAAAAAAGCAAAAGAGAAACAGAAAATTTTCCTAAATTCTAAAACAAAACTTGCAACGTAGAAAATAAATTTTCAATTTTACCGGTTATCTAATTATCTGTATAACTTTAAAAGAAAAAGTGGAGATAAAATATATCAGGAACACTGTTAAAATGCCACGCTATAAAAAAAAAAAATTGCAAACATTTCACTCTTTTTAAAACAAAAAGTGTCAATGATAAAACGACGAAAGTGACTTTCCTGATTAAAATTATACTTCACCGAATATTCATAATATCCCTAATATTAAAAAATAGAGTAATTTATAAATTTCAATTTCAGAAGAAAATATAATACAATGAAAAAATTGTGAAGATCACTAGATGCTGTTAGCCATTCCTTATATTAAGTGTCCATAAATTATTAAAAACACACTTTCCTGGCATTTCTAACAATTGAAGTATCAAAGCTACCATGTGTGCTATCAGAAGAATTGAATTTCTTGAATCCTATGGATGTAAAAGGTGATAGAGTACCTAAGTACTGTCTAAAAATAAGTAAGACCTCTACCCACCTGCAGTATCACGCTCCCCTCTCCCCACACAAATTTTTTTTCTTTAAAAATGATCCAGAAAGAAAGAATATTATAATGAAAAAAATTTATAATAAAATAAATAAAAAATCAATAATGGCGTGTTTTCTTCCACTCGCTTGTAACCCCTACTCTCACATGCATTCAAAATGTTCTATCCTCAATGCAGGGTCTCATTCTAGGTGACAGACTTACTTTTCAACAGTGGATATTTTCCTAAGATAAAAAAATTGTTCCAACCAACTAGCAATACTAGAAATTAAGGAATTTTAAGAACATTGAATCAAAATTAAGTACTTTTAAGGGCCCTTAATTTTCAAAATAAAAACTAAGCAGTTTTTAAGGACCGTGGGAACCCTGTATCCGCTTTAATATTCTTGCATTTCCTTTTAATTTGAACAATAAATAAATATTTTCTTTTGTTTTAGAAAATAATAAATTAATAAAAATTTATCAGTTACTAAAATCAGTCAGGAAAGTCAAAGAATTATCTTTTTCTGAATGTTTGTGGATATCTCGATTTTCCAAACTGTTTCATAAATAATTAATTTTTAAGTTTCACGTAGTACCTAAAACATTTGACTAAAGACATTTATTTATTATTGAAGTAAAAATGAAACACAAAAATATTTAAGTAAATAGCAACAAAAATAAAAGCTGACAGGTGATCAATGAAGGAAACATCTGTTACCAGTTAGCATAAATGTCTGGGATAATACTCTTTTTTTAATAATATAGACAAACATTTTTGATAGCGCAATAAATATTCATTTGATTAAATTCATGCATAATTTTCATCAAGAGGAACAAAAATACTTTTAGTTGCTATATTATTGACATGATATAAATTAAATCCCAAATGGAACACAAAAAAATTTCCAACACAAAAAAATTAACTATTATTTTTTGAAAAGCTATTGGTCTAAGAGATATTTTAAAGCCAAATTACATAACACCACTCTAGTTTTAGATATTTGAATATAATTTTCAGCCCTTTCCTGAATTTTCCTGTTTGATAAAACCCTCAAACTTTCCTCTTAATTTACCTGTTTCCTAGCAACCCTGGATTTACATGTCATGTAAACATTCAAAACATGTCTTAGTAAAAACTATTACAAACACAAATTACATGAAACAAGTAAAAAGTCCAACATGCTACATACCAATATATTTTGAAATCAAAATTTAAAAATTAAATTCAAAAGTAAATACACGAATAATAAAAAATATCGTCACATATAAATAAGTTCATCCTTCAATAAGCAACGCATAATGGATAAGTAATTAAGTTAGAAGCAAATTTTGATGAAATGAAATCACTTACTAGAATTCAATTCTGTATCACACAGGTAAGAAAGCTCTGAATCAATGTACAAAATTTTGAGCAATTCCTGAAAAATAATGTAACAAAAAAGTTTAAATAAAGGCAACAAGTTCATTTAAAATATATTTTATTAACATGAGATACATAAAAGTAATATAAATTGAAATTAAATAGATTAATAACTTATCCAATAATTGAAATTAAATAATTGGATAACTTCTTTAGAAACTATTTTATTAAAATAAATATTTAAAGAAAACAGTTCATACTAAAGATTTATAAAATGAAATAATTTAATGTTTCGATTGTTAAAAAAAGTTAAATGTTTAAAAGCAAGTAATAATAATAATAAAAAAAAAAACCTACAGTACTATAGATGTTCCTATGGTAACCAGTATCATCTTCAATAGAAGGTTCAAGATTCCAAAATCTAATAGTATCATCACTAGAACAAGTTAAAAACGTTCCTTTGGGCAAAATATTTTTCAAATTTTCATTTAATTCTGGATAAACCTGAAAAAAAATCAAATTGTTAAAAAAGACAGAACAGTAATCATTTAGCATCACTTATGGTCTTTAAAAAAAGGTAATGACATGATTATACATTTAAAAAAAAAAAAAAAAAAAAAGCTAGCATAGAATAGATAAGCTTCCAACCATATCTTTCACGATTTATAGTATAAGGATAAGAAATTTATAAATAAAAATTGTTTGAAAAAATTAGAGATATATGTATGTTTTTAAGTCATATTTATCCGTACCACTTAACCTTTTGTAAAATTAAAAAAGCATCATTAAATTTGTTTATTTTTTTCTATTTTATTTTTCTAACTTTTATGTACAGAAAATCTTAACATTTTATAGGTTTTATTCATTTATTTATTTACTTTTTAAAGCCTTGAGTCTTAATTGTAATTGGTATCAAAATACTAATTACAATTTTTCATATTTTCAAAATACTTAACACCATCCACATAAATATTTGTTTTATTCATAAAGCTATATTTAAAAGACACTTCATCCATAAAGAAAAAGATGTAAAAGTTTTCTTTGATAATACTGAAACCATGGTAAAATTTCACCCTCAAAATATAGGATAAACATTATCTGTTTAGGAGAAGAGCGTAATTGAGAAATCTAATGCTGTAAACATTTTAACTAAAGTATGGTTAATTAAGTACATTAGAAACAAGAATTTAATTTATCTCAGCTGTTCCTGAATATAAGGTTTTTTTTTATTAATAAATTTCCTTATTAAGATTTTTTAATAATTATTAAAAAAAAAATATTTTACTAGAGCAAATACTTGATTTCATAAATTGTACACACACTAAATACATAAAACACACTAAATACATAAAAGTAAATAAATTGTACTTTTTTTCTCCTATTGTCATTTTTCTGTAGCCTATGCCTTAGTAACTAGCTACAGATTTTTTCAAATTAAAAATTGATCTTATTCAGTCATAAAGTTTTTAAATATCAAAAAATCTGCAGCGGAAAGTTTGCTTAACAGAAAACTCTGAATGAACTAAAAACTACGGTTAATCTAGCTTTTTTTGGAACTTTCAGCCATAGGTTTAGTACAGGAAATATCATGTTTTCCTTATGTTATTCCTTATGATTTCAAAATGCGTGAATCTCGCGTATATTGGAAAAAGTTTCGTCTCAATAAAATTAGTTTCACTTTTCTACCTTGATCTTTCATTTTTTTCAATATCAGTCCCTGTTTTCTAGCTGATACCTTATTTACCAGTATTGTTCAGAACTTGGCTATCAATGATAACAGTGTGAACAGCAGAACACTACCCCCCCCCGAACGAGGGATCCCCTTTCAGAACACATTTCTCTGCAACCACGTGTTCACTGTAGGTAAGGTTTCTTCATGTAAGACGTTGAAAATTTTTGTTACAAATGAAAATAAAACCAAATATCAGTCGAAACAAAACTAATGCGGATATTATTCAGCCAAATAAAAAATCTGTAAGATAAGTATCAAGAGAAATGGGAGAAAATGTATGACTGGTTCGAAATGCTTAAAAAAATAGAAGATGTTAAATATTATAATTAAAGAAATAATTTTTTTCCGAGTCTAATTGTGTTTTTTTAATTTTTAGAAATCTCACTAACTTTTTGAAATCTTACCCTGTTTTTGAGGAAGGGTGAGAAATTCTCTCCCATTTTTTTTTTTCTGTAATGAAAACACTGTAATGTAACAAATTATTAATTAAGAACTTTAGTGTTGCATTTCTTTCTTCAAATGTCTCATATTTTTATCTGTTTCAGTCTACTGCATTATTCAGTCTGTAATAAAACACAAACATCAATGTTTACTTGATATTCAAAAATGATATAATTTTTTTTTTTTTTATTAAAAATGTAGACTGCTGTACTTTAAGTGATTTAAAAGAGCTTCTCTAAATACAATTTACTGCTTGTGTCTAGTTAATGCATGAAAAAAAAAAAAAATAAAAAATAAAAAATAAAAAAAAGGAAAAGAGATATAATGGCTTATTTCCCAAGGAAAATTTGGAATTTTGTAAATTGTTAGCAATGTGAAATGTCCACCCCTAAGGAGTGATTGTAAGGTAAGGTTTCACTCTATTAGGAGAAAATTACATTAAAAAAAACAGTAATTAATAAATCAAAGTTACACTTACTTCAACACCCCAAATGCAGGCACTATGATACATGAAAGAATGAGATTTTCCTACTTTTTTGGTATCTTTGATGTCCCATACGTACAAACTGTGATCATTATATACACAAGTGACCTAAACATATACAATAATGTACATAAATTATTGAGTTAACAATTTTTCACATTCATATAGTACATAAGAAAGAAATCTAATAATAATGAAAAAAATAATGGTTACTTTGTTATTAATTTCATCTAAGGCTATGGCAATGGTATCTGGATACTTGGCACTAGGTTGATGCGAAGATGTTGATTTACTGTAAAAAGACAAAACTTTTTTTTAAACATTATTAAAAAAAATTTTTAAAAAAAATTTCATAAATAAAATAGATATAAGAACGTGAATCCATTAGTTTTTTCATTCAGTGTTCATAAAACTAAAATAGTGTTGCTTAAAATGAAATAAACAGATATAAGAAAATATATAAAAAATAAACTGTTCGTGTTATAAGGAATTTGTCTATGTTAAGTAACAAGTCTTAAATACGAACAATGAATTAAGAGAAAATGTAAATTATTCAAAAAATTGAATCTGAAAATGATTTGATGAAACCAAAAAAGACATTTATATATTAATAAATATGTGGAATGCATTGTTACATATTACATGTTATTATAAAAGAAACACTTTATTTTACTCATGAATAGTAAATTGAAGAAAAATATTAATTAACAAATGTGAAAAGAAGCACAAGAAACATAAATATAAAAACTAAATATAAATCTTTGTTTGCCAAAGCATTAAGATTAAAAATTAAGGATTAAGCCGGCTATCTGAATATTTTACACCAGTTAATTAGTTAAATAAAACAAACAAATTAAGTTGTTAGCTGCATCAATAATTTACTTGAATAATTTATTACCCACAACAAATTCATCCGGTACAGATCTAGTAGTTGCAGCCCACATTGTAAAAATATAATCAGGCTAAAAATAATGTTTTGAATATTTAAAAATCCTTATAGTTATAATAATAATAATAAAAAAAAAACATTTTAAATAGTATCCATTGATATTCAAGGTCCAAATTAGTTTAAAGTTTATAATAATCTTACAGAATTTCAGGGTATATTGTACAGGGCAATTCATAATTTCAGTTCAGAAAGTTATAGTAAAAGTATTAAGAAGAATATAGCAAAAATATACCTTGCATTAAATACAGAAAACAGTTCCAGCTTTTTATTAACAGTAATTTCATAGAAGACAGTACATGTCATACTGACAGCTGCAGCTGGATGAATATAAAGCTTTTTGGGCGTTAAAATTTGATAAATCAGAATGAGATGTGTCAAATAATTCAAAATTACCACGTTGAATAGAATTTGGCAGAAACGGAACTATCACATTGGTGAATGTTAACTAAGAGTTCAGACATAGAACATACAGAAGCTGTAAATAAAATCTCTAACTGTCTCTATATTTTATTAAATGTTCTTATTTGCTGTATTCATCTGAAAGCGAATTATGAGTAACCATTCATAAAAAGCATTATAAAATGTGATTCGAAATAATGTATAATTTGTTTCATCCTATTAGGAAAGTACATAGCATTAAAAAAAATGTAGCAACATGAAAATAGTTCTCCATAAGTTAAGAATAATGCCATCTAATTTACTACTTTTTATATCACATAATTTAAAAACTTCACACTTAAATCAAAATCTTATATGCTTGAAGAGCATTATTAAGTACATCCAAATGATATTTTTTCCCCTATTTACTGATGATAAAAAAGCAGTTTTCTTTTTATAATTTATTATTGTTTTACATAGGGGAGAGTCGGGTAGTCACGCCCACTTAAGGAGTATTGCTTATATTTCTGAATAATATTGAGTAATAATCAATATTTTTGTATGTTTCTATTGTTTTATCATCTAATTAAATAATGCAAAAAGAATAAACCAAAAAAAGAATAGTTTAACTTAAAAAAATAGAAATTTAAAAAATTTGACTACTGTATTCAACATATTTTCAAAACTATTGTTTACCATGTTACCAGCTGCATAAATACTTGAAACTTTGAAAATAATCTTTTTTTAATATAATAATTAATGCCCGATTGACTTGAAAAAATATTCTATACATATGAAATTGACAGTGGGCGAGGGTACCCGACACTCCCCTACAGCATGGAAAAAATCTGAAAATCTGCAAAAACAGATTTTCTTTATTTTTTATTTTCTTTAAAAAATGTAATAAAAGAAAAAGGAGTGGTATAAAATTTATGACACTGATGAAAACAATTCACTTTTTAACTATCTACTTATAATTTTGTAAAAAAAAAGTTATTGACATTCTGTTTATAAGGGAATGTTTTCCCCTTTTAGTTAAAAAAGAGCTTTTGATGTAAATTGTTTGGTGCAGTTATTTCATGATTAAATAGCAGAGAAAACAACTAGAAATACATGCCTGATGAAAACCAGTAAAATGTCTTTTCCCAATATGTCAATATGAAACAAAAGGGCAGCAAACATGTATCAAAAACTATTTATGCCAATATATGAAAAGTTATTTTTTAACAATTATATATAAAAACAGAGTTGTAGCATTATATATGTTAATACAGACACTAAACATACTTTGGCAAGGAAGTTACTGGATATTAAGATTTTACAAATTGTTTTTGAACAAATGAATATGTTGGTGAAATTCAAAACGGGGTTGAATCAGAAGATATTTTGAACCATTTTGTTGAAGCAGAGGATTGCTGTAGCAATTAGGGATGTAACGAATAGTGATTTGGCCAAATATTCTGCCTAGAAATTGGCCAAATACCAAATGTTTGTTGGCCGAATAGCAATATTTTAGATATAAAGAAATAAGAAGGAAAAAGAAAATAATAAAATCTATACGCAGCATATTTAAGAGAATGGCAAAAACTAGTAACTCACCCTGCCACTAGACCTTTAGCTACATCTACTCCTAGTGCATGAGGTCTAGGTAATGTTGATATAAAGTTTAAATTAAAAGGATTAAAACATCTAATTACACCTTCAGCACAACCAATGACAATTAAATTATCTCCGACTGATATACTATTTGCACTAGTAGTCTGTAAAAAGAAAAGAAACATTAACTACACTGCATAAGTAGTAATTATTATCATTAATAAATTAAAAAAAGGTCGACACTGATTAGTCACAATCAACTACTCATTTAAGTCCCAACCCTGTGGCAGAATTTTTTCGAGCTTTACAAAACTCTCTAGCACTAATATCTGCACGATAATTTCTATAATAGCAAACATATATGTTACTAATTTAAAATAACAAAAGTGCGGTGTTTACAAAAAAAACCTGTATAATTATTTTTAATTGAACATGTAATAGTTATTTATTCTAATATTATGGGTGATATTCTCGGATTTTGTTGGGAGGGGGGGGGGCAATGCACTAATTATTTCCTTCTTCATACTTCGTAAATAATCGTCAAAATAAAAAAAATAATTAGAAATCACAAAATCCGTAGTAGTAATAGCTGAAAAAAAGATTGTCGACGAAATTATTTCCTTCTTCATACTTCGTAAATAATCGTCAAAATAAAAAAAATAATTAGAAATCACAAAATCCGTAGTAGTAAAAGCTGAAAAAAAGATTGTCGACGAAATCACGCGAATCAGATTTCTCAAATGCGTGTTTCATTTCGAGATTAAGGTTATTGTAATAAATAATATCGTATAGAAAATATCGGACAGTGGAGAAATCAACAACAATAACAGCCAAAAACTTTGATAGAACCTTTGCTTTAAAAAATAAATACTAAAATGCATATTTGCCAACTTTTTGGAAATAAAATAACGGAGATTTTAAAAGCGACATTTTTGGGCATAATGTATAATAAAAAAGATAAATTCGAAATAATGTAAGCACTTACATTTAGTGAAGTAAAAAATATGTATATAAATCTTAATGTAAAGAAGATTTTTTTAAAACCATTATTTACAATTACATAAACTACAAACACTCAGCATACTGCAGTACTGGCAATAGCACCATCTGTTGAGGAAAAAGAGAAGTATTTTTGCTATTAGCGGATGTTTTATAGCCATTTTCTTTCTTTTTTAAATTTCTTCAACAAATACGGAGAAATTTTAGAATATACAGGTAAACAGGAGATAGACGTAAAATACTGGAGTCTTCGTTAAAAAACATGACAGTTGGCAGGTATGCAAATGCACGATTTGAATTTTCCATATTGTTCGAAATATATTCGGATATTTAAAATACACGTGAAAATCAATATCAATGTCTGCCGAAAATACAATAAAAACATATTGATTTACGATACTATTGGCGTAAATTGAATGTGATAAAAAGTGTTTATCTAAATGCATGTTTCAAATACTACGTGTAAAATTCTGTAGAAAAGAACTTGTACTTTTTTTTAAATTTTGAAAAGAAAAATCTTCCTGCAAGAACTCTCTAGGGTTCTTCATCAATGTTGCTGCGATTCTGCCACAGGGTCACAACCAACAACTGATTCAAGTCACAACCAATCCCTGAACTTCAAGCTAATATTCAAAGTCAATTTGTTTAAAAAATGCATACCAGGATATGACTGATAAGCAAAGTAAAACTAAACACAGAATTAATAAATTTGTTTACCCTCAATTCAACCCATTTATCCAGGAGACGTCTGCTGTTAAACTCACAAAGTAGACCTGATTTGGTAATGGCATAAGTACTTTCAGTCATATCTCCTTTTCCACAGGCAACATCACAAAAATAATTGTTTCGCTGATCTCCTAATATAGCAGATCGTCCCATCAATGGCACTGCTTCATGTTTATACTGAAATAGAACAATAAATCTATAGCCAATGAATAGATATCTTTGTGAAATACAACTAACAGGAAAACTTTCTGAATATTTGAAATAAATTAACAGAAAATCCTTAGTCCTTAAAATAAACCATGTCAGCAAAGAAAGAAATTTAAAAATAAAGTTAAATGCAACTTAGTTTGTAGGTTCCTCTCACTCAATAATAGAATAGAAACAGATAGAAAAAGGGCAAAATGCAAATGTTAGAAAAAAAAGATATATATATATTATTTTTTGAAAGTTTAAAGCAATATAGTGATAAGTTTTGAAAGGTGAAATTTCTATATCAAATTGCTTAGCATTGTTTTCAGGTAGGACTACTGGAAAACCACCTGGTGTGCAAGTAGAATTTTCAAACCTACAAAGCTTTATGAAAATCAGGTGGCTGACTTATACACTGGTAATAAAGTCGAACATTCCAATGCATTATAAACAATGAGATAGATATGAATAACTCTGAGTCTATTTTTCAGTTTCAGAAATATTTTAAATAAGTTATGTACAATTAATTTCACAAATGAAGTGTGTGTTAAAGCCTCTTTAGTTGAGAGTAAATGTATCATATCCAAAGAGAACAATGTAAAATATTTTTTATTTTTTAAGTTTTTTCCAAAAACTTTTATATATTTTTTTTTTCTTTGTTTAACTTAAACACCTGGATGTACAGTTAATAAGTGTTAAGGGAAAATAATTTATTTATTTAAAAAAAAAATATATCATTGCACTTAAAAAGAAAAAATCCATTAATTTCAAAAACATGAAAACTAGTATCAGTGAAGGCTATTTAACACTCTAAACTACAAAAGTAATATTTAAAATCTGAAAAATTTAATGTCATTAATGTAATATATTAATGTTATTAAATATCTGTAAAATATCTCAAAATTTTATTTTTGAAGAAAAGTTAATAAATGAAATGAAAAGAATTTTTTAAAATCTAAACACACAATCATAGCAATTGTTTAAATTGAGTTACCTTTGCAGATCGGGAGCATTCTAAATACCAGAACTTGACATGGCGGTTTCCAACAGTAACAAAATAATTTCCATTTGATGCAAATGAAAGAGCTTTAACCTATAACAAAATAAAAATACTAATTGAAGAAAGCAATAAAGAAAACAATAAACTAGTAAGATCTGATAATCATTAACAAAAAAATATATTTCCAAAAGTACACAAACAGTTAAAAGGCATTTCTTTTTTTAAAAAAAAATTCCTTATATAAGTTCTTTCAGAAGTAATAAAAAAATGAACTATTTAGGTTCTTTAAAGTCAAAAATTACGCTGTCATTTTTCAAAAGTAAAGCTTTAATGTAAACTAACTTCTTGAGAATATTTGACTCATTAAAAACAGACAAATATGTTGAAGCATTAAAAAATAAAACAAAATAAAATCCCTAACTTGGCATGATTTTCTTCATCTAGCTCAAAATCAATGAATGATTCTTAATTTTTCCGTATATTTTTAAGAACATAACTAATGCAATGATGAAGTAGATAATTTTTCAAGTAGTGAATATTATGTTGAAACAATGAGTCATTCTTATCCCCATAAAGAAATTTGCTAGAAATGGGTAAAATTTGACCCACTTGTTAAATGTTTTAAAAATAGCATGTTATTCATAAGAGGCAAGTTCAAAATTAGTTCACATGGCTAAAGACAGTGAAAAACTGGTATTAAGGCAATAAAAACTAAAACCATAAATACAAAATAACTAAAGTTCAACACTATTTAAAGCAATAACACTGTGAAGATTTGTTTTTAAACATTCCTAAAATTAAAATTCTTAACGTAAAAAGGAATAAAATAGAAAATCATTTAAACAAGTTATTTTTAAATTGAAAGCTAGTTTTAAGGTTAGATACAACCAAACGAAAATAAATGTTCAATTACATTAAATTTTGCGTGAGAGAAAAACAATAAATTCTGTATCGCTAAGATTTTCATGATAAAAAAAATAGTTAAACAACATTCATACCAGTTAAAAACTGCATTAAACATATCATGAAAGAACATTACACCTTAAAAAATTCTATACATTTTTCACAAATTTTCTGGTAAAATTTACATTTAAATGATAATTGCATAAAAAAAAAAAAAAAAAAAAAAAAACAATTTCATTAAATTGAGAAAAACAATATATCAGAGAAAATTAACTTTCATAACCAGCAAGTTATCTCATTAAAATAAACTAACAAAATTTTTCTTGATGATCAAGAAATTAAAATATTAAAAATAAAGATATAATTTTAACAAAAGTTGCATATATGAAATTCTTAACACTTTTCAGTTATTACAAAATTTCACAAATGAAACTAAGCTTACTTTACAAGATACTTTGTTGGAAGCAACTTTAACATTATTTTTCCAATCCCAAACATTGACTATCATATCATGCTGGGATCCAACTGAAACCACATACTTCAAATTGGGAGAAAATGCCTAAAACATTATAAATAGTTTTAAAAAAAGACTTTATAGACAGACATAAAATAAAAACCATTTCCCAGTATCAGCTCAAAAACCATTTCTAATACATTGATAATATTTAACTAAATATTGCTATTTGGTTAAAGAATTAATCTAGAGTTAAGAGGGAGCATTAATTACAAAGGCCATCAATTTAGCCTCCCTTGTACATGATAAGCTACAAGTTTTGGTTGAATTGAATGATGCATGTGATTTTGCTAGCATAGATAAAAGTAAAAATGAAAAGGAAAGAACCAAACTATTTACAAGAAACTTTATATACTTAACATACTAAGTAATGACTAATTGTTTTTTAAATGATACTGGTAATTAATTTTTATTATGTATAATTTTTACTATAAAATACAAATATGAATAAATCAATAAACCTAAAATTATATAATTTATATGGTAGCTAATAATGATTGTTATTTCCGAATAAAAACTTAAAACCAATACTTATCTGCTTTTATAAAAAGCAGTGTCAGAACTAAACATTTTTCTCCAGTTTTATAATACATGATACACATCTTAAATTTGATATTATGTCTATAAAGTTGTTGCAGTGTACAATTTCAAAAAAAAGAAAACTGGTAAGAGAAGTATGATATTTTTCATAAATATTTGAGAGAAACATAATACTTTGACAACTAAGACATGTTAACAATTAAAGTGATTACTAAAAGAGGCAATTGTGCTGTTTTTAAAATAGAATAAAAGCTAAAGTTTGTTATCTATATGAATTGACTACCATGTTTTACTTTTTCACTAAGATGTAGTGGTCACTTCTAACACTCCATCCATATAGGATATCAGTGGACATTAGTAACTAAATTCTAACATTTGGGATTTCTATGCTATGATAATAACTGTTTGAGTGAACATAGAGTCTGTAACCAGGGAGCAGAGTTATCAATAGAGGAGTGCATATTGCATTATATAACGCGATAAATTAGAATTTGTATTATTTTAAATTTAGAGATAATCATAGCACTTCATTTCAATTTGGTTAGATTGTGTTTTCATGAACCTTATTCAAATCAAGATGGCTTGTTACTTCTATAATGATTGCTCTTTTCTATCATTATTGTTTTTCTTTAAGTGTTAATGGGAATATCTAATTTGTCTAGCATTGTCATTTTAAATTCGTAACTTGCCGATTCAGTGTTACATGACATATTTTTCATTGTATCAAATTTCTCATTAAAAATATGAATCCTTTGTATGTGTGTAGTTTCTAATTTATAGAAAGTTGCTGGCCTCCACCAGATGAACCTTTACAATCCTCTCCTGGATGGAGTGTGTTATCCTCACTATGTGTGGTTATTTTATATTTTTGAAAAAATAGTGTCATGAGCCAAGCTCTATTGATTACACACATTGTATTGCGTGCTTTGGCATGCCACACATTGTATTGTGCGACTTTGAGGAGAACTCTTCCAGCTTAAAAGACTGGGGCTGTCTGCTGCTATAGTAACAAGCGAGAGCATATTTCTGATGGGGGAATGAAGGTTTTCACTTGGTTTACTCATGCTGACCTATTATAAGGTCAAGACAAAACTATTTACCCCACACCCCAATTCAAAGTGACATTTCCTAATTACCATGGTAGCCGACACGACGCGAGACTGATGTCTAGAGGAGTTCCCCAGAAAGTCGCACTATATAGATCTATAATAGTAAATTATAAATATTCAACTTCAAAGTCTGCTTACTACACAATTAATTCCATATTTATGGCCCTGAAATTCTGCTACTTGAATTTTTTCCTGAACATCCCAAACTCGAACATGAGGCTGGTGTCCACACTGAAATTTAAAATCATAGCATTAATTAAGTTCAAGCAAAGACACTAAAAAAATTGCTAATATTGTTAATAAATAAAAAATAAAAGTATTGCTCAATCAGTTAATCAGTGGGATAAAAAACAATTGCAAGAACAGTAACAGTTCATTATTTTTTAAAATTGGGACTTTTTAAAGTTATAAGTTTTCATAGTTCTTCTCATTTTTTTTAACAAAACAAACTTTCTCTGATCCTTTTTATACAAAACAAAAGAGTAGAACCGTTACTCAATCATATCAACGTAAACACAAAGTTAATATTAAAAAGAAAAATATTTAAAAGCAATAATACTAAATAAAAGTGCTATATTAAATAATGGCTATCTAAGAATATCTTAAATAACGTCAACAAAATAATACCTCTCCTGTAGACAAATATTTGCCATCTGAAGAAAATGACAATGAAGTGATTGTCTTTTTGGAACTACTGAGAATATGGCCTTGTTTATTTTTTCGTAGATTATAAATAACAACAACACAACTAGAAAAGAAACAAATAATACATATACATTATGTTATAATACAAATATATTTACATTAATGTAGGTAAAAATAATGAAAACAAATAATAAGCAGAACAAATGAAGTGAAAGTACAATTAAAAGTTATAAGGAATCTAGTTTTAAAAAGTACTTTTATTTCAAAGCAAAATGAATATTTGTAAAAAGTATAACACTATGTAAGATGCATGCTATTGATATATTGGGTGCAAGAGCACAAAATTATTTTAATATAAATGTGATATAAATTTTAACTAACAGTTTTGTTCTAGACACAGATTATGAATATCATGAACAAAACTGTGGTTTTTAATGAAAGTTTAATCAGATTACTCAGCATAGTATAAAATAAAAATTATGAGAATTATAAAAAATTGATCATAATATGATTGTACTGGTTATGAAGATCATAATATGATTGTATTGGCTAGAGCAAAAACTATAGACAATTGCATGTTTATTAATAATGTTCAAATTAGCTTTATAAAAATCTTGTTATATAGATCCATTTAAATTTAGCTTAACAAAAAATAGAGAGTTACAAATAAAATATTAAAAAACAAATCTAAGTAGACTGGTTATTTTCAAATAAACTTCACAGATTATTTATTAAAAATTTTATTGCAAAAAAAAAAAAAAAAAAAAAAAAAAAAAAATAAATAAATAAAAATATTAATTCAGCAGTTATTTTATAAGAATAGGATGAATATAAACTCTAATTTGTAAGTCTGTTTGTGCCTGTGTAGTTGATATTGATAACTGGACCACTGATAATTATTTTCTTGTGGTTTCAGTCAAGTTTAAGTGGTTAAAAATAAATCAGCAGACCAACTATAAGCCCTGATGCAAATGGGTGGGGGGTTTATTTTTATGGTAAATGTTTTGATTCATGTTATAGAAAATGATAAAATATTTTTTTATGTTAAAAGTTTCTATGAAAAAATAATATTAAAGATCACATTAGCTCATTTTGACAGCATGTAATTATTTGTTGATGCAAACTACTCAAAAACATAATTCTCATTTGCTGCGTAAAAATACATCTAAAGTTGCATAAAAAAAAAAAAAAGCGCACAATTTGAAAAATATCTACAGTTGCATTAAAACGCACACACACCAATAAAGACAAAGTTGTTATGTTTGACTATCTTAGCAAAGGAAAAATTGATAGAGTATAATCATAACTTAGAAAGTAATGGCTTAATAAGGGAAAAAATTAATTTTAATCATCTTTAGAAATTCAGTTGCGAACGTCATACATTCAATAATAACTGTGTACATCACTTATCCATAAAAATAAATTTAAAAAGAAAGTAATTTGATAAGGATTGCTTTATATACATTATATATAGAGAGAAATTTTATTAAAAGAAATTTATGATGCAAAATTATTATTTTGTCTGAAAGTCGTAAGAGAAAAATAACAGATTTGAATATTTTTATATTGTGAAATTATGCAAAAATATTCAGTTTAATTTATGCTAAAATTTTATATTTATTATTTATTCTGATTTTACCTATTTCGCTCCTATTAAAAGAATCAAATCAGTATTAATTAGTAGCAATGAACATGAAATATTACTTTAAACTAGACATCATAATAACATAATTAAATTAGTCATAAATAACATCAATTTAGTTAGAAAAGCTTAAAAAATTTATGAAAGAACTATAACTATATCCTTTGGTGCAGCATTACATAAGGCAGTTTGAACACTAATTTAACTAGATTCATAAACAACAAAATAAAACATGTTTAGAACGATGTTTTTCTTTTATGACAGATTTTCAATTAAAATTATTTTATAAGAATATATACAAATTATAATTTTATAAAAATACAAAAATGTAGCATTTATGAAATTAGAAACAGTTTCTTTAGTTTTTCACAAAAAAATAGAGAGATTTCAATAAAAAGCTTAGTTAACTTAAACTGACTTTAATGCTAACTTTATTTTCTACTCCTACATGGTCATTTGAAGGGAAAATTTCGCTTGTGCGCTGCGAAACTTAAAGAGTGTTAACATTACAGTAAGGGGAAATTATAACCCTAGGCGAAATCTCCCAATTAATTATAAATTTAACATAAAATTCTGTTCCAATAAAAAAAAATACATTTTTTAAAATTAGATTAGATAAATGATATTGCCTTGTATTTATATAATGTAAAACTTACCCAGCAGGATATGCAACAATACTTGCATTTGGATCACAGTCAAAAGCAGCATTATTGGATACAGTTAGACCAAGTACCCTTTCTAGCTTTACCTAAAGACAAAAGAGTTAAGTTTAAAACCATTTAAATTAAAACTTTAGTATATAAATAAGTTATTAAATGATAATTCAATGAATAACTGCATCATAGTGGCAAATTAAAATTGGTAATAAAATTATATCTTTATCAATTCGTTTATATGGTTTGAAAAAAACTATTCTAGCTACATTTATTTATTGCATCCTATGTGCACACATGCACTAATTCTTTCACAAATCTGTAATTGGCTATAGGGATCATGAAGCCTATAAAAGATACACATAGATGTAACAAATACGACAATATTGCGTAAATGAATGATAATAATACACATCGAAAATGACAACATCGCAATAACTTTTGAAAACTATGATGATTGCATATGATAATAACTCTATCATTATAGACAACTAAATACATCAAAAAGATAATATCGAGAATATTATACAGAATTATAATTATTGAATATATTTTATTCTGAATAACAATATAAATTAAAGAGAAAAAATATTAAAATATATTGTTAAACATACAATGTTTTTTTGGAATGCATATCAACATTAAAATTTGTACTTATTGGTTATAAGGACCAATGTTCGTGTTGGTGGCAACTTGGAAGAGCAGTCGCACCATATGGCACCTGAATAACCTTCAAGTGCCAAAATTTGTTTGTAAATATTAAATGTTTGGTGAAGTTTTATATAATAACTTTCTCGACTTTTATATAACAACTTTTTAAATTACTTTCAATAATTTGAATAACGAACATAATTTATTCCTATTTGCATAAGATTTGAGCATTTAAGTACATTATTTAATACAGCAGGTAGAGTTCTGAGCCGCAACAGGAGGTAAGATAGTGAAGACAAAATTAATTGGCACCAAAAGCAGCTGCAAGTGCCCAATAAAATTATACTGTGTGATTGAAGAAAACATTTGTAAACAGAATAATTTTAAATTTTGCTTCATTTCCCTCCTTTTTTAATTCTGTACAGTTGGATATGATCTACAATAGACTATGTGGCGCTATATCTGTTAAAAAGTTAATCCATTAAAATAATTTTTTAAAAAATCAATACGGAACGGATTTTTTTATTTTTAAATGGAACTCAAACATATATGAAATTAAATCTGAAACAAGTGAATCAGGTGGCGAATATTGTTCAGGTAATAAAAATAATAAGATTTGAGAAAGAAAAAAAATAGGATTGTCACATGATTATAAAATCAGCACCTTTTTAAAATTTAAATCTGCAATAATGGAATAATTACAATTATCAAAACATGCTAAAAACACCCTTTTATAAAATTATTACCACCGTTTTGTAAAATTAAATATTTGTCAGGCTTGTTTTAAAAATGGAAAACTCTTTTTTTTTTTGTCTGAATAATAAAAATTTTTAAAATTCGAAATTCAGAGTTAGAAAAAATTGAATTAGTTTTAAAATGTATGTGGCATATAAATAACAAATTTTCTCCTGCCTTTACAAACAAAAAGAACTATGTGATAGATGTAAATTAAACTTTGTGTGGAAATTGAAGAGTGAGAGAAAATTATTGAGGGGGAGGTTAAAAGAATCCAGAACTGTTTCTGATCATCATTCACTCAAACATTCAATAAGGTATCTTCAATAGGTGTCTGAAAAGTGTGTGATGAGGTCGGGATAGCCTGGTCAATAGGACACTGGGCCCATGTGTGAGGGTTCATGGGTTCAAAACCCGCCGACCATAGACTCCCCGTGTAGTAAAATGGTGACTGATGCATGTTAAATCTGTCGAGTCGCAAAGTCCTCCATGTTCCCATAACAAATCAATACCTCTGGGGGTATTGGATTGGAGATCGATCGTTCTCTGATTCAGGTCAAAATTACGATCTGTGGATGAATGAATGGGTCCGCTCTATAAAAAGGGTTGTGACGTATGCGTGGCTTGAAGTCGCATTCTTGGCCATAGATGGCGCCTCTGAAAAACAAGAAGCGCAATCTCTGCCTTAAATTCGTTTGGTTTCTCCAAGCAGGCTTGCCCGCGTGGCAAGTGCCATTAGAAACACCACCACCACCAACAACAAAGTGTATGATAGTTTAAAATGAACTTTACAGCAAAGAAAAAGAAATATTGGAAGTTACAAAAACTTTTATTAACCTTAAAACCATGTTGAATCGTAAACTTCAAATTTTGCTATTTAACCTTTTGCTTATGGCTGGTATAACAGGTGGACCAGAATGGGGGGCTTCATCATATTAAGTGGGTTAAGCAAATGCACCTGCTAAAATTTTAAAGCCCTTCTGTAAATTAAGAATTGTAGCTCATATTTAATTAAAATGTAAAATAAGCAAAAATAAAATATAAATTTAGTAATCAATTTAACTTTCAGTATATTGTAAAGTTTAAATTTGAAGCATTTTCCAAGTGTAGATAATTTGGTTTATAAAATTAATGTTCTCAGAACAACTGTAATTTTAGTACGGACTTTAGTCCATTGTATCAGATAAAAGAGAGAAAAAAAAAAAAAAAAAAAAACATTATTAGGATGTATGGAAGGAAATAGATCAGTGGTATCTAAATGGTGTTCCGAGGAACCATAGGGTACCGCGGAAGAATTAAAGGCGTTCCAAGAGAGTTATATTTGTTTTAATCAGTAACCTTTGAAACCTTCAATAAAAGGTAGATCAAATCAATAGTCCATTTTCTATTTCAAATTTCGGTTGCCCTTATGAAATTATTTAAAGTAAAATGCCATTGAAAAAGAAATGGATAATGTTTTAATAAATATAAGTGTTTCTAAATAAAGTCTTTTGTGGTAAATACGTTTGTTTGTGGTAATAAAGTTAAGGCTCCGTCGAAAGGTTATTTAATTAGGGTTCCGTTACCGAAAAAAATTGCGAACTGACGAGTCAGATAACAAAAATTTTTGTAGTTGAAAATTTTATGCATAACTAATTTTTCTTAAATATTTGTTGACTTTGCATTTATTTTGCTGATCATTTATTTTTGTCTGAAACGAAAATATTAAAAAAAAATTAAAGCAAAAGATATAAAAGAAAATTTATGAATTCAATTTAATATAAATTTTTTTTTTTTTTGGAATTTCAAACTTTTTTCACAACACATTAGAAATAAACATTTTATTCGCTGTAAACATCGAAACGCACCACCGTTCATGCATAACTTCAAATCAAAATAAATACTTAAACGAAAAAAAAAAAAAAAAAAATAATAATAAATAAATAAATTAAAAAAAAAAAAAAAAAAAAAAAAAAAAAAAAAAAAAAACGATTTTAAACTACATATGAATGAAGATATAGAGAGAACATCAAAATGTATAAAAATTCCAATTTATTCGGAATGGTTTGATTCGCATTAAAAAAAAATATTGAATCATTCCTAGCTTGATTTAAAAGGGTCATTTGTAGAGGTATTCAAAAGAATATAAAACCGCTGTTTATTTCTCTCAGACATAAGAAATAACATTACACAAGAATAAAGAACTTTCAAGGCAACTTAATTCCTTTCTGCAACCTGTATAAACATCATTCAGAACCTGCGGGACAGCGCCACTTTAATTGATGCTTGACAAGTTACATCCTACCAAGAATTTCTTAATCCAACCAGCTTAAAAAGTCACGGCAATTCATTATCGATAGTTTTTTTCTTTTTATATACAATAAGGCTACACATAATGCGATTAATCAATACGATTTTATCAACAAATTCACAATTGATGAATGGCGAGTCCTTAAAAAAAATTACTTCGCCATTAAGTTTTTGTTTTGAATCGAGGAACTCAAGTCAAGCGTTCTTAATATTTTCACTTATTATCGCCTGCTATTTTGTTTCTTTTCAAAAGATAAATCTATGACACTTGATCAGGGTCAAGATTATAATCGTTTTTACAAGCACATCACAATCAGGTAAAGATCGAAGAATATGGTCTAAGCAGGTGGTGCTTAAAAAGGAGGCGGATTAATTATTGCATTTCGAATCTACAAGCTTTATTTAATATTGCTTTTATTTATTTTGTTTGCGATGACGTATGTAGTTTAGATCTATTGTTTGACTTAGTAATTCTAGTAGATGGAACAATAATAATAGACGTAAAGTAGGTTATTGTTGTTTCATTAGTATTCTTTCTCTTAAAAAATCTCTTGCCACTTTCTTACTCAAAGAAATTAATTGATAAATAAAATCCAAAATAGGTTCGTAACTTCACATAAATTTAAAATTCAAAAATGGACACTAAAAAAAAAACCTTATCTCTAAAATAAATATATGAAAATAAATTAATAATTAAATAAAATAAATAAATAAATTAATAAGCAAAAATAAATAAATAAAAAAATTTATACAAGTGGTTCTCAAACGGTGTTCGGCAAAACCCTTAAGTTCCGTAAGTTTATGAAATTATATCAGGTAAAATGCCGATGAAAAAAAGAAATGGCAATTTTTTTAAAAGAAAAACTTTTATAATAACAATATTTAATAATAACTGAAAGTCATTCCAAATAAATATCACGCATTTGAATTTGAAATTGTCTGGTGTAAAACATCTTTAAATTTAAATGTTGATATTTTAAAATTACATTTCGTGCTGTACTTAGCACACATGCAGTGACAGTATGATTGTTCAGCAATAAAATATCTTTTGCTCTTTTAGAATCTAGTTAATTTAAATTTTTATAATTTTTAGAAAATTAATTTTTAATGCAATATTTTGTTAGTTCTTACTTTTTATTTTATGTTTCCTCGTTTATTAATTTGCTCTCAGCATTTTAATCTATGTTAAATCTATTTATTAACATAATTTTAGAGTTTTTTTTTTCAACTTAATTTTAACAGATACTAATCCTTAAACATCATGGGGAAATGAACCTAATTAATTATAGGATGTCATAGATGAAAATTAATAATTTTTTGATGTGTATAATAAATTACGTAATTGTAAAGTTCGACTTTTTCCTCACGTGTGCCTACCATAATAAGTTTTTGGACCGAAAAATGAATTTAGGTGGTCATATTGTATCACTAAATTTTCATTGCTGGTGTGAACCCTAGATATATATTTTTGTCATAACCAAACAATGAGTGACTATTCGTCATTATATTTCTTACTTATATATTTAGAAATCGGTAGATATTTTAAAGCATCGTGCCTTTAATAAAGCCTCCCAGAGAGTTGCTATCGAAGGTATATGTGAGCGCATCTGTGAATTTTTTGAAGTTATGAAGTTTGAAACGTGCCGTTGAATTTTCATAATTAGGGAGGCAAGCAAAGAATACTATTTTATTTCAGAAGCACGTATTTCGCAGTTTCTAAAGTAAATAAGTTATTATTTTAACATTATGCGACATCATATCTAGCTTCCATTTCGACAGATGTAATGAACTTCATAAATAGGCAAAGAAGAAAAAAAAGAAGGGGTGTTCAAAACATTGCAAAGAAATGAAGTGCAACTTTATTCCTGAAAATCGAATCTTAATTAAAAACTAATCAGAGCAATAGAAGTAAGTAAAATTAGAAAAATTCTGATGCGCTCCAAAAAATTCACAGATGCGCTCATGTAAACCTTCGATAGCAACTCTCTGGGAGGCTTTATTAAAGGCACAATGCCTTAAAACAGTGGTTCCCAGACCACTAATTTTATAAATAAAACTTTAAGATCTACCAACTTCTAAATATATAAGTAAAAAATGACGTTTTGAACGCAAACAGCAATTAAAGTTTACGATTAGGCGCAACTAATTAAACCTCAGTAAATTTCCCATGGATAAATTAAACTTTTTAGAAGTTCAACAGCACTCATTGCAGCTATCTGTTTTTATTTTACTTTCTAATCAACATAAAGAAAATAATGTTAAGAGAGATGGTTTAAACCTTCGACAGCATTCATTGAACTTAAGAGGAAACCGGGAACTGCTTATAGGGGTATAGGGGCTACATTTCCAGGAGGCAGCTTAATTTTGAAAGTAATCCAAATCCGATGAAAAAATTTTTTGTTAAAAGAAGTTCAGAGTTACTCAATAATTAATCCTGATGATTTAATATATTTGAGGCAGAGTTGGGTTTTCGAAATCAAAATTTTGTTTTTGTCACAAGCAGCGCCGAATTACCCATTAAGCCATGGCCTGGGGCCCCCAATGACTAGGGCCCTCCTTAAAATGGATTATTAACAGATATTAACGATATGGATATTAAAGATATTAATAAAATACGAAATTTTTTTTTTACATAATGTTAATCATATTTATTTATTACTTATTCATTATTATTTTAAATATGCTTTCTTAAATGAAAAGATATATAAATATTTTTATACTTGAATAAATAAAAAATATACGAGAAAAAAAAATTTAATCTAAGGACCCCCAAAATTTGAAAGGCATAGGGTCCCCGAGTACGCTTAATCCGGCACTGGTCACAAGTATCGAAAATCGTTAACGTATGCAACATATTATAAGAAATATAGCTAAAACTTAATCTTAAACATTACCTTCTATATGTTATTTAATACGGAAATGCAAATATTTAGGTTTTTGATACTTTTTGGCACGACTGTTTTATCCACGGTATTTTTACCCTCAAATGATTCGGGTCATAAATTTGACATCCTTGATGTTAGGCGTGTCCATCGAACCACCAGTGCTTAGAAATTGATTAGTAAAAAATTTCGATTTCTTCAAATTCCAGAAGATTTTCGAATCAAAAGTACGAAGGTAATTAAACTAAAAATAAATATTCTTATCGACATTAAAGATTTAAAATACATTTGGAAAGCGACAATAAGGAATCTATCTGTAACACCGAAGAAAATTTTTTTTATTGCATTTATACAAATACTTGATTTTTCCTAACTCGGATGTGGGGATTTCAATAATATCATAGCTACGTTCATAAAGCTACAGATTTGTTTTTAAAATGACATTTTTAGTTTATTTTTTAAACGAAACATACAACTTTGAAAACGTTCTGTATAACAGAGAATCGCGTAAATGTTGCGACTTTAAATTATTTTAATTTAGAGCATAGTAGGGTACAAAATCAGGATTAAAATTGCATAGGAACTCTTGCCAGGAAATGTTATTGTACGTTGTTAGAGGTACTCCCCTACTATGACGTGTCCAAAATCATATAAGAAACAGTTCCTTGTTATACAGGGTTGGAAAAGAGTTTTTTTTCCCCCCTTCAAAGAAATGGAATAAACCATTTCTCTTTTAAAAATTGCTAGATCTAAATAAAATAAAAAATAAAAAAATTATGCTCTAAATTAAAAGAATTTAAGCTATAATAAAGTATTATCGGGATTTCAACTATTGATTAATATTATCAATAAACAGCTAAAAAAATTTGCTCTTTTATAAAAGCAATGTTTTTTTAATATATCAAAATCAATAAAAACAAAATACGTGCATACAATAATAATTTGATTCTGCTATTAACAGAAAAAAAAAATTCTAAAAAAAAGGAAAAATATAATTGAGAAAAAGCTCATTCCCAGCTATGCTTTTGATTGTAGCAAACATAATGTAAATGTAATTATGTTTGCTTATAATAGATATTTTTTTAATAATTCTGATAACTGTAAACATTGAAATGAGACATCGCAACTTTAAATTTACTCACATTAATTATTCTATAACTATGTTTTATAGCTATTACTCATCACATATACATTCATTTAAAGTAACAGACACCGATTAGCAATTAAACTCAAGGTTAAAAAGATTTTTATGGGAAAGTTTAACTACAACGAATAAAAAATAGTAAACTAAAATTATTTATGTAAATAATAACCATTTTAACTTAAACTGTTTAAAAGATTTTTTTTCCTTACAAAAAAAAGCATTCGGTTAAAATTAGCCAAACCTGGTATGTATACAAAGTTTTTAAGCTTGTACATTTCAACAAATAATTAGCTTGGAGAGATAAACAGATTGCAGATAAGAAATCAACGACATGAAAAAATATCAGAGATCCGTTTAAAAAAAATCTAATGCAACAGAAAGAAAGAAAAAAAAAATTCCATGGTGCAATTTAAATGCTTTTATATACTTCTATTCTAAGTTTTTTATTACATTTTAATCCAGGAGAAGTATTTTCTTTCTTTCTTTTTAAATATATGTACACGCTTTTCACCTTACTCACTAGCATTTCCAGCTGGAAGTAATTTAGTGTGTTAATATCCTTAGAACCATAGTATCGTAATCAATCGTTTTTTCCCCTTCTTTTCTCCCCTCCCCTTAAAATGAAAATGCTGCACCATAAATTACGTTTTTATTTATTTATAAACAGATTCGCTCATTTACTGAATCGCTGATTCATTAATTTTTATTTTCTTCATGTGTTTCGCTCTTTTATTTATTCTTTACCTTGATAGTTATGTTTAAAAATTTTTTATAATAATATAACAAAGACTAAGTGTGTCTTTTTTATAACTCAAGCGCTTGTGCTAAGATCCAGAAATCAACGTCAACGGTAGTTAAAATAATAATTTACTTTCATTGAATAGCTTGATTGCAATAAATCTTAAGTATCACGCGTAGGCTGGTATCAATTAATAATAGTATCATTTACGTAGTCAATAATAAGGTAAAGTTATTTCATTTTTAATTTCATAAATTAAATTTGAAAAAGAAAAAAATTCGTGTTTTCCTTAATCTAATATTGTAAAGTCATTGAGAAAAGTCTCAAATAATACTAAAAAGAAATTGGGATAATTGTAACTGAATTAATTGTATCTAGACATGGCTTTTAATTTTGAGCAGTTTCAGTTAAAATGTATAACTTTAATGCAACTTTTAAATGATTTAAAATGATTCTTTTTAGCTCTTAAGACTACAAACAAGATTTGTAATATGTTCAAATAGTTTATGCTTTCAATAGGGAAAAGAAATAGACAAATTAAAAAAATAATGATAAAATTTTTAATTTTCATGACTAAAAAACAGTGGTTTAATTTTCGCGAGCATACTTAATCAATTTAAGAATATAGAATATCTTATAATTTAAAAAAATTCAATATAATTTCTTAGACCTTGATAAATTATATCTACAAAGTATCCCATACACAAAGTATGATATTATATGGCCACTTGAGTGTATTTTAGTTAAGGAAGAAAATTAAATTTCAAATCTAAGCAACATCAGGTCTAACTCAGAAGAGTAAAAGCGAAAAAAAAAGGACCATTTAATTAAATGGTCACTGATAGGAAAAAGGTTCTGTAAATGAAATTATTTTCTATTAGTAGGAAATGAGAGTGCTTAAAATTAACCCAAAAGTCACAGCGATATCGTGGATAGCCTTTTAAAAGCAACTTCAAAACCAACACATGAAGCAATAATTTCTCTTTATGTTTACCTTTTCTTGAGTGAGTTGATATTCCGAAAAGTTAAAATCCCTTTCTGGTTTCACTTTTAATTCTTCCAAGTTCATATTTGGCAACATCACTTATTCCTCACAAAACACACATTTTAACCACCAAAAAACTCAAACCAAGGCATGTTCAAAAACCCCAATCGCTTTCCGCGCAAAATCCATATAGCATTTTCTCATTTTCATTAAAAAAAGAAAAAGTAGAAACAGAAAGAGTTTCGAATAAATCAAGCGGCAATGAGAACACAAAAACATTCGGAAATGAGGGCTGCGCGAGAGGAACTGACGATTGATGAGAAAGATGAGGATGATGAGATCAAGGGCGACCAGTTTCCTCCGGTGGTTTACAAATTGAAATTTGGTAACGCTTCGAAAGCGCTCGAAAGTTCGCATTCGAGTAAATGACTTCAGTTTCGGCTGATCATGGATGCAGGAAGTAAACGAAACTCCACTTCCCAAATTAGTAAAAAAATTTAATATCGCAACGATCTGTGGGATCTTTTTTCTTTTTTAAAACTAAGGAACTAATAATTATAATAGGACAATTTAAATCTTAAAAACCAGCTCGGCACTTTAATCAAATTTATTACACGAAGAATCAAATATTACAGCATAAATTATGATTGCCAACAGGATTTAAAAAAAGCGTAAAATGCAGGGATTTGAAATTAAAAACTTTAGAGCAGTTCCCTCCTGGTTGAAAAAAATCAGATAATTTACCGCATACCTTCGTGTATAAGTTGCAAATTATTTGAATCTGAACCATAGTGTTGTTAAAATTTGCTAAAACCTTAATATGGTGCTAAACTGCACCAAATTATCATACTTCTGAAAATAAATAATAAAATGCTATGATTCTGCTTGAACAGAAACATTTGGTACGCCGGCTTAATTAAAAACATTAACACCAAAATTTTCAGCAAGTCAGCAACGTATTAATTACACCAGAGAACAATTTTCTGTTGTGTGAAATTTTTTTATAAAATAACGTAATCGCATAAGTGTTATGACAAACTTCTAAGGGAGTTAGGGCACATCAATAGGATCAAAATTGCATAGGTTTGCATAATGATTACAGCTATCAATCATGATTACGTTTATTCACAAGCCATTTCTCGATTTACTTGTAATTGTGATTTAAAATACGCGGAACAAAATTTAAAATTTAAGTGGAGAGATTGTGTCTGAGAGACAGGAGCCTAACTCTCTAAATTTCTAGAGGGTTCTTAAATTTTGATTTAAAAAAAAATTTGAAATGGCAATTTGTTGAAAAAAAAGTTTGCAAAATTGCTGAACACAAAAATTTAAATTAACATATAAATTTTTCTTTAATTATAAACAGGACTAGGATGCTGATGATAAGTGCACTTTTTTCTTTATTTTTTTCTTTGCATATTCGTTTTTTTTCTTTTCTTTTTATAAGGTTTTATAAAGGAAATGTAAGGTTAGGTAAGGTTTTTTAAGGTTTCCTTTAAAAGATTGTGTTTTTTCTTTCTTTTTTTTTTTTCCGTCTTTTAGATATTTTTTCTTTCTTTTTAAATCATTTTGAATATTTTTAAAATTTAGCGCATCTTGCTGGCAAAAAATTTTTTTTCCCTATAATTTAACTTAAATTTTACATTGATTGTAGTTACATTTTAAATATCCTCCATTAACAAATAATATTGATGACGAACAATGGTTATCAAGATATAAAAAATTTACGCCACAAATTTACTATTGAAATTGGAAGAATATTAAGAAACATTTGATAATACAATGTAATCCTCATAAGATAGTAATTAAACATTTATAATCTTAAATTTATCTTGACCAGATATTTATTTTATTCATAAATTGCATATTTATTTTAATCTTATCTCTCATTTTTTACTAAATTTATAAAGAGTTACGATTTTTAATTTCTTTTTATAAATAAAAAGCTAATATAAAACACATTTTCGGAAGTTTTTCAGGACATTATTAGATTTTTCTTTCTTTTTTTTCGCATTATCTAAGAATTTTTAAGTAATTAGCAGCCTAGTCCTGATAAGATATTCAAACTAAATTACGTTCAGAAAGATAATTAATATTTTGTCCATGAATTCTTGCAGTAGAGCCTCGAACAGTTCTGTACTTACCAACCTTATAAACTGGACTATGGCGGAGGAGAGGGGTTAAACTCATAATCCTGACCCTGTGTGACAGAATTTCATCGAGCTTTCTGCGACAAAACTCTCTAGCATTAATATTTTTCTGCAAGACACTTTCAATAATAACAAAGATGTATATTACTAATTTAAGGTAACAAAAACGCCGTGTTTACAAAAACAAGCAATTTTATAAATATGTTAATTGAAAAGTAATACTTTCTGATTCTAATATTATGGTCGATATTCTCGCATTTTGTTGGGGGACGACGGCGCACGAATTATTTCCTTTATCGCATTTTGGAAATCATTATAACTTTAAAAAAAATAATTATATATCATGAAATCCGTAGCAGTAATTGCCGAAAAGCAGCTCGCACGCGAATCGGACTCTTCAGAGTTACTTAAATGAATGTTTCGTTTCAAGATTTTATTGTTGTAATACAAAATATCGTATAAAAAATATAGAGTTTTAAAAAATATGTGGAAATCAAAAATAACTAATAAAAAAATCAATAGAACAAAAAGTAAATGATCAAATGCGCGATTCGAATTTTCCATATCGCCTGAAATATATCGGGATGTGTAAAAGCTATTTGAAAATCAAAGTCAATAACTGCCGAAAATACAATCATAATAGATTTACGATAGCGGCATAAATCGAGCGCTTCAAAGAGTGATTATTTAAATGCACGATTCCAATTTTACGTGTAAATTTTTGAAATAAAGCAAACCAAATTTTTTTTACTTCCAAAAAGAAAAATCTTTCTGCAAGGACTCTGTTAAATTCTGCGACTATGTTGCCGCGATTCTGCCACGGGGATTCATGAAATGTATTTTCCTCGTTAACTTTTACGGCAAGACGTAATTAAATTTGCTAATAATGAAATTACGTATCATATATTTATCACCCCATACCAACACGATCCATTTTGATTATATGACTAGGTCGAACGAGGGAAATAATGAATGGATATCAAAATCACCGATCCATGACAATTTTTTTGAAGTGGGTTCTCGCAAGTATTTGTTAAACGCCGAAGGGTTCGGAACGTGGATGATGGAAAACGAAGTCTTCGAAATTATTCTCCAGAACAGGTTCGATTCTGTCATTTTCTTTCATTAACTGTCTACATGAAGATTACACCGATTTTATTTGGTTTTCCAAGTTTTATTTTTAAATCTAAGCGTGGTAATAGAGTTGTTTGGGAAATATTGAGACACATGTCTAGACGATTCCATTTATCGATATTCAGGCTAATACATGCAAAGAAACATGGATTCGATGTCGTGCATGAAAATTATTAATTTTCATGTTACAAAATTATAGGTCCAGTAATATACAATCAAAGGTTTTATAAAATATAACTTTTTTAGATTAAAAGAGTTCACTCGCAAGGGGATTATGGACCAGGGCTCGAATCCGACGTCCGTGCGGACGGCCATTTTCCCGTTAAAGTTTGTGATACATTTTCAATTTTTGTTATCTTACTAGAGTCTATCGCCTCACTTCTATAATGACCCTCTAATCTAGAAATACAGCAACATACTGCGCTTGGTGGAATTGATGTTTTCTCTGTCTGGGAGTACTGCAGCGGTTGAAAGGAGCTTTTCAGTAATGAACTTACAAAAAAACACATTATGTACTGGTCTTAAACAAGAAGCGTTAAACGCAATTATGAACATCTACCTAAATGGAAAACCCCTTTCAGATTTCTGAGCACAAACCTCTGTAAATCATTAGATTGATTGTGGAACTGGCAAACGTCATATTTGATTCATTTAAAAAAACGCAGTACCCTCGGATAAATTGACATTCCAGATAACTTGACCTTTGTCATTTAAATTATTTCACATAAGAAATAAATTTCATAAAATAAATACTAGGTTACTATTAGCAACCTAATATTTCTTTTATAACTGTATAATGTTATCCTAGTATTTGTAATCCTAATAACTACTAATTCATTGTGCAATTTATATGATAAATGTTCGTAATAAATAAGAGAAAATTATATTTTTATTTATTTAGAAGAGACGGGTTAGTTTAAAAGGAGAACGGGTACATTGTTGGACAAGCCGTCCTCGGGGACGGTTAAAATTTTCGAGTTTTTTCGAGCCCTGTTATGGACCAATTATCACACGTAAACAAATTGTTCCTTCATAATGGAGTTATAATTCTAAAAAAGATGTCTATTTTTTTTGCCACTCGTTAACACTGCTACTTGTTCTTTTTTAGTGGCCTTTATTCTAAACTGCAAAAATTCAACATAAAAGGAATATTTTCTCTTGCTTATAGTACCTAGATTAACCCTTTAAGGACCAGTAGAAGGAGAAAAAACGCTTCCCCAGACCCGCACGCTGAGCGTCAAAACGTACTGAAGATTACTAATAGGAGAATAACGATTTCAAATCACGCAAATGTAATCTTGGCTGCTCAAGTCTTAAAGATTGGTTTCATGTATGATACCATTGGCAGTGAAAAAGAGAAACGAGCAATCATGTATGTGTGTTCACGGTTTAGAAGAGGTTAATTAAATGATAGCTTAAATATTTAATCAAAAACTTTTAATCAAAATTTTTTTATAAATATAACAGATTTTTGCCCCAGCAAAAAGTGTAGCATTATATTTAAAAAATATTTTCTAAAATCATTCGAAACAAAATATTAAAAAGGGCTATCTTTAAATCAATCAAAAGTATTAAAAACAAGTTTTTGTACATTGTTAAATTTTATAAAAAGTTCCTTTAAAACAACGATTTTTACTATTTTAAATTTTTAAAAAGCTCTTATAAATTATATGAAAATGTATAATATTGAATGTGTATAGAATATAAAGCACTCACATACATTCAATTTTTAGAAGATCTGCCATAAAAAGGATGCATTTTAACATTTTCAAGTTTTTAAAAAAATATCTTATTAAAATTAATCGTAAGTAAATACTTACTGCTAGAGGGAAAAAATCAAGTTTTTGTATTTTTTTTTTTTTTTAGATGCTTTTAAACATTTCAAATTTAAAAAAGCTTTCCTAATATTAATTGAAAGTGTGCAATTATTGCTATGGGGGAAAATCAAGCTTATGCGTTTATTTTTGGAAAAATTCATCTTAAAAATGACGCTTTTTAACATTTTAAATTTTTAAAATAGCTCTCACTAAATTAATCAGAAGTGTTTTACTAGTGTTACAAAAAAGTAAAAAAGTTTAAAAAAAAAAAAAAAAAAAATCACGTTTTTTTTAAAATTTTTTTTTTTAGAAAATGTATTGACGCTTTTTAAAGTTCCGAGTTCAGTATATAGTTGCATTTTAATGATATTAGCGCTGATAATAATTTAAACACCCGACGGAATAATGTTTGCTCGATCGTCTACGAATCATTAGTTTAAAAACTCATTATTGCTCTTTTTTCATGTCCGAATCATTTCGACTTATGACGCAAGGGAACACTAGAATCTCGGAAACTGTCTCGCGTGTTTGTTGCTGACGTTTATTCCACTAAGCTTTAAAAAATATAAATAAATAAACTGAATGAACTCGCACGAACAATAAAAATTTGGAACACAATACTGAGGTACAGCTCACGAGAATTATTATTATTTTTTTACCATGACTTTTGTTTTTATAACATTTTAATGGTATTACAATTCACTGGAAATTGAAAGCTGTACTTAAAACTAACAACTAGGTGACTTATTCGGTCATTTCAGTTTTTGGATTCCTAAAGTGATTTGTATTAAGCATTATATTCAAATCATGAATTTTCATAGATAGTAAGCGGGAAACTTTTTGTGTGTGTCCGTTATTATATCTTAAAGCCGGTTCATATTTAGTGATACAACAATACTCAAAGGTGACAATTTGAAATAAAATATTAAATTACTAGTTTTAATTTCGTTTCTAAAATGAAAAACAATTACCATAGAATTTTTTTCCTACTTGCCTTATCGTCAAATTGTCAAGTGATTGCAACAGCTTCGTGCCCTATTTGAACCCAAGTGAAACACAAACAAACAAATAAATAAATAAAAGATTTATGGGCGATTTCACATCGGATCAATCAGAAATTATAATTTTTTTTTCTCCAGATTTTTTTCTCTTTTTTTTATGAATATGATTGTATTCACAATTGGTACCAAGATATTTAAAGCATAGATACAAATAATTTACAAAATACTTTTTTTTTGACAAATATATTAAGTAATTTAATGCTTCACGCGCGGGAGAAAAACTTGTAATAGCCATTATTCACTAATAATGCATTTTCATTCATTTTCTATAACTGTTTCTTAATGCATCAAACATATTTGGTTGAATGTTTTTTACATTTTTGATTAACAGCATGCTTTGACGAAAAACCTCGACATTTTTAAGAGCGCTTTCGAGGCTTTTCTTCAATTCAAAGTATGCCGTTAAGACGATTTTAATTTTTTTTACAGTTTTTCTTTTTCTATTTAAATTATTTTTCGAATTAAGAGTATTTAAAATTTTGAATCGGCAAAATAAGGATTACGACGTAGACTAATTAAAAAAAATCATTATTTTCTAATCCACCAGATGTAGATGTAGTTAATTTACGTCGCACTAGAGCTGCACAATGGGCTATTGGCGACGGTCTGGGAAACATCCCTGAGGATGATCCGAAGACATGCCATCACAATTTGATCCTCTGCAGATGGGATGGCACCCCTGCTTCGGTAGCCTAACGACCTGCACGCGAAGTCGAGTACTTTATGGTAGAACAGTTTAACGAGGACCAATACCGCACACCCTCGGTCCCTACGCAGATTTCTAATCCACCAGAAAATTTAAACATACATAATATCAGGAGGGGGGGGGGGTTAGAAAATAATGAAGATCTAATGCTTAATACAATTATATTATATGCCCTTAAGCTAATAAGGCAATTGTTAAGAATAACTCAGCTAGGCTTATAGCAATAATGCTTTAACCACTTGCGCTGGAAAAAAAAAAAAAAAAAAAAAAAATCACTGACGCGTGTACCAGAACGGTCCAGTGTAACTCGCTGAGAGGCGACCTGGGGTGGGACCTGAAGTGCCACGCATGCCGTTTTTGTTTTTGTAACAATTCCATGATGACGTAAATATCACAATAATACCGTAAATACCATATATCGTCGGCGATTCTGTGACAAGAGCATTATGACGTGCGTGGCACGTCTTTCCAGCGCAAGTGGTTAATAAAGCTTTTTTACAACACGTCTTTAGTGCCAGGGGAGAGCGTTCGTTCTACATGAATTGACCCGGGTTCGAATCCCCCAGCGATGGCTGGTCGATAGGAATGTTGCTCCCGTCTCGGTTGCACCGAAAACAGTACAGACGAAATGGGTTAGAATACTATTGCCGTACGTAGGGCTAACTGTAAAAGATTTTCATAAATTTCTTCTCCATGTAACGCAAATGCGAGTTAACTCCATTAAAACATCCTCCACAAAGACTAATTTGTCCCGATGTTTCATCCAGGAAATCGTTTTTTTTTTCTTCCTGAGCTTTGTTCAAAATTACAAGGCTACGGAGTTGAACATTAATAGTTGTAAAACCAGAAATGGGTAGCGCTAATTAATATAAATTAAGTAATAAAATAAATTAAGTCATAAAAATTTGGATAAATTTCAAATGACCTGATCTAAATCCCACTAATTAAGCAATGAATTACGCATTATCTAGCGAGTTTAAATGTATGTGAGCTAATTGTAGTAAGCCTAAAAGTGTTTTACTGATTACAAAACGGTGGAGAATTTTTCAAGTACTAGCTTGGTTTATTTCATAATGACGACGGCTGTTTAAAGCTGGATCACCTAAATAGTCTGAGATTAATACAAGGGTTTTTACCTTTTAACGCCCTAACTTAATGCAGTATCTGTTGAGCGACATGTGCAGGGAAAAAAATGAGGCCTTTTCCTAAGAAATGATAGGTGGACTTTTTACGTGCATTTTAACATTATGTGAAATTAAATGCTCACATTAATTCTCCACAATTATTTGTTGGTTATGTTTCTTTGCAATCTCTCCAGACAAATGATAAATAACGAATTAATTTTGACACGAACTTTTGCTAACACCCGGAACATATTATTTAAAAAAAATTTTTTTTTAAAGTGTGAAATGTAAGTTTTTCTTTTTTTATTGGAAAATAATTTGAATTTTACACTATTTTTTTTTTAAAGATTTTTGTAACATTTAAAAAAAAAAAAAATTTACATAGCTGCAAATGATTGAAAATTTACGAATAACATTAAGTCTACTAAGCTCATGTTTTACGCTCAAGGGTTATGTGTTTAATTAGTGACTTTTTAAGCCTGAGATATTTATACATAAATTTACATGAATAACTAAAGGAATTTGTAAATTAATTTAGCATAAATACGACAATTTCAGACAATCTTTACTGAGGAGGGTCACAAAAATTAATTATAATAATTTAATTATAATAATTTAATTATTCCTTAGACTGGTAAGAATAGCCAGTTTTAATTGCACTCGTTTTCTTCTTTGAAAAATCAAACGATAACATCGTATTTTGAATTTTTTTATTATTATTCTTATTGAATACGACTATACTTTTACTAAATATAATTTTAAGATAATTTTATTAGTTTATTTTAGCAAATTTAATATTTTTATTGAATATAAAACATGGATCATACGTTAAGCGCAGGATACGTCCGATATATACCAAATAACTTACAAAACAAAATTTCTAACATTCTATATATATATATATATCCCATGAAATCGATTAACTCTGAATTTCTTTAAATTATAATTTCTAAGCATTTGATTGCCGATTAACTGTATAAATTATTTAGAAAAAAAGAAACTAATTTTTCTTACAACACAAATTCATTTTTTTAAGGTAAAGAGCATTAACTAATTTATTTCAAAAATATTTACTTATTCATTTAAATCATTATTTATATTTGTTTAATACAGTCAATCTATTTGGTATTTATCGTATCGGATAACGGTAAATATATATCCTGAAATATCGCAGTAATTATAATTCATCGTAATTTTGCAATAACATTAACTCATTAGCCAATATGAATCCTTCCTATCTAGCTGAATATTTTAGGAATAAAAATATCATCACTCGCACAAATATTTGATATTGAGTAAAACTTTATGTGTGCCACACTTTGTCCTAGTGGCGATTGTGTCATACAACCTTGATAATTGAAGCAGGGCGTTTTATGGCTGTTACAAAAAAATCCCATGATGCAATTACCTAAAATGAAGTTTATTCTTCTCTTGGGTAAAAAACATAGATAATGAGATAATGTATTCGAAAACACGAAAAAAATTCAAATTGTCAGATCTTTTGAAAAGGCCGCAAAAACATTCTACTATTTCATCCCACACAAGTTTTGTAAATCCTTTTAAAAAAGAAGAGTAAAAACACTTTTGTCCTTCTTATTCCTTTAATCTCTATCACTTCTTCTTATAATGTGGAAGATAAAATAAAATTTTAGGCACTTACCCTACTAGATATGGGAATGACCTCCCGACCCCGACGTAATGCAGGGGCTCGAAGAATCTTCCTGGGTCCCGAGGAAGATTTATCCATCTGGAAATACAAAAATAAAAAAGAACGATGTTATGTGAGTATATGTATTTTTTGATCTAGTTTATTATTTCTATTTTATCACATTCAAAATAGAAATAATGGTAATCTTACATAAAGAAAGGCAAGTGCTGTCTAACGGATTCTTCATTACAGAGACTAAACTACTGAAGCTAGAAACGTGAAATTTAGAAAATTGGTTTCTTTCATGTAGGTTAAGGAGAGTTAATTGATATTTCACCATTAAGGGACTTGAAAGGGAAAATAGGGGCTGAAAGATTGATTATAAAAAAACCACCGATTTTGTCAGGTTGTCTTAAATGATAGTTAAGCAGTGTTAAATAATTAGACGTTAATGCGGGGAGAATAGTTATCGACAATGTCAACCTTCGCCTATGAAAATATACCCCAACATTGAATCGAGTTAACATGTCTTATATACTAGTGAACTGGAATTTTGTAGTGGCAGACACACTGCAGTTAATTTAGATTCATTTTGTTAGGCAATCTTAGTTAGATAGTGATAGGTTAAGCATTTATTTAAAATAATTTAAGATTTTAATATTTAGATTTATAATCGATCTTTTCCAAAATGGCCGTAGAAATTTTAAACATAAACGGTGCCACATACTCTCAAACCGATTATTGGTGACGGAGCTTGCATTTTTCGAGCAACAGCAATACATACTCAAGTTAGCATTGAGATGAGTTTTCTATCTCATTTCAAGACAAAGATGGAAATAATTTAAATAATACTATAGCCTACTATACTGACATATCCTGAACTATTTATGGTGGTTAGTGTTAAAGGGCTGCTGGACAGATTTGATATTATTATTAAAATTAAATACATAGAGAATTTTGACAATATCGCAGACATGAAAACAGTTAAAAATTTACTCCTACGCGGGCAAAGCCGTAGGCATTGGGTAACAGCTGGTAAAATAGTATAAAGTGGTGGCTCAGTGGATACAGTGCTCGCCACCCAATGAGGCTCGCACTTACCGCAGGGGTAGACGAATTATGGGTTAGAGTCCTCATGCTATCAAGCTAGGTTTCGCAGATCTTTTCTTCATGAAAAACAAAGGCGGGTTAGTTCCATCAAAAAGTCCTTAACGAAGGCTAATTTCTCCCAATACTTGATCCAGGAGTCCCTTGTCTTTTGCATTTGGTTCAAAATTACAAGGCTACGGAGTTGAACATTGGCAGACGTAAATTGAAAATTCGGTCTGCTGTTCAACGACGGTAATAGAATAAAATGTATCACTCTTAAAAAAATTGAATCAAAATGCTTTTCAGTCCTGTTTTAATGGCAATGTTCCACGCTTTTTATTTTTGAACAATAATAATTTATAAGTGTTTTTTTTTTTTAATACAAATAACTTAGCATAAAAACGGCAAAACGCTGACTGTACCGATGCATTGAGCCATCCAATACACTGTATTGGATGTCTGCTTACCGTGTTAATCTATCGTTTGCGTACAGTTTTTTTTTTTTTTTTTTCTTAGCTCTTCCTTTTATCAAATACGATTATTACCTCAAAGAGTGCGTAACGAAGTTTATAGGTGAAATTTTTTTTAAAAACTTTTCTAGAATTTCTAAGCTTTTATGCTAGAAATTATCAAAATTACTTTTTTACAATTTACCAGTTAGTGAAATATTAAACGGTATAAAATCAACCCCGTAAATTTAAACTTTTACAGCACAAACTTAAGCCGCAATAAAATTTCTGACATTTCACTAAATAAGAACAATTTAAAAGAATGATTTCGATTTAAAAGGTGCAATTACGTTAAACATATCAGTCATAAAGTGAAATAAGAAATTATAAGAATGTACAGTGCGAAAAAAAAGGTTTATTCCAACTTATTCTTAATGGTTCGAGGGGGTGACCTCAAATACGTTAATTAATTAGTGTAGATGATATTGTAAGTTACGAAAGCAGACACAAAAACGTACTTTCTCTGAATAAACATATCTTTTTTCGATGAATCCGGATTTCTGACTTTTAAAATATAGACGGTAATACCAATCTGGGAAACATGGTTCTCATAATTTGGTCAGGAGAGAGATTCAAATTTTGGACCCCTTAACGTTATTTTTATTTTTTGCGTATTTCGCCATATTTTAAGCGAATTGAAATTTTTTAATACAATTATAAAATTCGTTTAAACAAGATAATTCCATGCAAAAAATAAATTTTAGTAAATGCTTATTATTATTTTATTTAATAATAGTCAAAAAATTTTAGAATTGAAAAGTATAAAATTTTTACGTCATTTCAAAGAACATAATTTTTTACATGGCAAAATATAAAATATCTGTGAAATCGGTAGAAAAAGCTCAGAGAAATCAAATTTTAAGTATATGACATCTATGTACCACTTCTGTGGGGACCATATTTCGCAAATTGTGGTTACACCTATTATTTTAAGTGTCGGAAATCCCAATTCATCGAAAAGAAGGTATGTTTATACAGTGAAAGTAGGTTTATGTGTCTGATTCTTTAGCTTAAAATATCGTCTACACTATTTAACAAATTTGAGTTCACCTCCGCGAACCATTAAGATTGAGTTTAGAACTCAATCTTAATGTGAAGATCGGTCTCGCACGGTACATTAAAGCGAATTGTAGACTATTTTATTTTAACTAGAATTTAAATTGTGCTTTTGCATAAATTTTCTTATTTTTATCACAGATATATTTACTAACATATAATACGGAAATACTGTTTTTTACTAAATATGTACAAATCAGAGGAACAGTTTTGAGTAAAAGTATTATTCTTATAACACGCCAAAATAACTAAATTATGAAAAATTTCTTAGGCTGTAAACAAAATAATTGCATATATGATTGATTCTGGAATGGACAAAAATAATTGCATATGATTGAGAAATATATTTTTACTAGATATAAATATAAAACTTAGATTTAAAAATACGTTCTACAAAAAAAATAAAATAAAAATATTTCTGTGTAATACAAAATTACTCAGACTTAAAATCTAAAAATTTCTTTTACTTTTTTCTTTCTTTCAGAAATTCAAAGTTTCACCGGCTTTCTCAGGGTTTTTAAATTACTCAGGCATAGAGTATAATAAGCTAAATCATATATAAAATTGATTAACTTTCTGGTTGTTATATCTGTGCTAAAAAAAAAAAAAATATTATTTTACATATAGACATATCATTATTAGCTATAAAATTAAGTCATATGATTCCCGCTTCTCAACGCAGATTCTCTCTCCCTCTTTTCTTAACAAATGAAAAAAAAAAAAAAAAAAAAAAAAAAAACTTGGTGTGTCAAGTCTCTCGGTTGATTTTTACACAAACAATTACCAGTTCATATTTGTGTCGGAGAGCTTACCATAATATATAAGAAACGTCACATGCACACATTCCGACGTTTAAAAAATTCGTTACATATAATTAAAAAGTGAATAAGACTTAATAATCAAAAGAAATAGGCATGAATTAATTTAAAAGCAAATATAACAAAATATGCTAGCAAGAAAAATATTTACCTTATAAGGTAAAGCAACGTTCACACACCTCTTTTTTATAAATCGTTTCATCAGTTCCGTTTTATTCATTATCATTTCGGATAACAATTCGTAACCAAGAGTAAAATATTTAACTATCCAACCAAAATCAACACGATGAAATTTCAGCGCTGATCATCCATTTAACACTAATTTTTCAACTTTAAATTTGAAGAAATTACACAATTAACAAGAACGCCAAAGGTCTTAGAAAAATATGGTAACGAACTATATTAAATAAATATTTTTGGCATTTCTTATTGTTAAGCAAAGATGAGGCAATACAAAATAAATAAGAACCATAAACGCTTTATGAATATTGATTTTTATAAGAGAGGCCAGATTAACAATTAAAACTATGACCTAGACAAAAAAAACTTAAACGCGAGATTGGCAACGAGTACAAGACAGATTCATCGTAGAAGATAAAGGATTCCAATTGTTTGTCAACTTATACCGAAAGCGTTTTGTGGTTTTACTAAGAAATTAAACAAATCGTTTTCTGAAGAAAAATACCCAAGCAAATAAAGAATTATCACCAAAGCAAGATTTTTAAAAAAATGCCTTTCTCTCAATATATGTTTAAAAAAAAGTTACGGCCGCCGTCACCACTGTTTCAGAAATTTTTTACCAAGCCTGCTTCTCACTGCCTTAACTGAATATCTGTTAAAGTTAAACAATAAAAAATTTTGCATATTTCTAGGGCAGATAAAAATTTTTCAAAAATGCAGTCATTTAGATTTAAGAAAAACAGTTATTCATCATTGAAATTTCTTTAAATTACAAAATCAATTTTGATAAAGGTTTGAATATGAATGGAAAAAAAAAATTTAAAACTACTTTTCTTTGTGATTTTATATTTTAGTACAAACCCGATAATCTAACAAATATTTTGGAAACTATTAGACTGTTTTTTATTATTAAAAAATACCAAAAGATATATTTTTGCTCGTAATTAGATCATCAGAATATACATCATTCTCGCAGATATATTTTGGAGGGATGCTGTTTCTCTTATAAAATTTTTTTAGTTGTTTAATTTTGCTCGTTAAGCCTTAAAGTTAAATCTTATGTTTTATTGGAGTTAGGAATTCATTGATGCTCGAAGCTGCCAATCCCTCTTCATTATACAATAAAATGAAGAAGAAAAAAAAAAAGAGGGCACCACCTATCTAACTCTCGGGTTATAACATAGTTAAATGGTATTCATAGTTTAAGTAAGAAAACGTGGAATTTTAGACCATCAATATATTTGATATGGAAAAAAAAAAAGACGGAAAAAAAAAAAAAAAAAAAAAGCGCTATAAACACAGATGATTTGACGGTATTTATCAATTTAAAAGGATCACAAAGCCAAGTTGCAAAGCCAATGCAACAAATATCAAATTTGATAATATTAATTAGTATTGATAGTTTTAATAATAAAATACAACAATATAACGAGTATTATAAATATCTAAGTACCAAAAAATAACACGATTGTATTTAAAGACAATAATTGAATAAATTATCGTGAGTGTTGATAACTTTATGAGGAAAAAAGAATATATAAACCAATGTAAAATGATATAAATGAGTAAAATTGGAAAAATATCACTGGTATTGTTAAAGATCGGTAATTTTGATAGTTATCAGTAGTATCAGTTTTAGGAACGAATATTCATGTTGGCGACAACTCGAAAAAGCAGTCGCCAATACTTGTTCCTAGTAAATACAATTTTGATTACATAATTAAATGTAAAATAATCAAAATTTGTCAACATAAAATCTTTTTAGATACCTCATGGTAAAGCATTTCAGAATTAAAAACAGCTGCCTATAAATCGTTTTAACCCAGTGTACAATATTTTGAGTAAATATGATAGTATCTCACTCAATTTGTCACGAAATTTTGACATTTCGTCATTCAGTATTTGCACGTAATGACAACTCTCTATAGACTCGAAAGGACACTTGGGCATTTTGAAAGTAGATTAAAAATGATATTTTTCCCTCGTCTGAAATTAACAAGGCAAACGTTCTCAAATTTTAAAATGCTATAAGTAGACTTAGATGACGTAAAAAATACCTAAAAATGCCCTTAGAATAGCAGAATATGGTCAAAATTATGTGATTTTGGGGGGGGGGGGGAGAAGAAGCAAAAGCGTAGTATAAATTAAAGATTTAAAGATAATGAAATAATTTTATAATTAAATCTATAATGGGACACTCTGTTATTATTGGAAGATATGTTAAACATAAAATTTATTTGAAAAAGCTAACAAACGAATATACCATTATATTTTATTATATAAGAACTAGTTAAACAAAACTTTTCTCGAGCTAAATAAATTAATTTAATTTTATTTAAACTCTGTTTTATACACATATTTTAAAACACGGATAACTACAGAAAAAAAGGCAGTTCTTTTAGAAAAACGCCAAATACTCTTTCCTAGCTCTTTTTAAAATTTAAATTTTGACCATTATCAGTAGACACAAAATGAGATGGCCTTTAACATTTACTCATCAGTCATACTGGCCATTAGAAAAGAAACCCGCTAGCTCGGTAGTTACTTATCGCATGCTTTCTAGAAGTTAGTCCAAATTGAGAAAGTCTCAAAAAAGCCAAAATGCTTAAAGTTTATTTGTCGCCAAAAAGTTTAAAGATATGCAAGAGAACTATTACATATATATTCCTCTTCACTTTAAATTGGAGGTTAGAGCTTCTATCATCTCATTCTATTTGTGCCAAGATATTTTGCCTGTCGCCTTGCCTTTTCTACTGTCTTCAATTCATTTACAATAGTCTTGCGCCAAGTATTTTTTAGGTCTCCTCACTGCCAAAGATACTGATATGGTTTATTGGAGATCAATTTTCTTAGCATTTCCAATAAGATAACCAATAGTTTCCTTACAAATAACTTCTTTGGAAGTGGAGGAGTACTCCCAATTTACCAAGTGATAAAACAATCACATTTCAATCACGATTTTATCCAAAGTGATGAAATGGGATGATTCAGAAACCGACTAATTTCGTTCAACTTTAGTAAATCAAAATTTCAAGCTTAAAAATTATGTAAAATTTTTCGATCATTATTAAATTGATCAATAAAAATAAGCCTGCATGGAATCTTTGGATAAACTATTTTTTTTAATTGTATGCAATAATTTTTTGTTCCCCTTAAAATGTTTCGATCGTTCATTGCGGCTAATGTCAATATTTTGATGGTTGAAAATTCAAATCGGTTGGGAAAAAGATATGCTTATTCAGAGAAAGTACGTTTCTCAGTCTGAATTCGTAACTTAAACCATCGTTTGATCTAATTAACTAGTACAATTAAGATTAGGGCCTCAAACAACAAAATTAAGTCTTAGTACGTAAAAAATCAAATCATTTGATCAAAAATTAATCAGGGTGTTAATTTTTTTTTTAACACACTGTATACAGTAGTAATAATCACAATAATATAAATAATAATAATTATAAAAGAACAGCAGCACTATCAAAGAATGTATGAGAAAATTCAAATTATTAAATACTTACAATCAGCACCGTTATGTGCTGTAGGTGTGTGAAACTAAAATTTTAATATAACCTTTTTCAAAACAAGAATCCACGCATAATTCCACACTTAAAAAAATCCTGACAGTTGATGAAAGAAACTATCCGCACAACAAACAAAGCATCTCAGCAGTCATTTTTAAAACAACGAAAGTTAAAAAAAGGGTCTGTTACAACCCACCGACCGAAAGGCGACAAAAATATCTCTACACACAAAGATGCTAAGACGAAAGTATGCTTTCATAAGGGTAGTTTTCTTTTCGGAAGCAAAGCATTGAGTAGAGTTTAAAGGCGTTTTATCACTTCTCCCACAAGTAGTCGTAGATAAGAACAAACCACCATTTAAAATTATCACTTCTTATCATGAAACAAAACAATGCCATTTTTTATTCAGACTATGAAAGAAAAAAAAAAGATATCTTTTATTGAAAAAAAAAATTTTTTTTTTTCTTCTTTTAAATCACTTACACAAATCAAAATAAATTCTTGAATGTAGTCTCAATTGCCATCTAACGATAAGTAAATATTTTGGCAGTTTCGGAAAAATATTTCTTGTGAATGCAATGAACCCTCCATGCCACCTCAATAGTATTTTAGAATGTAATTTCTAGATTAGAAGATTTCAATATTTTTTTTTCAATTTATTTTGCTTAACGAAGTGGCTGTTAGGTTGTTGTAGTTCATTTATGTCACACTAGAGTTGCACAATGGGCTATTGGCGACGGCCTGGGAAACATTTTGATTCTCTGCAGAGAGGATGGCACCCCCGCTTTGGTATCCCGACGACCTGCACGCGAAGTCGAGCACTTTACGGTAGAACAGTTTAACGAGGACCAATACCGCACACTGACCGCAGCCAGTGATGCTTGACTTCGGTGATCTGCTGGGAACCGTGTCTTAACGATCAGTCCACTGCGGGACAAGTGGCTGTTAGGAAAATAACGTATGTAAAATGATAAACAATTGCATGTATTAACCTCTGTGGTATCAACACGCAATCTTTCAGGGGTTTATCCAGGGTATATTTACTACCGTTTAGCGGTACCTTCAAAAATTCAACTTTAGGAAAAACGGTAGTTTCGCGAAATACTTTTAATAAAGCAAGTTCTCATGCAAGGCCTGTTCTCCTTGCAATCTAGGGAAAAGAGGAGCTTTTTTGCCAGATGTCTTTTACGAAAAGGTAGCCCATTGTTTGGTCAGATAATGCAATATGGTAAACTTAGATTGCCTGTATTGAAGGCACATTGTTCTAGTGACTCTAGGTAAACCAAGCCGGTCGCTCACGGCATATCAAAGCGAGCTTTTTTTTTTTTTTTTTAAATGAAACAAGGTCGAAGTCTCTCTTAGTAAACTTTGCAGAAAGTTAAAATTCGCATATTATTATAAGCACTCGAACATAGTCTTAAACATTATTGTAAATTTATTCTAACAGACCTCTATTTTTTATGAAATTTTTTAAAAACTTATTTGTGAAACTTTTTTCTGTGTGACCTAGTCGAAAATGTTCTCATAATGAAAATAACTATTAGTGCTAGTACTGTAAAATGCATGTTTTTATTAAATTCAAGTTGAAATTTAACTATGTACAATATTTTTTTTATAGAATTTTAAAATTGGATGCTATTTTAAGCTCACAATTTTACAATAGCAAAATTATCTTTTTTATACGGGGAAAAATATACAGAAATTTACCTGTTATAAATGATTTTTATTGGAAGTGACAATTTTTGAAAATATTTTCGTACTTTACAATATTTTTGCTTTGATTTATTAATATTATTTTTAATTTTCACAAATTATGTCTAAATTTTCACAAAATAGGTACCTCAGAAAAAAAAAACAAAAACAGACTGAAATAAAATCGAACCACGCCAATAAAATCCCGATACTTTTAATAAAATATTACGATATAGAAATTAGTCTGATTTGAATATAATCGCCCTCAATCCATTTTAGTACTTGGGGAGCTCGATTTGCAATGATTCCATTGTAAATTCATACGGAGTTTCAATCGCATCTTCAGGCATATATTGCTGCAACTTTTCTCATTCCCCCCCCCCTCAAATCCCGATATTTTCATACATAATTTCATATCGTCATATCCCATATCTTCATATCGTAATATTACATTACGACACTCGAAATTTGAATAACGCATTTAATCATTTACTTTTTGATGTGGCAACTCTATTGTTTTCCCGATCAATTTTTCGGTATTGCATTGATTTGCACACGGTGTTTAAAATGCCAATATATTTCATACAACAAGCGATATTCGTATTGTGCATTTTAAGTAATCACTTTTTGTAACAGTTCACAGGTATCCATGATGAATAACCCATGTTTTTCGGCTATTGTTGATTGTCGAATGGGTTTCTTATTTTAATTCTAGCATTTTTATAAGCAATTTATTTCAAATTCTATTATTTTTCGTACGTTAATGTTTACGACCTGCGAAATTTAAATAGCGCATTTGAGTCTCCACTAATTGATGCGACAGTTCGGTCGTTTTTTCGTCAGTTATTGCTACTGATTTGTGGAAGGTTTTTAAAATACCGATATTTTTAATACGATATTATGCATTATTACGCACGAATTATTACAATCACACATTTGAGTGATCACTTTTTGGCGCGTCCTTTTCACGTGATTTTGCCATCGATCCAGTTTCGACGTCGATCTTTTTCTTTCAAAAATGTGAAAATATCGCCAACATTAGAAATGCGCGTGTATGTCTGTGAAAAAATATGTGTGTGTGTGTTCTCACCATATGTATTTTAAAGGGCGATCCGCCCTGCCTACCCTTTGATCCTTATAAATGCCCCCTCCTTGCCCCTTTTCTAAAAATAAGCAACCATCCCTTAAAAAGTTTACTTTTATTTTTTCAGGAAAACATTTTCTTAACCACCTGTGTGTGTTTCAATGAAGAGTCCACTTGTGATTTATTTAGTTAATGATGATTATTTAACTTTAATTTCATTCCTTTTTATTAATTTTTCTTTTTTTTACCGTTTAACTATATAGTTAAAATTCGTTTGATATTTTGCCCTAGAAATATTCGGATATTTTATTTAGGGGGAATGATTCTTTTAGAGATTTTATTTAATTTTTTAATGGGATATCTTTCATTTAAAAAATGCGACTTTAAATGTTTATTTCCTTATAATTTCCCGTTTAAAATAAAAAATAATTTAAAGTTGTATATTAATTAATCTGTATTATAATTAGTATTTATTTTTTTTTTTTGTAGAGAAAATTTATACACAAAGATCGTTTTTTAGTTTGCTTTTAATTATTTTCCGAAAGTTCTAAATTTTTCTATCAGTTTGACAATGAGTGAGAATTACTGTATGAAATTAACACATAAAATGGCACAAGAGGATAATTAAAAAATTGAGAATCAATAAAGTATGCTGAAAATCGCAAGGAGGACCCCAATTCTTAACATAGTAAAAATCGGAAGAAGAAAAAAAAAAAAAAAAACAGAAAAAGGAAGAAATGTTGGTCAAAAAGGGCTCAAAAATTTGAGACCTGGGTTTTAAGGATCAGTAACTTCCAGGGTGTTAAGAACCAGTATCTCCCAGGGCCTAGTAGAATCACTGGGTTAACGTAAAAAGAAATTATTATATAAAAAAAAATCTTTTCCTTTCTGCCCTCAAATTTGATGAATGTTTAGTGCTTAAAAATGATAGCCTATATTATTTCATATTCTATCATTTAATTTAAGAGAAATTAAACAGAAATTTTTTTTTAATATTACAGAAAACTACTCATAGAGAAGAAAATTTTCATTGAAAGCAAAACTATTTAACTGTAACAGAATTCAAAAATTGCATGTCTGCAAAATTGGAATGTCCAGTTTCACGGATTGTTCCATGAGAATTAACCTTTAAAAAAAAAAAAAAAAATGGTTAAAAATATTATACAAGGATTTTATCAGCAATAAAAACATCTAAGGTGATTGCATATAGAGAAAGGAAGGTTGTCAGGATGCCATTATGAATTTTAAATATGCATTTATTTTAAACTAATCATGAATGTCTGCAGTATGAGAATGTTAATTTCCACAGATTTTTCCATAAGAATAGACCTCCATTTCTTAGAGCTTTAAATCATTTAAAGGAGGGCAAAAAATATCATTTTACTAGGATGCTTAGTGGCAAATTCAGCCTAAAATATATACAAAATATTGGTTCAATCAGAGGTAGTTCAAAAGGTATGGCTCAGGGGAATGCCTATTGCAAGCTGTTTTGCTAATTCAACTTAAACAATCATTACAATACGTTAAACCAGTCAGATAAAGTAAATTTAGTATGATATATTTCACTCAAAAAGTAATTTTAAATAGCCAGATGTAGAAAGATTAAATACTTTACTGGATAAAAAAAAGTTGTAAAACACATTGATTCAAGTATTCTAATCACAAAAAAGAAAAAAAAAAAAAAAAAAAAAAAAAAGAGAGTTTTGTTTAAAATTAAAAAAGGCCTTTTAATGGAAATATATAAACACATATAGTTAAACCTCTTCAGAGCGACCGCTCTGTTCCACAGTAAAAAGGCCGTTGATAAAGGTTGGTCGTTCTTTGAGGTTACCAGGGTTGCCACGGAAAAAAATGAACAAAATGGTTGCTTTTAGTAGCCTAAAGCATGAAAATAGTTGCCTAAATAAGAAAAAAAAATTTTCATTAATAAGACTGAAATTTTATTAAATGACTTAATTGTCATATGTACCATGATTCATTTAGTCAAGTTGGTGACAAATATGATAATTTTTGTATAAACGTTAGTGTTCTAGCAATAAATTTTAATCTTAAAAATTTTTTTTTGTATATTTGCAGAAAATTATATACTTTTAATTACTAGAATTCAATCAAAAAATACTTTTTCATTAAAAAAATAATAACTTTTTCTAAAAAATTCTATCAATAATTGATGTAGCATATATATATGTGTGTGTGTGTGAAAAGTGATGACTCAAATTTGAAATTTACTATCGTAATATTGTATTAAAAATGGGGTTTTTTAAAATCAAGGAGACTTTTGCAACAATAATAGTTGAAAAGACGATCTAGAAACAAAATATACTTAAAATGGAATCGGTGCGAATAGAACACATTAACAAGTAATAAAAAAAATTTGCAATTTAAAATTTTCAACATTTTTATTTTTTAAGAGAAGATATTCAGTGCAGCAGAAGATCCCATGGGCTGCAGGTTGTCAACCCAATTTATGCTAAAAAAAACATAGCTAGGAGTACAGAAAAGTCTCCCAGCAGTCTCCTCTTCTTGAAAATAGTTCCTTTTTTAGTCTTTTCAGCAACAAAAAAAAAAAAAAAATTGCCATAGTTGCACCATGCTGAAAATAGTTGCATTTTAGTCGCCTATTGTAACCTACCCCTACTAACTTCAAAATTGCTATCACCTGAGAAGGGTTTATGCGATTAGCAAAATAATAATGAAGATAAACAAATTCTCTGAAGGGTCTGATTAAAAGAAAAATTATTTTGTGAAGGGTCTGTTTTTAATTAAAAATTTTTGTGAAGGGTCCGTTTTTATGAAAAGATATTTTGGGAAGGGTCCGCAAATTTCTTCTAAACAGATCCCTGACTGTATATATAACTTTCAGCATTTATAACTGCAATCATTGACTTAGATTTACATAGAAAATGAATTTACATCCATCCAATAAGTTTCTGTCTGACACCAAGATAATACCTATATATTTTTAATAATTATATATTTAGACCTTTATAAGTCCCCTAAAATGCCTATTAAATACACTTCATTGGGTATAAAATTAAACTGTCAATCAACTCACAGAATTTAGAAGATACATAAACAAGTAATCATTTTTACTTTTGTTTAATTTACATCTGATACCAGCTATCTAATCTAGCTAGCTATCTAACCTATTTCATTTAAACTCCTTATTAGATTTTAAAAATTAAATTATTTTTTTTGATAGAAACTTCTAAAAATTTTTGGGAAGAATTCAAATGAATAAAAATATCACAAAGACTGGTTGCGATTTACATTTTTTGCAGTCAGTCTTAATTTTTTCTTCTCAAGTGGAGACTTCTTTTCTTTTAAGGCAGAAAAACGTGACATGCAAGTAGATAAGTTCATTAAAAAAAAAAAAAAAAAAAAAAAAAAAAAGACTGAAAACTTTAAAAAAAAAAACACATAGAAAAGGATACATTTAAAGGATATAACTTAGAGTCAATCTTGCACTAATTTTTAGCAATTTCTCTCAAAACAGTGATTCATCAGAAAGAAAAATATATATATATATACGCAATTTTCTACAATTAGGTTTTTTATTATAAATTACCAGTTACTATTTATCTTATGCCTTTCGAAACAATAAAATATTTACCTGACATTGAGTCTGAACAAGTTTTATTAAATTGATATTTTATTATATTTTAACATGATAAATTAATTTAAAAACGAGATGTACAGCAAACCTTGTTTAAGTAAACACTCTTGAGATCAAAGAAATTGTCTAATTACGGGAAGGGTCCCCTAATAACACACAGTAAATTGGTTTCAGAATATTTTCAACGATATAGAAATATTAATAATCTACAATAACTATCTACAAGGATATTATTTATTTCTATACAAATACTTTTTTCTATACAAAAAGAATGAAAAAGTTTGGCAAAAATACAGAATTCTAGATGTAGTTACAGATAAACGAATATAATTTTCCTTTTAAAACAGACAATCAAGTTAGTCATATGATACTGAATAGGAGCTTTTAGTTCTCGGTGGGTTTCAATTATTAGGTTAACACCTCTAACACCTAAGCATTACTTGATAAAGAAATGTGGTTAATACCTCAGTGAAAGTAAGCCTCCAGCAATTTACAGAAAAAAAAGTAAGCAATGCATACCTGTAAGGATCTATGGAGTTGATTACCAATTAATCAACCGTCTGAATAAATGTTTCATTTATACAAACACTTCAAAGACTATTTCTGTTCTTTATTTTAACCCAGCTGTGTTAAATACAGTCCTCAAATTGCTAAGAAAATGACACAAAATTTCAGTGGGGAAGAAGTATTGAGAACATTTAAGACGTCATTTCAGCTTGTGGGGTATGTCATCTAGAAGAAAAGATCAAAAGATGCTGCTGTCCGAGTTATTTCACATGAGTAGTATCCTTTTCTCAGTTTCTCCAGCCGATCCAAATTTTGGGTTTACTAATGTCAAATTCCGTAGCCTTATAATTTTGAACCCAATCCAGAAGACAAATGAATTCCTGGATCATCAAGTATTGGGAGAAATTTGCCTTTACGAAGGACTTTTTGATGGAACTAACCCGCATTTGAGCTACATGGAGGAGAAAACCAGAAAACCTCCCACGGTTAGCCAGACGGAAAGGGAACTAACACATGATCCGTCTACCACTGAGGATATTTACCTTAGCACCGTGGTTGGTGCGGAATTCGCATTGACCAGCCATCCGTAGCAACCCAGTTCACTTCATTGGATGGTGATATCTCTATCCCCTGAGCCACCACGACTTCCTAAGAACCCATTGTCAGAATCACAGATAAAGACAAAAACATAAATTATATTTAAGGATGTAGCTATCAAGCATTCAGCTTCAGTATCATTAACAATTATAACTGCAGTAGCTATGTATGGTTCATAGATACAGCCTATTAAGCTTAAACTTTATTCAATGATTTTTAATCTTCTTAAATTTAAGATTTTTTTTGCATCACAAGATATTGTTTAAGTCAGTATATTTCTATAATAGCATAAATAAATAAAAATCGGCTTTTAAATTTATTTTTAAGAAACCTGAAATTCCGATAAATTAACGAAACAGAACATATTTTATTTATTATGAATTTCATAAAAATGCGTTAATCAATTACAATCACAAAATAACATTCCCTTTTTAAATATTACAATTTGAATTTTATAAATCATTAATGTGTTGCAATGTAAATAGGAAAGTAAATAATTGACAATAAATCATATTTATGATTATAAAACGGTCCTCTATAAAGAGGTGGGGAGACGTAACGTAGAGTAAACATTTCTTATCTTACATTCATAGGAAATTTAAAAAATGTTACGAGATGTATGAACAAAATAAAAACGTACGGAAATATATGATTAAAAAATATTTAAATTTATACACATTTCATATTATGCATAAAATACGGCATTTTATACAAAACTAATGAATGTTAGTCGTTGTGTAAAAACTAATGCAACGTAAACGAACTTAAATTTAAACTTACGGTCATTTCTTCATGTTAGTCTTTTCTTATAATTTAAATATAGTTCACATTAGGAATAGAATAATAGCAAAAACATATTAGTAAAAGTTTTTTAGTTTTAATTTTTTATTTCATTTTCACACGATAACTATGTGTTGCCACCTCTTTAAGCGATTGAACAAATTTTATTTAAAAAAACAAATGGAAACTAAAATTAAAAAAATAAAATATAAATAATTTAATTTTTTGACATTTTTTTGCTTAGTTTTATTCATTTTTAATTATTTTCGAGATATTAAATTTATGTAACTATAACCAACTTAATAAAAAACTTCAACTTTAACTTCTTTCCTTCTATTCTCAACAAAAAGTATGTCGTGTGGTTATGGTGTTGTTTAATTAATTATAAACTTTTGTTTATATTTATTAATCAAGCAAAGAGCAATTTTGCTCCTAAGGTATGTCAAAACAATCATATTTTGGTAAGTAAGATCGTTCAACAACCTATCATTGTCTGTCTTATCTAAAGTAAGAAATAAACATATGATGATAGGCCTGTAGATTATGCAATTACTTGTTACGTTCTGTAAAGATTATTTGTGAATCAAAAATTTTCAAAGGTAAATTAAGCTTTTAAAACACTTTTTATTTTGTTTTATACTTTGTTAAATATTTATTTAATAATTTCTTTAGTTTTTAAAAGTTTCAACACTTTTATTTTTATCCTTAGTGAATACAATTTTTTTTAATTTGTATTTAATAAATATATTCGTTGTCTACTGTGGGCCTTTTCTGATTACATTTTGTGTTGAAATGCATTTCATAACTTGCAGGTATGAACATTACATTCTAACACTAAATATGCTAAATTTAGATGGAGTTAAGGAATGTATTTCAAAGCCACAACAAACGTTTCTATCCAGATGTCATGTGGATATTTACTTGTGGCGCCAACTACAATTGCCATGATGCTAAATAGATTTTAAACTTGCAAATTTAAAAAAACAAACATGTAAATGTTTGCCCTGGGATGGCTAGAAGTTATACCTTTTGAGTTGGTCTCTTTCTGCAATGTTTTATTAAGTTTTCAGCTTGAAGTTGCCAAGACTTAGCGATTATTCTGCCACAGATCACAATACGGAAATCTCCCCTATAGAAGATGACCAACTTGAAGAGTATAATTATAGTAGCCATCTTTGGGTCAACCTCGACATGTTTTTAATAAAAAAAATTTGCAAGTTTATAATTTATTTGGTGCTTTGATGATTGTAGTTGACTGAACATATTGTAGTATAGAAATATCCTGGAAATTTGTAATAAAAGTCTCTTAAAAATTATGTTTGAAACAGTTTTATAGTAATGAAGCTAAATATAAGTTATATCTTTGATGTATTCCCATCTAGATATAGTGATAACCAGTTACATTACTTTATAAATACATAAATGATGCAGGTGAGAGGTTTTTGTATTGTTTAAAACAAAATTTTGATTTTAAAAACTGGTATATTCTTTTGAGATCAGCCAGGATTTTGCTTGATATGAGAAATGTCATTGATTTGGTTTTTCTAATGAGCAATTTCAAATATAACTCAAAACTATTTCGATCCAAATATTGCTTTTTAAAATGAAATGATTTCTCAAGTCATTGATCAAATATTACTGAAAATTTCAAATTGCTAACTACGTTGGCAAAATAACACTTAGTAGCAAGTTATTTATATAATAATTATCACTAGCAAGATTGGGAAAAAAAATCTTGTTTTTTTTGTTTATATGTATTCAAAGCATTTGATAAAATCTATTATTAATAATTAATATTATTTAATTATTACAAACTTAACATCCTCACTAATCTTAGAGGCTAGGGGGGTATTTGTTAGCTCTATAAAATTTATTTGAATTCGACAAAGTTAAATCTGAAAACATAGTAGTGAAAAATTATTATTTTCTTTTGTTTAACAAGACTTTTTCATTATTGATCTAATTAAACTAGTACATATTTAATAAGTTTGAAAAGTTGGTTTTTAAATATAACGTAAGTCAGTATAGTAGTTAAAATATGTTTAGTACAAATAATTTACAGTGACTTGATAAAGGTATCGTTAATCGAAACTTATAGAAAAATTTCGTGTCACTTTTATAATTTTATTCCTTTTTATTCTTGGAATGTAATAATTTGAACTCATCCTCCTTTCATAGTTTCTTTGTAAAAAAAAAAAAAAAATTGATTCATTCATTATCAATTAAATCAGATTTAAAAAAATCACAATCTTAAAATATATTTATTAATTATAAGGTCATATGGAGAAATTATGAATTAAAAAATATATATATATATATCTTACATTTTTTTTAAAGCATTAAATCAAAGATAATTTAATTTTGCAAGGATTAATTTTTTAATTAATTTGCAAGGATTGATTTTTAATTTAATTTGAGCTTAAAGAATTTAATAATTATTCAAATCACAATTCGCAATCGCAACACTCGATACGCCATCTAGCCGGAGACTGTAAATATCGGGCATTAGTTCCCACATAACCATTGGCAATGACGGACGCCATTTTCTTAGCGGCAAATAGGAAGCAAAATTTCCCTAAAGAAAAGGTAAAACTTCTTGAAAAAACTAATCAGAACATGCCAAGCATTTGAAGAACAACTTCTCAATAATTTTTACCTTTCTATTACCAACAACATAACATGATTTCATGATCACTTGCTGTTACAGATGTGTGTATTGCGGTAAATTAATTTTTCTGTCTTCAATTCATTATAAGTTAAAATGAAGTCAACATTGCTTTCGTCATTCCAATGAATAAATGTGTTCTAATGAATTCCATACAGAACTGTAATAGTTATAGAATATTCTTCTTCTCCATAGAATGGTATATATTTCTGTATCTACATAATTCAGAAAACAACAATAAAGAATAATCCGAATTACTTGAAAAAGTATCTTTTGTGCTGATTGTAAATAAATTTTTTATCGTTTTCTTGGTAAGTGTTTTTTAGTTTTGAAAGAATTTCAACTAGAATTCTGCTATTCTGTTTTTAAGCTACATATTAAAATTCATATCGAGATCTTACAATTATTAAATTTTGATGTGTGGTTTGTTACCTAAAAGTAATGAAGGGATAAACTATGTATATATTATTTGAGAATAAAGTTTTCAAACAAAGAACATATCATTTTGGAATTCTCCGGACTTATAAATCAGGTAAGTGTTATGATTTTTATAATAAAAAATTTGCTTGTAAATAATTTTTTTTCTTACTTGATGATCGTTCTCTACAAAATGTTTTTTTTACGTCTGATTAAATACTATAAGAATTTTAAAAAAAACAATACAAAAGTTTTTATTGAAAAATGAGGAATTTTTAAAATTGTTTTTATCCCAAGAATTCTTTATTTTACGCTCTTTAGTTTATAATTTTTTGATAAAATTGTTGTCAAAATACTTTTTTTGAAAAATTAAATGGTATTAAATTATGTGTTTATGTATACTTCTTGCATATTCTAATATTTGAAGTAATATGATTCAGAAAAGTATGGAAGAAAAATTCGGTACTTACGTATTAACCACAGCTACAGATTTGGCAGATTTTTAGTGCTGCCAATCTACACTTAAAATTTTTGGAAAAAATCTTAAAATGAAACACTTTGTTTAAAATCAAAGTAGTCAATCGGATTTCGGTGGAAAATGGGCCGATATAGAGTTTAGCATAGATTCAAAACAAACTTTTCTCTCACCTGATTCTATAGCCATTATAAACTCTAATAAATAAGATTCAAGATGAACATTTCCTAAACGGACGTTTACTAAGATAAAGTTTCATGCTATGGACTTGGTACATTTTCGTTTTATTTCACTCCATAAAATATTTCGCTCCTAAAAAAATAAAATTGCATCTTGTTTTGTTTTTTGCAAGTCCCAAAGACGCATTTTCGTAACACTAAAAAATGGCGACAAAAAAAGAATGGTTCTTTTTGTTTCGTAAGCATTCTTTATTTTACGTTAAAATTTAAATGGGCCTTTCATGTTATACCATTAAATTTAGTAAAACTATTTCTCAGGCATTAGGTTTGAACTCTTATAAGAATATACCTATTTTTTTCTCTTTATTTACAAATATTTTACAAATACTTCTCTAAAAAAGAGAGATACCATTTTTTTTTCCGTTTGCATAAGAAAGAAAACAAACATTTTTCTTTTTTAAATTTAATCAGCCACAATAAAGATCGAACGTTACAATGCTACATTAAAGACGTCTCCAGTGTAACTGAATGACTGTTCATATGGAAATCGCAGGGAATCGGCACATACAACAACGCCCCCTATAGTTCGTTGCGATCACAAATTTAACTTATGATTTAATTATATTTTATTTTGTTTAAATTATTGAGTTGAAGAGAATTATAAGCCACACATAAGATAAGGTAAATTTGAGTTTTTTTTTTTTTTTTTGGAGGGACTAAAATAATACTCTAAATTATAATTATTTAGCAAGAAAAGAGATTTTTTATTATGTAATGTGTTGTATTTAAGAAAAAAATGCATAATAAATAAAAAAAATAGACAAATTAATTTTAATAAATTCAGTTAGTTTAAATTAGTATTTTTAAAAAAATACAGAAATACATTTAAATCAATGAATTTTTTTTTTAATCAAGTGATTGTAATAGTGATTCAAGTCATGCTAAACCTGATTACAGGTATCTCTATCTTAGGATTTTCTGATTTGAGGTATGTTCATATGTCACTTCATTTACTGAATAAGCTGTGTTAACCTCTGTATTTTCAAATTAATATTGAATCCTTTTAATTCGATTTTATTTTTTGATTTAGACCACGATTTTAGAGGAGCAGGCCCAAGTAGATCCAAGCAGTTGTACGTTCCACCAGGACCAATGGGAAGACAAAGAAAATTCCGTTTGTATTTTTGTCCATATAATTTTTATTCTTTAATAAGAATCCTGTTTTAAGCATAGTATGCATTAATTAACTACATACGATATTATTTATTATAATTTTTGAAACATAACTTTGATTAACTCCTTTTTTGATGCGTCTGATTTTACCATTTATGTAGTTTTACCGTTTATCTTTTTTTAGGGATTTATAATCTTTTATCAAGAAAAAAAAATTACCTCTGTAGGAGTGGGTATTAAATATGGAACAGCAAAAATATGCTATTTTTTTTTCCAAGCTCTATATTTTATGTATCAATAAAAAAAATTAATTTGGTAAAAAAAATTTTTTTTTCATTCTTTAAATTTTATAAATGTTGCTTAAATGCATAAAATTGATTCTTTTTTATCTTATATGTGCAAAAAACTTAAATACTAAAAGAAATGACATATTGATAAAAAAAAATTCGGTAATTCCTTTTTTCAACAACCACATGCCTGAATAACAGCATGTATGTGTGGATCAAGAATAGTTAATTCATTTTTATCTAGTAATCGTTTATTCTGTTATGACTTGAAACTTTTTAGTATTGTCATATATCATCTTTTTATGTCATGTTTGTTACACCTAGAATTTTTAATTACTTATGATACAAAATTATTTTTGCATGTAAATGCTGGGATCACACAGTAAAAGTTCAATATTATTTGTCACACTAAAGGTTTTCAGAAAGTGGAAATTATCGAATTATTAGAGACTTTTTTTTAAAAGTTAATCATACCTGGAAAATAACCATTCTTAGAATTGTCAGTAACAGTAATTGAGATTCAAGTTAAAATAATCCTTTTTATAAAATTCCTCTTTTAATTTAAATTTTTCCATGTTTCCATTCTCATTCTATTTGTTTTTGCAAGCAAAATTTAATATTTGACATTACAAATGATAAAATCAAAGTTTTCTGATGAAAAATTACATGTTATGTATAAAATATGGTACGGATTTTCATTGAAATGTATCTGATATACCTGGTTAAGCCCAGAAATTTTTTTTCTGAAATTGAAGAGGAACCATTTAAGTAAGAAGTGGGAATGTAGACTAGCCAGTTTTTTTTTTTTTTTTTTTTTAAAGAGAAAAAAAAAAAAAAACTTGTGGTTTCCATGGTAACGGAAAGGATAACAGTTTATAGACTGAGAAAATCGTGCAAACTTGAGACTATGTACTAATGACATAGTGTAATCCTTGAAATGACGCTTCCTTAAATTCCTTTAAAAGACGCTTATGTATAAATGTTGATTTTGTGTTTGAAAATTATAGTATCCTTTTTTAAGTATGACAGCAAATGTAGAAGATTGCCAATTTATTAATTATTCATATTTCTAATTGATGGTATTTATTGCATTTTTAGGTAATAATAAACCACGTTTTCAAGATTTAGATGGTGATGTAGATATGATGCCTCACCAAGCTGAAATGGATAAAAGACGATTGTGAGTGTTCCAATTCTGATCAAATCAATTAAAATTCTAAATAAATAACAGGGCTAGACAGGAGTCACTTTTCTCACTTAATATCACTATCTTAAAAAAATAGTCACTGTTTTTAAGGATTGAATATGTAAAGAAAAATAGACAGTTTCCACTTTCAAATAAATTCCTCTTGAAATGCAAGAGAGAGCCACTCACTGTATCAAGGAATGATTTTATTCATCATCTATCTTAAATTTTTGTTTTCTTACTTGCTGTGGAGCTGCAGAACATGAAATTTTGTGTATTTCTTCTTGAATTGAATTCCCTTTTTCTGTAGGGTTCATTCGTATCTTAAATCTGCTTAATAGAGCATAATTTTGCATTATAGAAACTAAGCACTCTTAAAAGTTCTTACTTTTTCTTCAAAAGAAAAAAAAAACTTTAAATAAAATGTTTATTTTTATATTATTATTTTTTTCCCTTTTCAAAAGTCTGGTTCTTTTTTAACAAGATGTTATGTCACGCAAATATGAGTAATAACTTTTTGACTGAAAATTTCACACCAGTATTTGATTTCATTGTGGTTTCTTAATTTTATTCCCAGTGTTTACCTTAGGTGCTCATGCTAATTTTTATGATTTTTTTAGCCCATTTCTCGTGGTTTTTTAGTACAATGTTATTACTACTTGCATTTTTTACCTTGAAGTAAACTTTTTTTGCACACTCGATTCAGGGTGATTGTACATTAATGTTGTTTCTCGACAGTTTTTTGCATTAATTTAATTTCATATTAATGAGATGTTATATTTTTGCTTAATGCGATATTGTAATGACTCTCGAATTTCAGGCTTCAGTAACGACGGTTTGAATATGATCTATTAAAAAAAAAAAAACTTTTAATGCGCTTGCTCCTACCGTGATTCCATTTTTTTTCTCCTGTGTGATTTTTCAATCATTTTTGTTTTTATACAATGTTGCTACATATGCATATTTCGAATTTAACCACGTTAGGACAATGATCACATATGTCGCACATATTTAAAATTTTGATACTTTTAATGCAACATTATTGTTTTTTATTTCATTAATCACTTTTTCTCACATTCATTTTGTGCCATTTCTAAATGTAAAAGTAATTATTACTATTTTTATTTTTTGCGGTATTTAGTTATTTAACGTTTTTTCAGTTTTTCACATATTTTTTTGATTCCTGAAGAGAAGCATTTCTCAATAAATTTGTATTGAATTTACATAGTAGCAACAATTGTTTTTTTATATACTTTCACTGCTTCTTTAATAGAATACTTTAAGCCATAGTAGCTTAAGTTAGGCATGCAACTTTTTTTTTTAGTTGGGAAAAGTTTTTTTTAAAATATTTATTTTTTATTTATTTATTTTTAAATTTCAATAGCAGTAAATAAAGCAATAACAATAGCTACAACAATAAATGTTTCTAAATCAATTTCTTTCCTTTAAGTTGTATATTTTTAAGGCTATTAGGATGTTGCCTGAATATTAACACTGTTTTTAATTAAGTCACTATTTATCACTTTTTAAAAAGTTCTAGTCACTTTTTTCGCTACTTTTTCTGCAATGACCTGCGCTGAGCCCTGAAATAATTAATTACACTTATTTCATTTATCAATGTATCCCTGTAAATCTAAACTAATTTAAATTCACCTACTGTTTAAATTATTTGAAATTCCAATATAGAAAAATAAAAACAGGGCATTGTTGTAAAGAAGTTGTTTACATACTAAAGCCTTAAAAAAAACCTGGTTAATTTTTAAACATCTCATAGCTAAATGCACAACAATGAAGGCATTAAGCAATCACTTTTCTTACTACAGTAGGGAACCGATTATCTAGAATGATGGGGACCATCGCTATTTCGGATAAATGATTTTTCCGGTTTTCTGAATCGCTGCAAAAAGCTGTTTTTTTTTATTGTCAAACCCTAAAAAAAAAAAAATTAGAAATAATCTTAAAAAGAAGAAAAAACGATAAAGCAATACACTAATGATTATTTCTAAAATGATGGTAAGGTAAACCTCTTTTAGAAAAGAAAGAAATATTCTAAAATCGAATTTTGTGGGAAAATTTATCGAATTTCGTTCCGGTTTTCTTGCCTGTGCTGTTAATGTTAAATTATCAAAAATTTTATGTTACCCTTTTTTAAAAAATTCCGCCTTATGTGTATTTCTTCCTGGGTTTTTGATAGTACTTGTCAAAACAAAGACAGTTAGATATCAAAGTAATTCAAAAACATGGCGCATAGTTATAACCGTGAATTGTTATGAAAATTGCCAATTTTGATTTTTGTGTCTTTATCATCGCAGTACAAAATGGTCTATCAATATTTGATTTTGATGTTCACACACATATAAGATGTAATTTTAATCAGTATTAAATATTTTCTTCTAGCAATCCATATGGTGGTTCTCATCGAAATAATAACAGAAAGAAGTATAATAATAGAAATGGTAAGTGTTTTTTTTTTTAATTAATTTTTTTATATATAATTTATTTCAACAATAACTGTGATTGTTTCAACAATCTTCTATGAGCATGACTTCATCACCACCAACTATAGCTGGTTATATATAACGTACTAAATGATTTTCTAAATAGAATGGTTTTCATGTTTTCTACTATGCAATCTTAAATAGAGTGATCTCAGGCTTCAGTTTTGTTTATCATGTGTTAAAGTTCCTAAAATCTGTTCATTTATCCCCTTGTTTGTTGAACTGTTAAAAATGTCTCCATATTTACTCATCCGTTATTTGTTTAATCATTTCTCATTCTTTTATTATCTCTTTTTTATAGTTTTTAATGTCTATTTTAAGTCTCTGTCTATTATAAGAGCAGCTTTAACAGTTACAGTTAATGTTCTTTAATTTCGGGGGTAATGTATATATGTATTGCAATTTCACTTTAAGTATTTTGGGTTTTTCTAACAAGCTGAACAATCAACGCCAGAAAAGATTTTGCTAGGCTAAGTTATTTCTGAATTTATTCTTGGTGTAAAAAATTTATATAATTAAATTTTCTATATAAAAAGAGGAAAAAAAAGCATAGTGAATAAATATTAAGCTAAAACTATTTGTTAAATATTCTTTTTTAAGCTCATGTAAAGTTATACTTATTTTATTTGATAGTTTTTAGTGTTTTACAATGATGAGATGTTTTGATAAGTGATATAAATACAGTACAGTCACATTAATGTGACCGTCACCTGCTTTTGGTACCAACATCATTGGCTTAATGCAGAAACCGAGTGCTTTATCTAATAAGTGTATGATCATTGAATTTCAGTTGAAGGGTGGGAAGTATTTTTGTAAACTGTTTGCATGCCTCTGTGGTTGAAGTTTACCGTATATTGCTTAATGACACTATTCAAAATCAACGACAGGGCAATTATACTGCACCGTACACCATAAATCACTTAATTGATTACACTGGTGAACAACGACTATGGAGATGTGTTTGGGCAAATCGACATATTGATACTGACTATACGGATGAACATACTGTCTTTCAGTGAATATTGTTGTGTATGGATCTCTGCAGCAGGCGCCTAGTTTCTGCACACCTGCTGATTATCCATCTGTTTTTGAAAATTATGTCGACCCTTACACGTAAATTGTTTTTCCTCGGGGTGATGGCATCTACCAGCAGGACAATGCTCAGTGAAAGTGTCTGATTCGGAGAGCTCCAGAATGAGCTCCTAGCTTCCAAACTCCCCATTTGAGAGTCTGGGGCTACTTCGATTGAAATTGGCCCTCTACCTATATGTCTTCTTATTGTTCGCTCTGCGAAAGGTGGTTTTTCTGGTTTTTAATAGGTGGTAACATTTATGTGACTGGACTGTGTATATTAAACCGATACTAACTAGTAATTGTAATTTTATTGAGCTATGGTGATTGAAATAGATTAACTTTATTTTTTTCAATTTATTTAAGAGTTTGATTTGATACTATATATTACTTTTAACTGTATTGTTTGTAAATGTGTCGTTTTTTAGATTTTATACCAAATATTGAATTATTAATTACTCTCAATAACCTTAAACAGCAGGAAGTTGTATGCGTTTTTTTAATTACTTATATATGTGCTTACATTTTTGTTTTCCAATAGGAGGCAAATCTAGACATGGTGGTGATCCTGAAAATTCATGGCACAAAATAGTTGTAAGTGTGAATTTGCAGATTTTTTTCACTCAAAATATATTTCTTTAAATAACATTTATCCTGCTGGAAATCAGAGATGCAAAAATGTTTTTGAATTGCAAGCATAAAAAACAAGAAATATCATATTTGAGGCCATCGTAGGTAACATGTTGTAATTGAAAAAATGCTGGTTGTACTAGCATTTAATTACAAAGTAATGAAAATGACTAAAACTAATTTTTTTGCTTAAATGCTGATCATGAATTTAAACTTAAAAAAATTGAATGTAGGTATATCTGGACAACTATGGGTTTAATACAAATCTGAATTTTCAGACCCTTTCCTTCTGCAACATGAAATAGTTAAAATTTGATATTCTGAGAAAGGTTGAACTAATCAGTAACAGATCACAGTTACAATCAAGTTTAGGTTTAGAACACTATATTTATTAATTAGAACTAATCAATAGAGTGGAGAGGGAAAAATTTGTCGATAATTAAACAGCACTACCTCCTAAAAGTTGTATATGGTATAGTATGACGCACATGAATTTCAGATTTTTTATGCATCTTCCTTAACCTCCACAAAAGTGTTAAAATGTTGAAATGTTTTAAAATAAAACAGCCAACTTTGGTTAATTTCTAAATATTTTCATTTTAAAACAAATTACTACTCGAAAGCTATGCATTGAATGAAATATTACTTGTGGATTTTTCAGAATTTTTCAATAAAATTTTTACTCCTTGCAACAGTAAGTATAAAATTAAAAAAAGTATAGCAAGTTTTTAAAAATTTCCAGAAGAAAATAAAACACCTTGCTAACGTTATGTATTAATTTGCAGAGAATGAAAATGGTGCATGAAAATTCTGAAAAAAATTCTCTAGTGATATACTAATCCATATACAACTTTTGGGAGGTTGTGCTTTTTGATTATCGAAAACTTCTTTTTCATTCCACCCTACTAATCTGTAACAAATCACAGCAATTGAATAGAGGTTTGCTATTGAGACAAAATTAATTAAGAGAGGGGGGAACTGCCAAATTTATTTCGTAAATTAGCAGTTTTTTTTAGAGGGGGTTATAAAAAGATTATTAAGATATTTTCGGGGCCTAAATTTCAATATATTATTTATTCAGTGTGAAAAAAATATTTTGTTTTTATGCAGATTCCATACGGAAAGAAGATTGGGAAAGAGTTCATCATGAAATCTATCAATTCTCTTTGCAAGAGTCCATTTGTACCAATCAATGTAAAAAAATATATTTTGTCTCATTATTTCTATTATTGTTTGCTTAAATGTAAGATGCATTTATATTTGTATTTTTTAGTTTCAGTTTAATAACACAGTTGCTGAATTTTATGTGTCTTCACGTGTACTGGCCAACCAAATAAGAGAAGTTAACCGAAGAGTTACAACACCTGATGGATTTAAGGTCAATACCCCATCTTATTTATCTTCTTTACCCTAATCAAAAAATTATATATTGTAGTAGCAGGAATTATACATTTAGTGATTTCTAGGAAATTGTGGGTGTTTAAGACCCAAGTGTTATGTATTGTTGGGTCCTTTTCTACTAAAAGCTGACCCCTATTTAAAATATGAATATTCAACCTTTTTATCCATTAATATTCACATTCATAGGTTTATAGGCTTCAAATTCTCTTTTATTCTCTGCAAATTCGCCTGTCACGCTCTGGAATGTGTAATTTTCACAATCTTCAAGTTCTACGTCAGGCTAATTTTGTATACAAATGACATATCGTGATATGAGCACTGCATATCCTGGTTGATTCGTTTTAACAAAATTTTAAAGCTAAACAACATAGTTTGTTTTCATGTGATTTAAAAAGCAATGATCTCAGTTCAATTTCTCACTCTTTATAAACAATTCGATGATTTCTATCTATATCATTTAAAATCCAGATATTCCAATTGGTATGCACACTATTTTAAAATCATACATTGTTATTTTCACACAATTTGAAAATCTTCATTAATGGGATTTCAAAGTGTTGATGAGCAAAAAGAATATATTTGGTATCTACTCGTAATTCAAAATTTATTAGTGACATTTAAATTTAGTAATCATGCATTGGAAAAAAATATAATTTAAAACTTTTTATGTAATTTTCATTATAAAATAACTATTCCATTATTACTCAATGATGCAAATCCATGTAAAGAATTAAGCCCTCTGTTGACAATATTGTTTTTAAAAAAATGTAGGCATTTTTATTTCTTGAAATAATATAGTTTATAATTTTGATTTTCATCCATTCATATTTTATATAAGTATCAAAATTTAATAAAAATATTCAATAGAAATATATCAATTTTTCTTTATGAAAATAATTCTTAAGAAAATGTAATTTTCTTGATGTAAATAGTGACAGCAGTCAATAAATATAACTATATTAACTTTTTTCCTATTAAAATTTCCTGTATGTTTTCATTTGAATCTGAATTTTTCTCAAGGAAATCTTCTAATCACTGTAAGAAATTGGACAATGGAAAAACTAAGAATGACCAATACAAATTACGAATTACTATTAAGTTTATAGTTTAAATTTAAAACAAATATAATTTGAAATGGTACAAGAGACTGGGGAAATTTTTTAAAATATAGCCATTTTCCTATTTATTTTTTATATATAATTCTAAAATCTGTGTTACCTATTATGCAATCTATTTTAAACTTTTATTCTTGTTATTATTATCTTTTAAATAAATTTTTTTCTTATAACTTGTTAAATGATAAAAAAAAAAAGCCTTTGCATTCATATTTGATTATTATATTGCATTAATATTTGTTTTATTTTTTTAAAAAATATTTTACAATTGGAAATGTGCTTAATATTATTAGTATTCATAAAATTCTTTCATGATTTTCAAATCAAATATTGTAAGAGTTTTAAAATTGGTTACCTCTTTCTCTAATTTTTTTGCAATTTTATGTAAATCATCTTGATTTTGAATCTTAATCAATTATTTATTCAGGGTTATTTCTTGGCGGAGTTTGCCCTTTTAATTAAAAATTCCGCTTGCATACCCTGTGAACCTGATTACATGCTCCGATATATTAAAGGGGGGAAAGGTGGCACCGGTTTCTTGGTAAATCCCTATGGTTTTCTGTTTTATTTATTTTTTTATTTATTATTATTATTGCAGTAAGTAGTGTTTTGGCTATGATTATTTGTTTTTTGGACCGTTTCCCTAGAGTTTTTCATATTCTGATATCTTTGATAAGTTATTACGACGAGCACATTTTGAATGGAGAAAATATTTTTTGGTAACTCTTAACAAGAGGATTAACTGAAAAAAAGAAAACAGTTCAATATTTTACCCCTTCATATTAAATTTATGACTTTGAGGATGAAGATAAATAGTATCAGATCTATATTTTACTTTATTGCCTCTTAATTATCTGGCTTTGTGACCCTAAATTATCTGGCATGCTGGTCAACCTCACATATTTCCCTCATGGTGGCTGATACAAGGTTATACAGCAATAAAACGTGAAATATTCATCTGGAAATTATAACAGGCAATTTGACAAATTTTCGTAGGATTTAAGCTGAATTCACGCGAGTCAATAAGAGATAATTAGAAAAAGAACTTCCCCCCCCCCTTTTTTTTTTTTTCAAAAAAAACAAACTGGAAAAAGGCCTATATAAAAACTAGCAACAACTGTAAGCAAGCAGCTATTTAAATTAAATAAACATCAATAGAAGTTATCCTTAGAACCATGTTATTTATTTTATATGCTTTTTAAATTCAGTCATTAACTTCTGAAAACACTTGATGTATTTTAGTGGTGTTTTAATTTATGAATTATATTTTACAGATGGCTGTCACTGTAAATAGATGTCAACAGCCAGTTACTACCATTGAGCGAGAATCATTAAAGATCATTGAAGTAAGAAAATTTGTTGAAATTTTATATTTTTGTGTTTATTATATTTTAAACTTTTCTTGAATGATAATAGACATTGTAATATCATTTATGATTATATATATTCATTCATAGAATTATTTTATGTACAGTGTGCCAAAAAAACGGATCATCCTGAATAACTGTTGATCTAATGATTGGATCATTCTATATGTTCTAGGAATAAATGTTAATGGTTTGAGAAGTTGACCACAAATATGCTAGTTAATTAGGCAGATGATATTTCAATTTACAAAATCAGACACAAGATTATATACTTTCTCTGAGTAAACATACCTTTTTTTCCCCGATGGATTTGGATTTCTCACCGCCAAAATGTGGCCCATATGGTTTGGTTACGAGAGCGATTCAAATTTTGAACCCCTTAATGTTAATTTTACTTTTTGCATATTTTGCCATATTTTAAGAACTTATTGGGCAAACTGAAACATTTTTGCAAGCAATTATAAAATTCATTTACCCAAAGATAATTCCATGGAAAGAAATAAGTTTTAGTAAATATTTATTTTCTGCAAGAATAGTAAAAAAAAAAAAAAAAAATTTAAACATAAACAATTTTTTACATTAATTTAACCCTTACGAGCTTAATGGGACACATACGTCCCAATTTTGAAACAGAAACTCTTTTCTGTCAAATGGGAGACTTTCCCACCAGGCCTGCCAATATTTTTGAAGGTATTTTCATTCACAGAACATAAGTGGCACTACCATACATAATGCAATTCCTGCATTTTTAAAGTGTTGTAGCAGCTTATTCCATACTGTACGGACGTAAATAGTTCAGTTTTTAAAAATACCACCTATTTTCGATTAAATTTTTATTGATCTATAAATCTAAGTCCGGAGAAGTTGCTCACGAAGCGGATTACCTGTAATATTTTTACATGCACCTTGGTCAACAATTACATTAATTATTTTATGATTGCTTATATTTTTTTCTTCGTCTACATAAATTGATATATTGCCACTGTCATAGTGTTGGTTACAAGACTGTAGTGTCTAAATCTGGTTGTACACTTGCGGAAAATAATGAAATATATCATATTCATTATTACCCTTATCAGCTTTTTTTTTTTAACTGTCCCTTAACAAAATATCTAATTGAGCACTTAATTAAACTTTCATTCGCTTCTTGAACTTGATTAAAAACTTCAATTGTCTCAAAAATATAGAAATTGTCTTCTTCCTACCTTTTCTTTCTCTGAAACTTGTTTCAGCCCTGTAAGTAGTTTTTCTTTTCTGTTTGCTGATTGTGTAAAATTTTTTTGTAGGAGTGTATGAGTTCTCATTATGATGCCATGACACATGTTTTGGACCTAACTCGACTTTACCGTGATTCACGTGAGTAAAACCTTTCTCATTTTATATTGATATGTTTCAGTCGCCATACTTCCATTAAATTAAAATATTTTTGTATTTTCTCATTCACTTCCTAAATTTCCAAAAATTCAATTAAATTTTTGAAAATATTGTTAATTTAATTTGTATTAAAAATTTCTGATCCTGCTATTTGAATATTCAGATTCTGATAATCCCTGTTACTTTATAAATATTCATGGTGTGTAGCATTTTTAAAATGTGCTTATTTTCGATTTTCGTTTTTTAAAAGCCCTTCAAGGTGCTTATTTTATTGGAGGTTTTTAAAAAAAGTGCTTATATTTCCTTTTTCGAAAATGTGATATTTTTTCCTTAATTTAGCATGTTGACTTTCGCCACCTATTATGCAAAAGCATGGTTTTCACATTGTTTTATTCAACGTTTTCACAATGCATTTAAATGCAATGCATTTCGGTTTACCTTCGGGCTATAGCGTATGATAGCAGGAATCATTTCATGTGTTTGATGGATTATTTGCTGGTTTGCTGGGTTCAGTGAAATTCTTGCATTCTTGTGTGCAACTACTGCATTTTGCAAGATATTTTCCAACTCAGGCTTCGTTTTTCACCCTCTAAAATATCGAACTAAAAAATCACTCTATCTCTTCATGGTGACTAATAAAATCAGGAAAAGAATTCTTCGCCAGGAACTAGTCATTTTATCATGATCACGTAAGGACTTAAATAATTTTGCCTTTTATTAATGTATATAGTGCTTAAAAATATTTTGTAGTGCTTAAGAGGTTCTTATTTTTGTTGAAAGATTTAGCTAAGCACCCTGATTTATTTAATTATAAAAACATATATTTTTTTTTCCCCTTGGGTATGTTTTAGTTGCCAACTCTCATGAAAAAATATGGAGACTACCAAATTTAGAGAGAATCTCCTGGTCTCCTAAACATTCAAATCTATTTAATTGTAGATATTTTTGGAAACTTTAAAAAGAAATTTTAAATTTTATTTTTTAAAAAAAAACACGCATTTTTAATACTACTTTACATTTTCCCGCAGTTCTAATTTATTTTCACACCGAAATATGCTTTTTACTAAATCAAGCCTTAGTATTATGCTTACAGTTTTGAAGCAACAATTTTAAAATGTTTTATTATGGTGAATTAAGTTTCAGCTCTTTTCTAGTTTGAGAAAATTTGTTTGTATAGTAAATACATTTGCAAATCCCCTATTGATTTTTCAATGTTTGCAGCTATGGTATATTTAAGAATTAAAGCTGTAGCAGTATTTATTTCAGTAAGTATAGTTAGTTGAAATTTCTTGCAGGGTTATTTTCAGCAGGAATCTATGCACCTCTCAACAAACCTAATGTTTTCCATGCAGTAGTGAGAATCATCAAAGAGAGAATACCTGAAGTATGATTTATATATTCTTACATATTTTTTTGTTGTACATATTGTCACCTATTTTGATTTTTATTTTGTATAATAACAAAGACATAATTGATTTATCTTTATCTATTTTGATTGGATTTGGTAAAATAACTGAAGTATGAATCATTAAATTAGTTGCATATTTTCCTCTTGTAATTATGACTATAATCTCTTAGAATTTAAGTTGTATGATTTATGTGTTGTGAAAACATTTATTAAATTTTGGAATTGTCAAATATTCTTGAAAGGATAAGCGTCTCAAAGATTGTTAAAGAAAAGAAAAATGAATGAATAATATTATACATGAATTTATTATTTCACCATTTTTGTATTTGACTTTTTATATGTTAATTTTATTGTATAGTAATTTGTATTTTTTTTTTTTCCCTTCATAATTTAATGGCAGCTTATAAATAATTTAAAAGAGGTGGTAAGGTTTTGCTTCATAAAATATGAGTTTAAACTTAAGTATTTATGAAAAAGATGAAATTGTAAAAGAGATATGTTTAAATATTTTCATTCTAAGAAAGTTAATATTTAGATTGTGCCTTATGATGTTTTTCATTTGTGTTAAAAAAATAAAACAATGGCAGGAAATAATGTATTGCGAAATGATCTTGTATGGGAGAAACTTTAAAATATCAATTGTGATTTTGTTATTTCTTATGCAAGAGTGATTGTAGCCCAGAAATTTTTTATTTATTTATTTTTGTACCATTGCTCCAGATCTAAATATTGGAAGTATGGTATTTGATTTTTCTACGAATATTGCAGAATTAGGTAGATCTCAAGGTCATTAGTTTAAAGACATGCCCAAATCAAAAACTTATAATCCGACAAAATTTTGATATTTAAACTGAATTCTGTAAATAAGATGTTAACATATACTTGATTCTTCTGCCAATTCGATTATTTTGGCTTAGAAGATTTTCACCATTTTGATTCCTTTAACTGCACTGGAATCTGCTAATATCGCTATTTTAATATCGAACATCGATTTTCTTATTTATTCGTAATTTAGGAACTTCCATTTGAGATTTCTATTCACCAGATTTGAAAATTATGCTTCGTGATTCGTGTTTAATTTGTTTAAAAATTCAACGTCGCAATTTTTATTTTGGCATTTTTAAAATCCATTATCGAGATTTATATTCAAGAAATTTTAAAATACAATATTAGTAAGAATTAAGCTTTTTCTTAAAATAATTACTCTAAAGATGCGATATTCTTAGTAGATGAATAGAAAATTTAATTATTAATGCTAAATCAAAAGATTGTGTTAAATATGAAACATTTTTGTATATAAATTTATCAATTTTTTCCATATTAAATTTTCATGATTTTCTCTTTTTCAGATTGAGGTTTTGAATTTAACTGATAATAAGTTATATACAATAGATCCTTTGAGTGCATTGGTTCCAGTCTGTAAGCAATTGAAATCCTTAATTCTAAAAAATAACAAGGTATATAATATTTAAATCCTATTACTTTATGTATATTATTCTACAGTGTATATATAAAGCCTAATGTACGTACTTGAAAAATTCCGAAAACTCAAATCTGTATTATCTTTACTGAAGTCGAATTTTTTCCCATATCAATTGCCTTTAAAAGTTTTGTGTGTGGACTAATTTCATATTTTTAATTATTTAAATTAAAATTTTGAAAAATGATATGACCCCTTATGCTTAACATGAAAAATTTTAAGGAATAGTTAATTTAATATTTAAAAAAAATCTATAGGATGCTTGTTACTAACAGTAAAACTTTATTTAACAGAAAAAAAAAATCTTTATAAAGTATTTGTTGTTGGAAGTTTCATCTAAAGAGTTTGAAAACATCTCTTGTGTACGATTTGTTAAAAAATAGTTATGTGAACAGTAAAGTGAAATATTAAGAGGTTCTTTGTTTGTTCTGCCCTGAAGCAATATAGTTATAAGGTCCTGAAAAACGATTAAAAATTGATATTTTCAATAATTAACAGGAGATGTTGCTATTCAAACCATTGAATAGATTCACGAACATATGATGTTTATTTACTCTATAAGCCTGCATATATAACTAGACTAAATGATTGTAATAATCATCACTATCCATTTTTCAAAGGGAGAGGTTTTCGGTAGAATAAGGCAGATTTTTTTTGGAATTCCTTGTTATTAGTTAACATGCTGAATAAGTTCTGTGGAAATTCTTAGATCAGTCGCCAAAAAAATTGCATGTTATTTATCTTCAATGAAAATAAAATAACAATTTTAAGGTCATTTTTAATCCATTTTTAGTACATTTTTATGAAATATAGCTTAAATATTTATTATTATTTCAGCTAGCTAAGAGTAATGTGCTAATTGTCTCACACCTTATGTTTTCATTATAAATGAATTCCAACTATATTAATGTTCAGTGAAAATTTTTATCAGCTTAGATGGGAAAGAGTTTGAAATATGGTTCTTTTCTTTCGTATAATTATGAAATTATTTTAATTTTTAATAATTTTTTTTTTTTGAAAATATGCACATTATGTTTGTTTAATCTTACATTACTTTTAAAAACTTTGATTTTAAAATTTATTGCCAGGTAGTTTCATTGAATTGAAATCCTGTTTTTATGTTAAAAATAATACATAGTATTTCAAACTTTTTCCTAAGTTGTGTATTAATATATATATGTGTATATATATATATGTGTGTGTGAAAAAAACTTTTTTTTTCTTTACTATTTAGATTAAGAATGCAGATGACTTAAATTCCATAAAAGGAATGGAGTTAATTGAATTGGTGTTAGATGGTAATCCTTTGTGTGATGAATTTAAGAGTAAAAATTCTTACATCAGGTAATCTTAAATTGTCTTCAATCTTATGTATATTTTTTGTCTTTCATTACGTTCTTAGGCAGGCAAATGATTTCTGATATTGAAATACATTGATGAATTGAGTATAGAATCATATCCTATGGAATATTTTAAAAATGAGTGATTGCCAAACTCTTGCTACAGATACATACATTATATATTTGTTCCTAATTAGTAATGTGGTCTTTGTTTATTTTTGGAAATTTTTTTCAAAGATAATTAAATACTTTATCTATATAATGTAAGTTTGTAATGTAAGTCTCTTCTATGTTTAGGATGAAATGAAAAAAATTTTAAGACAAAGTTTTGTTTTAATACAAATTTTTTAAGACTATTATTTCTATAATAAATCAAATAATAATAAATATATGACATTTCAAGTATATGATTAATTTAAAGTCTGAAAGGGACATTGTTGTATGTTTTTGTGATACTCCTTTTGAAAATCTGCCTTTAAAAGAACCTTTTTTTTTATTTCTTAAAATAGTTTTTTTTTTAAAAAAAAAAGGTAGCACTTATTGATAAATATTCATGTGCTCGGGTGTCACTCTTTAGTCCCGAATCTTGAGGAAAAAAATCCGTGCACTAAATCCCATCAATTAATATTTCTTTTAATTAATATTTCAATTAATATTTCTTTTAATTTTCTTTTAAAATTAACAATGTAAAATTAACAAATTAATGTAAAATTTAAAAAAAATTAAATAAATTTTAATAAATGCCATGAAAGAATAATGTCACATTGCAATGAAAGAATAGGATTGAACTTTAACATTTACTTGTGTAAACAAAATTTGTACTATTTTTCAATATAAATCTGATTTAGTTAACATTTTTCCCTGATGTTTTAAAATGCTAGTCTAAATGCTAGGCTAAGTTAAATTTTGATTATTATTTTTTAAAAAAGGAGAAGAAATTTATGGAGAAATGGTGAATAATATTATAATGGTGAAAGGAAAAATAGAGAAATGTGTGGCTTTCAGAAAAAGAAAAGTTGTTTATATCAGTGATTTTAACTTGGTGATTGGTGTAAAAAGGTAAACAAGGTTTGCAATTTATTTTTGTTTTGTTTGCTGTAAAAAATAAAGTAATAAAACAGAAAATAATATTCATCTTTTTAGCTAGAAAGGTGCATTTTGCAGTCAGCTATAAATTTTTGGAGATTCTGGTAAACAATGCTAGACCGTGTTAACTAATAAAAAATTAAGTGGAAATGTTTTTAGAGTGGCACCCATGTTCATGTGTTTTGTTTACAGTTTTTAATAGATTATGTAGCCAAGGATCTTTTGAATAATAACAAAATTAAAAAACAGAATTAGATAAATTTGGTTACTTAAAGTTAGTAAACTAAAAAAATTATGTTGTGATAATTTACGAGGCTAAAACCTTTTTATTGAATTACTTTCTTCCATTGAGATGCGTTTAATTTTTATACCGATTATAGTCTACTTTCAGAACATGAATAATTGCTCGATGGAAAGTTTGGCTGTCTGTGTGGTGAACCAGTGATTTGTGAACAAGCTATCCTTTATTCGGACACTTTTTTCCTTTTATTCTTTTAACTATTTACCTAAATTGCTTTTTAAATTTTTAAAGCATGATAAAATCTTAATCACAGTTTTGCTTTTAATTTATAAATCTGGTCCAATTTCAAATACTTGATATGACTTGAGATTTGTGCATCACTATCATTATAATTGTAATTTTGTTTACAGTGCAGCTCGAGAACGTTTTCCAAGATTGTTAAGTTTGGTAAGTTGAAACTTAGTATCAATTTATATTTTTGCTGTATTAATCTTTATTGTGTTGTATACTCTTTTGTTTTTTTTAAAAAAAGGATGGACATCAACTACCTCCTCCAATCGGCTTCGATCTTGGTGTAGAAACGTGTCCCGAATCAAAGGTGTGTATTAACAAATTGAATTATTTTCGTGATAAACAGGATGCTCTCTAATTACTTATGTTTTTAGAACATCAAAAAGGTAAAGAAAAGTGTTCATATTAGTGGTATTTTTATAGTGTTTTTCGAACCAAAGTTCCACAGGGTGCATAGTGTTTTCAAAAAGTGCTTATTTTTGGTTATATTTGGTTTACGTTTTTTAAAATCCCTTAAAGATGCTTTTTTTATTTGGGATTTGTAAAAGGTGCTTGATTTTCTATCTTATAAAACTGGATTTTTTTTCCTTTACGATTGTCGTTCTAAATTACAAAAAAAAAAAAAAATGCATAATTTTCGCAATTTTCTCTGAAATATTTATCAGAAACTAGTTATTTTATCATGATTATGTGAAGTTCATGAAAATGCTTTGGAATTTTATGTTCATAAATTAAGAACTTTAAACAGTAGAAAAAGATAACTTTCATTACTACACAGATCCTAATTATGATTTTTTTTTCTTGGAAAGTGATTAAAAATATTTCTGAGAGCATATTTTTTTTTCAAAAATCTGGCTGCGCACAATGTTTAAGGTTGTTAATTTATATAAGGTTTGTAGATGTTAAAGTTAAATGATAAATAGCATTTGGTTTTAAATACTTTCAAATTTTGGGAACATTTAAACATGGCTGTTGGATTTGTAGGTGTATCCTGGTATTGTATAACTCTATAAGATCATATGGCTGATTTTTTATTAAAATTGATGCACATAATTTATTTTTCCTATTATTTTATTGTTTTTTATCCACCTATAATAAACCCACTAATTTGTTAACTGATGTACTGTGTGCGTTTCTTAGAATTGTTCTGGTTAATAAAGGAATTTTTAATTTGCTAGATTTTTTTTTTAATAGACTTATATTTGTTTTCCCATTTTCTTCCAGAAATGTTTCTTTGCAGAAAGTGAAAATTCTACTCACAAAGACTTGGTGATACAATTTTTGGACCAGTATGTATACTCAATGATTAAAATATCTCTCTTAAAATGTTTAATATATTTTTATTTAGTAATTCTTTTAAATAATTTTTTTCTTTTTTTTTTAACTACAGGTATTATACCATTTATGACTCTGGTGATAGATCCAGACTTCTTGATGCTTATCATGATCAGGTTTGTAATATTCTTATACATTAAAAGAAATCTATTAAAAGCTTTTCTTATATTCTCTCTTTTTTAATTTTCTGGTCTTCATTTTCTCGTCCATAACTAACAATTTTGCGATAATATTTTGTATGTTAATATTTAAGTGTTGTGAAATCAAGTGTGAAAATGTTTCTAGTGTAAATATCCTATCTGAAAAACTATGCTTTTATTTGAAAAACTCGTAAATTTTTTGAACATTTGACGAAATGTCGAGAAAAAAAAAGATCCATAATTGGAATAAAAAATAATTAATTCTAAAAAAAAAGGGTTATGTTATATATGTGTAATGCATGCTTAGATTTACAAAATAATCTTACTAATTTATGAACTATTGAATTTACATTTGTCTTATACTATTTTATAAGTATGTATTGAATGCATGCCAACTTTTACAATATAATCTTACTAAATTATTGAATTTACATTTGTTTTATACTAGGTGTGTGCGTTTTTTAAAGGTGCTTTTTTTTGTTGGGTATTTTTAAAAAAGTTCTTAATTTTCTCTTTTCCAAAATTGGATATTTTTTCTTTACCGTGTCTATTTTTGTCACATATTATAAAAAAGGTTGGTTTTCACATTGTTTTGTTCAGCGTTTTCTCAATTCATTCAACCACCATTTGGGCATAACCATCGATCTGTATCATATGAAAGTGCCAATTATTTTGCAGAATTTATTGTCGATCAGCTGGCCATCTGAACATTGCCAATTTCTTTCCTAAATATAAAAAGAAAATATCAAGATTTGTGAAATGAGATTATAGAGACCATCTAATATTTTACTTCTGACGAAAATTTTTTAGCTTCAATACTCATTGTATTTACATTTGAAAATTATAAAAAAAAAAGTAATAAAAGAAAATTAACAATTTTATTAAAAATTTCTTTGTGGCTATTCACTAATTTACATTTGTAATATGAACTTATTAAACTTTTCTTAGCTTACTTAATTCTTTACATGTCTTTATAAATTTGGTATGGCCTATAATATTAATGTTCTTAATGTTTTGTTGGATAACCTTTAAGTATTAGTTAAATTGATTCTAATTTTGAATTGAAATTTTTTACATAATTTTTTATAGTAAAGTAAGGGAAGTAATTATTAATTTAAAGAATAGAATGAGCCATTCAGTATGTGATATATTAAAATAGTGTATAATAATTTTATTTATGGTGGCTAACATAATCAAGAAAAGAGTTATTTGTAAGAAACTAGCTATTTTATCATGATCATGTAAAGTCTTTAAAAATTATTTTGCATTTTGTTAAGATATATATATATGTATATATATATATATGTATATCGTTTAAAATAAGAAAATCAATAATTTTTAAGAGTGCTTATTTTTTATTTAAAAATTTGGCTATAAATCCCATTTATAACTTTTAGACTTTTCAGAAAAACAATGAAGGTTTTAAATTATCAAATTTTTTTCAAACTAGCTTTAAGTTTATTAAAATTTAAAAATTTGCTTATTCTTTTCCCCCCTGATTATTTATAGGCGAACTTTTCACTTAGTTTAGCAAGACATTCGCATAAGTAAGTCATTACTTGATCCTTATATTTATTTCTTAATTAATGGTGAATTCAACAATTGTTTTTATTTATTTATTTATTTTTTTAATGCAGAAATAGTGGTGGCTGCTTATCTGCATACTACCATGACAATAGAAATTTACTTAAAGTTACTGAATCAGGTAAGTAAGGTTTATATGAGAAGTTATTTGAAAAATTCAGCACTGCACTAATATAAATACTTTTATTTGCCAAAATATGAAAGACTTATAGATAAATGTTTCATGCACCCTTTCTATCTGTGTTTAAATCAAATGTATTTTGTTTCCTGGATACAGCCATGAGGTGAACCATAATAAATGTGTTCAGACAATTGGATTTATAAGACAATGAATATAAGTTTCTAGATAAGTTTGAAGATGTTTTTTCTGAAAAAAAATTAGCCCTAAATTATTGGGTCCTAATCCCTCTTATCCAGTTTAAACTATTTGTTATCCAAGAGAAAGTTTTCCAATTTCATAACAAGAATAATAACTTACCCCCATACTTAGGGTTTACTACTGAAAGAGTCACCAAAGTTTTAAGTTTACTTACAAAGAGTGTTAAGTTTACTTACTTAAAGAGTCACCAAAAAAGTGGTGACTTAAATTAAATAGGCAACCGGTCTCTTTTTTCATAATTTTGATTTATTATTATTTTTTTAGGATCGTTTAATGATAAAAGTACATCTATGGCAAACGATTCTGGAAAACAGAATTTTTAATAAAATGTCTCCGTTCTAAACTTTGATCCTTCTGAATCCATTAATTTGTGGTGGAAAGATTCGCTTGGACGGAGAATGCTTAAACAATTCAAATATTTCCAAGTTGTGTGAATACATTAAATGAATTTGGCCTTCCTAGATATTCTTATTATAATTCAATCTTTTCACATTTATATTACTTTTATTGTTGAATTAACTTTTTATAGCTGTAGATAATTTCTAATATTATTTAATCCATGCAAAATGCGGCTATTAAATGAAATTGTTGAATCTATCGATCTCTGAATCTTTAGGTTTGAAGAAAAAGTTGCTACATAGTTATTCGAATCTACCAGCCACTGCCTACTAATAAAAAATTAAAATAATTGGAAGTAAAGCCTTGGGGGGGATTTCTTTTAAAATGTTAAAATAGTAATATAAATATTACGTTATCAATGTTAATTTTATATATATACTTTCTAAATAAAATTTTATATTACTCATAACTTTTTCTTTTAGAGCAAAGATTCAAGTTACTTAAACAAGGTAAATTGAGTATTGTATCCACTTTATCTGAGATGCCGCAAACCATGCATGACCCAACGTCATTCAGTGTGGACATTTTTCATTTATCAGTAAGATATTTCAAACTTGATTTTTACTTAATTAAGCATATTTTCTTTTAAATAATTTTAGCATTCTTATTATATTTTTAATCACATCAATAAGCAGACTTCGCATAAAGAATTGTATATCCATAGCTGCCAACCTTTCTGCATTTTGCAGAAGCTTTCTGCATTTTTACTTATCTTTGCTATTTTTTCCACTTTTACGCACAAGATAAGATCTTCCGCTTTTTACCCTGCCGTCTGAGCTAGTATTTTCTTTAAGTCAGACGTCGCTACTCCTCTTGTAACAGCCTTAGGCAGGGCTGTAACTGCGCCTTTAATCAAGAATTAATAAATGAATATTGTACCATCATGTAGCTGGTCAAAAGTTTTTTTAAAAATTTATTCATTTTTTTGTTTTAAAAAAAGGTGAGTATTGCTTTTTTATGCTCATATTATAGTGAATTTATAAATAAATGATTAATTAAAATCCGCTTTTATAAATTTATTAGTATGCAGTTGTGAATCTTCTGCATTTTTATAACTAGAGTTTGGCAGCTATGTATATTATAAATTCAGACAATTTTATTTTCTGGACAAGACCACAGGGGAAGGAAAAAAAAGGTTTTTTTTTTTTTCTCTCTAGGGTACAGATAATACAGTTTTTATATCAATTAATTATCACTATTTTTCCTTTGTGTGAGGTTCAATGATATCAACTTGTCTTATAAGTTTTAGAGACAAAGCAATTAAGATGTAATATTTAGAATGTATATATATTTTCAAATTGATATTAACTGAAATATATGTGTATCCATATTCATTTTTCAAACAGCAATATTTATACAAACATATTTTTCAGCCTTCCTTAATGAGTTTTGCTGTAACTGGAGTCTTCAAAGAAGGTATGCTTAGTTCGCATTATTTGTTTTACTTTAAATAGATTATTTGTTTTACTTTTATTTCAAAATTGTCTTTTATTGTTCAAAATCAAATATTATAAAATTATTGAACATAGTCAAAATTAATAAATGTCGGTTAGAAACATTCAAAAAGCTCTTACCTTATCCGGGAAAACATAATGAGGTTATTAATTGCTTGACGCTATTAACATCCATATTAACATAAATTCATTGTCGTAATTTGCCTATAATGTGGTGAAATTTATTTTTACTTGTTTTGCTAACCATATGTCACTTTTCATATTGCTGCAATTTGCTTATTTTATATTCTGATTGCAAATAAACTAGTGTCGTAAGTTAGGCATTGTGATTTGTATAACTAACTTAGAAGAAAGAGTTACAAATTGCACGTCATATTTATTTTTTTATAAAATTTTGGTTCTTGTATTGCAAACAGACTTGTGAAAAATTGATAAATTATTGTATGCTTATGTAAACTTAATAGTAGGTAAAATGAATCTATAATCTACAAAAACATTGCAAACATTTTGCAATGGTGTTCAATGGTCATTTTGATATTCTTTGTTAATATCAGTTTCCTCTTTTATTTTCCAATGATTTTATTTTTCTGTTTTAGTTGGAGCAGACATCAACAATGCTATATTAAAAACCTTCAACAGAACATTCATTGTTGTGCCACATAGTAATAGGTGTGTATTTCGTTTCTTTATTATTTTACATTATGTAAATCCTTCAAATCTATGTGTTTCAGAGTGGTTTAAACTGTGTTTATCGTTATTTTTATCTATAGGAATTATATTTATTTATTTATTTTATTAATTTTACTTGTATCATGTTAATGTATATATCTAATTATATGCCTGAAGAAGACGGGTACCAAAATATAGCTATTTTGTTTTAAAAGTATTTTTTAGTTGTTTCTAAAAGTTTAATTTTTAAAAAATTAACTTGTTCTACAATAGTGGTGACATATATTTTCTGCGGTGATCGTAGATTTGATTTTTAAAATTTTGTGAATTTATTTATTTAACTTGTTTGTGAAAGAATTTAGTTTGATATTGAACCAAAGTGGCTTCATTTCAGTCATTCAGTATGTGATGTTACTAATTGTTCAGAAAAAGAAATTAATATTTTCATATACAGTTGAACCTGTTTATCTTGAACCTCTTTATCTCGAAAACCTCTTTATATCGAAATTTCTAAAATTCCCTACATTTACTGTCTAAAATCAATGTATTTTCCATGTTCATGTGAATTTTTTTTCCTTCAAAACCCTCCGTTTCTCGAATTTCTAATAATAGAGCACAAATGTCAAAACTTTCTTTATCAGTAGAACTCGTAGACAGAGATGAATTTCGTGAATCCACAGGAAGTAGGGGGTGTTTCTTTTAATTTCAATTACTCTCCCTGCACTTCCTTAACTAGAAAGGAATACAATGATTCTGGCAGTAAGTGAGGGGTTAATGAATAGTGACCATCAGGGGTTAGCTTTTCAACATAGATAAGAAGGCTATAGAAAACAGTTGGTATGCAAACTAGTAGATGCCATCGATGAAACAAGTTAGACACTATCAGAATTTCTGTTTTGCCTGGAGAAATGTGTCTCTAAAAACTATCCAAAAGGGTTTTAAAAAGCTGGTTTTAAGAATAGCTGTGAAGAGGATGAAGGCATCAGTAAAGAAGAAAATGTTAACGCTGAAAATGCAGTGCCAGATTTGCCAGAATGGAATGCAATAAAATCTGGATTAATTGTTTACATTAATTTTGATGATTTTTACAAGTGGACAACTGCCTGGAAACATGCGGAACATTGGCAGTTGCAGAAATCATAGATAATGTCAAAGGAATATCAGAGGAAAAGGAAGAAACTGAAAAATCGTATTGATGAATCAAAAGTGAATGCAAAAGAAGTAGAAAAAGCTGTAGAATTCTTATAAACTACTCTTGAATTCCAGGAAAATGTTGGCTATGAGAAATTTGCGATCTTTCTAACCTCAAAAGAATAATCGGAACAAGTAAGGTTATATATCAAAAATTATTTTCAGTGTTTAATGTATGCTAAAAAACTGCTATGTAAATAGATGTATGTGGTATAAATAATTTAAAGAAATGTATATTTTTCTACTAAAAACATTTAAAGCACTTTTAATAGAATTTCTTAATTAAAAGTAATTTTTTAAAGTACCTGTATAACTCGAAACCTCTTTATCTCGAATTTTTCGCTTTTCCCGTGAGATTCGAGATAAACAGGTTCGACTGTATTATACATAAATGTAATAGTAACGTGCATTTTTGTTTTGGTTAATACTCTATCAATGTGACTAAGAAATAGGTTTACGATTAAATTTTCTATATAAAAGAAAATTTGTGTGGGTTATTAATAATAATAAAAAATCATTCAAATAGATTGATATTGCTAGTTAATTTTTTTAACTTAGTAGAAGGAGTTAAATATATATATTTTCTCGCTTTATATATATTACAGAATTAATTATTTTTATTTTGTGTTAACTTTATTTTTTGTGGCTTGAAAGTCAAAGGGAAAATATTTATCTTTGCATCCCCTAACCCTCAATTTTGGGTGTCAATTTCTTCATTGATCTTTTTACTTTTTTTCTGTCTAATTTCAGTTATACAAAAAAAAAAGCTTTTTCAAATTTTACAATATAGCCAATTTATGTTATTTTTTTCTATTAAGCTCCATACCTAATCTTACATATACAATAATAAGTCCTGTAAATCGTAAGTGAAAATCCGACACAGGTGTAACAGATTTGTTAGACATTTTGCGAAGTAAAATAATATTTTGAGATTAATATGTTGCTAGATTTAAAATTGATATCTTTTCTTTAGTGTCTTAAATGTCTCATTATATTTTTAGCATTGCTATAATCAATGAAACACTATACATTGCTCCTGCAAACCAAGACCAGCAAGATAAGGTACAAATTATTTTACAAATTGGTTGTTATTTTGCTAAGTAAGTGGTTTTCTCTAATAGCATTGATATATTTACAGGCTTTCAAAGTTCCAGCTCCCACCCCATCTCCAAGTCCAGCTCCATCTACCGAGGAAAAAAATCCTGTAGAAAAGCAGATGATGGTATTGGAGCTTACTAAACAAACAGGGATGAACTTAGATTTCTCAACAAAGTATGAAAAATATATTTTATTCATTTAAAAAAAAAAAAAAAAAAAAACTCTCTTTGACTTCGTTTGATGAGTCATCTTGCGAACTTTTGTGTGTTTTTGTTTAGTTTAAATGTGTTTTTCAACACTATCATCAAGAAAAATAAAAAATATACAATACTCTTTTACCATTGAAAGAAAACAAAAGCTATGATTTGAATGCCTCAAACTAATTTTTAAAAAATTCAACACAATTTTTATTTTAGATTAAAATATTGATAACTTTAGTTTAGTTCAAGTTGCTTTATTAAGTTATGAGTATGAAATAAATTTCTAAGTTCAATGAGTCAATTTGTGTTGCTAGTAGTATTCATTATTTAATAACTATTGATATGGTGCAGTAAATGAAGCTAAAAAGTTGTCACAACCCAGGTTTAGACAAGTTTAGTAGGTTAGACTAGGTTTAGGCTGTTTAGACAAGTTAAGTATTGTTTTCTATATATTTTTTACTTAGAAATGGACAAAACGGACAAATTATTTGGTCAAATAGTTCAAAATTTATATAGGTTTTTACATATAAGATTTTTTTTCCTGACCTGTACTTATCTACCCATCTTACATTACTCATTGAGTTCGTTCTACTTTTTACCACTTATTTAGAAAGAGGTATTTGACAGTTTGCCGCAGGATAAAACTTTTAGTTTAATTCGTTAAGAATTTTGTATAAAAATTTTTGTCTGATCAAAATTGATTCTTTAGATTCTTGTACTTATAATTTTAGATGTTTAGAAGAACATGATTGGGATTATCAACGAGCTGTGGCTGTGTTTATGAAATTCCAGGTAAGTTTTTTATTGCTTTAAAACAAAGTATGTGTAAAATCTTGAAATTTTATTAATATTTTTCTGTCCTTAAGAAATTCTGGGAAAATGTTCTAATTTTTGAAAGAAAAAGGGGGAAATGCCGTTTATCTTAGTGTATAAGTTGACACCGAATTTATGATTAGAGAATAGTAATTTCTGATACGTCGAACTGTGAGAAATCTAAGTATAAAAATTTCTGAAATTTAAAAACATAAAAAAGATCTGTTTAGAAATGAATAATTCTTAACTTATTCTTAATTTTTTTAGCCTAGTTTAAAGTATCTATAAAATACCTTAATATGTAAATATGATGGGAGGAAATAAAAATTAATTGTATGCAACATGAAAAATTTTTTTTTTAAAGAGGCAAGTTAATGCTGTTTTACAAATTTGTTTATAATGCATTGATATTTCATGATTAAAAAATGTCTGACTTCATTAACAATGTATAAGTTGGCCCCCAATTTCTAAGTAGAAGAAATTTTTTTAAGTTCCTTTGAAAAGATAGTTTTTTATTTTCATTTGTGAACCCTAATTTTTTTTTTTTATCCTAGAAAAACCTTTTAGTTTTTTCTTGTGTGTGTGTATTTTTTTCTTCTGGTTCTTTTTTGTGACTATAGAAATTTTTCCTAATTTGTGTAATAATACAAATCTAGTTATGATAAAATTCTGAATTTTGCCAGATAGTATAATGAAAACATCCTAATCATACTTTTTTAAAAAAAAATCTAACTTTATTTCTGATAAACATCAGAGATAAAGTTATAATAAGGAATATTCAAAATTACAAGGCTACGAATTTGAACATTAGTAGCAGGGTTCGTGCAGACTTCTTATACTCCTTGGAAATAAAAAGGTCTCCAAGGAGTACTTGGAACAAATTAGATTTCCAAATTAGTACTTAGAAACTCCTTAAATTATTGTGTTGTATAGATGAATTTACTGTCAAGGCAGGGGAACGAAATGATACGACTTAGCTGTCAAAGTCTAATAGTTAGAGAAAAACTTTAAAAGAAAAAAAAAATTGAATTGCAAAAGTTAGAAGAAAAAAATAACAGCAAATAATTTTAATTTTACATGTTACAAGCAAACTTAATTAATGATTTACTTTTTTTTTATTTATTTTTTTTTTATAATAAAGTGCCTTAGATTTTATGTATTTAAATTTAAAAATATAAGATTGGTAGGTTTTTATGTTATGTTAATCTTTACTATGTACTTTAACAAGATTTATTAAAATATTTGAAGCTGGAAAATGCACCTCAAAAGGTTTTTGGTCAGTGTTAAAAATAGGTTTTAATTAAAATTGTTTTGTGATTAATTTTTTTATTTCAGAGTGAAGGAAAAATTCCACCTGAAGCTTTTATTAAAACAGAGCAACTATAGAAATGACTGTTGTGTGTGACTGAACATTGACATAACATTTTGTAAATACGGCACTCAGTTCATTTGTATAAAATCTTAGTAAATATGCAAGTGCTAGTTTTTATTCTTATACTGAAAACAAAACCACATTAAGCTAAAATCATTTCATTGTTAGATATTTGTATATAATACTTTTTTTCAAAAAAAAAAAAAAAAAAAAGAACTATAAAATTTTATCTTATCCTGCATTTTTATTTATTATTTTCTTGAAATGAAAGGTAGTGAAAGTGTTTTCATAAAAATGCTTAATATTTCCAATAATTGATAGGTCACTGATGTACTTTCTTTTCGTGTGGCTATTTTTTTTTTCTTTCCCCCTATTGATTTTTAATAAGTACCAGAATTGCTGAATCAAAGCTTTATAAATAAGAATAGAAAAATAAGCATAAGATACCCAGAACTCTAGAACCGCCACTCTTTTAAACATCTCTTCCCCTCCTGATTCTTGTTTTTATATTAATATTAATAATCTTATATTAAATAAAAGCTAATCATAATTTTTTTTTAATAGTGTAAGTATCCAAAAACTTTCGAAGAAAAAAAGAACTAAAGCTGCATTTATAAGTAGAATGATTTAGTAATTTAAAAATATCTATTTAATAAGGCAGTCATGTTCATGGGTAATAAAGCTAAAATTAATTGGTATGCCTGATCTCTGGATTAATTATGCCAATCAGCAATCCAGGTACTTCTATGGAGATTATAATTTTTTATATCTTCAATTTTTATGCTGTTAATTTTTAACTAGTTTTTTTTCTTTTTTCTTTTTTAATTAACTGAAATATTAAGTTAGTTTTTTAAGTTTAAAGATCAAAAATGTTTTTTTTCTTCTATTGAATAGATGGGTTTTTAATGATTGTTAATTGTTTTACATTTAATATATTATACTAAAATTATTAAAAACTTTTTTGTGACAAAATGGCATTAAAAATTATTTTATTTAAATTAAATTATTCTTGAATGCCATTTCTTTGTGAATATAAATTGAAATCTTGTTTACATACTATTGCAATTAATGTTATACGTTAGAAATGAAATCAATTTTTATAATATTTCTTTCTCTTGAGCCAAAAAACTGAATGTCATTGTATCCATTAAGTACCCATCTATTAAGACTAAATGTCATTAAATTTTTTTTTTTAAGCAAAGACTTGGTTACATTATTCTATTAACTTGAAGCTTTTAATTTTTGTTCTATAAGTAAAATAATTTTCAAAATTCTATCAATTATTTAATGAATTTGTTGCAAAATTTGAAGAGAAGGTCTTAAGTAAAAAAAAAAAAAAAAAGAAAGTGATATTACTGTATTTTCTATTTATATAAGAGCTTTAAACAATGTCTTGTCATGCTTTATAACATTTATGTCATTGATTATATTTATAATGCATGTTATTGTTTGGCACTTACAGACAGTGTGTGCTAAAGTAAAATTATGTATTTCTTCAATGTTTACTTTAAGTGAACTATTAAAAAAAAAAAAAAAAAAAACTTTTCAACTAATATTGTGTGAAACTTTTCTGCATTTTCATTTATTTCTTATCTCTGTAAATTATGACTATTTATCTGTGATGTTATTTGTATAAAATCTATATATTATCAAAGTAATTTTCCTTTCAAACTACTATTAAAAATACCAGTTCAGTTGACCTTTAAAAAGCAAGCAACAATCTAACGGAATTTTTTATAAAAGTTGCCTATATCTTTTAGATTTAGGATAACTTGGAATGTGAAAAGCAGAAAAAAAAAAGAAAAAAGTGATGGAGATATGTGCACTGTAACTACGATATTTATTTACTATTCACAAATGAAATGATCTGTGTACGTCAAGAATCAAAATAAAAGTATTAGAGAGCCAATAATGTTCCCTATTAACTATATTGGCTGGAGTTCAAGTAAACTGTTATTTGCTGGAGGTATCACCAAAATGGGATGCCAAAGCAAAGTATGGAGGCCATACTTTGCTTAGTAGAATCCATACTGTGAGTATGGAGTCCATGAAGAAGACATTTTACTGCAAGAAGTCAGTGCACAAATTTAATGGATGATTTTCTTCAACTGCAGTGAAATAAAAGAATGCTTATGTTTACGTGAAATATTGTTTTAGAAATTAATTGTTGCTTGCTTTTTTATTTATTAATTTTTTTTAATTGACTGAATCGATGTGAGAATGTGTTGATTACGTGAATTGTGTGTTGTGTTATAGTATGAGTGGAGACAATATCTTGAAAATAAATATATATATATTTTTTTTATGAGAAGTACATTGGTTATATACTTTTTTCCCCAATCAAAGTCAGGCTTTGATTGTTTAGATTTTATGTGTTTTAAGATTTAAAATAAGCTGCAAAGAGTATAATGCATCTGCTTTTGTATTTGAAAAAAATGTTTTGTGTACATTTTATTATAATGTAAAAATTGAAATGTTAAAGCTCTTATATGAAGTAATATATATTTTCTACCCCTCATTTATTTTATAATTTTTTATTATTTTAGCCACTAAAAAGAAAGTACTCTTTAGTAGCACTACAATAGTATTCATACTTTGACATCTGTAATATAGTTTTTATCGATTGATTAACATTTTCCCCGCTCCAAATTTGCTAATTCTGGAGCATAGTATTTTAAACATAAATGTAAAAATTTTGCATACATTATATGTGTGGAGATTGCAAAACTCACATTCTTTTTTAAAATGCACACTCATAGTTAATGTTTAACTTTTTTTCTTTTTATAAATTTATATCTTTTTCTTTTTCATAATTTTTCACATTATAAGGCTTTTAAAATAAAAAAAATGGTGCTGGGTATATTTAAAGATGTGCATTATTCAAATTGAAAAACTTAAAGACTGCTAGTTTTGCCTCTAAACATATAAATGTATTCCTCAAAAAAAAGCAACAGTATTTTTATATTCCAAAATCTAACAGTTTAGTAGGGATTTTTTATGTTGGAACATTTTTGCTACCTTTCATTGTGTACATGATTAAAGCATGAATATTTTCAGATTTTTCAGAAATTTTATCAAACTTTATTTATTATTTTTTTTAGTTTAATGTTATTTAAAATACTTAGTATAATTATGCTTTAATTGTGTATTAATGTTATAGAAATGAATTAAGAGTTTCATTTAGTATCATATGAATACTATTAGTTAACTTGATTTATATGTTTATCCTGTACAAAAATAATAAAATAAAAATAATAGCATTTACATAAACAATTTGCAAGTTATTTGGAAGCACTTGTATATAAGTAAAAAAAAAAAAAACTTTTCCCAATTCCTTTTTTAAAAAAATACTAGGAGTGAATCACACTGAAAATATTCATTAGCTCTGATTACTGAAAAGTTTGAAACTGCGTCCTATCACTTTAAAAATCTGGAATACGTTTTGATGTTTTTCATTATCTTGATATGTTCATGTAATTCATTAGCTCTGATTACTGAAAAGTTTGAAACTGCGTCCTATCACTTTAAAAATCTGGAATACGTTTTGATGTTTTTCATTATCTTGATATGTTCATGTAAAAATGGTTGTAAAAGTGTTAAGATTATCTATGAAACATTTATATGTAATAAAATAAATTTTTATTAAATTATAGTCTTTTTCATTTTTTTAAAATTCTTTTACTTAAACCAGATTTGCAAACTAGATTATTAAACTAGCGTGTAAATTTTCTTAATTTTTTTTTTTTTATCCTAATGAAGTTTTAAAAGTTCTAATCACTCGAAAAACCGCCCACGTGCTGAGAATATTACATATTCACAAACAATGGGACGTTTTAGCCTTCCTTTAAATGATCTCAGAGATGGCAATAAAAGCCCTTAAAGATGCTTTTTTTCATTGGGTGTTTTTAAAAAGTGCTTATTTTGAAATGAGATTTCTTTCTTTACCATGTCTATTTTCGCCACATATTATGCAAATCGGTTTTTCACATTGTTCTATTTAACGTTTTCACAATTCACTCAACCATCTATTTAGGCGTCCATAGAGTTTGAAAACGCCAATCATATTACATGTTTGATGTAATACTTGTTAGTCTGCCTGTGCGTGTACTGAGCTGGGTTCGGTGAGATAATTGCACTTAGCACGATATTCTCAATTTCAGACTTCATTTTTATGTTATCTGATATCGAACCGAAAAATCTCTTGATCATTTTATAATGACAAATATAATCAAGAAAAGAGTTCTTAGTCGGAAACTAGTTATTTTATGATTAAGTCAAGTCTTTTAAAATTATTTGGCATTTTGTAAATGTATATAGCGCTTAAAAATATTTTTTGAGTGCTTAAAAGGTGCTTATTGTTTTGTTGAAAGATTTGGCTAGGCATCCTGTTAGAAGATAGAGATAGGAAACAAGGACTACGCACCCTGTAATAATGAGCGGTTCTAGTCATTGTCACAGAACGTTGCAGAGTTCTTGCAGAAAGATTTTTCTTTTGTGAAGTAAAAGGTTTTTTTTTTTTTTTTTTCCTGCAGAAACTTTCGAAAGATTTAATCTTTTCTTCAAAATTTTGTTCAAAAGATGCCTTTTTCGCACATTCAAGTGAAAAAAATGCTTTTTCTATGGATGGTGTTTTCAATATAAATGTAAACAATCTCGAGCTCTAGTTCCGGTTAGAAAGTTTGCAACTGCTTATTCTGTGAGGCGATATTTTCAAACGGATAATTTTGTTTTCAATAAAAGAAGTAAATTAGATAATTTTTGAACTCGAATCTGCTGTATTTCATAAGATATTAATGTTATTAAGTAATTCTGGTGATTTTTGAAGTGAAAATTTGTTTTAGTTATTTATAGATATATTGCTAAAAAAGATGGCATGGTTGTTAGCTTTTTAGGAGTACTGATTTGACCTTCCATTTGTTTATTACTGTTTGTTTTTGTTGCAAGCTGTGCACCATCTTACGTTAGTGTTAGTAGTGTAAACACAAGTATTGTTATCATTGTAAACACACGTAATCAAATACCACGTTTGCAAGAATCTCAAAACACAATGATCACGTTGTGAGCCCTAGTGTAGAAAACTCCATCCATTCTCACTGTAGAACAATGAAAAATAATTTTCAATGAAGTAAAAAATGTGGTTTTCTTTTCTACAGAAAATTTCGTTCATTTTATATTATTACTCATCATTAATTTAGAAAAGCAGTAGCCAAACATCTCATTAAAACAATTAATAAAAGATTTTTTTGTTTTTAAATTTTCTCTTTTTCACTTATAACAATGGATTTAAAAACATAGTCCAAATAACACTTTAAGAAATAATGAAGATGTAGATGTGAATAGAATAATATAAATAAATATATAAACTAACTTAAATGATACACTGTTTTTTTTTTTCTTCTCATTTTTTTTTTGTTGATAATGATTCAGAGAGAAAAAAAAGCTAAAGTTTCGGATCATAGTTTTCAGCTCCCTGTACGCTCATTCCATGGGATGGAAAAGCAAAGCTTTTTAACCTTTGTCGCACTCACTATTTGCCTTCTAACAGAGTAGGTCCATAGCCTATGTTACATTGCTACGTATTTCACTTTTGCAGCTGTTGAATAAAATAAGAGATCTGAATAGATTCAGTCAAGGGTGGTGGGTTGCTAAATTTCCCCGTTTAAACGGATATTTTTTGGTTTTTGTTCCCCCTAAATGCATTAAATAAGAAGTACTGAAATTTTTTTAAAAAAACTTTATTTTTGAGAAATATTTCTCCAGCTAAAATGGAATAAATTTTTCAGTTAAAGAAGGATACAATAGGTGGTCACTTCAATAGGAACTTTCTGCTCCTTATTTGGTCTAAACAGGTGTTAGGGGTAAAGTTGAAAAATTAATCAATTCTTGCTTCCAGTTATACACTGACGTCTTTGACTTGCTTCACTCACACATCATTTATAATGTAAACAGAGAGATTTGTATTGTGGTCAAGATGTGTGGTCCCCTCCTGTGGTGCGCAATTAACTTTGATAAGAAAAAGTTTCACAAACCTAACACACTAGTCTACAGTGTGTCTTTCTCTGAAGTGGAATAATCATTGCTTAATCCAGTGAATAACTCTGAGTTGATTGCAATTTGAGCGCGAAAATGAATGATTTGAATTAATCAGAAGAAAAATCAATGAATCGTGGAAACAATAAATTTCAAAAAATTCCTAACTAAAATATCAGTATTCAATTCGTTTTCAATATTCCCGATTGTAAAGAAAGCATCGACGCATTATGAAAAACTGATGTTTTCCGCATATATTTTACTTTTATGTTAATCTTTAATTTTCGATCTTGGCTCAATTTTTGATTTCAATATAAATAAATACGAAACCAAAAGGCAAAATTATAGACAAATAAGCTCAGGCACAAGGTGGTCTGAAATATCAATATTTTTCTTCTTTCTTGCCGCTTGGTTCTTTCTTTCCTATTTTTGTGTTCTCTGTATAAATATAAAGGCTTATATTTTGCTTTAATATTAACTTACATTTTTCAAACTTTGCCGCTTTTTTCTTTTTATTTCAATGGAAGTAAAGATGGGGAAAAGCAGCAAAACTATTGACGAATTAGTTTAGACACAAGAGGGACTAATTGTAATGACAATCTTCCCTTTATAATAAAAAGATATAGCACATGTTTCAAACACACTTCATGGATTGTATCTTTCCTTAAAATGAAAGGGTTCAAGCGTAAAAACGTTAAAAAAAACTTTAATTAATTTTTTTGTAATTATCAGGGTATTTTATAATTAAATGGGTAATTAGCCTGCTCGACAATAATGCTCAATAAAAACGTTTCTGAAAATTGAAGTTTTAAATTTAGACCATGAGTGTTCTTTATGTTATATAGAGAAACTATAAAAAAAAAATTACGTTTCGATATTTTGTAATTATCAGGGTAATTATTACAATTAAAAGTCACGCTAAATAAATGCGTCTTAAAGGTAGAAATTTTAAGTTTTGACTACGTGTTCATTATCCGATTAGGGAAACACTGAAAAGAATTTATTTCATGCTTTTGTATTTTTTTACGAGGTAGTTTTCAGAAAATGATATCTTTCAACATTAATTATGATCTCGAATATATTAATTATCAAAAGTTGATCCGGCACTAATTACTTGGGATAATTGAGGTTATATATATATATATATATATATATATATATATATATATATATATATATATATATATATATATATATATATATATATGTGTGTGTGTGTGTAAGATTTCAGAATTTTGCATACTCTTTCATTGAAAGATTTATAAGTCATCAAAGGACGGTATCAGCAAAATTATATCTTTATATATAAAATATTTTTAAAACTTTAAATAGTGGTACTTAAAACGTAGTAAAAACTTTATACCGATTAAACTTGCAATAAGAAATAAGGATATTTTTTCTTACTTGTGTGGGACACCTGAAATCAAGTTACTCTATTCTGTTGCAACTTTTGCGCCCCCCCCCCCCACCATGTTTTAGACCATCAAAAACAAATCCCATATTCTTGGCGATTCACAAATGGCATATATGGTAATCTATGAATGGAAGTTGATTGACAATATAATTTCGATTCACCTGGTCTACTGATAAGAAAATACAAAAGAAGTGAAATAGAATGAGATTGGTTGTAACCGACATTGAAACTTTATTGAGGCAACAACGTGCACTATAAGCGTACTGCAGTAGTAGAACTCATTAGTAAGGATGTGTGCTGTAAGGGTAGATTCCGATGATATTCTGCTGGTAGTGAAAGCTTTAGAGCGATTTAAAAATGATGAAAAAAATTTGAGTTGTCGGCATGAATGTGAGAAAGTTTATTTCGACAAAGACGAAGCTGATATTGAAAGATATGAAGCTTTATTAGGTTCTACGGATATAAGATTCTCAATGGAGTCCGTCGTGAGATTTAAAAATGTCGCTGAACGTTTATCAGCAGAGAGCTTGAGGAAATATTTATCTCAAAAAACTCTTTCCAAAGCATTAGCATCGTGCGGACGCCTACTCATCGACCATCATAAAGAAAATAATTGCTCATTTTACATGTCTTCTGCACTAAAATTCTACTTTAAAGCGTATAAGTCGGTGAAAAAAGCGTTTTTTTACGAAAACGTTACGCGTAATGAAAAAACCATTCACTTTTTGAGACTTTCGTCAAAGCACGGGCTTCATCAGGATGCTTATATAGAATGCTTGAAAGTATTTGCACTTCCATGTATATTTCATAAGTTCGATAAGTCCTTTGCTTATTATTCGATCTTAGAGGACATTCTCAAGATCACCCATGCTGCACAAGTTGATATCTTAAATGGGTTGAGCTTTGGAGAAGACGTATCGTCCTTCGTGCTATTTTATTCTTCATTATTTAATGACATAAACAATTTAAGTTTGTTGATTCAATATGGAAGGACAGACGTCATATCTTTATCTAGTTTCTTCTACTGGAAAGAAGTATATAGAATGTAAGTACACTTTGTTTAGATTTTTGAACTTACTCATTATAGTTATTCGCTTTATAAAAATTTTACCTTCTCCACTTTCTTTTTTTTTTTTTATTATCTGTGAAAAATAAACTTCAAGAAATTTAATAAGAGTGGAATTCTTCAACGAATTTCGATACATAATGTAATAAATTTAGGCTTCTGAATTTAGTTAAAATATTATCTTTAATTAGGAAGGTAAAATCTTGACAGTATCTACTTGCGTGTTTTAATCGTTAGCAAATAAACCATCACGTATATTATTTATTTTTATCATAACCATTCATCATCTTTTCCTTTTATTATTATACATCAGTAAAAATACGGAGATACTTTAGCAGTAGAGCAAGATTCATTTTTTTCCTCAAATTTAAATTTTTAAATTTATTTTGTTTATTTATTTATTTTTAATTTATATTCTTTTTATATTTATAATTTCGTCATAGCTTCTTTTCTTTGCGAAGAATTTTTTTGGCAAGAATTACCGTCGGGCATTCTTGTCAGAGGAGGCAATCAAAAATGAATAGCTTTCTATATTATATTATAGTTAAGTACATATTAACAGTTAGAGGAGACGTTACGTGATGCTAATTAATAAGCGCAGACGACGTTTTAAGAAGAAAAAAAAGTACCTTCTTTGAAGTAATAAGATTTTGTTTTGTGTGATCCTTGTCCCCCTCGCTCAATTTATAGGTTTAATCCTTTGACACATAGTTTTTTAAACATGTTTTTCATCCTTCTCTTATTACTTCTTATTAATTTAGGTAAAGATAGGTGAAAATATTATGTTTAGCGTTTTATTAATTTATGGTTATGAAAGACAGCATAAAACAGATGTGTCTTTTCCTGCGTTAAATGTAAATTCTTAAAAACGCGGCTTGCTTCCAAACAATGATTCTTCAAATTTTTCTGTTATTTAGGTCTAAGAGGAACAACAGTTATTCATCATTAATATTTCTTTAATTTGCAACATCAGTTATTGATAAATTTTTGAATATGAACTTCAAAAAAAATTCAAACTACTTTATTTGGAGTTTAGGTTTTATATAGTACAAATAAAATTCCGATAATCTAACAGAGATTTTTAGTAACTATTGAAATATTTCTTTTATAATTAAAAAATACTGAAATATGTTTTTGCTAATGATTAGAACGTCAGAAAAAGAATACATTAAAGGGAGTGCTATAAGCGTCTAAGGATGAAATTCAATCTGGAAGATATGGTCTTGATACTTTTGTCAGAAGATGATTGAAAGTTTGGATAATTTAATGTTACTTTCACATTTTGATAACAAAAACATATCTTCGGAACTAATACAGCCAATACAAAAATTTTGCACACTATTATAAAACGTGCTAATCAAAAGATAATTCCCTACAAAAGATGAAAGTAACACCTGTTAATTACTTTGCGTTTTTTTTGTGATATCACCTATATTTCATATTTATTTATTTTTTAAGATGAACGTGTATTAACTTTGTCTTATTCTTTCAATTGAGCAGTTTGTCTAGCAAATTTTTTCTTCTGGTATATAGATTATACTTTTAATTAGATAAATATGATAAGTTTGGAATCGAATTAAAGATTGGACAATAAATCATATAAATATTTTTGGGAGTAATCGATGTTTCACTTGGAGTAGAAGACATGAAATAATATGTTATTATTTTAGTGTCCTCTAATTAAAATCAAAGGATCATTCAATATTTATATTTTTAATGCGCAATTAATATAACTGTTTTGTTTGTGCTTTTAGAAATTAATTATTTAAAAACTGTATTTTTCCGAAAAACCAAAGATGAAAATATTGTTACACTATTTTCTTCATTGAATCCATTTTGAGAAACCGAATAATTTATCATTTCAAATTCTGAAATAAAAATGACTTAATTTATAAAATTAATGAAGTTAATATAATAAAAAAAATAAATATGTAGATATGTAGATAAAAAAATAAAAAAATTTCTATTAAGTGTCCATGAAAGTCCACGCTAAGTAACATGTGTAGACAAAATTTTTATGTTACGAAATCAGACAGATATTCGCATTATGTGGAATAAATAAAAAAAAATTTTTTTTTGGCAAATGCAGTCTGATAAATATAGTCTCAAAAGCTTAGGCAAGAAAGAGGTCGAAAATTTTGCATGTAACGTTAGTTTCACTTTCTGTATCTTTCATCATATCTTTGGAACTAAATAAGCAAATCAAAATATTTTTCTAGCAATTAAAATTTTTTTAATTAAGTTAATTCTATTTAATAAATAATTTTTTAAAATTTTTCATTCATTAAATAATCGAAAATTTTGGATGGTAAAATTAACAAAATATATATTTTCCATATATTTAAAGTAACTAGGGTTTTCCCTGGAGTTGTTTCTGCCTCCCTTGCCCATTTTTCAGACGTGTTGCCATAGATCGCCACCAAGCCTACCTTTTTGAATCCTCTTTTTCTTTTGCTGAGTGTGAGGTCACGTGCGCGCACTTAGAGTCTACAGTATTCTCCGGATGCCTCCTGACGAGGGCAGGACTGGGTTAAGGTTTGATATATTTAATGTAAGTAATTTTAAATAATGAATCTAAACTTAAAACAGTTTGTAAAATAGTTCTTGAAATCGAAAAACTTCTTTGAGATAACGAAATAGGGAAAAAGTGAAATTAACATTAAATGGTCCTAACTCTACATCGCTCCATTGTTAACGTATCGTCCCGGTGCTCCATTGGAACTTTAGTTTCCAGATTTTAGTCATTTTAGAGTGTCAAGACTCCTAATTTCTCTAAAAAAATGTTGTATGTTAATTAGAAGAAAGTAAAATTTTGTGTATTCAATTTCATAACTTAAGACATCGTTTGCAAAAATCAATTTGCATATTTAAGGTCCATTTAAATCTAATCTTGGCACCTAAAAATCCTATCATTAAACGAAGAGTCATTAGGGTGTTCTCTCTCTCTCTCTTTTTTTAATTTCATTTTATTTATTTTTTTTTTCTGGGGGAGGAGGTGCACTCCCCTTATCGGGTTTCTTCTGTATTTGATTTACTGATATAGAATTTCAAATAAAAGTTACGTTTTAGATTGAATTCAAAATAATTTTAAAAAAAAGTTTTTATAATTACGTCTCTCTCTTATGTTATTGATTATACTGATACCTCTGTGACTCAACTATTGAATGAGGGACAGACTTATTAGCCAAGTAACTTTGATTTCTTAGACTTGATTTAGGGGCCTAAACCATGGGGATGAGAAACAGCAAAAATCGTTTTTCCTCAACGTTCAGCGATACTTTAAAAATATTTATTTCTATTAATAGGCTATTTTCCAAATGTGTGAATTGAATCTCAAGATACTTGCAACAAACTGGCTAATCAAATATGGGGGGGGGGGTAACTGGCTCAGGGGATAGAGCGTTCACTTTCCAATGAGGTAAACTGGGTTCAAAACTCAGTGATGGCTAGTTGATACGAATTCCGCACCCGGGTCGCTTCGACCACAGTGCTGACGTAAAATATCTCCAGTGGTAGACGGATCATGAGGAAGAATTCCCTTACCATCGGTCTAATCGTGGGAGGTTTTCGTGGTTTTACTCACCATGTAACGCAAATGCGGGTTAGTTCCATCAAACAGTCCTCCACGAAAGCGAATTTCTACCAATACTTCTACCAATACTATAATCTACTCAATAATGCGAATTTCTACCAATACCAGGAGTTACCTTGTCTTCTGGATTAGGTTCAAAACTACAAGACTAGAGTCGGCTGTTCACGGGTCGACGGTTATGAAATAAAGATTGTATTTAATGTTAGATTTTGATACATTAAGATTGAACCCTGGTAAGTAAAAATCTTATTGATAAAACAATAGTCATAAGGTGTTCTTTTTTCTACACTCTTTTCACCACACTTTTTATCCCTCTGCACTTTATCTAGTGTCATTTGATTCATTGATCTGGAATTCCCCAATGTTTAATTCTACATAACTTGGTGTAAAAAAAAAACAATTATTTCATATCGCTCAGTCATGTTTCAAAATCTGCCTTTCTATTAATGATATACTACCATACATATGCATCGAGTTTGACAGAAATGTCAACATATTTAAATCGAACGCTCTACATTTATGGAAAAATTTGAAGCTTTGCAAAAAAAAAAACAAAAAAAAAAAACAAAAAAAAAAAAACAATGAATTAATGAGTGTTTATGATGAAGACTGAAAAAAAAAGCATAATAATCTGCTTTATTCCTTTTTTATACTTTAAAGTTCCTCTAACCGTCTCATTCCATCCCTTTCTAGTTTTCCCCGGCAATTAACCATGCTTTTATGTTATTAATCTAGCTTATGATTCTTCAGAGTTTTTGTACAATCTTACTTTTTTTCATCGATTAGTTAATAATTTGCAAGCCTCGACGTGTACAATTTCTTTACGTAATTTTCGACAAGGATTATGAAAATTGGGGAGGGGGATTAACACGTTACATTCCTTGCAGTTAGTTACTCTGCATGACGTCATTGTTAGTGATGATGTCATTTAAGAGGTTGCAATTCATTTTTTAATAAATAACATACTCACTCCTTAGCGTGTTACTTTATGGATGTGTTACAGAAACTGATATATATTTTTTTCCTTCTTTGCAGCCTTCCTGAAAACGTCGAGATGGTTTTAGGTTTCGACCTTATAACTGTGCGCTCACTTCAAATAATGCATTTGTACCTGACTGATTATCACAAGAAATCTCGTCCATTTTCAGCTGAGTGTGTGCTGAAACTCTTGTGGGACAGCATAACAGACCCTTACTTGACTCGTCAGGAATTCGAAAAGAGTTTTGATCCCGAAAGTGCGAAAGATAAGACTCTAGTGAAGGACGCATGGACTTGGTACCAGTTTCACGTTTTAGAAGATTCAACTTTGGTGAAATCTCCGAGATCCCTCTATCATCTCTCAAAGTGCAGTGTTCGAAACCAGATGGCCAAGTGTTTTCAACTTCCATCAGGCATCAGTAAACTAACGCTTCCGAAACTAGTGAAGAACTTTCTACTTATGGGAGAATGTATTTCACCTACCTCTCTTTGCCTTTAATTGATTCTTTGGAGGTAATGTGATTTGTAATCAATAATTTTAATTCGTGTCGACCAACTTAAGTTCCCTCTTTTTGTCGAAAGTGCAAAGTTGTTAAGGCAAATACTGTTTTTATGTCGTAACATTTTAAATCAATAATTAACTTGAAAATGTATTTACTTGATGTGTGCTTGATGTGTAATCAATAATTCTTGTGAAACAAACTTTGATTCACTCTTTTTATCGAATGTGCAAAGTTGATAAGGCAAATACTGTTTTTTTAAAATTTTATTTTGTAACATTTTTTAAATCCATAACTAACTTTAGAATGTAGAGTGGTGTTTTATTGATTAAAGTTTGAAGTAATTAATTTATAAGTCAATTCATTCTTTTTTGCATGACTAATTTGGTGTGATTACAAAATAAAAGAGAGGCTGAAAGGATGTACCGTGCGTAAAATAAATCGGACCATCCTGAATAAATTTTGATCTAATGATAGGATCTTCGCGTTTTAGATCTCAATCTTAAATGATTCGAGGGGGTGATCTCAAATATGTTAATTAATAAGTGCAGACGATATTTTAAGTTACAAAATCAGACACAAAAACGTACTTTCTCTGAATGAACATACTTTTTTTTGACAGATTCGTATTTCTGACCCCCGAAAATAGAGAGGCTAGCCGCAATTTGGGAAATATGGTCTCCATAGTTTGATCAGGAGAGTAATCCAAAGTTTGGACCCCTCAATGTTAATGTCAGAAATCCAAAGCCATCGAAAAAATCGCATGTTTATACAAGTACGTTCTTATGATTGATTTCGTAACTTAAAATATCGTCTGCACTTATTAATTAGCATATTTGAGGTCACTCCCTCGAACCATTTAGATGATGAACGTGAAGATTCGATCATTAGATAAATAGTTATTCAAGATGGTTCTTTTTTATGCGCATTGTACTTTAATGTTTCAGGTATATAGAATTATTCGCACAATTTTTCATAAAACTGGTATTTTTCTGGTATTCAGTTGCAATTCTTTTCCCTTGTTTCAAAATGTCATGATTATAATTAGTACTAAAACTTATAACATATTTCGAGTAACTAACATTTGTTCTGCAAAATTGTCTCATCTGTCTCTTCATTTATTATCGCCTTTAGTATTTCATTTCCATTAGAACATCAGAGATCATATTTTTAAATCATCGTAGTATCGTTATGATTTAGATTTGTTAATTATTAATTTTTATTTACGGTTTTGTGAAAATAAGAAGCTATTTTTGAAGAAAATAACCTATTTGTGAACCATGAATTATCATATTTCCGTATCTTAAATCACATAATATTTCGAAGTTTAAATATTTAGTCAGATTCTTAAATTTTTTTATTTGGTTAAACATTGAACTAAAATGTTCGATTTTTTAGTCTTTATAAGTCTTCTTTTTATTTTTAACAAAAAGATAATTGCAAAATAGAAATATAAAAGAACATAAAAATAATTTTTTATGTGTTTTAATTTGTTCAACATTTATTTGTTTTATTTATTCAATTACTCATTTTTATGGAATTTTCTACAGTAAAAAGTGATAGTACAAATGAGTAGTATAAAAAAGTGTAAGAAAATTGTTTATGCTTCAAATCTAATTATTTTGAGGTTTTTGAGGAATTGGTTATTATGCTTCAAATCTATTTATTTTCACTATTTAATATTTCACTTTTTATATTACATTTCTTCAGGAAAATTACTTATGCAAAATCGAAAATATTAAAGGAAGTATAAAAACGTGTTTAATGCTTTTTAATAATAAAATCAAAAAACAATAATCGGCTTCAAAATAAGTTCGTTTTATTTGGCTAGTTTTATATTAAAAAATGTTATTTGAATATGAAATTAGCTTGTTTTCACTCAAATTGTTTTAACTTTTAGTTTTCTTGGCGAAAACTAAAGCAAGCGTGCCATAAGAGGAACAAGGTAGAAAAATTAAAAGACTTACTTTTACGAAGATATGACTTTTAAAAGACAAACTGCAGCTAAGGAAATTTAAGATTTGTTTAAGATGTATCGGTAACGTTTCAGATTAAGAAACTTTGTCGTATTCTCTGTAACAAAAAAATAGCCAATAATGCAGTAAAATGATCTCTTTCTGTACACAGTGAAATACTTTTAAGATAGTCCTTTGCCCGTTAATGAATATGATATAGTGTTCACGACACTAATATAGTTGTCCCAAAAAATAAAAAGTCATTGGCGTCAATTTGTTTTGACATTGAGGGTTACATTAAAAATTTCTGTTAGTTGCAGTTGAACGAAAAGAAAGAAAATTATAAGAAGTCAAATGGTTCATAATGAATTAGAAATAACTTATTTTGAAAAATATTGTCGATAACTTAAACTATAAGAGTTTAAAGTCTTTATGATGAATGCGTTGAACGTAATATAATATTGTGTATGTAGTATTTGGAAAAAGAAAATTTAAGATCAATTATTGTAATGTTATTTCTAACATCTAATTAACAGAGGTTAATAATAATAAAAAAAAATCGAAATTTTTTTAAAAATTTTTTAACTCCATTTGAGACTTACTTCATTATTTAGTAATAGTAATTTTTTAAAATTCTTTTATAAGCCAAGGATATGGTTGATCAAAGAATGAGGTGGTACTCAATCCAGGAGTTCCCTTGTCTTCTGGATTGGGTTCAAAACTTCAAGGCTATGGAGTTGAACATTTGTAGTCGTAAACCCATGAAATTGGGTCGGCTGTTCAACGACGGTTATAAAATATATATATTTTAATTTAATATAAATATATTTTGAAAAGTATTGTTGATAACTTAAACTATAAGAGTTCAAAGTCTTTATGATGAATGCGTTGAACGTAATATAATATTGTGTACACAGTATTTGGAAGAAGAAAATATAAGATCAATTATTGTGGTGTTATTTCTAACATATACTTAAAAATATTACTTAACAGAGGTTAATAATAAAAAATTTATTAAAAATTAATTAGTTAATTTAAAATTTTTTAACTCCATTTGAGACCCACTTCATTATTTAGTAATAGTAATTTTTTTAAAATTCTTTAATAAATCAAGGGTATGGTTTATTAAAGAATGGTGTGGTACTCAATCCATGAGTTCCTTTGTCTTCTGGATTGGGTTCAAAATTACTAGGCTACTGAGTTGAACATTAGTAGTCGTAAACCCATAAAATTGGGTCGGCTGTTCAACGACGGTTATAAAATATAAAATAAACTCATCTTCTGGGTGATATTTGCTGATTTTAAACTCTTTTGTCCTCAGATTTTTTTCAGAAAGATTTTTCCTCTTCCCTTTAGACATCTAATAATTTTCTCTCAATTTTTTAAAAATGAATTATCAGTGCTTTGTATTTTCCATCATTCGTACTTTCTATCAAGACCTTTGACCATTTTAAACACTATCAGATAAATAACTTCCAAGCCTGTAAAAATATGAAATATATCAATTATTTTCTATTGTAACACTCAGTTCTTTGGCTCAATAAATATAATGGCTTCCGAATCCCATATTTCTAAATTCGTTACGGCATCAATTTTTCTGTTTTCTTCAAACTTAGTATTTTAATCTTAGTTCACAACGCTTTTACATTCTTTTTAAATAGAATGATTTTGCAAAGAGCTTACCCAACCACCAATGCTATTTCAGCTCAAAAATTTCTCTGCAAATCGTAGTATCGCTAAGAAGTAGAAAGGGTTAGAGATAATAGTAACGCAAGCTATGCAAAATCTCTCTAATCATGTAATATGCGGTAATAATAATAATAACTCATTTCAGAGAAAAGAAAAATAGTTTTTTTCCCCGCACATTTACAACAGTTTCTATATAGGTTATAATCTAACTTTTCGTTTCTACGCTTATCATACTATAAACCATTTCTAACCTTTGGTTCACGAACCTCCAGACGTCAATTAGGTGCATAAAGAGAATTCAGGAAAATATGGTTTAAATAGAAATTTTAGGCATGGCTGAAAACTATCAAGATAATGACTATAAAAATATTATATGTGGGACAATCAGTTGCCGGAACGACAAAAAAGTATTTTCAAACGCAGCACTCCATAAAAATTATTTTCAATTTTTTTTTTATAACCGTCGTTGAACACCTGACCCAACTTTTGGTTTACATTTACTAATGTTCAACTCTGTAGCCTTGTAATTTTGAACCTCTCCAGAAGACAAGGAAACTCCTGGGTCAGTACCACTAGAGGTATGATTTTTTATAGGAACACGGAGGGCTTTGTGACACGACAGATTTAACATGCATCAGTTACCATTTACTACATGAAGAATCTTCGGCCTGCGGGGATCGAACCTATGACCTCTTGGACATGGGTCCAGTTCCCTACAAACCAGGATATTCCGGCCCTTACAAATTTTTATGTAACAAAATACTTCTATATTTTCCCAATCGAATTTCAATTCAAATTTTTGAAGTATACGAACACATCTGCAAACGTATTATGCCTGCAGATGTGTCGTTTTAGTTTTGAACCAGCGATATCGTCCATCAATGTGGAACTTAGTTTCGTCTTTCTATTTAAAATTTTACTCAAGAGTCGAAATTTTTTACGGTAGTTTATAAGAAAAATATAATGATTAACATTTCTGTGAAATGATAGAAACATTTATAATTAAATTCTAGTAAGACTAAAATGTGATGAAGAAAAATGATATTATGACGTCTAGCACGCACAATGAAACTCATAGAAATGATAATACTAACTTGAAATAGCTTAATAGGTATTCAAAATATACTCTTTTCCAAATCATAGCAACTAACATAATGTGAAAAATATATATTTTTTTTTTCAAGGGAAAAGAATTCAATATCTTAAGTTTTTGTAATTTTTTTAAATATAAATAAATAAATAAATATTTATAGGGAGCTAGAGGGAACTTAAGCAACATGCTATGCTTAATGTAATAGATTTATTAGAAATCAAGTAATCTTGCGTGTCAGGTAAAAAAAAATTGAATCCGGAAAAACAAATTTAACTACAAAGCTTTAAATAAATAATAAAAAAAAAAAAAAAAACGTGAGTTTGCAGACGATTCCAATTAAAAAAATAGGTTTGTGTTCTGTTTCCAGAGAGTGGGTATTTTTGCTTTAGCTTTGGAAGTTTCTTGACTATTATCTCATGTTTGATCTCAAATTATTCAGAATAAAACAGGTCATTACATATTTTTTTCATCGAAAAAATTAAAATTTTGCTTGAAAAAAAAAAAAAAAACCCTTTTTAGACCAACGATTTTCGAAAGGTGTTCCACAGAACCTAGAGTTCAATGGCAAATTCACAGGACTTTTGTGAGGGGACTCAGGGTTTTACCAATAGTTATTTCTGAGCCATGATAGCTCAGGGAAAGAGCGTTCCCCTTCCAATGAGGTGTACCGGGTTCGAATCTCGATGGCTGTTCGATACGAATTCAGCATTCGGCTTGCACCAACCACAGTGGTGACGTAAATTATTATCAGTGGTAGTCAGTTTAACCGTGCCGTCCAGCTAACCGTGAGATATTTTCATGCATGGTTTCCTCACCATGTTACGCAAATGCGAGTTAGTTCCATCAAAAAGTCTTCCACGAAGGCAAACTTCTCCCGATTGATCCAGGAGTTCCCTTGTCATCTGGACTGGGTTCAAAATTGCAAAGCTACGTGGTTGAACATCAGTAAAACCTTAAATTAGGTCGGTACTTCATTGACGGCTATAAAATAAAATAATTATTCATGAAACCTTTAATAGCTCACCCTAATTTATTTAATGTTTCGGTTATTTTAATGCAATGTTTCAATGAAAAAAGAAATGACACTGTTTAGTAGAAAAAAAAATCGACAACTATACCACAGGTGGATCAGGGGGTTGAGAACTCACATCCCAATGAGGTGACTCGGGTTAGAATCGCAATGATGGCGATTCGAATTCCGCACCCGTTCGCACCGATCACGGTGATGACGTAAAAATATCTTCAGTGGTAGACGGTAATGGATTGTAGTCCTCTTTCCGTCAAGCTAACCGTGAGAGGCTCCCCATGAAACGCAAATGTGTTTTAGTTCCATCAAAAAATCCTCCACGAAGGCAAATTTCTCCTAATGCTTGCATTTCTCTTATTTTCTGGATTGGGCTCAAAATTACAAGGCTACGGAATTGAACATTGGAGGTCGTAAACTCAAAATTGGGTCAGCTGCTCAACGACGGTTATAAAATATAATTATTTCTCATTCATGCATAAGTATTTCTCGTCGAACTTTAAAATTCAAAATATTTAGATTTATTATAATTAAATTTAAGATTCAAATTACAGAATTAAAAGTAAGTAATTATTACTCTCCGGTTACTATTCTAACCGTTAAAAGAAATTATTTTTTTTTATAACCATAATTCAGATTATTCCATTCAATTTAAATCACGTATACGCCATAAAAAAGCTATTAATTTATAAGCCGCTCCAGACCTATGAATTCTATTTCCTAAAGTAAAACCTAATTTTTAGAATTTTGATGAAACAATTTCATTTCATTTTATTTCATACCCGTCGTTTAATAGTCGTTCCAATTTTGAGTATACGATTACAAATATGCAGTGAGCAAAACAAAGCAAAAATATCACCAAGAATAACTTTTGTTCTAATGGTCAGATTTTCACGTACTAAGTATCAATCTTAATAGTTGCTGAGGATGACCTTAAATATATTAATTATGTGGCGCTAAGTTTTAATTAAGTTATGAAATCGGACGAAAAAACATACTTTCTCTGAATACATAAATATTTTTTTTATATTTGGATTTATAATTCTCAAAATATAAGGGGTAGTCGCAATCTGGGAAATAGGGTCCCCATAGTTTGATCCGGAGATCAATCGAAGTTCGGACCCCTTAATGATAATTTAACTTTTTGCGTTTTAATTGTTTAGTTGAAACTCATAAAGTAATTCAAAAAGAAATTGTACACACTCATAAAACCCGTTTCCCCCAAGATAATTTCATTTAAGAAATAATTTATAATAATTATTCATTATTTCTTATTATATAATTTAATTATGAAAGAAAAATTTTCGATTTATTAGGCATAAATTTTTCATACCATAATAATCTACGTATTTTTATATTGCGAAATCTAAAGTTTGAACAGTTTTTATTTAGAAGAAGTTGAGAAAAATTAAAAAAATATTTAAAAATATTTAAAAAAAATAATTTTGTGACAATGAAGAAATATCTAAGAGAGGCGATTAATGATTAAATATAGATAACTTACGAGGAACTTGATTTACGCGCGCGGCGCCTAAAATTTCATTCCCATTTCTTTCTCTAATAAGCGATTGCTAATCCCTTTTTAAAATTTTAAAATATGATGTTTTTTAGCCGCTTAAAAATGTTGAGTTTTATAAAAGCATGTTTCTGATAGAATGTGATTATGCATCAGCTTTTTTTAATTTTATTTTTAGTTCGTTCTTGCCACAATTGATATAATTTCAACAATATATATATATATCGTCTTAATCTTAAATTTTTTTTTTAAGTTACCTTTCCGCGAGTGTTTCGCAGAATTATTTTATCAACTATTTAATTAAACATTTCTTAAAATCTTATTTTTTACGCTACCACGTATAGTCTTTTTTCATTTATGCTAGTAAATTGTTTTAATACTTTAATTTACGTTTTCCTTTAAAGTAAAATTCCTTTTAAAATTACTGTTAAATTTTTATTAAAAGAGGACTTCGAATTATTGCCAGCTAGTTGAAGATTAAATCTTGCTAAGAAATTAAAAATATTTTGCTGATCAAAATTATTCGATGCAAAACAGCATACTATTTTTTTCGAAAAATGAAGATGAATTATGGATTGTTTTTTTTATTGTTTCTTATCTATTCTAGTATTGAAAAGCAAATGCGTACGTGAGCACAGCAAAAATACAACAGTTTGCTTTGTTTTTTAAGCGAAAAAAAAATATATGAACTTACAGTTTTATTTTGATAGTTTAAACTTATTGTCTCCCGCTAACTTTAAGAAATTTTCCTTTTAAAAAGGATAATGTTGAAAAAATTTGCTTAAAAAATTGATTATGTTATTTCTCAACATTCGAAAGTAAAAAAAAAGTATTATTGTATCAGGAAAATGTTCGATATACAATATTTTGTTAAACAGCAAATACTAAAAATAGGAAATTGTATAATGATTATAAAACCTTACTATTTTTAGGATTAATATGTTTAGCAAATAATTTAATTTCCTTTTTTTGAAATTATAAATAGAAATTGTTCTTTTATTTCGCTATAAAAACACAAGAATGTGAATTTTTCTTTTATACTCGATTGAGAAGTGACAATCGTTCATTTAACCCCAGAATCGTAATCTGTTTGGATGTAACATTTAATTGCTTGAAACAGCTAGAAACTGTTAAACTTATTATAAAATTATTAGATATTTAACTTATTCTTTTCTTCCGTTAAGAGAGGCAGGAACAATGAGAAAAAATAGGGAAAAGCCCCTTTTACCATCATACTTATTATTCATATATTTAGTCATATAACTTGAGTTATTTAGGCAAAAAATTAAATGAAGGTGGAAATATAAATGCTTTCGAATTATGTCCTTAAGTCTACGCTAAAACAGATCTAGAATAGATATTTTGATTGATGAATAAAAAATATATTTTCCAAAAACTTCGAATACGGCGGAGACGTTAACATTATTCGAAATAATTCAAGTGTATTAACTTTGATTTCAGGAGGAGAGGGGTCATTCCATTGTTTGATTCGACTTCAGAAATTTCACTTTTAGAGGGATTTGTTTAACCCCTTAACTTGTGCGCTCGAGTTAATTCGTGCGGCGTTGTATTTTATGCTGCTATAATTTTTCACACTCGAATATAATCGAGAATTGAAAATAAGAATATGAAAGCTAAGAAGAAAAAAAAAATCGTTTTATTGATATTAATCATTTACATAGGATTGTAAGCTATAACACTTATTTATTCAAGAATAAAATATACAGAGATGCCAACTTGCTCCGGACAGTAAATATATATTTTAAAGTGGTAGTTTATCAATTGTTATTCTTGGTGTAAAAAATTCAATTTAGTAGATTTTTATCCACCACTATTTCTAAATAATTCGTAGGCTTATATAATTCACAACTTTATAGTACTTATGTCATGCTATTATGTCATTATCTTCCAAAAATATTAAACTGTAAATAAAAGTCGACATGTTTTGAGCACTTAAAAATTCACCTCACGAGTCCTCAACGTCTAGCGAGCCCTGAGAATGGCAACTTTTAAAGCAAATGTTTAGTGCACTCATAATTTCTTCCTGATATTTGACAATTTTTGACGGGATCTTTTTCGTGATTTGCCCTACTGTTTATATGATTTTTAATTAATTATGATATAATGCAAATATTTGGTGTTTGTATGAAATCTTCATAAGTATAACAAAATAAAAACAACTTACAAAATGCAAATAATGACTTATAAAAAGTTTTTGTGTTCAAATACTAAAACATTGGAAAATTATTAAAAATTTATAATTTGATTCAAATTGTATCTTTAAGGAAGATGAAAACGAAAGAAATATTTGCTTTTTGGACAGTAATCAACTAAAAGCAAATCTGTTGCCTAGAAACTTAAAGATATTTTTCTCTGGGTTCGATCCCAGCGATAGCTGGTCGATCTGAATTCCGCACCCGGCTCGCACTGACCTCAGTGCTGATGTAAAATATCCTCAGCGGTAGACGAATCATGGTCCAGGGTCCCCTACCTGTCTGATTAACCGGGGATGGTTTCGGTGGTTTTTCTTCCCTTGTAACGCAAATGCGCGTTAGTTTCATCAAAAAGTCCTCCACGAAGGCAAATTTTTCCGAATACTTGATCCAGGAGATCCCTTGTCTTCTGGATTGAATTCAAAATTACAAGGTTACGGAGTTGAATATTAGTAGCTGTAAACCCTAAATTGGGTCGGCTGTCCAACGACGGTTGTAAAATATTTTAAAAAGAGATAACTATATTCGTCACCACACTAATGATTACTTAAAAAAAAAAAAAAAAAAAAAAGAAACATACATAAGTGCAAAATCTGCAGTTTTGAAATTTAAACTGAAAAATAATAAAACGAAATATATAAGTTATTTATTAAAACATTGACACCAGTTTTTAAATATTCTAAGGACTGTATGAATCTTGCTTATTTTGCAAATTCAAATTAATTCTGATCCAATTAATTCAAATAATTATTAATTCAAATCTGTTTGTCTTCATATTTATGATATAATACATTTATTGCCTTTAAAATGAGTAATTTAAGTGTATTAAAAGTTTTATTTAAAAAATGAAACCGTCGTAAGAAAAACAAAAAGAAAAAAATGTACGGAATAATCCTCAAAAATGGGAGAAAGACTGAAATTGGCTTCGAACCCGAGACAATAGGCACAGAGGGCACCTATCTTACGTTTCAGAGATTCTACCTACAATGTTTTATTTGAGATTTCATGTTGCATATAGAAACATTATTTTTTTATGCCAATATAGCCAACTTATGTGACATTGGCGAATGATGACCTTTTGACGTATTCAATGTTGCAACCCTTCTGGTACAAATACTTTGCTTCACTTTGTTTTGCAAATTTTGCCAAAGATTAGAACTTAGTTCGACTGATTTGGATATTATATATTTAGTGTGAGTATTTACATTTTTTCAAGTTCAGTCCTATATTTTTATTATCAACCTATTATACATACTTTTTAACATTTAATTTTGTTATTAAATTATTTCTTAAAATATTATATTGCATATTATAGGAGATATTAAAGGGATTAAACACATAAATTTCTATTCGGGATAACTTTAAATGTTTGATTTCAAATCTAAGAAATTTTATTACAACATTCAAATTAGATTTATAATTAGAATTAGAAATCGTAATTGTTCGTATTTAAGTATTTCGTACTAATTATTTAATTTCTTCTTTTGATTTTTGCCGTAACTTATATTTTAATTTTCTTTTTAGAAACATAAATTTTAATGTTTCCTTTATGTTAATAGTAACTACTGCTACATAAATAAATTTCTATTAAAAACAGACAATCTTACCGGTAAGTCAGTTTATTGAATACTTTAAAATGTTACACTCGATTTTTAATGTAGGCATTTTGTAAAATAAATTCCTCAGTTTTAAAGTAAAGGTGGAAAGTAAAAAAGTTGGAAATTTAGGAAAGATGGAATTATTTAAATTTCATTAAAAATAAATCATGCCCGAGAATATTTCAATTTTCTGAAAAAATGATCAAATTACGTTTCTCTTTGAAAGCTGTTAGATTTTAAAATGAACCCTCGTATTATTGTGTTTTGACCAGAGATGCTAAACTATGATGTTACGGGTTGATATGTCTACTTTTTTTATTTTTAATTTTACCGTAGAAAAAAATTCACTGAATTCAAAAAATGTAAATTTCGAATTCTTAACGAAAATTTCTAGTGTAAAAAAAAATTCTTTCATCCATCATCACTTTTTGCCTTCTAATCAATCAAAAACTGTAACTGAGATTTTGTTTGCCATCCATTTATTCAACTTTACTTAAGTCCAAATTAACTTTCGTACTATTTATTAATTAAAATCGTGTACAATCTAAAATAATTGAATTAATAAAGAAAAATATTCTTCCACTGACAACCTTATCTTATTCAAAAATAAACAAAATAACTTTAAATGCCGAAAATAAATATTCTAATTTGGAAAAAAAAATTTAAATTTTTTTTAAATCAAAATAAGACGTATAATTTTTGAGAAATGCGAGAGTATCATTAATTCTTAGTATTTTTAAAGACTTTGCAGTTTTATATTTTAATTTCACCCGGCAATAAAGTAGAAGCTTTCAAAAATTTATCTGTACATCTAGTTGTTTTCTTAATTTTGTTTATAACAATACTCAGTTTTGCTTTGTAGTTCGCATTTCTTTTTAATTTATTTTGGCGCTATGAATGACAAATTCAGGTCTAAAAAAACGCTTAAGAAATCTTGATAAGAATGGATTAAAAATAATATACATACTATAGGAGTTTCAAGTTAAAATTTGTACTAAAACTATCGAAATCAAGCGAATCACTATTGAGGAACGAAAGACTCAAAGCATCAAAACTTGTTTTTTTTCAATCCACCTTCCTTATTAACGATTAGACTATTTTGATAACGTTTTTTTACCCGATTCAATATGATTTCGACACCTAATATATTTTTTGCTTCATTTTTGACAAGGAGTGCAATAATATGCAAAGTCCAATTGTTGCGTAAAACCCAGATATAAATAAACGAACAATAGCATGCATAACTAACTCCTAAACTTTCAAAACTACTTTTTAAATAAACTATGATGAAATAGAGTTAGTGAATAAAAAATAATGGTTCGTAAAATGTAATTATTTGATTTGCTTTAAAGGAAATTTACACACAACCGAATCTAATGTCACGTAGTTAACTATTTACAATCTTATTTTTACTGATGCTCTTGTAAATAAAATAACTATTGGGAAGAGGAAAAAATATAGAAGATAAACAGGACTGTTTCTTTGTAAAAAACGAAATATTACTGTTACAGTAAGGGGAAAACTGGAAATCAACTTAAAAGTTTGTCTAAATTAATATTGAACTTAAACTCAAAGTTTTGCGATTATTAAGGGGGGGGGGCAAAAAGGGTTGAAAGTTTACAAATTGAGTAGAAAGTTATTTATCTACATTAATTGTTTTTTAGTACACTTTTAAGAAAAAAATTCGCGAAGAGGTTTTTGCCTGAAGAATGCCCTTCACATGTTTTAAGCTGTACAAAAATGAAGTTATAAACAAATCGCTCATGGGCAGCAATAGTGGCACAACTAAAAAAACACGCGTTTTGTACTAAGAACAGGCGTAAATATGAAAATACACATTCTTTTCAGTAGCAATACTAGCACAACTCATAATTTGTAATCTTTGTTTAAGCAAACTGAAGCATTTCTTATGCATTTTCCTTAGCAATGAAAACTTTAAACCCACTTATCTCAAAACTTGATTTTTTGAGTTGTACCGCTATTGAGCGATATAAATAGTATTTTATTTTGCTACTTAATTTCAGTATAATTTAAAACTAACTTCATTTTCGTCTTTCATTGCTTTATTTTAAATAAAGATTGTGATTTAAACATTGTCAAAAACTTTATTCTAGTAAAATTTCAAAATTGAATTACAAAAATATTTGTTAAGCATGACAATAATTACATCATTTTTTTTCTTATCTACACAAAGCAATTTAATAACAGTAAACATTTAAGTACAATTTAAAGCTGATTTTACTGTCTCAATTACCATTTGCCTAAAAGTCAAATAAAATTAAAATTCAATAACGACTTCTGACAGATAAAATGAAACTTCCTAATTTGTTTTTGGAATTTTGAAAATTATTGGAGATGTTAATTTATGCTATTACAAGTTATTGTTATTAAAACAAATGGAAGGGACATTTCAAACATATAAATAAGGTATTTTTTCTGTAAAATCTGTAGATCGAATATTTCATTTATAAAATAAAAAAATTAATTATGATTAGAAAAAAATTACAGATTTGACTTTTTATTGTATACAATCCATTGAGTTTGAGAAATTTTTGAAAATTCTTTTTCGAAATTTTCAGCATCGCCCTTTGTACTTCGGTTCACCCTCATCAACAACTCTTCAGTTGAAGTTTTTTTTAAAAACAATTCTATTCAGTTAAGGAAGTTTGAGTTTAAGTCACTCGCGCTTTGTTTCTGCTCCTGTCTTTTTTTTTTAAGCCTGTCTTTTCCTTTGGTCCAATATATGCGCAAATAAGTTTATTCTGAAAATACAATTAAACTTTCTCTAATGAGTTTGTAATTGCTTTTTATATTGATTAATTTTCTTAAGAGAAAATAAAAGTTTAAAATTATAGTTTTTCACTTATAACTAGTTTCTACTGAAGATACATTTATTTTCTTCTCAATGAATTGTACACTTTAATTTCTATTATTTAATCAGATTTATTATGTAAAATTTGTTATGCCTCAACCTGTTAGTTTAAATGACTTAGAAACTGATGGATACTAGAGTTCAAAAACGAATATTGTTTTGATGAAACTTAATATGGTTGGATAATTCCAGCGTAAGGGAGAGTTACCCGGCACCGGGAAAAGAAAATTATTCCGAGTATTGGAATTCGCTAGCCATGTTTCGGTTGTTAAAGATTTTTGGAAATTTAGCAAAGTAAACCGGGTACCGTAGTTTGGTGTTATCCATGAGCTGGGGTTTCTTTGGCGACTTTACGTTTCCCTGAAGTTTTGCGATAACGATTTTATACAAGTTTTCCGTTGCTGTTGGCAAAATAGTTTTTTTTTTTTTATCGGTGAACAAATATTTTATTGAATCATATTATCTTTTCTGGTCCAATACCTTTCGCGATATTTCTGGTAGTAGCATGATTCCACGCGTATAACGTTTTTGTTCTTTGCTGGCAAAAAGCTGATCCAGATGGTTTTTTTGCCAACCTAATCTGAAGTAAAAGGTTTTTACTGTCTGAAGCATTTTGTAGAAACCGGAACATTCTGCAGATAAACTATTTCTCATGCGGTGTTGATGTGCTTTAATAGCCGATAATTTCTACGATTCTTAGTGAAAACATAGGCGTAGCTTGAAGAAGAATAAAATATTGCTGGAAGGGGGGGGGGCACAAGAATATATTTTTAGAATTTGCTATAATTAAAAAAAGTTGATTATAATAGGTCACCTCTTTATTTCATTCACACATTTCTTTTACAATGAGGAATTTATAAATAATAAAAGAAACTTTAAAAATAGAATAAAATTTTAAAACATTTTATTCAAACGTATTTGACGTAGAAAAGAAACTGAAAATGTTTTAGAAATACAAAAGTTCTTAGTTTCATTTTATATAAAAATAATACGAGATATTTCAGTCAAAAGCAGCTTGAAGAAGTGTAACCTTAATTTAAGTAAATAATCCATTAATTAAATAATATTAGAAACTGTTATTAAGCATATCAGTTTTAAAATATATATATATATATATATATATATATATATATATATATATATATATATATATATATATATTGGTTATAACATATATTGGTTATGAAATGTTATTAGTATTTTTATGATCGTTATTATTTGGAGATTTTATTTCAAAGAATAATTTACTAACTACCTTCCTTTTGTTATTTTTAGAATTTTGAGAATTTTGATATGAGTCAAGACGGTAATGATAGAGGAGTGAGGGGAAGCCGTAGCTTTAAAAACCCCCCTCCAAGAATAATTAGAAGTAGAAGGCGAAGTAGCCTGTAAGTAAATTTTATTTTTGTTAATTTTGAAAAAATATTCGCAGTACCAAACACAAATTTAATTTCGGTAATTTAATACATTTGTGCAGTTTTTGACCACTAACTAAGAGAAAGTTACTTGCAAGTTTTTCGCTGAGAAGATATATTTTATTTATTTTTTATCCTTGTTAATTACCGCTCAATATTTCATTATAGCTGGTGATCATTTTATTGTTTTAATTTTTACTGTTATATTTAAATCTTCTGTTTACAAACGTTAATAATTTAAATCAAAATAATTTTGTCTTTGCTAATTTTATTTTTGAGATTTCCGAATATTATTAGTTATAAGAATCATGCAGTCTCTACAGTCTTTTCTAATTAATGAAATTATTTATGGTCAAATATGGTAGTGAACAGTTAGTTTAGCTAATTTTATAGCTTATTTCATAGAAAATTTTACAGCAAATTTTTTTTTTAATAAAGGTAGGCCACCAATGAGAATGAGATACATTTGGCAATTTTGAAACATACATGTTTAGAGTTAGCTCTTCAAACAAATATGTAACCATTTATGCTATATAAACCAGAATCAAAATTAACCATATTATCAGAGCTCAAATATTATTTTGCTCCGCATGCCCGAAACATTTTGACGAAAATATCCAAAACGTCAGATGAGGAAGGAAGGAACCAAAAAGGAAGAAAAATAATTTTATAAAAATTTACCTTAACAACTGTGTACATAGTGAATATTAAAAAATTTCCTTTCAACTCTTATCTGCATTTATTAAAACTGTGCATGTGAGTCAAAAATGTTTCCGTAAACTCTGAGACAATGAAAATTTTTTCTAGAATACTGAGTTTAAAGCTTATTCTGGTTTACAGCTTATTCTGGTTTGCATACTTCAGACAACTTCATGTAACTAGTTGTAAAGAAAATTTAACTATTTATCATAAAAGTATAACGTGTAAAATGAAGGAAAAAAAAATTTAATTTTTAACTTATAGTTCAATTTTTTAATTTATGATTCAATTGTTTAAATTGAAATTCAATAGTTTAAATTGAAATTCAATTGTTTAAATTGAAATTCAATTGTTTAAATTGAAATTCAATTTATTAATCTTTAAAATATTTATTCAATGAATTTTTATAAAATTTCATAACTTTTAATAATAATTCAATATTTAATTTTTAATTTAATAACTTTTTAAATGATATGTAGTTGAATAACAAATATTTTTTTTATCAATACAATTATTAATGTTATTAATAACTAATTTTAATCAAGAATATTTTAACTAATTATCAGTAAATTTTTGAACAATTGATTACTAATTTTATTAATTCCTAATTATAATTAATATTTGATAAATTTTAGCACATTTAATTTTGAGAAGTCACGTCAGCACAAAAGAAATATTTTTAGATATTATGTAAAAATATTTCTAATACTTTTTTAATAATATGTATATATACCTAATCCGTTGATAGTCATGAAATTATTTTCATTATGTATTGCGGGGATAGTTAAGTTTATTCTGCATCTCTTACAGGAATGATGACAGAGCTAGAGCTCGTGAGGATGTTTTAGCCAGATTTAGAGCTCTTGATCTTGGAGATACTGATTCTGAAGTAGATCAGGTGAGGATATTTTATTGTAGGATTGTATTTATTTCTGAAGAATGTGTAATGTTTGTAATTTAGAAAAATGTGTAATGTTTCACTATGCACTCAAAACGTTTGATAAGTTAAGAGTATTTTAATGATTTTTAAATTATATTCGCTCATTATTTTTATTTTAAAACTCTATTCTAAATTTTACTGCTTAACTTTTTTTATCATAATTTCTACTCTTGCCACAATATTATTTCAATGACTTAAAATTATTCTTCTACATTAAATCCTCATTTTGTTATTTTATAATTTCATAAATTCTTTTACAGCTAACCCATCTCCCACCTCACCTCCCCACTTTTATTGATTTTATAAGAGAAACTATTTTTATCAGTTGTCCACAGTTTTATCATTTAAAAGTAATGGGAATATTTATTTATTGAATTATTTATATTTTCGAGCCGACTGGCCTGTGTAGGGGGCAGGGAACTGTCCTTGCATCAGAAAGGTTCTGGGTTCAAATCCCGGGCAAGGCATGGATGTCTCTTTCTCTCTATCTGCGTTCTATGTCCTTTCTCCTTTGTGTGTGAATGTGTGAATGTAACCCGCCCTATAAACGGGTTTGTGGTTGTGTGACGTGGGCGACGCTGCCCCTCCGCCGTGGCTTCGCCACAGGTGCCCACTTGGTAACGAGAAGAGAGTAGCAGTTCTGGCATTCCTGGCCAATGGGACAATACATCCCAAGTGCCCGCCATTAAAAAAAAAATATATATAAAAATAAAAAAAATAAATAAATTATATTTTCGACACTTGGAAACTTTTTGAATCTCTAGAATTGTGTTACGCTTTCAGACTTAATGCATAGATAATGCTTGTATTGAAAATTTCTAATTTGTTTTTATTTCATTTTGTTGATAAGATTCCCTATACTTTCTCTGACTTAACCGAAAATTTTGTTTTTATAATTAATTGTGGCATTTTATCCTATACAATAATAAGTTTATTTATTTTTTTTACAAAGCGAAATTTCGAATATTTCATGTTTTTAAATGATCTTTCATTTAACCACTTTCATTTAAAAATTCTTAAATATGTTAAATTTCTTATTTCTTTTCTACATAACTTTATGTTTCTATATTTTTTTTTAACTTTCATTCCTTTTAATATAATGTCAATCCCAATGAATTGACTTTTTTAAAAGACTTAAACTTATTAGTTCTTGTAAATTTATTCTTTCAGTAAATTTATTAATCTTTTATTTTAACTTGGAAATTTTTAAATATTTTATTATTTTATAGTTGCATAATTTATAAAAACCAACAAAAAATTCAAGCTTATGAACCTTTGGTCACTCTCTTGCTGCAATTTTCCTAATGTACATAAAAATCTTACCTATTAGTGGAAATATTTATGAACTTTTGGTCACTCCCTTGCTGCAATTTACCTAATGTACATAAAAATCTTACCTATTAGTAACTTTCCTTCTTTTGTTGTGCGAAATTCTTGGGATTGACAAAATAATTTGAACGGTGGTAACATTATAATTCATTCACTGTTAAGAAATTTTAGGAAAGCATAAACGTGATTAAATGAATTTTCACAACAATAACTACAGTAAATTCAAAACCGTTCTGATGAAGTTTCTAGAAATAATGATGAAACAATAACGATTCAGATTTAATAAATTTATAAAGTAAATGTTTAGATTAATTTTCTCTGCTTAGATTACTCTTATAAGTTTTAATTATATACTGTATAGCTGCCTGAAAAATATTTTTACTTTTCAAACTTATATTTTGCACTTAATGATTCCCAACTATTTACATTGTTCATTTACTAATATTTACTTGGATATATCTAACTCACTTTAATTCGATCTATTAAATGAAAGGATATTCAGGAAAATATTTTTTAATTTAGGATATTAAAATATTACATTTTTAAAGTAAACGTTATTTTCAATTTTGTATAAACTCACATTATAGTTTAAATTTTTTAATTTTAATAACGTAGAAATATTTTTTTATCAGTTTTTACAAAAATTTCTCTATTTTCTTGTTTCTTTTTCTCCGCAATGTACCAAAAGTTCTTCCTGATTTTCAGTGGGTTTTGTATTTTTATATTTCCGTGTTATTTAAATTTTACAATTTAGAAATGTTTTTCAAATGATTAAACTTAATAATCATATCTTAGACTCGAGATCTAACATTAATCTAAAACTTAGTAGATTCTTGTGTAAAGCTGTTAATTTTCTAACATTTATTTTTAATAAGGAAACGCATATTGGATATCTTTTTTTTATTCCCAAGAAAACATATTTTGAAATTTCAAGGTGAAATTTATTCATAAAAGCTGTACAATTCTTATAATATATATATATATAAACTTAAAAACACGCAGGTTTTTAAGTACAATTCATTTATCGTAGAATAATTTTTATATATTTAGTTTATATATTTAGTTAATATTATAGTGTATTTTATGTTTCTGCAGTTTAGTAGCTTTTAGATGAAACAGCTAGTTTTACTATGCAGATTAAACCCTATATTTTAAAATGATTTGTACCAGAATCTTCTGACTTTCGTTCAAATAATTACTTTAATGATACATGTTTATAGTGCTTAATCTTTGTGTTTACTTTTAATATGATCTGAGTCTTCATATCACTCTTCACTCAATATTTTATTGCAAACATATATTGTGGTTCACACCAATGTTCATACACGACATAGACATAGTCTTAGACAAACTATCTTTACTAAATACACCACAATGACATTTAATATGATGAGAGTATACATGCATCCCAATTTATGCAAAGCCCTAAAATGATTTTGTATGCATTTAAATATTGAATGATATTAAATATTGAGTATTTAAATAATGAATGGGAAAAATTAGAAGAGTAAAAAATTGCATTTAGAGTATGTATTACTTTCATTTAGATATTTATGTAAATCTGAAATGCGTGTTTTTTTTAAAAAAATATGTAGAATATCAAAATCGCTTAGTAATGAAACAAAGTTTGAAGCTAGTTCTGTTCCTGAAATTAGTTATCAATTTAAAAAAAAAGATTTCTTTGTTGCAGATATCTAATATTTTCCATAAATATATGACTGTTCTAAAATTATAAAATATTTTTTGGGGATATTCTGGAGAATCTTCCTCAAATCATGGTTTTGAAATTTGATCACCTTAGAGACAAGAATAGAGAGCAAATGATTTCGCTATGAAAGTTTATATGTAGTTTCAAGGGAAAAATGCAGTACTGAAAAGCTTAAATCTAATTTTATGAAAAAAAGTGAAACATACAAGAGTATAAAGATGGGAAAGAAAAATTATAGAAAAAAGGAATGAAAGGCTGTATAAAAATTAATATAGTAAAATAAAACTTCATTTCACATAGTTATTAAAAGGAAAAATATAAATTGAAGGTTTACATTAGTCTTACTTTTGAATTACTTTTGATCAAAAGCAGAAGTGAGTTTGCATAACTTTGAAACCACTTAAACATTTCAAACTTTGTCAGGGGATAAAATTCCCTTACCCTAATGGCGAAGTTTTTAAAAGGAATTTTTTTTATTTTATCACGCTTAGTCTCTTTCCTAAATTTGGTATTATTTTTATTGTTATATTCCATTGTTTCACTTTTAAATTGTAAACACGTTGTGCATTTTAAATCAAAATTAAGTAGACAGAATTAATAATTTAATGCTTGACCTTTTTATTTTGGTGTTGAAAAACTCGAAACATGGTGAATTATTTTGAGTTAAAACAGAATATAACGTTTATGCAGGCTTTAAAAGTTGTAGTTAAATCTAAAATTCAATAATTGGCAGTGATTACACCAAGTTCAGATGTATTTCATAATTTATATACTTTCATAATTTATATACATTCATAAATTATTATACTTTCAATTTTGTCGTATGTTTGGAAATCATCAGACAGTTTTGAATAGAAGGTGCAAGTTTGATTTTCTTTGAACGATGGTGAACATTCCACGGAAACAGAACCGTTATAAAAAATACCTGCATGTATTATAAATATAATTATGTTCTCATAAGAATTATCTATTTGTTTCAATTTCGCTAAATAATTTTATAATAATTTCTATCCGCTACGGTGTTGTGAGGCCGTATTCGAATTCTTACTGATATTCTCTCGATGATTAGAAAAATACTTTAATTTTAGGAAATATAGTATATATTTATCCTAAATTAATTATTCTTGTTTGTATTGAATTTACTGACTGTAATTAGAAATTTCCGTGTTACTGAATGAGAAAAATGGTGATTACTTTACACAAAACAGAGTAGAAGTATATTTTTTTGGTCTCGTGAAACACAGAGTAACTGTGGTGTCAAGTGAATGCCATCATTTTTGGTGTCTGGATTCACTGCATTTTTTACGGAATAGTATTTATAAAGATCTATTTCTTATTTTGCTTGAATAAGTACCACAACTCTTATATCATTAGAAAGACGTAATTAGTTATGTATAATGGAATAAAAAGGTTTGCTCTTCAATTGAGTTAATTCATATTTACGCCAGGTCAGGGACTAATATAGGGGTTAAACATGAGGCCATAGTTTTGACGTTCTATCTTTGTCGGTCAAGAGTCGCTTCCCTTGCATTCCCCAACTAGGCCATTCCAGGATGTTTCCTTCCTTTATTATCACTTGTCTGTAGGTTAGTTTCGGCCGGAATCTATTTCGTTTTCCCTCCGGTGCCCATCACACAGTTATTCTCGTTGAATTTTTATTGAATTAAATGCAATTTGTTTTCAATTTTACAAAGAAAAATAGACATGTCTAAGCTAACGTAACTTCATTTACGAGTCTGCTGGAAAAGCATCAATGATCAATCATTTAGATGGCAACCAATAGGAATAAGCCTTCATTGGAATGGGAATACTTATCGTCCAATAGGAATAGTGCTAACAACTAGTTTTCATTCTGTACCACAAGATTATGACATTGATTTATCCTACTCAAGGATGGAGTTAAGCGTCTGGCTTTGACATCTCTATTGACATTTGTAAGACACTGGAACAAATGATAGTTTCGTTTACCATCTGTTGATATAGCATTTCTCTTACAGCCAAGACAAGAGGCTTCTGCAGCAAGAACCAGACTGCTGCCAACGTAAGTATACTTCTATATTTTTGTGTCAATTATTTTTAATATGTATATTTACTTTTTATTTTACATATTTAATAATACTTCTTCATACTAAATTATGGTTTTTTTATTGTCAACTAGCCACATGGTTAAAATTAAAGAAAAATAAATAACAGTTTTCAATAAAAATTAATTTAAGTTTTTCAATTTGAAAATATCAATAAAAAGTATGCTTCAAACTGAAATGTGAAAAATTCAATTTTTTATTTGAAGCATATTTTTTATTTTATTTAAAAAAAAATTAGCAAAATAAGACTAACGTATTTGAAGAAATTTTGTACAAAATTCAGATTTTTGAGGAAAAAAAAAGTTTTTTTTTTTTTTCTGCCTTATGTCCATGCATTAAGGATTTCGCACTAAAAATAGGAAATGTTAATAATATTGAATGATATATTGCAAAAATATTAAACTACTGTATTTTATTTTTTTAATGAAATTAAAATTCTTTTGTTAAAAATAAAAATTTAATTAGTAAAGAGTTAGTTTCTAAACTTCACAACATAGGCTATTTATTTGCAAATATGACCAAAATTCAGACATTTTTCCAAACACAAAAATTATTTAATCATTTGTTTCACTTGAATTTGATTAATGATGATTATGATCATGAGATTTGATTTAAATTTATGTAAAATTATTATTCAATATATGTTGTATTAATTTTAGAAATATTATTGTTTTTCTTACAGTCGATACCGGAGCCAGAGCATCCAGAGCCCCCAGAGAGCTGAGATCCGCTGCAGACGGGGGACAGCGAGCCGGCGGAGAAGAGGGAGAGTCTTCGTAAGCTTATTATTATTTTGTATTTCAAATGTGGAAAGCAGAAAATTTTTTTTTTTTTAATAATACATTTTTCGGTTAAATTATGTTTTATACTATTTTATGTATTATACAATTTTATTTAAGCACAAAAAACATTAAATATATATAAATATTATAATATAAGTAATAAATAATTATATAAATAGTATAAAAATATAATATTGTAACATAAAAGAAAAAAAAAATTTAAATTTTTATTTCTAAAATTTTTTAACAAATGAGGAGCTAGCTATTCTATGTAGCTAAAGAAGTAAATGCTGCATTTTTACGCTAATAATTTATGAAAATATTTCAAAGAAATATGCAAATTATTATGAAAAAAGAAAATTTAAATTTTTTCGTTTAAGTGGTTTTGATAAGTATGTACCATTTATATAATATTTCAAGGTCGCTTTGTTAAAGTAATAATTAACTCTTACTCTAAGGTATTCCTATTTCTTCTATTCCTCGGAAGTACTATTATTCATAACAACCAACTTATTCTTATTTTCTAGTGGAATTTAAATTATGTTATAAAGAGTATCTTTTGATGTCCTGTTATAGAGAGGATTCAGTTTTCTTACAAAGAGAACAAACGCGACCTTTTCATGTTTTGTTCAGCTCTGTTATAGAGAGGAAAATTGAGTCTTCGCTTCCCAAGCGGGGGAGTCATCCCCTCCGCCGAGGATCAAAATTATGATGTGTCTTAAGATTATTCTCAGGGTTGTTTTGCAGGCTCGCGCCAAATTCCTTTATGCATCTCTAGTACTGCGCAAAAAAATTAGACTTTTTTGCTACTGACTTCCTAACTTGCTCCAGACTGCGGAATAATATTTTCGGCTGGTAGTCATTTAATGTATAAGTCTAGGTTCAGTTAATTTGATTTATCGGATTTTCATTACTTCTATATAATTCAAAGGCTTATATGATACGCCACTTTGTTACAGTTGAGTCACGTTGAGCTTTTTAAAAAAATTCTCAAAATTAACGAAAAATCTGTAACTTTTAGTTCCTCGTGGTTTTTAAAATATTTTACCGAATTCGGAGCATCTCTTCTTCTACTGTATCAAAAAGGACATTGTCCCTCCTTTAGGGGAGTTTGGAAAGGGAAATATAGTTTTCGGATTAATCTTCATTAAAATTTGTGATTCTTAAGACAGCTGCCATTGGTTGGTTGGGTTTTATTGGCACAAGAGCCAGAAATGACTATACTGCGCCAGGCACTAGGCAAAAGGTCGGTTTCTAGGTCAAACTACTGTATTTTTTAAATCAGGTAATATAATCCTATAGTTTTGATAAACCTTAAAAGGTTGTGATGTATAGGGTCACTTAGCAAAGATTGAAGATTAGGATAAAAGTTGCCAAAAAGTTTTTCCCTCAAATGTTTGAATCGTCCACAGTCTGTTAAAATATGCTTAATTGTAATGTCAACATGACATAGCGAACAACTAGGTGCGGGTTCAGATTTTAGTAAGTGCATGTGGGTATAACGGGAATGACCAATGCGCAGTCTATTGATTACAACCTGGGTTTTGCGATCTGTATGTATTGTTTGGAAGTTGTCGAGATTAGGATAAATTTCGTGCAGTTTATTATTAGCTTGTTTTTTCCAATGTTCCTTCCAAGCCTGTTGTATTGTGGATTTACATATACGTTTGAAATCAAGAGATGTTACAAGGTTATTGCTTACATTTTGAGTTGTTTTAGCCGTGATATCTGCAAGGCCGTTTCCGCTTATGCCAACATGTGATGGTATCCAACAAAAGTAGATGTAGAACCCTTCATCACACAATTCTGTAAGGCAATTTGAATTTTGCAAATCATGGGGTTTCGCCCCATGTGAGGAATACTTGATATAAAACTGCGCGAGTCAGTATAAATTATTCACTTGCGGTAAGTTTGGTCAGATATAAAATTAAGAGCTAGCAAAAAAGCGTAGCATTCTGCAGTAAAAACAGCTGCCATTGAATCGACAAACAAGTATATTTCCTGTGCTTGCATTCTCATTATTTTCATTTTTGTAGAGACCCGAGAGCAGAAGGCCACCCATGATTGTCAGAAGGTATCCGTTGGAACTGGCCCCCCCACAGATGCCTTCACCCCGGTAAGTTTTTCCCCCTGTCATTTGTTTGCTTTTTTGCGACAATCTGTGTGATATTGCTTTTGTAACAATTGCGGCAGATCTATGTATGAATTGAGGAAGTAGCCTCAAAAATTGTGATGACAAGCTTTTGGATCATCTTCAGGGTTGTTTCCCAGATAGTCATCAATAGACTATTGTGCAGCCACAGTGTGACGTAAATGTGACCTACGTACCTTAATCAGTCCCAATTAAGACGTGATTGTTCAAATTATAACACTTGTTTTGAAAGTCTATGTTCCGTCTATCAATAGATAGAACAATTATGATTATGTATATTAATCGCTGGATAAATAGGTTTTGGATTTAATAGTTGAGTGGGATCATTGCTCGCCAAATTCGATGAAATATTTTTGCGTATTCATATTTTAGTTTTTAGTCATATTTTAGTAATCTGCGTAATACTAAATTTATAGCTGTTTCCCCTGAAACTAAACATTATCCAAAACATCATTATAGTCATTTATATTATTTAAATATATTTTTAGTTTATATAATCATTCAACGTTAGAGCCAATCGGAAACTTTTGCACATTCAACACCGATGCATCATTGTCAGAAATTTAAACACTCTGCATTGGAAGCATAGCTTATGCCTAATTATAAAGTTTTCTCTGAATGGACTGATCGTAAGACACGGTTCTCTGAAAACTGGCAGTGGCTACCCAGCAGTGGCTGACTACTTTGATCAGCCTGCGAAGAGACAGACGGTGTATGATATCAGTACTCTTCAAATTATTCTACCGTAAAGCACTAGACATAGCGCGCAAGTCATCGGGGTACCAAAGTGGAAGAGCAATTCCTTCTGGGAGAATTGAGATTATGATGGCATGTCTTCGAATCATTTTCAGGGTTGTATCACAGGCCGTCGCCAATAGCCCATTGCGCAGCTCTAGTGCGACGTAAATTAAGTACTACCTCTAGTTTCAGTTTTACGAAAAAAAGTTAATTATGAAAAAAAAAATGTAACTATGTCGACGACGATTCGAATAGTGCCGCATGCAAGAATGCGACACCAAAATTTACTATTAGAACTTAATTTTATCACAAAATTATGGGGTTAAACAGAAATAAATCCAGAGATTTCGAATTTTATTTTAAAAATTAACTAGTTTTTTAAAACTTTTAAATTTTTTAAAATTTTAATTTTATGAACATTAATTTTATTTATTTATTATTTTAAATTACTAATAGTAGTACTTACGACGCACTAGCGCTGCGAAAATTACGTTTGATTAAATTTACAAAAAATATTTATTTCAAAAGATGTTTTCAAGACATGTTTTATGTAATATATTTAAACGAAAGGTTTCATTAAATTTCAAATTGTTCTGATTTTATATAGTGTGCAAGGAATATTTTTGAGTTCAGTATGACAAAAGGAGAATTCCATTTGAACGAATTTTTATGTGATAGAAACGTACCAACTTACGTGCAAATAAAATCGTTATATATCAGTAGCAAAAAAACTTTTAAGAGAGGAAGCAGAAATTAGACTTCGAATGCATGTTAAATCCCTTCAGAACCAGCAGAATAATACGAGATGCAATATAAGAGTTCCGAATTTAGATCACGTCCGTGGTATTTTCAACCGTTAGATCCACTGATACTGTCCGTGGAATACTGTATAATACTGTGAACCATGAAGAGAAAATTGCAAGAATAGGTAAGACCAGGTCAAAAATACAAACCGAATTGCAAAGAAAAAAAAAGAAAGATCTAATCAAAGAATAACTGGTTATTTCCGTCATTTGTGTGTTTACTTTGTCAGTCTTCAAACATAATATAGGTAATTAAGGCATATTTTATTTTATAACCGTCGTTGAACAGCCGACCTAATTTTGGATTTACGACTACTAATGTTCAACTCCGTAGTCTTGTAATTTTGAACCCGATCCAGAAGACAAGGAAATTCCTGGATCTGTACTACCAGAGGTATTGATTTGTTATGGGAACATGGAGGACTACTTCGGCCGACCTGGGATCGAACCCACAAACTCTTGGACCCTCACCAACCAGGCTATCTCGGCCCCGTACTTAGGACGCAATCAATATCCATAAACAGCACACCTGTATAACTGACGCAGGCTTTTAAGTACGCGTCAGTAACAAGTCTTTCGATAAAAATGATTGCTGAGAAAGTCTGCAACTAAATGTCTAAAGGATTCAGACCTGGTAATCATACTGGCTAAGCAAATGTTTTCTTTTTATTTTGTTACAGTGGTAGAAAATTTTAACGTATTTATTTTTCAAACTTAGCTCAATAATCTAGTTCGCATATATTTGAAGTTTTATTGGTATAACATTCAGGGGAACCAAAGTTAAGAAACTCTGAATACTTTTAGTTTAATTTCTACCTTCTAGTGTAAAAAAAGAAAGTTTTCTGAACTTTATTAAAGAGAAATTTTCCTTAATTAAGAAAGTAGCAAAATATCATTTATATATTTACCAATGTAATTTATAAACCTTCAAATTTTTCTATTTTAGGATTCCATCTTTTCCGAGACACGATTGCTCCAGGATCGAGGAAGAGAACTCGGTAAGAAAACCATGTTCTATATCTTTAAAAAAAAAAAACGCAATTAAATGCATTGAAATAAACAGATCTCCAAACATTTTTAAATTTCGAAAATTAGTCACTGATGATTTGCGGCAAAGTAATCCTTATTATCATCGGTGCGCGAAGAAGCAAAACTCCTTGAATTACTTTCGATCTAATGACGTACTCAGTCTTACCTGTGATATAATTTTTTTTATAGGTAAAGTAAGATAGTTAAAATTTGATTTCGAAGGAACTGTTCGGCCGATTTCGTTTAAATTTTGTTTTGTGTTTTGGCATAAAGAATTTCATTTTTTAAAAGGATGTAAAAATTTGCCTGCCTTGCAATTCGAACATTTTTCCCTATCATTAAATAAAATGATAAAAAATTATAAATATTGATTAAAAATATTTTTTTTGCACTGAATTAACTCCGAATAAATCAATTTCATAATTATGTTTGAAAAGGTTTCAATTCGCTTAAAAGGCTCTTGAACTTCGGTGAATTCGCAAAATGTGAAATTAGCAGGAGGTTCAAACTTTCGGGACTTCCCTGAAAGCACTATTGGGAATATATTTCCTAGATTGCGGCTACCCCTCAGAGTTTTAGAGTTAGAAATCCTAATTCACCGAGAAATATACATTTATTCAGAGAAAGTAGATTTTTGTGTTTGGTTTTTCAACTTAAAATATCACTAATTATGTTTGAAATCACCCCCTTGAGCCATTAAAATTGAGTCCTCGTGCGTGAAAATTCGACAGATCAAATGTTATTTAAGGTGTTTTATTGATTTATTGAGGTAATAAAATTTTTATATCTTGGTGCAAAAAGTTTTAAACGAGTTTTAAAGTTATTTACAAAATACTCTGAAATGAAATTAAAGTTTTTTTAAAAAAAAATCGCAATGGCAACATTGCGTTTTAAAAGGTTTTTTTTTTTTTTTTGTATGAATATATTCACGACACTTACATATTCGAGTCAAATTACAAGGAAATCTTTTATAAAATGAAATAAAGTACTTTCATATATTGTCTGAAAATGCATTTATTTGCTGGAGAAAAAAAGCATTTGGCGCCATTTTTACTCTTATTAAATCATGACATAGTGATTTCTTTTTTGAAAAACAAGTTATCATTGAGATGTTACAAGCTGAGCCATTTCTTGCTTTTTTATTATTTTTCTTCATATTTAAGTAACACCTATGTTTTTAGATTTGTTTATTTATTTTTGCGCAAAAGACAATGTTAGATTACAATTTGAAATTCAAAATTAAAAACAAATAAAAAGCGAACAAAATGAAGAAAATGAGTGATTCTTTAAACAAAAATGATATTCAAAAAAGAAGAGATAAAACCACCTAAAAGCAAATGTAAAATTAAAGTTTGAGATAAAGCAATAACTTGTTCTCCTTTTTTGAAGCACTAATAATATATAATGCTTCAATTAATAATATACGTATAATAAAAATACTCAATAATTTTAAAACAATTTATTTAAGAGAAAATATGTTTGTTCTTAATGACATACTTTATGTGAAGATCTATTAACAAATTATAAAAATCACGCTTTTTTAACCCTAAAATTGTTTGTATTGTAAAATGTTCTTTTGAAACTGAACATAATATTCTATGGTAACATCTGAAATTTGAAATTCTTCTAATTCTGAAATTTGAAAAATTTATTTTACTAAATACTAGTCAGCTTTGCAAGGGGTGAAAAATGCCCCATAAAATCCTTTTACTTAAGTTTTAGAAACAAAGAGGAAATTAAAAATTAACCCACATGGCTAAGAAAAAACAGTATTCTTTAACCAAAATTTTGATGAGAATAATTTTATTTTGATGATAGAAAACTCATCGGAGGACATTGCGCTAAATATTAAAAAAGAACACAATTAATTGACAGAAATTAGACAAAGAACACAGCTAATATTTTTTTAATTTAGAAAAAAAAATAAAAGCCATAAATGAATTAACAAATATATTACATTCAAAACCAAATTTTGGGAAGAAATTATTTTTAGTGAAACCAGCATGAAAGGGCTCAGATATGGTCTAGACAAAGGTCCCAGCAACTAGGTCACCCACAAAAGAATATTAAAAAAACGGCATTATAGACAAAAATATTCGGGTTGATATAGCTAATGAGCCAAACACGAAATCACACGGCTTAAATCACTAAAATAATTATCTAATATAATAAAACAAAAGTAAGGGATAGATGAATGAAACAAAAATTGTAACGCTACAAAATCGAAATTTATAAAAATTAAAATAAATATTGCTACTCTGAAATATCTGTAATATTAAGTCATTTAAAAATGTATAAATCAATTTAAAATAAATTAATATGCATATTAAATTAAATTTAAAATATTATTGCAAACTTAAAAATCATTTCGTTTTTAATTTATTAATATTAGACTCTATTTATAAATAATTCATACCTTTTCTAACGTTTGTTAATTCATTAGGTGCACTGAATTTTTTTTCCTACTAATGTTTTTTACTTATTTTTATATTTGTTTTTTAAAAGTACTAGTTTTAATTATTATAGTTATATATTTTTTGTTTGATTATCATTGTCTCATATGTCAAAAACATACCTTATTATTTTCATTGAATAAGTACATAAAATATTATTAGAAATGTTATTTAATTTTAAAGTCACTATTTATTAGAAAGTTATAAAGCTTTGCTCAAAATTTCCTAAGCGTTTGTTAGCTTGTTAAATGCTAGTGGTAAACTTTATGAATAAAAGCTGAAAAATTAATGTTGTAAATAATGATTTTATTTTTTATTTTTTAAAAAAAAAGTAATTTCGTTTCTAAGGGTAGGCTTTCTTCAACATTTGTCTTTAATATCGTTTCACGAGGAAAATCTGAAATTCTAGGTTCTACATCAAAAAACATTTTATGACATCGAAATTTCTTTTTCTATCTACTATTATCGGCGAACAGAAGTACATAACATAACGAACATAAGTAGTAAACATTGCTTACCGTTCCTCCTTTTCCATCAACTGCTTAGGGAATAATTCAAACAAGTGCTGGTTTCAAAATGTGTGTGATTTTATTGCGGAAACAGACAACTTATATTTTTAGTCTATATATCTATCTAATCGAGGAAATTTTTATCATTTAAGAGAATTGAGGTGTGACCCCAGAAGGAACTCACACAATTTCCAAGATGTTTATTTATTTATTGCTTTTTTTTCAAAACTAAATATAAGACTAATGTTTGAAAAAATTGAACTGGAAATATCAGTGTGTCAAAGAAATAAGTTATTCATTTTGTTTGTATTTAACAATTTTCTGACTCTATTGTGTCCGGCCACGAGTAGAAAAAAATCAAAAACCTTGTCCAAAGGATACAGTTTAGCGCTTGTGCCTGTAAATTATAAATAGTAATAATAAAAAATTCTTTCAAAAAAGTAAACTTGTTATTTTATTAGTGTTTTAGACAGATTTTGTTTGTGGAGCGATTTGACATGCTCACCCATGTTAAATAACATTTTTGTGATTTAGAACAAAATGTAAGAATTTTTTAAGTAATAAATGTAACTTTATTTGCTCGAAGTACAATTTTTTTTAATTTTAGGGGGAGGGGTGTGTGTTTCTGTTTCATGGACACGAATTTTATGTATGAATTCTTATGCAATTATATATATATATATTTATATATATATATAAATATTTAATTTTTCTTCCAGCGTCTTTCTGCTGAAAATTCGCAGTTGCGGAGTTCTCTGTCCTCACTGGAAGCATCTAACGTAAGAATTTTTGCATTTTATAGAAACTAGAAGTTTTGTTAAAATTAAAAAAAACAATCACTGTCAGGAGACAACAGGATTCAGGCATCCCACTTAAATTATCAAGAGTGTTTTTCATGGTTTGATTTACATGGGTTCCTTAGTTCTGAAGTGGGTGTAGATATTTTTTCCCAACTATGAGGCTTAATATTAGCCCATTTCTCTCCCAACTGGCTTCATTCAAACATTGAGACTTGTAGTTTTATTTTGTAACCGTCGTTGAACAGTTAACTCAATTTTGAGTTTACGCCTTCCGACCTACCTATTATCACTGTAGCCTTGTAATTTTGAACCCAATCCTCCAGAGGATAAGGGAACCCCAGGATCAAGTATTGGGAGAAATTTTGCCTTGGATGAGTTCTTTTTGGATGGAACTAATCCACATTTGCCTTACGTGGAAAGGAAATCCACGAAAATTTCCCTCGGTTAGTCTAACGGCAAGGAGAATCTAACCAATGATCTGTCTACAACTGAGGATATTTTTATGTAAGCATTGGGGTAGGTGGGAGGTGTTTGCGGATCGAACTAGGTTCACCTCACTGAGAGGTGAGCCGCCTGTCTCCTAAGCTACCACAACTCGAGATTTGAAGTTTCATAACCGTCTTTGAACAGTTGACTTAATTTTGGGTTTACGACTGCTAATGCTCATCTCAGTAGCCTTGTCATTTTGAATCCAATCCAGAAGACAAGAAAACTCCTGGATCAAGTATTGGGAGAAATTTACCATCGTGTCGGACTTTAAGAGACTTGCAACTTGTCAAAATAGGTTTTCAAAAACTGGAATGGTTTTCTCAGGACCTTAATTGAATATCCTTAAGACGAATTAGAACACAGCCAAATCGTGCAGTGCAGGATGTCAAGACGTGTACAGACTCATCTATGATGCGGGACATCGAGGAGGCAAAAGGACAAGACTAACGCTCAGATGTCAGACTCTCAGAAGCTGACTCCTTTGAATGAAAAAACTAGTTTTTCTATGTCATTTAATGATGAAAATAGATCGTAGTAAGAAAAAGTTCGGAACGATTTTATCTTTAACGTTTGGAGGGTTAAAATATGCTTCTGCAAGCCCGTTGCATAAGGGTGCTTTGGTACTTTTGACCAAATATATTTTAAAAACAATTCTTTTTATAAAAAAAAGATCAAATAGGGTTTTAAAAATATTAATTGCTTTAGTGATGAATGGAGTATTTTTTATCACGGATGTAGAATTTTTCAATTGTTGTGTAGTGTTATTTAGATTAAATATACATTGTCGTCATGATTATTCTTGCTACCAGCAATTTGTCTATTACAATATGAAATTTGAAAAAATGTTACCTTAATTTATTTGAAGCGTTCTTTACCCTTCATTGAATGATACATTGAATGATACTTTACCACTCATTGAATGATACTTTACCACTCATTGAATGATACTTTACCACTCATTGAATGATACTTTACCACTCATTGAATGATACTTTACCACTCATTGAATGATACTTTACCTCTCATTGAATGATACTTTACCTCTCATTAAATGATTGAATGATACCAGCGCATTTAATGATACTTAGAAAATTAAATGAATAACTTTGAAGATCGTTAAATACATAAGTTAGGTACAACATAAGTGTAAAACGTTTTTACTTCAAGTTAGATAATAAGACAAATATACTTTCTTTGAATGAACGCACTTTCTTGCAATTGATTTTTGTTTAAAAAAAAAATGGGAAGTATCTCGAAAACGTGGTTCCAATAATGGAAAATGGTCAAACATTTCAACTTTTTAATCTTCACATATTTTGTCAGATAGTATCATCGCTATTAAATAATAATTTGTTTGCAATCCAATATGATAAAATAAGAACTTACCTACTTTTCAACGCAGTTATCAAAACTGTTTATTACTCATTTAAAAGTCTTTACTTTATTCTAATTTAAGTGTAATGCTTATCAAATAATTTATAAATCTTTCTATTTCCTTTACATACAGCGGTCTTTGGCCGAAAGACTAGAGAGGAGTGAGAGGGAGAATCGGAGATTATCGTTACACTCCAGTCTTTTGATGAATCTTATAGCACCTGCACCATCTCCTCCCCCTGCACCATCTCCTCCCCCTGCACCATCTCCTCCCCCTGCACCATCTCCTCCCCCTGCACCATCTCCTCCCCCTGCACCATCTCCTCCCCCTGCACCATCTCCTCCCCCTGCACCATCTCCTCCCCCTGCACCATCTCCTCCCCCTGCACCATCTCCTCCCCCTGCACCATCTCCTCCCCCGGCACCATCTCCTCCCCCGGCACCATCTCCTTCACCAACACCATCTCCTCCACCTGGATCATCACCTTCTACTTCTGACCGATCACCTTCCAGCACCCTGACAGCATCTTCCAGCACCCTGACAGCATCCCCAAGCACCCTGTCAGCATCCTCAAGCACCCTGTCAGCCCTGTCCAGTTCTCCAACACCTCCCAGTTCTCCAACACCTCCTGCATCCCCTTCAAGTAAGGGATACTATTTTATATTTATGAATCTTTTTTTTTCAGAATAGAGAAACTCGTGAAACATGGCTCACGACTATGCTTCATTTATAGATAGATCATTTGATTAAAAAAATGTCACTTACCTGGTTCTTCCACTAAGTCTTTCAATTAATATAGCAAAAATAATTTAACTTTTTTTTGTTTAATATTACTTGTTTCCCTAATTGGTGGCTTTGCGTTATTGAAGTAAGCAAAACTAGCTTTTTGTAGTTCATCCCTGTAGAATAAGATAAAATGTATTTAGCATCACTTGCTACTGCTCGCGGCCAACTCATAAAAATCAAAATTTACCACTATCAAGTAATTTTCTTCGGTACGTATCCCTTTCGAGGGACCATAATTATCCGAATTATCGGTATTAAAACTTAGTATTGGTAATGATTTTAATAATCACCAAATATATCAGTATAATGTTTTATACCTGTATTAGAATATTTGGTACTTAATACATTAACCCTATAACATTTCAGTTTTAGGAAAAATTAATTTGTCAGTGACAGCAAAATAAAGCCGAAATTTTTGAAGAAATATAATTCTTATTGGTAGGATTTGAAGAATTATTTTTGCTGCATGGCCAATTCTCTATCAAATTTATAGTCATGTAAACACTCAAAAGTCAGATTTTTATAATTCGATTTCTAAAAATTCCATTTTGCTCAAATTTTGCAGCTTATCATGCATAATTATATTCTTTAAAATGATGCAAAAAATTGTATATCTTACAATTCAAAATATTAGGACAATTATTAAATATATTAAATAATGAAATAAATGTTTATCAAAAGCTATTTTTGCATGGCATTATCTTTGGACAAATGAATTTATTAGTTGCGCGCAAATTTTTTTTTAATTCGTTTAAAAAGCTCTCGAGACATAGCGAAATACGCAAAAAGAATAATTAACATCAAGAGTTCCAAATTTTGGAACAGTCTCTTGATCAAACTATAGGAACCATATTTCCCGGACTGCGGCTCCCCCCCTCCTATATTTTGGGTGTCAGAAATCCGAATCCGTAAATAAAAAAGGCAAGTTTATTCAGAGAAAGTATGTCAAACAAAGCTAAATGCTAGCAATTATCTCTGACGTATCTTTAAAACATGTGAATATTGATTCGGTAAATTGAAAACAATAGCTAGCGCTTAGCCAATTAGAGAACTCCATTTCAATTTCCGCTCACCCTGCTAAAACGATTTGTCGTAGAATGTTCGAATGTTGACAGTGACTTTCCTCGTGTTTTGAAACAACTGCATGCAAGTTACATATCTTTCAGTCACATGTTTTAAGAGTCTATAAAGGACACGCACACACAGACATTCATATATATATATATATATATATATATATATATATATATATATATATATATATATATATATATATATATATATATATATATATATATATATATATATATATATATATATATATATATATATATATATATATATATATATATATATATATATATATATATATATATATAATTTTTTTTTTTTTTTTTTTTTTTTTGCGTCTCTCATTTAAAATGGGGTTGCCGGAAAAGGAGAGAGAGATAGCTTTTTTGTAATTGGCGAAATTCGATTGCGAAAAAAACCGCTTAATGATATCTAAATAAGAAAAGTGTTATCTTGTCTTACCCCACTCTACCCTATATAAATTTATGTTATTTGTCACCTCATTGTTTAATGTTGTGTTTCTCATTTCTTTATAGGTTCCACAAGTTCCTCAACTTCCTACCAGAGCTCAGCTAGGTCAGTCAGGCATGGTCGGCGGACTACTGAAGCAGAACGCCTGAGGGACTACACAAAAGAAATTGGCGTTAAGATAACGAGGAACCACATGTTGGAGAACAAGCCTCGCCTTCGAAAAAGAAGAGCAAACCTTTCATTCGCAGGAATGTGCTAAAATTTCCCTGAGGTTGTTGAATGCCTCACAGAGACTTAAGCTAAAAAGATTTTCTGGTTCTATCTATGAGGAAATGATGAAGTCCGAGATGGTGGTCTCTAAATGCTGGAGCTCTCATTCTTATACTGAAGCTCTCTCTCTATAAACCTTAATGTCTGGTGTTGGTGCTCTTTACCTATCTCTGAAGTCTGCTGGTGTTCATTGTCTATATCAGAAGTCCGAAAATGCTCTTTATATCCCTCAGAAGTCCGAAAATGCTCTTTATGTCCCTCAGAAGTCCGAAAATGCTTTTTATGTCCCTCAGAAGTCCGAATATGCTCTTTGTGACCCTCAGAAGTCTGCTGATGCTCTTTATGTCTCTCAGAAGTCTGCTAGTGCTCTTTATGCTTACTAGAAATGTCTGCTAGTGCTCTTTATGAATTTTTGAAGTCAGACGGTGTCTCTATTTTTGAATTCTGCTGCTGGTGTCTCTATCATTGAGTTTTGGTGCTTTTGTCTCTATCTTTGAAGTTTAGTGCTAGTGTATCTGTCTTTGAAGTCTAAGACACGTGAATCGAACTTAGAAGTCTAGGGCAGGTGTATATATCTTTGAAGTCTAGGGCTGTTGTATCTCTCTTTGAAGTCTAGGGCTATTGTATCTCTCTTTGAAGTCTAGGGCTGTTGTATCTCTCTTTGAAGTCTAGGGCTGTTGTATCTCTCTTTGAAGTCTAGGGCTGTTGTGTCTATCTTTGAAGTCTAGGGCTGGTGTGTCTATCTTTGAAGTCTAGGGCTGGTGTGTCTATCTTTGAAGTCTGGTGCTCTCGATGTATCTCTGAAGTCTGGTGCTCTCGATGTATCTCTGAAGTCTGGTGCTCTCGCTGTATCTCTGAAGTCTGGTGCTCTCGATGTATCTCTGAAGTCTGGTGCTCTCGCTGTATCTCTGAAGTCTGGTGCTCTCGCTGTATCTCTGAAGTCTGGTGCTCTCGTTGTATCTCTGAAGTCTGGTGCTCTCGCTGTATCTCTGAAGTCTGGTGCTCTCGCTGTATCTCCGAAGTCTGGTGCTCTCGCTGTATCTCTGAAGTCTGGTGCTCTCGCTGTATCTCGGAAGTCTGGTGCTCTCGCTGTATCTCCGAAGTCTGGTGCTCTCGCTGTATCTCTGAAGTCTGGTGCTCTCGCTGTATCTCTGAAGTCTGGTGCTCTCGCTGTATCTCTGAAGTCTGGTGCTCTCGCTGTATCTCTGAAGTCTGGTGCTCTCGCTGTATCTCTGAAGTCTGGTGCTCTCGCTGTATCTCTGAAGTCTGGTGCTCTCGCTGTATCTCTGAAGTCTGGTGCTCTCGCTGTATCTCTGAAGTCTGGTGCTCTCGCTGTATCTCTGAAGTCTGGTGCTCTCGCTGTATCTCTGAAGTCTGGTGCTCTCGCTGTATCTCTGAAGTCTGGTGCTCTCGCTGTATCTCTGAAGTCTGGTGCTCTCGCTGTATCTCTGAAGTCTGGTGCTCTCGATGTATCTCTGAAGTCTGGTGCTCTCGATGTATCTCTGAAGTCTGGTGCTCTCGATGTATCTCTGAAGTCTGGTGCTCTCGATGTATCTCTGAAGTCTGGTGCTCTCGATGTATCTCTGAAGTCTGGTGCTCTCGATGTATCTCTGAAGTCTGGTGCTCTCGATGTATCTCTGAAGTCTGGTGCTCTCGATGTATCTCTGAAGTCTGGTGCTCTCGATGTATCTCTGAAGTCTGGTGCTCTCGATGTATCTCTGAAGTCTGGTGCTCTCGATGTATCTCTGAAGTCTGGTGCTCTCGATGTATCTCTGAAGTCTGGTGCTCTCGATGTATCTCTGAAGTCTGGTGCTCTCGATGTATCTCTGAAGTCTGGTGCTCTCGATGTATCTCTGAAGTCTGGTGCTCTCGATGTATCTCTGAAGTCTGGTGCTCTCGATGTATCTCTGAAGTCTGGTGCTCTCGATGTATCTCTGAAGTCTGGTGCTCTCGATGTATCTCTGAAGTCTGGTGCTCTCGATGTATCTCTGAAGTCTGGTGCTCTCGATGTATCTCTGAAGTCTGGTGCTCTCGGTGTATCTCTGAAGTCTGGTGCTCTCGGTGTATCTCTGAAGTCTGGTGCTCTCGGTGTATCTCTGAAGTCTGGTGCTCTCGGTGTATCTCTGAAGTCTGGTGCTCTAGGTGTATCTCTGAAGTCTGGTGCTCTCGGTGTATCTCTGAAGTCTGGTGCTCTCGGTGTATCTCTGAAGTCTGGTGCTCTCGGTGTATCTCTGAAGTCTGGTGCTCTCGGTGTATCTCTGAAGTCTGGTGCTCTCGGTGTATCTCTGAAGTCTGGTGCTCTCGGTGTATCTCTGAAGTCTGGTGCTCTCGGTGTATCTCTGAAGTCTGGTGCTCTCGATGTATCTCTGAAGTCTGGTGCTCTCGATGTATCTCTGAAGTCTGGTGCTCTCGATGTATCTCTGAAGTCTGGTGCTCTCGATGTATCTCTGAAGTCTGGTGCTCTCGATGTATCTCTGAAGTCTGGTGCTCTCGATGTATCTCTGAAGTCTGGTGCTCTCGATGTATCTCTGAAGTCTGGTGCTCTCGATGTATCTCTGAAGTCTGGTGCTCTCGATGTATCTCTGAAGTCTGGTGCTCTCGATGTATCTCTGAAGTCTGGTGCTCTCGATGTATCTCTGAAGTCTGGTGCTCTCGATGTATCTCTGAAGTCTGGTGCTCTCGATGTATCTCTGAAGTCTGGTGCTCTCGATGTATCTCTGAAGTCTGGTGCTCTCGATGTATCTCTGAAGTCTGGTGCTCTCGATGTATCTCTGAAGTCTGGTGCTCTCGATGTATCTCTGAAGTCTGGTGCTCTCGATGTATCTCTGAAGTCTGGTGCTCTCGATGTATCTCTGAAGTCTGGTGCTCTCGATGTATCTCTGAAGTCTGGTGCTCTCGATGTATCTCTGAAGTCTGGTGCTCTCGATGTATCTCTGAAGTCTGGTGCTCTCGATGTATCTCTGAAGTCTGGTGCTCTCGATGTATCTCTGAAGTCTGGTGCTCTCGATGTATCTCTGAAGTCTGGTGCTCTCGATGTATCTCTGAAGTCTGGTGCTCTCGATGTATCTCTGAAGTCTGGTGCTCTCGATGTATCTCTGAAGTCTGGTGCTCTCGATGTATCTCTGAAGTCTGGTGCTCTCGATGTATCTCTGAAGTCTGGTGCTCTCGATGTATCTCTGACGTCTGGTGCTCTCGATGTATCTCTGAAGTCTGGTGCTCTCGATGTATCTCTGAAGTCTGGTGCTCTCGATGTATCTCTGAAGTCTGGTGCTCTCGATGTATCTCCGAAGTCTGGTGCTCTCGATGTATCTCCGAAGTCTGGTGCTCTCGATGTATCTCCGAAGTCTGGTGCTCTCGATGTATCTCCGAAGTCTGGTGAGTTAAATTTTTCCTCTGTTTTATGAAATAATTCCGAATGCCTTGGGCTCTTTGACATGCTTAGCTTAATTTTATTCATTAATTGGATTTGCAATGGGTTAATAAAAGAAGAAAATAACCAAAAAACAGTACTAAGAAACAAACGCATTCATGCTCAAAATTCAAAGGCATATATCGACGCAATTAATGAGGAGCCTGGTGAAGGACCAGGTGAATGACATTTTTAGAGGAGTTAATGAATAAATTTGTTGTACCAATAATAATAAATAAACAAGCAATAAAAAACATAGTGGTTACGTCAATATGTGTACGTATAATTTAAAGAACTTTTTTAGCTTCGACTTTTATCTTAACATAAGTAATCAATATTAGTTTTTAGTATGCATGCCTGATTTTTATTTCAAATAGGCACTGGTGAATAAAATAAAACAAAGAATCAGTAGTCCCACGTTCTAATAAATTGGTATAAACTAATTCAGATAAAACTTTATTTCTCGTTCTGAAAATGTCACTTACCTGGCTCTTCCATTACGTTTTTCACTTAATACAGCTAAATTAATTTCGATTTTCTTTATTTAATATTATATGTTGTAATCTTTGGTGTCTTTACGTTATTGAAGTAAGCTATGCTCAATGTTTGTAATTCCTACTATTGGGAAAAGATAAAATTTATTTATCATCACTTGGCATGATGCTATTGCTCGCGGCCAATAAGTTTTCCCTGTTAAGTGATTTTTTCCAGGTAGATATCCCTTTTGAGGATTCGTAAAATGCTTAACTCCAAACTATAGATATTATTGCTTATTATTGATGCAGTTTTAGTAATCACCAAATATATTAATATAATATTTCATTCCTATTTTATACCTATTAGTATAATTTATAGTAGTATTAGTAAGTATAGTAAGTATAGTAGTATTTGTCATAATTCATGGAATTTTGTTTCCGAGTTGGAGAGCAGGAAATTTGTTTACATTCATTTTGTCTAAACAATAAAACGTTGTTTCACCTATTTGTATTAACAGAAAGAAATTAAAACTTTCCATTTATTGTTCGAATAAATTTTCTAGGTTCATTTGTATTAACTTGAATACATAGTCATGATGGAACTGTGGGTAAAGGAGAATTTTGTAGAAAAACTGACTATTCCTTAAAATAGTAGAAGAAGCTGAAGAATGCATGTTTTTTGTCCAAACCATTAAAAGAGAAAGATTCTTTTAAACCAAGTAAGTGTAAGAAATGAAAAGAAAATAACAAGTATTAAAATTTTTAAACAATTTTTACAAATAATTATAGTTAAAATATTGGAATTAATCTTCAAGGTTTTTAAAAAAGTGAAACAAAAGTAAAAACTGGAAAAGTTTTTCCTATTTTAAAACAATTGTAAATTTTTTCACTTTCTTGATCTCAGATTTGCAATGAAGTTTAATCACAAAATGTTTTTTCGATACATTTTAAAATAATGAATATTTTTTCTAATACTTTTGCTGTAAGTGTAAGTAATTGATAGAGATATTAATTGATTGAAGAATTGAAAGAGATGCATACGTCAACAACAACAACACTTGAAAAAGATAAATTTTTCATCCAATATCTTTTCTTATTTGTAATTAAGAATTGTAGTAAAAATTGCAATAAACTTAATCATTCAAAATTAAGGTTCTTTCATTAATTATACATTAAGGCATTAATTATACATTAAGGCATAGAGTTTTATCTGCAGCATTTATAGCTTCGAATTGTTACTGCATACAAATAAGAAAATTAACAACTGTGCATTATAAAACTTTTTAGAGTGAGGCATTCTTTAGTGATACGCTTTTGTATCATTTTCAGAAACTACAATGACAAATCTTTTTACTGTGGAGTTTTGTAGTTTCACAATGATAAATTCGTCTGATTTTAAAAATAGCAATTTTCTATCAACTCTATAATAGATTTCTTTACTGGTCAATTGGAATTATCTACTAAATTATTTTTTTACAGTTCGCAAAATAAAGATATCCCCTTAAATAATTTTCATTCTAATGATCAGATTTTCACGCTTTAAAAGTCCTTCTTAATGATTCTTGGTGAACTCATATATGCTAATTAATAAGCGGTAACTATTAAATAAGTTATGAAATTCGAAACAAAAAACGTGCTTTATCTGAATAAGCATATTTTTTTAAAGATATTTGGATTCCTTATCATGTTTATGACTAATATGTAATTATCTTGCACAAATCAAGCAAGTACGAAACAATGAAGTAATTAAATAATATGTTCATTTTTAGAGAAAAAACTGTTCACTTATTTAACAGGCATTTTTCAGAGAAGTTTTAATAAAACGAAATTTTTCCTGAATTTGTAGCAGCTAACTGGCCATAATTCTGAGATACAAAAAAAAAAAAGAAAAAAAAACTGAGTTATTTATAGAGCGTCTAATTTTAAAGAAATTCCTAATAATACTATTTTACTACTAAAGTTCAATAATAATTTAGGATTATACTCAAGTTTTAACAATGCTTCACTATTAATGCAGCATAGATACATATTATTTTCAAATACTCTTCCATTTTAAAACTATTTCTTCATTTTTTTTCTTAATATTTTACTAGTTTATATTTGAACAATGGATTCTAAAACAGTTATTCACGAATAATAAAATTTACAATTATGCATAAACGGGCATTCTTAGAAATATTTATTTCAATTTAATTGTAATTGAATTACAATGTTTATAAATTTAATGAAATGTTTACATATTAAAAGCTTTATTTTCATACTTTCATTTTTTAAGAGAGTACCACAATTTTATGTTAATCTAGACATATAAGTGTCCAGAGAGCAAATCTCTCCAAAAAGGATCCATCCACTCCAGTTACAAATCTAAATTAAAGTCCAATTCTACAGACACAAAATTTTTGCTGCTGTGACTGTTCATCCTGCAAAAAAGAATAAAAGACGTTCCCTCCTGCTGTTACTTTATACTTATACGCAAACACTGTAATAATATCTCAAATGTTTAATTCCGTTTTAACTAAAAAGTTTAAAATAAATTTTTATTTCATATGCATAATCATATTCCATTAATTTTAAACATTTTAGATGTCATGAATATTTTACATTATTTTGAATAAATATTCTTTTCTTTTCAATAAAGGAAGCTCTTGAAAGGTCATGAAAAAAATTGATGAATATCCACGTTATAAACGCTGATCTTTTTTAAGCTTCAAGAATTTAGCTTCAACAATCCTTTTTTTCAAACAAATTGCCTCTGTAAGTTTTTTATTTTTCATTTATCTTATTTATATTATGTTATATTGTTATGTTGTTTATTTTATTCATTTATTGTATTTTTGCTTAATTTTTTCATTTTATTCGCAGTTATGAATTGATATTGCAATTATTCCAACATAAATAAAACACTTAGATTTATAAACAAAGACCAAATTTCAAAGAACTTTAAGCAATAGCTTAATTGGTTATTGTTTAGTTATTATGTATTAAATTTTAACTTATTTATTAGTTAACTTTCTTCTTAAAACTGCTTAGTTTTATAATACATGAAAATCCATTTCACAATAAAGTTTACATAAGACTAAAATAAAATAAATGGTAATTTACTTTCTCAAACAGAATAAAAATATAACATTGATTTATAATTCATTTTACTAATATATTTGATTATCATAAATTTGAAGGTAAACATTCAGAAATTTTCCTTCTGAGAATTACATTCTATTTCAATTTGTTTGATTGAAAAAGTGTCAAAACTAATGCAAACCTGATTATCTCAATATATATTTTTAGTAAAATGCTAATTGAGGCTATGCTTGTAATTAGTGGTGTAATCACTATGACTTTCCAAGAATCAATAAAAACTAGAAATTCAGTTTATTTTCTCTGAGAGGTAGAATCGTATTAATAATAATGATGAATAGTGAGTCAAAATGAACCACCTTTTTAATAACTTTTGATCCAATGATCGCCTCTTCGCGTTTTAGGACTCAATCTTAATGGCTCGAGAGGGTTACCTCAAAGATGTTAAATAATAAGTGCAGACGCTATTTTAACGTACGAAAGAAGACACAAAAACGCACCTTCTCTGAATAGTTTTCTTTCGACGGATTTGGACGATCCCCAAAACATAAGGCGTAGCCACTATATAGAAAATATAGTCCTAACAATTTGATGAAGAGAGCGCTCCTAAGTTTTGACTCCATAATGTTAATTTTACTTTTTGTGTATTTCGCAATAGCTCGAGAACTTTTAAACCAAATTGAAATTTTTTTCACTCAATTAAAATGGTTTAAATTATAAAGGCACGCTTTAATAATGGTCGAAAATTTCTTGAATTGTAAGGTAGAAAATGTTTGCCTCATTTTAAAGAATATAATTTTACATCGCAAAATATAAAATTTGGGCAAAATCGGTTGAATAATTCTTGAGAAATCGAATTCTGAAAAAGTCAGATATTTAAAATTTGATTTCCCAGGAACTAGTTTAGTAGTACTCTAGTAGTTTTTATAAGCAGTTATCCTTGTTTTGTCCTATCCTTTGTTTAGGGTTATTTTTAATTATCAAATCAGCATTATGAAACTATTTTATGAAAAAGATTTGGTTTCCTATTTTTGATTGGAAATATTACTAGATTTTCAGGGACGCCCGAATTTTGTTTCAATTCGTTTCAGACTTATTTTTGATTAATAGTCAGAGAGGTAGAATCGTAATCATAAGAAAACATACTTTTCATATCTTTAAAATAAAGATTTTTACCAGAGACTCGTGTCTGGTAAATATGAATAAAAAAGTTCCCACGACCCACCATTTCTTTAGAAATCACTTAAACTCACAACATTTTTAAGTAATGAAGTATATTTTAAATCCAGATAGCAGACCACCTGATAAAACTAATAAGCTAATAACCAATATTTTATTTTCTTACATTTTCTTTCGTTTTTATGCATTTTAAGAGTTTATCTCAGAGTAAAGGACTTAAAACTTTTGTTTGTCAAAACACCAATATTTGTAGATGTGCATATTTATTATTAAACTGATTTTTAAAAAAAAAACGCAAGTATATTTTGTTTGATGTATAAAATACATAAATATAAATAAATATAAAGTAATATATAAATATAAATATAAAGTATAAATAAATATCAGTAGCATAAAGTCTTGAAGTATCAGCACACAGAAACATTTATGGAATTAGAAAATTTAACATGATTTTCATTTCAACTTTTTCATATCTCTTATTATGCTTACAAACCTAAATTTTATAAAAACTCTTTGAATTTTTCTCTTGAAATCCACTCAAGATTGGCTTTTAGGACAATTATACCTATTAAATGAAATTTTAATATTAAACATAATAGAATTGAAAACTTATAAGAACTTTTCTTACGACAACTTATGAAAAATTAAGAATAGCATTTTATAGACTCAGAGATAAATCTGACTTTTTAAATTTGTTTACATAGAATATGCAATTTTATTGTGCTTTGAAAACTTTAAATTTTGTTATTGTCAAGTGTTTTTTACACATTGTTTTTATGACATTGGTATTCCATTTCTGCTGCAAACAATGTTAAAATTTGTAAAATATATAAAATTGTCTTGCAAATTTTGATAAAAAAATTCAACTTTTGACTTTTGAAATATTTTTGAATTAAAAATCTTATGTATTTTTGTGACCTTGCGGCTTATAAATAAAATGCTTTAAAAAGAAAGTACGACATCAATTAAAAGAACTACTTGTTCCAAAATGTGATCGGTTTATTTTAGCTTAAAATTTTGTGATTTTATATTGCTTTGTATTTCGTGATGTTAAATTTTTATAACATTTTTCATATTTTAGTATTAGATAAAAAATACAGTAGTATACGTTTATTTTTTCCGTTTGTAATCCCTTTTTAATAGTAATCTATGATTGTAGCATTTCTGTCCAATGTGGTATTAGCTGAATCTTAGCTTTATTTTTTCCCACTTTCCTGGCTTGGTTAATTATACTTTTTATTCATTAATGTCGATTTTTTTAATACACATCAGAAAAATTGTTTCCATTTGTTTTAAAGTAATGTCATACATAGCAGCAAGCTTATTTGAAAACGTTCTCAACTATCAATGAAATTATTAAAATTTACCAGCAGTAAAATACATAAAACAACTTTTTCAATTATATTCAAAAATATATACTTACCCTCATGATTTATTGCTTAAACCAATTTAGGAATTCAGTCATTTGTTATAAAAGAAAAACTAATTTAACAATTTTAAATCATCTTATTTTTATGGCTATAATTCAGGGGTCCATACGCATACTTATTATTTTAAGCTAATGCAGTCACAGATCTTTAGAGTGAATTTATAATTTCACAATTGATTAGTCTCTTTCATATGATTTTTAAATTATCGATTTCAATCATCAATACAGTATCATAGCATTTTAAAATAATCATTTGAGAGATCATCCACTAAAATCACTTGTGTACAATATTGAAAATGTCATATTCACCGTCTTTTCAATTAGAGATTGTTGACACCTGAATTTAAAATTATTTGATTAAGGAAATCTTGAACACAATTAGAAATGCTAATTACATATTTTTATGCAGGAATATAAATTCTAATGATTCTTAAAGCAATAGAACTACAAAACTTTTCCATGCATTGATTTGAAACTATTGAATTGTTCAGTATTGATGCAATAATGCTGGATAGTTTTAAAACTTTTAGTCCTAATGATTCATAAATAAAAGAATAATTAAGAAATATTTTATTAATTATTTTTGTGATAAAATTTGCTTTTATTATAATTTTATAAGCAAATGACACTTTCTTTAGTTTGTCCTGTTCCTTTTTTAAAATTGGGCTGGTATATGTGTGCTCTTTCCAAAAAAAAAAGTCCTGATTGTGTTTTAATATTTTGAAAAATGTTTTTCGCCCATCTGGCTGATTTTCTTTGGCCTACTCCGAAGCCTGCATATGTCACACACACATGTCATCTTCTGATAGCTGAATAATACGACTTTATTCATGTATTTTTCTAATGTGGTTGTTCATTTTTAGGAAAATGATGTCTTAGTTTATGATTTGAATGATAAACCACTAAAACCATAATCTGATGCTTTTAAAACTTGGCTATTTCCGCAACCAGTGCTTGTCGTCTCAGGTAAAAATTATGAAAAAAAAATTTTTTCTAATGTTTTTCTCCTACAAAACTCTACCTTCTTTGTTTTGAAAGTAGTATGTCTTATATTTTTCAATTTAGTTTTTAAATAGTTTTTAAGATACTGAATTTATTGCTTAGGAAATTTTGCAGATTTTAATTCTTAATATCATTAATATATTTAAATTTAATTTTTATTTTATTTTTAACGTTTGAGTGTTAAATTTATTTGTGTCTAAAACATTTTCTTGTCCTTGTCAATAACTTTCCTAAACTTCAGAATTTTTTTAAAGTTATTTCTTTTCGAACAGCAAAACCCAAAAAAATTTTTTTTTTCAAATTTAAAAGCTTAAAAGCCTTTAAAAATCAAGACTTTTATAGCTTATATATAATTTAATGAAATAATTTTAATGATTATCTCACTATTGTGTAAAGTTTATCTTAAGTAGTTAACGATTTTTTTTTAATTTGTTACAAATCCATCTCACGGGATCAAAATTTAAAGTGAAAATTTTTTTCAACGAAACAAAATTGAAGTATTTTTTTAAACTCATTTTTTAGATTCTAATTGTAGTTAACAGTTATTTTAGCTTTGTTATTTAGGCTAGTGGTTTATTTAGTTAATAAATAGTATATTTTTTCTAGTTATAATGATTATTTATCAATACTTTACATTACTTCTTCAAAAAGGTTTTGAATATTTTAATTTATTAGGAGGCTTCGCTTTCCTACCCTTATGGTTGGCTTTCAATTATTTGTTTTTTATTGTTCTTAAAAATCTGGATCTTTTTAAAAGATATTTTTTACACAATTTATAATAATTATAGTTTAAGAACATTTTGTTAATATGCTAATCCCAACCAAATAAACAGCAAACTTAGATAAAATGAAAAACTTTTTGCGAACACAAAATCTCAATTAAAAACCATCTGCCAGCATTGATTAACTTTGGAAACTAGTTTCTACACTTTCGTTGCCACATCATTTTGCCAAATTCCTTTGAAAATTTCAAGATTTTCTTAAAAAAATGCCCAATGTAATGAACGGTGAACGCAAGATACTGTAGTGTTGTCTACCACTACAAAAATACAATCCCAATTCCCTAGTATATAAATATGTTAATTTGATTTTATGTTGAAGTATCTTTTCATAGATGAACGTTGACATTGTCGATCACTCCTCTCCCCACATTGGTGATCCGGACAAGAAAAAAAATTTGTCAATGCAATTTATTTGCGATAAACTATATTTTTATAAATTAAACTTTATTCATGTATTTTTCTAATGTGGTTGTTCATTTTTAGGAAAATAAAGTCTTAAAGATTTGGATGATTAACCATTGAAACCATCTGATGCTTTTAAAATTTGACTGAATGAAGATTGAAGAATGAATTGATTGAAAAATGAAGACTTGATGATTGACTATGGAAGTGTGGTAAGTAGGTTTAAAGCACTTGCATATTGTTATATTTTTAATATTTTTTTAACGTCATTTTGTTTCAGGAATTTTATTTCAGAAATTTTTTAAAATGCCATGTATTATTTATTTTTTAAAATAAAATCTTAGATTCATACTACATTTTCTGGTATGATTAAATATTTTAATACTTTTTTTCTCTTTAAATTAACTTTCGTTTTAAATCGATTATGAATACGAATTTTGCAAATCAATTCATCTTACAAAATAATGATGTTGCTAAAGCGAACCTTCTTAGTAATTTCCTTATTTCCCTTCTTGCAATCTGTTAGAACGAAGCGTATTATTGCTTGAAAGCTTAAACGAGAAACAATTTACCTAGTACTATTTTTTTAAGCTTATTTCATTGATTTGTTGATAGCGGAATCAAGGATAAGGATATACGTTGGAAGCTGTTTATTAAGATATACTATTGTGGAGTAACTACCCCTACGATTATTAAGCATCAATTCAGTAGTATATAAGACATGCCTACTTGATTCAATCTCGATGTATCTTTTGATAGATGAAGGTTGGAATTGTCTAACGGTCTTTCCTCACATGGGTGACCTGCTGACTTGATATGATCACGACTACTTCGATGTATGGTCCACATTGAATGGTTGATTTGCTATCTGTGACTGCGTCATCGTCCTCCTCGCTCTGTTGCTTAGTCTCATTTACATTCAACGGGATCATACACACACTCGACTGCTAGTAGCAACACAGGAGAGTCCTCACGCACGACCATGATCTTAATACAGCTCTCATGGCTAAAACTCAAATCCCGGTGACTTTAATCCTGCTCTCCCGGTCTTTCACAAATACAGCAACTAGTGGTATCCGTTCATCTAATTCTATCCCTGATAAAATTATGGTGGGGGTGTATTGTGGAGTAACTGCCATTACGATTATTAAACATCAATTCACTAGTAAATAAGACATGCAAACTCAATTCAATCTTAAGGTACCTTTTGATAGATGAAGGTTGGCATTGTCTAACTGTCATTGTCTAAAATTATATTCAGATTAGTATCATAAGAGTCAGACTCTAAAACTGAAAATGTGTGTGTGTGCTGAGAATATCAATAAAAAATAATATAAATAAAATATAAATCGAACTAAGTTTGTTAGATTTTCAACTCATTCCCATTTTTTATTGGTTTGATCAATCTTTTAATTGACTTTTGCGGACAGAACAATCGAAAGATAAGTTTCTAGGTGGAAAAAGAATAGAAAGGTTTTAGGCAATATAATTACAATTCTCATATCTTAGGGTTTGATTTCTACATCATACTCGTCCTTAGTATTGTTTTCATTTATTTGCGCTGTCCAATATTTCTTGTTTTAAAGTAAAAATAAATTTCTGTTTGTTCCAACTCTGTTAAAAAATTGTATTTACTTTATTACTTGAATTGACTCTTTCAGTCAATGAAATTGAAAGATAAGTTTCTTAATGAAAGAAAGCTTTCGGTCATTACAGTTATAAACCTCATATCTTCTAAAGCTTTAATTCATAAATTTAACAAGTCCTTAGTATTGTTTCCATTATGGTGCACTGCCTAATATTTCCTGTTGTTATGGCAAAAATAAGTTTTAGTTAGAGTTTCAACTCTTTTCCATTTTTTATTTGTTTTTTATTTTTTGATTGACTTTTGCATTCAGAACAATTGAAATAAGTTTCTTGGTGAAAGAAAGTCTTTTAAGCAATATAATTATAAGCCTCAGATTTTCTTTTCTACAGCCTTAATATTTACATCAAACAATATCTTCCAAATAGGTTCACTAAATATTGTTTCTTGTTATAGTAAAGTTTCTGTTAGAGTGCAACTGATTAAAATTTTTTTATTAATTAGTTTATTGATTTATCTGACTCCTGCAATCAGACCAATTGAAAGATAAGTTTCTAATCGGAAAAATGAAAGAGATGTCTTTGTCAATCTAATTATAAGTCTCATATTTTCTAAGGCTTTAATTTTAACATCAAATTAATCCTTGGTATTTTTTTCATCTAGTTATTGTTCTTGTCACATTGTTTCTTGTTGTTATGTTAAAAATAAGTTTCTATTAGAGTTTTAACTCTTTTTCATTTCATCATTTGTTTGTTAATTGTTTTACTTGACTCTTGCAAAGAGAACAAATGAAGATGCTTCTAGTGAAAGAAATGCTATTTGCCAATCAAATTATAAGCTTCAGATTTCTGAAGTTTATATCAAACTCATCCTTAGCATTGTTTCCGTATAGGGTCCACTGCATAATGTGTATTGGTTTTACAGTAGAAATAAGTATATGTTTGAATTTCAACTCTTTTCAACTTTTCGATTTGTTTTTTATTCTTTTAATTGTCTGTTACAGTCAAACAAATTTAAAGAAAAATTTGTTAGTGAAAGAAAGGTTTTTAGACAGTATAATTATAAGCTTCAGATTTTCTAAAGCATTAATTTTTAAATCGAACATTATATTAGCATTGTTTCCATATAGGTCCACAGCACACTGTTTCTCGTTATGGTGAAAATGAGTTTCTGTTAGTTTCATATCTTTTCCATTTTATTTTTTGTTTTGTTCACATTTTTAATTGACTCTTGAAGTCAGTACAATTGAGATAAATTTCTTAGCGAAAGAAAGGCTTTCAAGAATCATAATTATATGCCTTAGATTTTTTAGAGCTTTAATATTGATATCAAGTTAATCCTTAGTATTGTTTCCATATAGGTGCAATACACAATTGTATAGGTCCTTGTGCACTATTGTTATAGCAAAAATAAGTTTCTATTCGAGTTTCAAATCTCTTTCCATTATCATATTTGCTTGTTTCTTGTTTTAATAATTTTTGCAGTCGTATAATTGAAAGAAAAGTTTTTTAGTGAGAGAAAGGCTTTTGGCTAGTATCATTATAAGCCATAGATTATCTAAAGCTTTAACTTTTACATCAAACTATTCCTTAGTCTAATTTCAGTTGAAGTCCACTGAACAATGTCTCATATTGCTTTAGTAAAAATAAGTTTCTGTTCGAGTTTCATCTCATTTAAATTTTTTTATTTGTTTTTTTTACTCTTTATTTTGTCCCTTGCAGTCAAAAAAATGTAAAGATAATTTTTTTGTGAAAGAAAGTCTTTTAGACAGTATAATTATAAGCCTCAGATTTTATGAAGCTTTAATTTTTACACCGAACAATTTCTTAGTATTGTTTCCACATAGCACCACAGCACATCGTTTCTTGTTATGATAAAAATTTGTTTTTTTTTAGAATTTTATCTCTTTTTCTTTTTTATTTATTTGCTCATATTTTTTATTGACTCTTACAGTGAGAACAATTGAAACATTAGGTTGTGAGTGAAAGAATGGCTATTTATTATTTTAAGTATTATAATTATAAGCTTCAGATTTTTAAAGCTTTAATTTTTACCTCAAATTTGTCCTTAGTATTTTTTCAATATAGGTCTACTGCATAATCTATTGCATATTGTTGTCAGAGTAAAAATAAGTTTCTGTAAGAGTTTGCCTATTTGTTTTTTTTATCTTTTTCATATTTCCGTATCATATAAAATGATTGCTGTTCTAGTTTTAGATTAAGTTTTAAATCTGAATTATGTTTCGTTCTTTTAAAAATTTTACTAATTTTTTTTATTATTCATCTTCTTGGAAGATAGAAAGTTTACATCTATTTATGGTAAAAACTTTCGAAAACATGAATGATACAAAACTAAATGTTTGAATCCTTGACACGAATGTTGTAATTCAGAAAGTTGAGGAGGAAATGCGAAAATAATGTCGTCATAGTTATTAACATAATTTCTGTAAAAGTGTAAAAATTGTTTTATTTATATCCGATTATATCATAACTGATGGTATATATCAAAATTATAAATTATATGACACTTGCTTTTAAGCAGAAGGGTATTTGAATAAAATTGGCTGTTACTGAAGGATAACTGATATCTGAAGACTCTTGAAATGATTAAATTACAATTTTGAGCTTGGTTATCTTATATCTGCCACAATGTAACTCAATTAAGTAACTGAATTTCAAGATTTTTTGATACGATAATAACTTTATTTGATCCATTTATACTTCTTAAATATTTTCATGCAGATCTTAATTTTTTGAAGAATTATTTTTAAAGAAAATTACTCAATTTCACTTGAACTGAGATTTTTACTTGATCTGCGAACTTGATTATTGCTTAAAATATTTTATACTTTTTGTTTTAAAAAATTTATTTCTTATATTTTGATATATGTGTAACTATCTGGGAATGGTATACTGTTCCAAAAGTTTACCTGTTTTAATTAATTATTACTTTTTTTATTTTTTTTATTTAATTTATTTGTTTATTTTTTTGAAAAATTTTATTCTAGTTTTTCTTTTTTTTCCTTATTTTCTTTTCCTCTAAAATCCTGTTTTTAATCATAAAGTAAGATTTCATTTATTCACGTTATTTTAGTTGTGTTCATTGGTCCTCCTTGTGAAACTGTCCTAATTTAAAATATCCTGACAAACTGAATTATGAATTTATTAGTTTTTGTAAATTTTTTATATCCAATTTAGTGTTTATATTTTTACGTATGAATTTTTTTTCTTTTGTAGATCATATCGATTTAATATAATAAAGATGCCATCTACTCTTGATAATATATAGGAAGCCATAGAGCTGCTTGAATTTCTGAAAAATTGCTAATATTTATATAGTAAGTAGGATCAATTTTATCAATAATTTTAACTGTAGCTGAAAATTTTATCACTTTTAAGAAATATTTTTACAGATTTCTATTTTGTTGAATGTATAAAATGTAGATTAGTTAATTTAATTCTGAATCTTATTCTTTTGAAAGTACATAAAACATTCTACTTTTGACACCACAGTTTCTCTTAAAAGTAACAATGCTGATTTCTGATGTAAATCACTTTCTGATGCACTGTAAAATCTTAAATAATAAATAAAATAACATACTAGAACTTAAATTTAATCATTCAGGGTGACACCAATTAATTAGTGCAGACTATATTTTAAGTTACAAAATAAGACACAAAAAAATTACTTTCTCTAAATAAATGTGCCTTTTTTCCCCGTCTTGAATTCTTGATCCTCAAAATATGAAGTGGGGGTAGCCACAATCTTAAAAGTTAGATACAAAGAATTAGATCAAAAGAGTTTGGTCAAAAGAGTATTCGAAATTTTGGATCTCTTTAGAGGACGCCATACCTGAGAAGAAACTTTTCGTCGTAAATTCCTTCCTTTCTATTACTAATTTAAAATTTAAAAGATAGAAAGAGTGTGTTCTGGGAAGCCTAGAGTAATAAATGAAGTTTCACTCGCTGAAAAAGAGTTAAAAATATCAAAATACAAAAAAAGGTTTTGAAAGAGAATCTCTCCATCGTCTAATTCTAAGTTATCTTCTTCTTTATTTTCTTTCTGATATTTTAAGAATTTCTTTTCAGAACTTCGAAGCTTCATGGCTTACTCCAGGTTAGACTGAACTCACTTTTTCTGTACTTTAAATTAGTTTTGGATGTCAAAGAAAATTTATGATGAAAAGTTTCTCTCTTGCTATGGCGTTCTCTTAATGCCAATTATACTTTATTCATATTTTCCAATATCTCAAGAAATTATAAGAATTAAAAAAATTTTTTTTCTATCATTAAATTAATTTTTCCAATGATAATTCCATGCAAAAGATAAATTTTCATGAATATGTATTTTTATTGTTTTATTTAAAAATTGTCAAAAGTCAACAAAATTCAAATTTTTACATCATTTTAATTACCCTAAACTAATTATTACTAAGAATTACCCTAAACTATTCTGGCTCATTCTTGAAATCAGGGTTGGGGATATTTGTTTTGGTAATAAAAAATAATCCATTTTATTTAAATCATACTTTTTATTTAAAGAAATTTTTTTTTAAAAATTGAAAACTGTTATTTTATAAGTAGTCAAATTTAAAAAAAAAAGTTATAGATAAAATGTTGTTATAAATAAATCATAACAATTCTATATTGAAACTAATACTGCATTAAAGAATTGATTTAATACATTATAAATACAAATATGTAAAAATTAATAAATATGGATTAAAAGTGCATTATTTACAACTAAAAAAGAGGCTAAAATAAGGCTAAAGAAGAGGCTAAAATCCTTTTATACTAACAATAAATTTATAACATTTATATCTAATTTGCAAAGTTATAAATATTTCAATGTGGAATAACTTACTCACTTAATAAAAGTCAGGCAATAAGAAGAAAAAAAAACCACGTGAATATCTTTAAACATCTACTTTATACCATAATTGGATTATTTCTTTTCAAAAATTCCTTATGATATTTGCCATAAAATGTGAAGTTTGTATTTTAAAGCTAGGAATAAATAGTATGTTCCTTACTATCATGGTTATTGAAAAAAAATAGTCCATATTGAGTATCTATTCTTTACAGATGTATATGTAAAGAAACTACATTACAATTCCCCTTTCTTTATTTGTATTCTGAAAAATCTAAATGAATTATAAGATTTTTAAAATGACATTCTTACAAATTAAAATTTATTAGCACAGCAATAAGCTTATAATATAAAATACATTTAAAAAATAATAATCAACTTAAAAAACATTGTAGCGATTACATGCGTCATTATTTTTGAAAGTGGTATAAGTCTAATATTTTTTAAGTGTTAATGTTTGAATGAATTTAAAAATATTGGAAAGATTAATCAATTTCGGTGATTTTTTAACACTATAATTTGATGAAACATCAGATACAACAATGATAATTATAATCGGAAAAATTTAAATAAACTTTTTATAAACTCGAAATAGACTTATTCCACTTTCGGAAATTATGGTTCACATATTAAAATGCTTTGTAAATTTCTAAGTCTTTATTTTTTTTTTAAAAGTCATAAAATGTTTTTAAAAAATCTATTAGTTTACGTTTTTCTTATTAAACTGCAACTGATTACTATTAAAAGATTAATATTAGACTTGAAGTAATGGAAACCTTGTTGCGTCTCACTCTATGGCACGCATAATGCAGTCACTCTTTATGTGTGATTTATGTGCATTAAGCATTAAATTATTTCAATTCTGAAACAGAGCAAAAGCACATTTCATTGAAGAAATATATAAAAGGAAAGTCCTTAGTTATAATATTTCTTGAAGGAAAAATAAAGTAACGATCGAAATCAACTTAAAAAAATGTATTAGTTTTTATGAAAGTTTCCTGTAAGTTTGCTTTTTTAAGAACTAGAAGGGTAGTTTCTGAAAACTAAAAATCGTAATATAAAGGAAGTTTTTATAATAAAACATTAAAATGCTAATCTTTACAAAAAATTAACAAGTTTAAAGTTGGCCATTGGTTGAGAATTGTAAAAAAGTGTTCTTTTGTTTCAAATTGCTTTGTTATTTTACGGTCCTGTGGATTTAGTCTAGCTCAAATGCTAAACAGTTAGGGTAAGCATTAAAAAAAAAACTAGTTTGTTGCAGAGAAAAAAATTTCTCTTTATATTTTTTTAATTTTTTTATTTGAGAGCTCTCATCTTCTCAAGAAATGTTTGTATAAATTTAATGAAATGAAAAGTCTCGAGCAATTATTTTGCTATAAAAAGATCGTTTATAATCTTTTAATTACTTTAAAATTTAATTATTTCTCCTTTTTTAATTATTACTAAAAACATTTTTTCTTTTAGTGTCGCTACAAGATGCAGCCTGAGCAAGTTTGTTTCTTTTTGTCCATTTCTTTTGTCATTATTTGATACCAAGTTTGAATATTAAACAAGTAGATAAGTAATTTAATTGTAAAACATTTTGTAATAACTATTTTTTTTAAATGGCTATATCATAATCTAATGTTACAAGACTAAAATTTATAAGTTCATGCACAGGTTTTAGTTCAAATTTTGACTTAATGAACAAAATGAAAAGCATAATGACAGTAAATAAAAATCGGTAATGCACTATTTTCCTCTTTATAAAGAGAATAAGATTAATTATTTGTTGCACATATCACGGGGTTAAACACAAACTTTTAAAACTAATTTATTAACTACTATACTTTCCTTAGGGTTTAAAATAGTATATGATTTCCTGGAAATCTGCCTGCTAAAATATTTTATTGTTAGCAGAAATATAAAGTTTTCACTGAACTTTTCTCAGCTGTTTAAAAATGAACTTTAACTTGCACTAGAACATTCAGCCCTGAAGAACTAGTGGTCCTCAATTTGGGCAAAATAAAGGGTTGTTTTTAACAAATACGTTGTTTATATATACAACACAGGTAGAATTTTCCAAGCAAATCTGCAAACCATCGACAAAAAACAAATTGTGCTTCCATATTTAAATGACATAGCCTTAAATTAACATAATTTGCTGGTAAATTTCGCTCAGTTGTTGAGACGAGCAGTTAAAGGGAAAAAATTTGGAGGCAGATATGAATTAAAAATATTGAACAAATCAATTTTTAAACAAATGATCGATGATATTTGAATTAGAAAGGGCACCTGGCACAAGAAATAAATTATAAAAATCGCTTGCTTTAAAAAATACTACTAGGCAAAGGCCCTAATGAAGAATTTTCTAAAACACGAATATTTTATACCCCTACTCATCCTATATAGATTTGTCTGATAGGATATGTTTATTTGTGGAACTTATTTCGATTATTGAGAACAAAATGTAATCCCGATATTGGGGTCTCTATACATATTTTTTTAAGGATCTTTGCTGAACTAATTTTGAGCTCGCCTTTGATTATCCTTAAAAACTTCCCTGTTGGAAGTTTAGACTATTATATTTTACAAATTTTGAATCTATGAACTATAAAAGTATACAAACTTGCAAGGTAATGGAGAATAAGTTTCATGATCTTTGAAACTGTAGGAATTAGAGTTTGAGACTGAATTTTGGGTTGGAATAATAATTAGGGTCTAGGTGGAGTGTTCCTGCTGTAATTTGGCTTGTCTGCTTCATGTTGATCAACATATGAATGCAAAAGCACTCCAGCCAAATGTCACTAAACTGTTTCTTCCTGATTTGTGCATGGTTTTTCCAGCCATGGTCGATGACATCCAGCAAGACACCACACCATGCCCTAGTGCTGGTGTTGCACATGATCGGTTTGAAGAGTGTGAGGGATCGCCACTCTTCTCAAGTCTCCCCTTCTCCAGTCACCTGACCTCAATCCAGTTGAATGTGTGAGAGATGCATTTGGAAGATACAGTACCTTGTAACCCTGATTACCGAACATTCCATCCACGATGCCAGTTTCCATAGCGAAACAATCAATTATTCAATATATCAAGCAAGAAGCCCATGCCAATTTGAATTGCCCCTGTTTAAAGGATGAAGGTGATGTACATATAATTTAGACTTAACTCCAACAATAATTATTAATGCTGCTATCTTACTTCATATATATCTTACGAGTGTGTTCCGAATTCTAATGATTATTTCCCCTCAATCTTAGGTATATGTTTTAAAAATGTGTAAGTATTTTTAAAAGTAAAACATTTGGACTAAAATTTATAAAACACTGTGTTTATGAATTTTTTTAGTTTTTCGACGGATGTCCATAGCAGTCTCTGGAGATGAGACTTTGAAAGGGAGGGGTGTAGCGGGAAAACCATATGGGGTATGCCAGGAAATGACACACTCTTAATGGTTTTTTTGACAAAATCTCATTTTTTCAAAATTTTATAGTTTTTTATTTGTGTTCTTCATTTTTAATTGTAAAAGTTATTTAAATTTTTTTATACGTAACAACAAAGTTCCTGTGCTTTTAAAGTTGGTTAAAAAGTAAAAAAAAAAAATCTGTGTGCAGGCCTGTTTCATTGTTGGCATTGAAGGCATATTTGATATGAAATTCTTAAACCAACTGCCAAGTATTTGAAATTTCCAATCACCTTTTTCCATCTCAAATAATAAAGTAAATTCAATATTATTTCTTAACAAAAAGGAAAAATATACATAACTTGTTGAAATTTTTAGCTTTATTCCACAAAAAATGCGACAATATCAATGCGCATGTCACTATATCAATAGAGACAGCTAACCATGGCCTAAACTATTCTCAACCCATCAATAAAATAACATATTATTTAACTTGAAGCTAAATTAAATATGGTAATTAAATAGAAAAAAAAAACTCATTCAAATTTATTTTTGATTAGCATAAACATTTTAATGCTGGTTCTATTCAGCCTGCAATAACATTAAATCGACTTTAATATTGATTCATTGTTGTGCAATAGATTGGCAATACATAAGATATAAAATAATTCCATACATAAAATTATTGCAATTGTTCGTTGTTTTAGTCGTTATTTTGAAAAGAATTTTTTTTAAAATCTAAAATGCATTTTGTATTTAGCTTTTGTATGAAACACAAGGCAGATTTTAAATTTTAATCTAATTTTTTAAATTGGGTATTTAAAATTTTCGATGTTTATAAAAAGTAAAACATTTTATACCTAAAAGGAAACAGAAGCAAAAACTGCTAAAAGCTATTTAAAATCTTCTTCAAAGTTTATTATTATTACTTTCTGATTCTCTAATAACTAGGAAAAAGTATTTTTTTATTCGTTTACAGTAATTACCTAAGACAATTAAGTAAAACTAACTTTTCATTAGAGTATCACTATAATATTTAGCTAAAGTAACGAAGTAAACAAGAATAAATTTGATTAACTGAATATATTTCAAAGAAACAACTAAAATAATAAGAAATAATGCCAAAAGTTTTCTTAACTTTACAAATGCTACAAAATCTTGCATCGAAAATTTAGAAAAATTTAATATTTCTCAAGCATAGAATTTTTACAATCTACAAACTTAATTCAGTGGTTTTCTCCAATCGTATGTAACGGTTTTTAAATCCTTGTTTTTGACATGTCTCTTTCAGTGTTAAATATTTTAAAAGTTATGAGTTTTTCGAAGACTAACCGGTGAGTTTTTACTTCTTATTCTGTATTTTAAACCTCCCATCCCAATAAACATATAGTTTGTCTAAATCAAGAATTCCCCTACACATTCGTCTGGACCTGTGGCGGTGACTATGGTAACGAGGTATGGCTATTTCAAGCTGGGGTCATGGTTTTGGAAGGATTTCGGAGAGAAAGGGAATCTTCGGACTATTTTGCTGGTCCTTGTTATAGTGAAGCTACCCTCCTGAAATGCGCCATTTTTGCTTCCTTAGCACCGGACGGCCTAAGACTTTGTGGCGGTGGGAGTTTTCAGCTTAGACAAACTATAGATAATTCCACCGGTTCAAAGATACTCTATAAGCATGGAATTCCTAGTTTCTAATAAGTCAGTTTAGGAGTTTGGTTTCATTTTATCCCCTATTCCCTGTTTTTCAGTTGTCTTGTCCCTTTTCAACGCTAAATATTTCCAAAACTGTGGAGGATGAGTTCTGCAAGTTAAGGCACTATAAGACTAAGCCGTATGCTTTCACATCTTATTCTGTGGTTTAAGCCACCCACCCTTTGAACTTGAATATTTCAGACTGTTTCAATGAGACTGCATAAACATGTGACTGCTGTCTTCCTCCCTTTCCCTAAGACAGTTTAGAAGTAATGTTGCATTTATCCCATTTTCCATGTTTAGTTTCATTACTATACATTTTGATTGTTTTGCACTTTTATATCCATTGAGTTTAAAAGTTTCCGCCGTTCAGCTGAGATGACTTAGAATTTTTATTGCCCTTTATTCCATAATCTGTGTTGAGTGTTTTTTCCCCCATAGATTTTGAATGTTTCGTATTTTCCATCTTTTGGGTATGAATGTTTCTACCCTTCCACTGAGACAGTTTAAGATTATGGTTGTATTTTTTCTCATATTCTATATTGAATGTCTTTTCATACAATTTGGGATGTTTCCTACTTTGAATCACCTGTGTATCAATGCTTCCACCCTTCCATTAAGATAGTTTAGAATTTTGGCTGTATTGTATTCCATATTCCAACTTTCTTTCTGTTCTATTTTTCTCTTACACTTTGATTGTTCTGTATTTCTATTCCTTGAGTGTGAATGTTTCCACCCTTTCACTGATACTGTTTAAGATTATGGTCTTATTTTATTCGGAGTTGAGTCTTTTTTTTTTCAATATGTTTTGGATGTTTCGTATTTTCTTCATACACTTTGAATAATTTGTATTTTTTTCCATATGTTTTCAGTTTCATATTTTGTCCATACATTTTGAATATTTCGTGGTTTTTCCATGCATTTTGAATATATCTTATTTTTTCCATAAATTTTGAATATTTCCTATTTTTTTCGTACATTTTGAATATTTCATATTTTTTCCATACATTTTAAATGTTTCTTATTCTTTCCATGAAATTTTTAATGTTTCGTATGTGTTCAATGCATTTTCAATGTTTCGTATTTTTTCCATACTTTTTTTCAATGTTTCGTATTTTTTCCATACATTTTCAATGTTTCGTATTTTTTCCATACATTTTCAATGTTTCGTATTTTTTCCATACATTTTCAATGTTTCGTATTTTTTCCATACATTTTCAATGTTTCGTATTTTTTCCATACATTTTCAATTTTTCGTATTTCTTACATACATTTTCAATGTTTCGTATTTCTTCCATACATTTTCAATGTTTCCTATTTTTTCCATACATTTTCAATGTTTCGTATTTTTTCCATACATTTTCAATGTTTCGTATTTTTTCCATACATTTTCAATGTTTCGTATTTTTTCCATACATTTTCAATGTTTCGTATTTTTTCCATACATTTTCAATGTTTCATATTTTTTCCATACATTTTCAATGTTTCGTATTTTTTTCATACATTTTCAATGTTTTGTATTTTTTTCATACATTTTCAATGTTTCGTATTTTTCTTCATACATTTTCAATGTTTTGTATTTTTTTCATACATTTTCAATGCTTCGTATTTTTTTCATACATTTTCAATGTTTCGTATTTTTTTCATACATTTTCAATGTTTCGTGTTTTTTTCATACATTTTCAATGTTTCGTATTTTATTTCATACATTTTCAATGTTTCGTTTTTTTTTCATACATTTTCAATGTTTGGTTTTTTTCCTTACATTTTCAATGTTTCGTTTTTTTTCACCATACATTTTCAATGTTTCGTTTTTTTTTCTCCATACATTTTAAATGCGTCATATTTCTATCCCTTGTGTATGAATGTTTCCCCTTTTAATGATTTTTAATGAGACGGTTTTGGGTTTTCGTTTCATTTTATTCAATATTCTATGTTGATTTTTTTTCGTACGTTTTGAATGATTGTCCATCTCTTGTGTTATTACTGTGACTGTTTAGGACTTTGGTTTCATTCTATTCCATACTCTTTGTTGGTTTTTTTCCCTTTACACTTTGAATGTTTCGTATTTCCGTCTTTTATTAAGAGCGTTTCTTTTCTATTAGATATTTTGGATTTTGGTTGTATATTATTCCGAATTCTGTTTTGAGAGATTCTTTTCTATATAATTTTAATGTCTCCTATTTTTCTTATTTTTTTTTCAAGTGCTTCATATTTTTCTATACCTTTTGAACGTTTCATATTTTTTTCCATGCATTTCGAATGTTTTGAATTTTAGTCCATACATTTTGAATAGTTCATACTCTTCAATTTTTAATGTTCCATATTTTTCCATGCATTTTGAATATTTCGAATTCTTCCATATATTTTGAATGATTTTATCCTTTGTGTATGAATGTTCCTTTTCCTTACCCTGAGACTGTTTTGGGTTTTGATTCATTATTTTTAAATATTTTGAGTTGAGTGTTTCTTTTCGATTCATTTTAAATATTTCGTATTACCTTTCCCTTGTCTATGAAAGTTTCCATTCTTTAATAAAATGTTTTAGGATATTGGTCACATTTTATTCCATTTGCTGTGCTGTTTGTTTTTTTCATTCAATTTATTCCTAGCGTATGAAAGATTCCACAACTCCACTGAAATGGTTTAAGTTATTGGTTTCATTTTATTCCATATTGTGTGTTGTGTCCCCTCCCCATACGTTTTCAAGGTTACATATATATTTATTCCTGGAGTATAAATGTTTTCACACTTCCTCTGAGACAGTGCAATGCAACCAAACACAATGCAACCAAACTCTTAAACTAGGGTGGAAGCATTGTTATAAATGTGATAAAAGGTAGAAAAAATCCTGAAATGTATAAAAAAAACATTCAACATTGATTTTGAGGTGAAACACAACCGCAATCCTAAACCATCTCAGTAAAAGGGGGAAAACATTCATACCCAAAAGATGGAAAATACGAAACATTCAAAATCTATGGGGGAAAAACACAACACAGATTATGGAATAAAGGGCAATCAAAATTCTAAGTCATCTCAGCTGAACGGCGGAAACTTTTAAACTCAATGGAATTTAAAAGTGCAAAACAATCAAAATGTATGGTAATGAAACTAAACATGGGAAATGGGATAAATACAACATTACTTCTAAACTGTCTTAGGGAAAGGGAGGAAGACAGCAGTCACATGTTTATGCAGTCTCATTGAAACAGTCTGAAATATTCAAGTTCAAAGGGTGGGTGGCTTAAACCACAGAATAAGATGTGAAAGCATACGGCTTAGTCTTATAGTGCCTTAACTTGCAGAACTCATCCTCCACAGTTTTGGAAATATTTAGCGTTGAAAAGGGACAAGACAACTGAAAAACAGGGAATAGGGGATAAAATGAAACCAAACTCCTAAACTGACTTATTAGAAACTAGGAATTCCATGCTTATAGAGTATCTTTAAACCGGTGGAATTATCTATAGTTTGTCTAAGCTGAAAACTCCCACCGCCACAAAGTCTTAGGCCGCCCGGTGCTATGGAAACAAGAATGGCGCATTTCAGGAGGGTAGCTTCACTAATGCAACCAAACTCCTAAACTGACTTAATGGTAGGGTTGAAACAGGGAATTCCATGCTTATAGAGTATTTTTGAACAGGTGGAAAGATCCATGTTCATGGGATGGGAGGTTGAAAACACTGAATAAGAAGTAAAATTCATATTGTACAACACTACTGAGCATTTGTTAGGAAGTTTTATGAAAACTCTAATAACTTTTAACAATGTAAAAATGTTTTCGCAAAATTCCATCATGGAAAAATGATATGTTTTCTATGTTTTAATATGTTTTATATTAATAAATAAGAAATTGTCTTTAAACTATGCGCAAAATGTATTAAAGTTATTTATCAAACCGCTCTTGACGAAAACCTGAAGTCACAAAAGTATATTTCAAAATAAATTCGTATTAAGTTTAGGGCATTGTATTTCATTTGGCATCTGTAGACAGTTTTTTTTCTAAAATAACTTGTTGAAATTTCAAAATTTTTTTTACACGCAGCATGCGGCTCTAAACTCTTTTAAATTGCATTACTCTAAAATAAATTTCACTTGCAACATAATTTGATAATAGTAGCATTTAAAAAGTAGTGCTAAAGATAAAACCCCTTCATAATGACTTGAAGTCAGATTAGGCTTTTCTAATTAATTCCAAAAAAATTATAATGCACTCATAATTTTTAGTTTCTGGCCAACTTTAAAAAACAGGAATATTTTACATTACAGGAAATTAATTTTACATTTGATAAATAAAAATCTGTAAATGTCATAAGAAACTGAAACAAATGAAATTCTCATTTTATCGAAAAACCAGTAAGTGCATGCCATTCCCACGCATGTTCTATTCATGGCAACCCCTGTAAATTTCTTAATTAAAAAAAGTTCATGTTTTGAAAAAAAAAATTATGTTACGAGATGTTTTGAGGGGTCAATTACGTTACATAGTAGAAAATAAACAGCATTTCTGCGGTGAAGATTATGCATGAAACACATAGCAGTAGAAACCGCCTATAATGCATCATAATCCTAAACTATCTAATAAAATGTAACTTTAAGAGAAGAATACCGGGAAAGGAGTTCATTGATAGTGAGCAATATGATCTGGGTAACCAAAATACTAAGATCACCCATTCAGTTCTTTTTTGGACTTCTTTTAGATTTTATTCAGTACTATTGATTTTGGTATGGGTTCCTCGAAATGTTGAATCATTGTTTGTACCGTCTAAGACCATGAATTGTGAAAGGGATGTTTCAGTTCATCGAGATTCATTGGTACTGTATCTTTCAACTTCTTCCCACACATGTTCACCGGATAGAAATCAGGTGGTTGAAAAAGGGGTGACCTAGGTTGAATGTGCTTTCTTTCGTGTTCCTCGAACTACTCCTGTGCAATACAAATGTGCTGTGGCTTGATGCGTTTGTGGTTTGGAAACCATGCATGGAACAAGAGAAAGGCGCTTATAGGCGAAAATATGGAATAACTATTAAAATTCGCACGTTAATCAACATAGATCAGAGAAGCTAAGTGAAGGTAGGAATAACAATGAGTGAAATGAGATATAATTTGTATTATGGGTATTCCTAAAGATTTAACTTTAATGACTCTTGACCCACTTAAATACAGAACATGTAAAATATTCACTGGAGAGCCTGAAAATTGATGCAAGTATGTTATGCATATGACAGAGGTGTACCACATGATCAGCAATGCCTATATAAAACGATATAGAAGATAAGGATTTAAAGCCAAACTACCAAGAACTGCAAAGAATTTCCCCTTCATCCTCCTAGTAAAGCTACATTCAAAAGTGAACAGAAAAAAGGTGAATAACTACTTATGCAACTCCCTTCTGAGAGATTACTACAAGATTCAAAATTACTACTGCGAGTACTACAGTACTAAAATATTCATATAATTTATTATCAAAGCCAAGATTTGTGAGAAATGTGAACATACATAAACTAAATGCCTCTTTTTACGTATGAGCCATCAACTGCATCACTACAGGACGAAAATTGTGCGAGGCTTGTAATATCCATAAATTAAAGACAATCTTCTAAATTTGATTATTCTGTTACTCTCCAATCTTAGAGACATTAACCTACCAAGATCTGCTGAAAATAAGCTAAAAATTCTGAACAAGAAACTTTCTCAGAGAAACCAGCTTGCAAAAAGTATAAATGAATCTTCTATGTTCTTCAACTCTCAATTTTGTACAAAACCGAAGAAAGTACTATTTACCTAAACATGTGTAACGCAACAAATTTCACCGATGGAAAGATTTAGAAAACAAAAAAAGATAAGAAAAACGTGCTTCCATATGAAAAAGCCTCACATAAGTGTTACACGATCTGCTACCAATCAGTTTCATATCTTAAAAATATGCAATATCAAGAATCTCCTTTTTTAAGACACTTTTCAGTCGTTCTAAGGTGTACCACATGATCAGCAATACAAAAAGTGTTCTTTCCAAACACTTTCAAGCTATCCCCCACATAACATAGGCAATGTGAGCATACATTAAACAAATGTCTCATTTTGCAAAATAGCCATGAACTGCAGCACAACAAAAAAATTGTATGATTTTTGCACTCCGTTTAATTAAAAAATATCTTATATTCAGTTACTTCCATGTATTACATAGAACTGTTGAAAGTATACTATAAGTTTTGAACTATCAAAGAGACATTCTCAGACAAACCGGCTTGCATGAAATTAGCACGAATCTTCTATGTTGTACATAACTCGTACATTTGCATAGAACCTAGAAAAGTATCATTTACGGAAACTGAAGTCAGACAGCAACTGTATGAAATGAGAGATTAAGAAAAAAGTATTTCCAGATGATAAAGCCTCTCTACAGTAGTCACTTCCTGCTACCAGACAGTTTCATACATTTAAAGTATGCATCATCAAAAATTTCTCTCTTGAGAAAAAGCTGCTGATACAGGATGTGTACCTTCTAATAATTTCCTAAATTATCTACCATCTAACCCAGGCAATGTGTGACTTCACTACATCTTCTGACCTAGTTTTATCAAATGCCTTAGCCAAGGATAAAATAAGGATAAAAAAAGCCAGGGATTGTCAAACTGTGATGAATGTCAGTGCCTTCAAGGCTTGTGTAAAGAGAATTATGTTATTCTTTGTTTAAGCTGTAAGAACAGCTCCTGCTGCTACAGTAGCATTTTATCAAAAGACATGAGCCAGCTAGAGAAAGGCCCTGAAAAAAGGAGACATTCAACAAGTTATGAGAATATTTAAAAACAGCGAAAAACATGCAACATTTCCTCAAATGGTCATGGGCTTTGTTGCTAACGAGATGTCTACCAGTGGTAACGTGCATTATGGCCATCATTTATGCTGGTTTACTGGGCCAAAGGCTCACAGAAGTACAATAATTCAATAATTCTCTAGAAGTACAATTTGATTGTTATTGATACATCTAACGAACGACTGTGATAAGATATGTAAGCATATTGTTTGATCAACCACATCCATTCATGTCCATTATCTATTCGGAGACATTTTGACAATTCTGGCATAGAATGAAATGTCCCACACAAAAGAAGCTGCTACAAATTGGTTCTAAGAATAAGTTTGGACTTAACAGAAGAAGTTTGTGTTGAAATTGATCTCTCATTGATCGCAACTACCCAATGTTTCCACAGCAAAGGTAGCTGGATGTTCTACTGCAACCATGAGCCAACTCACGCAAAAGATGTTCCCAAAAAGGAGCTGGAACACCTGAATTCTATGTGAATTTTCAGTGGATTAAATGGACTCAGTCGTCATTATGTGTGAGAAATGGAAAGATATTTAGACTTGATTGCTGAAAAAAGCAGGCGATTAGTGAATTCTACCTATATAATCTATTATCTACCTAATTAATCTGTCCATTTAAAAGCAATTGCTTGGCGATGTGAAATCAATCCATCAAAAATATTGTCAAACAGTACAACTCTAAGGAATTAGTTCCCATTGCCCCTGAATCTGATAGCACTGTCTGTGAAAGTTCCATTTCTGGAAGTACTAAACAACTTTCTTGCTCAGGGAAAACAAACTTAAATTACCAAATCTACTACTGCAAAAAAGAGATGAAGGAAAATGTTTACTAGTGGCTACTAGAATCTAAATCACTCCAAATTCTCAGTAATCTCTTTTTCTCTGCGAATCAATTCCCCAACCAATGGAAACTCAACATGAAATCCCCTTTGATTCACCATCATTAGCTCCTACAATACCAATAGACTTCCAACAACTCTCACCAATGAAAGTCACTCAGAAGCAGACAGCTCCAAAGCCTACAAGAATTAGAAAGCTGATAGTCCTCTTATAATTGCTAATAGACAACAGCGAAGTTTTAATTGGAGATGTTCTGCTAAAAAAACTACCTCCACTTCTTCTGAATTAAACAATTCAAACAGTGAATAACCAAACCCCATGATCATCCAACATACAAGGATCTTCCAGTTTTTCATAATCATCTTAGAAAATACGGCTCGTTACAAAATAACTTATAAACTTTAATAAATCAATGACGACACCTCAGGATTAACAGAGCCAGTAGTTCGGACAACTGCAGGCTACTTGCAATGATCAATCACGTTGCCTGAAATGTGCTAGGCCTGAACTCTCTTTCCAATGTGATCAGTATTTGGGTGGTGTTGATTTTTGTTTAATACTCCTGTGGAAAGGAAATGTATATTAGGGTGATCTTCGCCTTGGGAGTAAACTATCCCTAGATGACACCTAGATGTTCCAAGCCGTCATTCTCCCCAACACCTCCTAACGTTAAAAGTCTCAGTCGCCTAAAGGCAGAATTACCATATGAAGAAGTCAGATGTCCGCTACAGCAGACAAGTACTTAGCATTATAGCATATCAAGTCAAGACAAATGCTGCTACAATTGTGCATCCTCCATTCAATCAATTTCATGAGATATGAACTTAACAAAATGATTTCTAAAAGGAGATTTAAAGCCACTCAGGATTTAGCTCGGAGACTTAAAAAGAATTGAATCGATTTTTTTAACAGTGAAGTATGAGTGTATTACTACTTCAAGATAAACTGATTGTTTAACCCTAGTTGTGGATACAGGGGCTTTCATCTTTTCTAAATGGTTACAGTTGGGTAATAATGTGGAAATCTCTACGGGACCTTCATCAGTGCTGTGCAAACTCTTCGAGAGATCTTCATTTTAGATGGTGGTCAAATAGCCTGGTAATATTTAGTTTCCCACTCCAAGAATTATCTTTGGAGTTAAGACGCTTACTTTGGCTGTTTAAATGTCGAAGACATAAGCGATGCCTTGCAACGTTTTGCTTAGACAAAATTAAAACCTGCTTCATGGTACTTCGAAGTTGCGAAACATGATAAATTAGCTGAATAATCTGTCTTCAGACGCTAGTGAAACAATCGAATTCGTTATGTAGCTTCTGCATTATCAAGCTCAAGGGATGCTGGCAAAATCAGGCATGAACAATTTTTACTGGCTCTTACGTGTTATGCATAAAAAATGAAAATTTATAATGAAGAAATATAAAAATAGAGAATTTGTAAGGAATACCTGTGAACAAGAATATATATATATTTAAAGAAAATAGGAATATTGAATTGACATTTCACTTAACTCTAAAATTCTGAAAAAAGAAAGGAGGAAAAAAAATTTCTTCACACATTTATAAATTTTTAATCCAAAGGAAGAAAATAAAGTAATAAAAATATTTTATAAAAGAAATTCTAATAAAAAAGTAATTTTTTTACAAAAATTTTAATTTTTGAGGACAAAAAAATTTAAATATTTCAGTTTCAAATTGGGCTTATTCAAATGATTTTCTAGAGAGTTGCATTCTCTTTATCATTTAAATATACCCTTTTTTAAATCGGTACACACAATAACTGGTTTTAAATAACATACTTTAGGAATGTGAGTTTCAATGCATGTTTTTATAAACTTTTAATTGTGTCACAAAAAAGGCTATAACATGCCTCTTAATAATCCCAAATTTAATAGTGTAAACGCTTTTTAAGGGGTCACGATAAATAGTTTAAAAAGCTGTGATCCAACAAGAGTTTCGCATGCCTATCATTTGATTATCATTATACTAAGCCTTAACTTAATCAAACTGATGTGTAATAAAAATACCACACTCATTTATAGGTTTAAGAAATTATCATGATTATTTAATTAAATTTATCATTTACAAACTTTTTTTATTTCCTTGATTGACGGGGAAAAAGACACCTAATCTAACCAAAAAGAAAATGTAACGAAGCTGATTTTTTTCTGAAAAATTTTGATGGACAGAACAATATTTACTAGTCATTCAGTCTTGTACATACTTAAATTATCCCCAAGGATATTGCTAATCTAAAACTATAAAATTATAATTAAATTTTTTTTTGGTATATTTCATAGAGGTTTATTTTTCATACCTCATTTGGAATTTGTAATGGTTGTTTGTGCTAAATTCTGATAATACGATGAATTATGAGGTTTAAACATTTGATCAAAAATAAGAGTTTGACTTTCCTGAATTGCCCGAAGAAATTTTGAGAACACACTACTATCCAAATAGAGAGTCTCCTAAGTTTTCCCAATTAATGCCTTTTAGAAAATTAAATAAACGACAAACACTGTGTTTTTATCCTAAAGAATCTGTGGAAAACAAGTACTGCAAAGAATTAAGTTTAAGCAACCCAGCTATGTTATAAAATTAGCTTAATAAGTGCTTAATAGATATTATAATTAGCTTAATAGACATTATAATTAGCTTAATAGACAGAGAGTTTGAATACTTGCCGAAAATTTAAACATCTGCTTTTCAAGAGTGCTGTCAGTATTGAGAAAGCTTAGCCTTTAGCTGTTGGTCTTCGAAATGAGCAAATATTTTCCAACGAAAAAAAGTTCTAAAGAAGCATTCATAGAACTTTTCTATTGAATAGTTTTTAATAAAATGAAAAATAATTTCAGTAAAATAAACAATAAATCTAAGTTAAAGGCTTGTAAAGCATGAAAGTAAATTAAAAGCAATTGAATCAATAAGTAAAATGTGCAAATTTGTTAAATTAATTTCATTCTGTATTGTAAATAAATCCTAAGTAAAATTTGTAAAAAATGTATATATACAATTATATATATTTTTGATAATCTTTAATACATTTCTAGCAAATGTTTTTTTTTTTTTCAATTAAAAAAAAATAATTGGTATCAGATAATACAAATGATTTTGTGACAAATCAACAAGTAAAAATTTTATGTCGGCTAATTAAGCAAACTGAAAGAACTAGATAGAATAAATATAGAGATATAACAAAGACTGCGAAAATCGTAAGGACGAAGTAAAGCTAAGAAGAGGATGCTTCCGAGAGACGCTAGAAGGATAAGAATTTCCTGGAGATGACATGAAAACAAACTAAAAACCGAAAACCGTGAGTATTAGTGTTTTATAGTATTTTAGTTTACTTGTTATGTATATTTTTTATATTTTCCGATGTATAAAAAACATTAATTAAAAGGTGGAATTGAAAAATACAACTTTTACATCTATTTTAAGAATCAGAATAGACTCAGTGGAGGGTCAATTGCATAAAGAAATAAATATAAAAAGTGACTTTTATATGGTTAACAATATTAGTTACAATTTGTTTGTAATATAAAATTTGTTTCAGGAGATGAAATGAAAAGAAAGTAAACACCTTAAACCTAATTAAACGGAATGGGAAAGAAGTTGATGGAAAGTCATAGAGGAAAGATATGGGTGGAACAAATACAGAGATTGAACCAGGACAGCGAAAATCATGAAGATGCTAAGCTAGAAAGAGGGTGCTAACTGAGAAACGCTAGAAGGATAGGAATTTCCAGGACATGAAAAGAAAGTAAACACCTTAGACCAAATCAAACGGAATGGGGAAGAAGTTGATGGAAAGTCATAGAGGATCGATATGGGTGGAACAAAGATAGAGAGATTGAACCAGGAAAGCAAAAATCATGAAGATGCTAAGCTAGGAAGATTGTGCTAACTGAGAAACGCTAGAAGGATAGGAATTTACAGGACATGAAAAGAAAGTAAACACCTTAGACCAAATCAAACGGAATGGGAAAGAAGTTGATGGAAAGTCATAGAGGATCGATATGGGTGGAACAAAGATAGAGAGATTGAACCAGGACAGCAAAAATCATGAAGATGCTAAGCTAGGAAGATTGTGCTAACTGAGAAACGCTAGAAGGATAGGAATTTCCAGGAGATGAAAAGAAAGTAAACACCTTAAACCTAATTAAACGGAATGGGAAAGAAGTTGATGGAAAGTCATAGAGGAACGATATGGGTGGAACAAAGATAGAGAGATTGAACCAGGACAGCGAAAATCATGAAGATGCTAAGCTAGAAAGAGGGTGCTAACTGAGAAACGCTAGAAGAATAGGAATTTCCAGGAGATGAAAAGAAATTAAACACCTTAAACCTAATTAAACGGAATGGGAAAGAAGTTGATGGAAAGTCATAGAGGAACGATATGGGTGGAACAAATACAGAGATTGAACCAGGACAGCGAAAATCATGAAGATGCTAAGCTAGAAAAAGGGTGCTAACTGAGAAACGCTAGAAGGATAGGAATTTCCAGGACATGAAAAGAAAGTAAACACCTTAGACCAAATCAAACGGAATGGGAAAGAAGTTGATGGAAAGTCATAGAGGAACGATATGGGTGGAACAAATACAGAGATTGAACCAGGACAGCGAAAATCATGAAGATGCTAAGCTAGAAAGAGGGTGCTAACTGAGAAACGCTAGAAGGATAGGAATTTCCAGGACATGAAAAGAAAGTAAACACCTTGGACCAAATCAAACGGAATGGGAAAGAAGTTGATGGAAAGTCATAGAGGATCGATATGGGTGGAACAAAGATAGAGAGATTGAACCAGGACAGCAAAAATCATGAAGATGCTTAGCTAGTAAGAGGGTGCTAACTGAGAAACGCTAGAAGAATAGGAATTTCCAGGAGATGAAAAGAAATTAAACACCTTAAACCTAATTAAACGGAATGGGAAAGAAGTTGATGGAAAGTCATAGAGGAACGATATGGGTGGAAAAAATACAGAGATTGAACCAGGACAGCGAAAATCATGAAGATGCTAAGCTAGAAAGAGGGTGCTAACTGAGAAACGCTAGAAGGATAGGAATTTACAGGACATGAAAAGAAAGTAAACACCTTAGACCAAATCAAACGGAATGGGAAAGAAGTTGATGGAAAGTCATAGAGGATCGATATGGGTGGAACAAAGATAGAGAGATTGAACCAGGACAGCAAAAATCATGAAGATGCTAAGCTAGGAAGATTGTGCTAACTGAGAAACGCTAGAAGGATAGGAATTTCCAGGACATGAAAAGAAAGTAAACACCTTAGACCAAATCAAACGGAATGGGAAAGAAGTTGATGGAAAGTCATAGAGGATCGATATGGGTGGAACAAAGATAGAGAGATTGAACCAGGACAGCAAAAATCATGAAGATGCTAAGCTAGGAAGATTGTGCTAACTGAGAAACGCTAGAAGGATAGGAATTTCCAGGAGATGAAAAGAAAGTAAACACCTTAAACCTAATTAAACGGAATGGGAAAGAAGTTGATGGAAAGTCATAGAGGAACGATATGGGTGGAACAAATACAGAGATTGAACCAGGACAGCGAAAATCATGAAGCTAGGAAAAGGGTGCTTCCGAGAAACGCTAGAAGGATAGGAATTTCCAGGAGATGAAAAGAAACTAAACACCTTAGACCAAAAAAAACAGAATGAGAAAGAAGTTAATTGAAAGTTATGGAAGAAGAATATGGGTGGAACAAAATTAGAGAACTGCGAAAATCATGAATATTCAAAACTAGGGAGAGGATGCTTCTGAGAAACGCTAAAAGCATAAGAATTTCCAAGAGACCAAATCAAACAGACTTTTTGTTTTCTAAAATGATTGTAATGGATTTTAGGAAAAAAATTTGCAACAAATCCTGCAATAAGTCATCTCTTACAAAGCGATCATTTTCTTTTTTTATCACACAATCATCTGGGCTTCTCTGCTATTGATAAAATGATGAGGAAGCATAATCGTTAGCATCACCAATTGAGTTGTCATTAAATAGCTCAAAAATTGATCGAAATTTCGAATCCTCATTTTCGAAGTGATAAAGTGAGTGAATTAAAATCAAAACCAAATTGTGAACAATCTTTTTTTTTTCACTAGAGCAAATAGAGAATCTGAAAATGAAATTCGTGATAGTTACATGATAGCGAAAATAACTTCTAAGCGAGGTAAAGCTTTTGCTGATGGTAAGTTTGTAAAATTATGTCTTAAGAGTGCAGTTTATTTGCTTTGTCCATCTCAGGCTAAAGTCTTATTGAAAATTAGCTTCTCGGGTATGGGAATAGAGAGCAGCGTGGAGAATCTTGTCACAGATAGATTCAATAAATTAAAATTCAAATGCAAAATATTTGAGTTTTATTCTGTAGCGATGTGTGAATCAACGGATGCAACAGATACTGCACAAGTGGTGTAGATTATACATTACAAGTGGTGGAAATTATCCAGTGTCTTTTCATTTAAAGGTAGAACACGAGGAAAAGAGTTGTATTCGAGTCTGACGCAAACTTTGAATAAATGTGAGTTACACTTCAGCAATATATTTGCTATAACCATAGATTGTGCTAACTCTATGGCTGGAGAGAAAATAAGAGTAACCAAATATTGCTCAGATCTGATGTAAAGGCAAGTGGAAAAAATACTATGATGTCTTTTCACTGTATCATTCCCCAAGAAAATTTGTGCAAGAAGGCCTTCTCAAACTTTGAACATGTTATTGTAAAATTGATTAATTTCATGAGGTATAAAGGACTTAATAATAGGCAATTTCAATACTTCTTGAGTAATTTGAAATTTGAACATGGTTATGTTGTAGATTACGCAGAAGTACATTGTTAGAGCAGAGGAAAGATGCTTCAGCGCCTGTTTTCCTTCAACAGTTCATGGATTTTATATACAAATCTGTAACACTATCTCTCGCATTAAAATCAATCGCAGTTTTGTAAAAGAAATCTCTATTTTTATATATGAATTTTCTACCTACACTATTTTTTGACAAATGTGCGGCCAGCCGATCTTTGTGAATTCATTAATGTGGCCCTAGAGAGTGAAAGGCTGAACGCCCCTGTTATAGACCAGTTAGTTTACTAACAACCAAAATATTCGAAATGATTATTTTTAACAAAATCAAATTATTTCTTAATAAAATCCCCTACCGACAGTTTGGTTTCAAAGAAGATCCCTCGACAGATAAAAAGCCCCTCATTATTTTGCAATATATTAGTCACAAAAAGGAGGCCTCTCGCTCTTATGTTAGATGTTGATAAAGCTTTCGACAAAGTGTGAGTTAAAGATCTGATTACTAAGATTAAAAAACTCCATACACCAATCAATTAAATTCTTCTTCTTAATTTCTATATAATGTCAGAAAGTTCCAAATCAAAATCAAAGGTGAACACTCGAGCAGAAATATCAGGGTTAAAGTACTCTAAAGAGTATCCTTGCAGCAATAGTATATTTTGTTTACACTTATGAATTTCTAACCTCACAGCATCTTACCAATTCAGACTTAATCGAGCAAGATTCTCCTGCGAAGCTAGATTTTTTCAAGAACAGCGAACTCCAAGACAGGTCTGCGGACGCGGGACAGTCCGGGTGTCACTGGAGGCAGTACCTTGAGACTACTGGGCATCTCCCACATGTAGAACTTATGCATAATGAGTGTACCGTTTCACTTTAGCACTTTTTAGACCCCTTAGACAGGAAGATGGGGGCCACGGGACCCTGAACTATTTGATACCCTTGTTGTACCAATTTAGCCGCATAGAACTCTGAAAGCTTTATAAGACCCTACACGGTTAGAGCAGGGAATAATTTAATACTCTCCTTCAAGAACAAGTTGGATACAGAAGGAGGCCTACTCGGTGAATCATAAAACTACCTGACCAGGATAATAGAGTTAAAAACTTAAAGTATGCTTACTTAACTATGATTTCAAATGAAGATATATAGTCTATGCTTTTTAGACTAAGTGGATGTGTGCAACATCTCATGAAAGTACTCATCCAGCAAGGTGAAGGAATAAATAAACTTAAAATGTACAGAAGTAAGCATATGGAGGTCAACGATCTTATTCATCAACGAGCTATAAAAAAGGCATATGCAGTTCTAAAAGTCGACCAACCATGAGTAGCGTAGTTCGCGGTAACAGAAATAAGTTTTCCCCCTCCCCTCAGTTTCTTTTTTTTCTAAAACTCTGGTCAATACTGAAAGAAAGAGTAATTCCCAAATTCTCCTATCAAATAGACTTTAGTTACTTAATTAGAATAATAACCAATAATTAGAAAATGGTAGCTCAGATCATTGAAAAGCCAAAGGAAAATATTCATGAAAATAGAAAATCATCTCGTACAAAAAACAAAAAAAACTCTACAGAAAGAGTACTGTTTTTTTATCATGTTTTACTAATTTACTTCAACTAATTTCAAATTAATTCTTTTATTCACAAGCACAGTTTTACACCACTGCAATTTATCGGTGCCTCGGTATGCGAGCAACCCCTTGGGTAGCTGCCGAGGGATCAATCAATTGATAACTTGAGAGTAATGATCAACCCAGAAACGAGTGGTAATCACCAGGACGCCTGGGCCATTACATTAACAGAGATACAGACTTGTACATTTTTTAACGTCTACATGTATTTCTAATTATTTTTCTTCATAGCAGCTCACTGAGGTATGCATTATATAAATTCAAAATCGTCACGTCATTCAGCTATTTTAATATAGGAACACATTAAAATAACGAACTTTTGCTGAATTTCGAAATTAATTACTTATTTTCTCAAGAAAGGAGACTAAGACGAACTTTATCTGTTTTGCAACCCAAGATTTAGGCGACTGAATTTCTAAACTAAGAGATTTTATATTTGCTTTTATAGTTTCTTTAGATCGAAACCATTTTCTTTTTTTTTCTTCATAAACTCTGGATATTAAAATTATGTGTTTCAAATTTTCGAATTAATTTCGGCCATATCGAAAATACATTAGAGTTGCTCTTGTTGATTATTTCTGAGAGATAAATCCTCACGTCAGAGGTAGAGTTGTAAAGTAATGTAATCTACTAATATTTCTTATAAGTAGGCAGTATCAAAATACAAAAATTTAATAATTTAAAAACGTAAGCCACTTAAACTATCACGTCAATAAGTTATTGTTTTTTAACAACAAAAATGGAAATTTAATTTCCGTCTCATATATTTATAATTTACTTAATAAACATTTGGAATGATGTGTAGTTTTGAAGTTCATATAATATTTAAATATTGCACTTCTAACCCAATGACGCATATGGGACACCAGCGTCTCTTTTATGTTTTTTTTATGATGCTCTAATTTCAGGAAAAATATATTTTGGAAATTTTAATTTAAAAAAAATAGTCTAATAATTATTTAAGAACATATTTTAGATTATTAGACTTATTTGGTGAAATAAAATTTATAAAAAAATTGTTTGAAAAAATCATTTTATTCCTATTCAAAAATCTATCATTATTTGATTTTGTAAGTTAAAGAAATTTCAATGATGAATAACTTTCACTTAGATCTAAGTAACGGCAAATAAAAGCAAATTTGAACAAAAATTATCGTTAGGAAGTGAGCATTGTTTGGTACCTTACAATTAATACAATCAGGTGCGGATTTGTTTAAAAAAAGGTGCTTGTGTGTTGTTCGAGTATGGCCAATACCTCAGCGGTTCAGAAGCACTTCCAGTTTGCGACAGATGTTACGATGCTTGTAAGACAGTATAATATTTTTAATGGCGTGTAATCTATTATTTATTTCATTGTTCCAACTATTTTACCATTGGGTATAGAGGATGTTGTCAATCGATGTTTTTTATCGGAATAAGTTAGTGGATTTTCTCATAAATTTTTAATTGACTTTGCTATTATATCAGCTGTTTCATCATTATATCAGCTTCGAAATATTTGCATGACAAGGGATCCAACAGAAATTTATTTCAAATCCTCTTTGGTGTTAGTTGTCATATAGGTGCATATAATTGTGTTTAGGTCTTTATTCTGTAGTGCTTTTAGACAGCTCTTTGAATCGGAATATACAAACCATTTTATTGATTTTTGAGTAAATATGTATTGTAAAGCTAAAAGTGTTGCATGAGATTCAGAAAGAAAACTGAGCAGTTTGTATGCAAGTTTTCAGAGATATTGAAAACGGAAGTGACTGCACCACTAGAAGTATGGCCATCACTTTTAGATCCATCAGTGAATATTAGATTAAATTCAGAGTATGCTTCTCGATGAGAGTTAAAAATATGTGGATAGAAAACTGCTGCATTTTGTTTGCGAATGGTATCAAGATACCTGAGAACAGAGACCCGGTTCTAGACGTCTTAGGAGAAAGTTTTGTTGAAATAGAAGAAACGCTCAAACGGTCTCCGTGAGAAGCAGACTGTAAGTGAGCTCGCTGCTGACAGATATACTTAAATGCCTGTTGAAATAAGCCATTTAAATTTAAGGCACTTCATAATACGTCATCGAGAAACAATAAGATGCTTATACCTGGGACATATTTGAGAATAATATTGATTAAATCATCATATTAAGAAAAACTCTGACTCAGTCCCGTGTCTTGAGTTAAACCCTGTTTGCTTTGACCCAACACAGCCTGGCTAAACTTAACATTTGTGAAACGTTGCTTAAGAAGACTTTTTATCTATTTGTATGTAAGTTGTCAGAAATGCCAGCCTTTTTAACAAGCCATTTCCCTCAACTCTATCAAATGCCTTTTTTAAGCCCACAAATACTATCGTTGCTTTCTCTGATGGCCACCTTTTATCTTTTGTTGTGAGCGGACCAATTTTCTCAGCATATATACCAAACCCTGCTTGCTTTTCTTAAATAACGCCTATTTCATCAAACAAGCAGTAATCTGTTAGCAATCAATCTCTCAACTAATTTATAAAATCTGTTTAAAAGATAGAAAGATAATCATCCACGTTTTAAGCTGATTTGATAATAAGTACTATCGTAGCCTTTCCCGGAATGCTTGACATGAAATGTTTTTTGGGTTTGGTTTAAAACGCAAACAAAGGTTATTTTTCAGAATCACTCAGATTTACAAGAAACTCTGTTCACGTTTACCCTTTACCAAAGCTCTAAAACCATTTTTTAAAATTCTGTACTGAAATCAGCATTAAAAAGTTAATGAAAACTGTGATACAATACAGTGGCTTTAAAGCATTGCTTAATTTTATCTAGTGATCACCAAAATCCCTTGAGTTATCTTTATTGGCAGTAAATTCCTTAGAACCTTTTTTCATTAGGTTCATTTTTCGAGTATTCATCTGGGACAAAACATTTATGGACCTTTATTCATTTTTTTCGAAAGTCGAATATTTCTTGGGCATTTATATGAAGAACGCTTTACTTCGATAATGAATTTTGTCAAGTAGCATGTGCTTTACGCAAATCTATGCAGTCCTCACTACGATCAGTATTGAGGGCTTTATAACATGCTTTGTTTCTGTCCTTAAGTTTCTGAAAATCATCCCAAAAGCGGTAGAGATATTTTTTGTCCGTCTGGGTCACAAAGAGTTTTACTCTTTTTTTTTTATTTTATAGAAATGATAAAAAATTTCGAATTATGTTCGTGATTTTGTAAAAGCCAGAGAAGTTGTTACAGCTTCAGTAGTGAGATTCTTATAAATAATCCAGTTTGTCTTTTTAAGGTTTCTATAATACTGTTGTGGTTTTCTGCAGAGAATATTTTTCACAATACCTGATAGTAGTATTTTATGACCAAAAATCTCCGGACTATTAATTTATGCCGGACTAATTTTGCGTGAAACAGCTCGAAGGGCGAGAAATAAATTAGGAGGAGTGACATTTCCATTGAAAGACAGAAAGGCTGAGTTTTCTCTATAATGAAATCAATATGATTTGAGTTAAAGGGAATCTCGACCCCATTACCAATTCTGCTGGTTGTCAGATAACTCCAAACGAGTTAAGTGGGCATTGATATCGCCAAAGATAAGTGATTTTCTATCCCAATCGAGTACTTTTTTTCAAAATCAAGAGAACTGTACAAGAGGAATGCCTTAAATCGAGCCTCCATTTATGCCTCTGTAAAATAATTTAATTTTAAATAAAATCATCAAATACTAGATATTTATTTCACTATCAAACCAACCAAAAGTACTCTAATTTACCACCACTTCTAACCTGTTCTGGACTCGAAATTCTGCATCTTAACATATATTTTTATTCTTCTAACACGACTTTTATTTAAAAGAATTCCGGTGTCAGTAATAAATCTTTCACCGTTACTAAATGATTTAAATAGTAAATCGAATAGTTTTTTCTCAGGCCCACTACAAGACTAGTATTTTTAGCGTATAATTCTTTTTACTTTGCCATTTTTTTAAAGTAAAATAATGCTATTGCTTACCACAAAGCATTTTATTAAAATGTTTATCTAATATCAGTCAGAAGGTAATTATTACCTAAATAATTCCTCAGGGGGTTTACTCGTGAGTAAACACGGGTGTCACAATCCCGAGGTACCCCAGTGATATTTGTTTTATTTAGATTAAGGTTCTATTTGTATGTAAGTTGTCAGAAATGCCAGCCTTTTTAACAAGCCATTTCCCTCAACTCTATCAAATGCCTTTTTTAAGCCCACAAATACTATCGTTGCTTTCTCTGATGGCCACCTTTTATCTTTTGTTGTGAGCGGACCAATTTGCTCAGCATATATACCAAATCCTGCTTGCTTTTCTTAAATAACACCTATTTCATCAAACATGCAGTAATCTGTTAGCAATCAATCTCTCAAATAATTTATAAAAATGAAGTCTGTTTAAAAGATATAAAAGATAATCATCCACGTTTTTAGCTGGTTTGATAATAAGTACTATCGTAGCCTTTCCCGGAATGCTTGACATGAATTGTTTTTTAGGTTTGGTTTAAAACGCAAACAAAGGCTATTTTTCAGAATCACTCAGATTTACAAGAAACTCTGTTCACGTTTACCCTTTACCAAAGCTCTAAAACCATTTTTTAAAACTTCTGTACTGAAATCAGCATTAAAAAGTTAATGAAAACCGTGATACAATACAGTGACTTTAAAGCATTGCTTAATTTTATCTAGTGATCACCAAAATCGCTTGAGTTATCTTTATTGGCAGAAAATTCCTTAGAACCTTTTTTTATTAGGTTCATTTTTCGAGTATTCTTCTGGGACAAAACATTTATGGACCTTTATTCATTTTTTCCGAAAGTCGAATATTTCTTGGGCATTTATATGAAGAACGCTTTACTTCGATAATGAATTTTGTCAAGTAGCATGTGCTTTACGCAAATCTATGCAGTCCTCACTACGATCAGTATTGAGGGCATTATAACATGCTTTGTTTCTGTCCTTAAGTTTCTGAAAATCATCCCAAAAGCGGTAGAGATATTTTTTGTCCGTCTGGGTCACAAAGAGTTTCTCTTTTTTTTTTATTTTATAGAAATGATAAAAAATTTCGAATTATGTTCGTGATTTTGTAAAAGTCAGAGAAGTTGTTACAGCTTCAGTAGTGAGATTCTTATAAATAATCCAGTTTGTCTTTTTAAGGTTTCTATAATACTGTTGTGGTTTTCTGCAGAGAATATTTTTCACAATACTAGATAGTAGTATTTTATGACCAAACACCTCCGGACTATTAATTTATGCCAGAATTTGCGTGAAAAAGCTCGAAGGGCGAGAAATAAATTAGGAGGAGTGACATTTCCATTGAAAGACAGAAAGTTTGAGTTTTCTCTATAATGAAATCAATATGATTTGAGTTAAATAGAATCTCGACCCCATTACCAATTCTGCTGGTTGTCAGATAACTCCCAACGAGTTAAGTGGGCATTGATATCGCCAAAGATAAGTGATTTTCTATCCCAATCGAGTACTTTTTGTCAAAATCAAGAGAACTGTACAAGAGGAATGCCTTAAATCGAGCCTCCATTTATGCCTCTGTAAAATAATTTAATTTTAAATAAAATCATCAAATACTAGATATTTATTTCACTATCAAACTAACCAAAAGTACTCTAATTTACCACCACTTCTAACCTGTTCTGGACTCGAAATTCTGCATCTTAACATATATTTTTATTCTTCTAACACGACTTTAATTTTGAAGAATTCCGGTGTCAGTAATAAATCTTTTACCGTTACTAAAAGATTTAAATAATAAATCGAATAGTTTTTTCTCAGGCCCACTACAAGACTAGTATTTTTAGCGTATAATTCTTTTTACTTTGCCATTTTTTAAAAGTAAAATAATGTTATTGCTTACCACAAATCATTTTATTATAATGTTTATCTAATATCAGTCAGAAGGTAATTATTACCTAAATAATTCCTCAGGGGGTTTACTCGTGAGTAAACACGGGTGTCACAATCCCGAGGTACCCCAGTGATTGTTGTTTTATTTAGATTAAGGTTTGCTTACTGGGAATTGAACATAATCACTATGCGCATATAGTCATACTTAAGTATAATGAGTGCAATCTGGGAAGGTTAGTTAAACTTCGCCTCATATAACAGAAAACTTAAAGTGGCTGAAAAACCAATGTTATATTTCGTAAACATACCAAGTTCTGTGAACATAAGAATGCATTTAAACCCAAAAACCTCACAAAAAAGAATTTTTCGTAGGTTTTTATCACTTAAAAAGTAAAACTGCTTTAAAGAAGTATGTGCTTTCTCTGGAAACAAATATCCGTTACAGCCATGTGACTGACCATAAATGATCTTATCTGCCTAACTGAACTATCCTTACTAGCTAGAACTACCCTTATTGAACTATTGTGTTCAATGAGGAATTTATTTCAGAAAAACTACAGTCTAACGTTTCAGTATTTTTTCTCTTAATGTTGTTCCGTTCGTCTTACTCCCCAATTTATCTCAAACTAAATTTTAAAAATGGTTTATTTCTCCTGCAGAATTTTTTTATTGGCACTATTGATGTAATCCTTACTCCATTTTTTAAGCTTGTACATCTAACTCACTAACAGTGGTTACGAAATAATATTTGGTTGGACTTTTGGGCATATGAGTAATGAAACAGCTGATTCAACAACCGAATGCATCCACAATCTTACCCCTCTGCTTACTTGGCATTCGAAATTTGGAGACACTTTTTTTACCCAGCTTAGCAGATTATCTGGAATACTAAACTAAACAGCAAATTGCGCTTAATTTAATCAGGAATTAAACTATCTGTACCATATTACTATGTTTGTACCATGCAACTATTCATACCATTGAATTACAATAGTAAAACATCAGTCTTCATCAACAGACAATGCATTCATTCAACATTCATCTTTACCTACAAATATTCAACTATAATTTAAGTCCACAATGCAATTTTGTATCGAAAGCTTCTTACAGTGAAGCATTTTCTTAACTCGGGGCTTAAAATTTAAAAAACAGTACTTCAACAGCTGCTGCCCAATTTATTCACTCTAATTCAAAATACACCTTATCAAAACGTAATGCTTTACTTTAAGGACGCTGGATTTTATAATTCTATTTCGCTTTAACTTTTTACGAGTTGACCAGTTTGAATCTATTTGTTTAAATTTTAATCAAGCTACAAAAATTATAATCTTGGTTTAGGAATCATTCCATTGCTTGTTAAAGTAAACCTCCATCTTAGTGTCCACTAGTTGCAAATGTATCAAATGACACCTTTTGATTTTGTTCACTTAAATGCATATATGCAACGGCAATCTTTTTTCAGTTAATAAATTTTTAGTAATTTGGAAAAAAATTTCTCAGATATCCAGAGAGCTGCCATCGTTATAAGATTTTTCAAATATTGGTTGTAAGTCAACCTATATCTTCCTTTATTTTACATATTTCATATATAGTACAAAATTGAATCGCAACATGTCCAGTGTCTATTGGTTTTGTAAGTAGACATCCTTTTTACTCTAAAAAAAAAAAGAATGGCAATTTTGAAATAGATCCTAGCTCTATCATAAATTCATGCTTAATGCGTTAACCCATGTCCTGCGTTAACCTTGAAATTACTTTAGTTTCATGTGAACAAACCTTCTCTTATTTAAATGGTAGTCAAAAGACACACACCATTAGTTGATGCTATGTGTTGTACCAGCATAGACATCTTGATAAGTTCCATGTGAACAAACCTTCTCTTGTTTAAATGGTAGTCAAAAGACTCATACCATTAGTTGATGCTATATGCTGTACCAGCATAGACATCTTGATAAGTTCCATGTGAACAAACCTTCTCTTGTTTAAATGGTAGTCAAAAGACTCATACCATTAGTTGATGCTATATGCTGTACCAGCATAGACATCTTGATAAGTTCCAGGTGAACAAACCTTCTCTTATTTAAATGGTAGTCAAAAGACTCATAATAATAGTTGGTGCTATATGCTGTGCCAGTATAGACATCTTTATTTTATTTTTATTTTATAACCGTCGTTGAACAGCCGACCCAACTTAATGGGTTTACGGCTACTAATGTTCAACTCCGTAGCCTTGTAATTTTGAACCCAATCCAGAAGACAAGGGAACTCCTGGATCGAGTATTGAGAGAAATTTGCCTTCGTGGAGGACTTTTGATGGAGCTAACCCGCATTTGCGTTACATGGAGAGGAAGACCACGAGAACCTCCCACGGTTAGCCTGACGGCAAGGGGACTCTAACCCATGATCCGTCTACCACTGAGGATATTTCACGTCAGCACTGTGGTCAGTGCAAGCCGGATGCGGAATTCGTATCGACTGGGATTCGAACCCGGTTCGCCTCATAGAAGGCGAACGCTCTATCCCCTGAGCCATCGCGGCTCAGTATAGACATCTTGATAAGTTCCATGTGAACAAACCTTCTCTTATTTAAATGGTAGTCAAAAGACTCATACCATTAGTTGATGATATGTGTTGTACCAGCATAGGCATGTTGACATTATTTGCCACTGCATTGTAGACTATTAGAAGGTGTGTGATCTGTGTTTAATAGAGCTATGGAAGTGTTAACCCACTTTTTGGAATGAATATTAAAGGTTTCCTTTCGACAACTAATTGAATAGTTGAGAGATGGTCTATTGTTGACTTTTCAATGTAGTCAATAATTGTTAGAGGAATTGCATCAAATATTTTTTTTAAATAAATTGCTATAATAAATTTCCCATTAGAAAGTAAACATGGATGGCAATTTAAAAATAGACCCTAGCTCAACAGTACCTTAATTACCAATAGCATCAGAGTTATAAGATCTATGATATATACATTCCCGAATTTTTGCTAAATATATTATAAATTGGTCTAAGGCCTTTAGTAGAAACTTTTATTTCAACAATGAAGTCCATATTCAAATTTCTTTTTTTATCGAGAAAGGCTAAGAAACTGCTTTTCAAAACTTCTCTTTCATTCATAAAATTTTTTAAATTCACCTTGATTAGAAATTGGCCACTAAAGCTCATTTGTCTTTATAATTAATGTACCCAGGATGCTCTATCAAATATCTTTTTTTATCACTGCAATTCACTTCTTGTATTAAGGAGTGTTATATTTATGAAAATAAGATAACGCTTGACTAAGGGGATAATCGACAACTTTTTTTTTCTAAATGAGCAACATTATCAAAAGCAACCGTATAAAAAAAAGTGCTGAAGTAGCACTGTCATAGGCTTGAGTATTACCTCTGCATCTTAAACAAGGTTCATCTGTGCATTTTTAATAACTGATGTGCCATTTATCACCTTCTTAACCCACTGGTGGTTAAGCGGAAGTGCAAAATTGGAAGAATGTTTCGCCCCTACACACTATTTCTCTACCATAGTACATGGAAAAACCGGTTTTGATATGTGCAGAAGATTGATGGTCAAAATTCAATTTTTTATGTGCACAATCTTCAGTAGGTTAAAACTGAAACTAGTAAACATAGCAGAAAGAAAAAATTTGGTTTAGCACATAGTAAATAAAAACTTATTGGATTTAAGTAAAAATAGAAGGTGGAATATTTACTTTCAATAATGACAAATGGTAACCCTTTTAGTCACTTTTAATTGTTAGCTGTTAAAAATTTAAATGAATTGTTATCGTATATATTTTTTTTTTGTCAAATACCATGGGCTGATGATGATGGTATATTACGTAACATTTTTTTTCAACTAATAATATCAACACTTTGTGTTAATAAGCATTTTCTTTCATTTCTAAATAATTTTAAGCTTCAATTTTTTAATGTGCATTTACCGTATGTGCATTTACCGTATTTAATGTGCATTTACCGTACCTGTAACATTACACCTATTCAGGCCGTAGAGAAGCTTAAAGAAATTTAACAGCTCTGTATACTAGTGCTAAATTCAATTGAATATCAAATTGTAGCGATAATACTTTTGTCAAAGTGAACACTTAAGCCCTCAAAATTGACTATAATGGTATTCTTTCTTACTCGTCAACTTTGAAGAATGTTGGGAACATGTAGACATTCAATAAAAAAGTGGAACAATTTACGTTCAATTTATTTCATTCTGGAAATATATAAACACATCCTGCCTATTTTTTTATCTTTACTTTCTCCGAAAACATCTTAATTAAAGTGTTTGACAAAGAGAGTGCAGTCCATTAACACTTTCTCTATCTCGCACCTCTCCTCAAATAATTTGTGAATTTTCTTTAGCTTTAGTTGAAAGAATCACTGCACTGCATAAACAAATACTTAAGTAACACGTTTTTTTCTTCTTCTTTTTTCTTTTTCTTTTTTGTTAAATGAAAAAAAGAATATGATCAAGCAAAGCTAAGAAGAAAAAAAACACTATAATCAAATAAATTGATTCTATGCTTTTTTACTGTAATATTGTACAGATATCACAAGACTTGTAACGTGTTTCATACTTTGCTCGGCATCTTACCGAACTGGTGAATATGCTTACGCAAACAGTCATTTATAAATGGAAATGATCCATTTCTCTTCTCAGTCTGGGAAAGAATGCTCAAAAGCATCAATATATTGGGTAGCATAACTATTTTCCAAAATATGTGTTGGAAAATAATCTGAATACAAGTTAATGTCTTATAAACATACACCTATATTTTCTTAAGGTGCAATACTTTAAAGTTTTCTGCTTCAACATTCATGTGTTACGTTGATAGTTCTATCAATTAATTGGCTTATTAATTCGAATCAAAAATTAATAGGCAACAAATAATTTACTTAAATAGTATTGAAGTATATCGGCTTAAATAGTATTGAGGAGGTCTGCACATGATTGATACAATGGTAAAAATTAGAAGAAGATATTTTAATGAAGTGAGGAAGCTGTCTTTGAAACATATGTCACGTGATTGATGATGAAGGTAAAGACTTAAGGAGTCTTCATACCGACTGCAACAACAACAAATCGCATGTTGCAAGGACTTTACGCATGCGCACTTCTTTCATCCTCCCTCTGTTGCAACAACCAGCGATCGCCGTCGCACTGGTTTCAAGAATTGGAAGGAGTTCAATATTCGTCGCTGTTGCAGAGATTCAATCCGATTCTCAAAGGGAAAATACGATGTATGATTTTAATGTTAACATCATTCAGAAGATAGTGATTTATATAATAAATTTGAAAGATTTTTTTGTCATACATTAAAAGACATACATTTTATTACAAAAATGTATTTTAAATGTTCGTATTTATATAAATTTTTATTAAATATATATAAAATAATATAAATTTTTAAAAACATTGATTAAAAATATATTGATAGGTCTTGATTTATAAACAGTGTTTCTAACTTCATATATTCCTAAGATAAATTTTTAAAATTCTAAAGTGGGATTAATCTGCTAATCTCACTTAAGTTTAAGCTATTTTAGTGCGTTTTGTTAATTATGAAAAATGCATTGAATAGATAATTTTCTTTATTTAATTCTCTAAAAGTATTTTGAATTAATTGCGAAAAACTAATAGCATAAATCTTTTCTTCAATTAGTTTATTTTACACATTTTTAATTGTTCATGCACAGGTGAACAGAATATATATTTAAATACATATTTGTTTGCTGCATTTCTTTTTTTGCTCTTCATTACAGAGATTTCTGAGTGGTAGTAAAATAACTATAAATAGTCAATTAGACAGAGAATCATTTATGAATTTTGCTAGAACATAACTTGACATTCAAATAAATAAATATCAAGCTGTTTAAATTATTTCTTTTTATACTAGTTAAGATAAATTTAAAGAGATTTTATTAAACCATGAATAAAAAATTAAAGCGTTACTCTTGAATCATTAAAAAATATAAATAAAATCTTCAGCGAAATAAGAGAAAGGTAGCGGCTATTTAGCGTTGCTTTAAGATTAGAAAGCAGTATTTTTTAATGAATTATTTTTTATTTAATAATTTTTAATTACATATTTTTTCAAGAAGAAAAAATTTTATTTTTTATTTGCTATTAGAAAGCAGTTATTATTAAAAATTAGAGCGTTTGTTTTATTAGAAAAGATTTTCGAAAAAGTGTGTTTCATAAATAAATGCAAAGCAAACTCTAAAGAGAAAAAGGCAAACTTTTTTTAATTAGTTGAAGCTGTCATTAATTGTAACAAAAATTATTTTCAATTCAATTCTACTCTTGGTTAATGAAGGGACCATTACAGGGCAGTTATTACAAAAACTAAAATTTTGAATGAAAAGTTTTGGAAAATTTCGAACGAAATTTTGATTATGCAAAATGTTATAAATACGGCAATGGTGCACAAAACCGGGTCCTTAAATTTTCTTTTCATAATCAACTCCATAAACAGAATCACTTACACTTTTATTTGCATGAAATCAGATCGATCTTTAGCTTAAAAAATTAAAACATTTTTTAAAGAACTAAGAAAGCTGTATTTTTTAGTGTAAATTGGTTATTCTATGGAAGTATGTTAAGACTCGGTATTGTTCATCATTATCGGATAGAATTGGGTATATATAGAAATGATGAAAAAAAACGCCTTTTTTTCTACTTAAATATTTTCATAACAAAAATAATAATTTGATTTTGTTGCTCTGAGAAACTTTCGGGAAATTAAAAAATCAAGAAAGATAAGAAACATATTTGGAATTTTTCGCCAAGTGAATGGATGCCAAGAACAGAAATTACTAATAAAATTTTTATTATATTTCTCTGTTAGTGTCTATCGTTGATAGTTGAGGTACCATAACCAATCTTCCAGGAATTTTTATTTGGAGTGTTATAAAATATAGTTCTGTCGGACTGACTATGCCAAGCTTAATGCGACAGTACCATTCAGCAGGAAAAAGAAATCTAGCATATTTAAAACGTGATGTAATCCTTTTTTTCTCTTTTACAATTTTTGGAAAATTTATTTTTATGCAAAAGTAAAACATAAATGAAAAAAGAAAAACACCCACACATTCTTGTACTTCTCATAAAGTAGTATCTCATGGTCATATTATAAAGGGTCCATTTTTAAATGTTGTGGCTCCACTTGGAAATTCCGTAGAGTGAAATATTAATGTCATAAATTCCTATCAACTTGCGAATGTAAGAAAAAATAATATTGAAGCATGGAAATAAAATCCTTTTTATAACTTCTATATAAAATGTTAAGTTGCAAACTTGATATATTTGTAATACTCAAAATATTGTTCAGAATAATGTTCTGAAAAAAAATATTTTTCCTAACAAGACTTTCGGTAATAAAATAATTTCTGTTTTTCATTTTTCCTAACTTTTTTTATTTGAATTATTTAACATTCCAGCAATTTAGTTTATTTAACAAAATAAAAATACGTATTATAGCAGGAAAAAATTATACAGAAAAAATGCATTTTTTCCCCATAAAAAGATTAGTTAAGTATTAAAAATTAGTAGACAAAATTATAAGACAAAAATTATAAAAAATAAATAATTTTGTATAAATTATTGATACAATATTTGTAAAAATGTGACGTGAAGTTTATTTCGGCAATTTATGAAGAATCTTGTACTGAAATCATAAAGTAATATAAATATAAAAAATAATAAAAATATAAAAAATAATACATATATATATAAAATAATTTTATAAATACAAAAAATAACGATGAAATGAGCTATGAAACAAAAACAAGATACATAAGAAAAGTGCGCATACGCTAGCCAGAAAACAGGTTTGTTGTCGGTGTGAAGGTACTTGCAATCAGTTGCAACAGACACACTGCAACAGAGGAGAAAAATCGTGTTTCGCATCGCTGTTGCGTTCGGTGTGGGGACACCTTTTTTAGCCACTCTTACCTTCCATCACCTGACTTGACATTCATTCAATCTTACTGAAATAGTCTGACTAGAAGGCGTAGCCCATTCTTTCTGTGAAAGACTCAACTCTCAGAAAGTATGGCTACCCCTACAGAGAAAATATGCCCTTATGATCCATTTCTTAAGATAGTGGACATTCTTACTTCAAAATTATCCACATTAGATGTTTAAGTCGCTTTAAATTAATATACTGTTTTAACGTATGAATGCTATTTTGATTTTTTCCCTCGAAACCATTCAAACATTTGAGGAACAAATTAATTTCCTGCTTTTAGCTTGATCTTGAGTCTTTTCTAAATTACCCTATACATCACAATCTTATCAAATTTATCAAAACAATAGGACTACATTCATTGCTTAAAAAATAGATGTAAATATTTAACCCAATGGCTGGCTAGGGATATCCATTTCCAGATCTAGTTATCTTCGACCAAGAGATAATAGAATAAAATTGCTTTAATTCAGCAACAAACAATACACATTTACATATTCAAATGTATACATATTCAAATGTAATTTACATATTCACTTGTGGTTAAAAAAATGAGTGAGAGAAAGTGGGAATTATTTTAGTTCAATAGCCAAAACATGCCTGTCAGCATCTTGAAAATGCGTTTATTATTTCAATTTTGTATTTATTTTGGCTCTTTTTGAAGGAATTGTCCAATATTATATAATTAGTTGGCTCTAATATTCTTCCTTTTTATATTAAGCGGTACAGAAAAAAAAGTAAATTTTATAAAATCTACGAAAAGATTACTTACAAGAACAGTTAGTAGGAGTAATTGATAATGTAATAACTAATAGCTTACAGCTAATAAAACAACGCTGTTGTTTATTCAATACTATAAAGATCAAGAAATGGACATTTTCAGGAAATTTCTAAATTGTTGTAGATGAAGTTTAGTTGTGACCAAAACTAAAAGCTTAGATGGTCCTTTGATTTCCGATATTTTTTGAAAAGGAAGAAATATTCCGATCAAAAATATTGTTGCTCCAGAATTAGGGACATTTCGAGTTTATTTTGACAAATTGATACCAATGCTTTGCTCGAGTCTTTTATTTCACACTGGGTTCAATGCATTTAGTATATATATAAAACATGACAAGCTAAATACGTAACATAATAATGTAATTTATTTAATTAACTGAAGAAAACTGCCACATTATAATTTTCTGTCAGACTCCTTTAGATGCACAATTATTATAAAAATTTCACGAAATATTATAAGTGACTCCATATAAGATTATTAGAGGAAAACTTTTTAATCTCTGGAAAAGTTCAGCATTCAGATTTGTTAAACTGAATTTTAGTTAAATCATTTATTTATTATTATCGAGCCTTTGGTAATCCAAAAAGCGTATAAGATATACATTGTTTTACATAGTCTGAAGTAAAAACCGACGTGAGTAAAGCTCAAATAAAAGTATAGAATACTATTGTTTCAATCCCCTAAACAAGGATCTTCCTCAGTGTCTAAACACAAAATGACTGTAGAAAATAAAATGAGATAAACGTGTACTATAGGGACAGAAGAACAAAATAAAAAAAACAGGAGTGAAGAGGTCTTGATGAAAACGCTCGAGTACAAAAGATTAAATTAGAGTAGATTTCCAAAATTTAAGAAATGGTGTGATACTAGAAAGTTACTGAACTTCTTAATGTTTTCAGACTCGTAAAGAAAGTAATAAAAGTGACTCGTTTTAATTGAAAATGGTTATATAAAAATAATTGTATATGCAGTGTATGTATTAGTTTTTGACATATTTGAAGAGCGCTGATGTAAGATAAATAAGTAAACGTAAAGCAGCAATATATAAAATTTCTTGAAAGCAAACACTTAAAATGAAGAATTATTTTCTCAATTTTGTTATGAGGGTAAAATATATTTCAAAGATAGGAAATTAGAATAAAATTTTATGCGCCTACAATGGATAAAGAAGCTAAATTAGTATAAGAGATTGTTTTTCAAATCATAGGTTGCAAAAACATTGTGATTTCTTACAAGCTTTGCGGTCAATACGGTTCTAAAGCTTTCAATTAAAAATTAAGTTTGTTGAAGTTGTTGTTGTACTGGATGAAATTATTTTTTTATGAACATAATATGCGTGATATTGATGAAATAATTTATTTTTAAAAAGAGAGAGAGAGAAAAAAAAAACTATCACACCTAAGCACGATTTGTAAAGCTATTATGAATTATTAGTTTACCGACTTAAATGAATATATTATCGTTTAATACTATAAGATGAGTATTATCCTTTGCAAATGTGGATAAAATATATATACTGCTGCAACGGTAAAAAAAGCTTTGGCAGAGGGTAAGGTACACGTACTACCCAAAAACATAATAAATATCGAAAAACCTTTTTGAAAAAAAAATAACTTTTAATTAATACGCATGATATAATGATACTTGAAATTATTTTATGATTTAATTAGAGAGCTACAGCCTTTAAATTATCTTTGCAGATTTTTTTCCGAATCTTTTGGCCCGTTATTGAAATAGAGCAGCCTAATATTTTTAAGCAATGTAGGAATTGCATGTGTGAAAATCTTCAGGCGTTCGTCAGTACTCAGAATGCAAAAGTTTTGTTGATACAGAAATTGAATAGAAATTGTTGATATAGAACAGCGGTGTAAAATGAGATGAGCGTTAAAATTTTTTTTTTACTTGTTATAAGTATACACAAAAAGTACAATTTAGTGTACGATACGCAACGAAGAGAAATTATGTATAGATAAAATGAATTTTCCTCTTGAATTCATGTTGAATAAAATAAAGTATGTATCCTTATTAATGACCATGGCAAGCAAACTGAATACGATTTCGTAACACATTTGCATTTAACGAAAAAATAGAATCGTTGAAAAAGTAACCAAGTCTGTCATCTCCTCAATCAGCCATATAACTTTAGTCTTCATGGTTAACAAAATAAGTAATAAGAATTAAGTAATGAGGGAATGAAAAATGCTACCAATCTCGCAAAGGCTACGCAGAAACTAGACTGGAGTCAGCTTTGTCTCCACCAGTTCAAAATTTAGTTACTCTAAGAAATATCCTCCTGCATTAGCAAAAATAAATATTCACAGACTAACTTAAAAGATTTCATGAATACAATGTGGACACAAAAATTCCCCTGAATACAATCAAACTATAAAGAAAAGTTTTGGCCATTACATTTCCACACCATTCCTTCGAGAAAGAAATTTTAAGGAAATAAGAGTCATTAAATTGCAAACGCCTTTGCTGAGAGCCTCTCAGCAAATTTCAAAAATACAAACTATTCATTCACATTACGAAATTTCAAATATTCTTAATTGCCCATTACAACTTTTTGATGAACGCAATGCCCTAAAGAACATGAATAAATTCAAAACAGTCAGTTGATGATTTTCGGTTATGCCTCGTAATGTCAAACGTGAAAACTATCGAATTACAACAACAGGCAATGGATAAATTGATAGAATGGGCAGATGTAAACATTTCTACAGTTTCTGAAGTATCATGCGTACACTTTTGTAGAAAATGTAACATTCAAACTGGTTATGACATATGCAGGGTGGGATTATATTATTGAAGGGTTCAGACAGAGACGAATACGACATGCAATACTGGAAAAACATGTATCGTGGAAATAATACATTTCATAAAAGCCCTTAACTGCAATCCTTTATGGGACATTTTATAATAAAAAATGTCATAGTTTAATAATCGGTTGTTTTCATAGAACATTTTGTATGAGACCAATATGTTAGAAAGAGAAATAAACTATTTCCATTGCAATGTTTAATCAATTCTTACCTGAGCGAAAGCCTTTTATTTCATTGTAATCACCAGTTAAAGTTGAAAATGAGTTGGTCTTTAAACCAATTTTATTGCTAGTAAAATTTAATTTCATTTAAAAAATTTTCTGATAGAAACTTAAAGGGAAAAAAAGGAAACATTTAGTTTCATTTCTGCTCGTGATATGAATAGGAATTATGTGATAGGAGTTGAAGAACAAGGAACAAAATATGGAGAAAAAAAATTTTTTTTTTTAAGTCGAAAAAAGCGCAGTATTTTAGTGGACGTTACAAAGTCACTCCATGTTCTCGAAAGTGATTTATAGTTTTGAAATAATTGTTTCCATATTCAAGCAAGAAATTTGCAAAAAAATTTATCTCGTTACAGAAAAATTACTTTTTTAATAAGTCATTCATAAATGCTGCTATATTTTTCAAATATTGTAGCAGGGTAGTTTTGTCAATATATATTAATAAAAGTAATGATTTAATAATTTTTTTAGCTGTGTATAGCACAGATTATAAAATGTGTGAAGTTAGCGCAATGCATAGTGAAGTAAATGTAAAGTGCACATGTATTAAATGGAACATCAAGTATAAAATTTAAAACAAATTATCGATTATTTAAAAATGAAAATTCAAGGAATTTAAACTTAAAGATAAAACCAACCTTTTTAAAAAATAGAAATGCTTCAAAATCAACTGGGTGACTTTTCTAAAATCCATTTAAAATAAGGCAAAGAGGTTGAAAAATCATTGATAATTTTATCCAAATCATTTGAAGTGATGCATCTTTGAATTACAACAGAGGTTATAAAATGTTTGTAGTATGACAAGCCAGACTTTTATGCTAAATCTAATTTTATAATTTTATTTATGCTTTTATAAACTAGTGGCGGGCTATTAAGCCTAATATAAACTATCATGTCTGCTGTACCAATATTGCTAGTATTCACTGACATTGATGGGAAATACTGACCATGGTTTTTTTTCACTGACCGTAGAATTGAAAATGACACATTCTTTTTCCGTTATTGTCAAATTCTCCTCCCACTCATTATTAGAACTTTTATTTTCTCGTTCGTACTTTCTTTTCTTTTTTTTCATTCTCTGTAGTCATATTTTTAAAAGAACTGAAAATAAATAAAGAAATTTAGTTTTGTGTTATTAAAACAATAACAACACGTGTTACATACTACGAAACAAATTTAGTTAACTTACCAAAAAATCCAGATTACCAACTATATCCGTAGCAAGAGTAATGCAAAATGCTTCCTCCAGAACACAATGTCAACGGTCCGTTGCAATGAAAGTTTACAAATTCAAAATCGGTCTGGAGTCGGTCGATTACGGACAATTACGGCACTGTTTATGCTTGTTCGTGCAGTTTTCGATGGGTCATATCATTCCTAATATGGATGGAAATGAAATTTGTTACAACGTTGCACTTAGTCTTTCATATTCGTTGTCAGTAATTTAAAAGACAATTTGAAACGCATACCGATAATATTTATTTAAAATAGAATAGCACAAAAATGACAAGGGAACTCGGGTACATTTATCGAGAGCCACAAATAATCCTTCTAAGAGCCGCAAGTGGCTCGCGAGCCGCAGGTTGGACCTCCTTGATCTATGTCATAAAGGTCAATTTTCCTTTATCATAACTTAGTCAGTTCCATAATCAAATAATATGATATGGTTTCCTAAACAATATAATGGATGAGTGGCAGAATACATTTTGTATTAGATAAACAGTTAGATGAATCAGGGAGTTGAGTTGAGTTGAATGTAGGGTTTAATGGCACATGGTCTAGATGAATCAGGGATGGTTAGTTAAACTACGGCGCATATAGCAGAAAACTTAGATAAAGTGGCTGAAATATCAATGTTATATTTTTCAAACAGACCATGAATGCATTTATGCCCAAAAATCAAAAAAAAAATAATAATAATTTTTTGCTGGTTTCTATCTCTTAAAGTTTAATTTTCTGTGAAGAAGTATGTGCTTTCTCTATAAAAAATATGCCGACAATGTAAATAAAAAAAAATTCAACACGTTTATATAAATTTCAACATTACTCTACTCCTTCAAAGGAAGTTTGTACAAGAAATTGGACAATATCTGGAAATTGTTACACGCCCTCTGTTAAGAATATAATAGCCAAATTACAAATTTCAAAGGTTCCCAATCCTTCAATTGCAAGTATAGAAATGAAAACTAGTTCTGAATTGTCCATTACAGCCATGTGATTGAATATTAATTATCTTATCAGCCTAACTGAACTAAGAATCACTATTAAGCACTGCAAACTAACATCACCATGTAATACACAGAAATAATATATTCATACACCTTCCAAAGACTCAACTTTTGACAGTTGTAAAATTCACAGAATGTGAGCTGAACGGAACTTTCCTTTCAGTTTATTAGATTAGACGAGTAATAGAGACCAGACCAGCTTGTGTACTTGAAAGTGGTCAAATTTTACCGAATAAAGATATTTTAAAAAGTTCCATGCCACAATAGACAGAATTTCATTTTTAAAATCAAATTAAGCCTTTTTTATGTTAGCAGTATTGTTGAATTTTGATTTTGAAAACTTTCCTAACTTAAAGTGACACCCTGGAGCATTAAATGCCTACTGATGCACAATATCATGGGGAATGTTTTATTTCATCAAAAACTTTTTAACTGGCTGGACCTTTGAACTAAAGCTTACTGTAATTTTATCAGAAAATTTTATTCAAGATAAAGATATACCATACGGGAATATAATAAGCATTAAATTGCTTTAAAAACAATTAACGAATTTTTATCTATTTCGCCAGAATCCGTTCAGGGTGATTAAAATAGTTAAACTTCATCGTTGATTTTGAATTAACTTGCTAAGTATGTTATATGCAAGCTATTGAACGCCAGTTATAACAAACAAAAGTACGAAAATTGGCAAAACTAAAGGGATTTACATTTTCTGATTCAAAAACGTATATAAACTATAGTCAGTCCAACAGATTCCTGTGTTAAACAACGTCTGTGAGATTGACTAAAGATAAAACATCTCCAATAATTTACAACAGTTATTTTTATGCTCAAATATGTAATTTTAACGACTTTCACGTAGTATATACGGATGGTTCTAATTTTATAAACGTGATGCTTGAGTTCAATGTGAAAGTGATATTAGAAAAATTACAGTCTAGCGTTTCTTCTTTTTTACCAAAATGTTGTTCCGTTCATCTGGCTCCCAAGTTCATTTCAAACTAAATTTTAAAAAATGGTTTATTTTTCCTGTTGAAAAATTTTTATCGGCGCTATTAATGTTAAATTTACTCTACTTTTAAGCTTATATATCGAACTGTAACCTGAATAGATGTCTGTAACCTAGGCGGGTGCCTGTCACAAACCTGGGCGGGTGTCTGTCACAAACCTGTGGCGGGTGCCTGTCACAAACCTGTGGCGGGTGTCTGTCACAAACCTGTGGCGGGTGTCTGTCACAAACCTGTGGCGTGTGCCTGTCACAAACCTGGGCGGGTGCCTGTCACAAACCTGTGGCGGGTGCCTGTCACAAACCTGTGGCGGGTGCCTGTCACAAACCTGTGGCGGGTGCCTGTCACAAACCTGTGGCGGGTGCCTGTCACAAACCTGTGGCGGGTGCCTGTCACAAACCTGTGGCGGGTGCCTGTCACAAACCTGGGCGGGTGCCTGTCACAAACCTGGGCGGGTGCCTGTCACAAACCTGGGCAGGTGTATTTTAAATCTTTCAATCCAATTTTTTTTTAACTAAAAAATCTTTTTTTCTTTTTTATAAACTTAAAAATCTTTTTTTCTTTTTTATAAACTTAAAAATATATTTTTTACTAACCTGAACAGATGTCTGTATCAAGAATAACTATTTGTTAAGGGGTAAGATGTGTCTTCCTTTCTAAGAAATTCTTATCTCACGCCTACTGCCGATCTGATTTCATATGAATCTGAAAAAACCATACTATGTGTCTCAAACAAAAATTTCTTAAACCATGGTGGAACAATGAATGTAGACAAGCACATTAAACCCTCAAAGCAAAGCATAGAATTCCGCCGTTATACAACTACTGAAAACTCAATAGATTTTAAGAAAAGCGTGAGCTGTAGCTTGAAAAGTGCGATGGCAAATCCAAAGAAACTTCTGGATTCAACGTGTTAACAAAATATATTAAAAAATCTTTTTACAGTAATTAGGAGAAAAATCCGAACATTATATGGCCATTATAACACTTATTCTTTTTCAAATCTTAAAATCAAACTTAATAATTTTTATATGATGTTAAAGAAATAGTTCACAGCTTAGGTGAGAATTTTTCAAAGGTTTAAAATCAATTAAATTAATACCCTTCCTTCGAACAGTATAAATCTGAAGTTGAAAAAAAAAACCCATTAAAATGTCCATTACAGCCGATTGATGGGTGTAATTCTATTATTGCACAAGCTGGGCTAAAGACTGCTGAAAAATTACCACTTCTTGTTCTGATGATGGCATACAAAAAACTTTTTCAATCTCATTTTTTGAATATTTAAAACTTCATAGCAAATTTTGGTGTGAGATGATTTTTTCCTCAAATGGGAGAAAAGCGAATATAATTGCTAATCTAAAAATTACTAGAACCCCAAAATTAAAAAAGACCCAAAGTGTTCATCTAACGAAAATTCAGAATACATCCTATCTTCTAAACAGGGTTGATTCCGAAAATGCTTTTTCATAATTGTGCTTTGTTCATAATTGTTTCATTACAAAATCTATAGATCAGGTTCACTCGCTTTTCGCTCAGACGTAATTACGAAAGTAACAGACACTTTAACAATTGGCAGATGGAATGGGACACAAAGATCTACAAAAAATTTGAAATCGGACCATAAGTCACCTCTTTTAAAAGAAATAGGTCCAGGAAGGTTATTAGTATTTCAAGCAGATTACGAATTGGCCATTCATGATTGATAATCAGTCATATGCATCAATCATAGACACCTTTTACTAAACGAACTAGCAGCTGTTTGCTCTAGTTGCAGAGAACCATTAACCATAAAACACATCTTGACACTGCGTTCTAATTTAAAAATAAAGAAACGACGTTTGTTTAATAATGATTTTCTTTACTTGGTACAACTTCGCATCGAAAACTTATCGACATTCTTAAAGATAAAGGATACTTCCCTTTGCTTTAAATCATGCTTATATGTTGACTAAGTGATCGGTGCAGTCTATCCTGATTTGGCTCTTACGCAAAAAAATAACCATATCCTTGATTATGTATCAGACAATATATTGGACCGCCTATAGATATAAACAAATAGTACAATTATAAAAATAATAGATTTTCATATGATGATGTGTTGATATTCGGGCAAAGTATAAAAAAATATTATTTTACATATAATTATAATTCATTTATCACTTCCCTACTACTTAAAAAATACCTTCAGGCAGGGTGAGGCAGAGAACAATAACTATCTAACCTACCCCCGCTGCATATAAAAAATTATCGCTGATATATAAATGTTTGATTATCATATGAAGCGTATATATAAAACGAAAAATATTTTAGCATGCAATAATAATTTGGTTTCACCGTGAAAATTCTTTTTAGGAACGAGTAAAAATGGGCAAATATGATACAGGATTTCTTTTCTCCAACTACCTCTATACCCAAGGACTGATGTATTACTAGTTTTTTCAGTTAATAAAAGTTTGGGGATTTGAAACAAATTTTTCTTAAATAGCAAAATAGATGCTATCGTTATAAGATTTTTTAAATATCGGTTGCATGTCGAATAACCTATATCTTCCTTTAGTACAAAATTGAATCGCAGCATACATATCCAGTATCTATTGGTTTTGTAAGTAGGCATTCTTTTTTTCTTTAAAAAGGCAAACATATATGACCATTTCATAATAGATCCCAGCTACATTATAAATCCATACTTAACACGTTGACCTCTGTTCTACCAACATTGAAATTACGTCAGTTTCATGTGAACAAACCTTCTCTATTAGAATGGTAGTCAAAAGACTCATGCCATGCTATGTGTTGTACCTGCATAGGAATGAATATCTTGACATTTGCCACTGCATTATAGACAATCAAGAAGGTTTGTAATCTGTAAGCTTGTAATTAATAGAGATCTAAGGAAGTGACACCCTACTTTCTCAACGGAAGGAATATTAAAGGTTTCCCATAGCCAACTAATTCAATATTTTAGAACTGGACCATTGCAAGCTTTTTAATGTAGTCAATAATTGTTAGAGAATTCGCATTAAATATTTTTTAAATGTTTTATAATAAGACAAGTTGGTATGATAAGACTTCTATTGCCAAGTAAACATGGATGCTAATTTAAGAATAGACCCTGGCTCAACACTACCCTATTTACCAATAGCAGCAGAGTTATAAGATCTATGATATATATTTTCTAGAATTTGTGCTAGATATATCATAAATTGCTCTAAGGTATTTAGTAGAAACTTTCATTTCAATAATGAAGCCATTATTCTGATTTCTTTTTTATCGAGAACGACTAAGAAACTGAATTTCACAACTTCTCTTTCTTTTATAAAATCCTTTAAATTCATCTTGATTAGAAATCTGCCATTAAAGCTCATTTGTATTTTAAGTAATGTATCCTGTATGCACTATTAAATAGCTTCTTTTTTATCACTGCAATTCACTTATTATATTTATAAAAATAAGGTAATGCTCAACTAAGGGGGTGATCAACGTTCTTTTTAATTATTATTATTATTAATCACCAATATTATCAAAAGCTTCCGTATAAAAAACATTAAAGTAGCACTGTCATAGGCTTGAGAATTGAGTTTGAAAGTTACACTAGATCCAAATGTTTGTTGTGCATTTATAATACAGATGCGCCATATGTCTCTCTCTTAAAACTGCTAGTACTAAACATAGAAGAAAGAAAAAATTGGTTTAGCACATAATAAATAATACTTTTTTCAGAATTATTGGATTTAAGTAGATAATAGACGGTGAAATATTTACTTCCATTAATGGCAATTGGTTACCCTTTTAGCCGCTTTTAATTATTCGCTGTTAAACATATAAATGGGTGATGTATACATATATGGCCTTTTTTGACAAAAACTATAGACTGGCGGCGATGGTATCTTCCGTAAAAATAATTTCAAGCCTGGTCGGTAGGGCGCTGGGCCCATGTCCAAGAGGTCGAGGGTTCGATCCTCGCCGGCCGAAGACTCCCCGTGTAGTAAATGGTGACTGATGCACGTTAAATCTGTCGAGTCTCAAAGTCCTCCATGTTCCCATAACAAATCAATACCTCTGGGGGTACTGATCCAGAAGTTTCCTTGTCTTCTGGATTGGTTCAAAATTACAAGGCTTCGGAGTTGAACATTAGTAGTCGTAAACCCATGAAATTGGGTCGGCTGTTCAACGACGGTTATAAAATAAAAATACTTTGATCCATTAATAAGCATTTTCTTTCATTTCTAAATAATTATATGCTGTAATTTTTCTAAATATGCATTTACTGTAGATTCAACTGTATCATAGTATCTGTTCAGGCAATAGAGACAGAAATTTAATAGCCCTGTTATCTTGTACTAAATTCAGTTGAATATCAAATTATAGTTTTTGCAAAGTGAACTCTTAACCTCTCAATATTGATTTTAATGGCAATTGTTTCTTACTCGTCATCTTGGAAGGATATCGGGAAAATATAGGCATTCAATAAAAGAGTAGAACTATTCGCGCCCAATTTATTTCATTGCAGAAATAGACACATCCTGACTCTTACTTGCTCCAAAAACATCTTAAAGTGTTTGACATAGAAAGTGCAGCCCATTCACGATTTCTCTATCTTGCACCTCTCCTTAAATAATTTTTGCATTTTTTTTAAAACTTGAATTTAAAGGAATCGCTGCATAAACATAAACTGAAGTAACACACTTTGTAAATGCAAAAACAGAATACGATCAAGAAAAGCTAAGAAACAAATTACTGAACTCAAATAACAAGATATCTATACCTTTTCATAATATTATCACTGTAATATTGCACAGATATCAAAAGACTTGTAGACTCCCAGTCATTTATAAAAAAATTTTATTTCCAATGGCAGGCCAATTTAAAAGAACAAAAAAGATAAAATAACAAGAAAAACAAGGCAAAAAGAGATAAATAGAATAGAATGCATAGTGACAAGCCCATACGGGCCCTAGCTTCCCAGTAGCGTCCACACACAGTAGTGGAGATGAGCGCAGGACAGACGGAAATATGGGGCAGGTCCATGTCCTCCCAAAGGTGACAGAGCTTGCATTTAGGACAGTCAAAAATGTTTATACTAAAAACTTGTTTAGCAAGACAGTCATGGCCCGTTACAAGTCTAAAGAGAGCAACTGCCTTAAACCTGGGCTGATTTGGGATAGTTAAAATATGGTTGAACCAGGTTTTGTGTATATTGTTTTTACGGAATTTCTCTGAGAGCATGTTCCGGAATTGGTTTCGGATCAGCAATTTAAATGAGTGCAGGGAGAAGGGGCAACGAGATGCTTGGGCAATAGTTGTTCCTTTCTTGGCCAAGAAATCAGCTTTTTCACTACCCCAAATCCCGCAATGTTCTGGGATCCATTGGAGGACGATATGCTTGCATTTTAGTGTCGGGTCTTTCAGACAATGAATGCATTTCGGAATGGAGATATGAATTGGGGAATCAGTAGAGAGTTAATATCAAGAAGTGCTGCTTTAGAGTCAGATAAGATGACGGCGCTAGAAAATTGGTCAGTACGACACTGTAGTTGTTTTAAGACAATTAGAATAGCTTCGATTTCACCGTCGTAGGCAGATGCATAGCAGCCAACAGAAGCGTAAGCAGAGAACAGGTGACAAAATACTCCCGCTCCAGCACTCACCCGCGGATCCACTCGGGAGCCATCTGTAAAGATTCTCATCCATTCAGGTTCAGGATATAGCTCATTCATTGTTGCGTAAGAGATACCTTTAAGGACATCACAAGCAAATAATAATAATCATTTATAAATTAAAATGATCCATTTCTCTTCTCAGTCTGGGAAAGAATAGTCAAAAGCATCAATATATTGGATAGCATAAGTATTTACCAATGTATGTGTTGGAAAATATCCTGAATACAAGTTACTGTCTTAATAAACATACACCTCAATTTTTTAAAGGAGTAATTCTTAAAACTTTTCTGTTTCAACATTCTTGTGCTACGTTGATAGTTCTGTCAATTAACTGTCTTACTAGTTCGGATCAAAAATTAATAGATAAGTTACTTCATCTGCCTAAATAGTATTGAAAGTGAAATAAGAGTATTTAAATAGTAAAAAAGCTCAAATAAAAGTACAGAATACTAATGCGTCGATCCTCTAAACAAGGATCTTCCTCAGTGTCAACGTAAAATGACAGTTTAAAAGTAAATAGATAAACATGTACAATAGAAACAGAAGAACAACAAAATAAAAAATAGTGATAAAAAACAGAAGAGAAGCTGCCTCGAATGAAACCCTAGAGTACAAAAGATTAGAGTAGATTTCCAAAATTTAAGAAAAGGTGTGATACTAGCTGAAGTTACTGAACCTCTTAATGGTTGCAGAATCTATAAAAGAATGAACATGAAAGTGTCTAGTTTTAATTGAACACGAATATATAAAAATAAATGTATACACAATGTGTGTATTAATTTTTGACATATTTGAAGAACGCTGAAATATAGTTTAAAATAAACTATCTTTAAACACATTACAAATATGTCTTGTACTGTCATCTAGTATAAAGACAGAGAATTAAACATGATTCTGGCATATTAAATAAAACGTTGAATCTTTTGAACACCTCATCCCGGAAATATCACAGAGAAATATATAGAGGATGGCATTTTGACGCGAGCAAGAAGGCTTATTGAAATTATAAGAATTTTTCAAAATGGAAAATGATTTATAAAACTAAAGGTCAGTAGATGAAGTTGAATGCTTATAGCAGAAGAACTTATGATTGAAACTCCAATTCTAGAGCAATGGAGTATCGTTTAGTAACCTAATTTTTACATATATTTCATGATCTTTAAGTTTAAATTTAAGAGTAAGTTTAATTCACCCAATGTAAACAGGACCACAATTAAAAAATTTGATAAATATTCTTGCTAACAAAATATGAACACTATCAACAGCAACTATTTTTTAAGGGGTAAAATGTGTCTTGGTTTCTAAAAAATGTTTATCCCACGCCTACTGCCGATCTGATTTCATAAGAACAAAGAGTTTCCTCCTGCCGGCTACCACAGAAAGTCGAAATAGACAGTACAGCTATCTGAGAATAATTATAGCATTCAAATATTTAAAAATTTAACCAGTTTTTCTAAAAATGGAATGGATTCTACTTAGTTTACAGAATTTCAAAGCACATTTCCGCCTGTTTTGAAACTTTTTCTTGAGTACCCTTTGAGCTAAGCAATTCCCTTTTGAACACCCCAGGTATTCATGCCCTCTACTACCACTACTTAGAATATTTGCTGCAGTTGTCAACCACTCAATTTTTGCAGCAGTCGAGTGTTCAAAAATGTCTACTTTGAGGAAATATCATTTATCAAAAGTGTTCCGAAAAATTAAGAAATTCTCGAAATTTTTTTTAATAACTTTAAAAACTTATTTCGATATTTTCGCAGCATATTTGTAGTTTTTTTTTCTCAAATTAACGAAAAACCAAAGGAACCAAATTAGAAAAATAAAAGTACGCGGTTTTTTACTTTTAATTTTACTTTAGTTAGAATTGGATAGCTTCTTGGGTCAATATTCCATTGAAGGAATAAATAATATTCCATAGAAATCCACTGTCAACAGCAATAGAGCTTTAAGCTAAACAAACTTTCCTTTTTGCTTATAACGATTGGAACAAATGTCAGAAGCCCAATAAATAAGAGAGCGTAAGGCAAAAATCTTTTGTTTAGGAGGTCAATGATTACCGATTAACAGAAGTGAGAAATTCATTGCAATTACGAATAAGACTAAGTAAAGTAAGCATTTTTTTCTTGTTTAAACGTGAAATAAATGCTATTGAATCTATTGAATTCATAATATTTAAAACATGATCCATGGTTATCAATATGAAGCAATAGTATATAACAGGTGAATTAATTAAAGTATATAATTTCATAATAAGACATATACAAGTTAATTAAAAAGGGTTGAAAAGATTACCTATTCCAACTGAGCTCACAATCATAAGCAAAAATTTATAATTAAAAGTGAAAGTGTATTGTTCTTAGTAAATGCGAGTAATCGTCAATTTAAATTTGGCTAAAGTGGAACTCTTTTTAGTCTCTTTTCGATGCAATTAGAGCAACAATGGGAACGTTAGTGAATAATAAATTGGGCACCAAAAGTTACTAATATGTTTACATTTGGTTTGAGCGTAAGAAGCTAGTTAACAAAATCATACGGGTTTTTGACAGTAAATACATTTAAACTAGAAAGTCTGGATAAACTTGAAATAAAATGCTTAGCTAATTTATAAGAGTTGGTGCCAATATTGGAAGCAATGGGCCTAAAAAGAGCCTAAGCCATATGAGCTTTAGGTGAAGCTTAAAACCTAGCACAGTGTGAATTATTATATTTAAGAGGAAATTCCAGATGCCTAGGAATTATTACAACATTTTGATGGCAGATTATAATTTTCTTAAACTCTTTAAACCTTAAATCTTTAGGTTATACTCTATATGGGCTGTCATAGATTAATTATTGGGACTTCTGTAGATAATTAACTTTATCTAGGACTACAATTTGTATCATTTTATCCTCTTTAGCAATAGTTATGTCCGAGGTAAACTAGCAATGCTACCGAGTAGCAATACTACTAATTAATACTACCAATGCTATCGAGTACTAGTACTACTTATTACTTTTGAATACTAATGAATAATACCAATACTATCGAAATTTTAATTCTGAAATAGCAGTTTTTTAAGGTCACGAATTTAAGTCAACAGTCTTGATAATCAAATGTTTAATTAATTCTTTTTGTGGTTAAAAAGATCTTTTAATAGAAAAAAATCAACTTGGGTATTAAGGGTGGGAGAGTAGAATAAAGAGCACTGAGCTCGTTATTATTTAACGTAACGGAAGAAAAATTGACAACAGAATTTTGAATAACTGGTGATTAAGTATTAAGTTCAGGAATATAATTATGTGTGAGGAATTTATAGAATTACTCTTCTGGGATTAGCTTGAGTAGAATTATACAATTCTTCACCAAGAACGTCGATCCCTTGTGTCAAAATTGGAAGTAGAATTATTAATATTCATATGCAAGTCATGTAATTCGCGCTCAACAGTGGCTAATTTTTTACGAAATTTCTTGAAAGTAAAAACTTAAAATGAAGTATTTTCTCAATTTTGTTGAAAGGGCAAAATATATTTTAAAGATATGAATTCAGAATGAAATTTAATGCCTCTACAATGAATAAATAAACTAAAGTAGTATAAGAATTTGTTTTTCAAGCTTTAAGTTGCAAAAACATTGTGATTTCTTACAAGTTTTGAAGTTAATACGGTTCTCAAACGGCTAATTAAAAATTAAGTTTGTTCGAGTTACTGTTGTGCTGGATAAAGTTTTTTTTATGAACATAATATGTGTGATATTGATGAAAGAAATAATTCTGTTTTTTATTTAAGAAAACGAGAGAAAGTCTATCACGCCTAAGCAAGATTTGTAAAGATATTATAAATTATAAGTTTATCGACTTAAATGAATATTATGTTAATACTATAAGATCAGTATTATTTTTTGCAAATGTGAAAAAGCTTAAATGGCAAAGTATAATTAGAAGTATAATACGCAAAGAAAAATTATGCATAGATAAAAGGATTTTGCTCTTTGAATTCATGTTGAAGAAAATATGATAATGTACCCTTATTAATAAGCATGACAAGCAAACTGAATACTATTTCGTAACACAATTCTATTTAACGAAGAAATAGAACTGTTGAAGAAGTAACAAAGTCTGCCATCTCCTCAACAAGCCATATACCACATTAATCAGCATGGTTTACCAAATAAGTAATGAAGGAATGAAAAATACTGCGAAACTCGCAAAGGATATGCAGTCATTTGGCTGGAGTCAGTTTTGTCTCCACCTGCTGAAAATTTAATTGCATTAAAATAAGGCGCTCGCATTGGCAGAAAAAAATATTCACAAAATAATTCTAAAGATCTCATGATACTATACAATGTGGATCCAAAAATTCTCCTGAATACAATCAAATAATGAAAAAAAATTCTGACCATTACATTACGCAATTCCAAATATTTTTATATGTCCATTACAATCTTTTAATGAACACAATGAATTACCTCATGAACACAATGAATGACCTCATGAGCACAATGAATGATCTTAAAACAGTCAGTTGATGATTTTCGGTTATACCTTGTAATTTCACACATGAGAACTATCGAATGACAACAACAGACAATGAATAAATTGATAGAAGGGGCAGATGTAAACATTTCTACAAATTCTGCCGTATCATACGTACACTTTTGCTAAAAACGAAATATTCAACCTGATTCTGACATATACAGGGTCGGATTATTGAAGGGTTCCGAGAGAGACAAACAATACATACAATACTGAACGAACATACATAGTTGAAATAATGAAATAAATTTTATAAAAACCCTTAACTGCAATCCTTTATGGGGTATTTTATTATAAAATATTATAGTTTAATAATCTTTTGTTTTCATAGAGCATTTTATATGAGACAAATCTGTTAAAAAAGAGAAACAAAACTATCTCCATTTAACCAATTCTTACCTGCGCGAAAGCCTGAGAAACATCTCAGGCACCTACCCCCCTAGTTAAGTAATTTGCATTTCATTTTAGTCATCAGTTTTTTGACATAAGAGTTAAGGTCCTTAAACCAACTGCATTATCAATTGCTTATAGAATTTTATTGCTAGTAAATGCATTGAAGTAGTGCTGCATTTTAACAATTTTTCTGATGGAAATATAAAGGAAAAAATAAATATTTAGTTTCATTGCTGTTCGTAATAAGGATAGAAATTATGTGAGAGGAGTTGAAAAACGAGGAGCAAAATAGGAAAATTTTTTTAAAAAAATAGGAAAATAGTGCAATATTTTACTGAACGTTATAAACTTGCTCCATGTTCTTTGAAGTAACTTCTAATTATAAAATAATTAGTTTCATATTAAAGCAAGAAATTTGCAAAAAATTATATCTCGTTATAGAAAAATTGATTTTTTAATAAGTCATTCATAAACGCTGCTATATTTTTGAAACATTGTAGCATTTTTTTTTTACAATATGTATTAATGAAAGTAAAAGATAGCGTTTTCACTTCTTTTTTTTTCTTTCTTTAATCATTTTCAAGAAAAAGACCTACAGCTGTTTAATTTAAAACCATATATTTGTTACATTCAAATACGCTATGAAAAGGAACCTTTTATCTTCTGCAGTCTGATCAGCAAAAAAAATATGTTCTAGGAAATGACAAATAATCAAAACGGAATAGATACCTTCATAAAGATACATTCATTTTTACTACATACATCGTACTGTTCTCTGTGTGCAGTAACTTTAAACAAAAAACAATTTAAATTTTCCTTGTGTAATTTTGATTGAGTTTGTTACATTTATTAGGTGTTGTATGCTATTGTCTGTAGTGAATAATATTTAAGCGATAACTGGCGAATCAGGGAAGGGAATACACTGATTTATGCATGACTCAAACATTTTTATGGATGTTTTAGTTTTTTTTTTTTAAATAAAAAAAACTGAAAAATTATGTATATATTATCATAATTCTTCTGTGTCACAAACTGGAACTAACATTTTATTGAACCGAACTCATATTTATGAAATAAAGCCAAGATTATTCATCAAATGCAAATGTTCCCTAGGTAGATCGTCAGCTAATTGCATACTTGTAGACTAAGTAATAATTACATTTGTTACTAGGTTATAAATATCTTCTAGAAGTAACACAATAAAGATTGTTTACTTAGGCAAAAGTATATCACTGTGAGAAAACAGATCTGGGTTTTTCTTTCAAGCTGATACCAGAAATTCAACAAAGATTCTAAATACTTCTTTAGAAAAAGAAATGAATCTCTTAAAAATTTTTGGCTGGCAAAGCGAATAAAGTCTTAAAAAATGTTACCTTGTAAAAAAAAAAGAAGAAAGGAAAAAGAAATAAAGAAAAAAAAGTTCTAGAACTCTTCGAAACATTTTAAGTTTTTCACATTTTATACTGCATTAACTCATGTGTAAGACAGCACTTTTTTAGGATATCAGGCATTTCAGAATCTTTTTGTATAAGTTCTATGCATCATGTGCCGTGAGGCAGGAACATTACTGAAGACAAACTTTCTTTATCCTTTCCATTTCCTCCTTAGCTCAATAATCCATTTCATATCATTGAAATTTTTGGTAATCAAACAAAGCAACTCACTTCACCTGTATTTGAAAAAAAAAAAAAAAAACTTTTTTCTTATCGCGCATTCCATAAAACTTTTAAGCCCATGTCTGCCGATTTCTCAAAAATTGACTTCCATGTGGCATTTGCTTTTGTTTCACCAAATGCGGTAATTTCAATGAAATTTCATTCTGAAAGTTCCATTTTCCTTTCTGAGTGCCATGTGATCTTTTTAGCCTTAAAATGAGTTTCCATTTAGAAACATAATACTTAATTCATTCAGATCTGAAGAGCTGCTAGGAAGTTATTAAAATTCTATCTTAAATCTTGATGATAAAGATTTCAGAATTTTGTTCTCTTGGGTTTCTGAGGTATGTAAGAATCTCAGGAAATTAAAAATCGATTCACTATAGATTAAAAATCGGAAAATAATTTAATCGATTCTACAGCAAAATTCAATCACAATCTTTCTAATAAACCTGTATAGCAACATGATGTTCAAACCTTAAAACTTAATAATGCATGAAATAAAATTGCTGATTTACCCTAAATCCCTCCAGAAATATTGAGGCTCATATAAACAAATTACGTTCATATTGGTCATACAGGATTAATTGATTGATGCATTTTACTAAACGAACCAGTGTCTGCTTGATAGAGTTAAAGAGAACCATTGACCATAAAGCACATCTTGACCCAGTGTTCTAATTTAAAAATTAAAAGACTATATTTTAATTGTTATTTTCCTCACTCAACTACATTCCATTGTGAGTTTCTACATCGAAGCTTTATTAAGAATCTTAATCACATTGGGTACTTTTCAAAAATTATAACCAGAATTCTAACATACTCTTAGTGTTAGGCATGGTATATGATGCTTGGCTTTTGAGCCAAAAACTTAAATTAACTGTACTATTTCTGAAAATAAACGAGATTTTATCAATTTTGTCGAATTGGTAGATTTTTTGTTGGTGATTTTCGTTTAGCCTACCTTGCTACTAATATACATAGTATTGAAAGACAACTCCATAAGGTTATTAATAAGATTTTGCGATGACAGATTTCAATAGTTTCATCCTTCTCATTAATAAACACCCATTAATAAAGGCGTTCTCATTAATAAAGGCGGATATTCCTCGATTGCAACAAAAGTATTGCGTTTTCACTTTTATTTTTAAACATTGATTGATTTTATTAGATAAATTTATTGAAATTATAAATCTTTTTCTAAAACAAAAAATTTTGAAGACATCCGCACGTGACTTCATAAAATCTAAATATTTTTTTGAAGCAATGAAAATCGGGTGATCTTTTCTGTTGCATGATTTATTTTAATGAATATATGAAAAAATAATAAAACTATTGTAAAATAATGTTCATAGATTTATTGCACACTAAATTTCATGCAAAATATCAATTTTGAAACTCTGAGAAGTATTATTTTGATTATATTTTTTCTTGTTAATAATTTCACGTTCGGAAAAATATTTCATTTTTGCATCACATTTAAATTAAGTACTACAAGTATTTTCGGTTCTTTACAATAAATGTATTATTACATGCAGGGAAAAAAAGTCAAGGGGGGATCCTTATTTTGCAGAACTAAGAAAATAAAACTTCCTTCCTATTTCCTTCCTACCCTTTTTATTTTATCAAATAAATAAGCGAATGAATCTATTGGAATTGAGATAGGATAAACGTGACAGAAAAAAAATGTAACTATGTATAAAAAAAAAAGGAAGAAAGAAAAACAGGCTTAGTGTTTCAAAATAAGAAATAACTCTTTTGCAAATGAAGTTTAGGGGACGATAAACAATAATTTCATTTTTTCTAAGGCCGTGGTTAGTATCCTTACCACCAATTTGAAAATTCCATGCTAAAATATAAACCATTTTTCATTTGAGCATCTATTTTTTACTAACTTCAGCTCTCATGAAGTACGTTTAAATGAAATTGATATTCACATGCTAGTTTCAGAAAATGTACCAAAATATATAGGATATATTGTCTTTTTTAGTTTGTAGTATTTGCAAAGTCTTAAATAAATAAATAAAAAGCAAAAAAGTCATTTAGTTCTCTACTATTTCAAAACACCTAATGGGCTGTGTTAAACAAGCTTATCTCTAAAAGTAGGCTTTAAAAATTAAATTAATTTTATCTAATAAGCTATATCAAATTTAATGATATCAAAAAAGAATTCAAATAATTAAATAATAAGGCTCAGTGAAAGGTTAAAGAACAATCACGAGCAAGGCGAAATGTTCTAAAGTTCACCATTGATGAAGATACGGGTATCAAAAGAGTGTTACATGAAAAATACAAAGAAAATAAACATAAAAATAGAAGGAATTCAGATTTGCAATAGACAAAATTCGAAGTTCTCTCTGGAATAGAGCTACAGTTTTGCTGTTCATGGTAGCTGTTTATCAAAGTTTGCTCAAAATATATGTAATTTACTGGGATATTAAGGCGAAATATAAATATATAATTTTTATATTAAATTACTATACAATTAAATGTTTAAAAGTTCTTATTTGGAATATATGGCCAAAATATCGTGAAGTGATCAAATTTAAAGGATGACTATTTATAAACAATCACCTCAATTTTCTTAAAGCATAATACTTAAAAAAAGTTCTGTATTTTAGCATTTCGCATTTTTTAAACATGTGCTTCTTTAATAAGTCGATATATAAATTTTTTAATAATTCAAATAAAGAATAAGGAGCAATAGGTAGCTATTGAATAGTCATATAAGCATTGGGGAGGCTGCACATGATCGTATATTCAGATGTAAAGGTAAAAATTTATACATTTATAGAACTGAGCTAGAAGTTTCTGAAGCATATTACGCATGTATGCCCATATGTATAAAACTTCCAATGACTTTCAGAATTTTTTCAAAGAATTGTTCCTTGGTATTTTTGTTTGAAAAGTCGTCAAGAATATTATACACAAAATTTAAATGGTATTAAGGTGGTTCACTAGTCACACTAATATGGAAATTCTGAAAGGAAGCATATAATAAATCACAATAAAAATAATTTTTTATTTGACGAAATATTAAAATTTAAATTTCGTGGAAAGCAAAAAAGAGCTAAAGCAGCATTAGTTTTCATCTGCAATTTTTTAATGCATACAATTATACTCAATTTATGTTAAAGTGAATTTTGACGACGTTTTGAGATTTCTCTGATTCGGTCTATCGTGCTTAACAAGTTGCAGAACATTTTTTAAAATGTTTTTGTACATTTTGTCGATTTTATGTAATCATTGCTTAGCTTGACTCCTTGTTCCGCTTTGTCATTGACATAATTTAATGATACAACTTTATGATGTGGTGCTAATTTCGGAATTTGCCCCTTCTGAAACATTTTTGGTGAGTTTTTGTGTCAAATTTATCGATATAAAATAAAAATGAAGAATTTCCCCCCGATAAATCAGAAGCAAGTGTATTTGCTGAGAGAATTTGGATTTTTAAAATTCCATTACTTGCCTACCTTGCTATTTAAAAAGAGCATCGGTTCAATTTGTTTTTAAAGTTTCCCATTCTTTTGATGGAACTTAGCTACTCTGAAAAGAAAGCGGTACCATCTCTTCTATAAGGTACCAACAGTTATTTTACAAAATCAGTAATTAAATTTCCAGAAATAATGGGATGGTCAAGTTGGAATTTATATGCTAACAAAGTAATTAGAGATCATTCCAAGGAGCATCTATTGCAAAGTTGCTAGTTATCCACCAACAAGGAATAGAAGTTGAAAGTAACTAATAATGGCCAGATTAAAAAATTCAATTAAGATTAGAAATCAGCTCAAAATGAAATTCCGTAGTTAAAAGAAAACACTATAATATGTATAAGTTTAAATTGCAGACCCTAGCCAGTATTACCTTAGGCGATGACTTCATTTGATGTAAATGATGTTTGAAAGAAAAATTTATTGATACGCATGAGTTTTTTGTTACTGAATACTACAAATTAATGAAAGAAGTATTCAGTAAAGAAGTATTCAGAAAGAAGTAAAGAATACTACAAGTTAATGAAAGAAGAAAGAGTTTGAAAAATACTTAATTTAGTGATATTTTTTAAGGAAAATATGAAATTACAATGCCTTTTCTAACCCTTAAAGTAGCTTAGAAAACTAAAATATTTGATATATCAACTTTTTAAGAGTAAGGGAATACTTTTAGACATGATACAAAGTGATTTGTTTCTAGAGGTGTATGATGCACGTAATTCAAACTAGGAAAAGGGAGGAAATTGAACCAAGATGCTTTGCTGATTTTTAAGAGGCGGTGCGATTATTGGAACATAATGTGTTGAAAAGGAATTTTACCTTCTGAATTTAGGGTAAAACACAATATCTAGCACAGGAAATAATTATATATAAGAGAGTATTTCAGATGATTAGGAATAATTGCAGGAAATATGTCAGATATAATTTTATTAAACTCATGAACAGTCTGATCTTAAGGTAACACTCTGTATGAGCCGTTATCAATTCTTAATATTCTTTCATACTTTAGAGATTTTAATTCAGAAAAAACAGTTTTGCTAAAATTATTGCTAGCAGGTAGAGAAATGAAATCTACAGTATAAGCAATCATTGATTTTTTAGCGGTACTGAGAACACTACATTTTAAAAGGTCTCCCAATAACAGAAACAAACTTTCAGGGTCGGGGGAGGGCAGAACAAAGTTATGACATTTAAGAGCATTGAGTTGGTTATTATTCAATGGAACAGTCAAGAAATTGACAACAGAATTTCAATTAACAGGTAGTTAAGTATTATGTTAAGAAGTATAATTAGATTTGAGCAATTCATTGAATTTCTCCTGAGTTATTAATTTGTGTTTAAAGCTGAAAATGTCAGTTATTCGCCAAGAACGTTTATGAATTGTGTCGAAATTGGAAGTAAGATAACTGATATTTATATGCCTGTCATATAATTTGCTTTCAGCAGAAGCTAACTTTTTACGGATTTCTTGAAAGTAAAAATAAAATTAATAATAATTTTTTTCTATTTTGAGGAAGGAGGAAAAAATATTTTTTAAAGATATCAATTAAGGAAAAAATTTCATGTACCGACTATGAGCTACGATTTTAAAGTGATTTATGAGTTTGTCTTTCAAGTCTTCCATTACAAAAACGATTAATGTGATTTTTAATAATTTTCAGGTCAATTTTTAATTTACCGTTTTCGATTATGTAAAATTTATATTAGTTGTTGCCATAATGGACTAATATTATTTTTTCTTCTTGGATATGTTGCAAAGAATTTTTCTTAAAATTAAAATACATAGAGAGAAAACTCTATTACATCTAAACACTATTAGATAAGTTATTTTATGGTATAAATAGCCTCTGCTAATGGCCTACTGCACTCTTCTAATTATCGCTTGACAACCCTCAAATTGCTTTCGTAGATCTTTTCAAATTTTTTCGCTCGTTCGCCAGTTATTGAAATAAAGCGGACTAATATTTTTTTAATTAATGTGCTAAATTCGTCTGAAATTTTGTTAGCACTCATAAAGCAAACTTGTATATACTTAATTGATGAAAGAAGTACTTTGCACAAATACGGAATAGATCAGTGTTTCTCAACCTTTCAGTTTTCGCTGCCCGTTTTCAATTATTATTTTTATCGCGCCTCCCGCTTACAATATACAACAATATTGAGTATTTTGAATTCTGTCTTTAAATTATTTTTAACTAACTGCCAAAACAAAAGTAAAGTAAAAGCCATCAGCAATGATACTGTAGCTCATCGAATTAGTGATATAACTAAAGATGTCAGCTTTTCTCGAAGTTGCGTGGCAAATTGTTTTCAATGCAAATTGATGAAGCAACAGATAGTAATAAAGATGCTCATTTAATTGCCTATGTTCGATTTCGTGATAATATGTCTGTAGTAGAAGAACTACTTTTCTGCAAACCAATAGAACTCAAAACAAGAGCTCTCGCATTATTTGCTATTTTAAATTATTTTATGAATGAGGCAAACATAGAATGGAAAAATTGCTTCGGAATATGCACTGATGGTGCTCGTTCAAGATTCCAAAGTATACCTTTCAAAACGAAAATCGCCTCAATGTGTCTGATCCACAGAGAAATTTCAGCTTTGATGGAAATGAGTTTGAATATTGTGTTAACCCTAGTAAATTATATTAAAATGAGACCCCTGAAATCGAAAATCTTTTCCGCACTTTCTAAAGACATGGGTTCAGCGTTACTATTTAATTGCGAGGCAAGATGTTTATCACGTGAGAAATTTTTGAAACGTGTTTATGAATTAAGAGAAGATATCACCATTTTCCTAGATGAAGATAATAGATCGGAAGCCAACAATTTTCGTGATGGTTTATTTGTGATGAAATTGAGCTACTTGGTCGTCACATTCGTGAAATTAAATAACTTAAATCTTCAACTCCAAAGAGCAAATACACATATGTTGGATACGAGTGATAAAGTTAACGCGTTTTGTAGAAAATTGGAATTGTGGGGCAGAAATTTAAAGCAAAAAAACCTAACGATGTTTGCAATTGTGGATGAATGTGCTAAAACTTACAAGGCTGAAGAAGAACATGTAAAAGTTGTTTTTGTAATCATTGAAAATCATTTAGCCATGCTGGCAAAGAATTTTGAAAATTATTTTCGTGCTGACGAGCTGATTGTAAGTTAAGAGTGGGTTAGAGATTCATTTCATAAGACTCCTGACTGATTCTCAATGGATGAGGAAGATAAATTCATAGACTTCACGACAAGTTTCGAAACCAAAAGACAATTTAGTAATAAATCACTATTTGAATTTTTGGCAGGAGTACAGGACCATTTTTCTGCACTAAAACCAAGGGCATTCCGCATTCTATTACCATTTTCAACATCCTACCTTTGTGTAACTAGATTTTCTGCGGTTGCTTCTTTGAAGACAAAATATAGAAACAGAACTGAGAGTGGCTATTTCTAATATTAAGCCTTCCTTTGAAAAACTTTGCTCAACAGACAGGCTTAAGGAAGTCACTAATAATTATTAAATTTGTTTTTAAATTAGTATGTTTTGATTAAGTAAGGTGGGTAAGCAAGGTGGCCAGTGCTCCTAACGCTGACCACCTTTGGCTTAAAATCCACCATTAAAGCAGAATTAATTTTATTTTGAATCATAATATGGCCCTGCTGCATTGTAAATCTTGTATCTGAGGTGCACGTGGTTGAATTGGAAAAGATTTCCTTGAATGACCTCCATTGTATGAAGTTATTTAATTTTTTGCATTAGTCGCTATAATTTCCAGTAAGAAGATATTGTAATTTATATGTGTTTAAATTCTTAGAATTTTGAGTTATGATATGTTTCTGAAAGTTTATTTCTTTTTCTTTAATCACATTACTTCAATTCGAATTAATCTATCAGATTAATAGTTTTAAGTCATGCACATGGTGACCATATGCGTGTTCCCAATGTGGCCCGACACCGGTGCCACCTTGGAGACACATGTGCCACCTTTGGAAACAAACGTGAAATCTATGAAGGAGTTAATTAATCAGTACGTAGTGTATATTTCTCAAAAAGGAAAGATTTGAATGAATACCAATTGATTTATTCCATTTTAAGCAAATGTGGAACCTTGGTAGTTTTAAATTTTTATAATATTTTGGCGTTCTCTACACTTTAGTAGATTTTGCGATATTTTGTTTAATTTTTTTTTTCGCACTTAAACGTAGTTTTTTATTTTTTTCAGGTATTTTTTGGTATTTTTGTGATAGTTATGATTTTTTTGTGGTAGATTTGGCTATTTTTATACTAGTTATGGGTTAGGTTAGCTAACTCTAGTATGGTTTGTTAACTCTTACTTACCTGTTATGGCTAGTTTACCCTTTTGAAAAAATCAACTTAGTAATTCTTGATTTATTCTAATGAGTTAACTCAAAAGAATCGCTAGTGACGTCACACAAGAACTATCAATGTAAATGTTATGTAAAAAAATTATACAATCTAAAAACAAATATCTTTTTAAAGTCGGGAAACTTGTCCTTACCAGCAAGACACTTAAAGTGCCTTTTCAAAAGGCATTTGCCAGTCCATGTGTCTTTTCAAAAGATAATTTGAGTAAGTGAAAAAGTGATTTCAATATATGGCCCACCTTTGGAACCTGTGGGAAACTATAAACGCAGAAGCTACAATTTTGAAATTGTACTATAAAATAAATGAAATTTTATTTTACAATTAAAAGTCTACGTGTATTAGAGAAAGGTGTAAGATGTTACTAAAAAAATTTCAGCCACACAGAATTAACCAGAAAATTAGGAAAAATCCTCAAAGCAAAGCCACCTTTGGCTCTCCCACCATAAGTATTGATTCAATAAGTTATTAAATAAGTCGAAATATATTTCCATGTGTATATGCGCTTTCCTTTCAGCCAGTTAATCAATTTTTTTAAATAATATTTTCTCTTGGATATTCTCGCGCCCTCCTCCTAGAGTGCTCACGCCCCCCTCGGGGGCCGCGCCCCACAGGTTAAGTATCGCTTGAATAGATGAATATTGTATTATTAAATCAGCAAATTGTGAGACTGTATGACTCTCCAAGAGCAAAGAATGAGTTAATCTGCAAAAATAAATATTTATTTACCCCTAAAATAAGAAAAATAATTTAAAACTGAAATATATTTGCATTTCAAAAACTTATACTTGTTAGATTTAAAGTTTTGTAGATACAAGATTGGAAGATGTAGTATAAAAAACGAGATGTCCTTTAAAATATATTTACATGCTATAAGTGTTTAAATTTCAGGTATTAAAAAAAAGTTCGATTTTGTTTATAATACGCAAAGGAAACTTATAATTCTTTAAAATGAATTTTCCTCTTGAAAAAATGCAGACACGTTGAATAAAATGACTTTGTACCCATATTAATAGCAATCTCAAGCAAACTGGCCATCATTTTGCAACACAATTGCATTTAATGAAACAATAGTACCTTTAAAGAAATTACTCAAAACTTTCTGTCATCCCTTCAACTACCCACAACTCATGAGTCTGCAAGGTTAACGAAAAATTTTAAGTCATGGGGGAATAAAGAATTTAGTCAATTTTGCAAAGGACATCGTCGTACACAAAAAAAAATTGTAAATTTAATTATTTTTGAAGAATTCTTTGGCGTTAGCAGGAAATGTTAGCAGCCAAATCTTCTAAATACAACGTGTCAACCAAATTTACTCAATTATTAAAAAAAGATTCCACAATTGGAAAAAAAATTTCTGAAATAGCAAACTTTTGATGAGTGCAATGCACTACTAAACATAAATGAAATAAAAAGAGTCTCAGAGTGATGCAAAAATACTTCTCTCAGAGTTGACAATATTCACTATATTATTTTCAAAAACCAATCTGAACCAGACCTAAAAATTAGTACTCTTGCTTGAATTTGTAACATATTATCGGTAAGAGTTGTTGCCTTAAATTATTAAGTCTTATGTGTAAATTATCTGGAAAACTAATAAATGCCTCACTAATTTATTTGCTTGAGAGTAGTAACATTTTAACTGATGGAGAGTGCTAGATATTTTACAACTAGACAAAAATAAGAGTTATTTTTAGTTAATTTTAGAAATAAACAATAATAAGAGAGACTTTTCTACAAACCATCTAGTCCATGTCTTCTTTGGTTAAGCAAAAGCTCATGACCAGACATGGTGTTTTGAAATTTTAAAAGAAATAGTGATGCACACTATTAAGGGAAATGTGATTTATCTTTTATCTGATCGAATAAAAATTTTCCGAGATTTCCAACCAGACCAAAAAAAAAGGATATTTTACAGCAAAGCGCCATAAATTTCACTTAGTTTTAAATTAAAACTAACCATCAGCTTCTTACCAAAAACATCAAATAATGCGGAGTTATTCGTTGATGATTTTCGGTTATAACTCTTGGATAACACACATGAGAACTATTGGAAGACAACTAAAGCAAGGAGTCAGTAAAATGTTAGATTGAACAAATATGAACTGTTTTCTGATGAGCATATTTTTGTAAGAAATGAAATTTTTATCCTGATTCTGACATATACAGGGTTCCGAATTTTCGAAGGGTCCCTCCAGGAGCAAATGCAACATGCAATACTAGAGGAAAGCGGATTTTTAAAAAACAAAATACTTAAAAACCCTTTACTGCCGTCTCTTATGTTACATCTTGTGATAAAAATGCCATAGTTTAATTAACGTTTTTTTTTTTTTTCAAAGAACGTTCTGTTAAACACAAAGGACTAAGAGAGAGAAAAAAAAATAACTATTTCAATTTCAATGTTAAATCAATCCTTGCCTGAACAAGGAAAACGCTTTACCCCAAGTCAAATAATCTGTTTTTTTTTTTTTTTTTTGTTTTTTTTTTTTTTTTTTTTTTTTGTTTTTTGCAGTTTTTGGATAGATGAGTAAAGGTCATAAATGCCACTTTATCATCAATGGTTTATGGAGTTTTTTATAAGTAAAATCTTAGTTTTAGTTTAAAAACTTTTCTTATTGGAACTTAAAGCGGAATGTAAAATTTGGTTGTATTGTACTAGTAATGTTAAATGTAGGAAAAGAAATAATAATGCAGATGAAAAACGAGGAGCAAAAATAGAAAAAATTTTTTTAAAAAAAATGCTGAAAACGGTGCAGTTATACCATATGTTATAGGAAGAGAGTTCTAGTTTTAAAAAAATAGTGTTTTCATATTCAAGCAAGTAATTCGAATTGAATTATGACTAGTTTCAGACAAATTACTTTTTTAATAAGTCATATATTAATGCTTCAATATTTCTTTTTAGCATTGTAAAAGTGTAGTTGCGAGAATATATGTTAATTAAGTAAGGATTCAATGACAAAGAACCAATGGAACGAAAAACATCTGATACAAAGGATTGAAAAAAATGGTGTTGTCCGTGAAATTTATAGAATAAAAAGAGGACTTGTTTTCGCAGTAAAAATGAAATATTTGATGGTTAAAAAAAATTAAGAACTAATTGCAGAATTAGATCCAGTTTAAAAAAAGCATATTAAAAATCACAAAAAATTTTGCCAAAACAGTATGCGAAAAACTTTTTCAGTCAATGAGGAAGAACATTTTAGCTACCTAAATAAGGTATTGGAACAATAAAAGTAATTTTTTCATTTGTAGATTTTACACTCTATTATAGATCTTTTGCCGCTTATGTACTGAAGTTAACCATTAAGTTAAACACCGATTTTAAGATATATTTTGTGACATACGTAACAAATTGTGAATCCGATAGAACTTTTTAAAAACTTAAATCTCCAAGAAAATAATAATAATAAGCATAATCATGTTAAAAGAATGGCATAATAATTCACTATTTTTATCAATAGAGCAAGAAATGATAAAATATCTTTCTTTTGACGCTTATGTTTCTTTATTGAATTGAAACACCTTTAATAATTCAAAACAATACAATAGGCTGCAAAGAAAAAAGCAAAAGAAGTAAATTGAATGAGTCAGTTTTTGATAATTCGATCTATGTCATTGACTACAGAAATGAATTCATATTATGACGAATAACTAAAAAATAAACATAAAAACATTAAAGGAAAGCACAAAGGAGTTAATAATATTTAAATCTAAAAATTCAAATAATGAAGAATGGCAAACAAGAATGTCTGGTTTGAAGCAATGTAAATCAGTCATAAAACCTGAAAAATGTAACTTTGAAAAAAGATATACAAAAATCAAGGGTTCATGGAATTACTATGATAAATTGTCTTCATTATTATGTAGTAAAAGTCAAATTTAAAACTATTCAAAAAATTTGCATTTGATTTTCAACAGGGAGTAAATTAAAACATTTTGGCGTTAAATACTGAAAACTTGAGAAACTTAACTGAAAAACTAAAGAAAAATTTTCATTTTGGGCTGGGTATGAAATAAATTTGGCTAGGTCTTTTCATGCTAGTCGTGTCTCTTTTGACACGAGCGTTTAAATTTTTGATAAGATGCAGATATAGTTTGTAAAAAAATACATATTTTTGATTAGTAATATGTTGAGTAACTGATAGTGATTTGGCTTAATTCATTTATTCTTGTGAAATAGGAATTTAGTAAAAAAAAATTTTATATTAAGTAGTTTATTTACGTTTACTAATTAGGCATAATAAATATATTATAAAATACCTAAATATGATATTAAGTTGGACGAAGTTTATTTTAAATTACAGTATCCACTTAAGATAAGTCTTAATTTTTTTATTATGTAATTTAAACGAGTACTATCACTTAATCAAGCATTTACAAATGGCTGAAGCATGTGAATCTACGTGGAGATAAAAAGTTAGGTATTTCATCAACGAAAGTGACGAAAATCTTGAAGTATGATGCGAAATTGCAATAAATCGATTGTAATAAATTGATTTCGAGAAAATGTTTTAAATGTTTCGGAAGCAAACTTGCTTGAGGATGTCCGGTTGAAAAATTGAAGAATGGCCTATGCCAACTTACGCTAATAATGTGTTATATATAATTAATAATGAGTAATGTGTTAACTTGTATTATATAATGTGAAATGATGGTTAATGAAGATATTAAAGAAGATAACAAATGTAAGGTTGTGTACGGAACTCAGCAGAAGTAATAAGAAAAATAATGGTAACAAAAATATGAGTTGCAGAAAAAAAAAGTAAACAAAATCTTTTAAATGTGGGATAGAAATATAAGTTGTAATATAAAGGAAAAAATTGCGAATTTAAATAAATTATATGAAAAGACATCGGAAAAATATCGATATAGGGGGCAAAATGCCAAAGTATCACTATTATATGGACAAGAAATGCTAAATCGTTAGATTAGCGAGATGTAAAATGAAATGTCATTGATGTGGTTGAAAAATTTCGTCGCCGAAAATGTTAAGAACTGGAAGAAAAACTTGATAATCAAGATGGTTAATGTGTGTGAAAGTGAAGATTTAAAAAATAGTAGTTTGATTTGTAAGAAAGTGAAGAAAAAATTCTTGATTAAAAAAGGATGAAATGATGATATAAGTTACATAGCTAGAACGTAATTAACGTTCTTCAACATTAACGACAAAATTTCAAGTGTAAGGTAAAATTAGAATAAATATTCTAAAATCAATTTGTTTAGCAAACATTTTAAAAATATATATACTAAGCGAAATACCGCATAAAGTAAGTTAGAAATTTGATTTGTTTATAGTTTTATCATGGTACAATGGCTTAGTTATTTATTTGTATAATACAATTTTACATAATGTTAGCATATTCTGTATATAATTTTTATTTGTACATATATTAGTTTTGTGAGAAACAACAATTAACAATTTAAATGTGATTTGATTTCGGCTAGTAGGTAATTATGTAGAGCATTATTAATGTTTGTTGTCCCTCACTCAAATCACAGTTATGCATACGTTTCGTGATTTTTAAATGACCCAAACTAACTCTTTTCAATGGTGAACAATTCGCCAGAAAACTTGCGTATTTTTTGTTTGTCTGCTAAATGTAAGGAATTTGAAAATTTCTTAGGCTAATACTAAATTTAAAGCAAAGAGTGGACAATACCAGTGGTCAGCGACAGCAAAAAATAAGGATAGGAAAGTTAGCAGATTTAAGAAGTATGCATGTTTGTGACAAAAGTTTATGGTGGCAATATTCGAACTGATAAATCATGTAGGAAATGTTTTGGACGTTTCAAGAATGGTGAATGGTGTTGTATACTATGAGCTGTTACAACCTGGCAATTCCATTACTGGCGATTCGTATAGGCTGCAATTCGTTTGAGCAGTGCATTACGAGAATGAAACGCCGGAATACGAGCAAAGACATGAAAAGTATTCTTCTGCATGATAAATGTCAGCCACGTGTCGCAAAAGTCGTAAAAAAAAATTTTGAAGCGCTCAAGTGGGATATTTTACCACACCCGCCGTATTCGCCGTACATTGATCCTTCTGATTACTGGTTGTTCCAACGGATGCAGCATGATTTCACAAGTTTTTAGAGACTGCATTATAACTATGGAACCTAGTTATGTACATACGCATTGCTTAAAAGTTGTTTTGGAAATTCCCTACCTATTCCCTACTCATCTATCATTAAGGCACAACAGTAGGATTATCATTTCTGCCCATATACATTATTTGAAAGGAATACGTGAACTGATTTTAAAATTCTCCATAAAATGAAGAAAATAATAATGAAAAACAAATTAGTATTAGGGAAAAAATTTTAAACAATTGATTAATGAAAATTAACTTTTTTTATTTTATATAAAAAAGTTTATTTGCCAGAAAAAGGAAACACAGTGCAATGTTTTCTTTTATTGTTCATAATATCAGTTATTTTTTTTAATCATTTTCTTTTAATGATTAATTTTTCTTCTTTAAGCTTTCTTTTCTTTTGTTAAAAAACTATTCTTCACTAATTTTTGTTGATTGAGGTACCTCGCATTAGAGCTACACAATGGGCTATTGACGAAGGTCTGGAAAAAAATCCTGAGGATGATTGAAGAAAGGCCATGCGACTAACAGCGCGCGAAGTCAAGCATTTTACGCTAGAACAGTTTCGCTCGGGCTGATACCGCGAACCCTCGGTTCCTACTCAGGCTGGTCATAGTCGTAACCCATTCGCCAACTGAGCGTAGCCAGTTATGCTTGACTTAGGTGTTCTACTGAAAAGACCGTGTCTTTATCATGAGTTCATTGAAGTATACACGTATGAAATAGGATGAATGGTCGTTTTAGATTCTTAGACTGCTTTAGATTCTCGCACCTCTGATTGCTGCCGAATGAGAACTTGGTTTGTGAAATACATTCTTCAACGAAATGCTCATCAATCGAGTTCTTCTTCGCTCTCGATGATGGTCGGAGGTGTGTAAATTGTTTAAAAGGAGAATGGTTTGGAGCCCTTCTGAGTCAAGAAGCTGATTTTGGGTACATTCGATAACAGACATGTGTGTGCATTCTCTAAGAACCAGCAGTCATAATGTGTGGGGGTACCTTCATAAATCTTCCATTTACCAATAGGTTAAATGTTGTGTGACGGGAACCTCATGAATCTACATTCTTGTATGTGTACTCTGACTGAATCGTCTAGTATGTTGCGTGTGGAAACCCTCAGGAACCAACCAACTTATGAGTGGACCTTTGAATAGTTGAAATGAAAATAAAACGAGAGTAAACTTTTTATATTATAATCAGATGTTAGTAGCTTGTGGGACACTTCCAATGGATTATAATGTTAGTTGGTATAGGTACTATCCCATATTGAAATCTCCACCAGCACATTAATTTTTAACCTCTGTTTACAAGTAAGAAATTTAAGTTTCGTTTGAGACTCTGAATTAATCAACATACTAGACCCTTATCAGTAGCGTGCCAGCCGGAGGGGGGGGGGCAGAGTGGGCAGTCACCCCCTCTGGAATTTTAGTGAGGGGTCAAACAATATGTTTCTCCCTTCCTGAAATTTCAACATTCGAGAAAATAAAATCAAGTAAAAAATAGTAAAAAAGTAAAATTTTAGAAAAAAAAAAAACTTTTTAATTGAACTTTGAAGCTATTTTCCTCTGAAATTAAAGTAAGAGGTTACAATAAATATACAGGCAATGCTCTTTCCCTTCAACTTGGAAGCTATTTTTCAAAAGGAAAACATTATTTTCCTCTATTATTCAATAAAAGGGCAAATATAATGCGTTTTGCCCCTTCTGAAATTTAGACATTCACAAAAGGTGGAATTTATCTCGACGCCCCCCCCCCGGGTAGGTATGCGGGAAGTGGAGTGTATGGGCTCGTCGCCGCGAAGGAGAGGAGCTGTTATCATCCGGCACATGCGCCGGCCGAGGGACCCGGCGAAGCCCCCCCCCCATGGCATTTGTTGAAAAAACACAAAAATATTACAAAATAACATAAAAAAGAATCGATGGCAACAGGCCATGAACAGAAAACTTATTACACAGTTTGAACAAAGGAATAAAAAGGAACAATAAAAGTATTACTGGGTGGTTGGATTAGGTCAACAGACCCTTATTAACAGGTCAACAGACCGTTATACAAACCAACCTTATAGAACTCCAAAGAGGGACCCGAATGAGAATTAGGCTTGACAGAACACAGGAATTCAACCTTGATTTAAAACAAATAAAATCCAGACATATGCCCATGTTACAAACGGGTAAATACAAATATTGGTCGGACCCTTACTACTGAGCTGGGACTGGTCAAACGCGTGATACAAATGATTAAAAGGTAAAATCGTAAAAAGATTAATGAAGACAAATGTAAAATTGAAACAAGATAAAAAGAACAAGCTAAAAGGTAAAATTAACGCTAAAACCAGCATAGTTAAAACCGTGAGTTAAAACCAACTGAATCAGTTGTAAAATTTGCAGCAAAAATGATTAAAAACAAGATAGTAGAAGGTGTTTAAGGGTCGAGTTAAAAACATGGTGTATAACAAGATAAAATTTTAAACAGTAAAAGTGTGATAAATTAAGTAAAAATTTGGATTGCAGTAAAAAACCCGAAATTTTGGCCTATGGTCCGATAAAATAGGGAACAAGCAACAAGATTATTAAACCTAAATAGAAAGACTGGACAGATTGGAGTGCATGTCAAGTGATATTGTTGAACGCGAGCAGGTTGAACGCGAGTGATTTTAATAATATCCTTGATGATTTTCCTGCAATCATTATTTGCAAAAATTTGGTATTCAGTTTTGGTGTCAAAAAAAATAATTTCGGAGTGTTCGGAAATGGGTACAATCGAAAAGCAGGTGTTGGATAGTTTGTGTAGCATTACAGTCGGGGCATTTGTCATCTTTGTGAAAAAAATCTTTTTTGGTAAGTGGCGAACACTCCGTGCCCCGTTAAAAACTGATTAAAATAAAAATTTGTTTGCAATCTTGTAACAGTAGGAGTCTTAATAAAGTTGTATGTACGCCTGCCTTTTTCACTGACTCTCCACTCCTCTGCCCACTTATAATTATTTTCCTAATTTCTGTTTTTGCTTGTTTTGGGATCCTCAGACATTGGAGATCAATCCTGTCCGAACTGATGGCATTTTTTGCAGCCATGTCTACCTCCTCATTGCCCCGAATGCCCACATGAGCCCTCACCCAATTCAGTTTAATACCTGGTACCCAATATCTTTTTGTAACTTCTATAATCTTTGACGAGGGCTCCGGGTCAGCCAGGGCCTGGAGGGACGAAAGAGAATCAGATAACAGCGTCCTTGATATCATTATTGCTTATCCACTGAAGCGCTGATCTTATCGCCAACAGCTCGGCCACAAAGATATTGGTATTATCCGCGACTCTGGTGGAGAACTGGTGGATTTTTATACCATTAATGTATACAATAAAAGCGTATGCTGTCCTGTATATATTTTCAATACCAGTCTCCATCCTAGAGCCGTCGGTGAAGATCTCCGTGCCTAGATCTTTTGGGCAATCGTATCACCAGGTTGGCCGATACGTTGAGGGATGCACTGGGGCTGGAATATCAAAGTTAATTTGGTTGTTAAGTGACTCATCGAGAATGTAGTCTAAGTCATTCAGTCTCCTGTCCCATGTCGTCCGTTTAACGAGAATTTCCTCAAGAACTTTCAGTTGTATCGGGATGATTCCCGCCAGTATCTGTATTGTCTCTGTACTTGTGGTTGCGTAGGCTTTTGTCAGAGTAAGCAATGGAATTCTTTGAAGAGATTTAAGTTTATCATTAATCTTTGTAGTATTCCTGTACCAGACACTGGCGGCATAAAGAATGATTCGTTCACTTACCTGAAGATAGATTCTTTTAAGGATATGTGGACTGAGGCCCCATGTTGCTCTGGCAACTCTCCTGATCCCCTGATTAAATCTTGTAATTCTCTCTTTAGTATCATTAAGGTGGGGGATCCAAGTAAGGCCCGGGTCGAGCGTTACTCCCAAATATTTTAGGGTTGTAACGTTCTTAATGTTGCTCCTGTCGTTAATATTTAGTTTGATGCATGGCAATCTGGCAATTATTTTGCTGTTTTTCGGAAAAGTGATCAATTGGGTTTTTTCTTTTGCTAAAATTAAGACAGTTAGACTCGGCCCAGGCAGAGAGTTGAGAAAGAATAAAGGCCACCAAGGAATCGAAATGGTAAAAAACCGGACCACCGACCATAACAAAAAGGGCATCGGCAAAAGCGATGAGCTTAAAATCACTGTGATTAAAATCAATGAAATTTGTATAATCTATATGATTGGAAGAGCTAAATACAGTATTGATCAAAATGAGCCAAAGGATAGGACCAAGGGTAGAGCCCTGTGGCACCCCTATATTGGTAGCTTTCTCAACAATAACATTACCCTTACTATCGTTAAACATAACCGTTCTGGTGTCCAGAAAGCTAAAGATACACCCGGTGATGTTATCCGGTAATCCGAGACTATTGATGTTATTCTTTAATATTTGCCAATTTGCTTTGTTGAAAGCATTTTCAATATCCAGAGCCACCCCTACAGTATGTTTACCGTGAGCTTTGTTTTCTACAACGGTATCAATGACCCTTTTAATAGCATCTTCCGTACACCTTCCAGATCTGAAGCCATATTGGTTCTCATGAATAGAATCTTCCAAGTAAAACACTAGTCTTTTGGTTAAGAGTTTATCTAAAATTTTGTTTATTAGTTGGAGGTACAAAATATACAAATTAAATTTTAAAAGGTAAAGCAAACAATGTTTTTAAAATATCATAAAGTAAATGGTATAGTGGAGAAAAAAAATTTTTATTAAAATTTTGTTTCTTCCACTAATTGTCATTACTCTTCCTCTCTGCAATTACTGCCACCGTATACAAAAACACATTTTAAATTTACAAACCAAATTATAGAAATTTGGTTTTCAATTATTGTGAGTTTACTTACAAAATTTGATCTTACTTAAGGTAATAAGTTACATTATTTTATGCAATTACAATTTAAAATATCACAAAATTTTTATTTTTTTCCATTACTGGTTATTGATTTTTATACTTAATTGTATAGACTAATGTAAAAAAGTAAAAAATTTTAACACTAAGTTAATTATGAGATGAATTCTACTTAATTGTCATAAGCAAAAGTTAATGTTAAAAAAAAAAACTCCTTTATATTTAATTCCTAAAAAATTAATATTAGTTTCATTAATTTGTAATTTATTTCAAAATTTAAATGTAGTTGCTTTTATATTGCTATTCAATATATTTAAATTTATGAAGTTAAAATACTCAAATACATTACTAGAAAAAGAAATACAAATGTGAACTAAGAAAAAATATTTATTCAAATTATTCAAAATAGAAAACTGTCAACAATTTAACAACACAGATTATCTTGATGTGAATAAATAAATGTTACACAGAGCAATGTTTACAATTTACAAAAATTTATATCTAAAAAAAGGACTAATTATTTAAGGATCATTAGAATTACTTTATATCTAACAGAGTTTATATTAGAAATTTACATTGTTTTGAATAGCTGCTTCATGACATACTTCTAATTGCAGAAAACTGATGTTGCATTAATTACGCAGATTGACACCAAATGATGACATCATGAGGTTACCTAGTAGAACTGTAGAAAATGTTACAGAATCATGCTTTAAATCAAGAGATTATATGTGTATGTATAATAAAAAAAAGAAACTCATTTAAAACAATTTACCTAAAAAAGGCGCCGGACATCTGCGGAACTATTCACAGTGAAGCCAGCAGGGCAATAGCCATTTATTTTTCTACTGCCTTGCGTTTTTAAGTATCTCAGCCCTTTACATTTATAGTAACCAGATCTGTTACAAATGAAGAACTGTTTTTCCACATCAGCAGTAGTATGGGCAACACCACGTTCCTTAACAAAGCTAAAAGCATGATCATTCTCCAGTTTAGCTTTCCATGCTATAAAAGTCATTTTCACTTTCGAATTGAAGAGATTCTTCTTCAATATCAATGTCGTGATCTGCTTCTAAATATATTTTTAAATCCTTCTTTGATCCCTTAAAATTACACATGGGGCAATCATCAGATACAGATTTTGTATCAATAATTCCATGAGCAGTTTTTTCGTGAAGGCGTAGATTGTAAATATCACTATATTGTTTTGAATACATATTACCTTATTTTAAAGAAGGACACAGAGATTGAATTTCAGTCGGATGAAATTTAAGCGCATGTTTTCGTAAAGTTTTTCTATTTTTAAACATTTTTCTGCAAGAACAACATTCGAGACTGCTTGTGGCTCGATCTGGATCCTGATCAACACTTTGTTCAATATCCTCGGCAACATTTTGCGAAACAATAGGACTGTCCGTATACAAAAAATCAACGTCCGTATTCCGTTCCATGTCGCTAGCATCAGTATAAGAACCCATAGGTTTGTCCACATCCAAAAAAATCATTATCCAAATTCCGTTCCAAGTCATCAACAGTATAATGTAAGTTGGCCCTAAAAAGGGCCGTTTTTTATAAAAATCATAGGACATAATAAAACAGTAATTTTAACGAGAGAGCAGAGGCAAGCAAAAATGGCGATCAAAACAACATTCGAAAAATCCCACTCGCAGTAAAGAAAGTGCATTTTTCCCTTTTCTCTTATCTTCCCTCATATTACCCTATTTTTCCCTAAGTACCAAAGTTAGAAAGCAGGCTCTAGACAATTCACATGATTTGGCAGCTCACCGGTTCACTTCTTTCGCAGAAATCGAAAATTGGCTCCTTACTAGGATCGCTTCAAAAGACGAGACATTTTTTTCTAGATGGAATTCAAAAATTGCCTGAGAGGTGGGGAAAAGTAGTAACCAGCGCTGGACAATACTTTAATTAATCTGCTTATTCATTTTGTTGGGCCGAGATAGCCCGGTCGGTAGGACGCTGGGCCCATGTCCGAGAGTTCGTGGGTTCGAACCCCGTCGGCCGAAGACTCCCCGTCAAGTAAAAGTGACTGATGCACGTTAAATCTGTCGAGTCTCAAAAGTCCTCCATGTTCCCAGAACAAATCAGAACCTCTGGGGGTACTGGATTGGAGATCGATCGTTCTCTGATTCAGGACAAAATTACGATCTGTGGATGAATGAATGGAGGTATGAATGGGTCCACCCTATAAACGGGTGTGACGTATGGTGTGGCGGCAGAAGTTGAATTCTTGGCCATAGATGGCGCCACTGGAAAACATTAACAATCGCACCCCCTCTGCTTAAACAGGCATACATCAGCAACAACAACATTCATTTTGTTCTGAAATAAATGTATTTTTGACTACAAAAAATGAATCGAACTAATTTGTACTCCCAATATATAAATATTAAGGCTATAAATATTAAGGCTAATTTTAAAGACAGGCTATTTTCTTATATTAAATTACATTACTATTTAATTTTTAAAATGTCTACTTAGGATATTTGACGAGTGTTCTTCCTTAACCACCATCGAAATACAAGTTGCTGAGAAAACTATTAAGCAAAAATAATAATTACTACATTAATAACTGGGGGAAAAATAGATGGTAGTTTTTTGCCAGATTATATAAAGATGATGTTGGTGGAAATATAAAATATTTTATTCAAATTATATTGATCACACAAAATCTCCTTCAGCTGGAAAAAGGATTTTGAAGCATTCGCTAAATTACAAAATTCCAAAATAAATTAATTAAAAAATTGAAAAAGCAATTGCTAAAATCAGTAATAAATGTTCCTGTTAAAATACGTTATGCGACTCTAGTAAAAAAAAACTAGGAAATTCATTGAAAATTCAATAGCAATGTAGTAACACAAAATGAATGAACTTTTAAAACGAAAAGAAAGTCAAGCTTAAATTTGAATAAATTCCCAGTGCGATAGAAATTGTTTGGTTTAAATTATTAAGGAAAAACAATGAGCATAAAAAGGTCAGAAAGGATTCAACTATCAGTGAAGCAAATGGTACATCTGGAATTTATAAATCACAAATTGCCACATACAAAGCACGGCCCATTGTAATTGTTAATAACCACTATAAACTCAGATGCCAGGAAAAAAATACAACTGTAACTATTGGTAAAGTTTTGCTTCATATTTCATTGAAACATTAAATATATAATGAATATTGCTACATTTATTTAATAAATTAATATAAGAAATAATATTTTGAAGTGTTTTAATACATTCTAACACCTTTAATAATTAATATCTAGAATGGAGTGAAAAAAAGGTTACAGGTTAAAATTCGACGAATTATCACGTGCTGGAAATTACCCGATTTTTTCTAGCGTCTTACACGTGATGAACTTGTGACCAATTTTAAAAAAATATTTGCAATATTATAATTATTTATATTAATACCAAAATTCAGTTCAAAATTACTGCATATAGATTTGCTGAATCATCTATTTATTTCCAAAAATACATTTATGCTATTTAATTTTCTTTAATTATTATAAATATTCTATTCTTTGACTTAGAACATTTTTCTTGATTAAAAAATAAAATATTGGCCTCATAAAAATCACCTAAAATTTCTATTTTTTAAAGATTAAAACTACATTATAACGCATTTAATGTTGAAAAAGCTCTAAAAATGTCCCTCACGTGACCACGGAATGAAACAAAGTTTGAAGTCGGTCGAATGGCTTGCAGGAATTTTTAAAACTGATTCACATAGATGGCCTGTCTATGCATTTTACAATCTATACCAATGGTTTACCTAGTGATATTGATAATATGTTATATTATCCTATATGCATAATGTTTTTATTTTCTCCATAAGATGATGCATAATCTCGAATAAAAGTGATGTGGTCCACCTGTAAAACTTCTTGTGCAAAAAAAAAAAAAAAAAAAAAAAATTTAAAAAAAAAAATAATAAATTACAAAATGACCCAATTGTAGAAAAAAAGTTAAACGTCACTATATCGTGTCATATCATTAACATCCTTAGAAGATCGACAAAGGAATTAATTTCAGCCGTAATTTATCACGATTATCCTTCAATTTATAAAGATTTAAACTTGTATTTATAGTTTTCTTAGAAAACACTCTGCTACAAAGGGTTTTTTTTAATGTTCGAATGTACTGCATTCTACTTAGCTCTTAATTATATCCTCTCTCAGCATTATTGGTATTGGATTATTCATTTATGCTATAAAGATTGCTTGAAAGCATTAAAGAATCTAATAATCGAATCATAATTAAAAAAAAAAAAAGATTAATAATTTACACTTCTGTTCCCTTTGATTTCCCAGACATATTGTAATAATTGAAATGAACCCACTGACTTCGAAGCAAAATCCAGTCAAATTTTCTCTAACGGGTCCATTTTTTTGCTCTTACATAAGGAAGGAAGTAACAAATGTTATTACAGTCAATTAGCACATGGAATGGAAAACAAAGATTAATTACAAACTGCATGAAATCAGACTGTTATTTATAAAATAATTCTGATCCTTTCCAGGTCCTTGAACAGTCCAGGAACCTTTAAAAAATAAATAGTTCCTGGAAAATTAAAGTGCTAAATAAACACAGTTTGGCCGTATGCGATTACCACATAAACATTTTTTACTAAACGAACCAATGTCAGTTAGCTCTACTTACAGAGATATATTCATCATAAAGCATATCCAGACCTGGTGTTCTCACTCAAAAATTAAGAGACTTCGTCATTTTAATTGTGATTTTTTGAGCTTATTTACTTTACTTAGTGCAACTTACCCAGGGGCACACTCTTGTGTGACGGGCACGGCGCACCCGGGGCATCGAGCTGGACCTGAGCATTTTTCTATTTCTCTTCTGCGGTGATTCTTCTGCGATGGTCCTGTTTTGAGTTTCTGACTTTCATTATTTATTACATTTACCTCGTGAGCAAATATTTATGAGTTTTTACTTTTGATTATGCATTATTTTTGTTGCGTTTATACATACATAAATATATATATGTATATATATTTATTAATTCTGTTTCACTTCTTCATTTGCATTATATTTATTTATTAAATTTTTACTCTTTTCGTGGTTGCCAAATTGACTGGTAAAGGGCTTTTCGTCTTGGTTCGGTATTATATCGGACTCTGATGGAAAGAAAACCACCCGCGTGTTCGCCGTGCGTGGAGACCCGTGTCCCTGGAAAAGGAGATCCTAGTAGTTGAGGGGCATCTTGGTACCCCAACACACTGCTTTGGCCCCTGCTTCAGGTAAACGGGAGGTGCATAGTGGTCCGTATGCATCAATCTGCTTGTCACGAACATCATCTGATGGCTAGGGTCAAACGCGAGGTCACTTACTGGGCACCTCGTTAAGGGTGGAGGCTTCTTCAGGGGTGACTTACGGGCGTTTAGCTATTGGCCAGCGTCGGTGCTAAGTAACAGATTTCTTATTGTTACTTACATCCCCTATGTTGGACTCCGTGGTGGGTGGTGCCGTTGATAGTGGAAGGTGATTTTTTTTTCTATGGCTGAAAATGAACGGATGGTGTTCAGTTCCGCACACCAAAACAAAAGCGGAACAATATCCTCACCTAGTTTCAATCATACTAAATGCACAAATTACGAACCCACAACAGAAAAATTTCTGATCTTAAGCTCTACAGAAAAGAAACTTTCGTCTTTAGCACCATTTTTAGTTCAAAAAGCACTTGAAGCAAATATTGGTAATCCAAAAAATGTCAAACAGGTGCCATCAGGAGACTTGTTAATCGAAACAAATTCCAACAACATCTTCACTTTTGAAATTATCTGAACTCGGAAACGTTAAAATCTCAGTAACCCCTCACAACACTCTAAATATATAAAAAATCTCTCTGATAAGACGTTACAATCACTCCCAATTTCTGAAATAATCGAAGGTCTCTCCAGTCAAGGAGTTATAGATGCACGGCACATAACCATAAAAAAAGGTCCAGAAATAGTTACCACTCAACACACAATCTTAACATTCAGCACTTCTATGCTACCTGATGATATTAAAGCAGGGTACCGAAACTGTAAAGTTCGCCCATACATTTCCAATCCTCTCCGATGCTTCAAATGTAAAAAATTCGGCTATTCTACAAACAACTGCCGAGGAAAAGAGACTTATTCTCGCTGCAGTGAAACCGGTCACACTTTTAAAACCTGTAATCAGCCAGAAAAATGTAAATACATTTTTCTGGCAATATGCAGTCTGTAGCTTCCACCAAATCAATCAATATCGCAATCAGATCTTAACAACCTAATAGCAGAATTACCAGAACCGTTTGTAATCACAGGTGATTTAAATGGGCATAGCACAACTTGGGGCAGTGATACTACAAATTCTCGTTGGAATCAAATTGATACATTAATAGACAACCACCAACTCTGTTTACTAAATACAGATGAAAAAACACATTTCCACTTTCCATCTCGTATATTCCATTCCATTGGTTCCCCTGTTGCAATTTTATGTTTGGAATGACCTTTATCATAGCAACCATTTTCCTCTAATCATCAATATTTTGAAACCTGGGAATACTAATACAGTGCTTTTCCCTAGATTGCTAACACATTTAGCTAATTGGTCACTTTTTCAAGAGTCACTAACATTCAATGAAGAAATTTTTGATAATAGTAATATTGAAGAAGCTGCACAACATGTTACAAGTTCTCTTACAAACGCATCTGAAAATTCCATTCCACGTACTTCAAATAATTTACCTAAATACCCAAAGCCATGGTGGAACGAAGAATGCAGACGAACTCATAAAGCACAAAGACGAGCCTAGAGAATATTCCGTCGATACCCAACTGTTGAAAATTTAATTCTGTTTAAAAAATCCCGTGCACTTGCAAGGTAAAGCCAAAGAGAATCTTGGATTAAATATATAAGTACCATAAATAATACAAAAGCAAAAGAAATTTGGGCTAAAATAAAATAAAAAATATCTGGTCATTACAACCCTTTACCTATTACGCATCTTGAAGTAAATGAAAATAAAATAACAGAAATGAAAGAAATAGCAAATACCCTAGCTGAAAACTTTTCCCGAGCCTCTAGTACAGAAAATTACTCTCAAACTTTCCCAAAATACGAAACTCAAATTGAAAAAAATTTACTTAGACGAGGGATGGCGAACCAATGGCACGCGTGCCATTGATGGCACGTGACACAATATTTTAGACACGCCACCAATCACAAAGTTTACTATGAAGCATATTAACAATTAAATTCAAATTCACAAGAAACAGACAAAAAATGAGCAATTATTTATAAAAAATTAACAATTAATAAAAAAATGCAATTAATAACCATAAAAACAAGCTAACAATAAATTGCTCGGCATAGTAAACCTTTTCAAGAGGCAGAGTAGAAAGAAGCCTGGTTAGTATGCGCGCCCTCACTTTTTGATGATTTCGATAACAAAGATAAAATAATTTAGTGCATCAAAGATATTCCTCTATCTGGAAACATAATAAAAGAAAGAATATTAAAACTGGCCTGAAATGTAACAGATCAATAAAAATTTGACATTTACTCCGCTCTTTTTATATCACTATGTCTTGACGAAAGCACTGACATCACTAAATCTGCACGTTCAGCTGTTTTTGCTCGATGTTGTGTAGGAAACGTCGTTAAGGAAGAATTAATTGCGATAACATCGTTGCTAATAACTACAAAGGGCACAGATGTCTGTGCGACTGTTAAAAAGTCGGCTATTGAGAAGGAAATTGATTTGAAAAAAAGCCTTTCAGTAACATAACTGATGGTGCTCCAAGTATGGTGGGCAAAAAAGAAAGGGTTTCATAAGTTTATTTCAAACAGACGTAGGACATTCGATTCTTGAATTCCACTGCCTTATTCACCAACAAGCCTTGTGTGCTAAGAGTGGCTTAACATCTCTTGATAATGTAATGGCGGTAGTCACAAAAATAGTCAACCTCATTTCGTCGCAAGCTTTAAATAAGCGAAAGTTCGATGCTCTGTAGGATGAAGTCAACTCGGTGTATAATGGCTTACTGATGTATAATAATGTTCCCTGGTTGAGCCGCAGGAACGTACTTCAAAGATTTGTTGATTGCTTGGAAGAAATCAGACTGTTTCTGCAAAATTAGAGAAAAATTGATCAATACCCACAGTTGTTGGATGTTATGTGACTTTCAAAATTGATGTTTTTTACAAACATAAGCCAACGTTTCAATGAATTAAATGTGAAACTTCAAGGCACAAATAAAATGATAATCGTCCCAACAGATCTCATTCACGCTTTTATTATTACAAGAAACTACAAATATTTTCCAAACTTGAAAAAAGTATCAACGATTTAGATATATATCAGAAACCAGGCGAAAAAAAAATCACTGAAGTATGTATATCTGTAATTGATTCTTCAATTAAGGAACTTTCAGCGAGATTTTCTTAATTCAAAGAATTATCAGAAACACTCAAGTTTATTATATACCCTGATGTGACTTCATTTGATAAATTGAACTTGTCCCAATTCGATTAGTTGGAAATTGAAAAATTTTAAATGCAGCTGATTAATCTCCAGTCTAGTTCAATAGGGATTCAAAAATTTATTGAAACAAGAAATGAGTTGGAATTAATCGAAACAGAAAGATTGACAAGCAATATAAGTAAAAATGCCAATAACAAAGTTTTGGAAGCATGGAATTCGTTACCAGACACATGTTTGAAGCTGGTTCGTGCTATTTTAACTAAATTTTCATCTACCTATGCCTGCGAGTCATTATTTTCAGAGATGAATAACATTAAACACTCGCTTAGAAACCGTTTGACAGACGACTCCACTTCAGCATGCATTCTGCTTAAACTAATATCTTACAACCCTAATGTAATGTAAAGAAATGTAATAATAAATGTAAAGAAACGTCTCCAGGGCCTGACAAAATTCACAATAGTATGTTTAAACATCTCTCTGATACCCATTTGGAAATAATTTTAAAACTGTTTAATAGAGTTTGGCTGAATAGACAATTCCCATCAATATGGAGAAAATCATATATAGTTGCCATTTCTAAACCAGGTAAGGACCCTATACATCCTACCAATTACCGATCAATCGCTCTTACCAGTTGTCTTTGCAAACTTCTAAAGAGAATAACAAACGCAAGGTTAATATATTTATTGGAATCTCTTATTTTATCTAAGAGACAAAGCGGATTTCGCAAATGTAATTCAACTATTGACAAACTAATGCTCTTAGAAACTGATATACGTGAAGCGTTTTTTAAAAAGGCTACATCTTGTGACGATATTTTTTGATATTGAGAAAGCGTATGATCGAACGTGGAGATACGGCATTTTAAGGGACTTTTTAAATTATGTTATTAATGGAAATATGTTTTATTTTATTAAAAGCTTTTTAACAGAAAGGACATTTCAAGTTAAAAGGAATAACACTTTATCTGACACCTTTAACCAAGAGGAAGGTGTTCCTCAAGGTAGAGTCATTAGTGTAACCTTATTTCTTATAAAAATAAACGATTTTTTAACTACATTACCATCTACAGTGGACGGCAGGTTATTCGTTGACGATCTGCGGATCTCTTGTAAAGCATCTCATATGCACACTATCGAAAGACAATTGCAGCTCGCCATTAATAAATTATCCCAATGGGCTGAGTTAAATGGTTTTAATCTTTCAACAACTAAGACAAGGAGTATACACTTCTGTCGACGACGAGGCCTCTCTCCTGATCCTGAACTATATCTCAAAAGCTTCCGTATTCCCGTTTTAAGCGAAACGAAATTTCTTGATTTGATCTTAGACTCTAAACTCTGTTTTGCATCTCATATAAGAAAAACGTGTGGTCTAAAATTAAATTTACTTAAAGTTTTGACAAACTCTTCTTGGTGTGGAGATGCCATACTCAAAATTTATATCATTCGATCTAAACTTGACTATGATTGCGAAATCAGGTAGAAAATCTGTTCTTAAATATCTTGACACTATCCATAATTCCGTCATAGCAGCAAGCATAATTCCGCACATCACCCATAAAAAGTCTAAACGTTTTATATCATGAACCAACTCTTGTTGTGCGACGCAATAAGTTTACATTGAGATACTATTTTCATGTCAAAAGCCATTATATACATCCCATGTTGTAACACCATTTTATGAAAGATTATTTAGTAACAGACCCCCTCTGCAATACCGACTTTTGGTTTGAGAGTAAGGAGGCTTTTATCTTACCTAAACCTAAAAGATTTTAATATTTTACCTGCAAGTAAATTAAGACCTCCTTGGGACGCCATTTCTTCCCAAACTTTTGATATTTTCAACAATCTGACAAAAGCACAAACTGCTGTTGACATTTACTTACAGCTTTTTAATTCACACCAAGAACAATATAGTGATTTTAATACCATTTTTACAGATGGCTCTAAAGGCCTTGACCATGCTGCAATCGTTGCTGTTACCCCTATCTCCACAATATCTGAAAAATTACATTCGAAATGCTCCGTATTTACACCTGAATGCCATGCAGTTTATCTGGCTCTCCAATTTATTTCCTCTCAAAGTTTGAAAAAATGGATAATATATTCTGATTCAAAAAGTGTCATAGTTGCCTTACAAAATAAAGAACTGAATACACATTCTATTATAAATAATATTTTAAGCCTATACAACAATTTACTTCTAAAAGAATATGAAATAATTTTCTGTTGGGTAACAGGCCATGCTGGCATTTCGGGTAATGAAACAGCAGATAATGTGGCTAAGTCAACAAACAATATAACAAACAACCCACTTACTTGCACAGATATCAAAAATGCAATTGATAATGAACAGTATTTACACTGGCAAAATGGTTGGGAAAATAAAATAAATAATAAATTGCATGACATTAAACCTTCTATAAAATCTTATAAAAGTCTAAACATTAGTCGAAAGCAGGAAGTAATATTAAATCGCTTGCGCATTGGTCACTCTCGAGTAACCCATAGACATCTTTTATTAAACGAAACTGCACCCGAATGTTCTCATTGTAGAGAACCGCTCACTATTAAACATATTTTAACCAAGTGTAACATATTTAAAACAGAGAGACAACGCCATTTTGGTAGCTTTAATCCAACATTGACTTTATTAATTGGGGATAAACTACACAATAACATTTTTAATTATCTAATGGACATTGGTTTTTATAAATAAATTGCTAAATTTATTTATAAAAACCTATATATTACAGCAAACCAATATATTACAGTTTAACCAATAGCAGAATGTTTCTTATAAAACAAGTTCTAGGTGCGGTATGGCCAAAAATGGCTTTTGCGCCAATAATACTTAACTTACTAACTAGTGCAACTTAACACTGAAATCTTATTGTTATTCTTAAAGACACTTGATATTTCTTCTTAATTTAAATCGTGTTTTTACGTCGATTAAGAGCTCGGCGCTGTATAGCCTAATTTAACACTTACGGAAAAACATACGTTAATATTAAATGAAGAAATAATTTACAATAGAGACTTTGACGAAACTGCTCTACATATTACGAATTCTCTTTTAATATCATTCTGAAATTCCATCACACACACTTCAAATACGACGGATCTGGAGAAGATTCTGTCAATTCCCCGACCATTGAAAATTTGGTAGGATTTAAAAAAGCCCGTCTACTATCCCCGAAAAATTAAAGTATAGCGTCTAAGAGAAGCCTGGATGAATTGTATTGATATCATAAATAATACAAAAATCAAAAGAAATTTTTAATAAAATTAAAGCGATTTATCTGGACAATACAACTTAGGAAAAAAACAAAAAATAAAATAGTAATTAATATAAAAAAATAATTTCTTATAATTGATTGCAATAAAAAAACATAAAAGAGTAGATACATATCTTTTTACTTTAATCAGTACTGCTCATAAAAAAGTCATCAAATTAAAAACATCAGAACACTCCGGGCTCAGAGTGGTACGTAGCGGTTAGATTTTAGAGCGGTTAGTGAAAAAAAATTTCTTCGAATATCATCCTGCAAGTTGAAAGATTTAGCTATTAGATAATGACTTACAAATTAGTTTTTCTAATAAATGAGTTAATTTTCTATTGGAAATCGAGATAAAAGGGTTTATTTGGAAATATTTAAACACATCAAAAAAATTAGTAATGATTCAGAAGAAGAAAACAGTTTTTATGATGTGAAAGATTTTGAATATTTTTTCAAACAAAGGTACACATGAAGAGTTAGTTCTTTGAAGAGTTAAAAGAAATTTTACATTTAAAGCAGATGAAATGTTTTTATTTAAATTTTTCGGTTTCGTGTACTTAAAAAGAGTTAACATTAAAAATATTTTATAAACAAAAATTACGATTATTATAATATTCCTAAAAGTGTAAAGATATCTTAAAGAAAATATGATGAAATCCTGAATTATATAATAGATTGCTTTATAAATGCTGATAGTCTAAGAATAAGTTTTTAAAAAAATTTCTAATAAATGAAGAACATTTTTTGTAGAAAATAGGCTACTTTAAAAGAATTGAACATTAAGGTTGTTAGAGGAAGTAAAAAAAAAGTTGACTTGATTAAATTCGAAACAACCTCTGTTTGTATTACATGTATAAACCTGTTTTAGTTGATTTATTTAAATTAAAGGTATCAAATTATGTGAAAGAGAAAAAGAAAGTATTTATGAAAATTTCTTTTTTCTTTGTGTAAATTCTATATAACAATGAATTTAAAAATTTAATAAATAATAATAATAAAACAGAAATAAATCTTTTGAATTTTTTTTAATTTCAGATTGAGAAATTCATCAATATACAAAAAAATATACATCGAAGGTACATCGAATGTATAATATAACAAAACAAGGTTATAAAATTATACTAAACAGTATTATAATTTCTTAAAACTTATTTAGAAATGAAAGAATATTTGAAATTTTGGTATAAAAGTAGACATTTTCAATGCACAACTTCTTAGGTAAACCCTTTTACCCAAAATCAATAAGTACAGAAAGAGCTTTCGAAATTTAGTTTGAATTATTGAATAATAAAAGACAATTTTAAAAAAAAATCAGATATCACGTAATGCACGTTTGATATTAATGTGATAGAATGACCCAAAAGAGGTAAGCATCTAAAAATAGTAAATGATGAAACAATTTCGAATTATTTAAATTGAAACTATAATTTATGCTTAGCTAGGTTTATAACTGCCTTTTCAAAACAAAATCCTTATTTACTATGTCATGAATTAAATAATAAAAAAACTGACAAAAATCTATATATAAAAAAATATCAAGCAAGGACGATAGGAAATTACAAAAAACATTGACAGAAAAATTACATGAATTAAGCGATATTCCTATGCCTGTTATTATTAATTATGCGATATGTGGTGTAGTGAGCATTTTAATGAAAAAATATATCGTGATACTGAAAATCTTGCCTATATTTTTACATTTGAAAAATCTAAATCATTTTGATATTATAGCTACTATCAAAGGATTTTAGATAAAAATATATTTTAGCGATTATTGTCAAATTAATTATGATAAAAAAAGACATGCAGAAATGTTTATTACAATGTGATAGATGTTTTGCAGAAAATTCTAATTGTGAAGGAGAGGTGGTGTTGTAAATTAATGTTTTAGACTATGTAACATTAATAGAAGCGAAGAAACGCCTTAAAAGCATAAATATGAAGAAATGAAATGTAAAAATTGTAAAAAATTATTAACGATTGATCATAATAAATGATCTATGGAAACTAAAAGAGGTAGAAGTATGTTAGAAACTGATCAAGTTGTAACGAAGGAGAATTATGCGACTCTTGCAAAAAGAGTCCATTTTGTAGGTATGATTGTATAAAAAAAACAATCAACAAAAAAGACCATGTTTTTACTGTTAGTCAGAAACTTATACAGAAAAATACATGCTTTTTGATTTTGAAACTAATAAAAAAAATAGGATTTAATTAAGTAAATTAGGATTGAAATTGTAAGAAAAAACAATTTAGTAATGAAAATGAATGGTTATTTCATCTAGAGAGTAACAAAAATGCTGCTTATTGGGGCTACATAGTCTTCGCTAATTACGGCAAAGCTTTTGTTACTTGGTGTAAGAGCCATATTAGGCTATATCGCTCGTCACACATGGTAAAAGTAATATTAAAAGGTAAAAAACGATTTAAATCATTGAATAAAAGCCTATATTCTTTAGATGAAATATAAAATTTTTGTGAAGACCATCTCCGACTGAAAATTTTAAATTTCTTGTTAAATGTGTGTTTACTGTTTATCAAGGAAACAAACTTATTTATATAAAAGGGACAGATTATTATAAGAAATTTGTAGATTCAATTCAGTTTAACATTAAAAAAAATTAATAAAGGGTATGAGCCTTTTTTGGGCCTTATGACCCTACATTCAATTTAGTTCCGAAAAGGCTATGTAACGGTAAAAAATAATGCATTTTACTTTCAGATAAAAATTGTTAAATGTTGTAGGTCAAAGGTGTATGTTTAAAGAAAAGAGGGATTAAGATTATTTTTAAAAGCATGTAACATATTTTTATTTTCTTTATAATATTTTTTTGTTCAGCTAGTGTATTTATGGCTATTAACTCTCTCAAATATGTAGCAATTGCTATTTAAAATATTTTTCAAAAATATAAATGCAGTAGATATCGGTAGCTTGGTTAGATTATTTATCTAAGCTATACAATATAAATATACAACATGCTTTGATTAGTTTCGAATGCAACTGGTTAATGATGTTTTACTGTATTTATATTTTATCTGATTTTATTTATTTTTGGATGGACTTTCGTCATGTTTAGTTTTATAAACACCTTGTGATTTTAGTAAAAAGAATTTGTAGTAAGCATTTTACTAAAAATTTATTTTAAAACCATTCATTTGGCGCAGCTTGTCCTTTTGTGGGCTTTGCACGACTAAACCCTACATTCAATTCAATCTAATAGTTTCGAGGGAAAAAGAAGTTAAAATTAAGCTAAACATATTTTAAATTCGATAGTTTTTATGAAAACACCATCGATCAATTTCATGGATAACACTGACTGAAAGTAAAATATACTGTAGAAAATCATCAATGAATATTCAAAATAATATATGCATGAAATATTTGTACACTAAAACACAAAAATTAATAAATGGTTTTATGGTAATGATAAAAATATTAATACATGCAATATGAAATGAATAATAAAGAAAAAGATAAATATATAGATCTTTTATGTCTTACTGAGAAATATTTTGTTTACTATTCATAGTCATCTTATCAAAATACGATGAAATTGTCGTGGAAGAATTAAAATCTACAGTACTATATTCTAGAAAATTTTATCTTCTTGTATTACCTACCCTACAAGGAAGAACCCCTGAGGGGGTTTACCTTCTTTAGGTAAACACAGGGAGTCACGCCCCGGGGTACCCTAGTGATCTGTCCTCCTTTCATTTTCCTCTCCCTTTTCTTCTACTTTCTTCTTTCTCTTCCCCCTTGTCGTGGTTGCCACATTAACTGGTTAGGGCTTTTGTCTGTGTTCGATTACCACCCTGTTGTATCGGACCCAGGTGGGAAGAGACCACCCGCGTGTTTGCCGTGCGTGGAGTCCCATGTCCCTGGAAAAGGGGATCCTGGTTATTGGTTAGCATCAGTGTTAGGTGACGAATCATTGTTACTGACATCCCCTTAGTAGGACTCCATAGTGGGTGGTGCCACTGGTAGCAGAAATATTTACAATTTTCTATGGCTGAAAATTCAAAGGTGTTCAGTCCCACACACCAAAGCAAAAAAGGCGGAACATTTCTCGCACCATGTGACCACGCTCGATACTTTATGATACAATTAACCAATCCTGCTGTACCAAATACATCTTTTACCAATGTATCTCCCATATTGATAAACAAGGCTCTTCTCTCTGTACTGGGAGAAGTTGCATCGGTGAAAAAACTTCGCTCAGGTGACCTTCTTCAGGTCTCCTCAGAAAAACAAGCCACCATTTTATCCACATGTACCAAGATATGCTCATTTGATGTTACTATCACACCCCATAAGTCTCTTAACACCTGCAGAGGTGTCATTTCAGAAGCAGATTTTACGAACGATACAGAAGAAATGATAATGGAGGAACTAGAAAATCAAAATGCTACAGAGGTACGAAGGATCAAGATTCGCAGGGATGGTAAACTCATCCCTACGAAGCATCTTATCCTTACATTTAATTCACCCAAACTGCCATCTTCAGTAAAGCTTGCTTGGCATAACTGCCAAATTCGACCATATGTGCCCAATCCTTTGAGATTTTTTAACTGTCAGAGGTTTGGACACTCTAAAACATCATGTCGAGGCAAGCCTACCTGTGCTCGTTGTTCTGGCTGTGACCACAGTGACACCTCCTGTGAGTTGCCACCCATTTGCGTAAATTGCAAGGGTGATCATGCGGCTTACTCCAGGAATTGTCCAAAATGGTCACAGGAAAAGGAAATACAGTCTATTAAAGTTATGCAAAACCTGACTTTTAGTGAAGCCCGCCGAATAGTAACTGCCCGTACGCCTCGTTCGGGCGTGTCCTACTCTGCGGCTGCTAAGATTTCACACAATTCAGTGAGCACTCAAACAGATGTTCTACCAGCCCCTCCTTCGCAGCACAGAAGTCAAAAAATTCCGATTCCATTGACACAGAACAACAAAAAGCCCATATTTAATTTTACTGGACCTTCAGCACCTCTTAAACCTGTCTCAACATCTCCCCCACCTACAAAAGGATCTCGGACCGATTTCTCAGAGAAGCCGCGGTCTGCTTTAACGCAGCGCTCGTATTCAAAACTCCCTCCTAGCGAAAAACCGAGACTTACCCGGAAAAAGAAAAATCCTAAATTTAATCAGTTTTCAAATCAATCTGCTTCTGCCGTTGCACATAAGGCAGATGATATTTTAACGTTATATCCTTCAGAAGATGAATCGCTTTTTGATGAACTTCCGATGGATGGCGCAGCTCCACCCACATCCACTTCTACATCCCATAAAAAGAAATAATGACAATTTCCCTTATTTCTCGGAACTGTCGCAGTGCAAGAAATAAAATCTCTGATATCAGAGATATTGTATCTAAATATCACCCTTCATGTCTTGCTCTTCAAGAAGCATTTTTGGTATCATCAGACGATTTTAAACTTCGAAACTATGTCTGCCATCGAAAGGATTGCGTTGATACTAATCGACCTAACGGTGGTGTTGCAATGTTAGTCTCTACAAGTTTACCATCATCTCTCATTTCATTGTCGACTCCATTACAGGCTGTTGCCGTTCAAATTTACGTTAACATCTCCATCACAATCTGCTCTGTTTATTTACCCCCACATCTCCATCACAATCTGCTCTGTTTATTTACCCCCACATGCTGCTATAACTCAAATCGATTTAAACTCATTGATTCATTAACTGCTCGCACCTTTTCTACTATTAGGGGATTTTAATGGTCACAGCGAGTTATGGGGTAGTTCCGACTCCAATGCTCGCGGATGTCAAATAGAAAGACTAATTATTGATCATAACTTATGTTTACTAAATCAAGAAGAGGACACATACTTTCATGCACCCACACAGACTTTCCATTGCATTGATTTAGCTTTATGTTCACCTGCAATTTTACAATTTTCACAACTCTCAGTTGATGATGACCTTCATAACAGCGATCACTTTCCTGTCATCATTTCATATTCATCTACTATTAATATCACTCCCAGACCCTCTGTTTTCATATATCATCATGCTGATTGGAGTCTCTTTAACCAGCTTGCTGATATCACCGAAGATATGGTAAGCGCTAACAATGTAAGTGATGCAGTTGAGAATGTAACTTCGGTCATAATGTATGCTGCCGAAGTTAGCGTACCAAAAACATCTACCTCTCTTCCCCGTCACCGTAGACCCTGGAGGAATGCCGATTGCTCTGAGGCTCACAAAGAGAAACAGAGATTGTGGAGCATCTTCCGTCGCTATCCAACAAACGATAACTTTATGGCTTTTAAACGCGCTAGAGCTTTTTTTCGTAGGACAAGGCGCCAAAGTCAAAGGGAGTCTTGGAAGCGTTACGTCTCATCTATCACTTCTACAACGTCTCCCAGACAAGTCTGGTCGAGAGTTAAAAAGGCGAATGGAATGTACCGTGAGTTCCATCTTCCGGTGTTTGAAAAACACGGTACTACATACTCAGATCCTGTAGATGTAAGTAACATCCTAGGTGAAGCTTTTGCTGCCGTCTCCAGTCCTGACAGTTACAGTCGAACGTTTCAAAGCCATAAGTGCGTTACGGAAAAAAATAAACTAAATTTTGTGACTCGACAGCAACTGCAGTATAATCAACCATTTACTTTTACAGAATTACTACGAGCAATTGCGAAAGCTCCCAATACAAGTCCTGGCCCTGATGGAATTACGTCATGCTACGCCACTTGAATTCTGTCTCCTTGCGCAATATTCTCGTGCTTTTCAACCGAATATGGTTAGAACAGATATTTCCTAATAATTGGCGTGAGGCAACTGTCATACCTATCTTGAAGCCAGGTAAGGATGCGACAAATCCGATGAATTATCGCCCGATTGCGCTGAGGAGTTGCATCTGCAAAACTCTCGAACGCATTGTAAATTCTCGACTTGTCTATTATCTGGAAAAGAAACATCTAATCCCCGACTTTCAAAGTGGATTTCGCAAGGGCAGATCGACTATAGACAACATTGTTGCTTTGGAATCGCGTTTTCGTAATGCTTTTGTTCGACGTAACCATTTTATCTCTATCTTCTTTGATATTGAGAAGGCGTACGACCGAACATGGCGTTACGGCATTCTAAAGGCTTTGTTTAACATGGGTCTCCGAGGTCATCTCCCTGCATTTATTGATAACTTTCTGAGTCAGAGGAATTTTCGAGTCAGATTGGCTAATACACTCTCTGATGTCTACATTCAATCTGAAGGTGTTCCACAGGGTAGCGTTCTGAGTGTCATACTTTTCATCGTTCACGTATCTCTCATCTTACATATCTTACCACCAACAGTTTTTGGGTCACTATACGTTGACGATCTCAACGTCTCATGCTCAGGATCTGACATGCGAGTGATTGAACGTCAACTTCAACTTGCTGTGAATAAAACCATCAAATGGTGTGATGAGAATGGGCATACACTTTCACCCTCCAAAAGGAAGATCAACAATTGATAATATTATCGAACTAGAGTCTCGAATTCGACATGCTTTTGTCCGGCGGAATCATCTAATCTCTATCTTCTTTGATATCGAGAAAGCATATGATCGAACCTGGCGATATGGAATTCTGAAAGCACTGTTTGACTTGGGTCTTCGTGGTCATTTGCCGATTTTTATAAAAAATTTCCTATTTAGACGCGATTTTCGTGTTAAACTTGGATCTACCTTTTCTGACCTTTACATCCAAGCAGAAGGCGTCCCACAAGGCAGCGTCTTAAGCGTCACATTATTCATAATTCATATTTCACTAGTTTTAAACATATTGCAACCTGCTGTCTATGGCTCTCTTTATGTTGATGATCTACACATTTCTTGCTCCGGATCCGACATGAGAGTCATCGAGCGGCAACTGCAATTAGCAGTCAACAAGATTTTAGACTGGTGTGATCACAATGGCCATACCCTTTCACCTTCTAAAAGTTCATGCATCCATTTCTGCCGGAAACGCACCCTGCCTAATGATCCCGTCATCTCCATTCATAACATTGCTATCCCTGTTGTACCTCACACAAAATTTTTAGGCGTCATTTTCGATTCTAAGTTGATCTTTCGTCCTCATATTGTGCAATTGCGCAAAAGATGTGAACAGAAACTGAATATGTTGCGTGTTCTGTCGAATACGTTTTGGGGAGCGGATCGTCTAGCACTCTTACGTATTTATCAAGCCCTGGTACTATCGAGACTGGATTATGCTTGCGCTGTCTATGGTACGGCAACCACTACTAACCTGCGAGCCCTTGACACAGTACATCATACTGCTTTACGCATATGTTCTGGAGCATTTCGTACTTCTCCAGTGGAAAGTCTATATGTAGTTTGCCAACAAATGCCATTACATCTACGTCGCATGCAGCTGTCTCTTACTTATTATTTTAGTGTCATGTCCTCTAAGTCACACCGTTTAAAGCATGATGTTATTCCATCAAGCTTGCAGCGACTATATATTGCTAGACCATCACACATTCGCCCATTTCATGCTCGCACACATTCACTTATCCAATCATTCGATATCTGTGAATTACCATCACAATCAGTGGATCACTTTCTCATACCTCCATGGACCATTTCCCCACATCAATATATTTCCCTTTTCAAGCCCTGCAATAAAGCCAACGTTACACCCGGCGTTTTTCATAAAATCTTCACTGCACATCGTCACCAATATTCTCAATATATACCGATTTTTACAGACGGTTCAAAACCTGCTGGATATGTAGGCTGCGGTGTCATCATCGCTGATGATACATTTAGTTATAAAATCCCAGATATTTGCTCCGTCTTCACTGCTGAAGCTGTTGCCATCCTTATGGCACTGCGACTAATTTCCTCACACTCTTCTCGGAAATATTGCTTATACTCTGATAGTATGAGCGTTTTAAGCCAACTAGAAAAGTTTCACTGTGATAGACATCCAATTTTATGTATCATTATTCATATGTTAATAAGTCTTCAGAAGAACGGCTTTGATATTTTATTTTGCTGGGTACCAAGTCATGTTGGTATTCCAGGGAATGAACTAGCTGACTCAGCTGCACGATCTGCCACATCTGTTTTAACATTGTCCGTACCCTTCTCTGACATGAAGCTACATGTTCGAAAAATTATAAAATCATTATGGCAACAACAATGGGACCTCAAAGTTTTTAATAAATTGCATAGCATTAAATCTGATTTAGACAATTTACCAGTGCTGCGCTTGCGCAGTGCTGATGTAAAGCTCACCCGCCTTCGAATCGGTCACACCCGGTTAACACACCTCCATTTACTGTTTGGAGAGCCTTCTCCGGAATGCAGTACTTGTAACGTTCCTCTCACAATTCATCATATTTTAATAACGTGTCCATGTTTTAATCAACATCGTTTAAAGTTTTTTGGGAGTTCTATTTTATGCATGCAAGATTTGTTGGATGGCATTCACCATCCTAACATTTTTGCATTTTTACGTGCCATTGGTATTTTTAACTGCATATAAAAGTTTTAACGCATCTACTGTTTTATACACTCTTAATATCTTATCACCTTTGTACATTTTACTTACCTCGCGCGTTTTATACTATAATCATACTTTGTATCTGATTTTAATACATACAATTTATCTTGTTTTAGTCCCTTAGTACTGTTTTATCAGTTTTAATTGTGCTGCAATTAACATTTTGCATACACTTAGACGTTTGAACTATTTCACCACATTGTTTGGCGCAGCATGTCCTCATTTGGACCTTGTGCCACTAAACCCTACATTCAATCAATCAATCAATCACCCTCCAAAAGTTCATGCATGCATTTTTGTCGGTTGCGCAGATTGCATAATGATCCTTTCATACACATTAATAACATTGCCATACCCGTAGTTGAAGAAACAAAATTTTTGGGAGTGATTTTCGACAAGAAGTTGACATTTGGCCCTCATATTAAACAGTTGCGAAAACGCTGTGAGAAAACTATGAACATGTTACGCGTCATTTCAAATACGCATTGGGGTGCAGACCGTATTGCTTTACTACGGATATATCGGGCACTTATTCTATCACGTATTGATTATGCTTGTGCAGTATATGGCACTGCCTCTGCTTCTCACCTTAAAAGGTTGGATACAGTGCATCATACTGCCTTGCGTATATGTAGCGGCGCATTTCGTACTTCTCCAGTGGAAAGCCTGTATGCTGTGTGTCACCAATTGCCTCTAGACTTGAGACGCATGCAGCTCTGTCTAACATATTATTTTCACGTAATATCATCCACATCACACCCTCTTAAACGTGAAACACTTCCAGTAAGTTTAGAGCGGATTTATGATGCTCGACCTTCACATGTTCGCCCTTTTAATGCTCGCATGTGCTCGCTCAACCAATCATTCAGTATCTGTGACTCAACTACACAATGTGTCGATCACTCGCTTATTCCACCTTGGAACGTTTCACAATATCATTTTCATTCTCCATTCGATGTACATAGTAAGTCTCATGTTGCACCTATCATTTTTCAGCAACTATACAAAGCTCATCGTCATCAATATTGTCAACATGTTCCAGTTTTCACAGATGGGTCAAAATCTCCTGGATATGTAGGCTGTGGTATTGTTATTGCTGACGACACCTACAGTTATAAAATACCAACTTTGTGTTCCGTATTCACCGCTGAAGCCGTAGCAATTCTGTTGGCATTAAGGCTTATTTCAGGTGATTTGAGTCGGAAATACTGCGTTTATTCGGACAGTATGAGCGTATTGCGCCAACTGAAACACTTTGACAGTGAAATGAGCTGACTGAGCATTTTTCCTTTCTCGATTGCGACGGTCCTGTTTTGAGTTTCCGACATTCTATCATATATTTACATGGACCAAGTGAACGGATTTTATTTTATTCAAAGCACTGTTTATCATTTACAGATTTTTGTTTGTTTATTGTTTTGTCTGGTTTTCTGATTTATGTTTCACCTATTTACTTTAAATAACCACCTTTTCTCTAAAGCAAACAGACTAACAACGTTAGCTTTTGCTGACCAGCACGTTTGCCGTGTGCTGCGTCTCGTAAGGTGGAAAATGGGATCCTGGGGTACCTGTCTGCTTTCTCATACGAGTGTGGCGCCCAAGGGGGCATTTTAATCTCGGAGTTGGTGGGCTGCGTGCTCTTTGGCCCATGCTTCACTGTAGACGAGTGGAAGGAGGCTAGGTCCCCCTCTCTTTCAACCGGCTGGTGGGTCATGCTTTGCACCCTGCTTGGGACTAGTGCTGCATCGGAGGAGTGCCCCTGAACTCTGATAGTTTTGGCGGATCCACACTCCCCTCATGTAGTGCTATACCTGGAGCTACCCTGAACGGAACACCGAGGCTGATTTTTTCAGAGCCGGTGTTCTGTTCCCCTTGTTGGGCTCGATGGTGGGCATGGGAGTGTCCAGATGAACGTTTCTATAAGCTATGGAGTCACCCAAAGATTCTACACTCAGTTTCGCAAATACATCTAAATTTGATCTATCCAAATGTCCCAACTACGACGCAGCAAAATCCAGATTTCTAGTTCTTAGTTCTACAGACAAAAAACTTAGTACTGTTTCACCATTTATTATTCAAAAATTTCTAGAATCCCAAATCGGAAACCCTAAAAATGTCCGTCAATTGCCGTCAGGTGATTTACTAGTCGAAACCAATTCTGATAAGCAAACCATGTCACTCCTACAATCACGAAAAATAGATAATATATCTATAACTGTTACTCCTCATAATACTCTCAACATATCAAAAGGTGTCATTACAGTTAAATCATTACAATATCTCTCCGCCATCGAGATCGTTGAAGGTCTTTCCGATCAAGCAGTTGTTGATGCAAGACATATAACCATTAAAAAAGGCAAAGATATATTTACCACTCAACATTTAATATTAACTTTCAATTCCGCCACTCTACCAACTGACATTAAAGTAGGCTATATAAATTGCAAGGTACGACCATATGTTCCTAATCCTCTTCGTTGTTATAAGTGTCAGAAGTTCGGCCATTCGACTAATCGCTGCAGAGGCAAAGAAATTTGTTCTCGCTGCAGTGAAGCCGGGCATACATTTCAAACCTGCACCCGACCTGAAAAATGTACCAACTGTTCAGAACCTCACTCCGCAAACTCTCGACTCTGTCCAAAATGGAAACTGGAAAAACAAATCATCAACATCAAAGTAAATCAAAATCTGACATACACTGAAGCTAAAGCTAAACTCTTAAGTTCACAGCCTAGACCAAATATTTCATATTCTGCAGCATTAACCAATATCAAGCCGAAGAAATCCATAGGTATTCAGTGCGACGTAGCTGAAACCGAACCAAATAATACAAATTTCAAAGTACTCTCGCCTAGACCTACAGCGAGCACAACTAATAAAGAGCGATCTCAACCACCCTCATAAACTCAAAACCCTGTAAAATCTGTTATCTCTCGTGCAACACTTTCACAAACCCCTTCCGAAAAACAAAAATATCTGAAACTGACTCCACAACTGGTAAATGCGTTACAACAAAAACTTACCCAATCTCCACTAGTAACTAAACACAAATATATTCCAAAGAGCAGACAAAATAAATTTAATAAGAATAGGCAAAAACAATCAAAAGACAAAGAACAAGAATACTCACTATCAGATGTTATGAGCACAGACGAAAATACCACAGATGAAATTTCAGATACACAAATGCAAACCGATAAAGGGTTGGAAACACCGCCCAATCTCTGTCCAAAAAATACAAAATCTAAAAATCGGAAGCAATAAATGGCTAAATTAATATCTTGGAATTGTAGGAGCTACAACACTAATAAACCTGACATTATAGATATAATAAATAAGTTTTCTCCGTGTTGCATTTGCTTACAGGAAACAACACTAAAGCCCATTCATAAAACTAAAATTCATGGATATAACGTCATCAGGAAGGATAATATAGACAATAGTAAAGCTTCAGGTGGAGTCATGATCATGACTTCCTGTATGTATCCCTCCAGTATGGTTTCACTAAATACTTCTTTGCAGGCAGTTGCTGTCCGCCTCAATATTCAATATTTATTGACTGTATGCTGCATATACCTTCCACCTCGAGATGATGTATCAGAAGCAGATCTCGACGAACTAATTACACAACTCCCGGAACCTTTCATTATAATAGGAGATTTTAATGGCCATAATCCCATCTGGGGTAGTTCGGACATAAATAATAGAGGAAACTTAATTGAAAAACTTATCAACAATCATCTACTCAGTCTTCTCAATTCTGGTGAGAATACTTATTTTCATGCCCCTTCACAATCTTATCATGCCATAGATTTAGCAATTTGCAGCCCATCTCAGTATCCATATTGGTCTTTTTTGGTTCATGATAATATTTTCAATAGTGATCACTTCCCCTTAATACTAACTTATACAGGCAGCAGTAACTTTCAAAATTCCCGCACGCCACGACTAAAAATAGACACTATGAACTGGAACAAATTTAAATCAACAGTAAATATAACTGAAAACTTAATAAACCAAGCTAATATAAATGACGCGGTGGAACATATAACATCGAATATACTTAAAGCAGCGAACAACTGCACAAAGATGACATCAACTAAACTCCCAAAACATCCTAAACCTTGGTGGAATCAAAACTGTTATCAAGCACAGAAAGAGCAAAAAAAGCAATGGCAGACATTTCGTAGACACCCAACCACAGATAATCTGATTGCATTTAAAAAAGCTCGGTCCATAGCCCGGAGAGTTCGAAGAAATGCTCAAAAAACCTCGTGGAAAAATTATGTATCCTCAATAAACAGTAATACACCCTCAACTGAAATCTGGAACAAAATTAAAAGTATATCCGGTAAATATTGTGAGCGTAACATACCTATTCTCAAAGTAAATAACACACATATATCACACATTCCTGATATTGCAAATGCTCTGGCTGCTGCTTTCTCTGAAATCTCCAGCGCTTCAAATTATAAAGAACCTTTTGCCACGTTTAAGAAAAATATCGAAAGAATTAAATTGACGCCAAAAGACGACACAGATTGTAATTATAACCGGCCATTTACAATAAATGAACTCCAATATGTTCTAAAAAACACCCGTCCTTCAACACCTGGACCAGATGAAATTCATTATTCAATGCTTCAAAACCTGCCGGATAGAGCTTTAGTGCTTCTACTTCAATTATATAATCGTATCTGGACAGAAAGAGTTTTTCCACAGACCTGGTTAACAGCATATGTTATCCCTATTTTAAAACCTGGCAAGAATTCCGAAGATACCACAAGCTACAGACCAATAGCCTTAACTAGCTGTCTTTGTAAACTTTTTGAAAAGATGGTAAATAAACGTTTAATATTCTTACTTGAATCGCGATATCAATTATCTCCTTATCAAAGCGGTTTTCGTAGGGGCCGCAGTACCACTGATAATTTACTGAAACTCGAAACCGACATCCGTCACAGCTTTCTCAAAAATCAACACTTGGTTTCAATATTCTTCGACATGGAAAAAGCATATGATAGGACGTGGCGATATGGAATCCTGCGAGATTTAACCAATTGTGATATTGGTGGTAATTTATTTTATTTTATCAAAAACTTTTTATCAAACAGGACCTTTAGAGTTAAAATTAATTCAACTTTATCAGATGTTTTTCCTCAGGAGCAGGGTGTTCCTCAAGGTAGCGTTTTAAGTGTGACACTTTTCATTTTGAAAATTAACGAAATTTTAAATCAACTTCCCCCGACTGTCTATGGCGAGTTGTTTGTAGACGAATTTAGAATTTCATGCCGATCTGTCAATATGTCACTCATTGAACGACAACTACAAATAGCTGTGAATAAAATTTTAAAATGGACTAATGAAAACGGTTTTACAATCTCGCCACAAAAAACTCATTGTGTACATTTCTGCCGCAAACGCGGTATTCATCCACATCCTGAAATTACTCTGAATAGTTATGTTATTCCTGTTTTAGCAGAAACCAAGTTTCTGGGAATGATTTTCGACCAAAAACTGACATTCAAGCCGCACATATACTATATTAAAAGAAAATGCTCTCAATCACTTAACATTCTTAAGGTCCTCACAAACTGCTCATGGGGTGCTGACATGGACGCAATGCTTAAAATATATCGCGCCGTAATCCGTTCCAAACTTGACTATGGTATTTCAGTATACTCATCTGCCCACCAATCTGTATTAAAATATCTCGATACCATCCATCACCACGGACTAAGAACTTCATCAGGTGCATTCAGGACTTCACCAGTTGAGAGTCTTTATGTTTTATGTTCTGAACCTTCTCTGCATTTTCGTCGTTACAAGTTATCTCTGGACTATTATTTTAAAATAAAAGCGAATCCTCTTCATCCGCTATACTCTTGTGTTTGCCATCCGCAACTTGTCACTCACTTCTCTTCACGTCCATCTTGCATTCCTTCATTTGGAATTAGAATCACCAGCATTTTATGCGAACTTAATGTTTTAAATTTTGACGTTTTTACTAGCACAGACGCTATCCCACCATGGGTTGATCTTACAACTTGTGTTTTAAACGTGTTTAATAATTTGAAAAAATCTGAAACGAACCCAACAGTTTTTAGCCAAAGGTTTTACGAACATCGTCACCAATACATGGATTTTACACCTATTTATACAGATGGATCGAAACATGATAACCATGTTGGTTGTGGTGTTGTTTACGAAAGTTCTAATATTTCTGAAAAATTTCTTCACGAAACTTCAATTTTCACCGCAGAATGCTAAGCCATTTTGCTAGCACTTAATTTTATCTCTGACCAAACCAAACATAAATGGATAATTTATACCGACTCTCATAGCTTTATATCTAGTGTTCCGTACACTGGAAAAAATCCCATAATTCAAAAAATACAAAAACACTTTACGCAATTGCAAGTCCGAGGGTTCAACATATATTTTTGTTGGATACCTTCGCATGTAGGCATTCTTGGAAATGACCGTGCTGATATGATAGCTAAAACTACTCATAACTTAAGCGGTAATCTCTTGACATGTTTGGACCTTAAAGACATTTGTAAATCTTCAGTACATCAGGCCTGGAAAAATCATTGGAATACGCAAAATAATAATAAATTACATGAAATTTATCCTAATCTTGATAATTGTAAGACATTAACTGCTGATCGTAAAACCCAGACTTTAATTAATAGACTACGTATCGGTCATACTCGTTTTACGCATATGCATTTACTGAAAGCTGAACCTGCACCCAGCTGTATTCAATGTCAAGTTGACATTTCAATAAAACACATATTGACTGACTGCAGACGATTCAAGTATTTGAGGAAGAAACTTTTTGGCAGATTTAATCCCGTTCTTTCATCCCTACTTAGTGACCCTATACACCACAATCTCATCAAGTTCATCAAAATAATTGGATTGTATTCATTAATATAAGTAAAAGTGCATCTCTTTTACCTAGTGACTGGCGCAGTATAGCCACTTCTGGCTCTTGTGCCAATAAACTTTAACCAACCAACCAACCATTTTGTGTTTTATACAACATTTGCTATTTAATCTTCATAAGAATGGTTTCGATATTTTGTTTTGCTGGGTTCCAAGTCACGTTGGAATCCCAGGCAATGATTTAGCCGATACAGCAGCGCGTACTGCTACTACTGCTTTAAATTTATCTATACCATTCTCAGATATAAAAATACATATTAAAAAGTATATAAAATCTTTATGGCAACAACACTGGGATAACCAAGTGAATAATAAGTTGCACGCGCATAAATCAAATTTGGAACCCTTTCCTGTGTTGCGACAACGTAGTGCAGATGTTAAACTTACCCGGCTGCGAATCGGACATACCAGACTAGACTACATTTGTTGTTTGGTGAACCACCTCCTCAATGTAACACTTGTGATGTTTTACTTTCGATTCACCATATTTTAATCATTTGCCCGTGTTTTAACAGACATCGTCTTACCTTTTTTGGTAGTTCTATTTTATCTATGGCAGACCTGTTAGGTGACTCTCATCATCCTAACATTTTTGCATTTTTACGTGCTATTGGCATTTTAAATTGTATATAAGTTTTATTCTATTCATGCATTTGTTCACTTTTAGAAGGATATTCTTATTTTTACACTATTTGAAATGTCTTGCAAAATTTTACGGTGTTTTAACTTTGACCTGATTTTAATCCAATATTACCGTTGATTGTTTCTAAATGATTTTATCAATTTTAATGTGATTTATGGAAAATAAGTATGCGCTTTAATTTTGACATGTATAAACGTATTGCTTGGCGCAGCATGTCCACATCTGGATCTTGTGCCATTAAACTCTACATTCAGTCCAATCCAAAATCATAAACGCAATGCTGAACGCCACGATATCCATTTTCATACTCGACGATCATTTCCATATAATCATGATTTTACTTTTGCAGAATTACAGCGATCATTATCAGCAGCTGCAAACACGAGCCCTGGATTAGATGGAATTACGTACCACATGCTCCGCCATTTGGATACTGCGTCTTCATCTAATGTACTTTTTCTCTTTAATAGAATTTGGGAGGAACACGCGTACCCTTCAAATTGGCGAGAGGATATTGTAATACCTATTTTAAAACCAAACAAAAATTCGAAAGACCCAGCTAATTATCGCCCTATAGCGTTAACCAGCTGTCTCGGTAAAACACTTGAACGCATGGTCAACGCTCGTCTTGTGTATTATCTGGAAAAGAACCATCATATTCCTGATTTCCAGAGCGGTTTTCGGAAGGGTAGGTCCACAATTGACAATATTATAGCTCTTGAGTCTCGAATTCGTAACGCTTTTGTCCGACGTAACCATTTTGTCTCTATCTTCTTTGATATTGAGAAGGCTTACGATCGGACATGGCGATACGGAGTTCTTAAGACGCTCTACGATATGGGACTTCGAGGTAATTTACCCATCTTCCTGAACAACTTCCTGTCGAAACGGTATTTTAGGGTAAAATTAGGTACTACATTTTCCGACCTTTTTATTCAGGCTGAAGGGGTTCCTCAAGGCAGTGTTTTAAGCGTCATACTCTTCATTGTTCATATTTCGCTCATCTTGCACGTTTTACCACCTACCGTATTTGGTTCACTTTATGCTGATGATTTAAATGTGTCGTGCACAGGATCAGATATGCGCGTTATCGAACGCCAACTGCAGCTTGCTGTTAATAAGATCTTAGAATGGTGTGATCGAAACGGGCATACTCTCTCACCCAATAAGTGTTCTTGTATTCACTTTTGTCGGTTGCGTAACATTCATCTTCATCCTGTAATCTCCATTAATATTCTCATACCAGTTGTGTCAGAAACAAAATTCTTAGGTGTAATTTTTGATGAAAAACTCACCTTTTTACCTCATATTCTACATTTGAGAAAACGATGTGAGAAAACCTTAAATATGTTGCGAGTACTTTCTAATACCTTATGGGGTGCGGATCGTGTAGTTTTACTTCGTTTGTATCAAGCATTAATACTTTCACGCCTGGATTACGCTTGCGTAGTCTATGGAACGGCTTCTGCTTCTAACTTAAAACGTCTAGATACGGTGCATCATACGGCATTACGCATATGTAGTGGAGCGTTTCGCACTTCTCCTGTTGAGAGTTTGTATGCTGTGTGTCATCAACCCTCTCTCGGTTTCAGACGCATGCAGCTCTCTCTGATATTTTACTTTCGCGTCATGTCATCTTCATCGAACCCTCTTCGAAGTGAGATTATTCCGCTAAGTTTACAACGATTATATGATGCACGATCCTCATATATACCACCTTTCAACTCTCGCATGCGATCACTCATTCAGACATTTGATTTTTGTGATATACCATCGCAATCTGTAAATTATTTTCTCATCCAACATTGGACTATTTCATCATATTATCTCCCCTGAGGGGGTTTACCTTCTTTAGGTAAACACAGGGAGTCACGCCCCGGGGTACCCTAGTGATCTATCCTCCCTTCCGTTTCCCCTCCCTTTTCTCCTACTTTCTCCTTTCTCTTCCCCCTTGTCGTGGTTGCCGAATTTACTGGTAAGGGCTTTTTGTCTGAGTTTGATTACCACCCTGCTGTATCGAACCCAGATGGGAAGAGACCACCCACGTGTTTGCCGTGCGTGGAGACCCGTGTCCCTGGAAAAGGGGATCCTGGCAGTTGAGGGGCATTCTGGAACCCCAATACACTGCTTTGGCCCGTGCTTCAGGTAAACGGGAGGTGCACATTGGCCTGTGTGCATCAATCGGCTAGTCACAAATGTCATCTGTTGGCTAGGGTCAAGTCCGGGGTCACTTACTGGGCACCTCGTTAAGGGTGGAGGCTGCTTCAGGGGTGACTCGCGGACGTATAGTTACTGGTTAGCATCGGTGTGAAGTGACGGGTTTTGTTACTTGCATCCCCTTAGTAGGACTCCGTAGTGGGTGATGCCGCTGGTAGCAGAAATTTGTTTATTTTTCTATGGCTGAAAATAACCAGGTGTTCAGTTCCGCACACCAAAACAAAAACAGCGGAACAACCCCTTCACCGTATGCTTATGCTCGTTATTTCATGATGACATTAAACAATCCTTCGATACCAAATTCATCTTTCAGTAAGATATCGCCTATACTGATACACAAAGCACTTCTTTCAGTGTTGGGAGAAGTAGCCATGATAAAGAAACTGCGTTCAGGTGATCTGTTAATTCAGGTCACTTCTGAAAGGCAAGCAATCACACTAAACACATGCACAAAAATCTGTTCCTTCGACGTAACTATTACTCCGCATAAATCACTTAACACTTCTCGGGGTGTTATATCAGAATTTGAACTTCTGCACGATGAAGAAGCCATGATAAGAGAAAGTCTGCAAGATCAGCATGTTGTAGAGGTCCGTACGATAAGGATTCGCAGGGATGAGAAACTCATACCCACGAAACATCTTATCCTCACGTTTGACACTCCAACGTTACCATCTGATGTCAAAATTGCATGGTTTAACTGTCCTGTCCAACCCTATGTTCCAAATCCTTTGAGATGCTTTCAGTGCCAAAGGTTTGGACATTCAAAAGCATCCTGTCGAGGTACACCTGTTTGCGCTCGCTGCTCTTCTCCCGGCCACTCTGATACTTCCTGTGAGTTACCGCCCCATTGCATTAACTGCAAGGGTGATCATGCTGCTTACTCCAGAAATTGTCCAAAATGGTCGCAGGAGAAAGAAATACAATCTGTTAAAGTCTCGGAAAATCTGACGTTTCAAGAAGCTCGCCGGATAGTTACTGCCCGCACTCCTCGTCCGGGTATGTCCTATTCCATGGCAGCAAAGATTTCATATTGTTCAGTCAGTACGCAAACAGATGCCTCAACATCATTTACCTCGCAGCAAACAAAACAAAAAACACAATTTAATTTCACTGGACCATCTCGCAGACCTGTATCCAAATCTCCACCTCCAAAAACATCTCGATTGAAATCCCCAGAAAAGCCTCGTCCTGCCTTAAGGCAGCGCCCGAATGTAAAGTTGCCACCTAGTGAAAAACCAGGTATTCCTAAAAAGAATAAAGACCCAAAATTTATAAGGTCCACTTCAGATATCTTGCAAAAGATGGATACAGAAATAACACTACATCCATCAGATGACGAATCGATTTTCGATGACCCACCGATGGATGTTGCGTCTAAATCAAATTTTAAATCCAAAAGGTAATGGCAAATTCCATTATATCTTGGAATTGTCGCAGTGTGCGAAACAAAATCTCTGACATCAGAGATTTAATTTTTAAATATCACCCATCATGTTTTGCAATCCAAGAAACTCATTTAACATCGTCTGATAATTTTAACCCCCCAGGGGCACACTTTTGTGTGACGGGCGCGGCGCACCCGGGGCCCCGAGCTGGACCTTAGCATTCTTCCATTTCTCTCTTGCGACGGTCCTGTTTTGAGTTTCCGACTTTTCATCAAATATTTATATTGACCTAGTGAGCGAATATTATTTCATTGTGTATAAAACACTGGTTATCATTTACAGATTATGGAGTTCCACGTTTTTGATTCCGTTTTATTTTTGTTGCTTTTATATATATATATTTATCGCACTTTATTTGTTATCCATGTTCACCCTTGTGGTTGCTTAATTTACTGGTAAGGGTATTTCGTCATGGCTCGGTGCTATATCGAACCTTGATGGGAAGAAACCACCCGCGTGTTTGCCGTGCGTGGAGACCTGTGTCCCTGGAAAGGGGGATCCTGGTAGTTGAGGGGCATCCTGGTACCCCAACACACTGCTTTGGCCCCTGCTTCAGGTAAACAGGAGGTGCATATTGACCTGTGTGCATCAATCGGCTAGTCACAAACATCATCTGTTGGCTAAGGTCAAGCACGAGGTCACTTACTGGGCATCTCGTTAAGGGTGGAGGCTGCTTCAGGGGTGACCTTCGGGCGTATAACTGTTGGTTAGCACTGGTGTTTAAGTAACACATTCATATTTGTTACTTACATCCCCAAGTTGGACTCCGTGGTGGGTGGTGCCGCTGATAGTCGAAGTTTGTCTAATTTTCTATGGCTGAAAATGAACAGGTGTTTAGTTCTGCTCACCGAAACAAAAGCGGAACATCAACCCCTTCACCTAGTTTTATCCTGGCAAAATGCCCAAATTACGACCTTTCCAAAGCGAAATTTCTTATACTCAGTTCTACTGAAAAGAAATTGTCTTCAATGTCACCATTCCTAGTTCAGAAAACTTTTGAAACATATATTGGAAACCCTAAAAATGTGCGTCAGATGCCCTCAGGTGACCTATTGGTGGAAACAAATTCTGAAAAACAGTCTGCTTCTCTCTTGAAATTACACCAACTTGGAAACGTTAATATAACTGTAACACCACATAATACACTTAATATATCTAAAGGCGTTATTAGCGATAATTCTCTCCAGTCATTACCAACATCTGAAATATTAGAAGGTCTTAGTAGCCAAGGCGTGATAGATGCACGTCATATAACGATAAAAAAAGGTACTGATATTTTCACCACACAGCACTTAATCTTAACTTTTAATAGTCCTGAATTACCTACTGATATAAAAGCCGGTTATAAAAATTGTAAAGTCCGCCCGTACATACCTAATCCTCTCCGATGCTTTAAGTGTCAAAAGTTTGGTCACGCTACTAACAACTGTAGAGGTAAGGAAACATGCTCTCGTTGTGGCCAAACAGGACACACATACCAATCCTGCTCTTCTCCTGAAAAATGCATAAACTGCAATGAACCTCACTCTGCCAATTCTCGTCGTTGTTCAAAATGGAAGCAAGAGAAACAAATTCTTAACATTAAAGTAATGCAGAACCTTTCATATTATGAAGCAAAAGCGAAATTTTTAAGCTCACAACCTCGTCCTAACGTTTCCTACGCGGCAATAGTATCGAGCCCAAAAGCTACTAAATCTATAGGCATTCAATGTGATGTAAAAGATACTCAAACTCTTAAAACTTTACCACCCAAGAAAGATTCCAGTACTTCTAATCTAAAATCTACACAGGCAAAACAACAGAAACCATCGAACTCACTATCTCATCGATCACAAGTACAAAACTCAGTACAGTCTACTCCGACTCAATCAACACAATCCCAAAGCAATGCTGAAAATAGTCAATATTTGAAATTAACTCCACAAATGGTAAGCGTTTTGCATAAAAGGTTAACGCATTCTCCATTAGTTAGTAAACCGAAATACGTATCTAAAAGCAGACAAAACCGATTTAATAAAAATCGTAAAAAACTTTCTAACACACAGGAACAATGTTCAGAATCAGATGCGATGAGCACTGACGAGAATTGTGCAGATGAGCATAATATTTCTGGAATGATAATTGAAAAGGGGATGGTAACGCCACCTAACCTTAGTCCTAAGAAAGCAAAATCTAAAATTACTAAATAATGATTAATAAAATTTTATCTTGGAATTGTCGTGGTTTTTATAGTAATTTGACAGATATTAAAACTATTATTGACAACCATACTCCTATATGCTTTGCTTTGCAAGAAACGTTTTTGAAAACTTCTCATAAAGCAGCTATAAAGTTTTATTCTCACATTAGAAATGATTTTATTCACGGAAATAAAGCATGTGGAGGAGTTTCACTTCTCATATCCAACCAATATCCATTTTCTGTTATTCCTTTAAGTACATCATTACAAGCCGTTGCTGCCCAAATAACAATTAAAACTCTAATTACTGTTTGCTGTTTATACTTACCTCCAAATAAACCAATTCTACAAACTGACATAGAAAATCTTGTTAATCAACTACCGACTCCGTATCTAATAATTGGTGATTTAAATGGCCACAACACACTTTGGGGAAGTAATATTTCTAATTCTCGTGGTCTTCAAATAGAAAAATTTATAGACGATTTTCAACTTTGCTTACTCAATACAAATGAAATAACCCATTTTCACTTTCCCTCAAGAACTTACCATTCTATAGACCTAGCCTTCTGTTCTCCTCAAATTTTCCCATTTTTAAAGCTTTCAATAGAAGATGACCTTTACCAAAGTGATCACTTCCCTCTAATTATAAACATTTCTCTATCAGTTTCATACAATATACAGCGAATTCCAAAATTACGTATATCTGCTGCCAATTGGTCTGTATTTCAATCATCTATTGTATTAAATTCAGAACTCATAAATAATAGTAATATTGATCATGCAACACAATACGTAACTAATGCAATTATCTCAGCAGCTGAAAAATCTATGCCATATACATCTCCAGAATTACCTAAGCAACCAAAGCCCTGGTGGAATCATGAATGCCTGCAAACTCGAAAAGCTCAAAAAAAGGCTTGGAGAAAGTTTCGCAAATTCCCTACAGTTGAAAACTTAATTAAATTCAAACAAGCTCGCGCTCTAGCCCGTAAAACCCGTCGTCAAAGCCAAAGAAAATCCTGGATAACTTATGTCAGTGAAATTAATGTTAATACTCCTTCAAAAGAAATATGGAAAAAGATCAAAGCAATATCCGGACATTACTCTAATTTATCTATCCCACATTTAGAAGTAAATAACAACAAAATAACAGATTTAAAAGAAATAACAAATACTCTAGCCAAAAGTTTTTCGAAGGCCTCAAGTCGAAATAACTACTCTCAAACTTTTAAAAACTACAGGTTCCAAGCAGAAAAATATTCTCTGAAACCATCCCTATTACCAATTGACGACTATAATACAGAATTGACAATGACCGAACTAAAAATAGCCATTAATCGATGTAAGAATACTTCTCCCGGACCTGATAAAATTCACAACAGCATGCTTAAACATTTAACAGAGACCCACCTCGAGACTATATTGCAGCTATTCAACTATATCTGGACAAAAAAAGTTTTTCCTACAGCATGGCGAAGATCATATGTTATACCTATTCCCAAACCCGGCAAGGACACAAAAAACCCAACCAATTACCGACCTATTGCTCTAACCAGTTGTCTGTGCAAACTACTTGAACGAATCATAAATAATAGATTAGTACATGTACTCGAATCTCGTAAGATTTTATCTCGAGGACAAAGTGGTTTTAGAAAATGTCACTCAACAATAGATAATATACTCATACTTGAAACAGAAATACGAGAAGCCTTTTTAAAGCGTCAACATTTAGTAGCTGTCTTTTTCGACATGGAAAAGGCTTACGATCGCACTTGGAAGCACGGTATTTTGAAAGATCTCATCATGTATAATATAACCGGTAATATGTTTTATTTTATTCAAAATTTTCTAACAGACCGAACTTTTCAAGTTTTTTTAGACCCAGTCATTTCTGATATTTTCGAGCAGGAAGAAGGAGTTCCACAAGGCAGTGTCATAAGTGTGACACTGTTCCTTATTAAAATTAATGAAATATTATCTTGCGTGCCTCCAACAGTTGACGGCAGACTATTTGTGGATGATTTTCGCATCACGTGTAGAGCTTCGCATATGCGCACTATAGAGCGCCAACTTCAACATGCTATAAATAAGGTTTTAAAATGGGCAGATTTAAATGGTTTTACTTTTTCACCGACTAAGACGTCTTGCGTTCACTTTTGTAGGAAAAGAGGTATCCATCCTGATCCTGAAATATTTTTGAACAATTCGCTTATTCCAGTCACAAATGAAGTAAAATTTTTAGGATTGATTTTAGACTCAAAACTGACATTTAAACCTCATATCCAGTACTTAAGAAAGACATGTGTAACAAAGTTAAACCTGCTAAAAGTTCTATCAAATTGTTCATGGGGAGCAGACACAAATTCAATGATCAAAATTTACAGAAGTATCATCCGCTCGAAACTAGATTATGGTTCTGCAATTTACTCATCTGCTAGAAAATCCGTTTTACGTTACTTAGACACAGTTCATAATAGCTGCATGCGTATAGCAACTGGTGCTTTTCGCACTTCACCCATTAAAAGTTTGCAAGTAATAACTCAGGAACCATCTCTCATCTCCCGACGAACTAAGCTTTCATTAAATTACTACTTTCATCTAAAGAGTCATCCTAATCATCCCATGTTTGACAAGGTTTTCACACCCGATCATGAAGTACTTTTTAACAATAGACCATCCTGTACTCCGACTTTTGGACTCAGGATGAAAAAGCTTTTATCTATTTTAAATTTAGAGGATTATGAAATTCTACCAGCATACAAACAACTAACTCCTTGGAATGTAATGTATTTCAACACTGTTGATATTTTTAAAAATCAAACAAAACAAGAGACATCTAGTTTAATGTACCGACAAATGTTTAATTCGCATCGTGAACAATATCAGGATTTTAACCCTATTTTCACTGATGGCTCGAAGAATGACTGTCATACAGCATCAGCAGTGGTCACGCCGAATGAAATGATCACTGAAAAACTGCATCCATCTTGTTCAGTTTTTACATGCGAAGCTCATGCCATCTTATTAGCTCTACAATTTATCCTTACCCAAACACACAAAAAATGGTACATTTATACAGATTCTAAAAGTTGTGTGGCAGCATTAAACAATATTACATATAAGTCTCATTCAATCGTAGTTAATGTTGTTTATACTTATGAAAATTTACAAAGTTTGGGTTATTCTGTGATGTTATCGTGGATTCCTGGGCACTGTGGCATTCTGGGTAATGAAAAGGCTGACGAATTAGCTAAATTGACCCAAAACCTTTCAGTTCGACCATTATCATATTCAGATATCAGAAATGCGATTAATCTTACACTACAGTTCGAATGGCAAAAAAGTTGGAATGAGGAGACAAATAACAAGTTACACAGTCTGATACCAAATATAGAACCAGTAATGAAACAAAGTTTGCCGAGAAAATACGAAGTTATATTGAATCGTTTGCGTATTGGTCATACACGTATTACACATAGACATCTCTTACTAGGTGAACCTGCGCCAGATTGCTCTAGCTGTAATGAACCATTAACTGCGAAACACGTTCTGACCCAGTGCAACAAATTTAAATTTCCAAGACAACGCTATTTTGGCTGTAATAATCCTACTTTACATTTACTTATTGGCGATAAACCACACTATAATCTTCTGTTATACCTTAAGGACATTGGATTTTATACCTCGATTTAATTTTACCTTTTAAATGTTACCTTTTTTATATTTTATCACTTATTTAAACCAAGCACTCGTTTTTTAGACCAAGTTCATGGTGCGGTATAGCCATTTCTGGCTCTTGCGCCAAAAACACTAAATAACTAACTAACTAACTAACACTTCCCATCGTCATCAGTATATACAATATATAGCAGTTTTTACAGATGGATCTAAGTCCCCTGGGCATGTTGGTTGTGGAATTGTTGTGGCTGATCTTACTTACAGCTACAACATTCCTACTATTTGCTCTGTTTTTACCGCGGAAGCATTTGCTATCCTTTTAGCTTTGAGACTCATTTCTTCGCATTCAGCTAGAAAATTTTGTATATACTCGGATAGTTTGAGTGTTTTAAGACAGTTAGAAAATGTGAGAAACAAAGCTCATCCAATTTTAAATTTTATTCAACATATATTGACTTCTCTATACAAGAAGGGTTTTAAAATTTTATTTTGCTGGATTCCCAGTCATGTAGGTATTAAAGGAAATGACAAAGCTGATTCTGCTGCACGATCTGCCTCTACTCCTGTAACATTATCTGTCCCATTTTCTGATGTAAAACACCACATACGCAAACATGTTCAGTGTTTATGGCAGCAACACTGGGACCTGCAAGGCGAAAACAAATTGCATTCTGTTAAACCTATTTTGGAGCCTTGGCCTGCACTGCACATGCGCAGGGCAGATGTCAAACTCACCCGCTTGCGAGTAGGACATACTCGACTTACTCACCTTCATCTGCTATTTGGAGAACCCCCTTTTAAATGCAACGATTGCAACGTTTTACTCACGATTCATCACATTTTAATACTTTGTCCATGTTTTAACCAGCTTCGCCTCATCTTTTTTTGGTAGCTCCATTTTATGCATGAAAGACTTGTTAGATGAAAACCATCATCCTAACATCTTTGCTTTTCTACGCACAATTGGTATTTTAAACTGTATATAACTGATTTATTATGCTAACCATTTTATCAAGTTTTATCCACACATGAAAATACTTGCCTTTACCCTGTTTTAGAATTCTTATCATTTTTACTATACTTATTGATTGTGTAATGGTACTCGATTCTACCTTTTAATATGTTTTTAAAACCGTGTGTTTGGCGCAGCATGTCCTCACTGGACTTTGTGCCATTAAATCCTACATTCAATCAATCAATCAATCAATCTTGCACCATGTGAACGAAAAGGGACTTTCGTGCACATTAAGTCAAAATTCGCACACACGATCAAATTTTTCGGAAAAAAATACGTATTGCGTATTAATCCTGTATTACGCTTAAAAATCACTAGAGTCCCGATCATTAAGACACGGTTCCCAGCAGATCACCGAAGTCAAGCATCACTGGCTGCGGTCAGTGTGCGGGTGGGTGACCACTTGGATCAGCCTGTGTAGGGACCGAGGATGTGCGGTATTGGTCCTCGTTAAACTGTTCTACCGTAAAGTGCTCGACTTCGCGCGCAAGACGTCGGGCTACCAAAGCCGGGGAGCCATCCCCTCTGCAGAGGATCAAAATTGTGATGGTATGTCTTCGGATCATCCTCAGGGATGTTTCCGATACCGTCGCCAATAGCCCATTGTGCAGCTCTAGTGCGACGTTAATGAACTACAACAACAATAAAAATCACTAGAAAATGAATTCTTCGCCCCAAGAGAGTCATAGTTACTTTCGCCGTTTACCCGAGCTTGGATAAATATCTTCACTTTGACATTCAGAGCAACGAACAGAAATCACATTGCGTCAGCACCGGTCACCGGCCATCGAAATGCTTTGTTTTAATTAGACAGTCAGATTCCCCGAGTCCGTGCCAGTTCTGAGTCGACTGTTAGTCGCCCGCCGAAACGGTCGGTCCGCCGCGCAGCTGAGGCATTCCACGGGAAGGCCCCGACGCCGGTCCGGGCCGGACTGCATCGCTGCAGCCAGTCCTCGGAGCCAATCCTTATACCAATCCTAATTCTCCGCTGCTCACAAAGAACAACAGAGACTTTGGAATATCTTCCGCAGGTATCCATCGACAGACCACCTAGTGGCCTTTAAACGAGCTCGAGCACTTGCACGCAGGATTCGGCGCCAAAGCCAGAGAGACTCTTGGTCTCGCTATGTTTCATCCATCACATCTACGACATCTACTAGACATGTCTGGTCGAGGGTCCGGAAACCTTCTGGAAACGGTACCACGTACTCTGACCCTGTAGATGTGGGTAATATCTTGGGTGAAACTTTTGCTGCCGTCTCCAGCATTGAAAACTGCAGCCCAGTTTTCCAAGCTCCATAGCGTGTTGCGGAAAGACTCAATCTGCAGTTTGCGACTCGACAGCGGTTTCGGTACAATAGTAACTTTACATTTCAAGAATTACAGAGAGCACTGGCTAGAGCTCCCAATACCAGTCCCGGCTTTGATGGTGTATCATACCGAATGCTTCGTCATTTGACTTCTGCATCTTTGCAGAATGTACTGTGGAATGTACTTTAACAGATTATGGACAGAGCAAATATACCCATCAAGTTGGCGACAGGCTAATATCATACCAATATTGAAACCTGGTAAAGACCCGACGGAGCCAATTAATTATCGCCCGATAGCACTGACGAGTTGCCTCGGCAAAGTATTTGAACGTATGGTTAACTCTCGCCTCATTTACTTTCTCGAGAAAAACAAACTCATTCCAAATTTTCAAAGCGGTTTTCGTAGAGGCAGATAAACACTGGATAATACATATAGTTTCTTTAGAATCGCGTTTACGTAATGCCTTTGTCCGACGAAGTCATTTAGTCTCTATCTTCTTTGATATTGAGAAGGCTTACGATCGGACATGGCGTTACGGCGTTCTAAAGACTTTGTTCCACATAGGACTCCATGGTCATCTACCGATTTTTATAAAAAACTTTTTGAGTCGCAGATATTTCCGGGTCAAAGTGTGCAATACATTTTCTGATGTTTTCATCCAATCTGAAGGTGTTCCACAAAATAGTGTTTGAAGTGTCATACTTTTCATTGTACATATTTCTCTCATCTTAAACATACTACCATCTACAGTTCACGGCTCACTTTATGTTGACGATTTGAACGTATCATGCTCAGGAACAGATATGAGAGTAATTGAGCGGCACCTTCAACTGAGTGCAAATAAGTGTAATTGTGGAGTGGTACGAACTAAATGGTCTAAATGGCCATACAATTTATCCCTCTAAAAGTTCATGCATGCATTTCTGTCGGTTGCGCAGGCTTCATAATGAACCTGCCATTCGCATTAATAATACTGTCATACCTATTGTTGAGAAAACAAAATTTTTTTGGACTGATATTTGGCAAAAAGCTTACCTTTTTGCCTCATATCAAACAACTTAGAAAACGATGCGACAAGGCTTTAAACTTATTACGAGTGCTTTCAAACTCGTCTTGGGGTGCAGATCGTATCGCCCTTCTGCGAAGATATTAAGTGCTTATACTTTCGCTTCTTGATTACGCATGTGCGGTATATGGCACTGCTTCCGCTTCTAACTCAAGACGCTTGGATACAGTACATCATATTGCCTTGCGCATATGTAGTGGCGCCTTCCGCACTTCCCCTGTTGAAAGCCTTTATGTTATCTGTAATCAACTTCCTCTAGACCTACGCCGCATGCAGTTGTCCCTAACGTATTACTTTCGCGTTAACCCTTTAACGGGCCATTTATTTCTACTAAAGGTAAATTAAAGTATTTTTGGAATTGAAATCGATATAAGAAAAAAAAAACTCATTTAGTTTAAATAAAAAAAAATCTAAATTCTAATGCCATTTTTTTGGTGGTAAGTATATTTACCACGATCTATTAGGAACTTATTGACTTTCATTTTTCGTTAATTATAAAATAAATTTGATAAATGCTATAAACTCATACTTTTTTACGTTTTCTTAAACTACCAATTTTATTCAAACGCACTTCAAGAAAGCTGAAGTTATTAACAAATGGAAACCTAAATTAAAAGTGGTAAAAAAGTTCACCATGGGCTTAAAAAATTGGTGGTAAGTATACTTACCACCGCCTTCGAAAGGATTAAGTCATCTTCCACACATCCTCTACGTCGTGATTCTACACCGTCGAATTTGCTGCGGTTTCATGAAGCTCGTCCTTCTCATATTCGCCCTTTTAACGTTCGCATGCGATCACTTATTGAAAATTTGTCTATTTGTGCTTCGCCATCAATATGAGTTGAGCATTTGCTTTTTTCACCATGGACCATCTCACAATACCAGTTTGTTACTTATAATAGGAGACACTTGAGCTTTATTATATATCAGCAACTTTTCATTTCTCATCGTCACCAGTTTTCTCAATACGTCCCTGTATTTACAGATGGCTCTAAAACTCTAGGGCATGTCGGTTGTGGCGTCATCATTGCTGATTCCACATACAATTTTAAAATCCTTAATGTTTGTTCTATTTTCACGGCCGAAGCTGTAGCTATACTGTTAGCTCTGCGATTGATCTCATCACAACCTACTCGAAAATATTGCATTTATTCAGATAGTTTGAGAGTGTTGCGCCAATTAGGACATTTTGAAGAATTGACTCACCCAATTTTAAAATTATACATCATTTGTTAAATTATTTTCATAAAATTGGGCTTGATATTTTATTTTGTTGGGTCCCAAGTCATGATGGAATTCCAGGCAATGACTTGGCTGATGTTACTGCACGATCTGCTACAAACCTTTTCTCTCTGTCTATACCATACTCAGATATAAAAACACACGTACGACAGCTAATAAAACCTCTATGGTTGCAACAATGGGATCTCAAAATCAATAATAAATTGCAATTTATAAAAATTTATGTGGATCCATTGCCTGTGTTACGTAATCGTGGGGCAGACGTCAAACTTACTAGTCTCCGAATCGGCCACACTCGTTTTACCCATCTTCACTTGCTGTTTAATGAACCTCCTCCTCACTGCAATACTTGCAACGTTTTACTCACTATTCATCATATTTTAATCATTTGCCCATGTTTTAACCGTCATCGTCTTACCCTTTTCGGTAGTTCTATTTAAACTCTGCAGGATTTGTTGGGTGACTCCCATCATCCTAAAATTTTGTGACTTTCTTCGCGCAATTGGTCTTTTATACTGTATATAACTGTTTTATCCTATTTACAATTTTGTGTGATTTTATTCAGCTTTGAATGCAACTGTTTTATGATGCGTTTCTATATTAACATTTTATCTGGTTTTACTCTCTTTTGAATACGTCTGTTTCGTTGTATTCAGTTTTATGTTCCGTGTGATTTTTAATGAGAAAAATTCATTATATACATTTACCTAAGATTTATTTTGAAACCGCTTGTTTGGCGAAGCATGTCCTTCTGTGGACTTAGTGCCATTAAACCCTACATTCAATTCCAATGCAATCGTCCTTGACGCACTACTGCCGTATCATGTCTTCTGCCTCACAACCTTTACAGCGACAGGTTACTCCAATAAATTTAATGCGCCTATATTGTGCACATTTGCTATTTTAGATTCACCATCACACTCAGCAGACCACCTACTTATTTCACCCTGGACTGTTTCACTATATTATTTTTATCCTTTATTTGATGCATCCAACAAATCACTTTTTCTTTCTTATCATCAGTTATCTCGTTACGTCCCGATATATACCGATGGTTCAAACTCTGCTGAGCTGGGTATTTTGGCTGTGTTATCATTACTGATACTTTTATCATGAGGCAGTTCCTCTTTAAGCCTTACTCATTCTCAAAGTTTGACTAATACTTTACTGTGTTTAGGAGGAATGCAGTTTTTGTAGAGATAATTAAAAAATTTTAACATATTCTTCTCAATTACAGAGTTGTAACAGCTTGAAAAAGTTGTCTATAACGAAGAATTTTTTGTCAAAATTTTCACAAAGGACTACAATGTTTCCTTGTAAGTAATTTTGTATCACTCTAATAAAAGAGGTTCTTATACATCAAATTGTGTTTACCAATTAATAAGCATGTGAAATTGACTTCTGTTAGATTTTTGAAAAAGAGAAACCCCGAAGATATCCCTAAAGCGCATCAGTTGTACTTTGGATACAAGATCTACCTTCAAAAATCACACAACTATTGTATAAAATGAACGACAGGTATGTGAAAGTGATCGAAACATTTACCAAGCATTGTTTTTTCGTTACGTTATTAGATATTTTTCAATAAAAAAAATTTTTATGAAAATAGATTAAACGTTTGTAGAATTAATTCTTGTCATTTTTGTTAATATTTTTTATCATAAATGAAAAACAAATATTGAAAAGTCAAGTTCATAAAGCAAAACTTTAATAGAACAAAAAACATGGAAAGACAAAATGATTTGTTGTATGAAAACACAATTGCTTTTCTTCAGATAACAAAAAAAAAAAATCAATCCATGGAGCATCTACATGGAGGATGCCCAAGAATTTCCCACTTCATTTGAAACAGTGGTGTGCTGATGTTCCAGGCTAAATCCTTAATTAAATCACCTGAAAAAGATAGGGGAATTAAAGATTGGTCTAATGGAGAAAAAAATTAAAAGGAAAAAAAAAGCATTGGAACACTTTATCTCAAAGGGACATTAAAAACATTTTGAGATAGCGAGTCTTCGAAATAACAAGTTCAGAGCTAAATATATTCTAAAATAGTACTCAAAAAAGTAGTCAGGAAACATAACTACCAATAATTCTGTATGTAATGATAGTTGACTATAAGTCTAAATACAGCATTGATAAATTTTAAAAGAAAGACAAAAAAAAAAAAATTATGCATAAAATAGAAAAGATTTGGCTTACAATAAATAAACTTAAATTGTGGCTTTTCGAAAAAAAAAATTCCTTTCCTATAATGAAAAATATGTGACATAACAATGACTTACGAAGAAACTCAAATTAACATTAGGTGGTTATGTAAGCGAAAGGGAAAAATATTTTTCTGGTATAACAAGGTTTTCGAGATTTAGAAGTTTGAGATATCTAATGTATACTGTATATAAATAAAAATTTAAATCCATATTTTGAATTCATTTTCATACACATGAAAGGGGAAGTTATTGTTTTGTAACAAATGTATTTCCTATAAAATATTCTTAAATGTAAAATACTAAAATTTTAATGACCTACAACTTTATAATTAAATTTGTTTAAAAAATATGTTTTATTGTTAATATATTTTGCGTATGAAACGTATTCAAACCCAATTCCCTAATAAAGATAATTCTAATTTAGTACTAGCTATATTTACTAAGTTTTAGTGTACTACTAGGTGGGTTAGATGCTCCCTATGTGCACGTATGACTGTAGGTGTTCATACGTTTTTCGGGTTGAATGCTACCACTCAAACGCCTTTCTTGAACTAATGCTCCAGTCAATGTGGGACATACATACCTGCCAACTTTTACTCATTTGGCGTAAAATTTTATTTCTATATTTAAAATGGTAGTAAAATGTAGGCATTCTATATATTCCACCACTATTTTTATTGATACACCACTATTGTTTATTGTTGCTTGTTTTCCCATATTGCTCAGGGAAAATACAGAATTACATAATTTACACACTGCAGAAAACTTGTCAGTCCGGCACTCACGTAACCATGGAGCATAATGAGGATTTTCCATCCATTCTGTCTTAAATGATGTTTTAAAACCAGGCGCCATCGTTTCAAGCCACCTAAAAATAAAATCTTAATAAACAATTTGTTTTCGTTTGTATTTTGAAAATAAATTTAACTACTGAAAAAAGGTTACAGAAAAACAGACTACAAATCTGCTAAAAACAATAGAATTTAGCTAATCACATTCTGAATAAAAATCTTGTCATAAATGTATTAAAACTTCTAATAAGCTTTTTCTATCAATAAAGGGGCTAGTAACCCACCAAAAAATCAGCATTGTTAAATATTCCCGCTCATTTTTTGAGAAAAGGTCTAGATACTTAATGCACTCCACTAGCTAACTATTATCAAAGCAGATGATAACTGCACTAAGAAAAATAAATGAATGTTTTCATTTTAATTTTAAAAAATGAATAAGTGAAAAAAGGCGTTGTTCTGAGGAAAATAAAAAACAATCTAAAAATTTTTTTTGTCAATTAAAAACATTAACGATTAATGACCACCTTGGTTACAAAGCATCTACCTTAATTTCTGGTCTATAATACGCACCGCTTATTTTTAGAGCTTCCGGAAAATCTCTGCTGTATATTTCGCTTGGAGTTAACGTCCGTTGTAAAAATGCAACATTTCGGCGAAAATATATAAATAAAATAAATTAGTGAATAAAATTAAATACAATTATTATTAATTTGCATTAGAAAATAAAAGAAAATAATTATTTCCCCAATCGGAACTAAAAATTTCATCACAGTAATATTAAAAAAAGCATTTAATAATTATAGTAGAAATAGAAAAAAATTAAAAGCAAAATAAAATCTAAAATCCTTTAAAATCGGAATTAGATTAAACTCTAAAAGATTTGCAATCATAAATAGCTGTAATTATTTTTTTAAAATCGTGTTTAAGAGTTACAGCAAATATATATAAGAACAGTTTAAAAAATATAATAAGAACTGGTAAACGCAAATGATAATGAAGAAATAAAATCAGCTCAATCACCCACACTTCCAAAAAAAAAAAAAGCTGGAATAAATATTTAAAAAAAAGTAGTCATTTTTAACGAAAGATCTTTTTTAAGTTAAATGACTATCATGAAAATAAATGTCATAAAACTTTCAAATTGGATTTCTATTTAAACTGGAACAACAATTCTTTTATTTCCAGCTGCAAAAGTAGATAAGATTTTATTTTTGTTATAAAATTTTAATAACTAATTTATGTTCAAAGCAAATCTAATGCTTAAGTAATTGATAAGATCGTTAATTGATTATAAAACTTGGATTTTCAATTCCTTTAGTTTCAGAAGAATATTTGAAAACCAAGCAATCAGAACGTTAAGATTCAAGTTAACTTTAATTTTAAAGTTTCATCTTTCTAAAGAATCGCCGAAGCTGGGATTTGATCCTCCGATCTATGAGTCACTAGTTCTGCCAAAATGGCGACAATTGCTAACTTCGTCATTAGTGCAATTTTATTGATCCTGTTCGTTTGAAATTGCAATTTCATCGTATCTTAGAATATTTCATTTAAATGTATTTTTGCGATGTTTGTTCGCAAATTTCTTGATTTATCTAGAGGATTTGTAGACTTTTTCTTTAATTTAATCATAAGTTTTTTTCTTCAACAAATCTGTGCGGGAAAAAAGTATAGATTATTTTTATCGTTTCTACACGTTTATAACATTACTTCCCCTAAATTTAATGCATTGCTCATTTTTAATTGGTGTTATACCAGTTGATGGTTTTGTTTATGACTGGCAAAGTCGTATGGAATTTTAAAGTCACCAAGAACCCGTCAAGTCGCAAAAAAATGACGCTGTAGCGATCCCCTTCTGGAAAATCTATTTTTAGATCAAACCCCCAAATTGTGCCTCTTCAGCCTACCCTGAGAGGCCGGGATTAAGGATTTTAAATTCATTCCAGAGAGTATCACGTCCGGGTCACCAATTTAGAGGTTTAAAAGTGTTTATTATTTTCCTCTGATCACTAAATATATTGAGTGGACTCCAATATGTGAAAATCCCCTGATGGGGTTTACCTTCTTTAGGTAAACACAGGGAGTCCCGCCCCGGGGTACCCTAGTGATCTGTCCTCCCTTCCTTTTCCTCTCTCTTTTCTCCTACTTTCTCCTTTCTCTTCCCCCTTGTCGTGGTTGCCGAATTTACTGGTAAGGGCTTTTTGTCTGTGTTCGATTACCACCCTGTTGTATCGAACCCAGATGGGAAGAGACCACCCGCGTGTTCGCCGTGCATGGAGACCCGTGTCCCTGGAAAAGGGGATCCTGGCAGTTGAGGGGCATCCTGGTACCCCAATACACTGCTTTCGCCCGTGCTTCAGGTAAACGGGAGGTGTACATTGGCCTGTGGGCATCAATCGGCTAGTCACGAACGTCATCTGTTGGCTAGGGTCAAGCTCGAGGTCACTTTCTGGGCACCTCGTTAAGGGTGGAGGCTGCTTCAGTGGTGACTTTCGGGCGTATAACTATTAGTTAGCATCGATGTTAAATAGCGGATTTGTGGTTGCACTAATTTGTTATTTGCATCCCCTTAGTTGGACTCCGTGGTGGGTGGTGCCGCTGGTAGCTGAAAGTTGATTTAATTTTCTATGGCTGAAAATGAAGTGGTGGTCAGTTCCGCACACCAAAACAAAAACAGCGGAACACCTTTAGTACCATTTGAGCACGCTAAGTATTTCTTGATAGCTTTGACAAATCCCACAGTACCTAATACGTCATTTAGCAAAGTTTCCCCATTTTTGATACACAAGGCTCTCCTTTCTCTTCTGGGAGAAGTAACCTCAGTTAAAAAATTACGTTCAGGTGACTAGTTAGTTCAAGTCTCATCCGAAAAACAAGCTACTACTCTGTCTATTTGTACAAACATATGCTCGTTCTCTGTTAATGTTACTCCTCATAAAACTTTAAACACCTCACGAGGAGTTATATCACAGTCCGAATTTATCAATGATACCGAAGAAAATATTGTAGAGGAATTGCGTGACCAACACGTTATTGCTGTTCGAAGAATCAAAATTCGTCGAGATGGTCAACTTATCCCGACGAAGCATCTCATTCTTACTTTTGCTACTCCAAACTTACCATCTGTCGTCAAGCTTGCCTGGTATAACTGCCCGGTTAGACCATATGTGCCAAATCCTTTGAGATGCTTCCAATGTCAAAGGTTTGGACATTCAAAGGCATCTTGTCGAAGCAAGCCCATCTGTGCTCGCTGCTCTAGCAGTGACCATGCTGATACAACCTGTGAGTTACCGCACCTTTGCGTCAACTGCAAGGGTGACCATGCGGCCTACTCCAGGAATTGTACAAAATGGTCACAGGAGAAGGAGATTCAGTCCGTCAAAGTTTTACAGAATCTGACTTTCAATGAGGCACGCCGAATAGTAACCGCCCGAACCCCACGTCCAGGCGTGTCCTATTCTGCGGCTGTAAAGGTAACCAAATGTTCTGTCAGTACGCAAACGGACCTTCCACCTTTGCCTTCTACATCTCATCATCAGGTTAAAAATGCAGATCAAAGAATGAAATTTAACTTTAATGTAACATCAAACAGAACAACATCTCCTCCTCCCAAAAAAACTTCTAAAATTGACAACTCAGAAAAAATCTCACCTTTCCCCAAGCAGCTTGTATCAACAAAAATACCACTAAGTAAAAAACCTGGCATATCACGGAAGAAGAAAGATCCGAAATACAATCAGTACGTCAACCCATCCACTTCTGATGCCCCGAAGAAGATGGATTTTGGCGTAGAATTGTCCCTTCACCCTTCCGACGATGAATTCATACTTGACTGATCTTAAAATACTTGACGTTAAATTACAATATCCATCCCTTCCATAATGTCTATTAATTTTATATCCTGGAATTGTCGTGGCATAAGAAATAAGCTTTCAGATATCAAGGATATTATTTATAAATATCAGCCTGCATGTTTCGCTCTGCAGGAAACTCATTTAACGTCATGTCATAATTTTAAATTTCGTAATTACTCTTGCACCCGAAATGATTTTGATGATGGAAGTCATCCTCATGGCGGCGTTGCAATTTTAACCTGTAATGCATTACCATCTACTCATTATTTATTATCAACTTCATTACAAGCAACTGTTGTTCAAATTCACATTAATGTACTCCTTACAGTTTGTTCAATTTATCTACCTCCTAATACATCTGTTTCTCAAACAGAACTAAATTCATTTATTGTACAATTACCTTCACCTTTTATTTTGCTCGGGGATTTTAATGGGCATAGTGAATTGTGGGGTAGCTCCGTCACCAATGATCGGGGACGTAAAATAGAGCAACTTATACAGGACCATAATCTATGTTTGTTAAACCAAGGTGAAAAGACTTACTTTCATATGCCGACTCGTACATTTCACTCCATCGATTTAGCATTATGTTCACCAGCTCTCTTGCCCTTCATAAACTTTTCAGTGAGTAATGATCTTCACAATAGTGATCATTTTCCACTCATAATTTCATATTCTATTAATGTTCCCATGAGTCCAAAACCACCAGTTTTCATACATCATAGCGCTAATTGGCACTTATTTACTCAACTTGCTCAAATTACTGATGCTATGGTAACAGGTAACAACGTTAATGCCGCAGTGAATATTGTAACTGCAGTAATCATAAAGGCTGCAGAAGAAAGTATTCCAAAATCTTCAACTACTCCTCCTCGCCATCGTAAGCCTTGGTGGAATTCAGAGTGTTCCAACGCTTACAAAGAACAGAAACGACTTTGGAGCCTCTTCCGTCGTTCCCCTTCCACATCAAATCTTGTAGCATTTAAACGAGCTAAAGCGTTTGCTCGTAAGGTCCGACGCAGTAGCCGAAGAGAATCCTGGAAGCGCTATGTCTCATCTATATCATCAATAACATCTCCCAAACAAGTTTGGTCGAGAGTAAAAAAGGCAAACGGCATATACCGCGAATTTCATTTTCCTATATTAGAAAAGAACGATACAGTCTACTCTGCTCCCATTGATGTATGTAACATGCTTGGTGAGACATTTGCCGCTATCTCTAGTGCAGAGAGTTACAGCCTAGTTTTCCAAAACCACAAACGCAACGCTGAACGTCATAATATCAATTTTCAAACTCGCCGATCATCTTCATATAATGGCAATTTTACATTTCTAGAACTACAAAAGGCCTTATCAACAGCTGCGAACACAAGCCCTGGTCTGGATGGGATAACTTACCACATGCTCCGCCATTTAGATATTTCGTCTTTGGGTAACGTTCTGGTTCTATTTAATAGAATATGGACGGAACAGATTTATCCATCATGTTGGCGTGAGGCAATCGTTATCCCCATATTGAAACCAGGCAAGGATCCTAAGGACCCGGAAAGCTATCGCCCTATAGCTTTAACAAGCTGTCTGGGAAAGACTTTTGAACGCATGGTTAATACCCGCTTAGTATATTTCCTAGAGAAGAACCATCATATACCTGTGTTCCAGAGTGGTTTTCGAAAAGGAAGGTCTACTACTGATAACCTTATTGCTTTAGAGTCACGAATTCGTAACGCCTTTGTCCGACGTAACCATTTTGTCTCTATCTTCTTTGATATTGAGAAGGCTTACGATCGGACATGGCGATACGGAATTCTTAAGACGCTCTACGATATGGGACTTCGTGGTCATTTACCCATCTTCCTGAAGAACTTTCTGATGAAACGGTATTTTAGAGTAAAATTGGGTTCTACGTTTTCAGACCTCTTCATTCAGGCCGAAGGTGTTCCTCAAGGCAGTGTTTTAAGTGTCATACTTTTTATTACTCATGTTTCACTCATTTTGAACATACTACCACCTCATGTATTTGGCTCACTTTATGTTGACGATCTAAATGTTTCATGTTCTCGCTCTGATATGCGCGTTATTGAGCGTCAACTTCAGCTGGCCGTCAATAAGATTTTAAAATGGTGTGAACAAAATGGTCACACACTTTCACCCACAAAAAGCTCTTGCATTCATTTTTGTCGATTGCGCAGATCACACAATGATCCTGTTATTTCTATTCATAACGTTAATATACCTATTGTGTCGGAAACAAAATATTTAGGCGTAATTTTTGACAGCAAACTCACTTTTCTGCCCCATATTCGTTATCTTAGAAAACGTTGTGAAAAAACTTTAAATGTGCTTCGTGTTCTCTCAAATACTTTCTGGGGTGCGGATCGCATCGCCCTAATCAGAATCTACAAAGCGTTGATATTATCACGCATTGATTACGCTTGCGCAGTCTATGGCACTGCAACTGCGTCAAATTTGAAGCTGTTAGATACAGTGCATCATACTGCAATGCGAATCTGTAGCGGCGCATTTCGAACGTCCCCAGTTGAAAGTTTATATGGTATATGTAATTTATCACCTCTCTATTTTCGACGTATGCAGCTCTGTCTTACATTTTACTTTCGTGTTATGTCATCTAATTCCCATCCTCTTCGACATGAGGTTATTCCACTAAGCTTACGACGACTATATGATGCGAGACCCTCATACATACCCCCTTTTAATGCTCGTATGCGTTCAGTCATTCTGACATTCAATTTTTGCGAATCACCATCTCAATCAGCCGATCACTTTCTTAACAAACCTTGGGTTATTCCGTCGTATCACTTTTATTCTCCATTTGCTTCATACAGAAAATCCAGTATAGCTCCTAGCGTGTATATTCAGCTATTCATCTCTCATCGTCATGAGTATTCTCAGTATGTTTCTGTTTTTACGGATGGGTCAAAATCTCCAGGGCATGTTGGATGTGGAATCATTATAGCTGATCGGACATACAGTTATATCATACCTGCCATATGTTCTGTATTTACTGCTGAAGCTGTGGCCATTCTCATAGCTCTGCGACTTATCTCATCACTGACCGCACGAAAGTTTTGCATTTATTCTGACAGCCTCAGAGTTTTACGTCAGCTGAAAAATCATGTAAATAACGAAGCTCATCCTATTTTATGTATCATTAAACATCTGTTAGTTAGTCTTCATAAAAATGGCTTTAACATTTTGTTTTGTTGGATTCCCAGCCATGTTGGTATTTCAGGTAATGACATGGCTGATTCTGCAACGACTCCATTAACACTCTCAGTCCCCATTTCTGACATGAAAAACGACATTTTACTATGTCTTTGTGGCAGCAGCATTGGGATTTACAAATTGAGAACAAACTGCATACTATTAAATCCAGTTTAGAGCCTTGGCCTGTGTTGCAATTGCGCGCAGCAAATGTCAAGCTCACCCGCCTACGCATAGGACATACTCATCTACATTTGCTGTTCGGAGAACCGCCTCCTCGATGCGATAACTGTAACGTTTTACTTTCAATTCATCATATTTTAATCACTTGCCCATGTTTTAACCAACATCGCCTTACCTTTTTTGGGAGCACTATTTTATGTATAAAAGACTTGTTAGATAAAATTAGATAAAAATCACCATCCTAACATCTTTGCATTTTTACGCGCTATTGGAATTTTAAGTTGTATATAATTGTTTTATACCTTTTACCATTTTAGTAAATTTATCATGAAATTTTATTGATTTTAATGTATGTAACATTATAACATTGTTTTAGAATTTTCACCATCGTATCTGATTTTATACATGCGCTTTACTTTACCTTTAAATCTGTTTTTTAAAACCGTGTGTTTGGCGCAGCATGTCCTTTTCTGGACCTTGTGCCACTAAACCCTACATCCAATTCAATTCAATTCCAATATGTGAAAAGAGCAAGGATGACGATTCTAAAACTTAACAAACATTTATTGAAACTTAACAACCTTTTGTGTGAGCGATTCCCTTCTGGAAAATCTATTTTTAGATCAAATTCCCAAATTGTGCCTCTTCAGCCTACAATGAGAGGCTGGGATTAAGGATTTTTAATTCATTCCAGAGAGTATCCCGTCAGAGATCGGTCACACAAAAGGTTGTTAAGTTTCAAGAAATGTTTGTTAAGCTTTAGAATCGTCATCCTTGCTCTTTTCACATATTGGAGTCCTCTCAATATATTTAGGGATTAGAGGAAAATAATCAACACTTTGAAACCTCTAAATTGCTGACCCGGACGTGATACTCTCTGGAATAAATTAAAAATCCTTAACCTCTAACACTAACACCTCAATCCTAACACTTTAAAACCTCTAAAACGCCATGAATTTCGCCGTAATACTTGATAACACTAGTTAATTCGTCTTTTGCACGGCAATTCGTCAGCTAATTTTTTTAAATGTTTTTTATTTATTTATTTATTCTCGATTTCATTTATGAGATTAAAAATTTTTAAAAGAAATAAATTTTATATTACAAATTATAACATAAATTTCGGGATTTTGATGCTACGGGATGTTTCCTAATAGTCGCAATTTGCCCATTGTGTAACTCTAGTGTGCCGTAAATAAATCCATCCATGATTCATTCTCTCTATCAAATATCCGCATTTATTTACTTTTTTATTCAAAAACATTAAAAAAAAATTAGCTGTCGAACTCTCGTTCGAACAACAAATTAACATTTTAAAATTAGAATTTTCGATAAAAATAATAAAAATCGCATAATAAAAGTTACTAGAAAGTAACAAAGCAAAAAAAAAAAAATAATAAATAAATAAAAATCACTATCGATTTATTTATCATTCAAATTATACTTAAATTCCAACAAGAATTCGAAATTTCACGATAAAATTTTTTTTCTTCAAATGAATATTCAACAATCAATTTGATTAAATTTTTAATATAAGAAGAAAAAAAATTAGCCTAATTTTTTCTACTCTTAATTGTATACATCGATAAATTTGTCTTATTTTACTATTCAAATTTCTATGTAAAATTAGATAATAAAAAGTTACTGAAAAATAATAAAACAAAAACGTCCCTAGATAACAATTTTTAAATTAAAATTGGAATTCTGGGGGGAAAATAATAAAAATCAAATAATGTAAAGTTACTGGAAAATAGAAAAACAAAATTTCCCAATCGATGTACTTGTCTCTTAAATTATACTTAATTTCTGATATTAATTCGAAATTTTAAATCGAAATTTTTGTTTTAAAATCGGGATGCTCGAAAAACTGGTTGAAGGCATTGATTCTGAACTCCCATGCACTGAAGAACTAATTGAAGGTTTTTTTACAAACTGCTGCATAAGCATATTTGAAGAATTTTTAAATCCAATATTTTTCTGGTGTTTTGGTCCTTTTTCGTGACTCATAATGGCTTGTCTTCCCAGATTGCTCAAAGAAATAGTTTTGTTACATGCTGAACATATAGCAGCACATGGATATTTTTCATGAGGTTTCAGCCATTTTGACCAGTTAGGGTTAAATCACACCAATCAAAATTAAATACAGTTTTCTTTGAAGACATTTTCCAGACCAAAAACAGATTTTTACAACAAAAAAAAAGATAAATTTTTTTTTATAAATCAAATAACCACCTAAGCAGTAAAATTTAGCAATACAACCTAAAAACCAGTTTACCCTTATTTGGAATAGTTCATCTTTTATAGGTAAGTAAGAACAAAGCAGCTTTTCATTGTCAATTGAAGAACCCACCACCCCTAAAATTGCTTGACACACCTACAATTGACACACACACCCACCCACCCACCATTGCTTATAACTGCCTGAGGGAGGGAGGGAGAAAGGGGATAAACAACTGAAGTTGGGGGTAAGTCCAACCCCCAAAGGAGACTGGAATTCATAGTTGTGAACAAAAGGGAGGGAGGAAGAACTGCTTAAAGAAAAGTGGTTTCTTTTACCACTTAAAAAAAATGAAAAGAAATTTCATTTTTATACAAATTTCTGTTTTTCAATGAAATCTTTTTTTCCCCATCTTTTTATTCAAAAAGTTTAAAAAACTTCCAGGTTTATCTAAGAAAAATGTAAGTTTCCCTGACTTTTCCAGAACAAAAAATTTCCATGACTTTTCCAGGTTTTCCAGACGGGTAGACACCCTGATATTTCTGAAGCTGTGTAAAATCTAAAAACTAATTTAGAATTATCCTACACTTAAAAGTAGTATATAGGGAGGAGGGCTAGAGGACACCCCTATATACTACCTTAATCTTTAAAATATTGTACATTTTTAATAATTTTAACAGCGAAAAACGACATAAAATCTTTAAAAAGACAACTTTTGAAAATCAAAAAAATGAATTGTTTTTTATTGGAACCTCTTATTTTATGATCAAAAACACTAAAAACAACTTTGAGTACCTTTGAAATAAAAACAATGAAAATGAGCACCTTAAGGTGAAATATGAGCAAATAATTGACATTCTGTCATATAACTTTAACAGAGCTGTTTTCGATATGTGAAAAAACTCCAATATTTTAGTTTTTTTAATAAATTACAAAAATTCAATTTTCTCAACATGCAAATAAGGTTTTATTTCATTTGAATCTCTGTCACTTGATATTGATATTTTTAGAATTTCGTTCCTTTTTCCATAAGCAAAACAAGTAACAGATTAAACATTAACAGTGATAGGTACATACAATATTCCTTGATTACCTATTTCAATTTTTATCAAAGGTTTCCATGAATATATTTCAGAGTGTAAGTATATCGTTATTTTCATATACATATTTGTTGTTAATTTTAAGTTAGGTTCCAACAGTTTAGAGCTCATTAAATTAAAATTTATAAGTTTAAAACCTCCCGTTGTATAAGTGGCATGCCTCTCTTGAATAGTTGCATAAAAATTTTGAGAGTCTACGTACTCTTTTGTTGCCACATCTTTATTTATAATAGGATTTGCCACGTTTGTAATTCTATGGTTACTGAAATTATAAGTACCATTTTTTATTAATGAAGGTACATATAATCCATCATTATCTCTTGTTAAAATATTATCAGATTTTTTGTCATTTATTTTTATTCTTCTATCGACATAATGTTTATGAACAGCATCGGTGTTTTTAGTGGGATTCGAAAGATTTATGATTTTCTTATTTCTTGCATCATAATAGCCCTCATCTGATTCAAATAAACCTTTTTCTTGTATGTAAGTTTCCAAAGCTTTTTTAACAGTATTTATTGTAGATGAATCATCTTCCAGAGGATAATAAGCAGCCATTTATTAAAATAAATTTTTTAAAATTATATTATTCTTTTAATGGTTCATATATCGGTACTCCTGTATTATGACAAATTTCAGCAAGAAGTATACAAACTATCTTTTCTTTGTGTGAATTATAAAATTCTTCTGGTAATATATTGCTTTTATTTTTTATTAAAAGACAGAAATCTATTTTAGAAACAAATTCTATTACAAAATCTTTATCAATATCTTGATATTGTATAATATAATCCCAATTTACATAATCTTGAAATTTTCTTATAAGGTCCATTGATAATTTTTGATATCTAGATGCAACATTCATATTTAAACGGTCATAATAATTTTCTATAAAACTTAAATCCAATCTTAGGAATCTTGATATTTCGTACCAAGTCACTTTATCTAAATGTCTCTCGATGAAACGGATAGATAAGGTTTGTTATCTACATATTTTTTCCCAATCTACATCAGAGGCATGTTTTTCAATAAAAGATTCATTGAGTTTTTGATATTGAGAAATAATAAACCACTCATCTGGTTGTGCATGCTGTTCTATTAACCTTTCAGACAATTCAGAATATTGAAACACATATTCCCATTTTAAATAATCTGCTAAACTTATAATTACATCTTCTGAAAGTTTCTTTTTAGAAAAGTCATTCCAATTTATTTCATTTGCATTTATTAGCACAATTATTTTTACACTTTCTTAAATTCTAATTTCTTAATATGTATATAGGGTTTCATCTTACAGTTCCCTTCTGTTAATACCGATAACAAAAAATTTTCATTTAATTTTCCATAGACAAAGATAATTATTGATTCTTCATTGGCAGATATTGTTTTATCAATAAGGACTTCTTTCATTTTTTCTAAACGTATTCTTGGATTTTCATTCATTTTATCACAGGCTAAAAAGAGGGTAATTTTCATATACATATTTTGAGTTAATTTTAAGTTTGTACCCAAAAGCTTTGAACTAAATTCATCGAATTGAAATATTTTATATCCCGCACCTGTGAATTGAACTGCTCTACTTGTGGTAGCACAAAAGGTTTTAGTATCAACATAGTGTTTATTAACACAATCTTTATCGTTTACAGGAGCTTTTACATTTGAAATTCTTTCATTATGAGCATGATAATTTCTTTTACTCACATCCCATAATATACAGTAATACTCTAAATGCTCCCTAGTAACTACATCTGTTTTGTTTAGAGGAGCTTTTACATTTGAAATGATTTTATTTTTAGCATCTAAGTCATTTTCATCATGTATTAAACATTTATCTCTTAATTCATCAACGTATTTCTTAGTGTTGCAGCATCAGATTCTTCTCTAGGATCTCCTAAATTTTTTATATATTTTTGTTTCGCATTGAAAAAATCTCCCCCGTGAATCAGACTATTATCTGTTAAAGTATGAATTTTTTCTTTTATTTCCTTGTAGCTACTATCTACGTAACTTTTTGTTGCTGAATCACTATCTTCTCGAGGATCGAATACATTTTTTAAAAGTTTTCTTTCCATATCATAATGACCCTCAATTGTTATTTTAAACCCTATACCTGGAGGATCTTCTCTTATTTCATCGTCCAGAGGATAATAAGCAGCCATTTATTAAAATAATAAAAATCCTTTATGTTTTTAGAGTTTTAATCATTTTTATATCTTGAGTTGACATATTCACAGAGCATTTGTTTCTTTCTTTCAAAATGAAGTAAAAAACATAATTTTTAGTAGTATTATTTCTCAACCTCCAATTGAATACAATCATTAAATTACTTAAGTTAGTATAATTTTCATGGTTTGCCAAGTTGAAACAAATTATAGGATACTTACTGAAATTTGAATAGTTTATCATACAACCTGTTTCAGAATTTATATTATTCATTCCTGATTCTAAAAGAGCATAATATAATCGATTATAATCACTATTATTAAAGTCCATCATATAACTTACTGTGGGAACTTTAATGTTATTAATCATTAACCAACATTCTATCATATCCAAGTGATCAAACATCATGTTATTTTGATTCATATTTTCATTTCTTTCTTCATATTGTGGAATGACATATAAACTCAAAACTTCATCAGATGTAGCAGGAATAGGGTAAGATCCACTGGCATTTTTATAAAATACATTTGATTTGATAATATTAAAATGATCCCAATTTATTTCTATAGGAGTATTTGATAATTTTAATTCATTGAATTTTACAGATGCTGAATTTTTAAATCTAACATAAGGTAACCAAAGTGATAAATCTTCAACAAGGACCTTAAAGTCCGGATTTTGAATATCTGTATACAGCATATTTTTACTATCATTTCTTTGAATTTCTATTTTAACTTGGAAAACTGCCATTACTTTTTTATATTTTAAAGGAATCCATATTTTTACTGTTTGACTGTTTTTAGTAAATTTACACCTTTTTGAAAATCCTTCATTAAAACTTTCATTTAGTTTAAGGTTTTTAAAAAAATCAGTTATTTTGGTAGTTTCTACTAGAGTTCCATTATATTTGAAATCCTTTTTATCTGCAGAATCAGCTGTGTCTACATAAAAGAACATGTTGGTTGCTTCTGATGTTGAATAATCAGGGGTGAAGTGTATCATCCCTAATACTTGATTCAAAATGGCTTTATAATTTATAGTGGATTCAACTTCAGTATTTCCTATAGTCAACCTGTTTGAATTTACGAGACCTCCTCCATTCACCAGAGTAACATTTTCATTACTTATTGCACCTCCATCTCCTTTTACAATTTTTAATTCTTGTTGTAGATATCCCGCAGAATATAAAATATTAGCATTTGTATCATTGATAAAGAAATTATACGTAGCATTTTAATGAAAATTATTTCTATCTCTATTTTCACTTTTTATATCCCTATATTCAAAAATTTCAATGTCATTATTAAGGCCCGGATTTTGATGACATTTGCATTTTTGGACATTTTTTGTCCTTTAGAGCATTTTTTTAGATTTATAGGGCATTTTTCTTTAAATTTTGGGGCATATTTTGCATTTTAAAGCATTTTTTAAATTTTTTGTTAATTTTTTCCAATTTTTATTATTTTTTATCATTTTTCATTATTACACTGGCTTCCAAACAATGAAGAAAATCTCTAGGATATTAACTGGTGAAGCAACATCTTTTCATTTTGAAGAAGAATTGTCAGTAAGTGAGACCGTCTTTTTCAAGTACGCACCAATAACATCAGTAGACGTTGAAAGAAGCTTCTTTAGGTATAAAAATTAACTTTCAGACAAGAGACGCTCGATTACATTTCAAAATATTAAAAAAAAAAATTAATAATCCAATGTAATTCTGATATTTAGTAATATTATGAGATGGAAGTTGTTATATTCATTAAAGTTTCTATACAAAATAAAATGTTTTGGAGTCAATATATTTCTCTCTTTTATTTTTTTTATTATTATTATTATTTTTTTTTTTTTTTGTTACTTTAGGATATAAAACATATTTTTCAAACTTTAATGAACGTAGAACAAGTATTGCATTGCTTTATAATTTTTGAAATGACTCATAATAATTTTAAAGAGTAAAAAATTGTTTTAGTTCAATATTTTTACTTTATTTAAGTCATGTCATAAGGCATTTTTCGCATTTTAAGGGCATTTTTGGAACTTTTAAAGGGCATTTTTGGCACTTTTAATGGGCATTAATTGAGATTTTTTAGGTCATCAAAATCCGGGCTCTAGTCATTATTATAATAATAACTAGTGTCTTTCAAATCGTAAATTTTATCCATTTATTTAGGAATAAAAATTTTCAATCCAGCACCATGTTTTTTATTTTTGGAAAATATTTCATTCAATTTTTCTCGCACAAATTCTTTAGATTTTTCTTCTACAATTGGCTTTCCTACTGCACTTATAAAGTCTGAAAATAAGCCTCTTCCTTGCATTTTTTTACTCTTTCTATATAATCTATGTTTGTTCATTTATTTAGTAATAAATCTATAGTGCACTTCTTGTTTATTTAAATCAATCAGTTCACCTCTATGATTTGTAATTCTCATTCTAATTCTGTATGTAGAATCAGATTTAACAGGAAAAAATATTGGTCTATCAAATTCTTTAGCATATAAACTTCCAGGAGGATTTGATGATGTAAAAGAATAAATAACTTGAGACTAAAACTGGTTTATAAATGCACCATCTACTATATCACAGTGAATATAAATATTATCATTTCCGTTAGCTATATCAGCAATAAATTTACCTTCTTGCTCTTCCTCTTCATATATTTTAGGTTCAACGCCTAAAATTTTGTACAATTCACTTTTAGATAAATCAATCTTATAATTCTTCTCGAGTTTAATACTAAATCTTTGTCTTTCTTCAATTATTCCAAATAATATAGGTGGATCATTTACAAAATATTTTACCATATAACGATTCAAACCTCTTATACTATAATGACCATTTGGAATAATGAAATCTATCCATTTCACACCGTCAAAATATGAAAATTTATTATTTTTTCTGTAATATACATAGAAAAGGACTGAAGAGCTGCCTCTTTGAAATGAAATGGTTTCGAATATTCAATCGTAAAATCTTCCGATTTATCCACATTTTTAGAATCTAAAATAAGATACTTCATTTATTTAGTGGAAACAATTTTTTCATTTAAATTACTAGGTTCTTGAGTAAACAAATATAAAACATCAATAGGTGATTTACCCTTATTTCGTTGTTATATATTTCATACAATAGAAACCACATTTTACAGAAATTGGTTGTTGTAAAAAACTATCGTTATATCTAATTTCTTTTCCAGAAGTATTTAAATAATTTTGTATATTTTTAGGAAGAAAATCATTTTTTATTTTTATAGTGTTATATTCATATTCTCCAAAAGGATCGAAATATTCTATAAAATCATGCTTTGGGTCATTATAATAGCAAACCCAATGAGTTCCACTCCCTGTAGATATATCTAAATTTATTATTCCGTTTTCAAATTTTCTTATCTTTTTAGGTAACATATCTATAGTAAATATATCTCAATCCTTTTTCGTTTTTCATATTTTCTTGTTGGATATTCCGAGGGAAGATATACACAAGGTTTTTTTTTTTTTAGTTGTACCTGATCCTGAAATTTTATCCAACACTTTTTTGGTTCCCCAACCGGCTGCTCCGCTAGCGGCTCCTAATGCTAAAGTTGAAAGCAATGGAATTAAAAATGGTAAAAACCCTCCATTCTTTTTCAGTTGTGTCTTTGATATTTTAATTCTTTTACCTTTAGCAATTTGGTTAATTTGTGTAGCTGTTAAATGTAAATCAAAATTGGGTGTTTTACTTTTATCTATTTGCAAACTAAGTTCTTCACCATTTTTATAAGCTGATTTCAATTTAGAAATCAGACTGTCGCTCAAGTATACTTTTTTTACAATATAATTACTCATTTATTTACTAAAAAATTTTCCATAGTATTCCTTTACCTGTTTATTTGTTAAAAATTTCTCTCTTAAAAGTAAATCCAACAAATCGATAGTTTTATTACACAATTTTTTACTTTCAGAACCTTTACAAATTTTATCTGTTAAATCAGCTAAAATTTTCAATTTATCTTCTAAACCTTTTCCTGTGTAATATCTACCATTTTTAATAGCTAATAAAGCATCTATATATATTTTCATCATACTCATCTTATTATCAGCAATGTCAATCTTTTTTTGATATTCAACTTTCTTTTCTTTAGTTGCAAAATTTTTATTTTTACTTTCATTTCCTTTCTCTCTTTTAAATTTATCTCTGTATTCGTTCGCCCTATTGATAACTTCATCAATTTCTTCATCAGTTTTATTCCACATTATTGAAGGTAATTCAAATTCTAATTCTTCTAGAACAGTTTTATCAACATCTCTGTCTATATCTATTTTTAAAAACATACTTCTTGCATCTTCAGTATAATCTTCTTCTGACTTATTATCTATCTGAGGTAAAATTTTAAAAGAAAAATCATTCATGGTTAGAGATAAATCATCAACGGCTTCTTTTATACCCTGCAAATGATTTTCTCTAGAGGTTTCTAGTTTTTCCATTTGATTGATTAAAGACTCATGAAAATCAGCAAATGATTTTTGTATTCCCATATCTTCTTCTAATTTTATTTCATTATTTTTCCTAATTTCAGATTGTAGTTTAACTAATCTCAGATCATTTTTTAATTGCTCTAACAACTTTTTATTTCTCTCTTTTTCAATACTTTCCATTTATATATAATTAATTTTCTACTCGCAGTAGATTATTTTCTACTCGCAGTAGATAAGTGAATAGAACAAAATTTTACAGGAAATAAATGTATCCTAAAATTATAATAAGAGATTATAATGAACCTAATGAATTTCAAGATCCAAATCAACATCCTTTACTACCTATTCATACTTTTAGATTAATTATAAATGGTGCTTCAAAGTGTGGAAAATCCAATTTATTAGTCAATTTTATCTATGATTATTTACATTTTGATAGACTTTATGTGTGTGCAAAAGATATATGTGAATCTAAATATGTAAAATTACAAGAAAAATATACTCAATTCAATGATGTAGAGGTAGAAGATATTAAAAAATGCAAAAAAGATCAAGTTTTGTTTTCTTCAAACCTCGAGGATTTTATTACAGTAGATGACTTGGATCCTTCCTATATGAATTTAGTTGTATTTGATGATTGCATACGTGAAAAAGATCAACACCCTATTGAAGAATTTTTTATTCGTGGAAGAAAGAAAAATGCTTCTATTATTTATTTAAGTCAGTATTATTATAAAATACCTATAACAATAAGAAGTAATAGTGACTACTTTATATTTTTTGATATGAAACAAAGAGAAATTCGACAAATAATAAGAGAAATAGATGGCCAATTAACTAAAGAAGAATTTAATAAAATGTATAAAAATTGTATCGTAAAACCATATAATTTTTTAATGTTGGATTCCTGAATTGAGATATTGAAATAAAATATTTGAGCCTATATAAATGGAAGAATATCTTGAAAAGAGAATTTTTGTATATAGGAAATCTTATCAATTAATGAATAAATTGAGTTTATCGCTATCAGTAGGAAAATTCTTGTTCAGTGCTTCTGGCTTAATAAGTTTCGTTTTTCTACCCTTATCAGCACTGAGTATAACAGCTGGTGTAATTGAAATAATAGATAGATCTTTGAAGATTTCAGCTAAAAAGAGTGAATATAAACAAGCCTTTAAATTCTATAAACAACTATTAAATTTGTGTAAATCCAGCAATCTGTCTGAACAAGAAGTATATATGAGGGAAGTTGAATATATTCAAAATTTACAATATTTTCCTATAGAAAGATATATAAAGAAGACTCAATTAAATGGTTACAAGTACGTCAACAAAAAATTTTTATATCTAAATAAATGTGTAATAAAAAGAATTGCAAGTGTAAAACAGGAAAGGGTGTAATTAATAAAGCTATTAACAATTTACCCTTTGAAATGCATTTACCAGGTCATAATTTTACAGGTCCTGGAACACAATTACTACATGGAAAAAAGAGATTGAATGATGATTTAATATATAAAGAATGGTCAAAACCTATAAATAAAGTAGATGAAGCTGCATACAGACACGATGTTTGTTATTTAAAAAACAAAGATACAAAAACTAGAAATGAAGTATGTGATACAAATATGATAAATGAGTTAGATGCAATTCCAAATCCTACCATTCGTGAAAGAATTGACAGAGCAGTTGTTAAACCTATTATAAAAGCAAAAAAGACATTTGGAATGGGTTCACTGATATACTGTTTAAAATGTAAAAATCATACAGATACTAAGGATATCGAACATGTAATTAATAAAAAAGATAGTCCAATGACAAAAGGAATGTGCAATTTGTGGATCTAAAAAGTGTTCTTTTTTAAGAAAAACGACGCTCTAGAACAGGGCGTCATAAAGATTAAACATGACCCCCTGAAACGGGGGGGGGGGGGCATAGAAACTATATATTATGATCCTGAAACAGGTTATTGTGGAATGAATGAATTAAAAAGGAAAACAAAATCTACTCAAAATGAAATTTCTGATTTTCTTCATACTCAAGATGTATACACAAGATATAAACCTCTGGTTAGAAAATTCAAAAGAAGACGAATATATGTATCTCATATTGATGATCAATGGCAAGCTGGTTTATTGTTTATAAAACCATTTAGTAAATCTAATGACAGAATGAATTATATTTTAACTGTAATTCATATATTTAGTAAATATGCTTGGGCAGTACCCATTCACAGAAAAACAGGTAGAGAAGTAACAGAAGCCTTTAAAAAAATATTTAAAGAACGTCATCCTTATCACATCCAGACAGATAAAGGAACTGAATTCATTTCTAAAGAGACTCAAAAAATATTTAAAGACTATGATATTAAGTGGTTTACAACTGAAAACATAGAAATAAAATGTTCAGTAGTTGAACGCTTTAATCGTACATTAAATGGAAAATAAGAAAATACTTAGCAGCTAATAAAACAGAAAGATATATAGATATCTTAAATGAATTAATTCAAAATTACCACAATTCATATCATAGATCTATAAAAATGTCACCCACCGAGGCAAGTAAAAAAACGAATGAAAATCTTGTTTATAATAACCTGTATGTAAAAAAAGTAATCAGGAAACCAAAATTTAAAATAGGTGATAAAGTAAGAATTTCAAAATTTAAAGAAACATTTACGAGAGGTTATCACCCTACATTTACAGAAGAAATTTTCATTATATCAGAAATATTAAGAACAGATCCTATAACCTATAGAATGATTTAAATAACGAGGAGATAAAGGGAACTTATTATGAAAATGAATTAGTTAAATATAATAAGACGAATTAAATATATAAAATTGAAAAGATAATTAGAAAAAAAGGAGATAAATGACTCGTTAAATGGTTAGGTTATTCAAATGATTTTAACAGTTGGATAGATAAGAAAGATATTTTATAAGGGTGAATAAAACATAACAATTTTGAAGATGAAGGGGACTGATTGTTGTTCCTCCGACTCCTGTAGAGGTTATTTTAATTATAAATAAATATGTTTGAAAAAAATATAAATAAAATTTTATTACTTAATATAAATCTATTCAATTTTAGAATAGAGTTAGAATATGATAATTTACGAAAAAAAAACCATCACAACATAATATTTACAGCGAGAGACGATTTCAAATTAGAATCCTATGATAATATGAGAATTATCGAAAATCATTTAAAAAAGGTAATGAAATTACATTATTTTAGAAAAGTAATATTTTATGATATATTTCCAGAATTTGAAGACAATGAGGATTTATTAGATGTGTGGGTTTATCGATTACGAGATGTATTAAAATTGAAAAGAATTACAAGAAAAGAAAAACATTTACTAGTGTTTTTATATTAATCATAATAATTAATTAAAAATCAAAGAAAAAAATTGCAAAATGGCCTCTTTGGCTGAGAGGTGTAGCTGTTTATTTATTTACAGGAAGATGTTATAGGCCTTTTTCACCTCTCAGCCATTTTTTTTTTCCTCGACCCCTGTTGCTATGGGGGAGGCTACTCTACCTCGGTTGCTATGAGGGAGGGATGTTACCGTCTGTCCTCAACCCCCTGTTGTTGTGGGGGGAGGATCCTATGTACCGACTGCGATCCCTATTCAGCATCGACGTTACTCGGAGCACTGTTTTATCTCCGACCCTAACGGGTGAACGAGGATCGAACTCACTACCTTGGGATCTCTAGCGTAGGGCCCTAACCGCTCAGCCACTAAGGCCAATAGCTAAAGAATCTTATCCTTATAACATATTAAGAGCTATTAAACTTTGACCTGTCAGAGCCATCTATGAGTGAAAAATAGAAGTACAGTTCAACTAAAAATTTTTTGATTTAAATAATTCTTTATTCTTTTCTGTTAAAATCAAGAAACGGTACTGCCATCTATTAAGTTTTAAAAGAAATTTCCTTGACTTTAACAGTTCACTTGTGACTGTAATATAAATTAATTTTTATAAGTATAAAATTCATACCCAAAAATATGTTTAACTTTTTTTATCTTATATGTTTAACTTTTTGTTTTTATCTTATATGATTATTTACACTAGCTTGTGTTTAATAATTATTTTTGTTTGAAAAACATTTTACTTTCCTTATCTTTAAAAGATAACACTCAAAAATTATTCTTTTAACGTACTAGTGCTGTCATCTATTTTTAAAAAACATTCATAAATAAATGACAATTCCTGATAAATATTTAACAGTGTTTAAACAAATTAAAAAGAAAGAAATTTGCTATGATAGTTCTGAAGATAAATCCCATTATAATATTGATATAAATACTTTTTTAAAGCAACGACTCAAAAGTAGAATATATTTCTTTAATAGTTTGAAAAGAAAACAAACTGAATTTTACGAATGAGGCAAATGAACTATTTTACAAGTTCTTAGATTTTTGTTATTACGAAAAGAATTTAAAATACTTGTTTTATATGAAGAAGATTTGTGATCTTTTCAATATTAATAATTCTATAAAAATTAAAGAGAAAAAGAAATATGAACATATATGGAATTCATTTATAAATGATAAATCCAGCTAGGGATCCAGCTAAGGATAAATCCAGCTAATTATCTCCCCCCTCCTGACTCTTAAAGATTGAACCAATATTACTAGAATTTTAAGCTTAAAGTAAGAGAGTAAATCTGTTTTAAAAAAACATTCTCATATAAATATTAAGGATAATATTTTTGATATTAAGAATAATAAATTAAATTTTAATAATAAAACAGTATATATCATAGTTGATAAAGACAATGAACCTTGGTTTAAAGGAAAAGATATTGCGAAAATTTTAGAATATGAAAATCCTAGAGATGCTATATTAAGACATATAGATGAAGAAGATAAAGTAAAATATAGAAATTTCCAAGGGGTCATGAAACACGACTCCTTAAAGATAGACATACAAACCATATTTATCAATGAATCTGGTTTATATTTTTTGATTTTATCATCAAAATTACCTCAAGCTAAAGAATTTAAAAGATGGGTCACTAAAGAAGTATTGCCAAATATAAGAAAAACAAGAGAATATAAACTTAAAAAAGAATTACAACTAAAAAATAACGAAATTGAAAAATTAAAGCTAGTAAATAATAATATTAAAAATTTTATCGACAATGTAAAAGTAAAAAATAAGAATTCCTATATTTACATAGCCAGTACTCTTCATTATTCAAAGAATAATAATTTTAAAGTAGGACATACTAAAAATTTAAAAGCAAGATTAGCTGGTTATAATACAGGCAGGAATTCGAATGACTTGTACTATTATGTATATTTTAAAAAAGTTTACGAAGCAGAACAGATTGATAAATTGATTCAAAGAATACTCATAGATTTTAAAGATAGTAAACGTAAAGAAGTTTAAATTCTTAATTATTTATATCTTAAAAAGATTGTAAAATTGGTAGTCAATAATTACAATGAATGTTTCAACGTTTTGAATGATTTAATTGAAAATGATTTAGAAAACTCTTTCAGTTCTGTTCCTTGCATTCCTAAAGAAAAAATTATTTCTTAATAAATGGGAAATAACCAAACTAGAATAGCCACAGGCAATTGTACTACAAATTTAATAAATGTAAGTTTCACAAAACCATTTAGAATTCAGCCTTCAATTGTTTATACTCCTATATGTAAATATGGGGATCTTTTTACTTTAAAAATATCTGAAGTAGATAGATATGGTTTTAGATTTAAATGTTTAAATTTAGATGGCACCGAAATTACAACTCATCGAGATTTTTTTCAATGGGTTGCTATAGGTGAATAATCCATTTATAAAAACGGTTTACTAATAAATCATGTCAGAGAAACTCTGTAGTCTCTGTAAAATTTTAAAATCTGTGGAAGAGTTTTATACTAATAGAAATCATATTTTCAAAAAGTGTAAGGAGTGTGAATCTATTGTTAAATACACAAAATATAACTGTGAGTAAGGTAAAGAGTATATCTTCACACATAAACAAAGACACTTTAGAAGTAAATATCATCAGAATTATATTCAAAATATTAAATTCTAATTTTTTAAAAAGCCTTTATAAAAATATTTTCTAATAAATAGAAATAAAAAATAATATTTTTTATTTTTTAGTATCATGGAGTTTAAACACATAAAGGAAGCTTTGAACACTTTTGATGTTGCAAAATTAAAAAATATAATAAAAAAGTTAAAAATTGAAACAAAATGTAAAACTAAAACAGAATTCATTAAATCTATTACAACTTATTTCAGAAAAACGGGTGAATACAAAACTATACTGACAGATATATTAAAATTAGATGCTACTAACTATTTAAATCGTAAGAGAAAAATATTTATAAATCATCCGAAGAAAGAGAATTAAGAATTTATTTGATTCTTATAATTTGAGATTTAAAGATAATAAATTATTTAAAAAAGAAAAGATATCTGATTATGAAATATTAGAAAAAAATGGAACCTATATAAAGAAATACAAGGTTCATAGGAAAGAATATAGAGTGGTCGGAGTAAAGATTTTACCCACTCAATATCATGATATTATAAAAAATATATTCAGAAAGGCTATAGGATATGTTATTGGAAAAGTAGATGTAATAACATTTAATCCTAAATTAAATAAGCCTTTTCATGACAAAATGATGTCTACCAAAGACGCCTTTGAAGTTTATATAGATAAATTATCTAATCAAATTGAATATAAGGAACTGGATATTACTGAATGTATATTTGATTTTAATGTAATTGAATTACCTCATGGAGGCAGACACAAGGCTTTAAAAATGTATTCCGAAACAGATCCAGCAAAAAAGAGAAGTATATGTCAAATAAAAAACAATGATAATATATGTTTAGCTAGATCAATTGTAACAGCGCTAGCCTCTCAAAATCCTAAACTGTTATGTGAAAAATTAAATCATGAAAAATTAACAGATAATTAATTAACATGTAATATATATTAAAAAAGGACGTTTGTTACAAAAAACATTAGCTACGAAATTACATGATTTGTGCCATATTCCCTTAGAAATATGCAGTTTGGAGGAAGTAAAAATATTTGAAAATTTTTTAGATATTCAAATTAATATTTATTGTACAGAAAACTGCAATCAAAGCTTATATTGTGATGATTACAAACCTACTTGTATTTACATTTATAAAATTCAAAATCATTTTGATGTTATTACCTCTATTACAGGGTTTTTAGGCAAAGATAATTATTGTGATTATTGTAAAATTGGTTTTAAAAGATCAGATCAGCACAGATGTCCTCTTAAATGTGATAGGTGTTTTGTTAAGAAATCTGATTGTAAAGGAAAAGATTTGTTTTGTAAAAAATGTAATCGGAAATTCTTAGGAGAGGACTGTTTTGATAATCAAAAAAAGAAAAATTCGAAAGGTTACAGTGTTTGCAAATTACTATGGAAATGTTTGAAATGCAAACGAAATATTAATAGATATGAAAGGAAAACAGAAGAACAGTGTGGTGAAAGAAGATGTAAAAATTGTTGGAAATTTGTATTAAATGCTCATCGATGCTATATGAAGAAACAAAAATCTAAAAGAGGTAAATGTATTGACGACTGCCCTAAAAATGTGTCAAATATAAAAGAATGGTGTGAAACTTGTAAATATGAATATACTGAAAAATACTTTTTTTTTTCATATGGAAACTACACAAGATACAGGAACTCATGAAGTGAATCTAGTTATATGTCAAGATTATAAAGGATATGAAAATATATTTGAAAATGAAAACGAATTCTGCGAATGGTTATTTAAAGAAAAACACTTTGGATATACTGTACTTGCTCATTACGGAAAAGGTTTCGATTTCCAATTTTTAGCCAAGTATTGCTTCAAGAATAACATTTAAAGTATTTACAATTTATCAAGGAAACAAGTTAACATGCATGCATGCTTCTGCTTATAATATAAGATTTATTGATTCTATTAATTTCACAATGATTCCTCTCAGAAAATTTCCTAAAACATTTGGTCTGACCGAGTTGGCTAAAGGATATTTTCCTCATCTGTTTAATACAAAAACGAATCAAAATTACGTAGGTAAGTACACGACTGAATATTATTATGGATATGACAATATGATTCAAGATGAAACAGAAAAATTTGATAAATGGTACAGTTCTGTTAAACATGAAACGTTTGATTTTCAGAAAGAATTTATTAAATATTGCAGATCGGATGTTCAAATATTGAGAGAAGGTTGTTTAGAAATGAGACGATTGTTCTTAGAAACTGTGAACGTTGATCCATTTAAATATGTCACTTTAGCTGGTGTATGCATGGGAATTTATAGAGATAAATTCTTGAAAGAAAACACAATTGCTATTGACGAAGACACAATTCATAAAGATTGTTATAGTAAGAAATCAATTGCTTGGTTAGATTTCATAGCAAAGAAAGAAAATATTAATATACAACATGCTTTGAACGGTGGTGAGAAAAAATTAAAATTGGGTAAAAAACATTATAAGTTCGATGGATTTTATGAAAATACAGTATTCCAATTTCACGGTTGCTTCTGGCACGGTTGTACTAAATGCTTCACACGTACACAGATAAACACTCAGAATCAAATGCTCATGAAAGATTTATATAAACGAACCGAAAAGATAAATAAAAAGATAGAAAAAGAGGGATATAATTTAGTAACTATATGGGAATGTGATTTTAATAATAACAAAGAAATGAAAAAATACATGAAAAAGGAATGGAACAGAGATTTCGTTGAACCGTTGAATCCGAGGGAGGCTTTTTATGGAGGCAGACGTGAACCTACGAAATTGAAATATGAAATGAAAAATAACGAAAAAGGTAGATATATAGATGTATGTTCACTATATCCAACGGTGAATTACTTTGATTATTAACCTGTTGGTCACCCTTCAAAGATATTTAATCCTAAAAAATATGATAAAAAGTGGTATGGATTAATTAAATGCAAGGTACTTCCACCTAGAAAATTGTATAGTCCAGTGTTACCCTATAAAGATGAAAAATTAATATTTTCTCTATGCAGGGCTTGTTCTGAAACAATAAAATGCAATCATTTCAAAACAACACTAGAGAAGAAAAAATGTAAAGACTGTTATGTGATAAGAAATTCAGAGTGTAAGCATGCTGATAACGACAGATGTCTGATAGGAACGTGGACTACAGATGAAATGAGATTAGCTATTAGAAAAGGATATAAAATAATGAATATATATGAAGTATGGCATTTTGAAAATAAATCAAACGACTTATTCAGAGATTATGTGAAAATGTTTTTGAAAATAAAACTAGAAACTTGTGATAAATGGAAAAATAATTTTAAAGATGAAAATGAATATATGCAAATAGTAAAAGAGAAATTAAATATAGATTTACAAAATATAGAAGAAAATCCAGGTTTAAGATTTATTGCAAAAATTTGTTTAAACTCATTATGGGGTAAGTTTGGCCAAAGAAAAAATATGAAACAAACTGAATATGTAATGGAAATTGAAGATTTTTACAGAATTATTTTGGATGATACAATAAAGGATCTCAATATGATATTCTTAAACGAGGACTTTGTTGAAATGACTTATAAAATGAAAGATAAATATGAGAAAAATAACTTTAACACAAATGTATATATAGCTGCATTTACGACAAGTTCTGCTCGTATCAGATTATATAAAATATTAGATATATAAGTTAAAACCGCTTATATTATGATACAGATAGTATAGTTTACATAGATAATGGAAGTAACAAAATTGAAACTGGCTGCATGCTAGGAGAGTGGACAGATGAATTGGGAAACGATGAATATATCAAATCCTGGATGGCTGGTGCCTCTAAAGACTATGGATACATACTAAATGACAATACCGTTTATGGTAAAGTGAAAGGATTTAAAATGTCTTATCAGAGTGAAACTGTATTAAATTTTAATGAAAGAATGAAAATAATTACAGGTGAAACAGATTATTTAGATGTAGAAATAAATCAGTTTAAAATTGAAAAAGATAGAAATGTATCAAGTATTAAAACGAATAAAAGATACATGTTTGGATTTGATAAAAGACGAATTTTAGATGATTACAACACTGTACCATTTGGATATTAATTTTATATCTTTCATATTTTATATCTTCCATATTTTATATCTTCCATATTTTATGTCTTCCATATTTTATCTCTTTTATATTTTCCCTTTTTAAAAATAAATTTGAAATAAATGGATAATAGACGTTGGTGCGATAAATGTAAAAAGAGAATTGATAATATGGGTATCTTTCTTACTTTGGATAAGAAAGGATTTCCTATAAATATGACCTCGTGTTATAAATGTAATACCTGGAAAAAAACGGTTGTGCAAGTTGAAAAGAAAGCCTTTTGAAAAGTATTTTTAAAAAAAACGTTTACTAATAAATATTATGGATGACATTACTCTGATTATCAATATTCAAGGATTTGTACTTCCAAATCGTAAGATAGCACGAGAAATAGGATGGATACATTCAAAAACATCTTTTGGCGAAACAATTAGTGTATTTGCCCTAGGCTGTGAACTAGATGACCAAGAACTGAGTATAGTACGCAAATGTGCTACAGAGATACATGGCTTAAGATTTAAAAGGACTCCAAATAACAAAGAGCTCTGGATTAGTAATAATGATGTAAAATTATATATTCAAAATCTTTATGATTTATATGGTGGTACGTTTGCATATAAAGGAGGAATTATGGAAAAAGAGATACTAAATGAATTAAATATACCATCCAAAGATTTAGATATTGAAGTACCAAAATGTGCAAAAATTTTAGGTCCTGGATGTTCATTACGTAAATGTATGTACTATAAGAATTGTATTTCAAAAAACGGTTCTTAATAAATGGAAGAATTAAAGTACTTGGAAACCGATGAAGAAATATATGATTTGTGATTTAATGGAAATTAATAAAACACACGATAGATTTGGAATTGATGATTTGATCATGACCTATATAGATATATTAGAAGATTTAGTAAATAAAATCGAAAATGATGAAATAAAAGAAAAAGCTACAGAAATTATAAATGAAGCATCTTATGAAATTATAAATAAATATATTAAAAAAATAATCTTGAGAAAATGAATATGAGTCTATAAAAATGAAATATAATAAATGGAAGAATTCAACAGCCTTAAGAAGCGTACAGATATTCATAGTTTAAGAGATTTAAAAGTCGGTAAATATAATTTAATATCTCTAAGAAAAATAGATACAAAATATGGAGAAACAGTCGTTGCAAAACTAGACAATGAAAAAGAATATTTTTTGAGTAAAAGTTCAGGAGAATTATCTGATAAAAGCATGAAGAAAATTAACAAAGGTAATTAACAAATAACAAAATTTCTGATTATGAATTAGAAGAAGCCTAAGTTTTCCCTACTTTTTATTTTTTATATTTTTAAAATCAGTATCTCCATCTTGGGGACGCTGTTTTTTTTCCTTTTTAAAAAACTAAAATATTGGAGTTTTTTCACACATCGAAAACATCTTTGTTAAAGTTATATGACAGAATGTCAATTATTTGCTCATATTTCACCTTAAGGTGCTCATTTTTATTGTTTTTATTTCAAAGGTACTCAAAGTTGTTTTTAGTGTTTTTGATCATAAAATAAGAGGTTCCAATAAAAAACAATTCATTTTTTTGATTTTCAAAAGTTGTCTTTTTAAAGATTTTATGTTGTTTTTCACTGTTAAAATTATTAAAAATGTACAATATTTTAAAGATTAAGGTAGTATATAGGGGTGTCCTCTAGCCCCCCCCCCCATATACTACTCTTAAATATTCAAACAAAGCTAACTTATAACTAGATTAAAATACCGTACAAAAATTATATTAATTTGTAATATTGAACACAATATTTAAAAAACTGCTTTACTATATTAGGCCTAGTATGTTTTTATATTTATGCATGCTGGATGTTTAATAAAAGTTCTATTCTAACATGACATATATATTTAAATTGCATCATAATTTATTAATTATATAAACGCGTATATAGCCGACATATTAAAAAAAAAAACGTCAAGCAATGATAAAGTAGAAATCCTAGTCTTAAAATATGATATTTTGTAAATTGTTTGATAGTTGTATCTTTCCGCAGGAACTCTGTAATATTCTGTAACAATGTTGCCGTGACACCACGTTTCTGCCACGGGGGTTATAATATAGTTGAAAGCAAAAAAAATATATATATATACTGACTATTACTGCAAACATTGCTTTAGCCTCCCAGAATGCAGATTCCAAAATGTGAGCATGCCTCTGATTCTGGTCCAGGACAGCAATAACCGTGTGATGCAGGCGTGTCCTCAACATTTTCCCGAAGCTAGAATCAATTGAGAAGTTCCATCATCCCTGACTTTAACGGTCATCCGATCAGTAAGAATAACCTGAACAGAAGAACACATTTGTCATTACATAGCCATCAAAAAGCAGATTAGAGCGAAAATTTCTAGAAAAAAAAAGTGCAACTATTATTTTAAAAATAGGAAATTTGAAAAGCTTAAAAAATGTCCATATATATTGTTATCAGGAAGAGTCACTTCATATTAATAGAGGAAGGAGTGTTTGACTAAATTCTTATTTGCTACAATTTTTAATCAATAAAACATTTTACTAAGAATATTCACCATACACTCTAGTTCTAAACTGAGGAAAATAAAATATAAATGGCACAAAACACCTTAGAAATTTTTATTAATAGTTTATAATTGTAAATGATTTTTTATGAGAAAATAAGATATCCTGAGATATTGTTTAAGATATCCTGAGATATCTGAGAAGAGAACCCTGGTTTAGACCAACTACAGGCTGGTTTAGCCTGCATGAAACCAGCAATGGAAATGGAGTAAGAACTGTAGATTTTGTAACTAGCAACAATATGATTATTAGTAGTACATGTTTTGAGCATAAGAGGATTCATAAGGAAACATGGACTTCCCCAGACGGGGAAACAAAGAATCAAATTGATCACGTTTTTATTGATAAAAGACATGCCTCGGATTGTGATAGTTATCACATTTTGGTTATTATGAAATATAGACAGAGAATATCAAAAACACGAAACAGCAAGGGGAAAAAACAGAAGAAATTTTAAGTAAAAAAACTAAAAAATAAGGATTTCAGAGATAACTAAGGCAGAGCCTTGGATGCGAAGATTGATGATGAGTACCTAGGGAATACAGTGAATTTATCAGTGGAAGAGAAGTGGGAAACATACAAGAATATTATTATAAACTCAGCTGAAGAAACCTTGGGAAGAGAAGTAAAGGAAAGGGGAAAAGAATGGTTTGATGAAGAGTGTGAAATCCTAGTTGATGAAAAGGATAAAGCGAGGGAAAGGTTAATTGCCCACAATACAAGAAACAACGAAAAAGTGTACAAGGAAAAGAGAAAACTAGCTAAGAGAGTTATCCGTACCAAGAAAAGAACACTGGAAAAAGAAAAGATACAGGAAGTGGAGGACCTATCTGCGATAGGGGACATCCGTGGAATGTATGCAAAATTAACTTCTATAAGAAGAGGGTACCAACCACGAACAACACTTTGTCGTGGAAAAAATGGAATCTTGGTTAGAAAAGAAGACGAAATTATAGAAACGTGGGCAGAACATTTTGGAAGCCTTTTAAACAGAAATGAAGTAATTGGACAAACAGAAGGAGAACTAGTTACATCAGAGAATGATTGTGAACCGTTAGAGATGGAGGAAGTTAAAGAATCAATTAAAAAGTTACATAATGGAAAAGCAACTGGAGAGGATTTAATTTCCCCAGAACTAATAAAATATGGCAGTGAGAAGTTATTCAAAATGGTGTATGACCTTGTAAATGAAGTCTGGGAGAATGAACAGATACCAAACGAATGGAACAGCGCAGTGATATGCCCAATTTTGAAAAAGGGAGAAAATACTGGACTGCAATAATTATAGAGGAATCTCCCTGCTTAACCTGACTTACAAAGTATTAACGAAAGTCATAGCTACAAGACTTAAGCCACTGATAGAGAGAGAAATTGGAGACTACCAATGTGGCTTTAGGCTGAATAGATCAACCATAGACCAGATATTCAGCATTAGAAATATCTTGGAAAAATTCAAGGAAATGAATGTTAATGTCTATCAGCTCTATGTTGATTTCAAGCAAGCATATGATTCAATAAATAGAGAATTGATGCTACAGACCTTACACGAGTTTAACATCCCTCATAAACTAATCAGGTTGATTAGAATGACTACTTCATCTACTAAAGCGAAAGTAAAGATACAAAATAAAATGTCTAGGGAATTTGATATTGTGACTGGATTGAGACATTCTGTCAACCTTGTTGTTTAATGTATGCCTTGAAAAAGTTATGCGTAACACGGTATCAAATAGAGGAGGTACTATTTTTAATAGAATGAAACAAGTCCTTGCTTTCGCCGATGATGTAATATTGATAGCAAGAAGTAAAAATGCACTTGTTGACCTTTGTAAAGACTTAATTAAAGAAGCTAGTCTTTTTGGTTTAGAAATAAATAGTGATAAGACCAAATACATGATAATGGATTGTAGGGGAACGGATATAGACACAGAACTCAATAAAATGGCAAAATTTGAGAGAGTTAGGGAATTTAAGTACTTGGGTTCAGTTGTCACTGAAAACAATGATGTTATGCCAGAGATTAAGCGAAGACTAAATGCTGGAAATCGCAGTTATTTTGCACTTAAGAGATTGTTAACATCAAAACTAATAACGGAAAAAACAAAGCTTCAAGTTTATAAAACTATAATCAGACCAACCGTTATCTATGGATCAGAGACGTGGACTCTAACCCAGAAACAAGAAAAAATGCTGATTACCTGGGAAAGAAAAATTCTGAGAACTATTTTTGGACCTGTCAAAGAGGGTGATCTATGGAGAAGGCAATACAATTTTGAAATTGCAAGACTATTTAAAGAAAAAGATATAATAAATTATGTAAAAGCAAAGAGAATTCAATGGCTAGGACACCTTGAGAGAATGGAGGAAAACAGAAGCATTAAGAAGATATTCAAGGGGCAGTGCCAGGGCCAAAGGAAAAGAGAAAGGCCGGTCAAAAGATGGTTTGACGAGGTGGAAGAAGACCTTAAGACTCTAAAAGTCCGAAACTGGAAACAAAGAGCTAGAGACAGGCGACTTTGGAGGAAAATTTTTAGTGAGGCCATGGTCCAACATGGACTGTAATGACAGGGAGTTAGTTAGTTAGTTAGAGATATTGTTTGAATAACAATGCTGTGGAAATTATAATGTAATAATAATAAACAATTATGTAAAAAATTTTAACATTAATTCTCATTAAATCATTAGTTGTAGGAAAAAGCATAAATTTAAAAAAGAAAGAATTAAAGTAAAAATAATCATAAAGAACAATTTTGTTTAAGAGGAGATGGGGGTCAAAACATGTGCAAAACATGATTGCTATTCTCATTGGTATTCTTTCTGTAAAAAAATATGTTGAGGGTCAATTAAAAGAAGAAAAAAAAAAGAAATCAGATTTAGTATGAATAGAAATAATAGGAAGTTGTTTACAAAACACTTCATTCTATTAAAATAAGCAGAATAAACTATTATTTTATACATAGGATAGATGATAACTCTTAACATTCAAAGATCACTTTGCATCTTTTTTTTCTCTTTTAATTTTTCTTATCTATATTAGATAAAACACAACAGTGATGTAGGTAAATATATTGTTAAAAGAACATTGAAATTTCATTTTTCACGTTAGCAGCAAAGATCTGAATATCAAATGAATGAGCAGTCATAAGTATAGTTTGTCTATCGGAACAACTTCAATCAGGATTCATCTGAATCAGTGGTGGTTACTATGGTAAGGAAGTTTAACTATTTAAAGTAGGGATGTTAGGTCAATATTTAAGACAGGTTTTGGATCAAGTTGCCTAGAAGAAGGGAATTAGAGGAGAGAAAAGTAACTCTTTTACATACACTATTTCTTTTTTCCACAGCAGCAAATGGCCTTACATTTTTTGGCAATAGGAGTTCTTTCCATAGACAAACTATATGAACACAAACGTGCATGTGTACATACTTTTGAATAAAAAACTATTTTATGGCACTGTCAATAAAAAACTAAAATTACTAAAAATTAAATTGAGCTTTAAGTTAGGCAGAAATAGAAGGTTAAAAAAGAACATTTCATAAAAACTATTAGATATTTTTGTCTTAATTACACTAATTAATTTATGCATATTAAATAATAATTTAGAACTATGTTTTAGTTTTAATAATGCTCCATAATGATTATGGAAAAGATATGCATTTTTTCAACAAACATTGGCTAGCTATGTTTCTTTGATTTTTCTTACATTTTCTGTTAGCTTTATACAAGCCATCTTATAATAAAGTTAATATAAATGTATTTAAGAAGAAAGAATATGTCAGAACCTAAAAAATTTTAAATTTGTATGCATAAAATCGTAATGTTTATAAAGTATAAATTTAATTTAAAAATTTCATATATACAAAGCTATGCAACTTACAACTTCATATTTAAATAAGTGTTCTCACAATATATTTATATAAGAGTACTACGTATTTTTTGAACATAATTTAAATATGTATTTCAGTTTAAGTAGTGTTATATTTATTTAGTATTTATATAATTTTCAAGCAGGGTTGTTTCCAGAAAAACCCAACGTGGGTGGGTTTTATTGGGCTTTTTATGTTTTATTGGGGTTCTTTTCAAAAGAGAGAACAGGGATAAGTACCTTATTTTAAAAAAGCTTATTTTAATATTAATAATTAAGTTTAATTTAACGAATTGACTTAACATATAGGTAATTAAAGTTTAATTAATAATTAATACAAGTAAATTGGTGCAGACGTCTGAATAAAGTTTCTTCTGACATCACGATACAAAATGTGATATGTACTCACATACATCACACATTTGAAACTTATTTTAACACAGGATTATTTTTTTAAATATTTTAATCTTAAAAAAATTTGAGGAATTTTTTTCTTTCTTTTTTTCATAGAAAGTGAATCAAAGGCACTGACTAATCAATGGCCATACAGTTGAAGCTAGTCAGCAAGATGACTCTCCAGTCTCCAAACACAGTTAGTTTTTTCACCATAGGTACATTTTTTTAGACTAGACTACATATATATTTGAATAAAATAGCTCCTTAATATAACAGAAGATATAGAGGAAATCAATTTTAGAAAAACCCACCTTAAAGTGGGTTTTACTAGGTTTTTCAGAATGGGTTTAACCCAGTAAAAACCCGGCGGGTTTAACTGGGTAGGTGGGTCTTTTGCAACTCTGTCAATATGGGAGATTACGGAAAGAGAATCTGACTATAGAACACTCTTAAATATCCTAAACTATAAAAAAAGAGAGAGATCTTGGGCTCCAAATTACAGAATTATTTCAACCAAATTCTATTAATTGAGAACTACCTTGATTCTAGTGTCAGAGATGAGTTTGGTAAAAACCGAAAAAGCTGAAAATAGAAATGCAAAACAAATTTTAAATAATAGAAAAAATTCCTGAAATTTGAGCATATATTTGTAGAACATTATTAATATTTTAATAAAAAAATAATAAAAATGTTGAATTATGAGAATTGTTGCATGAAAAATTTTAATATTTTCTTCTTTTTAATTTTGGAGGAATTCTGATATCTATGTGAGATTTTTATATAGCAAGAATATAAATTTCAATAGGAGATTTTCTAAATACCTTGAATACAAATCGAAATGAGTAATTTTAAATTGCGTGGATATTACTTGAGATGTATAATTTTGAATCACGTGACTATGAATCATGAAGAGTAATTTTAAATCACATTAATATTAGATTGCAATATGATTTTTAAATCCCGAAAATGCAATTTTGAATCCAGTTTACAAAGACATAAAAATGCGTTGAAAGCGAATTTTTTTTCAGAAGTTTGAAAAAAAGAAAAAATTTCTTAATAAAAGCAGGATTTCTTTCTTTCTTTCTTTTACTTTTTTTATTAAATTTAAAAAAAAAACACAGTATTTTGTCAAAAAGCTGAAAAAACTCATCCTTGAAATGTGTACAAATACGGGTTACGAAAAACATATGAAAGAAACAAAATATATATTAAATTTACAGTTACACTCACTGTAGCAGAGTACTCTTGATGCTAAAGGCACCTAAAATAGTTCAAGCAGCATAATATTTTTTTAAAAAAATTATAGGATTTTTTTATCTTTCTTTCTCTCTCTCTATAGATATATATATAGATAGATAAAGAGAGAGAGAACAATTTTTATGTAATTGGTCAAGTTACACAAGTTTAACAAATATGATTATGCAATTTATGTAATTATTTTAATTACCTCTACTGACCTCATGAACAAAGAAATTTTTTTTAATTTATTATATTGGTAACAAGGTCAGAGTTTGAAAGAAAATAAAGTTTTTTTCTCTGCATTTATATCATTTACAAATAAGGCTTTTACTGAGAAGTAGAAATAGTCAATTTAATATTTTTAATTTTTAACAGTAGAATCGCAGAGCAGGACAATTCGACCAAAATTGATGATTATTTTATCATTGCACGAAAAGTATTAATTGCAAAAAAAATTTCATTTCATGATTTTTAATCATTTTATGTAAACAAAAACTTACTAAATTTGAAAATGTGTAACATAATTAAATGCTGTATTATTAACGCTTAGAACCGCGAAGCAGGTCAAATTGACCTTCAAATAAATTTGATGCATAAATTACGGAAAAGAACTCCTTTCTTAATGGAAACAACATCAAAGTGATAAAGCATGCCTGTCTCACCCCCAAAATCCTTAAATGGCCTGAACCGGTGGTTGTGAGATAAATAAAGTTTTTCAATCAAGGTCATAATGCATATCTTTTTTGGCATATGAAGACCATTCAAATTCAGGCGGAAAGATATCGCACTTCGTTTTTTTTTTCTTCTTCGTTTTTATTATAAGCGTGTCACGTCATCGTAATCTTACCGTACAGGAAGCTTTGGAATACTATCAACAATTACATGAAAATAATTCAGAAGATGATAATGATTAAATTTTGAGTACCGGTGATGAATACCTGCCTGCGAATGAACACATTTTGAATTCGGTAGAAGAAAATGAAAGTGAAGATCACTTAGGCAGTGCCCTAACGATTGCTTGACCTTCTCACCGTGATGATAATTTTTCAGATAAAATTAAAAATTCTAAGAAAAAGAACATACACACAAAGAAATCAACAATAACTTTTGAAGTTGAAAATAATGAAGTCGAAAGCTGCACAATTAGGAACAAAGAACATAGGAAGAAAATCAAATGAAGAAAATGAAAGTGAAGATGACTCAGGCAGGGCTCTAACGATTGCTTGACCTTCTCATCTTGATGATGATAATTTTTCAGATAAAATTAAAAATTCTAAGAAAAAGAACATACACACAAAGAAATCAACAATAACTTTTGAAGTTGAAAGCTGCACAATTAGGAACAAAGAACATATGAAGAAAATTAAAGCATTATATTTTGAAGGAAGTTGGGGGCCCAACACTACATGCTAAACGCAATTTTATGGATAGTAGTCCGTCAAGGGCCTAGAGACTCTTCATAAATGAATGGATATTAAAACATATAAAGAAATGTACTGAAGATGTAGCTCATTGTCAGATTCATGAAAGTGAATGGATTGTAGCATTAAAAGAAGTTGATGCTTTTACATCAATTTTATATGCATGTGGTATATATTGTGCAAAAGAACTTGAACTGTATAGCCTGTGGTCAATGTTTTTCACTTTCTTTTCTGCCTATTAAATTGTTCATTTTACATTATTAATTCACAATGAATTTGTCACCTGTCAAAATACTAGGTAACTTGACACCATCTTGAAAAGAGATATCAGATACGTAGGTTTTTACATTTTTATACTTTTACAAATATTTGTACAAAGCTGGCTAAAATAAAATATTAAAAGAAAACAACAACTCACATTCCAGTCACTTCGGGAACTTATGCAAAAGATGTATTTGGGCAATAACTCCTGTATATGGTTTACGTGAGTAGTAATGCACTTTTCGCAATGTTTGCCGATAAATTCTTGAATACCAGAACCTATTAAAAAGAGTTAACATTTTTTTAAAATATAGTAAAATAAAATATATTTAATGCAGAAAACAATAAAAAAAGTTTTTTTTTTTTTCCAAACTAGCTTTATACTTTTTTAGAGTACCATCAGCACCAGCCTTTGAACAATAAAGCTTCCTTTGGTATCAATATACAATGCTTCTTTATTTAAACCACCCATAAACTTTGGAATTTAAACATCTGTGCACAGCTACATGCTAAAAAGGATGTAAGAAGATTTAATTAACATTTTTAATATAAAATATTAATGTTTGACTATGTTAAATATTACAATAAGTCTTAATTCGTAAAAAAAAAAAAAAAAAAAAAAAAAAAAAAAAAAAAACTATTTTGCATAAAAAGTTTTTATGTAAAATAAAAAAGATGCAACATGGAATATGTTAAATATACAACATAGAAAATAAATAATTACCAATCAGACATGTCAAAAAATAAAATATAATGGTAAGCCACACTTAAATATTGTTTATGAGAATTTTTATTGTTAAACACTAAGTAGACAATAAAATGATTCAGTACTTTGTGCTGCAATCTATAGGAAAGTCTTAAATTTTGTTAAGCACCTATAAAGAAACAATACTAAGAAATGGTTTGAAGTTTTAGAAAAAGTGTGGCTCATCACTACATTGGATGAAGCTATTTTTCCCTTTTTTTGCAGTATAACTTAGAAAATTAAAACCCTTTCTTTATGTAAAGATTTATATATTGTAGTTCTATTTTTTTAAACTGTGATGAGTTCACAATTATTTCAACATTGCAATGCAATATGCATTAAGTCTGCAAATTAGAAATTTAGAAACACCAAAAACATTTTATTGCTTTTGTTTCGAATAAACTAATATTTGAATATTCCTAAACAAGTTTTTCTGCACACTTTCTGCATTTTTACAAACTACAAATAAGATTTTATAACGAAGTAAATAAAATGCAATACTAAGCAGGTTATATTTTCTAAAAAAAATTTGTCCGCTCATTATTAATGTTACCAGCATTCAATTTAAGAGACAAAGCTTATAGCAACTACATCATCAACAAATGAAGAGTTTTTAATTGATATTTGTTCTTGCACATACTTATTCATTTTAAGTTCAAACACACTATTCTCTGAGAGTGTATAATAGTAAGTCTTTACTTAATAGAATGATCCCAAGATTAGTATAAAACTCTTGTTTAGGCATTACTGAGAAGTATTTATCTATCAATATCTTGAATTATAATCACTTTTCAAGACCTTAACAACTTTAAACATTAATTTAGTATATTCATTATTATATTTATTTCAAATCTAAGCATATGTTTTGTGTATATAAGCAGTAACTTAAATTTTAACAAACAATCAAGTAAACTCTTAATAAACAAAAAAATTTAAGTAAACATATCTAGTTATATTATTTCATATTAAATATGTAAAATACCATCTATTTATTTTCAAAAATAGAAAGATTCTACCACAATGGAAAAACAAAATTGGAAGAATTAAGTTGATGTAGTTCATTTACGTCGCACTAGAGCTGCACAATGGGCTATTGGCGACAGTCTGGGAAACATCCCTGAGGATGATCGGAAGACATGCCATCACAATTTTGATCCTCTGCAGAGGGGATAGCACCCCTGCTTCGGTAGCCCAACGACCTGCACGCGAAGTCGAGTATTTTACGATAGCACAGTTTAACGAGGACCAATACCGCACACCCTCGGTCCCTACGCAGACTGATCCAAGTGGTGACCCATCCGCACACAGACCACAGTCAGTGATGCTTGACTTCGGTGATTTGCTGGGAACCGTGTCTTAACGATCAGTCCACTGCAGGACTGAAAGAATTTACAAAGTAATTAAGTAGAGGAAAATGTTTTCTTTAATCGAATTTCACAGAACATAAAGAACTTAATTAATCAAATATGAGAAGTTGTATGATTGAATTATTTTCTTTTTTTTTTTCTTTTTAAATTTGCAATCATAGAATTACAGAAATACTCTTTTTTACAGAATATTTGCATACTAAAAGAACAATTTTATTGATTAATTTTTTTTTCTTTTTGTTACTCACTAAACTAAGAAAAAATTTCTTTGATTACAAGGATAAATTAAAAAGAAAAATAATTACAAAAAAAATTTGTATACGTATTAACAAGCTGAGCAGCTTACTTAGTAGTAATACTTATAATAAGTAGCACCCCACCCTGAATATTTCAAATATTCGAAAAAAAATTTATTGCATTTTTCCAATCTTTCTACATTAGGAATAATGTCTGTCTAAAACGATTTCTCGGTACCTAACTTTGTTTGGAAGTTATACCGGAAAATAGAGAGTCGTCGCTAAGTAGGTAGAAAACTAAAAAAATATCTATTACATGAGTAGATCGCCAATTAGGATAATGCCAAATAATTATTTTGAATGGTAAGCATGTATATAAAAAAGATACAATATTAAACGCATTGAAATTACTTGCTTATAAAACCTGTATTTAATCACCGTTTCAACAAATTTACAGCTATTAAATATTTACTCTACAGTCATACTAAATCTTTTCACATACAACGAATCTGCCTGCACATAAATATTAAAATACACTATTAAACGCAAGATGCACCTGCAGGGCTCTATTCAAAATAAAATCCCTCTAATTAAAATTACAGTCTCAGACGTGCTATGCATTACTTCAAGCTGATTTTGCACATCTAGACATGTGATTACTGCAAGAATATCTGAAATTTTTTTTTAATAACTGTGAAAAAGAAGATTGAAAAAACAGTGATATAGTCACGTCAAAAGTGACTAATAAATACACAGATTGAATTTTGGAGGCCGTAATAATATCTAAATTCAAAATTTTAAATACTATGAAAAAAATCAATTATATTAACTGCAAAATTTGAAAAAAACAGATTGAAAGGATTAAATGTCTTGTTAACAAGATTTTGCCTAAGTAATGAAATTTAAATTTTAGATTAGTGGAACCCAAATAAAATTTCGGGTAATATAAATTATTGATTTGCAGAAGTCCACAAATTCTGGATTTTGAGATTTACAGAATTCCACGAATTAGCAGAAGAATCACATGCCTGTATATCCCTTCAAAATTTATTTTAACATTCTTAATTCACTCGGCATTGTAAATAGATTTTTTTTAAAAAATCCAGACGATTCTTTAACCTTAGAAAAACACGAGCATGATAAATTTCTGGGAAAATTCAAATTTGAAAATCAAACTTTAATCTATAATAAGCACAGATAACAATTTTGGTTATACATATTGTACTAACATACAAGTAACATACTGCACGTAAGCCTCTTTCCCTAAAAAATATATATTTTCAAGGAGTAATGTGCAAAATTTTATCGAACATGGAGCAAATATATTACTATAGCTTCATTTTTAATTTAAACGATTTTTAAGGTGAACAATTTTAGTACTGTATCATTTATATTTGTGACAACAATAAATTAATTATTTCTTTAGGAAAAATTTTTGCTGGGACTTTTTAAACATCTTTAAAAAGACAGATGGAGGATATAGGACTTGCTTACAAAGAGTTAAAAGTTAAATTACTAGAAGTACAGATTCTATAATGTTTTCAGAACTTTTAAATTAGCCGAAACGAGTGAAAAGTCAACAAAAAAGGTAGACCTCTGTCTATTATTTATTTTTATTAATTTTATTTATTGTTTAAACACTAAACAAAATGTTTTCAAAGTATTAAATAAAATTTAAAAAAATTAATAAATAAAAAAAGTTGAATTTCCTTGTGCTGGGCTAACTAAAAAGTAACCTGTATTAAAATGAACATATCATTTTCTTATTCAATACATTCTCTTTCTATGATTCTTATTATAAATTAATATAATGTAATCAGTAAATTTCATGTAGTTGCAAGGCTTTAAAATTTAGAAAACAAAAAAAATCACCTAATTAAACATAAAAAATAGTGACAGTAGTAAAGCACAATATTTTTGGTTCAATACTATGAAAACTCAAAGGTTTCTGCCTTCCTTGAGGAAAAAAAAATTAAAACTCATAATTTTCACTTAAAACAATTATGGATGACTATGCATTCTTTTTATTATTTACCTATTTACGTAATAGCAAATACACGAATAACTTTATACATTAAAGCTTTTAAATACTACATATTAAAAATAAAAAAACACCTTTACATGCAAAATGAATTAGTTGCTATCGTCCAACTATTTTTATGCTAGTCATGTCATAAACCCCATCATGTGTGATCCTACAAAACATCCTATTATCAAAAAAAAAAAAAAATAATTGAAAACAACAAATTTGCACAGAAATTACACAAGAAAAACAATGTAATTTAATGCATCGTTTTTTAACATAATAATGTAAAGGATATTAATGTAATGCATGAAAACCTCACATATCAAAGACCTATGAATGAAACTTAAGATTTTGAAAGCCCTACAATTTTTCTAATTTTTTATTAAAACATATATTCTTAATAATCAACGCACTTTGATAACAAAGTTGCCAAATAACAAAACAGATTGATTATCCTTCTATACCTTCTGATATATATACCTTCGGCAACTTCGTTAAGTTTTAATGTTGCAAATCCAATGAAAACTCGATGATGGTGCGCAAGTTGACAATTCTCTGGCCATTATGTATTAACTAATAATTACATTTTATGTAATGCATAATTATTTTCATCTATACTTTTTGTGAATGTTAAAAGCTTTTATATTAGCTACAAACACACAAAAAAAAGACACTTTATTTACTCTTGAAAATGCCGCATTAGTTATCGTTTCCGGCTGCCTAATTTCGTAACTCTAAAAGCTTCTGACCTCTGAAATTGTTGGAGCTTAGGAGGCATTCTCGCTGCTGGCAAAACGTTAAATTCGAGAATACAATTTCGGAGATGCAATTTTTTACTATATTTCTTTTTAAATAGCTTATTAATTCATATTTTCCGTTTAGGCGGATATTATCCACACTTTTTAGTTTATAGCGCTCAAAGTCAATTGTATCAGATGGTGTTTTAGCAATTTGCACTATCATACTATCATACCTTATATTGGCGATCGAAATGGGCTGCAGGTGGCGTAGAGCTGAACTCTCTACCTATGGCAACAACTCCCATGCTTTCCCCATTAGCGTGTGGAAAGTCCAGGGACTAATATAGGGGATAAGGACATTTAACTTTTCCCGAGGGTTTTAGAAAAGCAACACGCTTTTGACAGACCGGTTTTACGCACAAAAAGTGGCGTTCGTGTCGTCCTAGGGATTATTTTCTGACATCCCCACCGTACCTTAGCATTGCGCGTAATCAATGTTGATCATTAAAAAGCAATTTAATTTAAAATCTAATTTTTTTTATTTCCGTAAATCAGTATATAATTTTGTATATTGCTTAAAGATGTCTATTCATTACTCATAATTTATTTGTTTGTTTATTGAAGTTTTAAAACCAGAGATCATTCAGATTACGAGCAATTATATACTATAGTTTCGGTTTTGTTTAGTTTCGGTTTTCAGAACTTGGGTTAATTAAAACCGAAGGAAGGATATTTGCTTATTCAACCATAGTTATTAGTTTGAAGCGTCTGGTTCTATTATAACTGAAGTATAGATGCTTATATTAGCATTTTCTTATATTTAAAAATTTGATTTAACAGAACGAGTTCAAAACTAAAACCCTTTGAATTTTATAAGTTTACTATTATTGTTTTAAAATTTTTATAATTAAAAATGCACATTAATGACACATTTTTTTAAACAAAATATAAGCCATGCAACCGTACATATGTTAAATTTTCCGATGATAATTAAAAATAAAAATCTTTTTCATGAAAATAATTATTCGCAGCATTTATTATGAATTCGATTGTATTATCTTTCAATTTCCGATCATTATTAATGCCTTTGCACGAATAATTATTCAAATTATAATATATATATATATATATATATATATATATATATGTAGAGGTTTGTGCAGCATAAGGGTAAAATAACGACGATGATATAACATATAAACTTAACATTTAATAGAAATAAAAGGAAATAGATATTTAACACTGAGTGACATGATACGGGAGGGCTGCCTTCACGCAGTGGTCTCCGAATCGCATGTGAATAAGATATTAAAATGTTCTATGGATTAAGTTCAGAGAGATTCGGGAGTTTCCCATCGGGACTTCCCCGTCAGGTCTCGCTGGCGCCTCTCAATGACAAAGAGGATGATGCAATGTTCTCAGCTATTGCACTATGGTATTGAAACAACAGCTCTACATATATATATATATATATATATATATATATATATATATATATATATATATATATATATATATATATATATATATATATATATATATATATATATATATTATCCATATCAAAATCTCCCAATTCATATCTTAATGTCCGCGTAAGACTATCTACCTTGCTAATTAATTGCCCAAAATCAAATGCTCTTCATTTTGTTTTGATTTAACAAGGAATAAAGATAAAATAACTCATAATTTATGTAAATATTTAAACATTGCTGCCTTTATGAATATTTTTTTTAAAAAAAAACAATCATAAAAATATGATTGTTTTCTTTAAAAAAAAACATTCACAAAAATCACAATTTTACGTGTAACAAAAGCGTTACACGTAAAAGAAAACCACGAAAATATCATTCAGATTGCTTGGCGCTTAAAGAGTTCCAGCGAAATGCTCAGTAATCGCAATGAATTTTTTTTATATAATAAATCATTTTTTTTAGCGTCTTTGACAGACAGTCAATTATTTCGGTGAATATAGCGAGATGCTTTTCATATTTTTTGTAATTTTAAACTCATTCCAAAAATCAAAGTAACGTGCGATTTAAATATCGGCGTAAAATGTTTGTAAAAGTTATAAAAAGAACTTATTTTGACCAAGATTAAGTTGAAATTAAAATAATCAAATGTTGCGTAAAATACGAAGGAAAACCACGAAAAATTCTTTTAGATAACTGAACAATAATAAGATTACAGCTAAATGTTCATTATCGCAATGAATTATTTTGTTAACCATTAATTTTTTTATCATCCTTGACAGACAATTTGTCATCATAATAGATGTTGTGAAATACTTTTCTTATATTTTTAACTTTTAACATGACCCAGAAATCAAAGTAACTTGCAATTTAAATATCACAGTAAAATCATGTTTATAAAAGCTTTTGTAGTAACCTATATATTATTTAAAATTAAATTTAAATTTAGACAAATCAAATGTTGCGTTAAATGTAAAGGAAAACCACGAGATTTGAAAGATTTTTTGAATGAAAATAATTAGAATTTCCATTACACACAAATGAAAACCAAGAAAACGTTTTGCTAGCAAACTAATTGAACGCTAACAGGCAATAATGAGACTATACAATTATTATCATTTTCGATTTTCTTGTGCTTTAAATGAAATTTAATGTTTTGACTAGCTTGGAATGTTTACTAAAATGTTCTTTATTTTATTTATTTTTTGTAAGTACATAAATTGTGTTTTGTACTTACAAAAAAGAAATAAATTTTATTTCAAATATTTGAATTTCAGAATGATATAAAGAATTAAATTTTAAGAACATATTAAGTTTTTTTTTTTTTTTTTTTTTTTTTTTTTTGTAATTTTAAAATTTGCAAATTATAAATCTTTAAAAAAATCTGAAAAAAATGTATCATAAAATTTGAGAATTTCAGATTTTTCTGGCAAAGAGACTGAATGTTATCAGTTATTATTAATCATTACAACTTATGAAAATCAAATAAAAAAAGAACAAATTATGTACAGCTGCAATAAACGAACACCGCAGTTCACTAGAGGGCGTGGATATAGAGTACAAACTAGCTCCTAGACCAGTGATGTGAACGTTCACCGTGACGTCCGTTTGTGTTTCTCTCTTGATTTTCATATAGATAAAAATATTTTAAGTTGGAAGACTATATGAAACTAAAAACTACATTAAACATAGTTCTAAAAAAAGTATCAGGGAAATTTAAAAAAATATTTTTATTAAATAATAAGGTAAAATATTAGTTGTAGTTAATTTACGTCGCACTAGAGCTGCACAATGGGCTATTGGCGACGGTCTGGGAAACATTCCTAAGGATGATCCGAAGACATGCCATCACAATTTTGATCCTCTGCTGAGGGAATGGCACCCCTGCTTCGGTAGCCAAACGATCTGCTCGCGAAGTCGAGCACTTTACGGTGGAACAGTTTAACGAGGACCAATACCGCACACCCTCGGTCCCTACGCAGACTGATCCAAGTGGTCACCCACCCGCACACTGACCGCAGCCAGTGATGCTTGACTTCGGTGATCTGCTTGAAGCCGTGTCTTAACGATCAGTCCACTGCGGGACGAAAAAAATATTAAGAAAAGGAAAAATATCGTAGTACATTCTTATACAACTGAAACGAGGAGGAGAGGGAAGGGAGAAGGGCTAAAGGTATGCAACCGGTCTCTCCCCAAATGGCTTATTCGAGTGTTGCGATCGCCAATACCTTATATATCAGCCCTTGTCATCTGCTGATTGACGTTATTCATTCCTTAATTTCAATTCCAGGGATAAGCATAGCACGCACACTGTGATCTAATTATGCCCTATTGTGAGCACATATTTCGTCTAAAATTTTGTAACTGTTGTTGTTTTGTATTATTAATTAAGAATCAGTAGTTGGTGGTTTTTAGATTTTTAGGGAAATTTTTAATTTTTTAATATTTTGGCTATTTTTTACATTATGGAAGAGACGCGGTGGTTCGAATCCCGGCTGTGGACAATGTTAAATTTTCTTTTCTTTCTTTTGTTAATTTTGCATTATATTATTTATTTAATGTGTTTTTCGATATTTTAGAGGAAACTATACATAAGAAATATTTTTTTTTTTATTTGGAAAAGTGGGAAAAGCTGGAAAAATCCTGGAAAATTAATTTATATATATTGCTTTATATTTTTTACAATATTTTCGATAGCTTAGCCTGCGTAATGTGTTTTATGTATAAAAACAAGCATCTTTCTTCCTTAAAGAACGCATAATAGAATAAATTGCTAAAATTTCAGGATCCCGTAACTCCCTTTAATATAAAGTTTCAGGTTGCTGGATTCAACTGGTTGCTGGATTCAGTGATCCCGGGTTCAAACTCCAGGACCGTGCAGTTTTTCACTTTCTTTCCCTTTTTTTTAATTCCTTTATTTTATTTTTTAATGTGTTTCTCGGTATTCTGCTGGCTCCTGCATGTCAGAAAAAAAAAATTAAAATTTTCGGGGGGGGGGGGGGGGGGGAATGGGAAAAAACGGAAAAATCAAGGAAAATCAATTTTTTGTCATTTTTCGACTCCTTTTGCAACATTTTAGGGAGTCTATCATGCATTGGGTCTTTTGTGTATAAAATGGAACATCTTTCTTTGCTAAAGAGCACGTAATGGAACAATGGGAAAAAAAGACGAAATGTCGCGAATAAGGTTCAGGCTTCGAGACTCCCTAGCTCCCCTCGGTATTAAGTTATAATTTTCAAACTCGCACCCAAGGTAGGCCCCCATGGTCCAGCCATGGCTACCAAAGGAAATTTTTGTAAGTGAATTAGGGGGATCCCGGTGGGCCCCCAAAGGTCTCATGCATATTTCACCGAGAAAAGGCTTTTTAAGGGATGCTGTTGCAGGCCTGACGTGAAACAGTGCTCTGTTTGGTAGAGCTTTGGACTGTCAACTCGTGGCTGGAGCCAGGGGTCCCGGGTTCGAACCCCAGGACCGGGCAGTTTTTCAATTTTTTTCCTTTTTTTTAAAATTCCTTTATTTTGCATTATATTATTTTTTAAATGTGCTTTTTTGGTATTCTGCAGGCTCCTGCATGTCAGAAATAATTTTTTTACGGGAAAACGGAAAAAAACTGGAAAAATCAAGGAAAATCATTTTTTTTTGTCATTTTTCGACTCCTTTTGCAACATTTTAGGGAGTCTATCATGCATAGGGTCAAGGCCGGATTTACGTATAAGCTAAATAAGCTGTAGCTTGGGGCCCCGAGATGGCAAGGGCCCCCAAATTCCACTTTTTTTCTTCTTTTTTAAAGTTTTATTTGGAGCTGGGACCCTATGAAGCCCATTATAATTTTGTTTCTCTTTTTTACATTTTCGGATGCTTTTCAAAATCTTATCGAAGTGTTTAAAAATATGAAATAATTGTTGGCTATACACACTTTTTATGTAAATAAAAAGTAAGGTATTAATTTCTAATTCCTTATACTATTTCTAAACTCATAGCATCGAAATATTTATTTAGATATACAGAAGAAAATTAAATGAATTTGGTATACTTAGTTTAATTGCATTGTTTTATAAAAATAATTTATCTGTAATATTAATATTTAAAATAAGTGTTGAAGTCAAAGTGTGAAAAAATAGCCTTATTTCCATGATTGGATTTGACAGTCAATGCTAAGGTCCATTTTTAGTATTTATGTCTAAATAAATAGTGCGGAAGTAGTAGAACACAAAATAACGCACGGAGAAAAAATTACGACACTTCTCGCAAAAAAAGAAAAAGAAAAAAAAAGAAAAGAAAAACAATTTTGGTAACAAAACCAAAATATATGAGATTTAAATCATTCATTAGGTAATTTTTCTGTTCACAATGCAACAGTTTATCGAAAATTCTGGTTTTTAAAAATTAACCGAATTAGTGATTATTATGCCATGCTTAGGCAGCGTTTCCCAATTATTATTTACGCTTCCCTCTACGGTACCCATTATTTATAATGGCGGAACCCCGACATTACGATTAAAGTTTATTAAGGTAATTGTGAACGTTATAACCTAAAAAAAGACTATTTTTAAAATATTTAATTAGAGGAATGAAGATTTTTCATTGTTTTATCATTAACAATCTTAAATAAGGTTTTATATCCGACAGTTAAATTTGCAGTCCTTGTGCTATATCTAGTGTAGTTTTGAATTTATTTTTGGTGTACATACAAAAGCTGAGAATGAAAAAGATAAGTCGAATCATAGTTTATTTCTAAATGAGCTGAAGAGACTAGTTATAAACGCTAAAAATGATAATTTGGAAAGCATTTTTCTTTTTAAAAGAATTTAATTATTTTATATTGATTTGAAAAGTGCGGTATGAAATATTAATGTAATATTTCATAAATGCTTGTTCTTTTCCTAATTTGTTCAACATTCAACATATTGTTTTCAGAAATATATTTTCATTTAAAAAAAGCCATTTCTATTTAATTAGTATTTTACTTCAAATAATTTAATAAAAGAAACAGAAAGATTATATACGATATGATTTATATGTTGGATCTAAATATCATCAGAGATTACAAAAGAACTAGCTAGAAGTTATAAAAGTATTCATCCCCGGTTATAAAAAGTACTAAGTCGCTCTAAAACCATAAAGATCCATAGAACACAGTTTGGAACTACTTTCCTAAGATATCATAATAAAATTAAGAAATTTAACACATTTACTACCGAACAGCATGGCAAAAAACTATATTTTTATAATGTTAATTTCATGAGAAGTCATAACCAGATCACTATTGAAAAAAACTATCCTGTATTTTGGTGTTCCCATAAATACAGTAAATTTTACTGTATTCTAATAGTTTTGACCATACTTTCTTTTCTCAGTGTGGTCTGTACCATGATTCACATTTCATAAAAGGTATTGTATTGTCGCATGCAAACAGATATTTTTTTCTCAAAATTTCGGAGAGCCTTCTATTTTGACACCTCAAATTTTTTTTTCGAAAAATTGAAGGGAAAAAAAAAAAAGTGTCTAAAAGTTTTACATAAAGAACATAACCGGAAATTTTCGACAAAATCAAGAATGTCAAGTATCCAAATGACTTAATTTATTAAATTTTTTAAAATAATAATAATAAAAAAATAATAATAAAAATATTCGCAAGGCAGGTGAATATATTTTGGGCTGAAGATTATGAAATCTACGGAAAAACGGTTTATTTCCATTTTTCTACAATAAAATTACCATTGCCATTTACATTTTAAAGAAGACTAAATTTAAGCAAATCAATAAACTTGGAAAATCGGCACCTCCCGCAGAGTTATTACTCAGTGAAGATAGACTCAAGGGATGGAGCATTCACCTCCTAATGAGGTAAACCGAGTTCGAATGCCAGTGATGGCTGCGGGTGGATATGAATTCTACACACGGCTTGCACTGACCACAGTTCTGACGTAAAATATCCTCAGTGGTAGACAGATCATGGGTTAGAGTCCCCTTGCTGTCACACTAACTGTTTGAGGCTTTCGTGGTTTTCCTCTCCATGTAACTCAAATGTGGGTTGGTTCCATCAAAACGTCCTCCACGAAGGCAAAAATTTCATCAAATACTAGATCCTGGAATTCTCTTGTTTGCTGGATTGGGTTCAAAATTACAAGACTACGGAGTTGAACATTAGTAGTCGAAATTGCGTGGGCTGTTCAATGACTGTTATAAAATAAGCTAATAATTTGGCCTAATTGGTAGGGCTATGGACTCGTGTTCGTAAGAATGAGAGTTCGAATCCAGCCGGCCGTAGAAAAACCGTGTTAAAGATGGTGACTGGTGCATGTTAAATCTGTCTGGGTCACAAAGTCAACCAAGTTCTCATAACAAATCAAAACCTCTGGGTACTGATACAGGAGTTCCCTTGTCTTCTGCATTGAGTTCAAAATTACAAGGCTATGTAGTTAAACATGGGTAGTTGTAAACTCAAAATTGAGTCAGTTTTTCAACGGAGGTCATAAAAAGAATAAAACTAATAATCAAATTGTATTTCTTTCCACCTCCTTGCATATTTTCTACACACCCTCATAATTTCATGTTTCTAAGTCTCTTGATATTAGGCAGCAAAGCAAAATGTAACGTAAAATTTTTTTTTTCATAATTCAATGTTAATACTCAACAATAAAAAATAATGAAAGTTTTCCTCAGGTGTATATAAATAGAATTGAACTTATAAGGGCCCCATCTTTTTCAGTAGCTTGGGGCCCCGCCAAGCTTAAATCCGGCCCTGCATAGGGTGTTCTGTGTATAAAATGGAGCATCTTTCTTTGCAAAAGAACACGTAATGGAACAATGGGAAGAAAAGAAAAAAAAAAGACGAAATGTCGAGAATAAGGTTCAGGCTTCGAGATCCCCTAGCTCCACTTGATATTAGTTTATAATTTTCGTAGAGTGTTGGACTGTCAACTATTGGCTGGAGCCAGGGGCCCGGGTTCGAACCCTAGGACCGGGTAGTTTTTCACTTTTTTTCCCTTTTTTTTAAAATTCCTTTATTTTGCATTATATTATTTTTTAATAGGTTTTTCGGTATTCGACAAGCTCCTGCATGTCAGAAATATTTTTTTTTTGGGGGGGGGGGCAGGGGGAAATGGGAAAAAACTGGGAAAATCAAAGAAAATCAGTGTTTTTGTCATTTTTCGACTCCTTTTGCAACAATTTAGGGAGTCTATCATGCATAGGGTGTTGTGTGTATAAAATGGAGTATCTTTCTTTGCTAAAGAACACGTAATGGAACAATGAGAAAGAAAAGAAAAAAAAAACGAAATATCGAGAATAAGGTTCAGGCTTCGAGACCCTCTAGCTCCCCTTGGTATTAAGTTATAATTTTCACACTCGCACCCAAGGTCGCCATGGTCTAACCATGGCTACCGAAGGACATTTTTATAAGTGAATAAGGGGGGTCCTAGTGGGCCCCTGAAGGTCTATTGCATATTTCACCGAGAAAAGGATTTTGAAGGGAAGCTGTTGCAGGCCTGACGTGAAACAGTGGCCTGTTTGGTAGAGTGTTGGACTGTTAACTGGAGGCTGGAGCCAGGGTCCCGTGTTCGAACCCCAGGACCGGGCAGTTTTTCACTTTCGTTTCCTTTTTTTAAATTTCCTTTATTTTGCATTATATTACTTTTTTAACCTGTTTTTCGGTATTCTGCAGGCTCCTGCAAGTCAGAAATAATTTTTTTGGGGGGTAAATGGGAAAAAAACTGGAAAAATCAAGGAAAATCAGTTTTTTTGTAATTGTTCGACTCATTTTGCAACATTTTAGGGAGTCTATCGTGCATAGGGTTTTCTGTGTATAAAATGGAGCATTTTTCTTTGCTAAGGAACACGTAATGGAACAATGAGAAAAAAAAAGATGAAATGTCAAGAATAAGGTTCAGGCTTCGAGACCCCCTAGCTAATTTTCAAACTCGCACCCAAGGTAGGACCCCATGGTCCAACCATGGCTACCGAAAGTAATTTTTTGAAGTGAAATACGGGGGTCCCAGTGGGCCCCTAAATGTCTATTGCATATTTCACCGAGAAAGGGCTTTTGAAGGGAAGCTGTGGCAGGCCTGACGTGAAGCAGTGGCCTGTTTGGTAGAGTGTTGGACTGTCAACTGTAGGCTGGAGCCAGGGGTTCCTTGTTCGAACCACAGGACCGGGCAGTTTTTCACATTTGTTTCCTTTTTTTAAAATTCCTTTATTTAGCATCATATTACTTTTTTAATGTGTTTTTCGGTATTCTGCAGGTTCCTGCATGTCAGAAAGAATTTTTTTTGTTGGGGAAATGGGAAAAAACTGGAAAAATCGAGGAAAATAATTCTTTTTGTCATTTTTCTACTCCTTGAGCAACATTTTAGGGAGTCTATCACGCATAGTGTTTTTTGTGTATAAAATGGAACATCTTTCTTTGCTAAAGAACACTCAATGGAACAATGAGAAAAAAAAAGAAGAAATGTCGAGAAGAAGGTTCAGGCATCGAGATCCCCTAGCTCCCCTTGGTATTAAGTTATAATTTTAAAACTCGCACCCAAGATAGGTCCCCATGGACCAGCCATGGCTACCGAATGAAAGTTTTATAAGTGAATTAGGGGGGTCCCAGTGGGCCCCAAAATGTCTATTGTATATTTCACCGTGTAAAGGCTGTTGAAGAGAGGCTTTTGCAGGCATGACGTGAAACAGTGGCCTGTTTGGTAGAGTGTTGGACTTTCAACTGGTGGCTGGAGCCAGGGGTGCCAGGTTCGAATCCCAGGACCGGGCAGTTTTTCACTTTTTTTACCTTTTTTTTAAAATTCCTTTCTTTTGCATTATATTATTTTTTAAATGTGTTTTTCGGTATTCTGCAGGCTCCTGCATGTCAGAAATAATTTTGTTTTGGGGAAAATGGGAAAAAACTGGAAAAATCAAGGAAAATCAGTTTTTTCCTCTTTTTTCGACTCCTTTTGCAACATTTTGGGGAGTCTATCATGCATAGGGTTTTCTGTGTATAAAATGGAGCATCTTTCTTTACTAAAGAACACGTAATGGAACAATGAGAAGAAAAAAAAGACGAAATGTCGAGAATAAGATTCAGGCTTTGAGGCCTCCTAGCTCCCCTTGGTATTAAGTTATAATTTTCAAACTCGGTCCAAAACTAGGCCTCTATGGTCCAATAATGCCTGTTGAAGGAAATTTTTATATGTTAATTAGGAGGGCCCCAGTGGGGCCCCCATGGTCCAATTAAGGCCACCGAAGGAAATTTTTATAGTTGAATTAGGGGGGTTCCAGTTGGCCCAAATGTCTATTGCCTATTTCACCGAGAAAAGGTTTTTGAAGGGAAGCTATTGCAGGCCTGACGTGAAACAATGGCCTGTTTGGTAAAGTGTTGGACTTTCAACTGATGGCTGGAGCCAGAAGTCCCAGGTTCGAGCCTCAGGACCGGGCAGTTTTTAAATTCTTTTTCCCCTTTTTTTAAAATTCCCTTATTTTGCATTATATTATTTTTTTAATGTGTTTTTCGGTATTCTGCAGGCTCCTGCTGTCACAAATAATTTTTTTGGGGGAAAATGGGAAAAAATGGAAAAATTAAAGAAAATCAGTTTTTTTTCATTTTTCGACTCTTTTTGCAATATTTTAGGGAGTCTATCATGCATAGGGTGTTGTGTGTATAAAATGGAGCATCTTTCTTTTTCTAAAGAACACGTAATGGAACAATGAGAAGAAAAAAAAGAAAAAAAAAGACGAAATGTCGAGAATAAGGTTCAAGCTTCGAGACCCCCTAGCTCCCCTTGGTATTAAGTTATAATTTTCAAACTTCCATGGTCCAACCTTCGCCACCGAAGGAAATTTTTATAAGTGAATAAGGGGGGTCCCAGTGGGCCCCTGAAGGTCTATTGCATAGGTAACCGAGAAAGGGCTTTTGAAGCGAAATTGTTTCTTTCTTTCCGGACTGCCTTGGTCTGGTGGTAGTACACCTGAGAGGCAAGTTGAGGCTGGAGGTAGAGGTCGGGGGTTCGAATCCCAGCTGCAGACAATTTTTCAAAAAAAATTATTTTTCTTCTTTCTTCTGTTTATTTTACATTATATTATTTTTTAAGTTGTGTTTTTCGATATTCTGGAGGTTCCTGCATGTAGGAATTTTTTTTTTTTTAGTTATTAAAATTTGAAAAAACTGGAAAAATCTAGGAAAATCAGTTTATTTGTTATTTTTCGACTCCTTTTGCAACATTTTTGGTAGTCTATAATGCATAAGGTGTTCTGTGTAAAAAATTAAGCATCTTTCTTTGTCAAAGAACACTTTTTGGAATAATAATAAAAATAAAAAAGAAAGTCAAAATGTCGAGAATAAGGTTCAGGCTTCAAGTCCTCCTAGCTTCCTTTAATATTAAGTTATAATTTTAAAACTCCGTCCCAAGGTAGGCCTCTATGGTCCAATCATGCCTGCTGAAGGAAATTTTTATATGTTAATTAGGAGGGCACCAGTGGGGCCCTAAAGGTCTATTGCATAGGTAACCGAGAAATGGCTTTTGAAGGGAAATTGTTTTTTTCTCTCCGTACCGCCTTGGTCTGGTGGCAGGAAACCTGACTGGCAAATCCAGGCAGGAGGAAGTTGTCGGGTGTTCGAATCCCAGCTGCGGACACTTTTTCAAGAAAATTTCTTTTTTTTTTCCTTTGTTTATTTTACATTATATTATTTTTTATATGTGTTTTTCGATATTCTGGAGAGTCCTGCATGTAGGAAATTTTTTTTAATTAGGGAAATGGGAAAAAACTGGAAAATCTAGGAAAATAAGTTTATTTGCTATTTTTCGACTCTTTTTGTAACATTTTAGGTAGTCTATCATGCATAAGGTGTTCTGTGTATAAAATCGTTCATCTTTCTATGTTAAAGAACACTTTTTGGAATATTAATAATAAATAAAAAAAGTCGAAACGTCGAGAATAAGGCTCAGGGTTCGAGAACTCCTACTTCCCATTAATATTAAGTTATAATGTTCAATCTCGGTACCAAGGTAGGCCTGTATAGTCGAGACATGCCTGTTAAAAGAAATTTTTATATAATAATTAAGAGGGCCCCAGTGGGGCCCTAAATGTCTATTGCATAGGTAGCCGAGAAAAGGCTTTTGAAGGGAAATTGTTTCTTTCTATCCGTACCGCCTTGGTCTGGTGGTAGGACACCTGACTGGCGGATCGAGACTTGAGGGAGGGGTCGGGGTTCGAATCCCAGCTGCGGACTCTTTTTCAAAAAAAATTCTTTTTTTCTTTCTTTTTTTTATTTTACATTATATTATTTTTTAGATGTGTTTTTCGATATTCTGGAGGGTAATGCATGTAGGAAATGTTTTTTTAATTCAGAAAATGGGAAAAAACTGGAAAAATCTAGGAAAATCAGTTTATTTGTTATTTTTCGTCTCCTTTTGCAACATTTTAGGTAGTCTATCATGCATAAGGTGTTCTGACTATAAAATCAAGCATCTTTCTTTGTTAAAGAACACTTTTTGGAATAATAAAAATAAAAATAAAAAAAAGTCGAAATGTCGAGAATAAGGTTCAGACTTCGAGACCTCTCAGTTCCTTTTAATATTAAGTTATAATTTTCAAACTCGGTCCCTATGTAGGCCTCTTTGGTCCAATCATATATTGCGAAGGAATTTTTTATATGTTAATTAAGAGGGCCCCAGTGGGGCCCTAAAAGTCTATTGCATAGGTAACCGAGAAAGGGCTTTTGAAGGGAAATTGTTTTTTTCTCTCCGTACCGCCTTGGTCTGGTGGAAGGAATCCTGACTGGCAAGTCCGGGCTGGAGGGAGGGGTCGGGGGTTCGAATACCAGCTAAGGCAATTTTTCAAAAAAATTTCTTTTTTTTGTTTGTTTGTTTATTTTACATTATATTATTTTTTATATGTGCTTTTCGATATTGTGGAGGGTTCTGCAAGTAGGAATAATTTTTTAATTAGGAAAATGGGAAAAAACCTGGAAAAATCTAGGAAAATCAGTTTATTTGTTATTTTTCGACACCTTTTGCAACATTTTAGGTAGTCTATCATGCATAAGGTTTTCTGTGTATAAAATCAAACATTTGCAACATTTTAGGTAGTCCATCATGCACAAGGTGTTCTGTGTATAAAATCAAGCATCTTTCTTTCTTAAAGAACTTTTTTGGAAAACTAATAAAAAAAATTTTTAAAAAGTCGATTTCGAAGAAAAGGTTCAGGCCTTGAGACCTCCTAGCTCCCTTTAATATTAAGTTATAATTTTCAAACTCGGTCCCAAGGTAGGCCTCTATGGTCCGATGATGCCTGATGAAGGAAATTTTTATATGTTAATTAGGAGATCCCCAGTGGGGCCCTAAAGATCTATTGCATAGGTAACCGAGAAAGGGCCTTTGAAGCGAAATTGTTTCTTTCTTTCTGTACCGCATTGGTCTGGTGGTAGGACACCTGACTGGCAAGTCGAGGCGGGAGGGAGGTGTCGGGGGTTCGAATCCCTGCTGCGGACACTTCATCAAAAAAATTTCTTTTTTTTCTTTCTTTTGTTTATTTTACATTATATTATTTTTTAACATGTGTTTTTCAATATTCTGGAGGTTCCTGCATGTAGGATTTTTTTTTATTAGTAAAATGGGAAAAAACTGGAAAAATCTAAGAAAATCAGCTTATTTGTTATTTTTCAACTCCTTTTGCAACATTTTAGGTAGTCTATCATGCATATGGTGTTCTGTGCATAAAATTTTGTTAAAGATCACTTTTTGGAATAATAATAAAAATAAAAAGTCAAAATGTCGTGAATAAGGTTCAGGCTTCGAGACCTCCTAACTCCCTTTAATATTAAGTTATAATTTTCAAACTCGGTTCCAAGGTAGGCCTCTATGGTCCAATCATGTCTGCGGAAGGAAATTTTTATATGTTATTCAGGAGGGCTCCATTGGTGCTCTAAAGGTCTATTGTATAGGTAACTGAGAAAGGGCTTTTGAAGCGGAATTGTTTCTTTCTTTCCGTACCGCCTTGTTCTGGTGGTAGGACACCTGACTGGCAAGTCGAGGCTGGAGCCTGGGGTCGGGGGTTCAAATCCCTGCTGCGGACACTTTATCAAAAAAAAAATTTTTTTTCTTTCTTTTGTTTATTTTACTTTATATTATTTTTTAGATGTGATTTTCGATATTCTGGAGCTTCCTGAATGTAGGAAATTTTTTTTTTAATTAGTAAAATGGGAAAAAACTGGAAAAATCTAGGAAAATAAATTTATTTGTTATTTTTCGACTCCTTTTGCAACATTTTAGGTAATTTATCATGCATAAGGTGTTCTGTGTATAAAATCCAGCATCTTTCTTTGTTAAAGAACACTTTTTGGAGTAATAATAAAAAATTTTTAAAAAAAGTCGAGATGTCGATAATAAGGTTCAGGCTTGGAGACCTCTTAGCTCCTTTTAATATTAAGTTATAATTTTCAATCTCGGTCCCAAGGTAGGCCTCTATGGTTCAATCATGCCTGCCAAGGAAATTTTTATATGTTAAGTAGGAGGGTCCCAGTAAGGCCCTAAATGTCTATTGCATAGGTAACCGAGAAAGGGCTTTTGAAGGGAAATTGTTTCTTTCTCTCTGTACCGCCGTGGTCAGGAGGTAGAAAACCTGACTGGCAAGTTCAGACTGCAGGGAGGGGTCGGGGTTCGAATCACAGCTGTGGACACTTTTTCAAAAAAAAATTCATTTTTTATTTCTTTTGTTTATTTTACATTATAATATTTTTTGGATGTGTTTTTCGATATTCTGGAGGGTCCTGCATGTACGAAATTTTTTTTTAAATAGGAAAATGGGAAAAAACTGGAAATTTCTTTTGTTTACTTTACTTGATATTATATTTTAAAGTGTAAGGTCTATTGCATAGGTTACCGAGAAAGGGCTTTTTCCCAGCTGCGGACACTTTTTCAAAAAAAAATCTTTTTTTTCTATATTTTATTTATTTTACATTATATTATATTTTAAGATGTGTTTTTCGATATTCTGGAGGTTCCTGCATGTAGGAAATTTTTTTTAATTAGTAAAATGGGAAAAAACAGGAAAAATCTAGGAAAATCAGTTTATTTGTTATTTTTCGACTCTTTTTGAAACATTATTGGTAGTGTATCATGCATAAGCTGTTCTGTGTATAAAATCGTTCATCTTTCTATGTTAAAGAACACTTTTTGGAATATAAATAATAAATAAAAAAAGTCGAAACGTCGAGAATAAGGTTCAGGCTTCGAGACCTCCTAGCTCCCTTTAATATTAAGTTATAATTTTCAAACTCGGTTCCAAGGTAGGTCTCTATGGTCCAATCATGCCTGTTGAAGGAAATTTTTTATATGTTAATTTAGGAGGGACCTAGTGGGGCCCTAAAGGTCTATTGCATAGGTAACCGAGAAAGGGCTTTTGAAGCGAAATTGTTTCTTTCTTTCCGTACCGCCTTGATCTGGTGGTAGGACCTCTGACTGGCAAGGGCTTTTTCCCAGCTGCAGACACTTTTTCAAAAAAAATTCTTTTTTTTCTTTCTTTTATTTATTTTACATTATATTATTCAGATGTGTTTTTCGATATTCTGGAGGTTCCTGCATGTAGGAAATTTTTTTTAAATTAGTTAAATGGGAAAAAACTGGAAAAATCTAGGAAAATCAGTTTATTTTTCGACTCCTCTTGCAAAATTTTAGGTAATCTAACATGCATAAGGTGTTCTGTGTATTAAATTCAGCATCTTTCTTTGTAAATAATAATAAAACTTTTTTGGAATAATAATAACTTTTGGAATAATAATAAAAATTTTTTAAAAAAGTTGAAATGTCGAGAATAAGGTTCAGGCTTCGAGACCTCCTAGCTCCCTTTAATATTAAGTTATAATTTTCAAACTCGGTCCCAAGTTAGGTCTCTATGGTTCAATCATGCCTGCTGAAGGAAATTTTTATATGTTAATTAGGAGGGCCCCAGTGGGGGTCGATTGCATAGGTAACCGAAAAAAGGCTTGTGAAGCGAAATTGTTTCTTTTGTTCCGTACCGCATTGGTCTCGTGGTAGGACACCTGACTGGCAAGTCCAGGCTGGAGGAAGGGTTCGGGAGTTCGAATCCCAGCTGGGGACACTTTTTCAAAAAAATTTCTTTTTTTTCTTTTTTCTTTTGTTTATTTTACATTATATTATTTTTTAGATGTGTTTTTCAATATTCTGGAGGGTAATGCATGTAGGAAATGTTTTTTTAATTAAGAAAATGGGAAAAACTGGAAAAATCTAGGAAAATCAGTTTATTTGTTGTTTTTCGTCTCCTTTTGCAACATTTTAGGTAGTCTATCATGCATAAGGTGTTCTGACTATAAAATCAAGCATCTTTCTTTGTTAAAGAACACTTTTTGAAATAATAATAAAAAAAATTTAAAAGAAGTCGAATTTCGGGAAAATATTTCAGGCTTCGAGACTCCCTTTAATATTAAGTTATAATTTTCAAACTCGGTCCCAAGGTAGGTCTCTATGGTCCAATCATGTCTGCGGAAGGAAATTTTTATATGTTATTCAGGAGGGCTCCATTGGTGCTCTAAAGGTCTATTGTATAGATAACTGAGAAAGGGCTTTTGAAGCGAAATTGTTTCTTTCTTTCCGTACCGCCTTGGTGTGGTGGTAGGACACCTGACTGGCAAATCGGGGCTGGAGGGAGGGGTCGGGGGTTCGAATCCCAGCTGCGGACACTTTTTCAAAAAAATTTCTTTTTTTTCTTTCTTTTGTTTATTTTACATTATATTATTTTTTAAGATGTGTTTTTCGATATTCTGGAGGTTCCTGCATGTAGGAAATTTTTTTTTTAATTAGTAAAATGGGAAAAAACAGGAAAAATCTAGGAAAATCAGTTTGTTTGTTATTTTTCGACTCCTTTTGCAACATTTTAGGTAGTCTATTATGCATAAGGTGTTCTGTGCATAAAATTTTGTTAAGAAACACTTTTTGGAATAATAATAAAAGTAAAAATAAAAATAAAAAGTCAAAATGTCGAGAATAAGGTTCAGGCTTTGAGACCTCCTAACTCCATTTAATATTAAGTTATAATTTTCAAACTCGGTCCAAAACTAGGCCTCTATGGTCCAATAATGCCTGTTGAAGGAAATTTTTATATGTTAATTAGGAGGGCCCCAGTGGGGCCCTATTTGTCTATTGCATAGGCAACCGAGTAAGGGCTTTTGAAGCGAAATTGTTTCTTTCTTTCCGTACCACCTTGGTCTGGTGGTAGGACACCTGACTGGTAGGTCCAGACTGGAGGGAGGGGTCAGGGGTTCAAAACCCAGCTGGGGACACTTTTTCAAAAAAATGTTTTTTTTTTTCTTTAGTTTTTTTTACATTATATTATTTTTTAAATGTGTTTTACGATATTCTAGAGCGTCATGCATGTTGGAAATTTTTTTTTAATTAGGAAAATGGGAAAAACTGGAAAAATCTAGGAAAATCAGTTTATTTGTTATTTTTCGACTCCTTTTGCAACATTTTAGGCAGTCTATCATGCATAAGGTGTTCTGTGTATAAAATCGAGCATCCTTCTTTGTTAAAGAACACTTTTTGGAATAATAATAAAAAAATTTTCAAAAAAGTCGCAATGTCGAGAATAAGGTTCAGGCTTCGAGACCTCCTAGCTCTATTTAATATTAAGTTATTATTATCAAACTCGGTCTCAAGGTAGGCCTCTATGGTCCAATCAAGCTTGCAAAAGGAAATTTTTATATGTTAATTAGGAGGCCCCCAGTGGGGCCCTAAAGTCTATTGTGTAGGTCACCAAGAAAGGGCTTTTGAAGCGAAATTGTTTCTTTCTTTCTGTACCACCTTGGTCTGGTGGTAGGACACCTGACTGGCAGGTCCAGACTGGAGGGAGGGGTCAGGGGTTCAAAACCCAGCTGGGGACACTTTTTCAAAAAAATTTCGTTTTTTTTTTTTCTTTAGTTTTTTTTGCATTATATTATTTTTCAAATGTGTTTTTCGATATTCTAGACAGTCATGCATGTTGGAATTTTTTTTTTTAATTAGGAAAATGGGAAATACTGGGAAAATCTAGGAAAATCAGTTTATTTGTTATTTTTCGACTCCTTTTGCAACATTTTAGACAGTCTATCATGCTTAAGGTGTTCTGTGTATAAAATCGAGCATCCTTCTTTGTTAAAAAACACTTTTTGGAATAATAATAAAAAATTTTTTAAAAAAGTCGCAATGTCGAGAATAAGGTTCAGGCTTCGAGACCTCCTAGCTCCATTTAATATTAAGTTATAATTATCAAACTCGGTCTCAAGCTAGGCCTCTATGGTCCAATAATGCCTGTTGAAGGAAATTTTTATATGTTAATTATGAGGGCCCCAGTGCGGCCCTAAAGGTCTATTGCATAGGCAACCGAGTAAGGGCTTTAGAAGCGAAATTGTTTCTTTCTTTCTGTACCACCTTGGTCTGGTGGTAGGACACCTGACTGGCAGGTCCAGACTGGAGGGAGGGGTCAGGGGTTCAAAACCCAGCTGGGGACACTTTTTCAAAAAAATTTCTTTTTTTTTTCTTTAGTTTTTTTTACATTATATTATTTTTCAGATGTGTTTTTCGATATTCTAGACGGTCATGCATGTTGGAAATTTTTTTTTTAATTAGGAAAATGGGAAAAACAGGAAAAATCTAGGAAAATCAGTTTATTTGTTATTTTTCAACTCCTTTTGCAAGATTTTAGGTAGTTTATCATGCGTAAGGTGTTCTGTGTATAAAATCGAGCAACTCTCTTTGTTAAAGAACACTTTTAGAAATAATAATAAAAAAAATTTAAAAAAAGACGAAATGTCGAGAATAAGGTTCAGGCTTTGAGACCTCCTAGCTCCCTTTAATATTAAGTTATAATTTTCAAACTCGGTCCTAAGGTAGGCCTCTATGGTCCAATAATGCCTGTTGAAGGAAATTTTTATATGTTAATTATGAGGGCCCCAGTGCGGCCCTAAAGGTCTATTGCATAGGCAACCGAGTAAGGGCTTTAGAAGCGAAATTGTTTCTTTCTTTAGTTTTTTTTACATTATATTATTTTTTAAATGTGTTTTTCGATATTCTAGAGGGTCATGCATGTAGGAAATTTTTTTTAATTAGGAAAATGGGAAAAACTGGAAAAAATCTAGGAATATCAGTTTATTTGTTATTTTTCGACTCCTTTTGCAACATTTTAGGCAGTCTATCATGCATAAGGTGTTCTGTGTATAAAATCGAGCATCCTTCTTTGTTAAAAAACACCTTTTGGAATAATAATAAAAATTTTTTTAAAAAATTCGCAATGTCGAGAATAAGGTTAAGGCTTCGAGACCTCCTAGCTCTATTTAATATTACGTTATAATTATCAAACTCGGTCTCAAGGTAGGCCTCTATGGTCCAATCAAGCCTGCAAAAGGAAATTTTTATATGTTAATTAGGAGGCCCCCAGTGGGGCCCTAAAGTCTATTGTGTAGGTCACCAAGAAAGGGCTTTTGAAGCGAAATTGTTTCTTTCTTTCTGTACCACCTTGGTCTGGTGGTAGGACACCTGACTGGCAGGTCCAGACTGGAGGGAGGGGTCAGGGGTTCAAAACCCAGCTGGGGACACTTTTTCAAAAAAATTTCGTTTTTTTTTTTTCTTTAGTTTTTTTTGCATTATATTATTTTTCAAATGTGTTTTTCGATATTCTAGACAGTCATGCATGTTGGAATTTTTTTTTTTAATTAGGAAAATGGGAAATACTGGGAAAATCTAGGAAAATCAGTTTATTTGTTATTTTTCGACTCCTTTTGCAACATTTTAGACAGTCTATCATGCTTAAGGTGTTCTGTGTATAAAATCGAGCATCCTTCTTTGTTAAAAAACACTTTTTGGAATAATAATAAAAAATTTTTTAAAAAAGTCGCAATGTCGAGAATAAGGTTCAGGCTTCGAGACCTCCTAGCTCCATTTAATATTAAGTTATAATTATCAAACTCGGTCTCAAGCTAGGCCTCTATGGTCCAATAATGCCTGTTGAAGGAAATTTTTATATGTTAATTATGAGGGCCCCAGTGCGGCCCTAAAGGTCTATTGCATAGGCAACCGAGTAAGGGCTTTAGAAGCGAAATTGTTTCTTTCTTTCTGTACCACCTTGGTCTGGTGGTAGGACACCTGACTGGCAGGTCCAGACTGGAGGGAGGGGTCAGGGGTTCAAAACCCAGCTGGGGACACTTTTTCAAAAAAATTTCTTTTTTTTTTCTTTAGTTTTTTTTACATTATATTATTTTTCAGATGTGTTTTTCGATATTCTAGACGGTCATGCATGTTGGAAATTTTTTTTTTAATTAGGAAAATGGGAAAAACAGGAAAAATCTAGGAAAATCAGTTTATTTGTTATTTTTCAACTCCTTTTGCAAGATTTTAGGTAGTTTATCATGCGTAAGGTGTTCTGTGTATAAAATCGAGCAACTCTCTTTGTTAAAGAACACTTTTAGAAATAATAATAAAAAAAATTTAAAAAAAGACGAAATGTCGAGAATAAGGTTCAGGCTTTGAGACCTCCTAGCTCCCTTTAATATTAAGTTATAATTTTCAAACTCGGTCCTAAGGTAGGCCTCTATGGTCCAATAATGCCTGTTGAAGGAAATTTTTATATGTTAATTATGAGGGCCCCAGTGCGGCCCTAAAGGTCTATTGCATAGGCAACCGAGTAAGGGCTTTAGAAGCGAAATTGTTTCTTTCTTTAGTTTTTTTTACATTATATTATTTTTTAAATGTGTTTTTCGATATTCTAGAGGGTCATGCATGTAGGAAATTTTTTTTAATTAGGAAAATGGGAAAAACTGGAAAAAATCTAGGAATATCAGTTTATTTGTTATTTTTCGACTCCTTTTGCAACATTTTAGGCAGTCTATCATGCATAAGGTGTTCTGTGTATAAAATCGAGCATCCTTCTTTGTTAAAAAACACCTTTTGGAATAATAATAAAAATTTTTTTAAAAAATTCGCAATGTCGAGAATAAGGTTAAGGCTTCGAGACCTCCTAGCTCTATTTAATATTACGTTATAATTATCAAACTCGGTCTCAAGGTAGGCCTCTATGGTCCAATCAAGCCTGCAAAAGGAAATTTTTATATGTTAATTAGGAGGCCCCCAGTGGGGCCCTAAATTCTATTGTGTAGGTCACCAAGAAAGGGCTTTTGAAGCGAAATTGTTTCTTTCTTTTCGTACCACCTTGGTCTGGTGGTAGGACACCTGACTGGCAAGTCGAGACTGGAGGGAGGGGTCAGGGGTTCGAAACCCAGCTGGGGACACTTTTTCAAAAAAATTTCTTTTTTTTCTTTCTTTAGTTTTTTTTACATTATATTATTTTTCAGATGTGTTTTTCGATATTCTAGACGGTCATGCATGTTGGAAATTTTTTTTTAATTAGGAAAACGGGAAAAACTGGAAAAATCTAGGAAAGTCAGTTTATTTGTTATTTTTCGACTCCTTCTGCAAGATTTTAGGTAGTTTATCATGCGTAAGGTGTTCTGTATATAAAATCGAGCAACTCTCTTTGTTAAAGAACACTTTTAGAAATAATAATAAAAAAAATTTAAAAAAAGACGAAATGTCGAGAATAAGGTTCAGGCTTTGAGACCTCCTAGCTCCCTTTAATATTAAGTTATGATTTTCAAACTCGGTCCTAAGGTAGGCCTCTATGGTCAAATAATGCCTGTTGAAGGAAATTTTTATATGTTAATTATGAGGGCCCCAGTGCGGCCCTAAAAGTCTATTGCATAGGCAACCGAGTAAGAGCTTTAGAAGCGAAATTGTTTCTTTCTTTCTGTACCAACTTGGTCTGGTGGTAGGACACCTGACTGGCAAGACGAGACTGGAGGGAGGTGTCAGGGGTTCGAAACCCAGCTGGGGACACTTTTTCAAAAAAATTTCTTTTTTTTCTTTTCTTTAGTTTTTTTTACATTATATTATTTTTTAAATGTGTTTTTCGATATTCTAGAGGGTCATGCATGTAGGAAATTTTTTTTTTAATTAGGAAAATGGGAAAAACTGGAAAAATCTAGGAAAATCAGTTTATTTGTTATTTTTCGACTCCTTTTGCAACATTTTGAATAGTTTATCATGCGTAAGGTGTTCTGTGTTAAAAATCGAGCAACTTTCTTTGTTAAAGAACACTTTTTGAAAAAATAATAAAAAAAATTTAAAAAAAGACGAAATGTCGAGAAAAAGGTTCAGGCTTTGAGACCTCCTAGCTCCCTTTAATATTAAGTTATAATTTTCAAACTCGGTCCAAAACTAGGCCTCTATGGTCCAATAATGCCTGTCGAAGGAAATTTTTATATGTTAATTAGGAGGGCCCCAGCGGGGCCCTAATGGTCTATTGCATAGGCAACCGAGTAAGGGCTTTTGAAGCGAAATTGTTTCTTTCTTTCCGTACCACCTTGGTCTGGTGGTAGGACACCTGACTGGCAGTCCAGACTGGAGGGAGGGGTCAGAGGTTCAAAACCCAGCTGGGGACACTTTTTCAAAAAAATTTCTTTTTTTTCTTTTTTCAGTTTTTTTTACATTATATTATTTTTTAAATGTGTTTTTCGATATTCTAGAGGGTCATGCATGTAGGAAATTTTTTTTTAATTAGGAAAATGGGAAAAACTGGAAAAATCTGGGAAAATCAGTTTATTTGTTATTTTTCGACTCCTTTTGCAACATTTTAGGCAGTCTATCATGCATAAGGTGTTCTGTGTATAAAATCGAGCATCCTTCTTTGTTAAAGAACACTTTTTGGAATAATAATAAAAAAAATTTTAAAAAAGACGAAATGTCGAGAATAAGGTTCAGGCTTTGAGACCTCCTAGCTCCCTTTAATATTAAGTTATAATTTTCAAACTCGGTCCTAAGGTAGGCCTCTATGGTCTAATAATGCCTGTTGAAGAAAATTTTTATATGTTAATTAGGAGGCCCCCAGTAAGGCCCTAATGGTCTATTGCATAGGCAACCGAGTAAGGGCTTTTGAAGCGAAATTGTTTCTTTCTTTCCGTACCACCTTGGTCTGGTGGTAGGACACCTGACTGGCAGGTCCAGACTTGAGGGAGGGGTCAGGGGTTCAAAACCTAACTAGGGACACTTTTTCAAAAAAATTTCTTTTTTTTTTTTCTTTAGTTTTTTTTACATTATATTATTTTTCAGATATGTTTTTTGATATTCTAGACGGTCATGCATGTTGGAATTTTTTTTTTAATTAGGAAAATGGGAAATACTGGGAAAATCTAGGAAAATCAGTTTATTTGTTATTTTTCGACTCCTTTTGCAACATTTTAGGTAGTTTATCATGCGTAAGGTGTTCTGTGTATAAAATCGAGCAACTTTCTTTGTTAAAGAACACTTTTTGAAATAATAATAAAAAAAATTAAAAAAAAGACGAAATGTCGAGAAAAAGGTTCAGGCTTTGAGACCTCCTAGCTCCCTTTAATATTAAGTTATAATTTTCAAATTCGGTCCAAAGGTAGGCTTCTATGGTCCAATAATGCTTGTTGAAGGAAATTTTTATATGTTAATTAGGAGGGCCCCAGTGGGGCCCTAAAGGTCTATTGCATAGGCAACCGAGTAAGGGCTTTAGAAGCGAAATTGTTTCTTTCTTTCTGCACCACCTTGGTCTGGTGGTAGGACACCTGACTGGCAAGTCGAGACTGGAGGGAGGGGTCCGGGGCTCGAAACCCAGCTGGGGACACTTTTTAAAAAAATTTCTTTTTCTTCTTTCTTTAGTTTTTTTTACATTATATTATTTTTTAAATGTGTTTTTCAATATTCTATAAACACATTTAAAAGATATTATAAGTGGGAAAAACTGGAAAAATCTAGGAAAATCAGTTTATTTGTTATTTTTCGACTCCTTTTGCAACATTTTGGATAGTTTATCGTGCGTAAGGTGTTCTGTGTATAAAATCGAGCAACTTTCTTTGTTAAAGAACACTTTTTGAAATAATAAAAAAAAAAATTAAAAAAGGAGGAAATGTCGAGAATAAGGATCAGACTTCGAGACCTCCTAGCTCCCTTTAATATTAAGTTATAATTTTCAAACTCAGTCTCATGGTAGGCCTCTATGGTTCAATCATGCCTGTTGAAGAAAATTTTTATATGTTAATTAGGAGGCCCCCAGTAAGGCCCAAAAGGTCTATTGCGTAGGTAACCGAATAAGGGCTTTTGAAGCGAAATTGTTTCTCTCTATCCGTACCACCTTGGTCTGGTGGAAGGACACCTGACTGGCAAGTCGAGACTGGAGGGAGGGGTCGGGGGTTCGAATCCCAGCTGCGGACACTTTTTCAGAAAAATTTCTTTTTTTTCTTTCTTTAGTTTTTTTTACATTATGTTATTTTTCAGATGTGTTTTTCGATATTCTAGACGGTCATGCATGTTGGAAATTTTTTTTTTAATTAGGAAAATGGGAAATACTGGAAAAATCTAGGAAAATCAGTTTATTTGTTATTTTTCGACTCCTTTTGCAACATTTTAGGTAGTTTATCATGCGTAAGGTGTTCTGTGTATAAAATCGAGCAACTTTCTTTGTTAAAGAACACTTTTTGAAATAATAATAAAAAAAATTTAAAAAAAGACGAAATGTCGAGAATAAGGTTCTGGCTTCGAGACCTCCTAGCTCTATTTAATATTAAGTTATAATTATCAAACTCGGTCTCAAGGTAGGCCTCTATGGTCCAATCAAGCCTGGAAAAGGAAATTTTTATATGTTAATTAGGAGGTCCCCAGTGGGGCCCTAAAGTCTATTGTGTAGGTCACCAAGAAAGGGCTTTTAAAGCGAAATTGTTTCTTTCTTTTCATACCACCTTGGTCTGGTGGAAGGACACCTGACTGGCAAGTCGAGACTGGAGGGAGGGGTCAGGGGTTCGAAACCCAGCTGGGGACACTTTTTCAAAAAAATTTCTTTTTTTTCTTTCTTTAGTTTTTTTTACATTATATTATTTTTCAGATGTGTTTTTCGATATTCTAGACGGTCATGCATGTTGGAAATATTTTTTTTTAATTAGGAAAACGGGAAAAACTGGAAAAATCTAGGAAAATCAGTTTATTTGTTATTTTTCGACTCCTTTTGCAAGATTTTAGGTAGTTTATCATGTGTAAGGTGTTCTGTGTATAAAATCGAGCAACTCTCTTTGTTAAAGAACACTTTTAGAAATAATAATAAAAAAAATTTAAAAAAAGACGAAATGTCGAGAATAAGGTTCAGGCTTTGAGACCTCCTAGCTCCCTTTAATATTAAGTAATAATTTTCAAACTCGGTCCTAAGGTAGGCCTCTATGGTCAAATAATGCCTGTTGAAGGAAATTTTTATATGTTAATTATGAGGGCCCCAGTGCGGCCCTAAAGGTCTATTGCATAGGCAACCGAGTAAGGGCTTTAGAAGCGAAATTGTTTCTTTCTTTCTGTACCACCTTGGCCTGGTGGTATGACACCTGACTGGCAAGTCGCGACTGGAGGGAGGGGTCAGGGGTTCGAAACACAGCTGGGGACACTTTTTCAAAAAAATTTCTTTTTTTTCTTTCTTTAGTTTTTTTTACATTATATTATTTTTTAAATGTGTTTTTTGATATTCATGAGGGACATGCATGTAGGAAATTTTTTTTTTAATTAGGAAAGTGGGAAAAACTGGAAAAATCTAGGAAAATCAGTTTATTTGTTATTTTTCGACTCCTTTTGCAACATTTTGAATAGTTTATCATGCGTAAGGTGTTCTGTGTTAAAAATCGAGCAACTTTCTTTGTTAAAGAACACTTTTTGAAATAATAAAAAAAAAATTTAAAAAAGGACGAAATTTCGAGAATAAGGTTCAGGCTTCGAGACATCCTAGCTCCCTTTAATATTAAGTTATAATTTTCAAACTCGGTCCAAAACTAGGCCTCTATGGTCCAATAATGCCTGTCGAAGGAAATTTTTATATGTTAATTAGGAGGGCCCCAGCGTGGCCCTAATGGTCTATTGCATAGGCAACCGAGTAAGGGCTTTTGAAGCGAAATTGTTTCTTTCTTTCCGTACCACCTTGGTCTGGTGGTAGGACACCTGACTGGCAGGTCCAGACTGGAGGGAGAGGTCAGGGGTTCAAAACCCAGCTGGGGACACTTTTTCAAAAAAATTTCTTTTTTTTCTTTCTTCAGTTTTTTTTACATTATATTATTTTTTAAATGTGTTTTTCGATATTCTAGAGGGTCATGCATGTAGGAAATATTTTTTTTAATTAGGAAAATGGGAAAAACTGGAAAAATCTAGGAAAATCAGTTTATTTGTTATTTTTCGACTCCTTTTGCAACATTTTAGGCAGTCTATCATGCATAAGGTGTTCTGTGTATAAAATCGAGCATCCTTCTTTGTTAAGAACACTTTTTGAAATAATAAAAAAAAAATTTAAAAAAGGACGAAATGTCGAGAATAAGGTTCAGGCTTCGAGACCTCCTAGCTCCCTTTAATATTAAGTTATAATTTTCAAACTCGGTCTCATGGTAGGCCTCTATGGTCCAATCATGCCTGCAGAAGGAAATTTTTATATGCTAATTAGGAGGGCCCCAGTGGGGCCCTAATGGTCTATTGCATAGGCAACCGAGTAAGGGCTTTTGAAGCGAAATTGTTTCTCTCTTTCCGTACCACCTTGGTCTGGTGGTATGACACCTGACTGGCAGGTCCAGACTGGAGGGAGGGGTCAGGGGTTCAAAACCCAGCTGGGAAAACTTTTTCAAAAAAATTTCTTTTTTTTTTTTCTTTAGTTTTTTTTACATTATATTATTTTTCAGATGTGTTTTTCAATATTCTATAAACACATTTAAAAGATATTATAAGTGGGAAAAACTGGAAAAATCTAGGAAAATCAGTTTATTTGTTATTTTTCGACTCCTTTTGCAACATTTTGGATAGTTTATCGTGCGTAAGGTGTTCTGTGTATAAAATCGAGCAACTTTCTTTGTTAAAGAACACTTTTTGAAATAATAAAAAAAAAATTTAAAAAAGGACGAAATGTCGAGAATAAGGTTCAGGCTTCGAGACCTCCTAGCTCCCTTTAATATTAAGTTATAATTTTCAAACTCAGTCTCAAGGTAGGCCTCTATGGTTCAATCATGCCTGTTGAAGGAAATTTTTATATGTTAATTAGGAGGCATCCAGTAAGGCCCAAAAGGTCTATTGCGTAGGTAACCGAGTAAGGGCTTTTGAAGCGAAATTGTTTCTTTCTTTCCGTACCACCTTGGTCTGGTGGAAGGACACCTGACTGGCAAGTCGAGACTGGAGGAGGGGTCGGGGGTTCGAATCCCAGCTGCGGACACTTTTTCAAAAAAATTTCTTTTTTTTCTTTCTTTAGTTTTTTTTTCATTATATTATTTTTCAGATGTGTTTTTCGATATTCTAGACGGTCATGCATGTTGGAAATTTTTTTTTTAATTAGGAAAATGGGAAATACTGGAAAAATCTAGGAAAATCAGTTTATTTGTTATTTTTCGACTCCTTTTGTAACATTTTAGGTAGTTTATCATGCGTAAGGTGTTCTGTGTATAAAATCGAGCAACTTTCTTTGTTAAAGAACACTTTTTGAAATAATAATAAAAAAAATTTAAAAAAAGACGAAATGTCGAGAAAAGGGTTCAGGCTTTGAGACCTCCTAGCTCCCTTTAATATTAAGTTATAATTTTCAAACTCGGTCCAAAACTAGGCCTCTATGGTCCAATGATGCCTGTTGAAGGAAATTTTTATATGTTAATTATGAGGGCCCCAGTGCGGCCCTAAATGTCTATTGCATAGGCAACCGAGTAAGGGCTTTAGAAGCGAAATTGTTTCGTTCTTTCTGTACCACCTTGGCCTGGTGGTAGGACACCTGACTGGCAAGTCGAGACTGGAGGGAGGGGTCAGGGGTTCGAAACCCTGCTGGGGACACTTTTTCAAAAAAATTTCTTTTTTTTCTTTCTTTAGTTTTTTTTACATTATATTATTTTTTATATGTGTTTTTCGATATTCTAGAGGGACATGCATGTAGGAAATTTTTTTTTAATTAGGAAAATGGGAAAAACTGGAAAAATCTAGGAATATCAGTTTATTTGTTATTTTTCGACTCCTTTTGCAACATTTTGAATAGTTTATCATGCGTAAGGTGTTCTGTGTTAAAAATCGAGCAACTTTCTTTGTTAAAGAACACTTTTTGAAATAATAAAAAAAAAATTTAAAAAGGACGAAATTTCGAGAATAAGGTTCAGGCTTCGAGACATCCTAGCTCCCTTTAATATTAAGTTATAATTTTCAAACTCAGTCTCAAGGTAGGCCTCTATGGTTCAATCATGCCTGTTGAAGGAAATTTTTATAAGTTAATTAGGAGGCCCCCAGTAAGGCCCTAAAGGTCTATTGCGTAGGTAACCGAGTAAGGGCTTTTGAAGCGAAATTGTTTCTTTCTTTTCGTACCACCTTGTACTGGTGGAAGGACACCTTACTGGCAAGTCGAGACTGGAGGGAGGGGTCGAGGGTTCGAATCCCAGCTGCGGACACTTTTTCAGAAAAATTTCTTTTTTTTCTTTCTTTAGTTTTTTTTGCATTATATTATTTTTCAGATGTGTTTTTCGATATCCTAGACGGTCATGCATGTTGGAAATTTTTTTTTTAATTAGGAAAATGGGAAATACTGGAAAAATCTAGGAAAATCAGTTTATTTGTTATTTTTCGACTCCTTTTGCAACATTTTAGGTAGTTTATCATGCGTAAGGTGTTCTGTGTATAAAATCGATTAACTTTCTTTGTTAAAGAACACTTTTTGAAATAATAATAAAAAAAATTCAAAAAAAGACGAAATGTCGAGAAAAAGGTTCAGGCTTTGAGACCTCCTAGCTCCCTTTAATATTAAGTTATAATTTTCAAACTCAGTCTCAAGGTAGGCCTCTATGGTTCAATCATGCCTGTCGAAGGAAATTTTTATATGTTAATTACAAGGGCCCCAGCGGGGCCCTAATGGTCTATTGCATAGGCAACCGAGTAAGGGCTGTTGAAGCCAAATTGTTTCTTTCTTTCCGTACCACCTTGGTCTGGTGGTAGGACACCTGACTGGCAAGTCGAGACTGGAGGAAGGGGTCAGGGGTTCGAAACCCAGCGGGGGACTCTTTTTCAAAAAAATTTCTTTTTTTTCTTTCTTTAGTTTTTTTTACATAATATTATTTTATAAATGTGTTTTTCGATAATCTAGAGAGTCATGAATGTAGGAAATTTTTTTTAATAAGGAAAATGGGAAAAACTGGAAAAATCTAGGAAAATCTGTTTCTTTGTTATTTTTCGACTCCTTTTGCAACATTTTAGGTAGTTTATCATGCGTAAGATGTTCTGTGTTTAAAATCGAGCAACTTTCTTTGTTAAAGAACACTTTTTGAAATAATAAAAAAAAATTTTTAAAAAAGACGAAATGTCGAGAATAAGGTTCAGGCTTCGAGACCTCCTAGCTCATTTTATAATTAAGTTAAAATTTTCAAACTCGGTCTCAAGGTAGGCCACTATGGACCAATCATGCCTGCAAAAGGAAATTTTTATATGTTAATTAGGAGGACCCAAGTGGGCCCTAAAGGTCTATTGCGTAGGTCACCAAGAAAGGGCTTTTGAAGCGAAATTGTTTCTTTCTTTTCGTACCACCTTGGTCTGGTGGTAGGACACTTGACTGGCAAGTCGAGGTTGGAGGGAGAGGACGGCGGTTCGAATCCCAGCTTCGACCACTTTTTCAAAAAAATTTCTTTTTTTCTTTCTTTTGTTTTTTTTTACATTATATTATTTTTTAAATGTGTTTCTCGATATTCTAGAGGGTCATGCAGGTAGGAAATTTTTTTTTAATTAGGAAAATGGGAAAAACTGGAAATGTCTAGGAAAATCAGTTTATTTGTTATTTTTCGACTACTTTTGCAACATTTTAGGTAGTCTATCATGCATAAGGTGTTCTGTGTAGAAAATCGAGCATCCTTCTTTGTTAAAGAACACTTTTTGGAATAATAAAAAAAAAAATTTTAAAAAAGTCGCAATGTCAAGAATAAGGTTCAGGCTTCGAGACCTCCTAGCTCCCTTTAATATTAAGTTAAAATTTTCAAACTCGGTCTCATGGTAGGCCTCTTTGGTCCAATCATGCCTGCCAAAGGAAATTTTTATATGTTAATTAGGAGGGCCCCTGTGGGGCCCTAAATGTCTATTGCGTAGGTCACCAAGAAAGGGCTTTTGAAGCAAAATTGTTTCTTTCTTTCCGTACCGCCTTGGTCTGGTGGTAGGACACCTGACTGGCAAGTCGAGGTTGGAGGGAGGGGTCGGGGGATCGAATCTCAGCTGCGGACACTTTTTCAAAAAAATTTCTTTTTTTCTTCCTTTAGTTTTTTTTACACTATATTATTTTTCAGATGTGTTTTTCGATATTCTAGACGGTCATGCATGTTGGAAATTTTTTTTTAATTAGGAAAATGGGAAAAACTGGAAAAATCTAAGAAAATCAGTTTATTTGTTATTTTTCGACTCCTTTTGCAACATTTTAGGTAGTTTTTCATGCGTAAGGTGTTCTGTGTATAAAATCGAGCAACTTTCTTTGTTAAAGAAAACTTTTTGAAATAATAATAAAAAAAATTTAACAAAAGACGAAATGTCGAGAATTAGGTTCAGACTTTGATACCTCCTAGCTCCCTTTAATATTAAGTAATAATTTTCAAACTCGGTCCCAATGTAGGCCTCTATGGTCCAATAATGCCATAATGCCTGTTGAGGGAAATTTTTATATGTTAATTAGGAGGACCCCAGATGGGCCCTAAAGGTTTATTGCATAGGCAACCGAGAAAGAGCTTTTGAAGCGAAATTGTTTCTTTCTTTCCGTACCACCTTGGTCTGGTGGTAGGACACCTGACTGGCAAGTCGAGACTGGAGGGAGGGGACGGGGGTTCGAATCCCAGCTTCGACCACTTTTTCAAAAAAATTTCTTTTTTTTCTTTCTTTAGTTTTTTTTGCATTATATTATTCTTCAGATGTGTTTTTCGATATTCTAGAGGGTCATGCATGTAGGAAATTTTTTTTTTAATTAGGAAAATGGGAAAAACTGGAAAAATCTAGGAAAATCAGTTTATTTGTTATTTTTCGACTCCTTTTGCAACATTTTAGGTAGTCTATCATGCAAAAGGTGTTCTGTGTATAAAATCGAGCATCCTTTTTTGTTAAAGAACACTTTTTGGAATAATAATAAAAAAAATTTAAAAAAAGTCGCAATGTCGAGAATAAGATTCAGGCTTCCAGACCTCCTAGCTCCATATAATATTAAGTTATAATTATCAAACTCGGTCGCAAGGTAGGCCTCTATGGCCCAATAATGCCTGTTGAAGGAAATTTTTATATGTTAATTAGGAGGGCCCCAGATGGGCCCTAAAGGTCTATTGCATAGGCAACCGAGTAAGGGCTTTTGAAGCGAAATTGTTTCTTTCTTTCCCTACCACCTTGGTCTGGTGGTAGGACACCTGACTGGCAAGTCGAGGTTGGAGGGAGGGGACAGGGGTTTGAATCTCAGCTGCGGACACTTTTTCAAAAAAATTTCTTTTTTTTCTTTCTTTAGTTTTTTTTTACATTATATTATTCTTCAGATGTGTTTTTCGATATTCTGGAGGGTCCTGCATGTAGGAAATTTTTTTTTTAATTTGGAAAATGGGAAAAATTGGAAAAATCTAGGAAAATCAGTTTATTTGTTATTTTTCGACTCCTTTTGCAACATTTTAGGTAGTCTATCATGCATAAGGTGTTCTGTGTAGAAAATCGAGCATCCTTCTTTGTTAAAGAACACTTTTTGGAATAATAAAAAAAAAATTTTTAAAAAAGTCGCAATGTCAAGAATAAGGTTCAGGCTTCGAGACCTCCTAGCTCCCTTTAATATTAAGTTAAAATTTTCAAACTCGGTCTCATGGTAGGCCTCTTTGGTCCAATCATGCCTGCCAGAGGAAATTTTTATATGTTAATTAGGAGGGCCCCAGTGGTGCCCTAAATGTCTATTTCATAAGCAACCGAGTAAGGGCTTTTGAAGCCAAATTGTTTCTTTCTTTCCGTACCACCTTGGTCTGGTGGTAGGACACCTGACTGGCAAGTCGAGACTGGAGGGAGGGGACGGGGGTTCGAATCCCAGCTTCGACCACTTTTTCAAAAAAATTTCTTTTTTTTCTTTCTTTAGTTTTTTTTGCATTATATTATTCTTCAGATGTGTTTTTCGATATTCTGGAGGGTCCTGCATGTAGAAAATTTTTTTTAATTAGGAAAATGGGAAAAAACTGGAAAAATCTAGGAAAATCTGTTTATTTATTAATTTTCGACTCCTATTGCAACATTTAAGGTAGTCTATCATGCATAAGGTGTTCTGTGTATAAATTCGAGCATCTTTCTTTGTTAAAGAACACTTTTTGGAATAATATTAAAAAAAATTATGAAAATGTCGAAATGTCGAGAATAAGGTTCAGGCTTCGAGACCTCCTAGCTCCATTTAATATTAAGTTATAATATTCAAACTCGGACTCAAGGTAGGCCTCTATGGTTCAATCATGCCTGTCGAAGGAAATTCTTATATGTTAATTAAGAGGGCCCCAGTGGTGCCCTAAATGTCTATTTCATAAGCAACCGAGTAAGGGCTTTTGAAGCCAAATTGTTTCTTTCTTTCCGTACCACCTTGGTCTGGTGGTAGGACACCTGACTGGCAAGTCGAGACTGGAGGGAGGGGTCAGGGGTTCGAAACCCAGCTGGGGACTCTTTTTCAAAAAAATTTCTTTTTTTTCTTTCTTTAGTTTTTTTTACATAATATTATTTTTTAAATGTGTTTTTCGATAATCTAGAGAGTCATGCATGTAGGAAATTTTTTTTTAATTCGGAAAATGGGAAAAACTGGAAAAATCTAGGAAAATCAGTTTATTTGTTATTTTTCGACTCCTTTTGCAACATTTTGGATAGTTTATCATGCGTAAGGTGTTCTGTGTATAAAATTGAGCAACTTTCTTTGTTAAAGAACACTTTTTGAAATAATAAAAAAAAAATTTTAAAAAAGACGAAATGTCGAGAATAAGGTTCAGGCTTCGAGACCTCCTAGCTCATTTTATAATTAAGTTAAAATTTTCAAACTCGGTCTCAAGGTAGGCCACTATGGACCAATCATGCCTGCAAAAGGAAATTTTTATATGTTAATTAGGAGGACCAAGTGGGCCCTAAAGGTCTATTGCGTAGGTCACCAAGAAAGGGCTTTTGAGGCGAAATTGTTTCTTTCTTTTCGTACCACCTTGATCTGGTGGTAGGACACTTGACTGGCAAGTCGAGGTTGGAGGGAGAGGACAGCGGTTCGAATCCCACCTTAGACCACTTTTTCAAAAAAATTTCTTTTTTTCTTTCTTTTGTTTTTTTTACATTATATTATTTTTTAAATGTGTTTTTCGATATTCTAGAGGGTCATGCAGGTAGGAAATTTTTTTTTAATTAGGAAATTGGGAAAAACTGGAAATGTCTAGGAAAATCAGTTTATTTGTTATTTTTCGACTACTTTTGCAACATTTTAGGTAGTCTATCATGCATAAGGTGTTCTGTGTAGAAAATCGAGCATCCTTCTTTGTTTAAGAACACTTTTTGGAATAATAAAAAAAATTTTTTTAAAAAAGTCGCAATGTCAAGAATAAGGTTCAGGCTTCGAGACCTCCTAGCTCCCTTTAATATTAAGTTAAAATTTTCAAACTCGGCCTCATGGTAGGCCTCTTTGGTCCAATCATGCCTGCCAAAGGAAATTTTTTATGTTATTTAGGAGGGCCCCAGTGGGGCCCTAAATGTCTATTGCGTAGGTCACCAAGAAAGGGCTTTTGAAGCAAAATTGTTTCTTTCTTTCCGTACCGCCCTGGTCTGGTGGTAGGACACCTGACTGGCAAGTCGAGGTTGGATTGAGGGGACGGGGGTTCGAATCCCAGCTTCATCCACTTTTTCAAAAAAATTTCTTTTTTTCTTTCTTTAGTTTTTTTTACATTATATTATTTTTAAAATGTGTTTTTCGATATTCTAGAGGGTCTTGCATATAGGAAATTTTTTTTTAATTAGGAAAATGGGAAAAACTGGAAATGTCTAGGAAAATCAGTTTATTTGTTATTTTTCGACTACTTTTGCAACATTTTAGGTAGTCTATCATGCATAAGGTGTTCTGTGTATAAATTCGAGCATCTTTCTTTGTTAAAGAACACTTTTTGGAATAATATTAAAAAAAATTATGAAAATGTCGAAATGTCGAGAATAAGGTTCAGGCTTCGAGACCTCCTAGCTCCATTTAATATTAAGTTATAATATTCAAACTCGGTCTCAAGGTAGGCCTCTATGGTTCAATCATGCCTGGCGAAGGAAATTTTTATATGTTAATTAAGAGGGCCCCAGTGGTGCCCTAAATGTCTATTGCATAGGTAACCGAGTAAGGGCTTTTGAAGCGAAATTGTTTCTTTTTTTTCGTACCACCTTCGTCTGGTGGTTGGACACCTGACTGGCTAGTCGAGACTGGACGGAGAGGTCAGGGGTTCAAATCCCACCTGCGGACGCTTTTTCAAAAAAATTTCTTTTTTTTCTTTCTTTAGTTTTTTTTGCATTATATTATTTTTCAGATGTGTTTTTTGATATTCTAGACGGTCATGCATGTAGGAAATTTTTTTTTTAATTAGGAAAATGGGAAAAACTGGAAAAATCTAGGAAAATCAGTTTATTTGTTATTTTTCGACTCCTTTTGCAACATTTTAGGTAGTCGATCATGCATAAGGTGTTCTGTGTAAGCCCCATTTAATATTAAGTTATAATTATCAAACTCGGTCTCAAGGTAGGCCTCTATAGTCCAATCATGCCTGCAAAAGGAAATTCTTATATGTTAATTAGGAGGCTCCTAGTGGGGCCCTAAAGGTCTATTGCATAGGCAACCGATTAAGGGCTTTTGAAGCGAAATTTTTTCTTTCTTTCCGTACCACCTTGGTCTGGTGGTAGGACACCTGACTGGCAAGTCGAGACTGGAGGGAGGGGTCAGGGGTTCGAAACCCAGCTTCGACCACTTTTTCAAAAAAATTTCGTTTTTTTCTTTCTTTAGTTTTTTTTGCATTATATTATTCTTCAGATGTGTTTTTCGATATTCTAGAGGGTCATGCATGTAGGAAATTTTTTTTTTAATTAGGAAAATGGGAAAAACTGGAAAAATCTAGGAAAATCAGTTTATTTGTTATTTTTCGACTCCTTTTGCAACATTTTGGATAGTTTATCATATGTAAAGTGTTCTGTGTATAAAATCGAGCAACTTTCTTTGTTAAAGAACACTTTTTGAAATAATAAAAAAAAAATTTAAAAAAAGACGAAATGTCGAGAATAAAGTTCAGGCTTCGAGACCTCCTAGCTCCATTTAATATTAAGTTATAATTTTCAAACTCGGTCCCAAGGTAGGCCTCTATGGTCCAATCATGCCTGTTGAAGGAATCTTTTATATGTTAATTAGGAGGCCCCCAAAGGGGCCCTGAAGGTCTATTGCATAGGCAACCGAGTAAGGGCTTTTGAAGTGAAATTGTTTCTTTCTTTTCGTACCACCTTGGTCTGGTGATAGGACACCTGACTGGCAAGTCGAGACTGAAAGGTAGGTGTCGGGGGTTCGAATCTCAGCTGCGGACACTTTTTCAAAAAAATTCTTTTTTTTCTTTCTTTAGTTTTTTTTACATTATATTCTTTTTCAGATGTGTTTTTCGATATTCCAGAGGGTCATGCATGTAGGAAATTTTTTTTTAATTAGGAAAATGGGAAAAACTGGAAAAATCTAGGAAAATCAGTTTATTTCTTATTTTTCGACTCCTTTTGCAACATTTTAGGCAGTTTATCATGCATAAGGTGTTCTGTGTATAAAATCGAGCATCTTTCTTTGATAAAGAACACTTTTTGGAATAATAATAAAAAAAATTTTAAAAAATTCGAAATGTCGAGAATAAGGTTCAGGCTTCGAGACCTCCTAGCTCCATTTAATATTAAGTTATAATTATCAAACTCGGTCTCAAGGTAGGCCTCTATGGTCCAATCATGCCTGCAAAAAGGAATTTTTATATGTTAATTAGAAGGCCCCCAGTGGGGCCCTAAAGGTCTATTGCGTAGGTCACCAAGTAAGGTCTTTTGAAGCGAAATTTTTTCTTTCTTTCCGTACCACCTTGGTCTGGTGGTAGGATACCTGACTGGCAGGTCCAGACTGGAGGGAGGGGTCAGGGGTTCGAAACCCAGCTGGAGACACTTCTTCAAAAAAAATTTCTTTTTTTTCTTTCTTTAGTATTTTTTACATTATATTATTTTTTAAATGTGTTTTTCGTTATGCTAGAGGGTCATGCATGTAGGAAATTTTTTTTTTAATTAGGAAAATGGGAAAAACTGGAAAAATCTAGGAAAATCAGTTTATTTGTTATTTTTCGACTCCTTTTGCAACATTTTAGGCAGTTTATCATGCATAAGGTGTTCTGTGTATAAAATCGAGCATCTTTCTTTGATAAAGAACACTTTTTGGAATAATAATAAAAAAAAAATTAAAAAATTCGAAATGTCGAGAATAATGTTCAGGCTTCGAGACCTCCTAGCTCCATTTAATATTAAGTTATAATTATCAAACTGGGTCTCTAGGTTGGCCTCTATGGTCCAATCATGCCTGCAAAAGGAAATTTTTATATGTTAATTAGGAGGCCCCCAGTGGGGCCCTAAAGGTCTATTGCGTGGGTCACCAAGAAAGGGCGGCTTTTGAAGCGAAATTGTTTCTTTCTTTCCGTAACACATTGGTCTGGTGGTAGGACACCTGACTGGCAGGTCCAGACTGGAGGGAGGGGTCAGGGGTTCGAAACCCAGCTGGAGACACTTTTCCAAAAAAATTTCTTTTTTTTCTTTCTTTAGTTTTTTTTACATTTTATTATTTTTAAGATGTGTTTTTCGATATTCCAGACGGTCATGCATGTTGGAAATTTTTTTTTAATTAGGAAAATGGGAAAAACTGGAAAAATCTAGGAAAATCAGTTTATTTGTTATTTTTCGACTCCTTTTGCAACATTTTAGGTAGTCTATCATGCATAAGGTGTTCTGTGTATAAAATCGAGCATCCTTCTTTGTTAAAGAACACTTTTTAGAATAATAATAATAATAATTTAAAAAAAGACGAAATGTCGAGAATAAGGTTCAGGCTTTGATACCTCCTAGCTCCCTTTAATATTAAGTTATAATATTCAAACTCGGTCCCAAGGAAGGCCTCTATGGTCCAATAATGCCTGTTGAAGGAAATTTTTATATGTTAATTAGGAGGGCCCCAGATGGGCCCTAAAGGTCTATTGCATAGGCAACCGAGTAAGGGCTTTTGTAGCGAAATTGTTTCTTTCTTTCCGTACCACCTTGGTCTGGTGGTAGGACAACTGACTGGCAAGTCGAGGTTGGAGAGAGGGGACGGGGGTTCGAATCCCAGCTTCGACCACTTTTTCAAAAAAATTACTTTTTTTTCTTTCTTTAGTTTTTTTTACATTATATTATTCTTCAGATGTGTTTTTCGATATTCTAGAGGGTAATGCATGTAGGAAATTTTTTTTTTAATTAGGAAAATGGGAAAAACTTGAAAAATCTAGGAAAATCGGTTTATTTGTTATCTTTCGACTCCTTTTGTAACATTTTAGGTAGTTTATCATGCATAAGGTGTTCTGTGTATAAAATCGAGCATCTTTCTTTGATGAAGAACACTTTTTGGAATAATAATAAAAAAAAATTTAAAAAAAGTCGAAATGTCGAGAATAAGGTTCAGGCTTCGAGACCTCCTAGCTCCCTTTAATATCGAGTTATAATTTTCAAATTCGGTCCCAAGATAGGCCTCTATTGTCCAATCATGCCTGTTGAAGGAAATTTTATACGCTAATTAGGAAGGAAAGGTCTATAGCATAGGCAACCGAGTAAGGGCTTTTGAAGTGAAATTGTTTCTTTCTTTCCGTACCACCTTGGTCTGGTGGTAGGACACGTGACTGGCAGGTCCAGACTGGAGAGAGGGGTCAGGGGTTCGAAACTCAGCTGGGGACACTTTTTCAAAAAAATTTCTTTTTTTTCTTTCTTTAGTTTTTTTTACATTATATTATTTTTAAAATGTGTTTTTCGATATTCTAGAGGGTCTTGCATATAGGAAATTTTTTTTTAATTAGGAAAATGGGAAAAACTGGAAAAATCTAGGAAAATCAGTTTATTTGTTATTTTTCGACTCCTTTTGCAACATTTTAGGTAGTTTATTATGCGTAAGGTATTCTGTGTATAAAATCGAGCATCTCTCTTTCTTAAAGAACACTTTTTGGAATAATAATAGAAAAAATTTAAAAAAAGACGAAATGTCGAGAATAAGGTTCAGGCTTCGAGACCTCCTAGCTCCCTTTAATATTGAGTTATAATTTTCAAACTCGGTTCCAAGATAGACCTCTATGGTCCAATCATGTCTGTTGAAGGAAATTTTTATATGTTAGTTAGGGGGGCCCCAGTGGGGCCCTAAAGGTCTATTGCATAGGCAACCGAGAAAAGGCTTTTGAAGCGAAATTGTTTCTTTCTTTCCGTACCGCCTTGGTCTGGTGGTAGGACACCTGACTGGCAAGTCGAGGTTGGAGGGAGGGGATGGGGTTCGAATCCCAGCTTCGACCACTTTTTCAAAAAAATTTCTTTTTTTTCTTTCTTTAGTTCTTTTTACATTATATTATTTTTCCGATGTGTTTTTCGATATTCTAGAGCAGTGATGGGGAAACTACGTCCCGCGGGCCATTTGTGGCCCGCCGGAAGGTTTTATCCGGCCCGCGGATAGAATTTTAACTTGCCGATCCGTCGCAAATATAAACAATATACGTAGTATTTGTATACTTTGTTTAAAGCTAGTTTTTTTTCCTTCTCTTTTTTAATAAAGTACTGGTGACCTTTTTACTTTCTCTATTTTTGTTCTACAAAACATAAATTGATGGAAATAGCTTCAGACAGCTTTTCAATTGGTAAAATTTTGAAAGCAGAAGTTCTTCATAGAATAGCTGTAGAATGGCGTCAAGAAGCGTTTGTCTTTCTCGGGGAGCAGACAATACGGAATCTAATGTAGGTGAATTGTGCTTCACATGTGGCAGACTGCGCATTTTAAGCTCCAACGAGCGGATTTTTCATTTTTCTGCCGGCGTGAATTATTTATTGCGTATGGCCTCCAAAATATAATAGGCCATTGATTGACAGTTATCAAAATATTAAAGAACTATTTTAATTTCATGAATACAGAATTTTGCCCATGAATATCTAAAGAGGAGGGTACTGTGACGTCACATGAAAATGAATTGTCCAATCACAACCAAAAAGCTTCGCGATTTGCGTCTGCTCTAGTTCTTGTTTCCTTTGCTTCAAACTACTTTACAATTTTTGTATAAGCGTTATAAAAGTTTAATAAAATTATAATTTCATTTTAAGAGGACCCGCGCAAACACCCGCGCAAGAGCATTAGTTAGCAGTAAGCTTTCGTCAATTGCGTTTCTGTGTGTTGTTCTCCGTAGTAGGTAACGTCTAAAATGGATGTTAAAAAAAGAAAAGTGGATTCAGAATATCGAGTTTTTAAAGAAGAATGGACGTGGAAATATGTCTTTACTTTATTTAAAGAAAAACCTGTGTGCTTACTTTGCAATACAACTGTTGCAGTTTTAAAAGAATATAACATTCAACGCCATTTCAAGAGCAAACATGAAAACCACTCCTACTCATCGTTAAGTGAAGAGGAGAAAAAAATTAAATCGGAAGATTTAATAAAAAATTTATCAAGTCAACAACAATTATTTCAGAGAGCTAATCATTCTCAAAGATGCGTTACGAAAGCCAGTTATGTGTTGGCTTATAATATTGCTAAATCTAATAAAGCATTTTCAGATGGTGAATTTATAAAGCAGTGCATGATAGATGTGTGCGATATTATGTGCCCTGAAAAGAAAAATGATTTTCAGTCGCTGTCTCTCTCAAGAAGAACAATCACGGAGAGAATTGAAAATATTGATAAAAATCTAATTTCACAACTGACTACAAAAACTCAAAAATTTATTTTTTATTCAATTACCATGGATGAAAGTACAGATATCAGCGATACTGCACAGTTACTCATATTTGTAAGAGGAATCAACGCCCACTTTGAAATTACGGAAGAACTTGCAGGGCTGCAGTCAATGAAAGGAACAACGACTGGTGCCGATATATTTTGTGAATTTGAAAATTGCATCTATAAACTTCGTTTACCTATTGATAAGTTATGTAATGTAACTACTGATGGTGCACCTAATATGGTAGGAATCAATCAAGGATTTGTTGGGAAATTTAATTCTAAGTATCCGGAAAATGATGTTGTTTTTTTGCATTGCCTTATTCATCAGGATGCTCTCTGTAAATCGGCTTTAGATATTGACCATATACTTAATATTGTTGTAAAACTAGTAAATATGATTCGTTCCAGAGGATTATTACATCGCCAGTTTCAACAGTTTTTGGAGTCCGTACATGCTGAGCATTCCGATATCCTGTATTATTCAAAAGTTCGTTGGTTAAGTGCTGGAAAAGTATTTGAAAGAATTTGGGATTTAAAAGACGATATTGTGAATTTTCTTCTTGATAAAGACATTTATAATCAATTTGACGTCTTAGAAAACGAAACGTGGCTTTCTGATTTCGCTTTTTTCACAGACCTCCTCGTACACATGAATATACTTAATCTCAAATTGCAAGGGAAAAATCAGTTTCTTCACGATATTTGGCAATACCTGAAAAGTTTCAAATTACAGTTATTATTATTTGCTAATCAGATCTCTAAATCTGATTTTTCTCATTTTCCAAGAATACAATCTTTAAAATTCACTATACCAAACAATAAGATTAAAAAATACGAAATTAATTTGAGAAAACTATCTTCAGAATTTGAAAAGAGATTTCAGGACTTTAGAAAAATGGAACCAGAGTTTAGTATTTTTGCGACCCCATTCAATGTTAATTACGAAGAAGTTGATGCAAAATTTCAACTTGAGTTAATAGAACTGAACTGTAATACTCTCCTGAAACAAACTTTTCATACAGTACCATTACTAGAATTTTATAAAAATTTAAGTCCAGATAATTTCCCAAATCTAATTACTCATGCAATGAAGATAATGACAATGTTCGGCTCATCTTATATATGCGAACAAATCTTTTCAACAATGAAGCTTAAGAAAACTTCTTTAAGAAACAGAATTACAGATGAGCACCTTTCATCAGTTTTAAGAATTTCAGCTTCGCAAATGGAACCGGACTATGATGAAATTTTGAAGAAACAGTCTCAATTTCATTTTTCTCATGCACCATCAACCAGTAATGACACCAGAAAATAAAGTGATAATACTTCACATCAAGAACTACACTATATCATTTGATATTTTGTGCTTATAATTTTCTTACCTTTTGCTTTTTGACTATTAAAATAATAAGTGTATGTAATAATATATGCATATGTTTATAGAACACATAAATTTTTTAACGATTAAGCATTATTCTTTGGCCCGCTACGATTGTCTAGTTATTAGAAATGGCCCGTCTTAAAAAAAGTTTCCCCACCACTGTTCTAGAGGGTCATGCATGTAGGAAATTTTTTTTTTAATTAGGAAAATGGAAAAAACTGGAAAAATCTAGAAAAATCAGTTTATTTGTTATTTTTCGACTCCTTTTGCAACATTTTAGGTAGTCTATCATGCATAAGGTGTTCTGTGTATAAAATCGAGCATCCTTCTTTGTTAAAGAACACTTTTTGGAATAATAATAAAAAAATTTTTAAAAAAGTCGCAATGTCGAGAATAAGGTTCAGGCTTCGAGACCTCCTAGTTCCATTTAATATTAAGTTATAATTATCAAACTCGGTCTCAAGGTAGGCCTCTATGGTCCAATTTTGCCTGCAAAAGGAAATTTTTATATATTAATTAGGAGGCCCCCAGTGGGTTCCTAAATGTCTATTGCGTAGGTCACCAAGAAAGGGCTTTTGAAGCGAAATTGTTTCTTTCTTTTCGGACCACCTTGGTCTGGTGGTAGGACACCTGACTGGCAAGTCGAGACTGGAGGGAGGGGTCAGGGGTTCGAATCTCAGCTGCGGACACTTTTTCAAAAAAATTTCTTTTTTTTATTTCTTTAGTTTTTTTTACATTTTATTATTTTTCAGATGTGTTTTTCGATATTCTAGACGGTCATGCATGTTGGAAATTTTTTTTTAATTAGGAAAATGGGAAAAACTGGAAAAATAAAATCAGTTTATTTGTTATTTTTCGACTCCTTTTACAACATTTTGGATAGTTTATCATGCGTAAAGTGTTCTGTGTATAAAATCGAGCAACTTTCTTTGTTAAAGAACACTTTTTGAAATAAGAAAAAAAAATTTAAAAAAAGACGAAATGTCGAGAATAAGGTTCAGGCTTCGAGACCTCCTAGCTCCATTCAAGACCTCCTAGCTCCATTTAATATTAAGTTATAATTATCAAACTCGGTCTCAAGGTAGGCCTCTATATTCCAATCATGCCTGCAAAAGGAAATTTTTATATGTTAATTAGTAGGGCCCCAGTGGGGCCCTAAAGGTCTATTGCATAGGCAACCGAGTAAGGGCTTTTGAAGCGAAATTGTTTCTTTCTTTCCGTAACACCTTGGTCTGGTGGTAGGACACCTGACTGGCAGGTCCAGACTGGAGGGAGGGGTCAGGGGTTCGACACCCAGCTGGAGACACTTTTTCAAAAAAATTTCTTTTTTTTCTTTCTTTAATTTTTTTTACATTTTACTATTTTTAAGATGTGTTTTTCGATATTCCAGACGGTCATGCATGTTGGAAATTTTTTTTAAATTAGGAAAATGGGAAAAACTGGAAAAATCTAGGAAAATCAGTTTATTTGTTATTTTTCGACTCCTTTTGCAACATTTTAGGTAGTCTATCATGCATAAGGTGTTCTGTGTATAAAATCGAGCATCCTTCTTTGTTAAAGAACACTTTTTAGAATAATAATAAAAAAAATTTAAAAAAAGACGAAATGTCGAGAATAAGGTTCAGGCTTTGATACCTCCTAGCTCCCTTTAATATTAAGTTATAATATTCAAACTCGGTCCCAAGGTAGGCCTCTATGGTCCAATAATGCCTGTTGAAGGAAATTTTTATATGTTAATTAGGAGGGCCCCAGATGGGCCCTAAAGGTCTATTGCATAGGCAACCGAGTAAGGGCTTCTGTAGCGAAATTGTTTCTTTCTTTCCGTACCACCTTGGTCTGGTGGTAGGACAACTGACTGGCAAGTCGAGGTTGGAGGGAGGGGACGGGGGTTCGAATCCCAGCTTCGACCAATTTTTAAAAAAAATTACTTTTTTTTCTTTCTTTAGTTTTTTTTACATTATATTATTCTTCAGATGTGTTTTTCGATATTCTAGAGGGTCATGCATGTAGGAAATTTTTTTTTTAATTAGGAAAATGGGAAAAACTTGAAAAATCTAGGAAAATCGGTTTATTTGTTATCTTTCGACTCCTTTTGCTACATTTTAGGTAGTTTATCATGCATAAGGTGTTCTGTGTATAAAATCAAGCATCTTTCTTTGATAAAGAACACTTTTTGGAATAATAATTTAAAAAATTTTTAAAAAAGTCGAAATGTCGAGAATAAGGTTCAGGCTTCGAGACCTCCTAGCTCCCTTTAATATCGAGTTATAATTTTCAAACTCGGTCCCAAGATAGGCCTCTATGGTCCAATCATGCCTGTTGAAGGATATTTTATATGTTAATTAGGAGGGAAAGGTCTATAGCATAGGCAACCGAGTAAGGGCTTTTGAATCGAAATTGTTTCTTTCTTTTCGTACCACCTTGGTCTGGTGGTAGGACACCTGACTGGGAAGTCGAGACTGGAGGGAGGGGTCGGGGGTTTGAATCTCAGCTGCTGACACTTTTTCAAAAAAATTTCTTTTTTTTCTTTCTTTAGTTTTTTTTACATTATATTATTTTTTAAATGTGTTTTTCGATATTCTAGAGGGTCATGCATATAGGAAATTTTTTTTTAATTAGGAAAATGGGAAAAACTGGAAAAATCTAGGAAAATCAGTTTATTTGTTATTTTTCGACTCCTTTTGCAACATTTTAGGTAGTCTATCATGCATAAGGTGTTCTGTGTATAAAATCGAGCATCCTTCTTTGTTAAAGAACACTTTTTGGAATAATAATAAAAAAAATTTTAAAAAAGTCGCAATGTCGAGAATAAGGTTCAGGCTTCGAGACCTCCTAGTTCCATTTAATATTAAGTTATATTTATCAAACTCGGTCTCAAGGTAGGCCTCTATGGTCCAATTTTGCCTGCAAAAGGAAATTTTTATATATTAATTAGGAGGCCCCCAGTGGGTTCCTAAATGTCTATTGCGTAGGTCACCAAGAAAGGGCTTTTGAAGCGAAATTGTTTCTTTCTTTTTGGACCACCTTGGTCTGGTGGTAGGACACCTGACTGGCAAGTCGAGACTGGAGGGAGGGGTCAGGGGTTAGAATCTCAGCTGCGGACACTTTTTCAAAAAAATTTCTTTTTTTTCTTTCTTTAGTTTTTTTTACATTTTATTATTTTTCAGATGTGTTTTTCGATATTCTAGACGGTCATGCATGTTGGAAATTTTTTTTAAATTAGGAAAATGGGAAAAACTGGAAAAATCTAGGAAAATCAGTTTATTTGTTATTTTTTGACTCCTTTTGCAACATTTTAGGAAGTTTATCATGCGTAAGGTGTTCTGTGTATAAAATCGAGCATCTTTCTTTTTTAAAGAACACTTTTTGGAATAATAATAGAAAAAATTTAAAAAAGACGAAATGTCGAGAATAAGGTTCAGGCTTTGATACCTCCTAGCTCCCTTTAATATTAAGTTATAATTTTCAAACTCGGTCCCAAGGTAGGCCTCTATGGTCCAATAATGCATGTTGAAGGAAATTTTTATATGTTAATTAGGAGGGCCCCAGATGGGCCCTAAAGGTCTATTGCATAGGCAACGGAGTAAGGGCTTTTGAAGGGAAATTGTTTCTTTCTTTCCGTACCACCTTGGTCTGGAGGTAGGACACCTGACTGGCAGGTCCAGACTGGAGGGAGGGGTCGGGGGGTTCGAATCTCAGCTGCGGACACTTTTTCAAAAAAAATTTTTTTTTTATTTCTTTAGTTTTTTTTACATTATATTATTTTTCAGATGTGTTTTTCGATATTCTAGACGGTCATGCATGTTGGAAATGTTTTTTTTAATTAGGAAAATGGGAAAAACTGGAAAAATCTAGGAACATCAGTTTATTTGTTTTTTTTTTCCGACTCCATTTGCAACATTTTAGGTAGTCTATCATGCATAAGGTGTTCTGTGTATAAAATCGAGCATCTTTCTTTGATAAAGAACATTTTTTGGAATAATAATAAAAAAAAAAATTTTAAAAAGTCGAAATGTCTAGAATAAGGTTCAGGCTTCGAGACCTCCTAGCTCCCTTTAATATTGAGTTATAATTTTCAAACTCGGTCTCAAGGTAGGCCTCTATGGTTTAATCATGCCTGTTGAAGGAAATTTTTATATGTTAATTAGGAGAGCCCCAGTGAGGCCGTAAAGGTCTAATTCATAGGCAACCGAGTAAGGGCTTTTGATGCGAAATTGTTTCTCTCTTTCCGTACCACCTTGGTCTGGTGGTAGGCCACCTGACTGGCAAGTCGAGACTGGAAGGAGGGGTCGGGGGCTCGAACCTCAGCTACGGACACTTTTTCAAAAAAATTTCATTTTTTTCTTTCTGTAGTTTTTTTTACGTTATATTATTTTTCAGATGTGTTTTTCGATATTCTAGACGGTCATGCATGTTGGAAATTTTTTTTTTAATTAGGAAAATGGGAAAAACTGGAAAAATCTAGGAAAATCAGTTTATTTGTTATTTTTCGACTCCTTTTACAACATTTTCGATAGTTTATCATGCATAAGGTGTTCTGTGTATAAAATCGAGCAACTTTCTTTGTTAAAAAACACTCTTTGGATTAATAAAAAAAAAAATTTAAAAAAAGTCGAAATGTCGAGAATAAGGTTCAGGCTTCAAGACCTCCTAGCTCCCTTTAATATTGAGTTATAATTTTCAAACTCGGTCCCAAGATAGGCCACTATGGTGCAATCATGCCTGTAGAAGGAAATTTCTATATGTTAATTAGGAGGGTCCCAGTGGGGCCCTAAAGGTCTATTGCATAGGCAACCGAGTAAGGGCTTTTGAAGCGAAATTGTTTCTTTCTTTCCGTACCACTTTGCTCTGGTGGTAGGACACTTGACTGGCAAGTCGAGACTGGAGGGAGGGGTCAGGGGTTCGAAACCCAGCTGGAGCCACTTTTTCAAAAAAATTTCTTTTTTTTTTCTTTAGTTTTTTTTACATTATATTATTTTTTAAATGTGTTTTTCAATATTCTAAAGGGTCATGCATGTAGGAAATTTTTTTTTAATTAGGAAAATGGGAAAAACTGGAAAAATCTAGGAAAATCAGTTTATTTGTTATTTTTCGACTCCTTTTGCAACATTTTAGGTAGTTTATCATGCGTAAGGTGTTCTGTTTATAAAATCGAGCAACTTTCTTTGTTAAAGAACACTTTTTGAAATAATAAAAAAAAAATTTAAAAAAAGACGAAATGTCGAGAATAAGGTTCAGGCTTCGAGACCTCCTAGCTCCATTCAAGACCTCCTAGCTCCATTTAATATTAAGTTATAATTATCAAACTCGGTCTCAAGGTAGGCCTCTATATTCCAATCATGCCTGCAAAAGGAAATTTTTATATGTTAATTAGGAGGGCCCCAGTGGGGCCCTAAAGGTCTATTGCATAGGCAACCGAGTAAGGGCTTTTGAAGCGAAATTGTTTCTTTCTTTCCGTAACACCTTGGTCTGGTGGTAGGACACCTGACTGGCAGGTCCAGACTGGAGGGAGGGGTCAGGGGTTCGACACCCAGCTGGAGACACTTTTTCAAAAAAATTTCTTTTTTTTCTTTCTTTAGTTTTTTTTACATTATATTATTCTTCAGATGTGTTTTTCGATATTCTAGAGGGTCATGCATGTAGGAAATTTTTTTTTTAATTAGGAAAATGGGAAAAACTTGAAAAATCTAGTAAAATCGGTTAATTTGTTATCTTTCGACTCCTTTTGCTACATTTTAGGTAGTTTATCATGCATAAGGTGTTCTGTGTATAAAATCGAGCATCTTTCTTTGATAAAGAACACTTTTTGGAATAATAATTAAAAAAATTTTTAAAAAAGTCGAAATGTCGAGAATAAGGTTCAGACTTCGAGACCTCCTAGCTCCCTTTAATATCGAGTTATAATTTTCAAACTCGGTCCCAAGATAGGTCTCTATGGTCCAATCATGCCTGTTGAAGGATATTTTATATGTTAATTAGGAGGGAAAGGTCTATAGCATAGGCAACCGAGTAAGGGCTTTTGAAGTGAAATTGTTTCTTTCTTTCCGTACCACCTTGGTCTGGTGGTAGGACACGTGACTGGCAGGTCCAGACTGGAGGGAGGGTTCAGGGGTTCGAAACCCAGCTGGGGACACTTTTTCAAAAAAATTTCTTTTTTTTCTTTCTTTAGTTTTTTTTACATTATATTATTTTTTAAATGTGTTTTTCGATATTCTAGAGGGTCATGCATATAGGAAATTTTTTTTTAATTAGGAAAATGGGAAAAACTGGAAAAATCTAGGAAAATCAGTTTATTTGTTATTTTTCGACTCCTTTTGCAACATTTTAGGTAGTCTATCATGCATAAGGTGTTCTGTGTATAAAATCGAGCATCCTTCTTTGTTAAAGAACACTTTTTGGAATAATAATAAAAAAAATTTTAAAAAAGTCGCAATGTCGAGAATAAGGTTCAGGCTTCGAGACCTCCTAGTTCCATTTAATATTAAGTTATATTTATCAAACTCGGTCTCAAGGTAGGCCTCTATGGTCCAATTTTGCCTGCAAAAGGAAATTTTTATATATTAATTAGGAGGCCCCCAGTGGGTTCCTAAATGTCTATTGCGTAGGTCACCAAGAAAGGGCTTTTGAAGCGAAATTGTTTCTTTCTTTTTGGACCACCTTGGTCTGGTGGTAGGACACCTGACTGGCAAGTCGAGACTGGAGGGAGGGGTCAGGGGTTCGAATCTCAGCTGCGGACACTTTTTCAAAAAAATTTCTTTTTTTTCTTTCGTTAGTTTTTTTTACATTTTATTATTTTTCAGATGTGTTTTTCGATATTCTAGACGGTCATGCATGTTGGAAATTTTTTTTTTATTAGGAAAATGGGAAAAACTGGAAAAATCTAGGAAAATCAGTTTATTTGTTATTTTTTGACTCCTTTTGCAACATTTTAGGAAGTTTATCATGCGTAAGGTGTTCTGTGTATAAAATCGAGCATCTTTCTTTCTTAAAGAACACTTTTTGTAATAATAATAGAAAAAATTTAAAAAAAGACGAAATGTCGAGAATAAGGTTCAGGCTTTGATACCTCCTAGCTCCCTTTAATATTAAGTTATAATTTTCAAACTCGGTCCCAAGGTAGGCCTCTATGGTCCAATAATGCATGTTGAAGGAAATTTTTATATGTTAATTAGGAGGGCCCCAGATGGGCCCTAAAGGTCTATTGCATAGGCAACCGAGTAAGGGCTTTTGTAGCGAAATTGTTTCTTTCTTTCCGTACCACCTTGGTCTGGTGGTAGGACAACTGACTGGCAAGTCGAGGTTGGAGGGAGGGGACGGGGGGTTCGAATCCCAGCTTCGACCACTTTTTCAAAAAAATTACTTTTTTTTCTTTCTTTAGTTTTTTTTACATTATATTATTCTTCAGATGCGTTTTTCGATATTCTAGAGGGTCATGCATATAGGAAATTTTTTTTTTAATTAGGAAAATGGTAAAAACTTGAAAAATCTAGGAAAATCGATTTATTTGTTATCTTTCGACTCCTTTTGCAATATTTTAGGTAGTTTATCATGCATAAGGTGTTCTGTGTATAAAATCGAGCAACTTTCTTTGTTAAAAAGCACTTTTTGGATTAATAAAAAAAAAAATTTAAAAAAAGTCAAAATGTCGAGAATAAGGTTCAGGCTTCAAGACCTCCTAGCTCCCTTTAATATTGAGTTATAATTTTCAAACTCGGTCCCAAGATAGGCCACTATGGTGCAATCATGCCTGTAGAAGGAAATTTCTATATGTTAATTAGGAGGGTCCCAGTGGGTCCCTAAAGGTCTATTGCATAGGCAACCGAGTAAGGGCTTTTGAAGCGAAATTGTTTATTTCTTTCCGTACCACTTTGCTCTGGTGGTAGGACACTTGACTGGCAAGTCGAGACTGGAGGGAGGGGTCAGGGGTTCGAAACCCAGCTGGGGCCACTTTTTCAAAAAAATTTCTTTTTTTTTTCTTTAGTTTTTTTTACATTATATTATTTTTTAAATGTGTTTTTCAATATTCTAAAGGGTCATGCATGTAGGAAATTTTTTTTTAATTAGGAAAATGGGAAAAACTGGAAAAATCTAGGAAAATCAGTTTATTTGTTATTTTTCGACTCCTTTTGCAACATTTTAGGTAGTTTATCATGCGTAAGGTGTTCTGTTTATAAAATCGAGCAACTTTCTTTGTTAAAGAACACTTTTTGAAATAATAAAAAAAAAATTTAAAAAAAGACGAAATGTCGAGAATAAGGTTCAGGCTTCGAGACCTCCTAGCTCCATTCAAGACCTCCTAGCTCCATTTAATATTAAGTTATAATTATCAAACTCGGTCTCAAGGTAGGCCTCTATATTCCAATCATGCCTGCAAAAGGAAATTTTTATATGTTAATTAGGAGGGCCCCAGTGGGGCCCTAAAGGTCTATTGCATAGGCAACCGAGTAAGGGCTTTTGAAGCGAAATTGTTTCTTTCTTTCCGTAACACCTTGGTCTGGTGGTAGGACACCTGACTGGCAGGTCCAGACTGGAGGGAGGGGTCAGGGGTTCGACACCCAGCTGGAGACACTTTTTCAAAAAAATTTCTTTTTTTTCTTTCTTTAGTTTTTTTTACATTATATTATTCTTCAGATGTGTTTTTCGATATTCTAGAGGGTCATGCATGTAGGAAATTTTTTTTTTAATTAGGAAAATGGGAAAAACTTGAAAAATCTAGTAAAATCGGTTAATTTGTTATCTTTCGACTCCTTTTGCTACATTTTAGGTAGTTTATCATGCATAAGGTGTTCTGTGTATAAAATCGAGCATCTTTCTTTGATAAAGAACACTTTTTGGAATAATAATTAAAAAAATTTTTAAAAAAGTCGAAATGTCGAGAATAAGGTTCAGGCTTCGAGACCTCCTAGCTCCCTTTAATATCGAGTTATAATTTTCAAACTCGGTCCCAAGATAGGCCTCTATGGTCCAATCATGCCTGTTGAAGGATATTTTATATGTTAATTAGGAGGGAAAGGTCTATAGCATAGGCAACCGAGTAAGGGCTTTTGAAGTGAAATTGTTTCTTTCTTTCCGTACCACCTTGGTCTGGTGGTAGGACACGTGACTGGCAGGTCCAGACTGGAGGGAGGGTTCAGGGGTTCGAAACCCAGCTGGGGACACTTTTTCAAAAAAATTTCTTTTTTTTCTTTCTTTAGTTTTTTTTACATTATATTATTTTTTAAATGTGTTTTTCGATATTCTAGACGGTCATGCATGTTGGAAATTTTTTTTTTATTAGGAAAATGGGAAAAACTGGAAAAATCTAGGAAAATCAGTTTATTTGTTATTTTTTGACTCCTTTTGCAACATTTTAGGAAGTTTATCATGCGTAAGGTGTTCTGTGTATAAAATCGAGCATCTTTCTTTCTTAAAGAACACTTTTTGGAATAATAATAGAAAAAATTTAAAAAAAGACGAAATGTCGAGAATAAGGTTCAGGCTTTGATACCTCATAGCTCCCTTTAATATTAAGTTATAATTTTCAAACTCGGTCCCAAGGTAGGCCTCTATGGTCCAATAATGCATGTTGAAGGAAATTTTTATATGTTAATTAGGAAGGCCCCAGATGGGCCCTAAAGGTCTATTGCATAGGCAACCGAGTAAGGGCTTTTGTAGCGAAATTGTTTCTTTCTTTCCGTACCACCTTGGTCTGGTGGTAGGACAACTGACTGGCAAGTCGAGGTTGGAGGGAGGGGACATCCCAGCTTCGACAACTTTTTCAAAAAAATTACTTTTTTTTCTTTCTTTAGTTTTTTTTACATTATATTATTCTTCAGATGCGTTTTTCGATATTCTAGAGGGTCATGCATGTAGGAAATTTTTTTTTTAATTAGGAAAATGGTAAAAACTTGAAAAATCTAGGAAAATCGATTTATTTGTTATCTTTCGACTCCTTTTGCAATATTTTAGGTAGTTTATCATGCATAAGGTGTTCTGTGTATAAAATCGAGCATCTTTCTTTGATAAAGAACACTTTTTGGAATAATAATAAAAAAAATTTTTAAAAAAGTCGAAATGTCTGGAATAAGGTTCAGGCTTCGAGACCTCCCAGCTCCCTTTAATATTGAGTTATAATTTTCAAACTCGCTTCCAAGATAGGCATCTATGGTCCAATCATGCCTGTTGAAGGAAATTTTTATATGTTAATTAGGAGAGCCCCAGTGAGGCCGTAAAGGTCTAATTCATAGGCAACCGAGTAAGGGCTTTTGAAGCGAAATTGTTTCTTTCTTTCCGTACCACCTTGGTCTGGTGGTAGGCCACCTGACTGGCAAGTCGAGACTGGAGGGAGGGGTCGGGGGCTCGAACCTCAGCTACGGACACTTTTTCAAAAAAATTTCATTTTTTTCTTTCTGTAGTTTTTTTTACGTTATATTTTTTTTCAGATGTGTTTTTCGATATTCTAGACGGTCATGCATGTTGGAAATTTTTTTTTTAATTAGGAAAATGGGAAAAACTGGAAAAATCTAGGAAAATCAGTTTATTTGTTATTTTTCGACTCCTTTTACAACATTTTCGATAGTTTATCATGCATAAGGTGTTCTGTGTATAAAATCGAGCAACTTTCTTTGTTAAAGAACACTTTTTGGATTAATAAAAAAAAAAATTTAAAAAAAGTCGAAATGTCGAGAATAAGGTTCAGGCTTCAAGACCTCCTAGCTCCCTTTAATATTGAGTTATAATTTTCAAACTCGGTCCCAAGATAGGCCACTATGGTGCAATCATGCCTGTTGAAGGAAATTTCTATATGTTAATTAGGAGGGTCCCAGTGGGGCCCTAAAGGTCTATTGCATAGGCAACCGAGTAAGGGCTTTTGAAGCGAAATTGTTTCTTTCTTTCCGTACCACTTTGCTCTGGTGGTAGGACACTTGACTGGCAAGTCGAGACTGGAGGGAGGGGTCAGGGGTTCGAAACCCAGCTGGGGCCACTTTTTCAAAAAAATTTCTTTTTTTTTTCTTTAGTTTTTTTTACATTATATTATTTTTAAATGTGTTTTTCAATATTCTAGAGGGTCATGCATATAGGAAATTTTTTTTTAATTAGGAAAATGGGAAAAACTGGAAAAATCTAGGAAAATCAGTTTATTTGTTATTTTTCGACTCCTTTTGCAACATTTTAGGTAGTTTATCATGCGTAAGGTGTTCTGTTTATAAAATCGAGCAACTTTCTTTGTTAAAGAACACTTTTTGAAATAATAAAAAAAAAATTTAAAAAAAGACGAAATGTCGAGAATAAGGTTCAGGCTTCGAGACCTCCTAGCTCCCTTCAATATTAAGTTATAATTTTCAAACTCGGTCTCAAGGTAGGCCTCTATGGTCCAATTTTGCCTGCCGAAGAAAATTTTTATATGTTAATTAGGAGGGCCCCTGTGGGGCTCTAAATGTCTATTGCATAGGTAACCGAGAAAGGGCTTTTGAAGCGAAATTGTTTCTTTCTTTCCGTACCGACCTGGTCTGGAGGTAGGACACCAGACTGGCAAGTCCAGGTTGGAGGGAGAGGACGGGGGCTCGAATCCCAGCTTCGACCACTTTTTCAAAAAAATTTCTTTTTTTTCTTTTTTTAGTTTTTTTTACATTATATTATTTTTCAGATGTGTTTTTCGATATTCTAGAGGGTCATGCATGTAGGAAAATTTTTTTTTAATTAGGAAAATGGGAAAAACTGGAAAAATCTAGGAAAATCGGTTTATTTGTTACTTTTCGACTCCTTTTGCAACATTTTAGGTAGTTTATCATGCATAAGGTGTTCTGTGTATAAAATCGAGCATCTTTCTTTGATAAAGAACACTTTTTGGAATAATAATAAAAAAAAATTTAAAAAAAGTCGAAATGTCGAGAATGAGGTTCAGGCTTCGAGACATCCTAGCTCCCTTTAATATTGAGTTATAATTTTCAAACTCGCTCCCAAGATAGGCCTCTATTGTCCAATCAGGCCTGTTGAAGGAAATTTTTATATGTTAATTAGGAGGGACCCAGTGGGGCCCTAAAGGTCTATTGCGTAGGTCACCAAGAAAGGGCTTTTGAAGTGAAATTGTTTCTTTCTTTCCGTACCGCCTTGGTCTGGTGGTAGGACACCTGACTTCGAGGTTGGAGGGAGGGAACGGGGGTTCGAATCCCAGCTTCGACCACTTTTTCAAAAAAAATTCTTTTTTTCTTTCTTTTGTTTATTTCACATTATATTATTTTTTATATGTGTTTTTCGATATTCTGGAGGTTCCTGCATGTAGGAAATTTTTTTTTAATTAGGAAAATGGGAAAAAACTGGAAAAATCTAGGAAAATCTGTTTATTTGTTATTTTTCGACTCCTATTGCAAATCTAAGGTAGTCTATCATGCATAAGGTGTTCTGTGTATAAAATCGAGCATCTTTCTTTGTTAAAGAACACTTTTTGGAATAATATTAAAGAAAATTATGAAAATGTCGAAATGTCGAGAATAAGGTTCAGGCTTCGAGACCTCCTAGCTCCATTTAATATTAAGTTATAATTTTCAAACTCGGTCTCAAGGTAGGCCTCTATGGTTCAATCATGCCTGTCGAAGGAAATTTTTATATGTTAATTAAGAGGGCCCCAGTGGTGCCCTAATTGTCTATTGCATAGGTAACCGAGTAAGGGCTTTTGACGCGAAATTGTTTCTTTCTTTTCGTACCACCTTGGTCTGGTGTTAGGACACCTGACTGGCTAGTCGAGACTGGACGGAGAGGTCGGGGGTTCAAATCCCAGCTGCGAACTCTTTTTCAGAAAAATTTCTTTTTTTTCTTTCTTTAGTTTTTTTTACATTATATTATTTTTTAGATGTGTTTTTCGATATTCTGGAGGGTCCTGCATGTAGGAAATTTTTTTTTAATTAGGAAAATGGGAAAAAACTGGAAAAATCTAGGAAAATCTGTTTATTTGCTATTTTTCGACTCCTATTGCAACATTTAAGGTAGTCTATCATGCATAAGGTGTTCTGTGTATAAAATCGAGCATCTTTCTTTCTTAAAGAACACTTTTTGGAATAATAAAAAAAAAAATTCTGAAAAAGACGAAATGTCGAAAATAAGGTTCAGGCTTCGAGACCTCCTAGCTCCATTTAATATTAAGTTATATTTTTCAAACTCGGTCTCAAGGTAGGCCTCTATGGTTCAATCATGCCTGTCGAAGGAAATTTTTATATGTTAATTAGGACGGCCCCAGTGGTGCCCTAAATGTCTATTGCATAGGTAACCGAGTAAGTGTTTTGAAGCGAAATTGTTTCTTTCTTTTCGTACCACCTTGTTCTGGTGGTAGGACACCTGACTGGCAAGTCGAGACTGGACGGAGAGGTCGGGGGTTCGAAACCCAGCTGCAGACACTTTTTCAAAAAAATTTCTTTTTTTTCTTTCTTTAGTTTTTTTTACATTATATTATTTTTTAGATGTGTTTTTCGATATTCTAGAGGGTCATGCAAGTAGAAATTTTTTTTTTAATTAGGAAAATGTGAAACACTGGAAAAATCTAGGAAAATCAGTTTATTTTTTATTTTTCGACTCCTTTTGCAACATTTTAGGTAGTTTATAGTGCGTAAGGTGTTCTGTGTATAAAATCGAGCAACTTTCTTTGTTAAAGAACACTTTTTGAAATAATAATGAAAAAAATTTAAAAAAAGGCGAAATGTCGAAAAAAAGGATCAGGCTTCGAGACCTCCTAGCTCCCTTTAATATTAAGTTATAATTTTCAAACTCGGTCTCAAGGTAGGCCTCTATGGTCCAATCATGCCTGCGGAAGGAAATTTTTATATGTTAATTAGGAGTGCCCCAGTGGGGCCCTAAATGTCTATTGCATAGGTAACCGAGAAAGGGCTTTTGAAGCGAAATTGTTTCTTTTTTTCCGTACCGCCTTGGTCTGGTGGTAGGACACCTGACTGGCAAGTCGAGACTGGAGGGAGGGGTCGGGGGCTCGAACCTCAGCTACGGACACTTTTTCAAAAAAATTTCATTTTTTTCTTTCTGTAGTTTTTTTTACGTTATATTATTTTTCAGATGTGTTTTTCGATATTCTAGACGGTCATGCATGTTGGAAATTTTTTTTTTAATTAGGAAAATGGGAAAAACTGGAAAAATCTAGGAAAATCAGTTTATTTGTTATTTTTCGACTCCTTTTACAACATTTTCGATAGTTTATCATGCATAAGGTGTTCTGTGTATAAAATCGAGCAACTTTCTTTGTTAAAGAACACTTTTTGGATTAATAAAAAAAAAAATTTAAAAAAAGTCGAAATGTCGAGAATAAGGTTCAGGCTTCAAGACCTCCTAGCTCCCTTTAATATTGAGTTATAATTTTCAAACTCGGTCCCAAGATAGGCCACTATGGTGCAATCATGCCTGTTGAAGGAAATTTCTATATGTTAATTAGGAGGGTCCCAGTGGGGCCCTAAAGGTCTATTGCATAGGCAACCGAGTAAGGGCTTTTGAAGCGAAATTGTTTCTTTCTTTCCGTACCACTTTGCTCTGGTGGTAGGACACTTGACTGGCAAGTCGAGACTGGAGGGAGGGGTCAGGGGTTCGAAACCCAGCTGGGGCCACTTTTTCAAAAAAATTTCTTTTTTTTTTCTTTATTTTTTTTTATATTATATTATTTTTTAAATGTGTTTTTCAATATTCTAGAGGGTCATGCATGTAGGAAATTTTTTTTTAATTAGGAAAATGGGAAAAACTGGAAAAATCTAGGAAAATCAGTTTATTTGTTATTTTTCGACTCCTTTTGCAACATTTTAGGTAGTTTATCATGCGTAAAGTGTTCTGTTTATAAAATCGAGCAACTTTCTTTGTTAAAGAACACTTTTTGAAATAATAAAAAAAAAATTTAAAAAAAGACGAAATGTCGAGAATAAGGTTCAGGCTTCGAGACCTCCTAGCTCCCTTCAATATTAAGTTATAATTTTCAAACTCGGTCTCAAGGTAGGCCTCTATGGTCCAATTTTGCCTGCCGAAGAAAATTTTTATATGTTAATTAGGAGGGCCCCTGTGGGGCTCTAAATGTCTATTGCATAGGTAACCGAGAAAGGGCTTTTGAAGCGAAATTGTTTCTTTCTTTCCGTACCGACCTGGTCTGGTGGTAGGACACCAGACTGGCAAGTCCAGGTTGGAGGGAGAGGACGGGGGCTCGAATCCCAGCTTCGACCACTTTTTCAAAAAAATTTCTTTTTTTTCTTTTTTTAGTTTTTTTTACATTATATTATTTTTCAGATGTGTTTTTCGATATTCTAGAGGGTCATGCATGTAGGAAAATTTTTTTTTAATTAGGAAAATGGGAAAAACTGGAAAAATCTAGGAAAATCGGTTTATTTGTTACTTTTCGACTCCTTTTGCAACATTTTAGGTAGTTTATCATGCATAAGGTGTTCTGTGTATAAAATCGAGCATCTTTCTTTGATAAAGAACACTTTTTGGAATAATAATAAAAAAAAATTTTAAAAAAGTCGAAATGTCGAGAATGAGGTTCAGGCTTCGAGACATCCTAGCTCCCTTTAATATTGAGTTATAATTTTCAAACTCGGTCTCAAGTTAGGCCTCTATGGTCCAATTTTGCCTGCCGAAGAAAATTTTTATATGTTAATTAGGAGGGCCCCTGTGGGGCTCTAAATGTCTATTGCATAGGTAACCAATAAAGGGCTTTTGAAGCGAAATTGTTTCTTTCTTTCCGTACCGACCTGGTCTGGTGGTAGGACACCAGACTGGCAAGTCCAGGTTGGAGGGAGAGGACGGGGGCTCGAATCCCAGCTTCGACCACTTTTTCAAAAAAATTTCATTTTTTTCTTTTTTTAGTTTTTTTTACATTATATTATTTTTCAGATGTGTTTTTCGATATTCTAGAGGGTCATGCATGTAGGAAAATTTTTTTTTAATTAGGAAAATGGGAAAAACTGGAAAAATCTAGGAAAATCGGTTTATTTGTTACTTTTCGACTCCTTTTGCAACATTTTAGGTAGTTTATCATGCATAAGGTGTTCTGTGTATAAAATCGAGCATCTTTCTTTGATAAAGAACACTTTTTGGAATAATAATAAAAAAAAATTTTAAAAAAGTCGAAATGTCGAGAATGAGGTTCAGGCTTCGAGACATCCTAGCTCCCTTTAATATTGAGTTATAATTTTCAAACTCGCTCCCAAGATAGGCCTCTATTGTCCAATCATGCCTGTTGAAGGAAATTTTTATATGTTAATTAGGAGGGGCCCAGTGGGGCCCTAAAGTCTATTGCGTAGGTCACCAAGAAAGGGCTTTTGAAGTGAAATTGTTTCTTTCTTTCCGTACCGCCTTGGTCTGGTGGTAGGACACCTGACTGGCAAGTCGAGGTTGGAGGGAGGGGACGGGGGTTCGAATCCCAGCTTCGACCACTTTTTCAAAAAAATTTCTTTTTTTCTTTCTTTTGTTTATTTCACATTATATTATTTTTTATATGTGTTTTTCGATATTCTGGAGGGTCCTGCATGTAGGAAATTTTTTTTTAATTAGGAAAATGGGAAAAAACTGGAAAAATCTAGGAAAATCTGTTTATTTGTTATTTTTCGACTCCTATTGCAAATCTAAGGTAGTCTATCATGCATAAGGTGTTCTGTGTATAAAATCGAGCATCTTTCTTTGTTAAAGAACACTTTTTGGAATAATATTAAAGAAAATTATGAAAATGTCGAAATGTCGAGAATAAGGTTCAGGCTTCGAGACCTCCTAGCTCCATTTAATATTAAGTTATAATTTTCAAACTCGGTCTCAAGGTAGGCCTCTATGGTTCAATCATGCCTGTCGAAGGAAATTTTTATATGTTAATTAAGAGGGCCCCAGTGGTGCCCTAATTGTCTATTGCATAGGTAACCGAGTAAGGGCTTTTGACGCGAAATTGTTTCTTTCTTTTCGTACCACCTTGGTCTGGTGTTAGGACACCTGACTGGCTAGTCGAGACTGGACGGAGAGGTCGGGGGTTCAAATCCCAGCTGCGAACTCTTTTTCAGAAAAATTTCTTTTTTTTCTTTCTTTAGTTTTTTTTACATTATATTATTTTTTAGATGTGTTTTTCGATATTCTGGAGGGTCCTGCATGTAGGAAATTTTTTTTTAATTAGGAAAATGGGAAAAAACTGGAAAAATCTAGGAAAATCTGTTTATTTGCTATTTTTCGACTCCTATTGCAACATTTAAGGTAGTCTATCATGCATAAGGTGTTCTGTGTATAAAATCGAGCATCTTTCTTTCTTAAAGAACACTTTTTGGAATAATAATAAAAAAAATTATGAAAAAGACGAAATGTCGAAAATAAGGTTCAGGCTTCGAGACCTCCTAGCTCCATTTAATATTAAGTTATATTTTTCAAACTCGGTCTCAAGGTAGGCCTCTATGGTTCAATCATGCCTGTCGAAGGAAATTTTTATATGTTAATTAGGAGGGCCCCAGTGGTGCCCTAAATGTCTATTGCATAGGTAACCGAGTAAGTGTTTTGAAGCGAAATTGTTTCTTTCTTTTCGTACCACCTTGTTCTGGTGGTAGGACACCTGACTGGCAAGTCGAGACTGGACGGAGAGGTCGGGGGTTCGAAACCCAGCTGCAGACACTTTTTCAAAAAAAATTCTTTTTTTTCTTTCTTTAGTTTTTTTTACATTATATTATTTTTTAGATGTGTTTTTCGATATTCTAGAGGGTCATGCAAGTAGAAATTTTTTTTTTAATTAGGAAAATGTGAAACACTGGAAAAATCTAGGAAAATCAGTTTATTTGTTATTTTTCGACTCCTTTTGCAACATTTTAGGTAGTTTATAGTGCGTAAGGTGTTCTGTGTATAAAATCGAGCAACTTTCTTTGTTAAAGAACACTTTTTGGATTAATAAAAAAAAAAATTTAAAAAAAGTCGAAATGTCGAGAATAAGGTTCAGGCTTCAAGACCTCCAAGCTCCCTTTAATATTGAGTTATAATTTTCAAACTCGGTCCCAAGATAGGCCACTATGGTGCAATCATGCCTGTTGAAGGAAATTTTTATATGTTAATTAGGAGGGACCCAGTGGGGCCCTAAAGGTCTATTGCGTAGGTCACCAAGAAAGGGCTTTTGAAGTGAAATTGTTTCTTTCTTTCGGTACCGCCTTGGTCTGGTGGTAGGACACCTGACTGGCAAGTCGAGACGAGAGGGAGGGGTCGGGGGTTCGAACCTCAGCTACGGACACTTTTTCAAAAAAATTTCTTTTTTTTCTTTCTTTAGTTTTTTTTACGTTATATTATTTTTCAGATGTGTTTTTCGATATTCTAGACGGTCATGCATGTTGGAATTTTTTTTTAATTAGGAAAATGGGAAAAACTGGAAAAATCTAGGAAAATCAGTTTATTTGTTATTTTTCGACTCCTTTTACAACATTTTCGATAGTTTATCATGCGTAAGGTGTTCTGTGTATAAAATCGAGCAACTTTCTTTGTTAAAGAACACTTTTTGGATTAATAAAAAAAAAATTAAAAAAAAGTCGAAATGTCGAGAATAAGGTTCAGGCTTCAAGACCTCCAAGCTCCCTTTAATATTGAGTTATAATTTTCAAACTCGGTCCCAAGATAGGGCACTATGGTGCAATCATGCCTGTTGAAGGAAATTTTTATATGTTAATTAGGAGGGACCCAGTGGGGCCCTAAAGGTCTATTGCGTAGGTCACCAAGAAAGGGCTTTTGAAATGAAATTGTTTCTTTCTTTCCGTACCGCCTTGGTCTGGTGGTAGGACACCTGACTGGCAAGTCGAGGTTGGAGGGAAGGGACGGGGGTTCGAAACCCAGCTGGGGACACTTTTTCAAAAAAAATTCTTTTTTTTCTTTCTTTAGTTTTTTTTACATTATATTATTTTTTAAATGTGTTTTTCGATATTCCAGAGGGTCATGCATGTAGGAAATTTCTTTTTAATTTGGAAAATGGAAAAAACTGGAAAAATCTAGGAAAATAGGTTCATTTGTTCTTTTTCGACTCCTTTTGCAACATTTTAGGCAGTTTATCATGCATAAAGTGTTCTGTGTATAAAATCGAGCATCTTTCTTTGATAAAGAACACTTTTTGGAATAATAATAAAAAAAAATTGAAAAAAAGTCGAAATGTCGAGAATAAGGTTCAGGCTTCGAGACCTCCTAGCTCCCTTTAGTATTGAGTTATAATTTTCAAACTCGGTCCCAAGATAGGTCTCTGTGGTCCAATCATGCCTGTTGAAGGAAATTTTTATATGTTAATTAGGAGGGTCCCAGTGGGGCCCTAAAGGTCTATTGCATAGGTAACCGATTAAGGGCTTTTGAAGCGAAATTTTTTCTTTCTTTCCCTACCACCTTGGTCTGGTGGTAGGACACCTGACTGGCAGGTCCAGACTGGAGGGAGGGGTCAGGGGTTCGAAAACCAGCTGGAGACACTGTTTCAAAAAAATTTCTTTTTTTAGTTTTTTTTACATTATATTATTTTTTAAATGTGTTTTTCGATATTCTAGAGGGTCATGCATGTAGGAAATTTCTTTTTAATTAGGAAAATGGGAAAAACTGGAAAAATCTAGGAAAATCGGTTCATTTGTTATTTTTCGACTCCTTTTGCAACATTTTAGGCAGTTTATCATGCATAAGGTGTTCTGTGTATAAAATCGAGCATCTTTCTTTGATAAAGAACACTTTTTGAAATAATAATAAAAAAAATTTAAAAAAAGACAAAATGTCGAGAATTAGGTTCAGGCTTTGAGACCTCCTAGCTCCCTTTAATATTAAGTTATAATTTTCAAACTCGGTCCCAAGGTAGGCCTCTATGGTCCAATCATGCCTGTATAAGGAAATTTTTATATGTTAATTAGGAGGGCCCCAGTGGGGCCCTGATGGTCTATTGCATAGGCAACCGAGTAAGGGCTTTTGAAGCGAAATTGTTTCTTTCTTTCCGTACCACCTTGGTCTGGAGGTAGGACACCTGACTAGCAAGTCGAGACTGGGGGGAGGGGTCAGGGGTTCGAAACCCAGCTGGGGACACTTTTTCAAAAAAAATTCTTTTTTTTTTTCTTTAGTTTTTTTTTACATTATATTATTTTTCAGTTGTGTTTTTCGATATTCTAGAGGGTCATGCATGTAGGAAATTTTTTTTTTAATTAGGAAAAACTGGAAAAATCTAGGAAAATTAGTTTATTTGTTATTTTTCGACTCCTTTTGCAACATTTTGGATAGTTTATCATGCGTAAGGTGTTCTGTGTATAAAATCGAGCAACTTTCTTTGTTAAAGAACACTTTTTGAAATAATAAAAAAAAATTTTTAAAAAAGACGAAATGTCGAGAATAAGGTTCAGGCTTCGAGACCTCCTAGCTCCCTTTAATATTAAGTTAAAATTTTCAAACTCGGTCTCATGGTAGGCCTCTATGGTCCAATCATGCCTGTTGAAGGAAATTTTTATATGTTAATTAGGAGGGCCCCTGTGGGGCTCTAAATGTCTATTGCAAAGGTAATCGAGAAAGGGCTTTTGAAGCGAAATTGTTTCTTTCTTTCCGTACCGCTTTGGTCTGGTGGTAGGACACCGGACTGGCAAGTCGAGGTTGGAGGGGGGGACGGGGGTTCGAAACCCAGCTGGAGACACTTTTTCAAAAAAATTTCTTTTTTTTCTTTCTTTAGTTTTTTTTACATTATATTATTTTTTAAATGTGTTTTTCGATATTCCAGAAGGTCATGCATGTAGGAAATTTTTTTTTAATTAGGAAAATGGGAAAAACTGGAAAAATCTAGGAAAATCAGTTTATTTGTTATTTTTCGACACCTTTTGCAACATTTTGGATAGTTTATCATGCGCAAGGTGTTCTGTGTATAAAATCGAGCAACTTTCTTTGTTAAAGAACACTTTTTGAAATAATAAAAAAAAAATTTAAAAAAAGACGAAATGTCGAGAATAAGGTTCAGGCTTCGAGACCTCCTAGCTCCCTTCAATATGAAGTTAAAATTTTCAAACTCGGTCTCATGGTAGGCCTCTATGGTCCAATCATGCCTGCTAAAGGAAATTTTTATATGTTAATTAGGAGGGCCCCAGTGGGGCTCTAAATGTCTATTGCATAGGTAACCGAGAAAGGGCTTTTGAAGCGAAATTGTTTCTTTCTTTCCGTACCGCCTTGGTCTGGTGGAAGGACACCTGACTGGTAGGTCGAGGTTGGAGAGAGGGGACGGGGGTTCGAATCCCAGCTTCGATCACTTTTTCAAAAAAATTTCTTATTTTTCTTTCTTTAGTTTTTTTTACATTATATTATTTTTCAGATGTGTTTTTCGATATTCTAGAGGGTCATGCAAGTAGGAAATTTTTTTTTAATTAGGAAAATGGGAAAAACTGGAAAAATCTAGGAAAATCGGTTTATTTGTTACTTTTCGACTCCTTTTGCAACATTTTAGGCAGTTTATCATGCATAAGGTGTTCTGTGTATAAAATCGAGCATCTTTCTTTGTTAAAGAACACTTTTTGAAATAATAATAAAAAAAATTTAAAAAAAGACAAAATTTCGAGAATTACGTTCAGGCTTTGAGACCCCCTAGCTCCCTTTAATATTAAGTTATAATTTTCAAACTCGGTCCCTAGGTAGGCCTCTATGGTCCAATCATGCCTGTATAAGGAAATTTTTATATGTTAATTAGGAGGGCCCCAGTGGGGCCCTGATGGTCTATTGCATAAGCAACCGAGTAAGGGCTTTTGAAGCGAAATTGGTTCTTTCTTTCCGTACCACATTGGTCTGGTGGTAGGACACCTGACTAGCAAGTCGAGACTGGAGGGAGGGGTCAGGGGTTCGAATACCAGCTGCGAACACTTTTTCAAAAAAATTTCTTTTTTTTCTTTCTTTAGTTTTTTTTACATTATATTATTTTTTAAATGTGTTTTTCGATATTCTAGAGGGCCATGCATGTAGGAAATTTTTTTTTTAATTAGGAAAATGGGAAAAACTGGAAAAATCTAGGAAAATCAGTTTATTTGTTATTTTTCGACTCCTTTTGCAATATTTTAGGTAGTCTATCATGCATAAGGTGTTCTGTGTATAAAATCGAGCAACTTTCTTTGTTAAAGAACACTTTTTGAAATAATAATAAAAAAAAATTTAAAAAAAGACAAAATGTCGAGAATAAGATTCAGGCTTTGAGACCTCCTAGCTCCCTTTAATATTGAGTTATAATTTTAAAACTCGGTCCCAAGATAGGCCTCTATTGTCCAATCATGCCTGTTGAAGGAAATTTTTATATGTTAATTAGGAGGGCCCCAGTGGGGCCCTAAAGGTCTATTGCATAGGCAACCGAGTAAGGGCTTTTGAAGCGAAATTGTTTCTTTCTTTCCGTACCAACTTGGTCTGGTGGTAGGACACCTGACTGGCAAGTCGAGACTGGAGGGGGGGGGATCAGGGGTTCGAAGCCCAGCTGGGGACACTTTTTCAAAAAAATTTCTTTTTTTTTTTCTTTAGTTTTTTTTACATTATATTTTTTTTTAAATGTGTTTTTCGATATTCTAGAGGGTCATGCATGTAGGAAGTTTTTTTTTTAATTAGGAAAATGGGAAAAACTGGAAAAATCTAGGAAAATCAGTTTATTTGTTATTTTTCGACTCCTTTTGCAACATTTTGGATAGTTTATCATGCGTAAGGTGTTCTGTGTATAAAATCGAGCAACTTTCTTTGTTAAAGAACACTTTTTGAAATAATAAAAAAAAAATTTTAAAAAGACGAAATGTCGAGAACAAGGTTCAGGCTTCGAGACCTCCTAGCTCCCTTTAATATTAAGTTAAAATTTTCAAACTCGGTCTCATGGTAGGCCTCTAGGGTCCAATCATGCCTGCCGAAGGAAATTTTTATACGTTAATTAGGAGGGCCCCTGTGGGGCCCTAAAAGTCTATTGCATAGGTAACCGAGTAAGGGCTTTTGAAGCGAAATTGTTTCTTTCTTTCCCTACCGCCTTGGTCTGGTGGTAGGACACCTGACTGGCAAGTCGAGGTTGGAGGGATGGGACGGGGGTTCAAAACCCAGCTGGGGACACTTTTTCAAAAAAATTTCTTTTTTTTCTTTCTTTAGTTTTTTTTACATTATATTATTTTTTAAATGTGTTTTTCGATATTCCAGAGGGCCATGCATGTAGGAAATTTCTTTTTAATTAGGAAAATGGGAAAAACTGGAAAAATCTAGGAAAATTGGTTCATTTGTTATTTTTCGACTCCTTTTGCAACATTTTAGGCAGTTTATCATGCATAAGGTGTTCTGTGTATAAAATCGAGCATCTTTCTCTGATAAAGAACACTTTTTGAAATAATAATAAAAAAAATTTAAAAAAAGACAAAATGTCGAGAATAAGATTCAGGCTTCGAGACCTCCTAGCTCCCTTTAATATAGAGTTATAATTTTCAAACTCGGTCCCAAGGTAGGCATTCATGGTCCAATCATGCCTGCCGAAGGAAATTTTTATGTGTTAATTAGGAGGGCCCCTGTGGGGCCCTAAATGTCTATTGCATAGGTAACCGAGAAAGGGCTTTTGAAGCGAAATTGTTTCTTTCTTTCTGTACCGCCTTGGTCTGGTGGTAGGACACCTGACTGGCAAGTCGAGGTTGGAGGGAGGGGACGGGGGTTCGAATCCCAGCTTCGACCACTTTTTCAAAAAAATTTCTTTTTTTTCTTTCTTTAGTTTTTTTTACATTATATTATTTTTTAAATGTGTTTTTCGATATTCTAGAGGGTCATGCATGTAGGAAATTTTTTTTTAATTAGGAAAATGGGAAAAACTGGAAAAATGTAGGAAAATCAGTTTATTTGTTATTTTTCGACTCCTTTTGCAATATTTTAGGTAGTCTATCATGCATAAGATGTTCTGTGTATAAAATCGAGCATCCATCTTTGTTGAAGAACACTTTTTGGAATAATAATAAAAAAAAATTTTAAAAAGTCGCAATGTTGAGAATAAGGTTCAGGCTTCGAGACCTCCTAGCTCCCTTTAATATTAAGTTATAATTTTCAAATTCGGTCCCAAGGTAGGCCTCTATGGTCCAATAATGCCTGTTGAAGGAAATTTTTATATGTTAATTAGGAGGGCCCCAGTGGGGCCCTAAAGGTCTATTGCGTGAATCACAGAGAAAGGGCTTTTTAAGCGAAATTATTTCTTTCTTTCCGTACCACCTTGGTCTGGTGGTAGGATACCTGACTGGCAGGTCCAGGCTGCAGGGAGGGTTCAGGGGTTCGAATCCCAGCTTCGACCACTTTTTCAAAAAAATTTTTTTTTTTCTTTCTTTAGTTTTTTTTACATTATATTATTTTTTAAATGTGTTTTTCGATATTCCAGAGGGCCATGCATGTAGGAAATTTCTTTTTTATTAGGAAAATGGGAAAAACTGGAAAAATCTAGGAAAATTGGTTCATTTGTTATTTTTCGACTCCTTTTGCAACATTTTAGGCAGTTTATCATGCATAAGGTGTTCTGTGTATAAAATCGAGCATCTTTCTTTGATAAAGAACACTTTTTGGAATAATAATAAAAAAAATTTTAAAAAAAGTCGAAATGTCGAGAATAAGGTTCAGGCTTCGAGACCTCCTAGCTCCCTTTAATATTGAGTTATAATTTTCAAACTCGGTCCCAAGATAGGCCTCTTTTGTCCAATCATGCCTGTTGAAGGAAATTTTTATATGTTATTTAGGAGGGCCCCAGTGGGGCCCTAAAGGTCTATTGCATAGGCAACCGAGTAAGGGCTTTTGAAGCGAAATTGTTTCTTTCTTTCCGTACCACCTTGGTCTGGTGGTAGGACACCTGACTGGCAGGTCCAGACTGGAGGGAGGGTCAGGGGTTCGAAACCCAGCTGGGGACACTTTTTCAAAAAAATTTCTTTTTTTTCTTTCTTTAGATTTTTTTACATTATATTATTTTTTAAATGTGTTTTTCGATATTCTAGAGGGTCATGCATGTAGGAAATTTTTTTTTAATTAGGAAAATGGGAAAAACTGGAAAAATGTAGGAAAATCAGTTTATTTGTTATTTTTCGACTCCTTTTGCAATATTTTAGGTAGTCTATCATGCATAAGATGTTCTGTGTATAAAATCGAGCATCCATCTTTGTTAAAGAACACTTTTTGGAATAATACTAAAAAAAAATTTTAAAAAGTCGCAATGTTGAGAATAAGGTTCAGGCTTCAAGACCTCCTAGCTCCCTTTAATATTAAGTTATAATTTTCAAACTAGGTCCCAAGGTAGGCCTCCATGGTCCAATAATGCCTGTTGAAGGAAATTTTTATATGTTAATTAGGAGGGCCCCAGTGGGGCCCTAAAGGTCTATTGCATAGGCAACCGAGTAAGGGCTTTTGAAGCGAAATTGTTTCTTTCTTTCCGTACCACCTTGGTCTGGTGGTAGGACACCTGACTGGCAGGTCCAGACTGGAGGGAGGGTCAGGGGTTCGAAACCCAGCTGGGGACACTTTTTCAAAAAAATTTCTTTTTTTTCTTTCTTTAGATTTTTTTACATTATATTATTTTTTAAATGTGTTTTTCGTTATTCTAGAGGGTCATGCATGTAGGAATTTTTTTTTTAATTAGGAAAATGGGAAAAACTGGAAAAATGTAGGAAAATCAGTTTATTTGTTATTTTTCGACTCCTTTTGCAATATTTTAGGTAGTCTATCATGCATAAGATGCTCTGTGTATAAAATCGAGCATCTTTCTTTGTCAAAGAACACTTTTTGGAATAATAATAAAAAAAATTTAAAAAAAGTCCAAATGTCGAGAATAAGGTTCAGGCTTCGAGACCTCCTAGCTCCCTTTCATATTGAGTTATAATTTTCAAACTCGGTCCCAAGATAGGCCTCTATTTTCCAATCATGCCTGTTGAAGGAAATTTTTATATGTTAATTAGGAGGGCCCCAGTGGGGCCCTAAATGTCTATTGCATAGGCAACCGAGTAAGGGCTTTTTAAGCGAAATTATTTCTTTCTTTCCGTACCACCTTGGTCTGGTGGTAGGATACCTGACTGGCAGGTCCAGACTGCAGGGAGGGGTCAGGGGTTCGAAACCCAGCTGGGGACACTTTTTCAAAAAAATTTCTTTTTTTTCTTTCTTTAGTTTTTTTTACATTATATTATTTTTTAAATGTGTTTTTCGAAATTCTAGAGGGTCATGCATGTAGGAAATTTTTTTTTAAATTAGGAAAATGGGAAAAACTGGAAAAATCTAGGAAAATCAGTTTATTTGTTATTTTTCGACTCCTTTTGCAACATTTTAGGTAGTCTATCATGCATAAGGTGTTCTGTGTATAAAATCGAGCATCTTTCTTTGATAAAGAACACTTTTTGGAATAATAATAAAAAAAAATTTTTTAAAAAGTCGAAATGTCGAGAATATGGTTCAGACTTTGAGACCTCCTAGCTCCCTTTAATATTGAGTTATAATTTTCAAACTCGGACCCAAGATAGGCCTCTATTTTCCAATCATGCCTGTAGAAGGAAATTTTTATATGTTAATTAGGAGGGCCCCAGTGGGGTCCTAAAGGTCTATTGCATAGGCAACCGAATAAGGGCTTTTGAAGCGAAATTGTTTCTTTCTTTCCGTACCACCTTGGTCTGGTGGTAGGATGCCTGACTGGCAGGTCCAGACTGCAGGGAGGGGTCAGGGGTTCGAAACCCAGCTGGGGACGCTTTTTCAAAAAAATTTCTTTTTTTTCTTTCTTTAGTTTTTTTTACATTATATTATTTTTTAAATGTGTTTTTCGATATTCTAGAGGGTCATGCATGTAGGAAATATTTTTTTTAATTAGGAAAATGGGAAAAACTGGAAAAATCTAGGAAAATCAGTTTATTTGTTATTTTTCGACTCCTTTTGCAACATTTTTATAGTTTATCATGCGTAAGGTGTTCTGTGTATAAAATCGAGCATCTTTCTTTGATAAAGAACACTTTTTGGAATAATACTAAAAAAAAATTTAAAAAAGTCGCAATGTTGAGAATAAGGTTCAGGCTTCGAGACCTCCTAGCTCCCTTTAATATTAAGTTATAATTTTCAAACTCGGTCCCAAGGTAGGCCTCCATGGTCCAATAATGCCTGTTGAAGGAAATTTTTATATGTTAATTAGGAGGGCCCCAGAGGGGACCTAAAGGTCTATTGCATAGGCAACCGAGTAAGGGCTTTTGAAGCGAAATTGTTTCCTTCTTTCCGTACCACCTTGGTCTGGTGGTAGTACACCTGACTGGCAAGTCGAGACTGGAGGGAGGGGTCAGGGGTTCGAAACCCAGCTGGGGACACTTTTTCAAAAAAATTTCTTTTTTTTCTTTCTTTAGATTTTTTTACATTATATTATTTTTTAAATGTGTTTTTCGATATTTTAGAGGGTCATGCATGTAGGAATTTTTTTTTTAATTAGGAAAATGGGAAAAACTGGAAAAATGTAGGAAAATCAGTTTATTTGTTATTTTTCGACTCCTTTTGCAATATTTTAGGTAGTCTATCATGCATAAGATGTTCTGTGTATAAAATCGAGCATCCATCTTTGTTAAAGAACACTTTTTGGAATAATAATAAAAAAAAATTTAAAAAAGTCGCAATGTTGAGAATAAGGTTCAGGCTTCGAGACCTCCTAGCTCCCTTTAATATTAAGTTATAATTTTTAAACTCTGTCCCATGGTAGGCCTCTATGGTCCAATAATGCCAGTTGAAGGAAATTTTTATATGTTAATTAGGAGGGCCCCAGTGGGGCCCTAAAGGACTATTGCGTAGGTCACCGAGAAAGGGCTTTTGTAGCGAAATTGTTTCTTTCTTATCGTACCACCTTGGTCTGGTGGTAGGACACCTGACTGGCAAGTCGAGACTGGAGGGAGGGGTCAGGGGTTCAAGACCCAGCTGGGGACACATTTTCAAAAAAATTTCTTTTTTTTCTTTCTTTAGTTTTTTTTACATTATATTATTTTTTAAATGTGTTTTTCGATATTCCAGAGGGTCATGCATGTACTAAATTTTTTTTTTAATTAGGAAAATGGGAAAAACTGGAAAAATCTACGAAAATCGGTTTATTTGTTACTTTTCGACTCCTTTTGCAACATTTTAGGTAGTTTATCATGCATAAGGTGTTCTGTGTATAAAATCGAGCATCTTTCTTTGTCAAAGAACACTTTTTGGAATAATAATAAAAAAAAATTTAAAAAAAGTCCAAATGTCGAGAATAAGGTTCAGGCTTCGAGACCTCCTAGCTCCCTTTAATATTGAGTTATAATTTTCAAACTCGGTCTCAAGTTACGCCTCTATGGTCCAATCATGCCTGACGATGGAAATTTTTATATGTTAATTAGGAGGGCCCCAGTGGGGCCCTAAATGTCTATTGCATAGGTAACCGAGAAAGGGCTTTTGAAGCGAAATTGTTTCTTTTTTTCCGTACCGCCTTGGTCTAGTGGTAGGACACCTGACTGGCAAGTCGAGGTTGGATTGAGGGTACGGGGGTTCGAATCCCAGCTTCGACCACTTTTTCAAAAAAATTTCTTTTTTTCTTTCTTTTGTTTATTTTACATTATATTATTTTTTATATGTGTTTTTCGATATTCTGGAGGATCCTGCATGTAGGAAGATTTTTTTTAATTAGGAAAATGGGAAAAAACTGGAAAAATCTAGGAAAATCTGTTTATTTGTTATTTTTCGACTCCTATTGCAATATTTAAGGTAGTCTATCATGCATAAGGTGTTCTGTGTATAAAATCGAGCATCTTTCTTTGTTAAAGAACACTTTTTGGAATAGTATAAAAAAAAATTATGAAAATGTCGAAATGTCCAGAATGAGGTTCAGGCTTCGAGACCTCCTAGCTCCATTTAATATTAAGTTATAATTTTCAAACTCGGTCTCAAGGTAGGCCTCTATAATTCAAACATGCCTGTCGAAGGAAATTTTTATATGTTAATTAAGAGGGCCCCAGTGGTGCTCTAATTGTCTATTGCATAGGTAACCGAGTAAGGGCTTTTGAAGCGAAATTGTTTCTTTCTTTTCGTACCACCTTGGTCTGGTGGTAAGACACCTGACTGGCTAGTCGAGACTGGACGGAGAGGTCGGGGTTTCGAATCCCAGCTGCGAACACTTTTTCAAAAAAATTTCTTTTTTTTCTTTCTTTTGCTTTTTTTACATTATATTATTTTTCAGATGTGTTTTTCGATATTCTAGAGGGTCATGCATGTAGGAAATTTTTTTTTTAATTAGGAAAATGGGAAAAACAGGAAAAATCTAGGAAAATCGGTTTATTTGTTACTTTTCGACTCCTTTTGCAACATTTTAGGTAGTTTATCAGGCATAAGGTGTTCTGTGTATAAAATCGAGCATCTTTCTTTGAAAAAGAACACTTTTTGGAATAATAATAAAAAAATTTTTAAAAAAGTCGAAATGTCAAGAATAAGGTTCTGGCTTCGAGACCTCCTAGCTCCCTTTAATATTGAGTTATAATTTTCAAACTCAGTCCCAAGATAGGCCTCTGTGGTCCAATCATGCCTGTTGAAGGAAATTTTTATATGTTAATTAGGAGGGCCTCAGTGGGGCCCTAATGGTCTATTGCATAGGCAACCGAGTAAGGGCTTTTGAAGCGAAATTGTTTCTTTTTTACCGTATCGCCTTGGTCTGGTGCTAGGACACCTGACTGGCAAGTCGAGGTTGGAGGGAGGGGACGGGGGTTCGAAACCCAGCTGGGGACACTTTTTCAAAAAAATTTCTTTTTTTTCTTTCTTTAGTTTTTTTTACATTATATTATTTTTTAAATGTGTTTTTCGATATTCTAGAGGGCCATGCATGTAGGAAATTTTTTTTTAATTAGGAAAATGGGAAAAACTGGAAAAATCTAGGAAAATCAGTTTATTTGTTATTTTTCGACTCCTTTTGCAATATTTTAGGTAGTCTATCATGCATAAGGTGTTCTGTGTATAAAATCGAGCAACTTTCTTTGTTAAAGAACACTTTTTGAAATAATAATAAAAAAAAATTTAAAAAAAGACAAAATGTCGAGAATAAGATTCATGCTTTGAGACCTCCTAGCTCCCTTTAATATTGAGTTATAATTTTCAAACTCGGTCCCAAGATAGGCCTCTATTGTCCAATCATGCCTGTTGAAGGAAATTTTTATATGTTAATTAGGAGGGCCCCAGTGGGGCCCTAAAGGTCTATTGCATAGGCAACCGAGTAAGAGCTTTTGAAGCGAAATTGTTTCTTTCTTTCCGTACCAACTTGGTCTGGTGGTAGGACACCTGACTGGCAAGTCGAGACTGGAGGGGGGGGATCAGGGGTTCGAAGCCCAGCTGGGGACACTTTTTCAAAAAAATTTCTTTTTTTTTTCTTTAGTTTTTTTTACATTATATTTTTTTTTAAATGTGTTTTCCGATATTCTAGAGGGTCATGCATGTAGGAAGTTTTTTTTTTAATTAGGAAAATGGGAAAAACTGGAAAAATCTAGGAAAATCAGTTTATTTGTTATTTTTCGACTCCTTTTGCAACATTTTGGATAGTTTATCATGCGTAAGGTGTTCTGTGTATAAAATCGAGCAACTTTCTTTGTTAAAGAACACTTTTTGAAATAATAAAAAAAAAATTAAAAAAAGACGAAATGTCGAGAACAAGGTTCATGCTTCGAGACCTCCTAGCTCCCTTTAATATTAAGTTAAAATTTTCAAACTCGGTCTCATGGTAGGCCTCTAGGGTCCAATAATGCCTGCCGAAGGAAATTTTTATACGTTAATTAGGAGGGCCCCTGTGGGGCCCTAAAAGTCTATTGCATAGGTAACCGAGTAAGGGCTTTTGAAGCGAAATTGTTTCTTTCTTTCCATACCGCCTTGGTCTGGTGGTAGGACACCTGACTGGCAAGTCGAGGTTGGAGGGATGGGACGGGGGTTCAAAACCCAGCTGGGGACACTTTTTCAAAAAAATTTCTTTTTTTTCTTTCTTTAGTTTTTTTTACATTATATTATTTTTTAAATGTGTTTTTCGATATTCCAGAGGGCCATGCATGTAGGAAATTTCTTTTTAATTAGGAAAATGGGAAAAACTGGAAAAATCTAGGAAAATTGGTTCATTTGTTATTTTTCGACTCCTTTTGCAACATTTTAGGCAGTTTATCATGCATAAAGTGTTCTGTGTATAAAATCGAGCATCTTTCTTTGATAAAGAACACTTTTTGAAATAATAATAAAAAAAATTTAAAAAAAGACAAAATGTCGAGAATAAGATTCAGGCTTCGAGACCTCCTAGCTCCCTTTAATATAGAGTTATAATTTTCAAACTCGGTCCCAAGGTAGGCATTCATGGTCCAATCATGCCTGCCAAAGGAAATTTTTATGTGTTAATTAGGAGGGCCCCTGTGGGTCCCTAAATGTCTATTGCATAGGTAACCGAGAAAGGGCTTTTGAAGCGAAATTGTTTCTTTCTTTCTGTACCGTCTTGGTCTGGTGGTAGGACACCTGACTGGCAAGTCGAGGTTGGAGGGAGGGGACGGGGGTTCGAATCCCAGCTTCGACCACTTTTTCAAAAAAATTTCTTTTTTTTCTTTCTTTAGTTTTTTTTACATTATATTATTTTTTAAATGTGTTTTTCGATATTCTAGAGGGTCATGCATGTAGGAAATTTTTTTTTAATTAGGAAAATGGGAAAAACTGGAAAAATGTAGGAAAATCAGTTTATTTGTTATTTTTCGACTCCTTTTGCAATATTTTAGGTAGTCTATCATGCATAAGATGTTCTGTGTATAAAATCGAGCATCCATCTTTGTTGAAGAACACTTTTTGGAATAATAATAAAAAAAAATTTTAAAAAGTCGCAATGTTGAGAATAAGGTTCAGGCTTCGAGACCTCCTAGCTCCCTTTAATATTAAGTTATAATTTTCAAATTCGGTCCCAAGGTAGGCCTCTATGGTCCAATAATGCCTGTTGAAGGAAATTTTTATATGTTAATTAGGAGGGCCCCAGTGGGGCCCTAAAGGTCTATTGCGTGAATCACAGAGAAAGGGCTTTTTAAGCGAAATTATTTCTTTCTTTCCGTACCACCTTGGTCTGGTGGTAGGATACCTGACTGGCAGGTCCAGGCTGCAGGGAGGGTTCAGGGGTTCGAAACCCAGCTGGGGACACTTTTTCAAAAAACTTTCTTTTTTTTTTCTTTATTTTTTTTTACCTTATATTATTTTTTAAATGTGTTTTTCGATATTCTAGAGGGTCATGCATGTAGGAATTTTTTTTTTAATTAGGAAAAACTGGAAAAATCTAGGAAAATCTGTTTATTTGATATTTTTCGACTCCTTTTGCAACATTTTGGATAGTTTATCATGCGTAATGTGTTCTGTGTATAAAATCGAGCAACTTTCTTTGTTAAAGAACACTTTTTGAAATAATAAAAAAAAATTTAAAAAAAGACGAAATGTCGAGAATAAGGTTCAGGCTTCGAGACCTCCTAGCTCCTTTTAATATTGAGTTATAAATTTTAAACTCGGTCCCAAGATAGGCCTCTGTGGTCCAATCATGCCTGCCCAAGGAAATTTTTATGTGTTAATTAGGAGGGCCCCTGTGGGGCCCTAAATATCTATTGCATAGGTAACCGAGAAAGGGCTTTTGAAGCGAAATTGTTTCTTTCTTTCTGTACCGCCTTGGTCTGGTGGCAGGACACCTGACTGGCAAGTCGAGGTTGGAGGGAGGGGCCGGGGGTTCGAATCCCAGCTTCGACCACTTTTTCAAAAAAAATTTTTTTTTTCTTTCTTTAGTTTTTTTTACATTATATTATTTTTTAAATGTGTTTTTCGATATTCCAGAGGGCCATGCATGTAGGAAATTTCTTTTTTATTAGGAAAATGGGAAAAACTGGAAAAATCTAGGAAAATTGGTTCATTTGTTATTTTTCGACTCCTTTTGCAACATTTTAGGCAGTTTATCATGCATAAGGTGTTCTGTGTATAAAATCGAGCATCTTTCTTTGATAAAGAACACTTTTTGGAATAATAATAAAAAAAATTTTTAAAAAAGTCGAAATGTCGAGAATAAGGTTCAGGCTTCGAGACCTCCTAGCTCCCTTTAATATTGAGTTATAATTTTCAAACTCGGTCCCAAGATAGGCCTCTTTTGTCCAATCATGCCTGTTGAAGGAAATTTTTATATGTTATTTAGGAGGGCCCCAGTGGGGCCCTAAAGGTCTATTGCATAGGCAACCGAGTAAGGGCTTTTGAAGCGAAATTGTTTCTTTCTTTCCGTACCACCTTGGTCTGGTGGTAGGACACCTGACTGGCAGGTCCAGACTGGAGGGAGGGTCAGGGGTTCGAAACCCAGCTGGGGACACTTTTTCAAAAAAATTTCTTTTTTTTCTTTCTTTAGATTTTTTTACATTATATTATTTTTTAAATGTGTTTTTCGATATTCTAGAGGGTCCTGCATGTAGGAAATTTTTTTTTAATTAGGAAAATGGGAAAAACTGGAAAAATGTAGGAAAATCAGTTTATTTGTTATTTTTCGACTCCTTTTGCAATATTTTAGGTAGTCTATCATGCATAAGATGTTCTGTGTATAAAATCGAGCATCCATCTTTGTTAAAGAACACTTTTTGGAATAATACTAAAAAAAAATTTTAAAAAGTCGCAATGTTGAGAATAAGGTTCAGGCTTCAAGACCTCCTAGCTCCCTTTAATATTAAGTTATAATTTTCAAACTCGGTCCCAAGGTAGGCCTCCATGGTCCAATAATGCCTGTTGAAGGAAATTTTTATATGTTAATTAGGAGGGCCCCAGTGGGGCCCTAAATGTCTATTGCATAGGCAACCGAGTAAGGGCTTTTTAAGCGAAATTATTTCTTTCTTTCCGTACCACCTTGGTCTGGTGGTAGGATACCTGACTGGCAGGTCCAGACTGCAGGGAGGGGTCAGGGGTTCGAAACCCAGCTGGGGACACTTTTTCAAAAAAATTTCTTTTTTTTCTTTCTTTAGTTTTTTTTACATTATATTATTTTTTAAATGTGTTTTTCGAAATTCTAGAGGGTCATGCATGTAGGAAATTTTTTTTTAAATTAGGAAAATGGGAAAAACTGGAAAAATCTAGGAAAATCAGTTTATTTGTTATTTTTCGACTCCTTTTGCAACATTTTAGGTAGTCTATCATGCATAAGGTGTTCTGTGTATAAAATCGAGCATCTTTCTTTGATAAAGAACACTTTTTGGAATAATAATAAAAAAAAATTTTTTAAAAAGTCGAAATGTCGAGAATATGGTTCAGACTTTGAGACCTCCTAGCTCCCTTTAATATTGAGTTATAATTTTCAAACTCGGACCCAAGATAGGCCTCTATTTTCCAATCATGCCTGTAGAAGGAAATTTTTATATGTTAATTAGGAGGGCCCCAGTGGGGTCCTAAAGGTCTATTGCATAGGCAACCGAATAAGGGCTTTTGAAGCGAAATTGTTTCTTTCTTTCCGTACCACCTTGGTCTGGTGGTAGGATGCCTGACTGGCAGGTCCAGACTGCAGGGAGGGGTCAGGGGTTCGAAACCCAGCTGGGGACGCTTTTTCAAAAAAATTTCTTTTTTTTCTTTCTTTAGTTTTTTTTACATTATATTATTTTTTAAATGTGTTTTTCGATATTCTAGAGGGTCATGCATGTAGGAAATATTTTTTTTAATTAGGAAAATGGGAAAAACTGGAAAAATCTAGGAAAATCAGTTTATTTGTTATTTTTCGACTCCTTTTGCAACATTTTTATAGTTTATCATGCGTAAGGTGTTCTGTGTATAAAATCGAGCAAGTTTCTTTGTTAAAGAACACTTTTTGAAATAATAAAAAAAAATTTAAAAAAAGACGAAATGTCGAGAATAAGGTTCAGGCTTCGAGACCTCCTAGCTCCCTTTAATATTGAGTTATAATTTTTAAACTCGGTCCCAAGATAGGCCTCTGTGGTCCAATCATGCCTGCCGAAGGAAATTTTTATGTGTTAATTAGGAGGGCCCCTGTGGGGCCCTAAATATCTATTGCATAGGTAACCGAGAAAGGGCTTTTGAAGCGAAATTGTTTCTTTCTTTCTGTACCGCCTTGGTCTGGTGGTAGGACACCTGACTGGCATGTCGAGGTTGGAGGGAGGGGACGGGGGTTCGAATCCCAGCTTCGACCACTTTTTCAAAAAAAATTTTTTTTTTCTTTCTTTAGTTTTTTTTACATTATATTATTTTTCAGATGTGTTTTTCGATATTCTAGAGGGTCATGCATGTAGGAAATTTTTTTTTAAATTAGGAAAATGGGAAAAACTGGAAAAATGTAGGAAAATCAGTTTATTTGTTATTTTTCGACTCCTTTTGCAATATTTTAGGTAGTCTATCATGCATAAGATGTTCTGTGTATAAAATCGAGCATCCATCTTTGTTAAAGAACACTTTTTGGAATAATAATAAAAAAAAATTTAAAAAAGTCGCAATGTTGAGAATAAGGTTCAGGCTTCGAGACCTCCTAGCTCCCTTTAATATTAAGTTATAATTTTTAAACTCGGTCCCACGGTAGGCCTCTATGGTCCAATAATGCCAGTTGAAGGAAATTTTTATATGTTAATTAGGAGGGCCCCAGTGGGGCCCTAAAGGACTATTGCGTAGGTCACCGAGAAAGGGCTTTTGTAGCGAAATTGTTTCTTTCTTATCGTACCACCTTGGTCTGGTGGTAGGACACCTGACTGGCAAGTCGGGACTGGAGGGAGGGGTCAGGGGTTCAAAACCCAGCTGGGGACACATTTTCAAAAAAATTTCTTTTTTTTCTTTCTTTAGTTTTTTTTACATTATATTATTTTTTAAATGTGTTTTTCGATATTCTAGAGGGTCATGCATGTAGGAAATATTTTTTTTAATTAGGAAAATGGGAAAAACTGGAAAAATCTAGGAAAATCGGTTTATTTGTTACTTTTCGACTCCTTTTGCAACATTTTAGGTAGTTTATCATGCATAAGGTGTTCTGTGTATAAAATCGAGCATCTTTCTTTGATAAAGAACACTTTTTGGAATAATAATAAAAAATTTTAAAAAAAGACGAAATGTCGAGAATACAGGCTTCGAGACCTCCTAGCTCCCTTTAATATTGAGTTATAATTTTCAAACTGGGTCTCAAGATAGGCCTCTATTTTCCAATCATGCCTGTTGAAGGAAATTTTTATATGTTAATTAGGAGGGCCCCAGTGGGGCCCTAAAGGTCTATTGCATAGGCAACCGAGTAAGGGCTTTTGAAGCGAAATTGTTTCTTTCTTTCCGTACCACCTTGGTCTGGTGGTAGGATGCCTGACTGGCAGGTCCAGACTGCAGGGAGGGGTCAGGGGTTCGAAACCCAGCTGGGGACACTTTTTCAAAAAAATTTATTTTTTTTCTTTCTTTAGTTTTTTTTACATTATATTATTTTTTAAATGTGTTTTTCGATATTCTAGAGGGTCATGCATGTAGGAAATATTTTTTTTAATTAGGAAAATGGGAAAAACTGGAAAAATCTAGGTAAATCAGTTTATTTGTTATTTTTCGACTCCTTTTGCAACATTTTTATAGTTTATCATGCGTAAGGTGTTCTGTGTATAAAAACGAGCAACTTTCTTTGTTAAAGAACACTTTTTGAAATAATAATAAAAAAATTTAAAAAAAGACGAAATGTCGAGAATAAGGTTCAGGCTTTCAGACCTCCTAGCCCCCTTTAATATTAAGTTATAATTTTCAAACTCGGTCCAAAGGTAGGCCTCTATGGTCCAATAATGCCTGTTGAAGGAAATTTTTATATGTTAATTAGGAGGGCCCCAGTGGGGCCCTAAATGTCTATTGCATAGGCAACCGAGTAAGGGCTTTTTAAGCGAAATTATTTCTTTCTTTCCGTACCACCTTGGTCTGGTGGTAGGATACCTGACTGGCAGGTCCAGACTGCAGGGAGGGGTCAGGGGTTCGAAACCCAGCTGGGGACACTTTTTCAAAAAAATTTCTTTTTTTTCTTTCTTTAGTTTTTTTTACATTATATTATTTTTTAAATGTGTTTTTCGATATTCTAGAGGGTCATGCATGTAGGAAATATTTTTTTTAATTAGGAAAATGGGAAAAACTGGAAAAATCTAGGTAAATCAGTTTATTTGTTATTTTTCGACTCCTTTTGCAACATTTTTATAGTTTATCATGCGTAAGGTGTTCTGTGTATAAAAACGAGCAACTTTCTTTGTTAAAGAACACTTTTTGAAATAATAATAAAAAAATTTAAAAAAAGACGAAATGTCGAGAATAAGGTTCAGGCTTTCAGACCTCCTAGCCCCCTTTAATATTAAGTTATAATTTTCAAACTCGGTCCAAAGGTAGGCCTCTATGGTCCAATAATGCCTGTTGAAGGAAATTTTTATATGTTAATTAGGAGGACCCCAGTGGGGCCCTAAAGGTCTATTGCATAGGCAACCGAGTAAGGGCTTTTGAAGCGAAATTGTTTCTTTCTTCTCGTACCACCTGGGTCTGGTGGTAGGACCCCTGACTGGCAAGTCGAGACTGGAGGAAGGGGTCGGGGGTTCGAATCTCAGCTGCGGACACTTTTTCAAAAAAATTTCTTTTTTTTCTTTCTTTAGTTTTTTTTTACATTATATTATTTTTCAGATGTGTTTTTTGATATTCTGGAGGGTCCAGCATGTAGGAAATTTTTTTTTAATTAGGAAAATGGGAAAAAACTGGAAAAATCGAGGAAAATCTGTTTATTTGTTATTTTTCGACTCCTTTTGCAACATTTTGGATAGTTTATCATGCGTAAGGTGTTCTGTGTATAAAATCGAGCAACTTTCTTTGTTAAAGAACACTTTTTGAAATAATAAAAAAAAAATTTAAAAAAAGACGAAATGTCGAGAATAAGGTTCAGGCTTCGAGACCTCCTAGCTCCCTTTAATATTGAGTTATAATTTTCAAACTCGGTCCCAAGATAGGCCTCTATTTTCCAATCATGCCTGTTGAAGGAAATTTTTATATGTTAATTAGGAGGGCCCCAGTGGGGCCCTAAAGGTCTATTGCATAGGCAACCGAGTAAAGGCTTTTGAAGCGAAATTGTTTCTTTCTTTCCGTACCACCTTGGTCTGGTGGTAGGATGCCTGACTGGCAGGTCCAGACTGCAGGGAGGGGTCAGGGGTTCAAAACCCAGCTGGGGACACTTTTTCAAAAAAAATTTTTTTTTTTCTTTCTTTAGTTTTTTTTACATTATATTATTTTTTAAATGTGTTTTTCGATATTCTAGAGGGTCATGCATGTAGGAAATATTTTTTTTAATTAGGAAAATGGGAAAAACTGGAAAAATCTACGAAAATCGGTTTATTCGTTACTTTTCGACTCCTTTTGCAACATTTTAGGTAGTTTATCATGCATAAGGTGTTCTGTGTATAAAATCGAGCATCTTTCTTTGTCAAAGAACACTTTTTGGAATAATAATAAAAAAAAATTTTAAAAAAGTCGAAATGTCGAGAATAAGGTTCAGGCTTCGAGACCTCCTAGCTCCCCTTAATATTGAGTTATAATTTTCAAACTCGGTCCCAAGATAGGCCTCTATTTTCCAATCATGCCTGTTGAAGGAAATTTTTATATGTTAATTAGGAGGGCCCAAGTGGGGACCTAAATGTCTATTGCATAGGCAACCGTGCAAGGGCTTGTTAAGCGAAATTGTTTCTTTCTATCAGTACCACCTTGGTCTGGTGGTAGGATACCTGACTGGCAGGTCCAGACTGCAGGGAGGGGTCAGGGGTTCGAAACCCAGCTGGGGACACTTTTTCAAAAAAATTTCTTTTTTTTCTTTCTTTAGTTTTTTTTACATTATATTATTTTTAAAATGTGTTTTTCGAAATTCTAGAGGGTCATGCATGTAGGAAATTTTTTTTTAAATTAGGAAAATGGGAAAAACTGGAAAAATCTAGGAAAATCAGTTTATTTGTTATTTTTCGACTCCTTTTGCAACATTTTAGGTAGTCTATCATGCATAAGGTGTTCTGTGTATAAAATCGAGCATCTTTCTTTGATAAAGAACACTTTTTGGAATAATAATAAAAAAAATTTTTTAAAAAAGTCGAAATGTCGAGAATAAGGTTCAGACTTCGAGACCTCCTAGCTCCCTTTAATATTAAGTTATAATTTTCAAACTCGGTCCCAAGGTAGGCCTCTATGGTCCAATAATGCCTGTTGAAAAAAAATTTTATATGTTAATTAGGAGGGCCCCAGTGGGGCCCTTAAGGTCTATTGCAAAGGCAACCGAGTAAGGGCTTTTGGAGCGAAATTGTTTCTTTCTTTCAAAACCACCTTGGTCTGGTGGTAAGACACCTGACTGGCAAGTCGAGACTGGAGGGAGGGGTCAAGGGTTCGAAATCCAGCTGGGGACACTTTTTCAAAAGAATTTCTTTTTTTTCTTTCTTTAGTTTTTTTTTACATTACATTATTTTTTAAATGTGTTTTTCGATATTCTAGAGGGTCATGCATGTAGGAAATTTTTTTTTTAATTAGGAAAACGGGAAAAACTGGAAAAATTTAGGAAAATCAGTTTATTTGTTTTTTTTCGACTCCTTTTGCAACATTTTGGATAGTTTATCATGCGTTAGGTGTTCTGTGTATAAAATCGAGCAACTTTCTTTGTTAAAGAACACTTTTTGAAATAATAAAAAAAAAAATTTAAAAAAAGACGAAATGTCGAGAATAAGGTTCAGGCTTCGAGACCTCCTAGCTCCCTTTAATATTGAGTTATAATTTTTAAACTCGGTCCCAAGATAGGCCTCTATTTTCCAATCATGCCTGTTGAAGGAAATTTTTATATGTTAATTAGGAGGGCCCCAGTGGGGCCCTAAAGGTCTATTGCATAGGCACTCGAGTAAGGGCTTTCTAAGCGAAATTGTTTCTTTCTTTCCGTACCACCTTGGTCTGGTGGTAGGATACCTGACTGGCATGTCCAGATTGCAGGGAGGGGTCAGGGGTTTGAAACCCAGCTGGGGACACTTTTTCAAAAAAATTTCTTTTTTTTCTTTCTTTAGTTTTTTTTACGTTATATTATTTTTCAGATGTGTTTTTCGATATTCTAGACGGTCATGCATGTTGGAAATTTTTTTTTAATTAGGAAAATGGGAAAAACTGGAAAAATCTAGGAAAATCAGTTTATTTGTTATTTTTCGACTCCTTTTGCAACATTTTAGGTAGTTTATCATGCGTAAGGTATTCTGTGTATAAAATCGAGCAACTTTCTTTGTTAAAGAACACTTTTTGAAATAATAATAAAAAAATTTAAAAAAAGACGAAATGTCGAGAATAAGGTTCAGGCTTTCAGACTTCCTAGCTCCCTTAAATATTAAGTTATAATTTTCAAACTCGGTCCAAAGGTAGGCCTCTATGGTCCAATAATGCCTGTTGAAGGAAATTTTTATATGTTAATTAGGAGGACCCCAGTGGGGCCCTAAATGTCTATTGCATAGGCAACCGAGTAAGGGCTTTTGAAGCGAAATTGTTTCTTTATTTCCGTACCACCTTGGTTTGGTGGTAGTACACCTGACTGGCAAGTCGAGACTGGAGGGAGGGGTCAGCGGTTCGAAACCCAGCTGGGGACACTTTTTCAAAAAAATTTCTTTTTTTTCTTTCTTTAGTTTATTTTTACATTATATTATTTTTTAAATGTGTTTTTCGATATTCTAGAGGGTCATGCGTGTGGGAAATTTTTTTTTAATTAGGAAAATGGGAAAAACTGGAAAAATCTAGGAAAATCAGTTTATTTGTTATTTTTCGACTCCTTTTGCAACATTTTGGATAGTTTATCATGCGTAAGGTGTTCTGTGTATAAAATCGAGCAACTTTCTTTGTTAAATAACACTTTTTGAAATAATAAAAAAAAATTTTAAAAAAGACGAAATGTCGAGAATAAGGTTCAGGCTTCGAGACCTAATAGCTCCATTTAATATTAAGTTAAAATTTTCAAACTCGGTCTCATGGTAGGCCTCTATGGTCCAATCATGCATGCCGAAGGAAATTTTTATATGAAAATTAAGAGGGCCCCTGTGGGGCCCTAAATGTCTATTGCGTAGGTCACCAAGAAAGGGCTTTTGAAGCGAAATTGTTTCTTTCTTTTCGTACCACCTTGGTCTGGTGGTAGGACACCTGACTGGCAAGTCGAGACTGGAGGAAGGGGTCGGGGTTTCGAATCTCAGCTGCGGACACATTTTCAAAAAAATTTCTTTTTTTTCTTTCTTTAGTTTTTTTTACATTATATCATTTTTTAAATGTGTTTTTCGATATTTTAGAGGGTCATGCATGTACGAAATTTTTTTTTAATTAGGAAAATGGGAAAAAACAGGAAAAATCTAGGAAAATCAGTTTATTTGTTATTTTTCGACTCCTTTTGCAACATTTAAGGTAGTCTATCATGCATAAGGTGTTCTGTGTATAAAATCGAGCATCTTTCTTTGATAAAAAACACTTTTTGGAATAATAATAAAAAAAAATTTTAAAAAAAGTCGAAATGTCGAGAATAAGGTTCAGGCTTCGAGACCTCCTAGCTCCCTTTAATATTGAGTCATAATTTTCAAACTCGGTCCCAAGATAGGCCTCTATTGTCCAATCATGCCTGTTGAAGGAAATTTTTATATGTTAATTAGGAGGGCCCCAGTGGGGCACTAAAGGTCTATTGCATAGGCAACCGAGTAAGAGCTTTTGAAGCGAAATTGTTTCTTTCTTTCCGTACCACCTTGGTCTGGTGGTAGGACACCTGACTGGCAAGTCGAGACTGGAGGGAGGGGACGGGGGTTCGAATCCCAGCTTCGACCACTTTTACAAAAAAATTTCTTTTTTTTCTTTCTTTAGTTTTTTTTGCATTATATTATTCTTCAGATGTGTTTTTCGATATTCTAGAGGGTCATGCATGTAGGAAATTTTTTTTTTAATTAGGAAAATGGGAAAAACTGGAAAAATCTAGGAAAATCAGTTTATTTGTTATTTTTCGACTCCTTTTGCAACATTTTAGGTAGTCTATCATGCAAAAGGTGTTCTGTGTATAAAATCGAGCATCCTTTTTTGTTAAAGAACACTTTTTGGAATAATAATAAAAAAAATTTAAAAAAAGTCGCAATGTCGAGAATAAGATTCAGGCTTCCAGACCTCCTAGCTCCATATAATATTAAGTTATAATTATCAAACTCGGTCGCAAGGTAGGCCTCTATGGCCCAATAATGCCTGTTGAAGGAAATTTTTATATGTTAATTAGGAGGGCCCCAGATGGGCCCTAAAGGTCTATTGCATAGGCAACCGAGTAAGGGCTTTTGAAGCGAAATTGTTTCTTTCTTTCCCTACCACCTTGGTCTGGTGGTAGGACACCTGACTGGCAAGTCGAGGTTGGAGGGAGGGGACAGGGGTTTGAATCTCAGCTGCGGACACTTTTTCAAAAAAATTTCTTTTTTTTCTTTCTTTAGTTTTTTTTACATTATATTATTTTTCAGATGTGTTTTTTGATATTCTGGAAGGTCCAGCTTGTACGAAATTTTTTTTTAATTAGAAAAATGGGAAAAAACTGGAAAAATCTAGGAAAATCTCTTTATTTGCTATTTTTCGACTCCTATTGCAACATTTAAGGTAGACTATCATGCATTAGGTGTTCTGTGTATAAAATCGAGCATCTTTCTTTGATAAAGAACACTTTTTGGAATAATACTAAAAAAAAATTTAAAAAAGTCGCAATGTTGAGAATAAGGTTCAGGCTTCGAGACCTCCTAGCTCCCTTTAATATTAAGTTATAATTTTCAAACTCGGTCCCAAGGTAGGCCTCTATTGTCCAATCATGCCTGTTGAAGGAAATTTTTATATGTTAATTAGGAGGGCCCCAGTGGGACACTAAAGTTCTATTGCATAGGCAACCGAGTAAGGGCTTTTGAAGCGAAATTGTTTCTTTCTTTCCTTACCACCTTGGTCTGGTGGTAGGACACCTGACTGGCAGGTCCAGACTGGAGGGAGGGATCAGGGGTTCGAAACCCAGCTGGGGAAACTTTTTCGAAAAAATTTCTTTTTTTTCTTTCTTTAGTTTTTTTTACATTATATTATTTTTTAAATGTGTTTTTCGATATTCTAGAGGGTTATGCATGTAGGAAATTTTTTTTTTAATTAGGAAAATGGGAAAAACTGGAAAAATCTAGGAAAATCAGTTTATTTGTTATTTTTCGACTCCTTTTGCAACATTTTGGATAGTTTATCATGCGTAATGTGTTCTGTGTATAAAATCGAGCAACTTTCTTTGTTAAAGAACACTTTTTGAAATAATAATAAAAAAAATTTTAAAAAAAGTCGCAATGTCGAGAATGAGGTTCAGGCTTCGAGACCTCCTAGCTCCCTTTAATATTGAGTTATAATTTTCAAACTCGGTCCCAAGATAGGCCTCTATGGTCCAATCATGCCTGCAAAAGGAAATTTTTATATGTTAATTAGGAGGGCCCCAGTGGGGCCCTAAAGGTCTATTGCATAGGTCACCAAGAAAGGGCTTTTGAAGCGAAATTGTTTCTTTCTTTTCGTACCACCTTGGTCTGGTGGTAGGACACCTGACTGGCAAGTCGAGACTGGAGGGAGGGGTCAGGGATTCAAAACCCAGCTGGGGACACATTTTCAAAAAAATTTCTTTTTTTTCTTTCTTTAGTTTTTTTTACATTATATCATTTTTTAAATGTGTTTTTCGATATTTTAGAGGGTCATGCATGTACGAAATTTTTTTTTAATTAGGAAAATGGGAAAAAAATGGAAAAATCTAGGAATATCAGTTTATTTGTTATTTTTCGACTCCTTTTGCAACATTTAAGGTAGTCTATCATGCATAAGGTGTTCTGTGTATAAAATCGATTATCTTTCTTTGATAAAGAACACTTTTTGGAATAATAATAAAAAAAAATTTTAAAAAAGTCGAAATGTCGAGAATAAGGTTCAGGCTTCGAAACCTCCTAGCTCCCTTTAATATTGAGTCATAATTTTCAAACTCGGTCCCAAGATAGGCCTCTATTGTCCAATCATGCCTGTTGAAGGAAATTTTTATATGTTAATTAGGAGGGCCCCAGTGGGGCACTAAAGGTCTATTGCATAGGCAACCGAGTAAGGGCTTTTGAAGCGAAATTGTTTCTTTCTTTCCGTACCACCTTGGCCTGGTGGTAGGACACCTGACTGGCAGGTCCAGACTGGACGGAGGGGTCAGGGGTTCGAAACCCAGCTGGAGACACTTTTTCGAAAAAATTTCTTTTTTTTCTTTCTGTAGTTTTTTTTACATTATATTATTTTTTAAATGTGTTTTTCGATATTCTAGAGGGTCATGCATGTAGGAAATATTTTTTTTAATTAGGAAAATGGGAAAAACTGGAAAAATCTAGGAAAATCAGTTTATTTGTTATTTTTCGACTCCTTTTGCAACATTTTAGGTAGTCTATCATGCATAAGTTGTTCTGTGTATAAAATCGAGCATCCTTCTTTGTTAAAGAACACTTTTTGGAATAATAATAAAAAAAATTTTAAAAAAAGTCGCAATGTCGAGAATGAGGTTCAGGCTTCGAGACCTCCTAGCTCCCTTTAATATTGAGTTATAATTTTCAAACTCGGTCCCAAGATAGGCCTCTATGGTCCAATCATGCCTGCAAAAGGAAATTTTTATATGTTAATTAGGAGGGCCCCAGTGGGGCCCTAAAGGTCTATTGCATAGGTCACCAAGAAAGGGCTTCTGAAGCGAAATTGTTTCTTTCTTTTCGTACCACCTTGGTCTGCTGGTAGGGCACCTGACTGGCAAGTCGAGACTGGAGGGAGGGGTCAGGGGTTCGAAACCCAGCTGGGGACACTCTTTCAAAAAAAAATTTTTTTTTCTTTCTTTAGTTTTTTTTACATTATATTATTTTTTAAATGTGTTTTTCGATATTCTAGAGGGTCATGCATGAGGGAAATTTTTTTTTAATTAGGAAAATGGGAAAAACTGGAAAAATCTAGGAAAATCAGTTTATTTGTTATTTTTCGACTCCTTTTGCAACATTTAAGGTAGTCTATCATGCATAAGGTGTTCTGTGAATGAAATCGAGCATCTTTCTTTGATAAAGAACACTTTTTGGAATAATAATAAAAAAAAATTTTAAAAAAAGTCGAAATGTCGAGAATAAGTTTCAGGCTTCGAGACCTCCTAGCTCCCTTTAATATTGAGTCATAATTGTCAAACTCGGTCCCAAGATAGGCCTCTATGGTCCAATAATGCCTGTTGAAGGAAATTTTTATATGTTAATTAGGAGGGCCCCAGTGGGGCCCTAAAGGTCTATTGCATAGGTCACCAAGAAAGGGCTTTTGAAGCGAAATTGTTTCTTTCTTTTCGTACCACCTTGGTCTGCTGGTAGGGCACCTGACTGGCAAGTCGAGACTGGAGGAAGGGGTCGGGGTTTCGAATCTCAGCTGCGGACACTTTTTCAAAAAAATTTCTTTTTTTTCTTTCTTTAGTTTTTTTTACATTATATTATTTTTCAGATGTGTTTTTTGATATTCTGGAAGGTCCAGCATGTAGGAAATTTTTTTTTAATTAGGAAAATGGGAAAAAACTGGAAAAATCGAGGAAAATCTGTTTATTTGTTATTTTTCGACTCCTATTGCAACATTTAAGGTAGTCTATCATGCATAAGGTGTTCTGTGTATAAAATCGAGCATCTTTCTTTGTTAAAGAACACTTTTTGGAATAATACTAAAAAAAATTAAGATAAAGTCGAAATGTCGAGAATAAGGTTCAGGCTTCGAGACCTCCTAGCTCCCTTTAATATTCCTGTATAATTTTAAACTCGGTCTCAAGGTAGGCCTCTATGGTCCAATCATGCCTGCAAGAGGAGATTTTTATATGTTAATTAGGAGGCCCCCAGTGGGGCCCTAAAAATCTATTGCGTAGGTCACCGAGAAAGGGCTTTTGAAGAGAAATTGTTTCTTTTTTTCGTACCACCTTGGTCTGGTGGTAGGACACCTTACTGGCAAGTCGGGACTGGAGGGAGGGGTCAGGGGTTCAAAACCCAGCTGGGGACACATTTTCAAAAAAATTTCTTTTTTTTCTTTCTTTAGTTTTTTTTACATTATATTATTTTTTAAATGTGTTTTTCGATATTCTAGAGGGTCATGCATGTACGAAATTTTTTTTTAATTAGGAAAATGGGAAAAACTGAAAAATCTATGAAAATCTGTTTATTTGTTATTTTTCGACTCCTTTTGCAACATTTTGGATAGTTAATCATGCGTAAGGTGTTCTGTGTATAAAATCGAGCAACTTTCTTTGTTAAAGAACACTTTTTGAAATAATAATAAAAAAAATTATGAAAAAGTCGAAATGTCGAGAGTAAGGTTCAGGCTTCGAGACCTCCTAGCTCCTTTTAATGTTAAGTTATAATTTTCAAACTCGGTCTCAAGGTAGGACTCTATTGTCCAATCATGCGTGTTGAAGGAAATTTTTATATGTTTATTAGGAGGGCCCCAGTGGTGCCCTAAATGTCTATTGCATAGGTAACCGAGTAAGGTCTTTTGAAGCGAAATTGTTTTTTTCTTTTTGTACCACCTTGGTCTGGTAGTAGGACTCCTGACTGGCAAGTCAAGACTGGAGGGAGGGGTCGGGGGTTCGAATCTCAGCTGCTGACACTTTTTCAAAAAAATTTCTTTTTTTCCTTCTTTTGTTTATTTTACATTATATTATTTTTTAGATGTGTTTTTCGATATTCTGGAGGGTCCTGCATGTAGAAATTTTTTTTTTAATTAGGAAAATGGGAAAAAACTGGAAAAATCTAGGAAAATCTGTTTATTTGCTATTTTTCGACTCCTATTGCAACATTTAAGGTAGTTTATCATGCATAAGGTGTTCTGTGTATAATATCGAGCATATTTCTTTGTTAAAGAACACTTTTTGGAATAATAATAAAAAAAATTATGAAAAAGTCGAAATGTCGAGAATAAGGTTCAGGCTTCGAGACCTCCTAGCTCCCTTTAATATTGAGTTATAATTTTCAAACTCGGTCCCAAGATATGCCTCTATGGTCCAATCATGCCTGCAAAAGGAAATTTTTATATGTTAATTAGGAGGCCCCCAATGGGGCCCTAAATGTCTTTTGCGTAGGTCACCAAGAAAGGGCTTTTGAAGCGAAATTGTTTCTTTCTTTTCGTACCACCTTGGTCTGGTGGTAGGACACCTGACTGGCAAGTCGAGACTGGAGGGAGCGTTCGGGGGTTCGTATCTCAGCTGCTGACACTTTTTCAAAAAAATTTCTTTTTTTTCTTTCTTTAGTTTTTTTTTACATTATATTATTTTTCAGATGTGTTTTTTGATATTCTGGAGGGTCCAGCATGAAGGAATTTTTTTTTTAATTAGGAAATGGGAAAAAACTGGAAAAATCGAGGAAAATCTGTTTATTTGTTATTTTTCGACTCCTTTTGCAACATTTTGGGTAGTTTATCATGCGTAAGGTGTTCTGTGTAAAAATTCGAGCATCTTTCTTTGTTAAAGACCACTTTTGAAATAAAAAAAAAAAATTTAAAAAAAGACGAAACGTCAAGAATAAGGTTCAGGCTTCGAAACCTCCTAGCTCCCTTTAATATTAAGATGTAATTTTCAAACTCGGTCTCAAGGTAGGCCTCTATCTTCCAATCATGCCTGCAAAAGGAAATTTTTATATGTTAATTAGGAGGCCCCCAGTGGGGCCCTAAAAGTCTATTGCGTAGGTCACCGAGAAAGGGCTCTTGAAGCGAAATTGTTTCTTTCTTTTCGTACCACCTTGGTCTGGTGGTAGGAAACCTGACTGGCATGTCGAGACTGGAGGTAGGGTTTGGAAGCTCGAATCCCAGCTGCAGACACTTTTTCAGAAAAATTTCTTTTTCTTCTTTCTTTAGTTTTTTTTACATTATATTATTTTTTAAATGTGTTTTTCGATATTCTAGAGGGTCATGCATGTACTAAATTTTTTTTTTTAATTAGGAAAATGGGAAAAACTGGAAAAATCTAGGAAAATCAGTTTATTTGTTATTTTTCGACTCCTTTTGCAACATTTTAGGAAGTATATAGTGCGTAAGGTGTTCTGTGTATAAAATCGAGCATCTTTCTTTGATAAAGAACACTTTTTGGAATAATAATAAAAAAAATTTTTAAAAAAAGTCGAAATGTCGAGAATAAGGTTCAGGCTTCGAGACCTCCTAGCTCCCTTTAATATTGAGTCATAATTTTCAAACTCGGTCCCAAGATAGGCCTCTATTGTCCAATCATGCCTGTTGAAGGAAATTTTTATATGTTAATTAGGAGGGCCCCAGTGGGGCACTAAAGGTCTATTGCATAGGCAACCGAGTAAGAGCTTTTGAAGCGAAATTGTTTCTTTCTTTCCGTACCACCTTGGTCTGGTGGTAGGACACCTGACTGGCAAGTCGAGACTGGAGGGAGGGGACGGGGGTTCGAATCCCAGCTTCGACCACTTTTACAAAAAAATTTCTTTTTTTTCTTTCTTTAGTTTTTTTTGCATTATATTATTCTTCAGATGTGTTTTTCGATATTCTAGAGGGTCATGCATGTAGGAAATTTTTTTTTTAATTAGGAAAATGGGAAAAACTGGAAAAATCTAGGAAAATCAGTTTATTTGTTATTTTTCGACTCCTTTTGCAACATTTTAGGTAGTCTATCATGCAAAAGGTGTTCTGTGTATAAAATCGAGCATCCTTTTTTGTTAAAGAACACTTTTTGGAATAATAATAAAAAAAATTTAAAAAAAGTCGCAATGTCGAGAATAAGATTCAGGCTTCCAGACCTCCTAGCTCCATATAATATTAAGTTATAATTATCAAACTCGGTCGCAAGGTAGGCCTCTATGGCCCAATAATGCCTGTTGAAGGAAATTTTTATATGTTAATTAGGAGGGCCCCAGATGGGCCCTAAAGGTCTATTGCATAGGCAACCGAGTAAGGGCTTTTGAAGCGAAATTGTTTCTTTCTTTCCCTACCACCTTGGTCTGGTGGTAGGACACCTGACTGGCAAGTCGAGGTTGGAGGGAGGGGACAGGGGTTTGAATCTCAGCTGCGGACACTTTTTCAAAAAAATTTCTTTTTTTTCTTTCTTTAGTTTTTTTTACATTATATTATTTTTCAGATGTGTTTTTTGATATTCTGGAAGGTCCAGCTTGTACGAAATTTTTTTTTAATTAGAAAAATGGGAAAAAACTGGAAAAATCTAGGAAAATCTCTTTATTTGCTATTTTTCGACTCCTATTGCAACATTTAAGGTAGACTATCATGCATTAGGTGTTCTGTGTATAAAATCGAGCATCTTTCTTTGATAAAGAACACCTTTTGGAATAATACTAAAAAAAAATTTAAAAAAGTCGCAATGTTGAGAATAAGGTTCAGGCTTCGAGACCTCCTAGCTCCCTTTAATATTAAGTTATAATTTTCAAACTCGGTCCCAAGGTAGGCCTCTATTGTCCAATCATGCCTGTTGAAGGAAATTTTTATATGTTAATTAGGAGGGCCCCAGTGGGACACTAAAGTTCTATTGCATAGGCAACCGAGTAAGGGCTTTTGAAGCGAAATTGTTTCTTTCTTTCCTTACCACCTTGGTCTGGTGGTAGGACACCTGACTGGCAGGTCCAGACTGGAGGGAGGGATCAGGGGTTCGAAACCCAGCTGGGGAAACTTTTTCGAAAAAATTTCTTTTTTTTCTTTCTTTAGTTTTTTTTACATTATATTATTTTTTAAATGTGTTTTTCGATATTCTAGAGGGTTATGCATGTAGGAAATTTTTTTTTTAATTAGGAAAATGGGAAAAACTGGAAAAATCTAGGAAAATCAGTTTATTTGTTATTTTTCGACTCCTTTTGCAACATTTTGGATAGTTTATCATGCGTAATGTGTTCTGTGTATAAAATCGAGCAACTTTCTTTGTTAAAGAACACTTTTTGAAATAATAATAAAAAAAATTTTAAAAAAAGTCGCAATGTCGAGAATGAGGTTCAGGCTTCGAGACCTCCTAGCTCCCTTTAATATTGAGTTATAATTTTCAAACTCGGTCCCAAGATAGGCCTCTATGGTCCAATCATGCCTGCAAAAGGAAATTTTTATATGTTAATTAGGAGGGCCCCAGTGGGGCCCTAAAGGTCTATTGCATAGGTCACCAAGAAAGGGCTTTTGAAGCGAAATTGTTTCTTTCTTTTCGTACCACCTTGGTCTGGTGGTAGGACACCTGACTGGCAAGTCGAGACTGGAGGGAGGGGTCAGGGATTCTAAACCCAGCTGGGGACACATTTTCAAAAAAATTTCTTTTTTTTCTTTCTTTAGTTTTTTTTACATTATATCATTTTTTAAATGTGTTTTTCGATATTTTAGAGGGTCATGCATGTACGAAATTTTTTTTTAATTAGAAAAATGGGAAAAAACTGGAAAAATCTAGGAAAATCTCTTTATTTGCTATTTTTCGACTCCTATTGCAACATTTAAGGTAGACTATCATGCATTAGGTGTTCTGTGTATAAAATCGAGCATCTTTCTTTGATAAAGAACACCTTTTGGAATAATACTAAAAAAAAATTTAAAAAAGTCGCAATGTTGAGAATAAGGTTCAGGCTTCGAGACCTCCTAGCTCCCTTTAATATTAAGTTATAATTTTCAAACTCGGTCCCAAGGTAGGCCTCTATTGTCCAATCATGCCTGTTGAAGGAAATTTTTATATGTTAATTAGGAGGGCCCCAGTGGGACACTAAAGTTCTATTGCATAGGCAACCGAGTAAGGGCTTTTGAAGCGAAATTGTTTCTTTCTTTCCTTACCACCTTGGTCTGGTGGTAGGACACCTGACTGGCAGGTCCAGACTGGAGGGAGGGATCAGGGGTTCGAAACCCAGCTGGGGAAACTTTTTCGAAAAAATTTCTTTTTTTTCTTTCTTTAGTTTTTTTTACATTATATTATTTTTTAAATGTGTTTTTCGATATTCTAGAGGGTTATGCATGTAGGAAATTTTTTTTTTAATTAGGAAAATGGGAAAAACTGGAAAAATCTAGGAAAATCAGTTTATTTGTTATTTTTCGACTCCTTTTGCAACATTTTGGATAGTTTATCATGCGTAATGTGTTCTGTGTATAAAATCGAGCAACTTTCTTTGTTAAAGAACACTTTTTGAAATAATAATAAAAAAAATTTTAAAAAAAGTCGCAATGTCGAGAATGAGGTTCAGGCTTCGAGACCTCCTAGCTCCCTTTAATATTGAGTTATAATTTTCAAACTCGGTCCCAAGATAGGCCTCTATGGTCCAATCATGCCTGCAAAAGGAAATTTTTATATGTTAATTAGGAGGGCCCCAGTGGGGCCCTAAAGGTCTATTGCATAGGTCACCAAGAAAGGGCTTTTGAAGCGAAATTGTTTCTTTCTTTTCGTACCACCTTGGTCTGGTGGTAGGACACCTGACTGGCAAGTCGAGACTGGAGGGAGGGGTCAGGGATTCTAAACCCAGCTGGGGACACATTTTCAAAAAAATTTCTTTTTTTTCTTTCTTTAGTTTTTTTTACATTATATCATTTTTTAAATGTGTTTTTCGATATTTTAGAGGGTCATGCATGTACGAAATTTTTTTTTAATTAGGAAAATGGGAAAAAAATGGAAAAATCTAGGAATATCAGTTTATTTGTTATTTTTCGACTCCTTTTGCAACATTTAAGGTAGTCTATCATGCATAAGGTGTTCTGTGTATAAAATCGATTATCTTTCTTTGATAAAGAACACTTTTTGGAATAATAATAAAAAAAATTTTTAAAAAAGTCGAAATGTCGAGAATAAGGTTCAGGCTTCGAGACCTCCTAGCTCCCTTTAATATTGAGTCATAATTTTCAAACTCGGTCCCAAGATAGGCCTCTATTGTCCAATCATGCCTGTTGAAGGAAATTTTTATATGTTAATTAGGAGGGCCCCAGTGGGGCACTAAAGGTCTATTGCATAGGCAACCGAGTAAGGGCTTTTGAAGCGAAATTGTTTCTTTCTTTCCGTACCACCTTGGCCTGGTGGTAGGACACCTGACTGGCAGGTCCAGACTGGACGGAGGGGTCAGGGGTTCGAAACCCAGCTGGAGACACTTTTTCGAAAAAATTTCTTTTTTTTCTTTCTGTAGTTTTTTTTACATTATATTATTTTTTAAATGTGTTTTTCGATATTCTAGAGGGTCATGCATGTAGGAAATATTTTTTTTAATTAGGAAAATGGGAAAAACTGGAAAAATCTAGGAAAATCAGTTTATTTGTTATTTTTCGACTCCTTTTGCAACATTTTAGGTAGTCTATCATGCATAAGTTGTTCTGTGTATAAAATTGAGCATCCTTCTTTGTTAAAGAACACTTTTTGGAATAATAATAAAAAAATTTTTAAAAAAAGTCGCAATGTCGAGAATGAGGTTCAGGCTTCGAGACCTCCTAGCTCCCTTTAATATTGAGTTATAATTTTCAAACTCGGTCCCAAGATAGGCCTCTATGGTCCAATCATGCCTGCAAAAGGAAATTTTTATATGTTAATTAGGAGGGCCCCAGTGGGGCCCTAAAGGTCTATTGCATAGGTCACCAAGAAAGGGCTTCTGAAGCGAAATTGTTTCTTTCTTTTCGTACCACCTTGGTCTGCTGGTAGGGCACCTGACTGGCAAGTCGAGACTGGAGGGAGGGGTCAGGGGTTCGAAACCCAGCTGGGGACACTCTTTCAAAAAAAAATTTTTTTTTCTTTCTTTAGTTTTTTTTACATTATATTATTTTTTAAATGTGTTTTTCGATATTCTAGAGGGTCATGCATGAGGGAAATTTTTTTTTAATTAGGAAAATGGGAAAAACTGGAAAAATCTAGGAAAATCAGTTTATTTGTTATTTTTCGACTCCTTTTGCAACATTTAAGGTAGTCTATCATGCATAAGGTGTTCTGTGAATGAAATCGAGCATCTTTCTTTGATAAAGAACACTTTTTGGAATAATAATAAAAAAAAATTTTAAAAAAAGTCGAAATGTCGAGAATAAGTTTCAGGCTTCGAGACCTCCTAGCTCCCTTTAATATTGAGTCATAATTGTCAAACTCGGTCCCAAGATAGGCCTCTATGGTCCAATAATGCCTGTTGAAGGAAATTTTTATATGTTAATTAGGAGGGCCCCAGTGGGGCCCTAAAGGTCTATTGCATAGGTCACCAAGAAAGGGCTTTTGAAGCGAAATTGTTTCTTTCTTTTCGTACCACCTTGGTCTGCTGGTAGGGCACCTGACTGGCAAGTCGAGACTGGAGGAAGGGGTCGGGGTTTCGAATCTCAGCTGCGGACACTTTTTCAAAAAAATTTCTTTTTTTTCTTTCTTTAGTTTTTTTTACATTATATTATTTTTCAGATGTGTTTTTTGATATTCTGGAAGGTCCAGCATGTAGGAAATTTTTTTTTAATTAGGAAAATGGGAAAAAACTGGAAAAATCGAGGAAAATCTGTTTATTTGTTATTTTTCGACTCCTATTGCAACATTTAAGGTAGTCTATCATGCATAAGGTGTTCTGTGTATAAAATCGAGCATCTTTCTTTGTTAAAGAACACTTTTTGGAATAATACTAAAAAAAATTAAGATAAAGTCGAAATGTCGAGAATAAGGTTCAGGCTTCGAGACCTCCTAGCTCCCTTTAATATTCCTGTATAATTTTAAACTCGGTCTCAAGGTAGGCCTCTATGGTCCAATCATGCCTGCAAGAGGAGATTTTTATATGTTAATTAGGAGGCCCCCAGTGGGGCCCTAAAAATCTATTGCGTAGGTCACCGAGAAAGGGCTTTTGAAGAGAAATTGTTTCTTTTTTTCGTACCACCTTGGTCTGGTGGTAGGACACCTTACTGGCAAGTCGGGACTGGAGGGAGGGGTCAGGGGTTCAAAACCCAGCTGGGGACACATTTTCAAAAAAATTTCTTTTTTTTCTTTCTTTAGTTTTTTTTACATTATATTATTTTTTAAATGTGTTTTTCGATATTCTAGAGGGTCATGCATGTACGAAATTTTTTTTTAATTAGGAAAATGGGAAAAACTGAAAAATCTATGAAAATCTGTTTATTTGTTATTTTTCGACTCCTTTTGCAACATTTTGGATAGTTAATCATGCGTAAGGTGTTCTGTGTATAAAATCGAGCAACTTTCTTTGTTAAAGAACACTTTTTGAAATAATAATAAAAAAAATTATGAAAAAGTCGAAATGTCGAGAGTAAGGTTCAGGCTTCGAGACCTCCTAGCTCCTTTTAATGTTAAGTTATAATTTTCAAACTCGGTCTCAAGGTAGGACTCTATTGTCCAATCATGCGTGTTGAAGGAAATTTTTATATGTTTATTAGGAGGGCCCCAGTGGTGCCCTAAATGTCTATTGCATAGGTAACCGAGTAAGGTCTTTTGAAGCGAAATTGTTTTTTTCTTTTTGTACCACCTTGGTCTGGTAGTAGGACTCCTGACTGGCAAGTCAAGACTGGAGGGAGGGGTCGGGGGTTCGAATCTCAGCTGCTGACACTTTTTCAAAAAAATTTCTTTTTTTCCTTCTTTTGTTTATTTTACATTATATTATTTTTTAGATGTGTTTTTCGATATTCTGGAGGGTCCTGCATGTAGAAATTTTTTTTTTAATTAGGAAAATGGGAAAAAACTGGAAAAATCTAGGAAAATCTGTTTATTTGCTATTTTTCGACTCCTATTGCAACATTTAAGGTAGTTTATCATGCATAAGGTGTTCTGTGTATAATATCGAGCATATTTCTTTGTTAAAGAACACTTTTTGGAATAATAATAAAAAAAATTATGAAAAAGTCGAAATGTCGAGAATAAGGTTCAGGCTTCGAGACCTCCTAGCTCCCTTTAATATTGAGTTATAATTTTCAAACTCGGTCCCAAGATATGCCTCTATGGTCCAATCATGCCTGCAAAAGGAAATTTTTATATGTTAATTAGGAGGCCCCCAATGGGGCCCTAAATGTCTTTTGCGTAGGTCACCAAGAAAGGGCTTTTGAAGCGAAATTGTTTCTTTCTTTTCGTACCACCTTGGTCTGGTGGTAGGACACCTGACTGGCAAGTCGAGACTGGAGGGAGCGTTCGGGGGTTCGAATCTCAGCTGCTGACACTTTTTCAAAAAAATTTCTTTTTTTTCTTTCTTTAGTTTTTTTTTACATTATATTATTTTTCAGATGTGTTTTTTGATATTCTGGAGGGTCCAGCATGAAGGAATTTTTTTTTTAATTAGGAAATGGGAAAAAACTGGAAAAATCGAGGAAAATCTGTTTATTTGTTATTTTTCGACTCCTTTTGCAACATTTTGGGTAGTTTATCATGCGTAAGGTGTTCTGTGTAAAAATTCGAGCATCTTTCTTTGTTAAAGACCACTTTTGAAATAAAAAAAAAAAATTTAAAAAAAGACGAAACGTCAAGAATAAGGTTCAGGCTTCGAAACCTCCTAGCTCCCTTTAATATTAAGTTGTAATTTTCAAACTCGGTCTCAAGGTAGGCCTCTATCTTCCAATCATGCCTGCAAAAGGAAATTTTTATATGTTAATTAGGAGGCCCCCAGTGGGGCCCTAAAAGTCTATTGCGTAGGTCACCGAGAAAGGGCTCTTGAAGCGAAATTGTTTCTTTCTTTTCGTATCACCTTGGTCTGGTGGTAGGAAACCTGACTGGCATGTCGAGACTGGAGGTAGGGTTTGGAAGCTCGAATCCCAGCTGCAGACACTTTTTCAGAAAAATTTCTTTTTCTTCTTTCTTTAGTTTTTTTTACATTATATTATTTTTTAAATGTGTTTTTCGATATTCTAGAGGGTCATGCATGTACTAAATTTTTTTTTTTAATTAGGAAAATGGGAAAAACTGGAAAAATCTAGGAAAATCAGTTTATTTGTTATTTTTCGACTCCTTTTGCAACATTTTAGGAAGTATATAGTGCGTAAGGTGTTCTGTTTGTAAAATCGAGCAACTTTCTTTGTTAAAGAACACTTTTTGAAATAATAATAAAAAAAATTTAAAAAAAGGCGAAATGTCGAGAAAAAGGTTCAGGCTTCGAAACCTCCTACCTTCCTTTAATATTCAGTTCTAATTTTCAAACTCGGTCTCAAGGTAGGTCTCTATGGTCCAATGATGCCTGCAAAAGGAATTTTTTATATGTTAATTATGAGGCCTCCAGTGGGGCCCTAAAGGTCTATTGCGTAGGTCACCGAGAAAGGGCTTTTGAATCGAAATTGTTTCTTTCTTTTCGTAACACCTTGGTCTGGTGGTAGGACACCTGACTGGGAAGTCGAGACTGGAGGGAGGGGTCGGGGGTTTGAATCTCAGCTGCTGACACTTTTTCAAAAAAATTTCTTTTTCTTCTTTCTATAGTTTTTTTTACATTATATTATTTTTTAGATGTGTTTTTCGATATTCTAGAGGGTCATGCATGTAGGAATTTATTTTTAATTAGGAAAATGGGAAAAACTGGAAAAATCTAGGAAAATCAGTTTATTTGTTATTTTTCGACTCCTTTTGCAACATTTTGGGTAGTTTATCATGCGTAAGGTGTTCTGTGTAAAAATTCGAGCATCTTTCTTTGTTAAAGAACACTTTTGAAATAAAAAAAAAAAAAATTTAAAAAAAGTTGAAACGTCAAGAATAAGGTTCAGGCTTCGAAACCTCCAAGCTCCCTTTAATATTAAGTTGTAATTTTCAAACTCGGTCTCAAGGTAGGCCTCTATGGTCCAATCATGCCTGCAAAAGGAAATTTTTATATGTTAATTAGGAGGCCCCCAGTGGGGCCCTAAATGTCTTTTGCGTAGGTCACCAAGAAAGGGCTTTTGAAGCGAAATTGTTTCTTTCTTTTCGTACCACCTTGGTCTGGTGGTAGGACACCTGACCGGCAAGTCAAGACTGGAGGGAGGGGTCGGGGGTTCGAATCCCAGCTGCAGACACTTTTTAAAAAAATTTCTTTTTTTTCTTTCTTTAGTTTTTTTACATTATATTATTTTTTAGATGTGTTTTTCGATATTCCAGAGGGTCATGCAAATAGGAAATTTTTTTTAATTTGGAAAATGGGAAAAACTGGAAAAATCTAGGAAAATCAGTTTATTTTTTATTTTTCGACTCTTTTTGCAACATTTTAGGAAGTTTATCATGTGTAAGGTGTTCTGTTTTTAAAATTGAGCAACTTTCCTTGTTAGAGAACACTTTTTGAAATAATAATAAAAAAAATTTAAAAAAAGACGAAATGTCGAGAATAAGGTTCAGGCTTCGAGACCTCCTAGCTCCCTTTATATATTAAGTTATAATTTTCAAACTCGGTCTCAAGGTAGGCCTCTATGGTCCAATCATGCCTGCCGAAGGAAATTTTTATATGTTAATTAGGAGGGCCCCAGTGGGTCCCTAAATATCTATTGCATAGGTAACCGAGAAAGGGCTTTTGAAGCGAAATTGTTTCTTTCTTTCTGTACCGCCTTGGTCTGGTTGTAGGACACTTGACTGGCAAGTCAAGACTGGAGGGAGGGGTCGGGGTTTCGAATCCCAGCAGCGGACACTTTTTAAAATAAAATTTCTTTTTTTTCTTTCTTTAGTTTTTTTTACATTATATTATTTTTTAGATGTGTTTTTCGATATTCTAGAGGGTCATGCAAGTAGGAAATTTTTTTTTAATTAGGAAAATGGGAAAAACTGGAAAAATCTAGGAAAATCAGTTTATTTTATATTTTCGACTCCTTTTGCAACATTTTAGGTAGTTTATCATGTGTAAGGTGTTCTGTGTTTAAAATTGAGCAACTTTCCTTGTTAAAGAACACTTTTTGAAATAATAATAAAAAAAATTTAAAAAAAGACGAAATGTCGAGAATAAGGTTCAGGCTTCGAGACCTCCTAGCTCCCTTTATATATTAATTTATAATTTTCAAACTCGGTCTCAAGGTAGGCCTCTATGGTCCAATCATGCCTGTTGAAGGAAATTTTTATATGTTAATTAGGAGGGACCTATAGGTCTATTGCATAGGTAACCGAGAAAGGGCTTTTAAAGCGAAATTGTTTCTTTCTTTTCGTACCACCTTGGTCTGGTGGTAGGACATCTGACTGGCAAGTCGAGACTGGAGGTAGGGTTCAGAAGCTCGAATCCCAGCTGCAGACACTTTTTCAGAAAAATTTCTTTTTTTTCTTTCTTTAGTTTTTTTTACATTATATTATTTTTTAGATGTGTTTTTCGATATTCGAGAGGGTCATGCAGGTAGGAAATTTTTTTTTAATTAGGAAAATGGGAAAAAACTGGAAAAATCTAGGAAAATCTGTTTATTTGTTATTTTTACACTCCTATTGCAACATTTAAGATAGTCTATCATGCATAAGGTGTTCTGTGTATAAAATCGAGCATCTTTCTTTGTTAAAGAACTCTTTTTGGAATAATATTAAAAAAAATTATGAAAAAGTCGAAATGTCGAGAATAAGGTTCAGGCTTCGAGACCTCCTAGCTCCATTTAATATTAAGTTATAATTTTCAAACTCGGTCTCAAGGTAGGCCTCTATGGTTCAATCTTGCCTGTTGAAGGAAATTTTTATATGTTAATTAGGAGGGCCCAAGTGGTGCCCTAAAAGTCTATTGCATAGGTAACCGAGTAAGGGCTTTTAAAGCGGAATTGTTTCTTTCTTTTCGTAACACCTTGGTCTGGTGGTAGGACACATGACTGGCAAGTCGAGGTTGGAGGTAGGGGACGGGGATTCGTATCCCAGCCTCGACCACTTTTTCAAAAAAATTTCTTTTTTTCATTCTTTTGTTTATTTTACATTATATTATTTTTAGATGTGTTTTTCGATATTCCGGAGGGTCCTGTATGTAGGAAAATTTTTTTTAATTAGGAAAATGGGAAAAAACTGGAAAAATCTAGGAAAATCTGTTTATTTGTTATTTTTCGACTCCTATTGCAACATTTAAGGTAGTTAATCATGCATAAGGTGTTCTGTGTATAAAATCGAGCATCTTTCTTTGTTAAAGAACACTTTTTGGAATAATACTAAAAAAAATTATGAAAAAGTCGAAATGTCGAGAATAAGGTTCAGGCTTCGAGACCTCCTAGCTCCCTTTAATATTGAGTTATAATTTTCAAACTCGGTCTCAAAGTGGGCCTCTATAGTCCAATCATGCTTGCAGAAGGAAATTTTTATATGTTAATTAGAAAGGCCCCGGTGTGGCCCTAAAGGTCTATTACGTAGGTCACCGAGAAAGGGCTTTTAAAGCGATATTGTTTCTTTCTTTTCGTACCACCTTGTCTGGTGGTAGGACATCTGACTGATAAGTCAAGACTGGAGGGAGCGGTCGGGGGTTCGAATCCCAGCTGCAGACACTTTTTCAGAAAAATTTCTTTTTTTATTTTTTTTACATTATATTATTTTTTAGATGTGTTTTTCGATATTCTAGAGGGTCATGCAGGTAGGAAATTTTTTTTTAATTAGGAAAATGGGAAAAACTGGAAAAATCTAGGAAAATCAGTTTATTTGTTATTTTTCGACTCCTTTTGCAACATTTTAGGTAGTTTATCATGCGTAAGGTGTTCTGTGTATAAAATCGAGCAATTTTCTTTGTTAAAGAACACTTTTTGAAATAATAATAAAAAAAATTTTAAAAAAGACGAAACGTCAAGAATAAGCTTCAGGCTTCGAGACCTCCTAGCTCCCTTTAATATTGAGTTATAATTTTCAAACTCGGTCCCAAGATATGCCTCTATGGTCCAATCATGCCTGCAAGAGGAAATTTTTATATGTTAATTAGGGGGCCCCCAGTGGGGCCCTAAATGTCTTTTGCGTAGGTCACCAAGAAAAGGCTTTTGAAGCGAAATTGTTTCTTTCTTTTCGTACCACCTTGGTCTGGTGGTAGGACACCTGACTGGCAAGTCGAGACTGGAGGGAGGGGTCGGGGTTTCGAATCTCAGCTGCTTACACTTTTTCAAAAAAATTTCTTTTTTTTCTTTCTTTAGTTTTTTTTTACATTATATTATTTTTCAGATGTGTTTTTTGATATTCTGGAGGGTCCAGCATGTAGGAAATTTTTTTTTAATTAGGAAATGGGAAAAAACTGGAAAAATCGAGGAAAATCTGTTTATTTGTTATTTTTCGACTCCTATTGCAACATTTAAGGTAGTCTACCATGCATAAGGTGTTCTGTGTATAAAATCGAGCATCTTTCTTTGTTAAAGAACACTTTTCGGAATAATACTAAAAAAAATTAAGAAAAAGTCGAAATGTCGAGAGTAAGGTTCAGGCTTCGAGACCTCCTAGCTCCCTTTAATATTCAGTTATAATTTTCAAACTCGGTCTCAAGGTAGGCCTCTATGGTCCAATCATGCCTGCAAAAGGAGATTTTTATATGTTAATTATGAGGCCTCCAGTGGGGCCCTAAAGGTCCATTGCGTAGGTCACCGAGAAAGGGCTTTTGAAGCGAAATTGTTTCTTTCTTTTCGTACCACCTTGGTCTGGTGGTAGGACACCTGACTGGCAAGTCGAGACTGGAGGGAGGGGTCAGGGGTTCAAGACCCAGCAGGGGACACATTTTCAAAAAAATTTCTTTTTTTTCTTTCTTTAGTTTTTTTTACATTATATTATTTTTTAAATGTGTTTTTCGATATTCTAGAGGGTCATGCATGTACTAAATATTTTTTTTTAATTAGGAAAATGGGAAAAACTGGAAAAATCTAGGAAAATCAGTTTATTTGTTATTTTTCGACTCCTTTTGCTACATTTTAGGTAGTATATAGTGCGTAAGGTGTTCTGATTGTAAAATCGAGCAACTTTCTTTGTTAAAGAACACTTTTTGAAATAATAATAAAAAAAATTTAAAAAAAGGCGAAATGTCGAGAAAAAGGTTCAGGCTTCGAAACCTCCTACCTTCCTTTAATATTAGGTTCTAATTTTCAAACTCGGTCTCAAGATAGGTCTCTATGGTCCAATGATGCCTGCAAAAGAAATTTTTTAAATGTTAATTATGAGGCCTCCAGTGGGGCCCTAAAGGTCAATTGCGTAGGTCACCGAGAAAGGGCTTTTGAATCGAAATTGTTTCTTTCTTTTCGTAACACCTTGGTCTGGTGGTAGGACACCTGCTTGGGAAGTAGAGACTGGAGGGAGGGGTCGGGGGTTTGAATCTCAGCTGCTGACACTTTTTCAAAAAAATTTCTTTTTCTTCTTTCTTTAGTTTTTTTTACATTATATTATTTTTTAGATGTGTTTTTCGATATTCTAGAGGGTCATGCATGTAGGAATTTTTTTTTTAATTAGGAAAATGGGAAAAACTGGAAAAATCTAGGAAAATCAGTTTATTTGTTATTTTTCGACTCCTTTTGCAACATTTTGGGAAGTTTATCATGCGTAAGGTGTTCTGTGTAAAAATTCGAGCATCTTTCTTTGTTAAAGAACACTTTTGAAATAAAAATATAAAAAATTTAAAAAAAGACGAAACGTCAAGAATAAGGTTCAGGCTTCGAAACCTCCTAGCTCCCTTTAATATTAAGTTGTAATTTTTAAACTCGGTCTCAAGGTAGGCCTCTATGGTCCAATCATGCCTGCAAAAGGAAATTTTTATATGTTAATTAGGAGGGCCCCAGTGGGTCCCTAATGTCTATTGCATAGGTAACCGAGAAAGGGCTTTTGAAGCAAAATTGTTTCTTTCTTTCTGTACCGCCTTGGTCTGATGGTAGGACACCTGACCGGCAAGTCAAGACTGGAGGGAGGGGTCGGGGGTTCGTATCCCAGCTGCAGACACTTTTTAAAAAAATTTCTTTTTTTTCTTTCTTTAGTTTTTTTACATTATATTATTTTTTAGATGTGTTTTTCGATATTCTAGAGGGTCATGCAAGTAGGAAATTTTTTTTTAATTTGAAAAATGGGAAAAACTGGAAAAATCTAGGAAAATCAGTTTATTTTTTATTTTTCGACTCTTTTTGCAACATTTTAGGAAGTTTATCATGTGTAAGGTGTTCTGTTTTTAAAATTGAGCAACTTTCCTTGTTAGAGAACACTTTTTGAAATAATAATAAAAAAAATTTTAAAAAAAAACGAAATGTCGAGAATAAGGTTCAGGCTTCGAGACCTCCTAGCTCCCTTTATATATTAAGTTATAATTTTCAAACTCAGTCTCAAGGTAGGCCTCTATGGTCCAATCATGCCTGCCGAAGGAAATTTTTATATGTTAATTAGGAGGGCCCCAGTGGGTCCCTAAATATCTATTGCATAGGTAACCGAGAAAGGGCTTTTGAAGCGAAATTGTTTCTTTCTTTCTGTACCGCCTTGGTCTGGTTGTAGGACACTTGACTGGGAAGTCAAGACTGGAGGGAGGGGTCGGGGTTTCGAATCCCAGCTGCGGACACTTTTTAAAATAAAATTTCTTTTTTTTCTTTCTTTAGTTTTTTTTACATTATATTATTTTTTAGATGTGTTTTTCGATATTCTAGAGGGTCATGCAAGTAGGAAATTTTTTTTTAATTAGGAAAATGGGAAAAACTGGAAAAATCTAGGAAAATCAGTTTATTTTTTATTTTCGACTCCTTTTTCAACATTTTAGGTAGTTTATCATGTGTAAGGTGTTCTGTGTTTAAAATTGAGCAACTTTCCTTGTTAAAGAACACTTTTTGAAATAATAATAAAAAAAATTTAAAAAAAGACGAAATGTCGAGAATAAGGTTCAGGCTTCGAGACCTCCTAGCTCCCTTTATATATTAATTTATAATTTTCAAACTCGGTCTCAAGGTAGGCCTCTATGGTCCAATCATGCCTGTGGAAGGAAATTTTTATATGTTAATTAGGAGGGACCTATAGGTCTATTGCATAGGTAACCGAGAAAGGGCTTTTAAAGCGAAATTGTTTCTTTCTTTTCGTACCACCTTGGTCTGGTGGTAGGACATCTGACTGGCAAGTCGAGACTGGAGGTAGGGTTCGGAAGCTCGAATCCCAGCTGCAGACACTTTTTCAGAAAAATTTCTTTTTTTTCTTTCTTTAGTTTTTTTTACATTATATTATTTTTTAGATGTGTTTTTCGATATTCTAGAGGGTCATGCAGGTAGGAAATTTTTTTTTAATTAGGAAAAAGGGAAAAAACTGGAAAAATCTAGGAAAATCTGTTTATTTGTTATTTTTCGACTCCTATTGCAACATTTAAGGTAGTTAATCATGCATAAGGTGTTCTGTGTATAAAATCGAGCAATTTTCTTTGTTAAAGAACACTTTTTGAAATAATAATAAAAAAAATTTTAAAAAAGACGAAACGTCAAGAATAAGCTTCAGGCTTCGAGACCTCCTAGCTCCCTTTAATATTGAGTTATAATTTTCAAACTCGGTCCCAAGATATGCCTCTATGGTCCAATCATGCCTGCAAGAGGAAATTTTTATATGTTAATTAGGAGGCCCCCAGTGGGGCCCTAAATGTCTTTTGCGTAGGTCACCAAGAAAAGGCTTTTGAAGCGAAATTGTTTCTTTCTTTTCGTACCACCTTGGTCTGGTGGTAGGACACCTGACTGGCAAGTCGAGACTGGAGGGAGGGGTCGGGGTTTCGAATCTCAGCTGCTTACACTTTTTCAAAAAAATTTCTTTTTTTTCTTTCTTTAGTTTTTTTTTACATTATATTATTTTTCAGATGTGTTTTTTGATATTCTGGAGGGTCCAGCATGTAGGAAATTTTTTTTTAATTAGGAAATGGGAAAAAACTGGAAAAATCGAGGAAAATCTGTTTATTTGTTATTTTCCGACTCCTATTGCAACATTTAAGGTAGTCTACCATGCATAAGGTGTTCTGTGTATAAAATCGAGCATCTTTCTTTGTTAAAGAACACTTTTCGGAATAATACTAAAAAAAATTAAGAAAAAGTCGAAATGTCGAGAGTAAGGTTCAGGCTTCGAGACCTCCTAGCTCCCTTTAATATTCAGTTATAATTTTCAAACTCGGTCTCAAGGTAGGCCTCTATGGTCCAATCATGCCTGCAAAAGGAGATTTTTATATGTCAATTATGAGGCCTCCAGTGGGGCCCTAAAGGTCCATTGCGTAGGTCACCGAGAAAGGGCTTTTGAAGCGAAATTGTTTCTTTCTTTTCGTACCACCTTGGTCTGGTGGTAGGACACCTGACTGGCAAGTCGAGACTGGAGGGAGGGGTCAGGGGTTCAAGACCCAGCAGGGGACACATTTTCAAAAAAATTTCTTTTTTTTCTTTCTTTAGTTTTTTTTACATTATATTATTTTTTAAATGTGTTTTTCGATATTCTAGAGGGTCATGCATGTACTAAATATTTTTTTTTAATTAGGAAAATGGGAAAAACTGGAAAAATCTAGGAAAATCAGTTTATTTGTTATTTTTCGACTCCTTTTGCTACATTTTAGGTAGTATATAGTGCGTAAGGTGTTCTGATTGTAAAATCGAGCAACTTTCTTTGTTAAAGAACACTTTTTGAAATAATAATAAAAAAAATTTAAAAAAAGGCGAAATGTCGAGAAAAAGGTTCAGGCTTCGAAACCTCCTACCTTCCTTTAATATTAGGTTCTAATTTTCAAACTCGGTCTCAAGATAGGTCTCTATGGTCCAATGATGCCTGCAAAAGAAATTTTTTAAATGTTAATTATGAGGCCTCCAGTGGGGCCCTAAAGGTCAATTGCGTAGGTCACCGAGAAAGGGCTTTTGAATCGAAATTGTTTCTTTCTTTTCGTAACACCTTGGTCTGGTGGTAGGACACCTGCTTGGGAAGTAGAGACTGGAGGGAGGGGTCGGGGGTTTGAATCTCAGCTGCTGACACTTTTTCAAAAAAATTTCTTTTTCTTCTTTCTTTAGTTTTTTTTACATTATATTATTTTTTAGATGTGTTTTTCGATATTCTAGAGGGTCATGCATGTAGGAATTTTTTTTTTAATTAGGAAAATGGGAAAAACTGGAAAAATCTAGGAAAATCAGTTTATTTGTTATTTTTCGACTCCTTTTGCAACATTTTGGGAAGTTTATCATGCGTAAGGTGTTCTGTGTAAAAATTCGAGCATCTTTCTTTGTTAAAGAACACTTTTGAAATAAAAATATAAAAAATTTAAAAAAAGACGAAACGTCAAGAATATGGTTCAGGCTTCGAAACCTCCTAGCTCCCTTTAATATTAAGTTGTAATTTTTAAACTCGGTCTCAAGGTAGGCCTCTATGGTCCAATCATGCCTGCAAAAGGAAATTTTTATATGTTAATTAGGAGGGCCCCAGTGGGTCCCTAATGTCTATTGCATAGGTAACCGAGAAAGGGCTTTTGAAGCAAAATTGTTTCTTTCTTTCTGTACCGCCTTGGTCTGATGGTAGGACACCTGACCGGCAAGTCAAGACTGGAGGGAGGGGTCGGGGGTTCGTATCCCAGCTGCAGACACTTTTTAAAAAAATTTCTTTTTTTTCTTTCTTTAGTTTTTTTACATTATATTATTTTTTAGATGTGTTTTTCGATATTCTAGAGGGTCATGCAAGTAGGAAATTTTTTTTTAATTTGAAAAATGGGAAAAACTGGAAAAATCTAGGAAAATCAGTTTATTTTTTATTTTTCGACTCTTTTTGCAACATTTTAGGAAGTTTATCATGTGTAAGGTGTTCTGTTTTTAAAATTGAGCAACTTTCCTTGTTAGAGAACACTTTTTGAAATAATAATAAAAAAAATTTTAAAAAAAAACGAAATGTCGAGAATAAGGTTCAGGCTTCGAGACCTCCTAGCTCCCTTTATATATTAAGTTATAATTTTCAAACTCAGTCTCAAGGTAGGCCTCTATGGTCCAATCATGCCTGCCGAAGGAAATTTTTATATGTTAATTAGGAGGGCCCCAGTGGGTCCCTAAATATCTATTGCATAGGTAACCGAGAAAGGGCTTTTGAAGCGAAATTGTTTCTTTCTTTCTGTACCGCCTTGGTCTGGTTGTAGGACACTTGACTGGGAAGTCAAGACTGGAGGGAGGGGTCGGGGTTTCGAATCCCAGCTGCGGACACTTTTTAAAATAAAATTTCTTTTTTTTCTTTCTTTAGTTTTTTTTACATTATATTATTTTTTAGATGTGTTTTTCGATATTCTAGAGGGTCATGCAAGTAGGAAATTTTTTTTTAATTAGGAAAATGGGAAAAACTGGAAAAATCTAGGAAAATCAGTTTATTTTTTATTTTCGACTCCTTTTTCAACATTTTAGGTAGTTTATCATGTGTAAGGTGTTCTGTGTTTAAAATTGAGCAACTTTCCTTGTTAAAGAACACTTTTTGAAATAATAATAAAAAAAATTTAAAAAAAGACGAAATGTCGAGAATAAGGTTCAGGCTTCGAGACCTCCTAGCTCCCTTTATATATTAATTTATAATTTTCAAACTCGGTCTCAAGGTAGGCCTCTATGGTCCAATCATGCCTGTGGAAGGAAATTTTTATATGTTAATTAGGAGGGACCTATAGGTCTATTGCATAGGTAACCGAGAAAGGGCTTTTAAAGCGAAATTGTTTCTTTCTTTTCGTACCACCTTGGTCTGGTGGTAGGACATCTGACTGGCAAGTCGAGACTGGAGGTAGGGTTCGGAAGCCCGAATCCCAGCTGCAGACACTTTTTCAGAAAAATTTCTTTTTTTTCTTTCTTTAGTTTTTTTTACATTATATTATTTTTTAGATGTGTTTTTCGATATTCTAGAGGGTCATGCAGGTAGGAAATTTTTTTTTAATTAGGAAAAAGGGAAAAAACTGGAAAAATCTAGGAAAATCTGTTTATTTGTTATTTTTACACTCCTATTGCAACATTTAAGGTAGTCTATCATGCATAAGGTGTTCTGTGTATAAAATCGAGCATCTTTCTTTGTTAAAGAACTCTTTTTGGAATAATATTAAAAAAAATTATGAAAAAGTCGAAATGTCGAGAATAAGGTTCAGGCTTCGAGACCTCCTAGCTCCATTTAATATTAAGTTATAATTTTCAAACTCGGTCTCAAGGTAGGCCTCTATGGTTCAATCTTGCCTGTTGAAGGAAATTTTTATATGTTAATTAGGAGGGCCCAAGTGGTGCCCTAAAAGTCTATTGCATAGGTAACCGAGTAAGGGCTTTTAAAGCGGAATTGTTTCTTTCTTTTCGTAACACCTTGGTCTGGTGGTAGGACACATGACTGGCAAGTCGAGGTTTGAGGTAGGGGACGGGGATTCGTATCCCAGCCTCGACCACTTTTTCAAAAAAATTTCTTTTTTTCATTCTTTTGTTTATTTTACATTATATTATTTTTAGATGTGTTTTTCGATATTCCGGAGGGTCCTGTATGTAGGAAATTTTTTTTTAATTAGGAAAATGGGAAAAAACTGGAAAAATCTAGGAAAATCTGTTTATTTGTTATTTTTCGACTCCTATTGCAACATTTAAGGTAGTTAATCATGCATAAGGTGTTCTGTGTATAAAATCGAGCATCTTTCTTTGTTAAAGAACACTTTTTGGAATAATACTAAAAAAAATTAAGAAAAAGTCGAAATGTCGAGAATAAGGTTCAGGCTTCGAGACCTCCTAGCTCCCTTTAATATTAAGTTATAATTTTCAAACTCGGTCTCAAAGTAGGCCTCTATAGTCCAATCATGCTTGCAGAAGGAAATTTTTATATGTTAATTAGAAAGGCCCCGGTGGGGCCCTAAAGGTCTATTACGTAGGTCACCGAGAAAGGGCTTTTAAAGCGATATTGTTTCTTTCTTTTCGTACCACCTTGTCTGGTGGTAGGACATCTGACTGATAAGTCGAGACTGGAGGGAGCGGTCGGGGGTTCGAATCCCAGCTGCAGACACTTTTTCAGAAAAATTTCTTTTTTTATTTTTTTTACATTATATTATTTTTTAGATGTGTTTTTCGATATTCTAGAGGGTCATGCAGGTAGGAAATTTTTTTTTAATTAGGAAAAGGGGAAAAACTGGAAAAATCTAGGAAAATCAGTTTATTTGTTACTTTTCGACTCTTTTTGCAACATTTTAGGTAGTTTATCATGCGTAAGGTGTTCTGTGTATAAAATCGAGCAATTTTCTTTGTTAAAGAACACTTTTTGAAATAATAATAAAAAAATTTTTAAAAAAGACGAAACGTCAAGAATAAGGTTCAGGCTTCGAGACCTCCTAGCTCCCTTTAATATTGAGTTATAATTTTCAAACTCGGTCCCAAGATATGCCTCTATGGTCCAATCATGCCTGAATAATAATAAAATAAAATAAAAAGTCGAAATGTCGAAAATAAGGTTCAGGTTTCGAAACCTCCCAGCTCTCTTTAATATTAAGTTCTAATTTTCAAACTAGGTCCCAAGGTAGGCCTCTATGGTCCAATCAAGCCTGAGGAAGGATATTTTTATATTTTATTTAGGAGGGCCCCAGTGGGGCCCTAAAGTTCTATTGCATAGGTAACCGAGAAAGGGCTTTTGAAGCGAAATTGTTTCTTTCTTTCAGTACCGCCTTGGTCTGTTGGTAGGACACCTGACTGGCAAGTGGAGGCTGGAGGGAGGGGTCGGGGGTTCGAATTCCAGCTGCAGACACTTTTTCAAAAGAATTTATTTTTTTATTTTATTTGTTTATTTTACATTATATTATTTTTTAGATGTGTTTTTCGATATTCTGGAGGGTCTTGCAAGTTGGAGATATTTTTTTAAATTAGGAAAATGGGAAAAAACTGGAAAAATCCAGGAAAATCAGTTTATTTGTTACTTTTCGACTCCTATTGCAATATTTTAGGTAGTCTATCATGCATAAGGTGTTCTGTGTATAAAATCGAGCATCTTTCTTTGTTAAAGAGCACTTTTTGGAATAATAATAAAAAAAATTTAAAAAAAGTCGAAATGTCGAGAGTATGTCTCAGGCTTCTAGACCTCCTAGCTCCCTTTAATATTAAGTTATAATTTTCAAACTCGATCAAAAGATAGGCCTCGATGGTCCAATCATGCCTGCCGAAGGAAATATTTATATGTTAATTAGGAGGGCCACAGTGGGGCCCTAAAGGTCTATTGCATAGGTAACCGAGAAAGGGCTTTTGAAGCGAAATTGTTTCTTTCTTTCTGTACCGCCTTGGTCTGGTGGTAGGAAACCTAACTGGCAAGTCCAGACTGGAGGGAGGGGTGAGGGGTTCGAATCCCAGCTGTGGATACTTTTTCAAAAAAATTTCTTTTTTTTCTTTCTTTTATTTATCTTACATTATCTTATTTTTTAGATGTTTTTTTGGATATTCTGTAGGGTACTGCATGTAGGAAATTCTTTTTAATAAGGAAAATGGGAAAAAACTGGAAAAATATAGGAAAATCTGTTTATTTGTTATATTTCGACTCCTTTTGCAACTTTTTAGGTAGGCTATCATGCATAGGGTGTTCTGTGTATAAAATCGAGCATCTTCCTTTGTTAAAGAGCACTTTGTGGAATAATAATAAAAAATTTTTTAAAAAAGTCGAAATGTCGAGTGTAAGGCTCAGGCTTCGAGACCTCGTAGCTCCCTTTAATATTAAGTTATAATTTTCAAACTCGGTTAAAGGGAGGCCTCTATGGTCAAATCAAGCCTGAGGAAGAATATTTTTATATTTTATTTAGGAGGGCCCCAGTGGGGCCCTAAAGTTCTATTGCATAGGTAACCGAGAAAGGGCTTTTGAAGCGAAATTGCTTCTTTCTTTCCGTACTGCCTTGGTCTGGTGGTAGGACACCTGACTGGCAAGTCGAGGCTGGTGAGAGGGGTCGGGGGTTCGAATTCCGGCTGCAGACACTTTTTAAAAAAATTATCATTTTTTCTTTCTTTTGTTTATTTTACTTTATGTCATTTTTTAGATGTGTTTTTCGATATTCCGGAGGGCCTTGCATGTTGGAGATTTTTTTTTAATTAGGAAAATAGGAAAAAACTGGAAAAAACTAGGAAAATCAGTTTATTTGTTATTTTTCGACTCCTTTTGCAAAATTTTAGGTAGTCTATCATGCATAAGGTGTTCTGTGTATAAAATCGAGCATCTTTCTTTGCTAAAGAACACTTTTTGGAATAATTATAAAATAAAATAAAAAGTCGAAATATCGAGAATAAGGTTCAGGTTTCGAGACCTCCGAGCTCCCTTTAATATTAAGTTATAATTTTTAATCTCAATCAAAAGGTAGGCCTCTATGGTCCAATCATGCCTGCCGAAGGAAATTTTTATATGTTAATTAGGAGGGCCCCAGAGGGGTCCTGAAGTTCTATTGCATAGGTAACCGAGAAAGGGCTTTTGAAGCGAAATTGTTTCTTTCTTTCGTACCGCCTTCTTGGTCTGGTGGTAGGACACCTGACTGGCAAGTCCAGGCTGGAGGACTTGCATAGGGTGAGCTGCATAGGGTGAGTTGTTGCATAGGGTGAGGGGTTCGAATCTCAGCTGTGGATATTTTTTCAAAAAAATTTCTTTTTTTTCTTTCTTTTATTTATTTTACATTATATTATTCTTTATATGTGTTTTTGGATATTCTGGAGGGTCCTGCATGTGGGAAATTTTTTAAATAAGGAAAATGGGAAAAAACTGGAAAAATATAGGAAAATCAGTTTATTTGTTCTTTTTCGACTCCTTTTGCAACTTTTTAGGTAGTCTATCATGCATTAGGTGTTCTGTGTATAAAATCGAGCATCTTTCTTTGTTTAAGAGCACTTTTTGGAATAATAATAAAAAAAATTTTAAAAAAGTCGAAATGTCGAGAGTAAGTCTCAGGCTTCGAGACCTCCTAGCTCCCTTTAATACTAAGTTATAATTTTCAAACTCGGTCCCAAGGTAGGCCTCTATGGTCCAATCAAGCCTAATGAAGGAAGTTTTTATATTTTAATTAGGAGGGCCCCAGTGGGGCCCTAAAGGTCTATTGCATAGGTGACCAAAAAAGGGCTTTTGAAGCGAAATTGTTTCTCTCTTTCCGTACCGCCTTGGTCTGGTTGTAGGACACCTGACTGGCAAGTGGAGGCTGGAGGGAGGGGTCGGGGGTTCGAATCCAAGCTGCGGACACTTTTTCAGAAAAAATTTATTTTTTTATTTCATTTGTTTATTTTACATTATATTATTTTTTAGATGTGTTTTTCGATATTCTGGAGGGTCTTGCAAGTTGGATGTTTTTTTTCGACTCCTTTTGCAACTTTTTAGGTAGTCTATCATGCATTAGGTGTTCTGTGTATAAAATCGAGCATCTTTCTTTGTTAAAGAGCACTTTTTGGAATAATAATTAAAAATTTTTTAAAAAAGTCGAAATGTCGAGAGTAAGTCTCAGGCTTCGAGACCTCCTAGCTCCTTTTAATATTAAGTTATAATTTTCAAACTCGGTCCCAAGGTAGGCCTCTATGGTCCAATCAAGCCTGATGAAGGAAGTTTTTATATTTTAATTAGGAGGGCCCCAGTGGGGCTCTGAAGTTCTATTGCATAGGTAACCGAGAAAGGGCTTTTGAAGCGAAATTGTTCCTTTCTTTCGTACCGCCTTCTTGGTCTGGTGCTAGGACACCTAACTGGCAAGTCCAGGCTGGAGGACTTGCATAGGGTGAGCTGCATAGGGTGAGTTGTTGCATAGGGTGAGGGGTTCGAATCTCAGCTGTGGATATTTTTTCAAAAAAATTTCTTTTTTTTCTTTCTTTTATTTATTTTACATTATATTATTTTTTATATGTGTTTTTGGATATTCTGGAGGGTCCTGCATGTAGGAAATTTTTTAAATAAGGAAAATGGGAAAAAACTGGAAAAATATAGGAAAATCAGTTTATTTGTTCTTTTTCGACTCCTTTTGCAACTTTTTAGGTAGTCTATCATGCATTAGGTGTTCTGTGTATAAAATCGAGCATCTTTCTTTGTTTAAAAGCACTTTTTGGAATAATAATAAAAAAAATTTTAAAAAAGTCGAAATGTCGAGAGTAAGTCTCAGGCTTCGAGACCTCCTAGCTCCCTTTAATACTAAGTTATAATTTTCAAACTCGGTCCCAAGGTAGGCCTCTATGGTCCAATCAAGCCTAATGAAGGAAGTTTTTATATTTTAATTAGGAGGGCCCCAGTGGGGCCCTAAAGGTCTATTGCATAGGTAACCGAGTAAGGGCTTTTGAAGCGAAATTGTTTCTTTCTTTCCGTACCGCCTTGGTCTGGTTGTAGGACACCTGACTGGCAAGTAGAGGCTGGTGAGAGGGGTCGGGGGTTCGAATCCCAGCTGCGGACACTGTTTAAAAAAAAAATTCATTTTTTCTTTCCTTTATTTATTTTACATTATATTATTTTTAGATGTAATTTTGGATATTCTGGAGGGTCCTGCATGTAGGAAATTTTTTTAATAAGGAAAATGAGAAAAAACTGGAAAAATCTAGGAAAATCAGTTTATTTGTTTTTTTTCGACTCCTTTTGCAACTTTTTAGGTAATCTATCATGCATTAGGTGTTCTGTGTATAAAATCGAGCATCTTTCTTTGTTAAAGAGCACTTTTTGGAATAATAATTAAAAATTTTTTAAAAAAGTCGAAATGTCGAGAGTAAGTCTCAGGCTTCGAGACCTCCTAGCTCCTTTTAATATTAAGTTATAATTTTCAAACTCGGTCCCAAGGTAGGCCTCTATGGTCCAATCAAGCCTGATGAAGGAAGTTTTTATATTTTAATTAGGAGGGCCCCAGTGGGGCCCTAAAGGTCTATTGCATAGGTAACCGAGAAAGGGCTTTTGAAGCGAAATTGTTTATTTCTTTCCGTACCGCCTTGGTCTGGTTGTAGGACACCTGACTGGCAAGTGGAGGCTGGAGGGAGGGGTCGGGGGTTCGAATCCAAGCTGCGGACACTTTTTAAAAAAAATTTAATTTTTTCTTTCTTTTGTTTATTTTACTTTATATTATTTTTTAGTTGTGTTTTTCGATATTCCGAAGGGTCTTGCATGTTGGAGATTTTTATTTTAATTAGGAAAATGGGAAAAAACTGGAAAAATCTAGGAAAATCAGTTTATTTGTTATTTTTCGACTCCTTTTGCAAAATTTTAGGTAGTCTATCATGCATAAGGTGTTCTGTGTATAAAATCGAGCATCTTTCTTTGCTAAAGAACACTTTTTGGAATAATAATAAAATAAAATAAAAATACGAAATGTCGAAAATAAGGTTCAGGTTTTGAAATCTCCGAGCTCCCTTTAATATTAAGTTATACTTTTCAAACTCGGTCCCAAAGTAGGCCCCTTCGGTCCAATCATGCCTGCCGAAGGAAATTTTTATATGTTAATTAGGAGGGCCCCACTGGGGCCCTTAAATTCTCTTGCATAGGTAACCGAGAAAGGGCTTTTGAAGCGAAATTGTTTCTTTCTTTCCGTACCGCCTTGGTCTGGTGGTAGTACACCTAACTGGGAAGTCCAGGCTGGAGGGAGGGGTCGAGGGTTCGAATCCCAGCTGCGGTCACTTTTTAAAAAAATTTCATTTTTCCTTTCTTTTGTTTATTTTACATTATATTGTTTTTTAGATGTGTTTTTGGATATTCTGGAGGGTCCTGCAAGTAGGAAATTTTTTTAAATAAGGAAAATAGGAAAAAACTGGAAAAATATATGAAAATCAGTTTATTTGTTATTTTTCGACTCCTATCAATATTAAGTTATAATTTTCAAACTTGGTCCCAAGGTAGGCCTCTATGGTCCAATCATACCTGCCGAAGGAAATGTTTATATGTTAATTAGGAGGGCCCGAGTGGAGCCCTAAAGGTCTATTTCATAGATAACCGAGAAAGGGCTTTTGAAGCGAAATTGTTTCTTTCTTTCCGTACCGCCTTGGTCTGGTTGAGGACACCTGACTGGCAAGTGGAGGCTGGAGGGAGGGGTCTGGGGTCCGAATCCAAGCTGCGGACACTTTTTAAAAAAAATTTCATTTTTTCTTTCTTTTGTTTATTTTACTTTATATTATATTTTAGATGTGTTTTTCGATATTCTTGAGGGTCTTGCATGTTGGAGATTTTTTTTAATTACGAAAATGGGAAAAAACTGGAAAAATCTAGGAAAATCTGTTTATTTGTTATTTTTCGACTCCTATTGCAATATTTTAGGTAGTCTATCATGCATAAGGTGTTCTGTGTATGAAATCGAGCATCTTTCTTTGTTAAAGAACACTTTTTGATATAATATTAAAATAAAATAAAAAGTCGAAATGTCGAGAATAAGGTTCAGGCTTCGAGACCTCCTTGCTCCCTTCAATATTAAGTTATAATTTTCAAACTCGGTCCCAAGGTCGGCCTCTAGGGTCCAATCATGCCTGCCGAAGGAAATTTTTATATGTTAATTAGGAGGGTCCCAGTGGGGCCCTAAATTTCTATTGCATAGGTAACCGTGTAAGGGCTTTTGAAGCGAAATTGTTTCTTTTTTTCCGTACCGCCTTGGTCTGGTTGTAGGTCACCTCACTGGCAAGTGGAGGACGGAGGGAGGGGTTGGGTGTTCGAATCCCAGCTGCAGACACTTTTTCAAAAAAATTTCTATTTTTTCTTTCTTTTATTTATTCTACAATATATTATTTTTTAGATATGTTTTTGGATATTCTGGGGGTCTGCATGTAGGAAATTTTTTTTAATAAGGAAAATGGGAAAAAACTGGAAAAATCTAGGAAAATCAGTTTATTTGTTATTTTTCTTCCCTTTTGCAACATTTTAGGTAGTCTATCATGCATAAGGTGTTCTGTGTATGAAATCGAGCATCTTTCTTTGTTAAAGAACACTTTTTGGAATAATAATAAAAAGTCGAAATGTCGAGAATAAGGTTCAGGTTTCGAGACCTCCGAGCTCCCTTTAATATTAAGTAATACTTTTCAAACTCAATCAAAAGGTAGGCCTCTATGGTTCAATCATGCCTGCCGAAGGAAATTTTTATATGTTAATTAGGAGGGTCCCAGTGGGGCCCTAAAGGTCTATTGCATAGGTTACCGATAAAGGGCTTTTGAAGCGAAATTGTTTCTTTCTTTCCGCACTGCCTTGGTCTGGTGGTAGGACATCTGACTGGCAAGTCCAGACAGGAGGGAGGGATGGGGGCTCGAATCCCAGCTGCGGATACTTTTTCAAAAAAATTTCTTTTTTTTCTTTCTTTTTTTATTTTACATTATATTATTTTTTAAATGTGTTTTTCGATATTCTAGAGGGTCTTGCATGTTGGAGATTTTTTTTAAATAAGGAAAATGGGAAAAAACTGGAAAAATCTAGGAAAATCAGTTTATTTGTTATTTTTCGACTCCTATTGCAATATTTTAGGTAGTCTATCATGCATAAGGTGTTCTGTGTATGAAATCGAGCATCTTTCTTTGTTAAAGAACACTTTTTGATATAATAATAAAATAAAATAAAAAGTCGAAATGTCGAGAATAAGGTTCAGGCTTCGAGACCTCCTAGCTCCCTTCAATATTAAGTTATAATTTTCAAACTCGGTCCGAAGGTAGGCCTCTATAGTCCAATCAAGCCTGCCCAAGGAAATTTTTATATTTTAATTAGGAGGGCCCCAGGCGGGCCCTAAAGGTCTATTGCATAGGTAACCGAGAAAGGGCTTTTGAAGCGAAATTGTTTCTTTCTTTCCGTACTGCCTTGGTCTGGTGGTAAGACACCTGACTGGCAAGTGGAGGCTGGAAGGAGGGGTCGGGGCTCGAATCCCAGCTGCGGATACTTTTTCAAAAAAATTTCTTTTTTTTCTTTCTTTTTTTATTTTACATTATATTATTTTTTAAATGTGTTTTTCGATATTCTAGAGGGTCTTGCATGTTGGAGATTTTTTTTAAATAAGGAAAATGGGAAAAAACTGGAAAAATCTAGGAAAATCAGTTTATTTGTTATTTTTCGACTCCTATTGCAATATTTTAGGTAGTCTATCATGCATAAGGTTTTTCTGTGTATAAAATCGAGCATCTTTCTTTGTTAACGAACACTTTTTGGAATAATAATAAAATAAAATTTAAAAAAATTCGAAATGTCGAGAATAAGGTACAGGCTTCGAGACCTCCTAGCTTCCTTTAATATAAAGTTATAATTTTCAAACTCGGTCCCAAGGTAGGCCTCTATGGTCCAATCAAGCCTGACGAAGGAAACTTTTATATTTTAATTAGGAGGGCCCCAGTGGAGCCGTAAAGGTTTAAGGCATAGGTAACCGAGAAAGGGCTTTTGACGCGAAATTGTTTCTTTCTTTCTGTTCCGCCTTGGTCTTGTGGTAGGACGCCTGACTGGCAAGTCCGGGCTGGAGGGAGGGGTCGGGGTTCAAATCCCAGCTGCGGAAACTTTTTCTAAAAAATTTCTTTTTTTTGTTTATTTTACATTACATTATTTTTTAAATGTGTTTTTCGATATTCTAGAGGGTCTTGCATGTTGAAGATTTTTTTTTAAATAAGGAAAATGGGAAAAAACTGGAAAAATCTAGGAAAATCAGTTTATTTGTTATTTTTCGAGTCCTATAGCAATATTTTAGGTAGTCTATCATGCATAAGGTGTTCTTTGTATAAATTCGAGCATCTTTCTTTGTTAAAGAACACTTTTTGGAATAATAACAAAATAAAATAAAAATTCGAAATGTCGAGAATAAGGTTCAGGCTTCGAGACCTTCTTGCTCCCTTTAATATTAAGTCATACTTTTCTAACTCGGTCCCAAGGTAGGCCTCTATGGTCCAATCATGCCTCCGGAAGGGAATTTTTATATGTTAATTAGGAGGGCCCCAGTGGGGCCCTAAAGGTCGATAGCCTAGGTAACCGAGAAAGGGCTTTTGAAGCGAAATTGTTTCTTTCTCCCTGTACCGCCTTGGTCTGGTGGTAGGACGCCTGACTGGCAAGTCGAGGCTGGAGGGAGGGGTCGGGGGATTGAATCCCAGCTAATAGCCATTTAAATATAACCATTCGATATTTTCAGAGCTCCTTACCTGCCAAAAATATCGAAAATCTGGGCATATTGCCAATCACTCCATGTCTGGTTTCTTCTGGTAAGTACAGTATAATTTTAACGTGTAGTACGTCTGATTTCAAAAAAATTATACTGAAATAAGTTTAAAAAAATTAAGTTAATCATTTAAAATTAGATTAATCTAAATCTAAATGAAACTAAATTTTTTATTATATCTCAAATTTTATAACATGCTTGTTGATAAATGTGTTAAATTGTGGTGAAATAATTATGTAAATCAGTTAAAGTTATCTGATCTGCATTTTCAGTAGTTTAAAATAAAAGAGCTTCATAAAATTCATAACAGCATAGCTGTTTCTTAACGACGGCAAAATTTATGTAGTTTTTCAAGAAAATATCTTGAGTAAATTTCAAGATTGCAGGTTCTTAATTAGTTTTATTGAACTGCTTAATTTTTTATATCAATGATTTATAAGAACAGCTTAAACTATTAAGATATTAATAGTATTAAAAATATAAATGTGTATAACTTTTAAACAATTTTATTGATATTTTTGAAAATTTATGGTTTTCTTAAAAACTCTTAATACATAATTTATAAAATAAATCATTTATCATTTAGTTAACTGTGCATTGTGTGTAATTATATATGTATATATGCCATTGTTAGTTTTTAAAGTGTGAATCAAAATAGTGGTAAACAAATCATTGAGGTAAAAATTTAAGTGTGTATAACTTTTAAACGATTTCATTGACATTTGTGAAAATGTATGGTTTTCTTAAGAATTCGTATGATTTATTTTATCGATTGTGTTTCATCATTCAGTTTACTTTGCATTATGTGTATTATACATGTAACTTCCGTTATTTCATATAATTTTGTAAACAATTTAAACATCACATAATAAACTTGTTATTTGCAAACATATGGTATTTTGCTGTTTTTAAAAAAACAGATTGTAACTACAATAATTCCATATAGTTTGAAAATAAAAACTTTATTAAATTTATACTATGGAAAATATTTTAGCTTCACTGATTGAATATTTTTATGCAAATAGTTTAAAACTATAAGACATACATAATAAACTTGTTTTCATATTCTTAAAAAGAATGGTTCAAGCGATTTGCTTCTCTGATTAAATGCAGTCATATAAATAGTTCAAAACATACAGATAAAATTTCATAGTGTTCATTTAAAAAAAAATAATAATAATATTTCATATTGGCTACTGCCGTTTTGGCTACGAATTTTCTTCTTTACTTTTGCGGGGAAACTTGTCCCTGATTGGTAAAACATCGTTGTGACTGCAGATTTTCCTTGTAACTTTTACGGAAAAAATTTGTTCTGTTATGGCCAAAAGCTGTTGAAGATACGGATTTCTTTCATAATTTTTACATTGAAAGCTTGTTTTTGTTTGGGTAAATACAGTTGTGACTAAGGATATACGCGCATGGTAAAAAGTCGCTGAAGTTTCGGATTCACTTCGTGAATTATACTGTTTTCCACAACCAACCCACCCAGCTGCTGGTTTAAACCCGTAATTTTAACGAATTATTTTTTTACAGTGATACATGTCACTGAAAAGGAAAAATATTATTGTCCCGAAGTGGACTGATCGTTAAGACACGGTTCCTAGCAGATCACCGAAGTCAAGCATCACTGGCTGCGGTCAATGTGCTGGTGGGTGACCACTTGGATCAGTCAGCGTAAGGACCGAGGGTGTGCGGTATTAGTCCTCGTTAAACTGTTCTACCATAAAGTGCTCGACTTCGCGTGCAAGTCGCCAGGCTACCGAAGCGGGGCAACACCTCCTAGAAAAGAGTAGGCCTCAGCACGGGTTACCATAAATATCCTTTAGTAGTCCAAAACGTAATGGCATATTTCGTATTTTTAACCACTGCGCAACTTAGTACCCCGAACGTAATGACATGTTTCTTATTTTCATCAACTGCGCAGTTAACTTCGTTACATCGGACTACTAAATTGATCCGTGCTGAGGCCTTCCTTCTTCAAGGAGGTGTTTAGCGGGGGTGCCAACTCTATGGTGCCATCCCCTCTACAGAGGATCAAACCACAAGGGATGTTTCCCAGACCGTCACCAATAGCCTATTGTGCAGCACTAGTGCGACGTAAATGAACAACATCAAACTATTATTAAATAAAAAATAATAAATATTTACTAAAAGTTCTTTTTTGCATAGAATTATCTTTAGAAAAAAGAATTTTATAATCGCGTTCAAAATGTTTTCGGTTCCCTTAAAAAGCTTTCGATCTGTAGTGAAATACAAAAAAAATAAAATTAACATTTGGGGGTCCAAACTTTGGATAGCTCACCCAACCCAACTATTGGGACCATATTTCCCAGATTACAGCTACCTCCTATATTACGGGGGTTGGAAAATCGAATCTGTTTAACAAAAGTTATGTTTATTCGGAGAAAGTATGTTTTTGTGTCTGATTGCGTAACTTAAAATAAAATATCGTGCACTAATTAATTTGATGTCACACCCTCGAATCATTAAGATGGAGTCCTAGAACGTGAAGATCCGATCACTAAATCAAAAGTTATTCAGGGTGGTACTTTTTTGATTCACTGTACGTAAATGTTACCAATTTACGACATCTCACCGAAGAAATATGACTAGGGGGGAAAAAAGCTATTCATGTTGTCTACTCTTGTCCTCCATGTCCACAGTAGCCTCCTTTTCCTCTAAATATAATGCTAATCATAAAATACCAATTTTATAAACCTGTTGAATCCGGTTACTATATCGTTAGGAAGGTCTTTTTAAGACAAAACCATTATAAAATTGAAAATTATTTTTTAGTTTCAAATCTAAAAGTTTTTGATCGCATTATGGAAACTGAAGGAAATTATAGACTTTTTTTTTTCTATCGGCACATATACCCACATTTTAGAAAGTCCTAATTGAAAAAATATTCAGAAATTTTTTCTCTATATTCATTGATTAACAAAAACAAAGTTGCCTTACTCCAATATGGACAGGTCCCTAGAAAATATAGCTATATTTTGAAAAGAATTCGTTCTTGAATATTTGGTCTATGTATTCATGAAGCCATGTAATCATATGTGACAAAGAGTAATGGTTTTTTTTATGAAAGAAAAATGAGAAAAAGTCAAAGCATATTTGCTAATTATTAAAAAAAAAAAAAAAAAATTCTATTTAATGGTTTGTCATGGCAATGAATTTTAATTGCTACGGATTTCTAAGCTGATGCTCATAGCTTTTTTATTAAATTAAATGCGCTCTTTTATTAAATTAAATATGATTTTTTTTATATAAAATAAAGATTGCATTTCATTTTTTAATGAAAACAAAGGTGTTAAAATCCCAAAAAATTCGAAGTTCCAATTTTAAAAATTTAAAGGTCTAAATAATTTAAAAAATATAAAATAAGAACAAAATCCATGCACACAATAAGCAGTAAAATTATCAATTAAAGTACTATACAAATTAAACTTTATATACGAACATGAAAAAAAGCAATTTTTATGTTGCCATTCTTATAAAAGAATTTTAACAGTATATAAATATAAAATTTAAATGAGTTAATGCAAACATTTACTTACCTCCTTATAAATAAATTTACATTTGGTTTTCTTGTTTTCCAAAGAAAAATTTAATTAAGAATGGGAATTACTGATATCACGATTTATGTTTGAAAAAAAAAAAAATTTTTTAAATAATTTTCATAACTCTTAACTAAAGTTAAATTTTAATTTCAAAAATTGAACAAAATAAAAGCTAAAAGAAAATTTATATCTAAATTAAAAATGGTTAATTTAAAAGACGCAATTAAATGAGCTAAAAATTGGAATTTAATTGGAACGTTTTACGTTTGTCTCAGGTCATTTTGTCAAGAGACTTTTTCTAAGTAAATGTCAACATGAGTCATCCCCTTAGATCCCTTAAAAGCTTACACCTGTTTTCCTAGAACATCCAGATAATTGCTAGTTTAGGACAACTTAAGGGACATATAGATGGTACTGTAAATATATGACATTTTATAAAAGCACAAAATAGCCCAGGGTCATAAAAATGATTAAGGCAATTTAAAGAAGCAGAAGGTCATTTTCCCATGGTGTAAAAGGAGATGGCTATTTTGTCGAAAAAGTATTTTCAAACGCAGCACTCTATAATAATTATTTTCCTTATCACAATTTTTTTTTTTTTCTTATAACCGTCGTTGAACAGCCGACTCAATTTTGGGTTTACAACTATTAATGTTCAACTCCGTAGCCTTGTCATTTTTAACCAATCGAGAAGACGAGGAAACTCGTGGATCAGTACCTCCAGACGTATGATTTTTTATGTGAACATGGAGGACTTAGTAACTCGACAGATTTAACGTGCATCAGTCACCATTTGCTACACGGAGAGTCTTCGGCTTGCGGAGATCGTACCTACGACATCTTGGAAATGGGTCCAGTGCCCTACAAACCAGGCTCTCTTTGTGCTTACAATCCATATTTTCCAATCGTCCATATTTTTCCAATGGAATTTCATTTCAAATTTTTGTAGTATACGAACCAACAATTAAATAGAAAAAAGTTCGCATGTGCTTCACTTCCTTACAGTATTTAATATTTGCTTAACCAGGTCTAAGAGCAAATGGCCAAACTTTTGAGCAGCAAAGTTATTTTTATAGCATATTATATTATAATGATAGCAAAATTTTAATGCACATCAAATATAAAAAGGAACAATTCTAGGAATAAAACACTTGAACAATTAAAAAAGAACGTTTGGCAGAAAATAAAAAATAAAAATTAAATTGGCCGTGTCGGAGAAATGTATCGGATTGATAAAGCGAGACCTCGGTGACAGGAAATTGCTATTATAAATCTCTATTCCAAGATTAATATTTTAATTTTTAATCAAAATACATTGACAAAAAAAAAAAAAAAAAAAAAAATCACATATCCATTGCATCGAACGGGAAGCACAAAATACGGGCCACCCTGATGTTATGATCAGATCTTCAAATTCTAAGACTCAATTTTAAAGGTAATTAATTAGTGCAGACGATATTTAAAATTAACAAATGAGACACAAAAACGTATTTTCTCTAAATAAACATACGTTTCTTTTCTCTGTCGGATTTGGATTTCTGTCCCTTTAAACATACGGGGTAGCCGGATTCTGGGTTCCAATTGTTTGGTCAGGAAAACGGCCTAAAGTTTGGACCCCTCAGTGTTAATTTTAATTTTTACGCATTTCCCCATATCTCAAGAAAATGAAATGTATTTTCATCAAATTCGTTTATCCAAAGATAAATCTTTAGTAAATAATAATTATTAATAATAAATATAATTATAATAAATATATAGAAAATATTAATAATTATTAATAATAAATATAGAAAATATTAACTGTTTTTTATTTAAGAAGATTTGAAGACCTTTTGAATTTTAAGGTATAAAATTTTTTTTTGTAATTTTAAAAAAGTAGTTTTAAAGATGCAAAATGCCAATTTTTAATGAAATCGATCAAATAGTTCCTGTAAAATCGAATTTTCAAATTACGACCTTTTCAAAATCAATTATTTTTACTTTATTTTAATTATTTATATATTTATTTTGCGCACTGTACAACTTCTTTTTTTATAAAAAAAATTTCAATTGAACTCTTATGTAAATAGGTTCTTAAAAATTAAAATGTTGAAAAAAAAAAAAAAAAAAACACTTTATGAATTTACGTTTTAAGTTTATATCTAGACCAGTACTAACAATATCATTTCCCAATTCCGCCATCAATGTGGAACTTAATTTCAACTTTCTATTTAAATTTTTACTCAGGAGTCAACATTTTTTACGGTAGTTTATAAGTAAAATATAATTGCTAAGATTTTTGTGTGAAATAATGCAAACATTTATAATTTAATTCTCGTGAGAACTAAAATGTGATGAAGAAAAAAGATATTATGACGTCTAGCGCGCAATTAAACTCTTAGAAATTATAATACTAACTTGAAATAACTTAATAGGTATTCAAAATATACTCTTTTCCAAACCATAGCAATTAAAATAAGGTGTAAAATATTTTTTTTCAAGGGAAAAGAATTCAATATCTTAAGTTTTTATAATATTTTTAAAAATATAAATAAATAAATATTTATCAATATTCGACAGCTAGGGAGAACTTAAGCAACATACTATGTTTTTACTAGTTTTAATGTAATAGATTTATTAGAAATCAAGTAATCTTGCGTGTCAGGTAAAAATTAATTTAAATCCAGAAAAACAAAATTAACTACAAAACTTTAAGGGGTCATGGAAACTTAAAATCATCAAAGTTTCGAAAAAAAAATTTTTTTTGCAAAAAATGTGAAGAAAATCAGTCTGAATCACGTGTTGTTTAAAGTTTTTCGATGATATGTTCGATACGATGATTTTGTACCTATATTTCTAAAAAGTGGGCGTGGCACTTTTGACGTTCCATAAGCTGTCTGTTTGTTTACATTGTAGTTATCAAACTTATTTTGATATTTTTTTTCTGTTCAAATCAATATTTCTATAAAATATTTTTATAATGTATAATGTGACACTGTTTGGCAACACCAAATTAACTTTAACCGTATTTTCGAACTCCTGTAAAATAGACTGTTGACTTTTTTCGTTGTTTTGTTTTATTTTTATTATATTTTCGTTATCTTTTTGTTTTTGTTAGCTTTTTTGTTTTTACATTAGCTTTTTTTGTTGTAGTTTTATTAGTTTTTTTGTTATTTTGCTCTTGTTTTTCTTTGAGCTAAGAATTCAAAGTGAAGGGTGAAACATTGGGGGAAGCGAAAAGGGCACTTGACAGATGTAAATAATAACTCGAGCTAATGGTTAAATAAAAGTTATATTGAACAGTTAAAAGTATTTATATTAAAATTTTATTAAACTAAATAAATATATCGATCCCATACCAATATTCACCTAGAATTATTATGATTTACTTTAAGTTGCATATAATTTCAATTCAGATTATGTTAGTGTTTTTACTGAAGAATGAAAAATTTGTAAAAATACTAATATTGTTATCTTTTTAAATGGATAGTTTGTTGTTTCGCTTTACAAATGTTGAAAGTTACTCAAAAAATAATTCATATTTTAGATATCTTCGATCATGAAGAAATAGTGAATGTATCCTATTTTGTTAAAAATGAATTGTTTTCATTAATAATGCCAATGAATACTCAATTTAAACCTTAAAATGTTTTGTAATTTGTGATGTTTAGATAAAAGTGAATGATATCAAAGTAACTATAGTACTTGACTTGAAAACTATATAGCTTGTAATTTTCCCGAGTTTTGTTTACCTATACAATTAATTTATGCTAAAATTGAAAAAAAAAAATTTCAGATTCTTACAATTTATAATTCTAGTTGAACTCCCACTTGCATTTCATTACCATCTTCATTTCTAGAAATAAATCTACAATAATAATAATTTTATATAAAAGAGTTGTTATCAGTGTGAAAATTTTATACTATTAATAAAGTCTTTTTAAAACAGTAATAAACTTTTTTTTTAAAATATGTACTGAGATATTAAACAATAATTTTGAAAACTAAATATTTTCTAAAACATTTTTTTAAAAATAAAATCTTAATTAACTATTAAAAATCTAATTTTTCTGATAACTTATTATTGACTTATGCACTACCAAAGTTAGCTTTTTATAATTGCAGAAGAAGAATCACAACTGTCAGTTTTTGTAGATTTTATTAAATACATATGATAAAGAAATGACATTTGATTTTTAATACCCCTCTAGAGCTACATTAAGAGGCTATTGACCTCCATCTGGAAAATGTTTTACTCCTTGCTGTATGCTGACCCCCATTTTGACTAGTAATAATTACGCAAAATAATAATTAGATTTAATATCCTTAATATACTGATATTTTAAACATGTAGTGAATTTACAATTTTTATCACCGCAGTAAGCTACATTTTTTAAAATATAATTTTAAATACTTTTTTGTTGTTGAAAATCTATAAATGTGCTTTATTAGGCTCCTTCGGTTCCTCTGATAGCTAATATTTTGTGGTTTCCGGATGTTTCTGCTAAATTGATTGTGTGTGTGCCATAAGTAGCAAGAAGTGTAGATGGGAAGTACAAGAGATGCCAAGGGTGAAAGTTTTCCATATTTTGACGGAGTTCCGTCTTTTTAAAAAAACCACAAGACGGAGCGAAACGGAATATTATTATAAGTAAATTCTAAGTTCGTTTTTTAAATTTTTATTTTATGCGTTAGATGGATTCAGTGGGAAAAGTCCCAAACGACCGATTTATTCTTTCTTTCGTTGTTCCGTATATAGGTTAACGTCAGAGAAGAAAACCGGTTTTCTCTAATGCGCGAAGGTGTGTAGGGGAAAACGTCACTGCAACAGTTGACTTCACACCTTCTTGTTTAAGGTCACGATCAGTAAGTTCCGAGCTTGTGCGGATAAATTTCAAGGAATAATGCAGCCGTGTTGTCCGACAAGAGATCTGTTGAACTTTTATCTTCATACTCTAAAAAATTCCCAATAATCTCTTGTGATACTTTGTTTTTGAAGAATAGTGTGACTGTTGAAAATTCTGAAGGTTGCAGGAATACTGCCGAAGTGTTACCCGAAAAAAGTTCTAGTGAACATTTTTCTTCAGACTATGAAAAGCCTCTTATAACTAATTATTTTTGAAAGAGTTATTCATTACTCTTTATTATTCACTCTATTTTTTTATGTACTTTTATTTTAAGAATTGTAAATTTAAATTTTTTAATTAAATATAAATTGATAAATGTTTTTAGTTTGTAATTAAAATTTCATAATTTTTCTTTTTAAAATTGATAAGTATAGATATACTGTAAAGATAGTTGTGAACATGCAGTATGTTTTTAATCAATATATCTTAATTTTAATAAGCATAGTAGACTTAACATTTATTAAATATCAACATTTTGTTGAATATTATTTTTACTATTGAACTTTGTTTAGCTTGAAAATTGTTTTTGTTATTTATTAACAAAGTATTAACTTAGCTAAGTATTATTCTTCTCCTTAAAATGCTAGCACTTTATTTTATTAGAAAATTAAATGTTTGAAAAACATTAAAAACTTAGGTAATTTGTGCTTGAAATAACTAATTACTTTGCATTTTTTGTTTATACTCCTGAACAATAGTAGTTTTGCTAAAATAAATATAGAATTTTTATAAGCCTTATTTGCATTTTGTGTATTTTTATTGAAAAGTTTATTCACAATTTTTATGAAAAGAATTCATGTATAATTTTTTGTTTACTTAAAATTATTGGATGGGACACTTCTGATTTTAAAACTTTCACCCCTGAGAGATGCTGTAAAGCTTTCTAGACAGTCTTATTTATCAAAGAAAAATCAAAGTCTGTTGAAGTGAGTATTACCAATAGTATTTAAAATCTTTTAATGTTATGCTTCATTTCTAAAATTTTTAAAAATTATGTTAGATTACTACAAAATTCTAAATAAAATTTTGATAATGAATAAATTTTAAAGTTTTTTTTATTTTGGTTCAAGATTGATATGATCATCTTAAGGGTATTAAACCTTTAACAGTTAAGCCACAAGAGCAAATTTGTTTGTTCTATTAACTTGTCAAACTGTGTTTTTTCATTAAATAATTAAAAAAAAAAAATTTTTCCTGGGAAGGAAACAAGGCTCTACCCAAATTCAGATAAGGGAAAATTGTTAAAGGATTAATCTTTTATTACTCTATTAATTGTTCGTAGCATTTTACCCACAGTAAGTTTTATGTATAATATTTAGATTTCAACCTTTGACTGTTAATGTGCGGTCTTTCATATTTTATGATTACCTTCTGTATACATTTTTATACCTTTTAACTATAAATTAATCTTATCTGTGTTTTTTTTTTTAAATAAAAAAACCTTAGTTTCAAGTTGAAACAAATGTAAAAACCCTTTGTTTTTTAAATTTTTAATCTGGTAAAAAGTGTATAACTTCTTTTTTCTTACAAAAACTTTTCTTTTGTAACAGTTAAAGATGGAAAAAATGTTTGAGAACATGGAAAATATTTTGCTTTAATTTAATATTTATGTTTTAATTTAAAAATTCTCTTATGTACTCTTATTTAAAAATTAAGAATGCTCCATTAATTAGAATTTATATTATTTATGTTTGACTGACAAATGAAAAATGTATACAAATGTTTTCTTTATAAATCTTCATAAATGAGAAATTACGAATCATTAGAGATTTCTTGTGTGTAACTTTTAATATCAACAGTAAAAGTTTTTAAAATTTTCTTTTAATATAAAATTTTAAGATTGATATAAAATATACTGATATTTAGATAACAAATTCTTTACATTATGTAAAAAACAAACGAAATTTTTTTTTACGAAATATTAACACAAAATAAAAAAATTTTAAGCTGACTTATGTATTTCTCAATATAAAATTATATCCATGTCTGCCTTAACAATTTCATCTCATTTCTGGGCACTTGGTGGTTTATTTCTGTATTTTGTAATATCATGTCAAGAATAAAAAATTACAAAAGTTAAAGATTATTTATTTTGGAAAGCTGTGCTGATAGCTCTTACTCTAAGTAAACCATAAATTTGGTCTATTTCTTAGAACAAACAAAAGTTGTTGTTTTTTTATGTTTGTTTAATATTTTTAAACCATTTTTTAATTGATGTTATTTAGTTTTTACAATAGGATGAACTACAAACTATCAATACGATGAATGGCCTGTAAGATGTTGAATATATATTCTGCTTTTGGATAAAAGAGTATTAAAGTACCATAAATATAATACTGAGTTCCAATCTGTTATAAAGTACCATTGTGTATATTACCATAACAAAATATACATGATTCACATTAAATTTATTCTTTTTTCCCTTCATCATGTTTAGAAATTTTGAAAAGTTGCCAAATTTAATTTCAATCATTACAAGACATTTTTAAATGGTGGAAAAGAAGAACTATCTAAAGTCTTCAATTCTTTTCTAAAATTTTAAGTGAGATTAATGATGGGATTCATTTTTCAAAAGTCTACTTTAAGACAAATATTTGAAAAAAAAATGTTATTCTTTTTGTTTGTGTGTAATGATTATTAAATGGATTATAATTAATTTAAGTTTAAAAATCAGAGAACCCTGAACAAATTTTATTGAAAATAGATTGCTGTTAAATTCACTAACAATTTATAACATGACATTCTAAACAAAAGTGTTAGTGTGTGAAATGTTCAGAATTTAATATTTTTCAAAATATTATTTTTCCAGTGTGTATATTTTTATTGTATTACGTAGAAACTAAAATACTAAAATTCACTTATGATTGTTATTTTAAAGGCAATAATGATTTCTGAATATTTTGCTAGTTAATACTTTGCTCGCATCTGGCTGGCATGTACTTTAAAATTTAATTAGTTATAATTTCCTTTAAAATAATTGCTGCATATATATTTTTTTAAATTGTTTTTTTGAAAATAAACTTTCTACAATGTATTATAAGACTAACTTTGGTTTGCCTTTTCTTACTGCCTTGGTAAGTTTTCCTAAAATTAATTGAACTTGGGTGTCAAAATATTTTTATATTTAACATATTTATAAAATAGAAAAAAAGGTGTAATTTGCAAAACTTATGTATTGGTTTGAGAATCAAATTAATTTTTTATATTATGTAGCATATTAGACCTAATTAAATTTTCTTTTGTCTCAGAGATGTATCGAACTATTTCATGCTCACTAGGAACTGGATGACTAAAATGGACTGCAGCTTAATAGATACTGGAAAATGGCTTGAAGATCTTAATTGGAAATGCTCTTTATTGTTGCAGATATCTTTTCTTTCATTAAAATTATAAGAGTTCATCTGAATTTTTTCTGGGTTCTATTCTATAATGGTCACATTCAGGGTTTTTATTCTATAATGTAATACTATGACAAAGGAATTTTAGTTCTTTTATTTAAGAGCGTAGAGAAACTGGAACTAGCAACGCCTCCTAATGAGAAACTAGAAGAAAGAAAAAAAAGACTCAGTGAGTGGTAGTCGACGAACGATGCAACCTGCCATGCAGAGCTCCTTATTTTTTTCTTCATATATGTTATATCTGTGAATGTGCTGTGTGCTTAAATATAGTCATGTTGGTTAAAATAAAATAAAAAGTGAGCTAGACATTGCCTTTTGTTACCCCCACGCTTCTGTATAATTGAACAAGCTATAATATTTATCTAAATGTAAGACAACCATCGTTAGTTTTTTTTATTTTATAAATATCTTAAATGAGTGTCTCATATTCAGCTAAATTTTGTAGTATGTTCACGCAAATTTATGATATGACTTATTTTTTACTTTTCATACAAGAACTTAATGAAATTGCTCTTCTTTTTACATACAAGATTTTTCTATGTTTAAATTTTTAAATTGTGGAACTTTTAAGAACACTTAAGTATCGACTTATCTTAGGGCTCTTTATCAGGGATACAAGTTTAAAAAAATTGCAGACATCATGTAAGTGGTTTTAGTTTTGGAGTTGTAACAGGAATTTGTGACATTCAAATGTAAACTTGTAGAAATGGGATGTATGGAAATGTTTTGAATAAATGGAAACTTAATTTATAATTTATAAGTTTCAATGTAAAATTGAGTTAAAATTAAATTGAAATTTCCATTTCAGGATAACATTCAGGATTAGGATAAGGTAACATTCAGTGATATTTAGAATTTACCTTTTGCAGTGTAAATTTTTGTTAATACCTATCCTGATTTGAAATATATAAAAATTATAAACAATTGGCAAAATAAGGTAACAAAGTTTGAACATTAGCAAGTTTTAATCAAAATTTTATCATACAATTTGTGAATGATTCAAAATTAATTTCTAATTCTCCTTTTTGTTTACTTAATCAATCTGTACAATTAAATTTTTAAAAAAAAGCAGATTAGATTGATTGTGTGCATATTAGTTATTGTCCAGGTTAAAAGTTTTTCCCTTATTTAATTTTATGACATTAAAATTTTTTTTGCCTGCTACTTGTATTTTTTATTTTAAAAAATTTAACTGTACTAATCATTGTAATTTTGTTTTAGGGTTTAAAATTAGCCTGGACAATAAATCATGAAGTAAAAACAATCATGAATCTTCATGTATCTTTGTCTAAACCAATGACTAAGACATGTGTATTAGCTCTATGTAAAATGCTAAAAATGATTAAGGTAATGTTGATCTTTTTTGCTTAATTTGTAATTCATTTGTAAAAATAATGGTTATTCTTGCTAAATTAAAAAAATTTCTTGACTGTAGAAAATTTGGTTTTCATTGTAAATTTACTTTATTAATACTTTATCAGATTCTGTATTGTGTAAAAATTCTGACTAATATAATGCATTAAGACTTAGTAGTATAGTTACACTTTAAAAATTTTAGAATTAGGCAAAATAAACCATGACTAAATCATCTAAATCTAGTTATTAAGGTCTCGATTTTAAACAAAAATATTGCAGTTGTTAAATAAGTTTTAAGCTACTGTGAAATCTGTGCACTATTTACTTCACTTATTTGCTTAATATTTAAAATCTCTCACTTTTCATCTTGATAACACTAAATGAAATTTGCAATAGGTCATGCTCATTTTATATCAGTAAAAATTGCAAAATGTGAACAAAGAATTATTTGTTTGGTAAAAGTAGTACGGTCCTATTTGATAAAAGAAACAAAATAGATAATTTGTATGTATGTTAAAAAACTAATTTTTTAACACTACATCTATAAAACTTGTATATCTGTCCATTCTGGTATCAACTTTAGGCAATGTTTAATAATTTTACTATCAGTTCTATACGCTATAATTTTATTTAGTTGATTGTTTATCTTTTTGGACGTCATTCATTATTATGACTTTTTCATGAATTGTTAATTTCTCTAATTTTTGAAACCACCTATAATAAAGCACAGCTTTTTGACACAGTTAAATGTTGTCCTTTTTGGAGACAATAATTAATGCTGTGGTTTATAAATTGCTTTGAAAAAATTACAAAGTTTCTTTTTTGCTTTGTCCTGTAAAAAACAAAGCAGTATGCATAAGCACCGCATAAGCATTAATTAAAAAGTATTGCACATTTAATGTTTTTAACATTACTTTTTTAAAAAAAGTTTGGAAACCATAAATTTTTCACAACCAGTAGTCTATTTTAAAGGAAGCCATATTGCTGCAAAACCACTTGTTTATATTATATCTAATAATCTATAGTTATATATTCACTTTTTTTGTTTTTCTATGAAAGAGTTGAAGAGTTCACATAAACTGTTTTTTGTTGTGTAATCTAGTTGTTTGATATATAGCATATTAGCATAAATTTTTATAATTTGCATACTCAAGCAAGCTCTATATGGATCTCTAATTTTTTTAAATTATATATATATATATATATATATATATAAAATATAAAATTGTTAATTCTACTCAATATTTAGATATTCGATTTTTATTTTCTATTTATAAATTTAAAACTGCTTTTTTTTAAATTTCAAATTAAGTAATTTTGTTTAAATATAGGGAATTGAAGGAACCGTCATTCAGTTGTTATTAATGAATTATATTGGGTGGGGTGGGGGCTAGAACATTTAGGACACCTTGCTTTGACAATAATCATCATAGAAAGGTATGAACTATTTTAAGTTTTGTAAATCTTTATTTAAAAAAATAAACTAATGAAAATTTGATTTTTATATTTATATACAGCTAAATAAAAACCATGATGTAATATTATCTTCATAGTTTTAAGTAAAAATAAAATGAAATAAATTTAAGCAAAACTTATATTAGATTTTCAGCTAATAATAAACTAAAATTTTTATTGTAATATTATTAGATTATTTTTAGATGACAGGTGTTTTTAGAATATATCTATTCATATATTTTCAAAAATAACTGAGTCAACCAATCTAGAATAACTGGTGTTCAAACCTGAAAAACTAGACCTGAATAAAAATAGAATATATTTTTATTTCCAACACACTGATGTAGAGGATACCTAATTTATTCTATATGACTACAAAGTTAAGTAAAACATTCTCGCAACAGCCCATTGTGGGCCAAAGAGGTCATGGAGATTGAGGCTTCACAATTTTGTGATCAACAGCCTGATGGTTGCAATGTGGTCAGCATTACTGCACCAGTCGTTTTAACTTTTCAAAAAAGCTGGTATCTATCAATCTTAAGCTGAGTAGACTTCAAATAGCCATCAGCTGTTGTACTCTAGTTCTTTATGATGCTGTCCAGTGCTTTTAACTGTTGAGCTATCGCAGCTCATTACTACAAAGGTAATATAAATTTTATGTGGTACTCCAAGAAAATGTATAGTTGTTATCTATGTTTTAGCAGATAACTATATTTTTGAAGGGAAAAAAATGCAAACTCAGTTAATTGTGAAACTCGTTTCAAAACTGTTAATAAAAATAATATTGACTATAATCTTATATATATATATATATATATATATATATATCTTAAACCTTATACCAATTACATTAAAGTATCATGAATGCTTATTTTCTGATTAAAAGTTATGTTTTTATTTAGGCTTTAGAAATTAAGATATCTTTTAATGTACTTATTTTTTTTACAGAAAGGATAAGTTTCTGACAAAAAGTATAGTGAACGTTGACATATCTGTTCTTGTACTAGCTGAAAAATCTTTGAATTCCAGGTATGCAATTCCTTAAAATATCAAATTGAATGAATATTTATGTTTTGAGTTCCTTTATAAATTCAGTAATTTGTTGAATTTAATCGTAATATTTAAAAATATATCATAATTTTTCAAGGGTTTTTTTTCGACATAAATAAATATACTTATTTATATATTATGTGTGTATTGTTAGAATTATTCATATGTATGATAGCAGTGGAATAATTTTATATAACAATAAAAGACATTAGTAATGTCTAGTTCCATCTTGCTCCATAAGTTCTCTTTCCATTTGAACTTGATTGTTTTGAACTCATTCTAACGTTTTAAAAGTAATTTAGTACTAAATATTGCATTGCCCTGTTCTTCTCACTTATAGATTTATTGTTGCCCTTTTTGATATTCAATTGTCTTTTAATGTGCCATTGAAAATAAAGAAATATTGCAAAGAGCTTTGCATAAGAATGAATTAAAAAACTTTCGCAATATTATTTTTATTTGATTATAAAGTGTGAGTTTAAGTGTGCAAAAGAAAGAAAACTGGTTGCTTATTTGGTTGTCTTTAGGAGTGCTATTTCACATTTCAGTTAAAAGAAAAACATGTTATTATTCATTTTATTTTATTTGAATAATAGTATTACATAAAATGGTGAATAAGTCCATAACAACTGCATTTTTGAGTAACTGGATTTTAATATATTTATATTTTGTTAATATATACTAGATATGTATATTTACAAATAATTTTAATTAGCATATTATTTGAATTAAACTACTGATATCTCTCTCAAAATGAGTAGTTGGTGCTATGAGTAGAGTTTGGTTGAAAATTGAATTTTTTTAAATTAACATGTTCATTGCTGCCAACTCTACTGGATTTTGTCAGTTTTTACTGGTTTCATAAAAATCCTCCTGGTTTTTGTATATTTTAGAAAATTCCCTATAATTGAGTAAGTTTCCTTAAAAAATCCCTGTTGAAGTAGAATTTTTGCACAGATTATTGCTTTCTTGAATATTTTAATAAGTGTTACTAATACATAATGAAGTGAGCTTCATTTATTAAAATCAGTCTAAAACTTTTTTTGGCTCTAAAATGTTAAGTTTATTTTCATTCAGAACTTCCGTTTTAAATTTTTTAAATAATCTTTTAACTAACTTTGATGAATTAAATGCCTACTACTTTTCAAAAATATAAGTAAACATAATAAGTAACTTAATCATATTTGGAAAATATTGCAGTTTTTCTATTTTGACAACTATAAAAATCCCTAAAATTCTCTATGTGTAAAATATTTAGTAGATTTTGCGAGAATTACCGTGAAATTTATATTTTTTTGTAAAATCTACTGGATTATTTCCTATCTACATTGGTAGCTATAAATGTTTTTATTTGGATCAAAACGTTTCAAAGAGCATGCCTTTCTGAAATCAATAGTTTTGAAAAAATTTAACACAATGTTGAGCATTGTTATAGCTGTTTCATGTTTTTCTTAAACTTTTCAGTCTACAAACCTCATTCTGAAAAATTATGCATCTTAATTATCTTTCCAAATTGGCAATATGGATGTTTATTTCATAGCATATATTGCTTTTTTCAAAAATTATGACTTTCCAGTTATATATTTATCTTTAAATTGCAAGTATTTAAAAAAGTCGTAGTCATTGGGTTTTTAATTAAGAATTTTTTAAAAAAGGTCTATTTAACTTACACTAAAATTGCAAAACACTAATCTTATGATTAAAGTCTCTTTTGTCATTTCTCATATTTGTTTAAATTCTATATATTAAATATGCTCAATATGTGTAATATTTCAAGGTTATCCCCCACATGTCAGCTTGTTCAATTTGACCATATAACGTATGGTTTTTGACTGGATAAAATATATATATAATTTTATATTTTTTTAAATAAAACAGATAATTGAAAACGGATCAATTTTCTTGTTACAAAGTTCTTGTTTCATAAAATTTTTCTCAATCCTATTTATTTAAAAATATTTTAATGTAAATTCTGTGTAAACTCAATTAAGAAAGTTTTTTTTCTTCAGGTTTTTAAACATTTAAATCAATTTAATAAATATTTTTTTTTATTTTGTTAATCTAAAATCTATATTTAAGTAACCCTAGAGTTTGTAATAGGAATTTCTGATAAAATAAGATAAGTTGAAAAAAAAAAGAAATTTTTACAAAATCATATTGGAATCTTCTTAGGTTATAGTTAACTACCACATTTGGTATGCCAAAAGGCGTTTAAATTCCCTAGCATTATTGTTTTAAAATAAATTTAATAAATATTATTTTCAAATAACTAAAATCAGCAAATCAATAAATAAATAAAACCATAAATTTATATCTATAACATTGTTGGCGCCAGCTCCATACACTTTCATCAATACTAAAAGTTAATTATTGCCTCTTCAACTAACGAATAAAATCCGTCATAAATTCATTTGAAAGCTTTCTTTATTTTTCCATTCTTCTAAAAGTATTTTGAACATAGTTCAAATGTTGCATTACGATCAGTATTTTTTGATATATTATTGCATATATACTCTTTCTGGCTAATTAGATTACATTACTTTTGATAAATAATATGATATATTGTTAATATATTGTTTAATTTTCTTCCTACTTTATAAATTCAAAAGTTATATTGGCAAAATATGTGAAATAAAAAGGAAATATTTTTATATTTTAAAAGGAAAATTTTGTGTTAATGGAAATGTGTACACTAACATTAAGAATGGTATTCTCATAAAAATTCTCATAGTCAAATAAATTTATTTTAATGATAACTATTTTTATGCAATGAAATTTACAAAATAGGTATGATTATTTCTAAATAAAGTTTGAAACAGTATATGAATCTGTATTTAAGACAAAATAAATGGCAGTTGATATGTTTTCAATTTGCTATTCTGTATATTTTCTTATTATTCTATACCTGAGATTTAATAACTTTTTTTAAAAATTTTGTTTTGAAAATAGAATGTCTGTTTTTAAAAGCTATTTATTTTTAAGTGAAAAATAGTATGCCGCTATATTTTTATATTTTAAAAATGTAGTTGTATGCTACCACACTTTTGACTTTTAAAAATTTAATTTTAACATTAAAAAGTGCATTAGTTAACATATTATAATTTTTTTTCATTATTAAAATATTTGCTATGATTGCTAAAATAAATAATAAATTTAACCTTTTGCTTGAAATCAAATTAACCTAAAAATTTTAAATAATATGTAGAACAAGATTTTAAATTGCACTTTTAGTTGTCAAAGTATAGAGCTAAAACTTGCTAGGTACTTTTAGCATCTTTATTTATATTTTTCTATCCAAATTCACATCATAACATAAAAAAAGTTATTTAATACTTATTTTAAATTTCATTAATGTTTACTTTGTATCATGTTACAAATGGATATACTTATTGTTTTGTATGCATTTATTTTAGAATTCATTTAAAGATGATGAACTAGCCAATTTTTTTAATGTGGTGATTTCTTGTGTGATTTAAAAGAAAAGTTAGTATAAATTTTTCATGTTGCATGCTGTAATAATTTTTATTATTACAGCATGCAACATTAGACATGATTGGAATGTTTTTATATACATGTATTTTATGTATTATTTATTTATTTGCCCCTTGTATATTCAATGGTTTGTAATGTATATACCGTATATGATTAGTATTTTATAAAAGAAAAGAAATCCCATAATATCAGGGAGATACATAGCCCTGATATATACCCCGCACCTGGTATATGCGTAAAATTTGACTATAAAGGAAAAGTTTTTCATCAGAAAGGCCAGACCATCAGATACGCCACACAAAATTTTATTGCAATCAGTCGCTAAGTTAACACATTTGTTTCAAATAACAAGTTATATACCAAATAAATAATTAGACATTTAAAAATCATTAAAATAATTACTAAATGAACAATAAATTAATGTATGCATTCTTACTTAAAATTAGAAATTATGTAATTCGATAATTTTCATCATAACTTTTCAAATGTATGCAAAATTATACCACATACAATTGTTTACAATTCAAATGTAACATAATCACAAATGCATTACGTTAATGAATGCCAATTTAAAATACTCTAACTTTATGTAAACCAAGTGATTAAGAATCCAAATATAATTAAAATAGGTTATCAAAATACAATAGACTGTTTAAAAGTTTCTTGTAAGGTTCAAAATTTTTTTTGTGTAAAACAATTGCGATCACGTCACTTGGCTTTATTGTAATTTGATTTGAAATACCTAAATATTAAATCAAATTATTCAACCCAGCTAAAAATCATTACAATGATTTAAAAAATATAAATAATTATTAAATAAAGTAAAATATGTCTTTTTTGACAAAAAATTGTACAATTAAACAATCATGAGCACGTCCCATTTCTTTTTACTAATTTTAAATTTCTAAAATTTTAACCTATCAAATGATAAACAGCTAAAAACTATTTTTTAAAGAAATAGTTATAAAAATAAGTGATTAATTGCACAAAATTAAAGCATAAAATGATTGTGAATGCATTATTTCTTTTATAATTAATTTATAATGTCCAAGTTATAAATCAAAAATGTTAAAATAAACATTAGATGTAGAATAAAATGCAGTTTGCACATTCCTCTTTTATCCACATGCTCATCATGCTGCATCATTTTATTTGATCATCTCTAAATTTGAAAATTGGATATTTTCGAGAGTAAAAATAATAAAGTTGATCTTCAACTGAAAGTGGGGATAAACTTGACCTTTAAGATTTAACCATTTCACCCCACTCATTCGATTGGATATTTTTCTTTCACCTTTTTTCTTCATACCTGCAGCAGAAAAAAAGGTGTAATCACACTTCTGTCGATCTTTGTAAGAGACTATTAGCTGAGTGATTGCTGGAGGGAAATTCATCAACGACTTCTTTGGTTGAATGGTAGTATGTGTGGTGCACTATTGTTACATTCTTGCAAACTGTTTTGCACCTGCATTGTTAATTTTCTAAATTATTATTGATCATAAATTATAAAAACAGATTGCTGCAAAAGATAAAAAGAGGAAGAATAATAACGAAATTTTGGAGAATCAATTGAACAAAATAGAATTTTCTAGCTCAAGTAGTGAAAAAAAAAAAAAAAAAAATACTGTATAGGCTGCTTCATTAGGTACGCAGCGCATACTAAGGTTTGATGTTAATAAACCATCACCCGCCCCGGCACCAGATTTTCGGGATGCAGAAAATCCTCAGCGGCCATGTCGTATGATTATGCGGCATGTAAAAGATCCCTGGAATGCCTTATTGGCTCCTGGCATTTCTGGCAAAATTAAATTCCTAGTGCACTTTAGCATTCAAATAGAGTCTCGGTGCTGCCATCTAGTATGGCAGAAACTGAACGTCCAAATTAACATGGCCAACGTTATCTCACCCATTGTGGTGGTCGTAAGAGTGGATACCACTTCTGGAGAACGCACTAGGTCTGCTCATCGGGAAGACTGATTGTGCACCTCATTGGGGAAAAAAAATGTTAATAAACCATAAATTCCATGGTGTATCTCTGCACAGTTACGGTATGTATATCCAGGTTGCATTTAGAAAAAATATCTCTTATTTTTTGACTACTTGAAAATCTAATCTTTTAAGAGTAAATTATATTTAAAATTTCTTGTTACTTTTTTCTTTATTTTGTTAGATTTTATAAATAACTTAATTGAAGGGCTTAGCTACCATGTATCTTGTGCCCATCAGTTTTATTAGCAAAAATTAATAAATTTTAAAGCTCGTCTCGCTTTTATAAGTGCTCTCTTAGGAAGTAATAAGCATTTATTTTTTTTGTAGCTTTTGCTTTTCAAGTTATTTTTTGTCAGCTTTTTAAAACTTATTTTTACTAATTAAAAATATTTATACTAAATTTATTTTATTTCAGGTTATAGAGGATGCTTCTGGCTGCAGTTTCTTATATTGGCACCGTTCTGTCTTCCCTACTTATGTTGCTGATTTGTATGACAATGGCACTGACACACGAGCAAACTTGATACAAGCATGTAGATTTTGTTGTTATTTCAATAATGCTCTCCATGTGTGTGTATATGTATATATAATATAGCATAATAAATAATCACAAGAAGGACAACAAAAAATGAAGATGAAAATTATGAAAAACTATAAGTTTTATTTTTCTAACAAGTTTTTGTTGTTGTCCTTTATGTATTTATTTATTATGCTATGTTTTAGTGATTATATTTAATGCAGCTTAGCACTTAATATTATCTACTATTTACTTACTTTCATTTTCCCTCTGCTTGCAATTATTAATTCTTTTTTATAATTTCGTGTGTTTGGGATGTTGTGTGTGTTTAGAGCGTTGCTCTATGAGCTTATTTTTATGGATTTAAACAGTTATAATAATTAATTGTAAGTGTAAAAAATATGTTCAATATTTAAAGAAAAGTTTTCAATATTTAAATTATTCTTCATGTTGTACCCGGTACAAAGAGCCTAATTCAGAGGGGTCCTTCGAATCGACATCTTGCTACTCTGAAAGCGACAGATTTTATGAATTACATTCAATGTCTGAAATTTTACCATCTTATAAAGCGTGTGGTGATAACAGATGCAAAACTTTCCCTAATATTGACCACAAACATACAATTCTTAATAACGATAGCTCCAAATCTTTTTGTAAAATTAAAAATGTTATTTATATGTTAACCTGTGGTTTTTGTAATAATTTGCTTTATAAGATGTTGGATAAATCAGTAACTCTCTTAATATTCGAATTAATCAACACCGTTCTGATATAAACAGTAATAAAATTATCAATAATCTGGAATTGAATCATTTTAGAGAGCATAGTTTTAGCAGTGTCAAAATTAATATTTTAGATACAATAGAAGATATAGATTTAAGACTACAAAAAGAAAATTACTACATACTTATATACAAAACAATTTTGCTGTATGGGCTAAGCGATACCTTTCAACATACACAGATTAACTTTAATAAGTCCTCAACTTATTCACTTTTTCATATATTAAAGATAAGCATACAAATCGAGGTAAACAAGGATCAAGATGTAATAAAAACTCTCTTAATAGTGACAAATCAAATCAAAATTTTATTTCTAATATGGAAAAAGATTTTTATAAGCATTGTAATATTAAACCAATTAAAGATTTTGTTTTCTCCCTTAAAAATAATGATATATATAAGCTTCAAGATCTTATTATCAACTTTTCTTTTATTAATTCTCTTTCATAAATTCTTTGTTTCGATCTTGTAAAAGTTTAAATGAGTATAATTTCCCCAAATAAAAAGAAAAATTTGGATAATTAATATTTCGTTATTAACTTTCAAAACCCTATTTTCAATGAGATCAAATTTCATAATATTTTTGAAAATTTTAAACATTTATTTCCATTAAAAGATTTTAACATTATTAAAAGCTTTAAATATAAATCTATTGGTAGAACTATATTTAATTATAATGATATAAGTAAAAATTTAGGTAGGATCAATGTATCCGATTATGAATGTCACTGTAAAGACGAGAAATATTTTGATTTTGTTGATAAACATATTATTACTGGTAATTTAAATATTATAGAAAACTTTAACTTAGAACTTAGGAATTTAATAATAAAAGGCACAAACTTTAGACCCATATATTAATTCATAAAATTCTAGAATACTTTCTTAATGATCTCAATAGTTTTTGTTTAAAGATATCAAATAGATTCTCTTTACTTTTAGGTATGTTTACAGCAACGGAAATGGGTTGTTTATTATTACTTTAAAAACTTTGTTTTCAATAATAAGGATAATTTAAGTAACTCTAATAATTCAACAAATTTTTCTAAAATTTTTTCAATCAATTAAGCAACTACAAAAAATTTTGTAATTACCCCATAGACAAAGCTAACAATAATTGTGCAATCTTCTCTAAAAAATTCTATGTTGAACTTTAAAATACGGAATTAAAAATAGTAACAATTTTAAACTTAGTAATTTAAATAATAATATTGTCATAAAAAATTTTTTGGCTTTATATAAGAGGTTAAAAATTAAAATTAGCAATATACAATTTCCTTACTTAATTATCTGTCCTAAATTTCATAAAATTCCTATAAAATGTAGAACAATCACATGTCACTAATACTTACTTTACTAAACCAGACACCATTTTCTCTAACAACTTAAATAAAATTATTAACAATATTATTAAGGAATGTTTTTCTTGGATTATCACTAATAATCAACCGATTTTAGAATTTATTAAACATAATAAGATAAATTTTATTGCGACTTTTGATTTCCAGGATCTTTTCAATAGCATTCCTCTTTCTAAACTAAAAGATGTCCTTTTGAAATTTTACTATGATTTTAAAAAGATCCTTAATTGCGATTTTGATTATTGGGAAATTCCAATTATATTTTGTCTGTTTATTAATTATCTTTACAATGAAAAACATAATTTTCTTTAAATTGATGGAATACCACAAGGATCTAATTTTTCATCTCTCTTAGCTAACTTATTTTTGCACTATTATTAAAAAAAATTAAACTCTTAATATTAAATTTGTTTTTAGATTTATTGATGATTTAATTACCTTTAATTTTCAAGATTATATTATTTTATTAAACAACATTTTCCCCGAGGAATTAATTTTGCTTTGTAATCATGATGATAATATTAATTTCAATTTTTTTGGATTTGGGTATTATAAAAGAAATTAATTGGGTATTATATTATAAAAGAAGAAAATATCTGCTTTGTTGATTTTAAGATAAAAGAAATGATTTTATAAATAAACTAGTTACTTAGAATTCTAAGAACATCTATTTAAATACCATTTTTAATTAAATGAATAGAATTAAAAGAATATGTAGTAATGTTTATTTATTCAAAAAACAGATAGAAAAAATCTTTCAAAATTTAATTAAAAAAACAATGGATACCCAACTAAAGTAATTAAATTCTATATAAAATCATTTAGTTAACTGTATATTATTGCAAATAAATTTACTAAAAAACTTCTTTCTTAATTTATATATTTTTTACCATGTGCAAATCCATGGGTAAAATTATTTGCAAAACAGGCAATTCATGTTTTTTTTTCTTTTTCCTATTTTTTTTTTTCTTAAATAAAAGTTAATTTTCTAAAATTATTAATTTCTTTAAATTATCCAGTATAATATTACCTTGCTCACATCTATTTTTGGGCCCATCCTTGGTAACTAACAAATCAAACGCACTTCAGTACTGCATTAAGAATGCACTATAAAACAAAACCCTCTATTTAAGCGTTTACCTCAATTTGAGCTTCTGTTTTCATATTTTGTAATCTGGCAATCTTGCTATGAAAATATTTTAAATCATTCTTGAAAAAATTCCCGTTCCTGTAAGTTTATTTGAATTTGCTATTTGCTTTATAGATTTCGTTTTATGTTTTATTCTGTTTTTTATTTTATTTTATTTTCTGACTTTACGTGATATTTTTATTTTATGAGTTCTATTTTATTTGTTGTAATTTTTTTTAGATTTTTTTTAATTGCTCCTCACACACACTATTGTATTGATATATTTTGCTTTGGCTATATTGATACAATATTAGAAAGTACTCCTTTTTGAGGATATAATCGCGTGAGCTGATAAAAAGATTAAAGGCTTTTTGCTAATTTTTTCCCCTTTTTTTCTCACGGATGTTTATTATTTTTATTATAATTATTTTACTTTTTCCCTTTTTTCATTGTTCTATAATTTTTTCCATGTTTTCTCTACATTTTGAATTAAAAAAAAAAAACTTATAAATTAAAATTGAAAATAATATTTTTCATGAATTTATAAAGGTTTATTATTTATTCTATTCCTGTAATGATCATAAGTGCTCGTGTGCCACCATTCTCTTTGTCACCATTTCAGTCTACAGGAATCTTGAAATTTTTTTTGTCTGGGAAGAAATTGATAGAACTAGAATGTGATGAGGCTACAGTGTTGTCTGCAGTGTCAAGTCGGAAGCATTGCTCTAACTGCATTTGAAAACGGAATACTTAATAAAGCTAAAACAAGAGTCGAAATATTTGAATTTCCACAAGAATTTTTAATTTCACTGATTTTTACCCATAAAGATTCTGTAGAATTACGATTCAAATCATCTACATTCGAGAGTAAATTCCACTCAGCAATTGTTTCATCGACATCAATACAAATTGATGAAAACTTAGCAACAAAATCTGTAATATTTGCCTTAACAAATTTACGTGTTGAATCCGGTGAAAACTTTTTTATAGACTCTAATATTTCAAAATTATTTGGTATTCTGTTCTGAATTTCTTTGCACAATTTAACAACAAAATTTATGCATCTTTTTTTAACATTACGTACGATTTCGGAATCAATATTTACTTCAAGAGAATAAAAATCGTAGCCAAAATTCACACGAGGGATGTATTAAAAACCACTCAAAATTGAAATTATGCATTGATAATTTGTTTACTTTACTTAACTATTGCGGTACAACGACTTGCTATAAAAGAAAAAAAAAATGAACTTTTGTAAATCCTCCAATAATTTTAGCGGATCGACTTGATTTGACTGAAACAATCTATTGATTTCAGTGACTTTTTTTAAAAAATAAAATAAATAACAAATAAAATAAAAAATAATAAAAACGTCAAACACAGTTTGTTTCTAGCGTCTTTATACATTAAATAGAGTTGAGTTGCAGTATAACATCTCTCTTTATCCGCAGCAATTCCGAAATGTATTTCAGAGGCTCCCATTGATTCAACAAAAGTTAATCTCTAAAATTAAATCTTAATCTTTTTGTTTTGGTTTAACATATTGATTTTCATATTACCATCTCACACATTCAGTTATAAAATTTGATATTAGAACGCAACCAAAAAGAAACTAGTAAAATTCACAAATAACCCTAAAACAAATCCTCCTAAAATACCCACTGAAGATAAAAAAAAAATTCTCCCTAAATTTAGGGGGGAAAACTCTAATCTGGCAACACTGTATCAAGGTGAAGTGTTACCGAGGGTAAAGATGTTATTCTTTTACCTAAAAGAAAATGAGCCGGTCTTTGTATTATTCAAAATTGACCACATCAATTTTATTTCCAATTTAACACGTTTAAAGATACGCGCATTATCAGAAAACACTATCGATGGTAAACCACGTCGAGCAATGAAACGGCGAAAGGCTAGGAGAAAAGTATCTGTTGATAAATTTCCCACTAGCTCAAGATGAACACTTCTTGTCACTGCACATGTAATCTTTAACTTTACAACAGATGTTACGGCTACTATTAATGAAAAAAAAATTAGTTAAAAGTATTTGTTGCTTTAAAATATTGTTTCATACGGCACGTTCAAATAGTCAGAATTCAATGAATGGTTGAACGTATAAAGCTAAGCGCAGATGGCACTGTGTGTCAATATTCGCTGTAGGACTTCCGAGCTACTTTTTTTTACTCGTTTTTATGCATGAAAAGGCGCGCTATCAAATATATTATAATTTTAGTGTTTTCCATATAACGCACTCTTTCAATTCAACACTTTCAGCAAAACAAATCACAAATGAATTCGGAAGACTCCGCAAGCTTGCTATGATGCTACCCAAAATATAGCAAATGGCGCTGTTTTACAGAAATATAGCCAAATAAATTAGAACACTCATAACATGGCAAACTATTTATGCTGCGATATTAATTTTGTTAAATTTATCTTGTTAATATATATATATATACAGTCAGACCTCGATATAAGGTCACCCCTAGGGACATCGCAAAAGTGAACTTAAAGCGGGGTGACCTTTTAACCGATTCATTAGCAGTTTGTAACTAAGCATGTAAATAGTACACATTATGATTTTTAAAAATGGAACGAAACAAACGAAAAAAAAAATTTAGGTCAAGTCAATAAATTAAATATTTAAGACAATAAATTTTAACAGAATTAGAAAAGAATTAAAGAAAGTTAGATTTTTAAAAATTTTTTTAATTTAAAATAAAGCTGTTTACAAATTTCCCAAAGTGCACATACATACATTACATCTTACCTTATTTAAAATAATCATTTATGCAGGTCTGTTTCGTTTTTGGTTTCATTTTTCGAACAATGTTTTTTAGATTCTGTAACTTCTCAAAATGTTCCTCAGCTCCCTCATGGTTTGTAAAAAAATTTCGTATGACATTTATTGCATTGAAAGCTTCCACTTACTTACAACTACAGTCTCAGGATCATTGTCATCACTGTCCTCAGTTTGTGAAAAACATTGTAGCTTCAAAAGTGGTGGCAATTTTCTCATCAATCAAACCATATTTAGCCTCCCCTTCAATGACATGGCCACGATTTTTCAGATCTTCCATCAGAACAGATAGAGGAATATCGTCTTCTTCTTCTGTTTCATCATCCACGATATTCAGAGAACTCACAAAACCAGAATGACGAAAACAATTTGCTATGCATGTGGTGGACACCAAGTTCGAACTTTTGTACACATAGAAAATGGCATCCAAAACAGTAACGTGAAACTCCTTTTTTGTTCGACACGATGAGAGAGGTTCGAATGAAATTCTTTCCTCTGGTGTGGTCAGCAAATGGTCATGTGACATGATGGGAAAACTTATACTTTGTTCTCGTCCGAACAGCGAAAGCCGCCCCTCCCTAGAAGTGTGGACAGGGACGAGCAATTGGCAGCGAAGGCGGGGGGAAATTCTCTCCAGGTCCAGGTGTGTTCGTTGGCTGCAACATTTTCCTAGAACTTGAGAGGGGTAAGGAAGTTAAATAGGCTTTTAATAGAAAAGAGCTCCCCTCGCCTAACATAAAAATGACCTTATAAGCGATAAAGATTTTTGAAAAGTGACCATATATCCGATAATCTATAACAAGAAATTCCTACTCAGTGAACCGGGACTTTGGAAAAGTGCATTCATTGATAAATCAGTCTTGCCTAAGCGTCCAGTATCACGTAAGACACCTTCTTGATCAAGAAATGGATTTAAGCAAAGCAGTTTTGAGTCTTTGGAAAGAGGTTTCTTTGCAATCAAGTTATCAATCGTGGAACGCTTCATTTTGAACAAATTTTATCCAAAATAGTTCCGCTCTGTTAAGTTCATCGGAAGTAAGGGGATCCTCCGGTTGAAGTTTTGTTTTTAACAGGAGGACGAAGCGGTGTACCCAAGCAGTTACTCTTAATAGTTTTCTTAAACTGCTACATCTATCTGGATCTATTAACTTGGTACAAACAACGGTCTGTGTTCGGATTCCAACTCTTCAATGTTAGCTTCAATTTCAGACTTTTGAGTACATGACCATGTGTCTTCTGAATTACTTAACCATTCGGGTCCATGCCGGGTCGATGGATTACGCGTAAATGTAAGAAACGAAATTACATCAACCTAAACAGTGTAATTCGATATACTTTTTCTCCTTCTCGACTAGCCATGATGAATAAAAATAACTCATTAATTCTTTTTAGTAGAGAATTGAAAAAGAAAATAACCTTTTAATTTTTAGGGTCACTTTACAAATACACTGTATTTATATTTTATTAAACGCAATAATTTATATTTTATAAAACGATCTAGTTTTTTGTTATAACAGTTTTAATTTTATTTTTACAAGAATTGTGTTTGTGAAGAGATAAAAATAATTTATTAATGAACCAATCACAAAAAATAACGTAACATTTTAATACCATGTTTTATTGGAACGCTGTTTTGAAGAATTAATTCTATTTAACTTTTATTGTAAGAAAGCATAACCTGTTTTATTTTAGTTATATTCTCCATTAAATCAATATTCTCTATAAAAGAATAATGTGAGTACTTTTATGAAGATTTTTTTTAGAAATTAACAAAGACATATTTTTAACTAGAAAAAAAAATTAGAGTATTCAAAAATGTTGTCACGCTTTAAAGTAATAGTGTCTTGCAAATGAAATAATCGATATTTTTAAAATAAAGTTTGAAAGCGTTTGTTTCATTACTAGAAACATTTATTGTAAAAAAAAAAAATATTTATTAAATTACTTTTTTTGCAATGAGATGAGATCTTAAACTTCGCGAAAAATTTATTCAATTCCTTAATATATATGAAAGTCCGTAAATACTTCATTCATTATGGAGATCATAGATACCTTGATACTCTTTACCTTGATATAAGAATAATAAATGCAATTAATAGAAAATGCACAATTTTAAAAATATATTTAATTTACATATATTGCGTACAGGTTATTCTGCAACTATCATTACGTAACATAAATTTATAGATTCCTAAATACTGTTATATGAGTTTGGTAATTGAAATTTAATCAAAAAATAGAATAATTAAAAAATAACATAATTAAAAAAATTTTCAACCTTCAATTAAAAACTTCCTGTTGTCAAATATTAATAATAATTATAATTTTTAAACACAAATTTTTATTTCTCGAACCTAATACTATCCTTCATATGAAAATATCAGAAAATTTATAAAAGAAAAACTATATTTTAAAATCGAGCTATTGGCGACATCAGAGGTTAGATGTATGTGCTGAGTTTAAATAAATTATATGTTATAGCACTCACATTTAAGACTTGGATCAATTTATTATCAGGTCATAAGAGTGTTTTTTAATAAATAAATGTAGTGATTGTTTGATTTATAGTTGTGAGATGTTTGATTTATAGTTGCGAGTTATAATGTATAACTTAACATGTATAATTTTAAGTTATACATTTCTTTTGAAATATGCAAAGCAGGGAGACATTCATTTCAACTTAAAAATCATCAACTTAACTTTCAATATTTATAGATAAATATAGCTATAGATAAAATAGATAACTATAGATAAAATAGATAACTATAGATAAAATAGATAACTATAGATATAATAACTATAGATAAAATAGATAAATAAAAAACAAAAGTTAGATAAAAACTTTAAATGAAATGCTTTTAGAAAAATTCTTTCTAAATAATATTTAAATAAAACACAATCACTTCGCCTGAGTGATTTTGTAAGGAATTCTAAACTTTTTAATTTTACAAGTTAGGTGAAAAGTAAACATCTTACAATAGTGGTAGGGAATTAAAGGAATTCTAAATCTGAAGTTTGAGAACATAAGCATCTGATCATTAGATCAAAAGTTAGTTTTAGATTTTTTGTTTACTGTACACTAAAACGTGATTTTTTTCTTTTGAAATTTTGATTTTAATGCCATTACAGGGTTCCCACGGTCCTTAAAAACTGCTTAGTTTTTATTTTGAAAATTAAGGGCCCTTAAAAGTACTTAATTTTGATTCAAGGTTCTTAAAAGTCCTTAATTTCTAGTATTGCTAGTAGGTTGGAACAATTTTTTTATCTTAGGAAAATATCCACTGTTGAAAAGTACGTCTGTCGCCTAGAATGAGACCCTGCATTGAGGGTAGAACATTTTGAATGCATGTGAGAGTAAGGGTTACAAGCGAGTGGAAGAAAACACGCCATTATCGATTTTTTATATATTTCATTATAAATTTTTTTCATTAAAATATTCTTTCTTTCTGGATCATTTTTAAAGAAAAAAAATTTGTGTGGGGAGAGGGGAGCGTGATACTACAGGTGGGTAGAGGTCTTACTTATTTTTAGACAGTACTTAGGTACTCTAACACCTTTTACATCCATAGGATTCAAGAAATTCAATTCTTCTGATAGCACACATGGTAGCTTTGATACTTCAATTGTTAGAAATGCCAGGAAAGTGTGTTTTTAATAATTTATGGACACTTAATATAAGGAATGGCTAACAGCATCTAGTGATCGTCACAATTTTTTCATTGTATTATATTTTCTTCTGAAATTGAATTTTATAAATTACTCTATTATTATACTATTATTACTCTATTATATTAGGGATATTATGAATATTCGGCGAAGTATAATTTTAATCACGAAAGTCACTTTCGTCGTTTTATCTTTGACACTTTTTGTTTTAAAAAGAGTGAAATGTTTGCAGCTTTTTTTTTCATAGCGTGGCATTTTAACAGTGTTCCTGATATATTTTATCTCCACTTTTTCTTTTAAAGTTATACAGATAATTAGATAACCGGTAAAATTGAAAATTTATTTTCTACGTTGCAAGTTTTGTTTTAGAATTTAGGAAAATTTTCTGTTTCTCTTTTGCTTTTTTAATTAATTGTGTTTTTTTTATTTTTTATTTTTATTTTGATAGCACATTTTAAAGAGCTTTCTTTTTCAACGTTAAATTTTTCTTAATTGAAAACGGTTTTTTGTTTTTAGTTCTGTTTGGCTTTACCATTTAAAAAAAAAAAAACTAAGAACTCTTCTTTTTGTTATGATGCAGCAATTTTAACGAGCACTATTCTTAGACATTTTTTAAAGGATATATTGCGTATTACCGACTTTTTATCAAACTATCGGCAGGCCGATATAATTACTTTTATTTTAGGCTATGTATCAGGAATCTGATGTAAGGCGACGCTCGCAGTTTAACGTGCAAGGATTCTTGCCTATGCTAACACTATCACCGCGCTGACGAAGACTATTTTGATTTTGTTTAGCTGCGAAGATGTTGATAACATTTTTAGCTACGAAGATGTTTGTTTTGTGATGTTGAATAACAAAGAGCGAGGATCAGTGTTGAAATATAGAATGCGATGCATAGTTTCTTTATGTGCCATTTTTGACCTTGAGATTTTACGACTTTTGAAGATAATTTTCAACAGGACTTATTTTGCGATTGCTGTGCGTTTCATTTCGACGGGATATAACGTTTCAAGTAAATTATTTTCAGTGAGACTTTTCCTACTTAGCGATCGTTGCGCATTATTTCGTCACTATTTATTATTTTTTTTTTTGTCAAGATTTAACGTTGTGAATTATTTTCAGCAGACCTACCGTTACTTGGCGATCGCTGTTATCTTAAATTTTCGTTAATATATTAATGAAAAGAAATCATGAATTAAAAAAAAGATTCTTTATTGATTTTTTTAAAAAGGGATACAATTTAATATTTTATATATTTTGTATTTAAGTAATTTATACTTTGTCAAGAAAAGTTAGTTTTTTTTATTTTTAAATTTGTTTAATTCACGTAAATATAATAATTCGATAGAATTTGATTAATTTTTAAACCAATAAATTTTCACTCCCTTTTAGTTTAAAAAAAATTAAAACAAAGCCTACATTTAAATGATTTGCTTTTATTTTTGAGGAAATTAAAACAAAGTTTGTGTTCTTTCTTTTTAAAAAAAAAAAAAAAATTGGCTGTTAGTTAAAATGACTAAATTTTTTTAAGTTAAATAAAAAGTTAAGCAATATTTTAACGTTTTTCAATAAATTAACACTAGTACTCTTAAATATAGAATATTTTTTCAAAATTCCTTCTATATGTGTTCGTTTAATAATTTGTTAGATAGTCAGTATTATTTTTAAACATTTAAATCTTTAGTGTATTTCATTTTCAAAAAGGAAAATAATAATAAATAAATAAATAAATTTACATTTATTTTTACATTAAAACCATTTGACCATTAGTCAATAAAACTTTATTATTTTAAATAAGTAATTAACAAGAGCCTAACGGTGCTTCAAAAGCAATTTTTTTTTCAACAAATAATTTAATAAATGTTTTATTTAAGTGGACATTTCTTTTTTTTTTTTTTAATTTTAATGTATGTAAAATATTTTGTAACAGTTTTATTATTATTTTTAAAAAATCAAAGTCATTTTTGATTTTTAAAAAAAGTTAAAATAAAGCTTGTGTTTGACTTGTCTTAAAGTAAAAACAATCTTTAAGACAGTCTTAAGGCAATCAATCTTTATTTTAATTCAAAAAATTAAGCAATGCTATTGATGTTATAGAAAAAAAAATTTTTTTGAATTAACATTTTCTTTTTTCTTAGATTTATTTCTTTTATTTGTTTTTTAATTGATTTAAAGATTTATGATTGATAAATTTCAAGCATATGTTAAATCACGATGTCTGACTGACGATTTATTACAATATAAAATTTCTTACAACGCCCAGGCCTATTTTTACATAAACAGCAATAATTCTCGAGGATTAATAATTTTTTAAAATGTTGTGTGATCACTGGGTAGGCGACCGATTTATTTTTCCGGATATTTGACTATTCGACAAAATCACTATTCATTATTCCCTATTTTATAATAATAGTAGTATATATATAAATCCATATTTGCATCCAATTTTTATTACCTTTCATTTATATGACAAATTATTGTTTTATAATTTCAGACAATACTTAAATTATTAGGAACAAAATTTTTTATGGTCTATTATTTTAGTTCCTTTAGTATCTATATGAGACAATACTTTTTAACAATTAGAATAAATTCTAATTCCTCAGAAGTGCAGTATGTAAGCATACAATTTTTTATAACTAAAAGCAGACTATTTTATAAAGATTTTTATCTCTTTTTATAAATGATTTGTTTCTGATTTCACTACGTTTTGCTGTTTTTTTCCCTTCATTCACAATAAATTTTGTACTTAATTAATTATTTCATTTCGTTTTCAATTTTTAGATATGGAATTTTTTCATTTTTATTTCAATTGATCATTTCATCCTGCCTTGTCCTGTGTTTCAATATTTATGTTAGCACTTATTTTAATTATCAATTCTGTTTCTCAGTTCTTAATTTTAATTAATAATTTTTCTTTGTAGTTTATTTATTTCTTTTTTTCCTGATTGTTAGGTACTAAATATATTCCAATTTTAGTCATTAAATTTTTTATATTTTGTGATTTTAATAAATCTTTAGTTTATTGTAATTAGGTTTTACTTAGTCTAAAATAATTGTCTTAACTTCAATAAACTTATATTTGTTAGTTTCTTTTTCTCTTGGTTTAGTATTAGTCACTCAAAATAATATTTTTATTAATTTAATGAATTTAACTTCTTAATTTATATATTTTTATCTGTTTACTCAGTTTTTTTCTAATTTTAAAATAGAAAATCTTAATGTTTAATCAGCATTCTTTGAGTTTTTCTTTTTTTCTTTATATTCTTAAAAGCTTACGTGAGGTGATTAAATGCAATTTAATTTTAATTAAATACAGATTATTTGTATTAAGCATTTCTTTATTTAGTTTTTTTTTTTTTTTTATTTTTTTTTTTTAAAGGATGACTAATTTGAAGAAAAACTATTCCATTTTTTTAATCTATTATTATTAATCTATGATGTTTTATTTGATGATAAATCATCATTATGCCATTTTTAAGGTCCTTAATTTTTAGAAAAAAAGTCCTTAATTTTTTGATAAAAGTACTTAAAAGTGCTTAATTTTTTCTTTCATAAAAGAGTGGGAACCCTGCATTACTTCAACTTCCTTCGGGTTATGCTTACTTTATAAATTTAATCTCAAATTTATTTTCTCTTCACTTTTAAACTGTAAAAGACTTTTTTTCCATTTGTAAATTATGAAAAAAGTTATTAATCTGATTGCGCAAACAGTTAGTTCATTAAAATTGAACATTCTCAAATAATTCCTTTTAATAGTCATTTATATTTTTAATAATAATTATTTACACAAAATTAAAATAAAGAAAAGTTTGATTAGAAATTTAAAAGTTTTCGCTGCCATAATTAGGGAATTTCTATTGACAAAATTCAAGTAATTTTTTTTTTCTCGGAGCGAAATGCATTTTTATTTAAAAGGGAACAATACTGACTTAATATCTATACTTTAAAAATATCTCTAATCGCTAACACCGATGACAGGAAAAAATTTCGTTTTTTTTTTTTTTTTTACTTTTCCACAAAAAGTTTAAAACTTAAATTGTTGTTCTTTCATTATGAGGCAATTCTATAATATTCTCGTACTATCATGTAAAACTTTATGATGAAGTAACTTATCTATCGTTTTACAATTATAAAATGAAATAATTATTGAATTCTACTTGTATTTTAAAATGTAATACTCAATTGTTCAATGAATTTTACGATTATTATTATAAAACTGCGTATAATGAACATTTCAACTAAAATAATTAATACAAAATAGCTGCTAAAAATTCTCTTAAACATTTATAAATATTATACATAAAATTTCAACTTTTCACATTATTGCTAAATAATCTCTACGTCGAAAAAAATATTTAAAGAATTCCATAATAACTGAAAATTAAATAAAATTTAAAAAAAAAAATTGTAAATGGTTATCGAGCAGAACCATTAAGTTTAATTAATGTTTATAGAATTGGAAACAAAGTCCCTGCTGAACAATAAAAAAAAAATTTTTTTTAATCTTTTAAGTAAACAAACTTTATTGTAATAATCATTTCATTATTAAGGATTAAAGGTTATTGTGAAATTATTAATTTTAATTAGTGGATGAGTAGGTAAAGAAGTTCACTACTCGAAATACATTCAATGAAAGTTATGAAAATATAGAAGGGGGAATGGAGGTAATAATATATAATTTTTTTATCTTAGTTTTATTACGACCTTCTAAAACACGCTAATAAACACAATTTTCTTAACAGATATTAACGATTATGTCGGCGCTATAACAACAAAAAAAATACGCTTTATATTTCATTTAATGCAGAAGAATCTAATGAAGACCCGCTTAATTGAAACTCAGAAATGTCTCACCCACATATAACTTGGTGAATGATAGATACGTGATACCGAAAACAAAACCAAAGCATACGCACACAGCTGTTTGGCGATTTGCGAGAACGCTCCTTTAACGCCAATAGAAATTTTCGCCAGCCCTTTTATAATCTATGGTATGGTTTGGCAATACGCTGGCGGTGTAAGAGGTTGTCCTACAAGGGAAGTCCAATGAGTTACAGGCATCCCTAACCTTGATCCTTAGTACCAATTTAACTAACAACTGTTCCCTTTTCTTTTTGATACCATTATTTATACTAATATCTACTTAGTCTATAGCTCATTGTGGCGGTGTAAGAGGTTGTCCTACAAGGGAAGCTCAATGAGTTACAGGCAGCCCTAACCTTGATCCTTCGTACCAATTTAACTAACAATTGTTCCCTTTTCTTTTTAATTTTGATACCATTATTTATACTAATATCCACTTCTTAGTCTATAGCTCATTGTGGCGGTGTAAGACGGCGTCCCACAAGGGAAGCCCAATGAGTTACAGGCAGCCCTAACCTTGATCCTTTGTAATAATTTAACTAACTATTGTTCCTTTTTCTTTTTAATTTGTTACTAATATCCACTTCTTTGTCTAATCCACTTCCACTAATTACGCTTGTAGCATAAAATTTAATATTTTTTTTGACTCCGAAGACCAATTGCTAAACTTTTTTTTTTTTCCAATTATAAAATACGATATTTTATTTTTAGTCGTCTAAAAATTTATTCATAATTTAATAAAGAGTTTTGAATAAATCATTTTTTTATCGAGTAAAAAACATTTCATTCAATGAACGTTGAGTTTTATAAAGGCAGAGAATGCTATACATCGGGAATGAATGATTATAAATCAGTTTGTTTTTTTCCATTTTAGTTTTTTCTATCAATAATTGATACAATTTCAATGATATACATACTTATGCATAGATTTGGAATTAGTATATATTTATCAAATTCTTTAATATATATCTTACAATTATCAAAACGAATAAGTACTTAACATTTGTAAGCATCTTAAAATATTTCAACATATCGTCTTAACCTTACAATAAATTTTTTAATTATCTGTCCGCACAGGTTTCGCAGAACTATTTTACCAACTATTTAATTAAATTTTTATATGTCTCAAAATCGTAACTTTTTTATTAATATACTGATAATTTTTTTGGGTACATTAATTTAGGTTTTCTTTTAAAGTAAAATTCCTTTTCAAATGATTGTCAAGTTTTTATTAAATGAAAACTTCAAATTATAACCAGCTAACTGAGAATGAAATCTTTTTAAGAAATTAAAACAATTTCTGCGATTTAAATTTATTCAATGCAAAGCAAGCTGAATATTTACTAAACTACTATTTTTCCGAAAGATGAAGATAAATTATTGTCTTTTTTTTTTTATTGTTTCTTATTTATTTCAGTATTGAAAAGTAAATGCATATATGTGCAATAAATACATTGTTTTTTTTTTTATATAATGAAGAAAAAAAAGTATGGATATACAATTTTATTTTGACGTCCAAAACTTTTCTCGTCCTCTTTAAAAAGGGTATGTAGAAACAATTTGCTAGAAAGAAATTTTAACTATATTTCTCAACTTGAACACAATTTAAAAAAATATTGTTATTTCAGAAAAATAACAAGATTTGTTTGCTCGTTATGCCTTATTTTGTTAAACAGCAAAGGCTGAAAATGAAAAAAGATTCCAAAGCCTTGCTAGGAATTAAAGAATATGCAGCAGAGTATGCATTTTATTTCTTTATTCTGTTAATAGAATGACTGCACCAGTTATTTAAAATAAATAATAGTTTCTTTCTAGTTAGTGGAGATGTATATCGTCAACAGATGCACTGAGATACATTGAAATTTTACTTGAGTCTCTGGACCATCAAATCTAGTGGGTGTTTGACGGATGCTGTAAAGCAACACCTCCTAGAAGAAGGAAGGCCTCAGCACGGATCAATTTAGTAGTCCGATGTGACGAAGTTAACTGCGCAGTTGATGAAAAATAAGAAAGATGTCATTACGTTCGGGGTACTAAGCTGCGCAGTGGTTGAAAATACGAAATAAGTCATTACGTTTGGACTACTGAAGGATATTTATGGTAACCCGTGCTGAGGCCTACTCGTTCTAGGAGGTGTTGTGTAAAGGCTGTTTCTATACTTGAAAGGGGGATGGACATAAAGTGAGGAACATGATTTTCCGGGTTACATTTTTTGGCAAAACTCAATATTTAAAGGGTGCGCCAAAAGTTTCGCATTTATACTTTTTACAAATAAATCAGAGGTTGTTTTGATTCCCTTTAACTTGTCTTATTTATTTTACCATTGTTTTTAGACCATTAATATTCCGTTTCAGACATCATTCCAAATGTTCGTGAACTCCAATAACTTTTAAAATAATCTATGGCACGGTTTTTTATTCCTTCATGTTAGTAACGCGCTTTTAAAAATCCACTCAGCCCCCCCAAAAAAAGGCTAATAGTTGAACCTCTATTTAACGAAGTCGTTCAATCCCGATAATAAGTTCGTTGTATTGAAAATTCGTTAAATAGACCTTTTAGAATACTTAAACATAAGAAAACAGGTTATAAACACTAGACATAATTAAGATAGCACATAATGCACCTTTATCTTGTAAACTAGTATTTATTATTTATTTTATAAATCTTAACCATAAAAGAAATCTGCATGGAAAGCAAGAATAGAGCAAAACATTATCTAGGGTTACTCTATCATGCTACATGCATTTTCAAGTAAAAAAAAAAAGCTAAAGTTATGTTTAAAATTGTAGCTGCATTTGTTATAAACGTAATTTTAAAAATACATTACAACATCAGATCTGCAGAGGATCAAAATTGTGATGGCATGTCTTCGGATCATCATCAGGGATGTTTCCCAGACAGTAGCCAATAGCCCATTGTGCAGCTCTAGTGTGACGTAAATGAACTACAACAACTCTGGTCGAAAGATGTACTTTTGGTGACAAATGCATTGAGGTAAAAGGTTCAACATTCGTTGTTAACAGGGCTCTATCAACACCTCCTAGAAGAAGGAAGGCCTCAGCACAGTTGATGAAAAATAAGAAAGATGTCATTACGTTCGGGGTACTAAGCTGCGCAGTGGTTGAAAATACGAAATATGTCATTACGTTTGGACTACTAAAGGATATTTATGGTAACCCGTGCTGAGGCCTACTCTTTCTAGGAGGTGTTTGCTCTATCCGATCTGAAATACTTGTCCTATGTGCTCTTTGCTGTTCGTTTTTAAAAGCTGAGACGCTTCTGTTACTTTGGGGCACATACCATCAACCTGATCTGTCGCAATTCAGACAAGTGAAATCAGTGATTTTTGCTAAAAGTCACTGATTAGCTGAATTATTTTAAAGCCTTCCGTCTACAGCTTTACATATTTGCGCACCCTCGGTCCCTACGTAGGCTAATCAAAGTGATTGCCCACCCGCCTATTGACCGCAGCCAGTGATCCTTGACTTTGGTGTTCTTCTGGGAACCCTGTTTTTACGATCAGTCCACTACGGAACGAAGAAAAGTCTAGGCACTTTATAAGTGTGGAAATAAAATAAAATACTCTAAAAGTCATAGAAAATGAATTGTAATTTGAGGTATCCAAAAGTCCACTATTTTTTCCAAAGGAATTGGTTTTTTAACAACTTAAAAAAAAAAACTCTATTAGCAAGTTTAAGTGGTTTGTAATTTATTTTACGTATGAGAATAAAGCATAACTAAATAATTAAAAATAAAATTTAGACTTCCAGAAACAAAAATCAGGATTTTTTTACTTAGTATTTCTGATCACCCATAAAAACCTACTATGGATACAGTTGCTTTTGTTTAACAACAATGAACTAATATTAAACTACAAAAGTAACTAAAATAACTACAACAATAACTAAAGTAATATTTAAGCTACCTGGTTAAAAACTTCATTTGATTCAAAAATATATAAATAGCAGTCAACATGTTTCAAATGCTTCCAAAATAGATGTTCATTTTCAAGACTTGCTAGATGTGATTGAGAAAAAAACAAGAGTGATAAGAGATTTTAAAATGAAAAGTGGAGAAATAAAGGTGAGAAACAAAACTTGAAAAACCTCAGTAACCAAGAAATAGAAAAATGAAAGACAGAACAATTAAACCTCAGTGACTGCAAAGGGCAAAATGTATTTCCATGTGCCGTGGAGAGATAGTGAGGAACTAATATCATTAACAAGAGAATCAACATTCATAGGAATAAAACAAGATTCCAGGGTATCAATATGTGCTGATGTAAAATTTATATGGTGGAAATAATTTACCATATACTAATTGTAACTAATAAGTAAATCAAAAAATCTTTGAATGTTTACTGTAAAAATTGCTTGCTTCGAGACTGTTGAATTTTTATACTATTGAATCTAAAACGCAATTTTAAAATCTAAGGGTAAATTTTTTTAAAAATATTTCAACATTAAATTTTATCAAAATCGAAAAATTAATTAAATTGAAATCTATTATTTTATATATATATATTTTTCAAACAAAAATAATTTAATTAAAAAAAAATCCTCAGTTTAAATTCGCACATTCTATAAAATCAGTTTAAAAATCAGCGTAATTCTCGAATTTTTAAAATCTTACATAATAATTATGTATTAAAAATATCAGGATTTTAAAAACGGTGACGAAATGTCTAGAAAAATGAGAGTAATTAATGACTGCAGATGAAGCGATCGGAAATTTATGTGGATTTACGATGCAATCGCCACGGGGAAAAAAATCGTAAAAAGTAATTATTAAAATTTGAAATTTCTTAGCCATAATGTGGTAATAAAAATATCGGAACTAAAAAAAACGAAAATTTTGAGAAACGACAAATCAAATAGCTCCTGAAAAAACAATCCATAAACTGCGTGTAGTATTTCTTGTATACATTATATTTGGTTCCTGATATATTATTTGTGTTTGCAATAAGTTCTAAGTCTGAAATGCGAAGTTGTTCCTACTGTGTAGCTTAACATTTAGGGGGGGGGGGGGGGAGAATAGTTATAAAACATTTCTGATCTTATCAACAGTATACCAACTTCGAAATTTAAACCTAAATGATAATTTGTAAAAGGAACTTCATTTCGCAGCCCGAACAATATGCTGACACTAACATATGACGGTACACGGCATACAACAAGAACAGTAATAAACAAATAAAAAGTGGCCAAATCAGGACTGGACTACCAAAAAAGCCAGTTATTTTTAAATCTAGCAACCATCTTCTTTTTTAACAATATATCTATAAATTACTTAAATTAAATTTCATTTTAATCTCAACAGAATTACTTAATATCTTATGAAATACAGCATATTTGAGCTCAGAAATTACAAAATTTATTTCTTTTGTTGAAATCAAATTATCTATTTGAAAGTATCGCCTCGCAGAATAAGCAGCAGCAAACTTTCTAACCAGAATTCGAGTAGGCCAAGAACTCGAAATTATTGTTGTTTACATTATTTTTCAAAACTCCATCCATAGTTTAATCCAAAGATAGGTCCAAAATGTGAAACCCTAACTGTTATTTTTGCGTATTTCGCAACATCTCCAGAATTTTTAAGCGAATCAAAGCATTTTTTTTACACAATTTTAAAACTCGTTTATCTAAAGATAATTCCATAAAGGTTTTTTTTAAAAATAATTTAGTATATTTTACTATTTTGTTTAATAATACTAGTAAAAAAAAATTTTTTTTAGGTCCTTTTACATAGCGTAATTTTTTGAGGCAAAATTTGAACGAATAGTTCTCAAGAACTTAAATTTTAAAGAAGTCGTAATTAAATGCTTAAATTGTGCAGATTAGTTTGTAGTACGTTTGTTTCGGGGTGCCATGGGTGCTGAATTTCTGTTTATGGACGACAACGCCCGTCCTCACCGTGCAAAAATAGTAGACGAATGCCTTCAATCGGAGGATATCACCCGTATGGATTGGCCAGCTTGCTCACCGGACTGGAATTCAATAGACCATGTGTGGGATGTGCTTGGCCGACGAATTGTGGCCCGTCAACCCCCTCCCACCTTTCTACCGGACTTTCGGAGGGCATTGCTTGACGAGTGGTGCAATATTCCCCCAGATCAGATTGATAATGTGATACTCAGCATGCCTAGGCGTTGTACGCATAGAGTTGAAATACTGGGGTAGAGAGAGTAGAATAACCCCCGACCCGTGGACAAGATGAAGTCACGTGACTGTAGCCCAAACTTGCGGTTGACTGAGACTGCTTCTATTCCCGTCCATTCGTTTAGCATTGCGATAGTTTGTTGCAATTAACTGTCTGTCTTTTTAATTCAGAAATAAGAATGGTACAAAAGTTCTGAGCATTTTGCTGCACGGAGAAGTTTTCTAGGGACTGTCCGACAACTTTTTACAAGAACGGGCGACATTTTTTTTTCACTTTTTCTATTTTAAAATTTTTCCGATACTCAGTCGTGCTCTGATAATCATGTTTTATTTGCTTTAATAATCACTCGTTTTTGTTCACTTTTTTTACATTTAACATAAGTTTTTATTGTTTTTTAAACTTATAATGTTTAAGTATATTTCAATATATACTCTATTTTTTGCTGAAATAGCTGCAAAGCTTTGTTGGCTTCCTTGGCGAGATACTCTAGCGCCAAGGAACAGTTGAGTAAACTTTCGGTTTTGTTTTAGTTCTCTTTAAATTTCGATATCATTTCTATATATTCTGAAGATTTTGCATATCTTTACCTCTTTATTACTAAAATACAATATTTATCTTGTTCTGAAATGTTTCCTATAAATTTATATATTTAAATAAAAAATATGGTACATAAGAAGTTGTGTTTTTTAAATTACATAGGAATGCTTAAAAAACAAATTTTTGTATATTCTTATATGTTTGATGAATAATCAAATTCTATGAAATATTTTTAGTATTTAAATATAAAATAGTGTATAGTAGTCTTAGTGTTAATTTTTAATAAAATTGTATAATTCTGTTACTATACATAAAATGAATATGAAATTATGTATTATTTAGAAAATAAATTAAGGTATATTTAATATAATCATTAAGTACTTGTTTACCTTCTTTTTATTTAAAAATAGTTGCTTTATTGGAAATACTTTATTTTACTAATATATTTAACTGTAGAATTAGTTTGATTTAGTGCAACAAATTCAGAAAACATAACATAGAAGTGGCTAAGTTGTATAGGAGCAAATTAGTGCAGTGTACTAGCATGTGATTGATTGCTATGGAATAAACTGTTCAGACGGCCAAGGCTAACAGCTGGCTGTGGTGCAACGATTGAACATCCTGAACCTTTCTTGTAAAATTTCAACTGTGTTTACCTTTGTATAGATTGTATATATTTTATTTGCTAGCTGGCTAAAAGATATAGTTTTAAATGTGTTTACTATTTTTAAGAAAATTACATTTTTTATGGAGGGGCATTGCAATTTTCTTAATGTCTATAAAATGATTAAGGCTTTTTTTTATTTGTAAAATAAAATATTTTTAACTGTTAATTTTAAAGTTACTGGTTTTCTGTATAAAAATCATGAAATATATATTGAATTATAACAGTAGCATAAATTTACCTCATAAAAAGTTGCATAAATTGCAATTTCTATCACAATAAAAGTAAGGTTTTTTTTAATTCTAAGTTTGTTATTAGTTTCAATCTACATTTAGTACAAAGTAAAAATTCTAATTGTTTTCTCTTTTATATAATTATTTTTTGTTTAAATTTTGAAAGCTTTTCTAATAGTCACTTTGTGTGTACAATTAAATTTTAATTGTTATTTATGGAATTAGATTGTACATGAAATACAAAGTAAAATTTCTAATTAAACTCTTTTATTATTTTCTTTTATTAATTTAATGCTTTTAATCTTATAATTTTCTCTATTCGGCACTGAAAACCTTTATATTAGAATAAATATTTTATTTCATATTTAGACAAATTGTTGAGTATTAAGTTAAAATGCAACAGTAGTTTATTTTTGAAAATATCAATTTTAAGTGTCAGGAAAAAAAGAATTTAAAATTCTAAATTAATAACGTAAATAATCTTTATTGTATAAATAATTTAATGTATTCAATAAATAAATAAAATTCTAACCATAATTACATTTTATCAAAAATACGTTTTCTAACTATTCTATTCTACTAAAAAAGGGTTTTATTTTTCTCCAAGCTATTTTCCCCGAAATTTAATATTACCTCTGGAGTAGTCTCTTGGTGAGCATAAATAAAAATGATAAAAGTGTTGTAATATTAACGTATATTTTACGTATTAAAACTGAACCTTTTTATTTCTTTATTTTATTTCTAAGCATCGAACTTTTTTCAGACAATCTGTTTAATTTTACAATTTGTTTTATCTAGCAGTGATAAAACTTTTAAAACGTAAAGATTAAATTTATTTTTTAAACGAACTTATGTTTCATTAAAAAAGAAAGGCAACATTTTTAAATTCACATTTTAAGCCTTGGTAGGTGTTAAAAAAATCGTGATTTTTGTATCGAAGTTATTATATATTTTTTTAAAAAAATAACAATAGTTAAATGTAATAATAGTTATTACAACATATATTGTTAATTTTTTTTTAAATAGGTTTTTGTAATAAGAATATTTACAAATTTTTTTTCTGAATATAAATAAATATAAGTGGTGCAGAAAATCGTTTTTTATTTTTATATAATGAATAAATTTTAAGGAATAGTGTTAAGGGTAAAGACGAGAACTACTTAATTTTTTTAATAAAGGCAGTACTAAAATTAAATGTTAAAAAAAACTCCTTATGATTTAAAAACCCATTTAATAATATTAAAGAAATGTGATTAACGAAAATATTTTTTTCTCTCTCTTTCAAATGCTGCAATTATTTGCGCATCGGTAATATCGAAATAAAGCTGGTTGAAAAATTTTGTGCGCCAACATTTGTGATACTGCGCCAAGTATTGCACTCTTTCCGTCACGTGATTGTAGCTCTTTGCTTGCTATCTGTGGCGTGTCTTTTCGGAAGGAATAAAGCGAGCTTGGTTCCTCTACTTACTATTTCAACTCTATGGTTGTACGGCCTGTATTGCATCGTCCGGGAGACATACTCCGTTATAACCATTTTACTAACCATGGTATTCTGTTTTTTGTAAATAGGTTCTTTATTGAAATTTGCTCCAGGGAGTAAAAATCGCAATTTTTATTAATTATGTCAAACATATATAATCTTTTTTGCTCTTTACCTTTTGTTTAATACATAGACTTTACAAATAAGTCAACTTCATTATCCTTAATTTATGGACATGAGTGTATATTAATGCTATTTTTTCACTTATTGCAGAATGTATGTAATAAAAATATTTTATTCAGTGTGTGTCCTCCTTTTCTTCTGAAAACAAGGTTGCCAGAATTATTTAAGAAAAAAAAATGTATTTTTTAAATCGAGTTTTATTTCTTACACATTTAATTATCAAAGCTCAGATAAAAGTTTTATTATTTACTTAATAATTAATTCAAAACAATGCAATTAAAGAGTTACTGTTTCTAACTTAAAGTGATTAAAATTAACATACAATTAAAACAAACTAATAACTGAATAAAGTTGTTATACATGGTTGCTTATAATCAAGCCCAACACCCTCATAAATTTGTGGATCTAAGGTCGGATTTTCCCTTAAGATATCGAATAAGATTCATATCTAAACTATTTCAGTTATATAAGCATGACACTCCTTTATTTTCGAATTATTATTGTCACACACCCTTCGCTAAATGATCCAAGGATCCCTTCCGCACCTCCATTGATCTATTGGGAACCGTGTCTTGACGATAGTGCTACAACTAATTATTATTAATAGTTTGTCTTTGAGGGGTCATTCAGCGAACACTAATTTCTTTTATAATCTTTTGATCAAAAGAGATTATTAATCAAAGGATATGCGTCAAAATTTTCAAAAACGTATGTTAAAAAATATTTTTAATTTAATCGGCTATTGGCATTGTTCTCTTTTGTTTTCTAATTATTATTAATTGCTGCATTTGAGGGGATCCTTTGATAGACACTTTAATTATTTTTAATTAATTTTTGGTTCACAAAAGAACTTCTTTGATATTAATACAGAATCAAAGGATAGGTGTCAAAATTTTCAAAAGCAGATACTTATTTTAATAATTATTGAAAATTTTTAAAGATTTTTATTTTGTTCACATAATAATAAGTAGTTGAAACAGGTGTGACTAAAATCGATAATATTGCATTTATGATATAAGACTGGTTAAAAATATTTATGTGTTGTCTACATTTAATGTCAAGTATAGGCATTTTTTTTTAAATTTCTTTAATATTAATAGCTGCGATTAATGGAGACATTTGGAGAGCTTTGTAATTTTTTTTGGTTCACAAGAGAACTTCTTGGTAGAATTAATATCAAATCAAAAGACTGGTCAAAATTTCTGAAACGTATACGCTATAAGATATTAAAAAATTATTTTTATTTTGTATATATCGCACTAAATAGTTATCACAGGTGTCGTTAAAATTGATTATGATATGAAGCAGGCTATTAAAAAAAATAAATTTAGTAGCCTAAATTTAATGTCTACAATTGTGTATTTCGGTTATAGGTCATTAGCTTTCTAATTATTATTAATAGCTGCTTTTGAAGGGTTCATAATTTTTTTGATTCCAAAGGAAACTTCATGCAGATTAAAAGGATAAGTGTCAGAACTTCTAAAAATATATGCATATGTCAAAACATTTTTTAAAAATTATTTTGTTCTCTATATCACAAGTGTTAACATTGATGATGATGCAAATATGATATTAGGCGGATATTAAAATATTTTCTCAAATTATTCATTTTCTTAAAAAATATTTTGAAAAGAATTTCCCTATTCCCATAAGATTTTTATTAGGTAGAATTCGAAGTTTTAAAACAAAACTCTTATTTCTAAAATTTCCAACTTTACTTGATTTTATTCTATAAATGTCTAAATTTCAGAAAATACGAAGCAGATTTTTCGCCCCCTTACTTTTTTTTCCAGAGGAAAACAAAGTTTTTTATTTGGAAAATAGATTCAAAGATTAAATTTATTTGGTTACCAATTTTTGCTCACATCGAAATTTTAGAAATGGTGAAACACTTTGTTCACCCCCTCATTAATATTTCGGAAGAAAATAAAGTTTTCTACACGGAAAATAGAGTGTAAATTAGAAACAAAATATTTTTTTTACTTCTACTTTACTTTTCCAAATCTCAAAAAACAATTATTCATCCATTTACTCTAATTTCAGAATAAAATAAAGTTTCCTACTTTGTGTATAGCTTCAAAGTTGAAAAGCTTTTCTTTTCTCTAAGATTAACAATTTTATTTCATTTTGTCATGGCGAATGACTAAATATCAGAAGAGGCAAAGCACATTATTCGAGCCCCCTCACACACACACTTAAAGTTTAGAGGATTAAAAATTTTTCTATTCGAAAAATAGCTTCAAAATAGATTTTTTTTTTAATTACTGATTTTACTTTCGTGGATGTCTAAATTCCAGGAGGAGCGAAACACATTGTTTGCCCCATTAATTAAATTTAGATAGGGCTTGTCTTTATACAGAAAGTATCAACTACATGTAGTTGTCTCTGCCAAACTTGTTCTTTCTTTTGCGAAAGAGAATTAGTTCTCGGAAAAATTCTTTTAATCGATTTTGACTCTAATCTGTATGTTAAAGTAGATATGCAATTGCATAAAAAATTCATAAATTATTTTATATATATAAAAGAGGTAAACTAAAATTTGAAAAAATGTGATGTGGTCCCTTCATATGGGGCCGCCTTAATTGTAAAAAGGCCCAGGGGCAATGCCCAAGCGCAGTTACTGCCCTGGCATAAAGTATAGCTTATACTTAATTCAGTGTCAAAGAGTTATTAAGGTAGAGTGAAATATTTCAAGAAGGCAACCAAAATATGATTATATTGCACATGGTCTTCCTATGTCAATTCAGTTCAATAATATAAAACTTATAAAAAACTCTTCCCTTTACTAAAAGTAACTTTTAAATGCTAATTTTTCCGATATTGTTTGAATAGAAAATCGACTCCTATGTTCATACCATTTATTCATATTCTTTGCTATCAATATCAAGTCAATGGATATAAGTAGAATCTTTTAAAAACGGATACATATGCTAAAAAATATATAGTACCATCTTTAAAAAATTGTTTTAATGTCTGTGTCTCGCTAGATTGTTAGTACAGGTGTCGCTAATGATGCAAATAGGACTTGAGAACATTTCTTTTTGCCTACATTTAATGTGAACTATTGTCTATTTCGGTTATAGGCATACCTCTTCTCTACTTTCTAATTATTATTATGTACTGCATTTGAGGGGCTCAATTGGCGGACAGTTGAATGATTTTTAATATTTTATCGGCTCACTAGAGAACAATGATATTTATATCAATTCAATGGAGGGTTGTAAAAACATATATATCCTAAAAAGTATTTATTATTTTGCCCATGTCACCATACCACATTTATGATTAAAAAAGTTTTTTTGATTTCAAAAATGTAGTAATTATACATGACTTTTGTTTCATTCGCTAATTAGATAGATGATTTATAAACTATTGTAACCATTCGATTTTCTTAAGTTTTTATAATAAAATTTATATATAGCTTTATATAATATAACAATTTTTCACTGGCGATTGCAGAAGTGCGCTTCTACTTAAACTATTACTTACGGGAGCGCTCGGAAACTAACCTAAATATTCTATATCACCCTATTGAATCATATTTCAAAATCGATCTCTAAATATAAATTTAGTCTCAGAATGTTTCAAATTATTTTTTAACAGGGTTTAATTTGAAGAACTGTTACTGGGGCTCAGGGGAGCCTACGATGGAAAAAAAAATACTTCACTAGATTTCATTTGAAATAGAAGCTTTTTACAATATTTTTTTCCTAATGCAATAGTTTAGTTTTTGTTATTATTTATCACACAACTATAATTTAGTATTTACAACCGCCAAAAAAAACATTTTTCATTAAAATTGTTAGCTAATTGACAAAATTTGTATTAACTTTCAAGCTTATTTTAAATACTATTTTATTATTATTCATATAGTTTTAAAATCAATATACTTTACTTTAGAGTAATAAACTGGAATTAGTATTATTGGTGATAAATAGAACAATTATTTTTATAGCAAATTCCATTCCTACTTCAGTTTTTTGACACATAAGTATTTTATAAATCGTATTTCACTGTCTCTTAAAAGACCCACATGTCATCTTATCTAGAATTGTATTTGAACATTTTTATAAAAACGAGTTTTTTTAAAATTAAAGAAATAGCTTGGGACCGAAACTTTTCCATGATTCAACAGAAAATGCTCAGTGAATTTAGTATTGTTAGAAATGGATTGATTCCAATAGTATTTTAGGGAAGGGAGGTGATTATTGTTGAAAAGAAATTGTCATTTAATGGGTACAAAATAAGTCGATTATTGGCTTTTTTTTTTTTTTTTGGAAAAGGGGCTAATAATGCATAAAATAAAGTATATGCTGAATTTTTATCAAAAGACTTGCAAAGGTAATGTGAAATCTTTCAAGAAGGCATCAGTGCCATACTTGCTTCCATTGTCAATTCAGTTAAATAATAGAAAACTAATAAAAGCCTCTTCGCTTTATTAAAACTAAAGTTAATTTTAAATGCGAGATTAGAAAATTAACTCCTAATTTTATTCTCTCAGTGCCATAATAAATTTTCCTTGTCCTGCGTTGAATGGACGACGATTGTTTAGTTTTCCTTAACCCCATTTTTCATCTATGGATTTGTCCTGTGTATTTTTCATTTGTTCTTGAGGCAGATACCGTAACCTCGAATCAGTGGCTGCGGGCTGAGCAGGGACCGAGGGTGTGCGGTATGGATCGTCGTTAAACTGTTCACCCGTAAAGTGAAGCATCCTCAGGGTTGCTTCCCAGGCAGTCGCCTATACCCCATTGTGGAGCTCTAGTGGTGACGCAAATGAACTACGACAACTGATGTAATTTTCACGCTAAATTGAATGGTTCTGATTCCAAGACGGTGGATGGGACAGACATAGTTTAGAAACTATGACAGATTCCTGTAATAACTTGTATATGTACATAATTATACATCTGTTACTGTTAACTAAATAAGTATGACACTTTGCTATATAAGGCCCGTCTGAACATGTAAGGTACATTTTCCGATGAAATTTTTTTCACACAATTGAATGAGATATAATTCGAATTGATATCATTACGTTTGAAGGTAATACATTTTGTCTATATAAAAAACCATTTCGACACCCTTTTTACTTGATGAAATTTATTTTTATTATTACCTTACTTTTTCCTTCTCCTATTAATTCTTTATATATTAAAAATAATTCATTATATGTAGCCTTTGCTCGTTACATGCATTATATTTTACATTTTAAACCTCGCTTTTGCTTATTGCACGCTTTGCATTTTTTTAAAGTCTTAATAGTACTTTTACATGATACTCTACTCCATTTTTAACTCACTATTATATATATTAAATTAATACAATTAAATATGATTTGCCTTACTTCTCTTATGCGTCACTATTATAATTCTTCATTTCAGACAACCACGCACCTTGTACATTCTGATCATTAATTTATGGCAATGCACGTGTTTACTTTTATTGTGCGGCATCTGTACTTATTATTATGCGTTTCGCTTTCTCCTTATATTAATCTCTTAAAATCACCATGTTAACTTAAAATTTCTTTTAATATGTTTTGTTACTTAGCAGTTACTAATTATTTACCGGAACTATAATTTTCTAATATTTACAGAGTTGCCAAAGAAAAAAATAGTTGCTTTTAGTAGCCGAAAACTAGGAAAATAGTTTGCTAAATAAGAATAATAAATTCATTAAGAATATGAATAAAATTTGTTAATGACTTACTTGTCATATAACATGATCCATTCAGTCAAGTTGGTGGCAAATATGATAATTTTTATATAAACGTAAATGTTTATAAACATTTATATATATATGAAAAGTGATTACTCCAATTCGAAATTCATGCATCGTAATATCGTATAAAATTTTAATATATAATTTTTTTATAAAAATCGTGCTACATTTCATAACTGAAAAGGCGAATGAGAAACGAAATGGACTTATAGTGGAGTCGATAGAACGAATTAAAAAGTGGATAGCAGATTGTAGTAATTCAAAATTTTTTAAGAAGAAAAAAAAAAAAGTTCAGTATGTTCAGAACCTAGCTTTTGGGTTGCAGATTTTAAACCCAATTTATGCTTGAGGGGGAAAAAAATAATAACAATAGCTAGGAGTTCAGAATAGTCTCCCAATATTCTCAGTTTCCTGAAAATAGTTGCTTTTTTAGCCTTTTCAGGCAAAAATATTGCCACAAGCACCTCCTGCCAAAATTGGTTGCAAATAGTTGCATTTTAATAGCCTGTAGCATCCCTGTATTCAATTTCTTAAAGCTTGTGCTAGTGTATCTTATCTAACTTTGCACAATTTCTAGTAATTGATGGACAAAACGAATAAGTATATCTTGTTTAATTCTTTTATACTATTATTATGTAAATTTTAGCTTGACAAATGATTATTTATGACATATTAGCTATGACTTCGATAAAATTAAAATATTGTTATAAATTCTAATACTCTGGGATTTTTCAAGAGTATATTAGTTTTAAAAGTATCATACACGGTATTTCATTCTTGTTCTCAACACCTGTTTTAAGGGGTAAAGAAAGAAACACACACGATGTACATTTTAATGACATTAGCAAGAATCAGAAGTAAAATAAAAAGATATATATACATTATCACAAGAGAACTCTGCTGCCTTCAAAAGTTTCAGTTCTTTTATATACACGAATGATGTTCACATTTACTCCATCAGAAATGGTCTTTGAACGAAACTATCTCACTCAAAGCTGCCCAGTAACATGATTTCAACATCATAACATGAGAAGATCCTTTAAGTTTCTTGTAGATTTTAAATCAGATTGTTCTTGCAAAATTCTTGAAGAATTCAAATTATTCTTGCATAAATAGGAATATTGCATAGGGTACAACTTAAAGTACGTTGGAGACTATGTCGAACATGGTTTACGTTGTATTATAACATACCATACTCTTCCAAATAGTTCGACTTACTGATATTAACAATTATTTCAACAAATATTTCATTTAAGATCCTGTAATAAAAAGTACACTATTTTACTTACATGCTCTTACAATTCATGATTGAAAGATCCCTTATCTTTATTATTCATAGAGTAGGGAGGAAAAGACAACCTCTGGAAAGTGAAGTCATACCTCTCAAGTCCATATTCAATAATTTTATTCGTTATTCACTAAATTTAATTCGATATATTTTTTTCATGCGTTGCATTTTCCCGTTTTTAAACATTACTTTTTAAAACGCGTTACTTTTATTCATATATTTCTTTTTTTATTCTATACACTTTTTGCTTTTCTATATGCGTTACTTTACTTTTCTAATGCGTATTTTACACATTATTGTTCCGCGTTTACTTTTACGTATAACATAGATTTGCGTTTACTTTCACGTGCTTTTTGCTCTTCTTTATGTGCTACATATTTATGTACATTGCGTGCGATTACTTTATGTGCCTTTTAATTTTATTCGTTTCTTTTATTTGTACATTACATTCAGGCTTTAATGTTTCAATTTGTCACATTCCTTTTCTTATGTGTTACTTTTAAACATTTTTGTAACACCTTTTAAGCGTTTCCTTCTCTAATACACTACTTTTTTGTATTTACTTTTTATGCGTTACATTTACTTTTTTGTCCGTTACTTTTGAGAGTTAGCGTTTTTTCCCATTATTTTTCGTTTTGGGTTTATATTTTTTATGCGTTTATTTATCTTACGAGTTATATTTAATCTTTTGTTTTTATTAAGCATTACTTTTACTTACGCATTACTTTTCATTTAGTTGTACTTAGTTAACCTTTACTTATTAACTTTATATTTTTCACATTTACTTTTCTTAAGATCTACTTTTATTCTTCCTCTGTGTTACTATTCGAGTATGATTCTCTTATGCATTACTATATCGCAATATACTTACTTTCAAGCGTTAGTGACTTTTATGTATTACTTTTCCGTATGCCTTACTTACCTTAATATTTACTTTTATTTTTCTAATAAATTTCTTTTAATTATATAACGCGTCATTTTTTTTCCCTTTTCATATGCGTTACTTTAACGGGTTTCCTTATTTTGCACATTACTTTTAATTTCGAACTTAGTTACACTTCGTGCTTCACATTTATTTATGCGTTACTTCCATGCGTTTCCGCTTTATATACGTTATTTTTACTTGTTGCACTCCTTATATTAGGGGCACCGGAGAGTAATACCTTTTCGGCGGAATTAAATATTCGTTAGTCTTAAACACCAATTCATTTTTTTCCTCGATCCATTTTTTCTTCGGCAATGAAAGGTTGTTGCTAACGAGGGTGAATACATTATGTATTAAAAATAAATCAATAACAAATATCAAATGCACCGAAACTACATTACTTTCCAGTCTCCCTAATATTTTAGACTCTAATTCTCTTCACTTTTTCTTATAATTATTACTCCTTACTTATCTTAACTTTTCTTATTTTAAATACTGTACATTTTTTACCGTCAAACGCTAGCCCGCGATAAGTGTCAAAATGGTTCTGGTCAAAATCAGTTTTAGATAACTTTTGACTTTTAAAACAAAAGTTAATAATTTACCTTTAAATGTTAGCTCATTTTATTTTACAGACGGCGTTGAATCCGTAGCCAATATCAGCTTCGATATCCAGTCAAGCATTGGGACAAACTAGTCTTCGTGGAGGACATTTTGATGGAACTAACCCACATTTGCGTTACAAAGAGAAGGAAACCACGAAAATCTCCCTTGGTCGAACCGGCGGCAATGGTATAAACATTAGCTTATTATTGTAGTTAGTCTGTAAAAATGAGGGGAAATTTAGAATATTTCAGAAGCATTGCTCATTAACTTCCTCCCTCCTTTGTCAGAAAAAATAAGCTTTCGTTATATTTTATAATTTTATAACCGTCGTTGAACAGCCGACCCAATTTCATGGGTTTAAGACTACTAATGTTCAACTCCGTAGCCTTGTAATTTTGAACTAATCCAGAAGACAAGGAAACTCCTGGATCAGTACCCCCAGAGGTTTTGATTTGTTATGGGAACATGGAGGACTTTGAGACTCGACAGATTTAACGTGCATCAGTCACCATTTTACTACACGGGGAGTCTTCGGCCGGCGAGGATCGAACCCACGACCTCTTGGATATGGGCCCAGCGCCCTACCGACCAGGCTATCCCAGCCATTTTCGTTATATTTGCAAAAACCTGAAAACTGATGTAGCATAAAGTTGAAAGTTTTAGTAAAACTATGATTAAAATATTCGCCTGTCTGTATAATTCATATGTTTGAAAACAAACCCTGTAAGAATTAGATTACACGAGCACCTTTATGACAAGCTTACGACAACTTATGTTTGCAAGCTAAGCAAAACAAGTTACAGCTAATTTATGCACAGAAAATCACAAGCTAGAAATTTGACTCCGAATGTCAGCATATTGTACAAATTTGTTAACAAACGTGAGCCCCAAAAGTAACGTAATCTCATCTAACAAAATTACGAAAAACTTTAGCTATTTTATAGTATAGAAACTAAAGTTTGAAGTTTACAAAACTGTCAAAAGAGCCGCGATAACTCAGGGGATAGAGCGTTCGCTTTCAAATGAGGTGAACCGGGTTCGAATCCCAGTCTACACGAATTCCGCATCCGGCTTGCACCGATGTTGATGTAAAATATCTTCAGTGGTAGACGGATCATGGGTTAGAGTGCCCTTGCAGTCAGGCTAATCAAGGGAGGTTCTCGTGGTCTTCCTCTCCATGTAACGCAAATGCGAGTTTGCTCCATCAAAAAGTTTTCCCGCGAAGGCAAATTTCTCCCAATACTTGATCCAGGAGTTCCCTTGTAATTTTGAACCCAATCCAGAGGACACGGATAGAGTTGAACATTAGAAGTCGTAAACCCAATCATTGGGTCGGCTGTCCAACGACAGTTATAAAAAAATAAATAAAAAACTGTCAAAACAAAATAGGTATGGTCAAATATGTTTTAGCTGATTCCTGAAAGTTTATAATTCACCTCTAAGTGTTTGTCTATTTAAGGAAATCGTAAGACCAACGTAAATTTTTGTTTGTCAATCGACTAAATTAGTTTCGACTAGAAGAAATTTCTGCCAATTTATTATTTAGAAACTTTTAACTTGAATTTCATTCTCAAACGTTTGCCCATAATAGCAAATTATAAGAACAATTCAAAAACAATCACAACAAAGTTTACCTTAATTTTTAGCTAAAAACAGCATGTGTCAATTTCACCTAGAGAAGTTAGCTTATTGAACAAAATTTCTGCGACCAGTTTCACTGGTCGCATGTTAATAATGCTCATAACTACACCCTTGTGCAAATTAATTGAAACAAACTTTTTTTTTTCTTCGTGTTTTTTAAAATCATTCATTTTATTATTCAACATGCATAATAAAATATGTTAAAATATTGTTGGGATGAATAACTGCCTAGCAAACAATTTCCACCAATCAGAGGGGTTCTGAAAGCGCATGCGCTGGAACTTTGGTTAATGAAAACTCCAGCCATGATCACATCAGTTAGGTGATGTAGTTAATTTACGTCGCACTAGAGCTGCACAATGGGCTATTGGCGACGGTCTGGGAAACATCCCTGAGGAGGATCCGAAGACATGCCATCACAATTTTGATCCTCTGCAGAGGGGATGGCACCCCTGCTTCGGTAGTCCAACGACCTGCACGCGAAGTCGAGCACTTTACGGTAGAACAGTTTAACGAGGACCAATACCGCACACCCTCGGTACCTACACAGACTGATCCAAGTGGTCACCCACCCGCACACTGACCGCAGCCAGTGATGCTTGACTTCGGTGATCTGCTGGGAACCGTGTCTTAACGATCAGTCCACTGCGGGACTCACATCAGTTAGAAGTTCGCTATCGTCAGAGATGAATGTGTCTCCGCGAAAGCGTACAAAAATTGTTACTCTGTCCGAACACACGCCAAAGACTTATAGAGAGATTTCGAAGATAGTTGGCGTTAGTATTTCAACAGTGAGTCGTATCATAAAGCAAAATAAAGAAACGTGATCCATATCTCCAAAGCGGAGAGGAAAGTGTGGCCGAAAAAAGAAAACAACGTCAAGAGATGACTATTTTCTAATTACACAAAGTAAAAAAGACCCTCGAAAGAATAGTGTTGAACTTAATAGAGATTTAAAAGAAGAAGGAATAAATATTAGCTCATCTACTGTTCGGAGGCGCCTTCTTACAGCCAGTCGATCAGCCTATCAAAAAAAAAAAAGCTTCTGACCCAGAAAATGAAGAAAAAACGTTACTTGTGGGCGTTAAAATATAAGCCTTGGACGGACGAAAATTGGAAGCAAGTTCTATTTAGTGACGAAAGCCATTTTTTTATCCAAGGCCAGCGAACTCAACACGTGCGGAGATTGCCAGGCGAAAGAATTCGGGATTGCCACATTAACCAATTTGTTAAACACCCGCAAAAGAAGATGTTTTGGGGTTGTTTCGGTTACAATGGGGTTGGACCGTTGCAGCCTATTGATGGTATGATGCGTTCTGAGCAGTACATTACTATTCTGGGTAAAAAAGTTGTTCCGGAGTTGAAGAAACGATACCCTGATGGAACAGGGATTTTTCAACAGGATATAGCTCCTTGCCATACGTCAAAAATTTTCAAGAAATTCATGTCTGAGAATCAAATAGAGACATTGGAATGGCCAGGGAACTCTCCGGATATCAACCCAATTGAGAATCTCTGGGCCATATGCAAGAATCGCCTATTAAATATGGACTGTACAACTATGGAGAAGCTAATCACGGCGTTAATTCATGTATGGTACAAGGACACAAATATTATAAATGACTGTAAAAAATTAGTGGAATCCATGCCGAATCATGTCCAAATGTTAATAAAGTGTCGTGGAGATCATATTATGTACTAAAAATTTTTGAGTTTGTATAAATTTAAATAAAATAGCATTTTCTCTTAGTTTTCTGAATTTATTGAGTTTGTTTCAATTAATTTGCACAAGGGTGTAGGGACTGAGTTCGAAATCTGAAGACTGTACGGACTGTCAGGGAGAATTTATTTTAATTTTTGTTATAAGACATTGCTCATAATTGTCTTCCCACTTTGCTCGAAAGAGTGAACAAATTCCAAATCCCTTTCCGACTTTAGGTGCTTTCGTTAGATCTGAACGGCCCGAAAATTTATAAAAGCACTAGAGTATAATTCTTACCAGAGCTATGACGAATCACAAAATACTATTCTTCATCAGAAAGACAACATCCTGTCCTATAAAATGCAAAGTAATCAATAAGATATGAATCAAATATCAGCCTTTTAAAATAATAATAAATTTAAGATACATATGAAAATGTGGTCACTATTATTCATTTGTTTAAAGAAAAATTGTATTACAATGCTATTAAACGACCGTAATTCTTCCCCTGTACGTCTGTCAACCAAAGTTAGCCCTCTAAATATAGGGATACTAATATGCAAAACATGGCGATTAAACAAATGCCTACCATTTGCCACCTGACGCCAACATTGCGCCATGTGCTCCAAATTAGTGATTTCGACTTCTTGTATAACGCAAGAAAGATGCTAATTTCACCGAAACTTTCATTCCACGCATTCCTGTTGTTATTTCTAATGCAACTTGCCGATACCAGCAAGCCTGTTAGGCGAAATCAAGCGAATTTTAAAGCAGAGGGTGCATTTCTTGTTTTTAGTGGCGCCATCTATGACCAAGAATGTGACTTCAGACACACACGTCGCAGCCCGTTTGAAGGGTGTATTCATACATCAATATATCGTAATTTTTACCTGAACCAGAGAACGAACTATTTGCAATTCATCTCCCCAAGAAGTATGATTTGTTGGATGGATTTTGTGACCTGACAGATTTAACGTGAACCAGTCACATGGGGAGACTGCGGCCGGTGGGATGGAACTCACGACCGCTTGGACATTGGCCCAACGCTCTACCAACCTGGCTATACCGGCCTACAAGTCATTCTCTCATTCGTGGACTTTACTAGTTTACTAAGTAAGATTTTAAGGATGACTTAAACTATTTTTTATTTCATATTCTCCACTTGCAGCAATATGAATTACCGAGATTTACTGAGAGAAAGGTTCCTTTAGAGAATTAAAAAAAAAAAAAAAAATTTTTTTAATTAAATTCTAAATAATTGTTTCTATCGACGATTTTATTACGCTTTATTTTTTTAAAGCAAGTCTCCTATTATTTTATTCTTTTAGTCACTTTTTCGTAAATAATATGGAGAAATAAAATTCTGGTTTTGAATTCAAAACAATCTATTTTTCTCTTTGTCTTATGCTTCATTCATAACTATCAGAAATACTGTTAGTATCGTTTTTATATCTGTTTCATATTGTTTTATTCCTGTCTAATTTATCATTTTGCTATAAATGGTGATGCTATTATATATTTCTCTATTTCTTGCGTTTTTTTTATTTTGCCATTTCATTTTTTTTATAAATATAACTTTATTTTTTGTATATTCTGTACGCTAACATAAAACTCTGATAATTTGCTCAAAAATTTTTAATAAATATAGATGAAAATTAAGTAAGGCATTTTTATATTCTTCTTACTTTTTCCACTCCACTTAATAATTTCAATTCTTTTAATTTACTTAATATTTGGGGACAACTATTTTAGTTTTTTCTCTCTTTATCGTAACAATTTTTTACAAGCGTTGATTGCCATAATTTGTTTCTTGTAAGACGCAGTATTTTGTTTTCTCCAAAAGATTGAGTAATGTTAAAAACATCGAGATTTACAGTTTTCGAGTACATGAAACTTTTGCATATCTGGAATTTGCAGATTCCAGCCTATTCCGGACTATAGTTTGTACTGTAATATGGATTTATGATCACCTTTCTTTCTCTTACATGTTTTATTTGCAATGATCTATTTATAAGTTTCATGTCAGTTAGGTTTCTACTTGCTTTTCATTTTCGAATAATGAAACTCTGAACAATTTTATTTTACACTGGATTATACTGGATTACTGGAATATCTCAGGGAAACTGAATTTCGTTTTCAATGATTCATTTCGAAATCAAGTTAATTTTGCAGTAAATTTTAATTTATGGTTGTTAATTTTAAAAAATAATCGAATAAAATATTTCACTATATCAATCCCAATATAAAATCAATTTTGTTTAGTATCTAATAAATTTTACGATTCTAAACTAACACAAATTTCATCTTGCATTACTGCTTTTAAAGATTAAACTCTAAATTTTATAAGATAAAAACGTTATTTATACTGTACTTAAATTTCACATAAAATTACTTTAAAAGTACGGAAACGTTTTTCTGCATTTTAAAAATGAATCGCGTAGTAGTAGTGGATACTATCCGAAGTTCGGCAGAAGTAGTGGATATTATTTATTCTTCTGAATTTAGAAAAAATGTAGATAAGTTAAAAAGTATTCTAAACTTTAAAAATAAAACGAATTTGGACATAGTTCGGATAATTGGACGTTCGGATAATAAGGGTTCGGATAATCGGCGCTCTACTGTATTTCTTTTATCTTTTATCAGTCAAGAATGATATTTCCACTCAATATTAATAATGATCATTCTTTTCTTGCAGTACAGTAAATGTCTTTCAGCTTTCACCTACGTTTGCGATGCGATTGATGATAAAGTAATCAACAAACTGGCAGGCTCTATTCTTAAAGTCTGTAGTTTCTGTGAGTAAAATTTTTTTTCATTCATTTATTTTCCCTTTTATTTTACTTTTAGACACATGCATTTCGTTTTTAAAGATGACGCTATGAATAATTCGGTACTCATTTTGCAGTTCTCTCGAGATGAAAAGAATTTTTTTTTTTTTTTTTGTGACATCTGAAACAAAATTATTTCTACCCTAGAAGCAAAATAACATGGGAACTCATTGAGCCAATATTCACCAATCTTGGCTCAACAAGGTTTTAAAGGGCCAATATTGAACCGATATCGAAATGTTCGATTCACCCGATATTTTATAGCCACCATTCAGCCGATCTTTATCCTATATAAAATTCTCTTGATATTTTAGTTTCCTATTTACTCAATATCGGCTATATGCAGATTTGTTAAGTTCTCCCGATATTTTATAGCCACTTTTCAATCAAAGTTTACCCTATATAGAATTGTCAAATTCACCCGATATTTTATTTCCCTTATTTACACGTGCACACGCGTGGCTCAAACAACAATCTACTAGCCAATATTGTGGTGTCAAGATTTTTCAATATTGGTAATAGTATGACTTTCAATAATGGACCAATATAATTTTCTATGTAGGTCTTTTATAGATTTATCAATATTGGGTAAACATTGGGATGTCTAGATTTTTCAATATTGGTCCCAGATAGAAATGAATCTTGTTGCAATATTGAAAGTCATTCTAGGACCAATACTGAAAAATCTAGACATCCCTTGGTGCATGTTCTTATGTGGAATACAGATCCACGAGGCAGGCATGTCAACCACGTGATCACATAACAAGGACATTACATTTACATCACTTTCAATTTTACGTGTACACCATGTAGATGTCAAGCAGTTGGTTGGAATGTCTGGCTCGAGGAGGATGCCAGCAGAATATGTACCTTACTTTTATTTCTGTTAAAATATACATTTTGTTACATTTAGAAGTATCTCCTTTTATTTAAAGCCCTCTCTTCACCCCCTTTATCCTACAGATGGGGGCTCGTCCACGGGAATGTGGATCGCGGTTTGGGCAATAAATTTTTTCATCACAATAGCCAACGAGTCAAGGTTGGGCTATTAGAAACTTTTTGAGTCTAGGGCCATTTTCCATTCTTCAAAACAACGTCGAGTAGGACGATAATCACTAGAGACTAAAAAAATCACATCCTAACTGCAAAACTAAGCTGAGCATTGCATAACGAAACTGTGAAAAAGAAACATTCCATTTTTCAAGTGCCGCGCAGGGCTGAAATCTACTAAAACTACGCTGAGCTGAATTGAATGAGAAACGCCATCGAAATTGCTGGAAACTACAAGAATCACCGTCGAAGTTGCTTGAAACTGCTGAAACTACGATATCGTCAACGGATACAGAGTTCGTGCCTGAATTGTGTGTTGCACCAGCGTTACTGGATACCAAAAATTTTAACTGCAAAGAACCTTTGAAGTAGGTGACTCTATTTTTTTCTTCTTTTTGTGAACATCATCATGTACAAATCTACGAAAACAGATTCAATAACTCTATCACAAGAACTAAATATTCCCACTACTCCTAACGCTACAGTAAGCGAACTTAAAACTTTAATTGAAAATTCTGAGGAATATAAAAATTATCCGAACAAAGTAAAGAAACTATTAGACGAAATTATAAACGCAAGGAAATTAATAGCTGACGAAGAATTAAAAATGCAACAACTTAATTTAGAACTAGAAAAAGTAAAATCAGCTAGAATAGAAAAAGAAATTCAACTTCAATCACTTAGTCAAAATGAGCGAGATATGAGCGTAAACAGCAGTTCTGATTTAACTAAACCGCATCAAGATTTAGAATCACTTATTAAAAGTATACGAACCTTAACAGTAACTTTTCCGAAAAATCCTGAAAATCTTAGCTTATTCTTTAACTCTTTGGAGCGAGCATTCAAAACAAAAAACGTAAAAGATGAACTTAAGTCCGAAATTCTCATAGCAATTTTGCAAGAAAAAGCAAACTAAGTGCTTTTATACGTGGAAGAAGAGGAATTAAAAAATTACGAAAAACTGAAATCATTAATCTTAAGAGAATACCAATTAACCCCTCAACATTGTCTATTTAATTTTCGCCATGAAAGAAAAAATTTTGAACAAGAACAAGGCAAGGGTTCTGAGTAAAATTTGTCTATAAAGAAAAATAAAAAGAGTAAGGGGCAAAAAGATACTAAATGATTTTTCTTAAAAAAAGTTTAATAATGTGTTTGAAAACGCTCTAAATGGGTAACACACACAAATGGCCACGAAATTTTTTAAGTAAAAATAGGCTATCACATTACCTTCAATTGGCTGATAGATGATCCTAAGCCTCTTGTGCAAAGTTCCATAATGCCATATGAACAGAATGTATCACGAACTCTAAAATAGTAATAAAAAACATCAAATTAGAAATTATGAAAAAAATGGCAAAATTTTACTTATTTATATTATTATTTAGAATGAATTATAACCTTTGTATTGACTAATTATTGACAACCAAAGAGCAAGATTAATTTCAACTTCAGATGGTGGAATTAAAAATGATATGGTGACCTGAATAAACACTAAAATAAAAATATATATATCTTAATGCGAAAGAAATTAGCAGTACATACAGTGATCGGCTCTTACAATGAAAATATTTAAATTTTCATTAAATATTTTCATTTTATTTAAATATAAATATCAACAATTTCTAAAATGCATTTAAAAATTACATCAACTTTGAAATTTACAAATCAAATATAGAAGAAATGTAAAAGAAAGTTAAATTCATCAATAAATGATTCTTTTTTAATTATGAGTAATTTATGAGTAAATTTTTTTTTCTATCATAACAGACCAAAAATATTTTAGCATACTTTTTCTTTAAGAGTCCAGTCCTATCAATAAATACGCATCAATTCCATTTTTATTTAAAAAAAATATCAGTATTTTGCTTTTATAAAGCTTACTTACAATTTCTGTAGAAGCACAGAACAGTCCAGTTGTAATTAAAAAAAATTTTTTTTCAAGTTCATTTCTTTTAAGCATAAAAAAAAACTTTAGTTGGGAAAACAAGCTTCTACACCAAAGGTCAAGTATCAACAAAACTAAAAGTGCCATTTTTGTTACAGTGCCAGCAAAAAAATAAAAATAAAATTAAAATCTTGGCAAGGTCATGACAACTATGAATGTAAAGGTTTTTTACACCACTGTAGCAAGAATTGAATAATAAAGATAAAATCTCTTCAGTTTTGATATTTGAAACCAAATTGTTTTGAGTCAGCAATTAATAAAGAGGATACCTTATGCACAAAGCTTCATGAAAAAGTATTGAAAACTTTAAGATATTAATTAAAACTCTTTTCTTATAAACACATTTAATTTAAAAAGTACCTCTGGCAAAAACTTTAAAAAATAATCTTAGTCGCAAATTATAATAATTTTGATAAAATAATTTTAGTTAATTTTGAGGAAATGTTGTATTAATTTTTCAAAAAAATATTTCCTTTTTGTCAATGCATGTGTGAACATTTTATTTATTTATTTTGCTATCACTGTTGATCTTTTAATTTTTGAAATTAAACAAAAATATTAAAACCAAAAGGTTTTTGTGTATGTATATGGAGAGAAAAGAAGGCAACCATCTATAAGATAGTAAAGGAATTTCTTTCGTATTTATCAAGCCTAAAGGTTGAAAAGTTACTAAAATGTTAGTGTCACAAGAATAAACTGTTAACAATATCCTTCTAAATGAATTTTCCATCGCTATGGAGATCACATCTATAGTGACTATATGTAATTCTCATTTTATGGAAATTTTAATTGCTCAGAATTGCAATAATTTTTTAGCAGAAAATACAAAAATAGATGATAATTTTAAAATGATTATTATGCACTGCCTCCTTTAATATATTTAAGTGCATGACAATTACAAAATGCTGATCATCTGCATAATAACACAGGGGGAAAAAAGCACTAAACATAAGAGTAGTATAATAGTGACAGAAATAGACTTTCTAAAACATTATTAGTGTGAAAGTCAAAGAAAATTATTTAACTTATGGAGAGGCTTTAAGCAAGCACATTTGTAAAAAGACTCAAAACAGATAATCAAGAGCATTACATTGAAAATATTAGATTGAAACAACTTAATTTTCTGAATAATTACTACTTAAATTTAAGGAAGAGAATAAACTCTAAAAAATATTTGTTAATTTTTACCAGAAAATTTTTTCAAAAAGAAAATATTAGGAGCTGGTTCTTAAAATTAATTGCTTTTGTAGATTTTGTTATTTAATTCTCAGAAACTTCAATAGAAATGTATAAGACTTCATGCTGTTATATGTTCCAAGTAGAAAACTTTATAAATAAAGTTAACAGGATAAGAATAAAATGAAAACCTCATTCATTCATTGACTAAATTAAAAACATAATTTAAAATTTTATTTTATAATCTTATCTTAATTGAACGAATTTTATTCACTATTCTGATGTCAGATATATTTTTTTAATTGACTCTGCTTAAAAATTCAATATAAATCCTCCTTTTGCTGATATAACACATATAAAAAAAATCAGAAATGGTTTAAACTATTTAAGAGAAGAAAAAAAAACTTCACTAATTTAATTGATGTAAGTAAAGTTAACAATTTACCTATTCAAACACCATAAGGTAAAACCTAAACCACAGTAAGGATCAAGGCAAAGAGCTATATGTCTTGATGTATATAATTCGCAGGCAAGCTTCACACATTTACAGAAAGAGGTTGATGCTGCCTGGGACATCTGAAATATGTTATCTTTTTAAGTCAAAATACGCACCCTAAATAAAGTTATAAATATCTAATCCCAATTAATTTAAAACAATATTTTAAGAATACAAATAAAACAGTAAAATATTTTTATACCTTAATATCAGCTAGCATTCCAGTTGTGCTAACACTTAAATCCAAATAAGCTATCATTTCAGGAGTTGGGGCTCTATATATGCTAGTTCATTTCTTTTTTGGAATGTCTTCAGTATCTAAGATGAGAGGCCATGACTTTATATAAACAACACTGCCAGCTTCCTATGGGCAAAAAAAAATTAAAAATCTAATTAATTTAAAATTCTCATTAATTTACAATATTAATTTCCAAAAAGTTAAAAAAAAGTACAATAAGCCATGTTAAATATATTAATTACACAGAGCATATAAATCACAATTAATGGAAAAAAAAATATAGAAAGAACTTGAAAAGGACTCCTCCTTATTTACGGTAAATATTTTAATTTTCTAAGATTTTTAATGGACATTTTTCAAAAAGTGTTTTTAGCCATAATCCTACATAACACAATACATCTAACAGATATTCCTGCAAGTTCAATTCTACATTAATTTTTGAGATGAATTTTTAACAAATCAAGTATTGCTCACAGTATAAATAAAAACATCTTGATGATGCTTTTTTAATGTTTGTTTGCCCTTAAATGAGTGTTTTATTTTTCATTCTAAAAATATAACATTTCAAAATTATTCTTATCTCTATCAGTTATTATTCATTTCTAAAAATCAGAAATTGGTATTAAATGAAAAATGATTAACTTTAAAAGTACTACAACAATAGGTAGCGGCAGGTGGCACATTCAAGTTTGTTTATGGTAAAAAAGTGGTGTTTCAGGCACATAGATTTGACCCCACCATGCACAAGTTCATATTTAAGGCAAAAGATTAAACTGTTCCTCGGTTCGATTGTATTTTTATAACATAAAATGTGGGAGGGTAATATAAATATATGTTACCCACATGCAGGATCTAGGTGTTTACCTTAAAAAACCAAGAGTAGATGTATACTATAAACTAATACAGGGTGCGTAGACAGATTTTTCGACAAAATATAAGCACCTTTTAAGTACTTTTTAAGCACTTTCACAAAAAAATTAGGATCTGTACAGTAATAAAAATTATTTTTTTCTATCGTTAAAATTTATAAACATAAATTCAATAAATTCTAAGTTCTGATAAATATTGCAGTGAAAATTGCAAAAATCATGCATCTTTTGTAATTTAGAACAATTGACACGGCAAAGAAAAAAAAATCTCTTTTTAAAAGATAGAAAATTAAGCACTTTTTACAAACGAATAAAAAACACCTTCAAGGGCTTTTAAAAAACGTAAATAAAAAATAAGCACCTTTAAGCAGTTTTGAAAAACGCTACGCACCCTGTAATAAACAAGAAAAAAACGAATAAAGCATTTAGACTGAATCCAGTTGACTTTTCACGCTCAGTGTTTTATGCACAAAACATTTCTCAAAAAGAAATTTAGTTTAATCATTTTAAAAAACATTAAAAAAATGAAAAAAAAAAATCCTTAAAAGTAAAAAAATTAACCACTAATGCTTACCAAATAACCATTAGGGACAAAAGGGAAAAAATCATTGCAGAAAAGGCAGATTTGCCTGCATAATTACTAAACATCTGTAAAAGTTTTATTTTTCAGAACAATGTCTTCATTTAACATATAAACTTGTCTTTATCTTTACAAAGTTTTTTTTAATTCATGCCACTTATCTATAATCATCCTTTCAGCAACTCATCGTTGTCTATCACCCTTCCTTAATAGGCCCAAAATTTAAGAGTAGCCTCAAAATAATTTAAGATGCAATTTACAACTTAGTGTTGAAAATACTTAACAAAAAATAATTTAGCATAAGAAGAAATATTAAGTTAAGTGAGTGACAAAGTGTCTACCTTTTTTTAAAATTTATGTTACAATTGCTCAAAATATATTTTTACAGTTCACTTTTGAATTTGCTAACAATACTAAAACAAAACCTGTCTTATCACAAAGGTATTATCCTTGTTTTCTGATCATTATTTGTTTATGTTTACAGTAGTTATTTTTAGCTTCTTATTCTAACACCTTTCAAAATGTAGTTAGGCAGGTCTAAGTACCTCTGAAAAAATATTCTAATTGGGAATGGTAAATGGGGTTAATAATTATTCCTTCTCAAAAACTATTCCTTGACATAGAATGAACTAAACATTTTAGTATAATTCATTTGAATGACTCATTAGTGGTTAGTTATCCAATATTAAATATTCAAATAGTTAGTTTATTTAGTGAACTCACCTTCACAAAATTAATAAAATAATTATGAATTAACACAAATCTAAAGTGAAGTTTACACAATTTTTCATAATTCACAGTTGATACGTTCTTTTTATTATTTATTTGTAAGTCTGAAAAAGAAGTAAATTGATATAAAAACTTTTAAGTTCTAATTTGGAAATTTTTCCTACCAGGATGAGCTTTTCTGGGTTTAGGAAGATTGGTAACACAGGTGTCACATCAAAACATTGGCTGGGTGCAAACTTTCCTCTAAAATTCGTCTTTTTGTTTCAGATAAATGAATACCACCTAACGGAGTCTAAAAACGATTTTAAATTAGAAATGCCATATTTTTAGATTTGTTTTACGTCTGTTTTAAAGTAAAAGTCTTTGGAAACAAGTTATATCTTAAATTGATAAAAAAAAATATGATAAACAAAAAATGACAAGCACAAATAAAATATTATTCTTAGAGTTTCATTATTATTATTTTTTTTTCCAGAAATTTTTTTGTTACCAATGTTAACGGCAGATGTCAATTGTACTTGACATCTGCCATTTGAGTAAGCTATTTAAGTTTGACCATGGTCAGAAATATGACCCTTTGACTATAAACAGAACACATGACATAAATTATTTGGTAAAAAAGCATGATAGAATTCAATAATTTTAATTGGTGCTTTTAGCTCATTAATGCCTTGGAAAAAAACATAAAAGTAAAATTTAAAAAATAAATATCTAAGATTAAATATTTATAAGATCAAATTGTTTTATGAATTTAAACTGTCAAAATTGAAATAGAATACAATATAGCGAACACCATGCAGCAGTTTTGCCAAAACATAAAAAAAGAAATTTTATTTTAGTATTGCCATAATTTTGAGAAGGTTACCTGTGGTTTATAAGATTTTAAACATCACATTTATAAACATTTCTCTTAAAATACAGTATATTAAGCAGTATTTTGAGACACAGCATCTCAATGATCATTAGCCTTTGCCTTATCGGTTCTCAAGCAATTTTTATACATTGGTAAAATTAAAGAGAAGAGGAGACTCCTAATCATAAAAAACAGATGGTTTCCTCAACAACCAATGAAAATTAAAGATGCAGGGGAGATAAAACCTTGTTTCACAATTGCAAGATTCTGGGCTTTCAAAGGGATTAGTTGAGTAATTTTTTTTCATTAATAATTGCAATTTCTTTTCCTTTAATTTATATTTTTTTCTGATTAATAAAGAATAAGGAGAAGGTAGAAATTCATTATCATTTTAATTTAAAATTAAGAGAAACAAGTCATGACATAGTAATATTTTGAAAACCCATTCTTTGCCCACAGCACTAAATATGATAATATGGCTTATCTGATAATTATTAAGTTTAAAGAAACTAAATAATTGTCTGAAGGGCCGTCTTTAACATCTAATTTTATTAGGATGACATCTCCATAAAATTATGGCACTTGAGGTTTTTAGTCATATCGTGTAACTTAAAAACAGCCATACTAAATTTACTATGAAAATATTTATAAATTTCGATTCAAGATTCATAATTAGCAAAAAATACTATAGTTCAGTTTTGTTCTGTTAAAATGAGACAATATGTTTACCATATTTGAAAAACTAATTTTTAGCTTTAGATCTGCAGCTGGAAACCTGAAAAAACTAAAAAAAATTGGAATTTTTTTTTTTTTTTTTTTTTTTCAGAAATTTTTTTTGTTACCAATGTTAACGGCAGATGTCAATTGTACTTGACATTGGCCAGAAATTAATAAAATGTATACTTTGAAGAAAAGTTTTCTTCACTTTTGATGGCTAGTTTGGATTGGAAGGAAATTCAAAAATTAAAAACTTGACAATAATATGAAAACAAAATAACGATGTGCTAAAAACTTTACTAGTTGCAAAATAAAAAGTTACCCATACAAACTTTTCCTCTAAAATTTGTGTACATTGTCATATTGGAAATTTTCCTAGTGATTCTTGGTGTAAAAATCATAATAAATTAATGAGTTTACCTATTTTTAAAAGGTGACTGACAAAGACACAGCTTGTAATTATAATAAATCAGTTAATTATCAACTTTTAAACTGAGAGATAGAAAGATAAATCTAATGGTCAATTTACTGATATAAAAATCATAAATGAGTTAACTTACTTGTTTACTAAATCATGACTTATAACTTAATAGTAATTTTAAATCTAATAGAACAGTAATGCTCTAATGCCTATACCAATAATATTAAATTTGTTAATTGTTTTTAAATATTAGTTAAATTGCAAGCTAAGAAACGAAAAATTTATCAAAGAAAAAGCTAGTGAATAAGGTGAAATTTACAAAATTAACAATTTACAGAACAAGAGAACAAAAATTTACAAATATACTTAAGTTACTTACCTCTTCTTCAGCATTATCTGGTCTTTGTTCAGCAATTACGCATATCCGTTCACCCCGTTACACTTTGACAGAAAACACAGCGATTCTACAATGTAAATTCATAAATTTAAGAAAAACATATTTATAAAATGTATCTCTATTACCGCACACAAATACAAGACCACCCTATAAACAGAAGTTAGAATTACAGAAAAATTATAAAATATTTATATATTTAAAATGGACTACTAAAAATAGAGAAATGTTAGTTTTCCAGGATATCTATTTTATAATTTTATAGCAAATAATAATCTTATATTAATTTTTAAAAAAATAGAAATTACTATACAAGGAGATTGTTGAATAGTAACTTAATTACAAGCGAATAATTTTACACAGCATATATAGAACATGAAAATTGAAAAGAAAAATAAGCAACATCAGTTATTATAGATTTTCAAATGATCATTTTTCTTTAAAATACTCTAAATTAGAAAATTATAAACTTTTTATAACAATACTTTTTTAAAACGAAAACTTTCAAAATATTAGCTTTGATCAATTCTTTGTGACAAAAAAACATGAATTCCAAGAAAAAGATTTTTTACTGTGCAAAACAGCTAACTAAAATAAATATATATAAATAAAATGCTATACATCTATTCAACCATATTGATCATATTTTTGGATAATGTGGTCAAAATTTAGTTATTACTGATTCCTGAGAAGGTTCCTAATTGATACTGTCATTAAATCAGAAAGGTGAAATGTTGAACTAAAAAAGAGAATGAACATGATACTAGGCAGATAAAGAAAAAAAAGTGAAGTATGCTATTTCTTTTTAAGATAAAAATTAAATTTTAATAAAATTTTGCAAATGAAACTAGTAAATGTAAATAGCTTTATTTTCTAACAACTCTTCATAAAATTTGCTCCTCTAAAAGAAGAACGATAGTTCTGAGATTAACAGTTGAAAAAAATTAGCAACAAAGCAAGTAAATGAAATAATTAGGTATAAGTTTTATCAAAAGATATTAATTCAAATAACATAATTATACTGGTGAGAAAAAGTATCAGTTACGTTATAACAGTTAAACACCAAGGAACGCCTTAATCATGCTTTTTTACAGGCTTTCTACTGTGTTGTTTTCCCTTAATCCAATATTAGAATTTTGAATGATAAATATCACCAAAAATTGATTTTATTAAAATATAGTTAAAAATGAATTCCTAAAAAGATTTCTAATCTTGATTTATTACTTTTAAAAAGACAAAAATTTTACCTCCAGGCATTATTTGTCCACAATCTTGAAGCGTTAAAGATGTTAAACTATTTTCTTGATCAACTCTAATGACTCCATAGTTTGAAGCAGAGATAGAAATTACTCCACGACCACAGGATGCAGGTCCCAAAATTTGTCCAGGCCTGATGATTACAATTTATGATAATTAAAATTAATAATTGAAAATAAACAAAGATATGAAGATATTATGCAATTTTAAAGCATCAAATAAAAAAAAAAAAAAACAAAGATTGGAACAAAGTCATAAATTCTTAAAAATAAGAGCACAATGAGTAAAACAGCCATTTTTATTACATGCTGAGGATATTGAAATATGTCTCACACTCTTGTTGGGGTGATATAATGAAGTGTAGGCTCAAATTTTAAAAACATTCTTGTTTTACTTTTATGAACAAACAGATAAAAATATATTTTGTGAATTGATAAAAGGCTATTTTATTTAATATATTTTCTTAAGCATTTTTTCATAACTATAGAGTAAGACAATTGATAATTAATCAACTTCTCCAATTAATCTAAACAAGAATAAGACCTGCTTTTCAAAGTTGTTCAGCAATATTCTAAGATTAAAGAAGACACTTTTAGACTTCTTTTTGAAAACCTGGATAAAATATATTTTATTAATGGATAGCATATGCTTATTTTAAGATAACAATTAATAAAAAATAATCACCAAGCCAGTTATATGATACTTTGAAATTTGATGAGCATAACTAACATAATCAATGGGAAATTTTCATGTTCTGTGCAGCCTAATAATTTTGAATGCATAAATAAATGGGCTGGAATACTGTAATTAACCACACTTGAATAAAATCTTACAAGTTATTAAAAATAAATATGAAAAATTGGATTAATTTTAAAAATTAGAAATATTAATTTACAGGTGAGACATTCCGTTGTAATTACGAAATTTTTTTTTTACAACAGAACTGTCTCTACTCAGAAAAAAATTTTTTGACGCCCTTAAAATATTCTTTTTCAGCATTGTTTCTAGATATATGAATTGCTTCTTACATCAGATTTTTGCTTTGTCTATAATATTTAAATAGGTATAATTAATTTTTATTTTCCTAATTTAATTCCTAAATGCAAACTTGAAATTTTTTTCTTCAAATTTTACTATTTCATTTTTACATTTTATATATTAAACATTAGTGGCCATTAGAAGTGAAGATTTTGCATTTAAGGGTCACAAATAACCACCTAAAGATGATCCAGTAAATTTTAGTTTCTAATATTGGCCTATATAGATGGGAAGATTACTGCCTTTTCATTCATTTCATCTACATAATAAAATAGAAAACAATGTTAACAAATTTCAACACAAAATAATTCTTTAAAAAAATTAAATTTTTATAATTATTAAAAAAAATTTATCATCGCTGGCACTAAGTATTGAGCCCTCATTTGCCGCACACTTACGATAGCTCTGGTTGGGTAATGCAATGCAACTACTAATGAGTTTCTTTTTATCTTCTATTTAAAAGCAAATTATCTATTTAATTAAAACAATTATTTGTAATTTTAATAACTGATGTGCCTTAAATGTTTTAAGATAGATATATAATATTGAGCCATATTATAAAATATGGTAAAATAATATTTATTATCAAACCTTCTTACAGAAACTGTGAGTCCCTCAGGAGAAGCTGCACAAGGACATACAGCATCAGGACGCTGGCCAAGACTGTGAAACACACTGATAAATTGATCGCACGATGATGAAGGACCCTAAAAATGAGTGTAAATTTACAAATAAGGTCACACACAGAAAAATTGAAGAAAATTAAAGGCAAACAAAACTTACAAGGATTTGATCCATCTGCAATAAGAAATAACCTTAAAGAACTGAGAATAACGTCCTTGTGGTCTTTCGCAGCTAATAAACCCCAATGTAGATCTATTGATTTACAAATAGCAATACTTGCTAAAATTATACAGAATAACAAACATTTATATTGTGATTTTAAACATAGAATAAAACAAATGGTAAAAATATGTAAAATTAAGACTTGTTAAAAATTTTAATTAAGACTTGTTAAAAAAAGCTTATTAATCTTGACAGCTTAATCAAAACATTTTGGAATTAATTGTAACGATCATGTATCTAATAAAGTCAGTAAATATTATGAATTGTGATCATTATGAACAATGAGTAGCTCGCACGTAGTTTACGTCTCTGTAATTAGTTCAGAATATGTTTGTAAAACGTTTGCTTAGTTATTCGTCTGAGACAGCATTTTTCTGCAAGAATGTAAAAGATAAAAAAAATAATTGTCTGTTAACTAACTTGCGATGCGGAAACAATTAAAAATTAATAATTGGCTTCTTTTAGCTCAATTAGAATCATTACATTGTAGAATGTTTAAAGTTTAATTCAAACAATATTGTTACGGTATTAAAATTTCATGTTTAAAATATTGTAAAACAATGAATAAAATTTTTATATAAATTTCTTGAATATAAACTGATGTGTATGTTTTTGATGCATCATTATTTACATTAATTTGCAAATGGTTAAAAACTAAACAATACTATGGTCTACTCAAAATGGTGTTTTTGGTGAATGAAGAGCATGAGCAAAGCTGGAAAAAAAACCGAACATTTCCTGTTGACTTCATATAAGCTTGTGAGACGCATGAAAATTAAAACCATTGAATTTGATATATTTTCGTAACAGAATGTGCCTGCATGTTTACTCCAACTAAAAAGTCGAGCTGAAAATTTAAAGTTAGCAGCCACTTTTTCCTTTAACCTAATGAGTTTGTGACCAATATCAATAGATCCAAAAAGATGCCATTTAAGACATTTAAAAGCAACATTTTAAATTTTTTTTATACCTTGATTAAATTATTATTTTTTAAAAAATTTCCTATTAGAAATAATCTAAGGCTATAAAAATGTAATTAAACAATAAAAATAATAAATCTGTAACAAAATTTAGTTAATCATACTGACTTTTAAAGAACGGTATGTAAAAATATTTGGTGAGGGGGGCAAAATATATTTAATGTAAATATTATAACTTGGAAATTTTTGAATTGTTTAAGAATTCTCCTTCTGCATGATTTTTTCAACCTAGAATTGGTGGATTTTGAACTCCCTGAGTATCAGACGAAAGCGGAGACAAAAGCATCCTTTAAATATTTCATGGATTGCAAGATAAAACAAATTGGAAAAAAAATTCCATACTTTTAACAATTCATATTTGCATACCGTCGCCTTTCTACACTAAAATACCAAAGATCAATTTCAAACCAAGTTAAACTCTGTTGAGCTGAAATTCAATTTATAGAATTTCTGCTTTTTTTATCCATGAAAGTTAAATTTTTCCTCCAAACCATAGCGCACAAATTGTGGTATCGTAAGCTTAAAATCACATCGTCACGATGACAATAGAAAATTTTTTTTGGTAGTTCACCAGAAAAAAATTTTTTACGTCCAAAACAGTTTGAGCTAATTTAGGACTTGAAAATGACAAGTTTGAATTTCCTCAAACGTTAGGTCATTGTAATAATACGTTAGCCGAAGGAAAATCATCGTTATTACTCCAACTTACAGAAAGGTGTGGCGAAATCAAGTGTTAGACCAAGGAATGAAAAGGTTTAAATTTAAGCTACTAAACATTAACTCAGTCTAGGGAATCATTAGCTCAACAAAAGTTTTCGTTAATCCAAATACCAAAATATGTTGAATCAAGAACACATGCTTGCTCATTTATGCTCGAGAAAACACAAGCTTGATATTTGCCTTTAAATGTTAATTTATTGTAAGAAAAAGTTAGAGAAGCAGAATATGTAAGCAGAATAAACTTTTGTTAGCTTTACCGTTAAAATGTTTTAACGATATTCTGACCTAATTACAAATTTGAATTTCACATCCAAACGCTAGTCCACTGTAGGAATTTGTTAGCCCAACAAACAATTTCGGCTCTACCTTCATGAGTTAAAGGAAACGGCCGAAACTAACTTTCGTCAAACCTTAAATTTCCTCTTTATCTCCCAACATCATCCTCGGCTAAGAAATTAACTTAGCCCTCTAATCCATTATAATCATGGCCGAAACAAGTTTTAGTAAACTTTTCCTTATAAACAACAGGTGTAAAATAGATACAGTGCCTAAGTAAATGAAGTTGTTGGCAAACAAACCAAAAATGAGTGTAGAAAGCAATTTTTAGTTTACTCCTATTTTCATCCTAAATCGTAATTCCACGCTGGTTCGAGAAAATTTATAGTTTGAAGTTCTTTTTATCTTTCACATTTGTTTTTGCCACGCCATTTGAATAAACGAGGAATGTTTCAAAGTTTTTTTTGTGTCTCAATGAATAAACTCTCTCTAGCACGTGTTGAAAATTACAAATTTAAAATTTGCCTACAAACGTAACTTTTTTTTAGAAAATATTTCGCGCTTGTAGCTTAACCAAAATTTACATTAATTCTTCCTCTAGTACAAAAAAGTTATAACTCAAAAAGTTTAAGCAAATTATTACTCAGGGAAAATTTTAATAGTTTTTGACATAGAAATTACGAAATTGGGTTTTGTCTTAAAATGTAAGTTCATTGCTGGAAATTGTTGGCTCTGCACTACCAATCAAAAGATATAGCCAAAACAAGCTTTAGCTGATTTTTAACATAAAAACAACAACTTTTAAATTTGTCTTTCAATGTTAGCTCATTGTTAGAAATCAGTCAACGATAGCATCAAAAATTATTTGCAATCAAAACAGGTTTCACCAATTTTTGACAAACTACAATTTTGAATTTTGTTTTTAAACTATAGACCATTATGGAAAATCGTTTGCTTAAGTTTTCCTGACAAAAATGAGCACTAATAAGAATTTTTTTTTTCTTCCAAATGACAGTTCATTTAAGGAAATTTTATCTCCCCATTAGCACGGCAAAATATTTCGACAGCCCAGCCGTCAAAAACAGCTCTGGTCATAACAATTTTTAGGCTACTCTTGAACTATGAACTTGAAACGTTTATCCGTTAAAGAAAATTTTAACAAAAGCTTAACAAAAAGAATTTTTTGTCCACCCATCAAAAAATTGGCCGAAGTGTGTTATTCCTTACTTAGAAATCAAAAGTTTGACTATCGAGTTAAAAATTAAATTCATTAAAGTAAATCATCTGTCCAGCAACTTTATCTAGTAGCCACAAACTTAAATTTTAACTTCAAACGTTAGCCTATTGTAATAAATTGGTTAGCACATGTTAACTAAATTAAAAGTTTTGTTTGAAAATTTTTCTGACCAAAACAACTATGATGACCAAACAAGATATGACTAAAACAAATTTCAGCTAATTTTTGACTAAGTAACAACTAGTGAGAATTGTAGGCAAAACGTAAGGTATCATCAGCCAAAAAGAAAAATTTGTTAGTTAACATATAAAAAAAAGAAGTTTTTAGTTTATTTTTGACAAAGAAAATTTGAATTTCGCCCCAAACGTATGCTCATTGTACAAAATCGTAAGGCCACGCCAGTTCAACAAAAATTTTTGCAGCTAAACAAGTTTTAGCTGTAAAAATATTTTAATTATATTTGTCATAACCACAAGTTTGACATAAGAAATCAATTTTTTTTCTTCCCTTAGATGCTTTCGAAAGCATTCCGGGCTGTTCGAATTTAACAATTGTCATTCTGTTATCACAGCGCAGAGAAGATTTCGTCAGCGTTACAAACAAGAATCTCCAAATAGAAACAACATACGCAGATGGTAATTTATTTTATTTTATAACCGTCGTTGAACAACCGACCCAATTTTATGGGTTTACGACTACTAATGTTTAACTCCGTAGCCTTGTAATTTTGAACCCAATCCAGAAGACAAGGGAACTCCTGGATCAAGTATTGGGAAAATTTGCCTTTGTGGAGGACTTTTTGATGGAGTTAACCCACATTTACGTTACATGGAGAGGAAGACCACGAGAACCTCCCACAGTTAACCTGACAACAAGGGCACTCTAACCCATGATCTGTCTACCACTGAGGATATTTCAAGTTAGCACTATAGTCGGTGCAAGCCGGATGTGGAATTCGTATAGAATGGGATTCGAACCAGGTTCGCCTCATTGGAAGGCGAACGCTGTATCCCCTGAGCCATCATGGCTCTACGCAGATGGTATAGGACGTTCGAAGAAACGGGATGTTTGTGCAAAGGGGAAAATAGCGAAAAGCCACGTGTTTCAGCTGAAAATGTTGAAATAATTCGCCAAACGCTCCTTTTTTCTTCTATGACTGGGTTCCCACTCTTAAAAAAAAGCAAAAAATTAAGAGCTTTTCAGAAAAATTAAGCACCTTAAAAATAGTATAATTGTTTATCATCGAATATAATACCAGTGACAGTGCCAATTATTTCTCTTTCTTAAAAAATATCAATATATAAAAAAATAATTAAAACAATTTCATTATAATGTAAGTTTTGATATAATTGTAATAATTAACAGGATTCGCCAAAGCAGGACCAGGCAATTTTTTCAAACCCGGGTTGAGTTTTTCAAAAATATTTTCAGATTGTTAAATGTTAACATCTATGAAACTAATCTGTATTCCATTATTTAATGATTTCATTGAAATTGAATAGTAAAATTAAGATCTGCAAATTTTTTAAACAGTGAAAAAATTATTAAAACAATTTTTAATATTTTGTTGCAAGACATGCATCACATATTCAGTAGTGGGTTAATCATGCTAATTATTCAGTTATGCCAAAAAGAAAAAGTCAAAAAAATTGTCTCTAAACTGCTGTATCCTCAATGCATGGTGTCATTCTAGGTGATAAAAAAAATTACCTTTTTTAAAAATATTTTGGAAAACTGAAAAAATCGTTCCTTTCAAGTATAGCGAAACTGAAAAATAAAGGACTTTAAAAACCTTGTACTCAAATTAGTACTTTTAATGGCCCATTTTTTGAAAAATAAAAATTAAGGACCTTTAAGGATCGAGGGAACCCTGTGTGAACGAAGTGCTACATTATCTTGACATGCTTAAGGTATGGTTAATGTCACAGCTAAACACTGGATTCTACGGATTACATCTTGCAGCAAGATGTAACACCTTCTCAATGGGGCACGATGGCTTGCACATTTTTAAATCAACATTTTCCAAACCGTGGATAGGTCGAAGTGGAGAAGCTGACGATGTCTTGGCCACCGAGATCTCCGGACTTGACACTCTGCGATTTCTATCTATGGGGTTATGTGAAATATCGGGTGCATGTGCTTCCTATTCCCAAAACAATTGAAGAAGTCAAAGAACGTATTTGTAATGTACTTTAGTAGATGACTGCACAAATGCTTAAGAATGTATAGCGTGAAATGAACTATCGCCTAGACGTTGTCCGTGTGACCAAGGGAAGTCACATAGAAAATCTGTGAGGCATGTACTTGATATTTATATATTATAACCGTCGTTGAACAGCCAACTGAATTTTAAGTTTATAGCTACCAATGTTTTAATCCGTATCCCTGTAATTGTGAACCCTTTCCAGAAGACAAAGTAACTCCTGGATCAAGTATTGGGAGAAATTTGCCTTCGTGGAGGACTTTTTGATGGAACTAACCTGGATTTGCGTTACATGGACAGGAAAACCACGAAAACCTCCCACGGTTAACCTGACAGCAAGGAGATGTGACGCATGTATATGAAATTTAGAAGTTCCTTCTATACTTTGTGTAAATTTTATCGATAAATTCTCTTACATTAAATAGTTATATCCATTTGTAATTGCTATATTTATTTTGAATTGCCCTGTATATGTAAAAAAGCTACAATTGCTGAAGCACAATAAAATTCTTACCAGAACTAAAGGTGTATTACAGAATACCGATGAAGTCAATGCCATGACTCTTCACGAAGACCAATACAACCTGTCCTGTAAAGTATTAAAAAAGAATAAGATTCCAAATAAAATTATCAACAATTCTAAAGAGACATTTAAATAGAAAGAATCACTCTTAAATTACACAATGTCTATAAGCATTATTTATTGGTCAGGAAAAAAATAAATGATTATATGAAGCACTTACTCTCCATAACCCTGATAACCAAAATTAGCCCACTAAGAAAAACAAGTTTTAGTTTATTTATGGCATAAAATAAGAAGTATTAAAATTTCTCGTCGATGGTTAGCCCGTAGTAGGAAATCGTGAACCTAAAAAAATATTTTCGTTTGCATACCCATCAAAAAAAAAAAAAGTAAAATCTAACTTTTGAGTTAGAGAGTTTGAATTTGACTTCAAACGTTAGTCAACTGAATAAATTTTTTAGCACACGTTAGTCATAATAAATAGTGTTGACCAATCCATCAAACTAAATAAAGCCAGAACTGAATAAAGTTTTAAACACAGTTTGACCTAGAAACCAACGAATTTTTTTTTCATAAGTTAGCTTATAGTAGAAAATTGTCAGTCTGAATATTTTTTAAAGAGCCTATTGTGGTACTGTGTTGCAAAGTGCCTGGGTGCTAACTTTCGAACAATAAAGCACAAATTTAAATTGTTCAACCAAACGTTAGTCCAGTAAGCCTATTCGTTAAAAACCAAAAGAAGTTAAGGAAAAAACAATTCAGAAATTATATAATTAAACAATAAAAGATAATTTGTGATTCAAAAGCCACAAGTTTGATACTTCTTTTAAAAGGTCAAGCATTACACATAAATGTTAGTACTAGTTAGCCCATAAATTTTTTTTGTACGAAATTACCAATTTCTAGGCCATTATATGAAATCAGTAGCTAAATAAAAAAATTTGTTAGATCACCCATCAAAGAAGATATGCCAAATAAATTTTTTGCTTACTTTTGATTTAGAAAAATTCATTTTTACTCGAAATAAGAAAGCATTGTGAGAAATGATGAGGATTCTTTGGTAGCCCACCCGCTAAAAAACTCAAGACAGAATCAAGTTTTAGTTAGTTTATGATTTAGAAACCCTTGGTAGGAAATTGTAGGCCAAATCAAAAATTTTTGTTAGCAAATCAATTTATAGAAAAATATGGCCAAAGTCTTAGTTAACTATAAACAAGTTTGAATTTTATCCTAAAACTTTAGTTTATTGTAGAAAATCGCTAGCCCAGAAAAATTTTGTTTGCCAATATACTAAAAACGACATACTAAAAAATTTTTGGGAAAAACAAGTTCTTGTTCACTTTTGACAAAAGAAATTTAGATTTCGCTTCTACTAGAATATTCAAATTTCGCTACCCAGGTATCGAAAGGATATTATCTAACATTAGAAAGATGCAATATAATACTGCCGTGCAAGAAAACGCTAGACTCCTCAATCCTATCTTCTATTATTAGAGCTAATATTACAGAAAGTGTTCAATCTAACATTCGAACTTTTCGACCTGCGCCACTGTTCTTTCAAAGATCCCGTATTATTAATAAATAAACATTTATTTATGAAAGAAAACAATTAAATATTACTTAAAATATCATTTTTAAAAAGTAGTTTCAATACATGATGTGCTAGAGAGGATGATTCTGTAGAAACATTCAGTGTATTTAATAATCTTGATCGCGTAAACAAAGCGTTGAGAATTTAATGATCATGTATCTAATATCTAATAAAGTCAGTAAATATTATGATTGTGTTCATGATAGACAATGGGTAGTAGTTGACTCGTTTGTTAAAATGTTGTCTAACTATAAATAATTAGTATTGTAGTTGGTTCAGAATATGCTCGTAAGAACAATGTTTATTTGGCTATTCGCATCTGACAAAATTTCTGTGCAACAATGATAAAGATAAAAAATAATTTTCTGTAAACAAATATGCCATGATAAAATAAATATTAATTAAACGGCTACTTTTCAGTTAAAACCATTACATATTAGAATGTTTGAAATTTTATTCATAAGACGAACACTATTGTTACTTTATTTAAACTTCGTGTTTAAAATATTATAAAATAACGAGATCTTAATTTTTTTTTTATTTTTTAAATACAGACTGATTTGCATCGTTTTGATACAGCATAATATATATTAATTTGTAAATAATAGCAAATGATTAACAAATAAGCAACAATATGATCTATTCAATATGTTATAAGTGTGTTTACTTTGAATGAAAACATTGCTGAAAAGGGATTCAAATTTTTATTCAGGGATTTTGAAAAAAAGAAGTGTGAACATTTCCTATTGGCAGCTTATACACTGTACCTGAATATTTTGATAGTTATGCGTACTTTATCTTTAAAAAAAAAATTAAAAAGTATTGAATTTGCGATATTTTTCAGTATATCAGTATCTGCTCGAATCCGTGGTGTACTCAAGGGGGGGGGGGGGGGTTTAAACACCCCCTTGAGCTCGGGCAAAATGGCAAAAATAAAAATGTTAGTAAAAAGTTATGCAGGATATTATTTTTTAAAACTATATATTTTTATTTGCCTTATGCCTACTTTTTTTTCTCACGGTATTTCTCAGAATACTGAAAAAACATTTACTATAATAGGGTTGTACTTATGAAACCAAATTACGTGATAGTTACGAGCCCCGATCGCTGGTTCCTTTCTGTCCTGCCAGTCGCGATAGTTTTCGAGACTGGCTGGCAATCACGAGGTCTTTACGCTATGATTTTGGAATCCTAGACGTTCTGTCGTCTTTGAGACAATTCGAGAAGTTTGGAGATGCAGTGGGTGAAAAATTATATAAAAGGGGGAACGGAGTACAGTTGAGTTAGTTAGTCAGACTAAGAGTTATCTCGGCAGCTTGTCTTTCGGTTTGCTGTTCTTGGATCTTTAGGATGTCAAAATGCAAAAATTTAACAATTTGTAATTATTTTGAAAAAAAATCACGACCTGAAATTAGTGAGGTGACAGCGTCTAGTACCAATGTAAGTTTTTCTGTTGAACCGAATGATACTTCATGATGTGATATTTCCGTTGAAAAAAACGTTTCTAGCATAACAAAATCTGATGAATGTGAAAGTGACCCTCAAAGTGTTACTTCCCACCCATATGGCATTCAGAAGATAGTACATGCGAGGATAAAAAAACTGGATATACTAAAAGATGTTTGGGAACCCAATCCAGCATTTGCTTTTCCTGAAAAAGGTAAAAGAAAATTGAAATTTCAGTGCAAATGGCTTTATCGCTGGAAATGGCTTGCATATTCAGAGAAAAAGAGGGGCGCTTTTTGCAAATTTTGTGTACTTTTCGCACTAAGTGGTGCCGGTTCTGGAAAGCAACCTTTAGACCAACTGTGCAGTGTAAAATTTGACAACTGGAAAAAAGCAGTAGAGCGATTTTCTGAACACGAGAAATGTCTTTATCACAAAAAAAACGATCGAAACTGCTGAGACATTAAAAGATATTTTACTTGGAAAGATGAAACCTGTGGATGAACAAGTTGGCTGTGCAGCAAGCAGAAGAAAATTAGAAAATAGGAAAAAAAATTACTCCAATCATTGAAACCATCCTATTTTGTGGAAATCAAGGTCTCGCTCTAAGGGGACATAAGGATTCGGGAATAATTGCTGAACAACCAGGTGAAGAGAACGACGAAAATTTCCGGGCATTGCTTCGTTTCCGGAGTAAGAACGATTCGACTCTTAAAAACATTTTAGAGTCAAGCAGAAAAAAATGCTCAGTATTCCAGCCCTCGATTTCAGAACGAAGTTATTGAGGTTTGTAAAATTTTAATCCTGCAAAAACTAGTCAGCAAGATTAATGATGCAACTTGCTTTTCCAAACTTGCAGATGAAACAACTGTCGATATATCGATAAAGAAAATTTTAACATCACCGAACAGTTTTTGCAATTCATTCCAGTGCATGAGTTAACCGGAAAAGCAATAGCAACAATATTAGACCAATTACAGTCTACGAAGGTTAATATAAAAAAGTTACGTGGACAGGGGTATGATGGTGCTGCATCAATGAGTGGAAAAATTAATGGTGTACAAGCCCACGTAAGAAGTATTGTCCCATCAGCACTCTATGCACATTGCTCTGCTCATAGCCTCAATTTGGCCGTATCAAATGCAAGCGAAATAACTGGCATTAGAAATTGCTTAGGGACAATTAAAAAGAGGAGATGGAAACCAGCTCTAAGAGGGAGAAAATTAAACAGCTATGTGCAACACATTGGATGGAAAGATACGACTCTGTAACCGCTGTGGTGGAACTTTTCGAGCCTATCGTTGAAACTCTTAAAAAAATATCAGAATGGAAGGATAAGGAATCAGCTACTCAAGCTAATTCTTTACTGTGCACAGTATCTAATTGCCAGTTCGTAATATCTCTTTTATGCATTTACTAAGTTTTCACCATAACAATCCATCTTTGTAGATACCTACAAAAAAACAGGCATAGATTTGATAGAGGCAGTGAGACTCGCAGAAGATGTTATTCAAGAACTAAAATTAATGCGTGAAAATGTCACTGAAACATTCTCTGAAATATTCAGCTCTTCTTCTCTTATGCTAACAAGCATTAGATCTTCCATACAAATCTCTAGAATAACGGGACGATAGAAAAATCGCGCTTATTTTCCCTCATCGATACCCGAAACATATTTCAGAGTTAGTGTATTTATTCCATTTATAGAAAATTTTATAACACAATTAGACTTAAGATTTGTTTCGCATCGTGATATTTTGAAAGGATTTCAGTGCCTTCTTCCTGCCGATCAGTAGCGTATCTAGGGTATGGCAAGTATGGCGAATGCCATGGGCGCATTATTTCAAAAAGGCGCAAAATCAATCAACATCAGCAATTATTTTTTTAATTAAAATTGTCAAAAAAAAAAAATTTTCCAAGTTATGGCAGAATTAAAAAAAAAGCAACATACATTTAACCTTTCCTCGTGGGCTCGAAAAGAAGACATCGAGGTCTTTTGAGGAACTCTTTTTGTAACTGACGGAGTGAAGTATGAAAGGGAACCGCTAATAATAAAAACAAAGTAGGTGATGAGCGTTAAACAATTTTAACCTTCCACTGTTTTTCATTTTTTTCATAACTTCGTTTGTAAACTCATAGACCACCTCAGTTAGGGATAATAGGAGGGCCAAGGTTTCCAGCGTTTTTGCTTAACTCCAAAAGCGCGGGAAATCTCCTTAGGTTGTTATATTATATTCAACATTAAAAAAAAATTGGGAAAATAAGAAAAAAAAACATTCCACATACCAACTCTTTTTAAACGACTTGACGTCTGTGTGATAATTCATACACGTTTCTGCATTCATTCACTAGACACTTTTTCTTTCATTATACTTTCAAGTTAAGCAACAAAGGATTCGGAATAAATGAAAAATTTTAATGTTCATAAATACATTCACGATAAATACTAAAATAAATCAGTAATATAAAGTAGCTTTTTCTTTTCTACTACTATATTTACGACGATTTCGGCAAAAACCAAATTTTAATTATAATATCGTAATTTAAAGAATAATGCAGAGTTTTTAATAATTATAATTATTATTATCTTTACTAACTTTTCGATACATTCCAATAAAATATTTTTAATTTCAGAGAATTTCCTAAACAATTAACATTTAATGTCCATCAAAATCCTTTGACAAAAAGACTTTTAACCCTATATATATTATTTTATAACCGTCGTTGACAGCCGACCCAATTCCGAAGCCTTGTAATTTTGAACCCAATCCAGAAGACAAGGGAACTCTTGTATCGAGTAATGGGAGAAATTTGCCTTCGTGGAGGACTTTTTGGTGGAGCTAACCCGCATTTGCGTTACTTTGAGAGGAAGACCACGAGAATCTCCCACTGTTAACCTGACGGCAAGGGGACTCTAACTCATGATCCGTCTACAACTGAGAATATTTCACGTCAGCACTGTGGTCGGTGCAAGCAGGATGCGGAATTCGTATCAACTGGGATTTGAACCTGGTTCGCTTCATGGCAAGGCGAACGCTCCATCCCCTGAGCCATCGCGGCTCCCATATTTAAATTAAGAGGAATTTCATTTTTTTTTTCTTTCTAAAATGTAGCTTCACGATACGTCAAAGCTGTAATAGAATGAATTTAAGTTATCGCTGATAAAATGAAAAGACAAAATATAAGCTCATTATTCATTATGGAAAATTACAGCGAATTAAATTTTTTTCCTCTTTTTTTAGTGTATTATGAATTTCATTTTTTCTACTAAAAACGAATAAAGCAAAAACTTAAAATTTTTTGAGGAAAACGAAAAAAAAAAAAAAAAATTCTTTCTTCTAGGTATAGACGATGATAAAATAATAATGTTCATTCAAAAGGGTTATTCACGTGAAAGAGTTATAAATATTAAAGTTCCCAATCTTATTACAAACAAGACATTATCTATAAGACTTTATTGAAACTGTAACTCAGAGTCAAACTATAATATTGCACAAGGGGGAAAAAAACACTAAAATAGCCACAAAAAACCATGGTTATATATAAAAATAAAATAATTAACTAAATAACATAATTTAGATTACAAAAGTATAGAATATGTACTAGCTTTAAGAATGTATATTGTAGAATTGTATTGAATGTGTATTGTAGCACTATGTATGATGTTCTAGCTCTTGAGTAGCAAATATATAGATGTAAGTCAATGCCTTTTTCTTCGGCAATACATAACGTATTTATTTAAAATCGTGTCCTTTTTTATAATAAGAACAGAAAACAAATCCTAAAAATAATATTTATTGATTTCGTTTATTTAAAATAGTTTACTTAGACATTCATTTAAATTTAAAATAATTTACTTGGAAAAAATGCTTTTCTACTTTGATTATTTGAAATTATTTAAGTATAATTGAAAATGCTGTATTTTAAAATTAAATTATAGTAATATAAGCTGAATCTTTAAATTTAAAATATTTATCTACATGAAAAAATTAGTAGTACAACAACAGACTAAAAAAATGAAAGGCGAACGAAAGAAACTTCGGAAGTTCAAAAGTTGGTGAGAAATGTAAAAAAAAATTTCTCCCCTTATCTTAAGGAAAGTGAGACCTCCAGTTAAAAGAACAATTTTCCAGGGAGGAAATGGATGGAACCCCTTCAGGCAGAAAAACCAGATGGCCAGATGGTGATGACCAAAGGACAGAGAGATGTGAAAACCATGGGGTGTCTCAGTCTAGCTTAGACTAATTATTCTGTAGTGAAATGCTTGTAAATCTTCAATTTTATCAGGGGTTAAAAATCTCTTCGAAAAACGTTTTCCGCAACTGCTGAATAGATTTCAAATAGAGCCCTTCTATAAATTAGCGTGAATCCTTCCACAATAAGATTCACAGGAGATTTTTGCAACCCATGGTGGGAATCATCTCCACTAAAGTGTGAAATAATAAAAATAGGAGGTTCCTCTGCCTCGCTCAACAAATAATTTAAACCAATGAAACGATTTAATGATGAATACACCCCACTATTTTGAAAAATAAAGGGCAGGCGTTATAAGTAGTTAGGTGTTCATACAAAAAATTCTGCTCGTTTTAGTTAATGTTTCAAAATTTAAGTCAAGAAAATCAAATATTTAAAGTCTTTAGATTTTTATAATATATTTTGATGCAGCTTCTGGGCTTTTATAGTTGATTCATAAATGTAAGTGAACAACGTGTATTACAAGGATTTTCTTTGATTGTAAGTAATAATTTCCTAAATATTTAAACTAATGCATTATACTTAAATTATTAGTTAGCGTTATATATGTTCGTTATATTTTCTAGAAATGATGTCAACTGCTAAGATTTCTTCGAAATATTTTATTAAGTGGTAGAGAGTTAAAAACCTAACCTTGCAAATTTTAGATAATTTTGGTAAAATTTAAAATTCTTACCACGAGATAACTGGAGTAGAATTGTGTTCACCCTTCCATAGCATCTCGTGTACAAAATTTTGTAATCTTTCCCCTATATTTTTTCTCTTATTTCAGATTACAATTTTCTTCCTTTTTTTTTCAAAAGAAAAAAAAAAAATATTAGATTAAATAATTACTTTTTTTAAAAATTTTATAAATCTTTTACAATACATATTACTTACATTATATTTATATCACTACATATTATATTACTTGAAAAAAATGGTTATACTGTTTTTAAAAGGGTTCATAAAGTGTCCTTTATATATTTATTTCTTATAATCAAAGTAAAATGGTAAGAAAATAATATTAAGGCTGTAATATGTTGTTTAAAGCCAACCACTACAAGAGTTTAGTAACTTGAAAAAAAAATAATCAATAAAGTAACAATTACAATAATTATTTTTCATTAAATAATTACCTTTATTTTAAGAATATAAAAAAAAATAATAAGCATTTTATGTATTGAAAAATTAGATCTTGTTTAATAATGAAGTATACACATTCTTATAATGTATTTTCATAAAGATACAAAAAAAGTCCTCTTTTCCTCAAATATTCCAATCATTTATATTTCTCTTCTTCCTAAAAAGCAACTTTTAAAACTAATTAATTTTGTTTATTTTTTAAAAAAAAGTTTTTTCTCCCTGTTATACACGTTGTTCTAAATTCATGTAGTTCGAATATGGAGTTAGGATTCCTGAGAAATAGAATTTCAAAAAAGTCGGATATTTAAAATTTGATATCTTAGGAGCTATTTGATCAATTTCGCTAAAATATAGTATTTTTCCTTGTTAATTTACCTTCTTTTAAAACGATTTAAAAATTTTATTATTTACAATTAAATTTTTTTACGACTATTATAAATAAATAATAAATATTTACGAAAAGTTATTTTTTAACAAATGGCCTTTTATAATTCAGGGAAACTTTTTTTAAAATTCGATTAAAAAGCTCTGGAGTTACTTCTCATATTGCGACTACCCCCAATACTTAGGGGTACAGAAATCCAAATCAGTCGAAAAAATGGCAGGTTTATTCAGAGAAAGTAAGTTTTAGTGTCTGATTTCGTAACTTGAAATATTGTCCCTGCACTTATTAATTAGCATATTTTAAGTCACCTCCTTGAACCACTGAAAATGAGAAGAACGTGAAGATCTGATTATTATATCAAAAGTTATCAGGGTAGTCCGTTTATTTATTTTTGCGCACTAAACGTCTAAAAACTTATAATTCAAATCTGTTTAAATTTTTTCTGCCTTTTCTCTAATTTGTTCCATTCTGATGCGAAGAGAATTTTTCATAATTTGAATATATATATATATATTTTTTTTTTGGTCTATTTCTCAACTTTTTGCCTTTTTTTTTTTCACTGTTAAAAAATCAATTATTTCTAGATATTCTTAAACTAAGACGTCAACTTCCTCCAATTTATTTCTCATTAAAGAATGTACTATTGTCGCTATTTTGCCTAGAGTTCTTTATTTAATTATATGAATAATTTTTCTTATTATCGGTTATTATATAATGTTTGTAAAACTTAATTATATTAAGAGCATCGGTTTTTTGTAAATAAAAAACTAAACAAAATGTAGCTTTTGATTGTCGCTATTTTATTTGTAATTATCATAAGAAATCGTAATTATTTATACTGTGATCTTTAATGAATTTATTAAATCCCAATGATTTTATTGTTTTGGTATTAGCAAAGGATTATTTTTAAAAACAATCAATTTTATTCAGTTTAAATTTTGAAAATAATGGCTAATCATCCGGTTATAGTTCTTCTTTAACCCAGAGACATTTGTTGCGTGTGCGTATTTTTGTTTCCTAATTATATTTGTTGCTTAATTAAACAAATTGTTAGGATTTTTATTGGCAGTTGAAGAAACGCAAGAGAATCTTCTTTAAATATGATAAAGCAGACTTTTTTCATCTCTAACTAATGCTGATTTCGAACACACGTGAATGCATTACAATTAAAAAGAGATAATTTTATTGTTATAGTTAATTTTTATTTATTTATTAATCTATTTATAAAAAAAAATTGCAATGCAATATTTTTGGAAAATTTTATAACCGTTGTTGAGCAACCGATCCAATTGTTTGAGTTTGCGACTGCTAATGTTCAACTTCGTACCCTTGTAATTTTGAACCCGATTCAGAAGACAAGGGAACTCCTGTATCGAGCATTTTGTCGAAATTTGCCTTCGCTGAGGACTTTTTTGATTGAACTCATCCGTATTTGCGTTACATGGAGAGGAGGATCACGAAAGCCTCCCGCGGTAAATCTGACGGTAAAGGTAACTAATGATCCGTCAAAGAGGATATTTTCGTTAACACCGTGGTAGGTGCAAGTCGGATACGGAAATCGTGTCGAGCAATCATCGCTGGGAATCGAACCCGGGTCACCTCGTTGGCAGGCGAATGCGCTATCCCCTGCTCTTTTTGCAATAGCACCAAAAGGCTTAAATACTTCAAACAATACTTTTATTTCGTATCACATAAAAAAAAAAGAGATTATAAATATTTTAGGAAGGGCGCCAGTGCGAGATTTGCCATAGGCGCTTCTTTCCATAGATACGCCTCTGCTGCCGATCCTTTCATTTGCCAACCTTCAAACATAAAGGCTTTTGAAGCACTAGTAGAATTGAAGCAAGATTTGGATACCTGTAAAGAAAGTTTGAACTAAAACTCTGGTATAAAAGATTGAAAAGGATTAGTGAAGACGGAGGTAGTGTTCCAAAAACTGCTGCGGATGCTCTTGGAATGTGCAATAAAGTTATAACACCAAACATTTTCAAACTCCTAGAAATATTGGTCGTTCTACCTGTTTCAACGAGTGCAAACGAAAGATCCTTTTCGACTTTACGCCGTTTAAAGACTTATTGACGCAATTCAACGGGTAATAATAGAATGAATGGATTGGCGCTCTTAAACATTCATAGAAAATTTACCCCAGATGTAGAAGACATTTTAAATGAACTTGCAGAAAAACCCCGTCGTTTGGATATTACTGTATAAATCAATAAATTTTTAGCGTGTTTGTATACTGGTTTAATTCCCTATTTCTTGGTAAGTTATTTTTTCTTATTTTTTGGCCAAATTTATTGGTTTTCTATAGAATATTCACATTCATATGGTTATTATTTAGGTACATTATAAGTAGTTTTTTCTGGCTTGATTAATTCCTACTTTTTAATAAAAATAAAATATTTTAACTCTTATTATAAAATAAAAAAAAAAATAAAAAAAAAATGTTCTTCAACTTACGAAATCAAATTAAAATTTAACTAAACAATGTTGTCTAAATAAAGAATCAAAATTGTCTAGCTGTCTAAATTAGGGAAATAATAGTGCTTTTTTACATACTCGAATTTCTTTTAGTAGTTTCAGAAAATTATGAACACCCCCCTTGAAAAAATTCTGCGTACGCCACTGGCTCGAATGTTCACTTCAAATAAAAAGGGCTTTAAGGATTTTGTACAATAATTTTTTTTTTAAGGAGAAAGAATAAAATGTTTCATTGGCAGTGGTTTTAAATTAAACTCTTTCAGCTAATGAACCTTTCTTCTGTAAGGTTTTTCGATTCTTGTGTGGTGATGCCGTGATTTTTTTGCCGTAATCTACCCTTTGAATTTTATTATAAAGCATATCATAATTTCTTAAAGACATTTTTATATTGAATAACCAAAGACTTAAATAAATATTCAACGCTTAAATGTAGTGTTTTCATTGCAAAGTTTTACTTTTTTTTTTCTCTTATAATCTTAGCTTCGTCTGCTGGATTTACAAGCTAATCTTCCAGAAAAGAATAATTAAATTTTGATATGTGCTGCTGGAAACTGCAAATGGAAAATACACACTCTGGTGGAAAACTGGGGGCCGTAAGTTTTCTCCTGACAGACAACAAAGCTGCTGGTGTGCATTTGCAGCAAGGTACACTTTAAATCTCTCGTAGCTTAAAGTCCTCTTATGGGTTGCTGTGTAGAAGTTTGAAGAAAGGCACAGAACTGTGGTATTCATCATTACTTTGTGTGATTTACACAATATTCACTGTTGCTGATTATTTTATAAAGTCTTTAAAAAAAGCATTTAAAGATTCCTTGGTTTATCGCTCGGAAATATAGTTGTAAGTAATTGGCAGATATGATATGTTCATTAATAAATTTTAAGATATAATGTTTGAAAACTTTTTATAGTGATGCTTAAGTATATATAAAACAGATATATTTAAAATTTGGTTACTTTTAAATTTTCAAGATATCGAACGCAATTTTATTTTAACATTGTCGTTAAACATAACTATAGCTTAGGAGTATATTTATATTACTAGCATTGTATTTATTACTTTAATTTTGAATTATTTGGTTGAAACTTGAGATAAGAAGTATACATTTTTTTTAATTTTTACTTTTATCATGTTTAAAATAATATAATAGTAAAATAATAATAATAATAGTTAAAATTTCTTTGGCTTAATAGTTAAAATTCAGTTGAAAAACATTTATACATTATTATTCCAAAGAATCTTGTTTAAATTTTCACCTGTAAATTCTTTCCGGAAAAAAGTTTTTTTTATGACTAATTAACCAATATCAGAAACTTGACTCCAGCCTCAGCTATTTTTTAAAATTTTCTTTTTATAAGAAGCTCTGTTTAAAATGTTTACGTATTACACCTAATTTTTCCTAAACCAATTTATGTTCATAACGCAATATCTATTATCAGGGAATTATCAGGCAATGGAACAAAAATCTATTTCCTTATAGCAACGTTCTCAAATGAGTAATTGAGAGTAATCAAATTTTGATCATTCACACTAAATGCAGCAAGATGATGAAAGAAAGTTTTATTTTTTAGTCTTATTTTCGTATGCAATTATATGTTCGCTCAAATTTAATTTAAATAAAACATAATATTTACTACTTTTTTTGGTTTTAAAACAAAAATATTATGTAATTTTTTTGGTTAAGATTGCTGGTTCAGTACAAAGCACCTTCTGAAGTGCCCATGTAAAGTTTATTTTTGCATCATAAAAAAATACTGGCGGCAATTTTCATAATATTGGATGCTTTCCTGGTTTCACTCCATAGAAAAATTTGGTTTTGTTTCTGGTGTTAAGTAAAATTTCAGATATTAAGATATAAATTACGTAAGTAGCTCTACATTTAATTTCAATGAAAAAAAGAAGCAGAAGAACAATTTGTTTGAAATTTTTGTCAAAATTGAAGTAAAACAATTAACGAATTAGTGCTCGTCAAATAATATTTTAGTGAAGAAAGCAACAACAAAAAAATAAAAAGACACTATCAGTATCCAGCGTTTCACTTTAAAAAGGAAAGCGAGGTTAAAAGAATCGAAATCTGTTTGATTATTGAAATAAAACGGAGAGGAGTTGAAACTTGATTTTTATAAATATTTTCTACTTTTATCAGACAATCAAACTGGTGTTGTTATTTTTATTTTTCACTTTTCGCTGGAAATTAGACGAAGTTTGATGATGCATTTCTTTGCTCGAAAATCCTCTTGGCAGGAAGATTTCGTGTATATATAAAATTTAAGTTGATTGTAATATATATATATATATAATCATTCGATGCATTTAAGAGTTTTTTTTGCGAGTAAAGCAAACAAGAAGTTTTGCGCATAATGTCGCTCGGGATTGCGTTTAGCAATCTTTTTGGAGATCTTAAGAGAGTTAGAATCTCCGATTAGTTAATAAAAAAAACGGTCACATGACAGGTGTGTAAAATTCAAAAATGCAATGTATAAGATAGTTATGAAAGAAAAGGATGGAACTTCCTACTTACAGTCCTTATCTTTCAAAATCTCCTCTTATTCTGCTTGAAGAAAAGGAGTCAGGCAATGTTGGAACTAATCTGGCAGATTCCAATGAGCCAGGCTTCCACTTCTATGTGGGCAAATCCTTAAAAGCTGAAATATAATAAATTAGAATTGAAATAAACTAGAATAAATCAATTAGAATTAATATCAACCGCTTTTTCTGACCACAGGACACATGGAAAAAAAAAATTTAAGAGAAAATATGAAATGAATATTTGAATCTATTTAAGCAAGGACCGAAAACAGAGACGATACTGAAAATCACAATGAGAGAAAAACGTGAACGAAATTGAATGAAGTTCTGTGAAAGTTAGATAAAAACCAAGAAACAAATTGAAAATTACTTCGAAAAAATCTGGTAGATACCTTAAATAAAAAGCTCGTAAAAAAAACAGAAAAAAAAATAATCTAAAACCAATGGAGAAAAAATAATAAGGAAAAAATTGGAAAAAAACGAAAAGACGAAACAAATGGAACGTGGAATTCATCACAGTTGCATTTGCACTGTGATGAATTCCAGTGGAAAAAACTGGAATCTGGAAAAAACTGGATCACAAATTGGAAAATAAAACTGAATACACTGATAAGAAATCATAACACATTAATAAAAAAACTAAAAAGCATTTTGTAAAAAGTTTACACACATACTTCACATCGAAGCATGCGTGCATTAAATTGCTATTTTGCACATTCGACAATGAAAAAAATGTATAAAAATGAACTGGACATTGAAAAAAATAAACTTCGAAAACAAACTGATGAAAAAAAAAACGAAATGGGATGACAAAACACCACCAGACACTTACTTGAACTACAAATGATACTAACAAAAAAATAGCAAATACATTGTAAAAAACTAGAACTAAAAAATAACAGGAAAAACTAGAAACAAAGATAAAATTGAAAAAAAAGTAGATAAGTAATAAAAAAAAAAAATACTCGAAAATTTGACAGGAAAAAACTTGGAAATTAGAAATAAGGAAAAAAAATGAAAAAAACTGAGAAATGAAAAATATTGAAAATACAAATACAAAAGTAGCGGATGGATACAAAAGTAGAAAAATTTATCAGATGTAATGAAAAATAGAAAATTTAAACAAAACTGAGAATAAACTATAAAACAAAGAATTACGAAAAACATAGAGAAAAACTGATGGAAAACATACAAAGAAATTGAACAACACACTGAAGAAAAAAAAAAAAGAATGAAAAAACACTGAGAGAAAAACCAATGAAAAATACCTAAAAATATGAATTAAAAATACTGAAATGGCATGGAAAACGTAACGCAAAAAAAATGAAAAAAACATAAAACTAGTTTAAAAAAAACAATGGGAAACACATTGGAAAAAAAAAAACATTTAAAAACACGCAAAGAAAATACCAATGAAAATTACACTGACTTAAATGATTAACTACATTAAAAAAACCAGAAGTAAAAACCAGAAGAACAACACAGAAAGAAACGATATACACATGAAAAAATAACTGATGAGCCAATTAAAAGAAAAACTAACCATACTGAGGATAAAAAAATAACAAAATAAAACAGCAAAATTAACAAAAATGATGAGAAAATACTGTAAAAAATTGGAAAATCTTAGGAAAAGTTGAAAAACAGAACCAAACTAAAGCAAAGAAAACTTTGGAAAAAATTGAAAACAGTGAAAAGACAAAACACTCGATACAAAATTTGTAACATTTTTTTTAAAGTTAAAGGGAAGTTAAGGTGTGGAAATAAGGATGGATCTGCACTCGCGATAATTTAAATTGTTATCAACTGAAGAAAGATTGAAAAAGACACAAAGGAAAAAAAACTGAAAAGAGACAATAAAGCAAACTCTGAATTAACACAAAAATTTGAAAAAACATTTCCAATTTTTGAAACAAGAAAAAAACAGGAAAAGTAAAGAAAACAATGGAAAAAATGAAAGTTAAAAATCACACTGGAAAAAAAGGAAAATTAAAAAAACAAAAAAAATCACTGGAAAAATTGAAAGAACACAAAAGGAAAAATGAAAGAAATACAATGAAAAAATGGAAAAATTAAAATACTATGGAAAAACTGGAGAGAAAAAACACAATGGAAAACAGAAAAAACATTAGAAAAAATCGGAAAAACACAAAAAAATTAATGGAAAAATGAAAAAAAAAAATAAACAATGAAAAAACACAGGAAAAAAAAAAACAGAATGAAAGAAAACAATGAAAAAATAAAAAACCCGAAAAAAATTGGAAAAACACAATAGAACAAAATAGAAAACACAATAGAAAGAACCACTGCAAAAAATTGAAAAAAAAATAAAAATAATAAAAAAAACGAAATAGAAAAACAGAATCAAAAAATAGAAAAAAACAATGGCAAAAATGGAAAAACACACTGGAAAAATAGAAAAGAACACAACGGAAAAAGCACAATAGAAAAATAGAAAGCATTGAAAAAAATAGAAAAAATACGAAGGAAAAAAAATTAGAATCACACAATGAAAAAAAAAATATAGAAAAACAAATGTGAAAAAAATTTGAAAAGAGACAATAAAACAAACTTTGAAATTACACAAAAAATGAAAAAAAAAAACAATAGAAAAATAAGGAAAACACAATGGAAGAAATGAAAAGCAAAAATCACACAGGAAAAAGATTGAAAAAACTGCTGAAAAAACAAGGCGAAAATTAAAAAACACTTTGGGAAAAAGTCGAAAAAACAGAATGGAAGAAACACTGGAAAAAATTGAAAAAATAAACCAGAAAAAATCGGAAAAACACAATGGAACAAAAAGCAATAGAACAAATTAGAAAACACAATAGAAAGAAACACTGCAAAAATTGAAAAAAATAATAAAAATTGAAAAAACGAAATAGAAAAAACACAATGGTAAAAATGGAAAAACACACTGGAAAAATAGAAAAGAACACAACGGAAAAAGCACAGTGGAAAAATAAAAGAAAAAAAAGAATGGAAAAAAATTAAAAAGCGCTGAAAAAATATGAGAATCAAACACCGGAAAAAAATATCGAAAAACAAATTTGAGAAAAATTTCAAAAGAGACAATAAAACAAACTTTGAAATTACAAAAAATGGAAAAAACAATAGAAAATAAGGAAAACACAATGGAAAAAAAATGAAAGGTAAAAATCACACTGGAAAAAAATTGAAAAAGCAGCGGAAAGTTAAGAAGCACACTGGAAAAAATTGAAAAAAAAAAAAATAAAATAAAGAAATGGAATGAAAAAAAAAAAAAAAACCAGAAAAAACACAATGGAAAAAATACACCGAAAACCTCGAAAAAACAGAATGGAAGAAACAATGGAAAAAATAAAAACCAAGAAAAAAATTGGGAAAACAATATGAAAAAAAAACACAATGGAAAAAAATAGAAAACACAATAGCATAAAACCGAAAAAACACAATGGAAAAATACACTGGAAATATTAAAAGAAAACGGAAAAAGCACAATGGAAAAAAATAGAAAAGAAAATAATGGAAAATATTAGAAAGCAATGAAAAAAATATAGAAAAAAGTACGAAAGAAAAAATATGAGAATCACATAACGGAAAGAAAGAAATAAAAAAATTTGAAAAAGAAACAATGAAAAAAAAATTTAAATTGCATCAAAGGAAAAAAAATTTAGAAAATAAATAGAAAAATAATTTGGAAAAGCTGGAAAGAAAAAGCAGAATGGGGGGGGGGAACTGTGGAGAAGTGGAGAAAAACATCTACAAAAAAAGTGGAAAAATTCTCAGAACACAATAAAAAATTAAAAAGAAATGGAAAAGACTAAAAAAAAAAAAAATTAACAAAAATATGCAAGCGCAAACGCAATGAGATGACTGAACGACCGAATTTCGTCGCATCGAACGCGGACGTAAGAATGATGCATTTTGCGACTTGAAGTGTGACGGAATCCCTCGAACAAAAATGTACGCACCCGGGGAAGAAAAAGAAAAAAAACGGACAAAATTTTGCCTTTTTTTCCCCCAAAGGAAAACCGCAATATTATATTAGCTACTCTACCTTTTTAAGATTACTTTGAATATCGTACTAAAAACAAATTCATTATAAATAAATAATTTACCTTAAAATTAAGTATTATTAGTAAGCTTACCTTTAGAAAGAACATCATCATACCATTTCTTGAATAAATAGAACTTCACATTTTTTAAGCAAGTAAAACTTACCTTTAGTTAGTTACTTTACCTTATCATTAATGACTGTAAGATAGTTCTTTAGAAAGCTTCATTTTTCTTTATATCCTGAGGGAAAATTCAAGATCCTTATATTACAATCATTACATCTCAGTGTCGTAAAAGCAATATAACTATTGTATTTATTTCAATGGAATATTCTTGTCTCTCCCCTTCTTAATTTTCCTAACATTGGGAAAACTAAGATGTCGGAATTGAGAATCTCTATCAAGGTTATTTGCAGATTAACTAAATTGCTGCGCTAAAGTGCATATAAACAGTTTAAACAGTTTATGATCGCATAAACAGATTCATGTCGTTAAAGTTCAAAAGTTTGTTTCTTTCATTCTATCAACTAATTTGTTGGCTATATTGATTAACGTGATTCTAAAAATAAATAAATGACCTTTTTTTTCTTTAATTGTAAATACTGCAATAATTAATGTGAATGAGTTTGAACATTATCTTTAATAATAAAGGGAAGAGTATTTGTGTCCGTGTGTTTCTCTAATAACTCCAGAATCGTTCGTAGTAGGGTTCTAGAATGTGGATCGGCTATTAAGAGAAATTTTATCCTCCCATCTTAAAAATGATTAAAGAAATTTCATTTAGTTGTTAGGGAAAGTCGTTTAAAAAAGAATATTTCTCATGGGATATGCATTAGCTATTGTTATAAATTTAACTGTTGATGATTGTTTTATTATTTCACATATTTAAAAAATGAAGTAATTGTGAGCCCAACTCAAAAATCCTGAAAATTTCTTGAGTAAAATCATTAATTTCAAAACATTTATGCCTTTATAAATTAAAATCATTGATATTTTCAAAACATGAAATTTTAAATAAATTATATGCATTTAAATAAATGATTATTTATAAGTTTACTTTATCTTTAATCCTATTTATTATTGTACCAGAAAAAATATTTAGAAATGGAAGAGATGTAAAGTATAAACTCGTGTTTTAATATTTTTAAATAAAACATACAAGAATTTTTATACATAAATGTGATCGATGATTTCTTGAAACTTCTGGACCTTGGATTTCCGGATATTTCCGGATCACGGTTAGCGGTAAATCTGGAAATCTGGATTTTTTTTCCGGAGCACAATCATCTCTGAGCAATGCAATCATTTTCAGCTATGCAATCATTATCACAGTGAATAGCGATAATGCTTAAGTTGAAAGAACGTAATAAAGCTAGGATTGAAGAAAAGTTGGACTGTAGTTACAGTTTGAGTCATGCATGTGTTTTATTTTATTTTATATACGCTGAACAGCCGACCCAATTTCTCGGTTTACTAATGTTCAACTCCGTAGCCTTGTAATTTTGAACTAATCTAGAAGACAAGGAAACTCCTGGATCAATACCCCCCCCCCAAGGTATTGATTTGTTTTGGGAACATGGAGGATTTAGCGACAGGATAAATTTCATCAGTCACCATTTACTTCACGGGGAGTTTTCGGCCGGCTGGTATCGAACCCACGTACTCTTGACACGAGCCAAATGACCAACCAACCAGGCTATCCCGGCCCTCATGTGTTTTATTTAAAAAATAAGAGTCAGTATTGTGAAAACGTGAATCAGTACACGTGTAAAAAAATGTCGTAAATTTAAAATCAAATATAACTAGTCGCCTATTTCGTTGAAATTTCGTGCATCGTCATTTAAATTGACTTTCTTTAAATTAATGTAAAACTTGAATCAATTTTTTTTCTAATAATATTAAATATAATTATAAATAATTATTTAAAATACTTAATGGAATAAAATACTTAATGGAATTATCTTTGGATAAATGAATTTTATAATTGAGTACAAAGATTTTTCAGTTCGGTTAAAAAAGTTCTCGAGATATGACGAATTACACAAAAAATAAAATCAACGTTCGAATTTTTGCCCGCTCTCCTGATCAAACTATTGAGATGTTATTTTCCTGATTCTAACTATCCCCACACCCATATTTTAAGGGTCAGAAATCCATATCAATTGGGAGAGGGGAAAAAACATGCCTATTCAGAAAAAGAGCGTTTTTGTATGAAATGTCGTAACTAGAAATATCGTCTGCACTAATTAATTAGCATATTTAAAATTTGACTCTTGAATCATTAATATTGAGTTATATTACGTAAATTGCGTTCATTAGTTCCGTTTTCCTTTTCTTTTTGCGTACTCTACCATTTCGATAAAAATGCATTCTTACACAATAATAAATAAAATATCCTTTTAATTAATTTAGTTATTATCAACTTTTATGGAAATTAGTCTAAAATCATTATGAATTCATCATCATACAATTGTAAAACTTACCTATTATACAAAAAGACGAGTTTGCAGAATTTTTTAAATATTTCCTGATCTCTTCATCTATGCATACAAAAAGCCATTCATCTGTACGAATAAGGTCAGAGAACACTAAACTACTTCCATAAGCTAAAAAAAAAAATACTAAAATATTCATTAGTTTCACCTGTAAGAGAAATATAATATTAAAGTCAAAAATTAAACACTTTAGAAGTAAACATTGCACAACAGTTTTTAAAGAGTAAAAAGTAGACATATGACTATTGAAGAAAAAATTCCTTCAACGCATTTTCTTTTACTAAACGTTTGCGGTTGATAACGCTGCACGTTAATATCACTTATTTATAAAATAAAATTCAAATTATGTAGAAAAATCGCAATTCTTTAACTCGTTTTTGTTAGAAGTATGTAAAAAAATTTTTTCCTTTATAACATTTTCATAATCAGCTTATTTACATATTTATTGTGTATTATATATATATTTGAAACTTTGAACTCAGAAGGCATTAAAAACATTCCATTATCCACATTTACTTAAAATATTACTTTCTGTTTTATGTAGGGCACAAAACAGAATAAATCAAGTTAGCTACACATACAGAAGAGTTTTCTCATAGACTAATAATATAGGTAGACTGCTCATCTATGATTGCCAATTGGCAGTTAGGAATTATCCTATGACCAGATCACCAAACCTAGCTGTGTTTCGGGCAAGACTTACCATTTGGCGAACCTAGGCAATCGCAAATAAAAAAGGACAGAAAAATCTTTTTTGATTTCCTTAAAAATATTTCAATTTTTTTTTTAATCCATTAGACGAGTTTTTTTTTCCTTTTTTTTTTCACTCTGTACTATTTCCTGTACTATTTTCCATGAAAAAATTTCATCGGCGATTAGTGTTTTCTTTAATGCTAAAGCAAGGTAAAATTCGAGAGATAGTTTATTTTTGCATTCATTACGCATATATTATTGCGAATAGTACTAAATGCGTACAGTAAGATTATTTTTATTTTTTATTATTTTAACAAAAGATTACTATGTCATGATTTATGATGTTTTGTCTGAGATAATCGCTAAACAAATAAAAATGAAATTTTATGATATTTCACTAACTTATTTATGTTAATAAAATATAAGGAGTATTTAATAACATGTTTATAAAAAAAAAGATGTGCCTTAAACTTTTTTTAAAAATTTATTTTTTATATTAACTTCAATAAAATTGAGTACAAAATAATTCGGTCGAGACTTATTTTTAAAAACGATTTAAAAATTTCAAAGCTGCAATTTTATTAGTCACGTTACAGAAAAAATTCTAAAAATTGGTACGAAATTGTTCTGAAAACTTGGTAACTTATAGTTCAAGATTTTATCTTAATTTAGATTGAAATTTAAGACATAAGCAAAGCTATCCAAATTCATATTATAATTTATTTGATTTAGTTTAGTGCTTTCAAAATCAAAAATTTAATAATAAATATAAGAGAAATTTAAACGTTCAATAGCCCTCCAGAATCAAATTTTGTATAATAATATAATTTATTTTATAATAATATAATTTATTTTATAATAATATAATTATTATAAATTATATTATTGTATAATAATATAATTTATAATTGTATAATAATATAATTTGTATAATAAAATAATTTATTTTTTAAAATGTAACTGTATCAAAAAACAGCGATTTCATAATAAAAATATTTTTCTATAAAATTCGAAATTAGAAAAAAAAGGAGATTGAAATTAAATTTATGAATTATTTATTAGAAAAGATAGTTTTGCCCAAATTCTTTCGAAGTTAAATTTTTTTAAAATTGCGTAGATTATATTTTGCTGTGCATAATTAAAAATTACTTTGCCTTTGTTTTAATTTGACTCATTTTAATTTGACTGAATTTAATTTGACTGGATTTAATTTGACTGGATTTAATTTGACTGGATTTAATTTGACTGGATTTAATTTGACTGGATTTAATTTGACTGGATTTAATTTGACTGGATTTAATTTGACTGAATTTAATTTGACTGAATTTAATTTGACTGAATTTAATTTGACTGAATTTAATTTGACTGACTTTTTTACTGACTTCATTTTGACGAATTTTAGTTTTACTTGTTTTAATTTTACTTTTTATTAAAGTTTAATTTCCTCCTTTTCCTCGAGCATTTTAAATTATATGAAACTTACCAATTAAGTAAACTTGTTATCCATGAAGTTAAACTCTGTTATAACTCAATTTAAAACCAGATAAGTTAACTAGTTGCAGAGAAAACAAAATAGAAAACTTAGTAAAATCTTTCAATCTTAAAGAATCAGAGGTCAATCCTATCCCCCCCCCTTTTTTTTTTGCTCTTCAGTCCTTCCATTTCTTTTAATGTATACAAAAATAATTTAACGTAACCTACCAAAAAATATGTTTAGTAAATAAATATTTTTGCCAAACCTGAAATCCAATGAATCTTGCTAAAAAATTATTCTTTCGGGAGTCTGTTTTGATTAATTTAATATGATAAGGGGAAAAGGTAATTTTTAGGGAAAGTTTGTTTCAAGAGGGGTGGGTGGGTTTTACGATTGTGGTAACAGTCTAATCCTATTTTATTTGTCTATGGGTGATTTTAAACTCTAGATTTGAATGTTAAGCCAACAATAACTTTTTCTAGAAGCTTTCTATTTACGAAAACATATATTATAAAACATACTCGTATTTGAGAGAACTAATATAAACTATATACATTGAAAGCATATACTAACTCAATAATAGGTTTACAATTTATAAGCTCTTAATTTGCATAACTGTGGTCTCAGAAGAACACTTTAAAAGCCATTTAGAGAACAAGAGCCATAGTATTATTAAAATCACAAACCTGAAATTATATCATTTAAAAAATTTTTTTTATATTGGAACAAAAATTTAAAAAGCAGAAAAAATACGAAAAATTTAAGGTTTTAAAAATCATGGAATTATAACTTAAAATGGATAAATACAGAAGTGCCAACTTTCCAAACTAGATTAATATACTATAATATATACAATAAAAATAATATATTTAACCTATAAACATATATAACACATGCAATAATATGTATGACCTAAAGAAATTTCAAATTAACTACTTAATTCTATATAAGTACATATAGAATTTAGTAGTTAATATGAACGATATTTGTAAATTTTGTATTAAAAAATACATAAGTGATACTTTTTTTTTAAATATTCGCTGCAAACACACACACACAAAAAAGAAAGAAAAAAGAAAAAAAAAATACTTATTTTAAGTAAATTGTGAAAATTCTCAAAAAAAGCCATAATTTCTATTACTCATTTATAATACTATTACTTAGAATTAAAAAAAAAATTAAATTATAGATAAATCGCAATTGTTGGCATCTCTTTAAATAGAAGAAATAAATAGAAAGTTCCGAAATATAAAGTTAGTTTACTTGATTATTGAATCGAAGATTCATTTTTTATTGTTCTAAAAACATTGTTTAGTTCTTAGAAACCTTTCCACACGTTTTATTCGCTTTCCCGTCTAGTTAAAATAAATTTGAAAAATAGGTACTTGTGAGCCTCCTCAACCTTTCATGTACGCATTCAAGTTCTTACTCGTAAATGCTAAAAATGTTTAGAAGTATTAGCATAGCATTTCGCTAAACTCTATAAAAATCCCAATAATAAAATGACATCTTAAAAACTTGTATTTAGAACTCAAAAATATAACTAATAATTTTTTCTTTCAAATAATTAATAACAAAAAAGCATTCATTTATATAAAAAAAACCGATACATTTAACAAACTTATTTTACTCTTATCGAAACTTTTTGTTTGTTTGTACTGCACGAGGTTGATTATGAAACTTTCTATTTAAAAATAACATTTTGAAACAATTTGGACAAAATATTATTCTTCAATCAAACACATATAATGCACAATGTGTCAAAATTTTTGTATTTACATTGCACAATATTGTTAATTTCAGAATTACAAAACTGATTCAAATTTAAAGTAAACAATGTTTGGCAACAATGTTTGACTTTTAAATTCAGGGAGGAAACAAACATTCGATTGAATCAATTACTAAAAGTTTCCAACTGAAAGATATTAAATTGGTAAAACATGCGCAATTTATGAGATAAAATATAATTGTTTTTCTCTCACTCATTTATTGCAACAATGCAAATACAAAAATGTAACAATAAAAACCTTCACCTTTTAATGATTAAATTTCTTGGTTATAATTTTTCAATCGAAGGAAGCAGCAGCTTTTAGATATATAATTTTTTTTTAATTTAAGCAAATTTTGATTTGTTTAATTGATTAAAACATTAAAAAAAAGTAAATTTATTTTTTTTCCATTACAAAGATGCATTTTATATGCCTAAAATTCTGTATGTTAAAAATTGAATTTCGAAAATAACAAAGACATTTTGGCTTAATTAATACATTTTTTAAAGACAGTTCAATCTAAGACCATTATTTTTATAACCAAAAAACTCTACCATTTAGAATAATAGTGAGTTTAGAATAAAATCACACACAAGCATTCTTTTTTAAATATAATTTAAATCTAGAAAGATTGTAATGTAAAAAAAAAAATTCGTGAACGAATCATTATTTTCAAAAAGTTATTTCGAAATAGTTGTCTGAATCAAGCAATTCACCGAAGTGATCAAGTGTCAACTATCATAATTAATATTCATAAAATGAAAATATTCTATACTCATGTATTAAAAAACATATGAAGAACATAGTTTTTCCCCAAAATAAGAAAACAGTGTGTAGAGTATTTTAATATAGAAATAAATCAAACTAGATGATCTAGATTTTTTTTTTTTTTTTTTGATTTATAAAAACAAGATTGCAAGTAAGTTTTTAAAGAAATTTTATTCTCTTTAAGGCATTTCCTTTTTATTTTTTTCTTAAAAATAGCAACAGTACAGAAAAGAATGGTCGAAAACTGCATTTTTTTCAATGCTAGAGCATAAATACATGTACAAATTTTTTTTTATAAGAAAGTTTCTGCAGTTAAAAAAATTGTTTTATCGCATATGTTTAAACAGTTATATGTTAAGACAGTTTCCTTACCCTTTTTGTTTAAAAAAAATGCATTCATTAATACTGTGAGATATTTATGTATAATTTGCAAAATAAATGTGTGGATTATAACTTTTTTAGCCACACACATTTTTTGCGCATAGTTTTTAATCAAAATACATTTTTTGAATAGGCTTATCAGATGTGATTTAAAATAGCTGCAAAGCTTCTTTAATTCAGACCAGAAACTTTCAATTTGGAAAAACAAATGTATAGGAATTTAAGTTAGGAGAACATTCCATTTTCACTCTTTAATCAAATAACTATGATAATAGAAAAAAAAAAATTAATAGTGATGCAATTTGTTAGGATGAATTTTTCTAGGTATTAAATAGCAAAAAAATTCATTAAAGTAATTTTTATTATAAATGAAATTTTTTGGAAAATATTTCCTTCTGAGAGCATTTGTTTTTCCATATATTAAAAATATAAAAAAATCTAACTATATAATATCTAACTAATCTAATTGTATAAATAGAAAGTTCTAGAATTTAAAATCCCATGAAAATGTTATTGCATAATTCCTTTTTCAAATCACAATACTTGAGAAAAGAAATTAATTTTCTTTTCTCAAAAAAGTATTTTAAACAATACAAATCGAAATTTTTCTTTATAAGCAAAAATGAATAATGGAAAAATTTTTCTAAACCCTGATATTTTCCACTTATCCAAAATGAATATTTTTATTTCCTATAAAAAAATCATATATTTTTTTTTGTGAACAAGTCATCAAGTCATATTTCACAAACGGGGTAATACTTTAATTTCACGGGGTAATACTTTAGTTTGACGGGGTAATACTTTTAATTTTTAGAGACCATTTTTTGTAATTCAATAAAAGTTTAGGTAATATCTAGAAAAAAAAAAATAACACCGAGCACAGACTTGAAAAATTATTTATTACGAAAATACTCTGTCACGATAAAAAACCGTCCATCTTCATTTTTGTGGGAGAAGTGGGAATTTATTCCAAAAACATCTTAAAACCATTTAAAAAGCAAATTATTAGAAATTGATCCGCAAAAAAAGGTTTTGCGGTTACGTATTTTTCGACTATTCTCTAAAAAATAATTGAAATCAAAATTGTAGTCATTCGAAGTAAATATTAAAAAAAAAAAAAAAAAAAAAAATGCATCAAATATGGTTTATGCCAAAAATTCCGACAGTAAACGAAGATGGACGTCACTGGGGCACCCGGGTACGTGAAGCCCGTATTTGCTTAACACTACAATTTTAATTGATGAAATAAATATTGAAGATACAAGGGAGAGTCGATTTTGTGTACATGAAAGCAGATTCTGAAAAAAACGAATGTCGATGTTTGAGAATTTTCATTAGCAAGCATACTATCGATGTAAAAAAAAAAAAAAATACGCGAACATCACAAGCATTTATCTATATCCTTTAGAACAATCCTCACAAGCAATCTATTTCCTTCAGAGTTTTGTTGTTGAAACAAATAGAATTATAAAATCTGGTGGGACAAGAACCGCTTTTTCCTCAAACTTTTTTCTTACACTGAGTAATAACTATCTTCACTGAGTAATATCTCTCGTGAAGATATACTACGTTAATGATTTATCAAAAATTAGTAACCCTCAATAATCGTAATTTTCGTAAGAAATGAACATAAACCGTTTTTCTCTATTGATCTTTAATTTCCTTTTCCATAGTTTTTTCCGTTATTTGAAACGCAAAATAATTAATTTTTAAAATTTAAAAGTTTTCTAAGACATTTTGCAAATAAATTATAAAACTTTCTAAAATTTAGAAATCTTGAAACTAAAAAAATTTTCACAAATACAGAACATTTTAATTTGGAAGTTAAAATTTTTTTTTTCACTCTATAATTAGAATTGGTTTCAAGCCAAGTAAGTACACATAAACAAAAGCTATTCAAAATATGAGTTTAAAAAAGTATGAATTTAGAATAAAAGTAAAAAACAAAATCGCATTATAGGGTTAAGCAAACGCCCTGAGGAAAGTTTTAATTTAATTTGATAGGAGAAAAAATCAATTAGAAAAGTCAAATAAACTTCCAGTAAAAAAAAAAGTAATAAAAAAAAAGATCAATAATGAGCTTTAGTTTTGAAGTTCGGATTCCAGCTTTGGGAGCTGCGTTTGTTTTATGTTTAATTGTCCCGAGCATGTTTTAAAAAAAACCCCTAATAAATAAACAGATCATTAAAATCTTATACAAACCGGACATTTTTCGTTATTTCTTTCATATTCCTTCTTTGGTATACAATTACTTTTTGCCTTCTGAGTTCCATTCAAACTTGCGAGGATTTATAGACAATACATAATCATAAAATTTACTAGGCGAGATTCAACGTCAATTTTTTTCAAAATACAGTGAAGCCAATTCATTGCATGTGAAATTTGTCACATGTTCACTTGTAATTAAACATTTAGTACAAACCTCAAATTTTAACTGTGGCACTATTTAGTGAGAAGCAAGCTTTAAACATAAAAAAAATTTAGATATTTGGAATTCATTAAAATAAAAAATGAGTTTATTAAAGTGGAAAGATAATTTTCAATCAGATAACCAATTTACCAAAATTATTTTTAATATCAAATTTTAAAACAGACATTAAATTGACTATGCATTTTCAAGAAAATTTCAGGCACTGCGTTAATAGCACAGTAGAAACACGAAACTATAAAATAGCATGTAAATAATAGGATTAAAAAGTAAGATAGGTATATAACGCGCACTTAAAATCCAGTTATTAGAAATAAGCAAAATCTATGAAAGAACGGTAAAAAGCAATTATGATTATTAAGCGAAAAAAGGAAATGATTATTTTTAAAAAAATCGGAATTAAAAATATTTAATAAAATAAATTGGAATAGCAGAAAATAACAAATCAAGAGATTTAAGGAAAAGAAGTAAAAAACCATGCAGGAAGGAAGAAACCAAAAGGAAGAAAACATGCAAAGGGAAGTAAAAATGCAGGAAAATTGTAAAGTATATATTTAAAATATGCCCCCCTCCCATTTTGGTAATATGCATTAATATGAAAGTAACTCAAGTTAAATTTAGTATTTTCGCAAAAAAATTAAAAAAAATTGCCGAGTGTGACTTAATGTTATGTCCTCACGTATCTACTCCGAGAGTGTGGATGGTATATCTATCACAGCCTCTCATCAACGGATTGTCACGGATCATACATATGAAAACACTACTTTGTGAAACCACTATCGAGGAAATTGTGGCGGAATGTTACACCCTATAAATTGTAGGGTTCCTCAATTCATAGAGTGTAACATTCCCTAATGATGCCCTCATGGAGAAGTGCTTCCATACATTTGCCTCCCCGACACTCCATTGAAAGCGGCAATGATGGATATGCCATGCGTTACTCGGAGCATATACAACTGAGAGCATCACATCAGATACATCCAGACTACTTCTGCGGAAATAAAAAATTGTATTTACCTCTTGTTTACTGCCTTTTGCAAACAATAACCATGAATTTTAAATTTAAATTTAATTAAAAATAAAAAGGGGAATTTACATTGTATTCAATGTCTAAATAATTTTTTTGAGTTCATTGAAAAGACCAAGGTACTCCACAACTCCATTAATGATCGGAAAAATAGAATTTTTCAGGGGCACATTCTTAATATTCATGTTAGAAACCCTTCTTATTTTTTCTAGCATTCGAAACAAGCATTTCACTTTGATTCTCCCTCACACCATCTCCCTTTCATAGATTCCTGTCATTTTTATTATCCACGGTTGTCGCATCTCACATTTTTCATTCTCTCTCTATCATTGACCCGCTGGTTTTATGCTAACCACTCTTTTCCTAAGCTTTTTACTGATAAGCAAATGAGGGAAGGCAGGAATTGTCTTTTAACAATAGATTATTGGAGTAAACCAAATCTTGCTTATTTAATAGAGTGATATTTCATTCATTTAACAAGTGTTAAGAACATACAAACCTTACTCATTTAAATTAATCATAATTATTTCAAGTTATATCTAGTTATTCTTTCCAATCAGTTTTAAGCAATCTAAAAGTTTCCTTCTTTGGGGAAAATTAACCTGATATTACTTGTAAATACTAATTGCATCTCAAATCTACAAAATATTTTCCTTGTACTCACAATTTGATTTCTACACGGGCTCAAGGTCATAGACCAGAGCCCTAAGAAAGCATTAAGCACACTTCAGTCTATCTTTCGTGTATAGCACACACCATTTGAGCACAGTCAACAGGTTCAAATAATTTGCTGTCAGAAACTACCTATCCATGTATGATACATAATAGTCAGAAACTACCGTACACGTATGATAGAGAAGGGAATAAATAAGGGGGGGGGGATTTTTATCCTTGCGATTATGAATAAAGGTAAAAATATTTTCACCTGAATTTTCAGCTCGAATTTATGGATTTTCCTTACATTTCTCGGTTTCTTTTTTCGCTTTATTTTACCGGCGTCTTACAAAACAGATTAGTGAGAAAAGGTTAAACACTTCTGGAGAAAGCTCCCTTACGACTTTTTTTTTTTTTTCAATCTAAAAATCTCATTATATTCTAAAACATAAAAAAACATTTTAAAACTTTTGCCAAAAAATTACTATAAATTTAAACAACGATTGATTACTTATTAAAGCACAAGTCTTGGGTAATATCGAGCTTAAAAAATTTTTCTTTCTCTTATGTAACGCAAGGATTTTAACATGAACGCTGTATTAGTGGTACTTTTTTTTTGTTGTATTACCTTGAAAGCGAAGGTAAATATCCAATGCAATAATCGTGTTAAAAATGTCCCATTTAATAATATTTGTTGATTTTTTTTTTTTTTTGATTTATATCATTAACTCGTTTGAACTGAAGAAAAATGAAAATGGTATTAACGATATTCAGATTTACACACTCAGCAATAAGAGCAAGGTTTGAGAATGCAAGCGGATGCAAACCATGGATGGTAAAAAGATTTAGTGTACAATTGATAAGTATAAGAAATCTATTTTCATAACAGCCTTTTAGTGATATTTTCTGGATGCAATGCAAAATGTCTAAAATTGTTCAAGAATTTCAAAATTTTAAATTGCCTAAAATTCTAAGAAAAGCATTTAGACTTTTGTATTTATTCAACTATTTCATTAGTATAATAAATAGAAAAATTGAACACTTCATTTTTGATCTTTCCAGAAATAAAAATCAAAACTTGAACTTATAAAATTAGTATATTAAAAGTTATTTGACATTGATGATGAGTGAAGTTCACGCTCCAATCAAATTAGACAAAAAGCAAAAAAAAAAAAATTAAATTAAATATCCTAAATTTTTAGAGATTAATAAAATTATAATTTTCATCAATTTTCTTTACTTGTTAAATTTTTAGATAAATTAAAAAATAAAAGGACTGTTTAAAAATATTTTGCATCTGCGAAGGGAGTAATCCTCTCTCCCGTTAATGTACTTAATCATATCCCCTTTCCCAAAGTTTTCTTTTTTTCTTTATTTCAAACATATGAAACTGGAATTTTCAAAATTTGCAAGATATGCAAAACAAGCTAAAATCTTTTTTTCTTTGGTTTTACTTTAGTATATAATGAGCAATGTATTCTTGCTTTTTTGTCAATTCAGCTGTAGATTTTTTCATTCAAAGTGATTTTAAAGAAGTTTTGAAAAAAAAAAAAGGGCCTTGTTGAAAATGAATAGCTTTGGTCTAGCAAATGCTTACGATTTACCCAAGAAGTAAAAAACGGCAGCGCCCGTGACCGCGCTACAGGGCTTCTGCTACCAAGTTTACAAAAATAAATTAATTAAATATTAAAAAAAAAACTTTGAATTTTTTTTTTCTGACATTGCAGATTTTTTCAAAGTTTATTTGCACATTTGTTTTAATTTGAAACAGAAATTTTCTAAGAACTTCAGTTAAGCTTGTTTAGAGACTTAACATCTAGTTTTATCTATAAATATCATCAATCTTTATCAATCAAGTGTTTAATCAATAAATTTTTATATTTCACCGAAGATGTAAAAAAAATCTGCAGCGCCCATGGCCATGCTGCAGGAATTCTACTACCATGTTTACAAAAAAATCATTATTTTACATTCATACATCATTTTATATATCATATTATTTTATATAATTTCTCATATGTCTTCGCTGATTTTCTTTTAACGTATATTTGCACATTTATTTTGATTCATTTGAAGCAGAAGGCTTCTAAGAAATTCAATTAAGTTTGGTTCGAGTCGAGACTTAGCGTCTAGTTTTATCTATAATGTAATCATGAACCGTGGAAAGAAATTAAAATGTATCTTACGTGGCTATTATTAAATATTGATGGTTTCTCCAAGCTAGATTACTTGCGCACCAATTAATAAGGGCTTCATTTCATACTAAGGTAAGTCAGAAAAAAATCAAGCAAATGAAGTAATAAAAGCTAAAGAATTGGTGTTGAAGACATGACAGAAGTCCAATTCTCCTCGTTTTTTTCTGGAGTAATAGGAGGTGCTTCTCTTCTGCTAGTTTCTTATTTTTAAGTTGCTTGTGGATCATTGTCGCCAAAAACTTTGCGATTATTTTAGTGCGATTACCGATACGGAAATCTCCCCATTTAACTGATAGTACGGTAACTTGTCAACAATTATGTATGTAGTGTTTAGTACTGTTAAGGGATCTCAAAATCAAAATAATTATCAATAAATGTAGAAGATTTCAGAAGAGCTGATTATTATAATTATTAATTTTTTTTCAAAACCAATATCGCTTATTAAATCTATTAGACTTTCGATCCTTTCAACTTTTTTTTAAAAAAAATTATCAGATTTTATGGTAACTTTAAAAAAAATTTATTAAAAGTTATCACAACAAATACAACTGCAATTTATACTTAAATACTTAACTCTCTTCAGTAAAATGTATTCAAAGAAAAGGCACACTACAAATATTAGATAAAGTACTGTTTATATATCAATTAATAACCTATCAATAGAAATAATTAGTTTATTTAACTGGAACAATTACCCATTATTTTCCTACTAATTATTATTTATGAGGATGAGCTTCAATGATAAAATTAGAGGAAATTGTTCTATTTAAGTTGGAAACTAAATTTGACATTTCAAACGCTAAATCTAGTTATTTTATATGATGTAATCACTTATTTTGCATCCCTTTAAATTGATAATGTTCAATATGACTATGAAGATAAATATTGAAATAGTATTTTATATGTTTACTGTATAAATCATAGTTAAGTATACAATAAAATTTTATTTCGAGTAATTAGTTGTCATTTGATTTTTAAAATTTTTAAGGCCACTTTCATACAAAACATGAATAATTTGACAAATATAAAAATGAATTATCTTTTTTTTTTCTATCAATTTTAGAAAAACAGATGAGCAACCATTCAAAGCTTTAAATTTTTATGTTTTTTATTTCTATAATTCGCTAAAAATAAAAATTATAGTAATGTTTTCTTTTATTTGAGAAAAGAAATCAAGCAATTTTAAAAAATTGCAGCTATTTTTATTTTTGTAATATAGACACGATCAGCAAAATCTGCTGTTTAGCTATAGTTGTTTTATTCACTTGAAAATCTTATGTAGTATGACAATCTTTCTGAAAACTGATTGTTTTTTTTTAAATCTTATTTTTTTTAAACAATTAAAAAATTTGAATTAAAAATTTAAAATTATCTTCAATTAGATATGTTGCCTTTTAAAAAAACATTTATAAGTATATTTTGCACCAGAGATATAAATATAATCAGTCTGAAAATCTTTTTTATTATTCAAAAAATTCGGAATATATTTGTTTTTAAAACTCTTAATCTTTAAAAAAGAATTCATCTCAAAATAAACTTTTTTTTTACCAATTAGTTGCCCCAATATAAAGCGTGTCAGAAGATTTTTTTTCTTCCTTTTAATAATGAAATATAAAAAAGCTCAAAGTGTTTAGTTTCCGTGACTTTTAAAATATGTCCTGTTCTGATAAACGATGCGGTTAATGAACTGCATATTCCCAGTTTCTTGTTTTCTATCCTTTTGCACTGGATTGCAGTGAGAAGTTTTCTTACCTATTGAGGGAGGCAGCAATCAAATTCATAAGGGAATCACACTTATAAAGGATGGTAATTGAGTGAATGATAAGGGACTGGACAATGTGAATTTTAATGTTAAAAAAAAATTCCGATCATTTTGAACTTTTTATAAAATATTGTCATCCCTAATTTTGATTTGCATCAGAAATTTTATAAAAAATACTAATTTCTTAAGTTATATTTTTTTCTAAAAAAAAAACTATTGAGTTTTAAATAATATTTTAGAAAAAAATATTTGAAAGAAATCTTAAGTTTATAAACACTTAATCTGAATAAGTGTTTTCAGGAAAAGTTAATTATCTAATGGGAAATTTTCTAACGACAAATATTTTTTTTTAATGGCAATATTGTGAATTTTTTTTAAAAATTAATTTCGAGAACATATTTTTTACTTTACATGTGTTTCATGTTAATAACAATAAACAGATTTTTAAAACTTGGTTTTTTTTTTAAAGTATAATCCCTACGTTTGTTAATAATTGCTAAATAGGACACTTGTCATTTAGTATTATCTAAGGCATGACATTCTTCTTCTTCTAAAGATCTTAAAAAAAAAAAAAAAATTCAATTTTTTGTTGAAAACTATTAGTGTAAAAGAAACCTGAAACCATTCCGTTTCATGCTATTTATAAGCTATTAAAGTGCGAAATATATTAAAACATTGACAAAGACAACAGAATTTTAAGAAAAGTAGTGAAATCAGAACAGATATTATTTTATTTAAAATAATGAACTTTTATTTTGTGTAGAAAAAACAAAATAAATTATGAATTGAATAATCCAATCAAATTTTCACTTAAAATAAGTGAGAGAATAAATTTAAATAATTAAGTAAAATAAGAATTACAAATTATTTTGACCCTTCTGTTTTCTCAAACTTGTTTTATATCACCGTTTGATTTTATTACATTGAACACGCAGCTTTCTAGAGCTTGAGGCAGTAAAAGCGCCTGCAGCAATTGTACTATTAAACACCACATTCAACAACAACGAAAATAAATACTGATAAACTACATTTAATTAATAATTAGAGGGAAAAATAATTTGAATTATAAAAGTATAATTGAACTTCTTTTTTAAAAGTTCAAATATAGTTTACACTATCATTTTTACTAGTTGAGACATTTAAAGTAGTTTTCTAAAACGATTATGAGGGTTGATAATTTCTGAAAACTTCGTTGATCAATATGATATACTATTAATTATTTTAAAGAAAAGCTTAATCATTACTTTTATTTATGTACGCATTCCAATTTTAAATTCTTTTATGTAATTTTTTTTTCTTAGATTGAATATTAGAATGCGCACCAAATTAGATTTCATACAAGAGTGGATAATTTGAAAATGCCCAATCATGTAGACTACAGTGTTTTAGCACAAATATAAATTAATAGTATTAATGAATTATTTTTCTAGCATTTTCTCCCTCAAACATTTCACCTCTTATTAGCATTTTTCTTTTCAAATTTAATTTGGCAAATTTAATTTCATTAATTCTTTAAGTCCTCAAACAAATCATTGATTTCGCAACTTCAAAAAGTCAGTCAGAGAAGCGAAATCATTCGACCTCGACAGATTGCGTACACCCTCCAAGTAAACTCTAAAAACTTATTAAATTTGAGAAACACAAATCTCTCGTTAGTTTTGTAAATTTTAATAAGAAGAAAAAATCGAGAATGTTTCTTAAATATTCCTTTCTTTATTAATCTAAATGGTTAAAAACTAAAAAAAAAAAAAAAAAAAAAAAAAAAAAAAAAAAAAAAAAAAAAAAACGTATTGGCAATTTCTTGGATTTTGTATTTTTATTATTTTAAAGAAGGCTTTAAATACAACACAATTTAACACAATTTTGTACGTCGGCAAAGTATTGAGAATTTGTATAGATTTATCACGAAATCAGTTTTACTAAGTTTAATAGTTACAAATTCTAAAAGTAACACCTCATTGTTCCACGGATTTTGCATTTTTTTTTCATCGCTCCAAAAAAGCCAATTACGTTTACTAGGTGCAAATTACGTTACGTGGCTTTTCACTGATATTTGTATCTTCACATTTCAACTAATAACCAATAAATAATGCTTCATTTTGAAATAACATTTTTAATTTTCCGATTTCTTACACTGAAAAAAAGGATTTATAAAGGGAGGAACATATTTTTAAAAAACCATACGTGTGGATTATTTCCGTGAATTTCAAGGAATTTGGGTAAAAAAACAGCAAAAAGGCTTTCTTAAAAACTTTTTTATATGCAAAATTTGTCATTTTATATTCTGTAGAAATAACACAGTTGACAAGTAAAATGTCATTAAAAAATAATAACATTTTACAAATTCGTTTTATATTAAGTGCATTAAAATTATTTGAAATAAAAGAAAATTGAAATTAAAAAATAGAGAAGTCTTCAGTCGTTTGAACCGTTTTGGGAAATTTACGTTGTTAAACTTATCAATTAATTAATAATATAAACCAGAGTAAATATATTTTTAACAGTCTTTCATTAATTTGATTTATGCATCCATATTCAGTATCTTTTTACGTATTTTGTATACCGGTATAAAAAAAAGTATTCTCTTAACGAAATTTTATTTATCTAATTTTATTTCAATCTTTAGTGAAATGGGGCCGTAAACACAGTAAACAATAAAAAAATACAAAGTATATTGGTTTCGTTTATATATGTGTATTGATAGATTTACAAGGAACTTAAAAATACTAAAAATTGATAGTTTAAAAACGCCTAAAAAGCTTAATCTCAGCGCTAATCACTTAAATTTTAACTATCGGTCATCAACGAACTAACGCATTTTGAAATTTTTTGTAAGAAAATCTGGCATTTGTAAAACAGTAGTACCTTTTTGAAAAAAAGATTAATGACTGACTTATAAGGTTAAATTTAAGAAAGATTTGACAGTTCCTTGTTAAAATAAGAATGATTATAATTTCAATGCATTTAAGCTTTTATTGCTCCAAAAATACTGATTTGAATAATAAGAGAAAAAAAAAAGGATTTTACACAATAAATTTAAAAAATAATCTTTTTATAATATACTGGTTTCTTTTTGGCAATTTGATTAAGCAACCAATGACTTTAACTACTGCAAATTTGGTAGAGTTGAAAGATAAAAATAACTGTTCACCACTGTAATTTATATACTGTCCAAATGCTGAGCCATATTTAAATTAAAAGATGAATGATATTTAATTAATAATGAATTAGGGATGATTAGGAATTAGGATAAATTAATAAAGATATTTAGTTAGAGATGATACATATTTAAATTAAAAATAGTATACTCTAAATATTTTTAAGCGGTTATTAATGTCTATGTTTTGTTCACACAGTCAATTACTGTTATAATTATTGGTAAAATATTTAAAAGCAAGCATCAGGCGCATTAACATTAAAAAATTCAGGATATTTCTTTCGTTTCTGGCAGTTTTTCTAACTTGGAAATAGTAAAAAATTAATACTGGGAACAATCGGGCAATTTTGAATTAGTCAACTATTCAGTTTTAATCATTAGTAAAATATTAGACAAAAGAGGGGAAGCACGTTTAAATAAGGAAAACGTTATATTTAGAATACTTATTCTCTTTAAGAAACGTGACTCTTGAATTTTAAAAGTCACATATTTAAAAAGTCTAAGTTAACCCATTAATTATAACCCATAATATTATATAGATGCCTAGTGTCAAACTGAGAACAAAGTGCTTTTTTTTATTTGATTTTTTTACACCTCGCACTAAAACATTGCTTCGAAGTGAATACCTTCTATGCGTAGTCAATAGTATTAATATTTTAATCTAATAATTGTAAGTAAATATATTTCATTAACTAAAACATTTTCGAAATAAATATCTGAGAAACTGAGTTTTAAAGTTTGAAATAATAATAAAACACGTAAAAATATCTTTTGTATGGAAGTTACTCTCATTCACAAGTTTTAAAAATGTTCTTTAAAAAAAACATGTGAGTTTTTCAAAAAAGTTAGCTTAGTAAAGTTAAATTATCATTAATTACTGCAGATGAACTAAACCTCCGTAGCGAAATTTCAAAAATAACAGTACATGATTAGTTCCTTTTAAAAAAAAATATTTCGTTACAAAAATCTCATGAATGACTAAAGAGCTTTAAAATTTTTAAAGCGTTATAATAGTTTAGTGAAAATTTTATATTTAAAGTACTTTTTATGCTTAGCGACCATCCTTTTTTTTATTTATATTAAATATATTTTTCCACATTAAAATCATAAAAAAGTGTGCTTCAATAATACAACAGAATAAATACTTTATAAATAAAGCTAAAAGTTTTAGTTAAGTTTTAGAATATAAACGTTGCACTCATTTTTTGTACATTTACCCATAGACAAACCTATAACTGAAACATGAAAGCACATTTGGGAAACTATTAATGCTTAATAAATGTATAGATCTTTTAATACTTCCTGCTCATCACCAATTAAAAAGCTTTTCAAGTTAAAATTAAATAATAAATTTTAGTATACTTTAGTTACATCGATCAAAATTATATTTTAATTGATACTTTAGTATTGATGGAAAAAAAATGCTCCAAATATCTAAATCTGTTAATAGAATATAAATGCAAATACTGGTTCTATAGTAGGTTTTGATTAGATTCCTTATCCTGACTCACACGGAATACAGGGCAGGTATTAAATTACCCCAGTAGTTAATTAAACATTATTTTGAAAGTTCATGACTTTTTTGCCATCAGGGAAATGTTTTTCTAAAAGAATCTACGTCAAAGGTAGATGTAAATACAGTTAGCTTTTTAACTCGTAAATGCCCACCTATCCTTAAAAGAAATTAAGAAATAAGATGAATGTCTTAATGTTGTAGATGAACAAGTCTATTGCCTCGTTATTGAAATTTGTTATCAGTTATGAAGGAAAATTATTTAAAAAAATAAAATGTATATGGTATAAATTAGTAATAAATAATAACTTACAGGGCGTTCTTTTACACACATTTATAAAATTAAAATTTTAATAATAATTCACTGCACTTTAGCTACAAGAACAATTTTCTTTTAATCACAGAGGCTGATAAACACACATCGATAAAACATTTTCTGCCAATGTTTAGCACGAATTATGTCGCAGAAAAGTAGAAGAAATTGTTTGCCAAGGCAGAAAAAAATAAAAAGCTCAAAACTATTAAAAACGCTTATAAAAGTAGACTTTATTAATATGATTAAAGGTTAAGACAAGCACAATACCAAAATTTTGCTAAATTAAAAAATAAAAAAAACTTTTAAGTTTGCATTTTTACTTATGGCTAAACATAAGAGGAATTAATGTGTTCTTTAATCAACTTGTTTTTGCTTTTAACTGTTGATTTCTATTATATATTAACTTCTATGGCAGAAAAGCAAAGCAGAGCAAAATCTTTCGTAAAAAAAAAAAAAAAAAACAAACTTAGATTTCATAATTTCTGGCTTCCAGTAAATGGAACGATTAGTGAAATGATAGATATTGTTTCGCCCTGTTTTAAAAAGAATTTTCTTGATTTTCATAGCAAATATTTAAAATAACGGGTTCAACTTTTGAAAAACGTCCTCTTAATATCATTTTATCTTACTGCTTATTATAGTTAAATATTAAGTTACTGAAACACTTCACGAATCATTCTTCTGATTTGATGTTTTTGTGGACTATTAATCGATTTGAATCTATTAGTTAAAAGATATTCAAAAATTTAAAAAAATTTTTTGGTTCGAATCTCTTAAAATCGTTCTTCATTTGAAATTTATTTCGAAAAAATATAAGCTTGTACTGAAGGTTTTCACCATTTTTTGAAATTAAAACAATGTATCTAACTCATTCTTTATGATAAACGTTAGAAGAAAAGTATGAAATACTGATGCAAAGATTTTTTAATGCATTTAATTTTTTTTCAGATCAAGGCAATTTATTTCAGTATTAGCCTATTAGATAAAAAAGATTTGAAATTATTTCATAAAATTGAAATTTCTATGTATCTGAATGTTTAATTCTTGAAGTAATATATGAAATTACTGTAATAATGGGAAAATAGCCAATGTTTATAAATAAAATATTAAATTTTTTTTTTTAATATACAGAACACTACAAATAAATAAAAAAACATTCGAAATATTAATTTGCTCACTTTTTCAGTTGAATAATACAAAAATTGGTTGGAACACAGATTAAAAGATAAATACACAAATACATAAAATATTATCACCACTGTTTGCTTTATATTTATTTTATATTTTTTATAATCTTTTTTTAGATATTTTTTCTTTTTATATTTTATAATTTTTTTTTCAATATTTTTTATATTTTTCTTTTTTATGTATTTTTCTTTTTTTATATTTTTTTCTGTTTTTTTTTTTTTTTTTTTTTTTTTTTTTGTTTTCCCAATAATTTTTTTTTATATTATCTTCTGGTTTTTTTTTTTTTTTTTTTTTTTTCAATTTTTTTTTTTTCAATTTTATTTTTATTTTTTTTTTTTTTAAGCAAACAGTGAGATTTTTCATATTATACTTAGGTACAATAAATTACTATCTAGTAAACATTGAAATAGAAATGAATTTGTGAATTTTCCATGAAAATTGAATAAATAAGATAAATATATAAAACTGTACTTAATACTATAAAGTTAATTTTTAAATGATGGTTCAATTAATCATCAAAACAATGTGTTTTTTTTAACTAAAGAAAATGTTTAAACACAAAAAAAAGCCGTTCTTAATAGGAAACAAAAATGGTTCATGAAAAATTAAATAAAAACGGGAATTATGATTTGAAAACAATTGTCTTTCTCTAACTATAAAATAAAGTTAAAAATCAAGTTCATCAATCTTTTTTAATAAAAAAAAAATTTCACTTTTCAGAATAAGTAAAAATGATTTGTAATTAGAAACCATATTTTTGGTGTAATGCATTTGGAGAACAATGATAAACTTAAATTGACGTAATTGAATACATTTGAATACAAATATATTTGCTAAGATAAAAAAAATAAATAACAGCGAATTTATTATTTATTACTGTTGCAAAATTCTTGAATAATTCCCTCAATCAAAAAAAATTCCATTTTCTCAATCAAAAAATTCCAACCATTTTGTATTACATTTCATTTAATTAAAACACCGATTATATGTGTATTATATGATATTTTCAAGAAATTTACTATAAAAATATTACAGATATGTAAGAATATTCATTATGTTCGCCAATATGTTATTTCTTTTATAAAAAAAAAATCATATTGAATGAAATATAAAAACAGTAAAATATATCTGAGACTTTCTTGCTCCAAATATTTACTCTAGTAAGAGGGAAATGAAATTAACTCGATATAAAATAGCAAAAACTGTCATTTATTTCAATTTTACTGCATATAACAGCCAAGGTAATGATTTAAATTAATATAAAAATATTTTGAAAAAATCCATTACTTAAATAAAATTTACACGTTAATTTGTTAACAAAAAATAATCATGCTTTTACTTTTCAGCAACTAAGTAAAACTAAAATATTAAAATTAAAATGTGTCAAAAAATGTTTTTTGTAAATAATCAACAATGAGCTGCAAGATCCTCTAACGATATACCTTCATGAAAATACCAAATTTTACAAGATATTGATTATATTTGCAAAACAAACAGTTCAAGAAAAAAAGGGCAATTTACATGCATTTTAAACAAAGGTTAACATACAACTTAACTAAGACATTTATAATTGTTTATAAAGATTATCAATAAACTTATGTTTTTTGTCACCCCAATTTTATGTAGTTTTGTTGTCTCTGTTTATAGGCATAAATGTTATTGAAATTAACAAGTTTTTGAATAAATAGTTCAGCGATGTTATTTAGCATAAGTGGAAAAGCGATGTGACAAGGTTGTGTGGGAGTCGGGTCAAAGCTGTTTTTTTTTCAAGCAGTAGAGCAAACCAGAAAACGCTAGTCAGTTGCAAAAATGCCATTTTAACCAAAATGTCTATCCTGCATAGCGAATGCCAGCACCACCACTCGATAGTGCTCAAGTAATACTGATTGTTGCAATATGAAACAATAATATCGATACCTTATGCAAGTAAGTTTAGAACAGAGCTTCTGCGCAAGAGCAGTACTAATATCACTTAGATCACGGCTTAAAAAGTGAGAATTCTGAAGTATGATGATAACTGAATAATCGGACTCAGTTCTAATAATTGTCATCTGTTTTCTACAGGTTATCGATGAGATTCTTTATCATCTGAGATATAAGGTGGAAAGTATTTCACAAAATAGGAGTGACTTTTAGCAAAAATGAATTTTTTTTTTTTACCGAATAATAGTCTGTATAGTTGTTGGCAATATAACTGTAAAACTAGGCGCAATTTCACAACTTGTGAAAATCAAATATGGATGATGCAAAGTTCAATCATGGAACAGAAATGCGATTTTCGTAGTCTCATTTCATATTGCATCTTTTAGAAAAGGTGTGTGTTTTATTCTTTATTACTGATCGCAGAAAGGGTGAATTGTTGGCCTGTATTTTCCTTCTTGATAGTAATTAACTATCAGTATAGCTGTTGGTATGGCGTAATATGTGTAAAACTACATAGCACTTCGATAAAATGCATATATCCAATATGATTGTTTAATTGTCCATTAATTGGGCATAAAATGCTTATGTCTATCAGTTCACTTATTTCTTATTCTTCTCAGCTTTCACGAGATGTGTCTGTTTCAGTCTTAATTATTAATCAAAAGAGGAATAAATTCCTGATATTCATTTTTTTTCATAAAATTTTTTTTTGTATATTTCTTTGTTTGATCTCAGGTAGTATGACTGGTTGTGTGGATTCTTTACTTATTTATGTTGAGCATTTCTATGTCCCCAATTATTAAAATCACATTTTTTTTCTTAGCTGATTTTTATTTGTATTATTCTTAAGGACAGGATCGAACATCTTTAGGTTTAAGTTCAAAAGCTAATAAAACGGAACAAACCAAAACGTCACCAGCAAGTTTCTTATTTAAAGCTCCCTAAAGGATGCTATAATAATGTTTCAAGTAGTTTACGTACAAATACAAACGACAAAAATGATTTTCTTCTCTTTCTGTGGAATAAAATTATTTTACTTTTGCGTGCATAACTGAAATTATTTTTCAAGTAGTCGGTCGTAAAAGTCGGGTAGTTGTGTTGATTATAGAAAGTCTTATCCATACAATCCCTTCTATCTACTAATCATCAATCACATCTAACATTCAAATTGAAACTGGAAATACTGTCATTTTAGTTGTAAAAACTGTATTTTGGAAATGTTATTTTCTGGCTTATAAATTGAATTAAACCATTGGATTTTTAGACCATATTCTGCGTAAACCTAGTATTTAAATAAGTTGGTCATCAAGATTTTTTAGTCCATTTTTATAAGATTCATATACCTTTTGGAATTTATCACTTATGATTTGAAATAATGGTTTTATTGAAGATTATTCAAACATTTTTATACTCTATGAGCAAAAACACCAGGAACTTATATATGTTTTTTTTAGATGCAAGAAAATTGTCGATAAAGTTCTCCAAAACAGGTCTTTTAAACAGATCAGTTCAATTCTTCAATCTTCGTCAGTTTTCAGGCAATTTGCTAACGGCATCATCGCATTGGAATTCGATAGTATTTATATATTAAACAAAAACAAATGAAAATTTTGGAGAATTTTCCTGGTATTTTAAGAGTTATTTATTAATTTTTTTGAAGTGTTTAGAACTTGGATCATTTGTGTGAACTACTTTTTATCTAAACGCACGCATTGAACTTATCATAAGCGTGTCCAGATCTTCGATTCAAATAGCACAGAAGACATCAGATGAGAGCTAATTAAAATTCTATGCATCATTTCTCAGTGATTTAACTTTTTTTCTGTTGACAATATGATGACCACTTTCGCTTCAAACATGCGAATGATATCTTTAAATCTCTCAAATAAGTTTGTTAAATCTTGTTTAAATCAGCTTCTTTCAAATAACTGTTTCCAGACAATTAAAATTCCTTTTCTTCAAGCTTCTTTTGTTTTCATTTCAGAAATTCATGTTCATACATGTTTGTCCTAGAGATCACCTTTTTTTTTTAAAAGAGTTACTCATTTTCGTTCTCACTTCTCAAATCTTTAGAAATCACACTATTAAAACACTTTAAATTTTCGATTATCACTCATCTCTGGATCTTAGTAAGGACCTCGTCATATGGTTAGTAGGTATATATATTTTTGACCCGACTCAACTGCTAATAATTTAAAACATACATATTTGCAAGGGGGTGATTGTAAAGTTCAAACAATTTTGTTTTTCAAAAAAAGTTTGTATTAAAGAAACATATTTTTGTTTATAATAACAATCAGTAAAACTATTTTTTCTAAAACGCTTTTAAATACAATAATAAACTTTCAGGCATTATTTTCCCCTCAAAAAACATATCCACTCATAAATAGTTACAAAAAATAACTTTAAAATAATAGCTGACAGAAAACATATTTAGTAATGAGAAAATAACCAACGTGAGCAAATTAATTTTTTCTAACATTTGAAGCATAAAGACGTTTTTTTTAAACCTAACAAAAACATTTTTGGAATAAAAAAAAATTTTTTTTTTAAAGCTTGAATTTTAAAAATAAATATCTAATTTTAAAAAAAAATCTATATAACAGTACATGACTAGTTTGCAAATAGACAATCAGAAAAATAATTTGTTTTCTGATTGAAAAGCTTTAGGAATTATAATAAAACGCCTTAACGGTTTTATGCAATTGGCATTTTTTAAATGCATTTTTTAGCATTGTTAGGTTTTTTTTTTTTAATATTTAAAATATTATTTTTCATTAAAATAATAAAAAAGGTACGCATCAAAATTGGAAATACAATAATAAATAAAACTAAAGCAAAAATATTACTTTTAGCAATCAAACTTATCACTCATTTTTGTGCATTTATCAATAGGCACACACAGATAACTGAAGCAATTTGAAAACGCTTTAGAAAAACTGTTAAAGTTTTCTTACATAAATATTTCAAAACTTATATTTCCTATTACTCACAAATTGAAACAACTTCGTAAAGTTAAAATTTAATAACTAAAAACTCACTTAAATATGCTCGAAATTCATCGATCAAAAATTGCATTCTCCTTTTAATTGATAAAATTGGCAGTGAAAACAAATACTGCAAAATATCTCAATCCTTTAATATAATCTAAATGGTTCCAAGGTAGTATTTTGATTAGATTCCTTATCCTGACCCACACGGAATATAGGACAAGTATAAAATTTTCACAGAGGATATATATATCATAATTCTACAGATTCATGACTCTTACGCTAACAACGAAAATTTTTTAAACGTCCCCATCGAAGGCACTTGTTTATACAGCTAGTTTATTGAACCTCATAAATGCCCTCATCCGTTTTGCTGAATTAAAAATTTAAATATAAGTCTAAATGGGATCAACATGTCTATTGGCTTTTTACATCATCGAAAATGATTTCAATAAATATTAATAGCTATGGTATATAATATCTAGTACAGAATATGCTAAGCTTTATATTTATAGAAATTAACTGAATTTCAATAAGAATATTTTTTTATCGCAGTTGCGGCCGATATACAAAAAGCGACAAAACATTTTCTGTCATGCCTTGTACAAAATTCATTTCCAAAGGTAAAAAATATATTTCTCTGAGAAGACCGAAATTTTAAATATTCATTAGAAGACATTGTGGTGCCGCTTTTGAATAAAGTATTAAGTTGTAGACTGAACTTATAATTTGATAAAAGCTCACTACAAATAAAATACAAAAATTCTTCTAAAGAAAGATTCAAAACTCAAACTATTTCCAAATGGCGCTTAAACAAAAAAGCAACTAAAGTGTCATTTAATATTAGTATTGTTTTCGTTTTTAACAGTTTATTTTTACATTTTAATTTTACAGGCAGAAAAGTTAAAAAAGTAGTAGTTTAGATAATTTTATTAATTTTGAACTTTTCTAAAATATTATAAAAACTTTGCACACACAAAAATGGCAACGAAAATTTACAAATATATAGTAAATGGTTGCTTTAGTTGAAATATTTCAAAGGAAATAATTCAAGATATTTAATTGAACTGGAAAAAATTATTTCTTTACTTTGAAAACATCTGATATTCGTGTTATAGAATGTCATGATAAAGGCTGGCATTCATTAACGCTCATTCATTTAAGCTAGAATTTTGCACCGCCCTCCTCGAAAAAAAGACCTTTGATTAATTAAATTGAAATTCTATTGAAGTTAAGAAATTATTTTAATAGAATTTATATTTGAATGGATTTGGAAAGTCCAGTTAATATCAGCACATATAATTTTTTAACAGGCTTCCAGTAATTTGAACGATAGGTGATACGAGAGGTATTGCTTCACCCTGTTTTTCTAAGAATTTTATTGATTTCTTAGTAGTTATTTAAAGCAAGAAAATACGAGGATCAACTATCTAAAAACGTCCTTTCAATATGATCTTATGATACTGCCGATTATAGTAAAATTTTGAGTCGTTGATCTAAATAGATACATTTCACGAATCATTCATTTGATTCAATGTTTTTGAGGATTCTATTAATTGATTTGAATCTATTAGTTTAAAGATATTTAAAGTATTGCAAAATAAGTATGAAACACTGATGCAAAGATTTAGTTTTCTTTTCAATTGAACAAAAGGATTCTGTTAAAAAAATTTATATTTAACAAGTAGCCTACAATTAAATAAATTTTAAAGCTATCAAAAAATCGAAATTTTCAATGTAACAAAGTTTAACTCTTGAAGTAATGTATGAAATTATTGTAATTCGAGAAAAAATGCCAATGTTTATAGATAAATAAAATGATGAAAACAATTTTTCAATAAACAGAACCCTCGAAAACAAAAATGCATACATAATATTAATTTGTTAACCTTTTTAGTTTAAAACAACAAAACATTTTTGGCATGCAAATTGAAAGGTAAATATAAAAATATTATACAAAATACTATTACCATAGTTTGCTTTTTTTAATTTTTCACATTTTTTTTTTACTTTTCTTTTTTATATATTTTTTTTGTTTTTTAAATTTTTTCTTTCATAAATTTTTTTCTTTCATATTTCATTTTTTTCTTTTTTCCTTTTTTTTTTTTTTTTTTTTGGAAGCAAACTGTTAGGTTTGCTTAGATTACATATAATACACAATAGATTACAATCTAATAAACATTAAAACCAAAATGGATTTGCAAGTTTTTCATGGAGGTTAAATTGGTAGGTTATATTGGTTACATATATAATAATTGACTTTCTAGAGCAATTGGTTAATAAATGAATTAATTAAGTATAAGAATTTCCAAATACTAAAGAAAATCCATTTAGTCCGAAAATTATTTGTTTTAAAAAAAATCACATTTAAAGAAAGAAAAAAATGTAAAAATAATTTGGAATAAATATCTATATACCCCATCTTTTTTTTTTGTTTCGATGGGGAGAAATGGATTTTCTTAATGGCAAGAATTAACAGTATAAATAAATGAATTAAATAAGTATAAAAACTTTCAAAACACTTAAGAAAATCCATTTAGTCCGAAAATTATTTGTTTTAAAAAAAAATCACATTTAAAGAAAGAAAAAAAAGTAAAAACAATTTGGAAAAAATATCTATGTACCCCATCTTTTTTTTTTGTTTCGATGGGGAGAAATGGATTTTCTTAATAGCAAGAATTAACAGTATAAATAAATGAATTAAATAAGTAACAAAAACTTTCAAAACACTCAAGAAAATCCATTTAGTCCGAAAATTATTTGTTTTAAAAAAAATTACATTTAAAGAAAGAAAAAAAATTAAAAATAATTTGGAATAAAAATCTATATACCCCATCTTTTTTTTTTGTTTCGATGGGGAGAAATGGATTTTCTTAATGGTAAGAATGAACAGTATAAATAAATGTATTAAATAAGTATAAAAACTTTTAAAAACAAAGAAAATTCATTCAGTCTGAAAATAATTTTTTATTTAAAAATCGCATTTAAGGAGAGAAAAAAAAAGTAAAAATAATTTTGGATATGTTATAAAGAAACTGATTTCCGATATTTAAACTAAGTAAAGATTGAATATTACATTTTCAAAAAAAATATTTATCTAACAATTTGATTCAATATAAAAAATAATGTTATTTTGCTACCAAAAGAATAATGTTAATTTCCCAATAACTAGGTAAAATATATTTCATATCAAAATTAGCATGATACAGATGAAGTATGTAATCTAACAACAATGAACTATAAAACATTTTTAGAACAAGCCTTAATAAAAAAAAATTGAAAATTTTACAAAGTATTCTTCACATTTGCACAGAAAACACTCCAAAAAAATAAGTAAAAAATTACAAGCTTTTAAAACAAAAAGGATCCTAAGAAATAAACTAAAACATGTTTTTTCAGTAAGTTTCTCTATTTTTTAATCACCCCCATTTTATTTATTTTCTTGTTAATGTTATTCGATCTTCTACAATGTTATTTAGCTTAGAAGAAACATGGAAATTCCATAGAAATTGGGTCAAAGCTGCTTTTATCAGACAATCGAGCAAGTTTTCGACAAGTTTGTTCACATCGTTGTTTCACTCTTAATTATTTGTCAGAATAAGAATCATTCTTGATTGTCATTAAAGAATTGTTAATCAACTATCCATATGCATTTAATATATGCATAACTGCATAACATTTCACAAGATGCATAAATCAAATATAAATGATGAAATAGTCCAGTCACTAAACAGGCATGCGATGTTTCCCGTTAGTGCATTTTTCTCATATACTTCAGTTTTCACATCGTTGTTTCAGTCTTATTTGTCAGAGTAAGGAATCATTTCTTGATTGTCATTAAATAATTGTTAAGCAATTGCCCATATGCTTGTTAGTTTGGTCTAATATATGCAGAACTGCGTAACATTTCACAAGATGCATAGATCAAATATAAATAATGAAATAGTCCAGTCACTAAACAGGTATGTGATGTTTTTTTCCATTAGTGCATATTTTTCATATACTTCTCAGTTTCCACATCGTTGTTTCAGTCTTAATTATTTGTCAGAATGAGAATCAATTCTTAATTGTCATTAAAGAGTTGTTAATCAACTGTCCATATGCTTCTTGGTATGGTTTAATATATGCATAACTGCATAACATTTCACAAGATGGATAGATCAAATATAAATGATGAAATAGTCCAGTCACTAAACAGGCATGCGATGTTTCCCGTTAGTGCATTTTTTTTCATATACTTTTCAGTTTTAACATCGTTGTTTCAGTCTTAATTATTTGTCAGAATGAGAATCAATTCTTAATTGTCATTAAAGAATTGTTAATCAACTGTCCATATGCTTCTTGGTATGGTTTAATATATGCATAACTGAATAACATTTCACAAGATGCATAGATCAAATATAAATAATGAAACAGTCCAGTCACTAAACAGGTATGTGATGTTTTTTTCCATTAGTGCATATTTTTCATATACTTCTCAGTTTCCACATCGTTGTTTCAGTCTTAATTATTTGTCAGAATGAGAATCAATTCTTAATTGTCATTAAAGAGTTGTTAATCAACTGTCCATATGCTTCTTGGTATGGTTTAATATATGCATAACTGCATAACATTTCACAAGATGGATAGATCAAATATAAATGATGAAATAGTCCAGTCACTAAACAGGCATGCGATGTTTCCCGTTAGTGCATTTTTTTTCATATACTTCTCAGTTTTAACATCGTTGTTTCAGTCTTAATTATTTGTCAGAATGAGAATCAATTCTTAATTGTCATTAAAGAATTGTTAATCAACTGTCCATATGCTTCTTGGTATGGTGTAATATATGCATAACTGAATATCATTTCACAAGATGCATAGATCAAATATAAATAATGAAATAGTCCAGTCACTAAACAGGTATGTGATGTTTTTTCCATTATTGCATCTTTTTCATATACTTCTCAGTTTCCACATCGTTGTTTCAGTCTTAATTATTTGTCAGAATGAGAATCAATTCTTAATTGTCATTAAAGAATTGTTAATCAACTGTCCATATGCTTCTGGGTATGGTTTAATATATGCATAACTGCATAACATTTCACAAGATGCAGAGATCAAATATAAATCATGAAATAGTCCAGTCACTAAACAGGAATGCGATGTTTCCCGTTAGTGCATTTTTCTCATATACTTCAGTTTTCACATCGTTGTTTCAGTCTTATTTGTCAGAGTAAGGAATCATTTCTTGATTGTCATTAAATAATTGTTAAGCAATTGCCCATATGCTTGTTAGTTTGGTCTAATATATGCAGAACTGCGTAACATTTCACAAGATGCATAGATCAAATATAAATAATGAAATAGTCCAGTCACTAAACAGGTATGTGATGTTTTTTTCCATTAGTGCATATTTTTCATATACTTCTCAGTTTCCACATCGTTGTTTCAGTCTTAATTATTTGTCAGAATGAGAATCAATTCTTAATTGTCATTAAAGAGTTGTTAATCAACTGTCCATATGCTTCTTGGTATGGTTTAATATATGCATAACTGCATAACATTTCACAAGATGGATAGATCAAATATAAATGATGAAATAGTCCAGTCACTAAACAGGCATGCGATGTTTCCCGTTAGTGCATTTTTTTTCATATACTTTTCAGTTTTAACATCGTTGTTTCAGTCTTAATTATTTGTCAGAATGAGAATCAATTCTTAATTGTCATTAAAGAATTGTTAATCAACTGTCCATATGCTTCTTGGTATGGTTTAATATATGCATAACTGAATAACATTTCACAAGATGCATAGATCAAATATAAATAATGAAACAGTCCAGTCACTAAACAGGTATGTGATGTTTTTTTCCATTAGTGCATATTTTTCATATACTTCTCAGTTTCCACATCGTTGTTTCAGTCTTAATTATTTGTCAGAATGAGAATCAATTCTTAATTGTCATTAAAGAGTTGTTAATCAACTGTCCATATGCTTCTTGGTATGGTTTAATATATGCATAACTGCATAACATTTCACAAGATGGATAGATCAAATATAAATGATGAAATAGTCCAGTCACTAAACAGGCATGCGATGTTTCCCGTTAGTGCATTTTTTTTCATATACTTCTCAGTTTTAACATCGTTGTTTCAGTCTTAATTATTTGTCAGAATGAGAATCAATTCTTAATTGTCATTAAAGAATTGTTAATCAACTGTCCATATGCTTCTTGGTATGGTGTAATATATGCATAACTGAATATCATTTCACAAGATGCATAGATCAAATATAAATAATGAAATAGTCCAGTCACTAAACAGGTATGTGATGTTTTTTCCATTATTGCATCTTTTTCATATACTTCTCAGTTTCCACATCGTTGTTTCAGTCTTAATTATTTGTCAGAATGAGAATCAATTCTTAATTGTCATTAAAGAATTGTTAATCAACTGTCCATATGCTTCTGGGTATGGTTTAATATATGCATAACTGCATAACATTTCACAAGATGCAGAGATCAAATATAAATCATGAAATAGTCCAGTCACTAAACAGGAATGCGATGTTTCCCGTTAGTGCATTTTTCTCATATACTTCAGTTTTCACATCGTTGTTTCAGTCTTATTTGTCAGAGTAAGGAATCATTTCTTGATTGTCATTAAATAATTGTTAAGCAATTGCCCATATGCTTGTTAGTTTGGTCTAATATATGCAGAACTGCGTAACATTTCACAAGATGCATAGATCAAATATAAATAATGAAATAGTCCAGTCACTAAACAGGTATGTGATGTTTTTTTCCATTAGTGCATATTTTTCATATACTTCTCAGTTTCCACATCTTTGTTTCAGTCTTAATTATTTGTCAGAATGAGAATCAATTCTTAATTGTCATTAAAGAGTTGTTAATCAACTGTCCATATGCTTCTTGGTATGGTTTAATATATGCATAACTGCATAACATTTAACAAGATGGATAGATCAAATATAAATGATGAAATAGTCCAGTCACTAAACAGGCATGCGATGTTTCCCGTTAGTGCATTTTTTTTCATATACTTCTCAGTTTTAACATCGTTGTTTCAGTCTTAATTATTTGTCAGAATGAGAATCAATTCTTAATTGTCATTAAAGAATTGTTAATCAACTGTCCATATGCTTCTTGGTATAGTTTAATATATGCATAACTGAATAACATTTCACAAGATGCATAGATCAAATATAAATAATGAAATAGTCCAGTCACTAAACAGGTATGTGATGTTTTTTCCATTATTGCATCTTTTTCATTATTGCATCTTTTTCATATACTTCTCAGTTTCCACATCCTTGTTTCAGTCTTAATTATTTGTCAGAATGAGAATCAATTCTTAATTGTCATTAAAGAATTGTTAATCAACTGTCCATATGCTTCTTGGTATGGTTTAATATATGCATAACTGCATAACATTTCACAAGATGCATAGATCAAATATAAATGATGAAATAGTCCAGTCACTAAACAGGAATACGATGTTTCTCGTTAGTGCATTTTTCTCATATACTTCAGTTTTCACATCGTTGTTTCAGTCTTATTTGTCAGAGTAAGGAATAAATTCTTGATTGTCTTAAAAGAATTGTTAAGCAACTGCCCATATGCTTGTTGGTTTGGTCTAATATATGCAGAACTGCGTAACACTTCACAAGATGCATAGATGAAATATAAGTAATGAAATAGTCCAGTCACTAAACAGGCATGTGGTTTTGTTTCCTATTAGTTCATTTTTTTCCTATCCTTTACAACTTTAATATCAAGTTCTTCCAGTCATTTATTTCAGAGGGAGTAGTATTCATGGTAGTACTCATGTAGTGTTTATTATTTGTAGTATTTCATGTTAGTATTTATTTTCCTCCTCCAACCATTCGATATACACTTCTCTGTTCGCTCTCAGACAGTCTCACAATTTTTCCATATACTTCAGTTTTCATATCGTTGTTTCAGTCTTATTTGTCAGAGTAAGGAATAAATTCTTGATTGTCATTAAAGAATTGTTAAGCAACTGTCCATATGCTTGTTGGTTTGGTCTAATATATGCAGAACTGCGTAACATTTCACAAGATGCATAGATCAAATATAAATGATGAAATAGTCCAGTCACTAAACAAGCATGCGATGTTTCCCGTTAGTGCATTTTTTTCATATACTTCTCAGTTTTAACATCGTTGTTTCATTCTTAATTATTTGTCAGAGTAAGGAATAAATTCTTGATTGTCATTGAATAATTGTTAAGCAACTGTCCATATGCTTGTTGGTTTGGTCTAATATATGCAGAACTGCGTAACATTTCACAAGATGCATAGATCAAATATAAATAATGAAATAGTCCAGTCACTAAACAGGTATGTGATGTTTCTTCCATTATTGCATCTTTTTCATTATTGCATCTTTTTCATATACTTCTCAGTTTCCACATCGTTGTTTCAGTCTTAATTATTTGTCAGAATGAGAATCAATTCTTAATTGTCATTAAAGAATTGTTAATCAACTGTCCATATGCTTCTTGGTATGGTTTAATATATGCATAACTGCATAACATTTCACAAGATGCATAGATCAAATATAAGTAATGAAATAGTCCAGTCACTAAACATGCATGTGGTTTTGTTTCCTATTAGTTCATTTTTTCCTATCCTTTACAACTTTAATATCAAGTTGTTCCAGTCATTTATTTCAGAGGGAGTAGTATTCATGGTAGTACTCATGTAGTGTTTATTATTTGTAGTATTTCATGTTAGTATTTATTTTCCTCCTCTAACCATTCGATGTACACTTCTCTGTTCGCTCTCAGACAGCATTAACGGCTGTGTAGATTCTTTACTAATCCATTTATATTTTCGCAACTATTATAATCTGATATTCTCTTAACTGACTTCTATTTGTATTATTTTTAAAGACAGGCCTGAGCGTCTCAAAGTACAAGTCCAACAGCTAAGACACAAATCATAACGTCGTCGAACAGTTTCTTTTACATGACACAGTACTGCACGCTCTTTCAAATTGGTTACGTGCAGATTAAAGACACATTAACACTTTAATTTAAGGAAAAAAGGAAGATAGTATCTAAAGTCAATTCACTTTCTTTAGAAGATAAAAATAAATTTGCTGTCAATTTCGTTTCTTTTTTTTTTTTTTTTTTTTTTTTTTTTTTAAATAAGTCTGTGCATATAAAAAATTGATATCGCTTAAAGAATCCTTTTACCATACAAGCTTTTTAACCTTCAGATCATCAATTGCTTCACTTCGTTGCATTAAATTTGGAACTAATAAATTAGCTGTCAACTTTTATTTGCGAATTAGTTACTGGCTCATATGTTTTGAATAGAATTGCTTGACATTTGAGATAGAAATTTTAACTTTTAGTACAAATTCTGTGCGAATGTTGTACTTCTCCATCAAAAATAAGTTGGTCAAATTTTTTTTTTTTTTTTTGACATCTTAGTAAATCTTCTTAAGATTGTTCGACCATTGTCATTAGAGCTTTCAAGTTAGAGCCTTTTATGAGCCAAAATGCACACATTTGAGCCGGTTACTGAAAAATGGTCCCTTAAATCTTCACAAACTTTTCTTTTAAGCTGTTCAACTTCTTAGGAATCAGATTTTTGAAAGTATCAGGTTTCGTCGTAACCTTTTTAACATCTGTCGATATCACTCGCTTTTTTTTAAAAAAAAATCACAAACCTAGAGTTTCATGGAATTCCTAGCTAATGAAAGGATTTCTCTGAAGTGTTCGAAGCTCTATTCAGGCAATTTGTGTAAACTGCGTTTTGTATAAGCATAATTATTTTGTCACTTGACTTTTCATGCTCTTAGTTAACAATTTATATGGCATAATAAATGTAACTAACCAAATAATTTCAATCCATATACCATGCTAAAAGTTTATCATTTCTCTATTTTCAAATTTAAAATCCTCATTTTATATCTAAAATTGTGAATGTTATCCTTGAAGCTTTCAAATCTTCTCTTTAAAACATGTTTAAGTTACTTTTTACTTGTTTATTTTCACGAAAGTATGGATTTTCGTGTTATGTTTTATTTTTACTCTTCTTTTGTTCTCAGAGATTCAGTTTTTTCAGTTGATTCTGCTTATTTTTGAATTCACTGCTCAAGAAGCTACCCAATTTCAAGTTCACATCGTTCAGTGAGTTTACGAACAGATTTCACATTATTCTTGGAATTCCGAAAGTTTAATTATAACCAACAGTTTAGTTTTGGTCTATTAGTCTTTTTATCACATGGTAGTTTGAAGCAAATTTAAAAAACAGCAAAAGCAGCTATTTCTTATTGACCAAATTCAGTAACTTACAAATTTTAATAAGTTGGAGGGGGGTGATTGTGAAATTCAAACGAAAGTTCATTTCTCTAAAAATGTTCACTTAAGTAATTATAACCACATTCAAATATACAGGGATAAAAAATTCGTTTTTATAAATAATATCTAAGAGAAAAAAATTTTAGATATTAGAAAATATTACCAAAATATTATTATTAATAGTTTATTTTTCATCTATCTATAAACACATCTTCATGATTTTTCAAACATGCGCTATGTTTAAAAGTAATTAAAAACTAAGAAATAAAAAAAAAAATTTTAGTTAACGTTTATACATAAATCTTTGCATCAGATTATGAGTGATAATACAAGTTTTCAACTAGTTTCATTTTGACAGAAAAATTTGACATACATGTCCGCAAAGCTGACATGCTTTGAAGGTATTGCTATGATCGAGTATCATTATTGTATTAAGAGGACGTTATGAAGATACTGTTGAAACCCTTACAAAAAATAACTATTTTCTAATTATTTTTTATCTAAAAAGAATTACTCGGGGCGAAGATTCATATAAAGCAACGGAATAGATATTCTTAAAAGAGTTTGCTTTTTAAAGTAAAAAGCAGGTTTACAAGAATTTCAAAGTCTTGTAAAACTAATCATATTTTGTAAACATTTTCCTATACCTCGATCGATACACACGCTCACAAACAAGAAGCCAACAAAAAATTATGAATATCCAAAACTTAACTCTACAAATTGATAATTCCTTTTTCTTTAAAAATATTTTAAGATAAAATCTTTCTTAAGAAAAGGGGGTGATGAATTCATGCATAAAAAGAATATCGTTAAATATACCAGTCCTTATCACAAATAATCTGACAATTTGTTCAAACACATGAAAAACTGTTAAGAGTTAACACGAATAGAATCATTAAATTAGCGTTCGCCATCTTATTAATCATGAAACATTTTATGGTAGGAAAGGTTTTTCAGTTAGAGAGCTTTTAAATATTGAGGCAACCATTCAATACTATGAGTATTGTGTGCTTTAAAAAAAGGGGGAAATACTATCTGAGATGTTTTAGAGGAATAAAATATTTTTAAACTACGAAACAAAACTCTCAAACTCACTAAAGATTTGCCATCTTAATTTGCCTAATTGTCATTCCAGAACTTGCTCTTATAATTAATACGCCACTAAGTATAAAACACATATCGAAAAAAAGAAAACATTTACTTATCATGTATAATCTTATAATAAAATGCTGCCTGACAAAGAATTAAATTACAGATGATTATTTATGTAACTAGCCTACAACAGCCAACCTCAATTATAAACTCTCCTTATAACAGAAAATGCTTTCGCTTTTTGTTAAACCTTACACAGTAAAACGTCAAAAGAACTTTGTATTATGGAGCTTTCCTCGGATTTTTTTTTTTCTAAAAAAGCTCTTAAAATTTTCATTGTTTTAATTAGACAATCGACATTAAGCACACACTCGCAATTTGACAGCATTGAAGGATATTTAAGGGCAACTATTATGTTGAGAAATATTTTTTCATAGTCTCAAACCAAATAAAAATATTTAAAGTAGCTAAATTTTAAATAACACGTGATATAAAGAATCTAATCTAATATTTTTAAAAAAAAGAAGACTTAAATGTAAAAAAAGATTTTTTTTTAAAATCTCTCATTTCATTCTTTACATTACAAAATTCATGTCCTGCAAAATACATTATTCTCAGTTTTTAATGCCTAGTCACTAATTAAATTTTGCATTCAATTATTTAAGGCCTTAAAGGTTTTTTTTCTACAATATTTTATCGATATTATGATGTCTGTTATATACCCCAAAGTATCAACATTTTTAAAACTTAGAACATTTAATTTTCTTAAATAAATATTAAATACCTTATACCAAACATTAAAGTTTGAAAAAAAAACAGGATTCTTTTTTTTTAAATTAAACAAATTTTCAAATAAATAAAATATCTTAAATTCATTTTCTTACAAATCATAAATACTAAGATGAATTTCAAGCACTTATAAAACAAGAAAACGTTAATTTGTGTGTGATGCGCACGGATGGTTACGAAGCTTGTTAAATTTTATGCATCAAATTAAGAAATGTCACTTTGTCATCAACAATTTTAGATACAAACTAAATTTGCTTCTTCGGTGCATTTATAATTATAGATAACATATCAACAAATAAGACTGCAGAGAACGTAAAATCGTTATTACTTTTCTGGTAGTTCATAGTTGTAGAATTTTTTATTTCTTCTCACGAGATTTAATTGATTTACGTTTCTTAAGAAAATTATAAGTTTCTCATGAAATTATTTTATGAAAAATCTAATAAATAGAAGGGTTAACGTGATTTTTTATTTTCGTCTCGAAATGTAGCTTCAAAATCACATTTCCGACATTTTTTTTTTTTTTTTCCAGTTTCTTCAAGTTTTCGGACGACTAGTCATATACTGATTCATTAAAATGTATAATTTTATATAACTAATTAATAAAATTCTAAATACTTCTTTTTAATTCAAGAAGTGTCATTAAACAAAAAGTGCAAGAAAGTAAGTTGACCATTTTATAATTAATCAATTGATATTTTCTTTGAATTGCTCTTAGATCATTTTTAAAAATTCCTTATTTATAAATAAATATTCAGATTTTTTTGTTTAATAAATCTTTGCACGAGTGTTAATATTTTTTTAAACCTTTTTTATGTATTTTAAATAACAGCTAAGATAACTAAAAGCTAAGATTTACGTTTTAAATAATTAGTACCAGTTTTGAATGAGAACACATATTCATAACGATTCTCATGACGTTAAGATTAATGTTCTAAAATTTTTACACAAGTGGTATCATAAACGAATCCTTTAACAAGTATATATACTTTTCCGGCATTTGTCGAACAAAGTATGGAGTTTAAAATGACATAACAGTTTTTAATTAAGAGTGCATTCTCGTAAGTAACGAAATTACCTGAGGTTGCTTAACCAATGTAAGGTGTCAATAATTTCACGAACTATTTTTAAAACAAATCAATACTTTTAGGAAAATTTCTTAACATTTCAAACTTCGCCACTTTATCATTAATGTCATTATTGAACTAAGAGGACAGTACGCGGATACAGTTGAAACTCAATATATACCTTTCAAAAATTAACTCTTTTCTAATTATTTTTATCTAAAAAAGAATTACTCAGGGCGAAACATTCATAAAAAGTCTACGGAATCAAACTAAATTAAAAAACGAGTTTTGAAAAGAGTTATGCTTTTTTACAGTAAAAAAGTTGTTTAAAAACTTTGTTTTGTAATTCAAAGTTTTGTAAAATAATAAAACTTTGTTAAAATTTTATAAACCTCGTCGATACAAACGTTCACAAACGGGAAGCCAACGAAATATTATGAATATCTAAAACTTACCAACTACTCAACTACAAAGTGACAATTCGTATTCCCGTCTTAACATATTTTTAAATATGTTAAGACGTGCAATGAGATCAATATTTTAAAAAAGAAATGAAGCCGCTAAAATCCAATCTATTCCCTAAAAAATATTTAAAATAAAAAAGCGTTCGGCACCTTATTAATCATAGAACATTCAGTGGTAGAAAAGGAAGGTTTTCGTTAACTATCATTTTCAAATTAAGGCAACTATTTAGCACTATTGGTATTGTGCGCGAGAGAAAAAGCTAATATTATCTTAGATGTTCTATTTAAAAAAATATTAGTTTGGTTCAAAGGATTTTTAACATGCACAACAAAACTACTAATAACTACTAATAATATTCTTTTTAAGTTTAAAACACATCCAAATAACTTCAAGTAGAAAATGTTATCTGACAAAAGACTGTTCATATGGAACTGAGAACATTTTAGCTACGGTTGATTTAGAACAACCTGTTGCTGTGAATTCAAAGCTAAAGAAATCTCCTTGTGGCAGAAAATATTTTTGCTTGTTTTGTTAAATCTCGTACCAAAATCCAAAATATTTTACGAGAAATTTTTATCATAGAGCTTTTTAAACAGCATTTTCAAGTGAATAAGTTTCTGCAAATAAATGTGATATTCATACTGTGCGTAATTATTGTTTTCAATATCAAATAAAAATGAAATTAAATATTAGTGACGGATATAGCGGAGATAAAATGTTCTGAGCTGTAAAAATAATTATTTAATAAAAAAAAAACGTGTTAATTATTTCTTTTTAAAATCTATATTTCTCAATTAAAATCTTCCGGAAATGACATTTTAAATTTATCGCGTTAATCAAGTTAGATACTCTGTTCGAGTCGCACACTCCGGGTTGCAGACTCCGTTAGATTTGCAAACTCCGAGTTGCAGACTCCAATTATTTAAAAAATTAAAAAATACTCTTGCTTCACTGTTCAGTTAAGCTTTATAAAATATTTGAAACCTCTCAATTCTATATTTTGCGAGAATCTAAGCTAATATTTGAAGAGAAAAAAAAAACATTGAATTTAAAAGAAAGAAACATTTTACAAGCTTTTTTTTTTTAATTGATTTCATTTTTATGAAACGCAATTCGTGCCCTGGAGAAACCTTTTTGTGATGAACAGGAATTGTTATGGATATTTTAAAATTTTAGACATAAATTACGTAACGTCATTTTGACACATAACTGCTCATCTAAGATACTAGCTTAAAATACTTCGTAAAACAGTTAATTTTTAATAATTATTAGCTTCACCAAAATAGGTTGCACACAACATGGAGTCATTATCCTATTTCTTAACTCCTTTAAAAAAAAAATTTAAAAAAAAGAAGAAGAAAGAAAATAGCTAAAATTTCTTTGGAGTTTTTCTCCAAATTTATTAAAATAAATTACGTTTCAGTTTCTTAACAAAATGTTTCAATAAAAAAAATACATAAAAAATTTAAGATTAAAGATTGGTTTTTAATCTTTAACGCAATTTTTTAGAATCATCTCCAGATTTGTTTTCCGGTACACTAACAACGTTTCCTTCCGTTCTGAGACATGTACTGATTGTTTAAATAAATTCATAGTTTCATAATACATTTCAAAATTACTGAAAACTTCAAGATATAATGTGTAGAGAGTTAAGTCTAAACAAGTAAACCATCTGCAATTGGCTGAGACCAATCAGAAACAAAAATTTCCTCGTAGACACAACATGAAGTAAACGAAATCTTAATGTTATTAGCTATGCATTTTTTTTCTAGTTTTTAAGATCAATTTAACTATTAAAGGTATCTATTAAACGCAAAATAAATGTTAAATAACTATGCAGTGTGTGTCTTTAGTTTATAGCTATATTTCGCAGTTGTATCAAGTTGTTTATAGTATTATATGCTAACTAAACTGTTAAATGTTTATAAAGTTTTTTAAGATAAAAAAAAGTGTTAAAGTAATTTTGAGAAATGGGCAAAAAACAGTGCAACAATGTTTGAAAATCGCTGCTTTCATCTTCACAGTAATGAACTAGAGAACCATTTTATAATCATATAAACTGATTTTATAAAATCATATACACTAATTTCTCAAAATATCTTTTTGAAAACTTTGTTAATTTTATTCAATAAGTTTCTTTTTACATAAAAAACTAGTCATTTTAGATTGCAAACATGCTTCCACTCTTTGTAATATATAACACAACCTCAAAACGTTTTTTTAAATTTGTAAAAATTAAAAAACTGCAATGGCGGAGTTTTATGCTTGCATATAAATACTTAAGATTTTAAAATTAGACTTTGAAAATTAATAACTATGGTTTTACACCTTACGTTTTTAAATAACAAAAATCTTACTTTTATCAGTAACCCATACTTAAAAACAAAAATCAATTAGTTTTAGAACTCCAAAAAGAAACCAATACGACAAAATAATTAATCTTAAAAATTCAAATTTTCCTCTAACTTAAAAAAAAAAAAAAAAAAAAATCAGAATTTCTAAAATAAGTTTCTATCCTGATCAGCAGAATTTTTTCTGAATAAAGAATTATTTAGTGGTGACTCAAAAATATTGAAATTTTTCAGATTTATTTTCTTTAAAATTCTCATATCTTGATAAAAAAAATTAGTATTTATGATGCAATGGCTGAAATATCGATGTACGTCTAACAAAGATTAAAACCCATTAACGCCTGAATTTTTACACGCCGTGACGTAAAAAAAGCAGTTAAATAAGTGATTATTTTAACTAAATGGATATTTTCTTCTGTTAGCTACTAATTGATTTTCAAAAAGATCAAAAATATTTGCTTAATGTAAAATCAGTCCTGTTTCAGATAAGAATTCTCGCAATTCTTATGACGTACATGTCACACTAGGTCAACATGGGTTGTGATATAGTAACAAAAAATTAAAATCTCAAGATTTATTTATATTATGGTTTAATGAAACGTACCTAATATACTGTGCTAAGTTTGCATAACAGTGCAAACAAAAGTTAACGAATGGTGCAGTAAACTATGTATGGCGCAAAAATAAAGGGACAAGCAAATGAAACAAAACAGAATCAAACTAGTGAATTTCATGGTTGAGGAACCCGTGCTGGCTTTTAAGAAATTGATAATTATAAATTAAGTTTTTTTTTCGGAGGGGGGATTATCAGATAGACAACTGATTTTGGTACTAATGCTTACTTTAAGAAAGTGTGGATTTGATGAAAGTTTGAAAAATTACAATTTTTATGAAGTGTTTACCTTTCTATTGTAATAATAGTAATATCTAAAGTTTGAACAATCGCATAAAACCTGTGTACTTTTATGGCGTGAAAATTTAAAAACAAATATGCAATGAACGACTGAAGATTTTAATCGCAGAAAATTTATATATAATTATAAAAGAAATAGCTTTATTTTAAATCAAATGCAAACAAGCATAAATATAGGAAAAATTTATATCACACATTTCTTAAATGGAACTATAAAATAAAATGCAATCGAGAACTAGTTCAACAATTTAAAATATATGTGCTTTCAAAACAATGCGTTTGCCGAAATAAAAACGTTCATGCTAATAAAAATACGTCCTTTATTTAACGATAAGCTTTTTGGAAAAGCTATTGCATCATTTTATAGGAGGACTTTTGCTCATAGTAAAGAATACACCTGAGGAAATTGCCAATAAGTTATAGAAAAACATTTAAATCGATAAATTTTCAGCATTGTTATAAATTCAAAATAACTTAATAAACTATTTCACAATAAAAAAAATTTATTCAGATTTTAACCATTTTTTAGACTTTGCAATCACAGTAAATAAAAAATTTTCAACATGAAATGTTTCTAAATAACTTTTTTAAATGTTTTATTTCATTTTTTTCGAATGATTGACTATGAGTTAAATGAATTAACTGAAATATAAATGTAATATTACTGTAATACAAATATAATATTAATGAAAAGAAAATATCAACATAAAGTATTTAAAGTTTTAACGGATCGTTTTTAAGACAGGTTCTCAGGTTAAAATGAAAACCAAGACTCATGCAATTTTAATTACCTTTTTATCTCGATGTGGAAATAAAATTTGAGATAGTTAGGGTCGATAGACTGCAATGATTGCGATGAGATAGTCAAAATTGCAACTCTCATTATTCGGTATTTTTTCTAACTAAATTAAAAATCATGAATACTTGTTCTAGTAAAAACTACTAGATATAAACAATAACATAAAGGGAAAAAAAAGGATTCCACATACTATTTTCTAGCTAACTTAAAAAGGTCATTTACTTCTTACTTTCAATAAAAAAATCTACAGAATTAACAGAAACGATGGACATGAAATTTACTACAGTGTAGTTATCTAGTTTCATCGGGCTGACAAATAGAGGGTTTTCAGATTTCCGTTCAGCTTAGTCAAGTGCGGATTAGTTATTAACCTCTTTCCTTACCAATTTTTTTGAAGAAAAAGAAATGCAAAAATTCAACCTATTTTTTTTTTTTCATTTCATTACTAAATACAAGGAACTTAAACAATACATAATACACAAGTTCTAAGCTGAAATTTTAATTTTTTTATGTGTAAAAAATATTTAATTTACCATCAGTTTACTATCCCAAATTATCTCGGGTAAATGAAAAAAGTTAAATATTAGTCTTTGTATATGTTCACATCTTCATAATCTAAAAAACCATCTGCATTACTTTCATTTTAGTTTGCGAACGCTTTTACTCTTTTTTTCTATATAAATTCATCAACCATCGTATACAATTGTGCAAAACACTTCTGTAGTCCCACAAATAGTTAATCTCCCTAACGAAAATTGGCAAACTTCCAATCATAGCAGATTGTGTTTTGTTTTGCTTCCGGTCGAATAAAAACGTGATAAAAAAAACGTATTGATGAATTCTGCTATGCCTGAGTTTACTCGGGATAATAAATGTTTGCAATATATACGTAACCGAGTTAACTCGGGATAATCAGGGAAGCTGTTAAAAAAAAAAAAAAGTGGAGTATCTATTCGTCCATGTGTCCCTGAGCTGTATTCAAGATTTTAAAAGATATGGTGTTGGCACATGAATAAGTTGGCGCGTTAAATGCATAGTTTATGAACAAATATCACGAAATCTGGAAGCAGTTACTAAGTTAATCACAAGCTTTATTAAGTAGTCAATGCAACAAAATCAAACAGTTTTAAAAACAAAGTATTGAACAAAAATAAAAGAGTGGAAAATTAGTATTCTCTTGCATCTCAATCCATAGAAATGGAACTTATTATATTGTATAAAATTTTGTAATAGAAAATAATAAACTTGATTTCAATTATTAATGAAGTTAAGATCGAGCTTTTAATAATGAAATATTTCTTGAAGGCTTATGATAGCAATTCGAACTGAATGAATAATAAAATAAATCAGAGCAGTTTTGAGAAGAAAATAATTTACTTAAACTTATACCATACATGCATTAAGTTTACACATTTGTAATAGGTTTTTTGTCGGAATTAATTTTTTATTGAATGAATTTAATATGTGGGGAAATAAAAGGAAAAAATACCCTACGAAGGGGAAAAATCGCCCTAATACTTGAGCAGAATTAGTAGAATATTTTAAATTTTAGATACCTCCAAAGCCTATCGACGTAAATTGATATTCGTTCAATATTGAAAGATCAGAATGATTCTTAGCTGAGATTGCTGACAACTTACAAAAATAAATGGAACAAAAAAGCGAATTTTTTTAGAGAGAGAAGGCTATCGTCTTTTGCATCTTAAGATAATATTAATAACAAGGTTTTAATCATTGGTCTTAATAAAGCTATTTTAGAATTATTATGTAAATTTAAATCCTAAAATTTTTATTGTTCATGCTTACGACTAGATGTAAAATTTAGAATTTTCCATTTTTTTAAGAAATGTTTTGTACGTCCAGGGAAACAAATTCAAGTAATTAAGAATTTGAACTTTACGAATTAAGAATGCAAAATATTTAAGAGTTCTCAATTGTAATCTGCAGTATAAAATTAAAACGATAATTTTTCTGAAAATAATGTGCAGCAAATACAATTCGAAAATTAAATGCCATATTAATATACCCAGTTGTGTTTAAAAAAAAAAAAAAAAAAAAAAAAAAAAAAAAAAAAAAAAAAAAAAAATTTTAAATTAACACTTGGAAAAACAATTTGGAAAAAAAAAAATTTAAAAAAGTAAAATATACAGAAATGGTTGCTCATGTCTGATCTTATTTGCCAGCTTGTAGAATACATTATAGAAACAAAATTCAGTTAAATAATTAATACAGTTATTCATGATAAATGGAGTTCTAATTATTACAAGTTTACTGTAATTCCTCATTGATTTTTAGTTTTACAGAAAGCAGAAAATGATGATTAGTTATTAATTACGTTATGACAACATTTTACACTTAAAAACATAGTCAGAAAACTGCAAAAATCAGTAACTTCTGTTTAGGGGGAAAGTTCTTCAAAATGAGAAACATTACTGTTATTAACTATGAACTATCTTTTATCATTATTAAAGATCATTTAGGAAATTCAGCTATTTACTACACAAGTTTTATATTTTGGAACCATTCTTTGAAGATTTGATTTTATTTGAATACATTATGAAGAAAATTTTATTCAAAATCGATCAATATTTTCCTAGAAAACGTACCAGGTGCGTATCCATAATGTTGTTCGGGGGGGACGGTGTTAATATTTTTCTTTAACTGTTCACTATTTTGTTAACATTTATTTGCTACATTAATCACATAAATTTACACACAGTGCCTTTAAAATTGAATAGAATTCACCGGTTCATAATTGTTTAATAAGCGTTTAATTGTATATAACCTGCTTTACAAAAATAACCTATTTCAGTGCAAGTTATCTAGCTTCGATAATTTAAGTAATCTAAGTATATTACACTGAATAGAAATCTCTGTTAAAGTGTAAAAAACTTTTGTTCAACTCGTTTTACAATGGGTACTTTTTCTTCATTGTTATTGGTAATATCATCACACGTCAAGTATATTGCAAGACGAAAAATGTTTCCATACCTATTGCAACAATAGCACGTGCATGACGAAATATCTCGTCATACAAAGTAATCAGATTAAACGAATGCTTAATTTCGATATCTGAAGTCTTTTTTTTAAATATTACCATTGAAAAACACTTTTAAACTATATTTCGTGAGCAGCTTTACAAATAAAATTCAATTTTCTAGTAATTGGAGGTAGAGAAATTAAATGAAGCAATTTTGTTTTAGCCTTAAAAATATTATTAAATTTTCGATAAATAGTAAATAATTATGCGTGTCTTAAGCATATAGAGTTTAGAGCAAGAATTTTTTGACTACAGATATACTACTACTAAAATTTTAATATTTTTCTTAAAAATATATTATAAAATTAACTGGTGAAATAATTCAATTTCAGTATTAATAAACATCTTATGTGAGTTAGGTATGAAACAAACAAAAAACAGAAGATTAATTATAAACAAGTTTTCTCTTTTGAAACTTAGCTAACAAATAATAGCGTCATATTTTGTAGAAGAATTAGTGCAGCACGATCTTTATTTATTTTCACTTGCAGACAAAAAATATTTAATTAAGGATTCTGCAAATAAATCATTTTCATGGTGTTGAAAGTCAATACAACATTTTCGATTGTCGTAGCATCACAAACATACATAAGAAAGTTTGAAAGCTTTAAAATGAATTTTTTCAAAATTTCCTCAAAAGGCTTTAATCACTCGTAAACAACATTTTCATTTTAGATTGAATGAAATCGTAGTATAATGCTACTTACTCAATTTTAATACAGAACTTTTATGTAAAAGTGAAAAAGCGACAACACCACTCATATGGCATTATTCATATATGCTCATATACTATAATATTACTCATATGGCCTCATCATATGGCATTATGTACCCAAGAACTAACAAAATCAAATAGCGTTATAACCAGAATTTTATCGAACTAGTAAGGGAGCTTTCAATCTTGAAGTTTTATTAGTAGGGGAAAATGTACCTTCTTAAAGGGAATAATTAATCGAATATGTTTATGAAAAAGAACACACTCCTCTTCATGGGGAAAAATCTCAGCTCTCACTTTCAGGATCTACATACACATACTTCTTATTTAAAGCTTTTCTAAACTCTTTTTTAAAATACCTAGCATATTTGTGAATGTTAACTATTCATTTTAGTGTAATTATAATAGGACTTAGGGTTTTCACTCAAAATTGCTTCATCTCTCATCAAAATTACATTAAAGCAGAGAACATCTATTAACTTTTTATTGACTTGAATCTGTTTTATTAAACTTTTTATTCTACCTCTGAGATTTCGACATTCTTTCCCAGACAGTCTATTATTCCAATTCAAATGGTTTAATATTTTAAAGTGGTGACTTTAGCAGAGGTGCCAACTTTCCAAACTAGCTTTAAATAAATCAGAGGAACACAATAAGTATTCAGGGAACTCGATTTGGTGCAAATTTAAGGTGACGATACAACTTGATTCTATATTCATAATATTAATAAAAATCAAGCATGAATTTACTATTAACTAAAAAAGTAACGTATATAAAGTACTAAATTAAAAAAATATATACATCGAAAAACTTTATACTTTATTAATAGTTGGTTCAATTAACTTAATTGGAATCAACGTTCAGGCTTTTAGTTGAGCCATTAAAAACTTTGTACACAGTATTTCAAATTTGACTTCTTAATTTTTCTATAAGGAGAGATTATTAGGTTTTAGAAAAACCCGTTGGGGAAGATGAGATTTTTTTTATTTCTTGCTCTTATTAGAATATTGTTTTCCATTTATTGCTTTAAAATTATTTGATAGGCAGTAAAAAATTAGATTAGTTGCAAGTAAAATTTCAAAGCTTTTGGTAGCTAAGGGTAAAATAAACAGATTGTGCAAATTTACAAAAATATTAATTTTTATTATTTAACCGTGGTCGTGAAAGCGTAATAAAAACGGGTATAGCATAATAGCTGGCACCTCTGCTTTAATAGAAATACACTTCCTCGATATAAAACTACAGTTTGTCTGCGGCAAGAACTCCCCCAACCACAAATTCTGAGGCTGTCTGCTGCTAGAATAATGCATTTCAGGGAGGGTAGCTTCTCTTCACTCTAGGGCTAACACTATAGACTGAAGAAAAAGATTCCCATTCTCTCGCCGACCAGAGTCAAAACTGGTTCTAAACAATGACCTCCCACCCCTACTTGAAATAGTAATACCTCGTTACTTAGTCGTTCGTTTGGGGGCTGGCTAAGGGAGTTCTTACTTTAGACAAACTATAATTTACTCTATCTCCCCGCTTTGAGTTTAAACGGAGCTTGTTTCGAATGAAGAAAAAAATAAGGCATCGCACTCACAGTGGAACCACAGCCTCATAATACCACAAAAGGTTTTGATTGATAAAAGCGTACTCTAACCTCAAAACCTTTTATTTGAATGTTTAACACTGAAAGAAAAATGCGAATTTTGAGCTGTGGCAGAATCGTTCAACAAGTTGGGCGATGTCATTGCAGGAGCTTATTGTGTAATTTTGTCGCGAGCAGATAAATTTTATTCAGTTGAGAAAATCATCTCAGTAGTACTAATATAACAAACTACACTTTTTAAAAATTCTCCAGAAGACAATTTTGCACAAGCTTAGTTTTATCCCTACATAACTCAAACGGCTGAATCTAACTCAAAAGGATTAAAATGCTTAGGTAAATCACGAAAAGTGTTAACACTATACGTTTTTTTTTTTTTTTTTTTTTTTTTTTTTTTTTTTTTCAGTGTTTAACACGGTTTGGAAGTATATAAAGTTTACTTTCCCCCAGGTGTAACTATAATAATTTATAATATTAATCATGGTTAAATAATTAATTTCAATTAAACAATTTGCAAATATGGATACAGTGATTCTGATAAATTTCAGCATTAAGTGTTAAAATATAATTCTTTTTTTTTTATAGCTTGTTTCACAATAAGCACCAAGGGTTTCTAACACGTGATTTGCAACCCCTTTTCTTCTTAACTCTTCCCAATTGCCAAATCAATTTCAGTGTCATATACTACAGAACATATCCCGGGAGCACTCTAGTTTCATAGTACTAATGTACTACTTAGTGCTAAAATCCTACGAAGTATTGAATGGATATTTAAAATTCTTAACATTATTAAAGGTTTAGCACCGTTGCGCCATATCATTATTTACATCAGATTTACATAATGGTATAAAATGTGTATTTTTTATGTTTATGTATAATTGTACATATAAAACGATGCGTATTGAATTAGGTCCATCATAGTTCATTCCAAATTTAGTTAAAATTTCCCAATAATATTTTGTATATTAAATGTTGCGAAATCGATTGGAAAGTTAGTTTAAAACAAATCTGAGCTGAAATCTTTGGTTTATTTGAAAAAGTAGAAAATTGCATAACATTAAAACGCTTTGCGATTTGTCGAAAATTATTAAAATTTAGACTTGTGGGGGAAGACAATGTGAAGGAAGGAACAATAGATGCGTTAGATAAAATATATCAGGGGTCTGTCCAGACATTCTGTGAAAGGTCCTGTTTTTATAAAATTGTGAAAAAACTACTCAAAATTTGTGAATACAAAATAAGCGTTAAGTCGTATTCTTTCAACCAGGATCCTGCTTTTGCGAATTTGTGCAAATAGGGTCCTGTTATTGCAAAAATTGCTAAAAACTTTTTCCAAGAAGTTTTTAAATTGTAAATAGATTCTGCTCAACAATTCTCGCTACTAAATTAGAGATGCAACTTACAAATATTTGGTATTTAGCCTATACTGCTCAACGCAGAATATTCATTTCGGACGAATAATGGAAATGCTCACATTTGTAATAATTTCAATTGACATATTTTAAATAGCACAACTTAGTTATGTATCATTTTTAATGTGTTACGCATTAAGTAAACTTAAACAATTCTTAAATTTATATTTTATTTAAAAAATTACCAGAAATTAGTTTTCATTTACATAATATTCTATTAATTGTATGAATAAATATAAATTGTTCAATTATTTATTTATAAAAAAAATTATCATTTAATATCAATAAGAATGTTCACACGATGTTTGTAAAAGTAGAAATATTTTCTTAGAATACTACATTTGGAATTTAAACTTAGGGAAACTCGGAAAACTTAGTTTGTATCAAACCGTCTTTCCTCCCCCCCCCCCCGGGAAGAGTTTATTCGATTAACAAAACAATAATGAAGATAAACAGATTTGTGAAGGGTCCGATTTAAAGATGAATTATTTTGTGAGGGGTCTGTTTTTATGAAAAGATATTTTGTAAAGGGTCTGTTAACGGACCCAAACAGACCCCTGTTTATGTATATAACATATATTTTATCTAACGCATCTATTGTACCTTCCTTCACATTGTCTTTAATAAAGGACGTCGCTTATCATTGATTAAAATCTTAAAACAAAAACTCTTAAAAAGAATTTATACTTAAATTTAATTTTGAATACTTATTATGAAATTTTAGATAATCCATTCATGAAAAAATAGTTTTTCCTAATTTTGCATAAAATAAAAAGAACGTGGTTCTTATGACTGCAATATCGACTACTGAATAAATTTCGAATCTTTAACAGTTTTTACTTAAGATAGTACAATAAAAATCGCTACGTTCAAAACATGTTTTTCAGTCAGTGACAAACATTTCTCAGTTTCTATTCATCCGATTTAAATTCTTTTTGTTTCTTTGTCTTCAGAAATATTTTGTTTAGCAATCAATAGATTTTCATTTACGATTTAAATTCGATATTTCACAATTGATCAAGGACTAGTTTTTAGATTGGAAATTCGATATATAGAGTTTACTTATTGATATTTTTTCTAATTTAATGTATCAATAGTAATGAAGTACCTCTAAAATTATTGATTTAAATTCATTTTCTTGACGCCATGAGTTGTTCCCACAGAATTTTTTATATTTATTTTATAACCGCCATTGAACAGCAGGTCCAATTTCCGGTTTACGACTTCTAATACTTAAATCCGTAGCCTTGTAATTTTGAACCCAATCCAGAAGACAAGGGAACTCCTGAATCACGTATTAGAATAAATTTGCCTTCGCGAAGGACCATTCGATGGAACTAACCCACATTTGCGTTGCATGGTGAGGAAAACCACGTAAACCCCCCACGGTTAACCTGACTGTATCACTCTACACTGGCTCTAACCCATAAACTATCACTGAGTATATTTTACATCAGCACTGTGATCGGTCAAGTCGGGTGCGGAATTCGTATCGATCAGCCATTGCTGAGATTCGAACTTGGCTCACCTCAAAGGAAGACGAACGCTCTTTCCCCTCAGTCATCATAGCTCGTTAAATTTTAAACTCCTTTTGCCCAAATAAAACAGAATTGATTATGTTCTCAATCATATTTTCATAAAACATTATTATAGGTCACCTCCAAATTTTAGTCTTTTTTTTTTTTTTTTTCTCCTTTTTCAAAAATACGTAACCTTTTAACTTATAAAGAATAGAATTTACCAAGCAGTACAAAATCTATAAAAATTTTGTAAGTGAAATGTCTGTTGCTAACAGACGAAACATTCTGTTCATAATTTTATTTTTGAGAGGGTGCAGCAATACGCATCGCTTTATTTCGCCATTGAATTTAGTTTTAAGTAAAGTCAAAGGGGTTACAAACTTTTTCCCTCCTCACTCCCTGAAAAAATTCATTTTCCCTTAAATGATGAAATGGAGTTACTCGCTCAATTCAAATACTATCAAAAAATGATTTAGACATTAAATACGATGTAAATTACCCTAAGCGCGTGCGTAAATGCAATTTTAATTTAAAATTCATGGTTAGAGTAAACGAAATTCAAGGATAGATAAGGTTAAAAGATAGTGAGAGTAAATAAAGAAGAGCTGAATAAAATAAAATGCATAATCAATTAAAAATTCATTTAACTTTTAATAAAAAAAAAAATCTTTTTTAAAAATGTAAAACTTCTTTACTACTCTATCTACTTTTTACTTTCTTTTAAAAAATGTCACAAATACAAAGTCACTACCTCTCATTCAATACATCCTTGAAATACACACTTTAACTATTGACTGAATATAAGTTTATTCAAAAAAGAAACTATTACATAATACAATATGCTCAATTCCAACCGGCCGGTAAAGTGGTCAAGGAGCAGTGTCTATCCAACTGTGAGAGCAACGTTAGCCCATCTAATATGATAAACCTTAGAGTAGGGGTGCGCAACCTATGGCCTGCGAGCCACATACAATCCGCTAACTGTCGATGTGCGGCCCGCGAGAACCTCTGAACGCAATAAAAATGTCCTTTAATTTTGTTTTTGTTAAAAAATTATAATTTTTTTTTTATTTAAATATTTAATTCAAATTTATATTACTCTATAAAATGCATATTTTCCAGCATCATACTTTCATTCTGTAAGCTTCTTTTTGGTTTTTATATATATATATATATATATATATATATATATATATATATATATATATATATATATATATATATATATATATATATATATATATATATATATATATAATAAATTAAGTATTGTGAAAAGTGGAAAAGTTTTTTAAAATAATGTATCAGTTTTTTTAGTTTTAAATAAATTAAAATAATTTTCTGCAAATATGTTATTTAGTTTACCGATAAAAATATTTGGTGCTTAGAACACTAATGTTTAGATGAAAATTATCATGTTTGCTTCTAACATGACTAAATATACGTGTGGCCCTTCGGTAATCTACGTGCTGTGCCCTTCACTCAAAAAAGTTTTGCACCCCTACCTTAGAAAGTGGCCCACAAATCTGCCCTTCTAATGCCCGAATGACGAGAATCAATATCCGGGTGTGTATTAGAAAAAAAATATCCTCAATTGAATTTTCTCTTGAATCACCAAAATCGCCATTGTGTCATTGTGACCGCCTTCTATTAGATTTTCGTAAATACAATTTTATTCCGATTGTATTGAATCTACAGCCATACAGTTTCAGCTTCTACATGCAACAATAGAAATTCTTCTTAAGAGAGAGTGCCATACCACTGGGGAAACTTTTCGTCGCAAATTATCTTTCACCGCAAATAACTAATTTAAAATTTAAAGTTTAGAAAAAGTGAGTTCAGACAAAATCTAGAGTAGGCCATAAAGTTTAAAATACTGGTAAGAATTTTTTAAGATATCAAAATAAAAATAAGAGAAGATAATTTAGGATTACGCAATGAAGAATTTCCGATAATTTGTATGCCTTTTGATATTCAGAAGGGAGAAAATCTTCCCGACTTACTCTAGAATTGTCAGAATTCAGTTTTTCTTCACTTTAAATTTTATATTAGTTCTACAGAATGAAAGAGAATTTGTGATGAAAAGTTTCTCCAGCGTTATGGCGTCCTCTAGTCTGAATTTAGGCGAAAGACAAACCATACTTCGAGGCTAGTTTTTTTTTTTTTTTTTTAGAGTTCCTTGAATCATGGTTTTTCTTCACATTTTTAACTATCTTCACATGTTTCCAATTGTAGAATGTAATCTTTCAGTAGATTAATTCTCAGACGAATACAGATCAGCACTCTACGATCCCATCTACTTCTAGAAGATCACCCAAAAAAATCTTTCTCGAATTATAACAGCTCAATGCTTGATTGGATACAAGTCGATAAAATGGACTCATCTACAGCAGACGAGAACCAGAAATTGTCCCTTTTATTTATCTGTCCTAGAAGTTATTTTACCTATAAGACAGTGAAGTTCGATTGTAGATATCAAGTTTTCTTACGCTTCCATAACTTGAGCATGAATTTGAAGGATGATCCTTTGAATCTCTCTCTTATATTAACATTTTCTTGATTTAAGGTTTTTGAAAGTTCTAGGTGTCCTGACAAACACTTGATAGTTCTTTTGAGAGAATATCGGAATTTTTTTTTCAGAAAGCGATTATCTGTAAGCTTTATTCATAGAAATTTTTCCAAACTAAGAGCTTCTGGCAATATTTCTACACTTTTTTTTATTTCCAGGCGCACTTCAGTAGTTTCCTGATTTTTCACTAGACGACAACACAATAACGTCCCATATAGCCTGTAATTTATTATTAAAAACGCTCTCCTGATTAATTTAAAATATTATCTTATAAAGTAACTCCCTTCAACTGAGAGCTACTTTAAATTGATAATTGTTTTAAATTAATTCAATTCTATTGGAACAAAAATTCTTGTTTGAAATAGAAAGAGATTTTTTTTCCTCCTGTAAATTCTCTAACGCAGTCATCTGTTCTATCTATTCATTTTGTCGACACTGTGCAGCTTTAGTGCGAAGCAAGTAAACAACTACTATTTTCCAGTTAAACAACATAAGTATATTCTCCAAACATCACGCCGAACAGAACTCCTGTGTATGATATAAAAAACTTTTCTACAAAAACACACTTTTCTCTACAATTTTCTTTTTGTGGAAACGTTCAAAATCGGTTTGTTTACTTTTTCGAACAGTACTCAAAGCGCAAAATAAAAAAGATATCACAAGGAATAATTTTGGTTCTATTGATCAGATTTTCTAGAACTAAGTTCCAACCATAATGGTTTCAAGTGGTGATTTTAAGTTAGCCATAACACTTAAGTTACAGGATCGAACACAAAAACTTACTTTTTGAAGAAGAAAAAAAACTTTTTTTTCGAGGGATTTAAATTTCTAACTCTCAAAATATAGGGGTAGATTGCTAATTGCAAAATATCGACCCAATGGTTAAAATAGGAAAGTGGTCCGAAATTTGAATCCCTTAATTTACTTTTCCACTTTCAGTGTACTTAGCCGTATTTAGAATAGTTTTTAAGCGAATCGAAAAAGTTTTGAGAGCAATTATAAAATACGTTACATATGGTACGGTATATTCAAAGTGATAATTTTTAATTTTTATTTATTTTGCAATATGGATATATTTGAAAAAAAAATTTAAATAGCAATTTCTTTTTATTCGGATATTACACAATAAAATGCCTCTTTGTTACCTAAGTCAAATTAAATAAATTTTGCTATGAGATACATTATTTTATTTTGGTCATCATCAATTTGCTATAATTCAGCTTCTCCAGACGTCGGGTACCTTTGGAAATGAAATGGTAAGTAGTATTGTTTTCATTTTATTTAATTACACGCGATTATTAGTTGGTCAAGTTGAAAATTTATATCAATGGTTGTATTATCTTTTATAATTTTGAAGAGTCGTTATTAACTTATTTTCCCATAGCCGCAGTCCATCAATTTCGACAACGGATCGGTAGGGTTATGCCCAGCAATCCGAAATAATGCTCACCAATAAATTGATGCCTTACTTTTTAATTTAATCACGTGACTAAATAAACTTATACTTGTAATTAATTCTGATTAATTTAGTGAAATTTCTAACATTTACAAATAAAACAAAGTAATTTAATATTTCACAATAAGCACCATTTTAATAACTCAAACTAATCAATATCTCTCTTTGTCAAAAATGTTTATTCAGAGAAAGTGTATTTTTGTGTCTGAATCAGTAAATTAATATTTAACACAAGTTAAATATTCGAGGTAACGCTGTAAACCAATATGATTGGTGTTCAGTTCGAAAAAATCTAGTTAATTAGAACAAAAGTTATTCCGAGTGGTGTCATTTTGTGCAACACGAAAGTAAGGGGTAGCCGACTTTACAAACAGTTATAAAATATTGCAGGCAACTCATTTCGCTCGTTCATGATCAGAAAAATAAACGAAGATGTATTGAAAATGAGAGGTAGTGTATATAATGAAACGGCAAAAATAAATCACCTTTTGAGATTTCGGGGATAACTTTTTCATATCCAATTCAAATATCTCCAATAAAAAGTGTTGGGATAAAGTGCACCCGAACAAATGAAAAAAAAACTACACTTAGCAAAAGTTTCATGAAAATAATAGAGCAAAATATCACGTGGAACAGTAAGTCGAATGAGATAGTGCTTCCTCAAGCATTGCTATGCCTCATATTACAACCAAGAAAACTAGAGATGCTTGTAAAATTTCGATGAGAGGTCCTGAAGCATTCCTTTTACAGCTTCGATCTCTTCTTATGTAGCTTTTACGTATCTGGCCTCTTAAAATATAACCTTGAAGGTCAAATTTTTATTTGTGACAAGGAAGTACACGTTAGCGTGGAACTAGATCCGGCAGAAACCTACGAGTTATTTAATTTGAAATCAGCCTTTGTTCTGGGATCAGTGTATCTTTGTCATGGAGGATTCTTTCCACACATGCCTAATGTATGCCAAACACATATGCCAAATTAATCACCACAAATAGGTGATGTCCGGGAAGTAGTTCACAAGATATTTAAAAATCACAAAAGGTAATTAACTCAAAGAGTATAACTCGTCGCCCCCATTGAGGAAACCTCTACTTACATACATTTTAATTGTCTAAATTTTAAAATACCTTTGCTCGTTTGCAATCGTAAATGGCACGAGTAGGTACCGATAAGGTAATACTGTAATTGTCCAAGTGATATAATCTAACTCAAATTACGCGATTTTTCTATTTTCGGGGGATAGATCCATGGTTTCTTCACCGGTGGTCTTCCATAATTGCCTTCTTGAACTTAATAAGCTCTCTTCTGGTTCATATAAATGAATTTAGAATTCCATATCACGCGATATCCGAAAATATTTAGAGCAACCGAAGCACGCGAGTTCTGGCGACGCAACAGTTTCTATCCATAACACAATCAATGACAAGAGGATGGATATGGATTCTTTTTTTGAGCCAATATCAGTTGCAACCACAAATAGCTCTTAATTGAATTTTGTTAAGATTCGTATTCGTACCATAGTTTGAGAAAAAATTATAACAAGAGTTCCCATTAACACTTCGTTGTGGGCCTTTTTAAGAGAAATAACAAAATTTAAAATATTATTAAGTATATCTAAAGGTTTGGTCATTACTTAAAATTTTTTTACACACTATTTGACTGAATTTGATAGAGATATGAAAAGTTATCCCCCGAAAAATCAAAGAGTGATGTCTTTTTAGCCTTATAATGACAAAATATTAAAACAACAAATACTTACCCACAATGAATGGTTATTTCTAGTTTACAATCGAAATTAAATTATTTGACAGCGACGAGAGTTAACAAAAAATGTTCGTTAGCAAATCGCACGTGTTCAGAAATATGGTCTTCATAGTTTAGTCAAGAAACGGTACAAATATTTGAGTTCATAACCTATGAAAGGTTAAAGCTCAACAAAAGAAGCAAATGCAGAATTTTTTTTATTTTTTGCTATGGAACCCCGAATTTAAAAATAAAATTTATTAGCAACAGTGGATATACTAACAAAAAAAAAAAAAAAAAAAAAAACTATAAAATAATTTGTATGTTATTAATGAAAAAATTCAAATATATTTTTTTTCTTTCCATTTTTTTTTTTTTTTTTTTTTTTTTTTGTGAATCAATCTTAGAGTTTGGTAAAATACTAGGCTGTTGAATTTGCGGGACGGGAGTGGATTCCAGTTTCTGGTGTACGCATTAATTAAAATTGAATAAAATTAGCTGAATTATGTCTTTTTGAAAAAGAAGTATTACTAACTTTGAAAACGTAATAACAGAGACACATAATTATCTGTTTCAAATAGAAAAGTTTCATGAAAAATGCTCATGCATCATCATATAAAATTAGTAATGTATAAAATGTCTGTATATAATTTGGTATTTTGCTATATTTTTGAATTTTAAAAAAAATAGTTTTATAAAAATACCCAATATATTTACAAAATAAAAAATTAACCCAACTCCCGAAACTCATGTTATTTCACCCCAAGAATCCTATGATTCCATCCGTGAAACCAGAAGTCTCGAGAATTTTTATAGTAACTAATCATATAGCTAAATTAAATAATCATATAGTTAAATTAAGCATATAGCTAAATTAAATAATCATATAGTTAAATTAAGCATATAGCTAAATTAAATAATCATATAGTTAAATTAAGCATATAGCTAAATTAAATAATCATATAGTTAAATTAAGCATATAGCTAAATTAAATAAATGAATAATCTTAAAAGAATATTTGACTGTGTTCAAAATACAAATTTTATATTTGTTTTGAACTTTCTCTTAAAAAAATTTTAAATACCGCTTGTAGAAATTTTAATAATCTTTTTCGACTTATCAGAAAGTGAAAGGCCACTCCAAGTCTCATTATCATTTTTTTATCAACTAATTTTCAATCTTAATGAAATTTGATATTAAAAACGTAAGAACTTAAGTTATTCTAAGATTTTTTTAGGGAATTTTATTTAAAAAATCGTCAAAGGTATTATAAAACGTGAGTTAAAAAAATAAAATAAAAAGCGTTGAAAAAAAGTCTTGCAAAGTGGGCGGGGAGCCAAAAAACGTTTTAAGAAAAACTAGTTTCGTTTATTTTTTCTCTTTTCGCTTTTATTAATTTTACAATAAAAATCTTACTCCTATTAGGTTTTGACATTTAAAGATTTCGTAGTCAGAAATGATATTAAAGAATTTTTACATCTTATCAAAATTTATTCATCTCTCTTTATTCAGTAACTAAACTTTACAAATATAAAATTATTTTTTAAGATTTTAAATTCATTTTGAGGGAGGGGGGAAGTCGCAATATGCTTAAGGTGAAACACTATAATAAAAAATAACATGAGTGAACTCAAATTTTAGAACTGTCTCTTGACTAAACTATATGGATCATGTTGCCTAAATATAATTCAGAATCGGTGCCATGATCTCAAGATTGCGGCACCTCATATTTTGAGACTTGAATTCGTCGAGAACAGAGCCTGAGCCGAACTAAGTACGTGATCCACTCGTTAAAGTCAGGGAACTTGTTAAATCCGAAGTGCACGAAATTTATCAAAAATAGAAGCTTTAATTGAACCAAAGAATAATCAATTTCCAGGAGAAGAAAATTCAGAGATTTTACTCTTTTTTTTTTATCTAAATATTAACTGCAATTTATGTACTCACATTTTTTACTGATATAATATCAGAAATACATGGATAATCCGCTTCAAAAAGCACGGAACCATATTATTAAAGTACCAACTACATCTTCTCATCGTGTCATTACATTTGTTATTTTTTTATCATTAATTCTTTAAGGACCGTGATCACATATGTCTTAACTAACCATGAAGAGACGAGTCTGTCCGACTCGTCTCATCATGATCAGTCACAAGATCACTCGGACGTGGTCACAGTTCGGGGCTCAGAGCTAGACATATAAATCGCAATCAATCATTATCAAATGACGGAAGCAATTATAACAATTCAAAAATAATGATACAAAAATGTACTTATCAATTTCCGGCTCAATCACAGGCGGGAATAGCCCATTATGCAGCTCTAGTGTGACTTAAATACCAATCCACTGGGGCGTGCAGCCATTCTTCCCATGCTAGTCTGCAAGACAAAACACCAAATATAACAAAATCAATTAACGGAATTAAGAAGAAAAAACTATTTTCTTACTGTTTAAATAGGATTTTCATTTGGTTTATTTAAAACTAAGGATTAAGCAATATTTTAAGTCCCGAACTTAAATAACTTGTTCAATCTAAAATGAATTCTTGCTTTCTATATGAATAGTGGAAAATGCTCCACTTACCTTTAGACCGCCAATTTGATTATCCATAAAAATATTTATTGGATTTAATTATATTTATGACTAATGATGATGAATCTACATTTAATGAAACGTGGTAATTATAAAGTGATGAAAAAGAGTAAGTAAGTAATTAGCGGGACAAGCCGCTTCTCCAATTGTATTACATCTACTGTTTTTTTAAAAATAATAAGTTAATATTTCTTCGGCGCTTGCCACGCCATCTGGGGATAGTTTTCTGGGATGAGGGGGATGACATCTGGGGATGAGGGCTTGTTACATCCTCCCACCTTGAGTTTTGGGAGATGAATGTTATGACGAAACTCAATTAGTCAATTTCAAGTTTATAAAGTTTTCGACATGGTCGTAAGTACGATCCATGGCGAATTTTCACGCGCACCACTCTAGTTTTTCCATCTTTTCCGGGGTAAAGAGCATTAGCAAAATTTTGCCCAAAAGCTAATTGATACGTTTATTGTTATGGTCCCCTATGAGAACGATTTCTCCTTCTTTAACTTGAGAGTCTTTCTTTTTGCGGGCAAAATCCTTAAGTTGTCCTTATATACTCAATTCGGAAACGTTTTCTTAAGTCCTCTCGAATTTTTTGATGATAGGCAAATCCTTTTTTCATCCTTGTGGCATCAATTAGATCAATATCTGGTACTCCAGATTCTTTCAGTTCGTGCAAAAACATGGCTGGTGCTAATGGTATCATGTCCTCTAGATCTTCTGAGATGTACGTAAGTGGTCGGGAATTTATGATGCTTTCAACATCACAAATGACTGTGTATAGTTCTTCATAGAGAAGGTTTGCACTTCCAAGGACTTTCCGTAAAATTGATTTTAGCATTCCACTCATTCTTTCAAAAAATCCACGCCACCAGGGTGCAGCGGGTCGATGGAACGTTCAGTGAATCTTTTTAGAAGTAGCAAAATCTTTTAGTTTTTCGAAGTCTACTGGTTTCAGATCCGCAGCCGCTCGAGTCAGATTTGAGCAGTTGTAAGAGAAAACCGTTGCTGGTCTTCCTCGTCGTGCTATGAACCTTCTAAATGCCAACAGAAAGCTATCCGTGGAAAGTGAAGTAACTAATTCAACATGAATGGCTCGGAAAACCGCAACCGCTCGGAAAACCAACTTTTGCTTCCATCCTTCAAAAAGTGTTGTCCGCACAAATCCACTCCAATTATCTCGAAAATCAATGCTTCTCGTACACGATCTTCTGGTAGAGGACTACTTAGGACTTCTGTAGGACGAGAGCTGAATCTTTTGCAAATCACACATTTTTTAATCTCACGATGAACAGTCTTTCTGCATCTGAGATTCCAATATTGTTCTCTTAGAACTGACATTACAATTTGCGTTCCGGCATTATTTAGTTCTTTGTGTTTATCAAGTATAAGACAGTGAGTGACATTATGGTCAGATGGCAGAACAATAGGATACTTAAATGTTCTCAAATCCTTCCTCATCGCTCTTCTTGTTCTGACTCGTTCAAGGCCTTCATCATCCGTTATAGTTTGTAATGATGTATAGCAAGGCTTGGTTTCTTCTGCTAGGCATCTGTTCTGCACGTACTTCATAATAACCATTTCAGCGCCTTTCATTTCTTCAATAGTCAGCTGTTTTTCGAGGTTTCGTTCATCCGTAGCACTCTTGATGTTTCTATAAAATCTGTAAATCCAAGCAGTTACCCTTACCATTTTTCGATATGATGTAAAAGTGTCATATAACGGAATTTGTCCTTTGAATAAATTTGTTGAAGTCACTACTGTTTTTCTTCTTTCAGCGTTGATAATGTCCATATCTGGATCGATAATATCTTTCGGCTACAGCTGTGGTGGGTCTTTCAACCAAATAGGGGCCTCCCACCATTTAGATTGCTTAAGATGCTCTGCAAAGCATCCTCGTGAGGGAAGATCAGCTGGATTAAGAGATCCGGAAACATAATTCCATTTTTCTGGCAAACTGAGAGATCTGATTTCTTGGACTCTGTTGTAAACAAAAGGGGCCCAATTTTCACTCCTTTTTATCCAAAAAAGGGCATTTACTGAATCTGACCAGAAATTTTTTTGAATATTTTAAAGTCTTAAGTCTGATTTAACTCCATGTGCTAGTCTAGCTCCTATTGTACAGGATAAAAGTTCAAGCCTGGGTATGGTGACGGGTTATAGAGGAGCTACTAGAGATAGAGCTTGAATGAGCTGACATGATGTCGAGTCTTCGTTTTGGCTTCTCAAGAATATGCATGTAGCATTAGCTACCTTGCTCGCATCACAAAAAATATGTTAACTGAAATTTCTCGAACCTTCAGGATTGTCCAGGAGACATCTCGGAATTGTTATATCTTTCAATTGACTTAGTTGTTTTTGCCATTTTTCAAATGTTTTTCTAATGGAAGATGGCAGTTCTGCATCCCAAGTGCATTTTAGCTTCCAGCACTCCTGAAGCATGATCTTCGGTCTTAATGTAACTGGACACGTGTAACCAATGGGGTCGAATACTTTGTGAACTTCAGACAGAATCTTTTTTTGGGTTCAAGTCTCAGAGGCCTGCGATGTTTCCTTTAAATCCAAAGTCAATAAATCAGTACTTAATTTTCAAATCAGTCCCAAAACTGGTACTTTTCTTTCTTCTTTAGGGATGGCTACTTCTTGCGAATTTAGGATACTATGCTCCCACCCTCTTAGATCGAATTGACCTCCCTTCAATATGTAATGCGATTCAGTAATAAACTTGTGCAAATGTTCTCTATCTTCAACACTGGTTAAGCAATTATCTACATAAAATGATTCTTCTAATTTAACTGCTGTTTCCAGCATTGATTCTGGCGTTTTCTTCAAATGGTACCATAGAGTGGCTCCCAACAAATATGAACTGCAAGTCAAGCCAAGCACCACTCTTCTATGTTGGTAAATTTTGATCTTCGAAAGGTCTCCATTTTCACACCATGGAAATCTTAGGAAAGGTCTATCAGCTTCACTCAGTTGGATCTGTAAGAAAGCTTTTCGAATATCTGCAATGACTCCAATCCTATTTAGATCCGAAATTTAAGCCTGAGCCACATGAAGGGACAAAACTGTGTTGGTACTATTCAAGGCCGGATTAACCATTAAGCACGTGCTTAGGGCACCAGAGGATAGGGGGGCACCACAAAGCCTAACTAAATGTTCGCAGTACATAATTATTATTTTTTTTTTTCTTGAAACATTGGTATTATAAATTTTTATTTTGAGCTTCCATTTTAAGAGTAGATAACAACCATTTCTAAGTACGAAATTTGACATAATAATAATAATAATAATAATAAAAAAATACAAAAAAAAAACGAAAGATGTTTTGTATCAAAAATTTTTGGTCTTATAATGAAATTAGGTAGGGAATTTCTATGCGATAAAAGCTCTACTTATTTATCCATCACAATAATTCTATAACACACTGCCACGATTCATGTTTACGGAATATTTTTCGAAGTTGTAGCAAGGTAATACTTCGGCAATTTGGCTTTTTTATGAAAAATAAAATTTGATTTACAAAATTTTGATGCAATGATTTGATATAAAAAAATTGATTTTTGATGCGAAAAAAAAAAAAAACTGTCATGCACGTTTGCAGTTCTTGTGCATGTTTTTGTTTATACTATATAAAATATTTGCTTATACTTTTAATCATATTCTTATTGCAACTGGAAAAGAAGTCATCCAATTACGTAAAGGTTGTGTTGTAAAATTTTATTTAAAAAAAATTACGTCAAATAATTTTTTTTATTCACTAAATTAAGAAAAAGAAGCTGTGTTTAAGTATCATTATTCGAAATTTCTTTGCAGAGGAGAGGTTAAATTTGCGAAAAATATGACCACACACTTCGATCGATCGCATCACTTATGATTTTTTTTTAATCTATAGATATCGAAATTAGATTTAAAATATATACTACGTAATATGAATGCAAGCAACTACTAGTTTTTGAATAAGGAAAGAATTATAGGTTCCTTAGTCCTTAGAGTCTTGTATAAATACAAATGTTATAAAAGTTTAGCACAAAAGATGTCTAAATTCACAATGTGAACCTGATGTTCGTTGACGGTGAAAATTCTTATTATTAATTATACGTTATTCTTATTAATTATACGTTAAGAAGAATACCCATTAAAACTAATTTAATTTTGAAATCAAATGTAAGAATTAAGTAGCAATAAAATGAAATTTTCAATCATTGAATTGGTTTTAGTGCAAGTAAACTATATTTTGTACATCTTATAACGAAATTTGTAAAAATTAAAATTAAGAAATAAGAAAAGTACTGAAAATTTCAAATTAAAAATAAATAGAAAATTTAAGAAAGATATTTTTATTAATTGAATTTAAAAATATGTTTAATAACTAATAAGGAAAATACTTAATGATAATGATTATATATGTATGCAATATATGCGTGTAATTTCATCAACTTTTATTATGATGATTATTTGAACATGTAAATATTTTGAATATAATATTATTTCTGTCACTAAAAATAAATTTAATAGTTTTGCTTAATTTTTACTTGTAGCTGGTGTGTACATCAGAATGAAATAAATAATTAATTAAGGTATTTCCATTGTTCATTTAACTTTTTCTTAAAATAAAAATTGGTCATTCTGCATAAAGGAGTGGGGAAAATATTGTTGTTCCTGTTATTTTATTATAAGTAACAGACTGCTGGTAAACGTGGTTCAATTTAACTTGATCTTGCTTTCTGCCTATAACAAACAATCCCACCATAAAACAACAAAAGCTGTATGTTGCCAGCATTCGATTTCATGAATTCGAAGGTTCCTGAAATTGATTGTCACCGTGATTGTCACCGACATATGTGTTAGAATACAAAGCTAAATTTTCCAAGAAGAATCACTTTAAGGACAAGACAAGTCCAAGTGTAACCAATTGATTTACTACAGACAGAAAACATCCTTTCATCTCAGATATCTTTAAGCATCCTATAGGTAACTCATTCCCCCCCCCCTCTTTTTAAAAAAAAAAAAAAGAAAAATGGGTGCATATCTCAGAAAAGTCAAATTGTTTTCTTGTCTTCCTTTCGAGGGGGGGGGGGGTAGAGATACAAATAAATGGTGACTTAAGAGGACGCCATACACAGATTTTAAACCGGAATTGGCAAAATCAGAGTTGTAAGTGTCACCCTTTGGGGGCGTCGCATTGAGCAACTTTGAGGGAGGAGTGAATTGGTACAGTGATATATGATAGAGGGTCAGTTACACTATGCCATCCTTCCCCTAGCAAAACTGAACAATGTAAGCATTAGTTTCGAAAAGTGATTCTGGGTTTGCGGTCTTTTATTTTTAAACCTTAGTTTCGTTGTGAAATATCCAGAATAAACATTCTAACTATTTATTTGCATGTAAATACTTAATAGGTGTTTACAAGATAATGGGGATTACTTATACCTTACAATTAATTCGTTTCAAATTAGAACACCAAGAAAAATATAAATTTTTATTTATGTGTGTGGAATTAATATAATTAATTAAAGTAACTTAGTTTTAATAATCGGCGCTAGAACTGCTAAGTATATTGAGCTGTAAATATATGAAGAAATATAATTATAAAAATTCTGAAAAATATATAATTTCTAAAAACGTAGGTAATTTATAAAGTCATAATACAGAATTAAAAAATTTATTAAAACTTATACTAATATAATAAAAAGTTATAAAAAAATAATAATTATAAAATATGACAAAAGAAAAATCAAAAACTTTTTAGATTGCATCAAAGAAAATTTTCTTTTTGATGTATCTTTTTCAATCTTACACATTCACCACCCGGGAAATTTTTATTTTCTGTAAATAAGGATAATAATTTCTCAATAAATTTTATAATTTATTTATATTGCTTTGTAATTTTTGCTGAAGTTCATGTTTTTTATTAGTCTGAGAATTTTTCTCCTTTCATTTTTAATAGTTTAAGACACATACGTAATATGGGTGTGTGTATGTGCAAAGAAAAAAGAAAATTTAAAAAAAAAATTTTTTTTTTACACAAAAATAATTTTATATTTTTTTCCGTTTCAATAATTTTATATTTTTTTCTGTTTCATACATTTCAATCTCCATTTGAATTGTTAAATTTTCTATTTGAGTATTATTTATTTTTGTATTTTAGTATCATTTATTTACTCTCCTTCTTTAAAGTAAATTTTCACCACATATTCCATATTACTTCAGCCTTAGAAAGATGGAATTCAGATGAAACATCTGGTAGCGTGTAGTTTGATAATCAGCGAATTAACTTTCTTTTTCCCTCGATTTTTTGAATTTTTTTATTTATTTATTTATTTTTTTTTTTTTGTTATTCTACTCTCTACAGTATTAAAATTTTGTTTTGATCACATCTTGAACTCTTCACTTTCATTTCAGTTGTGTATCTATGAGCACACACCTGTTCATACAGATACATATAAAAGCTAAGAGACATTATATTTCAAAAAAAAAAAAAACAATTTTCACTGTGTTATTTTGGGGGTCTAAATTTTGTGAAAAAAATGTTCTCGAACTACTTTTTTGATGTATTTCTTATTTAAGTAATGAAATATAAACTTATTTATTACGCAGATAAGTTTGTAGACATATGTCAGAGCTTCGCACACACAAAAATAAATAATAAATCAAAAATAGAGAAAATGACTGTGTAATATTACAAAAAATTCCATTTTTGTGGAAAAAGCATGCAATTAAAAAAATTCTCTAATTAAAAGCATAAAAAATCTTTATTTATAATGATCCTGATCTTTTACTTCTGTATAATCAAGATAAAAACATAAAAAAGAGAAAATAAAAAATATAAATAACGAAAATACAAAATAGAGCAAATATAAATAGTTTACATGTGTATGTGCATTACAAACAGTATAACTTGAGTCATAAGAAATGTACAATGTGTAATATTTGTTATGTTTACATATGGTGACAAAATAAGGGCTAAAAACAAGAGCACAACTCTTACTTTATCACAGATGGAAAAAAGGAATGTAATATCAAAAAGTTAATTAAAGGTAAAATTGGCATAGTAAATAATACAAAGGTAATTATGGGCATTTTGTAGTAGTTAAAAGTTGAAGTAAACATTTATTTCCTTAAAGTGAACCCATCGAAGTAAATAAATGCCATCGAAATTTTTGCTGCAACATATAAAAACATGTTTGTCAACAAAAGATTTTTAAGAAAAAAAAATTTTTTTAAATTTTTTTAAAGATAAAACCTATTTTCTAATAAAATACTAAAAATTGGTATCATATTTTTTTTTCTAAAAATTTTAATGCAACTCGCTAATATCACTAGCATACTCCCCAATCCCAATTGTCTCATGAATAAATTAATCTGAATACGTTGTATGTTATTAAATTTATAGTATATGTTAATGGATTAAAATAAATTAAATGGTGACATAAATTAAAAATTTATTTATTTAAAATGTTGTTTTAGCGATGATTATTTGAATACATATAAAGTAACAACTTTTAATAGCAAGTCTGTCTAATTGCTATAACTACTTATGTTAGAGAATAATAATACTGATTCAATAATTGCAAATAATGCTGGCAAAAAAACTAAATAAAAGAAGAAAATAAAAGAAGAAAACAATACTAGAATAAAGAACTAAAATATAAAGTCAGGCAAGAAAATATAAAGCAAATAGGCATTATGATGAACAGCCAATAAAAATTTTAAGAAATGTTAAAATGTAATATTCATGTTTGAATCTAGCAATACTATATAAAATAAAATAAATAAAAATCTAAGCAACAACATGTGTTGTTGAGAAATAAAGAGCATTTGCTAGAGGGAAAATTATAATATGAAATCGTCGACACTGTGAAAGTAAAATTTTACTGATAGCGATCCTGATTTATTAACTGCGAATAATTCAGACTGAAAACATAATAAAAAGAGAAAATTATACTAAAATAAAGAACTAAAATATAATTTTGGACAAAAGTAAATACAGCATACATGCATTTCAGAAAATTAATTTGCAACAAAAGTAAAAATATAACGAAAAAATTTATTTATATCTGGTCGCACCGTGAAAAAAACCTTTTCTACAATTAAACATAAAGCATAACAGCTGCGAAAATTTGCAACTATAAAAATAATATGTTAAACCTATTATTGCTTCCACTAAAATAACGTTTTTTGGAAAATACATATGATGCTAAAAAATAAGAAAAACTGGCAAATATACAGTTAAAATATGAACTATAAATCAGTAGACACTGTGAACGCAAATTTCTTTAGAATACCATAATACTAAAAAATAATTAGAATTTGCAAATGAGGAAGTACTACAAGGATAATAAAATTTATTGACACAGTCAAAAAGTATCTTTTCGAATAAGCACATAATGCTAAATAGTGGCAGATTTGAAAATGGGAAAATAAAACGTGAATAACTATAACAAATTATACAGTGAAAAAAAATTTCCTTTTCAAGAATATACATGACGCTGCACAGTAATAAAAATTAGATTTGCAAATACTAAAATAAAATATGCTCATTTAACTCTGAAAGAAAATGAAACGTATTTTCAGAAAAATGCATTATTATTGAACAGTTATGAAATGGGAAAATATAATATCCTTATTTAAAACTAGCAATCTATATATATGAACATAAAAATCTGAGCAACATTATATGATGCATAGAAATAGTTAGCATTTGCTAGTGAAGAAATTAAAATATAAATCACATATCGGCTGACGCTGTAAATGTAATGTGGAAGTACAACATGAAAATTCAAATTTATTTAGACAGGCAAAATGAAAAATAAAATAAAAAATGATAATAAAAATCCGGAAAATAAAAGATATAATTTTTTCATCAGCTCACACCAATACATCCGTAAAAAGGAATGCTTTCTAATATTGAATCAATATGGTAAAGCAAAATATATTAATACAATGTATTGTGTGAAGAGCACTCGAAAAATTTTTTGAAACAAAAAGAATACAACACATTAGGTAAAAGTATCACGCAAAAGCAGACGATAAAATGTAAAGCGAAACAGAACAAAACAGAAAACGAAATCTATAAAGCGAGTTGCGAATTTAAATGAACTTCCATGAATGGGAAATTTTTCAAGAATGATTTAAAATATTTTCGTAACATGATTACCAGATAATAAAATATAAAAACAGAAGCGCAAATTGAGGTAAAAGCGTAAATCGAGGGTTTTTGTTTCATAGTGCGTTTTTACTGAAGTGCGTTTGATTTGTTAGTCACCGAGGATGGGCCTGAAAATGGATGTGTGCAAGGTAATATTATACTGGATAATTTAAAGAAGTTGCCAATCAATAATTTTAGAAAATTAACTTTTATTTAAGAAAAAAATAAATAAAACAGAAAAGAGAGAGAAGGAAATATGAATTGCCTGTTATGCACATAATTCAGCCAAGGATTTGCCCGAAGTGGATTTGCACACGGTAAAAATTGTATAAATTGACGAAGAAGTTTTTAAAAAAATTTATTTACATACAATTAACTTAATGTTTTTATATAGAATTTAATTAATTTATTTGGGTAACCATTGTTTTTTTTTTATCAAATTTTGTCTATTTGTTTCTTGGATAACTGAAAATTACTACGTAATCTTTTAATTCTATACATTTGATTAAAAATGGTATTTAAATAGATGTTTTTAGGAACATTAGAATTCCAAGTAATTAGTTTATTTGCCTTAAAATAAAAATAATTTCTTTTATCGAATAGACCAACAAAGCAGATATTTTCTTCTTTTATAATACCCAAATCCAAAAATTTAAAATTATCATCATGATTACGAAGTGAGGTTAATTCCTAGGGATAAATATTATTTAATAAAAAAGTATATTCATGAAAATTGAAGATAATTAAATCATCAATAAATCTAAAAACAAATTTAATATTAAGAGTACAATTTTTTTTTTAGTGCAAAAATAAATTAGCTAAGAGAGATGAAAAATTAGATCCTTCTGGTATTCCATCAATTTGAAAAAAAATATTTTCCATTTTAAAGATAATTATTAAAAAGACAAAAGTTTATTGGAATTTCCCATTAATCAAAATCGCAATTAAATATTTTTTCAAATCACAGTAATAATTCAAAAGGACATCTTTTAATTTAGAAAGGGGAATGCTATTGACAAGATCTTGGAAATTATAAGTGACGATAGAATTAATTTTATTATGTTTAATAAATTCTAAAATCGGTGAATTATTAGTGATAATCCTAGAAAAACCTTCTTTAATAATATTGTTAACAATATTTTAAACTCTTATATAAAGCTAAAAAAATTTTAATGACAATATTATTATTTAAATTACGAAGTTTAAAATTTTTGCCATTTTTTTAACTCCGTATTTAAAAGTTCTACAAAGAATCTTTTACAGAAGCTCTGTCTATGGGGGTAATTAAAAAATTTTTTTGTAGTTGCTTAATTGATATATATATATATATATATATATATATATATATATATATATATATATATATATATATATAAAATTTTTTATTGTTATTATCAACTAATTAAATATATTTATCCTAAAATGTTTTGATAAGTTGTTATTGCCAAAATTAAGAAGAAAAAATAATAATAAAAAACATAGAAAATTCGAAAGAAAGTCTTCCATCCTAACTCATTTTAAAGAAAGTGAATGAAATAAAAACTATTTTCAACCACAATAGAAGACCCCAAGGCAATCTTACCCCTCAACTATTCAAAGAAAGTAAAGAGGCTTTTCTCCTAACCCCCCCAAAAGATCCCCCTTCTAGAACTTATACTCGTATTGGTAAATGAAGAGAGGACAGATGGGAGGCGTGGTTTAGGCTCTTTTCGCAAATTTTTTAAGAATTTTTTCATCTTTCTTTCATAATAACACATTTCATAATTGAAGAAAATAATTGCGAATTATTTCTTTTGGAAACTTGAAATGTGTAGTTTCTGGATGTGAACTCAAAAATAAAGATTTGCTGAATGAATTTTGATAAAAAACGGATTTCTAGAAGATAACTCTATAACCGATGTTTCAACTACATTAATAATTTAAATTTTATAGTAAAACAAAAAGTGATTTCACAAAGACTTAGAGTAAACTATGAAGTTTCAAATACTGAAAGAATTTTTTAAAAATATCAAAATGCAAAAAAGTTATTACTAAATGAAGCTCCCATAGAAAAAGCATTAGCTGCTGGCATTGAGAGGGTAGGTATTGCGTCCTCTTAAGATTGAAGAAAGTGGGAGGTCTAGGAAAAGAAAAGTTTCTTGATTGGCATAATTTTAAACCAATAACATTATTTATGCTACAATCAGTAACTAATTTCCCGTATTTACACACCCCCGTATATACGTGAATGCACTGAATCCTACATGAATGCGCAGAAAAAGTTTATTCTACTAAAACATTATTCTAAATTATTGCTTTTGAAAGCATGCTGTAATAGTGTAAAGCTGATGTTGCTTCAGGTAGTAGCTAAACCCTTCAAATAATTTTATCAATAATTATTTATCGATCAATATTGATTTTTTCTAAATCAATATAAGTGAAGAGTTTAATTTTCCTATAGTATTATATTTTAATAATAAAAAATTAATTAAACTTAAATGTAAAAATAAAATTACAATTATTAAAAATTATATAATTTTTTTTACATTTTAAGCATTCTATTACACAATAATACTCAAAAGTAATAAAAACAAATTTAAAGTTTTTGTTAAAAATACAATGTGACATGTTTTTTTAAGAGGGGATGCCGTATTATAAGTTTTAAGAAGTAATCAAATTTTTTAAATGATTGATCTTATCAAAATAAATTTCATTCTATGACGTTATAAATAAAATAGTTATTCGATTTAAAATAAAAATTTTAGGTAACAATACACAAATTTTATTTCGATTTATTTGTCTTTAAATGTTGTAAAGAATATGTAAAATATTTAGTATATAAAATTTTAGTAGGCAAAGTAGATTTTAGTTGGTTTAAGATAAATATTGGTTTAATAAAATTACATACATATTATTTACATTTATGATTATATTTTTCCAAACCTAAAATTATTTTCTATAAAACTTACGTGGTATTATGTACGCGTATGCATACAGGAATAAAAAATATCGTAACACAAAAAAAAGTGAATAAATTAAAAATGATGGTTTGTTATTTTCTACTGATTATTATTTAAGTTCAGTTTTTATATTATATTCATTGTTGCTATAATTATGTTTTTGTTTTGTATTATAAAAACACGAATGTTCTGAATTTGTAATAGAAAATCTGATCATTGAAATTATAGTTATTTAAAGTATTTTGTTTATGCATTTATTTACTTATTGAGGACAGAGTGTTTATTTACTGTAACAGCTTTTTCAGACCTAAGTTTCTGCTATCACTTATGAGAATTTCAAGTACAGGTTTAATGCAGTAGTTTTAAGTGATTTCTATCATTTTTTCTAAAAGGTCATTTTTTTACTAGTCAAATTAAGATTTAATTGATAGTAATTTATTTCTCTTAAGCTCTTCTGTACCTTTGACAGGTCAACTAACTACGAGAATGTCCAAAATATAAAACAAAATAGTAATAATTCTATTAGATAATTAGTTCTGTTTTCCACAGATGCAATCTAGAGTGAGTTGTTATTATGAAATAAGTTCATTTCTGATTTTTAATCCAGATTTTATAGGATCATTAAAGATAATTGTTGCATTTATAAAATTACTCATCACTATTTTTCCCCTCATTTCTCTTCCTATCATTATTAGTATATTAGGTTTAATAAGGAAAAAGGAATAATAAAGGAATTATGAAAAGCATTATTAATAGTAAAAGTTATGCTGTATTATATACAGTGCGTAAAATAAAAAAAATTAAAAAACCTGAATAACTCTTGATTTAATGATCGGATTTTAACTTACTAGATCTCAATCTAAATGGTTTGAGGGCAAAACTTAAAATATGCTAATAAGTTGGTGCAGAAGATATTTTTTTCAGTTATGAAATCAGGCAAACGTGCTTCCTCTACCTATACATTTATAAATGTTGTTGTTATTGAATTTGGATATTTGCCTCTCAAAATATTGATGGTATTCACAATATGGAAATTAAGATCCCAAAAGTTTTTTTAGGTTGAAAGTTTGGACTCCTTTATTCAATTGCAGTTGTCATGCATTTCGCCTTTTTAAACAAATTGAAAAAATTTTGCACCTAATAAAATTCATTAGTCTAAAAATAATTCCCTGTCAAAAATAGTTTTTTTAAAAATATTTATTATTAATGGTCGGAACAATTTTGAATTTAAAAATATACAAATTTTTATATAATTTTAAAGAATATTAATTTAAAAGGTAAAATATAAAATTTGAACGAAATCTGTCGAAAAGTTCTTGAGAAATTAAATGTTAAATATATTACTTTTTTAAAATTGAATAATTAAGGTTTATTTGATTGATTTTGTACACATTAAATTTTGTATTTTGTCATTCAAAATGACATTTGTTAAATTTTCAATTTAAAGTTCTTTCGACTATTCTCTTAATAAATAAAATAATATAAAATGATTAATACTTCTTAAAAATTATTTTTACAAGGAACTATTTTTAGGTAAATGAATTTTATTGTGTGCTTAAATGTTTTAGTTCGTTTAAAAAATTCTCGAGATACGGCTATTTATTTCGAGAGTCAAGAATTCGAATCAATAGAAAAAAAAGGCATGCTTTTTTTAGAATAACTACTTGTCTGTTTTTTTAATATTTAAGTATTTTGAGTCTTAGTATATAAAAGTTCAAACTTTCGATCATAAGTTATTCAAAGTGTTTGCTTTTTTGCACATTGTACATACACACAAACATATGTTATTTTTTTAATATTAATTGAAAAGTTTTCAATTGATTCTATTTTAATTTTTTTTAATTTAATTTGAATAAATACTTTTTTTTTACAAAAAATTATGATTTTATATTTTGAATTAACCCGTGACTTAATACTAGATATATCTTAATTGTTAGAGGGGGGCCACCAAAATATTTTCAGTGCTTAGGGCCTCAAGAGGTCTTAATCCGGCCAGGCCCGTCGTCAACGGGGGGGGGGTGTCTCCCCCCCCCCCCCCAGCGATATCATCCAGTTGGCAAATTCAGGTTGAGTCGGCTTTTTTTTTATTTTTACAATCCAAAATCCCGACTTTGCCGAAATTCTTTCATTGTCGGATTTTTCATTGGTGATGAGATTTAAACGGATTTCAATGTTATCTGAGTTTCGTCCATTTCGGGATCCCACACCCGACTCGGCAAATCCTGTTGTGAAATGTGTTTTTAAATTTAGTTTTTTTTTTTTCTCCTCCTCCAGGAGTAACCATTTATGATAATTCAAAGCAAGATGACCGATAATACAAGCCAAATCCCGACTTTGCCGAAATTATTTTATTATCGGTGATATTTAAACGGATTTCAATGTTATCTGAGTTTCGTCCATTTCCGGATCCCACACCCGATTTGGCAAATCTTGTTGTGAAATGTGTTTTAAAATTTAGTCTTTTTTTTTCTCCTCCAGGAGTGACCATTTATGATAATTCAAAGCAAGATGACCGATAATACAAGCCAAAATCCCGACTTTGCCGAAATTATTTTATTATCGGATTTTCATCGGTGATATTTAAACGGATTTCAATGTTATCTGAGTTTCGTCTATTTCGGGATCCCAGACCCGATAGGGTAAATCTTGTTGTGAAATGTGTTTTTAAATTTAGTCTTTTTTTTTCTCCTCCAAGAGTAACCATGTATGATAATTCGAAGCACGATGACCGATATTACAAGTCAAAATCTCGAAAACCATTTCTCTTGTATTATTATTTCAACGACACATTCTTAAATTAAAAAAAATTTTAGTGACCTTAATTTTTAGTTAGCTAATAATGTATCATAAAATTCAGATATTAATTATCTGAAATATATTAACTCTTTATTAGAGGTATAAGTAATTTTTTTTAAAGGAAGTGATGAACTTACATCCGTCTTTTTTTAAAGAATTAATAAATTTTAAATGAGATAATCGTGCCGGTGATGCAACCTATTTTTTTTTTCTTTTACTTACAAAATATTGGGGGGAAATTACAAATAAGAGTACCTTTATTATTCAAAATATCTTATTTAAATTGTTAAATTCTGTTTAAATAACACAAATTATTAAATAATTTATATTTTCAATTAGTAAAAGCTATTTTTCTACTATGAAGAATTTTACTAACTCCAAAGGACTTTAAACACTTAAAAAAAAAAAAAAAAAAAAAAAAAAAAAACATTTAATTTGTTAACTACTTTTCAGCTCATAACTTTCAAAATTCTATGATGATTGGATAATTATTTGAGTTAAAAATTTTTTAACCTAAAATAAATTGTAACCTAAAATAATTAATTCATATCTTTAGAACAAGGGTTTCCAACTTACATGAGGCCGGAGGCCACAATTAAAAACACAAATCAAATGGCGGGCCGCAACTTTATCAAAATTTTATGTAGGACTATTTTATGTTTGAAGAGACATTAAATATTACTGTCAGATTTTTACCAAGTTGTACAAAACATAAGTATTGAATTACAAATTAAAATAAGAAGTAGATTTTTAAAAATATTTGATTGCATATTAAAAAATTCGGGCTACAATAACTTTAATGTGCACCCACGTATTAAACAATTTATGTGCAACAGATATCTAATTGTTAAGATATAAAACTTTAAAAAGTAGTTTTTAATGTTTAAAATAAAAATTTTAGGTAACAATACACAAATTTTATTTCGATTTATTTGTCTTTAAATGTTGTAAAGAATATGTAAAATATTTAGTATATAAAATTTTAGTAGGCAAAGTAGATTTTAGTTGGTTTAAGATAAATATTGGTTTAATAAAATTACATACATATTATTTACATTTATGATTATATTTTTCCAAACCTAAAATTATTTTCTATAAAACTTACGTGGTATTATGTACGCGTATGCATACAGGAATAAAAAATATCGTAACACAAAAAAAAGTGAATAAATTAAAAATGATGGTTTGTTATTTTCTACTGATTATTATTTAAGTTCAGTTTTTATATTATATTCATTGTTGCTATAATTATGTTTTTGTTTTGTATTATAAAAACACGAATGTTCTGAATTTGTAATAGAAAATCTGATCATTGAAATTATAGTTATTTAAAGTATTTTGTTTATGCATTTATTTACTTATTGAGGACAGAGTGTTTATTTACTGTAACAGCTTTTTCAGACCTAAGTTTCTGCTATCACTTATGAGAATTTCAAGTACAGGTTTAATGCAGTAGTTTTAAGTGATTTCTATCATTTTTTCTAAAAGGTCATTTTTTTACTAGTCAAATTAAGATTTAATTGATAGTAATTTATTTCTCTTAAGCTCTTCTGTACCTTTGACAGGTCAACTAACTACGAGAATGTCCAAAATATAAAACAAAATAGTAATAATTCTATTAGATAATTAGTTCTGTTTTCCACAGATGCAATCTAGAGTGAGTTGTTATTATGAAATAAGTTCATTTCTGATTTTTAATCCAGATTTTATAGGATCATTAAAGATAATTGTTGCATTTATAAAATTACTCATCACTATTTTTCCCCTCATTTCTCTTCCTATCATTATTAGTATATTAGGTTTAATAAGGAAAAAGGAATAATAAAGGAATTATGAAAAGCATTATTAATAGTAAAAGTTATGCTGTATTATATACAGTGCGTAAAATAAAAAAAATTAAAAAACCTGAATAACTCTTGATTTAATGATCGGATTTTAACTTACTAGATCTCAATCTAAATGGTTTGAGGGCAAAACTTAAAATATGCTAATAAGTTGGTGCAGAAGATATTTTTTTCAGTTATGAAATCAGGCAAACGTGCTTCCTCTACCTATACATTTATAAATGTTGTTGTTATTGAATTTGGATATTTGCCTCTCAAAATATTGATGGTATTCACAATATGGAAATTAAGATCCCAAAAGTTTTTTTAGGTTGAAAGTTTGGACTCCTTTATTCAATTGCAGTTGTCATGCATTTCGCCTTTTTAAACAAATTGAAAAAATTTTGCACCTAATAAAATTCATTAGTCTAAAAATAATTCCCTGTCAAAAATAGTTTTTTTAAAAATATTTATTATTAATGGTCGGAACAATTTTGAATTTAAAAATATACAAATTTTTATATAATTTTAAAGAATATTAATTTAAAAGGTAAAATATAAAATTTGAACGAAATCTGTCGAAAAGTTCTTGAGAAATTAAATGTTAAATATATTACTTTTTTAAAATTGAATAATTAAGGTTCATTTGATTGATTTTGTACACATTAAATTTTGTATTTTGTCATTCAAAATGACATTTGTTAAATTTTCAATTTAAAGTTCTTTCGACTATTCTCTTAATAAATAAAATAATATAAAATGATTAATACTTCTTAAAAATTATTTTTACAAGGAACTATTTTTAGGTAAATGAATTTTATTGTGTGCTTAAATGTTTTAGTTCGTTTAAAAAATTCTCGAGATACGGCTATTTATTTCGAGAGTCAAGAATTCGAATCAATAGAAAAAAAAGGCATGCTTTTTTTAGAATAACTACTTGTCTGTTTTTTTAATATTTAAGTATTTTGAGTCTTAGTATATAAAAGTTCAAACTTTCGATCATAAGTTATTCAAAGTGTTTGCTTTTTTGCACATTGTACATACACACAAACATATGTTATTTTTTTAATATTAATTGAAAAGTTTTCAATTGATTCTATTTTAATTTTTTTTAATTTAATTTGAATAAATACTTTTTTTTTACAAAAAATTATGATTTTATATTTTGAATTAACCCGTGACTTAATACTAGATATATCTTAATTGTTAGAGGGGGGCCACCAAAATATTTTCAGTGCTTAGGGCCTCAAGAGGTCTTAATCCGGCCAGGCCCGTCGTCAACGGGGGGGGGTGTCTCCCCCCCCCCAGCGATATCATCCAGTTGGCAAATTCAGGTTGAGTCGGCTTTTTTTTTATTTTTACAATCCAAAATCCCGACTTTGCCGAAATTCTTTCATTGTCGGATTTTTCATTGGTGATGAGATTTAAACGGATTTCAATGTTATCTGAGTTTCGTCCATTTCGGGATCCCACACCCGACTCGGCAAATCCTGTTGTGAAATGTGTTTTTAAATTTAGTTTTTTTTTTTTCTCCTCCTCCAGGAGTAACCATTTATGATAATTCAAAGCAAGATGACCGATAATACAAGCCAAATCCCGACTTTGCCGAAATTATTTTATTATCGGTGATATTTAAACGGATTTCAATGTTATCTGAGTTTCGTCCATTTCCGGATCCCACACCCGATTTGGCAAATCTTGTTGTGAAATGTGTTTTAAAATTTAGTCTTTTTTTTTCTCCTCCAGGAGTGACCATTTATGATAATTCAAAGCAAGATGACCGATAATACAAGCCAAAATCCCGACTTTGCCGAAATTATTTTATTATCGGATTTTCATCGGTGATATTTAAACGGATTTCAATGTTATCTGAGTTTCGTCTATTTCGGGATCCCAGACCCGATAGGGTAAATCTTGTTGTGAAATGTGTTTTTAAATTTAGTCTTTTTTTTTCTCCTCCAAGAGTAACCATGTATGATAATTCGAAGCACGATGACCGATATTACAAGTCAAAATCTCGAAAACCATTTCTCTTGTATTATTATTTCAACGACACATTCTTAAATTAAAAAAAATTTTAGTGACCTTAATTTTTAGTTAGCTAATAATGTATCATAAAATTCAGATATTAATTATCTGAAATATATTAACTCTTTATTAGAGGTATAAGTAATTTTTTTTAAAGGAAGTGATGAACTTACATCCGTCTTTTTTTAAAGAATTAATAAATTTTAAATGAGATAATCGTGCCGGTGATGCAACCTATTTTTTTTTTCTTTTACTTACAAAATATTGGGGGGAAATTACAAATAAGAGTACCTTTATTATTCAAAATATCTTATTTAAATTGTTAAATTCTGTTTAAATAACACAAATTATTAAATAATTTATATTTTCAATTAGTAAAAGCTATTTTTCTACTATGAAGAATTTTACTAACTCCAAAGGACTTTAAACACTTAAAAAAAAAAAAAAAAAAAAAAAAAAAAAAAAAAACATTTAATTTGTTAACTACTTTTCAGCTCATAACTTTCAAAATTCTATGATGATTGGATAATTATTTGAGTTAAAAATTTTTTAACCTAAAATAAATTGTAACCTAAAATAATTAATTCATATCTTTAGAACAAGGGTTTCCAACTTACATGAGGCCGGAGGCCACAATTAAAAACACAAATCAAATGGCGGGCCGCAACTTTATCAAAATTTTATGTAGGACTATTTTATGTTTGAAGAGACATTAAATATTACTGTCAGATTTTTACCAAGTTGTACAAAACATAAGTATTGAATTACAAATTAAAATAAGAAGTAGATTTTTAAAAATATTTGATTGCATATTAAAAAATTCGGGCTACAATAACTTTAATGTGCACCCACGTATTAAACAATTTATGTGCAACAGATATCTAATTGTTAAGATATAAAACTTTAAAAAGTAGTTTTTAATGTTTAAAATAAAAATTTTAGGTAACAATACACAAATTTTATTTCGATTTATTTGTCTTTAAATGTTGTAAAGAATATGTAAAATATTTAGTATATAAAATTTTAGTAGGCAAAGTAGATTTTAGTTGGTTTAAGATAAATATTGGTTTAATAAAATTACATACATATTATTTACATTTATGATTATATTTTTCCAAACCTAAAATTATTTTCTATAAAACTTACGTGGTATTATGTACGCGTATGCATACAGGAATAAAAAATATCGTAACACAAAAAAAAGTGAATAAATTAAAAATGATGGTTTGTTATTTTCTACTGATTATTATTTAAGTTCAGTTTTTATATTATATTCATTGTTGCTATAATTATGTTTTTGTTTTGTATTATAAAAACACGAATGTTCTGAATTTGTAATAGAAAATCTGATCATTGAAATTATAGTTATTTAAAGTATTTTGTTTATGCATTTATTTACTTATTGAGGACAGAGTGTTTATTTACTGTAACAGCTTTTTCAGACCTAAGTTTCTGCTATCACTTATGAGAATTTCAAGTACAGGTTTAATGCAGTAGTTTTAAGTGATTTCTATCATTTTTTCTAAAAGGTCATTTTTTTACTAGTCAAATTAAGATTTAATTGATAGTAATTTATTTCTCTTAAGCTCTTCTGTACCTTTGACAGGTCAACTAACTACGAGAATGTCCAAAATATAAAACAAAATAGTAATAATTCTATTAGATAATTAGTTCTGTTTTCCACAGATGCAATCTAGAGTGAGTTGTTATTATGAAATAAGTTCATTTCTGATTTTTAATCCAGATTTTATAGGATCATTAAAGATAATTGTTGCATTTATAAAATTACTCATCACTATTTTTCCCCTCATTTCTCTTCCTATCATTATTAGTATATTAGGTTTAATAAGGAAAAAGGAATAATAAAGGAATTATGAAAAGCATTATTAATAGTAAAAGTTATGCTGTATTATATACAGTGCGTAAAATAAAAAAAATTAAAAAACCTGAATAACTCTTGATTTAATGATCGGATTTTAACTTACTAGATCTCAATCTAAATGGTTTGAGGGCAAAACTTAAAATATGCTAATAAGTTGGTGCAGAAGATATTTTTTTCAGTTATGAAATCAGGCAAACGTGCTTCCTCTACCTATACATTTATAAATGTTGTTGTTATTGAATTTGGATATTTGCCTCTCAAAATATTGATGGTATTCACAATATGGAAATTAAGATCCCAAAAGTTTTTTTAGGTTGAAAGTTTGGACTCCTTTATTCAATTGCAGTTGTCATGCATTTCGCCTTTTTAAACAAATTGAAAAAATTTTGCACCTAATAAAATTCATTAGTCTAAAAATAATTCCCTGTCAAAAATAGTTTTTTTAAAAATATTTATTATTAATGGTCGGAACAATTTTGAATTTAAAAATATACAAATTTTTATATAATTTTAAAGAATATTAATTTAAAAGGTAAAATATAAAATTTGAACGAAATCTGTCGAAAAGTTCTTGAGAAATTAAATGTTAAATATATTACTTTTTTAAAATTGAATAATTAAGGTTCATTTGATTGATTTTGTACACATTAAATTTTGTATTTTGTCATTCAAAATGACATTTGTTAAATTTTCAATTTAAAGTTCTTTCGACTATTCTCTTAATAAATAAAATAATATAAAATGATTAATACTTCTTAAAAATTATTTTTACAAGGAACTATTTTTAGGTAAATGAATTTTATTGTGTGCTTAAATGTTTTAGTTCGTTTAAAAAATTCTCGAGATACGGCTATTTATTTCGAGAGTCAAGAATTCGAATCAATAGAAAAAAAAGGCATGCTTTTTTTAGAATAACTACTTGTCTGTTTTTTTAATATTTAAGTATTTTGAGTCTTAGTATATAAAAGTTCAAACTTTCGATCATAAGTTATTCAAAGTGTTTGCTTTTTTGCACATTGTACATACACACAAACATATGTTATTTTTTTAATATTAATTGAAAAGTTTTCAATTGATTCTATTTTAATTTTTTTTAATTTAATTTGAATAAATACTTTTTTTTTACAAAAAATTATGATTTTATATTTTGAATTAACCCGTGACTTAATACTAGATATATCTTAATTGTTAGAGGGGGGCCACCAAAATATTTTCAGTGCTTAGGGCCTCAAGAGGTCTTAATCCGGCCAGGCCCGTCGTCAACGGGGGGGGGGTGTCTCCCCCCCCCCCAGCGATATCATCCAGTTGGCAAATTCAGGTTGAGTCGGCTTTTTTTTTATTTTTACAATCCAAAATCCCGACTTTGCCGAAATTCTTTCATTGTCGGATTTTTCATTGGTGATGAGATTTAAACGGATTTCAATGTTATCTGAGTTTCGTCCATTTCGGGATCCCACACCCGACTCGGCAAATCCTGTTGTGAAATGTGTTTTTAAATTTAGTTTTTTTTTTTTCTCCTCCTCCAGGAGTAACCATTTATGATAATTCAAAGCAAGATGACCGATAATACAAGCCAAATCCCGACTTTGCCGAAATTATTTTATTATCGGTGATATTTAAACGGATTTCAATGTTATCTGAGTTTCGTCCATTTCCGGATCCCACACCCGATTTGGCAAATCTTGTTGTGAAATGTGTTTTAAAATTTAGTCTTTTTTTTTCTCCTCCAGGAGTGACCATTTATGATAATTCAAAGCAAGATGACCGATAATACAAGCCAAAATCCCGACTTTGCCGAAATTATTTTATTATCGGATTTTCATCGGTGATATTTAAACGGATTTCAATGTTATCTGAGTTTCGTCTATTTCGGGATCCCAGACCCGATAGGGTAAATCTTGTTGTGAAATGTGTTTTTAAATTTAGTCTTTTTTTTTCTCCTCCAAGAGTAACCATGTATGATAATTCGAAGCACGATGACCGATATTACAAGTCAAAATCTCGAAAACCATTTCTCTTGTATTATTATTTCAACGACACATTCTTAAATTAAAAAAAATTTTAGTGACCTTAATTTTTAGTTAGCTAATAATGTATCATAAAATTCAGATATTAATTATCTGAAATATATTAACTCTTTATTAGAGGTATAAGTAATTTTTTTTAAAGGAAGTGATGAACTTACATCCGTCTTTTTTTAAAGAATTAATAAATTTTAAATGAGATAATCGTGCCGGTGATGCAACCTATTTTTTTTTTCTTTTACTTACAAAATATTGGGGGGAAATTACAAATAAGAGTACCTTTATTATTCAAAATATCTTATTTAAATTGTTAAATTCTGTTTAAATAACACAAATTATTAAATAATTTATATTTTCAATTAGTAAAAGCTATTTTTCTACTATGAAGAATTTTACTAACTCCAAAGGACTTTAAACACTTAAAAAAAAAAAAAAAAAAAAAAAAAAAAAAAAAACATTTAATTTGTTAACTACTTTTCAGCTCATAACTTTCAAAATTCTATGATGATTGGATAATTATTTGAGTTAAAAATTTTTTAACCTAAAATAAATTGTAACCTAAAATAATTAATTCATATCTTTAGAACAAGGGTTTCCAACTTACATGAGGCCGGAGGCCACAATTAAAAACACAAATCAAATGGCGGGCCGCAACTTTATCAAAATTTTATGTAGGACTATTTTATGTTTGAAGAGACATTAAATATTACTGTCAGATTTTTACCAAGTTGTACAAAACATAAGTATTGAATTACAAATTAAAATAAGAAGTAGATTTTTAAAAATATTTGATTGCATATTAAAAAATTCGGGCTACAATAACTTTAATGTGCACCCACGTATTAAACAATTTATGTGCAACAGATATCTAATTGTTAAGATATAAAACTTTAAAAAGTAGTTTTTAATGTTTAAAATAAAAATTTTAGGTAACAATACACAAATTTTATTTCGATTTATTTGTCTTTAAATGTTGTAAAGAATATGTAAAATATTTAGTATATAAAATTTTAGTAGGCAAAGTAGATTTTAGTTGGTTTAAGATAAATATTGGTTTAATAAAATTACATACATATTATTTACATTTATGATTATATTTTTCCAAACCTAAAATTATTTTCTATAAAACTTACGTGGTATTATGTACGCGTATGCATACAGGAATAAAAAATATCGTAACACAAAAAAAAGTGAATAAATTAAAAATGATGGTTTGTTATTTTCTACTGATTATTATTTAAGTTCAGTTTTTATATTATATTCATTGTTGCTATAATTATGTTTTTGTTTTGTATTATAAAAACACGAATGTTCTGAATTTGTAATAGAAAATCTGATCATTGAAATTATAGTTATTTAAAGTATTTTGTTTATGCATTTATTTACTTATTGAGGACAGAGTGTTTATTTACTGTAACAGCTTTTTCAGACCTAAGTTTCTGCTATCACTTATGAGAATTTCAAGTACAGGTTTAATGCAGTAGTTTTAAGTGATTTCTATCATTTTTTCTAAAAGGTCATTTTTTTACTAGTCAAATTAAGATTTAATTGATAGTAATTTATTTCTCTTAAGCTCTTCTGTACCTTTGACAGGTCAACTAACTACGAGAATGTCCAAAATATAAAACAAAATAGTAATAATTCTATTAGATAATTAGTTCTGTTTTCCACAGATGCAATCTAGAGTGAGTTGTTATTATGAAATAAGTTCATTTCTGATTTTTAATCCAGATTTTATAGGATCATTAAAGATAATTGTTGCATTTATAAAATTACTCATCACTATTTTTCCCCTCATTTCTCTTCCTATCATTATTAGTATATTAGGTTTAAATAAGGAAAAAGGAATAATAAAGGAATTATGAAAAGCATTATTAATAGTAAAAGTTATGCTGTATTATATACAGTGCGTAAAATAAAAAAAATTAAAAAACCTGAATAACTCTTGATTTAATGATCGGATTTTAACTTACTAGATCTCAATCTAAATGGTTTGAGGGCAAAACTTAAAATATGCTAATAAGTTGGTGCAGAAGATATTTTTTTCAGTTATGAAATCAGGCAAACGTGCTTCCTCTACCTATACATTTATAAATGTTGTTGTTATTGAATTTGGATATTTGCCTCTCAAAATATTGATGGTATTCACAATATGGAAATTAAGATCCCAAAAGTTTTTTTAGGTTGAAAGTTTGGACTCCTTTATTCAATTGCAGTTGTCATGCATTTCGCCTTTTTAAACAAATTGAAAAAATTTTGCACCTAATAAAATTCATTAGTCTAAAAATAATTCCCTGTCAAAAATAGTTTTTTTAAAAATATTTATTATTAATGGTCGGAACAATTTTGAATTTAAAAATATACAAATTTTTATATAATTTTAAAGAATATTAATTTAAAAGGTAAAATATAAAATTTGAACGAAATCTGTCGAAAAGTTCTTGAGAAATTAAATGTTAAATATATTACTTTTTTAAAATTGAATAATTAAGGTTCATTTGATTGATTTTGTACACATTAAATTTTGTATTTTGTCATTCAAAATGACATTTGTTAAATTTTCAATTTAAAGTTCTTTCGACTATTCTCTTAATAAATAAAATAATATAAAATGATTAATACTTCTTAAAAATTATTTTTACAAGGAACTATTTTTAGGTAAATGAATTTTATTGTGTGCTTAAATGTTTTAGTTCGTTTAAAAAATTCTCGAGATACGGCTATTTATTTCGAGAGTCAAGAATTCGAATCAATAGAAAAAAAAGGCATGCTTTTTTTAGAATAACTACTTGTCTGGTTTTTTAATATTTAAGTATTTTGAGTCTTAGTATATAAAAGTTCAAACTTTCGATCATAAGTTATTCAAAGTGTTTGCTTTTTTGCACATTGTACATACACACAAACATATGTTATTTTTTTAATATTAATTGAAAAGTTTTCAATTGATTCTATTTTAATTTTTTTTAATTTAATTTGAATAAATACTTTTTTTTTACAAAAAATTATGATTTTATATTTTGAATTAACCCGTGACTTAATACTAGATATATCTTAATTGTTAGAGGGGGGCCACCAAAATATTTTCAGTGCTTAGGGCCTCAAGAGGTCTTAATCCGGCCAGGCCCGTCGTCAACGGGGGGGGGGTGTCTCCCCCCCCCCCCAGCGATATCATCCAGTTGGCAAATTCAGGTTGAGTCGGCTTTTTTTTTATTTTTACAATCCAAAATCCCGACTTTGCCGAAATTCTTTCATTGTCGGATTTTTCATTGGTGATGAGATTTAAACGGATTTCAATGTTATCTGAGTTTCGTCCATTTCGGGATCCCACACCCGACTCGGCAAATCCTGTTGTGAAATGTGTTTTTAAATTTAGTTTTTTTTTTTTTCTCCTCCTCCAGGAGTAACCATTTATGATAATTCAAAGCAAGATGACCGATAATACAAGCCAAATCCCGACTTTGCCGAAATTATTTTATTATCGGTGATATTTAAACGGATTTCAATGTTATCTGAGTTTCGTCCATTTCCGGATCCCACACCCGATTTGGCAAATCTTGTTGTGAAATGTGTTTTAAAATTTAGTCTTTTTTTTTCTCCTCCAGGAGTGACCATTTATGATAATTCAAAGCAAGATGACCGATAATACAAGCCAAAATCCCGACTTTGCCGAAATTATTTTATTATCGGATTTTCATCGGTGATATTTAAACGGATTTCAATGTTATCTGAGTTTCGTCTATTTCGGGATCCCAGACCCGATAGGGTAAATCTTGTTGTGAAATGTGTTTTTAAATTTAGTCTTTTTTTTTCTCCTCCAAGAGTAACCATGTATGATAATTCGAAGCACGATGACCGATATTACAAGTCAAAATCTCGAAAACCATTTCTCTTGTATTATTATTTCAACGACACATTCTTAAATTAAAAAAAATTTTAGTGACCTTAATTTTTAGTTAGCTAATAATGTATCATAAAATTCAGATATTAATTATCTGAAATATATTAACTCTTTATTAGAGGTATAAGTAATTTTTTTTAAAGGAAGTGATGAACTTACATCCGTCTTTTTTTAAAGAATTAATAAATTTTAAATGAGATAATCGTGCCGGTGATGCAACCTATTTTTTTTTTCTTTTACTTACAAAATATTGGGGGGAAATTACAAATAAGAGTACCTTTATTATTCAAAATATCTTATTTAAATTGTTAAATTCTGTTTAAATAACACAAATTATTAAATAATTTATATTTTCAATTAGTAAAAGCTATTTTTCTACTATGAAGAATTTTACTAACTCCAAAGGACTTTAAACACTTAAAAAAAAAAAAAAAAAAAAAAAAAAAAAAAAAACATTTAATTTGTTAACTACTTTTCAGCTCATAACTTTCAAAATTCTATGATGATTGGATAATTATTTGAGTTAAAAATTTTTTAACCTAAAATAAATTGTAACCTAAAATAATTAATTCATATCTTTAGAACAAGGGTTTCCAACTTACATGAGGCCGGAGGCCACAATTAAAAACACAAATCAAATGGCGGGCCGCAACTTTATCAAAATTTTATGTAGGACTATTTTATGTTTGAAGAGACATTAAATATTACTGTCAGATTTTTACCAAGTTGTACAAAACATAAGTATTGAATTACAAATTAAAATAAGAAGTAGATTTTTAAAAATATTTGATTGCATATTAAAAAATTCGGGCTACAATAACTTTAATGTGCACCCACGTATTAAACAATTTATGTGCAACAGATATCTAATTGTTAAGATATAAAACTTTAAAAAGTAGTTTTTAATGTTTAAAATAAAAATTTTAGGTAACAATACACAAATTTTATTTCGATTTATTTGTCTTTAAATGTTGTAAAGAATATGTAAAATATTTAGTATATAAAATTTTAGTAGGCAAAGTAGATTTTAGTTGGTTTAAGATAAATATTGGTTTAATAAAATTACATACATATTATTTACATTTATGATTATATTTTTCCAAACCTAAAATTATTTTCTATAAAACTTACGTGGTATTATGTACGCGTATGCATACAGGAATAAAAAATATCGTAACACAAAAAAAAGTGAATAAATTAAAAATGATGGTTTGTTATTTTCTACTGATTATTATTTAAGTTCAGTTTTTATATTATATTCATTGTTGCTATAATTATGTTTTTGTTTTGTATTATAAAAACACGAATGTTCTGAATTTGTAATAGAAAATCTGATCATTGAAATTATAGTTATTTAAAGTATTTTGTTTATGCATTTATTTACTTATTGAGGACAGAGTGTTTATTTACTGTAACAGCTTTTTCAGACCTAAGTTTCTGCTATCACTTATGAGAATTTCAAGTACAGGTTTAATGCAGTAGTTTTAAGTGATTTCTATCATTTTTTCTAAAAGGTCATTTTTTTACTAGTCAAATTAAGATTTAATTGATAGTAATTTATTTCTCTTAAGCTCTTCTGTACCTTTGACAGGTCAACTAACTACGAGAATGTCCAAAATATAAAACAAAATAGTAATAATTCTATTAGATAATTAGTTCTGTTTTCCACAGATGCAATCTAGAGTGAGTTGTTATTATGAAATAAGTTCATTTCTGATTTTTAATCCAGATTTTATAGGATCATTAAAGATAATTGTTGCATTTATAAAATTACTCATCACTATTTTTCCCCTCATTTCTCTTCCTATCATTATTAGTATATTAGGTTTAAATAAGGAAAAAGGAATAATAAAGGAATTATGAAAAGCATTATTAATAGTAAAAGTTATGCTGTATTATATACAGTGCGTAAAATAAAAAAAATTAAAAAACCTGAATAACTCTTGATTTAATGATCGGATTTTAACTTACTAGATCTCAATCTAAATGGTTTGAGGGCAAAACTTAAAATATGCTAATAAGTTGGTGCAGAAGATATTTTTTTCAGTTATGAAATCAGGCAAACGTGCTTCCTCTACCTATACATTTATAAATGTTGTTGTTATTGAATTTGGATATTTGCCTCTCAAAATATTGATGGTATTCACAATATGGAAATTAAGATCCCAAAAGTTTTTTTAGGTTGAAAGTTTGGACTCCTTTATTCAATTGCAGTTGTCATGCATTTCGCCTTTTTAAACAAATTGAAAAAATTTTGCACCTAATAAAATTCATTAGTCTAAAAATAATTCCCTGTCAAAAATAGTTTTTTTAAAAATATTTATTATTAATGGTCGGAACAATTTTGAATTTAAAAATATACAAATTTTTATATAATTTTAAAGAATATTAATTTAAAAGGTAAAATATAAAATTTGAACGAAATCTGTCGAAAAGTTCTTGAGAAATTAAATGTTAAATATATTACTTTTTTAAAATTGAATAATTAAGGTTTATTTGATTGATTTTGTACACATTAAATTTTGTATTTTGTCATTCAAAATGACATTTGTTAAATTTTCAATTTAAAGTTCTTTCGACTATTCTCTTAATAAATAAAATAATATAAAATGATTAATACTTCTTAAAAATTATTTTTACAAGGAACTATTTTTAGGTAAATGAATTTTATTGTGTGCTTAAATGTTTTAGTTCGTTTAAAAAATTCTCGAGATACGGCTATTTATTTCGAGAGTCAAGAATTCGAATCAATAGAAAAAAAAGGCATGCTTTTTTTAGAATAACTACTTGTCTGTTTTTTTAATATTTAAGTATTTTGAGTCTTAGTATATAAAAGTTCAAACTTTCGATCATAAGTTATTCAAAGTGTTTGCTTTTTTGCACATTGTACATACACACAAACATATGTTATTTTTTTAATATTAATTGAAAAGTTTTCAATTGATTCTATTTTAATTTTTTTTAATTTAATTTGAATAAATACTTTTTTTTTACAAAAAATTATGATTTTATATTTTGAATTAACCCGTGACTTAATACTAGATATATCTTAATTGTTAGAGGGGGGCCACCAAAATATTTTCAGTGCTTAGGGCCTCAAGAGGTCTTAATCCGGCCAGGCCCGTCGTCAACGGGGGGGGGGGTGTCTCCCCCCCCCCCCCAGCGATATCATCCAGTTGGCAAATTCAGGTTGAGTCGGCTTTTTTTTTATTTTTACAATCCAAAATCCCGACTTTGCCGAAATTCTTTCATTGTCGGATTTTTCATTGGTGATGAGATTTAAACGGATTTCAATGTTATCTGAGTTTCGTCCATTTCGGGATCCCACACCCGACTCGGCAAATCCTGTTGTGAAATGTGTTTTTAAATTTAGTTTTTTTTTTTTCTCCTCCTCCAGGAGTAACCATTTATGATAATTCAAAGCAAGATGACCGATAATACAAGCCAAATCCCGACTTTGCCGAAATTATTTTATTATCGGTGATATTTAAACGGATTTCAATGTTATCTGAGTTTCGTCCATTTCCGGATCCCACACCCGATTTGGCAAATCTTGTTGTGAAATGTGTTTTAAAATTTAGTCTTTTTTTTTCTCCTCCAGGAGTGACCATTTATGATAATTCAAAGCAAGATGACCGATAATACAAGCCAAAATCCCGACTTTGCCGAAATTATTTTATTATCGGATTTTCATCGGTGATATTTAAACGGATTTCAATGTTATCTGAGTTTCGTCTATTTCGGGATCCCAGACCCGATAGGGTAAATCTTGTTGTGAAATGTGTTTTTAAATTTAGTCTTTTTTTTTCTCCTCCAAGAGTAACCATGTATGATAATTCGAAGCACGATGACCGATATTACAAGTCAAAATCTCGAAAACCATTTCTCTTGTATTATTATTTCAACGACACATTCTTAAATTAAAAAAAATTTTAGTGACCTTAATTTTTAGTTAGCTAATAATGTATCATAAAATTCAGATATTAATTATCTGAAATATATTAACTCTTTATTAGAGGTATAAGTAATTTTTTTTAAAGGAAGTGATGAACTTACATCCGTCTTTTTTTAAAGAATTAATAAATTTTAAATGAGATAATCGTGCCGGTGATGCAACCTATTTTTTTTTTCTTTTACTTACAAAATATTGGGGGGAAATTACAAATAAGAGTACCTTTATTATTCAAAATATCTTATTTAAATTGTTAAATTCTGTTTAAATAACACAAATTATTAAATAATTTATATTTTCAATTAGTAAAAGCTATTTTTCTACTATGAAGAATTTTACTAACTCCAAAGGACTTTAAACACTTAAAAAAAAAAAAAAAAAAAAAAAAAAAAACATTTAATTTGTTAACTACTTTTCAGCTCATAACTTTCAAAATTCTATGATGATTGGATAATTATTTGAGTTAAAAATTTTTTAACCTAAAATAAATTGTAACCTAAAATAATTAATTCATATCTTTAGAACAAGGGTTTCCAACTTACATGAGGCCGGAGGCCACAATTAAAAACACAAATCAAATGGCGGGCCGCAACTTTATCAAAATTTTATGTAGGACTATTTTATGTTTGAAGAGACATTAAATATTACTGTCAGATTTTTACCAAGTTGTACAAAACATAAGTATTGAATTACAAATTAAAATAAGAAGTAGATTTTTAAAAATATTTGATTGCATATTAAAAAATTCGGGCTACAATAACTTTAATGTGCACCCACGTATTAAACAATTTATGTGCAACAGATATCTAATTGTTAAGATATAAAACTTTAAAAAGTAGTTTTTAATGTTTAAAATAAAAATTTTAGGTAACAATACACAAATTTTATTTCGATTTATTTGTCTTTAAATGTTGTAAAGAATATGTAAAATATTTAGTATATAAAATTTTAGTAGGCAAAGTAGATTTTAGTTGGTTTAAGATAAATATTGGTTTAATAAAATTACATACATATTATTTACATTTATGATTATATTTTTCCAAACCTAAAATTATTTTCTATAAAACTTACGTGGTATTATGTACGCGTATGCATACAGGAATAAAAAATATCGTAACACAAAAAAAAGTGAATAAATTAAAAATGATGGTTTGTTATTTTCTACTGATTATTATTTAAGTTCAGTTTTTATATTATATTCATTGTTGCTATAATTATGTTTTTGTTTTGTATTATAAAAACACGAATGTTCTGAATTTGTAATAGAAAATCTGATCATTGAAATTATAGTTATTTAAAGTATTTTGTTTATGCATTTATTTACTTATTGAGGACAGAGTGTTTATTTACTGTAACAGCTTTTTCAGACCTAAGTTTCTGCTATCACTTATGAGAATTTCAAGTACAGGTTTAATGCAGTAGTTTTAAGTGATTTCTATCATTTTTTCTAAAAGGTCATTTTTTTACTAGTCAAATTAAGATTTAATTGATAGTAATTTATTTCTCTTAAGCTCTTCTGTACCTTTGACAGGTCAACTAACTACGAGAATGTCCAAAATATAAAACAAAATAGTAATAATTCTATTAGATAATTAGTTCTGTTTTCCACAGATGCAATCTAGAGTGAGTTGTTATTATGAAATAAGTTCATTTCTGATTTTTAATCCAGATTTTATAGGATCATTAAAGATAATTGTTGCATTTATAAAATTACTCATCACTATTTTTCCCCTCATTTCTCTTCCTATCATTATTAGTATATTAGGTTTAATAAGGAAAAAGGAATAATAAAGGAATTATGAAAAGCATTATTAATAGTAAAAGTTATGCTGTATTATATACAGTGCGTAAAATAAAAAAAATTAAAAAACCTGAATAACTCTTGATTTAATGATCGGATTTTAACTTACTAGATCTCAATCTAAATGGTTTGAGGGCAAAACTTAAAATATGCTAATAAGTTGGTGCAGAAGATATTTTTTTCAGTTATGAAATCAGGCAAACGTGCTTCCTCTACCTATACATTTATAAATGTTGTTGTTATTGAATTTGGATATTTGCCTCTCAAAATATTGATGGTATTCACAATATGGAAATTAAGATCCCAAAAGTTTTTTTAGGTTGAAAGTTTGGACTCCTTTATTCAATTGCAGTTGTCATGCATTTCGCCTTTTTAAACAAATTGAAAAAATTTTGCACCTAATAAAATTCATTAGTCTAAAAATAATTCCCTGTCAAAAATAGTTTTTTTAAAAATATTTATTATTAATGGTCGGAACAATTTTGAATTTAAAAATATACAAATTTTTATATAATTTTAAAGAATATTAATTTAAAAGGTAAAATATAAAATTTGAACGAAATCTGTCGAAAAGTTCTTGAGAAATTAAATGTTAAATATATTACTTTTTTAAAATTGAATAATTAAGGTTCATTTGACTGATTTTGTACACATTAAATTTTGTATTTTGTCATTCAAAATGACATTTGTTAAATTTTCAATTTAAAGTTCTTTCGACTATTCTCTTAATAAATAAAATAATATAAAATGATTAATACTTCTTAAAAATTATTTTTACAAGGAACTATTTTTAGGTAAATGAATTTTATTGTGTGCTTAAATGTTTTAGTTCGTTTAAAAAATTCTCGAGATACGGCTATTTATTTCGAGAGTCAAGAATTCGAATCAATAGAAAAAAAAGGCATGCTTTTTTTAGAATAACTACTTGTCTGTTTTTTTAATATTTAAGTATTTTGAGTCTTAGTATATAAAAGTTCAAACTTTCGATCATAAGTTATTCAAAGTGTTTGCTTTTTTGCACATTGTACATACTCACAAACATATGTTATTTTTTTAATATTAATTGAAAAGTTTTCAATTGATTCTATTTTAATTTTTTTTAATTTAATTTGAATAAATACTTTTTTTTTACAAAAAATTATGATTTTATATTTTGAATTAACCCGTGACTTAATACTAGATATATCTTAATTGTTAGAGGGGGGCCACCAAAATATTTTCAGTGCTTAGGGCCTCAAGAGGTCTTAATCCGGCCAGGCCCGTCGTCAACGGGGGGGGGTGTCTCCCCCCCCCCCAGCGATATCATCCAGTTGGCAAATTCAGGTTGAGTCGGCTTTTTTTTATTTTTACAATCCAAAATCCCGACTTTGCCGAAATTCTTTCATTGTCGGATTTTTCATTGGTGATGAGATTTAAACGGATTTCAATGTTATCTGAGTTTCGTCCATTTCGGGATCCCACACCCGACTCGGCAAATCCTGTTGTGAAATGTGTTTTTAAATTTAGTTTTTTTTTTTTCTCCTCCTCCAGGAGTAACCATTTATGATAATTCAAAGCAAGATGACCGATAATACAAGCCAAATCCCGACTTTGCCGAAATTATTTTATTATCGGTGATATTTAAACGGATTTCAATGTTATCTGAGTTTCGTCCATTTCCGGATCCCACACCCGATTTGGCAAATCTTGTTGTGAAATGTGTTTTAAAATTTAGTCTTTTTTTTTCTCCTCCAGGAGTGACCATTTATGATAATTCAAAGCAAGATGACCGATAATACAAGCCAAAATCCCGACTTTGCCGAAATTATTTTATTATCGGATTTTCATCGGTGATATTTAAACGGATTTCAATGTTATCTGAGTTTCGTCTATTTCGGGATCCCAGACCCGATAGGGTAAATCTTGTTGTGAAATGTGTTTTTAAATTTAGTCTTTTTTTTTCTCCTCCAAGAGTAACCATGTATGATAATTCGAAGCACGATGACCGATATTACAAGTCAAAATCTCGAAAACCATTTCTCTTGTATTATTATTTCAACGACACATTCTTAAATTAAAAAAAATTTTAGTGACCTTAATTTTTAGTTAGCTAATAATGTATCATAAAATTCAGATATTAATTATCTGAAATATATTAACTCTTTATTAGAGGTATAAGTAATTTTTTTTAAAGGAAGTGATGAACTTACATCCGTCTTTTTTTAAAGAATTAATAAATTTTAAATGAGATAATCGTGCCGGTGATGCAACCTATTTTTTTTTTCTTTTACTTACAAAATATTGGGGGGAAATTACAAATAAGAGTACCTTTATTATTCAAAATATCTTATTTAAATTGTTAAATTCTGTTTAAATAACACAAATTATTAAATAATTTATATTTTCAATTAGTAAAAGCTATTTTTCTACTATGAAGAATTTTACTAACTCCAAAGGACTTTAAACACTTAAAAAAAAAAAAAAAAAAAAAAAAAAAAAAAAAAAACATTTAATTTGTTAACTACTTTTCAGCTCATAACTTTCAAAATTCTATGATGATTGGATAATTATTTGAGTTAAAAATTTTTTAACCTAAAATAAATTGTAACCTAAAATAATTAATTCATATCTTTAGAACAAGGGTTTCCAACTTACATGAGGCCGGAGGCCACAATTAAAAACACAAATCAAATGGCGGGCCGCAACTTTATCAAAATTTTATGTAGGACTATTTTATGTTTGAAGAGACATTAAATATTACTGTCAGATTTTTACCAAGTTGTACAAAACATAAGTATTGAATTACAAATTAAAATAAGAAGTAGATTTTTAAAAATATTTGATTGCATATTAAAAAATTCGGGCTACAATAACTTTAATGTGCACCCACGTATTAAACAATTTATGTGCAACAGATATCTAATTGTTAAGATATAAAACTTTAAAAAGTAGTTTTTAATGTTTAAAATAAAAATTTTAGGTAACAATACACAAATTTTATTTCGATTTATTTGTCTTTAAATGTTGTAAAGAATATGTAAAATATTTAGTATATAAAATTTTAGTAGGCAAAGTAGATTTTAGTTGGTTTAAGATAAATATTGGTTTAATAAAATTACATACATATTATTTACATTTATGATTATATTTTTCCAAACCTAAAATTATTTTCTATAAAACTTACGTGGTATTATGTACGCGTATGCATACAGGAATAAAAAATATCGTAACACAAAAAAAAGTGAATAAATTAAAAATGATGGTTTGTTATTTTCTACTGATTATTATTTAAGTTCAGTTTTTATATTATATTCATTGTTGCTATAATTATGTTTTTGTTTTGTATTATAAAAACACGAATGTTCTGAATTTGTAATAGAAAATCTGATCATTGAAATTATAGTTATTTAAAGTATTTTGTTTATGCATTTATTTACTTATTGAGGACAGAGTGTTTATTTACTGTAACAGCTTTTTCAGACCTAAGTTTCTGCTATCACTTATGAGAATTTCAAGTACAGGTTTAATGCAGTAGTTTTAAGTGATTTCTATCATTTTTTCTAAAAGGTCATTTTTTTACTAGTCAAATTAAGATTTAATTGATAGTAATTTATTTCTCTTAAGCTCTTCTGTACCTTTGACAGGTCAACTAACTACGAGAATGTCCAAAATATAAAACAAAATAGTAATAATTCTATTAGATAATTAGTTCTGTTTTCCACAGATGCAATCTAGAGTGAGTTGTTATTATGAAATAAGTTCATTTCTGATTTTTAATCCAGATTTTATAGGATCATTAAAGATAATTGTTGCATTTATAAAATTACTCATCACTATTTTTCCCCTCATTTCTCTTCCTATCATTATTAGTATATTAGGTTTAATAAGGAAAAAGGAATAATAAAGGAATTATGAAAAGCATTATTAATAGTAAAAGTTATGCTGTATTATATACAGTGCGTAAAATAAAAAAAATTAAAAAACCTGAATAACTCTTGATTTAATGATCGGATTTTAACTTACTAGATCTCAATCTAAATGGTTTGAGGGCAAAACTTAAAATATGCTAATAAGTTGGTGCAGAAGATATTTTTTTCAGTTATGAAATCAGGCAAACGTGCTTCCTCTACCTATACATTTATAAATGTTGTTGTTATTGAATTTGGATATTTGCCTCTCAAAATATTGATGGTATTCACAATATGGAAATTAAGATCCCAAAAGTTTTTTTAGGTTGAAAGTTTGGACTCCTTTATTCAATTGCAGTTGTCATGCATTTCGCCTTTTTAAACAAATTGAAAAAATTTTGCACCTAATAAAATTCATTAGTCTAAAAATAATTCCCTGTCAAAAATAGTTTTTTTAAAAATATTTATTATTAATGGTCGGAACAATTTTGAATTTAAAAATATACAAATTTTTATATAATTTTAAAGAATATTAATTTAAAAGGTAAAATATAAAATTTGAACGAAATCTGTCGAAAAGTTCTTGAGAAATTAAATGTTAAATATATTACTTTTTTAAAATTGAATAATTAAGGTTTATTTGATTGATTTTGTACACATTAAATTTTGTATTTTGTCATTCAAAATGACATTTGTTAAATTTTCAATTTAAAGTTCTTTCGACTATTCTCTTAATAAATAAAATAATATAAAATGATTAATACTTCTTAAAAATTATTTTTACAAGGAACTATTTTTAGGTAAATGAATTTTATTGTGTGCTTAAATGTTTTAGTTCGTTTAAAAAATTCTCGAGATACGGCTATTTATTTCGAGAGTCAAGAATTCGAATCAATAGAAAAAAAAGGCATGCTTTTTTTAGAATAACTACTTGTCTGTTTTTTTAATATTTAAGTATTTTGAGTCTTAGTATATAAAAGTTCAAACTTTCGATCATAAGTTATTCAAAGTGTTTGCTTTTTTGCACATTGTACATACACACAAACATATGTTATTTTTTTAATATTAATTGAAAAGTTTTCAATTGATTCTATTTTAATTTTTTTTAATTTAATTTGAATAAATACTTTTTTTTTACAAAAAATTATGATTTTATATTTTGAATTAACCCGTGACTTAATACTAGATATATCTTAATTGTTAGAGGGGGGCCACCAAAATATTTTCAGTGCTTAGGGCCTCAAGAGGTCTTAATCCGGCCAGGCCCGTCGTCAACGGGGGGGGGGGTGTCTCCCCCCCCCCCCAGCGATATCATCCAGTTGGCAAATTCAGGTTGAGTCGGCTTTTTTTTTATTTTTACAATCCAAAATCCCGACTTTGCCGAAATTCTTTCATTGTCGGATTTTTCATTGGTGATGAGATTTAAACGGATTTCAATGTTATCTGAGTTTCGTCCATTTCGGGATCCCACACCCGACTCGGCAAATCCTGTTGTGAAATGTGTTTTTAAATTTAGTTTTTTTTTTTTCTCCTCCTCCAGGAGTAACCATTTATGATAATTCAAAGCAAGATGACCGATAATACAAGCCAAATCCCGACTTTGCCGAAATTATTTTATTATCGGTGATATTTAAACGGATTTCAATGTTATCTGAGTTTCGTCCATTTCCGGATCCCACACCCGATTTGGCAAATCTTGTTGTGAAATGTGTTTTAAAATTTAGTCTTTTTTTTTCTCCTCCAGGAGTGACCATTTATGATAATTCAAAGCAAGATGACCGATAATACAAGCCAAAATCCCGACTTTGCCGAAATTATTTTATTATCGGATTTTCATCGGTGATATTTAAACGGATTTCAATGTTATCTGAGTTTCGTCTATTTCGGGATCCCAGACCCGATAGGGTAAATCTTGTTGTGAAATGTGTTTTTAAATTTAGTCTTTTTTTTTCTCCTCCAAGAGTAACCATGTATGATAATTCGAAGCACGATGACCGATATTACAAGTCAAAATCTCGAAAACCATTTCTCTTGTATTATTATTTCAACGACACATTCTTAAATTAAAAAAAATTTTAGTGACCTTAATTTTTAGTTAGCTAATAATGTATCATAAAATTCAGATATTAATTATCTGAAATATATTAACTCTTTATTAGAGGTATAAGTAATTTTTTTTAAAGGAAGTGATGAACTTACATCCGTCTTTTTTTAAAGAATTAATAAATTTTAAATGAGATAATCGTGCCGGTGATGCAACCTATTTTTTTTTTCTTTTACTTACAAAATATTGGGGGGAAATTACAAATAAGAGTACCTTTATTATTCAAAATATCTTATTTAAATTGTTAAATTCTGTTTAAATAACACAAATTATTAAATAATTTATATTTTCAATTAGTAAAAGCTATTTTTCTACTATGAAGAATTTTACTAACTCCAAAGGACTTTAAACACTTAAAAAAAAAAAAAAAAAAAAAAAAAAAAAACATTTAATTTGTTAACTACTTTTCAGCTCATAACTTTCAAAATTCTATGATGATTGGATAATTATTTGAGTTAAAAATTTTTTAACCTAAAATAAATTGTAACCTAAAATAATTAATTCATATCTTTAGAACAAGGGTTTCCAACTTACATGAGGCCGGAGGCCACAATTAAAAACACAAATCAAATGGCGGGCCGCAACTTTATCAAAATTTTATGTAGGACTATTTTATGTTTGAAGAGACATTAAATATTACTGTCAGATTTTTACCAAGTTGTACAAAACATAAGTATTGAATTACAAATTAAAATAAGAAGTAGATTTTTAAAAATATTTGATTGCATATTAAAAAATTCGGGCTACAATAACTTTAATGTGCACCCACGTATTAAACAATTTATGTGCAACAGATATCTAATTGTTAAGATATAAAACTTTAAAAAGTAGTTTTTAATGTTTAAAATAAAAATTTTAGGTAACAATACACAAATTTTATTTCGATTTATTTGTCTTTAAATGTTGTAAAGAATATGTAAAATATTTAGTATATAAAATTTTAGTAGGCAAAGTAGATTTTAGTTGGTTTAAGATAAATATTGGTTTAATAAAATTACATACATATTATTTACATTTATGATTATATTTTTCCAAACCTAAAATTATTTTCTATAAAACTTACGTGGTATTATGTACGCGTATGCATACAGGAATAAAAAATATCGTAACACAAAAAAAAGTGAATAAATTAAAAATGATGGTTTGTTATTTTCTACTGATTATTATTTAAGTTCAGTTTTTATATTATATTCATTGTTGCTATAATTATGTTTTTGTTTTGTATTATAAAAACACGAATGTTCTGAATTTGTAATAGAAAATCTGATCATTGAAATTATAGTTATTTAAAGTATTTTGTTTATGCATTTATTTACTTATTGAGGACAGAGTGTTTATTTACTGTAACAGCTTTTTCAGACCTAAGTTTCTGCTATCACTTATGAGAATTTCAAGTACAGGTTTAATGCAGTAGTTTTAAGTGATTTCTATCATTTTTTCTAAAAGGTCATTTTTTTACTAGTCAAATTAAGATTTAATTGATAGTAATTTATTTCTCTTAAGCTCTTCTGTACCTTTGACAGGTCAACTAACTACGAGAATGTCCAAAATATAAAACAAAATAGTAATAATTCTATTAGATAATTAGTTCTGTTTTCCACAGATGCAATCTAGAGTGAGTTGTTATTATGAAATAAGTTCATTTCTGATTTTTAATCCAGATTTTATAGGATCATTAAAGATAATTGTTGCATTTATAAAATTACTCATCACTATTTTTCCCCTCATTTCTCTTCCTATCATTATTAGTATATTAGGTTTAATAAGGAAAAAGGAATAATAAAGGAATTATGAAAAGCATTATTAATAGTAAAAGTTATGCTGTATTATATACAGTGCGTAAAATAAAAAAAATTAAAAAACCTGAATAACTCTTGATTTAATGATCGGATTTTAACTTACTAGATCTCAATCTAAATGGTTTGAGGGCAAAACTTAAAATATGCTAATAAGTTGGTGCAGAAGATATTTTTTTCAGTTATGAAATCAGGCAAACGTGCTTCCTCTACCTATACATTTATAAATGTTGTTGTTATTGAATTTGGATATTTGCCTCTCAAAATATTGATGGTATTCACAATATGGAAATTAAGATCCCAAAAGTTTTTTTAGGTTGAAAGTTTGGACTCCTTTATTCAATTGCAGTTGTCATGCATTTCGCCTTTTTAAACAAATTGAAAAAATTTTGCACCTAATAAAATTCATTAGTCTAAAAATAATTCCCTGTCAAAAATAGTTTTTTTAAAAATATTTATTATTAATGGTCGGAACAATTTTGAATTTAAAAATATACAAATTTTTATATAATTTTAAAGAATATTAATTTAAAAGGTAAAATATAAAATTTGAACGAAATCTGTCGAAAAGTTCTTGAGAAATTAAATGTTAAATATATTACTTTTTTAAAATTGAATAATTAAGGTTTATTTGATTGATTTTGTACACATTAAATTTTGTATTTTGTCATTCAAAATGACATTTGTTAAATTTTCAATTTAAAGTTCTTTCGACTATTCTCTTAATAAATAAAATAATATAAAATGATTAATACTTCTTAAAAATTATTTTTACAAGGAACTATTTTTAGGTAAATGAATTTTATTGTGTGCTTAAATGTTTTAGTTCGTTTAAAAAATTCTCGAGATACGGCTATTTATTTCGAGAGTCAAGAATTCGAATCAATAGAAAAAAAAGGCATGCTTTTTTTAGAATAACTACTTGTCTGTTTTTTTAATATTTAAGTATTTTGAGTCTTAGTATATAAAAGTTCAAACTTTCGATCATAAGTTATTCAAAGTGTTTGCTTTTTTGCACATTGTACATACACACAAACATATGTTATTTTTTTAATATTAATTGAAAAGTTTTCAATTGATTCTATTTTAATTTTTTTTAATTTAATTTGAATAAATACTTTTTTTTTACAAAAAATTATGATTTTATATTTTGAATTAACCCGTGACTTAATACTAGATATATCTTAATTGTTAGAGGGGGGCCACCAAAATATTTTCAGTGCTTAGGGCCTCAAGAGGTCTTAATCCGGCCAGGCCCGTCGTCAACGGGGGGGGGTGTCTCCCCCCCCCCCCCAGCGATATCATCCAGTTGGCAAATTCAGGTTGAGTCGGCTTTTTTTTTATTTTTACAATCCAAAATCCCGACTTTGCCGAAATTCTTTCATTGTCGGATTTTTCATTGGTGATGAGATTTAAACGGATTTCAATGTTATCTGAGTTTCGTCCATTTCGGGATCCCACACCCGACTCGGCAAATCCTGTTGTGAAATGTGTTTTTAAATTTAGTTTTTTTTTTTTCTCCTCCTCCAGGAGTAACCATTTATGATAATTCAAAGCAAGATGACCGATAATACAAGCCAAATCCCGACTTTGCCGAAATTATTTTATTATCGGTGATATTTAAACGGATTTCAATGTTATCTGAGTTTCGTCCATTTCCGGATCCCACACCCGATTTGGCAAATCTTGTTGTGAAATGTGTTTTAAAATTTAGTCTTTTTTTTTCTCCTCCAGGAGTGACCATTTATGATAATTCAAAGCAAGATGACCGATAATACAAGCCAAAATCCCGACTTTGCCGAAATTATTTTATTATCGGATTTTCATCGGTGATATTTAAACGGATTTCAATGTTATCTGAGTTTCGTCTATTTCGGGATCCCAGACCCGATAGGGTAAATCTTGTTGTGAAATGTGTTTTTAAATTTAGTCTTTTTTTTTCTCCTCCAAGAGTAACCATGTATGATAATTCGAAGCACGATGACCGATATTACAAGTCAAAATCTCGAAAACCATTTCTCTTGTATTATTATTTCAACGACACATTCTTAAATTAAAAAAAATTTTAGTGACCTTAATTTTTAGTTAGCTAATAATGTATCATAAAATTCAGATATTAATTATCTGAAATATATTAACTCTTTATTAGAGGTATAAGTAATTTTTTTTAAAGGAAGTGATGAACTTACATCCGTCTTTTTTTAAAGAATTAATAAATTTTAAATGAGATAATCGTGCCGGTGATGCAACCTATTTTTTTTTTCTTTTACTTACAAAATATTGGGGGGAAATTACAAATAAGAGTACCTTTATTATTCAAAATATCTTATTTAAATTGTTAAATTCTGTTTAAATAACACAAATTATTAAATAATTTATATTTTCAATTAGTAAAAGCTATTTTTCTACTATGAAGAATTTTACTAACTCCAAAGGACTTTAAACACTTAAAAAAAAAAAAAAAAAAAAAAAAAAAAAACATTTAATTTGTTAACTACTTTTCAGCTCATAACTTTCAAAATTCTATGATGATGACTATGAGATTTAAACGGATTTCAATGTTATCTGAGTTTCGTCCATTTCGGGATCCCACACCCGACTCGGCAAATCCTGTTGTGAAATGTGTTTTTAAATTTAGTTTTTTTTTTTTCTCCTCCTCCAGGAGTAACCATTTATGATAATTCAAAGCAAGATGACCGATAATACAAGCCAAATCCCGACTTTGCCGAAATTATTTTATTATCGGTGATATTTAAACGGATTTCAATGTTATCTGAGTTTCGTCCATTTCCGGATCCCACACCCGATTTGGCAAATCTTGTTGTGAAATGTGTTTTAAAATTTAGTCTTTTTTTTTCTCCTCCAGGAGTGACCATTTATGATAATTCAAAGCAAGATGACCGATAATACAAGCCAAAATCCCGACTTTGCCGAAATTATTTTATTATCGGATTTTCATCGGTGATATTTAAACGGATTTCAATGTTATCTGAGTTTCGTCTATTTCGGGATCCCAGACCCGATAGGGTAAATCTTGTTGTGAAATGTGTTTTTAAATTTAGTCTTTTTTTTTCTCCTCCAAGAGTAACCATGTATGATAATTCGAAGCACGATGACCGATATTACAAGTCAAAATCTCGAAAACCATTTCTCTTGTATTATTATTTCAACGACACATTCTTAAATTAAAAAAAATTTTAGTGACCTTAATTTTTAGTTAGCTAATAATGTATCATAAAATTCAGATATTAATTATCTGAAATATATTAACTCTTTATTAGAGGTATAAGTAATTTTTTTTAAAGGAAGTGATGAACTTACATCCGTCTTTTTTTAAAGAATTAATAAATTTTAAATGAGATAATCGTGCCGGTGATGCAACCTATTTTTTTTTTCTTTTACTTACAAAATATTGGGGGGAAATTACAAATAAGAGTACCTTTATTATTCAAAATATCTTATTTAAATTGTTAAATTCTGTTTAAATAACACAAATTATTAAATAATTTATATTTTCAATTAGTAAAAGCTATTTTTCTACTATGAAGAATTTTACTAACTCCAAAGGACTTTAAACACTTAAAAAAAAAAAAAAAAAAAAAAAAAAAAAAAAAACATTTAATTTGTTAACTACTTTTCAGCTCATAACTTTCAAAATTCTATGATGATTGGATAATTATTTGAGTTAAAAATTTTTTAACCTAAAATAAATTGTAACCTAAAATAATTAATTCATATCTTTAGAACAAGGGTTTCCAACTTACATGAGGCCGGAGGCCACAATTAAAAACACAAATCAAATGGCGGGCCGCAACTTTATCAAAATTTTATGTAGGACTATTTTATGTTTGAAGAGACATTAAATATTACTGTCAGATTTTTACCAAGTTGTACAAAACATAAGTATTGAATTACAAATTAAAATAAGAAGTAGATTTTTAAAAATATTTGATTGCATATTAAAAAATTCGGGCTACAATAACTTTAATGTGCACCCACGTATTAAACAATTTATGTGCAACAGATATCTAATTGTTAAGATATAAAACTTTAAAAAGGTTGGTATTAAAACTTACATAGTAGCACACAAAATGTTCAATGACAAAATTGAGGTTTGTCTGCCAGAGAATAGATATTTACATTTTAAATTTACAAATGTGTGTGTAAATATTTTTGTCCAAAATAAGTGGTTTCAAAAAGTTAAATCGGAGAATTTCTTCGAGAAAATTTCTGATACACACATGCTAAATTATATTCACAAAATACAAAAAAATGAAATAAAAAAGAGCAACATACACGATTATTCTTGCATTTGAATAAATATTTTCTTGGATGCAAAACCTGAGAAATTTTTTTTTTTTTTTGCACCGTTGGTATGATAAATTTCACAGAAACGAAGAAATTAGGTTTTTATTAACGAGAAAAGTATTTTAAACCCATATAGATTTTTTACGAAAATTGTCGGCAAAAAAAAATGACAACTGAAATATTTTAGTTCGCAGGCCACAAAAAAAGGCTTAGCGCGTCGGATGCGGCTAGTTGGAAACCACTGCTTTAGAACAATTAATCATCACAACAAAATTTTATATTCTCTATGGAAAATAGTTAACATATATGTGATCCTCAATTCACCTTTATAAAAATTTATGTTTTGAAAATAAAATATTACATTTTGCTTTTAATATTTTTTTCTCAAGAATCCTAAGAATTCTGAAACATTAAATTGAGTTACACTCAATCGAATCGACACTTCAATCATTTCACACAATTTGTGGATGGTTGTGGAGTTCAAAGTAATTATATTCAGGGAATAGTGGCAATTCTGACTGATCAAGCCGCTACGGGCACTATGAAAAGGCGCAAAAAAAGGATGTTGCTGGGACTCCCATCTTTTGAAGCAGCAGACAAAAGCCCCGGATATTTCTGTCAACTTGAAAAATCGAGGGTGTTTTAAAAGTGGTTAGCTAGAAATGCCCTAAGCTATATTTTCTCATGCTTTCTCTTACTCTTTCTAAAAATAAGGGCTCAATGCACATGCAGCTGTGGTTCCAATTACTTCACTGACCTGTGTTTAACTGTCTAGTACGGGTACTTAGTTACTCAAAACGTATTTTATAAATCCGTATTATTATTGAATAAAATAGAAAGCTTAAGTTTTGAATGTAAGTATAATTTTTTTATGAATACAAATTTATTATTTGCAGTCTTATTGTTTAAATATTAAGTTAAATTAAATTGCATTAAATGTGTTATTATTTTCCAATTAAATTATTTTCTCAATTATTGCTTAAAAATTTAGGTATGAGACTATCTCAAAAAAGAGATTTTTTTTTTTTAAATATATACATATATGGGTAAAAATTGATTTTCATGAAGCAGATAAAATTATTTTTTTAATCTCTTTTGTGCAATAAAATGATTAAAAGAAGGAAGAGCAATTAAAAATGTTATTTATATTCATTAGTAAGAGCTAGGGATAGAAATAGATAAATCACATTTGAATTCCGAAAATTGGAATTCTTTTTCCGTTTTTTACTTTTTACTAAGCTTTTTATTTTGTGTTTGAAATAGTATTTTTATTTTTTAGTTGAAATTATTTTTTATAGATCTTATTTAATTGAAATTTCAAATTATATGTTTGTTCGTAGGCTTTGTTTTTATAAGTCAAAACTGCAATCCTTTATGAACAAAAATGTACTAATGCTTATTTTATTGAAAATGTAAGGTGTTTAAAAATAGAAAAGTTTAAGTTTTTTTGATAAATAATTCTTTTTAGCTATTTTGTTGTATTTCTTATGTATTTAATGCTTTTATATTATATTTTTGAATAAAGTTAACAGTTTTTCATTTGTTTAAGTTAATTATTAGTAAAAAAAAACTTTATAATTTTGTAATTATGTAAAAATTCAATTCACAGGTTTGTATTAAAACTGCAGAATAATCATTTTTGCATAAATGTTTTCATAAGTTTTTATTGTTAAATCTATTAGCGTTAACTGCACCAATGACAGTTGCGACAAATGAAAGAATTTTCAGCAAGATGAAATTGATTAAAAACTATCTTCGAACAACAATGACTACTGAACGCCTAAATTCACAGCTTTTACTCAAAGCAGAAAAATATATTGTTGACAATATTAAGCTTGATAAGTTGGCAGACTATTTTTCACTTTTAAAAGAACGTTGAAGTAAATTTATGTACCTAATATAATATAACGTAATTTTACTAATATCTTAATTTTTTATCATTTTTATGTGAATTTCTTCATTTATAATTTAAATAACAAATATTTTCAATGTTTTTCTACATTATTTTTCTTATTTTTTTAAAAATGAAAGGACAATTTACTTTATGAATGAATTTTGTTTTGAATCAATATCTTATAGAAGACTATTTGCTGATTATGACTTACTTTCTTATCTTCAAACAGTTGCTCTAATTAGCTTATGGTAACAACGTTTAGATGAAACGAACGATTCATTTTTATTACTGAGTGATTTTTCAAAAAATATTTAAATATAGAGTAAAAAGTATTTGAAAGTTGCTTTGAAAAACATTTAAATTTTAATTTACAACTTTTTTTTTTAAATTATTTCCACAAATAACTATTGATTACTATTACTGAAAACTTATTATAATTTAATAAGTTTCAGTTTGATTAAAAATAGTTTTTTTCTTCAATATTTTGTTACGATTTTAATAATTAAAATTAATAGAAATGTAAAAACTATATTTTGTTTGTATTATTTTGAATAATTACTGGTACTATTTAGTTCAATAATGCCACATTTACAGCACTTAAAAATGCAACCGCCATAGGTGAACTATGGCGGTTGCATTTTTAAGTGCTGTACAAATTATTTCGATTAATAGCATTATGTTTATAACTAGTCGAAATGATTTCAAAATAAACTTTGGTAGCTCAAGTTTTGTAGCGTATTTGAACTCTTTTAATTGTTTTGTTAAATTGTGTGTGTATATATATATATATATATAGTTTTGAATTTTACCATATTTTTCCATTTACCATATATCAATCAATAAAATTCTAAAATACTTTCTTAATGATCTCAATAGTTTTTGTTTAAAGATATCAAATAGATTCTCTTTACCTTTAGGTATGCTAACAGAATGGAAATGGGGTGTTTATTATTACTTTAAAAACTTTGTTTTCAATAATAAGGATAATTTAAATAACAGTAACAATCCAACAATTTTTTCTAATATTGTTCAATCAATTAAGCAACTTCAAAAATTTTTTTTTAATTACTCCCATAGACAAAGCTAACAATAATTATGCAATCTTCTGTAAAAAAATTCTATGTTGAACTTTTAAATACGGAATTAAAAAATAGTAAAAATTTTTAACTTAGTAATTTGTATAATAATATTGTCATTAAAAAAGTTTTAGCTTTATATAAGAGATTAAAAATTAAAATTAGCAATATACAATTTCCTTACTTAATTATCAGTCCGAAATTTCATAAAATTCCTGTAAAATTTAGAACTATCACATGTGGATCGAATACTTATCTAACTAAACCTGGCACCATTTTCTCTAACTACTTAAATAAAATTATTAACAATATTTCTAAAGAAGGTTTCTCTTGGATTATCACTAATAATCAACCGATTTTAGATTTCATTAAACATAATAAAATTAATTCTTTTGCGACCTTTGATTTCCAGGATCTTTTCAATAGCATTCCCCTTCCTAAACTAAAATATGCCCTTTTGAATTATTACTATGATTTCAAAAATATTCTTTGTTGCGATTTTGATTATTGGGAAATTCTGACTAATTTTTGTCTTTTTAATAATTATCTTTATAATGGAAGGGATATTTTTCTTCAAATTGATGAAATACCACAAGGATCTAATTATTCATCTCTCTTGGCTAACTTATTTTTGCATTATTATGAAAAAAATTATACTCTTAGTATTAAATTTGTTTTTAGATATATTGATGACTTAATTATCTTTAATAAATGATATGATATCTTTAATAAATGATCTATTTTATTAAATGATATTTATCCCGAGATATTAATCTTGCTTCGTAATCATGATAATATTAATTTCAATTTTTTGGATTTGGGTATTATAAAAGAAAAAAATATCTGCTTTGTTGATTTATACGATAAAAGAAATGATTTTAATTTTAATATAAATAAACTAATTACTTGGAATTCTAATGTTTTTAGGAGCATCTATTTAAATACTACTTTAAATGAAATTAATAGAATTAAAAGAATATATAGTAATATTTATTTATCCAAAAAACAAATCGATAAACTCTTTCAAAATTTGATAAAAAACAATAGATACCCAACTAAAGTAATAAAATTCTATATAAAATCATTGAGTTAATCGCATATAAATGTAAATATATTTACTAAAAAATTTTTTTTTAATTTATACAATTTTCTCATGTGCAAATCCATTTCGGGTAAATCCGTGGCCAAAATTATTTACTAAAAATTTCTTCGTTAGTTTGTATAATTTTTCCATGTGCAAATCCATTTCGGTCAAAATTATTTACTCAAAAATTCCTTTACTAAAAAAATTCCTTTGTTAATTTATATAATTTTTCCACGTGCAAATCCATTTCGGGCAAATCCGTGGCTAAAATTATTTACTAAAAAATTTCTTTATTAATTTATAAAATTTTTCCATGTGCAAATCCATTTCGGGCAAATCCGTGGCTAAAATTATTTACTAAAGTAAGTTTTTTTTTTCTTTGTTAATTTTTATAATTTTTCCTTGTGCAAATCCATTTCGGGCAAATCCGTGGGTAAAATTATTTACTAATAAATTTCTTTGTAAAATTATATGATTTTTCCATGTGCAAATCCATTTCGGGCAAATCCGTGGCTAAAATTATGTACAAAACAGGCAATTCATGTTTCTTTCTCTTTTCTATTTTTCTCTGAAATAAATATTTATTTTCTAAAATTATTTATAGTCAACTTCTTTAAATTATCCAATATAATATTACCTCGCGCACATCCATTTTCTGGCCCATCCTCGGTAACTAACAAATCAAACGCACTTCAGTAATGCAGCAACTTACGCACTTTAAACTCCTCTAGTTACGCTAAATTTGCGCTTTTGTTTTCATATTTTGCAATCTGGCAGTCTTGTTACAAAAATATTTTAAATCATTCTTGAAAAATTTCCCGTTCATGTAAGTTCATTTTTATTTCGTTACTCGCTTTATAGATTTTGTTTTATTCTGCTCTTTCTTTATATTTTATTTTCTGTTTTTACGTGTTATTTTTACTTATTGTGTTTAATTTTATTTGTCGTAATTTTTGTAAAAAAAATTTTTTTAGTGCTCCTCACACTATTGTATTGATATATTTTGCTTTGGCTATATTGATACAATATTAGAAAGCATTCTTTTTTACGGATATAACTGTGTTGGCTGATGAAATGATTATATCTTTTATTTTTCGGATTTTTTAAAAAAACTTTATCCTTTTTTTTTTCTTTCATTAATTTTTTTAATTAATTCTTTTTCTTTCCCCAGTTGTTTGTTATTTTTATTATTATTATTTTTCGTTTCCCCCCTTTTTTCATTTGTCTGTAATTTACCTTTGTTTTATCTTCATTTTAAACTTTATATATATATATATATATATATATTATATATATATATATATTATATATATATATATATTATATATATATATATATTATATATATATATATATTATATATATATATATATTATATATATATATATATTATATATATATATATTATATATATATATTATATATATTATATATATATATATTATATATATATATATATATGACAGTCGGCAAAATAAACTTCAACACCCCCCCTCTCAAATCGGTTAGCGACGGGCCTGAATCCGGCCCTGGTACTATTACTGTTTTCAGGATCACGAGTGTTACCCATAAGTGTCCAACCTAATCGCGTTTCGAATGCCACTAAACTTTCTGAAACCGATTTAATAATATACCCGTGAAAAGTTTACCGCAAACGTCGGCTCCGATAAGTAAATAAATTTCTTTAGTTTCTGAATTCAACCCTTTTATGTTTTTATAATCGCAAAATTTAATACCCATCTTATTCGCTTCTTTTATCCACGAGCCGTCTCTTATTTTAGGAATTTCTGTAAAAAAATTTTCCTGATCATAAACTTCAAAGTTACAAAAATAATCCAGATTTAAATTGCTCAAAAAAATTTTGTATTTATTATGCTGATTTGTTGTTCGCAATCCACCGAAAAGACTATGATTTAAGTTTTCTTGCCCTATTGGTTTGTAACCTATTTTATTTATTGTTTCTTTTAAAAGATACGACTTTTGGGATCCCGTGTCTATCAAACCGCGTATAACTATTTCCTTTTGTCAGTTTATTAAGCGAATTGTTCACGTTTGCATTAATACTTCCGGATTACAAGTTTCATTCGATAAAACCGTACTTTCCACTTTACTATCTGTTTTCTTTTCCGGACACATAAATGTATAATGACGTCTTAAACAAACATCGCATTTTACAAAACTCCTGCATTTTTTAGCCGTATGGCCAAAGCTTCATTTGCAAAGCGAAAACAAATGAAGCAACAACCGCTTCTCTTTAAAATATCCCTTTTATCATCTATTTCTTTCATTTTAAATTCATTACAATCCCATAAATTATGTCTATTGTTACCGCATGAAATACATTTATTTTTCTTATTACTCGATTCATTCAATAAATCTGACGCTGTTGATATGCGATTCTTATTTTGTTTATTTGAATTCTCGCCTCCACTGCTACGCTTTGAGGAGGGGAAGGGGGAACATTCTGAAACTCGTGTTATAGATGAACTCAAGGCCGTGGCTTTTTCTCGGTTAATCACTTCCGTTTTTAAAATTTCTAGGATCTCTGATACTTTCCGCTCGTCATCGTTGCTATATTTTTTAGTTATTTCTAACACTATATCTGAGGGAAGTAATTTAATAAGTATAGGACAGAGTAAAGCCCCGTAATTTTCCTGATTAATTCCCAAAGATTCTAAATTTCTTATTTCGGTTTGACAAGAATCAAAGAGTTTTCTTAATGAAAAAATATTTGTTGATTTTTCTACTGGGGTTAAACTCAACAATTTATTCAAATGAGAGTTAATTATCAACGTTTTCTTGCCAAAGCGTTCCTTTAATGTTTCAATTGCTGATACATAATTATTATTTGTTAAACTGAATCCTTTAATTGCATCTGAAGCAGATCCCACTAAATATGTTTTTAAGTAATTAAACTTTTCAACATTCGACAAATCAGTGTTTTTATCTATGGCAGATTCAAACTGATCGTAAAATCTTTGCCAGTCTGAAGGATCGCCAGAAAATTTCTCTATAGTTAAAAGAGGCAGTTTCACTGAAGAAGTTTCATTTATTCTTATATTAGTATTTATCTTCGGTTCGGAAATGTTCGAATTTAACTCGGGAGACACTACCGAAGTCGACAGTTTTTCTTTTTTTTCTTTTTAATCTGCTTTTACTTCGTACAATATTTGTCAAACCTCATCGCACTTTATAATTTCTGTATCGATTTCATTTACATCCGTAATACCCTGCTGAATTTTGAGATCAATTTCTTTCAATTGTTCTTGTTTTAACATTAATTCAGACATCAACTCATCCAATTCATCTATTGTCACCTTATCATCTTGGTATATGTTTTCGACTTTGGTTAATAACTTAGTAGTTAATGACCTTATCGTAGTAAGTTTTTGTTTGGATTTATCCATCTTAATTTATAAACGAACTACTTATACACTTAAAGTCACTACTCAATAAAACTAAATTTCTAATCGAAAATAAACAAGAAATCTCTTAATGGCGGTCCCTGTTCGGGCGCCAGCAAATGTTCAATGTTAAATGAATTCTTGCTTTCTATATGAGTAGTGGAAAATGCTCCACTTACCTTTAGACCGCCAATTTGATTATCCATAAAAATATTTATTGGATTATATTTATGACAAATGATGATGAATCTACATTTAATGAAACGTGGTAATTATAAAGTGATGAAAAAGAGTAAGTAAGTAATTAGCGGGACAAGCCGCTTCTCCAATTGTATTACATCTACTGTTTTTTTAAAAATAATAAGTTAATATTTCTACGGCGCTTGCCACGCCATCTGGGGATAGTTTTCTGGGATGAGGGGGATGACATCTGGGGATGAGGGCTTGTTACATAACTAAACCATTGAGAAGTATTTCAAGAAAGACTTTCGAAGCTATTACTAACTGATAGTTTGAATAAAGAATTCAAAATAGTCATTTCACGTCAGATAACTTTTGGTCTGACCCCTTAATTTTAATAAAATTTGGTGGATATGGACACACGTGATTAAGAAAGTAGTTCCTCCATGATTTAGATTTTTTTAACTTGAAAATCATTCCAAGTAATAAACTAGTGCATAAAATGTCCAAGTTATAAAATTACAAACTTGCATAAATATAAACGGTTATAATTATTTTTTTTGGAAAGATCTACCGGGTTCTATAATTTTTGCTGGGTCCGGGTACCAGGAGAAAATCAAATCTACTGAACCAGTTCTAGGACCCGGCAAAAGTTTTGTTACCCCACCAATTCGCTACCCGGTTTAGTTAAGTTTTGTTACCCCGCGAAAATATTATTTGTTACATCACCGATTCCAGGTACCAGGTAAAAAATTTTGATTTATTACCCGATTGGTTTAAGGTACCTAGCCACGCATTAAAGCATTTATGCAAAACAATATAAAAAGATGTTCCATTTTGGTTCAGAGCGCTTACGTCTCAATGAGGTGACTCAAGTACGCATATCAGCGATGGCTGGTCGATTTGAATTCTGCACCCGGTTCGCACCGACCACAGTGAAGTAAAATATCTTCAATGGTCGACGAATCATGGTTAAGAATCTCCTTACCATCATACTAAACGTAGGGGGTTTTCGTAGTTCTCCCCTCCATGTAACGTAAATGCGGATTAGTACCATCGAAATTTCAAAAAGGTAAATTTCTCCCTATTCTTGATCTAGGAGTTCTCTTGTCTTCTGGATTAGGTTCAAAATTACAAGTCTACAAAATTAAACATCGGTAATCGTAACCCGAAAATTAGGTTGGCCGTTCAATGACGGATATAAAATATAAAAATTGCAGAATTTCCAATAGAATTAATATTTTACAAAACAAGAGTTCAAATAAAGTTTATTGTGATGTTATATGTGTTCCTACATAAAAAGAAAATTAAATTTTAAAAAACTTAATTTAAAAAAAAAAAACTAGAAAAAATTATGATGACTGGATAATCCAATCTAAATCTTTGCTATGACGTAGTTGCCAATAGTAAACTTAATTTTTCATATAATTTATTAAAATTTTCGATAGCATTTATTAATGTATCAACTAAAGATGGTACATACCATTTTATTTTGATACGGAAAAAACAGAAATTACAGAAAAATCATATTTATGGTATCAGATACACAATCTAATTACAGATTTTAATTAATGGAGAAAGATTTATAAAGTAAAATTTGCATAGTTTCTATCAAAAATGAATTAAAAGTCTTTTTTCCATTTATAAAGCTTCTTTTTATTATTTTTTATTCCCTTAAATTGCAAACTCAAAAAATAATTTCATTCTTAAATTAAAACGGCAGCAAATAAAATTGACAATCTATTTTGTAAAACAAAATTGCATGCTAAACATGTAGCATTATTTCTAACGTATTTATAAGAATATCGATCGAAAAATTCTTATAGTGCATATGTAACTAGCAAATTTATGTGTTAATCTTTGCTGAAAAATAAAGTGTTTGTAATACTAAACTGGATTTTTTTATTTTATTTTTCCAGTATTTCATTAGTTGTAAATAGAATAAAATTACCTCAGTTCATTAAAAAATATCCATTGAATTTAATAATTCTTTTCAAATGTTTCATTATGATGTAAAACATTAAAAAAATATTTGCAATAAAACCCAATAAATAAAACTTAAATAATTAAATGCATTATAAGACAGACGATAGTGAAAAACTGCATGTTTATCAAGAAAGAAAAAAAAAAAAAAAAAAGATTCCCAACGCAAACGCCGATTTCTGCTTTCCAATGTGACTAAATAAAAAATATACCAGGAGCAATTAGTCGATATATTCCACTAAATATTTTAAAAGGTTAAAAAATGGTTACTCATATCTTTGAATTGTAGGATTACCACATCCGATTTTCCCCTCAAAAAATTTGATTAATAAAAATCACACCTTCAACATTATCTCGAAATTTGAGTTATTTTTTCATTATTATTATAAAGATTAAGCTTCTTAAATGTTAAAAAAGTTAGGTTTTAATTAACGGTTTTATATAAGTAACCTAAAATCATCTGCTTACATTAAATATTTCGGAATTTACACATGTAAGAATAAATTGCATCCTAAAAAGGATATTTTATGTGATTAAAAAATTCAATTAATTTTTTAAATCAAACTAATTTATAAAACCGAAATTTTTTATTCCGTTTTATTCCGTTATATTTATAACATTAAATTATTTTTTATAGTTGAAACAAATCAACTTTAGGAGATACATAATAATTAGGTTTTATAGACTTAAACCTAAATAGAGTTTTTTCTTGTTAAAAATATTAATCTAGTTAGTGCAATTATGTTTAAAAAAATATATTTCTAACATATTAAACATTTTCCTGTTAGCACAAAGATAATTTTTACCAATAAAAAAAGGTTAAATTTATTTACTTAATTTATAGTGATAAAAATATTTTGAAAAAAAAAATTTCGCAAATTGAATAATTATGAAAAAATCTCCAATATCGAAAAAAAATTTTTTTTATTGAGAAATAAATTTTTAAGAATTTATTTTTCTTTCATTGAATACAATCTTACTAAATCGCATACTTGTCTATGTATAACTTACAATTCGATTTTCAATCATAGTTACAAAAAATATTAAAAAAAAACTTATTTTTTAGCATTAAATTAAATTTAGATGTAAATAGAAATTGTTTGCATTTCTTTTGATTTATTATATTTTCATATTAATTTTTACAGCCAAATAAGCATATGTAAACAGATCAGAAACTATACAGACATATACAGAAACTTTCTTCTATCTGAACAATTCAAGCCAGATTACATTACATTATTGAAACTGATTCTTTAATTTCTTTATTGTTCAGTAAAAAAAGGAACAAAAAACTTTAAAGGGAATTTAAAATATTCGGTTAATCTTTATATCTGGTTAAATTTCAAATTTTTAAACAACAGTTCTTGCAGAATATAATTTAATAAGGAAAAAGAAAAAGAAAAAAATGTTTCGACATTCCCTGGTTAAATTATTCGAAGCACTACAATATTTTCTTAAAATCTTAATTATCAGGTAATACTAAACAGCTTTATTGTTTTTACGTGACTGAAACCGGTTTGCACTCCGTGTATCAATTGGTTAAATTGGATGATACATAAATTCAACGATTGAATAAGTTAGACGATATATTATATAAATATTTATTATATCAGGTATTACTATAATATAATAATTCGACCAAAATATTAGACGCACTGTAGTTTTTAAATAATTGCATGTTTTGCACGAGTTTATATACGATACTTTTATAATTAAACATACATATTATGGGGTTTTATTCAGATTATTTTTTATATGCTTCCTCTTTGTTTTAACGTATTGCACGAATTGATGCACGAACGAAAACAAGTACGAACCTGTTTCAGTAGCGTAAAAATAATAAAACTGTGGAGTATTACTTGATAAGATTTTACATAGAATCTTTTAGTGCATCTAATAATTGACTGTATGATGCAGAGATATTGACACCGCATTTCTAAACAAAGACAATTAAACAAATCCTAAATTTGAATAATAAGAAAAATAAAACTTACGAAAAAGTTAGTTCACACAGAAAAATGATTCTTATTTCATTAAATTCAAGCTAAATTGTTTCTGGCGAAGTTCTCATACTGAAATAGTTTTATCAAGTCAGCCGTCATTCTTTTTTTCTTCGGAAAATAAGAAATCTCGTCTAAAAGAGATTCCCAAAATTAATGTAAGGCGATAACCAGGATTAATATTAGTTTAAAATAGAAAATTCTATCACGAGACTACAACAGTATTTCACTAACTTGCATTTGAGCAGGTTACCACTTACTCAATAAAACGTCGTATTAGTTACCTAATCGCCAAATTGAACTTCATCACCAAATTCATTTAACAACGCGAAAGTTTCGTTTACCAGGAGTTGGCACGTGACTCCGCCTTCATCACGTGGTATCCGACGATACTATTTCGCTAATTGTGAACAATCCTGGAAAAGGTTACTATTTGGCGATCGTATGACAAAAATATTTATTTTGCAATTTTTAATGTGCATTTTTTAACATTAAATATTTCATAAATTTAATGACATTTCTTTCTTTTGAGTGAATAGTCTGTTCTTTTTGAGACATTTCGCTGCAATATATTTAATTAGCTAGAGCAGTGCTTCCCAAAGTGTGGTACGCGTACCCCCAGGGGTACGGGAGAAATTTAGCGGGGGTACGCGTTCTTATGCGAAATATCTTGCAACAAACAAAAATTTCAAAATTTTATTATATTTGCAAAATTATTATATTTGAAAAAATATATAATTATATTTGAAAAAAAAGCTAGCCATTAAAATTTATGATTACGCATTTTTCTATTGGCTATTTTTTTGAAGAGTTAACAGTTAATAATTACTGGTGTCAACAGCCAGTTGTGATTTTTAACTTAGTGCAATTTTTATAGTAAAAAATACATTCATTTTTTTTTTATTTGTGGTACACAGAGTTACGAAAAATTCGCAAAAGTCATAACTTTGGGAAACGCTGAGCTAGAGTAACGAAAGATATAATAGCAGATGATAAAGCGAAGTAAGTGACTGAAAAATAATTCACTGTTTGGGGGGGTTGTCACAATTTCAAGCGTTTCTCCCTATCCCCGTTCTTAAATGAACTCTTCGTCCGAGGAGGTGGAGCCAAGTGCCAACTCCTGATGAACGAACTCTTAAATTAAAACGATTTCTTGATTTATTTGTAGTTTCTAAATTTCTCAAAATAATGCATTATCAAAAGATTATTTTCTATTCGTCAGACAAGAAACAAATCGATTAAGCAGATAGGAGAGAGAAAAAATTTATTTCTACAAATTTGAGCTAACGATCAGCTATCAGTTTTCGTACTACTATACTTGGGACACATAAAAAGAGAATTTAAGATGAAGAAATTTAAAATTTTAAAAATTGCGTTTCTTTTTTAATTCGAAGTAGAGCGATAGAAGAAAACAATTCTATCTTTGTCTTAATCAAAACTGTAAATGTAGGGCTCAATATTCTGAAAGACGTTATTTGCAGTTATTGCAAATGGAATTAATTTCTTCTTTTAAAAGCATTAAACTTCTTCAATGATCTCACTTTTTATAATTGCCTAAATTTACGTAAGATAGATAGAATTTGAAATTTCGATTGGGGACTAAAATGGCGACAAATTTTAAAAAAGCTTAGTCACTTGTTGTAATCAAGTTCAGGACACCATTTGAAATTTGAGAACTCTAGCTAGGCGAAAAGTGGTCAATTTTTTCTAATAAATTCTATTTAGCAATAAGATTAAGGTGGAATTTTCTTGTAGCTTTTAGGTATTTTTATCACAATATTGCCAATTTTGTTACAGGACTCTAGTTGAAATTTAAGTGCTCTAGCTAATCGGAATGATGCCTATATTTCAATTGACGATAAATGTCTTGCTTTTAACGATCAGAAAAATAGAAATATGATCGAAACTCTCATTGAGCAAGAAGTTTCAGTTAAAATTTGAGAGCTCTAGCTCGTCAGAGAGAGGTCAAAATTTTCAAGATTCCAGCCTTATACAAACAAAAGTGATTTATTAAAAACGTAGTAAACAATGCTTAGAGCTAAATAGTTTAGCACATTTTTTTTAACGTATCCCTACTAAATTCATACAAACGATTCATATCTAGATAGAATCACTGATAATTATTGCTGATGAGCATAAGCATAAGATTAGATTTTTAAAGAGCATATCGGTTTTTCACATCCTTAATTTCAAGTTTAGTTCAAAACCAACTTAATATAGTTACATATGAAAACAATTTTTTTTTAATAAAAAATTTCTACGTAATTAAATCCTTATTTTAATTCTTATTAGTTATTCCGATAAAAATAAATAAATAAACAATTTAAATATTTTTAAAATATTTCAAAAAATATAAATGAAAATACTAGAGATAAAATTAAAAATAATTGAGAGATATTTTTCATACACATAAGTTCTAAGTGTATAAAATATTTTTTTTTTATTTTTTTTATTTTTTATTTTTTTTTTTAAGGAAAACATTTAAACGGTGAAATAGGGTTGATACGAGGTCATTCAAATAATATGTAAGCACCTGCTGGGAGAAGGGATTTGCTTATTTTGCCTGATAAGGGGGTAAGGATACGAGCAATGCTTACTTTCAAATTCCTTTATTTACAAAATTTTCTAAAAAGTAAAATAAAAAATATTAAAAAAATTACACATGGAAAAATGTTAACTTTAGAGTTAAAGTTGAATAAAGATGAAAAATTATGAGGAAAAAAAAAATCATTTTTATTTAAACGTAAAGTGTTTTAAACACAAAAGAAAAGATACAGTTACCTATAATAACACTAAAATAACCACACTTTACATTTTGCGTTTACAAAATTCAAAACAGTCAAATTTTAAAGTTCATTATACATTAAAGTGCATTATGCATTATACATTAGTGCATTAGTTAAGGGGAAAAATCTTATTTTAAACTGATTATTATGGAATTTTTCAGAAGCCTAAATTCTATTACTCAACCAAAAGACTGCAATCTTGACTATGAAATAGTGATAATTACGGATGAATCATAATAATTGTACTTATCATTGGGTTCGGTGGTTTGATTAGTTTTTTTGCCAAAGATCCACAATTACAAAATATAAGTTTCTGTAATATTTGAACATTTCTTACCGAAAGAAGAATGTTCTGTTTAACAGCTTAAGAAATATCGGGCAGGGCGTAAACGGCAAATGTTAAGGAACTTTCATATTATCATGCGAAAAGGAAAACTAAGTTAAACGATGCTAGAAACTAAGTCTGACTCAGTAAACAGAAAGTTTAGTTTGATTGAAAGAATATGTTTATGATTATAGAGCCAGAAACGCCTTTACTGCTCACATCAATATATTATCCCATATATTTAATGCAAGGAATTCATACCGTAACAGAAAGTACATCTAATTAAAAATAAATAGAAAAAACTATTAAAGTAAAATGAACGACTCTTGTGGGGATTAGGGGTCGTGAGTCACGTATTAATCTGAAGATAAACTACCAACAGGCCAAGTGAAAAGAATCTACATAGCATTACACAAATAGCTTGTTTTAAAACACTAACTTTTCTGAATTTCAAAAATGTTCTATTTTACTTTCTTAATTTTATGCATGTATGCTTTGTAATATATTTTGATACCACAATTTCTATATTTTGTGCTTTCTGTCAAAGAAGCCTTATTTTTCTATTTTCCATTTTCTTTTCATTTTGTATCTGAGCTAACTACTTAGATATCAATATCTGAATTAAATACTCAGTCTATTTGAATAAAGAAACAGTAATTCGAATTTAAAATAGCACAAAAGTTTTAATCAGTGAACTGAGCTGAATTCAAACATCACGCTACTAGTGTGAAAAAAAACCTTGTTATAAACTATGTCTGACGAATAAAAAATACATCTATCGATGAGAAACGTCTATACTTTAGTAAAGTTTAATTACTAGAGTAGCATATGATGTTCTAAATTCAATATCTCTCTTTTATATTTATTGCTTTCAATTAATTGCACAGAAAATATCATTTTTAAATATTATATTAAAAATACAGCATTAGGGATGTCAACTGTTCTAGAATAGATTTTATACTAGTAAAGAGTTGAAAACTAAATTTTACAGTAGTTTGTTATATGAATAATTCAGAGATACTAAAGTTGAAAAATATACATAATTTGGATAAAAATTCATCTTTGAAAATGGCAGCCTATTTTAGGGCTCTCGGAAAATCTTAATTTTTGCAACCTTCATATTTTTGAAGTAAATGAAGTTTTTATATTATCAAATATGCTATGCAATTGAAAAAATAACGTAAGTGCTTCGCTTCACGAATGATTCCGATGGAAATAAGCTTGAACGCTTTTCTCCTTCTATTGCTAATGCTGAGAACGCTAAAATAGAATTTTAGAAAACTGATAAAACAATTCTTTTTATTTTCTTTTTATTTATTTATTTTTGCAATATGTAGCTTGCCATATAATAATGCCAAATATATAAAAATCAAAATTTCGATTTTTTTTTTTTTTTTTTTTTTTGTCGCTTACGTTGATTTTTCAATTGCATGGCAGAAGCGAGGTTGATTTTTTTTCGTTATTTTAAAACTCTCCACGAGCTAATAAAACAAGATTGTGATTTTTATCCATTCAAGTTAAGATGCACCAGAGTCGAAATAAATTTAAATCAAATTTACTAAAGCAAGAATTAAATTAAAAACAGTTTGTCCACTAGAAAAAATCTGCCCATAATGCAGGTTAGCATCCCTAAAATATTAACATAAAAATAAAAATTTTCATAAATAATTACAACAACATATATCAAAGGATAATACATGAAACAATAAATATAAAGATTTTTTGGGAAACATTTTAGAAGCTAAATATTTTTTTGTTCAATAGATAAGATATTCAAACTTTATATGGAACAAAATTGTAATTCCATTGAGTTATACTTCAGTTTCGAAGTTCAAGCAGAAAAAAAAAATTAAATTCCAAATTGAAGAGTAAAATATTCTTAGTTAAATAAATTTGAAAAACATTTAAAATTACGACGAAAAAAAGTTTTTATAACTCTAAACAAGGCTACTCCAGATAAAACTGATAATTAACTTATAAACTATATTTCGGAAGCAAAATTTTTTTTTGAAGTTCAATAGTTTTGAAGTTTCGAAGTTTTTGAAGTTTTTTTGAAGTTAATAAATTTTCTGTATTAATTTTCTCCATAAAATACATTTATTTTTTAAATTATTTGAAAATATTGTTTTTTTTTTTTTTTTTTTTTTGAAATATGCAATAACTGAAAGATACGAGATACCTAATTCCATGCTATCACGTACTCAAAAAATTTGTCGATGTTGCATAAAATAATATATTTTAACGAACACAATTCATAAAGAGTGAAAGGAAGAAAATTAGGCAAATAAAACTAATCCGAATAAAAACAAAAAGTGTAAGATCATTTACATTCGAACTTACCAAAATAATAAAAATTATCTCTCAAATTCAAATTGATTTTATTTGCCATGACAGAAAGAAAAAAAGGAAATGGTTAAAATCATCTTTCTTAAATGTCGCCAAATCCAACTTCTTTTACAGCGGCTGCTTGCTTATGTTGAATCGGATATGTTAAAACTATTTATTTTAATTGTAGAGTTGCATGTGATTTTTAATTGTGGCTTCTGAACGAATCAATTTTTTTATGCTACAAGAGATTTTTTTTAACAGATCTGATATACTTTCGTATCACTAATTTCAAATCTGCAATTGGTTTCTATCTCAGAACTAGTTTTTTTAAAAATTACGTTTTTAATCTATTTTTTGTTGAAATGGTCAAGTTAAAAAAAAATTATATGCAACAAAGGTTTCGCATAAATGTTGCCAGTAACAGGTAAGAGAGAGCATCATCAGGACTGCATAGAACAATCCTCATCCGCTGATAAAGGAGCTTCCTTAATCTGAACTATTTCTTTGTGTGCTTCGAAACAGGTTATAAGACGCTTAGTTGCCCACGACGTCATTTCCGGCAAACATTCCTATGCAGTTTTGATCCCTATGATGTGCCCCGAAGTTTATCGAACACCAACGCAACCTCCTGATTTATATAACGTTTCTTAACTCGTAAATTTCGACAAAAATTAACTGAAAATGTCATTTTAAAAAATTTACCTTTAAGTGTACAACTAATTTGACTCGAAATCCCCAACACCCGAAGCAGGCAAGATTAAGTATTTTTATAAATGCAACCAAAATCTTGTTCTCCAGTATATTAATTAAAACTGCATTGTAATAAAAAGGAAATAAGATATAATAAGAGATAATTTGTATGTTAATTAATACAAAAGGATGTTAATGTATAGCGGATAAAAATGTATGTTCTATTCAAGCACAAAATATATAAGTTAGAATGTTATCAAACAGAATGTAAGAATGTTATAAAACATAATCTATAAAGTTTCGATTATTATAAGACTCTTTTGTTTCTAAGAACTTTTTAATGATATTAAAAAGCGCCTTTGAGAAATTAATTTATTGTATGTATGGAAATTTAAGTCAAATATTTGAAAACATATTTTTAAGCATTTATGTAAAAAAGTAAATGTAAACTTATTATAACATATTAAACTTATTTTAACATAAAAGAAGCTCTTGAAGATTAAAAAAAATTGATACTCGGACCTTCAAAAAATGTTTGCAAATAATTTTATACCATCATCGAGATACCTCAAATAGTTTTCAATGCTCTTACGAATATAACACATTAAAACTGGATACCGTTCGAGAAAATTTCAAAATAAACTTTACTTACACTTAACAAAGAATAAGCAAAGCCAATTAAAGATGATAATTGAGCAATAAAAAAAGGGGGGGGGGTAAGGATACGAGCAATGATTTCGTTTAAACTCTCATATTTTCAAACTTTTCTTAAAAGTAAAATAAAAAGTTAATAAAAGTTACACTTGGAAAAATTTCAATTTTAGAATAAAAGTTGAATAAAGACAAAAAAATGGGAAAAAAATTATTTTAATAATTTTTATTTATCTTAGTAAAGTGTTTTGAACACAAAAGGAAAGATACAGTTACCTACATTAACACTAGAATGATTACACTATACATTTAGCTTTTACAAAATTGAAAATAGTGAAATTTTTAGGTGCATTAAACTTAATTTTATATAGGTATATAATATTAATAAGATTAAGCTTGAATTTGCTATTTAATTGAAAAAAGCTAAGGTACTAAATTAACAATTATTTCACACTGAAATTTTATACTTTATTACAAAAAATTGGTAAAACTAAATTGATTGCTCGAATTAGCCAATATTATATTTCTTATATTCCTGCATTGGAAACACTGAAGTTTTTTGCTTACAGCTTTTTAGATTTAGTTCGTTTTTTTTTTTTTTTTTGTTTTTTTTTTTTTTTTTTGTTTTTTTTTTTCCTATAAGAAAAAAAAAAAGATAAGGTTTCAGAAAAGTTCAAAAGAGGAAACTTGATATTTCTTCCCTATTTTTATTTCTTGATTCTAACAATGTACAAAAACAAAAACATTGTTTCTAACAATGTTTTTGTCTTTAATTTATTGCTAAAGAAGTAAAAAATTATCCTAGCGTGCTGAAATAATAACTTGCTAAAAATAAACGTGCTTTAAAATACTAACTTATCTGCATTTCAAAAATGTTTAATTTTAGTTTAGTTTTATATATACGTTTTAAATGTACATGCTCTGTAATATATTTTGATACCTCATTTTCTATATTTCTTACTTTCACCCAAAGAAGCCTTATCATTGATGAAATGGGTGTTGTTTTGGGTTTGATGGCGTGCGCACCTAATTTGGGCGCCATCTCACTTTTCAACTGTGTTCAAGTGTAATAGTTAAAAGTGCGCATGCGTTGCTATGGCTACCGCTGCTGTTTGATAATTTTTTTTAGAATTCTTTTTGTCGTTTTATTTTCCCCAACAGACATTTTCAATGTATTTACAAAATAATAATTCAAAGTATTTTTTTATACTTTTATTATTAACTTATAATTACTGCCTTGACGGTAATTTTAACATAAATATGAATACTAATGAAGGAAAAGTATTTTGTGACGTCATGAAACACACATATAGGCAGGATTTGAAAACCAATCCGACGACAAACATCAATTGAAACAGTTTTTGCAACCCATGATTCGAAATGTTTTGGGGTTTATTGGAGTCAATCTAGTAAAGGAAAAGAAAAAAAAGAAGAAAAAAACATTTGACGAATGAGTTACCAGTGATCGTAATAAAGCTATCACAATTTGTTATTTGTTTTTAGTTGCGATTTTTTTTATTGTCTTGCGTTGCCATAGATTTTTTGTCCTTTTCTTTTCATTTTGTATTTGAGATAAATACCCAGATATCGATATAAGAATTAAATATTGAGTCGCTTTAAATAAAGAAACAGTAATTCTAATTTAAAATAACACAAAAGTTTGAATCAGTGAACTGAGCTGAAGTCAAACATCACGGGGTTAGGGTAAAAAAAAATCCCTGTTATAAACTTTGTCTGACGAATAAAAATACTTCTATCGTGGAGGAACGTCTATACTTTTCATACAGTTAAATTACCCGTGGTGCAAAAGACGGTCTAAATTCAATTTATCTCTTTTATATTTATCGCTTTCAGTTAATTGCACACAAAATACTTTTTCTTAAATACTTCAAAACATTTAATAAATACACCATTAAGGATGTCAACTGTTCTAATAATATATATTTTATACTAGTAAAGAATTGAAAGCTAAAACTTACAGTAGTGTGTTATATGAATAGAAAAATATACTTGATTAGGAAAAAAAAAATTAAGTCTGGCGAGTTTTGAAAATGGGCTCCCATTATAGGGCGCTCGAAAAATGACAATATTTACCACCTTCATATTTTTGAAGCAAATTAAGTTTTTATATTATCAAATACAAACCTGCCAAGCAATAGAAAAAACAACGTTAAGCTCTTCACTATTTCGAAAAAGTAGCTTGACAACTTTTCTCCTATTGCTAATGCTATGAACGCTAAAACAAAATTTGAAAAAACTGTCATTTAAGTTAAGTTAAGTAAGATAAGTTCATTTTCTAACGAGTAAGTTATAGATGAATAAGTTCATTAATGTTAGTATTTGGTATTAAACAATTTAAAGCATTACAATCCATTTTTTATAACATAAAATGAATATTTCCAGCTTTTCTTTTTTAACCGAAACTAACTTTCTTGTAATAGGGCAACAAGAGTTTGAAATTTAGTAGTTAGAAGGGAAAAATGTTTATAAACGCAAAATTAAGCGAATAAGTAATAAGAATAAAAGCATGTAACATAAGAGAATAAAAAAGTTTTACAAAACTTGAACATTTTTAAAACGTGAAATACTTTTCATTATTTAGCATTTATTTTTAAGCGTTACTTTAAACATGGGTCGAAAAATTAATTTTCATAAAAAGGATAATAAAAATCAATAATCGGGAATATCATTTACACACCTTAAAAATGTTTTGCACTTAAATTAAATATCTGCATTCGAACAGTTTTCATTAAAAAAAAACACTATAACAATTAATAAATCAATAAAGAAGGGTTCTTACCCAGATTGCTCAATAAACTAATTCCAGACGCAGTAGTTGAGGTACCATTGTGTGTTTATTGAGGCGGTTGAATTTCATGAGACGCCGTTTAGTCAGGCGCCATTGCAATATTTATCAGGCACGATTTAGCACGTGCCTTTGCGAGTTCCATCACTCGCCAATGGTTCATCTTACGACTTTAGACGGTTCCGGCAGACCACAAAACGAGTTCTAGAAAGGACTGTTAATTCCTATAAAAAAAAAAAAAAAAAAAACAATACTTATTTACAATTGAAACATAAGACATCAGTGATTATTCAATGTGTGATTAAGCGAAACTCAAAAGATATGAGGAAAAAAACAACTTATTTGAGGGTTCAATTAAAATTACTTATAAAGACGTAAGAAAATTATCACAACAATAATCGCCCGATTATGTGGAATAAGAGTTTAGAGGGATGAGGGTAAAAAGCTTATACTCCAGATCAAAGAATCAATTACCCTAACGGAATCTGCAACTGAAGGCTTTGGCCCACCTTTAGCTGACGTACCTAATAAGATGTGTAAAGATACAAATATACATCATTTTCTACTTTCCTGTCAACTAGAAGCAGATAAAAAAAACACACACACAAAATATCTTGCAGTAAAAAACATTTATAGAGACTAAGTTATACCGTAACGTCGAAATAACTTTAAATCATTTTACCAAAGCAAGAATTAAAAATGAAAACAGTTTTGCTACCACTGGAAGAAGTCTGCCCATAAAGCAGAGCAAGTTAGCATCCCTTAAATATTAACACAAAAATCAAAATTTTCATAAATAATAACAATATATATTTAAAGATATTACATGAAAAAAAAAACATAAAAATTATGAGATTTTTGAGAAAAATTGCAGATGTTAATTATTTTTTTGTTCAGTAGATATGTTAAGATATTGAAAATTTATATGGAACAAAATTGTAATTTTTATGAGTTATACTTCAATTTCTTCCAGCAGAAGAAAAAAAACTAAATTCCAAAATGAAGAGTTAAATATTCGAAGTTAAATAAATTTCAAAAACATTTAAAATTACGACGAAGGAAAAATATTAAAATGCTAAGCAAAGCTAATTCGGATAAAAATGATAATTTATTTATAAACCATATTTCGGAAATTAGTTTTTTTAAAAATGCCTTAATAAATTTTTTGTATTAATTTTCTCCGTGAAATACATTTATTCTTTAAATTATTTGAAAACATTGAAATAAAAATTTTGAAATACACAACTGAAGGATACGAGATACCTCATTCCATGTTTTCAAGTACTCAAAACATTTGTCGCCATTACATAAAATAATATATTTTAACAATAAGCAAGCACAAAAAAATACAACTAATCAGAATAAAAACAAAAAGTGAAAAGTTAATTACACTCGAACTTAACAAAACAATAAAAATGATCTCTCAAGTTCGAATTCAAATTTATTTATTTGCCATAACAGGAAAAGTAAAAAATTATCTTTTTTAAATGTCGCCAAATCCAACTTTTACAGCTGCTGCTTGCTTATGTTGAATAGGATATGTTAAAAATATTTTTTTTAATTCTTTAGTCGCTATATCAGATTTTTTATTGTAGCTTCTGAATAAATCAATATTTTTTTATGCTGCATGAGATTTTTTTAACAGATCTGATATACTTTCGTATCTATAATTTCAAATCTGCAATTGGTTTCTATCTCCAAGTTAGTTTTTTTAATTATCTTTAAATTATCTTAAATTATCTTTAAATTATCTTTTTAATTTTTTTTTTTTTTTTTTTTGAAAGGCTCAAGTTAAAAAAAAAATATATATATACAACGAAGAGTTCGCCTAAATGTTGCGAGTAACATAATAATGGATAAAAATGTATGTTTGATTCACAAAATACATAAGTTAGAATGTTATCAAACAAAAATGTAAGAGTGTTATAAAACATAATCTATAAAGTTTCGATTATTATGAAACTCCTTGTTCCTTAGAACTTTTAAATAATATTAAAAAACACTTTTGACAGAGTAATTTATTATATGTATGGAAATTTAAGTCTAACATTTGAAAACATATTTTTTTAAATATTTATGTAAACAGATGAATGTAAACTTCAGTAATAATTTTAACATAAAAGAAGCTTTATTTATATATAAAAAAAATAATTTTAGGATCTTTTAAAAAAAATTTACAAATAATTTTATTACAATAGAGAAGAATAAGACATAGCCTATTCACCTTTCGGCTACGTATACTTCTCTAACAAATATGTCCAAGATGATAATTTGTATTTGTGCTAGAATTAAGCCCGGTTTGAAATGTACAGTTTAAAAGAATAAAAGATTTTTTTTTAATGCATTAAATTTTAAGAAGACTGATTATAGAAAACATACCAGTCGGTAAAAATAAATAAATCTACACTTCCATGAAAATTATATATTCTCATTTAAAAAAGTAAATATACAAGTATATCCTAATTATAGTTACGTAATTAAAATACCAAATAATAATAAATGTTAAATTGAAAAATTATTAAAATATTAAAACTCATCCTAGCCCAGAAATATGATAAAAAACAGAAATAAAAAATTTAAGATTACTTACATGCAAATGGAAGATTTAAAAAGTAAGTATATTTATTGCTACAGATTACTCAACGGAACTTTAAAAAAAATATTAAAAAAAATTTTCAGAATACGGAACATTTAAGAGAGCTAAGAAAGAAGGAAGATGCAAATTAAGATCTTAGCTGGTTTTCGATTCGCTAAAAGTTAGTGACGCAATACACCTCCTTTCTCCCTTTCTCTCTCCTTGTTTACAATCGTAGTTGCTAGGAAGAGGATTAAAATGTTCATTTATTAATTCGAACTTTTATAAAATCTCGCAATCGCAAAACCCAATTTTAAACGGATGAAATCTTACAACCTTAAAACAAAAAATTCTTTTAAAACTACGTTTCAACTTTTGAAAAATTTACAAAATGTAGTTAAGAACTTTTTACTCGACATGTGTTTGGCTAAATTTTTTTTATTTTTAATAATTTATTAAATGCTTGACTTACTTGTTTTTCTTCCATGAAATAGATAGAAAAATAGACTAGTGTTTTATGGGCACAAAAAGTAATATTTCTTGAGGACAATGTTTTAATAAATATTATTAAGAAACCTTTCTTGCCACATTTTTTAAAGAACTTAACAATATTCGCACAATTTTTTTATAAATAACAAAAATATAAATTCTAGTTTTTTTGGCGAGTGCATTTAAAGTAAATTGTTTCTTTACTTTACATACATGTAAAATTGTTTCTTTATTTACGTAACATAGTTTCAGTTAAGTTTAGTTTGTTTTCAAAGAAAATATTTAGATTTTAGATATTGTTACATGATCAGATATATTCCATATGCCAGCTATTCAAAACAAATTACATTTTTAATTATATTTAAGAAAACTATTAAGAATTAACAGTAAAAGTATAGACAGATTCTTTTTGTGTGAAGTTCTAGATATAATTTGTTTTTCTGAAAAATAATTTTTTGCAAAGATTTCTTATAAAACAAATTTGTTTTTACGACGATTTTATATTTAATAACTGGAGGAGAGAGATTAAAGAGAGACCCTTTTAAACTTTTATTAAAGTACCATTTTCTTCATTCAGTTCAGTGTTACCAAAATGCAAACTTTTGAATAACCAAGTTGTAGCTGCAGCAGCAAAGGGGATTTGGTTAAGAGACACTTCTAAATATTTTTCTGAAACTTCGGAACATTTTCAATGTCTTTTGTATGTATAATACGCAAAAAAAGCGACTCAACGGCAATTTCTGGAATAATTTACGCAGTTCCACACGGATTTATTTATATTTGGTAGATAACTATTAAGTATAGAAATTCAATAATTTTAGGATATTATGTCTTACAAGGAAGACTGTGCAAATAGAATTTTAAAGGATCAAAATAAATTTAGAGTCAAAGATTGACATAAGCTAACACTTCTAGAATAAATAATTTCGGAAAAGTGCGTCTACAAATTAAACAAAAATATATTTCAAACTTTAAAATAAATTAACATTATTCCAACTGATAATTAATGATTTTATTAAAAATTATTTTAAAAAATGGAAAACATAAAAATCACCATCAATATTTAAAATGAATGATTGAAAAAATACCCGAAATTTTAAGGGGAAAACAACGCTAGAGGCATAACGCTGGTTCAAAACTAAAACGACACATCTGCAAACGTATTATGCCTGCAGATGTGTCGTTTTAGTTTTGAACCAGCGATATATAATCATTCAATGGGGTCAATTTCCGCTAATAGAAAATTGTAAATTCTAATTATAATTTTTATAAATCAAAAAATTTATATATTTCTAATCTTAAACTAAACTCAGTAGCGCGACAGCCCACAGAGGGCCAAGGCCTACTGTGCCCATCTCAGTTTTCTTGACCTTGGGCTCTGGGGTGCAGGAGCAAGTGTTCCGGTCAGGTGGTCAGCCAAACGCGGAACCCCCAGTGTTTATTTCCCAAGCATGCTTGGTACTCATTTATCGACCCACTGAAGGGATGAAAAGCTGAGTCAACCTTGCCCGGCCCAAGGATTGAACCCAAGAACTGTGGCACGGGAGCGCGAAGCACTACCACTCAGCCACCGGGCGACTAATATATTTCTATATATTCTAATATATTTCTATATATTCTAATATATTTCTACATATATTTCTAATCTTATTAAGGGAAATTTTAATAATTAAAGTATCAATGAATTAAAGTCATGAAAATATTATATTACGAAAGGAAATTAAGCCATATTATTTTAAGTAATTAAAATAATAATAATATAGTAATTGTAAATTTCATAACATTGTAAAGAAATTACACTATTATGAAATTTATAAAAATATATGATATTTCAATTCTTGACACAGATTCCGACAATCCTTGAGCAATAATAATGAAATAATAATAGTTTCAGGAAAATTATACAAATAAATTATAAAATTTTTAAAACTATTATTTTAAATTATAAGTAAGCAAAATGCCTTTTTAATCCACAAAAACTCAATCGTTAAAACTAAATGACGTGTATATGAATCGCTATGTGTGAATTTTAAATTGAGGGGCTACAAAAATCTAAATGTTCTGTGTAAAAATTGCGTAATTACAAATCGTAATTTTGATTTTAAAATAGCCCAGGTTCAAATCAAAGTTTTATTTTAAAATCGTAATGCGTTATTTTAAAACGATTGAATACGAATCAAGGTGTTTAATTTTTGAATCATTTGATGCAAATTACAATGTGTTACTTTGAAATTGCGTTAATACGAATAACGATGAATGTATTTTAAATCTCGTTAATAAGAATCGCGAGGTTTGATTTTATTGACATAGAAAGATAATAAAATTGTGAATCAATCTAGTTCTGCATCAGTTACGAGTAAATAATTATAAAAATATACAAATTTAAATGTAAATATGTATGTTTAAACAGCTATTATTACTAAAGTAACATTATAAAAATGTTACTCAAACCTTGATAACCATTCAACACGTATTCTCTTTTATAGTATAATACATTTTTATTTTGATTTAACTTACAACAATTTAATATGAATATAAAAAAACCTAACGAAATCATTAAAAACCAAAGTATTGATAAAAAAAAATGATTAGTTTCTTAAAAACCAAACGAATGATAAAAACAATCACAATGAAATAAAGAAAGAAAACACAATAGAAATATGTATTGATAAAAATATATAATAAATGAAGCAGTAAAAACGGAAACTTACTTCGCAAATCTTTTAAAAAATATGACATATAAGCCCCTGAACTATTGACTGGCTTTTAATTTACCTTTAATTCACTTAGGAGAGAAAGAATACTAATTTGTTATTCTAGGGTTGTTATAATCTTATACTGTAAAGGCGGGTTGGCACAAAGTAAGCGTGCTTCTTCAAAGTTCATCATAAAAGTAAATAAAACAGAAATGGGACGCGCGAAATTTAAGGGAAAAGGGAAAATGTGAAGGGGAAAAAAAGTTCCGCACTGTTGTTGAGAGTATGATGTATCAAATGAATAATCTCGGCCTCTGTGTTATTAAAATTCATTCGGATTTTAAAATTATTTAATGAAGTTTAAAAAATAAAATCATATTTTATTAGACATTAATACAAGCAGTTTAACCAACCCTGTGATTATATTAATGAAAAGAGGAAAATTATTGTCTTTAAAATCAAATAAATATAAAAAAAGTTCCCTGTATTTGTAATTGTCTCTAATTTTGATGTGACGTAATTTACTTAGATGGATGCATTATAATTGTGCCAATTGTAGGTATTGGTAATTGATTGTTATCCATGACGTATATCCCTAAGAGGATTTTAAAAAAGCTAAGGGTCAATTTCAAAGATGCGTTACCTAGAATTTTTCCAGTTTCGTGGGGTAAGGAAGCTCGATCCTAACTTCACGTTAACGGTTACAATCAAGTTAATTACAGAAAAAATTCAGAATAATTATTTCTCAAGCCCAATCTCACTGCATGCAAAATAGCAGGTGAATTTGGAGGGTCACATTTACATAAAGCGAAATTTTTGAATATTGTGCTAGTGATCTCTGAGGAACCGGGGACAGTTCTGTCCATCCTTGGAAGTTCCTACCTGAAGGTGGGGTAGAGGGTCATAACAATAGATTATGATCCATCAATGTGTCAAAAGGAAAAATGTATTGTTATGAATAGATCTTTGAAGTGGGGACTCTTGAATTTTAACAAATGTCTATCGCCAAACATTTGGCGAATGAAACATCTCTTTAGCAACCCCTAAAGATAATACCACCACATGTTGTCAATATAGTATTTTTAGCAATCAAGATGGAGATATTTTTTCATAATTCAAAATTTGGAGAAAAAAATCCTGAAACATGAAAAGTACCTCTATTATTTTCATGGGAAATTGAAGAACAAGACAGCTTGGTCTTGTATCAGAAAAGAAAACGGGTGTAGAGCATAAAACAGCAATTTTTTTGTTAATTACTTGAAGGTTCATTACACTATCACTTCGTATAACAACTCCTATACATCTATCTCAATCATTTTAGTTTTGTTTCTTCCTAAAAATCGATTGAAAAAAAGATTTTGTTTTTAAAATTCTCGTTACTCTTTTCAGCACATTTTGTTAAGATTTAATTTTATTTGTTAAAAATGTATAAATAAATCTTTCTCTCATATAACTGTTAAAATTAGAAAACGTTTAAATTTCTTTTGAACCGTTAATATTTTTAAACGTTTCGATACAAATATTAACTTTTAACAGCATCAAATCAGTGTTTTATTAAAATGTTTCAGTTTTTGTACCTTTTGACATGAAATCAAGTGTTAGTACTCCCGTCCAAAATGAAAATTTCGAGAAAAGAAAAAAAAAAAAAAAATACAAAGAAAAAAGAATGGATATAATTTTAAATTAAATAAAAATAAAATTTATGCTCTCAGAGGTTTTAGAAACCTATAATAAATAATGAAAAATAACAAGTTTTTTAACAACCTATGCCAGAAAATCAAGCAATAAGCTTAGAACTTGTACCAATTACATAAGTTGTTGTTTTTAGTAACTGCATAACATTTCGTAAACCTAGCGTAAATATTACTGGCTATGATGGTTTTTTTTATTTAAAAAAAGCTAATTTTTTGTTTTATGGTTTTTTGCTATAACTTTAAAAATTTTCAATGGAATTAAACAAACTTTTTGTTGCAATTTAAAATTAATTACAAATGTATTGATTTAAAATTTAAAAAAAAATTGCAAAAAACTGCGCAAGATATGAGTATTTCAAGTAGTTCTTTTATGCTGCGCATGCGCTAAAAAGGAATTAAAAAAAAACTTGATCTGATTTTATAAATTCAAAATGTTTCAAGCAATTCAGGCCTCGTAGCACATCGAAAAAAAGAGATCCCGTCTTTTTTTTTTTTTTTTTTTGAAACAATATACATACACCATACTATTTTTAAAAATGGCAAGCGTTCAACTATATATATATATATATATATATATATATATATATATATATATATATATATATATATATATATATATATATATATATATATATATATATATATATATATTATATATATGTATATATATATATATATATATATATATTATATATATATGTATATATATATATATATATATATTATATATATATGTATATATATATATATATATATGTCGTGCTATTCTCTCTCTCTCTTCTTCATCATAACTTTCGAGCCGAGTTTTATTTAATCATAATAGATTAAAATTAGTTTTCTATAATGTTTTCATTCATTTTTTAATTTCCTTTTCTATAAGGATGACAAGATAGTGATTTTTCTATGCTTTTATTGAGGAAAAGAGTTAAAAACTGTTTACAACTTTGTACAAATGGAGCAGAGCTCCTGGATAGGTGCTTACAGTTTCATTTTTAAAAGATAAGTGTACACTTTTTTAAATGTTCCATACAATCTTTTGTTCATATCGTGTGATCCCCAACACCCAGACTATTTTTTATATCTTCTTTGTTAGAAGCGGCGTTCTTATCTTCGTTAGAAGCGGTGTCGTAAGATATTAAGACCAAATGGAGATGAATTAATATCTCAACATAGTGCTTGATTTTTTGGGGAATTCGGCTAGATCTTAAGGTATTAAGGTTATTTAAGGTATCGTAGACAAAACATGCAGCATAAGCAAAAGGAAAGTAGAGATCTTTAAGACAAATTCCACTGGGCGTAGGTATCATTTTTAATAAACAAAAAGTTTGATGATTGAAGAATTTCATTTTTAATAACCAAAAAGTTTGATGATTGAAGAATTTCATTTTTAATAAACAAAAAGTTTGATGATTGAAGAATTTATTTTTTGTCGAATTTTAAAACTATTTTATTCAGATCGTAAAGTCTTAAAACTTTCTAGCGTAATTTAAATAATGGAGTGCTGAACAATTTCTAATAGCTTAATATCAATATATATATTCATATATTTGAACGTTGTATTAAAAGCATAAATAGCATAAGTTAGTTAATAATTTTTCATGGAGACATGCCATCGCAATTTTGATCCTCTGTAGAGGGGATGGCTCCCGTGCTTTGGTAGCCTGACGACTTGCGCGCGAAGTCGAGCACTTTACGGTAGAAGAGTGTGACGCGAACCGATACCGCGCACGCTCGGTCCTTACGCAGGCTGATCCTTGACTGTGGTCACCTCACTTATTGACCACAGTCAGCGCTTCTTGATTTCAGTTCTACTAGGAACCGTGTTTTTACGATCAGTCCATTGCGGGAGTATGTCAGTGTGTGTATATATATATATTCGCGTAACTGAAATTCTAGAGGGCAATTTAAATTTGTTCGAACAGTTATTACTGCTTTATGCGCTTTTTCGCCAATTCTTAAACTTCTTTTACGTTGAATAATTCCTGTTAAACCATTCTTTTTTTTTTTTTTCCTCAAAATTTTCATTTTGGACGCGAGTACTAACAGTTGACTTCATGTCAAAAGCTACAAAAATTGAAATATTTTAATAAAACACTGATTTGATGCTGTTAAAATTTAATATTTTTATCGAAACTTTTAAAAATATAAACGGCTCAAAAGAAATTTAAACATTTTCTAATTTTGACAGTGATGATAGAAAGTTATATTTATAAATTTTTAACAAATAAAATTAAATCTTAACAAAATGTGCTGTTTAAATTTGACAGTAAAATATTGTGTTTTAAAAGCATTATCAGTGTACAGAATTACATAGAAAAAAATATATAATTGTAATTAATTAGTTAACATGATTGTTGTAGAACATTTCATTATAAAACAATATTGATGTAATTTTAATTTTCAGGAAAGATAAATTACCACGTTAAAAAAGAGAGATTGTTTACTTTTTATATTAAGAATACATTTGAACAAGATTAAGAACGGCAGGTATGATGGAATTAAGTCAGACACTGAAAATTGTATTTCGTAGGTTTTATAACATCAAAAGATGGATTTATTATAAAATTAAGACTTTGATGAAAGTATTGCTCTGTCTATATATAATTTGGTTACCATATGACATATGAGATAAAATGATATATCAAAATTAAAAAGAAGTAATAACATTTGGAGCTGATTCAATTCATTAAGTTATTAATTATTACTATTATTTTTTAACTTAATTTTTCAGACAATTTTGGTAAATATCTGTATTGTTATATTGATTTTAAAGTTTATAATACTGGCACATATATCATTTGTGTGCAATGGAAGCATCTAACTTAAAATTAAATAAATAATGTAATCATAAAAAGTATAAAGTAGTCATAAACTTATATAAAGTAGTAATAAAACAAGTCCTGAAGTGTCAATTTTATAAAACTTCTTGAATCTGGTTAATATATTGGTATAAAAAATGAAATAACTTATTGGTTTCAAATCGAAAGTTTTCAACACGTGATATAGAAATTGGATGAAATTTTAGGCTTTTATGTATCAAATGTGCTCGCCTTTTAAAAAAGTCACTATTAAAAAAAAATTTCACAGTTATATCTTTAACGTCGAGGTAAAAATAAAGTTGCGTTACTCTAGTGTGTACAGGGTCCTAAAATAGGACAATATTTTAAAAAAGATTCAATTTGGAATATTTTGCCTATTGAAACTTCTGATCAGAATGATATGTAAATACAGGGTGTTTATAAAGTCCTAGACTCATTTTGATGTTTAATAACTCATAAAATAATAAAGATAGATTAAAATTAATAACATAAATGGTTAGATAGACTCAAAAAGTTTCATGACCCTTGTCAATGAACATCCACGTGTGCCCCCTTCGTCGCACGGAGAATGTCAAGTCCATAGTCAATTTCACGCCAGGTAGCGGCAAGCATGTCGGCATCCACAGAGGCTATTGCAGTTGTAATTCTGGCTTTTAGGTCATCAATGTTCGAGACGATTCTCCTGTAAACATTGTTCTTTATAAATCCCCAAAGAAAGAAGTCCAGCGGCGTTATATCAGACGTTATACCTCCTCGCCCAATCCATCTTCCTGGAAAATGGTCATTCAAAGAACTACGAACGATGATATCCCAATGAGGTGGTGCATCATCTTGTTGCAAAAAGACATGTGGCTGAAGCTATTCTAGTTGTGGAAATACGAAGTTTTCTATCATGTCGAAGTATACGACTGATGAGACCGTCCTTTCTGTAAAAAAGAAAGGCCCAATGTCTCGGTCGTGCATTAGTCCACACCACACATTAACCTTTGGGGAATGCCTTTGTGCCTCACGGTATTCATGGGGGGTTTTCAGATACCCACATGCGCACATTATGGCGATTAACAATGCCAGAAATATGAAAGGATGCTTCGTCGGAGAACATTATGCGCTTCAGAAAATCAGCAGCATCTTCTATCCTTCCTAAAATAACTGTTGCAAACGCCATCCTCCTAGACCTATCGTCTGGTTCCAAACCTTGAACAATTTTAACTTTGTATGCAAGCAGTCTTAATTGTTTCTTAAACTCTAAATTGCCTTCTCTTCTAAATTGCCAAAAACAAAAGAGAGAAAAATGCAATTAATAAGCAGACGATATTTAGAAAAGTACAGATATTTAGACTGGAAAATGAAATCATCTGAAATTAACCACACGCGCAGACGATATTTACAAAAGTAAAGATATTCAAACCTGAAAAGGAAAATATATGAGTTATTCCATCAATAAATGCCATAGGTTTGCTTATATCTTCATTATTTTATGAGTTCATTATTTTATACATCAAAATGGGTTTGGGACTTTATAAACACCCTGTATATGTATTCACAACATCATGCAATTATATATGACTAAACAATCATGACACGGGATTTTTTTTTCCTTTGAAATTCCAAAGCAAATATCATATCAAGGAAAAAAGCATACAAATTTTTTCCTAAATAAAAAACTCTTTTTAATGGCTTGTCTTGACAATAAATTTTATTTTCTTGACATTAAATTTTATTTGCTTTGGATTTTTAAAATGAAAAATAAAATAGTGAAAAATAAAGTAAAAAATGAGGAAAAATAAATAAAATTTAAGCAGCTTTATGTATAGTATTTTTCTCATCTTGTTGCAGTTTAATTTATCTAGATTTATATCGAAATTGTCATTTTTAAAACGGAAAATAAAAATATTCAATTGATAAAGAGAAATATTCACAGTTTTCAGAAATGATAAATTGCAATAGTTTTGATCGGATTAATTTCTTATCCTCTATCAACAGCATTTATAACTTCAACATCAAAAAATTAACTCTTTAAATTCAGAAAAATTATTCATGATAACTTTCACAAAGTTAATTAGCAGAATTCGACCATCCTATAAAATTAATAATTAATCATATTAGAAATGTATGAAGAAAATTTTTAATTGTCAAAAAAATTTTTACATTGCAGTTCTAAATTTAAAAAAAACACACACACACACATTAAGAAATATTTTTTATGTACAGATATTTTGACTGGTACTTGTTTTTATTCGGCATCGCCATTTTTTTCGCATGTTCTTAGCTGCAACATTTTTGTAACTACAAATCATTGAAGACGACTATTTTACGCGTCATTCATAAGAAGGCGTCAAACAGTTTCATCCATCTAGATTTGGCTTTATTTCGCTATTCTGGCGCACACGCTTAAAATTTTTATGCGGCAGTCGATCTTGAACTGATAGGAAGGAAGTTAATCTAAGGCAGGTGTGTGAGATAATTATGGGGTTAAACGCAAGTAGGAACTTCCGAGGATGGATAGAGCTGTACCCGAGGAACCATTTCCATTATATTCTGTACAATACTTGTGCTAGTAGTCCCACAGTGAAATGATTGTAAAGACACGGTTTCCAGTAGAATACCGAAATCAAGCATCACTGGCTGCGGTCATGAAACGGGTGGAGTGACCACTTTGAGCAGCCTGCGTAGGGACCCAGGGCGAGCGGTATTGGTCCTCGTTAAACTGTTCTACTGTAAAGTGCTCGACTTCGCGAGCAGATCGTCGGGCTACTAAAGCAGGGGAGCCATCCCCTCTGCGGATGATCAAAATTTCGATGGTATGTCTTCGGATCATCCTCAGGAATGTTTCACAGATCGTCGCCAGTAGCCCATTGTACAGCTGTAGTGCGACGTAAATAAAGCACCTTTGTGCTGGTAGCTTTCCATATTTCTTTCTTATTTAGTTTCTCATGCGGGTTTCACACTTTGAATGCAAAGGGCACACAGGAGTCGAATTATCTTTTGTTGGTGTTAGCATGTGTATTGTTCCATCTGTATGTCTTTTCTTTCTCCAATAAATGGTCTACCTTGGTGGGTATTATAATTTTATTCAAAATTTAAAAACAAATACCGTCCTTATTCGCATATGAGTTATGTATAGTTCTTTCTCTTTACTTTGAAATATCTCTTAAATGAAATTAAAATGACAAATACACATTTTTAAATCACTATGTATGCAAAAATTAGAATATCAAAACCAGTTTGACTGCTTTTGAAGCACTAAAAGAACTATTAATCTCCTTATACCTTTTCTGGACTAATTATTCAAATTAATTAGATTTACATGTATAAATCCTTCACTACCTAATTAACAGCAATAATTCTTTATTGGATTTTTATTTTCTCTATCTATTATTAATAATAACAACCGTTGATGTCGGAGTTTTATTTTTACGAAAAATACTTAACAAATAAGAAATATAAATAATTTAAGGAAAAAATATAACAAAGATTTATGAAAATAGAAGAAAAATTATTAAAACAATAGTTTTAAATATTTAAAAAATCGTTTTTATTTAAAAAAAATTTTAAAAAGTCGGAAAACAAAAATAATGAAAATATATAATATATCTTTTCATTGTTTTTGTTTTCTGGCTTTTTAATTTATTCTTTTTCTAATTAAAAATATTTTTTAACGTATTAAAAAAAATTTATTTTAATCGTTTCCTTTTTCATGTATTTTTATTATATTTTTTTTTTGTCTGTATTTTTGACGCATTTTAGTAATTCTATGTACTTGCAACTTTTGTGTAGCAAATAAAGCTATTATTTTGCTTAATTTTCTTTGTCATTCTCATAATCTTTTTTGTCTTTATTGTGTTATACCACTTGTTACCATCATCATTAAAGAATGTTAATTTACTCAAACAAGCTTTTCGATTTATATTCCTTATGCAAGCTATTATTTTGTAATAATTATAATTAATCTCATAATAAAAAAGCTCATGCTATTTCATGCTCTTTTAAAGCCAAATTTTATAACAACTGATATTGTAAATAAATAGATATAGGAATTAAGAAAAAAAATTTAAAAAAAAAATAAACTACACATAAATAAACCTTAATTTTTCATCATTCTTCTCTGACATCCCTCGCCATATATCAAAGGTAAAACCTGGTAGTACTGGTAATCCATTGAACTTGTTGATTTTAAATTATGAATTGAAATAGTTAAAACAAAAAGACTGTTTTAATAAATGTAAATAAATTTGGATTTCAGTGATATTTTCTAAGAAATTTTAGCAACTTGAGAGAAAGCTTCTAGAAAGATCTAGAAACATTCTTTGATACCCAATAACTTAAGGCAGTTGCTATTTGATTCCTACATGGAACATGGTTTATTATTGTTAGTTATAGAGTAACTTTTACAACAAGAAAAGTATAGAGTAACTTTTACAACAAGAAAAGTATTTGCATGCTGAAGCCTTTACATCTAATACAGAAATATATACTAGTTATAAAATTTATTATACAACTCCACTGAAATCCAATTTTATTTTTTTGCAACCTACAAGCAATAGTTCTTAGTTTTAAAAATTTTATTGGAAAAAACATCATTGGATTACAAATCATTTGTAATGGGAAAGAACAATATATTAAATTGAATGAAATAATTTTTATATTAAATTAAACATATTAGTTTAAGGAAATAATTTTAATGAAATACACTGAAACTATCAATGAAGAAATTTATAAGCTCTCACCCATAAACTATTTTAATTAATTTCCAGTACCTAAAAAGAAGAGAATAAGAACAAAAAGATTGATGGAAGAAAACTGTAACAAAGATTTTTAAGTTTTTTATGTAAAATGCATATACATTATGCAGTATCAATATTAAAATTTTACAATATAAAACAATTAGAAGAAGTTTACATTTAAAGAAAGAATCTTGAACTGTTTAATAATAAAAATATAATAATTTTTAATCTACAAAGAATATATAATAGCAAATTTTCTCAGATTTAATGTTTAGAAAATATTTAAAAACTTTTGTATAAGAATTTTAAATAGGCCACAGTAAAATGTTATTAACCCAATAAAAAATCCTGGACAAGAAATTTAAAAAAAAAAAAAAAATATTTTAAAACGATAACTCCCCAAAATTTTTAGAACAAAAATAACTACTACATAATTAAGATTATAAAAGTCCTGATAAGATTAAGATTAATTGAGGTAATAAAGTAAGTTAAGATAAAAAGTTATAAATGATTATGAAAGTTCCCTAAGGTCAAAACATTTTTCTCTGAACACTTTCACTACTGCTCTTTCTACTTCTGTTTATGGTTTTTAGAAAATGATAGCTTGTAATTATTTCAGGCTGTGATACAATACAGGTTATTTTAAATGCAGAAGAGGAGACAATGAATAAATTCTGTCAACCTATAAAAGATAAAAATACATTATTTAAAAGTATTTAAAAAAAAAAGTAATAATAATAAATTAAAGGTTAATAAATCTTTTCTTTACAATTGATTTAATTTTTTTTATACTGTTACATTACATTATTATCATTCGATTTTTCTTTGTGTCTTCCACAGAATTAGTGATTAACATTTGCTACTCTATCAACTTCTCCTAATACAATCAACTAATAATATCAAACTTTTTCCTAATACAATTTCGACCACTCCCCTTTAAAATTTACACAAAATTCTAACACAATTTCAAACATAAAAAAATTCCTAATTTTTTTATATATTTCAGTAAAATTGTTTAAAAGTAATAGTAGTGTTTCAAAATGGTCTACATCACATAAAATTAAAATGTCTTTATGGAATATTCATTTAGAAAAAATAATAAATAAATTTAAGCTATGCTCAAAATACACAAAGTTACTACTTTATTAAATTTGAAAAGAAATAACTTCCTCTAAAATAATTGCCTATTAATGAGCACTTGAATTGCGCAGACTGTTACTTCCAATTTGTATATTTTTGAGGAGAATGAAGTTAACAATCAAGTCATACAATTAGTATCATCTCTTCATTAATATTAAAACAATATTTATAAAATGCATAGATTAAAAGTTTCAATTTACTTTGACAAAACTTGAATTTTCTGAGCACAATGAGACGTAGGCTATATATGTGGTATTTCGTGAGGATTGCCCTTAATAAGTCTTTTTAAATACCTTATCAAAAATTATTATTAGCGAATTAGTATTTAAGGAAGGAAAAAAAAAAAAAAAAACACTGTCGAAATTTGACAAATCATCGTACTGGAAGACAAAAGAAATATACAACAAGACACATTTGACTGAAGGAAACAGACAGGAGTTGAGAAGATGATTATAAGAAACACATCTTCAAGTTTCAACATCCAATTAAACCTGTTTTGATGTTAATTATATCTACATTTTTCAACTGTAAATAGTCAGATTTCAATAGTGCATATGTTTTTCCTATACCTTTATACTAATTGTAACGTACACACTTTTTGTTTTCCTTTTTGATACGAATTATAAAAATACATATCAAAAGCGGTATTTAGAGAACACACTGTATATTATATATTAAGTATTGTGTCGATGTTCAAAAAACTAGCACATTTTAATCAAATTATTTAAGATTTTGCATATCGTATGCTTCCAGAAAGAAAAAAATAAATTTTTTTTTGTTTTTTCTTAGAGCAGATAATGTAACTTTGAACAACAAAAAAATTTAATATTACATAAGTTAATAAAAATAAAAGCAAGTCCATAACTATTCAATTTTATAACTGTAGCATAGCATAAAGTATCACGAACAGTCTAAAATGAAATTCACAAAAGAAATATTAAACATTTTTATTCAACAACAAAACTTTCTATAGTTCATCAAGATAAGATACTCATGAAAATAATTTTAAATTACTATAAATGGAAATAAGATATTCATTGTATGAAATAATTTTAGTGTCAAGTAAGCTAGAGTGTATGTGGTCAAATAAAACATAAGACATTTGGCAAAAAAGATAAAGTCAAACAAATAGACATTTTAAAACTCAAGCAAATTTGTATTAAGATCAAACCAATATAAAAAGATCTTAATATTAAGCTAGAAATGCATAAAAGTTTAAAATGACTGAGTTTTAATATGGAATTAACAACTAATCTAATTCCTAAATAAGTCATATGAATCTCCATGTTTTTAAAATTCCACACTTATCATGACACAAAATTTTCTCTATTAGCAATTTTTCTTTCATTAAATACAGACAGAAAATAACCAAAAACAACGCTCCCCCTGTAAGCGTGGTCCAACTGTTAAGACCACTTGCTAGTAGCTGACGCCCGGAGTGAGGCAGCGCGGGTTCGAATCCCGGCCGTGGACAATTTTTAATTTTTTATTTTATTATTTATTTTAATAATTTTCAATTATATTATTTATTTAATGTGTTTTTCGATATTTTAGAGGGAACTATAAATAAAAAATATTTTTTTTTTATTCGGGAAGGTGGGTATAGGGCGTAAAAACAGGAAAATTCTCCCGGAAAATTGATTTATTTATATTACTTTATATTTTTTACAATATTTTCTATAGTATAGCCTGCGTAATGTGTTCTATGTATAAAAACAATCATCTTTCTTCGTTAAAGAACGCATAATGGAATAAAAAATAAAATAAAATGGCGCGTAACGGTTCAAATTTCAAGACCGCGTAACTCCCTTTAATATTAAGTTATAATTATCAAACTCGGTCCCAAATTAGGGTTATATGCGCCGAAACCCCTCTGCCAGAGGACATATTTATAAGTGAGTTAGGGGGGCACAGTATGCCCCCAAAATCCACTGTTGTTCAACTGACCTGGAGAATGCTTTTGAAATCATGCAGGAGCACGCTCCCCGTGTAAGTGTGGTCCAACTGTTAAGAACACCTGCTAGTAGCTGCCGCCTGGAGCGAGGCGGTGCGGGTTCCCGGCTCCCCGTAACCACGGATGTGGAAAATTTTTGAAATTTAAAAAAAAAAAATTTCTTTTGCTACATTTGCATTATATTATTTATTTAATATGTTTTTCGATATTTAAGAGGGAACTATATATAAAAAATAATTTTTTTTTATTTGGGAAAGTGGGAATAATCTGGCCCAAAAACAGGAAAAATCTAACGGAAAATGAACTATTACCATATATTACTTTTTATTCGTTAAAACCGCGTAATGCATTTCTATATATAAAAACAATCATCTTTCTTCGTTGAAGATCGCATAATGGAATAAAGAATAAAATAAAATGGCGCGAAAAGGCTCAAACTTCAAGACTGCGTAACTCCCTTTAATATTAAGCTATAATTATAAACTCGGTCAAAAAATTAGGGTTCCATGTGCCGATGCCCTATACCAAAGGAAAAAATTATAACTGAATTAGGGGGGGGGGCGCAATGGGCTTCCAAAGTCAACTGTTCAACTGACCGGGAGAGCCAAGCAGTCGCATGCTCCCCGTGTAAGCGTGGTCCAACAATCAAGACCACATGCTAGTAGCTGACGCCTTGAGCGAAGAGGCGCGGGGGTTCGAAACCTGGCTGTGAACAATTTTAAAATTTTTTTTTCTTTTGTTAATTTTGCATTATATTATTTATTTAATGTGTTTTTCGACACTTTAGAGGAAACTATATATAAAAAATATTTTTTTTATTCGGGAAACTGGGAATAGGGCGTAGAAACATGAAAAATCTCCCTGAAAATTTATTTATATATATTACTTTATAATTTTTACAATATTTTCTATAGTATAGCCTGCGTAATGTGTTCTATGTATAAAAACAATCATCTTTCTTCGTTAAAGAACGCATAATGGAATAAAAAATAAAATAAAATGGCGCGTAACGGTTCAAATTTCAAGACCGCGTAACTCCCTTTAATATTAAGTTATAATTATCAAACTCGGTCAGGGCCGTCTTAATAGCATGAAGGGCCCCTGGGCATATAAATCGTTTGGACCCTTTTAACATGTCTTACTACTTAAGATCGAGGTATAAAAATTTCACAAGCATTAAATATAAAATTAAACATTTTTAAAACATGAATAATTTTGACAAATTTGAACACATTTTGAATTCTCTGAAATTTTAATACACATAAAATTAAGCATTTTTAAGATATTTATAGTTTTAAAAAATTTGAGATGGTAACCAGCCGTAATCTTCACATTCAAAATAATTTTCAAAAAGACAAAAGGTAATCGCAATAACTAAATGAACAAAAATAAAGATATAACCCCCTACCCAAATAAAAACCTTTAATTATTATTTTAAACAAATTTTGCGAACTTTTTTATCCGCAAATTCTTTGATTATTTCATCAAATTCGATAGTCATTAATACATCACTTTCAATGCACATCAGATACTTTCATTGCCGTCAGGCTAACCATGGGAGGTTCTCGTGGTCTTCCTCTGCATGTAACGCAAATGCGGGTATGTAAAAGTCCTCCACGAAGGCAAAATTTCTCCCAATACTTTATCCAGGAGTTCCCATATCTTCTGGATTGGGTTCAAAATTACAAGGCTACGTGGATGAACATTAGTAGTCGTAAACCCAAAAATTGGGTCGGCTGTTCAACGACGGTTATAAAACAAAACTATTTTTATATAAAAATTTAATTTTAAAATAATGCAATGGCAAAAAAAAAAAAAAATGTATCTATATGATGCAAATTTATTTATACTGTTGCAAATAAAAATTAAAACTAAATTGAAAAATAAACTTCAATAATCGTTATCAAGTAGTCATCGTTAATATGTTTTAAAAAAATAAATAATGGATTTATTTAACCAATTTGAAAAATTAAACAGAATTGTTAATGATCTTTTTAGCATTAGTCACGTTTTTTAGAGACAGTATGACTTAAGACTTGCTCACATTAATTTATTTTACATATATATTTTTTCAAAAACGCTAAGACTGTTAAATATTTAAAAATTACATAATTATATTTGTATATAATAATGCGGATTCACTTTAACAATCAAATTAAAATAAAGAGCAAAAAGTTAATTTTTTCATTAAATTATTTTATAAAACACGGGTTGTTTAAACTGTATTTACAAAGTTTTGTTTCGATAATATTACATAATATATTAAATAAGTTACATTAAATTAAATTTTATGTCACCCTGTATTCATTCAACCAACGTGAGCAATTAAAATAATAAGTACAAAAAATATTTACTATTCTAAAGCAGTATTTATAATTTACTTGAGCCTATTAAAACACACACACACACACACACACACACACACACACACACACACACACACACACACACACACACACACACACACACACACACACACACACACACACACACATATATATATATATATATATATATATATATATATATATATATATATATATATATATATAAAGCTAAAATATTGAGAAAATATGCACACAAAAAAAAAATGGAAAAACATATATACTAGTATAATACGAAAAGCAAAATAAACAAAAGATATATTATCTCATCATCAGCTCACACGATTATATCCTCAAAAAGGAGTGCTTTCTAATATTGTATCAATATAGCCAAAGCATATATTAAGACAATAGTGTGAGGAGCACTCAAAAAAATTGAAACGAAATTAGAACACATTAAGTAAAAAATAAACAAATATATCAAGCAAAAACCAGAAAAAATGAAAAGAGATTAGAGAACAGTACACGAAAGGAAATCTGTATAGTGAGGAGCGAATTAAAATGAACTTACGCGTACCGGAATCTTTCAAGAATGATTTAAAATATTTTCGTAATAAAATTGCCAGATTACAAGATATGAAAACAGAAGCATAAATAAAGTGATATCTTATGGCACGTTCTTACTGCAATACTGAAGCGCGTCTAATTTGTTAGTTACCTTGGAAAGGCCCGAAAATGGATGTGCGCAATATATATATATATATATATATACTATAAATGTGTTGATCTGCGAAAAATGGAGTTTTCTTCTGAGCCTTGCCAGTTAATGACATAAAATTATAATTATTAAAAGTCTAAACAAATAATAAAGTGTTTGAATTATACAATTAAAAAAAAATCAAAAAACGAAAACGCTAAAGAAAATCAAAATTACTGTTTTTTTTCTTCAAAATTTATGCTTAAATAAGGGTGAGAATGTTCTTTTAACTTAAAAGCTCGTTAACGATTTGAAAACATGCCTTGCCAATCAACGTCTCCTTTTCTTGAAATTATCCCCCTTTTCTTTAAACGTCCACAGCGAATGAACATCAATTTCACCGTGTCAAAAATTTATGGTATAGGATTTAGATGATTAAGATAAGGAATTTCTTTTTTTTAACTTGCAAACGGGTAGAGAATGGGTGAAGATACAAAATTCATTCCCTAAGGGGAGAGAATACTTCTACAAGAAAGCAATGCTTTGGAGACAGAAAGCTAGCAGAACGAAGTTCTTTTCAATTTGTTACGCTATCATATAAATAGCCTCTTGGACTCGTATAATAAATGGTTTTGTTTCTCCGATTACTCGCAGGAGCGAGGACAATGTATGAAAGGACAGGGACAAACTGAAAAGGAAATGCAAGTTGATCACCTAAAAATTTCATGGAAATGTAGAACTTCGGACGTCTTTTTAAGTTTTAATGATTATAAGCCATTCCAACTGATGGTGTTTTCACTGTAATCAATCACTATTTGTAGAAAGAAAATCAAAGTATACCCTTTAAAGTGTGTAATGAAGGAATTCTTTCATAATGTATTTTTTTTTTAATTTATAATTTTTAAATTTATTTATCATGAGTTTTTTTTTCTAATATAATCTATAAAGAATAAAATTCACAAAGGCCCCCTGAGCGCCCAGGGCCCCCGGGCACTTCCCGGTTGTGCCCATACTTAAAGACGGTATCGGTCCCAAATTAGGGTTATATGCGCCGAACCCCTCTGCCAGAGGACATATTTATAAGTGAGTTAGGGGGGGCGCAGTATGCCCCCCAAAATCCACTGTTGTTCAACTGACCAGGAGAATGCTTTTTAAATCATGCAGGAGCACGCTCCCCGTGTAAGCGTGGTCCAACTGTCAAGAACACGTGCTAGTAGCTGACACCTTGAGCGAAGAGGCGCGGGGTTTCGAATCCCGGCTGTGGACAATTTTCAATTTTTTTTCTCTTTTGTTAATTTTGCATTATATTATTTATTTAATGTGTTTTTCGACATTTTAGAGGTAACTATATATAAAAAATATTTTTTTTATTTGGGAAAGTGGGAATAATAGGGAGCAAAAAACAGGAAAATCTAACTGAAAATGAACTATTACCATATATTACTTTTTATTCGTTTAGACCGCGTAATGTATTTCTATATATAGAAACAATCATCTTTCTTCGTTGAGGATTGCATAATAGAATAAAGAATAAAATAAAATATCGCGATATGGCTCAAATTTCAAGACCGCGTAACTCCCTTTAATATTAAGCTATAATGATCAAACTCGGTCCCAAATTAGGGTTCCATGTGTCGAATCCCAATACCAAAGGAAATAATTATAAGTGAAATAGGGGGGGGGGCGCAATGGGGACCAAAAATTCAACTGACCGGGAGAGGGCGTTTGACGCCAAGCAGTCGCACGCTCTCCGTGTAAGCGTGGTCCAACGGTCAGGACCAAGTGCTAGTCGCTGACCCTTGGAGCGAGGGGGCACGAGTTCTAACGCCCCTAAAGGTCTATTGCACACTTCACCGAGAAAAGGCTTTTGAAGGGATGCTGTTGCAGGCATGACGTGAAAGAGTGGCCTGTTTGGTAGAGCGTTGGACTGTCAACTCGCGGCTGGAGCCAGGGGTCCCGGGTTCGAACGCCAGGACAAGGCAGAATTTCAATTTTTTTCCTTTTTTTTAAATTCTTTTATTTTGCATTATATTATTTTTTAAATGTGTTTTTCGGTATTCTGCAGTCTCCTGCATGCCAGAAATATTGTTTTTTGGAAAAAATTTGGAAAAATTAAGGAAAATCAGTTTTTTTTGTCATTTTTCGACTCCTTTTGCAACATTTTTGGGAGTCTGCCATGCATAGGGTGTTCTGTGTATAAAATGGAGCATATTTCTTTACTAAAGAACACGTAATGGAACAATGAGAAGAAAAAAAAGACGAAATGTTGAGAATAGGGTTCAGGCTTCGAGACCCCCTAAATCCCCTTGGTATTAGGTTATAATTTTCAAATTCGCACCCAAGTCAGGTCCACATGGTCCAACCATGGCTACGGAAGAAATTTTTATAAGTGAATGAGGGGGGTCCCAGTGGACCGATAAATGTCAATTGCATATTTCACCGAGAAAAGGCTTTTGAAGGAAAGCTGCTGCAGGCCTGACGTGAAACAGTGGCCTGTTTGGTTGAGTGTTGGACTGTAAACTGGTGGCTGGAGCCCGTGTTCGAAACCTATAACTGGGCAGTTTTTGACTTTTTTTTTAATTCCTTTACTTTGCATTATATTATTCTATAAATTTTTTTTCGGTATTCTGCAGGCTCTTGCATGCCAGAAAACTCTTTTTTTTTTGGAAAAATAGGAAAAAACTGGAAAAATCAAGGAAAATCAGTTCTTTTTGTCATTTTTCGACTCCTTTTGCAACATTTTAGGGAGTCTATGATGCATAGGGTGTTCTGTGTATAAAATGGAGCATATTTCTTTGCTAAATAACACATAATGGAACAATGAGGAAAAAAAAGAAAAAAAAAGACGAAATGTCGAGAGTAAGGTTCAGGCTTCGAGACCCCTAGCTTGCCTTGGTATTAAGTTATCATTTTCAAACTCGCACCCAAGGTAGGTCCCCATGGTCCAACCATGGCTACCAAAGGAAATTTTTATAAGTGAATTAGGGGGGGGGTACCAGTGGGCCCCTAAAGGTCTATTGCATATTTCACCGAGAAAAGGCTTTTGAAGGGAAGCTGCTGCACACATGACGTGAAACAGTGGCCTGTTTGGTAGAGTGTTGGACTGTCAACTGGTGGCTGGAGCCTGGAGTCATGGCTTCGAACCCTAGGACCGGGCAGTTTTTCACTTTTTTTTCCTTTTTTTTTAATTCCTTTATTTTGCATTATATTATTTTTTTAATGTGTTTTTCGGTATTCTGCAGGCCCCTGCATGGCAGAAAAATTTGGTTTTTTTTGGAAAAATGGAAAAATCAAGGAAAATCAGTTTTTTGTCATTTTTCGACTCGTTTTGCAACATTTTAGGGAGTCTATCATGCATAGGGAGTTCTGTGTATAAAATGGAGTATATTTCTTTGCTAAAGAACACGTAATGGAACAATGTGGAAAAAAAAGAAAAAAAAGACGAAATGTCGAGAATAAGGTTCAGGCTTCGAGGCCCCCTAGCTCCCCTTAGTAGTAATATATAATTTTCAAACTCGCACCCAAAGTAGGTCCCTCTAATCCAACTATGGCTACCGAAGGAAATTTTTAAAAGTGAATTAGTGGGATCCGAGTGGGTCCCTAAAGGTCTATTGCATATTTCACCGAGAAAAGGCTTTTGAAGGGAAGCTGCTGTCCACCTGATGTGAAACAGTGGCTTGTTTGGTAGAGTGTTGGACTGTCAACTGGTGACTGGAGCTTGGGGTACCGGGTTCGAACCCCAGGACCAAGCAGTTTTTTACTTTTTTTTTCTTTTTTTTAAATTCCTTTATTTTGCATTATATTAATTTTTTTAATGTGTTTTTCGGTATTCTGCAGGCTCCTCCTTGGCAGAAAAATTTGTTTTTTTTTTGAAAAAATGGGAAAAAACTGGAAAAATCAAGGAAAATCAGTTTTTTTGTCAGTTTTTGACTCCTTCAAAATTTTAGGGATTCTATCATGCATAGGGTGTTCTGTGTATAAAATGGAGCATATTTCTTTGCTAAAGAACACGTAATGGAACAATGAGGAAAAAAAAAAGAAAAAAAATGCGAAATTTCCAGTGTAAGGTTCAGGCTTCGAGACCCCCTAGCTCCCCTTGGTATTAAGTTATAATTTTCAAACTCGCACACAAGGTGTGTCCTCATGGTCCACTCATGGCTACCAAAGGAAATTTTTATAAGTGAATTAGGAGGGTCTCAGTAATCCCCTGAAATTCTTTTGCATATTTCTCTGAAAAAAGGCTTTTGAAGGGAAGCTGCTGTACACCTGGCGTGAAACAGTAGCCTGTTTGGTAGAGTGTTGGACTGTCAACTGGTGGCTGGAGCTTGGGGTCCCAGGTTCGAACCCCAGGTGCGGGCAGTTTTTCCCTTTTTTTTAATTCTTTTATTTTTGATATATTATTTTTTTAATGTGTTTTTCGGTATTCTGCAGGCTCCTGCATGGCAGAAAAATTTGGGGTTTTTTGGAAAAATGATAAAAAACTGGAAAAATCCAGGAAAATCAGTTTTTTTGTCATTTTTCGACTCTTTTTGCAAACATTCTAGGGAGTCTATCATGCATAGGGTGTTCTGTATATATAAAATGGTGCATGTTTCTTTGCTAAAGAACACATAATGGAACAATGAGAAAAAAAAAGAAAAAAAAGACGAAATGTCAAGAATAAGGTTCAGGCTTCGAGACCCCCTAGCTCCCCTTGGTATTAAGTCATAATTTTCATACTCGCACCAAAGGTAGGTCCCCATGGTCCAACCATGGCTACCGAAGGAAATTTTTATATGTGAATTAGGGGGTTCCCAGTGGGCCCCTAAAGGTGTTTTGCATATTTCTCCGAAAAAAGGCTTTTGCAGGGAAGCTGCTGTACACCTGGCATGAAACAGTGGCCTGTTTGGTAGAGTGTTGGACTGTCAACTGGTGACTGGAGCTTGGGGTCCCGGGTTCGAACCCCAGGACCAGGCAGTTTTTTACTTTTTTTTTCTTTTTTTTTAATCCTTTTATTTTGCATTATATTATTTTTTTAATGTGTTTTCCGTATTCTGCAGGCTTCTCCTTGGCAGAAAAATTTGTTTTTTTTGAAAAAATGGGAAAAAACTGGAAAAATCAAGGAAAATCAGTTTTTTTGTCAGTTTTTGACTCCTTCTTCAAAATTTTAGGGATTCTATCATGCATAGGGTGTTCTGTGTATAAAATGGAGCATATTTCTTTGCTAAAGAACACGTAATGGAACAATGAGGAAAAAAAAAGAAAAAAAATGCGAAATTTCGAGTGTAAGGTTCAGGCTTCGAGACCCCCTAGCTCCCCTTGGTATTAAGTTATAATTTTCAAACTCGCACACAAGGTGTGTCCTCATGGTCCACTCATGGCTTCCAAAGGAAATTTTTATAAGAGAATTAGGAGGGTCTCAGTGGGCCCTATAAGTCTATTGCATATTTCACCGAGAATTGGCTTTTGAAGGGAAGCTGCTGCACAATTGGCATGAAACAGTGGCCTGTTTGGTAGAGTGTTGAACTGTCAACTGGTGGCTGGAGCTTGGGGTCCCGGTTTCGAACCACGGGATCGGGCAGTTTTTCAGTTTTTTTTCTTTTTTTTAAATTCTTTTATTTTGCATTATATTATTTTTTTAATGTGCTTTTTGGTATTCTGCAGGCTCCTACATGGCAGAAAAATTTGGTTTTTTTTGGAAAAATGGGAAAAAACTTTAAAAATCCAGGAAAATCAGTTTTTTTGTCATTTTTCGACTCCTTTTGCAACATTTCAGGGAGTCTATCAAGCATAAGGTGTTCTTTGTATAAAATGGAGCATAATTCTTTGCTAAAGAACACGTAATGGAACATTGAGAAAAAAATAGACAAAAAAGACGAAATGTCGAGAATATGGTTCAGGCTTTGAGATCCCTTAGCTCCCCTTGGTATTAAGTTATAATTTTCAAACTCGCACCCAAGGTAGGTCCCCATGGTCCAACCATGGCTACCGAAGGAAATTTTTATAAGTGAATTAGGAGGGTCTCAGTGGGCCCTATAAGTCTATTGCATATTTCACCGAGAATTGGCTTTTGAAGGGAAGCTGCTGCACACTTGGCATGAAACAGTGGCCTGTTTGGTAGAGTGTTGAACTGTCAACTGGTGGCTGGAGCTTGGGGTCCCGGTTTCGAACCACAGGATCGGGCAGTTTTTCAGTTTTTTTTCTTTTTTTTAAATTCTTTTATTTTGCATTATATTATTTTTTTAATGTGCTTTTTGGTATTCTGCAGGCTCCTACATGGCAGAAAAATTTGTTTTTTTTTGGAAAAATGGGAAAAAACTTTAAAAATCCAGGAAAATCAGTTTTTTTGTCATTTTTCGACTCCTTTTGCAACATTTCAGGGAGTCTATCAAGCATAAGGTGTTCTTTGTATAAAATGGAGCATAATTCTTTGCTAAAGAACACGTAATGGAACACTGAGAAAAAGAAAGACAAAAAAGACGAAATGTCGAGAATATGGTTCAGGCTTTGAGATCCCTTAGCTCCCCTTGGTATTAAGTTATAATTTTCAAACTCGCACCCAAGGTAGGTCCCCATGGTCCAACCATGGCTACCAAAGGAAATTTTTATAAGTGAATTAGGAGGGCCTCAGTAATCCCCTGAAATTCTTTTGCATATTTCTCTGAAAAAAGGCTTTTGAAGGGAAGCTGCTGTACACCTGGCGTGAAACAGTAGCCTGTTTGGTAGAGTGTTGGACTGTCAACTGGTGGCTGGAGCTTGGGATCCCAGGTTCGAACCCCAGGTGCGGGCAGTTTTTCACTTTTTTTTAATTCTTTTATTTTTGATATATTATTTTTTTAATGTGTTTTTCGGTATTCTGCAGTCTCCTGCATGGCAGAAAAATTTGGGGTTTTTTGGAAAAATGGGAAAAAACTGGAAAAATCCAGGAAAATCAGTTTTTTTGTCATTTTTCGACTCTTTTTGCAAACATTCTAGGGAGTCTATCATGCATAGGGTGTTCTGTATACATAAAATGGTGCATGTTTCTTTGCTAAAGAACACATAATGGAACAATGAGAAAAAAAAAGAAAAAAAAGACGAAATGTCAAGAATAAGGTTCAGGCTTCGAGACCCCCTAGCTCCCCTTGGTATTAAGTCATAATTTTCATACTCGCACCAAAGGTAGGTCCCCATGGTCCAACCATGGCTACCGAAGGAAATTTTTATAAGTGAATTAGGGGGTTCCCAGTGGGCCCCTAAAGGTCTTTTGCATATTTCTCCGAAAAAAAGCTTTTGCAGGGAAGCTGCTGTACACCTGGCGTGAAACAGTGGCCTGTTTGGTAGAGTGTTGGACTGTCAACTGGTGACTGGAGCTTGGGGTCCCGGGTTCGGACCCCAGGACCAGGCAGTTTTTTACTTTTTTTTTCTTTTTTTTTAATCCTTTTATTTTGCATTATATTATTTTTTTAATGTGTTTTCCGTATTCTGCAGGCTTCTCCTTGGCAGAAAAATTTGTTTTTTTTTGAAAAAATGGGAAAAAACTGGAAAAATCAAGGAAAATCAGTTTTTTTGTCAGTTTTCGACTCCTTTTGCAAAATTTTAGGGAGTCTATCATGCATATTGTGTTCTGTGTATAAAATGGAGCATAATTCTTTGTTAAAGAACACGTAATGGAACATTGAGAAAAATAAAGACAAAAAAGACGAAATGTCGAGAATAAGGTTCAGGCTTTGAGATCCCTTAGCTCCCCTTGGTATTAAGTTATAATTTTCAAACTCGCACCCAAGGTAGGTCCCCATGGTCCAACCACGGCTACTAAAGGAAATTTTTATAAGTGAATTAGGGGGTTCCCAGTGGGCCCCTAAAGGTCTATTGCATATTTCACCGAGAAAAGGCTTTTGAAGGAAAGCTGCTGTCCACCTGATGTGAAACAGTTGCCTGTTTGGTAGAGTGTTGGACTGTCAACTGGTGACTGGAGCTTGGGGTCCCGGGTTCGAACCCCAGGACCAGGCAGTTTTTTACTTTTTTTTTCTTTTTTTTTTAATTCTTTTATTTTGCATTATATTATTTTTTTAATGTGTTTTTCCGTATTCTGCAGGCTCCTCCTTGGCAGAAAAATTTGTTTTTTTTTGAAAAAATGGGAAAAAACTGGAAAAATCAAGGAAGATCAGTTTTTTTGTCAGTTTTCGACTCCTTTTGCAAAATTTTAGGGAGTCTATCATGCATAGGGTTTTCTGTGTATAAAATGGAGCATATTTCTTTGCTAAAGAACACGTAATGGAACAATGAAGAAAAAAAAAAGGCGAAATTTCAAGAGTAAGGTTCATGCTTTGAGACCCCCTAGCTCCCCTTGGTATTAAGTTATAATTTTCAAACTCGCACCCAAGGTAGGTCCCCATGGTCCAACCATGGCTACCGAAGGAAATTTTTATAAGTGAATTAGGGGGATCCCAGTGGGCCCCTAAAGGTCTTTTGCATATTTCTCCGAAAAAAGGCTTTTGCAGGGAAGCTGCTGTACACCTGGCGTGAAACAGTGGCCTGTTTGGTAGAGTGTTGGACTGTCAACTGGAGACTGGAGCTTGGGGTCCCGGGTTCGAACCCCAGGACCAGGCAGTTTTTTACTTTTTTTTTCTTTTTTTTTTAATCCTTTTATTTTGCATTATATTATTTTTTTAATGTGTTTTCCGTATTCTGCAGGCTTCTCCTTGGCAGAAAAATTTGTTTTTTTTGAAAAAATGGGAAAAAACTGGAAAAATCAAGGAAAATCAGTTTTTTTGTCAGTTTTTGACTCCTTCTTCAAAATTTTAGGGATTCTATCATGCATAGGGTGTTCTGTGTATAAAATGGAGCATATTTCTTTGCTAAAGAACACGTAATGGAACAATGAGGAAAAAAAAAGAAAAAAAATGCGAAATTTCGAGTGTAAGGTTCAGGCTTCGAGACCCCCTAGCTCCCCTTGGTATTAAGTTATAATTTTCAAACTCGCACACAAGGTGTGTCCTCATGGTCCACTCATGGCTACCAAAGGAAATTTTTATAAGAGAATTAGGAGGGTCTCAGTGGGCCCTATAAGTCTATTGCATATTTCACCGAGAATTGGCTTTTGAAGGGAAGCTGCTGCACACTTGGCATGAAACAGTGGCCTGTTTGGTAGAGTGTTGAACTGTCAACTGGTGGCTGGAGCTTGGGGTCCCGGTTTCGAACCACGGGATCGGGCAGTTTTTCAGTTTTTTTTCTTTTTTTTAAATTCTTTTATTTTGCATTATATTATTTTTTTAATGTGCTTTTTGGTATTCTGCAGGCTCCTACATGGCAGAAAAATTTGGTTTTTTTTGGAAAAATGGGAAAAAACTTTAAAAATCCAGGAAAATCAGTTTTTTTGTCATTTTTCGACTCCTTTTGCAACATTTCAGGGAGTCTATCAAGCATAAGGTGTTCTTTGTATAAAATGGAGCATAATTCTTTGCTAAAGAACACGTAATGGAACACTGAGAAAAAAAAAGACAAAAAAGACGAAATGTCGAGAATATGGTTCAGGCTTTGAGATCCCTTAGCTCCCCTTGGTATTAAGTTATAATTTTCAAACTATCACCCAAGGTAGGTCCCCATGGTCCAACCATGGCTACCGAAGGAAATTTTTATAAGTGAATTAGGAGGGTCTCAGTAATCCCCTGAAATTCTTTTGCATATTTCTCTGAAAAAAGGCTTTTGAAGGGAAGCTGCTGTACACCTGGCGTGAAACAGTAGCCTGTTTGGTAGAGTGTTGGACTGTCAACTGGTGGCTGGAGCTTGGGATCCCAGGTTCGAACCCCAGGTGCGGGCAGTTTTTCACTTTTTTTAAATTCTTTTATTTTTGATATATTATTTTTTTAATGTGTTTTTCGGTATTCTGCAGTCTCCTGCATGGCAGAAAAATTTGGGGTTTTTTGGAAAAATGGGAAAAAACTGGAAAAATCCAGGAAAATCAGTTTTTTTGTCATTTTTCGACTCTTTTTGCAAACATTCTAGGGAGTCTATCATGCATAGGGTGTTCTGTATATATAAAATGGTGCATGTTTCTTTGCTAAAGAACACATAATGGAACAATGAGAAAAAAAAAGAAAAAAAAGACGAAATGTCAAGAATAAGGTTCAGGCTTCGAGACCCCCTAGCTCCCCTTGGTATTAAGTCATAATTTTCATACTCGCACCAAAGGTAGGTCCCCATGGTCCAACCATGGCTACCGAAGGAAATTTTTATAAGTGTATTAGGGGGTTCCCAGTGGGCCCCTAAAGGTCTTTTGCATATTTCTCCGAAAAAAGGCTTTTGCAGGGAAGCTGCTGTACACCTGGCGTGAAACAGTGGCCTGTTTGGTAGAGTGTTGGACTGTCAACTGGTGACTGGAGCTTGGGGTCCCGGGTTCGAACCCCTGGACCAGGCAGTTTTTTACTTTTTTTTTCTTTTTTTTTAATCCTTTTATTTTGCATTATATTATTTTTTTAATGTGTTTTCCGTATTCTGCAGGCTTCTCCTTGGCAGAAAAATTTGTTTTTTTTTGAAAAAATGGGAAAAAACTGGAAAAATCAAGGAAAATCAGTTTTTTTGTCAGTTTTCGACTCCTTTTGCAAAATTTTAGGGAGTCTATCATGCATATTGTATTCTGTGTATAAAATGGAGCATAATTCTTTGTTAAAGAACACGTAATGGAACAATGAGAAAAATAAAGACAAAAAAGACGAAATGTCGAGAATAAGGTTCAGGCTTTGAGATCCCTTAGCTCCCCTTGGTATTAAGTTATAATTTTCAAACTCGCACCCAAGGTAGGTCCCCATGGTCCAACCACGGCTACTAAAGGAAATTTTTATAAGTGAATTAGGGGGTTCCCAGTGGGCCCCTAAAGGTCTATTGCATATTTCACCGAGAAAAGGCTTTTGAAGGAAAGCTGCTGTCCACCTGATGTGAAACAGTTGCCTGTCTGGTAGAGTGTTGGACTGTCAACTGGTGACTGGAGCTTGGGGTCCCGGGTTCGAACCCCAGCACCTGGCAGTTTTTTACTTTTTTTTTCTTTTTTTTTTAATTCTTTTATTTTGCATTATATTATTTTTTTAATGTGTTTTTCCGTATTCTGCAGGCTCCTCCTTGGCAGAAAAATTTGTTTTTTTTTGAAAAAATGGGAAAAAACTGGAAAAATCAAGGAAGATCAGTTTTTTTGTCAGTTTTCGACTCCTTTTGCAAAATTTTAGGAAGTCTATCATGCATAGGGTTTTCTGTGTATAAAATGGAGCATATTTCTTTGCTAAAGAACACGTAATGGAACAATGAGAAAAAAAAAGAAAAAAAAGGCGAAATTTCAAGAGTAAGGTTCATGCTTTGAGACCCCCTAGCTCCCCTTGGTATTAAGTTATAATTTTCAAACTCGCACCCAAGGTTGGTCCCCTAGGTCCAACCATGGCTACCAAAGGAAATTTTTATAAGAGAATTAGGAGGGTCTCAGTGGGCCCCTAAATTTCTATTGCATATTTCACCGAGAAAAGGCTTTTGAAGGGAAGCTGCTGTTCACCTGATGTGAAACAGTGGCCTGTTAGGTAGAGTGTTGGTCTGTCAACTGGTGACTGGAGCTTGGGGTCCCGGGTTCAAACCCCAGGACCAGTAAATTTTTTAATTTTTTTTTAATTCCTTTATTTTGCATTATATTATTTTTTTATGTGTTTTTCGGTATTCTGCAGGCTCCTGCATGGCAGAAAAATTTGTTTTTTTTGAAAAAATGTGAAAAAACTGGAAAAATCAAGGAAAATCATTTTTTTTGTCAGTTTTCGACTCCTTTTGCAATATTTTAGGGAGTCTATCATGCGTGGGGTGTTCTGTGTATAAAATGGAGTATATTTCTTTGCTAAAGAACACGTAATGGAACAATGAGAAAAAAAAAGAAAAAAAAGACGAAAAGTCGAGATTAAGGTTCAAGCTTCGAGACCCCCGAGCTCCCCTTGGTATTAAGTTATAATTTTCAAACTCGCACCCAAGGTAGGTCCGCATGGTCCAACAATGGCTACCGAATGAAATTTTTATAAGTGAATTAGGGGGTTCCCTGTGGGCCCCTAAAGTTCTATTGCATATTTCACCGAGAAAAGGCTTTTGAAGGGAAGCTGCTGTACATCTGATGTGAAACAGTGGCCTGTTTGGTAGAGTGTTGGACTGTCAACTGGTGTCTGGAGCGTGTGGTCCCGGGTTCTAACCTCAGGTTCTGGCAGTTTTTCACTTTTTTTTTCTTTTTTTAAAATTCTTATATTTTGCATTATATTATTTTTTTAAGTGCTTTTTGGTATTTTGCAGGCTCCTACATGGCAGAAAAATTAGGTTTTTTTTGGAAAAATGGGAAAAAACTGGAAAAATCCAGGAAAATCAGTTTTTTGTCATTTTTCGACTCTTTTTGCAACATTCTAGGCAGTCTATCATGCATGGGGTGTTCTATATATATAAAATGGTGCATGTTTCTTTGCTAAAGAACACATAATGGAACAATGAGAAAAAAAAAAGAAAAAAAAAACGAAAAGTCAAGAATAAGGTTCAGGCTTCGAGACCCCCTAGCTCCCCTTGGTATTAAGTTATAATTTTCAATCTTGCACCAAAGGTAGGTCCCCATGGTCCAACCTTGGCTACCAAAGGAAATTTTTATAAGTGAATTAGGAGGGTCTCAGTGGGCCCCTAAAAGTCTATTGCATATTTCACCGAGAAAAGGCTTTTGAAGGGAAACTGCTGCACACCTGGCATGAAGCAGTGGCCTGTTTGGTAGAGTGTTGAACTGTCAAATGGTGGCTGGAGCTTGGGGTCCCGGGTTCGAACCCCACGACCGGGCAGATTTTCACTTTTTTTTTCTTTTTTTTAAAATTCCTTTATTTTGTACTATATTATATTTTTAATGTGTTTTTCGGTATTCTGCAGGCTCCTGCATGGCCGAAAAATGTAATTTTTTTCGGAAAAATGGGAAAAAAACTGGAAAAATCAAGGAAAATCATTTTTTTTGTCAGTTTTCGACTCCTTTTGCAATATCTTAGGGAGTCTATCATGCGTGGGGTGTTCTGTGTATAAAATGGAGTATATTTCTTTGCTAAAGAACACGTTATGGAACAATGAGAAAAAAAAAGAAAAAAAAGATGAAAAGTCGAGATTAAGGTTCAGGCTTCGAGACCCCCTAACTCCCCTTGGTATTAAGTTATAATTTTGAAACTTACACCCAAGGTAAGTCCCCATGGTCCAACCATGGCTACCGAAGGAAATTTTTATAAGTGAATTGGGGGGTCTCAGTGGGCCCCTAAAGGTCTATTGCATATTTCACTGAGAAAAGGCTTTTGAAGGGAAGCTGCTGTGCACTTGGCGTGAAACAGTGGCCTGTTTGGTAGAGTGTTGGACTGTCAACTGGTGGCTGGAGCTTGGGGTCCCGGGTTCGAACCCCACGACCGGGCTGTTTTTCACTTTTTTTTCTTTTTTTTTAAAATTCCTTTATTTTGTACTATATTATTTTTTTAATGTGTTTTTCGGTATTCTGCAGGCTCCTGCATGGCAGAAAAATTTCATTTTTTTTGGAAAAATGGGAAAAAACTGGAAAAATCAAGGAAAATCAGTTTTTTGTCATTTTTCGACTCCTTTTGCAACATTTTAGGGAGTCTATCATGCATAGGGTGTTCTGTGTATAAAATGGAGCATATTTCTTTGCTAAAGAACACGTAATGGAACAATGAGCAAAAAAAAAATTAAAAAAAGACGAAATGTTGAGAATAAGGTTCAGGCTTCGAGACCCCCTAGCTCCCCTTGGTATTAAGTCATAATTTTCATACTAGCACCCAAGGTAGGTCCCCATGGTCCAAACATGGCTACCGAAGGAAATTTTTATAAGTGACTTAGGGGGTTCCCAGTGGGCCCCTAAAGGTCTATTGCATATTTCACCAAGAAAAGGCTTTTGAAAGGAAGCTGCTGTCCACCTGATGTGAAACAGTGGCCTGTTTGGTAGAGCGTTGGAATGTCAACTGGTGACTAGAGCTTGGGGTCCCGGGTTCGAACCCCAGGACAAGGCCGTTTTTTACTTTTTTTTTAATTCTTTTATTTTGCATTATATTATTTTTTTACTGTGTTTTTCGGTATTCTGCAGGCTCCTCCTTTGTAGAAAAATTTGTTTTTTTTTGAAAAAATGGGAAAAAACTGGAAAAATCAAGGAAAATCGGTTTTTTTTGTCAGTTTTCGACTCCTTTTGCAATATTTTAGGGAGTCTATCATGCGTGGAGTGTTCTGTGTATAAAATGGAGTATATTTCTTTACTGAAGAACACGTAATGGAGCAATGAGAAAAAAAAATACGAAATGTCGAGAATAAGGTTCAGGCTTCGAAACCCCCTAGCTCCCCTTGGTATTAAGTTATAATTTTCAAACTCGCACCCAAGGTAGGTCCCCATGATCCAACCATGGCCACCAAAGGAAATTTTTATAAGTGAATTAGGAGGGTCTCAGTGGGCCCCTAAAGGTCTATTGCATATTTCACCGAGAAAAGGCTTTTGAAGGGAAGCTGCTGTACACCTGATGTGAAACAGTGGCCTGTTTGGTAGAGTGTTGGACTGTCAACTGGTGTCTGGAGCCTGAGGTCCCGGGTTCTAACCCCAGGTCCATGCAGTTTTTCACTTTTTTTTTCTTTTTTTAAAATTCTTTTATTTTGCATTATATTATTTTTTTAAGTGCTTTTTGGTATTTTGCAGGCTCCTACATGGCAGAAAAATTTGGTTTTTTTTTGGAAAAATGGGAAAAAACTGGAAAAATCCAGGAAAATCAGTTTTTTTGTCGTTTTTCGACTCTTTTTGCAACATTCTAGGCAGTCTATCATGCATGGGGTGTTCTATATATATAAAATGGTGCATGTTTCTTTGCTAAAGAACACATAATGGAACAATGAGAAAAAAAAAAGAAAAAAAAGACGAAAAGTCAAGAATAAGGTTCAGGCTTCGAGACCCCCTAGCTCCCCTTGGTATTAAGTTATAATTTTCAATCTTGCACCAAAGGTAGGTCCCCATGGTCCAACCTTGGCTACCAAAGGAAATTTTTATAAGTGAATTAGGAGGGTCTCAGTGGGCCCCTAAAAGTCTATTGCATATTTCACCGAGAAAAGGCTTTTGAAGGGAAACTGCTGCACACCTGGCATGAAGCAGTGGCCTGTTTGGTAGAGTGTTGAACTGTCAAATGGTGGCTGGAGCTTGGGGTCCCGGGTTCGAACCCCACGACCGGGCAGATTTTCACTTTTTTTTTCTTTTTTTTAAAATTCCTTTATTTTGTACTATATTATATTTTTAATGTGTTTTTCGGTATTCTGCAGGCTCCTGCATGGCTGAAAAATGTAATTTTTTTCGGAAAAATGGGAAAAAAACTGGAAAAATCAAGGAAAATCATTTTTTTTGTCAGTTTTCGACTCCTTTTGCAATATCTTAGGGAGTCTATCATGCGTGGGGTGTTCTGTGTATAAAATGGAGTATATTTCTTTGCTAAAGAACACGTAATGGAACAATGAGAAAAAAAAAGAAAAAAAAGATGAAAAGTCGAGATTAAGGTTCAGGCTTCGAGACCCCCTAGCTCCCCTTGGTATTAAGTTATAATTTTGAAACTTACACCCAAGGTAAGTCCCCATGGTCCAACCATGGCTACCGAAGGAAATTTTTATAAGTGAATTGGGGGGTCTCAGTGGGCCCCTAAAGGTCTATTGCATATTTCACTGAGAAAAGGCTTTTGAAGGGAAGCTGCTGTGCACTTGGCGTGAAACAGTGGCCTGTTTGGTAGAGTGTTGGACTGTCAACTGGTGGCTGGAGCTTGGGGTCCCGGGTTCGAACCCCACGACCGGGCTGTTTTTCACTTTTTTTTTTCTTTTTTTTTAAAATTCCTTTATTTTGTACTATATTATTTTTTTAATGTGTTTTTCGGTATTCTGCAGGCTCCTGCATGGCAGAAAAATTTCATTTTTTTTGGAAAAATGGGAAAAAACTGGAAAAATCAAGGAAAATCAGTTTTTTGTCATTTTTCGACTCCTTTTGCAACATTTTAGGGAGTCTATCATGCATAGGGTGTTCTGTGTATAAAATGGAGCATATTTCTTTGCTAAAGAACACGTAATGGAACAATGAGCAAAAAAAAAATTAAAAAAAGACGAAATGTCGAGAATAAGGTTCAGGCTTCGAGACCCCCTAGCTCCCCTTGGTATTAAGTCATAATTTTCATACTAGCACCCAAGGTAGGTCCCCATGGTCCAACCATGGCTACCGAAGGAAATTTTTATAAGTGACTTAGGGGGTTCCCAGTGGGCCCCTAAAGGTCTATTGCATATTTCACCAAGAAAAGGCTTTTGAAAGGAAGCTGCTGTCCACCTGATGTGAAACAGTGGCCTGTTTGGTAGAGCGTTGGAATGTCAACTGGTGACTAGAGCTTGGGGTCCCGGGTTCGAACCCCAGGACAAGGCTGTTTTTTACTTTTTTTTTAATTCTTTTATTTTGCATTATATTATTTTTTTACTGTGTTTTTCGGTATTCTGCAGGCTCCTTCTTTGTAGAAAAATTTGTTTTTCTTTGAAAAAATGGGAAAAAACTGGAAAAATCAAGGAAAATCGGTTTTTTTGTCAGTTTTCGACAACTTTTGCAACATTTCAGGGAGTCTATCAAGCATAAGGTGTTCTTTGTATAAAATGGAGCATAATTCTTTGCTAAAGAACACGTAATGGAACACTGAGAAAAAAAAAGACAAAAAAGACGAAATGTCGAGAATATGGTTCAGGCTTTGAGATCCCTTAGCTCCCCTTGGTATTAAGTCATAATTTTCAAACTCGCACCCAAGGTAGGTCCCCATGATCCAACCATGGCCACCAAAGGAAATTTTTATAAGTGAATTAGGAGGGTCTCAGTGGGCCCCTAAAGGTCTATTGCATATTTCACCGAGAAAAGGCTTTTGAAGGGAAGCTGTTGTACACCTGATGTGAAACAGTGGCCTGTTTGGTAGAGTGTTGGACTGTCAACTGGTGTCTGGAGCCTGAGGTCCCAGGTTCTAACCCCAGGTCCAGGCAGTTTTTCACTTTTTTTTTCTTTTTTTAAAATTCTTTTATTTTGCATTATATTATTTTTTTAATGTGTTCTTTGGTATTCTGCAGGCTCCTACATGGCAGAAAAATTTGTTTTTTTTTTGGAAAAATGGGAAAAAACTGGAAAAATCCATGAAAATCAGTTTTTTTTGTGTCATTTTTGGATTCCTTTTGCAACATTTCAGGGACTCTATCAAGCATAGGGTGTTCTGTGTATAAAATGGAGCATAATTCTTTGCTAAAGAACACGTAATGGAACAATAAGAAAAAAAAAGACAAAAAAAAAGAAATGTCGAGAATAAGGTTCAGGCTTCGAGATCCCTTAGCTCCCCTTGGTATTAAAATATAATTTTCAAACTCGCACCCAAGATAGGTCCCCATGGTCCAACTATGGCTACCGAAGGAAATTTTTATAAGTGACTTAGGGGGTTCCCAGTGGGCCCCTAAAGGTCTATTGCATATTTCACCGAGAAAAGGCTTTTGAAAGGAAGCTGCTGTCCACCTGATGTCAAACAGTGGCCTGTTTGGTAGAGCGTTGGAATGTCAACTGGTGACTGGTGCTTGGGGTCCCGGGTTCGAACCCCAGGACAAGGCCGTTTTTTACTTTTTTTTTAATTCTTTTATTTTGCATTATATTATTTTTTTACTGTGTTTTTCGGTATTCTGCAGGCTCCTCCTTTGTAGAAAAATTTGTTTTTTTTTGAAAAAATGGGAAAAAACTGGAAAAATCAAGGAAAATCGGTTTTTTTGTCAGTTTTCGACTCCTTTTGCAACATTTTAGGGAGTCTATCATGCGTGGAGTGTTCTGTGTATAAAATGGAGTATATTTCTTTACTGAAGAACACGTAATGGAGCAATGAGAAAAAAAAATACGAAATGTCGAGAATAAGGTTCAGGCTTCGAAACCCCCTAGCTCCCCTTGGTATTAAGTTATAATTTTCAAACTCGCACCCAAGGTAGGTCCCCATGGTCCAACCATGGCCACCAAAGGAAATTTTTATAAGTGAATTAGGAGGGTCTCAGTGGGCCCCTAAAGGTCAATTGCATATTTCACCGAGAAAAGGCTTTTGAAGGGAAGCTGCTGTACACCTGATGTGAAACAGTGGCCTGTTTGGTAGAGTGTTGGACTGTCAACTGGTGTCTGGAGCCTGAGGTCCCGGGTTCTAACCCCAGGTCCAGGCAGTTTTTCACTTTTTTTTTCTTTTTTTAAAATTCTTTTATTTTGCATTATATTATTTTTTTAATGTGTTCTTTGGTATTCTGCAGGCTCCTACATGGCAGAAAAGTTTGTTTTTTTTTTGGAAAAATGGGAAAAAACTGGAAAAATCCATGAAAATCAGTTTTTTTTGTGTCATTTTTGGATTCTTTTTGCAACATTTCAGGGACTCTATCAAGCATAGGGTGTTCTGTGTATAAAATGGAGCATAATTCTTTGCTAAAGAACACGTAATGGAACAATAAGAAAAAAAAAGACAAAAAAAAAGAAATGTCGAGAATAAGGTTCAGGCTTCGAGATCCCTTAGCTCCCCTTGGTATTAAGTTATAATTTTCAAACTCGCACCCAAGGTAGGTCCCCATGGTCCAACCACTGCTACCAAAGGAAACTTTTATAAGTGAATTAGGAGGGTCTCAGTGGGCCCCTAAAAGTATATTGCGTATTTCACCGAGAAAAGGCTTTTGAAGGGAAGCTGCTGCACACATGGCATGAAACAGTGGCCTGTTTGGTAAAATGTTGGACTGTCAACTGGTGGCTGGAGCTTTGGGATCCCGGGTTCGAACCCCAGGTGCGGGCAGTTTTTCACTTTTTTTTTCTTTTTTTTTAATTCTCTTATTTTTGATATATTATTTTTTAATGTGTTTTTCGGTATTCTGCAGGCTCCTGCATTGCAGAAAAATTTAATTTTTTTCTAAAAAATGGGAAAAAACTGGAAAAATCAAGGAAAATCAGTTTTTTGTCATTTTCCGACTCCTTTTGCAACATTTTAGGGAGTCTATCATGCATAAGGTGTTCTGTGTATAAAATGGAGCATATTTCTTTGCTACAGTACACGTAATGGAACAATGAGCAAAAAAAAATAAAAAAAAGACGAAATGTCGAGAATAAGGTTCAGGCTTCGAGATCCCTTTGCTCCCCTTGGTATTAAGTTATAATTTTCAAACTCGCACCCAAGGTAGGTCCCCATGGTCCAACCACTGCTACCAAAGGAAACTTTTATAAGTGAATTCGGGGGTTCCCAGTGGGCCCTTAAAGGTCTATTGCATATTTCTCAGAGAAAAGGCTTTTGAAGGGAAGCTGCTGCACACTTGGCATGAAACAGTGGCCTGTTTGGTAGAGTGTTGGACTGTCAACTGGTGGCTGGAGCTTGGGGTCCCAGGTTCGAACCCCAGGATCGGGCAGTTTTTTACTTTTGTTTCTTTTTTTTAAATTCTTTTATATATATTATTTTTTTAATGTGTTTTTCGGTATTCTGCAGGCTCCTGCATGGCAGAAAAATTTAGTTTTTTTTCGGAAAAATGGAAAAAAACTGGAAAAATCAAGGAAAATCAGTTTTTTGTCATTTTTCGACTCCTTTTGCAACATTTTAGGGAGTCTATCATGCATAGGGTGTTCTATAGATAAAATGGAGCATATTTCTTTGCTAAAGAACACGTAATGGAACAATGAGAAAAAAAAAAGAAAAAAAAGACAAAATGTCGAGAATAAGGTTCAGGCTTCGAGACCCCCTGGCTCCCCTTGGTATTAAGTTATAATTTTCAAACTCGCACCCAAGGTAGGTCCCCATGGTCCAACCACGGCTACCAAAGGAAATTTTTATAAGTGAATTAGGAGGGTCTCAGTGGGCCCCTAAAAGTATATTGCATATTTCACCGAGAAAAGGCTTTTTAAGGGAAGCTGCTGCACACATGGCATGAAACAGTGGCCTGTTTGGTAGAATGTTGGACTGTCAACTGGTGGCTGGAGCTTTGGGGTCCCGGGTTCGAACCCCAGGTGCGGGCAATTTTTCACTTTTTTTTTCTTTTTTTTTAATTCTCTTATTTTTGATATATTATTTTTTTAATGTGTTTTTCGGTATTCTGCAGGCTCCTGCATGGCAGAAAAATTTAATTTTTTTCTGAAAAATGGGAAAAAACTGGAAAAATCAAGGAAAATCAGTTTTTTGTCATTTTCCGACTCCTTTTGCAACATTTTAGGGAGTCTATCATGCATAAGGTGTTCTGTGTATTAAATGGAGCATATTTCTTTGCTAAAGAACACGTAATGGAACAATGAGCAAAAAAAAAAATAAAAAAAAGACGAAATGTCGAGAATAAGGTTCAGGCTTCGAGACCCCCTAGCTCCCCTTGTTATTAAGTCATAATTTTCATACTCGCACCCAAGGTAGGTCCCCATGGTCCAATCATGGCTACCGAAGGAAATTTTTATAAGTGAATACGGGGGTTCCCAGTGGGCCCCTAAAGGTCTATTGCATATTTCTCCGAGAAAAGGCTTTTGAAGGGAAGCTGCTGTCCACCTGATGTGAAACAGTGGCCTGTTTGGTAGAGTGTTGGACTGTCAACTGGTGACTGGAGCTTGGGGTCCCGGGTTCGAACCCCAGGACCAGGCAGTTTTTTACTTTTTTTTTCTTTTTTTTTAATTCTTTTATTTTGCATTATATTATTTTTTTAATGTGTTTTTCGGTATTCTGCAGGCTCCTCCTTTGTAGAAAAATTTGTTTTTTTTTTTAAAAAATGGGAAAAAACTGGAAAAATCAAGGAAAATCAGTTTTTTGTCATTTTTCGACTCCTTTTGCAACATTTTAGGGAGTCTATCATGCATAAGGTGTTCTGTGTATAAAATGGAGCATATTTCTTTGCTAAAGAACACGTAATGGAACAATGAGAAAAAAAAAAATTAAAAAAAGACGAAATGTCGAGAATAAGGTTCAGGCTTCGAGACCCCCTAGCTCCCCTTGGTATTAGGTCATAATTTTCATACTCGCACCCAAGGTAGGTCCCCATGTCCAACCATCGCTACCAAAGGAAATTTTTATAAGTGAGTTAGGAGGGTCTCAGTGGGCCCCTAAATGTCTATTGCATATTTCACCGAGAAAAGGCTTTTAAAGGGAAGCTGCTGTACACCTGATGAGAAACAGTGGCCTGTTTGGTAGAGTGTTGGACTGTCAACTGGTGACTGGAGCTTGGGGTCCCGGGTTCGAATCCCAGGACCAGGCAGTTTTTTACTTTTTTTTTCTTTTTTTTTAATTCTTTTATTTTGCATTATATTATTTTTTAATGTGTTTTTCGGTATTCTGCAGGCTCCTCCTTTGTAGAAAAATTTGTTTTTTTTTTTAAAATGGGAAAAAACTGGAAAAATCAAGGAAAATCAGTTTTTTGTCATTTTTCGACTCCTTTTGCAACATTTTAGGGAGTCTATCATGCATAGGGTGTTCTGTGTATAAAATGGAGCATATTTCTTTGCTAAAGAACACGTAATGGAACAATGAGAAAAAAAAAAATTAAAAAAAGACGAAATGTCGAGAATAAGGTTCAGGCTTCGAGACCCCCTAGCTCCCCTTGGTATTAGGTCATAATTTTCATACTCGCACCCAAGGTAGGTCCCCATGTCCAACCATCGCTACCAAAGGAAATTTTTATAAGTGAGTTAGGAGGGTCTCAGTGGGCCCCTAAATGTCTATTGCATATTTCACCGAGAAAAGGCTTTTAAAGGGAAGCTGCTGTACACCTGATGAGAAACAGTGGCCTGTTTGGTAGAGTGTTGGACTGTCAACTGGTGACTGGAGCTTGGGGTCCCGGGTTCGAACCCCAGGACCAGGCAGTTTTTTACTTTTTTTTTCTTTTTTTTTAATTCTTTTATTTTGCATTATATTATTTTTTAATGTGTTTTTCGGTATTCTGCAGGCTCCTCCTTTGTAGAAAAATTTGTTTTTTTTTTTAAAATGGGAAAAAACTGGAAAAATCAAGGAAAATCAGTTTTTTGTCATTTTTCGACTCCTTTTGCAACATTTTAGGGAGTCTATCATGCATAGGGTGTTCTGTGTATAAAATGGAGCATATTTCTTTGCTAAAGAACACGTAATGGAACAATGAGAAAAAAAAAAATTAAAAAAAGACGAAATGTCGAGAATAAGGTTCAGGCTTCGAGACCCCCTAGCTCCCCTTGGTATTAGGTCATAATTTTCATACTCGCACCCAAGGTAGGTCCCCATGTCCAACCATCGCTACCAAAGGAAATTTTTATAAGTGAGTTAGGAGGGTCTCAGTGGGCCCCTAAATGTCTATTGCATATTTCACCGAGAAAAGGCTTTTAAAGGGAAGCTGCTGTACACCTGATGAGAAACAGTGGCCTGTTTGGTAGAGTGTTGGACTGTCAACTGGTGACTGGAGCTTGGGGTCCCGGGTTCGAACCCCAGGACCAGGCAGTTTTTTACTTTTTTTTTCTTTTTTTTTAATTCTTTTATTTTGCATTATATTATTTTTTAATGTGTTTTTCGGTATTCTGCAGGCTCCTCCTTTGTAGAAAAATTTGTTTTTTTTTTTAAAATGGGAAAAAACTGGAAAAATCAAGGAAAATCAGTTTTTTGTCATTTTTCGACTCCTTTTGCAACATTTTAGGGAGTTTATCATGCATAGGGTGTTCTGTGTATAAAATGGAGCATATTTCTTTGCTAAAGAACACGTAATGGAACAATGAGCAAAAAAAAAAGGAAAAAAAAGACGAAATGTTGAGAATAAGGTTCAGGCTTCGAGACCCCCTAGCTCCCCTTGGTATTAAGTTATAATTTTCAAACTCGCACCCAAGGTAGATCCCCATGGTCCAACCATCGCTACCAAAGGAAATTTTTGATGAGAAACAGTGGCCTGTTTGGTAGAGTGTTGGACTGTCAACTGGTGACTGGAGCTTGAGGTCACGGGTTCGAACCCCAGGACCGGGAGTTATTCACTTTTTTTCCGTTTTTTTTTTTAAATTCCTTTATTTTGCATTATATTATTTTTTTAATGTGTTTTTCGGTATTCTGCAGGCTCCTGCATGGCAAAAAAATTTGGGGTTTTTTGGAAAAATGGGAAAAAACTGGAAAAGTCCAAGAAAATCAGTTTTTTTGTCATTTTTCGACTCCTTTTGCAACATATTAGGGAATCTATCATGAACAGGGTGTTCTGTGTATAAAATGGAGTATATTTCTTAGCTAAAGAACACATAATAGAACAATGAGCAAAAAAAAGGAAAAAAAAGATGAAATGTTGAGAATAAGGTTCAGGCTTCGAGACCCCCTAGCTCCCCTTGGTATTAAGTCATAATTTTCATACTCGCACCCAAGGTAGGTCCCCATGGTCCAATCATGGCTACCGAAGGAAATTTTTATAAGTGAATACGGGGGTTCCCAGTGGGCCCCTAAAGGTCTATTGCATATTTCTCTGAGAAAAGGCTTTTGAAGGGAAGCTGCTGTATACCTGATGTGAAACAGTGGCCTGTTTGGTAGAATGTTGGACTGTCAACAGGAAGTTGGAGCTAGGGGTCCGGGGTTCGAAACTCATGTCCGGGCAGTTTTTCACTTTTTTTTCTTTTTTTTTTATTCTTTTATTTTGCATTATATTATTTTTTTAATGTATTTTTTGGTATTCTGCAGGCTCCTGCATGGCAGAAAAATTTGGATTTTTTTGGAAAAATGGGAAAAAACTGGAAAAATCCAGGAAAATCAGTTTTTTTTTGTCATTTTTCGACTCCTTTTGCAACATTTTAGGGAGTCTATCATGCATAGGGTGTTCTGTTTATAAAATGGGGCATAATTCTTTGCTAAAGAACACCTAATGGAACAATGAGAAGAAAAAAGACAAAAAAGATGAAATATCGAGAATAAGGTTCAGGCTTCTAGATCCCTTAGCTCCATTTGGTATTAAGTTATAATTTTTAAACTCACACCCAAGGTAGGTCCCCATGGTCCAACCATCGCTACCAAAGGAAATTTTTATAAGTGAGTTAGGAGGGTCTCAGTGGGCCCCTAAATGTCTATTGCATATTTCACCGAGAAAAGGCTTTTGAAGGGAAGCTGCTGCACACTTGGCATGAAACAGTGGCATGTTTGGTAGAGTGTTGGACTGTCAACTTGTGGCTGGAGCTTGGGGTCCCAGGTTCGAAACCCACGACCGGGCAATTTTTAACTTTTTTTTTCTTTTTTTTTAAAATTCCTTTATTTTGTACTATCTTATTCTTTTAATGTGTTCTTCGGTATTCTGCAGGCTATCCTGCATGGCAGAAAAATTTAATTTTTTTCGGAAAAATGGAAAAAAAGTGGAAAAATCAAGGAAAATCAGTTTTTTGTCATTTTTCGACTACTTTTGCAACATTTTAGGGAGTTTATCTTGCATAGGGTGTTCTGTGTATAAAATGGAGCATATTTCTTTGCTAAAGAACACGTAATGGAACAATGAGCAAAAAAAAGGGAAAAAAAGACGAAATGTTGAGAATAAGGTTCAGGCTTCGAGACCCCCTAGCTCCCCTTGGTATTAAGTCATAATTTTCATACTCGCACCCATAGTAGGTCCCCATGGTCCAACCATGGCTACCAAAGGAAATTTTTATAAGTGAATTAGGAGGGTCTCAGTGGGCCCCTAAAAGTCTATTGCATATTTCACCTAGAAAAGGCTTTTGAAGGGAAGCTGCTGTATACCTGATGTGAAACAGTGGCCTGTTTGGTAGAATGTTGGACTGTCAACAGGAAGTTGGAGCTAGGGGTCCGGGGTTCGAAACTCATGTCCGGGCAGTTTTTCACTTTTTTTTCTTTTTTTTTAATTCTTTTATTTTGCATTATATTATTTTTTTAATGTATTTTTCGGTATTCTGCAGGCTCCTGCATGGCAGAAAAATTTGGATTTTTTTGGAAAAATGGGAAAAAACTGGAAAAATCCAGGAAAATCAGTTTTTTTTGTCATTTTTCGACTCCTTTTGCAACATTTTAGGGAGTCTATCATGCATAGGGTGTTCTGTTTATAAAATGGGGCATAATTCTTTGCTAAAGAACACCTAATGGAACAATGAGAAAAAAAAAGAAAAAAAAGACGAAATGTCAAGAATAAGGTTCAGGCTTCGAGACCCCCTAGCTCCCCTTGGTATTAAGTTATAATTTTTAAACTCACACCCAAGGTAGGTCCCCATGGTACAACCATGGCTACCGAAGGAAAGTTTTATAAGTGAATTAGGGGGGTCCCAGTGGGCCCCTAAATCCCTATTGCATATTTCACCGAGATAAGGCTTTTAAAGGGAAGCTGCTGTACACCTGATGAGAAACAGTGGCCTGTTTGGTAGAGTGTTGGACTGTCAACTGGTGACTGGAGCTTGGGGTCCCGGGTTTGAACACCAGGACCAGGCAGTTTTTTACTTTTTTTTTCTTATTTTTTAATTCTTTTATTTTGCATTATATTATTTTTTAATGTGTTTTTCGGTATTCTGCAGGCTCCTCCTTTGTAGAAAAATTTGTTTTTTTTTGAAAAAATGGGAAAAAACTGGAAAAATCAAGGAAAATCAGTTTTTTGTCATTTTTCGACTCCTTTTGCAACATTTTAGGGAGTTTATCATGCATAGGGTGTTCTGTGTATAAAATGGAGCATATTTCTTTGCTAAAGAACACGTAATGGAACAATGAGCAAAAAAAAAGGAAAAAAAAGACGAAATGTTGAGAATAAGGTTCAGGCTTCGAGACCCCCTAGCTCCCCTTGGTATTAAGTTATAATTTTCAAACTCGCACCCGAGGTAGATCCCCATGGTCCAACCATCGCTACCAAAGGAAATTTTTGATGAGAAACAGTGGCCTGTTTGGTAGAGTGTTGGACTGTCAACTGGTGACTGGAGCTTGGGGTCCCGGGTTCGAACCCCAGGACCGGGAGTTATTCACTTTTTTTCCGTTTTTTTTAAAAATTCCTTTATTTTGCATTATATTATTTTTTTAATGTGTTTTTCGGTATTCTGCAGGCTCCTGCATGGCAAAAAAATTTGGGGTTTTTTGGAAAAATGGGAAAAAACTGGAAAAGTCCAAGAAAATCAGTTTTTTTGTCATTTTTCGACTCCTTTTGCAACATATTAGGGAATCTATCATGAACAGGGTGTTCTGTGTATCAAATGGAGTATATTTCCTAGCTAAAGAACTTATAATAGAACAATGAGCAAAAAAAAGGAAAAAAAAGATGAAATGTTGAGAATAAGGTTCAGGCTTCGAGACCCCCTAGCTCCCCTTGGTATTAAGTCATAATTTTCATACTCGCACCCAAGTTAGGTCCCCATGGTCCAACCATGGCTACCGAAGGAAGATTTTATAAGTGAATTAGGGGGGTCCCAGTGGGCCCCTAAATGTCTACTGCATATTTTACAGAGAAAAGGCTTTTGAAGGGAAGGTGCTGCACACCTTCCATGAAACAGTTGCCAGTTTGGTACAGTGTTGGACTGTCAACTGGTGGGCGGAGCTTGGGATCCCGGGTTAAAACCCCAGGATCGGACAGTTTTTCACTTTTTTTTTTTTAAAAATTCTTTTATATTGCATTATGTTATTTTTTAATGTGTTTTTTGGTATTCTACAGGCTCCTCCATGGCAGAAAATTTTGTTTTTTTTTAGAAAAAATGGGAAAAAACTGGAAAAATCCAGGAAAATCAGTTTTTTTGTCATTTTTAGACTCCTTTTGCAACATTTTAGGGAGTCTATCATGCATAGGGTGTTCTGTGTATAAAATGGTGCATATTTCTTTGCTAAAGAACACGTAATGGAACAATGAGAAAAAAAAGAATAAATTTCGAGAACTAGGTTCAGGCTTCGAGACTCTCTAGCTCCCCTTGATATTAAGTTATAATTTTCAAAATCGCACCTATGGAAGGTCCCCATGTGCCAACCATGGCTACCGATGGAAATTTTTATAAGTGAATTAGGGGGGTCCCAGTGGGCCCCTAAATCTCTATTGCAAATTTCACCGAGAAAAGGCTTTTAAAAAGAAGCTGCTGTACACCTGATGAGAAACAGTGGCCTGTTTGGTAGAGAGTTGGACTGTCAACTGGTGGCTGGGGCTTGTCGTCTCGGGTTCTAATCCCAGGAACGGGAGTTTTTCGCTTTTTTTTCCTTTTTTTTTAAATTCCTTTATTTTGCATTATATTATTTTTTAAAGTGTTTTTCGGTATTCTGCAGGCTCCTGAATTGCAGAAAAATAAAAATTTTTTTGGAAAAATGGGAAAAAACTGGAAACATCAAGGAAAATCAGTTTTTTTTCATTTTTCGACTCCTTTTGCAACATTTTAGGGAGTCTATCGGGCATAGGGTGTTCTGTGTATAAAATGGTGCATATTTCTTTGCTAAAGAACACATAATAGATCAATGAGAAAAAAAAAGAAAAAAAAGACGAAATGTCGAGAATAAGGTTCTGGCTTCGAGATCCCCATGTCCCTTTGGTATTAAGTTATAATTTTTAAACTCGCACCCAAGGTTGGTCCCCATGGTCCAACCATGGCAACCGAAGGAAATTCTTATAAGAGAATTAGGGGGTTACCAGTGGGCCCCTAAAGGTCTATTGCATATTTCACCGAGAAAAGGCTTTTGAAGGGAAGCTGCTGCCCACCTCATGTGAAACAGTGGCCTGTTTGGTAGAGTGTTGGACTGTCAACTGGTGACTGGAGCCTGTGGTCCCGGGTTCTAACCCCAGGTCCGGGCAGTTTTTAATTTTTTTTTTTTTTTAATTCTTTTATTTTGCATTATATTATTTTTTTAATGTGTTTTCCGGTATTCTGCAGGCTCCTGCATGGGAGAAAAATTTAATTTTTTTTGGAAAAATGGGAAAAAACTGGAAAAATCAAGGAAAATCAGTTTTTTGTCATTTTTCGACTCCTTTAGCAACATTTTAGGGAGTCTATCAAGCTTAGGGTTTTCTGGGTATAAAATGGAGTATATTTCTTTGCTAAAGAACACGTAATGGAACAATGAGAAAAAAAAAGAAAAAAAAGACGAAATGTCGAGAATAAGGTTCAGGCTTGGAGACCCCCTATCTCCCCTTGGTACTAATTTATAATTTTCAAACTCGCACCCCAGGTAGGTCCCCAAGGTCTAACCATGGAAACCGAAAGAAATTTTTATAAGTGAATTCGGAGGTTGTCAGTGGTTCCCTAAAGGTCTATTGCATATTTTACCGAGAAAAGGCTTTTGAAGGGAAGCTGCTGCACACCTGGCATGAAACAGTGGCCTGGTTGGTAGAGTGTTGGACTGTCAACTGGAAGTTGGAGCTAGGGGTCCGGGGTTCGAACCTCATGTCCGGGCAGTTTTTCACTTTTTTTCCTTTTTTTTAAAAATTCCTTTATTTTGCAATATAAATATTTTTTAATGTGTTTTTCGGTATTCTGCAGGCTTCTGCATGGCAAAAAAATTTGGGCTTTTTTGGAAAAACGGGGAAAAACTGGAAAATTCCAAGAAAATCAGTTTTTTTGTCATTTTTCGACTCCTTTTGCAACATTTTAGGGAGTTTATCATGCATAGGGTGTTCTGTGTATATAATGGAGCATATTTCTTTGCTAAAGAACACGTAATGGAACAATAAGCAAAAAAAAAGGAAAAAAAAGACGAAATGTTGAGAAAAAGGTTCAGGCTTCGAGACCCCCTAGCTCCCCTTGGTATTAAGTCATAATTTTCATACTCGCACCCAAGGTAGGTCCCCATGGTCCAACCATGGCTACCGAAGGAAATTTTTATAAGTGAATTAGGGGGTTCCCAGTGGGCCCCTAAAGGTCTATTGCATATTTCACCGATAAAAGGCTTTTGAAGGGAAGCCGCTGTCCACCTGATGTGAAACAGTGGCCTGTTTGGTAGAGAGTTGGACTGTCAACTGGTGACTGGAGCTTGGGGTCCCTGGTTCGAACCCCAGGACCAGGCAGTTTTTTACTTTTTTTCTTTTTTTTTTTAATTCTTTTATTTTGCATTATATTATTTTTTTAATGTGTTTTTCGGTATTCTGCAGGCTCCTCCTTGGCAGAAAAATTTTTTTTTTGAAAAAATGGGAAAAAACTGGAAAAATCAAGGAAGATCAGATCTGTTGTCAGTTTTCGACTCCTTTTGCAAAATTTTAGGGAGTCTATCATGCATAGGGTGTTCTGTGTATAAAATGGAGCATATTTCTTTGCTAAAGAACACCTAATGGAACAATGAGAAATAAAAAGAAAAAAAAGACGAAATGTCAAGAATAAGGTTCAGGCTTCGAGACCCCTTAGCTCCCCTTGGTATTAAGTTATAATTTTCAAACTTGCACCAAGGGTAGGTCCCCATGGTCTAACCATGGCTACCGAAGGAAATTTTTATAAGTGAATTAGGAGGGTCTCAGTGATCCCCTGAAATTCTTTTCCATATTTCTCCGAAAAAATGCTTTTGAAGGGAAGCTGCTGTACACCTGATGTGAAACAGTGGCCTGTTTGGTAGAGTGTTGGACTGTCAACTGGTGTCTGGAGCCTGTGGTCCCGGGTTCTAACCCCAGGTCCAGGCAGTTTTTCACTTTTTTTTTCTTTTCTTTAAAATTCCTTTATTTTGTACTATATTATTTTTTTAATGTGTTTTTCGGTATTCTGCAGGCTCCTGCATGGCAGAAAAATTTAATTTTTTTCGGAAAAATGGGAAAAAACTGGAAAATCAAGGAAAATCAGTTTTTTGTCATTTTTCGACTCCTTTTGCAACATTTTAGGGAGTCTATCATGCATAGGGAGTTCTGTGTATAAAATGGAGCATATTTCTTTGCTAAAGAACACGTAATGGAACAATAAGCAAAAAAAAGGGAAAAAAAGACGAAATGTTGAGAAAAAGGTTCAGGCTTCGAGACCCCCTAGCTCTCCTTCGTATTAATTTATAATTTTCAAACTTGCACCAAGGGTAGGTCCCCATGGTCCAACCATGGCTACCGAAGGAAATTTTTATAAGTGAATTAGGAGGGTCTCAGTGATCCCCTGAAATTCTTTTGCATATTTCTCCGAAAAAATGCTTTTGAAGGCAAGCTGCTGTGCACCTGGCGTGAAACAGTGGCCTGTTTGGTAGAGTGTTGGACTGTCAACTGGTGGCTGGAGCTTGGGGTCCCGGGTTCGAACCCCAGGTGACGGCAGTTTATCTTTTTTTTTTTCTTTTTTTTTAATTCTTTTATTTTTGATGTATTATTTTTTAAATGTGTTTTTCGTTATTCTGCAGGCTCCTGCATGGCAGAAAAATTTAATTTTTTTTGGAAAAATGGGAAAAAACTGGAAAAATCAAGGAAAATCAGTTTTTTGTCATTTTTCGACTCCTTTTGCAACATTTTAGGGAGTCTATCATGCATAGGGTGTTCTGTGTATAAAATGGAGTATTATTCTTTGCTAAAGAACACGTAATGGAACAATGAGAAAAAAAAGACAGAAAAGACGAAATGTCGAGAATAAGGTTCAGGCTTCGAGATCCCTTAGCTCCCCTTGGTATTAAGTTATAATTTTCAAACTCGAACCCATGGTAGGTCCCCATTGTCCAACCACGTCTACCAAAGGAAATTTTTATAAGTGAATTAGGAAGGTCTCAGTGGGCCCCTAAAAGTCTATTGCATATTTCACCGAGAAAAGGGTTTTGTAGGGAAGCTGCTGCCCACCTGATGTGAAACAGTGGCCTGTTTGGTAGAGTGTTGGACTGTCAACTGGTGACTGGAGCTTGGGGTCCCGGGTTCAAACCCCAGGACCAGGCAGTTTTTTACTTTTTTTCTTTTTTTTTTAATTCTTTTATTTTGCATTATATTATTTTTTTAATGTGTTTTTCGGTATTCTGCAGGCTCCTCCTTGGCAGAAAAAAAATTTTTTTTTGAAAAAATGGGAAAAAACAGGAAAAATCAAGGAAAATCAGTTCTTTTGTCAGTTTTCGACTCCTTTTGCAAAATTTTAGGGAGTCTATCATGCATAGGGTGTTCTGTGTATAAAATGGAGCATATTTCTTTGCTAAAGAACACGGAATGGAACAATGAGGAAAAAAAAAGAAAAAAAAGGCGAAATTTCGTGAGTAAGGTTCAGGCTTCGAGACCCCCTAGCTCCCCTTGGTATTAAGTTATAATTTTCAAACTCGCACCCAAAGTAGGTCCCCATGGTCCAGCCATGGCTATGGAAGGAAATTTTTATAAATGAATTAGGTGGTTCCCAGTGGGCCCCTAAAGGTCTATTGCATATTTCACCGAGAAAAGGCTTTTGAAGGGAAGCTGCTGTCCACCTGATGTAAAATAGTGGCCTGTTTGGTAGAGTGTTGGACTGTCAACTGGTGACTGGAGCTTGGGGTCCCGGGTTCGAACCCCAGGAGCAGGCAGTTTTTTACTTTTTTTATTTTTAATTCTTTTATTTTGCATTATATTATTTTTTTAATGTGTTTTTCGGTATTCTGCAGGCTCCTGCATGGCAGAAAAATTTAATTTTTTTTGGAAAAATGGGAAAAAACTGGAAAAATCAAGGAAAATCAGTTCTTTTGACAGTTTTCGACTCCTTTTGCAAAATTTTAGGGAGTCTATCATGCATAGGGTGTTCTGTGAATAAAATGGAGCATATTTCTTTGCTAAAGAACACGTAATGGAACAATGAGGGAAAAAAAAGAAAAAAAAGGCGAAATTTCGAGAGTGAGGTTCAGGCTTCGAGACCCCTAGCTCCCCTTGGTATTAAGTTATAATTTTCAAACTCGCACCCAAGGTAGGTCCCCATGGTCCAACCATGGCTACCAAAGGAAATTTTTATAAGTGAATTAGGAGGGTCTCAGTGGGCCCCTAAAATTCTATTGCATATTTCACCGAGAAAAGGCTTTTGAAGGGAAGCTACTGTACACCTGATGTGAAACAGTGGCCTGTTTGGTAGAGTGTTGGACTGTCAACTGGTGTCTGGAGCCTGTGGTCCCGGGTTCTAACCCCTGGTCCGGGCAGTTTTTCACTTTTTTTTACTTTTTTTTAAAATTCCTTTATTTTGTACTATATTATTTTTTTAATGTGTTTTTCGGTATTCTGCAGGCTCCTGCATGGCAGAAAAATTTAATTTTTTTCGGAAAAATGGGAAAAAACTGGAAAATCAAGGAAAATCAGTTTTTTGTCATTTTTCGACTCCTTTTGCAACATTTTAGGGAGTCTAACATGCATAGGGAGATCTGTGTATAAAATGGAGCATATTTCTTTGCTAAAGAACACGTAAAGGAACAATAAGCAAAAAAAAAAGGAAAAAAAAGACGAAATGTTGAGAAAAAGGTTCAGGCTTCGAGACCCCCTAGCTCCCCTTGGTATTAATTTATAATTTTCAAACTTGCACCAAGGGTAGGTCCCCATGGTCCAACCATGGCTAACGAAGGAAAATTTTTTAAGTGAATTAGGAGGGTCTCCGTGATCCCCTGAAATTCTTTTGCATATTTCTCCGAAAAAATGCTTTTGAAGGGAAGCTGCTGTGCTCCTGGCGTGAAACAGTGGCCTGTTTGGTAGAGTAATGGACTGTCAACTGGTGGCTGGAGCTTGGGGTCCCGGGTTCGAACCCCAGGTGCGGGCAGTTTTTCAATTTTTTTTCCTTTTCTTTTTTTTTAATTCTTTTATTTTTGATGTATTATTTTTTAAATGTATTTTTCGGTATTCTGCAGGCTCCTGCATGGGAGAAAAATTAAATTTTTTTTGGAAAAATGGGAAAAAACTGGAAAAATCAAGGAAAATCAGTTTTTTGTCATTTTTCGACTCCTTTTGCAACATTTCAGGGAGTCTATCATGCATAGGGTGTTCTTTGTATAAAATGGAGCATAATTTTTTGCTAAAGAACACGTAATGGAACAATGAGAAAAAAAAGACAAAAAAGACGAAATGTCGAGAATAAGGTTCAGGCTTCGAGATCCCTTAGCTCCCCTTGGTATTAAGTTATAATTTTGAAACTCGCACCCAAGGTAGGTCCCCATGGTCCAACCACGGCCACCAAAGGAAATTTTTATAAGTGAATTAGGAGGGTCTCAGTGATCCCCTGAAATTCTTTTGCATATTTCTCCGAAAAAATGCTTTTGAAGGGAAGCTGCTGTGCACCTGGCGTGAAACAGTGGCCTGTTTGGTAGAGTGTTGGACTGTCAACTGGTGTCTGGAGCCTGTGGTTCCGGGTTCTAACCCCAGGTCCTGGCAGTTTTTCACTTTTTTTTTTTTTTTAAATTCTTTTATTTTGCATTATATTATTTTTTTAATGTGCTTTTTGGTATTCTGCAGGCTCCTACATGGCAGAAAAAATTGTTTTTTTTGGAAAAATGGGAAAAAACTGGAAAAATCCAGGAAAATCAGTTTTTTGTCATTTTTCGACTCCTTTTGCAACATTTTAGGGAGTCTATCATGCATAGGGTGTTCTGTGTATAAAATGGAGCATATTTCTTTGCTAAAGAACACGTAATGGAACAATGAGCAAAAAAAAAAAAAAAAAAAAAAGACGAAATGTTGAGAATAAGGTTCAGGCTTCGAGAAACCCCTAGCTCCCCTTGTTATTAAGTCATAATTTTCATACTCGCACCCAAGGTAGGTCCCCATGGTCCAACCATGGCTATGGAAGGAAATTTTTATAAATGAATTAGGTGGTTCCCAGTGGGCCCCTAAAGGTCTATTGCATATTTCACCGAGAAAAGGCTTTTGAAGGGAAGCTGCTGTCCACCTGATGTAAAATAGTGGCCTGTTTGGTAGAGTGTTGGACTGTCAACTGGTGACTGGAGCTTGGGGTCCCGGGTTCAAACCCCAGGAGCAGGCAGTTTTTTACTTTTTTTTTTTAATTCTTTTATTTTGCATTATATTATTTTTTTAATGTGTTTTTCGGTATTCTGCAGGCTCCTGCATGGCAGAAAAATGTAATTTTTTTTGGAAAAATGGGAAAAAACTGGAAAAATCCAGGAAAATCAGTTTTTTTGTCATTTTTTGACTCCTTTTGCAACATTTTAGGGAGTCTATCATGCATAGGGTGTTCTGTGTATAAAATGGAGCATAATTCTTTGCTAAAGAACACGTAATGGAACAATGAGAAAAAAAAGACAAAAAAGACGAAATGTCGAGAATAAGGTTCAGGCTTCGAGATCCCTTAGCTCCCCTTGGTATTAAGTTATAATTTTCAAACTCGAACCCATGGTAGCTCCCCATTGTCCAACCACGTCTACCAAAGGAAATTTTTATAAGTGAATTAGGAAGGTCTCAGTAGGCCCCTAAAAGTCTATTGCATATTTCACCGAGAAAAGGGTTTTGTAGGGAAGCTGCTGCCCACCTGATGTGAAACAGTGGCCTGTTTGGTAGAGTGTTGGACTGTCAACTGGAGACTGGAGCTTGGGGTCCCGGGTTCAAACCCCAGGACCAGGCAGTTTTTTACTTTTTTTCTTTTTTTTTTTTAATTCTTTTATTTTGCATTATATTATTTTTTTAATGTGTTTTTCGGTATTCTGCAAGCTCCCCTTGTTATTAAGTCATAATTTTCATACTCGCACCCAAGGTAGGTCCCCATGGTCCAACCATGGCTATGGAAGGAAATTTTTATAAATGAATTAGGTGGTTCCCAGTGGGCCCCTAAAGGTCTATTGCATATTTCACCGAGAAAAGGCTTTTGAAGAGAAGCTGCTGTCCACCTGATGTAAAATAGTGGCCTGTTTGGTAGAGTGTTGGACTGTCAACTGGTGACTGGAGCTTGGGGTCCCGGGTTCGAACCCCAGGAGCAGGCAGTTTTTTACTTTTTTTTTTTTTTAATTCTTTTATTTTGCATTATATTATTTTTTTAATGTGTTTTTCGGTATTCTGCAGGCTCCTGCATGGCAGAAAAATGTAATTTTTTTTGGAAAAATGGGAAAAAACTGGAAAAATCCAGGAAAATCAGTTTTTTTGTCATTTTTTGACTCCTTTTGCAACATTTTAGGGAGTCTATCATGCATAGGGTGTTCTGTGTATAAAATGGAGCATAATTCTTTGCTAAAGAACACGTAATGGAACAATGAGAAAAAAAAGACAAAAAAGACAAAATGTCGAGAATAAGGTTCAGGCTTCGAGATCCCTTAGCTTCCCTTGGTATTAAGTTATAATTTTCAAACTCGAACCCATGGTAGGTCCCCATTGTCCAACCACGTCTACCAAAGGAAATTTTTATAAGTGAATTAGGAAGGTCTCAGTGGGCCCCTAAAAGTCTATTGCATATTTCACCGAGAAAAGGGTTTTGTAGGGAAGCTGCTGCCCACCTGATGTGAAACAGTGGCCTGTTTGGTAGAGTGTTGGACTGTCAACTGGTGACTGGAGCTTGGGGTCCCGGTTTTCAAACCCCAGGACCAGGCAGTTTTTTACTTTTTTTCTTTTTTTTTTTTAATTCTTTTATTTTGCATTATATTATTTTTTTAATGTGTTTTTCGGTATTCTGCAGGCTCCTCCTTGGCAGAAAAATTTTTTTTTTTTGAAAAAATGGGAAAAAACAGGAAAAATCAAGGAAAATCAGTTCTTTTGTCAGTTTTCGACTCCTTTTGCAAAATTTTAGGGAGTCTATCATGCATAGGGTGTTCTGTGTATAAAATGGAGCATATTTCTTTGCTAAAGAACACGTAATGGAACAATGAGGAAAAAAAAAGAAAAAAAAGGCTAAATTTCGTGAGTAAGGTTCAGGCTTCGAGACCACCTAGCTCCCCTTGGTATTAAGTTATAATTTTCAAACTCGCACCCAAGGTAGGTACCCATGGTCCAACCATGGCTACCAAGGGAAATTTTTATAAGTGAATTACGAGGGTCTCAGTGGGCCCCTAAAGGTCTATTGCATATTTCACGGAGAAAGGCTTTTGAAGGGAAGGTGCTGTACACCTGATGTGAAACAGTGGCCTGTTTGGTAGAGTGTTGGACTGTCAACTGGTGTCTGGGGCCTGTAGTCCCGGGTTCTAACCCCAGGTCCTGGCAGTTTTTCACTTTTTTTTTCTTTTTTTAAAATTCTTTTATTTTGCATTATATTATTTTTTTAATGTGCTTTTTGGTATTCTGCAGGCTCCTACGTGGCAGAAAAATTTGGTTTTTTTTGGAAAAATAGGAAAAAACTGAAAAAATCCAGGAAAATCAGTTTTTTTGTCATTTTTCGACACCTTTTGAAACATTTCAGGGAGTCTATCATGCATAGGGTGTTCTGTGTATAAAATGGAGCATAATTTTTTGCTAAAGAACACGTAATGGAACAATGAGAAAAAAAAGACAAAAAAGACGAAATGTCGAGAATAAGGTTCAGGCTTCGAGATCCCTTAGCTCCCCTTGGTATTAAGTTATAATTTTGAAACTCGCGCCCAAGGTAGGTCCCCATGGTCCAACCACGGCCACCAAAGGAAATTTTTATAAGTGAATTAGGAGGGTCTCAGTGATCCCCTGAAATTCTTTTGCATATTTCTCCGAAAAAATGCTTTTGAAGGGAAGCTGCTGTGCACCTGGCGTGAAACAGTGGCCTGTCTGGTAGAGTGTTGGACTGTCAACTGGTGGCTGGAGCTTGGGGTCCCGGGTTCGAACCCCAGGTGCGGGCAGTTTTTCACTTTTTTTTCTTTTCTTTTTTTTTTAATTCTTTTATTTTTGATGTATTATTTTTTAAATGTGTTTTTCGGTATTCTGCAGGCTCCTGCATGGCAGAAAAATTTAATTTTTTTTGGAAAAATGGGAAAAAACTGGAAAAATCAAGGAAAATCAGTTTTTTGTCATTTTTCGACTCCTTTTGCAACATTTCAGGGAGTCTATCATGCATAGGGTTTTCTGTGTATAAAATGGAGCATAATTTTTTGCTAAAGAACGATAATTTTTTGCTATAAATGAATTAGGTGGTTCCCAGTGGGCCCCTAAAGGTCTATTGCATATTTCACCGAGAAAAGGCTTTTGAAGGGAAGCTGCTGTCCACCTGATGTAAAATAGTGGCCTGTTTGGTAGAGTGTTGGACTGTCAACTGGTGACTGGAGCTTGGGGTCCCGGGTACGAACCCCAGGAGCAGGCAGTTTTTTACTTTTTTTTTTTTAATTCTTTTATTTTGCATTATATTATTTTTTTAATGTGTTTTTCGGTATTCTGCAGGCTCCTGCATGGCAGAAAAATTTAATTTTTTTTGTAAAAATGGGAAAAAACTGGAAAAATCAAGGAAAATCAGTTCTTTTGACAGTTTTCGACTCCTTTTGCAAAATTTTAGGGAGTCTATCATGCATAGGGTGTTCTGTGTATAAAATGGAGCATATTTCTTTGCTAAAGAACACGTAATGGAACAATGAGGAAAAAAAGAGAAAAAAAAGGCGAAATTTCAAGAGTGAGGTTCAGGCTTCGAGACCCCTAGCTCCCCTTGGTATTAAGTTATAATTTTCAAACTCGCACCCAAGGTAGGTCCCCATGGTCCAACCATGGCTACCAAAGGAAATTTTTATAAGTGAATTAGGAGGGTCTCAGTGGGCCCCTAAAATTCTATTTCATATTTCACCAAGAAAAGGCTTTTGAAGGGAAGCTACTGTACACCTGATGTGAAACAGTGGCCTGTTTGGTAGAGTGTTGGACTGTCAACTGGTGTCTGGAGCCTGTGGTCCCGGGTTCTAACCCCAGGTCCGGGCAGTTTTTAATTTTTTTTTTCTTTTTTTTAAAATTCCTCTATTTTGTACTATATTATTTTTTTAATGTGTTTTTCGGTATTCTGCAGGCTCCTGCATGGCAGAAAAATTTAATTATTTTCGGAAAAATGGGAAAAAACTGGAAAATAAGGGAAAATCAGTTTTTTGTCATTTTTCGACTCCTTTTGCAACATTTTAGGGAGTCTAACATGCATAGGGAGTTCTGTGTATAAAATGGAGCATATTTCTTTGCTAATGAACACGTAAAGGAACAATAAGCAAAAAAAAAGGAAAAAAAAGACGAAATGTTGAGAAAAAGGTTCAGGCTTCGAGACCCCCTAGCTCCCCTTGGTATTAATTTATAATTTTCAAACTTGCACCAAGGGTAGGTCCACATGGTCCAACCATGGCTACCGAAGGAAATTTTTATAAGTGAATTAGAAGGGTCTCCGTGATCCCCTGAAATTCTTTTGCATATTTCTCCGAAAAAATGCTTTTGAAGGGAAGCTGCTGTGCACCTGGCGTGAAACAGTGGCCTGTTTGGTAGAGTGTTGGACTGTCAACTGGTGGCTGGAGCTTGGGGTCCCGGGTTCGAACCCCAGGTGCGGGCAGTTTTTCACTTTTTTTTTCTTTTCTTTTTTTTTAATTCTTTTATTTTTGATGTATTATTTTTTAAATGTGTTTTTCGGTATTCTGCAGGCTCCTGCATGGGAGAAAAATTTAATTTTTTTTGGAAAAATGGGAAAAAACTGGAAAAATCGAGGAAAATCAGTTTTTTGTCATTTTTCGACTCCTTTTGCAACATTTCAGGGAGTCTATCATGCATAGGGTTTTCTGTGTATAAAATGGAGCATAATTTTTTGCTAAAGAACACGTAATGGAACAATGAGAAAAAAAAGACAAAAAAGAAGAAATGTTGAGAATAAGTTTCAGGCTTCGAAACCCCTAGCTCCCCTTGGTATTAATTTAGAATTTTCAAACTTGCACCAAGGGTAGGTCCCCATGGTCTAACCATGGCCACCGAAGGAAATTTTTATAAGTGAATTAGGAGGGTCTCAGTGATCCCCTGAAATTCTTTTGCATATTTCTCTGAAAAAATGCTTTTGAAGGGAAGCTGCTGTACACCAGGCGTGAAAAAGTGGCCTGTTTGGTAGAGTGTTGGACTGTCAACTGGTGGCTGGAGCTGGGGGTCCTGGGTTCGAACCCCAGGTGCGGGCAGTTTTCACTTTTTTTTTCTTTTTTTTTAATTCTTTTATTTTTGATGTATTATTTTTTTAATGTGTTTTTCGGTATTCTGCAGGCTCCTGCATGGCAGAAAATTTTAATTTTTTTTGGAAAAATGGGAAAAAACTGGAAAAATCCAGGAAAATCAGTTTTTTGTCATTTTTCGACTCCTTTTGCAACATTTTAGGGAGTCTATCATGCATAGGGTGTTCTGTGTATAAAATGGAGCATATTTCTTTGCTAAAGAACACGTAATGGAGCAATGAGCAAAAAAAAAAAATAAAAAAAAGACGAAATGTTGAGAATAAGGTTAAGGCTTCGAGACCCCCTAGCTCCCCTTGGTATTAAGTCATAATTTTCATACTCGCACCCAAGGTAGGTCCCCATGAAGGAAAACCCCATGAAGGTAGGAAAAAAAAAGAAAAAAAAGGCGAAATTTCGTGAGTAAGGTTCAGGCTTCGAGACCCCCTAGCTCCCCTTGGTATTAAGTTATAATTTTCAAACTCGCACCCAAGGTAGGTCCCCATGGTCCAACCATGGCTACCAAAGCAAATGTTTATAAGTGAATTACGAGGGTCTCAGTTTGCCCCTAAAGGTCTATTGCATATTTCACCGAGAAAAGGCTTTTGAAGGGAAGCTGCTGTACACCTGATGTGAAACAGTGGCCTGTTTGGTAGAGTGTTGTACTGTCAACTGGTGTCTGGGGCCTGTGGTCCCGGGTTCTAACCCCAGGTCCTGGCAGTTTTTCACTTTTTTTTTCTTTTTTTAAAATTCTTTTATTTTGCATTATATTATTTTTTTAATGTGCTTTTTGGTATTCTGCAGGCTCCTACGTGGCAGAAAAATTTGGTTTTTTTTGGAAAAATAGGAAAAACTGAAAAAATCCAGGAAAATCAGTTTTTTTGTCATTTTTCGACTCCTTTTGCAACATTTCAGGGAGTCTATCATGCATAGGGTGTTCTGTGTATAAAATGGAGCATAATTTTTTGCTAAGGAACACGTAATGGAACAATGAGAAAAAAAAGACAAAAAAGACGAAATGTCGAGAATAAGGTTCAGGCTTCGAGATCCCTTAGCTCCCCTTGTTATTAAGTCATAATTTTCCTACTCGCACCCAAGGTAGGTCCCCATGGTCCAACCATGGCTATGGAAGGAAATTTTTATAAATGTATTAGGTGGTTCCCAGTGGGCCCCAAAAGGTCTATTGCATATTTCACCGAGAAAAGGCTTTTGAAGGGAAGCTGCTGTCCACCTGATGTAAAACAGTGACCTGTTTGGTAGAGTCTTGGACTGTCAACTGGTGACTGGAGCTTGGGGTCCCGGGTTCGAGCAACAGGAGCAGGCAGTTTTTTACTTTTTTTTTTTTAATTCTTTTATTTTGCATTATATTATTTTTTTAATGTGTTTTTCGGTATACTGCAGGCTCCTGCATGGCAGAAAAATTTAATTTTTTTTGGAAAAATGGGAAAAAACTGGAAAAATCAAGGAAAATCAGTTCTTTTGACAGTTTTCGACTCCTTTTGCAAAATTTTAGGGAGTCTATCATGCATAGGGTGTTCTGTGTATAAAATGGAGCATATTTCTTTGCTAAAGAACACGTAATGGAACAATGAGGAAAAAAAAAGAAGAAAAAGGGGAAATTTCGAGAGTGAAGTTCAGGCTTCGAGACCCCCTAGCTCCCCTTGGTATTAATTTATAATTTTCAAACTTGCACCAAGGGTAGGTCCCCATGGTCCGACCATGGCTACCGAATGAAATTTTTATAAGTGAATTAGGAGGGTCTCAGTGATCCCCTGAAATTCTTTTGCATATTTCTCCGAAAAAATGCTTTTGAAGTGAAGCTGCTGTGCACCTGGCGTGAAACAGTGGCCTGTTTGGTAGAGTGTTGGACTATCAACTGGTGACTGGAGCTTGGGGTCTCGGGTTCAAACCCAAGGACCCGGCAGTTTTTTACTTTTTTTCTTTTTTTAAAATTCTTTTATTTTGCATTATATTATTTTTTTAATGTGTTTTTCGGTATTCTGCAGGCTCTTCCTTGGCAGAAAAAAAATTTTTTTTTGAAAAAATGGGAAAAAACAGGAAAAATCAAGGAAAATCAGTTCTTTTGTCAGTTTTCGACTCCTTTTGCAAAATTTTAGGGAGTCTATCATGCATAGGGTGTTCTGTTTATAAAATGGAGCATATTTCTTTGCTAAAGAACACGTAATGGAACAATGAGGGAAAAAAAAGAAAAAAAAGGCGAAATTTCGAGAGTAAGGTTCAGGCTTCGAGACCCCCTAGCTCCCCTTGGTATTAAGTTATAATTTTCAAACTCGCACCCAAGGTAGGTCCCCATAGTCCAACCATGGCTACCAAAGGAAATTTTTATAAGTGAATTACGAGGGTCTCAGTGGGCCCCTAAAGGTCTATTGCATATTTCACCGAGAAAAGGCTTTTGAAGGGAAGCTGCTGTACATCTGATGTGAAACAGTGGCCTGTTTGGTAGAGTGTTGGACTGTCAACTGGTGTCTGGGGCCTGTGGTCCCGGGTTCTAACCCCAGGTCCTTGAAGTTTTTCACTTTTTTTTTCTTTTTTTAAAATTCTTTTATTTTGCATTATATTATTTTTTTAATGTGCTTTTTGGTATTCTGCAGGCTCCTACGTGGCAGAAAAATTTGTTTTTTTTTGGAAAAATAGTAAAAAACTGGAAAAATCCAGGAAAATCAGTTTTTTTGTCATTTTTCGACTCCTTTTGCAACATTTCAGGGAGTCTATCATGCATAGGGTGTTCTGTGTATAAAATGGAGCATAATTTTTTGCTAAAGAACACGTAATGGAACAATGAGAAAAAAAAGACAAAAAAGACGAAATGTCGAGAATAAGGTTCAAGCTTCGAGATCCCTTAGCTCCCCTTGGTATTAAGTTATAATTTTGAAACTCGCACCCAAGGTAGGTCCCCATGGTCCAACCACGGCCACCAAAGGAAATTTTTATAAGTGAATTAGGAGGGTCTCAGTGGGCCCCTAAGAGTCTGTTGCATATTTCACCGAGAAAAGGCTTTTGAATGGAAGCTGCTGCAGACCTGGCATGAAACAGTGGCCTGTTTGGTAGAGTGTTGAACTGTCAACCGGTGGCTGGAGCTTGGGGTCCCGTGTTCGAACCCCACGACCGGGCTGTTTTTCACTTTTTTTTTTCTTTTTTTTAAAATTCCTTTATTTTGTACTATATTATTTTTTTAATGTGTTTTTCGGTATTCTGCAGGCTCCTGCATGGCTGAAAAATTTAATTTTTTTCGGAAAAATGGGAAAAAAACTGGAAAAATCAAGGAAAATCAGTTTTTTGTCATTTTTCGACTCCTTTTGCTACATTTTAGGGAGTCTATCATGCATAGGGTGTTCTGTGTATAAAATGGAGCATAATTCTTAGCTAAAGAACACGTAATGGAACAATGAGAAAAAAGACGAAATGTCGAGAATAAGGTTCAGGCTTCGAGATCCCTTAGCTCCCCTTGGTATTAAGTTATAATTTTGAAAATCGCACCCAAGGTAGGTCCCCATGGTCCAACCACGACCACCAAAGGAAATTTTTATAAGTGAATTAGGAGGGTCTCAGTGGGCCCCTAAAAGTCTGTTGCATATTTCACCGAGAAAAGGCTTTTGAATGGAAGCTGCTGCAGACCTGGCATGAAACAGTGGCCTGTTTGGTAGAGTGTTGAACTGTCAACTGGTGGCTGGAGCTTGGGGTCCCGTGTTCGAACCCCACGGCCGGGCTGTTTTTCACTTTTTTTTTCTTTTTTTTAAAATTCCTTTATTTTGTACTATATTATTTTTTTAATGTGTTTTTCGGTATTCTGCAGGCTCCTGCATGGCAGAAAAATTTAATTTCTTTCGGAAAAATGGGAAAAAAACTGGAAAAATCAAGGAAAATCAGTTTTTTGTCATTTTTCGACTCCTTTTGCTACATTTTAGGGAGTCTATCATGCATAGGGTGTTCTGTGTAAAAATGGAGCATAATTCTTTGCTAAAGAACACGTAATGGAACAATGAGAAAAAAAGACAAAAAAGACGAAATGTCGAGAATAAGGTTCAGGCTTCGAGATCCCTTAGCTCCCCTTGGTATTAAGATATAATTTTCAAACTTGCTCCAAGGGTAGGTCCGCATGGTCCAACCACGGCTACCAAAGGAAATTTTTATAAGTGAATTAGGAGGGTCTCAGTGGGCCCCTAAAAGTCTATTGCATATTTCACCGAGAAAAGGCTTTTGAAGGGAAGCTGCTGTACACCTGATGTGAAACAGTGGCCTGTTTGGTAGAATGTTGATTTGTCAACTGGTGGCTGGAGCTTGGGGTCCCGGGTTCGAACCCCACGATCGGGCGGTTTTTCACTTTTTTTTTTCTTTTTTTTTAAATTCCTATATTTTGTACTATATTATTTTTTTAAATGTGTTTTTCGGTATACTGCAGGCTCCAGCATGGCAGAAAAATTTAATATTTTTCGGAAAAATGGGAAAAAACTGGAAAAATCAGTTTTTTTGTCATTATTCGACTCCTTTTGCAACATTTCAGGGAGTCTATCATGGATAGGGTGTTCTGTGTATATAATGGAGCATAAATCTTTGCTAAAGAACACGTAATGGAACAATGAGAAAAAAAAAGACGAAATGTCGAGAATAAGATTCAGGCTTCGAGATCCCTTAGCTCCCCTTGGTATTAAGTTATAATTTTCAAATTCACACCCATGGTAGGTCCCAATGATCCAACCATGGCAACCGAAGGAAATTTTTATAAGTGAATTAGGGGGGTCCCAGTGGGCCCCTAAATGTCTACTGCATATTTCACCGAGAAAAGGTTTTTGAAGGGAAGCTGCTGCACACCGGGCATGAAACAGTGGCCTGTTTGGTAGAGTGTTGGACTGTCAACTGGTAGTTGGAGCTTGGGGTCCTGGGTTCAAAACACTGGACCGGGCAGTTTTTCACTTTTTTTTAATTCTTTTATTTTGCATTATATTATTTTTTAATGTGTTTTTCGGTATTCTTAAGCCTCCTGCATGGCAGAAAATTTTGGGGTTTTTTGGAAAAATGGGAAAAAACTGGAAAAATCCAGGAAAATCAGTTTTTTTGTCATTTTTCGACTCTTTTTCCAACATTCTAGGGATTCTATTATGCATGGAGTGTTCTGTGTATAAAATGGTGCATGTTTCTTTGCTAAAGAACACATAATGGAACAATAAGAAAAAAAAAGAAAAAAAAGACGAAATGTCAAGAATAAGGTTCAGGCTTCGAGACCCCCTAGCTCCCCTTGGTATTAAGTTATAATTTTCAAACTTGCACCCAGGTAAGGTCCCAATGGTTCAACCATGGATACCGAAGGAAATTTTTATAAATGAATTAGGAGGGTCTCAGTGGGCCCCTAAAGGTCTACTGCATATTTCACCGAGAAAAGGCTTTTGAAGGGAAGCTGCTGTAAATCTGATGTGAAACAGTGGCCTGTTTGGTAGAGTTTTGGACTGTCAATTGGTGACTGGAGCCTGTGGTCCCGCGTTCGAACACCAGGTCCGGGCAGTTTTTCACTTTTTTTTCTTTTTTTTTAATTCTTTTATTCTGCATTATTTTATTTTTTTAAATGTGTTTTTCTGTATTCTGCAGGCTCCTCCATGGCAGAAAAATTTGGTATTTTTTTGGAAAAATGGGAAAAAACTGGAAAAATCAAGGAAAATCAGTTTTTTGTCATTTTTCGACTCCTTTAGCAACATTTTAGGGAGTCTATCACGCTTAGGGTTTTCTGTGTATAAAATGGTGCATGTTTCTTTGCTAAAGAAGACATAATGGAACAATAAGAAAAAAAAAGACGAAATGTCAAGAATAAGATTCAGGCTTCGAGACCCCCTAGCTCCCCTTGGTATTAAGTTATAATTTTCAAACTTGCACCCAGGTAAGGTCCCAATGGTTCAACCATGGATACCGAAGGAAATTTTTATAAATGAATTATGAGGGTCTCAGTGGGCCCCTAAAGGTCTATTGCATATTTCTCCGAGAAAAGGCTTTTGAAGGGAAGCTGCTGTACACCTGATGTGAAACAGTGGCCTGTTTGGTAGAGTGATGGACTGTCAACTGGTGGCTGGAGGCTGTGGTCCCGGGTTCTAATCCCAGGAACGGGAGTTTTTCACTTTTTTTCCCTTTTTTTTAAAATTCCTTTATTTTGCATTATATTATTTTTTAATGTGTTTTTCGGTATTCTGCAGGCTCCTGCATGGCAGAAAAATTCAATTTTTTTTTGGAAAAATGGGAAAAATCAAGGAAAATCAGTTTTTTTGTCATTTTTCGACTCCTTTTGCAACATTTTAGGGAGTCTATCATGCAAAGGGTGTTCTGTGTATAAAATGGAGCATATTTCTTTGCTAAAGAAGACGTAATGGAACAATGAGCAAAAAAAAAATTAAAAAAAGACGAAATTTCGAGAACAAGGTTCAGGCTTTGAGACTCCCCAGCTCCCCTTGGTATTAAGTTATAATTTTCAAAATCGCACCCAAGGTAGGTCGCCATTGTCCAACCATGGATATCGAAGGAAATTTTTATAAGTGAATTAGGAGGGTCTCAGTGGGCCCCTAAAGGTCTACTGCATATTTCACCGAGAAAAGGCTTTTGAAGGGAAGCTGCTGTAAACCTGATGTGAAACAGTGGCCTGTTTGGTAGAGTTTTAGACTGTCAACTGGTGACTGGAGCCTGTGGTCCCGGGTTCGAACCCCAGGTCCGGGCAGTTTTTCACTTTTTTTTCTTTTTTTTTAATTCTTTTATTTTTGATATATTATTTTTTTAATGTGTTTTTCGGTATTCTGCAGGCCCCTGCATGGCAGAAAATTTTGGGGTTTTTTGGAAAAATGGGAAAAAACTGGAAAAATTCAGGAAAATCAGTTTTTTTTGTCATTTTTCGACTCTTTTTGCAACATTCTAGGGATTCTATCATGCATGGAGTGTTCTGTGTATAAAATGGTGCATGTTTCTTTGCTAAAGAAGACATAATGGAACAATAAGAAAAAAAAAAGAAAAAAAAGACGAAATGTCAAGAATAAGGTTCAGGCTTCGAGACCCCCTAGCTCCCCTTGGTATTAAGTTATAATTTTCAAACTTGCACCCAGGTAAGGTCCCAATGGTTCAACCATGGATACCGAAGGAAATTTTCATAAATGAATTATGAGGGTCTCAGTGGACCCCTAAAGGTCTATCGCATATTTCTCCAAGAAAAGGCTTTTGAAGGGAAGCTGCTGTACACCTGATGTGAAACAGTGGCCTGTTTGGTAGAGTGATGGACTGTCAACTGGTGGCTGGAGGCTGTGGTCCCGGGTTCTAATCCCAGGAACGGGAGTTTTTCACTTTTTTTCCTTTTTTTTTAAAATTCCTTTATTTTGCATTATATTATTTTTTAATGTGTTTTTCGGTATTCTGCAGGCTCCTGCATGGCACAAAAATTCCATTTTTTTTTGGAAAAATGGGAAAAAACTGGAAAAATCAAGGAAAATCAGTTTTTTTGTCATTTTTCGACTCCTTTTGCAACATTTTAGGGAGTCTATCGTGCATAGGGTGTTCTGTGTATAAAATGGTGCATATTTCTTTGCTAAAGAACACCTAATAGAACAATGAGAAAAAAAAAAGAAAAAAAAGACGAAATGTCGAGAACAAGGTTCAGGCTTCGAGACTCCGTAGCTCCCCTTGGTATTAAGTTATAATTTTCAATATCGCACCCAAGGTAGATCCCCATGGTCCAACCATGGCTACCGAAGGAAATTTTTATAAATGAATTAGGAGGGTCTCAGTGGGCCCCTAAAGGTCTATTGCATATTTCTCCGAGAAAAGGCTTTTGAAGGGAAGCTGCTGTAAACCTGATGTGAAACAGTGAACTGTTTGGTAGAGTTTTGGACTGTCAACTGGTGACTGGAGCCTGTGGTCCCGGGTTCTATCCCCAGGTTCGGGCGGTTTTTCACTTTTTTCTCTTTTTTTAAAATTCTTTTATTCTGCATTATATTATTTTTTTAAATGTGTTTTTCGGTATACTGCAGGCTCCAGCATGGCAGAAAAATTTAATATTTTTCGGAAAAATGGGAAAAAACTGGAAAAATCAAGAAAAATCAGTTTTTTTGTCATTTTTCGACTCCTTTTGCAACATTTTAGGGAGTCTATCATGCATAGGGAGTTCTGTGTATAAAATGGAGCATATTTCTTTGCTAAAGAACACGTAATGGAACAATGAGAAAAAAAAGAAAAAAAAGACGAAATGTCGAGAATAAGGTTCAGGCTTCGAGACCCCCTAGCTCCCCTTGGTATTAAGATATAATTTTCAAACTCCCTCCCAAGGTAGGTCCCCATGGTTCAACCGTGGCTACCGAAGGAAATTTTCATAAGTGAATTAGGAGGGTCTCAATGGGCCCCTGAAAGTCTATTGCATATTTCACCGAGAAAAGGCTTTTGAAGGGAAGCTGCTGTACAGCTGATGTGAAACAGTGGCCTGTTTGGTAGAGTGTTGGACTGTCAACTGGTGGCTGGAGCTTGTGGTCCCGGGTTCGAACCCCAGGACAGGGCAGTGTTTTTCACTTTTTTTTCCTTTTTTTTAAAATTCTTTTATTTTGCAATATATAATTTTTTTAATGTATTTTTCGGTATTCTGCAGGCTCCTGCATGGCAGAAAAATTTGGTTTTTTTTTGAAAAATAAGAAAAAACTGGAAAAATCCAGGAAAATCAGTTTTTAGGTCATTTTTCGACTCCTTTTGCAACATATTAGGGAGTCTATCATGCATAGGGTGTTCTGTGTATAAAATGGAGCATAATTCTTTGCTAAAGAGCACGTAATGGAACAATGAGAAAAAAAAAGACAAAAAAGACGAAATGTCGAGCATAAGGTTTAGGCTTCGAGATCCCTTATCACCCTTTGGTATTAAGTTATAATTTTCAATTTCACACCCAAGGTAGGTCCCCATAGTCCAACCATGGCTACCGAAGGAAATTTTTATAAGTGAATTAGGGGGTCCCAGTGGGCCCCTAAAGGTCTATTGCATATTTCACCGAGAAAAGGCTTTTGAAGGGAAGTTGCTGTAAACCTGATATGAAACAGTTGCCTGTTTGGTAGAGTTTTGGACTGTCAACTGGTGACTGGAGCCTGTGGTTCCGGGTTCTAACCCCAGGTCCGGGCGGTTTTTCACTTTTTTTTCTTTTTTTTTAATTCTTTTATTCTGCATTATATTATTTTTTTAAATGTGTTTTTCGGTATACTGCAGGCTTCTCCATGACAGAAAAATTTGGTATTTTTTTTGTAAAAATGGGAAAAAACTGGAAAAATCAAGGAAAATCAGTTTTTTTGTCATTTTTCGACTCCTTTTGCAACATTTTAGGGAGTCTATCACGCTTAGGGTGTTCTGTATATAAAATGGAGTATATTTCTTTGCTAAAGAACACATAATGGAACAATGAGCAAAAAAAAGAAAAAAAAAAGACGAAATGTAGTAGAGAATAAGGTTCAGGATTTGAGACGCCCTAGCTCCCATTGGTATTAAGTCATAATTTTCCAACTCGCACCCAAGGTTGGTCCCCTTGGTCTAACCATGGCTGCCGAAGGAAATTTTTTTAAGTGAATTATCGGGTCCCGGAGGGCCCCTAAAGGTCTATTGCATATTTCACCGAGAAAAGGCTTTTGAAGGGAAGCTGCTGCACACCTGACAAGAAACAGTGGCCTGTTTGGTAGAGTGTTGACTGTCAACTGGTGGCTGGAGCCTGTGGTCCCGGGTTCGAACCCCACGACCGGGCAGTTTTTCACTTTTTTTTTTCTTTTTTTAAAAATTCCTTTATTTTGCATTATATAATTTTTTTAATGTGTTTTTCGGTATTCTGCAGGCTCCTCCATGGCAGACAAATTTGGTTTTTTTTTTTGGAAAAATGTGAAAAAACTGGTAAAATCAAGGAAAATCAGTTTTTTGTCATTTTTCGACTCCTTTTGCAATTTTAGGAAGTCTATCTTGCTTAGGGTGTTCTGTGTATAAAATGGAGTATATTTCTTTGCTAAAGAACACGTAATGGAACAATGAGCAAAAAAAAGGAAAATAAAGACGAAATGTTGAGAATAAGGTTCAGGCTTCGAGACCCCCTAGCTCCCCATGGTCCAACCATGGCTACCGAAAGAAACTTTTATAAGTGAATTAGGAGGGTCTCAGTGGACCCCTAAAGGTCTATTGCATATTTCACCGAGAAGAGGCTTTTGAAGTGCAATTGTTTCTTTCTTTTCGTACCGCCTTGGTCTGGTGGTAGGTCACCTGACTGGCAAGTCGAGGCTGGCGAAGGGGTCGGGGGTTTGAATCCCAGCAATGGACCATTTTTCAAAACAAATTCTGTTTTTCTTTTGTTTATTTTACATTATTCTTTTTTTTAGATGTGTTTTCCGATATTCAGGAGGGTCCTGCATGTAGGAACATTTTTTTTAATTAGGAAAATTGGAAAAAACTGGAAAAATCTAGACAAAATCAGTTTATTTGTTATTTTTCGACTCCTATTGCCACATTTTAGGTAGTCTATCATGCATAAGGTGTTCTGTGTATAAAATCCAGCATCTTTCCTTGTTAAAAACACTTTTTAAAATAATAATAATAAAAAAAATTTTTTAAAAAAAGTCAAAATGTCGAGAGTAAGGTTCAGGCTTCGAGACCTTCTTGCTCCCTTTAATATTAAGTTATAATTTTCAAACTCGGTCATAAGGTAGGCCTCTATGGTCCAATCATGCCTGCGGAAGGAAATTTTTATATGTTAATTAGGAGGGCCCCAGTGGGGCCCTTTAGGTCTATTGCATAGGTAACCGAGAAAGGGCTTTTGAAGTGAAATTGTTTCTTTCTTTCCGTACTGCCTTGGTCTGGTGGTAGGACACCTGACTGGCAAGACGAGGCTGGACAGAGGGGTCGGGGGTTCAAATCCCAGCAATGGACCATTTTTCAATAAAATTTCTTTTTTTTTTTTTTTTGTTTATTTTACATTATATTATTTTTTAGATGTGTTTTTCGATATTCTGGTGGGTCCTGCATGTAGGAACATTTTTTTTTTAATTAGGAAAATTGGAAAAAAACTGGTAAAATCTAGGAAAATCAGTTTATTTGTTATTTTTCGACTCCTTTTGCATTATTTTAGGTAGTCTATCATGCAAAAGGTGTTCTGTGTATAAAATCGAGCATCTTTCTTTGTTAAGGAACACTTTTTGGAATAATAATAAAATAAAAAAGTCGAAATGTCGAGAAAAAGGTTCAGGCTTTGAGACCTCCTAGCTCCCTTTAATATTAAGTTATAATTTTCAAACTCGGTCCCAAGGTAGGCCTCTATGGTCCAATCATGCCTGCCGAAGATAATTTTTATATGTTAATTAGGAGGGCCCCAGTGGGGCTCCAAAGGTCTATTGCATAGGTAACCGAGTAAAGGCTTTTGAAGCGAAACTGTTTCTTTCTTTCCGTACCGCCTTTGTCTGGTGGTAGGACCCCAGACTGACAAGTCGGGGCAGGAGGGAGGGGTCGGGGGTTCGAATCCCAGCTGCGGACAGTTTTTAAACAAAATTTCTTGTCTTTCTTTTTTTGCTTATTTTACGTTATATTATTTTTTAGATGTGTTTTTCGATATTCTGGAGGGTCCTACATGTAGGAAATTTTTTTTAATTAGGAAAATGGGAAAAAACTGGAAAAATCTAGGAAAATCAGTTTATTTGTTTTCCTTGTTTGTTTCAATTTATTTGTTTCCTGATTTTCCTTGATTTTTCCATTTTTTTCCCTTTTTTCCAAAAAAAAATATTTCTGACATGCAGGAGTCTGCGGAATACCAAAAAACACATTAAAAACTAATATAATGCAAAATAAAGGAATTTAAAAAAAAGGGAAAAAAGTGAAAATCTGCCCGGTCCTGGGGTTCAAACCCGGGATCCCTGGCTCCAGCCACCAGTTGACAGTCCAAGGCTCTACCAAACAGGCCACTGTTTCACGTCAGGCCTGCAACAGCTTCCCTTCAAAAGCCTTTTCTCGGTGAAATATGCTATAGACCTTTAAGGGCCCTGTGGGACCCCCCTAATTCGCTTATAAAAATTTCCTTCAGTAGCCATGGTTGGACCACGGGGACCTACCTTGGCCGCGAGTTTGAAAATTATAACTTAATACCAAGAAGAGCTAGGGAGTCTCGAAGCTTGAACCTTATTCTCGACATTTCGTCTTTTTTTTTCTTTTCTTTTTCTTATTGTTACATTACGTGTTCTTTAGCATAGAAAGATGCTCCATTTTTTACACAGAACACCCTATGCATGATAGTCTCCCTTAAATGTTGCAAAAGGAGTCGAAAAATGACAAAAAAACAGATTTTCCTTTATTTTTCCAGTTTTTTCCAATTTTTCCAAAAAAAAAAAAAAAATAATATTTCTGACATGCGGGAGTCTGCAGAATGCCGAAAAACACATTAAAAAAATAATATAATGCAAAATAACGGAATTTTAAAAAATAGGAAAAAAAAAGTGAAAAACTGTCCGGTCCTGGGGTTCAAACCCGGGACCCCTGGCTTCAGCCTCAAGTTACCAATCCAAGGCTCTACCTAACCTGCCACTGCTTCACGTCAGGCCTGCAACAGCTTCCCTTCTAAAGCCTTTTCTTGGTGAAATATGCAATAAACCTTTAAGGGCCCTCTGGGACCCCCCTAATTCATTTATAAAAACTTCCTTCGGTAACCATGGTAGGACCATGGAAACCTACCATGGGTGCAAGTTTGAAAACTATAACTTAATACCAAGGGGAGCTAGGGGGTCTCGGATCCTGAATCTTATTCTCGACATTACGTCTTTTTTTTTTTTTTTTTTTTCTTATTGTTCAATTACGTGTTCTTTAGCAAAGAAAGATGCTCCAATTTATACACAGAACTCTCTATGCATGATAGACTCCCTAAAATATTGCAAAAGGAGTCGAAAAATGACAAAAAAACTGAATTTTCATGTTTTTTCCCATTTTTCCAAAAAACTAAAATTTCTGACATGCAGGACTCTGCAGAATACCGAATAAGATATTAAAAATCTAATATAAAGAAAAATAAAGGAATTAAAAAAAAGAGAAAAACTGCCCGGTCCTGGGGATCGAACCGGGAACCCCTGGCTCCAGCCACCAGTTGACAGTCCATGGCTCTACCAAACAGCCCACTGTTTCACGTTTGGCCTGCAACAGCTTCCTTTCAAAAGCCATTCCTCATTGAAATATACAATAGACCTTTAAGGGCCCTCTGGGACCCCCCTAATTCACTTATAAAAATTTCCTTCAGTAGCCATGGTTGGACCATAGCTACTGAAGCCATGGTCCAACCATGGCTACTGAAGGAAATAGCTTCAGTAGCCATGGTTGGAGTCTCGAAGCTTGAACCTTATTCTCGACATTTCGTTTTTTTTCTTCTTTTTTTTTTCTTTTTGTTCCATTACGTGTTCTTTAGCAAAGAAAGATGCTCCATTTTATACACAGAACACCCTAAGCATCATAGACTACCTAAAATGTTGCAAACGGTGTTCTTTGTGTAAAATCGAGCATCTCTCTTCTTTAGAGAACGCATAATGGAATAATAATTTTAAAAAAATAAAAAACAAAAGGGACGAAATATCGAGAATAAGGCTCAGGTTTCTAGACAATTTTCAATCTCGGACCCAAAGAAATCCCTCCATGGTCCAATCATGGCTACCTAAGGAAATTTTTATAGGTGAATTAGGGGGACTCAGTGGGCCCCCAAAGCTATATTGCACAGCCCAACGCGAGATGGCTTTTGAAGAGAAGTTGTGGCAGGCTTGACGTGAAACAGTGGTCTGTTGGTAGAGCGTTGGACTGTCAACTCGTTGCTGAAGCCAGGGGTCAGGGGTTCGAATCCCAGGGCGGGCAATTTCAATATTTTCCTTTTTTTTATTTCGTCAATTTTACATTATATTATTTTTTAAAGTGTTTTTCGGTATTCTGCAGGGTCCCGCATGTAAGAAAAAAAAATTTTTTATTCGGAAAATTGGAAAAAACTGGAAAAATCACGGACAATCAGTTTATTTGCTGTTTTTCGACTTCGTTTGCAACATTTTAGGTAGTCTTGCATGCGTAAGGTGTTCTGTGTGTAAAATCGAGCATCTTTCTTCGTTAAAGAACTCATAATGGAATAATAATTATAAATAAGAAAGGAGATGAAATGTCGAGAATAAGGTTCATGCTTCGAGACCCCTATCTCCCTTTGGTTTAAAGCTGTGATTTTCAAACTCGGATCCAAGGTAAGCCTCCATAGTCCAAGCATGGCTGCCGAAGGAAATTTTTATAGGAGAATTAGGGGGGGGGATCAGTGGGCCTTCAAATGTATATTGCACATCCGAATGCGAGATGGCTTTTGAAGGATAGTTGTGGCAGACTTGACGTGAAACAGTGGTCTGTTGGTAGAGCTTTGGACTGTCAACTCGTTGCTGCAGTCAGGGATCGGGGGTTCGAATCCCTGGGCGGGCAATTTTAATTTTTCTTTTTTTTTTATTTCGTCAATTTTACATTATATTATTTTTTAATGTGTTTTTCGGTATTCTGCCGGGTCCTGCATGTAAGAAATAATTTTTTTTTAATTCGGAAAATGGGAAAAAACTGGAAAAATCCAGGAAAATCAGTTTATTTGCTTTTTTTTTACTCCGTTTGCAACATTTTAGGTAGTCAAGCATGCGTAAGGTGTTCTGTGTTTAAAATCGAGCATCTTTCTTGCAGAACGCATTAGGGTCCGAGTGGAGAACGCATTATGGAATAATAATAAAAAAGAGAGACGAAATTTCGAGTATAAGGATTTTTCTGAACTTTATTTTCTTTCTTTCTCTTTTTGCTGAAAACACTGAAATATCTAAAGAGGGCTTGATTTCTTCTACAAAAAAAAAAAAAAAAAAAAAATACATGTAGCTGTTGCAATGTTAATCAACTGACTAAGGTTTATTTGCTTTGTTAATATATTAATTATTTAATTAATCAAGTTGTGATCATTTTATTTTCAACTCATTATGTGTGAACTACTTGTCACAATTGCAGGCAATCTTGATCTCTTTTTTTTTCTGTTTATTTGGGGGAAAAAATATTTTCCACCATATTTAGTGAAGAGTTCATTCTAGAACAAGATTTTCCGTAAATTATGTTGTCTTTGATGAAACCCTCAGACTAAGGAGCTTTCCCTTTTTCCCTTTGTATATATATATATTGTAATCTGAACATAATTTTTAAGAATTTCTTAATTTATGGTACTTTAAAAAAAAAAAGAAGGAAACAAAGATTGTTTTTCATTTCTTAAGTGAAACAATATTTAAGAAAAAAAAAAAAAACAATACCATCATACACACATTTTATGATAACCATTTATACATCTAATTATAATTTGTCATATAATTAAAATTCATTGCAGACTCTTATGAGATAAAGCAAAAATATTATATTAGCGGGAAACTTAAAATATTTTATTTTGTTTTTTGAAGCTTAGTCTCCAACAGAAGAGCAATGTTAGGTTCGAGTGGGGATGAAACTGGCAGTAGTTCAGGTTCTTCTAATCCTGAGAAGCCAGTAGGTTTCATTCTATTTATTTTATTTTATTTATTGTTATTTTATTTGAATAATGAAAATTTCTCTTTTATTTTAACTTCTTTTTAAAGTAAAATTGAAGATCTCGTAACTTTTTTAATCTTTAATTTCTTTGTATATAATTTAAAATGCTTGTTGAAAGACGATGTTTCCTTTTAGAATAAAGCAATTGAAAAACTCTGTACTGGATAGGAAGATCATTTTTACTTGATTTGTCATTTCAGACTAGCTCTCTTTAATTCTGAAACAGTTCCACTTCAATTGGTTAGAATAATTTGATTTCTCGGATATTAGTTCACAGCGGAATCAGTCTTCACTAAAAGTTAATCTCTCTTTTTAATGTTTTCGTTACTTTCAATATCAATTTAAGCTCGTGCTTTAATTATTAAAATACTTAGAGTTAGTTAAAATACATTATATTAATAATTATTCATTATTTAGAGCAAAGAAAATGAGAATAAATTTCTGAACCACTTAAAGTTGCAATAAATTTCAAACAAATTTAACATTCTGTAAAAAAAATTTAAAAAATATCTCTTGTTAAGTTCATAAATAAAAATAACCCTTTCCACAAGTGAAATTTTAACTCTGTAGTTGCAGTTGAGTGACTTGCATAATATTATTTACTGCAAGTTAAAAAGTTTCTTAATAATCGAATGTTACATTTTTTTCCCCATTATACTCTAAGAACTTTTTTTACATATCTTTGTGAACTCTAGTTTCTAAGTTTTATAGTATTTTGCTCAGTAAAACAACATTATACGTTAAATGTAACAAAAAAATATGTAAATAAATAAAAAACAGTTTGGGCCCTTGCGATATTTAATATAGAGAGAAATAATTTTTATGTGTTCTAAAAATAACCAGTATCTAGGATGGTCCATAAATTTCAGTAATCAGATAAAATAATTTACAGTAAAAATTTTCGTCAGACTTGATCATTAAAATAGAAAGGGAAACTTTATTTATGTTACCGTCTTATAGTTTTTTTTTTAATGGTAAAACTCCTCTCTCTATTGTTATTTTATTGTTCTTTCATAATATTTTATTGAAAAAAATTATAAGACCTTCTGTCTCTCTCTCTTTCTATTGTTCTTTTATGTAACTGTGAAGTCTTTTTTTTCTTATAGTAATAAAATGTGGCTAAATTTAAACATTGAGTTTGAAGTAGGTGCTTATTGTTTATCTTTTAAAAAAAGTATTTCATTTTAAATAAATAACAGTTCGTGTGATTTCAAGAACCTTATTTTCTTTCTTTCTCTTTTAGCTGAAAACTCTGCAATATGCGAAGAACGCTTGATGTCTTCTACAAAAAATAAAAGTAGCTGTAGCAATGTCGATTCTTATAAATTAAATCTGACCAAGGTTTGTTTGATTTGTTAATAGTATAGTAACTGTTTAATTAATCAAGTTGTTATGATTTTATTTTTAATTTATAAAGTGTGAACTGATTGTCAGAATTTCAGGCAATTTTCATCTTTTTTTTTTAAATTATTGCTCATCATGATTAGTGAAGAACAGATTCTAGCACAAGATTTTCCTGAAATAATATTCTCTCTGATCATATTCTTTAGACTAAGAAGCTTTTTTTTTTTAATGCATTTTCTTTTTCAAAAATATTTTATGTAATATTGTGATCTTCTGAACATAGTTCTCAAAAGTTTGCAAAAATGCAATTTATACACACAGATTATGATAACATTTTATGTTTCTAATTCTAATTTATCATATAATTAAAATGCATTACAGACTCATTGAGATACAGCAAAAATATTATATTATCGGAAAACTTAAAAACTTTCATTTTGTTTTTCAATGCCTAGTGATGTGAACAGCGTAAATCTTGAACCAAAAAGAGCGATGCAAAGTTTAGGTGGAGATGAAACTGATGGTCCTTCTGAACCTGAGAAGGCAGCAGGTTGCATTCTGATTTATTTTCCTGATATTGTTGAACTATGATAATTTTTCATTTATTTAAACTTCCTTTTAAAGCAAAATTGAAGACCTGTTAAAGTTTTTAATCTTTAACTCCATCTTATATAATTTAAAATTCTTGTTTGATAGACAATGTTCCTTTTTGGAACAAAGCGATTTAAAATTTCTATTCTGGACTGGAGGATCAGTTTTACTTCTTGCGTCATTTCTAACAAGTTCTCTTTAGCCCTGAAACAGTTCCGTTTTAATTGGTTAGAATAATTTGATTTCTCAGAGCGTAGTTCACCTTTGAATCAGTCTTCATTAAAAACTAATCTCTTTTTCTACTCTTTTTGTTACTTTTGACATCATTTTACGCTCGAGCTTTAAAATTAAGGATATCGCGAGAATATATATATATATATATATATATATTTACATTAATGGATAACTATTTATTGAAAGCAAAGAAATTAAGAATTAGAGATGCAATAATTTTCGAACAAATTAATGTTTCAAATAAGAAAAAAAACTCAAAAATTCTAAAATAAAATTGACTCTTTCCGCTCATCAAATTTTAACTCTGTAGTTCTGTTGTCTGTTGGACGGCATGCTTGATATTATTATTATTATGAATGTAATTTTTTTTTCAAACACATTCCCTGAATTTTTTTCTACGCACTTCACCGAACTTTAGTTTTCAAGTGAGATTTCAAAACTATTTTTCATTCCCTTCTTTTCTTTCTTTCTTATTTAGCTCAAAAATCTAAAATATCTGAAGAGGACTTGATATCTTCCGCAAAAAGTAAAAGTGATAATAACAATGATGATCCCAATAAATTAAAACTGATTAAGGTATATTTGTTTCGTTAATTGATGATTAGTTCTCTAACTAGTAGAGTTATAATAGTTTTTGCTCAACCGGGTGCGTAGCGTTTTTAAAAAGTGCTTAAAGGTGCTTATTTTCAATTTTTATTTTTAAAAGCCTTTAAAGATGCTTTTTTCATTGGGTGTTTTTAAAAAGTGCTTAATGTTCCCTTTTCCAAAATGGTATTTTTCCTTTACCATTGTAATTTTGCAAAAAGACACTTTTCACATTGTGTATAGAAACCTATTGATTTTCTTAATTTCCTTTTATTCTCTCTCTTTTTTTCTTTTTGTATTTATTTATTGTGCTTTATATATATGCATATATATACATATATATACCGAAAAAAAAATACAAGTAAAGAAATAAAAAGGAAACACATTTTTTAAACGCACGAAAAAACTTCCAAGAATAATTAAATATATTTTAAAAATTCTTTTTTAAAAAAATAAAAAACAAGTAAACAAATTAACTAAGTGATATAAACTACCCACCAGCACATATGAATATGTCCGTAAATTAGAGTGCTTTTTAATAGTATTAATATAGCCAAAACAAAATATGTTTTAATATATTTTGCTATATTAATACAATATTAAGAAGCACTCTAATTTATGGATGCAATCATGTAAGCTGGCGGGGAGTTTATACGACTTAAATAGTTTGTTTTCTTGCTTTTTAATTTTTTTTTAAATTATTAAAACAAATTTAAAAGAATTTTTGAAATAAATATAATGATTTTTGGTAGTTTTTCTAATCATTTAATTTTTTTTCTTTCCTTGTTCTCTTTGTATTTTTATCACAATATATGGCTTCTATGTACTAACAGCTTTTAGATTTTCTTATTTAAGCTTCAATAAAACTAGCTTTGTTTCGGTCACATAATTGATCACATATCATCATTCTGATCATCATTAAGATTACATTTGACTTTACATGTTTTTGTCATATAAAATATACTATTCTCTTCTCTTTAATTAAAATTAGTTTTGTATTTTAAAGTACTTAATTATCTTAGCTAACTGTATAGAAGATGTATGAAAATATTATAAACTAGTATCTAATAATGCAGATCAAATTTTCTGTACAGGATTGCTTGTAATACTTTAATTCTTGTAGATAGTTAAATATTGAACATTTTATAACAAATATTGTGTACTTTCATTTGCAATTTTTTTTTTTTTTTTGTATATTCAATTTTGTTAAATGACTCTGTTTTCTTCTCCTTTCCTTTTATTTTTAAGTTAAAAAATTGCCTGTCTTCTATAGCAATGCTTAAATTTTTTTTACATCTTCCTTAATACAGTTAAAAAAAAGTTCCTTTCTTTCTGTGTAATTTATTTATTGAACTGTTTTTTTTTTTTTAAAGTTTTTTTTTCAATTTGAAAATTCTTAATGTTTTAATTATTAACTTTAGTATTGTAAATATTTAAGAAATCTTTCTTAAGCTGTTGTAATCATTTTGGTATGTTACATCCTTTTATGCTATAAAGTTATAGATATTTACATCAAATATCTGCAGCAGTTGGTGCAACTTAAAAAATGAACTTAAACCTACCTTCAATTTATGTTAAAAAAAAAAAAAAAAAAAAAAAAAAAAAAAAAAAAAGAGGAAATCTATTAGACCCACTCCTTCACTATAATTTGTTTTAACCTCCAACATACGGAGCATGAGTTTTAAGAATTTTTTGTGTTACAACTTTTTTCAATCCTTCTTCTAAGTTTACTTAATCTTTATAATTTTTTCCATTTTTGCATTTTTATTTGTTAAACATTTAATAATTCACTATGTTCTGTATTTTTCCTATTCTTGTTGCTAATAAATTATTCATTTATTTTATTTAATTTTCTCGATACTTTTCATGATCAATTGTGTAATCAATTGTCAAAAGTAAAAAAAAAAAATATTTAGGGATATTTGCAGAACTAAAAATATATATTAAAAATATCATATACATTGGTTTAATTCAAACTAATTTTTAAAAAAAATTCAGAAATAATAATTTTTTTAAAGCATTAAGAAATGATGCCCTCTTAGCATTTTTTTATTTGACTATTTTTTTTCATAAAAATGTATTTAGAGTAAAGTTTTTAGTACAACTTTTTGTTTGATTTTAAAAGCTCAATGACATTATTTTAAAGAAATACATTACTTTTAAGTATATTTTATCATATGCAATATTTCTAAAAAATATAGGTTTTTATATAGCTAATATTTGAAACAAACTTAAAAATTTACAGTTACAAAATGTTATAATTAGAAATGTTAACTTTAAATTTAATTATTTGATATCAATATCAAGCAATATAAGGCAATGACTTGAATAAATAAAGGGAATAATTAGCTTAAATGAATAAAATAGTACCTTTTTTTAAAAATGCAACTAGGTTTAAATATTTCAAATACAACATAAAATGTTTCATTTATCGTCTTGGTGTTTTTAATAATAATCAAAGAATAATCAATGAACCTTATAATAATATGGTTTAACAACATAATTTATTAACAAATAAGTATTTATTCTATGAAAATTATTTTTCTTCTTGAATTTTACAGATTTTTAAGTACGAAATATTTGGTTTTTTTTAAATACAAGTTAATATAATATTAGTGGTGTATTGTTGTTGAGTTACATGAAAAAGGTCAACAAACATTTAATTAATAATTCTATAATTAGTTTCATTTAAAAAATTAGAACTAAAAGGATTTAATCAAAAATTACATTTCCTAAAATCAAATTTAATTTAGCAATTAACATAAAAATTCAATATTTATATTATGTACATAGTAAATATATACATCACATAATAAAAAGTTATATACATAATAAAAAACCCACTCTATCTGGCTAATATGTCTATGGACTGAGAAGATTTATAAAATGTAATTTTCTTTCTAGGAAAACAAAGTTCTTAATTTACAAAACTCTTGTCAGGTTAGTTGTGACGTATGCTTCTGAAGATTGGACAATGACAAAACTGGAAGAAAATTGTATCACAATATTTGAGAAAAATATTTTTCAGAGTATATTTCATAGTGTAAATGAAAACAATAACTAGAGATTTTTGTTCATGATGTATAAAAAACCTGATATTATTAAATTCATAAAAATATATAAAATGAATTGGATGGCTCATGTGATTCGAATAAGTGATAACAAAATAATAAATAAGATATTGCTTTTTAGACCATCTGGGACAAGAAAAGTTGGGAAGCCGCAGTTGAGATAAGCTGATTCAGTGAAGTCTGATTTTCTTGCATTTAATGAAAAGAATTGGAGATCAAAGATAAATCGAAAGTCGTGAAAGAGAAATCTGCAGAGGAAGGCATTGGGCTGTCTGGCCAACTATGATGATACTGATATTTATGTGCAAGTCATATAATTCGACAGAAGCTAACTTTTTACTGTTTTCTCTAAAGTAAAAATTTAAAATATTTTTTTTTATCGAATTTGTTGGAGAAAATTTTTCTTTTTAAAAATAAGAATTAATGATAAGATTTCATGCGCTTACAATGCACCTGCCTTAAGAAATTAAAGTGATTTTGATTAAAAGAGTTTGAAGATATTAAGTTTATACTAGTTCCTGTCTGACTAGTTTTTCTTCTTGGATGATGCAGCATGCAGGATATGTTTAAAAGAATTTTTATTAAATTTAAAAAAGAGAGAGAGAAAGCCCTTTTACACCTAAACACCATTAGATTAGATCTGTGCATTATTTTATTATAATTGTTATTATTCATGATATAACTAGATACCTATCACATTCTGCGAACTATCGCTCTACAATCCCCAAATTGCTTTCGTAGATCTCTTCAAAATTCTTCAAGCATTTTGTCAGCACTCTTAAAGCTAACTTTTATCTACTTAATTATTGAAAGAAATACTAGACACAATACTGAATAGATAAATAACTATTTTTCAAACAGTAATATATGTAGCAAAATTGTCCCTCTCCACAAAGCAAAGAATGAGTTTATACATCTGGAAAAAAAAATATTTATTTACTCCTAAAATAAGATAGTTCAAAACTGAAATATATTCACATTTCAAAGGCTTATACTTATTAAATTTCTAGTTTCGTGGATGCATAACTTGAAGAAAAGGTTATAAAATGAGATAGCCTTTAAAATTTATTCATATGTTGTAAGTGTTTGATGTACACAAAAGGTATCTTTTATTTATAACACGCAAAGATGTATTTATCGAATAAATTTCCCTCTTAAAAAATACATAAATGTAAAAAAAAATGAAGGATCATCCCATATTAATAGCCATCTCAAGCAAATTTGTCACATCTCAAGCACAACTGTTGCATTTAACGAAATAATAATACCTCTGAAGATGTGACTCAAAACAGATCGTTCACCAACGCTTGAAAATTTAATTACTTTTAAAAAGGCACGAGCAAAAAACATTTGCAGCTAAACCTAAAGGGCCTTAATATAATGTGTCAACAAAATGATATTAAATTATAAATTCAGATTCTGCAATTGAAAAAAAAATTTTGTTTTCTTAAATAGCCCATTACAATCTTTGGATGAATGCAATGCACCACTGAACATAAACGAATTAGAAACAGCCTTAGAGTGATGCAAAAACATTTTTCTTGGACATGACGATATTCACTTTATTATGTTCAAACACCAATTTGAACCAGACCTCTTAAATAGTCCTCTGGCATTTGTTTGAAACTCGTAACATATAATCGGCAAAATAGAAAGGTTTCCGTAAATTTTTAAGTCTCGTGTAAATTATTAGAAAAAATAATAAATGCCTAACTAAATTATTTGATTGAGAGTAGCAACATTTTATCTGATAGAAAGTGAAAATGTCGTAAGCCACTAGATCAGTGTTTCACAAAGTGGTCCATATGGATCCTCAGGGGTCCGTGGTACCATTCAGGGGTCCATGAAATATAAAAACTGATTTAGGGATCCCTGAACAACGTCAGGGGGCCCGCGTGAGGTTTAATATAAAATAATAAAATTGTGATTGGTTTTTATTGTTATGGAAATTAAGATAAATAAAATAGCGATTTTTACCTCCTAAGTAAACTATAAATAAAGGTGGATGCTTATAATTATTAACAGTGGTATGTTACAAATTCAAAAGTTTATTTACAAATTTTCTTATATCTTTTGTTCCCTTTTTAAGAGATAACAGTACAAATGAGTCAAAGAAAAAACGCCAATAATACAGTGTTGAATATTTGAAGTATGTCTTTACCAGGAAATAGTACTTGACCTATGTGTCTTCTATGTGATAAGACTGTAACAAGTGATTCAATGAAACATTCCAAGCTTAACGAACAATTGATAAAAATCCATAGTGACAAAAAAGATAAAGATTTAACTATTTTTCAAACAGCCCAAGAAAAATATCTGAAAACACCGTCACTGCAACAACTTATAGGAACAACATCTAAGCGAGGTGACGATGGATTGCATGTTTGTCATAGTTTCGCATGTTTCTATATATTACATGATTGCAAAGTCCGGAAAGCCTCACACTATTGAAGAACTTATTTTACTAGCTGTAAGTGAGATAATACTCACCGGGTTGCACAAACCAGCTTTTAACATTGTAAAAAGAATTCCACGGAGTAATAATAATGTTCCAAGACGGATTGACAAAATATCTCAGTGCGTAGAAAATTCTTCATGTGAGTACTTAAAAATATCTGAATTTTCTATACAGCATGACGTGTACACTTATCCAGGAAACGAAGCTTTTACTTTTAGCTTATGTAAGATTTGTAAAAGAATAAAAACTTTACTAAGAATTGTTATTTGCTAAATGTTTGGAAAGCGATGCGAAAGGTGAAACGCTATTGACTGAATTAAAAGCTATACCTTTGACTAATATCATTTCTGTAGCTACAGACGGTGCTCCGGCAATGGTAGGAAGATACCGAGGTTTTCGGGCTAACTTAAAACATGCTGTAGCGAATGCATTTTCAGTATATTTGCCAAACTTAACGAAACTAATTTGAAACTACAAGATGAACAATTAAATTTATTCAAAACTAACATCGTAAAACTGCGTTTGTTGCAAAACTTTTTCTGTATAAACAAAACTTGGGAAGAGGATATTGTTCTCCCAGTTTCAGTGCCGTAATGAACCATAGCACAAAAAAAAAATAAATAAATAAATAAAAGATTAGAAATTAGTGCTCACAAACATTGAGCCGGACATAAATTAATACTCTTAAAATCTTCTCACGTTCATCAAAGTCATTATTTTTTTTTTTTTTTTTTTAAATAAAAGATGTAATTTAAATAAATAGTTCTTCAACAAAATATTTTTTTTAAAATTTTTATACCGCACATACATGCAGTTTTTCACTTGGGGGTCCGTGGGAAAGTTTTGACTGTAAAAAGGGGTCCATGGGTCAAAACAGTTTGGGAACCACTGCACTAGATGATATTTTACAACTAGAAACAGAAATAAAAGTGAGCAGAGAATTAAAATTAACCAGATTTTTATCAGTTTTACCAAACACATCAATTAATGGAGAGTTATTCGTAGATGACTTTCGATTATAACTCTAATGCCACACATATCAGAACTATCGAAGGACAACTGTAATCAATGAAGTGCTAAAATGCGCAATTATAAACGATTTTACGTTTACTGATGCGTACTTTTTTGCAGGAAACGAAATCTTTATCCTGATTCTGAGATATTCAGAGTCGGATCTTCGAAGGGTCCCGCAAGGGCCAACACGATTTACAATACTGGGAAAAAATGGATGAATTGAAATAAATTTTATACACACCCTTTACAGCAATCCCATTTGTGGCTTCTTATGATAAAAATATTTTAGTTTAATGTTAGTTTTCTTAGAAAATTTTGTTAGTGTTTACTAAAGAGAGAGAGAGAGATCGAAAAAAAAAAAATTCTTGCCTGAGCGAGAAAAAACCTCTGGTATCTACACCCCCCCCCCATGCTACGTAATATGCATTTCATTGGAGCTATTATTTTTTGGATAGATGCGTTAAGGTCTTTAATACAATTTTATTACCAATGCTTTATAAAATTATTTTACTAGAAAAATCCTAATTTTTGTTTAAAAACTTTACTTATAGGAACTTTAAGAAAAGTAAAAAAATTAGTTTTATTGCTGTTAGCAATATGAATAGAAAATATATAAGAGGAGTTAAAAATAGGAACAAATTAAAAAAAGTAGCAAGAAAAACTGTTGCTAACAGCTCAGTATTTTACGATTCCTATGTTTACGGAAAAGACTTCTCGTTTTAAAATTGCTTTCATAGTTAAGAAAGAAATTCGAATGGGATTAAGTCTCGTAATAGACAAATAACTTTTTTAATAGTACATTTATTAATGATTCAATATTTTTAAGACATTGTAGAAGTGAGTAGTTGGCAGAATAAATGCTAATAAAAGTATTAACTCAATAACAAAGAACTAATGAAGCAAATTATTTCTGTTTCAAAATATTGACGTGAGTTATTGAAAAAAAAAAAAATGGTCCATAAAATGTTAGTGTAAAAAAAAAGGACTTGCTTTCCGCGTGTTAAATAATGTCTAAAATTCATGATTTAAATTTATATCTATAGATAGCGCTGTGCCAATGATTTATTTCTCCTATTTTGTTATATTTTTATTCTCTTTCGTTCTGTCCATATTAATCAAACGTATTGTTCGTTTCTCCGCAGTCTTATTTATTTTGGGGTATCCAATTATCTTTAGAGTACAATTTGTCACCGCGAAATAATGAAATCTTTCATGGTAAAACGAATTTTTTAACCAATTAAAGAATTTGATCCATTTTAGAATGAGCATATAAAGAAATAAATTTGACGAAAACAGTGTGCAAAAAATTTTGAGGAAGAAGGTTTTAATTACCTAAAGTAATCAACTGAACCAATTGGCATTTTTATCCATATAAGAGTTACAAATGATAAAATATCTTTTTTTTTCTTTTTGAAGTTTATGTTTTTTATTAATTCCAAAAACAGTTTTTCAAATCTAGCAATACGATACAAAGAAGAAAAATAAACAGAAATAATCATTTGAACAAGTCATTTTCTAGTATCTAGATAAGTCTTGAAATGAGACTGACAAAAAAAAAAAAAAAAAGTAAACACACAGTTAAAAATAAAAATAAAAAAACACAAAGAAGTTAAGAATATTCAAATCTATAATTTAAATATTGAAGTTGGCAAACAAGAGTGTCTGGTTTAAAGCAAGTTAAATCAGTCATAAAATCTCAAAAAAGTAACTAGGAAAAAATATATAAATATACCACAAAAAAAAAAAAGGTTCACGGAATTTTTTTTATAAAATATTTAACATTATGTAGTAAAAAAGTAAAGGTCTTAGAAATTACTTAAACTATAGTTTAAGTAATTTCTAAGACTAGAGTGTATATATTTGCTTTTCGAATTTCACAAAGGAATAAATTAAAGCATTTTGGCGAAAAATACAAAAAATCTTTTACGAAAAATGTTCTGATTAGGCTTGGGTGTGAAGTAAATTTGGCTCTTATAATAACTGTTTCTTTTGTTACAAGTATTTGAGTTTTTAAAGAAATGTAAACAAATTTTGTAAAAACTAAATTACGATATGTTGAGTAACAGGTTGTGTTTCGGTTTAATCCGTTCATTTTTATTAAGTAGGAATTTGATAGCTATGTCTTGATCAATGATAGAATCTGCACAAGATAAATCTTAATTAATTTTCTTAGTCTGTAGCTTACTCTATTAGTATTATTTTATCAAATTTTGATAAATTGTTGAACATGCGGGTCTACGTGAGGAGAAGAAGTTCGGTATTTCAAAAAACGAAATGCGTCCAACAAAAACATAAGTTCTGGCCATCGGCAAAATAACTGCTGGTACTGATTGAAAAGTGACGGTGCATATTACTGTCCGCTGGGTTGATTGCTGGGCAACCCCCTGAACTTTTGCCAACATTATAGGAAGAGCTGGGGCCGTACTTCACAAAACGCATTATCCCGTCAGTCTGAACCTACACTGGGTCAGCGAATTAAAGCTGTCTGCAGCCACCAGTGAAGCTTTCGAGCGAGTAACTGTAACTGTGAATTCTATGTTTACGTAGTGAAGCACGATGATGATAGATGGTGACATTGATCTTGTGTTGTTAAAAGATTCTTTTAATTTTCAAAAAAGGTAAGGTTTTATTTTTTTTGATTATATTGAAGTTATTATTTTAATCATTTTTGATTTACTATTGTTCAATATGTTTACGACGTGCGAAAAGGATCGTTTACAAGGAACCGGGTTTGAAGTGCTGTTTTAGCATTATGTTTTAGATAGGTAATCATCTTTATTCAACTTATACATCATAATTAACACCTTTCTAAGATAGAATATAAACAATTTTTAAAGTTAATTCAATGAAAAGTTACAGACAAATGTTTTATTAACACCAAGTTCGCCGCCAAATATTTGGCAACAACCGAGCAGTAGCACGCCAAAAGCAAATATAAGTTCTGTTGTACGATGACGCTTTAAGTGTAATTCATAATCTGTTGTAACATATGATATAAATCAGGTTTAGCTAAGTATATTATGAAAATATGTTTATATCATAATTAAGAATTTTCATTAAAACTTATTTTTTTAAGTTAAATAATATTTAGAATTTAGTTAACTAATTGCTGTTAGTACAGTAATGTTAAAAATGCTTTCTGTATTTAATTTTAAGGAAATCTTTAAGCTAACTTAAAGTGTAAAAATAGGTAAAGGTCTAATAATTTATATTAAATAGTTAAAATTAAGATGAAATTTATTTTTTTTACATGTTAATACAAAAAATAACTATGCAGAATCATGCTGTGAATTGTTAAACAACTTAAAAATTTTTTAAAAAGATATAGATTATGGAAGGTTTTTTAGCATACAGGTGCTCAGTCTTAATTGTATATTGTCTAACCCCACTTACACAAAAATAAATATTACGAAATTCTTTTATTATTTGAAATCAATGTTAAGTTACTTCACAATTTTTGTTAAAAGTTAAGTGAATAATGTTTTTATTGTGAATAACAAATTAATATTCATATTAAAAAAAAAGCACAATTTTTATAGGGATTACAAAAATATATAAAAGTTCAATACAATATGAAAACTAAATTAATAATCAATAAAAATAACAAACAACTCTTTTTCTATTAGCTTTGAGTTCCATGGTGAACTGATCGTTAAGACGGTTCCCAGCAGATCATCGAAGTCGAGCATCACTGGCTGTGGTCAGTGTGCGGGTGGGTGATCACTTGGATCAGTCTGCGTAGGGACCGAGGGTGTGCGGTATTGGTCTTCGTTAAACTGTTCTACTGTAAAGTGCTCGACTTCGTGTGCAAGTTGTCGGGCTACCAAAGCGGGGGTGCCATCCTCTCTTCAGAGGATCAAAATTGTGATGGCATGTCTTCGGATCATCCTGGGATATTTCCCAGACCGTTGCCAATAGCCTGTTGTCCAGCTCTATTGCGACGTAAATGAACTACAGCAACTATTAGCTTTGAAAATGTTGGAAAACCTGTGACAGTTCTCCGTGAATTTCTATGAGTTTTCTTATTACCTACTGTGTTTATTATTAGTAATTTAATGAATTTGCTCTCATATTGGTAGATTGCGATCAAAATAACTACTTCCGAATCACTGAAAACTAAATTTATAATAATTTTTTGCTGAGAATCTTTTAGTGGAAATTTAAAAATTTCAATTAACTCCTTGAAAAATTTTTAATGCTAACCTCATATTTTGTGATCCTATAGACAAACAAGTTACGATTGTTTTCAAACAAATCACTGAAAGCTGATTTTAGTCATTTTATCACTAAAAGGCATTTTTTTTTTTTTTGTTTAACTAAATATCAAATCCTTATATTGAGTTTTGTATAAAAGTGCTAGACTGATATAATTATTAGTTTATTAGACACAATATGCTTTAATATTAAATTGCATTGAACACTAATTTAATAGTGAATTTACAAGTTAGTCTGAAACGAAGAAACGAACGAAGAAATCTAGCAGCTTTTTTTACTGAAAATTTTCTTATTTTATTTACATAATCTGTTTTGGCTTGAGCAAAATAGTTGTTGTTTACCTGTCAATCTGACCGCAGCACAGTCAGGGTTTAAATGCAAGTATTTTAAATGATTGTAAGGGGGCAAACCATATAGAAAAGACAAAAATTTGATTATAATAAATTGGAAGAGTTTTCTTCAAAATAAATTAAATTAAAAAAACCACTTTTATGTGAAACTGTTCTATTTTAAATCAATTAAATTAAGAAAAGCAACTGTTACCAACCAATTCCACTGATATAGACAAATTTTAAATAGTTGAAATGATTTACCAATTAACTTATTTTTTTATCATCTGCAGAATATTTGATGTGCATAAATAATTTAATATTATTTTGAGAAGTAGTATTTTAATTATGATTTTAAAGAAGGATTAGGATTTAGGGACATTTTAATGTATTAAGCAAATTCATTTATAAAGTACAGTGAATTCTCACTTATGCACCAGTCTTTGGGACCAAGAGAAAAATTGTATAAGATTTTAAAAACAGTAAGTTCATGCAAATAAGAAAAGCTTCAGATTCACCGAAAGCTAAATTTACAATAATGTTTTGCAGAGAATCTTTTAGTGGAAATAAAAAATTTCAATTTACTCTGAAAGATTTTCAAGGCTAACCTTATATTGTGAATTGTGTGATCCTAGAGCCGAACTTAAAGCTTTTGTTATTTTATTGTTGACAATTCTGTTAGTAAAAGTTCCTGGCCTACAAGTTATTTTTTTTCATTTTAATTTCTATAAAATATTATTCTAATTTTTATTTAATCTTTCTGGATGTCCATTGTGTAATGCTTTTTAAATTTTTGCTTAAAGTTAACCAAAAAATATTTTGACAGTATATCTCAAGTTAATATTCACATAAAAGTAAGACCTTTTTTTTTTTCCTTTTAGCGTAAACCTGTGCCAGTCCTCCACGAATTTCTGTAAGTTTTATAACTTAATGTGTTTATTATTATTAATTGAATTAACTTGCTTTCATGTTTGTAACAATGGTAACTTGCAATTGAAATTTCTACTATTTTCCAACTAGTTGAAGTACTAAAATTTTTACTGTAGCTCAGTGCTTATCAACTTAACTTTACGAGTAGCGGACGTGCTCCAAATTCAACTGGTTTTCTATTGACAAACAAGTTACGATTGCTTCCAAACAAATCACTGAAATGCTTGTAGTATGCAGTGTAACTCATCGAGAAGGGCCAACCGTCCTCACTTCCCATTGATGACACTATCTGATAATATTCCTTTTAAAAAATTAAATGTGTAAATGATAATTACACACTTTTAAAATTATTCGTGTTAATAGGTTTGATTCTGATACCATTACAAATATTTACTTTGTTAGGATTTTTCTCAACTGGTTAAATTTTTAAAAGTTTTTTTGGTATAAATAAGTTTATTAATAGATTTTAAAAAATTTTTGAAATGCATATATTTTTTTTAAAAATGTACTTTTAAATATTTATTTTTTTTCATAATATTTAGTTTAAATTATAGAAAAAGCCCTCAAGTTTAACATTTTTTTTTAAAGTTTGCACTATGATTTTCTATTAGCATTTTTTTTTTTTTTTTTTTTTCGTAAGCTACAAATTTTTCTCATTTTGATAATGGGGGAGAACTACTTTTTGAAATATACATGTAAAATAGTAGGTATAGGATGGTAATTTTACAGTCGTTAAGAATCGAATTCAGCTATTAGATAATAGTACATATTTTGTTAAATATTTACGGTGTTAATTAAGATATCTTTATAAACTCGGTGTACCCTTGTCTGTGAGGAAGCACCTTGCCCTTTTTTAGGCCTAGGCGTAGGAATGGAGTATTTAACAAATATTTTTAGCTTAAAGAAAAGAACTAAATAAATGAAAAAAATTGAAGAGAAATTTCATCAGAGATGTAAACAATGTTATTAATATTTATGTAAATTTTTAATTTTTGGTCTTACATCTGTACCAGTTATATAAAGACATTACGGAATTCGTGACATTGGTCAGATCTGTCATGTCGTTATTCTTATCTAGTTCTTGTGTTTTTTATGTAAGGAAAATATATTAATTTCACAAAGCATCACCATTAAAGTAATTTAAAAATTTATTGAATTATTAGTAGTTATTCTTATGTTTCATGACTACTTTTAAGAGTGATATTTTACAATAGATTTTCCCACTTTTTAGGTTTAGTTCTGAACTTATTATCTCGAAAACTAGATTTTTTTTTAAATACCTTCCAATTTGAGATATACAGAGTATACTGTATTTTGTTTTCCTTTTCTTAACTTGCTAAGCAGTATAATATTCTCATGTATTTTATGTGCTTTTGAATTTCATAGTTATATACTGGTATTTTTAGGTTAAAAATTTGAGAAATTTCGGCGGCAGGGACTGCGATGAGGTGACAAGGAGGATTCTAGCTGCCCTCCTATCCCATGAGGCTGCCTGTGGTTTCAACTGGATTGGTGGCTACGACAAATTAGGAATGAAGACTTTTCCAAGGGTTCTCCAAATGATATCAGGTAACATATGTATTCCTTGGAGTGTACATTCAGTCTAATCATTTTTTACTATTTAATGTAACAATCTTATATGTTGAAGATATGTATCAGAAATAGAACTTCTAGGTTGAGTCAATATCAATTTTTTATCTTCTTTAACCCCTTAATGCACGGATTTTTTTGGGGAGAAAAAACCAACCAAAAAAATCCCTTTTTTTTCTTTACGTAAAAAAAGTACACTTTAGAACTTTAAGCATATTATTTTCTATACGTGTCTTAATTTTTTAAAAATTAATGTTGTACTAAAACGTTTAAAAAAAAACTGGTAAATTGTTAAGATAACATTTTAAATAAAATACTTAATAATATTGGCACTTTTCTTGTACCCATCATACACTTCATGTAAAAAAATCATGCTGATCTGAAAATTTATTAAGATTTTTACCTGGAAAAATCTGAAACCTGATTCGAGTGACCACCCGGATTATTCAGAACAATAATTGTTTCAAGGCCTGTGAAGGCATATTAACTGCCATTAATTTTTAAAAAATTTGAATTCACTTCAGGAAGTTTGTTAGTAAATCTCTTTTAGTATATTTAAATATCTCATAATTTAAAAACTCATCTGTTTAGAACAGTGTCCCCCAACCTTTTTATCACCGCTGACCTGTCAACGCTTGATAATTTTACCGCGGCCCACTGGGGGGGGGGGGGCGTTGATTGTTTATATTTTCTATTATTTCGATTTATTACTAATTTAAATTTAATTGTATTTAAGCATGCCTAAATAAAATACAGTTACACCAAAAAATAAATATAAAGTGATTTAACATTTTAACTTACTAGAACGTTAAATTAATAAGAACCCTGAGCTTGTTTCTTTGCAATGAGGCGGTTCCATCTGGGGGTAATCGGAGACAATGATACATTGCAAACATTAAAATATTTATGTCACTACCTTCGGGAACCCCCTTTTTTAAAAATAAATAAAATTTTAAAGCAACAGATATTTTTAATTTGGGGTATAAAGCTAGGAATTTAAATTCAGTTTCAATGAAATGGGCGGCCCGGTACCATTTGATCCATGGACCGGGGGTTGGGGAACACTGGTTTAGAGTATTCAAGTCAAGTAATTCTTCTTTCTTTCAGCAAAAACTTATCAATGTCTTGTTAAAAATAAGGTTTTGATTTTGCTCATACTGAATGAATCGAATGTTTATTTTAGTGGCTGTCCAGCAGAACTCAGCAACGAAAATTGCAAAACAAGCAGAACTTATTGTGAAAAGATGGCTGAGGACTGCTAACTGATAGAAATGGAGGAAGGAATAAAAGAAGAAATGTAGTAGAATAGTTATTTTTGTGACTGCTGTAATTTTGTGTAGTGGTAGTAGTTGTGTTGATGAATAAAATTATGTAAAGTATACATGTGTTGATGAATAAAATTATGTATAACAAGTATTTTGACTGCTTTTTTCAAATAAAAATTTACATATCAGCTGAATATATTGTGTTTTATATATGTTGTAAAATTAGATCAAATAGTTGTATAGATTAAATTTTTAAATTTCATTTTTGTACACATGTATGCTGAGAACAATTTGCAGAGTTTAGATTTGTTTTGTGTGTCAGTTACTTTATGGCTTATTTATAAGTTATCAATTTTATATTTGCATTTCATAAACTTTTTTTATGTATATTAGAATAATCTTAGGATAACTTTTTTAATGAGGAATATATTAATGCTAAGGTAACAAAGTATTAATAGTGAGCAATCACATATTTTGACTACCTAAAAAATTTGAATATATAGGGCAGCGAGGTTCATTAGGTAAGAATGCTTCAATTAAGCATTTCTTACGATTTCTATCTTAATTAAATGACTGAGAGCATGTGCTTGAAATATATTGTACAAACAAGTACTCTAAATTCAGTTCAGAGTTTTTTTTTTATATTAAGGTCCCAAGATAAAAATCAAATATAAAAAAAATTTCTAATCCCCCTCATCTAAATATAGACTGGTCAATGACCTCTGCATCCAGATTACAGAATGCTGGTATGCTGCTGGGTTTAATCCGATATCTGGCCGTCAACCGTAGGTTAAGCATTGAATAGGTACTGGTTGCCGTCAAAAAGTGGTGGGTAAGATCTGTGCATGTGATGGCTACTTTACAGTTGCTGGCTGTGATAAAGGTGGCCGTTTGCTGGCCTACACTGCTGTGTCGACAGAAGGCCAGCCATTCACTTTAGTACAGTTAGAAGTGACGGCATCCGTGTGCCTGCCCGGCAATTTAGCTGCTGGCTACAGGAACTTTTCCAGTGCTTTGCCTGCTGATTTGTTTTTGCTGGATGGTATGAAATTACAAGAAACTTGAAACAAATTTTGAAGGGATGAGAAGAGCTTTAGATATTTTGGAAACAAAAGTGTACCATGCAAGAAATAGTCTGGCCCAAAAATTGATTCCTGTAGAGCTGAAGCAGAAAAAGATTGAAAATCCACCGAAACAGTTGAGACGAAAGTGTGCTTAAACAAATCGAAGTAAAAGTTAACGCCTAGTAATGAAACTAGTTTAAAAAGTAGGAAACCAGGTTGCTGTATATTTTAGAAAACCAAGTATCATCTGGATGATGTGGAAATAATGTAGAGGTACTTGCTAAAAGTGAAGCATTGGTAGATAGCACGATGAAAAAGAAAATGGAAAAACAAGCGGAGGTAAACTACGTAAACCAATCAGTAAGACTAATGCAGCGAGGAAATGGAATACCAGCATCTAGTGACATTATATATGAAGTAGAAAACAAAAAACTTATGTGAAGTAGAAATCAAATATCAAGATGCAAGTAGAGTTATAAAACGCAAAATGATGGTTAAAGAGGAAAGTAAGGAAAACAACAAATAAAAAGAAGTCTCTGAATCACAAAGAAAAGAGCATTCAATCCAATTTAGACCATTTGTCAGTACTGCGCTTGCGTAGTGCAGACGTAAAACTTACCCATCTTCGAATTGGTCACACCTGGTTGACGCACCTTCATTTGCAGTTTAGAGAACCTCCCCTCATCAATGCAATAACCAATCGTTTAACGTGTTTCAGGAGTTCTATTTTATGGATGGCATTTATAATGGTTGGCATTCATTATCTTAACATTTTAGCGTATTTACATGCTGTTGTCATTCTTAACTGTATATAAAGCTTTTAATACATTCACAATTTTATTCCTTTTGCAAACAACCTATCACTTTCATACCATTCTAATCAATTCGTGTATTTTCTATTGTATTCATACATTTTATCTCATTCTATTCACCTACTTATGCCATTTAATCAGCTATAATTGTACGACAATTAAAGTTTTTTGGGCATTTTGCCCTTTAAAATGTTTAACTGTATTGTTCAGCGTTGCTTGTCCTGTCTCGGATTTTGTGCCATTAAACCCTACATTCAATCAATTGAGAAGAAAAGATATGTAGAAATAAGGTCAAACTTTAAGTGCTCTAGTCTTTGAAAGTATTAAAAAAAAGGTCTTAGTCTCTTGATGTTTAACGAAAAAATACGGTAACTAAAATATGAGGGACTAAAAAATGAGAAGAAGAAAAAAAAAACGTTAAAAAAAGGATGATGGATAGAAAAAGTAGTCGATACATGAAGAAAAATGTGCAAATTTGACACAGTTACTTGAAAAGATACAGAAAAAATTCGATATTGAGGGCATTAACGCCAAAGAAGCATGTAGAGTTTTATCCTCCTCCCCCCCCCCACAAAATTTTGTAGCATTTCCCATATATAAATTTCTTTAAAATTAAATGAATAATGCTCAGAATGACTTTTTTTTCCATAGAAATAATATTCAAGGATTTCTCGTAAACTACGACTCAGTACCATATATAAATTTCTTTAAAATTAAATGAATAATGCTCAGAATGACTTTTTTTCCATAGAAATAATATTCAAGGATTTCTCGTAAACTACGACTCAATTACTATGGTATAAGAATCTCTTCTTAAAAAGGTTAACAAATACAAACGATATATTAAGTTTTTAAAACTTAAAATATAGTTTAAGACAAAATCGTAATGGACAAAAACAAAACATCTTAGAATAATCGTACTTTTTTTTTTTTTTTTTTTTCGTTGTCTGTATATCCGACCCACAAAATATAGAGGTTAGCCGTAATCTGGAAAAGGTTTTGCACACAAATTATAAAATTCGTTTGAAAAGTGCATGGGATTATATAAAAATAATTTCATGCAAAAAGGAATTTATAGCAAGCGTGAATTAGTTTCATTAAAGACTTTCTACTCGGCTTTTCTCCGCGGAAAATGGCTTTTTACGACAAGATCTATAAAAATTCCAAATATAAAAGTTTTTTTTTAAAAAAAAAAATGGAATAACCGAAAATCTTTTGATCTGAATTGGGATACGCTATCTTAATATTTTAATCTCAATTTCCTTTGTTTTCATAATTAATATCATAATATTTTATTTTAATTAAACACTGCAGATGTCACATTAGATATGAAATCACTCAAAAACTTATTTTCTCTAGAGGAGGGGTTCCAATTTTCTCCCTAAATGATCGATTGACGGAAAACTGATTTAGTAAACAAAGAAAGACTATTTGAAGTGAGGAATTCACAGACTAGTTCTGAATTTGAATTTAGTTCACGAATAAACAGAAAATGAATAAAATAAATTGAATTTAAGGGAAAACAAACAAATGTTACAAACATTGCAATTGGATAATAGAAAAACAAGTTTCTTTACAATTAAATTTATTTATTTCATTTTTATTAATAATTTTGTTGTAAATAATTAAATTGCACTTATTAAAAATAATAATCGCAAGAGACTGATGCGGTATGATATTACTTGACTTACTTCATTCTCTTCAAAAATATACTGATTGGAAATAACATTCGACATGTTTCAGGCGTTTAAAAATAGGCGCGCATTTTCAGGATTCGGTCAAAGAAGACAAAGGTCAAACAATTCTCTTTCTTCGTTAAAGAACGCATAATAGAATAAAAAATAACATAAAATAGGTATGTAGGGGTCAATTTTCAAGACCACGTAACTCGCTTTAATATTAAGTTATAAAACTCAACCTTGGAACCAAAATAGTGTACCATACTCCCAACCCCTGTACCAAAGGAAACATTTATAGGTTGATTAGGAGGGTCGCAATCGGCCCCCAAAGTGCATCGATCAACTGACCGGGAGAATGCTTTTGAAGCCATGTAGTACCACGCTCATCGTGTATGCGTGGTGGAGCGGATAGCGTGATAGCGGCTGATTGAGACGGCGCGGATTCGAGTCCCGGTGTGGACAATTTTTAAATTTTTTTTTTTTTTTTTTCTTTTGTTAATTTTACATTATATTATTAATTTAATGTGTTTTTCTATATTTGAGAAGGAACTATATATGGAAAAAAAAAATTTAAGTTCGGGAAAGTGAGAACAGAGCTTAAAAACAGGAAAAATCAATAAAAATAATATTTAATCATATTATTTAAAATGCTTTCGATAGTTTGGCCTTCCTAGTATGTTCTCTGCATAGAAACAATCCTCTTTCTTCGTTAAAGAACGCATAATAGAATAAAAAATGACATAAAATAGGTATGTAGGAGTTAATTTTCAAGATCACGTAACTCACTTTAATATTAAGTCATAAATCTCAAACTCGGTAACAAAATAGGGTACTATGACCCCAACCACTGTACCAAAGGAAACATTTATAGGTTGATTAGGAGGGTCGCAATGGGCCCCCAAAGTACATCGATCAACTTATTGGGAGAGTGCTTTTCAAAGCATGGAGTAGCCCGCTCACCGTGTATGCGCGGTGGAACGGATAGCGTGATAGCAGCTGAGCGAGACGGCGCGGGTTTGAGTCCCCTTGGGGACAATTTTTAAATTTTTCTTCTTTTGTTAATTTTACATTATATTATTTATTTAATGTGTTTTTCGATATTTGAGATGGAACTATATATGAAAAATAATTTTTTTAAGTTCAGGAAAGTGAGAACAGAGAATAAAAACAGAAAAAATCAATAAAAATTAATTTATTCATTTTATTTACAATGCCTTCGATAGTTTGGCATTCCTAGTATGTTCTCTGCATAGAAACAATACTCTTTCTTCGTTAAAGAACGCAAAATAGAATAAAAAATAACATAAAATAGGTATGTAGGGGTCAATTTTCAAGACCACGTAACTCGCTTTAATATTAAGTTATAAATCTCAAACTCGGTGCCAAAATAGGGTACTATGTCTTCAACCCCTGTACCAAAGGAACTTTTTATAGGTTGATTGGGAGGGTCGCAATGGAACCCCAAAGTACATCGATCAACTGACCGGGAGAGGGCTATTGAAGCCATGTAGTAGCACGCTCACCGTGTGTGCGTATTGGAGCGGATAGCGTGATAGCAGCTAATTGGGACAACGCGGGTTCGAATCCCGGTGTGGACAATTTTTAAAATTTGTTTTTTTTTCTTTTGTTAATTTTACATTATATTATTTATTTAATGCGTTTTTCTATATTTGAGAAGGAACTAACTATATATGGAAAATAATTTTTTTAAGTTCGGGAAAGTGAGAACAGAGCTTAAAAGCAGGAAAAATCAATTAAAATGAATTTATCTAGTTCTTGACAATACTTTCGATAGTTTGGCCTGCCTAGTATGTTCTCTGCGTAGAAACAATCCTCTTTCTTTGTTAAAGAACGCATAATAAAATAAAAATTGACGTAAAATAGGTATGTAGCGGTCAATTTTCAATCAAACTCAGTACCAAAATAGGGTACCATGCCCCCAACCCCTGTACTAAAGGAAACATTTATAGATTGAGTAAGAGGGTCGCAAAGGGCCCCCAAAGTACATCGATCAACTGACCATCGATCAAAATAACATAAAATAGGTATGTAGGGGTCAATTTTCAAGACCACGTAACGCGCTTTAATATTAAGTTATAAATCTCAAACTCGGTTAAAAATAGGGTACCATGCCCCCAACTTCTGTACCAAAGGAAATATTTATAGGTTAATTAGGAGGGTCGCAATGGGCCCCCAAAGTGCATCGATCAACTGACCGGGAGAGTGCTTCTGAAGCCATGTAGTAGCACTCTCACCGTGTATGCGTGGTGGAGCGGATAGCGTGATAGCAGCTGAGCGAGGCGGCGCGGGTTCGAATCCCGGTGTGGACAACTTTAAATTTATTTTCTTTAGTTAATTTTACATTATATTATTTATTTAGGGTGTTTTTCCATATTTGAGAAGAAAACTAAATATATATGGAAATTAATTTTTTTAAGTTCGGGAAAGTGAGAACAGATCTTAAAAACAGGAAAAATCAATTAAAATTAATTTATCATGTTATTTACAATACTTTCGATAGTTTGGCCTTCCTTGTATGTTCTCTGCATAGAAACAATCCTCTTTCTTCGTTAAAGAACGCATAATGGAATAAAAAATAACATAAAATAGGTATATACGGGTCAATTTTCCAGACCACGTAACTCGCTTTAATATTAAGTTAACAATTTTTAATTTATTTTCTTTTGTTAATTTTACATTATATTATTTATTTAGTGTGTTTTTCTATATTTGAGAAGGAACTATATATGGAAAATAATGTGGATAATTTTTAAATTTTTTTTTTCTTTTGTTAATTTTACATTATATTATTTATTTAATGTGTTTTTCTATATTTGAGAAGGAACTATATATGGAAAATAATTTTTTTAAGTTCGGGAAAGTTAGAAAAGAGTTTAAAAACAGGAAAAATCAATTACAATTAATTTATTCATATTATTTACAATACTTTTGATAGTTTGATCTGCCTAGTATGTTCACTGCATAGAAACAATCCTCTTCTTCGTTAAAGAAGGCATAATGGAATAAAAAATAACATAAAATAGGTATGTACGGGTCAATTTTCAAGACCACGTAACTCGCTTTAATATTAAGTCATAAATCTCAAACTCGGTACCAAAATAGGGTACCATGCCTCCGACTTCTGTACCAAAGGAAATATTTCTACGTTATCTAGGAGGGTCGCAATGGGCCCCCAAAGTACATCGATCAACTGACCGGGAGAGTGCTTTTGAAGCCTTGTAGTAGCCACTCACCGTGTATGCGCAGTGGAGCTGATAGCGTGATAGCAGCTGAGCGAGACGGCGCGGGTTCAAATCCCGGTGTGGACAACTTTTAATTTTTTTTTTTTTTGTTAATTTTACATTATATTATTTATTTAGTGTGTTTTTCTATATTTGAGAAGGAAGTATTCCTTTACTGGTTTTTTTTCCAAGTTAATGAAAATAAAATATAAACTTTAATTTTCTTGTAGCTTTAGTGGTGTTCCGCATCAAAAGTATGTTAAAAATACGAAAAACAACTTCGAACCAGTGAGGAAACCGGCATGTTCCTTTACTGGGCATAGATTTTCCAGTGAATGAACAGTATGTGATATGTTGACTCATTAATTTTCAATTCACGATTACAAAAAAAAGCTAACATTTTCCAAGTATTTATATGTTATAATTTCAAGAATAGACTTGGTTTTAAATATGTGTATGGCTTATAAATTCATAAAGAGCATTAAAAAATAACCAAAATTAAGTGTTCCTTTACTGGGTGTTCATTCACTGGTAAGAGCTGTTCCTTCACTTGGTCTTCTTACTACTTGTTATTTGAACCTCCAAAACTTTAAAACAATATTATGTAAGTTCTCTACAATTTTTTTATATAATTTGCAATTAGTAACAAAAATGTTGACACTGTCATTTAACTAAAATTACGAATTCTGAAGTTAATATGATTTTTTAAAAGGCAAGCGAAGCTTAAGTGTTCCTTCACTGGTTAGTTTACCCTAGCTAGGATATGAAAAAAATTAAATTTTACCTTCTTGGTTTAGTAAATTTTGTGAAGTAAGAAAACTCTATATATCAGGATTATACTGAAGTTTTTTGTCTTTCCTGTAAAGTTAGTTTTGTTGGAGATGACCGTGTTTCGTACTCCATGATTCAGTTATTGCTTGAAAATGAAATATAAATTTTATCCGTTATATGAAAAATGAAGGATGAAAGCAAATATTTCAGATCAAATACTTTTTCGTGGGCATCTTAATTTTGGTGAGAGTGACAAGTAAACACTAAGGGAAAATTTTGCATTTACACCACAATAAAGATTCAAATAAAAACATACATAATTGCGAAATCTGCACTTTTTAAATTTCAGAATGAAAGATAACAAAACGAAATTTATAAGTTTTTTATTAATTCAATAACACCACTTTTTAAGGACAATACGAACCCTGTATGTTTACAAATTGAAATCAAGCTGTTAGTTATAATATTTATGATGTAATAAATTTATTGCCTTTAGAATGAGCAATTTAAGTGCATTGAAAATTTTATTTTAAAATTGGAAGAAATGATCGTAAATAAATAAAATAATGAAGGGCAACGAGAAACTTAATACGTAATGATTTTCCAGTGGAAAAAGCCTGCAGCTGGTCTCGAACCGACGACCACATGCACAGCAGACGCTAATCTTTGCCTTAAGCCACTGAGACATCACATCGGATGCTTTCTTTGAAATTTTATGTTGCATGCTTATGTTGCATATATATTTTTTATGCCAATAGCGCCAACATATGGCGACCTTTTGTCATATTTAGATTGGTAACCCTTTAGTATAAATACTTGACTTTGTTTTGAAAACAATTCCAATTATATTAGTCTTGCGCTCTAAGTTTTGAAATTTATAGAGACGATTGTTTTATATTGTGATCGGTATTGTTTATAGTGATTTAGTGCCTGCAAATTTAAGAAGTATAGTATAAGAATATAATCAGTGATTTATATTGTGAATATCCGGTGAGTAATTGAAAATTTTGTTTTACAATATATTGCCCAAGGATGTCATTTTGAATGCTTTTTAACTGCTTTTTTATTAGCAAAAAATGTACAAATAATAATGCATAAATTATTTTTTTCCATGTGAAGTAAATTTTTTTTATTGTTAATATTTACTAATAACTTGTTATATAACTGTTAATAATATAAATACGCAGAAAATAATTTCTGTTAATAATATAATACGTAATAAATTTCTCAGCATGCTATATATCGTCTTAACTTAAAAATACATTTTTAATTACCTGTTCGAGTGTGTATATTATTTTTCATTAATATATTAATAAATTTTTTTAGTACTTTAATTTATGTTTTTCTTTAAATTAAATTTTTTTTATTTTTTATTGTCAAGTTTTTATTAAAAGAAAACTTCCCGCCAGCTTGGTATTTAAAATTATTCGTTGCAAAACAGCTGACTATTTACTAGGCATACTATTTTTTCGAAAAATAATGATTGTCTTTTTTTTTTAATTGTGATTATATTGTGTACTTTGTTTATGTAATTAACATATTCAAACCTCAATTTTATTTTGATGTTTAAACTCAAATACTACAACGTAAACTTTAAGATAGTTTTTTTAAAAAAAAATATTGAAAAAAGTTTACTTTTAAGAAAATTATTTTTTCAACTTTAGATTGAAGTACGCTACCTAAATATATATTACCCTAAAATATATGTAAAATAAACTCTGGAATCTATAAATAAAAAATAAATTTTCAAACAACTCAGAGTGGAACTCAAAGGATAATTTGTTTGAAATAGCTGTCCTTTTAACAATTTAATTTTGATTCCTGGTGCTAGGGGATATTCCACTTGCACATTCAACTTTTGAAATTTTTTTTGTAAAAAGAATTTTTATGTCTTTCAAAAAATTTTATTTAGGCTAGCTGTAAAAGCATTGTACTGCATTGATTTTTTTTAGAAAGTAATGACTGATAATTACTTTTCAATCTAAGAACCTATGCCTTTATCTTACTTAAGACTTGTTTTAATATCGGGTTATGTAATTTAGTATACTATTTTATTAAAGGAATAAATCCTAGAAACTGAATCAGAAAAGATAAAAACTTCATTGATTTAAAAAATGATGGATGATAATTTTAGTAATGTTTTGAGCGTTCAATTTGTAACGTCAATAGTCATTCACGCCTGTCAAGTCTTGAGAATGGGAGCTTATATTTGAACGCTCGAAACATATTGACTTTAATTCCCTCTTCATATTTTTTGAAGCCAGTGGAGTTTTTATTATCAATTAAACTGTTTCATATTTGGATCTTGATCATTATATTGATAAGACTTTTATGCTCCTAAAAGTAAACATATGCATTTTAATATTTCAACAGGATTCACGTGGTCCTTAAAAAGTAAGAGAACAGTGGCATCAATATTGTATTGATAGCCTCTTAATATTGCATTAATGAAGTTATCTTTAAAACTAAAACTTTGAGACCAGATATTTTGAGTAAATGCAACTGAATATATTAACTTTGAAGTTTTTGGGCCTCAATTTCTGTAACTTAAGGAACTTACAAACTCTGTTAATTATTGTAAAATATATAAAAACTTGCGCATTAGAATAATTACTATAAAATCTTTTTATTGCACTTTCACGAAACTTTGTATGGAAGACTCGATCGAAGCTATAAAAATCTCTAAAATTTTTAATTTACTTTTAATAAGTTGTGTAAATATGATTTTAGAATGAAATCCTCGTAAAAATGAAACAACATAATAAACTAAAATAATGTCAGATAAAAAGTTCTTATATTCAAATTGTATAAGCTCAAATTCCAAAATCCTATTATTTGAACGGAAGTTATTTAGGGTGATACCTTTTTCATTGCTCCCTGTATAAATGTGTGAGTATGTATGTGCATATATCCATATGCTATATGTTTTTGCATGCAAATGTATGTACAGTACACAAACCCACCTGTATAACGTTTGATTTAAATGATTTACTTCAAATAATGTAATTAGTGCGAACAATTTTTTAAATTCAGACTCAAAAACGCACTTTTTTCGAATACCTTTTTTTCAATGGATTTGGATTTCTGGCCCCAAAAATATAGAAAATCTGTCCTCATAATTTGGTCAGGAGAGCGATCCAAAGTTTAAACCCCTTAATTTTATTTTTACATATTTCACTGTATATCAAACTTTTTAATGAATTGAAAAATTTCTGTATTAATTGTGGTTTTCTAAGGATATTTCATGCAAAATATAACTTTTAGTAAATATTTGCTTTATTATTTTACTCCATAATAGTAAAAAAAGAAAAAAAAAATTGATTAGTCGGTTATATATTTTTACATCTAATTAAAGAATATAAAATTTTACACGGCAAAATACGAAATTTGAGCAAAATCATTCGAATAGTTATTAAAGAGTTTAATTTTAAAATTTCGATTAAAATTTATATTACAGATTATATTATAAAAACCGATTTCTCTCTCATTTTATATTTTGCCATTTGAAATTTTAAAATGATGTCATTTTGATATCGTAATTTTGTAAATGATGCAAATTTTTTTCGGATATTGTTAAACAAAATAATAAGGTATTTATTAAAAATTATTTTTTGTACGAAATTATCTTTAGATAAACAAAATGTATCACTGTGTGCTGAAAAGAAATTGATATATATTGATATTTTAATATTTTTTTTTCAGCAATTGAAACTTCAAACTATAGGTTTGCAGTAACTCACATTTTCTTAACTTAAAATTTTAAATTAGTTATATAGGTGAAGAAAAATTTGTGTCTGAAGTATAGCTTCAAATTTGGTTTTACACCAGAAATCACAGGTCTGGCGCGGCTTCTAGTCTAAATCTCAATTTGAGTTTTGTGCGTATAAGCAGAATTTTTTGAGCTTTTTTGTTATTTGATTTTTGTGTGTATAAGCTAAAAGTGAATAAACTTAATTCTAGTTTTGGATGAGCTGTGTAAAATTTATGCTTTGGGTGTCTATCAAAGAAACCTTTTTATTGAGGTTCTAAAATTTTGTCTGATTCCTGGCTTCAAATTAAATCTCTTTACCCGGTCGGTTCCAGGCACCACTAAAATTTCAACTATAGTTCGTTCACCAGGAGTTTGCACTTGATTCCGTCTTCATCACGTGGTATCCGACGATACTATTTCGCTATTTTTGGGAGAAGGATGTGAACAAGGTTGCTATTTAGTGATCGTATGAAAAATATATTTATTTCTCAATCTTAATGTGCATTTTTTAACATTAAATATTTCATAAATTTGATGTTTTCTCTCTCTTTTGAGTAAATAGTTTGTCCTTTTTCGTGGCATTTTGCTGTAATATATTTAATTAGCTAGACTGGCGAAAGGTATAATAGCAGATGATAAGACGAAGAAAGTGACCGAAAAAGAAATCGCTATTTGTGTTTGGTACGAATCAAGGGTCGTCTCAATTTCAAGTGCGGAGAAGTTTCTCCTCTTACTCCCATGTAAAAGAAATTCTTCGTCCGAGGAGGTAGAGCTAAGTGCTAACTATTGCTGAACGAAGTATATATGAGTATCGAAACATTTATGCAAAACAATTTAAAATTTTTCGAATTTTTTTCAAACAAAGATCGTACAAGATATAGTTCGCGCAGATTTAATTTTCTCCTAACTGTAATAAATGCTTGGTTTTTTTTATTTGTAAACTTTGTTAAAAAAATTTTTCTTTAAAGTTTCTAAAGAAAGTTGACTGTTCAGATGTAGAAGGCTAAATGTAAAACTTGGCTATGAAAAGGAGAAATCTACTAATTGTAGACTTCATAATAAATCGAATTTTGCTATAGAATTTATAAGTACAGTTTCGTTAAACGTAGGATTTAGCTATTTAAAAAAAAAAACGATATAGTAAATGAAAAATGTTTTAATTTCTAATCAGGGTTGAATTAATCAGGGTTAAATCATTCAAAACCTAAACTTAATTTAGGGGAAGTGATTCATTTAAATAAAATCTTGTAGTGTTTTTCTATATTTACCAATGTTGGACAAAAAAGCGGTTTTGTTGTCTTTAACATTACAATTCAATCTCAGTATTTTAGTAATTTTTAACCTTCAAAAGATAGAGTAATTTACATTATAACTAGTACGAAACAAATTTTCATGTAAAATGGGAATAAATGTGTGTGAATGATTAATTTTATTCATGCATGCTTCTTTTCAATATTCAACGTAAAACAAATTTTATTAAAATTCAGACGATAAGTTTCAAAATGAAATGATTTCTGAGTTATGTAAAAATATTTTGTTTCTAAAAATGTATAAATTTTAGGTACAACAATTCTCTCAGCTTTGACGCATGCTTTTATTTACTAAAAAATTAATTTTTAATTTCAATTAATCACAAATATCAGCTTGTAAGAAAATACTCATATTTTGTTATTAACTGTTATCTTATACTTTTATAAAATATTAAACCTACAAATCCAAGAAATAAAAACATATGGAATTTACTAATTAGCTGAAAGCTTGTTTAGTAAAAGATTTAAACATAATGTATTTTTTTTTACAACTGTTGTTGAACAGCAGACCCAATATTTTGGGTTTATAACTACCAATGTTCAACTCCGTAGCCTTGCAATTTTGAACCCTATGCAGAAGACAAAGGAACTCCTGGATCAAGTGTTGGAAGAAATTTGCCTTCGTGAAGTACTTTTTGATGGAACTAGCCGGTTTTTGCGTTATAAGGAGAGGAAAACCACGAAAAACTACCTCGGTTAACCTGATTGCAAGGGGACTCTAGCCCATGATAATTTGCATCAGCACTGTGGTCGGTCGAAGATGGATGCGGAATCCATATCGACCTGCCATCGCTGGGATTCGAACCCGTTTCTCCTCATTGGAAGGCGGATAATTCGTTTTTTTTTAACACGTATATATAATTCATTTTCAATAGTTCATCTTCTTAAACACGCACTTTGAGCTTCGACCATTATCAACATCGTGAATTTTGAAGTGTGTCAAGATTTAAAAACACCTTAGCTATATTTTAAACACTATTAAAATTTCATTCTGAAATTATAGTAAAAGAAGCGGTCTGTCCACCCAATTAACCGTAAACTTCACATTAAAGAACACTTATAATTTTGAAATCATTTACAGCTAGTAGGGATAAGAACCCATACTATACACAAAACTATATGATTTTTTCTAACCATTTACAACTAGCATGGTTTCTAATCCGGAAGGAAAAAGAAATTTAATTGGTTATTGGACCTTGGCGTTTCGTTAGATGATGAACATTAGAGTTTGGAAGAGGTTCAGTTGTGTTTTATCAAGAAGAAATATTGTAGTGTGAATACTGGAACTTTCATTCTGTTGGCAGTGAGATTAGACCTCCCAGCTGTTGGAACTAAGACTTGAGTTGGTTTGATAAAATTCAGGTCGTTTAATCGTGTTAGATGAAAGCAGTTAATGAAAAGGTTTTTCTCGCTGTTAACAATTTGAATACCATCTTATTTGACTATTTTGTTTGAATATGGCCAAATAACAATTGAACAAATTGGTTTTTAATTATTTTCCAAGAAATTTCTAACAGATAAGTTAAATTTCGTTGCCTGTGAACATTTTACTGAACTCAGAAAAATGTTTGGACGCCTACACATTATGTTATAGACTGCAAAATGTTCACTTCTACAACATTTGTGTGCACTATTATTACAATTAAAATACCGTTAACATGGATTCTCGTTTTCTATCTTTGGATGAATTGCGCCAAGTTACAAGGTGGATTCCGGCATATGATTTTATTATATCTGTTACAGCAGTGTTTCCCAAACTTATGACTTTTGTGCACCCTTTCTAAATTTTTTGTAACGCCGTGTACTACTAATGAAAAATGAATGTATATTTTAAAAAATATGTTTATTTTTCCTTTTTGGTGCTAAGTCTTGTTAATAAGTTTATTTGCATCAGTGAGAAGGATGATATTGCTTTTGCTGTGATAACAGTTCATCATAATTCGATTATCTTGTGATCAATTTTAGTCTGCGATGCGAGTCCACGTTCAATATACTCTTTTTTTCGACTATATGTTCACGAATGCTGAAAAACTACTTCACATGAAGTTGTAAAGGGGCAAAATATATTTCACAAGTTTTTCTGTTAAAACTGGATTTTGCATTTACAGCTAGAATGATGTTGAAATATGTTTATTTTTCAAGAATCCGTCTGAAGTCAATTCCAATAACTGTTCTTCTTCTGCACGCGACAATCCTTCTAGCATGGATGTTTTATTAATATTAAACGGATATTATATCCATTCAAATTTTTTCCCGGCAAACTCTGTGTTATGCATTTCAGAGAATCAGCATCAATTGTTGTAGCGGAACTTGTTATAAATTCATGAAGAGAGGGAAACTAATCTATTTCTCCATTACTTACTCTTCTTTGCCATAAATTTAATTTTGCGACGACAGCATTTACTTTATCATGCACTCTTTAGTTCAAAATTATCTTTAGGGAAACATTGAAGTTCATGTCTCAATTCAAATAGACTGCTTAAAATTTTTCCTCGTGATAGCCGATGATCATCCGTACGAAAAAGAAGCTGGGAATGGCTACTTCCCATTTCTTCGCACACCAGCAAAAAAGGTCCTGAATTCAAAGGATGAGTTTTAATAAAGTTAACTATTTTTACGTTTTCACCCAGAACTTTCTGTAGATCAGCGGGCATTTTAATTGTGGCCAAAGCGTCTCTGTGTATGCAACTATGTGTTGATATGACATTTGGCGCAACATTTTTAATTCTTGCAATAAGTCCTTCATTTTAGGCCGGGATAGCCTGGTTGGTAGGGCACTGGGCCCATGTCCAAGAGGTCGCGGGTTCGATCCTCGCCGGCCGAAGACTCCCCGTGTAGTAAATGGTGAGTGATGCACGTTAAATCTGTCGAGTCTCAAAGTCCTCCATGTTCCCATAACAAATCAATACCTCTGGGGGTACTGATTCAGGAGTTTCCTTGTCTTCTGGATTGGTTCAAAATTACAAGGCTACGGAGTTGAACATCAGTAGTCGTAAACCAATGAAATTGGGTCTGCTGTTCAACGACGGTTATAAAATAAAAAATAAGTCCTTCATTGATCCGCGATGGCTCAGGGGATAGAGCATTCGCCTTCCAATGCGGCAAACTGCTGAAATGAAATATCCTCAGTGGTAGACGGATCATGGGTTGCAGTCCCCTTGCCGTCAGGCTAACCATGCGAGGTTCTAGTGGTCTTCCTCTCCATGTAACGCAAAGCGGGTTAGCTCCATCAAAAAGTCCTCCACGCAGGAAAATTCTCACAACACTCGATCCAGGAGTTCCCTTGTCTTCTGGATTGGGTTCAAAATTACAAGGCTATGGAGTTGAGCATTAGTAGTCGTAAGCACTTAAAAGTTATTGAGCCGGCTGTACAACGATGGTTATGAAATGAAAAAATATAAGTCCTTCATTAATTTCGACCATATTTTTTGCTATATCTGTGCTTATTCCTACACATCGATTCCAAGCAATTTTGTTTTCTTGCATAAATTTATTGAAGTTATTTTCTCCTGTTGTATGACTGGCTGAAAAAATAAAGCCATCATGAATTTCTGGATTTTTTTCGTATCTAACAACCGCCATAAGATTTGCACACTATAGTGGACTCATCGACTTGTAATGCATAATAACGACATTGAGAAATATGAGATAATAATTTCACATCATTAGACATATTAATGATTTGTCGCTGAAACTGTATTATTCGAGAGAGAAACGTGATCAAAAGCTTGTTTCGCTTTTTCATTTTCTCCTATCATTATTGTGGCTTCAGACTTGATTAAAATTTCCCCTATGGTTTCCACTACATTCTACAATTAACTAATAGCGACACACGATAAGAAGCTTCTAATATTTTTTTTTATTGTCACCACCTGTCAAAACCCGCACAACTTTGAGAGATTGATTAAGTTTATTTTCTAAAAAATCTATCGATTTATCTTATTTTATTTTTATTTTATAACCGTCGTTGAACAGCCGACCCAACTTAATGGGTTTACGGCTACTAATGTTCAACTCCGTAGCCTTGTAATTTTGAACCCAATCCAGAAGACAAGGGAACTCCTGGATCTAGTATTGGGAGAAATTTGCCTTCGTGGAGGACTTTTTGATGGAGCTAACCCGCATTTGCGTTACATGGAGAGGAAGACCACGAGAACCTCCCACGGTTAGCCTGACGGCAAGGGGACTCTAACCCATGATCCGTCTACCACTGAGGATATTTCACGTCAGCACTGTGGTCAGTGCAAGCCGGATGCGGAAATCGATTTATCTTTGTACTTATTATGGTTTGTTTCAAAATTGCTCTTTAAGTTGGAAGGTTTCATGTTTTCGTGTGTGAGTTTTTTTTAAAAAAAAAAAGACGCAAAGTGGAAAAGGCTCATCTCCAGTCCATGAGAATACAAACTGAAGATATTCTTTGTCATACTTGCTTGTTTTCTTCACAGGTTCTTTTAGTTGATTGCTACTATCATCATTGCGTGTTGTAGATACTAACCAGTGATCTATATTCTATGTTAGGGATAAAAATTACATTTCATAAAAATAATCAAAATAAGTAGAATTTATTACATACCTTTTACGATAAACAAAATGCTCAAAATTTAAAAATCACAACTGGCTCTTGACTCCACTCATTATTAGTTGTTAACTCTGCAAAAAAATAGGCAATAGAAAAATACGTAATCGTAAATTTTCATGGATAACTTTGTTTTTAAATAAAATGTTTTGCAATTTTCGTTTGATATATAGATATTTAGCATAAGAACGCGTACCCCCCTAAACTGTTCCCCAAAGGGGTACCACACTTTGGGAAACACTGCATTACAGTCACCTTGAATAACATTTGTTTTAATAATCAGATTTTCGAGTGTGATTTCTAATGATTCTGAGGGATTGACCACAAATACGCTGATTAATTATCTATTAAATTGCGATTTCAGATATAAATGAACTTCTAGAAGGTTCTCTGGTGGAGAGAGTCATAGTCTATTTCTTAGTATAGAAACCAATATTTCGATCAATTTGAATAAAAATGTTTTCAGATATTTTAATATAAATTTAATATAAAAGTATATATTCAAATGAAAGACTGAAACATTGGTTTCGAGGTGAAGGAAATAAAAAGGAAGACACAATTATAAATTTAATAACTAATATAGATATACTTATTGTCTTTCATGGTTTAAAAAATATTTCAAGTCTTTTATGTTTTACGAAGGTAATGAATTTTTTTAAAAAATTTTTCAATCAAGTATATTTTACCACTTAATCATTTTATGAGCATTTATTTAACCAATATGCATTTCGTTTCAAATAATTTTTATTCTAAATATTTGTCGAAGAAAAGAAACTGTCAGTAAGTTCGTGGTTTTATTTTTCATAAAAATAAGAAAAACTTTATTTTAGACAAAACTAGCCTAAAAAGGTAGAATAGAAGCTATGATGTTCAGTGCTCCATTTATAAAATTACATTAGATACTGTTACAATATAAATTTGTAATCTAATCAATGTTATTTGGAGATTTTATTTAGAAGAACAGTTCTCTAATTATTTTACTTGTCTTATTTCTAGAATTGTTGAAAATGGAGAAAAAGATAAAAACCACTCCAGTGAAAAGCGTCACTGCTCTGCGTGAGGAACAACGTGCTGAAAGGCTAGTGGATTTTTTATTATTCATTTTGAAAAAAAACTTTAAATGAACTTTATTTTATTTAGGTGACCATTATTAATGGTATTTTTGTATTAATTTTAAAGCTGTTACTTCAAAAAATTTGCATAGAACAGAGTGAACCTCTTAAATATAATTCCTTGTAATTCTTATATGCTCATTTATCGTTTTGATTTGTTTGATCTACATTGACTCTTATCTGTCATTTACTTTTATATAAAATTTTCACAAAAAAAGTTTAAAAATTATTTTTCCTCACCAAGTTAAAAAGAAAAAAAACTGACAAAAAGAAAAGAATTGATAAATAAATATTTAATTATTAACTAAATTCTAATTTGTTAATTTGATAATTAATTTTTAAATGATTAATAATTTTGTAATAATCATTTTCAATTAATTATTTTTAATAAATGATTTAGTTACCAATAAATATTTCATTGAAAAATAATTAATAGTTTATTATTAAGTAATTAAATTATTTTTGATTATTAATAATTAAATAATTAATAATTACTAAGTAATTAACTACTAAATAAGTTAATGATCAATAATTATTATTTTAAATATTTATTCTTGATTAATTATTTAACATGTTAAGTTATTAATTCATTTACTTCTCACCACATTTAAATTTGACGTTAGTCCTCTATATGACTGTTTTCTTTTTTTTCTAATGAGAGTTTGGTTTCAAGTTAAATTCAGCAAAGAACACATTTATCTAATGTGATAATCAAAGCATTTATATTTCGGGGCTGTATTTCTTCCAGGCAGGAGGATCGTAGAGAGGCAAGGTCGTTAGCCGCCAGGAGGAGCGCTGAGGCTGACCCAGCTGATCCTGTTGACCTGAATCAGGCCATGCTGATCGTAAGTGTATTTTAAAATGCTGTTTCAACTGTCTTGTTATATTTCTTAACTATTTCTTATCATTCCCTTACCATCTCCTCCTGAAAAATATAGTTGTAGTTCCTGTATGTAGTTGCTTGCTTGCTCCGCAGCATTTAAGCTTTCATGGGCTCAACACACTGTCTTACTCTAAGAGCAGAGGTTATCGAAACAGTGCTGCCATTGGGGAAAATCTTTATTGTATCTTAAAGTAATCTTTAGTAAACGAATAATAAGCCAAACTAAGAACACTCCATATAACTCTATTGGCCAGTAAATTAACTTGAAAATAACTTATTTATACAGACGCCATGAATTAAAGCACTCGCCCGTATGATACGTTTTCTTGACTACTAAAGTGTAATCCAGTGTCTGTGGTCTAAAAAAAAGTTTTTTTTTCCCCCACAGTCGAAGTACCCGACCTTACCCTATTTTCACTTACTTAAACATTTTTTTTAAAAAAAATTGATTGCCGAAAAAGATCAAGTTATTTAGTCCAGAAAAACTGAATCAGAAAGCTGTGGTGGCTCAGGAGATAGAGCGTTCACCTCCCAATGAGGTGAACCTGGTTCGAATCTCAGCAAATGCTGCTTGATACGAATTCCGTAACCAGTTTGCTCCGATCACAGTGCTGACGTAAAACATCCTCAGTGGTAGACGGGTAATGGGTTAATCCTTTTTGTCATCGGGCTAACCGGGTCAAGTCGAGGTTTTCCTTTCCATGTGACGCATATACTGATTTATTCCATAAAAAAGTTTTCCACAAATGCAAATTTCTCAAAATACTTGGTCCAGGAGTTCTTTGTCTAAAAATTTTAAACCTTACAATTCAAAATTTGCTCGACTATTCATAAATAAACTAATAAATATTTACTAAAACTAATTTTTTGCATGAACTTTTCTTAAGAAAAACGAATTATATACTTGTATGCAAATCAGTTTCAATTCACTTACAAAAAAACAAAAAAAAAAAAAACAAAAAAAAAAAAAAAAAAAAAAAAAACATGAAAGACGCAGAAAGCGAAATTACCATTCAGGAGACCAAATTTTAACCATTCTCCTGACCAGACTGTTGGGATTATATTTTTCATATGGTTTCAGCTCTTAAATTTTGGGGATCAAAAATCCAAATCAGCCAAAGGAAAGACATGCTTTTTCAGAGAAAGTGCGATTTTTGTGTCTAATTTCATATTTTAAAATATTATTTACAATAATTAATAAACATATTTGAAATTATCATTTCGAACCATTACGATTGAGACCTAAAACTTGAAAATTCGTTAGTTGTGGGGGGGGGGGGAGAAAGTTATTCTTTTCACTCAGAGCTTGTGTTCACTTCATATAAGCAATAAAATATTTAAGATTATTAAAAAGCTTGCGTAAACTCTCAGTGAAACTAATTTTTGATTAAACTGAATTATCTGCTGGCAGAACTACACTATTCTTGAAATAATTCAAAAGTAGTTAAAGAGATAAATACAATCTTGTTTTTCACTCACAAAGCTATTCGGATGTTGAAATTACAGATCAATTTTTTCCAGTCTCATTAACTTTTATAGGCATACAGCAAGTACTAATTCGATGCAAATTTTTCAGAATATTTCAGATCTCAAATAGTTTTTGTTTTTGAACAAATTGAACGGAATGTAATGCACTTGCTTTGTACATTTGCACTGTGTTACATTTGAGATTTATTGTAATATTTAATTATTTACATTGTTATATTATAATGCTGTTATTTTTTAAAATTTACTTTATTAAATGTTGAACAAAGAAAAAATATTTGTTTAATTAATTTTTTCTCCATTGCAGCTTTTATCGAAATGCGTGATTAGGTTTTGCAATTGAATTTTAAAGTTTGTAAATTAGCTAAGTTGTGAAGTGTTTAAAAGTTAAATGAAGATAAATCAAATTCTCTTATGAATATAATCTTATTGAGTTTAGATAATTGGTTTGATAGGTTATTTTTCTACAAAATAATTATCTTACACTATTTTATGAGGGCCTGAATGTAGCATTATCAGAGAAGCATTTGCCCAGGACCCCTAAATATTAGTTTTTAAAATAGACTTTAACTTAAGGTTTTTACGATTTAAATTTTACACTTTATTCAAGTTTTTGATTTTCTGATTCATTAAATTTTTACAATATTCTAAATTTTACGCATACTGGTAACTTTTGAAATTTCGGTTAAATTTAACTTAATGTAAATTTCAAAATCTTGTTATCTCTTTATAGGAGAAGATTAGCACTGATGAAGATATTCAAGATCCATCTTTCAATAAGTAAGTTTATGCTCGATTAAATGCACAAATTAAAGTTCATTCCTTTTTTTTTACACTAATTAATTTTTGTACATGATATTCTTTATTTCATCGAGAGAATGTCATCCTATATTGTAATTTGACTATTTACAATATGACTTGTATGGCTATGAGCCGGTCAATTTGTAAGTCTATTTTATGATAAATATAAATAAAATTCTTTGGAAGTATAGCAACTACTGCACTTTATTAATGTTGTTAAAGTTATTTCTTTTAATCAATTTATGGATCATTATCTCTTAGAATTTAAAAAAGAAATACAAAAGAATCTTATAAATGGTGAATTTGCAAGTTAATTTAAATACAATCTCAATTTTAAAACTTCCTAGAATATAAATTTGGTTCACACATCTTCTCTTAAATAACATAAGCGAAGGGATTCACAGGAAGTTTTCAATATTCCTTTATGGCTCTAGAATTTGTTCTGTGTTTATATTTGGTTAATCATAATTATGATTATTACTTGATTAAGACATTAAAAATGAGATTTTTAATTATTTAAAATAGAAGAAAAATTTATAACTATTATAGCAAACTAAGATTTTTTATTATATTAATTTCCAGGGGATACAAATGATCCCCTTGCTTCATATACTTTTGCATTGACAATGCATAAATATTATTTTAATATGTGGTATTTTTTTAGGTCATAGAATTTTTTCGGTAGATATACATCCAGATGGGCCGCAGTTTGCTACAATTGGACAAGGTATTTAGTTTTGTTTAAATTATTCTGAATCTACTTGATTTGTGTAATGAAGTTAGAATTTTTAATTTGCATAAAAATATCTGATATTTCGATTCTTTAATTGTAAAGTTTTCTGTGTTCTTTAAGAATATGAGTAAAAATTATTTTATTAATTTTAAAGAATCTTATATGAATGTTAATATGCACGAGCAACTGCCAAAAAAGCAATCGGAAAAACGTGAATTCACCACTAAAGGAGCGTGAAAGGATCTTACATCAGCTGTTCTAGATTCATGAGTCATAATTTTGTACTATTTTAATTTTAAATATGTCAAAATTCATTTGTATATATGCAGAAACAACAACCAGTGAACCATGTGAATTCACTACTAAAAGCAGCACAGATATATGTGAAAGTGTTATTAATCAAATGTGATTCAAAATTCACCAGCTGTAATTATAAACTATGTAAAAAAAAACTATGCAATCAGCAAAAAACCATAAAAGCATTTGTAACAATAACTCTTGGTCTGTAACAATAACAATATTGTTTTGTAACAATAATAAATATTTTTATTGTTACAAATCAATTTGTAATTATATTGATTTGTAACAATAATAAATATTGATTTGTAACAATCACAATAACTAAACGACGAATAATCGAGCTTGTCAAAATAATTTCAAAATGCCATTTAAAATTTCGGGGATAAAATAATTTCTTATTTAACGAAAATAGAAAACTATTTCAGAAATTTTATTAAAATTTGTTTTTATCCGTTGCAATCCCTGTAAGTTTTGTGTGAAATTTCGTAAATTTTGGATTTAAAGTTTTGCCGAAGGTGCAATTCATTTAATTAATTTGAATAATGAAATCGACTAAAACGTATGAATGCAACTTCTCAGATAACATATATACATATAAATATTTAATTGTGAAAGTATTTTAGATGTGCATTATTTATTCTATAGTTTTTTAGTATTTTGATTTTTTTTTTTAAATTAATATTTCATTATATTGTGGTAAATGTTCCAAATGTATATGTGTTTTATTTAACAAAATTTCAAATTGGGGAGGAAAAAAATAATAAAAAACTAGGATTGGAGGAAGTGCAAATATTTTTACTGACAACCTGAAAGTTTTAGTAGCTAACAACATTTTTCCAATTCTTAGAATTCTGGTAATAACTTGTGCTTTATAATTTCTCAAAAGGTACAAGGCTCTCTTGAATAAGTCTAAACAATATCAGGATGATATAAACCATTCAAAATTTATAAGATTGGCTGGGTACAATGCTTGATGCTAACTTGTCATTTAGCATCAATCGAGATTTTTCAATTAGCATGCATACACTGTTTTATAAACTTTTATATCCTTTCTGTATAAAATGCAGTTTCTAATTCTATTACACAACATTCATAGACAGCTGTCCACACCCTAGCTAATCATGATTGGTTATAAATCCGTTCATCACTTAGAAATGATAGATTGTTAACAAGGGTTTTTATCCCTGTGGCGGAATTCTTTTGGGCTTTCTGCGACAAACCTCTCTAGCACTAATATCTTTCTGCAAGATACTATTAATAATATTTAATATGCATGTTATTAATTAAATTTTTAAATTTGAAGTATCAGAAACATTGTATTTACAATTAAAGCCTATTTGGATATAATAAAATTCTATGTATTTTTTTTTAAATGTAATGTGTTTATGTGTTAATGTAATAATGTGTAAGTGTAATATTTTCTTATTCTAATATCATTTCTTCTCCTCTGATGCGTAAAAAAGGCATCTATTGAATATAATTGTGGAGGAAAAATAATCTTTCAAACATTTCTGCAGAAAAGACGTATTTTGCTTGGGTATTCTTTATTTTTCATTCTTCTTAAATAAGAATCGAACAATTTTAAACATTTCTTTCCCTTCCGATGTGCGAAAAATGCATGCATTAATTTTAGCGGAAAATAATTTCGAAAGTTTTTGCAGAAAAGAAAACCAATGTTTTTTACTTTCTAAAGGAAATTTCTTTCTGCAAGAACTCGGTAACGTTCGAAACGAACTAAGTTTTCCAAGGTTTCCTTAGTTTAAATTCCAAATGTGGTATTCTAAGAAAATATTTCTAAATTTACAAACATCATGTGCGCATTCTTATTGATATTAAACGATAATTTTTTGTAAATAAATTAATTGATCAATTTATATTTATTCATAAAATTAATCAATAGAATATTATGCAAACAAAAATTAATTTCTGGCAATTTTTGAATAAAATATTATGATTTGAAGAATTGTTTAAATTTATTTAATGCGTAACACATTAAAAGTGATACATAACTAAGTTGTAGTGTTTAAATATGTCAATTAAAATTATTAAAAATGTGAGTGAATTTGTTTTTTTTTTATTATTCGTCCGAAATGAATATTCTGTGTTAAGCAGTATAGGCTAAATACCTAATATTTGTATGTTACATCTGTAATTTAGTAGCAGCACTTGTTGAGCAGAATCTTGTATATATTTACAATTTAAAAAATTCTTGAAAAGGTTTTTAGCAATCTTTGCAAGAACAGGACCCTATTTGCATAAAATCACAAGTGCAGGACCAGGGTTGAAAGAATATGACTTAACGCTTATTTTCTATTCACAAATTATGAGCAGTTTTTTCAACAAAAGCAGGTTACAAAAACAGGACAAGCAGTTTACAAAAACAGGACCTTTCACGAAATGTCTGGACAGACCCATGATAATGTTAAACACGTTGGCTCTTTTAAACTTGCAAACTTACTCAGTGCAACACTTAAATTTATGAGATGTTTCTTTGAGCTCTGAAAATGAAAATAAGAATTTTTCCATTATGTTACTGATTGATACAAAAGTTTCTATTGTACTTATTATTATTTTTTCATCATTTTTTTCATATTTTATTTTTCATTCATGCTAAAATTTCCACAGAAATAAGAAAATATGTTTTCATTATAATATATAAACTGTCTTTAAAAATTTTAGAAATGGACACTAGTCGAATTGTTATATGGAACATGTCTCCTGTGGTTGAAAAAGCAGATGAAAAAGATGAAAACGTTCCAAAGGTTTTGTGTCAAATGGATAATCATTTAGGTAATTATGATTTATATATACCAGTATAGTATAGCACAAAATTAAGTCTCCATTTTCCACAGAGTGACTAACTATAAAAAATGGGCAGTAAATTTGTTAATTGCCAACTGATCGTTCCTTTTTGCTGAACTCATGTGCAACAAAACACGTGCTTTCAAATCCTCATGTTAATTATTCAGGGAAACTGTAATCACCCTAGGAATATTCCTAGAAAATTGCCGAGGAACAATTATCAAAGGTTTATCAACTATTTCAGATTAACAAATAAATTTTATGTTTGTTGAGAAATATAAAGTTTTTGTTGCGTTATCGATTTGAAAACTAAAACAATAAATTTTATTAGCTTAAAACGTTATATACAGCTCTCAAATTTTACATAAACCTACTTGAAGAAGTTTGGTAAATTTTTCTTCATTTTAAAAATACTCTGAATTAATTATACTCTTCTTTTAATGATTTTCAATTTTCAGTTTTTGAAAAAGTGGTGATTGTTAAAAATGCTGTTACAATTTTCCTTAAAATAGTATGTTTTTTTTTAAAAAAAAATTCTGTTTAAAATAAAAATAGTAAATTTACACACACACTTTTATACTAAAATGTTTTTGCTGAATTTAACGTTTTTTTAATTAAATCCTTTTATTTAAACTTGTGTAAATTGTGTCTGGTGGTCTGGTAATGGAAAATATTTAGCTTCTTGTGGCAACGCCAAGGTTCTAATGATATTATAGATTCTAATGATATTATTGATTTTAATGATATTATTGATTTTAATGATATTATTGATTTTAATGATATTATTGATTTTAATGATATAATGCATAAGGTTCCAATGGTATAATTTAATTAATTACAATCTTCTTTCATTGGTTTATGATTTTCAATTTTTGAAAAAGTGGTGACTGTTAAAAATACTGTTATAACTTTGCCTAAAACCATGTGCTATTTTAATTTTGTTTTCTGCTTAAAAAAGAAATATTAAATTTACATTCACACTTTTGTACTGAAATATTTTTGTTGAATTTAAAGTTTTAAATCCTTTTATTTAGGCTTGTGTAAATTGTGTCCAGTGGTCTAGTAGTGGAAAATATTTAACTTCTTGGGGTGGTGATAAGGTTGTAATAATATGGGAAATTGGAAGGTAATTTGATATTTTATTTATTTTTATTATATTTCTGTTTTTGAATTAAACTTAGTGAAGTTTTCTTGTACCATGTGGGTCAGTGATGTGACTGTTGCTTTAATAGTTTTCAACCTACATAATACTGACATTTTTGCTATGAATTGTTCTATATGTGTTTTTTTCCAAGTAAGTTTGCTTCAAATTGTTTTTTTAAAAACTAGATAAAATTATTTAGAAAGCAGTAAATTAATGAGTTGGGATCATTGATAAATTTATGTGCAACATCGATAAATTTATCTGGATGAAATAAAAAACTTGACTTTTAATATGTGCTGGTTAATGCCTTAGTTAAACTAGAATGCCTTAGTTAAACTAGAAATTGAACTTAAAATTTAAGAGTATTGTAAAAAAAAAAAAAAAAAATTAAGAGTATTGTAAAAGTTGTAATAAATTTTTTAGTACTCTGGGATTATCCTGTCGATTTGTCAATGCTCTCGAAACTGCGAAATTGTTTTGGTGCCATCATAATGAAAAGCAATTTCTAAAACATTCTAGGCCCATCAAATTTACCAAATAATAGTAGCAAAAAAATTTTTAAGTGTAAAAATACGTAATAAAGTGTAATAAAAATAATCAAAGCAAAGTAAAAACCACTATTTTCTTAATAATTACGCACTGAATTATTCTTGGATCTAACTATATATATATTATTAGAAATCATTTCGACCGCCAAATATCCTTGATAGCTACGAAAGCGCAAACAACTGCTCTTCAGTGTTAGGCAAACCCCAAATTTGAATCATTTTGCAACGAAGTAAAAAACACAGTATATTTCAATACGCTTAAGAAAACTTAGTCAAGTATTACAGAGTAAATATTATAAAACTTGAGGTTTTTGGAATAGATACTACCTATTAGCGATAATATCTGGTTTGACGAAAATGGTCGACGGAATAATCCCAAAGTACAAAAATAGTTGGGATAATCCCAAAATACCCTTTTTTTATACAGCTGGGGTTTAGGCTGATTCCTCTTACCAGAAAAATGAAGTATGTAGGGTCATTTTCCAGGGTGAGTAGTGGTTTTAAAAAGTGCTTAAAGGTGCTTATTTCCAATTTTCGTTTTTTAAAAGCCCTTCAAGGTGCTTTTTTCATTTGGGTGTTTTTAAAAAGGGCTTAATTTTCCCTTAACCACGTTGAATTTCGCCACGTATTATGCAAAAAGACACTGTTCATATTGTTCTATTCAACGTTTTCACAATTAATTCAACCCATATCTATTACGCGTACCGTCGGTCAAATCATAAAAAAACACCATTCGTTTTACAATTCAAAATTTCATGATTTTTAACAGTTGTCAAAACTATGCCAAAAGTTTTTTTTTTTGTTTTTTTGAGAGACATGACGACGGTTAAATTCAGATAAAACCGTCATTGTCAAACTTGCCAACCCTGCCTAATTATACTTTTTAAAAGTGCTTAAAAATATTTTTGTGTGCTTGAAAAGTGCTTAAAAGGTGCGTTTTTTTAAAAAAAAAATTTGGCTACGCACCCTCTTTTCCTCTTATCTAATTCTAGGTGAGTGGTTGTTTTGATGCAAAAAATTCTGAGACTTTTTCTATGTGCAGGATAGTTTTTAAGGAGCTAAAGAAAAAGGTTTTTATGTGTTGCTATTTAGGGAAATAGTGAAAATTACAACCTTTTAAGTGCAAAATATCATCCTGTGGGTTCCATTTATGGTATTCATAGCCAGTGTTGTTTATTTATTTTTTTGCATAAAGAAAGCAACAATGTTTTGAGATTGACTATATTTACAACTATATTTTAACTAGTTTTGTCATCCATTTTGTCCATTTTTTGTTGTTGCATTTTTTCCACTGTCAGGTTTCTTTTAAAGGAAAGTCTATTCCTATCTCTGATCCAATTTTGTGTGACTATAATTTTAGTTACTTTTAGTTTACATTAGGTTATACCTTGCAGATAATTACTTGTAATTTTGTAAACGTTTTCATTTATTAAATTTTTAATGAAGTAAACCACTTTTTGTACGCAATAGATATGGTCTTGGCTCTACATTATTTGGAAGTAATGGAAAACGTGGAACATTGGAGATGTGCTAGTACATTAAAGGGACACTCCAGAGGTGTGTATTTTATTAATGTTTCTTTTATCTTTACTAGAGAATATTTCTTCCTTTCAGAATGCATGTTATACAGTTAGTGTGTATTTATATATCTTTTTGTAAGGATTTTTTGGAAGGAGTGCTATGTCTATTAAATAACTCTAAATAATAATAATTAGTCTTTTTGAATAAATAAATTGAGGATTAAATTATTTTAAAATTTTCGTCAATTTACTTTAACAGAGTGCTGTAATTAAAAAAAAGGACCCAAACAATTTAGCATTTTTAATCATATGCAATTTTAGGTCCAAAGAAATGTTAAAAAAATCACCTGGGGATGATTCAGGACTACTTCAGGCTGATTCAGGACAACTTCAGGCTTACTGTTTAATCCTATTCAATACTCTGGTGCACAATTTTGGTGTTTGTTCTGTCTTGAACGACACACGTGAATTAAGCACTGCACAGTTCGAGTACCGTTCTCTCATGTCATCAAATTCTATAGTTTACTCAATTTGTCAGAAATAAAACATTGTTACAAGTTTGCTACAGCACTCATATTTTATTTATTTGCAACATATTGAATTTAATTATCTGTGTTTTATACGTTGTCGGATGATTAAAAAAACTAAGTCCTTTGGAAGCTGACATTACACAATATGCCAGGATAATAAGAAAAGGGAATACTATTTTCTAACCTATCTGATGAAGGTGCATAGCGTTTTCTAAAGGTGCTTATTTTCGGTTTTTAAAAGCCCTTAAAGGCGCTTTTTTCATTGGGTGTTTTTTTAAATAGTGCTTAATTTTCCCTTTTTCCAAAATGGGATTTTTTCTTTACCCTGTTGATTTTCGCCATGTATTATGCAATAGACATTGTTCTATCCAACGTTTTCACAATTTCTATCAATCCCAATCTATTTCGGCTTACCGCCGGCTCCTAGTGTATGAAAATGCCAATCGTTCAGCATGATTGATGAAATACTTGCGGGTCTGCATGTGCGTATACTGAGCTGGATTCAGTGGGAAGGATTCTTGTCCTCTCATGCGCAACTCTGCTGCATTTCGCAAGAGATTCTCAATTTCAAACTTCATGTTCTGCCCTCTGAAATCAATGCGAATTTTCGATGATTACGAGGACCATCTAAATGTTGTCAATATTTTTTCCCTAATATCGATAGAAAATTTTATTTCTCTTGTTAATTTCATCGTCGGGGGAGCGTCATCGTCTTCGTCAATGGGAAGCTGATGGCCTTCTCGGGATATTCTATTGATAGATAAGTACTATCATCTTTAAACTTGATTTGGGGATCATTCACTAATTGCGTATTTTCATGTGGGTCTCCAGAGCACTCTACAATCCCTAGCTTCATCACCTCAAAATTTCCACCGCCCTTTAATTCATAAAATTTAAGAATTGAAAATTTTAAGCATAATATTTATAATACTGTTCACCAATTGCAATTTTTGTTTTTTCAAAATTTACAAATTTTGAAAAATTCACAAAATTTTAAAATTTTAAAAAATTCACAAAATTTTAAAATTTTAAAAAATTATTAATTTTTAAAATTTTTACAACACTTTATTATTTTTTTTTTTGTTTATTACTTTTTGTTAATTATTGTAATATTACTTTTAAAATTTTCAGTACTCTTTAAGTTGTTTTCTGAGATATATATTTAGAGGCAAGATTTTAAGAAAGTATGAAGTAAGAGGCTTTTAATATTTTGGATTCATTTCACCAAAAGAATCCATTGTTTGGCATTTAATGCTCACCAAAGTTGCAAGAACTACTTTGAAAATTTGAAGTAAGTGCATGAAAGCAATGATGAAAAGACATAAAAATGAAAAAATAAAGTGAAAAGTGAATCAGCTGCAGAATTAAAAAAAATTTACTCTAGCCTTAAATTATTACCTTACCTATTTGTTTTTGGATTTCTGAATTTAATTTGATTTTAACCTCCACCACCTATAAAATGATATATTTATGGAAGTGCATGATAATTCTACAATGTTATTTTTAATCTTTGAACCAAATAAAACAGATATTTTAGTTTACAAATGTAGTTTAGTTTTTATTTCACTACAATTGGGGAATTTATCCTAGAGAGACTAAAAGTTAGCAAATATGCTATGTAGGAATTCTTCTTGTGGAAAAAAAGCAGTTTTTAAAAAATTAATCCCATTTTTCTAAAAAAAAAAAAGTCCCTTTTCTCTACATTTTTCATCCCCGAGTCCCTTTTTTTTCAAGTTTAAAGCTGTAAAACACATTAAGCTGTATTTAAAGCTGTAATAACATTGGGTTAATTTTAAATTTAAGAAAAAGTATTTGTTCCTATAACTTTGTTAAGATTACAGGTAATTGGAAAAAACTTGTTCATTTGTATTTTGGTAAATTTTGGCTCTTGACCAATCAGAGAATGATCCTCACATGTCTCTAATGAAGTTAGGTAGTAGAAACTCTGGAATTGATTTAATTTTTGTTATCCATTTTAGTAGTAACTTGCCAATCAAGAATATTTTATTAAAATATTGTTTGTCTGTATTTAGGTGTCCTTGATTTAGCTTGGTCTCCCAGGGATACTTGGCTGGCATCTTGTTGTGTTGATAATACTATATGTCATATGGAACACATTAAAAAGGCAAGGTATTGTTCCTTATTTTCATTCTGTTAAAGGTAGATTTGTATCTTTTGTTTAATCAATAATGGTTAACCTCATTCCTTTGATCTTTATGTTACTAGATTGAAATCCAAAATATGATTGTCATATATTTTATACAATATTTACACTTTTGATATTAATTAACAGAAATACAATATGTGGTAGTTGTTTCTTATTAGATAATAGAATGTTCATAATTTTTTAAGAGCACATTTTATTAACTATTAGTACTGTTTATTAAGTGACATCAAAACTTGGTGATCAGCCTTTGAAATGGCTATTATAATAACCTTTCATTCATCTGGGCTTATTGAAAACAACCCTAAATTAATCAAGCTAATGTTTAACAAGTGTTATGTTTTCTAAGTAATCTTAACGTACGTGTAAAATGTAAACTATGGTTTATTGAATAAATTTTTTAAAAAATGTTGTGCTGATTAGGTTGAATGTTGCTTTTCATATCACCTTTGAAATTTTCTTTATTTCATGATAGGAGAGGCATAATATTTTTGTTATTTGAAGCAAATTTTTTTTTAAATAAATAAATACATCTTATGAAGCAGTTTTACAGAATAGAAATATGTTGTGGCATATTTTTATTTATTTATTTTTGTATTCGGGTTATACTTATTTATTCAATACATAGTATATATTCAATTCTTAATATTCATTAATAGCATTTGATTATACAAATTAGTTGTTTGTAATTGTGAGTTTAATATGTGATTTGTAATAGTTGTTATGTATAAGTTTGCAGGAACTGGGGGCAGAAGGGCTTTAGCTCCCTCAAATTTTATAAATTAAGTTATAATTAACTTAATAAATATTTGTGCAATTAAATTTAAAATTTAAAAAAAATTATAATTGTTTTGTCTGAATTCTAAAAAAAAAATATCTATTTCAAGCAGACTTTAACTTTTTTCTTGGCAGGAACTGCTACCAAATTATTCCTTGCCGGAGATATATTAATCCCTATGCTGACGATTCACGGTTTTAAATATCACAGGGGGGCAGACAGAAGGGGGGGGGGGGAAAGAGTAGCCTTTTTGAGGAAGGGGACGAGGAAAAGGACTCTCGTTAGTTATAAATTTGAGCTTGTTTTTGGATATTCAAACTCACCAGAGCCGAAAAACTTTTGATCTTAGCTCAACAGAATGTGAGATGTATAGGATTACCTAGAGCACATCATTATATCATCAAGTGAAGGCCCAATTTTGCACTCGGATGTCTAAACAATAAAATGAGTCATTAAAACCTTTTTTTATCACGAAACTGTAAAACAAAAAGTGAAATACAAACTGAATGAACTGGAATTCAATGAATCCAAGATGATTCAAACTCCAAACAGAAATTAAAAAAGAAAATTGAAATCTTTATCCAAGTAAAATTTTTGTTTATTAGTGTTAGCCTCACATAAGCAAAAGTACCTAAACGAAATAACAGATATCTGTAAATTTTTTATTTTCTCTAAATTTTAATTTTTTTTAATACTTAGTAATTAAACTAAATATTTGTATACAAGCAATAAAAAAGTTTATAAAAATTTTATCATGAGGCCCATTGCAGCCCATTCAAAACCTTTTTCAGCTCAAATTATAAAACAGCAATCGTTTTAATTTCTTAAGATAGGGATGCACAACCTGCGGCCAGCTGACTGTTGATGTGTGGCCCATAGGAGCTTCTGAACCCAATAAAAATATTTATTTTAATGTGGCTTTTGTGTAAGCGTAATAAATTTTCCTTAATTAAAATATTTAATTCAAATTTGTATTGCTTTATAAAATGCGTATATTTTTCACATTTTCATTCTGTAAGTAAATTCTGTTTTTGGTTAATTCTGTTTCTGTTCATTCTGTTTTTGGTTAAAATTTATATTTCCCTCCAGTATTTATCTATGATAAATTAATTATTGTGAAAAATGGAAAGTTTTATTAAAAAAAAGTATCAGTTTTTTTAGTTTTAAATAAATTTAAATATTAAAATTATTTAATTTTCAGAAAATGTGTTAAGTTTACTGATAAAAATATTTAGTGATGAATATAGATATGAACACTGATGTTTATACAAAAATTATATTTGCCACTAATATGACTAAATATGCGTGCGGCCCTTTATTAATCTACCTGCTGTAAAAAGTTTCCCTTCAATCAAAAAAAATTTTGCACCCCTATCTTAAAATTTATTAAATTTATTTTTCGTTGTTGCCTTAAATGGCTTAATTTAAACTATGTTGCAATTCTAAACTGTTTAAGAAATTATTTTAATAATTATTATTTGCTTTTGAAAAAGTAGAATGAAAGAAACTTGTTTCTTTCTTGATAGCTGTAGAAAGAAACTTATATTTATCATTTTTTGTAGAAATCATTGCTGTTCTCAAAGGTCACATCAGTGGTCTCGTTAAAGGCCTTTCTTGGGATCCTGTTGATCTCAGGTAAGTATTTTTTGTATTCAAGTCATATTTTGAATGAGATAAGGTACTAAATTATTTTCTCATTGCAGTCTGATGACAAAACATTGAGGGTGTGCTACGCTATTCAATACGCCTCATATACGCTATTAATAAGTGCAGACGATATTTTAAGTTGTGAAATCACTGTACACACAAAACTGTACTTTCTCTGATTCATTTTTTTGATGGTTTTAAATTCCTAACCCCCAAAATATAGGGGGTAGCTGCAATCTGAGAAATAGGGTCCCAATAGTTCTGTCAGGAGAGCGCTCCAAAATATGGACCCCTTAATGTTATTCTTACTTACTGCGTATTTTGCTATTTCTCGAACTTCTGAAGCTAATTGAAAATTTTTTGCACCTAATTATAATATTTGTTTACCCAAAAATGCAAAAAAAAATTTTAGTAATTATTAATTTTTATTTCATTTAAAAATTTAAAAAAATTTTAATTGTAAAATTCCTTTCCATCACTTTACAGAATGTAATTTTTCATGGCAAAATACAAAATTTGCGAAAAATCAGTCAAACAGTCATTACTGAGAAATTTAATTTTAAAAAAATCTGAAATTTAAAATTTGAACTCTCAGGAGTTATTCCACTGATTTCGTTCAAATTTTGTATTTTGCCATGTAAAATTATATTCTTTAAAATGATGCAAAAATTTTGTACTCTACAATTTAGGTTTTTTAATCATTCAAAAAAATATATATATATAAAATAAAAATATTCACTAAAAGTTTTTTTTGCAAGGAATTATCTTGAATAAATGATAAATGAATTTTATAATTGGGTGTAAAAAGTTTCAATTTGCTTAAAAAGTTCTCGAAATATAGCGAAATACGCCAAACGTAAAATTAACATTAAGGGGTCCAAACTTTGGAGCGTTTTCCTGACCAAACTATTGGGACCAGGGGGTCACAAAGCCAAATCAGTCGAAAAAAGGCTCTGTTTATTCAGAGAAAGTATGTTTTTGTGTCTGATTTCGTAAATTAAAATTTCATCTGCACTTATTAATAGCCACCTCTCAAAGCACCTTTTGAAGGCACCCCTCGAGAAATTAAGATTGAGACCCAGAACCTGAAAATTTGATCATTAGATCAAAAGTTATTCTGGGTAGTCCATTTTTTTCACACTTTGCAATAGGAGTACACAATCTTTTCCAGAGAAGGGCCATATAACAAAAAATTTCTGCTTTAACCGATTGTAATTAAATCTGTTTTTATAATAATTGATGATAAGGTAATTAATGCCGGTCGTAATAAGAACAATATTAATATGCTTTAAAAATTAAAAGAAAATATATGTATAATATTTTAAAATAAAAAATTTAAGTTTTGCTTCAAGTCCAGTTGAAACTTTTTTTTGCACACAATTATAATATTCGTTTATACAAAGATGAAAAAGATAATTTTTAATAAATAGTTATTATTTTTTATTTATTGATAGTCAAAAAAATTTGAATTGGAATTTATAAATTTTTTTTACACTATTTCAAAGTATGTAAGGTTGCATTTCAAAATATAAAATTTGAGCGAAACCAGTTGTATCGCTCCTCAGAACACGCATTGCAAAAAAGTCGTATATTTAAAATCCCATTTCTCAGGAACTATTTGACAGATTTTGTTCAAATTTTGTATTTGTAAAAAACTTCCTTACATGTAAAAATTTTTTGATTATTATTAAATAAAATAATAAATCGTAATAAAAATTATTTTATGCATATTTTATTTTTAGTTATTTTATGCATAAAATTATTTTATGCAATTGCCTTTAGGATAAACAAATTTTATAATCATAAACAAAAATTTTGTTATGGTATCTTGAGATATGGTGAAATTATGAAAATATATGGTGATATAGTATAATTAATTGTTAAAAAACTAAAGACTTTTATCTACTTTTAACTGAAAATTATGATAAAATAAACATTTAAAGTCTTATTTGTTTTAAAAAAAAGTTATTTATTTTAAAGATTGAAACCATAAAAAAATTTATTAATATCCTCCCTCCTGCCCATGAGAAAAGATATACTAATAAAAAATTTAACAAGTTGAGAATGATCCTAACTAAGTAAATATTTGTAATGGTATTCAGAATTAAACCAACATACGCAGATAATTTTACTAGTGTGTAATTATTATTTAAAAAAGTGAATTAATTTCTTTAAAAATGGAATATGAATAAATAGACAAGTGTTTTTAAGGGATGGAAGCCTTTTTTTACAAAAATGAAAAAGGGGGATCATTTATAGGGATCAAAAGTCAGCCTTTCTAGAAACACTTAAGGAACGCTGGTATGCTCATTCAGAGAAGGTACATTTCGGTCTAATTTTGTAACTTAAAATAGTGTCTGCTCTAAATAGTTAACATATTTAAGGTCATACTCTTGAACCATTAAGAATGAGTCCTAAAACGCGAAAATCCGATCATTGGATCCAAAAGTTATTCAGGTTGGTCTCTCTCCTTTTTTTTTTTTTTTTTTTTTTTTTTTTTGTCGCCGCGACATCTTTAAGTTTTTTAAAAACCCTTGAACTTGTATTTGTTTTTAATATGTTTTGGTTAAAAAAAAATGGTATTTAAAATTTTTGTAAGAGCAAGAAATTTAAATTTTTCGACACTTTGAATTAATAGTTCTACATTTTGAAATTTTCATGTTGTAATAATGATTTTTTCCCACTAATCATTTTAAAATTAACTTAAAAGATCGTTATATAAATTTATTTCAATTTTATTATAGTTATTTCAAAAAATATTTGCTTGGAAGGCAGGTGTTGCAGATAGTCCTCTGAATCTACAGGATCTTTCTTTCGATATGCATGTTTCTGTTTTTTGTTGTTTTTTTTTTTTTTTAAATAATATAGTTTATATTATCCATTTATTCACCTTTAATGCTAAAAAAAACTCCACTCCTCAAAGCTTGGAATATTTTCAGATCATTCTATACATCCCGTGTTATGGAATGAAACCCCACTATCTCTCTATCCTCACAATATTTGCATTTGCTCTTTTTTTTTTTTTTTTTTTTTTTTTTTTTTTTTTTTTTTTGTAAACAAAATAGCATATTTTATCACAATTGTGTTCATACGTTCCCTGTAATTTTTTATTTAAATTAATTGTATTAACTTTTTTTTTTGTAAAGAAAGGTTAATAGATAACCTAAATAGACCAGTGAAATAGTTTAAGGACTTGTGATACATCTTTTAGTTTCTAGTCCTGTGGACTAGTGACTAAATTTCTTTTCATTCTACTCCCGTCGCATATATGTTTCGCTTCTGAACTGCTAATATATACTTATGAAACATAGTGTGGCAAATGATAAGAAGAGTACAGGGAAGTGTGGCATTTTGTGATAAAAGAGAACGTCAAAAATATTGTGAATTAGTGGTACTTATAGACCACTCCTTATCTCATAGTTAATAGAAAACCCTGCACTGCCCAAAAGAGATGGAGTTACTTGTGTAATTATTAATAGATGGTGTTTTTTCTCCCAGTGTGGTTGGACTACCCATGTCTTGCGGTTGAGCTGGTCTCCCGATGGTCGCTATTTGGTTTCTGCCCATGCCATGAATAACTCTGGGCCTACAGATCAGATTATTGAGAGAGATGGTTGGAAACTTTGTAGGTCATAGGAAAGCTATAACTTGTGTTGTAAGTTATTTTAATCTTACTTGATTGCTATTCACAAATAAAAAATTCCTTTAAATATTTTTTTTAGTGTAACATGAAAAATTTATTTTACTATAATACTAACACAGCTACCAACACTCTACTGGATTTGGCCATTTCCCCCTGGTCTACTGGTTTAATAAAAATTCTGGTTTTTGTACACTTTAGAAAATTCCCTAAAATTGAGTAAGTTCCCTTAAAAAACCCTGTTGAAAGAGAATTTTTGGATAAATTCTTATTGACTGCTTGAATATTTAAATAAGTATTACTAAAACATAATAAAGCGACTTTCATTTATAAAAATCTGTTTAAAAGTTTTCTTTTGTTCTAAAATGTTCAGTTTATTTTTAAGTTATTCAACTCTCTTTTTAAAATATTTTTGCTAAATCTTTTAACTTATTTTGATGCATAAAATGCCTATTCAAAATTATGAGTAAATATAATACATAACATTTCAGGTTCTTTAATGTTAATCATAACTGGAAAATATTGTAGTCCTTCTATTTTGATGATTATAAATGGCCCTAAAATTCCCTATGAATAAAATATTTAGTACATTATGAAACAATTATCATAACATTTATATTATTTTGTAAAATCAACTGTTTTTTTTTATTCAAGCTCCATCCTAAAAATGTTCTACTCAATATTTGTTTTCAGGTATTTAAATTTAAGTAAAGAAGGAAATAATGTTAAATTTGTTTATTATGAGCCATGATGTAATGAGACTTTATATTTAGCATGTAAGTTTTAATAGAGCCTAGATAAAACCTTGTTATTATAAATATCATTTAATTAAGTAGCTATGAAAGTACATTTAAGTATCATTTAGTACCTAGTCATTTTATGTAACAGTGTGGTTAAGGCAATGTGAGCAGTGTGGCCACCACCTGCAGATGTTGCAGTTATTGCTAGAAGTGGTTGTTAGGTTTTCTTAAATGGGGGGTATTGTTTTTACTCTATTGTTATTTGTAGCTCTTGTAATATTATTGCCTTTGTTATTGAAAATAGAAACAAAAGATTAACATTTTTTCAGAAAATTGGCAATTTAATTTGGATTTTTTTTTTTTTTTTTTAAATTTTTTTTAAACTTATAAAAGTTATTGCAAAGTTTTAGTATGAATTTTCCAAAAGAAAAGATAGAAACCATGCTGAAGAATTATAAATATGTCTCAATAACCAATGAAACTCTTTGAGCCTCCGTAACTGAATGTCTTTATGAGATGAGATATAAAAGTGTCTTGCCAATGGAATGTAGAATAAAATTATTATAGAAATTTCTAAATTATTTGTCCAAGAGTTTATTTTGGTTTAAGTTTTATTTTATGAACTTTCTGTTCATAAAATTTTTTTTTAATTGTTTTTTCTTTCTCTTTGTTCTAGCGTTTTAATCCTAATAAACATTGCACTCCAATATCCAAAGACTAGGAGAAGGTAAGATTTTTTTTTTTTTTTGATTAATGGTTTTTGTACCAAGGTGCTCCCACTCCTACTCTATTCACTCAGCAATCACCCATTCCTTAGAAACTATTTTGTTTTTTGTTATAACAACTTGTTTTTATCAAAAATAAAAAGTATGCAATTAAAGATAAAATGTTTTATTATGCTAACACAAATTTAGTTTCACAGATTTTTCGTGTCCGACTTTTGCTTTATCAAAAATAAAAAATATTCAATTGAAAGTTTTCTCTGTGTTTTATCATCTTAACACAGATTTGGTTGTGTAGAATTAGTTCTCAATTTAAATAGGATAAAATTTAAATCTAATTATTTTGGTAGAGTACCATTAAAACTTTATCTTCAATTTTATTTGTTAAATTCTTGTTTAATTTTGATCATTATAAAAACTCAGCGAATGCTTTTCTTTTAAGAAATCATTTAATTTGTGCAAAAAATCTTGTAATAATAAATCATTATTTTAATGGTGTATGTTGACTAGACAGTATTACATAAAAGTATTTTTACGAAAGTAAATACCTTCAGTGCGCAAAAAAAAAACAACACTTTGAGTTACTTTTGATCTAAAGATTGGATTTTCATGTCTTAAAAATTTAATCTTAATGGTTCATGGGCGTCACTTCAAATATGCTAATTAATTAGTGCAAACAATATTTTGAATTATAAAGTTGGATTCAAAAACGTACTTTCTCTGAATAAACATGCATTTTTATTTACAGATTATGATTTCTGACCCCCAAAATTTAGTGGATTTTCTGAGAAAAATGTCCTAATAGTTTGGACGTTGAAGCAGTCTAAAGTTTGGATTCCTTAAAATTATATATATTTTTTTTTTGCATATTTCACTATTTCTCAGAAAATTTCTAAGTGAATTGAAAATTTTTCCCTCATAATTTTAAAATTAATGTATCCAAAAAGGTTTCTCGAAAAAATGATGTTTAATAATTATGTTAATAATAATTATTAATAATAATTATTGATAATAATAATTATTTTTTAAACTGATTTAAAACTTTGCATATCTTGCGATCCAGAGTTTTTTCGATTGTTAAGAAAATAAAAACTAGATTATTATTAAAAATAATTTTTTGTGTGGAACTTTTTTTGGATAATATAATATAATTTGGATTTTATAAATGTGCTCGAAATGTTTTTGAATCGCTTAAAAAGTATGTGAGAATTATTGAAATAAGCAAAAAATACAATTAACAATTAGACATTCAGACTTGGGTACATTCTCCTGATCAAATTGTTGGATCTATATTTTTCTAGATTGGGCTACCCAATCTATATCTTTGGAGTCAGAAATTATAACCTGTCGCTTAAGCGTCTTGTTTATTCAGAAAAAATACGTTTTTGTGTGTGATTTCGCAACTTAAAATATCTTCTGAAATAATTAATTATCGTATTTGAGATTTAGCCCTAGTACTTGAAAATCCAATCATTAGATCAAAAGTTATTCAGGGTGTTTTGCTTATTTTTTTGCACACTGTACTTAGTGTTTAACAATTGGAAAATGTTTACCATTTAAAAATTTTTCATAGTGAAATGTTGCAAAATTACGTAATATTGTAGGATTACTTTATAATAAAGAAACGCCAGTTTTTGTTTTAACACTAACCTTTGAATAATAATCAGTCATAAACCAATTTTAGTTGAGAAATATATTATGGTCTAACGATAAACAAATATTACTTTAAATAAAAGATAAATAAAAAAAATTCATGCAACTTTTACCGATTTTATATTGATGACAATCTAAGAAATCTTTGAAAATTTAGAAATAAAAAAATTCTGGTCTATAAGAATGCACCAACAATAATAAGAAACAGTTTTAAACCAATGTATTTAATAGAGATTTTTTTCTTAATTATTAAATAATATATTTTTAACAGGTTGAACTGTTGTTGTGCTATTGGTAGCAGAGACCTTTCTGTTTGGGTGAGATATATTTTGTAAAATTCATCCTTTGATTTAATTGTATAGTTGCAACATTTATCATATTTATTTCTAATTAATATAAATAGCAAGTAATATAAAAATAACTAACAGAAAATGTTGAGTAATTTTAGTAAAAATGTGTCTCATTTTTTTCTAAGTTACTTCAATAAAAATACCACTTTTATTCGTAACTTATTTTCTAATTCTGTTCTTGATATATCATGGTAGTGTGAAGTTTTATTGGTTACGTTGACTTCTTTTTTAAAATTACAATAGAATCTCCATTATCTAAATAAATACATACAATCAATACACATGGTTAGAGAGAAAATTACACGTAAATTGTTTAGGTTTGAATATTTATTTTAAAATGCAAAATTATTTTTCTTTCCGAGATGACAGAATTACTAGTGTCCTGATTATCTAAATAAATGTGGACTTAGACTAACCAATAAACTTAATTGGAGTTAAAATTACATTTAAAATAATTTATTTAGGTTTAAATGTTTATAATAAAATACATTTTATTTTAGATATAAATGTTTATTTTAAAATTCAAAGATTATACAAACACACACTACATCGTATTCATATTCTTACTTAGTTCTTACTTAAGGTCCAGAATTGTTTCTTGTTGTATTTTACTTAGGCATTTTTTGCTGCAATGTTTTGCCATTTTTAGAGACAGCAGAATGGCTGCTGTCGTCGCTTCTTCTTGTTCTATATATTCAGTAGCTCTTTCGATTTTTTTACCCCAGCTGTATGAGAAGTTTGCTAATGTAGATGGATTTCGTGTTGCAGAGTGTTTAGGAGATAAAGTTCGGAATTTTTTCCCCGTGGTTTTAAAAATAGAGAATGTAAAAAGAAATCCTTGGAATATTTGATAGCTCAGATAATCAAGGTTTTATTGTATTTGTACTTTTTTGTTCAATAGTTTTGTTAAAGTTAATTTGATCCTCTTATTTTTATTATTTTTTTTTCCAATATAAGAAATTTAAAGCAAACTATGTAGTCCCTATTGCCCATCTTTCACAAATAAAATGAAATATTTTATAATGCTGTGACTTCTCTCAGAATTCTCTACAAATTATCTTCATTTTATTTAATGCATTTTAATGAGATAATTATTTATTTTCTAAGAAAGAAATTTAATTTTATTCAACTCTTAATTTATGATAAAATGCTGGTTGAAAATAATGAAGTATTAAAAGTTGAATCCAAGTCTTTTAAGGTGTTAGTCAGAGTAAGACGTAATCAAAATTTAAGAATCTATATAAATTATCTTCTCTTGGCATACATGTGTGCGTCTGTATTATCCAGTTTAAATGTTAATCTAAAATCATTGTTATGTAGTTTATGGCCCAGTATATATTTTGAAGGGAGAGTTTGATTAAAGAGTCTACATAGTTGCAAACTAACTGGTTTCATAAATTTCTTTTGGTTAAATAGAAATTTCTAGTTTTTGTATATTATAGAAAATTTCATGAAATTAGTTATGTTGCTAAAAATTTCCTATAAAAATAACATATTAAGTGGTTAATTGTTTACTTATGAATTTGAATATGTATTACTTTTAAATAATCAAGTGACTCAAACAGAATGTAAATAAAGGTAATGCTATTCTATTCACCGTAAACAGTTCAAGTTTTTATTTTTATTGAGCAGCAATTTATCAGTAAGCATTCATTTTTTGCCTTCTATGTATTTTTTAACTTATGTTTTTCATGGATATGTTTCATCTATTAAAATTAATTTAGTATGTTTAGCTATTCAAAATTATGAATAATTATATTAGAAGATGTAGTTTTAATGTTTTAAAAAGATGAGATAAAAAACTATGTTCAAAAATTGAACAATAATAAATCATTAATTAGAAACGGATTAGGATTAGCAGAATTATCAAAATCAAACTTTTTAATGAAGCAATTATATAATGTTTAATTATTAGAAATAAAATTTTACTGCAGAAAACATTGAGATAATAAATGAAATAATACAATAAAAAATAAATTACATTAAGATAAAGAAATAATTTAATTAAGTTAACTTTAATTATTTATTTTTAAAAGAAACATAAATTAGTAGTTGTAATACATAATTTTTTATTTTAAATAATTTAAAAAAATTACTTAAATATAAATAATCCATTTTAAACCAAATAATTCATTTTCCTCCCCCTCATAAAAAGAAAGAAAAGAAAATGGTTAAAACAGCAACCTTGTTTATAGTGTATGCGTTTTTTATTTTATTTCATTTTTTACTGTTCATTTTTTGTAGTTGTAAATATATTGATAATACTCATGCCATATAATAAAGAACAGGGCTGCCGCTCAACAGAGAGAATAGGGAAAACCTGTAAGGTACAGTGAATTTAAAAATCACTTAAAATAACTGGGAAAATGCAGGGAATTTTGAGTTTTTCGTTAGAAACTGGGAAAATACAGTGAATGTTGTTTCTTATTTTCGTCTTTTTAAACAATAACCACACTAAGTGCAATCTATGGAATATTTAAGGATGATATTTCAGCTATATTAAATTTGTTCATTAACTATAGTATTGTTTGTTTTAAGTATGTTCATGTTCCTTTCTTTCTTTAGTTTTTCATGCAAGAGCACAGTGATTGTGTTTTTCTTAATATATTATGTATAATATATACGGGGAAATATATATATATATATATATAATTTTTCACAAAACATAAAGAGTTTAGAAATTTTTATTTAAGTAACATTTATTTAACTGTTCAAATGCTTAATAATAATAAAGAATCAATTTTTTTTAAATGAATATAGGAGCCAGAATGTAAAAGAATGAATTGCTTTCTCTTGGCGTGGAACAGTTGCGTACGCTGGTCTCAGTGATGAAGAAATTAGAAAACCTGCAATTGAAGAAGAAAAAGTATGTTTCCTTCAGTGCTCATATTTTTTTAAAAATTTATTTAAAATCCGTGATTTTATAGGTAGCAAATCATTTTTAGTAATTTTAAGTTTATTGAAAACATTTATAAGCAATGAACTCAATTCAAGGTTATTAAGTTTTATATATTTACTTTAACTGCATCTTTCCCTGCTTGTTATTCAACGAGACAGTTGTGTGTTGAAAAGAAACGGAATGTTTACCAACTGTCTAAACAATCATAATCTTAGTCTCCATAAGAGAAATTTAAAACGTTGTCTTATCAAACCATAATAGGATGTGCAATGTTGAAAAATACTTTTATAAAACATTTTTATTTAAAGGTTAAAAAAATTAATTGTGTGCTCTTTTCATTCCAATTTCATATAATTTTTTTACTTTTGATCCTTTGAGTTTGTATTAAAAAAAGAGTAAAATATATAAACATTTAATTCTATAGATCCATATAAAATACAAATTGTCAGATTTTTATTTTCTAAGTTGCTTTTTTTAAAAAAATACGTATACTTTAGATATTCAGATTTTAATTAAAATAAAAGCTATTTTTCTATTTTTAAATGAAATTGAGTTTTTACTCAAATTATTGCTTTTATTATTTTCTAGCTTTTCTGAGATTTTGAATTATATTATAATAGCATGTTCAATACGTGAAATATTTTCTTTCAGAATCATTTACTCCAAAGCTTATATGGTAAGAATTTAGCTATGACAAACCATGCTGTATAATCAGCATTAAGCGTTATTGAAAATCCAGAAATATTGAAGTTGCAAGAAGAAATGAAAACAAAGAAAAAGGAAGATTTCAAAGAAACTTCTATGAATTGCAGTTCCCCAAAATCCTATTCAATTGATAACATTAGTAAGATTAACAAGCCTCAAACTCAGAGTAGTAGACCATTACCTCATATAAAAGTAAGTTACATCCTTTTTATTATGTTGTTGCTAAGATTGTTATCCGTTCTTGCGACAGTATTTGAAGCATAATACAGTGGGCTTTTAATACATTAATGCAGTGTTTGTTATAGTTGAATTTTAAATTTTTAACTTGTATGTTTTAATACATTTTAAAAGGCAGTTTATGGAAGGAAGTATTTTTGTGTTATAAATTATTAACTTATACATGGTGCATAGCGTTTTTAAAAAGAGCTTAAATGTGCTTATTTTCATTTTACGTTCATTAAAAGCTCTTAAAGGTGCTTTTTTCATTGTGTGTTTTTAAAGTGCTTAATTTTCCCTTTTCGAAAATGGGATTTTTTTTTTTCTATACCATGTCAGTTTTTGCCATGTATTATGCAGAAGCGTGCTTTTCACATTGTTCTATTTAACGTTTTCACAATTCATTCAACCACAATCTATTTCCGCTTACCGTCGGTCCATAGCTTATGAATGAGCTAATCATTTAACATGCTTGATGAAATACTTGCGAGTCTGCATTTGCGTCTACAGAGCAGGGTTTCTCTGAAATTAATGCACCCTCATGTGCAATATGCACTCTCATCTGCTGCATTTTGCAAGATAATCTCAATTTTTGTCTTCATTTTCCACCCTTTGATATCGAACCGAAAAATATCTTTATTGTTTTATAATAGCTAATATAATCAAGAAAAAAAGTTCTTTGTCAAAAATCAGTTATTTTATCATAATCATATAAAGTCTTTGAAAATTATTTGGCATTTTGTTAATGTAAGTAGTGCTTCAAAATATTTTTAAGTGCTTAAAAAGTACTTAAAAGGTGCTTATTTTTTGTATCTTTAAACGTTTGCAGTAATCCATACAAAACCTATTGTACAGTTTAAATAATACAAACACATGAAGAAATAAAAATCTAATCAGCTGTTATTTATTGGCTTCTTAACATAAGAGTCACAGAAAAAGTCAGTGTAATAAATAAACAATTGCAATTATTAAAAATAATCTGGTACCCGACAAGAAGGAGCTTTGATGAAGTAGTTGGTAAACACCACTGTTAAGTATCTTGAACCTCCCATTTAAGATTTGTTAAAGCTTTTAGCAGAGATGATTGTGCTCCGGAAAAACTCCGGATTTTTCGCTCTCCGAAAGTTTTCGGAAAACCAACGTTCAGAAGTTCCAAGAAAACATCGATCACATTTATGTATAAAAATACTTGTATATTTTATTTAGAAATATTAGAACAGGAATTTATTCTTGGCAGCTCTTTCATTTTGTAAATATTTTTTCTAATATAATAATAAATGTGATTCGACATAAAAGTAAACTTATACGTAATTATCCATTTAAATTATACTGAATATAATTTATTTAGAATTTCATGTTTTGAAAATATCAAAATTTTGAATTTATAAAGACATTAATTTTTTGAAATGCATCATTAATGATTTCAGTCAAGAAAATTTCAGGATTTTTGAGATGGGCTTACAATTACCCCTGTTTTAGCAAAACCAGCTATCACATTCAAAAGTCAGCAACATACTAACCTGTCATCTTTTGATTGGTATTTGAATCCACTATCATGAACTCTTATATTACACGAAAAAGCAACTAATCAAAATATATATTTTTATTATAGATTATTGTATGTTTTTTAATATGGCTTTCATACAATAAGAAACTGTTTTTTTCTCCAATGTTATTCTATTAAGTATTTCCTGCTATTCTGTGATAAACGTATCAAAAAGGGGAAATTCTTTGCAAGTGTGCTCTTAGTTAAAACATCTCTTTACCTTTAGATTTTTAATTCCTACTATTAGTTCCCACTCTCCCTATATCTTGTTCACATTTTCAATCGTTAATAAAATACGTCTTATTCATCAACTCAAGTTGAAATACATTTTTTTGAACTTGATGACACTTGGTGTTAATATAGTTTTTTCTCAAATATTAATTCATTAATTAAATAAGGAGGAGCAAAAAACTAAATGGAATTTTCTGATCGGTTTAGCCTTAGTCATAGCTTTAAATTTTACTACAAGCGATTCAGATTTTCACATTTTAAAAATAACATCAGTGATATTTCTAACTTATGCTCTATTTGAACAAAAAAAATAGTCTATTGCGCACATTTAAATACTTCATTATTTAATATTCGCTGTGTCAGTTAAATTCAATAAAGAACATTACTTGGTAGCACGACTGGTCCAAGTCACCAAATTTATACTTTTATAGTTTTCTGATACCAAACGCCTTTTTTTCTTTCACTTTCTACTATTCGTTCACACTCTCGCTATATCTTTTTCAAATTTTTAATCGTAAATAAAATACTTTTAATTCATCCATTCATGTTCAAATACATTTTTTTTAAACTTATAGTAGATGATACTTCATTTGAATACAGTATTTTCAAATATTAATTCATTAATTAAATTTAATAAAAAAATTTTGGTTATGATTGGGTGAAAAAATTTTAATTTAATAAAAAGTGACTAAAATAAAATTTTTCTTTGCCGATCTAAGTAGTAATTGACTTTAAATTTTTTAAATATATTGCTTGTTATATGTTCATTTTGGCTTCTGTCAGTGATTTCAGTAAAACTTTTTCGCGGGTGTGTAATTAAAATAATGTTGCTAGGTCAAAAATCAAAGAATATATATGGACGTTTTCTAATATTATTTTGTATTATGATTACAAACACATTTATTGATTTTTGAGTATATATGAATTGTAAAGCTAAAAGTGTTGCATGAGATTCAGAAAGAAACTGAGCACTTTGGGTGTAAGTTTTCAGAGATATTAAAATCAGGAGTGACTGACTATACCACTAGCAGTATGACCATCACTTTCAGGTCCGTCAGTGAACATTGGATTAAAGTCGGAGTATGCTTCTCGATGAGAGTTAAAAATCTGTTGAAAGATAGTTGTTGCATTTTGTCCCTTTGTCAAGTGTTTAAAAATATTTAAGTTTCGAACCCGAATGACTGATCAAGGAGGTTTTGGTTCAGTAGCGGCTAAAATGTTAAAATCATTTAAGTTCAGATCTGATAAAAGTTTATTTTTAGACTAAAAATCGGTATTGAAAATGGTTTATTATTAAAAAGTCTCTCATAGTCCGGTTTTAAAATTTTATGAAATATAGGATTGATGAGGATGGCTCTTAATGGGAAAATAACAATTTAATTATGATTTGTTTAGTCGCTTAGAAAGTGAGGGTTCATGTGATATTAAGTTTAGACTTTTTAATTGGAGACGTTTTGAAAGCTCTTGTAGAAACCTGTATGCCAGTTTTGCGAATGGTATCAAGATATCTGAGACCAGCTCTAAACGTCGTAGTAGAAGTTGTGTTGAAATCAAATCCTACAAGAAGCTCTCCCGAGCGGATATACGGACTCTTCGAGAAGCAGACGATAAGGGTGCGGTGGCGTGTTCGCTGCTGGCAGATTCTCGTTCCACTTTTTATTTTTTTTTATTAGAAATTTCCTCTGGTAATGGTTGTGGAGCAAACCTTAAGCCTACATTGCTGCCCAGTGTCAATGAAGCCACGAGACGGTGTTTGCTTTCTTCGGGGTGGTACCAGAGAGGCTTCACCTAAAGAGTTATTACAAAAAGGACCTTTTGAGGGCCAGCAAATTATGACTCCATCTCATATTTCCGTGATGCCATGTGGTGAAAGCTTTCCTTCACCCCACTAAAAATGGCCCTGTGGAGCACCAACATCCTCTTAACCAGATTCACGGAATTTTTACACTTCATAGCCAATTTCAACCCAGACATTATTGCAGTCACGGAGACGCACACCAAGCCTAGTCATAGACTGAAAGTACCAAATTATATCACTTTTAAGTGTGATCACATCATCTGTACAGGCGGCTGGTGCGCGATATCTATTCCTCAGAAATACAAAGCTTCTATTTATAACCTGAGCACCGACAACAACTGGAAATAAACATCCATTTTACTGCAAATCAACAACAGAATTATTAAAATCTCCTGCATTTATAATCCACCTTCAAATGAATGTTACTGCTTTTTTTTTCAAAAAATAATTTTCACCCAACCTTCAGACGATAGCATTGGGAGACTTCAATGCGAAAAACGACATCTGGGGATGTAGAAATAACAAACTCAGAAGACAACTACATCAATTGACTAAAGAATTCGGCATTGCTGTTTATGTAACTGAGAAATCTGCATACCTTCACCACTGCGGTTTACATTCACCCGATATTTTAGATATTATGATAACCAACTTAGACTCACCATTTGCCATCGATACCCTCAATGAACTAAGCAGTGATCACTTCCCAGTCTGGATTACCACCACCTCGAGAAGCAAGATAATGATCAATTTAACAAGAAATACTGGGCCCTCCTTCTTACAGATACTAATGCTGATTTGGCACTCAGCTCAAACGAAGATATAAACTCCTCTATAAATAACCATGCCATATCTCTAAATGCATAAGCAATAAGAGTATCAGTTATACTCTGAGTATAATAAGAGTATCAGTTATACTACTATAGTTAGGACCTGAAAATAGATATCAACGACTATATAAATAATTGAAACAAAATTTTTTATGAAGATGCACAAAATTTCACTACAAATAAAATTAACTCCCTCCAAGAAAAAGACCAAATAGAGGAAAATACTAGATTAGTCCCTATCACTGCTTTTTTTCTCAGGGATGTGGTGTTTCCGTAACACACAACACACACACACTGTTAGCCCTACAATTTGAAATTTTATATTCACTACACGCAAGGCATTGCATAACATTATGCAGGAACCGAGGATGACGAGCAACCTCTAGAGGTAGTTTCCAAGGAACCTGCATTATGAGAAAAATTAGTGTGGTGAGAAACACAGAAGACGAGAGGTTCTCAACCAGGACTTTGAACTAAAGCTTACAGTAATTTCTTCATATAATTATATTCAAGATAAAGATATACCATACGGGAGTGTAATAAGCATTAAATTGCTTTAAAAACAATTAACGAATTTTTATTTATTTCGCCAGAATCCGTAAATGGTGATTTATTCATCGTTGATTTTGAATCAACTTGCTAATCATCTTGTATGCAAGCTATTGAACACCAGTTATAACAAACAAAAGTACGAAAATTGGCAAAACTAAAGGAATTTACATTTTCTGATTCAAAAACTTATATAAACTATAGTCAGTCTAAGAGATTCCTGTGTTAAACAACGTCTGTGAGATTGCTCAATTGTGTTCAATGAGGAAGTGATATTAGAAAAACTACAGTCTAGCGTTTCTATTTTTAACCAAAATGTTGTTCCGTTCATCTGGCTCCCCAGTTTATTTCAAACTAAATTTTACAAAATGGTTTATTTTTCCTGTCGAAAAATTTTCATGTTAAATTTACTCTACTTTTAAGCTTATACATCGAACTGTAACCTGAATCGATGTCTGTAACCTGGGCGGGTGCTTATCACAAACCTGGGCGGATGCCTGTCACAAACATGGGCGGGTATCTGTCACTAACCTGGGCAGGTGCCTGTCATAAACCTGGGCAGGTGTATTTTAAATCTTCCAATCCAATTTTTTTAACTAAAAAAATCTTTTTTTTCCTTTTTATAAACTTAAAAATATTCTTTTTACTAACCTGAACAGATGTCTGTATCAAGAACAACTATTCTTTAAGGGGTAAAATTTGTCTTCCTTTCTAAAAAAATGCTTATCTCACGCCTACTGCCGATCTGATTTCATAAGAAACTGAAAAAACCCTACTATGTGTCTCAAACAAAAATTTCTTAAACCAGGGTGGAACAATGAATTCAGACAGGCACATTAAACCCTCAAAGTAAAGCATAGAATATATTCATTAGTTTTATATTACGACTGTTTCGAGCAAGTGTTTGTACTTGTTAAAACAATATTAAATTTTCAACTGTAGTATAGCGACGAAATTTTCTTCAGGGTTTTGAAGCATCCTTTACTGTACCGGATACTTTTGTGAGGCGTTCAGAATGAATTTGTCAGCAGCAAATAAAAAGGCATAAGTAACATGAAAAGTAGTTTCTTCTATATCGATATTGTCAATTGTGTTCATTAAATGGTAGAGAATCTTAAAAAAGTGACAGCTTTATTAAAACGTAATTCAGGAAAATACACAGTAGGTTGCCGATCCAGGTTGTGAGATATTAATGATAAAAGGGAAGCGATCACTGTTGTAAAGCTCATAACAGACAGAAAATTGCAAAAATGGATAAATTCGCGGTGAACATAAGGTCAAATCTATAGAATGTTTTAGAGGGAGAATGAAAATGCGTTTCATTAATCTGTATTTAAAAAACAAATTTGGTTATCGTCGATTAATATTTCAATTTGATTACCTCTGGTATTAATTATATCACTTCCTCAAGTTATACTGTGCCCGTTTAGATTTCCAGTAATTATAAAAGATAAAGGCAATTGGAAAACTAAATCGTCAAGCTCTGTTTGTGCTATGAATTGTTTTGGTGGAAGATAGAGAAAGCATATTGGTTTAAGTGACAGAAAAGTTATTTGTGCTGCTTCTGCTTGCAGTGAGATTAAAATTAATAGATTATGAAATTGGAAAATTCTTGGAAATAAAAAAAGGTTACACCACAGCATACCTTATTAGCAGTAATATATTCTTTTCTTAAGTGGGTATATCCCTTTAAATTGCCAATAACTGAAACAATTTCTGCTAGACAAACGGCATCAATTTTAAAAGTACAAAAAATTTGCACTTCCCTGCAATTGTAACACCAAACAGTACTCTGAACATATCTAAGTAAATATTTTCATCTAATTATCTATCAGAAGTAGTTAATTATGACCCAAATACTTCCTCAGGGGGTTTACTTGTGAGTAAACACGGGTGTCACAATCCCGAGGCACCCCAGTGACTATTGTTTTACTTAGATTAAGTTTTGCTTACTATGAATCTAAAATAATCACTATACACATATAGTGATTATTGGAAATAAAAAAAGGTTACACCACAGCATACCTTATTAACAGTAATATATTATTTTCTTAAGTGGGTATATCCCTTTAAATTGGCAATAACTGAGACAATTTCTGCTAGACAAACGGCATCAATTTTAAAAGTACAAAAAATTTGCACTTTCCCTGCAATTGTAACACCAAACAGTACTCTGAACATATCTAAGTAAATATTTTCATCTAATTATCTATCAGAAGTAGTTAATTATGACCCAAATACTTCCTCAGGGGGTTTACTTGTGAGTAAACACGGGTGTCACAATCCCGAGGCACCCCAGTGACTATTGTTTTACTTATAGATTAAGTTTTGCTTACTATGAATCCAAAATAATCACTATACACATATAGTGATTATTGGGGAAAAAAAAGGTTACACCACAGCATACCTTATTAGCAGTAATCTATTCTTTTCTTAAGTGGGTATATCCCTTTATATTGGCAATAACTAAAACAATTTCTGCTAGACAAACGGCATCACTTTTAAAAGCCCAAAAAATTTTCATCTTCTCTGTAATTGTAACAAAACACAATACTCGGAACATGTCCTAGTAAAAACGTTCATCTAATTATCAGTCAGAAGTAGTTAATGATGACCTAAATATTTCCTCAGGGGGTTTACTTGTGAGTAAACACGGGTGTCACAATCCCGAGGTACCCCAGTGATTATTGTTTTATTTAGATTGCGTTTTCCTCACTATATGAATTTAAAATAATCACTATTCGCAAAAAAAGGTTAAAATTTGATAAAGGCGTATCTGCGTCTGAAGGCTTGCTTAAGCTGCTGACTTGCCCTGGCCATATTAGGACATCTTTCAGGGTTATTAATGGGTCTGGTGACCATTTTCACTTTTAAATTAGACTATTATGGAAAAAAATATTCGCTACACGCATATAAATTAAATTTAATATTAAATTAGATATTTAAACTAATCATTTTTACAGTAGTGCTCATACTTGGATCCATACCTTGTTTAAAAATCAATTTATTTAAACATTTTATTTGACATATCGACATTTTATTTATAAATTTAGTTTATGGGCAAATTTATCAAAACATTAAAAATATACTTCGCTTCAGTTTTAAATGATTTACAATTAAGAGAACTATAGCTTTTCTTTGAAATTTTATTTAGTTTCCCTTGCATATAATGCTAATAGATTTGAAAGTTGATTTCATTATGAAAATGACTAATTCAATACTGGTTTCACGAGAAGAATTTTTTTTCCATAAGAATATTTAGGTTTTGTTTATATGAATTTATATGCGAGTTAAAATTAGAAATGTTTTAAAAGTTTGGTGTTTTAAAGCTTATTGAAAACTTTTATGCACCTTTAAGTGAAAAGAAAACAATGTTTCAGTAAGCATCATTCCCTCCAGAGAAATTTAATTGATAATATTCTGAAGATTTTAATTTGTTACTGCAGTCATACAAAGTTTCGTAACATAATATTCATTCTGAAAAACGACCTGGAAGTCTTTTTTATTTATTTTTTTATTTTTTTTATTTATTATTATTTTTTTTGAGTGGGTATCATTTTTCCTTTAAGAAATCGAATGAAAACAATGTCAGCATTACAGCATTACCCGAGATTCAAAAAGCTGTTCTTGGAGACATTGAAGTTTGTAGTTATTCTGACATAGCTGATTCCCCCCCCCCCCAAAAAAAAAAAATATTTTGCCTTTTTCTTTATTTTCCTTTTTCGTCCTGATTTTTTTCTGTCCCATTGTTTGGGGATTAAAATATTTGATATGGATAAATGAAGGGTTTATATTCTTTGAAATTCGAAATGTTTTTTTAATCACAAAATATTCGGTATTTCTACTAGTTGCATACTTGTTTCAGGCATATAACCTTACCAACAGGATTCATGGTTTTATACTTTATACTTCTTTTAAATTGACTCATTTTATAAAAACAAATTTTTATGGTGATGAATTTAGGGGTGTATCATTTTCATCTACTGGAGTGATGCATCGCGTCGCGTAGAATTTGTAGTTTCACAATTAGTAATTTTTTGCGGTTTTCTAATTTTGAGAAATAAATTTATGCCTATCAGTTGTGTCTGTTAAGTACTAACGAAATAGCAGATTTCTAAAACAAAGCTATAATTTCCCCATATATAGTTATAATCAGCAGTGGCAAACCTCCTTAATAGTCGAGCCAGTTTTCAAAATTTGAAATTTATCGCGAGCCGCAATTAAACACGCATTTAAAAGGTATGCAAAAAAGGTATTAAAATATTTTTTAACAGAAATCATATTTATTGAAGACATATAAATAAAAGTACAAAATATGTGCATTGAATTTAAATATTAGAAATTAGACACATTAATTTTACTTTTCTTGATAATTCTTTAAAATTTGGTGAATAATTGGGGACAGCAGTTCCCAGTTGAGATACTGGTTAGTTAATATTGATCGATGTTTGGATTACACGAATTTTAACGTGGAATAAAATGATTCACATAAGTACGCTGTTCCGAATATTGAAATAATTCGACAAACAGCCTTTTTTAATTCAGGATACTTCGATTATGGTACGAATTTCCAAAATTAAGTAATGGACGTCGACTTATATTTTAATTGTAGAGCTTGTTCTTCTTGCATCTCTATTAATTCTAATTATCCAGATGCTTTTTGGGTCATAATTATAGTGGAAATGGAAAACTCACCTTGAATTATGTTAATTTCAAATGGATTCAGAAAAAGATCTAGAGACTATTTAAAACATTTCAAGTCTTGAAATCTATTTTGGAATTCTGACAATATTCTTTCTAGCTCGTTGAGTTTTTCTTGTTTAGTATTGGAAAAAAAATTTAATTCGAGGAAAATTACAAAATGTTTCATTTTTAATGTCCTTTTGAAAATGTTGTAATTTAGTTTGAAAGCCAAATATACACTGTGAGAGGTCAGATATTATTTTATTTTCCCCTTGCAATTGTAAATTCAGTGTTTGAAAATGTTCCATGACATGGGTTAAAAACATTAAGTCTTGTAACCACTCGTCATTGCCTAATTCTGAATAGGTTATTACCTTTCCTTTTAGAAATGCAGTTATCGGATCAAACAAATCTACAAAATGATTTAATACATTGTAGCTAGTTAACCATCTAACAATACAATAGAAATTAATGTCATTTGGAAGTTCTTCGTCCTAATTTGCAATGTGTAACACTGTTTTCATAACATCTGGAAACTTTAAATATTTTGTAACGAGATGTTCTCGGTGAATTGATATGAATTGTGGAATTTGAGAATCATCTCTTAAAAGCCCAATGAGACCGATTTTTTTATCAGCCGAAATTCCATCAGTTGTAATGCTTACAAGTTTATTAGTTAGTTAGCTTACAAGTTACATCATAAGTTTTCATTATGAAATCGAATGCATTTTTAATATTGACACCGCTGGTTGACTCTTGAAGTGCTACTAAATCTAATAATTCTTCTTTAACAACGAAGTCAGGTGAAACAAAACGTATGAAAACTGTCAATTGCGGAAGATCTGTGATATCTGTCGAATTGTCAAGAGCTAAGCTAATGCAATCCAGTTCTTCAAATACTTTTTAAAATTATATTCAAGAGATGTACTAATTGCAGTTATGCGTCGTTCGGCTTTGTGTCTCGAGATGGGAATTTGCGAAACAACTTGGTGCAATGGTGCTTTATTTGGATCTAAATCTTTAAGCACATCTTCCAAGTTTTTTTTAATAAACTCTCCCTCTCCATACGGGCTTTTTGCACGAGCAAAATTCCAGGCAATAACAAAACTGGCTTCAGGCACATTATTAGCTTGATTGCTAAAAGTCATCAAAATTTGCTGTTTATTTAAATTTGATTTTAATTGAAGCAAGTTTATCTGATCTTAATTTTGAATTTGGTGGATACTGATTAGAAAACTGAGGATGATTGGTTTCATAATGTCGACGTAAGTTGCTGGCTTTATAATTTTTGACCGTAGAATTACAAATAACACAATTCTTTTCTGTTATTGTCAAAATCTGCTCCGACTCATTATTAAAACTTTTATTTTCTCACTAGTATTTTCCTTTTTTATTTTCGTTCTCTGTAGTCATATTTTTAAGGAACTGAAAATAAATAAACAAATTTAGTTTTGTGTCATTAAAACAATAACAATACGTGTTACATACTACGAAACAAATTTAGTTAACCTACCAAAAATTCCAGATTGCGAATTATATCCGTAGCAAGAGTGATACAAATTGTTTCCTCCAGAACTCAATGTCATCTGTCCGTTGCAATGAAAGTTTATAAATTCAAAATCGGTCTGGAGTCGGTCAATTACGCCACAGTTTATGCTCGTTCACGCAGTTTTCGATGAGTCATATCATTCTTAACATGGATGGAAATGAAATTTGTTACAACGTTGCACTTAGTCTTTCATATTCGTTGTCAGTAATTTAAAAGACATTTTGAAAAGCATGCGGACCAATAATATTTATTTAAAATATAATAGCACAAAAATGAAAAGGGATCTCGGGTACATTTATCGAGAGCCACAAATAATCTTTCAAAGAGCCGCAGGTTGGACCTCCCTGATCCATGTCACAATGGTCAATTTTCATTTATCATTACTTAGTCAGTTCCATAACCAAATAATATAATAGGCTTTCCTAAACAATATAGTAGAAGAGTGGCCGAATACCTTTTGTATTAGATAAACAATTAGATGAATCGGGGATGGCTAGTTAAACTACGGCTCATATAACAGAAAACTTAGCTAAAGTGACTAAAATATCAATGTTATATTTTTCAAACAGACCATGAATGCATTTGTGCCCAAAAGCCTAAAAAAAAGAATTTTTTGTTGGTTTCTATCTCTTAAATTTTATTTTTCTGTGAAGAAGTAGGTGCTCTCTGGAAAAAAATTTGTCGACAATGTAAATAAAAAAAATTGTTTCAACATGCTTATATAAATTTCAACATTACTCCTTCAAAGGAAATCTGTACAAAAAATTGGATAATATCTGGAAGTTATTACACGCCCTCTGTTAAGAATATAACAACCAAATTACAAAGGTTCCCAATCCTTCAATGGCAAGTGTAGAACTGAAAACTAACTATGAATTGTCAGTTACAGTCATGTGATTGAATATAAATTATCTTATCAGCCTAACAGAAATAAAAACCACTATTAAGCACTGCAAACTAACATCACCGTATAATTCACAGAAATAATATATTCATACACCTTCCTAAGACTCAACTTTTGACAGTTGTAAAATTGACAGAATGGGAGCTGAACGGAACTTTCCCTTCAGTTCATTACATAGTCCTCACGAGTAGTAGAGACCAGACTAGCTTATGTACTTAAAAGTTTTATCGAATGAAGAGATTTTAAAAAGTTCCATGTCACAATAGACAGGATTTTATTTTTAGAATCAAATTAGGACATCTTTTTATGTTAGCAGTATTGTTGAATTTTGATTTTGAAAACTTTCTTGACCAAAAGTGACGCCATGGAACTTTAAAAGCCTACTGATGCACAATATCAGGGGGAATGTTTCATTTCATCAAAAACTTTTTAACTCACTGGACCTTCGAACTAAAGCTTACACTGTAATTCAATCAGATAATTTTATTCAAGGTAAAGATATACCATACGGGACTGTAATAAGCATTAAATTGCTTTAAAAACAATTAACGAATTTTTATTTATTTCGCCAGAATCCGTTCATGGTGATTTATTCATCATTGATTTTAAATAAACTTGCTAAGCATCTTATATGCAAGCTATTGAGCGCCATTTATTGAAAAAAAGTATGAAAACTGGCAAAACTAGAGGGATTTACATTTTCTGATTCAAACACGTATATAAACTATAGTCACTCCTACAGATTCCTGTGTTAAAAAACGTCTGTGAGAATGACTGAAGATAAAACATCTCCAATGATTTACAACAGTTATTTTTATGCTGAAATATGTAATTTTAACGACTTTCACCCACTATATACGATAGTTCAAATTTTATAAACGTGTTGCTTGTGTTCAATGAGGAAGTGATATTAGAAAAACTACAGTCTAGCGTTTCTATTTTTTACCAAAATGTTGTTCCGTTCATCTGGCTCCCCAGTTTATTTCAAACTAAATTTTAAAAAATGATTTATTTTTCCTGTTGAAAAATTCTCATCGGCGCTATTGATGTTAAATTTACTCTACTTTTAAGCTTATATATCGAACTGTAACCTGAATAGATGTCTGTAGCCTGGGTGGGTGCCTGTCACAAACCTGGGCGGGTGCCTGTCACAAACCTGGGCGGGTGCCTGTCACAAACCTGTGGCGGGTGCCTGTCACAAACCTGTGGCGGGTGCCTGTCACAAACCTGGGCGGGTGCCTGTCACAAACCTGTGGCGGGTGCCTGTCACTAACCTGTGGCGGGTGCCTGTCACTAACCTGTGGCGGGTGCCTGTCACTAACCTGTGGCGGGTGCCTGTCACTAACCTGTGGCGGGTGCCTGTCACTAACCTGTGGCGGGTGCCTGTCACTAACCTGTGGCGGGTGCCTGTCACTAACCTGTGGCGGGTGCCTGTCACTAACCTGTGGCGGGTGCCTGTCACTAACCTGTGGCGGGTGCCAGTCACTAACCTGTGGCGGGTGCCTGTCACTAACCTGGGCGGGTGCCTGTCACAAACCTGGGCGGGTGCCTGTCACAAACCTGGGCGGGTGCCTGTCACAAACCTGGGCGGGTGCCAGTCACAAACCTGGGCGGGTGCCTGTCACAAACCTGGGCGGGTGCCTGTCACAAAACTGTGGGGGGTGCCTGTCACTAACCTGTGGCGGGTGCCTGTCACAAACCTGTGGCGGGTGCCTGTCACAAACCTGTGGCGTCTGCCTGTCACAAACCTGTGGCGGGTGCCTGTCACAAACCTGTGGCGGGTGCCTGTCACAAACCTGGGCGGGTGCCTGTCACAAACCTGCGGTGGGTGCCTGTCACAAAACTGTGGCGGGTGCCTGTCACTAGCCTGGTCGGGTGCCTGTCACAAACCTGGGGCGGGTGCCTGTCACAAACCTGCGGCGGGTGCCTGTCACAAACCTGCGGCGGGTGCCTGTCACAAACCTGCGGTGGGTGCCTGTCACAAACCTGGGCGGGTGCCTGTCACAAAACTGTGGCGGGTGCCTGTCACAAACATGCGCCGGTGCCTGTCACAAACATGGGCAGGTGCCTGTCACAAACCTGGGCAGGTGTACATTAAATCTTTCAATCCAATTTGTTTAACTAAAAAATCTTTTTTTTTCCTTTTTATAAACTTAAAAATATTTTTTTTACTAAACTGAACAGATGTCTGTATCAAGAAAAACTATTTTTTGAGGGGTAAAATGTGTCTTCCTTTCTAAATAATGCTTATCCCACCGCTACTGCCGATCAGATTTCATAAGAAACTGAATAAACCATACTTTTTGACTCGAACAAAAATTTCTTAAACCATGGTGGAATAATGAATATAGACAAGCACATTAAACCCTCAAAGTAAAGCATAGAATTCCGTCGTTATACAACTACTGAAAACTCAATCGATTTTAAGAAAAGCGTGAGCTGTAGCTTGAAAAGTACGATGGCAGATCCAAAGAAACTTCTGGATTCAACGTGTTAACAAAATACATTAAAAAAACTATTTACAGAAATTAGAAGAAAAATCCGAACATTATATGGCCATTATAACACTTATTCTTTTTCAAATATTAAAATCAAACTTAATAATTTTTATATGATGTTAAAGAAATAGTTCACAGCTAAGGTGGGAATTTTTCAAAGGTTTAAAATCAATTAAATTAATACCCTTCCTTCGAACAGTATAAATCTAAAATTGAAAAAAACATCATTAAAATGTCCATTACAGCCGATTGATGGGTGTAATCCTATTATTACACAAGCTGGGATAAAGACTGCTGTAAAATTACCACTTCTTGTCCTGATGATGGCATACTAAAAACTTTCTCAATCCCATTTTTTGAATATTTAAAACTGAATAGCAAATTTAGGAATGAGATGATTTTTTCCTCAAATGGAAGGAAAACGAATGGAATTGCTGATCTAAAAATTAATAGAACTTCAAAGCTAAAAAAGGCCCAAAGTATTCATCTAACGAAAAATCAAAATAAATCCTATCTTCCTGACAGGGTTGATTCCGAAAATGTCTTTTCATAATTGTGCTTTGTTCATAATTTTTTCATTACAAAATCTATAGATCAGGTTCACTCGCTTTTCGCTCTGACGTAATTACGAAAGTAACAGACATTCAAGAATTGGCAGATGGAATAGGACACAAAGACCTACAACAAATTTGAAATCGGACCATAAGTCACCCCTTTTAAAAGAAATAGTTCCAGGAAGGTTGTTAGTATTTCAAACAGATTACGAATTGGCCATACATGATTGATAATCATTAATATGCAACAATTACAGACGCCTTTTACTAAACGAACTAGCAGCTGTTTGCTCTAGTTGCAGAGAACCATTAAGCATAAAACACATCTTGACACTGTGTTCTAATTTAACTTCTCATCGAAACCTTATTGACATTCTTAAAGATAAATTATAATTCCCTTTACTTTAAATCATGCTTATATATTGACTAAGTACTCGGTGCAATGTATCCTGATTTGGCTCTTACGTAAAAAAAACAACATATCCTTGATTATGTATAAGACAATATATTGGACCACCTATAGATACAAACAAATAGTACAATTATATAAATAATCGATTTTCATATGATGATGTGTTGATATTCGGGTAAAGTATAAAAGATTATTATTTGATATATAATTATAGTTCAGTTATCACTTCGTTACTACTTAAAAAATACCTTCAGGGAGGGTGAGGTAGAAAACAATAACTATCTTACTTACCACTTCTGCATGTATGAAGATGCGTTTAAATTCCAAAAAATGGGGAAATATGATACAGGATTTCTTTTCTCCAACTACCTCAATACCCAAGGACTGATGTATTACTAATTTTTTCAGTTAATAAAAGTTTGGGGATTTGAAACAAATTTTTCTTATATAGCAAAATAGATGCTATCTTTATAAGATTCTTTAAATATCGGTTGCAAGTCAAATGACCTATATCTTCCTTTAGTACAAAATTGAATCGCAGCATATCCAGTATCTATTGGTTTAGTAAGTAGGTACTCTGTTTTTCTCAAAAAAAGCAAACATAAATGACAATTTCATAATAGATCCCAGCTGCATTATAAATCAATACTTAACACGTTGACCTCTACTCTACCAACATTGAAATTACTTCAGTTTCATGTGAACAAACCTTCTCTATTAGAATGGTAGTCAAAAGACTCATACCATGCTATGTGTTGTACCATCATAGGAATGAATATCTTGACAATTGCCCCTGCATTATAGACAATCAAGAAGGTGTACAATCTGTAAGTTTGTAATTAATAGAGAGCTATGGAAGTGCCACCCTACTTTCTTATCGGAATGAATATTAACGGTTTCCCATCGCCAACTAATTCAATATTTCAGAGCTGGATCATTGCAAGCTTTTTAATGTAGTCAATAATTATTAGAGAATTCGCATTAAATATTTTTTAATGGTTTAATAAGATTTCTATTACCATGTAAACATGGATGCTAATTTAAGAATAGACCCTGCCTCAACCCTATCCTAGTTACCAATAGCAGCAGAGTTATAAGATCTGTGATATATATTTTTCAGAATTTGTGCTAGATATATTATAAATTGCTCTAAGGTATTTAGTAGAAACTTTCATTTCAATAATGAAGCTATTATTCTGATTTCTTTTTATCGAGAATGGCTAAGAAACTGCTTTTCACAACTTATCTTTTTTTTTTATGAAATCCTTTAAATTCATCTTGATTAGAAATCTGCCATTAAAGCTCATTTGTCTTTCAAGTAATGTATCATGTAAAAAGGCTTCTTTTTTATCACTGCAATTCAATTCTTGTATTACGTATTATTATATTTATAAAAATAAGATAGAACTCAACTAAGGGGGGTGATCAACGTTTTTTAAAAATTATTATTCATAAGCAATATTATCAAAAGCTTCCGTATAAAAAGCATTGGAGTAGCACTGTCATAGGCTTGAGAATTACATCTGAAAGTTACACTAGATCCAAATGTTTGTTGTGCATTTTTAATACAGATGCGCCATATGTCTCTTTCTTAAAACTGCTAGTACTAAACATAGAAGAAAGAAAAAATTGGTTTAACACATAATAAATAATACATTTTTAATTATGTGAGAAGATTATGAGCTAGAATTATTATTGGATTTAAGTAGATAATAGAGGGTGAAATATTTACTTCCATTAATGGCAGTTGGTTACCCTTTTAGCCGCTTTTAATTGTTCGCTGCTAAACAAGTAAATGGGCGATATATACGTATATGGCCTTTTTTTGACAAAAACTATTGACTGGTGACGATGGTATCTTCCGTAAAAGAATTTTCATCTATCCAATACTTTGATCCATTAATAAGCATTTTCTTTCATTTCTAAATAATTGTAAGCTGCAATTTTCTAAGTATGCATTTACTGTAGATTCACCTGTATCATAGTATCTGTTCAAGCCGTAGAGAAGTTTAAAGAAATTTAATAGCCCTGTCATCTTGTACTGAATTCAGTTGAATATCAAATTGTAGTTATAATAGTTTTGGCGAAGTGAACAGCTCAATGTTGATTATAATGGTAATTGTTTCTTACTCGTCACCTTGGAAGGATATCGGGAACATATAGTTATTCAATTAAAGAGTAGAAATATTCACGCTCAATTTATTTCATTTTAGAAATACACATCCTGACTCTTACTTTCTCCAAAAACGTATTAATTGAAGTGTTTGATGTGGTGTAACTACCACTACAAATATTCAATAAGTAATCACTAGTATATAAGACATGTTAACTTGAATCTATCACGAGGTACCTTTTGGTAGATGAAGGTTGACATAGTCTGTAACTAAAATTCTACATTGGTGACCTGTAACCGTGATAAGAACTTGCCAATATTAATTTATGATCCACATTAAACAGTTGATTTGCATAAAAATATACTGCTCGAAGAAAAAAAAATCCGGTGAAGTAAATACAGTCTCCCGTGCAATGAACAACATAATGAAGGGGGGGAATTTTGAGCGAAATGCTATAAAGAAAGAAAAGTAATAATAATGAGAGAAATGATATAAAAATAAAAAAAAATGAAGAAAAAATATAATGTGCAAAATCGGTATAAATAAATAAATAGCATGAATCAACTAGTGGTATTCCTTCATCGAATTCTATCACAAATAAAATTCCGGAAGGGGAGTAATGTGGCGTAACTGCCACTACAAATAATAAATACCAAATCAGTAGTATATAAGACATGTTAATTTGATTCTATCTAGAGGTACCTTTTGATAGATGAGGGTTGACATAGTCTATAATTGAAATCCCACATTTGACATAGAAAGTGCAGCCCATTCACGTTTTTTCTATCTCGCTCCTCTCCTTAAATAATTTTTGCATTTTCTTTAGCTTAACCGCATAAATACTGAAGTAACATGTTTTGTAAATAGAAAAACAGAATACGATCAAGCAAAGTTAAGAAAAAAAATTACTATATTCAAATAACAATGTATCTATACCTTTTCATAATATTATCACTGTAATATTGTAAAGATATCACAAGACTTGTAACTCGTGTCATACTTTGCTTGGCATTCCACCGAACTGATGAATATGCTTTGGCAACCAGTCATTTATAAATGGAAATTTCTTTTCTCAGTCTGGGAAAGAAGACTCAAAAGCATCAATATATTGGGTAGAATAACTATTTACCAATGTATGTGTGGGAAAATATCTTGAATAAAAGTTACTGTCTTCATACATTTCAATTTTCTTTTAAGGTGTAATTCTTAAAAGTTTTTTGTTTCAACATTCGTGTGATACGTTGATAATTCTATCAATTAACTGTTTCGAATTAAAAATTAATAGGCAATAGGTAAGTTACTTCATTGGCTGCGATAGTATTGAGGAGGGCTGTGCATGACTGATATTATGGTAAATATTATTAAAAGACATTTTAATGCAGTGTGAAGGCTGTCTTTAAAACATATGGCATATGTATGATTTAAAATGCAAAGACACTCTTACCTTCCATCACTTAAACATTCTATTACCTTCCATCGTCTGACTAGAAGCTTATTCTTTCTGTGAGAGACCAGACTCTCAAAAAGCATGGCTACCCACCTCTACAGTAAAAATATGCCCTAATGATCAATTTCAGAAGATTGTGAGCATTCTTCCTTCAAAATTATCTACATTAGATGTTTAAGTCGTTTTTAATTAATATACTGCTCTGAAGTATCAATGCTATTATGATTTTCTTCTCACAAAACGATTCAATTATTTGAGTCGCAAATTCATTTCCTGCCTTTAGCTGGATCTTAAATCTTTGCTGGGTGACCCAATACATCACAATCTTATCAAAACAATAGGAATATATTCATTGCTTGAAAAATAAATGTCAATCTTTAACCTAATGGCTGCCACAGGATGGTCATTTCTAGATCTAGTTATCTTCAACCAACATATAATGAAATAAAAATAGGGACAGAAGAGCAAAATTAAAATACAGGAGTGAAGCGGTCTTGGTGGGAACCCTAGAGTACAAAAGATTAAAATAAAATAGATTTCCAAAATTTTAGAAAAGGTGTGATACTAGCAAGTTACTGAACCTTTTAATGGTAGCAGAATCTTTAAGAAAGCGAACATAGTTCTTATTGAAAACGATTATATAAAAAATAAATGTATATACAATGTGTGTATTAACTTTTCACATATTTAAAGAGCGCTGAAATAAACTATCTCTAAACTCATTACAAATATGTCTAGTACTATCATATGGTATAAAGATTGGGACATGATTCCGGCATAAGAAATAAATCTTATTAATCTTTTAAACACCTCATCGCAAAAATATCACAGAGAAATATATAGAGGGTGTCATTTTGAGGCGAGAAAGAAGGTTTATTGAAATTATAAGACTTTTTTCAAAATGGAAACTGATTTATAAAACTAAAGGTCAGTAGATGAAGTTGAATGCTTATAGCAGCAGAACTTATGATTGGAACTCAAATTCTAGAGCAATGGAAGATTGTTTAGTATCCTAATTTTTACATATCATATACAATCATGTATATGATATGTATCATGTTCTTTAAGTTTAAATTTAAGGGTAGGTTTAATTTGCCCATTGTAAGCAGGACCACAATTAAAAAATTTGATAATTATTCTTGCTAACAAAATATGAACACTACAATTTTTTTTACCAACATATCAACGATATAAAAATTTTAAATTTAATTATGTGAGCTGATATTTTTATAGAGTAAATTAAAAACAGTTATGAAAAAATCACTCAATAAATTTTTTAATGCATATATATTTCAATCAAATAAGTCATAATTTTTATACCTAACTCTGAATAATCGAAATTTTGTGCCAAAAACTTGTTGTTTTTCAGATAGATAACTATTAGACTTGTAGACAAAAAGATTAAGTTTCCTATATCCCCCCCGTTCTGTAATTGGGAAAGGAAATTAATTCATCCTAAGCCCATTGTTTAGTAAAAAAAGGAAATATATTAAGTTTATGGAAGAAAAACATATTTTTTTAGTTCAAAAGATTTGAAATACATCATCAATAAGATGTCTAACTACAAAGTCTGTAACCTGAATAGATGTCTGTAACCAGGGCGGGTGCCTATCACAAACTTGGGCAGGGGTATTTTAAATCTTTCAATCCAATTTTTTTTAACTAAAAAATCTTTTTTCCTTTTTATAAACATAAAACTATTTTTTTTTACTAACCTGAACAGATGTCTATATAAAGAACAACTATTTTTTAAGGAGTAAAATGTGTCTTCCTTTCTAAAAAATGTTTATCCCACACCTACTGCCGATCTGATTTCATAAGAACAAAGAGTTTCCGCCTGCCGGCTACCACAGAAAGTTGAAATAGACAGTACAGCTATCTGAGAATAGTTATAGCATTCAAGTATTAAAAAATTTAACTATTTTCTTCTAAAATAGAATGTATTCTACTTAGTTCACAGAATTTCAAAGCACATTTCCACCTGCTTTGAAATTTTTTCTTGAGTACCTTTTGAGCTAAGCAATTCCCTTTTGAACACCCCAGGTATTTATGCCCTCTACTATCACTACTTAGAATATTTGCTGGAGTTGTCAACCATTCAATTTTTGCAGCAGTCGAGTGTTCAAAAGTACCTACCTCTCCTTTTGAGGAAATATCAATTATCAAAAGTATACCGAAAAATTAGTTAGCGAAAAAATTAAGAAATTCTTGAAAAAAATTTTTTAATAACTTTTAAAACTTATTTCGATATTTTCGTATCATATTTGTAGTTTTTTCCTCAAATTAAAAAAAAACAAAGGAATCAAATTAGAAAAATAAAAGTACGCAGTTTTTTACTTTTAATTTTACTTTAGTTAGAATTAGATAACTTATTAGGTTAATATTCTGTTGAAGGAATAAATAATATTCGATGGAAATCCACTGTCAACAGCAATAGAGATTTAAGCTAAACAAGCTTTCCGATTGGAACAAATGTCAGAAGCCCGATAAATAAGAGAACGTAAGGCAACAATCTTTTGCTTAGGACGTTACCGATTAACAGAAGTGAGAAATTCAATGCAATTACGAATAAGACTAAGTAAAGTAAGCATTTTTTTCTTGTTTAAACGTGAAATAAATGCTATTGAATTCATAATATTTAAAACATAATTCATGGGCCATCAATATTAAACGATTGTCTATAACAGGTGAATCAATTAAAATATATTATTTCAAAATAACGCATATACAAGTGATTTAAAAAGGTTTGAAAAGATTACCTATTGCAACTGAGCTCACAATCATAAGTTAAAATTTATCATTAAAAGTGAAAGTGTATCCTAGTAAATGCGAGAAACCGGCAATTTCGACTTTGCTAAAGTGGAACTCTTTTTAGTCTCTTTTCGATGCAATTAAAGCAACAATGGGAACGTTATTGAATAAAAAATTTCGCATCAAAAGTGACAAATATGTTTTCATATGGTTTGAACGTACGAAGCTAGTTAACAAAATCATACGGGTTTCTGACACTAAATAGATTTAAACTAGAAAGTCTGGATAAACTTGAAATAAAATGCTTAGCCAATTTATAAGAGGCAATATTGGAAGCAATGGGCCTAAAAGGATGAACTTTAGGTGAAAACCTAACACGGTGTGAATGTAAGAGGATGTCATGATGTAAGAGGAAATTCTTGAGGAATTATTACAGTTTTGATGCAAATATAATTTTCTTAAGCTCCTTAAAGCTTAGATCGTTAGGTATGTGGTCCGTCATAGATGAATATTTTGGATTTCTGTATATATTTAACTTTGTCCAGAACTACAATTTGTTTCCTTTTATCCTCTCTAGTAATAGTAACGTCTGAGGTAAACTAGCAATGCTACCGAGTAGCAATACTACTAATTAATACTACCAGTGCTAATACTACTAATTACTTTTGAGTACTAATGAATAATATAACTAATGAATAATAAATTTTATAAAAACCCTTAGCTGCAATCCTTTATGGGGTATTTTATAATAAAAATGTCATAGTTTAATAATCGTTTGTTTTCTTAGAACATTTTGTATGAGACAAATCTGTTAGAGAGATAAACAAAACTATTTCCATTTAATCAATTCTTACCTGAGTGAAAACCTGAGAAAGATGGCAAGCACCTACCTCCCTAGTTAAGTACTTTGCATTTCATTTTAGTCATCAGTTTTTTGATAGAGTTACCAACTGCAACCAACCAACCAACTTAAACCAACTGTATTATCAATTGCTTATAGAATTTTATTGCTAGTAAATGCATTGTAGTAGTGCGGCATTTTACAATTTTTCTGATAGAAACATAAAGAAAAAAACAAATATTTAGTTTCATTGTTGTTCGTAATAGGGATGGGAATTATGTGAGAGAAGTTGATGAACTAGGAGCAAAATAGGGAAAATAAAAAAAAAAATAAAAAAAGACGAAAATAGTGCAATGTTTTATTGTACGTTATAAAGTTACTCCATGTTCTCGGAAGTAACTTCTAATTATGAAATAATTAGTTTCATATTTAAGCAAGAAATTTGCAAAAAATCATCTCGTTATAGAAAAATTACCTTTTTAATAGATCATTCATAAACTCTTCTATATTTTTGAAACATTGTAGCATTTTTTTACAATATATATTAATGAAAGTAATTATTTAATGATTTTTTTAGCTGTCTATAGCGCAGATTATAAAATTTGTACAGTGAACGCAATGCAAAGTGACGTGTATGTAAAGATCAAAAATAAAATTTAAAAGGAATTTTAGATAATTTATCGGGAAAAAAATGAATTGAAACTTGAAGATAATACCCCCTTCTAAAAAAATAAAAATGTTTCAAAATTAAATGGGAGACTTTTTGCTTTATTTTAAACAAATTTTAGAAGAGGTTGAAAATCATATGTATGTTTAAAAATGGTACATTTTATATATATATATATATATATATATATATATATATATATATATATATATATATATATATATAATCATCACATTGTTCATAACGAAGGCCCAACTTTTACATATTGCTTTTGATACTAGTACAGATAATGGGAACATAAAAACTTAAGGATTTTGGGATGATAGATTTTCAACTCTCTAACTGCCAATTTCTTAAGAGATTTGGCATTGCAGATAGTGTTTTCACTTCTTTTTTTTCTTTAATCTTCTTAAAGAAAAAGATCTACAGCTGTTTCATTTAAACCCAAAGATTCTCGTTACGTTCAAATACGCTATGAAAAGGAACCTTTTATCTTCTGCTGTCTGATCAACAAAAACATATGTTCTAGGAAATGGCAAATAATCAAAACGGTACAGATACTTTTACTTACCTTCATATTCATACAGATACCTTCATTTTTACTGCATACATTGTACTGCTCTCTCTCTGTGCTGTAACTTTAAACAAAAAACAACTTAAATTTCCTTTGTGCTAGTTTGATTGAGTTTGTTGCATTTATTATGCATTGTATGCTGTTGTCTGCACTGCGTAATATTTTAGAGGTAACTGGAAAATCAGGGAAGGGATACACAGATTTGAGCATGACTCAAACATTTTTATGGATGATTTTGTACTTTAATAAATAAAAAATTTTATAATTATGCATACATTGTCACAATTATTCTGTGTCACAAACTTGAGCTAACATTGAACCGAACTCTGAGATAGAGTCAAAATTATTCATCAAATGCAAATGTTTCCAAGGTAGATTGTCAACGAATTGAATACTTTTGGAACATTTGTTACTAGGTTATAAATATCTGCTAGAAGTAATACAATGAATATTGTTTATATAGCCAAAAGTTTAACACTGCGAACAAACAGATCTGGACTTTGCTGTCAAGCAGATATTAGAAATTCTACAAAGATTCTAAATACTTCCTTCGAAGTAGAAATGAATCTCTTACAAATTGTTGGATGGAAAAACTAATGACGTCTTCTAAAATGTTAGCCTGCAAAAAAAAATTCCTAGAACTCTTCGAAACATTTTAAAAGTTTCTTACACACTTTAGGCCATGAATTAACTACTTCATTAACTCACTCAGCACTTTTTTATATCTGGCATTTCAGAATGCTTTTGAATAAATTCTATGCATCATGTTCCGTAAAGCAGGAACATTACTGAAGACAAGCTTTCTTTATCTGTTCCATTTCCTCCTTGGCTAAATATTCTATTTCATATCTTTGAAATTTTCGTCAATCAAACAAAGCAACTCACTTCACCTGTAACATATTTAAAAAAAGTTTTTTTTTGTTCTTATCGCGCATTCCATTGAACTTTTAAACCCATGTCTGCCGATTTCTCCAAAATTGACTACCATGTGGCACCTGCCTTTGTTTTATCCAATACCGTTATTTCAATGAAATTTATTCTGAAAGTTCTGTTTTCATTTCTGATTGCCAAATATCCTTTTTAGGTTTAAAATAAGTTTCCATTTCAAAACATAATAATTTAATTCATATCATTCATTAATCTTGATTATAAAGATTTTAGAATTTTGTTTTCCTGGATTTCTGAGGGATGTAAAAATCTCAAGAAGTGAAAAAATCGATTTTATAGCAAAATTCAATCACAATCTTTCTAACAGGTCTATATAACAACAATATGTTCAAATCGTAATAACAATTGTTTCAAGTACCTATTGAAAGACAGACTTTAATAATGCATGAAATAAGATCGCTAATTGACGCATTTATTACCCTAAATCGCTCCAGAAATATTGAGGCTCTCATAAACAAATTACGTACGTATTGGTCATACAAGATCAATTAATTGATACATCTTACTAAAAGAAACAGTTTCTGCTTACTCGAGTTGAAGAGAGCCATTAACCATAAAGCACATCTTGACATAGTGTTCGCGGATGAGTTTCATTTAGCCCTTCCCCCTACCTTGCTACCAGTATGCATACCATTGAAAAACAACTCCATAAGGTTATTAATAAGAATTTACGATGACAGATTTAAATGTTCTTAGTAACAAACACCTCATTTCCAGAATTCATCCAGATACGCATTACAATTTCCAGTGCTAAATGAAGTGTTGAGCATTATCTTTGATTTAACAAGTTGATCATACATTGAGCATCTACGAAGATTAATTATTCTCAAAATATTATATCGCACATCATAAGGAGCCAATTCAATACTAATAGATAACAATAGATCTACAGATCAATTGTTAAGTCAAAACTTGATTATTATCCCATAATCTCTTCATCTGCTATAATGTTAGTTTAACTTCGAACAAGTTGCTAGCTTTTCACAGTTTCCTTATTTTATAGTTTAAAGAAGAAAAAAACTTTTTTGGTTACGATATAAAAAGTTAAAATTATATCGAAAAGCTGTCCAGAAAAGGTGGATTTTTCTTAACAGAATTATTGAGTTTTCAAACTTTATTTTGAAATATCGATTTATCTTATTAAATAAATTTATTGAAATTGTAGATCTTTTTCTGAAACAAAAACGTTTTAAGAATACATTGAAGTAGAAAAATATTATGCTATGTACAGTCAGCAAAAAAAAAAAGATATCACCCTGAATAATTTTCGTTCTAATGATCGGATTTTCACGAACTAAGTGTCAATCTTAATGGTTCCTGGGGGTGACCTCAAATATGCTAATTAGTTAGTGCTAACTATTAATTAAGTTACGAAATCAGACACAAAAACGTACTTTCTCTGAATAAACATATATTTTTTTTTACATATTTGGATTCCTTATCCTCAAAATATAGGGGGTAGCCGCAATCTGGGAAATGTGGTCCCCATAGTTTGGTCAGGAGAGCGATTCAAAGTTTGGACCCCTTAATGTTAATTTCACTTTTTGCGTTTTCAGTCATATTTTAAAAACTAATGAACCAATTCAAAAAAATATTGCACCAACTCATAAAACGCATTTACCCAAAGATAATTTCATGAAAAAAATAATTTTTAATAATTATTAATTATTTTTTATTATTTAATTAAAGAGATGATGAAAAAATTTTGAATTATAAGATATGGATTTTTTTATATCATATTAATCTACATGCTTTTCAATTAAAAAATCTAAAGTATCATCTGTTTTTATTTATTAGAAGATGAGAAAAATTAAAATTAATTCTTTTAAAAAAAATAATTTGGCGACAATGAAAAAATGATTAAATGGGGCGATTAATATTAAAATGTGATAAGCTTACGAAGAACTTGATTTAGCGCACGTGGCGTAAAATTTCATTCATATTTTTTTTCGCTAATAATCGTTTGCTAATCTTTTTATTTTTATTTTTTTAAAACTATAAAATACAATGTTTCTTTTTTAGTCCTCTAAAAATCTATTTGAAATTAAGTAAAGAAATTTGAATAAAACATTTTATTGAATAAAAAACATTTTATTCAACGAATGTCGAGTTTTATAAAAGCATGCTTTTGATAGAATATGATTATACACCAGATTGTGCTTATTTAATGTGATTATTTTTTAGTTTTTTTTTTTCTCAGTAACTGATACAATTACAATAATATACTTACGTATGAATAGATTTGGAATAAAATATTTCTCAGTTTCTTGGATATATTTTTTATGAATATTAATAAAAATACGTAGTAAACATATTTAAGCATATCTCACATCATCGCAAATTTCTCAACATCTTATATATCATGTTAATCTTAAAAGTAATTTTTTAATCACCTGTCCGGAAGTGTTTCGCAGAACTATTTTACCAACTATTTAATTACATTTTAGCATTTTTAAAAATTTTATTCTTTACCCTACTACATTTATTATTTCTTCATTAATATACTAATCAATTTTTTAGTACTTTAATTTAGATTTTCTTTAAAGTAAAGTTCCTTTTTACATTATAGTCAAGTTTTTTTTAAAAGAATTATTGTCTGCTAGCTAAGAATAAAGCCTTGTTACGAAATTAAAAACACTCCGCTGTTTAAAATTATTTAATGCAAAACAGCCGATTATTTACTAAGCATACTATTTTTTTCGAAAAAAGAATATAAATCATTGATTGTCTTTTTTGTTTTGTTTCTTGTGACTTCAACATAGATTATCTATAATAGTGTCCATGTTTTACAAGTCACTACGAAGAGTATAAAGATACCGAACATAAAAAGCTGACAAATACGTAGCTAAAACTTTTAAGCGTCTTAAAATATCTCAGTATCTTAAATGATTCTTTCTTTATGATTCCATGTAGATTTTTTTCCGGATAATATACTAAACTACTTTGCTTAATTTTTTACTTTAGCACGATTCCCAAGATATTATTGTAGTATAATTTGTTATCAGGAACAATGCCTCATTTTGTTTAGCAGGAAACACTAAAAATTGAAATTGTTAAAAAGTTTCCGAAGCCGTGCGAATTTTAGAATCATCTGATTTAAAAAAATGCAATAAAAAATACGTAAATTTCCGAACTTATTTTGATTAAAAATAAAAAAATAATAAAAAACGTGGCAAGAAGCCTAACATACTTTTTACAGAACTGTGAAAACCAGTTTTTCCTATATTTCGTCAAAAGAGGATAAGAATGATATTGCTCCAAGGGACCTACTCAATAATTTCGCTATTTCCAGAATGAAATCTGTTTGATCGAAACATATTTCCTTGAAAATAAAAACGGGGAAAAAATTAACTTTTATTATTTATCTAAGCTTATTCCATTCATTTAATGATAGCGGTATCAAGGTTAAGGATATGCGATGGAAGCCCCGTTTACTATTATACTATAAATGCGTTAAATCATGTTGCTTGAATAATTTATTTTAAGCTTATTATTTAATAATTTTAAGCAAATAAGGGTGTAAAAATAAACTCGATCAAAATACTCCGAAAGTATACCCTAAAATATTTGTAGAATAAACTTTGGAATCTATATATACAAAATAACTTTTCAAACAACTTGGAGTAGGACGGAAACGCTAACTTGTTTAAAATAGTTGTCCTTGTAACTATTTAATTTCGATTTTTGGTGCTAGGGGACATTCCATTTTCACATTCGACTTTTGAAATTTCAATTGTAACCGGAATTTTTTTATGTCCTTAAATTAAAATGTTAAGGCTTGCAGTAAAAAAAATTGTACCGCATTGATTTTTTTACAAAATAGCGAATTATTATTTTTTTAATCTAAGAACCTGTGCCAATAACTTAAGTAAAACTTATTTTAATATCGAGTGAAATAATTTAATATATTGTGTAACTAAATAGATAATCCCAAGAAATTGAATTGAAAATATAAAAACTTTATTTAAAAATTAATAGATGATGATAAAAATAGACATGTTTTGAGCTCAATAATAAAAGTCACAAGTTATTCAAGCTTGACAAGTTTTGAGAATGGGTGAATATATTTGAACGCTCGAAACATGTCGACTTTTACTTCCCTCTTCATATTTTTTGAAGCCAGTTGAGTTTTTATCATCAATTATTCTGTTTTACATTTGGGTCTTGATCATTATTTTGATAAGGATTTTACACTCGTTAAAGTAAAAATATGCATTTTCATATTTCAACAGGAATTATGTGGTCTTTAAAAACATAAGAGCATCAATATTGTAAAAGTTATATTTAACTTGGTTCAAAATTAAAATTTTGAGACCAGATATTTTGAGTTAATGAAATTAAATATTTTATCTTTTAAGTTTTCGTGCCCCCCTTTCAGTATCTTAAGGACCTTACAAGCTCTGTTTAAAAAGAGAGTATCATATCAGATATATATAAGAAAACAAAAATAATCATAGTATCAGTATTTGGTGGTAAATGTAGCTTATCGTAATTGAAGAATATGCCGTGTGATATTTTATGGTGAATTTGCGAACGTAAGTTTCTAAATGTATCGAAGCATAAGGATGATATTTGCTAATCATCTTTATCCAAAGAAAACCTTGTTATCTAAATATCTAGCAGAATGAAGCGATTTTTGAAAAAATGAATCATACTATATGCAACATATTATTTCAATATCTTATTTTTAAACATAACCTATTTCAATGCTTTTAAAATACCTCTAAACATTCAGCAATTCCTTGAGTTAAAGGAAAAAGAAATATCGTAAATTATAGAAAAACTTGTGAATGCGCATTAGAATTACTATACAATATACATTTTATTTTTCAAGCACTTTTTTTTTTCTTCAAACTTTCTTGCCTAGAAGACTTGATTAAAGCTGTAAAAGTGATTATCCCTAAAATTTTGTATTTAGCCATAATAAGTTATGTTAATTTGATTTTAGTATGAAATCCTCGAATAAATATAGCAGAAACAACATAATCTAAATAATATCAGATAAAATGTTCATGTATTTAAATTCTAAAACTTAGAAAATCATAAATAATTTATAATCGATTCAAATTTTCTTTTCAAGGGAGATTAAAATAAAAAAAAATTTGCTTTTTGGACAGAAATCAGCTTAAAAATTGTCAATTGCCTAGAAACCTCGAGATATTTTCTATTAACTATTAATTAAACCTCTCTGAGTAATCACAGAACATTATTTAAATTTTTTTTCCAGTCAGAGCTTGGTTGCTTAGCAACCTAGTAAAATTAAGCATTCTTCTTTTGAATTAGTCAATGGGTTATCTTAAAATATTCATTTGCGCTGGCGACTTTTTTTGGCGGTTTTCTGGACTATCGCCAAATATATAAACCTTTGTTGCGACCTTATTTACCACCCATTTTTTTCAAAATTTTGTCTACCCCCCCTAATTCAAGTATCTGGATTCCAAATATGTAGAAAACAATATATGTTTATTCAGAGAAAGTACGTTTTTGTGTCTGATTTCGTAACTTAATTAATAGTTAGCACTAACTAATTAGCATATTTTAGGTCACCCCCAGGAACCATTAAGATTGACACTTAGTTCGTGAAAATCCGATCATTAGAACGAAAATTATTCAGGGTGATATCTTTTTTTTTTTTTTTTGCTGACTACATAAAAAAGGCGATTCGAATTAAAAAAAATAATAATAATATTAAAAAAGCTACGTTAAGTTTTGCGAATGTAGAATGAATTCTCACGGTTTGCAAATGTAGTTTAGTGGATGATAAATTATAATTTCATAATTTCTAAGGCCGTGGTTAATATTCTTAGCACCAATTTTAAAACTCCATGCTAAAATATAAACCATTTTTCATTTGAGCATCTATTTGTTACTAACTTCAGCTCTAATGAAGTACGATTAAATGAAATTGGTATCCACATTCTAGTTTCAGGAAAGGTTCAAAATTAAATAAGATATATTGTCATTTTTAGTTTTTATCACTTGCAAAGTTTTTTTAAATAAAAAAAAGGAAAATCATTAAGTTCTCTACTATTTTAAAATACTTAATGGGCGGTGTTAGGTTGGCTTATCACCAAAAATTTGCTTTAGTTTAACTAATTTTATCTAATAAGCTGAAGAAAATCTCTTCTGATATCAATTTTAATTCTGAAAATCTTTTTATTTTCCCTTCCAAGAAATAAATGGCTCAGTAAAAGGTTATAGCTTAATCACGAGCATGGCAAAATGTTCTAAGGTTTACCGTTGATGAAGATGTAGGTATTAAGAGTGCTACATGAAAAATACAAAGGAAAAAAAAACAGAAATAAAATCAATTCAAATACATTTGCAATAGCCGAAATTCGAAGTTCTCTCTGGAATAGAACTATTGTTTTTATTATTCATGGTAGCTATTTATGAAAGTTTGCTCAAAATATTGGGAGTGCAAATTAGTTCGGTTCCGTTCTGAACAGCTGGTTTCAGAGGGATTAGTCATTTGTCAATAATATTCAGTTTATATCGCTTTCATACTAAAACCCTGTTTTTTACTTTGTAAAGTAAGAGACAGTCTCTTGCTCCAAGATCTAATACTATGCTACTAAAAGAACTTTTTAAAATAAATAACGTTGCTGTTGGCATTTTAAAATGACTTGGCACTTTGTTGTTTGTATAATTAAAACATTGGTAAATTGATTGTTTTGTATAATTAAAAAATTTAATTGAATACCAAAATCTCATTTTCCTGGTATATAACAAACAATATTTTCAATAATAACTAGCTTCAAAACTTCCCATATTTTTCAATATCTAATTTTCTTTATCTCAACCGTTGTAAGCATTTCTATAGTATATGCAGAGGGTATTATTTCCAAAAGTTATTTATTATTTCCAAAATAATTTTTTCTGTCAATAATTAGTTTGTCACATGAAAATCTGTCATTTTCCGGGCGACTTTTTTTTAGTTATTTGTAACCTAAACAGATAGCTCCAGCAATCAATATCTTAGGGTAAGAGATTGATTAGAATACCATCCTATCTGAACATATCTAATTGCAGGAATAAAGAACCAACTTTCTGAGTCAAAATGTATTTTAAAAAGTTTTACAAGGTGCGTAGGTTTTTATGTTGTCATTTTCCTGTCCTCTTGAAATCATTAATAACAAACCATTTACATTTACCTTAGTTATTTCAAGAAATCCTGATGCTTTCTGCATAAAGTAAATGTCTTAGGCCAAAATGTTAAATTTAAGTAATGTTAAATGCTGTATAATGGCAAAATTGTCATTTTCCTGCCTTATAAATTCCTGGACAGTTACATTAACACCGTTAAAAGAAAAATTTTGTAACACTATATAAATAAAGAGGGAACGCAAATATTAACCTAATACCCAGTTTTTGAAAGATTGTAATATGCTCGAATGTAATTAAAAAATTACTTATTTATTTAATGATTGATTACTATACACAATTTTATTTTGTACAACAAAAATATTCTTGCATCTTTCTACAGTGGATAAAAGAATTCATTTAAGCAAATCATGGATGATCTAACGCAAAGGCATTAGGTTATTTTTTTTCAAAACACAGATAGTTAAAAATATAAAGGATAAACTCAAAACATCCCTGCACAATTTAATTATGTCATAGTCTTTAAACGCTGATTGGATGTATAAAATAAGGTATGTCATAAAGTTGTAAAATAATATGATTTGCTGAATATTTTAAATTTAAATAATATTATAAAAAATTTCCGATGTAAATTATTATAAAACTAATTTTAATATAAATTTTTAAAATTAAATAAGAAATTCCCAAGATTATCATTTTCATTGTAGGAGAAGTTTTTGAAGTCGTTCGTAAAAATGTTACAGTTAACTTTAGCAGTCTGTTTGCAAGCACGAATAATAATCACTTAAGGTGGCCCGGGAAGAAAAGACTGTCAAAATTTCTTAGAATATCACAAATTCAAAAATGTCTGATCCTTACCCAGTATCTTCCAGGCATTTTGCTTCCTCTAAAAGCTTCAAGATTCATGAAATTTAACAAAAAAAATTTGTTTTATTTGTTTTAACCGTTTCTTTGCAAATTAAAGTGTAGTAAAATTAAAAACTGTCTCGTTGTGTTACTCTCTCACTTTCATTATGCTTTAGCTAATTTGTTAAAATTGTTCACAATTAGTTTTGGAATTTATTTACATAAAAAGTTAAAATTAACTTCTCAACTTTGTCTTTTTTGAGTTTCTTAAGTTGAGTTACTTACTATTAGCTTAAAATGACTGATTTCTTCCAAGCTAATATATCATTTTCCTGGCCTTCTAGTCATTTTCCTGGCATTCAAAATTTGGTGAATTTCTATTTTATTTTTCTTCAGCAAATGTCAATAAACTACACTGCTGTCTGTAAGATATTAATAAATGTAACTAAATAAATATACAAAAAAAAAAAAAAAAATTAGATTATTTTGAAGACTTTAAATTTGAAGAAATTTTTTTTTCCGAATTGTCATGTTTCCAAAGAATCACCCATATGTCAAATTTCGTGGTAACTAAGTAGCATTTGAGTGAGGTTTTATGTTTCTGCTTTAATTTTAAGAAAATTGCCGCTGAAGTGCATCGAATGCTCGTAGAAGTTTATATTGACAATGCTCCAACTGATTAATTATGTAGGGAATGGTTTCGACGTTTCAAGAATGGTGAAAGAAGAATGGTGAATGGTGTTGTATACTATGAGCTGCTACAACCTGGCAATTCCATTACGGACAATCGGTATAGGCTACAATTGATTCGTTTGAGTCGTGTATTACGAGAAAAATGGCCTGAATACAAGCAAAGACATGGCAAAGTTATTCCTCTGCATGATAACGGTCGGCCTCATGTCGCAAAAGTCGTAAAAAATTATTTGGAAACTCTCAAGTGGGATATTTTACCGCACCCGCAGTATTCACTGGACATTGCTCCTTCTGATTGCTGGTTGTTCCGACGAATGTAGCACGATTTGGCAGGTCACCGGTTCACTTCTTTCGCATAAATCGAAAATTGGCCCTTGACTTGGATCGCTTCAAGAGACGAGACAATTTTTCGAGATGGAATTCGAAAATTGCCTGAGAGGTGGGAAAAAGTAGTAGCCAGCGATGGACAATACTTTGACTAAACTGTTTATTCATTTTGTTCAAAAATAAATGCATTTTGACTACAAAAAAAACGAACCGAACTAATTTGTACTCCGAATATATGTAATCTATATGGATATTAAGGCGAAATATAAAGATATATTTTTTTATTAAATTACTATACGATTAAATGCTTAAACATTTTTACTTGGAATATAGGATCAAAATATTATGGAGTGATTTAACTTAGAATGAATATCTTATGAAGAAACGCCTCACTTTTTTACTTGAGAAAGGTTTTGTATTTTAGCATTCCACATTTTTAAACCATGTACTTCGTTAATAGGTCTATCAATAAATTGTTTTAATACTTCAAATCTAAAAATAATGCGCAATAGACAGTTACTTAATCGTCTTATAGCATTGGGGAGGCCGCATATAATTGTATAGTCTGATGTATTGTTAAAAGTTAGAAATTTATAGAACTGAGCTGGCAGTTATTTAAACATACTGTATGCCAATGTGAATCCAACTTCAAATGTTTTTCAAAATTTTCTCAAAGCATTGTTCCTTGTTATTTTTGTTGGAAATATCAAAAAAAAAATTATTATACACAAAATTTAAATGATATTTAGGTGGTAATTCTGAAAAGAAGCATATAATGAATCAAAATAATATATTATCTATTGAAATTTCGCGCGATGTAAAAAAAGGTTATAGCAGAATTAGTTTTCATTTGAAATTCCACTTAATTCAAGTTAAAGTGAATTTTGACTACGTTTGGAGATTTCTGATTCGATCTATCGTGCTCAACATTTCATTTATATTTTTGTACATTTTGTCGATTCTACGTAATCATTGCTTGACTCCTTGTTCTACTTTGTCATTGACATAATTTAATTCAGCAACTTTATATATGATGTGATGTTGAATTCGGAATTTGTCCATTCTGAAACATTTTTAGGTAAACTTTTGAGTCAAGATCATCTATACAAAATAAAAACGAAGAATTTGCTCCAGATAAATCAGAAGCAAGTATATTTGCAGTGAGAAATCAGATTTTCCAAAATTCATTGCATACTTCCTAGCTTGCAATTTAAAAAGATTATCGGTTAAATTGTTTTTATAGTTTTCCAATCTTTGGATGGAACTTTGCTACTCTAAAAAGCAATCTATAATATATCAGTAGTGATTTTACAAAATCACTAATTAAACTCGGAAATATAATACGATGGTCAAGGTAGTATTTTATATGGTAACAAAGTCATTACTATTCCAAGACACATTTAATACAAAATTGCTAGTTATCCACCAACCAGAAATTGTAGTTGAAAGGGACTAATAATGACTAGATTAAAAAATTCAATTAAGATTATAAATCAGTTAGAAATGAAATTTTTAAGTTAAAACAAAAAGAAAACACTTCATTACTTAAAAGTTTAAATAGCAGACCCTTGTCAGTGTTATCTTTGGCGATGACTTTGTTTGACGTAAAGAATGCTAGAAAAACTGAAAAAACAAATATAGAAAAATAAAGATAGCTAGAAAAAGAATAGCTAGAAAAGATAGATAGCTGAAGATATGCAAGAGTTATTTGTTACTGAATATCACCTTCGTGTATTAAATGGTGACTGGTGTAAGTTAAATCTCGCGGGGTCACAAAAACCTCCAAGTTCTCATAACAAATCAATAACTCTGGGGATTCAGGAGCTCCCTTGTCTTCTGGGTTGGAATCAAAATTGAAAGGATACGGAGGAGAAAATTTGTAGTCGTACACTCAGAATCGGATTGGCTTTTAAACGATGGTTATAAAATAAAATTAATGAAATAAATATTTGAGTTTGAAAAATACTAAATTTAGTGATATTTTTAAGGGAAATCTGACATTACGATGTCTTTGCTAACCGCTAAAGTAGATTAGAAAACTGAAATTGTTGATATATCATCTTTTTAAGAGAAAGCGAATACTTTTAGATTTAAGACAAAGTGCTTTATTTCTAGGGGTGTATTATGCACCATAATGTACGATTAGTATGGCAAAGACTTTATCTTGGCAGTTTTGCACTCCGACTGGCCAAAAGGTATCTTACAGATCCTAGTGTAATTAAGTGAAAATAAGTTCTAATAACCTATAGGAATCTAGTGGATATTCTAGCATGAAAATGATATGCAATAGACTATTTTATATTTTTTAACTAACATGCATGTCAGCTAATATTATGTCAAATGAAACTTTAAAATTTAGAGAAAATTTCAAACAATTATGTTTCTTTACTGCTAAAAATTGTACTTATGATTTTTTCTGTAAACGATTCAAATAGGGGCCACAAACTCTTTGTATGATATTATCCTGGTCTTTTATCGCTGGCCCTACATTCTTTTCAATTTTTTCAAAACAATAGAACTGGATTCATTGCTGTAAAAAAATCATTAACTCTTTAGCTCCGTGACTGGCCATCCCCTGAGGGGGTTTACCTTCTTTAGGTAAACACAGGGAGTCACGCCCCGGGGTACCCTAGTGATCTGTCCTCCCTTGCGTTTCCTCTCCGTTTTCTCCTACTTTCTCCTTTCTCTTCCCCCTTGTCGTGGTTGCCAAATTTACTGGTGAGGGCTTGTCATCTGTGTTTGATTACCACTTTGTTGTGTTGGACATAGATGGGAAGAGACCACCCGCGTGTTTGCCGTGCGTGGAGACCCGTGTCCCTGGAAAAGGGGATCCTGGCAGTTGAGGGACATTCTGGAACCCCAATACACTGCTTTGGCCCATGCTTCAGGTAAACGGGAGGTGCATATTGGCCTGTGTGCATCAACCAGCTTGCCACGAACGTCATCTGTTGGCTAGGGTCAAGTCCGGGGTCACTTACTTACTGGGCACCTCGTTAAGGGTGGAGGCTGCTTCAGGGGTGACTCGCGGACGTATAGCTATTGGTCAGCTTAGCATCGGTGTTAAGTGACGAATCATGGTTACTGACATCCCCTTAGTAGGACTCCGTGGTGGGTGGTGCCGCTGGTAGATGAAACGATTAAAATTTTCTATGGCTCAAAATGGAAAGGTGTTTAGTTCCGCCCACCAAAGCAAAAAAAGCGGAACATTTCTCGCACCATGTGACTATGCTCAATACTTCCTGATAAGTTTGACTAATCCCACTATTCCAAATACTTCGCCCCTGAGGGGGTTTACCTTCTTTAGGTAAACACAGGGAGTCACGCCCCGGGGTACCCTAGTGATCTGTCCTCCCTTCATTTTCCTCTCCCTTTACTCCTGCTTTCCCCTTTCTCTTCCCCCTTGTCGTGGTTGCCAAATTTACTGGTGAGGGCTTGTCATCTGTGTTTGATTACCACTCTGTTGTGTTGGACATAGATGGGAAGAGACCACCCGCGTGTTTGCCGTGCGTGGAGACCCGTGTCCCTGGAAAAGGGGATCCTGGCAGTTGAGGGGCATCCTGTTACCCCAATACACTGCTTTGGCCCGTGCTTCAGGTAAACGGGAGGTGCATATTGGCCTGTATGCATCAACCGGCTTGCCACGAACGTCATCTGTTGGTTTGGGTCAAGTCCGGGGTCACTTACTGGGCACCTCGTTAAGGGTGGAGGCTGCTTCAGGGGTGACTCGCGGGCGTATAACTATTGGCTAGCATTGGTGTATGAGCCGTATTGGTGTCAGAACCAATATGTTGCTTGCATCCCCTTAGTTGGACTCCGTGGTGGGTGGTGCCGCTGGTAGTTGAAGTCTTTGAAATTTTCTATGGCAGAAAATGGTGGCAAGGTGTTTAGTTCCGCACACCATAGCAAAAACAGCGGAACACTTTTAGCACCGAGTGAATATGCTCGTTACTTTAATATAGCATTGCTAAATCCTCCTGTTTCTAACACTTCGTTTAGTAAAATATCCCCATTTTTGATACACAAAGCTCTTATCTCTGTCTTAGGAGAAGTAACTTCTGTTCGAAAATTACGATCAGGTGACCTCTTAGTTCAGGTATCATCTGAAAAACAAGCGACTACTCTATCAACCTGTAAAAGTATATGTTCGTTTTCAGTAAACGTTACACCTCATAAGACTCTGAACACCTCTCGAGGAGTGATATCGCAATCCGAATTTATTGATGATACAGAAGAAATGATTGTAGATGAATTGCGCGACCAACATGTTATTGCTGTAAGAAGAATTAAGGTTCGTAGGAATGGCCAACTTATTCCTACGAAACATCTCATTCTTACTTTCGCTACTCCGAAGTTGCCATCTGAAGTTAAGCTTGCCTGGTATAACTGTCCGGTTAGACCATACGTGCCAAACCCTTTGAGATGTTTCCAGTGTCAAAGGTTTGGTCACTCAAAGGCCTCTTGTCGTAGCACACCCATTTGTGCTCGCTGTTCTGGTTGTGGCCATGATGATACTTCCTGTGAGTTACCGCCCCTTTGCATCAATTGTAAAGGTGATCATGCGGCCTACTCCAGGAATTGTCCAAAATGGTCACAAGAAAAGGAGATACAGACCATTAAAGTAATGCAAAATTTGACTTTTCATGAAGCACGGCGAATGGTTACCGCTCGATCTCCCCGTCCGGCCGTATCCTATTCTGCAGCTGTAAAAGCAACCTACTGCTCTGTCAGCACACAAACTGATACTCCTTTCTCGCTAACATCTACCAAACAGCCTACTTTTCATTTTGGAGCATCGAAACCTAAAGTTTCGAATCAAGCAACATCATCTACTTCATCACGCAGATCTCCCTCTCCCACCTCTCCACCTTCTAAAGCAGCTAAATCAGATCAATATGATAAATTTCCGAAGAAACAACAGCGCATAGACATAAAGCCCCAACCAATACGTCAACGTCCTGGACAAACGAAAAAGAAAAAAGATCCGAAGTACCTCCAGTATGCCAATTCAGCTTCTGGAGTATTACAAAATCTTGAAGAGGGCTACGAAGTGTCCATTTATCTCTCTGAAGACGAAGAAAGCATTTTAGATTGTCCTCCGGTTAATCAAGAGATCATGCAAACCTCACAATCCACAACCTAATGGCATTTACACTTATTTCGTGGAATTGTCGTGGCATTCGCAATAAATCAACTGATGTCAGAGAAATAGTCTCTCGATATCAACCTACGTGTATTTTATTTCAAGAAACACTCTTAAAATCGTCTGACAAGTTTCACTTGCGTAATTACTCATGTTTTCGTAATGACTGCGATGATCGCAATCGACCACATGGTGGTGTTGCGATTTTAACTACTAATAACTTACCTTTTATTAGCATTCCATTGACAACCCCATTACAGGCTATTGCTATTCAGATTCATATCAATGTTCTCATCACCATATGTTCCATTTATTTACCCCCGAATGACTCCATTTCACAAACTGATTTGAATTGCTTGATTATTCAATTACCTAAGCCTCACATTTTACTAGGAGATTTTAATGGCCATAGTGTATTGTGGGGCAGTTCTGTCTCCAATGATCGGGGACGAAAAATTGAAAAACTCATTGAAGACCATGACCTTTGCCTGCTGAATCAAGGCGAAGAAACATACTTTCATGCGCCCACGCGAACATTTCATTCTATTGATTTGGCTTTCTGCTCATCAGACCTCTTACCTTTTACTCAATTTTCTGTCGACAATTACTTACACAACAGCGATCACTTTCCTCTCGTTGTTTCATATTCTGCTACTGCACCGATCACTCCTAGACCACCAGTATTTATCTATCATCGCGCTAATTGGACTTTGTTTACGAAGCTTGCACAGATCACTGATTCCATGGTTACCATCAATACTATAAATACAGCTGTTGATAATGTTACGTCTGTAATTATACACGCAGCAGTACAGAGTATTCCAAAGACCTCCACTTCACCTCCCCGCCATCGCAAGCCTTGGTGGAATGAGGAATGCGCCACTGCTTATAAGAATCAGAGACGTCTTTGGAACATCTTCCGCCGTTCCCCAACAACAACGAATCTTCTGGCTTTTAAACGAGCTAAAGCCTTTGCTCGCAAGGTCCGACGTAAGAGTCAGAGAGACTCTTGGTCTCGATATGTTTCCTCTATTACATCGTCGACATCTCCCAGCCAAGTCTGGTCTAGAGTAAAGAGAGCAAATGGTATTTACCGGGACTTTCATTATCCAGTATTAGAGAAAAACGGCATGAGATACTCGTCTCCCGTTGATGTATGTAATATTTTAGGGGAAACATTTGCAGCTACCTCAAGCACAGACAGTTACAGTACAACTTTCCAACTACACAAAAGTAACGCTGAAAGCCAAAATATTAATTATAACAGCCGCCAACTCTCACTATACAATTGTATTTTCACCCTTCCTGAACTAAAGAGAGCACTGTTTAGATCTTCCAACACAAGCCCAGGTCCTGATGGAATTACTTATAAAATGCTCCGCCACTTGGACACGAGGTCCTTAGAGAATATTCTTGCCTTATTCAATAGAATATGGACAGAATATATGTACCCGTCTAGTTGGCGTGAAGCTATTGTAATACCCATATTAAAACAAGGAAAAGATCCAAAAGAGCCCATTAGCTATCGCCCAATAGCATTAACTAGCTGTTTAGGGAAAACGCTCGAGCGTATGGTTAACGCACGCCTTGTACATTACCTTGAAAAAAAGCGCCTCATACCAAACTCTCAGAGTGGTTTTCGTAAAGGAAGATCAACAATCGACAATATTATCGAACTAGAGTCCAGAATTCGCAATGCTTTTGTCCGGCGTAATCACCTAGTCTCTATCTTCTTTGATATCGAGAAAGCCTATGATCGGACCTGGAGATATGGAATTTTGAAGGCACTGTTTGATATGGGTCTCCGTGGTCGTTTGCCAATTTTCATAAAAAATTTCTTGCTCAGACGTTACTTTCGTGTTAAGTTTGGATCCACCTTTTCTGACCTATATATTCAGGCTGAGGGTGTTCCCCAGGGCAGTGTGCTAAGTGTCATATTGTTCATCGTTCATATTTCACTAGTTTTAAACGTACTGCAACCTGCTGTCTTTGGCTCTCTATATGTTGATGATCTACACATCTCGTGTTCAGGATCGGACATGAGAGTCATCGAGCGACAACTTCAGTTAGCAGTGAATAAAATTTTAGACTGGTGTAATCATAATGGCCATACCCTTTCACCTTCCAAAAGTTCATGCATCCATTTTTGTCGGAAACGCGCACTTCATAATGATCCTGTCATTTTCATTCATAACATGGCTATACCAGTTGTACCACATGCGAAATTCTTAGGAGTCACTTTTGATAGCAAGTTAACTTTTATCCCTCATATCAAACAATTACGAAAGCGATGCGAGCAGAAATTGAATATGTTGCGTGTTCTGTCAAATACGCACTGGGGAGCGGATCGCGTAGCACTTTTACGCATTTATCAGGCCCTGATACTTTCACGGCTTGATTATGCATGTGTTGTTTATGGTTCTGCAACCACTTCTAACTTACGAATCCTAGACACAGTACACCATACTGCTTTACGCATATGTTCTGGAGCATTTCGTACTTCCCCTGTAGAAAGCTTATATGTTGTTTGCCACCAGATACCATTATATCTACGTCGCATCCAGCTATCTTTTACATATTACTTCCGTGTCATGTCCTCTAAATCGCATCCCTTAAAGCATGATGTTATTTCATCAAGCTTGGAGCGACTGTATATTGCTAGACCATCACACATTCGCCCATTTCATGCTCGCACTCGCTCACTTATCCAATCATTCCATGTCTGTGAATTACCATCACAATCAGTGGATCACTTTCTCATACCACCATGGACCATTTCACCTTACCAATTTATTTCCCCATTGGAGTTATACGATAAGGCCAACGTTACACCCTGCATTGTTCATAAACTTTTCACTGCACATCGTCACCAATATTCTCAATATGTACCGATTTTTACAGACGGTTCAAAATCTGCCGGGTATGTAGGCTGCGGGGTCATCATCGCTGATGATACATTTAGCTATAAAATCCCAGATATTTGCTCCGTCTTCACTGCTGAAGCTGTGGCTATCCTTATGGCACTACGTCTAATTTCCTCACGCTCTACTCGGAAGTATTGCCTATACTCCGATAGTATGAGCGTTTTGAGCCAACTAGAAAAATTTCACTGTGATACTCATCCAATTTTATGTTTCATCATTCATTTGTTAATCACGCTTCAGAAGAATGGCTTTGAGATTCTATTTTGCTGGGTACCAAGTCATGTTGGTATTCCAGGGAACGAACTAGCTGACTCAGCAGCACGATCTGCCACATCTGTCTTGAAAGTGTCTATACCTTTCTCTGACGTGAAGCTACATATTCGAAAGTTTGTAACAGCATTATGGCAACAGCAATGGGACCTCAAAGTTCTCAATAAATTACATAGAATTAAATCCGATTTAGATAATTTGCCAGTGCTGCGCTTGCGGAGTGCTGACGTAAAGCTAACTAGACTCCGAATCGGTCACACCCGGTTAACACACCTCCATTTACTGTTTGGAGAGCCTCCCCCCGAATGCAGTACTTGTGACGTTCATCTCACAGTTCATCATATTTTAATAACATGTCCATGTTTTAATCAACTTCGTTTAAAGCTCTTCGGGAGTACTATTTTATGCATGCAAGATTTGTTGGATGATACTCACCATCCTAACATTTTTGCATTTTTACGTGCCGTAGGTATTTTTAACAGCATATAAAAGTTTTAACACTTTTATAAATATCTTACTACCTTTTGAACATTTTACACACTTCGTGCGTTTTATACTTTACTCAAACTTTTATCTGATTTTATTCACAACTTTTATCCAATTTTCATAGAATTTTACCTTGTTTTATTCACTGTTCTATCAGTTATAATTGTACTACAATTAAATTTTGTATGTACCTAGGCTTTAGAACAATTTTACCGTATTGTCTGGCGCAGCATGTCCTCATTTGGACTTTGTGCCACTAAACCCTACATTCAATCAATCAATCAATCAATTCCAAATACTTCGTTAACTAAAGTGTCCCCCTTTTTGATCCACAAAGTTCTCATTTTGGTTTTAGGAGAAGTAGGTTCTATTAAAAAGTTACGCTCAGGTGATCTATTGGTTCAAAACAACAAGCTACCATCTTGGCCTCGTGTACGACTATGTGTTCATTTTCTGTAACTGTAACCCCCCATAAATCACTAAACACCTCCCGTGGTGTTATATCTGAATCTGAATTCATTGATGATACAGAGGAAACGATAGTGGAAGAATTGAAAGACCAACACGTTACTGCTGTCAGAAGGATCAAGATTCGGAGGGATGGTAAACTCATCCCTACGAAACATCTGATCCTTACATTTGACACTTCAAAATTGCCAATATCTGTAAAGCTTGCCTGACATAACTGCCCTGTTCGACCTTATGTGCCAAACCCATTGAGGTGTTTTCAATGCCAAAGGTTTGGTCTCTCAAAAGCATCTTGTCGAAGCAAGCCGATTTGTGCTCATTGCTCTGGTTTTGACCATAGTGACACTTCCTGTGAGTTGCCTGCCTTTTGCATTAACTGTAAGGGAGCTCATGCTGTGTACTCCCGGAATTGTCCGAAATGGTCCCAAGAAAAAGAGATACAAAGTGTTAAAGTGTTGCAAAACTTTACTTTTAGTGAAGCTCGCCGAATAGTCACCGCTCGTACTCCTCGTCCGGGTGTGTCCTATTCTGCGGCTACTAAAACGTCTTATAATTCTACTAGTACTCAAACCGATTTCCCACTTTTCTCCTCTGTAGGTCATCATCAAATTCAGACTAACAGTCTAAAACCTAGTTTTAACTTCAGTGCACCATCTACATCTAACAGAACTACTTCGCCTCCTCCAACCAAAGCACCTAAGACCGACCAATCTGAAAAGGCTCGGCCTTTGCCAAAACAGCACTCAACTGCAATTTTACCTCCTGCACAAAAACCTGGTCTTTCTAGAAAGAAAAGCGATCCAAAGTACAACCAATATGTCAATAAATCCGACTCTTCTGTTTTGAAGACGATGGATATTGGCTATGAGTTGAATTTGCATCCTTCCGATGAAGATGAAGAATTCATACTGAACTGTCCAACTACTGATGACGTTCCTATTCAATCTTCTACGTCTACTTCATAATGTCCATCTGTTTTATTTCGTGGAACTGTCGTGGTTTACGAAATAAACTATTTGACTTAAAAGATATTATTTCGAAATATCAACCTGCATGTGTTGCATCGCAGGAAACCCATTTAAAGTCATCTGCCACTTTTAAATTGCGAAATTATTCCTGCTCCCGACATGACTTTGATGACGGAAATCATCCTCATGGTGGTGTTGCAATTTTAATTTCAAACACTTTACCATCGACTCACCTTTCATTGCAAACTTCATTACAGATTAATGTTGTCCAAATTACATTAATATACTTCTCACAGTCTGTTCGGTTTATCTACCTCCGAATACACCTGTCTCTCAGACAGAATTAAATTCATTGATTGTCCAGTTACCTTCACCTTTTATTTTACTCGGAGATTTTAATGGTCATAGTGAATTATGGGGTAGATCCGCTTCCAATGATAGGGGGCGTAAAATAGAACGACTTATACAGGACCATAATCTCTGTTTGCTAAATCAAGGAGAAGAAACTTATTTTCATATGCCAACACGAACCTTTCATTCCATTGATTTAGCTTTATGTTCACCAGTTCTCATGCCGTTAATAAACTTTTCTGTTGGTGATAGTCTTCACAACAGTGATCACTTTTCTCTCATTTTATTATATTCTGCTACAGTTCCCATGAGTACAAAACCATCAGTATTCATTTATCATCGCGCTGACTGGCCCTTATTCACTCAACTTGCTCTGATAAATAATACAATGGTTACTGATGTCGATATAAATACTGCTGTTAATACTGTGACCTCTGTTATTATCCTTGCTGCAGAAGATAGTATCCCAAAGATGTCTAGCTATGTTCCTCGTCTACGTAAGCCTTGGTGGAATCCTGAATGTTCCTCGGCTTACAAGGAGCAAAAACGACTGTGGAACATCTTCCGTCGAACCCCTTCTACGACAAACCTTTTGGCTTTTAAAAAAGCCAAGGCGTTTGTTCGCAAGGTCCGACGCATAAGTCAAAAAGAGTCTTGGAAGCGGTACGTCACATCTATATCATATAAGACATCTCCCTAACAAGTCTGGTCGAGAGTCAAAAAAGCAAATGGCATATACCGCGAATTTCATATCCCGATATTTGAAAACAACGGTAATACATATTCTTCTCCGATCGATGTATGCAATATGCTTGGTGAGACATTTGCTTCTATCTCCAATCCAGATAACTACAGTTCAGTTTTCCAAAACCACAAGAGCAGAGCCGAACGCCATGTCATTAATTTTAACACTCGCATATCATCTTCATATAATGTTGATTTTACTTTTCTAGAGTTACAACGCCCATTATCATCAGCTTCAAATACAAGTCCTGGTCTTGATGGTATTACATATCGAGTGCTCCGTCATTTAGATACAGCGTCCTTGTTAAATGTCCTTGTTCTCTTTAATAGAATCTGGACGGAACAGACGTACCCTATTAAATGGCGTGAGGCCATTGTGACTCCCATTTCAAAACCAGAGAAGGATCCCAAAGATCTAGTAAACTATCGTCCCATAGCCTTAACCAGCTGTTTAGGGAAAACATTTGAGCGCATGATTAACGCACGCCTTGTATATTACCTAGAAAAAAAGCGTCTAATACCAAATTAAAATACCTTTTCTGACCTTTACATCCAGGCAGAAGGCGTCCCACAAGGCAGCGTCTTAAGCGTCACATTATTCATAATTCATATTTCTCTAGTTTTAAACATATTGCAACCTGCTGTCTATGGCTCTCTTTATATTGATGATCTACACATTTCTTGCTCCGGATCCGACATGAGAGTCATCGAGCGGCAACTGCAATTAGCAGTCAACAAGATTTTAGACTGGTGTGATCACAATGGCCATACCCTTTCACCTTCTAAAAGTTCATGCATCCATTTCTGCCGGAAACGCACCCTGCATAATCATCCCGTCATCTCCATTCATAACATTGCTATCCCTGTTGTACCTCACACAAAATGTTTAGGCGTCATTTTCGATTCTAAGTTGACCTTTCGTCCTCATATTGTGCAATTGCGCAAAAGATGTGAACAGAAACTGAATATGTTGCGTGTTCTGTCGAATACGTTCTGGGGAGCGGATCGTCTAGCACTCTTACGTATTTATCAAGCCCTGATACTATCGAGACTGGATAATGCTTGCGCTGTCTATGGTACGGCAACCACTAATAACCTACGAGCCCTTGACACAGTACATCATACTGCCTTACGCATATGTTCTGGAGCATTCCATACTTCTCCAGTGGATAGTCTATATGTAGTTTGCCAACAAATGCCATTACATCTACGTCGCATGCAACTGTCTCTTACTTATTATTTTAGTGTCATGTCCACTAAATCGCATCCTTTAAAGCATGATGTTATTTCATCAAGCTTGGAGCGACTGTATATTGCTAGACCATCACACATTCGCCCATTTCATGCTCGCACACATTCACTTATCCAATCATTCGATATCTGTGAATTACCATCACAATCAGTGGATCACTTTCTCATACCTCCATGGACCATTTCCCCACATCAATATATTTCCCTTTTCAAGTCCTACAATAAAGCCAACGTTACACCCGGCGTTTTTCATAAAATTTTCACTGCACATCGTCACCAATATTCTCAATATATACCGATTTTCACAGACGGTTCAAAATCTGCTGGATATGTAGGCTGCGGTGTCATCATCGCGGATGATACATTTAGTTATAAAATCCCAGATATTTGCTCCTTCTTCACTGCTGAAGCTGTTGCTATCCTTATGGCACTGCGACTAATTTCCTCACACTCTTCTCGGAAATATTGCCTATACTCTGATAGTATGAGCGTTTTAAGCCAACTAGAAAAGTTTCACTGTGATAGACATTCAATTTTATGTATCATTATTCATATGTTAATAAGTCTTCAGAAGAACGGCTTGATATTTTATTTTGCTGGGTACCAAGTCATGTTGGTATTCCAGGGAATGAACTAGCTGACTCAGCTGCAGGATCTGCAACATTTGTTTTAACATTGATTATTATAGATATTATCTTATTATTATAGATATTATCTTATTGATTATTATAGATATTATCTTATTATAGATATTATCTTATCTTCTTTCTTTGATTATTATAGATATTCTATTTTTTGACTTAGAACATTTTTCTTAATTAAAAAAGAAAATACTGACTCGATTAAATCATGAGAAGTACAGAAAATTTCTATTTTTTTAAAGATTAAAGCTGCATTAAAACACATTTCTATTGATGCATGTGTTAATAAGAAAAAAAAAGGTATTTACATATTTATAAAATCTGGCTATACATCAGTACTACTACTTCTACCTATGAAGCCCATGCTCTTTATTATTTTTATATATATTACGATCATCGTTCCATTTTGTTTCTTTTTGTAGTATACTGAATAAATAGTTAGTTTAACTAAAAGATGTTATGTTCAGTCAATACTTGCATAACTCAATAATTTCTACAGATTATGGACTCCAGCAAGCTATTTATGCGAAGTTAAAATAATGAAATAATTGAGTTTGGCGATAGTTAAGCGGAAGTGTTAGTGCTAAGTTAATTCATATTCCGAAAGTCAGCAATTGCAGTTAGTTTATGTAATGGATCAAGGAAAAATCCAAGTAAAACCATTAAGTGGTAAAAGTGATTGGGCAATTTGGAAATATAGAATTAAGTTTGTTTTGAATTATCATGCGGATGCTCTGGAAGTTGTTAAAGGAAAGATGTACAAACCAGAACTGCCTGAGCCAACAGCTTCTGAAACTTTCAAAAAGAAATATAAGGATGATCTCAGAGATTTTAATAAGGCAAATAACTGTGCTATGATGGTGTTAACCAACTCCATGACAGAACACATTACAAAAGGTAATGAGGTTTGATAGCGCAAGAGAAGTTTGGCTGGAAATTTTTGAAGATTCTTCTGACAACCAGCTCTATAACGTTTGTCTTCAATTCTTTAAATTTAGTTGGTGGATGATGATATGTCAGCTCATTTATCAAAGCTCAAATATTTATGGAATGATTTAAATAGTGGTCTTGAGAGTAAAAGTGAAAATCGGCTACCAGAAATGTTGCTAATTTGCAAAATTTTGGACACTCTTCCTCTCAATTATCGTACATTTAAATCAAGTTGGCTACTTTTGAGTGATGAAAAAAGAACTCTAGATGAACTAACAACACAGTTGTGTACACATGACAGAGATATAAAGAAAGATTCAAATTTTAGTGCATCATTAAATCAAAAAGCATTAGAAGCAAAAGTAAATAGAGCTGTGGCGTAACTACCACTACGAAAATTAAACATCGATTCACTGGTATATAAGCCATGCTAACTTGAATCAATCCTGAGGTACCTTTTAATAGATGACGGTTGGCATGGTCGATAACTCCGCCCCCACAGAGCCAAGCCGATTTTTAAAAGTAAAAGACAAATTGGAAAGTGCAACTACTTTCATCAAAATGGTCACTGGGTGAAAAATTGTCGAAAGTAGATTGCCGATGGTAGGCCAGCTAAGCCAAAGCAAAATGAAAAATTTCAAGATAGATAAAATGTTATAGCAAATAATTCATTACTAGCTCTTCACGAAGAAGTTTTTTCATTTGAAGAAGGCAGCTACAACTGGTTTATAGATAATATTGCTTCAAAATATGTCGCCAATAATAGTAAATTCTTCGCCAATTTTGAAGTTTTTAAATCCCCGCATGGGATTACTGCTGCAAGTGGTAAGGTACTACCAGCTATAGGCAGAGGCACTTTAAAGATTATGACAAAAGTTAAAGTTTGGTTAGTCCCAGATATTAAGAAAAATCTATTTTCAGCACTAGCAGCACAGGATAGAAACAAAAACAGTAAATTCGTATCAACAACAGAAGAATGTTGGTTAAAAATTGGTAACAAAACTGTACTCTATGGTAAAAGAAATGTAAGAGGTGGTTTTTATAAAGCACATATGCAAGTTCTTATTCCAAACAATCCAGTGGATGTCAAGACTGAGTTACCACAAGTGATTCTATTCTGCAATTATATCATGAGCGCTGAGGTCACCAAGACAAACGCCATGTAAAGAATATTCTTAAAAAGCAAATGGATCTGAAGGTTGAATTAAACAATCAGCTCTGTGAAGCATGCATCTATGGTAAAGCTCATCGATTAGAATTTGGTTATAGACAGAAGAACAAGAGCCCAGGAGAGCTTATCTCAACAGCTGTCTGTGGACTTTTTGATCAATCATTTAAAAAGTATCGTTCTTTTGTAGTTTTTAAAGATCATTTTAGTAAATTTCGCTATGTATTTTATCTTCATAAGAAATCAGAAGTTACCCAAGCTCTTGAAAATATGTTAGCACATGCCAAAAATCTAGGGCACAATATCAAGGAGATCTTGAGTGATAATGGAGAATTCGATAATGAAAATGTGAGAAAAATCTTGAATAAAGGTGGAATTATCCAAAGACTAACAGCTCCTTATACACCTCAGCAGAATGGCGGCAGTGAACGAGAGAATAGGACGTTAGTAGAAATGGCAAGAACTTTGAAGAATTCCAATTCAGAAATAAATTCTTCATCATTATGGGCAGAACTGATAAATACGTCTGTGTACATATTAAACAGAAGAGGAAAAAGTTCATTACCAAACATAAGTCCTTATGAATTATGGATGGCGCAAAGACCCAATATAAAACATATGCTAATAGTAAGATCATCATGCAATATACCAAAACAGAAGCGGAGAAAAATGGATCAGAAAGCAATAAAAGGTTATCTATTGGGATATGATGGTGATGAAAGATATCGTATCTATATAAATAAAAACAATAATGTTCTCGAGATGTAATATTTGATGAAAAACCTCTAACTAATTGTGAAGATTCTGCAGTAATACCTTTTATTGATACAATGAGTCAGTTACCTACAGAAGCTGAAAATGAGGGAAAGTTTGATCAAAATTACTTAAAAGAGAAAATGAGTTCAGAAAATGAAAGTGAAGATGGAGAAAATTCATTTACCATGAAACTGAGAAATCGCAGTGAACTAAAACAGCATAAAAGTTTTAAAAATTATGTAATGGCAGCTGAAAGTTTCATATCAGATTCAAATGAGCCAGAGTCATACGAAGAAGCTATCAATTGTAAAGAACACAATTGTTGGATAAAAGCCATGGATGCTGAAGTCAAATCACTAAACGAAAACCAAACGAAAAAAAACCACCTTTACGAGAGAAAGCAAAACCTTTGCCTTGTAAGTGGGTGTTTCGTATCAAGAAAAATCCAGACGGTACTATAGATAAATATAAAGCAAGACTTGTGATTAAAGGCTTTAATCAAAGAAAGGGTATTAATTACAATAAAACTTTTAGTCCAGTTACAAAGTTAGGAACTGTACGTTCAATAATAAGTATTGCAGCTTGTGAGAATATGTGTTATGTTTTGAAAAGAATTATATAAATGTTATTTTATGGAGAGTTAGGTAAAAGCGTCCAGTTTGTGTCTTCAATAACTTTTAACTTGTATAATAGAACTCTAGTTATGTTTAGAAATATGTTGAACATTTTTTTGTATTTCTTTTAAGAAATTTGTGATTTAATAAAATTATAGGAGTGGAAGAAATAGGGTATATTTCTTGCCGTACTCAACAATTGTGGTGACCCCGGATCGTGATAAAAGGCAATAGTAACAGGTTAGTTACTGTAAATACGTTTGTTATGCGATTTATTTCATTGATCAAAATTAAACATTAAGTTTGATACCATAGTTAAGGATGGATGTAATATTAAGAAAACGCGGAGCAACTAGAGCTTCCTTTACCATAACGTTTAATACTTTATTCGAAGAATTAAATAAAGAGTTACCAGATGATGAAGTATTAAAAACTAAAAGTACCACGTTAGAACGACTCTATGGAATATTAAATGAATTCGACTCAAGAGTACTAGAAAAAAAGTTTGAAACAGATGAAGAATTTGAAATAGAACATACAAGTACAGAAGAGTATAATGAAAAAATGGATCTCGCTCGTGTAAAAATTGCAAACTATTTCAATAAGAAAGTCGAACCTTCCTTGGTTTCCTTTAGTTCGTCGCCAAAGCTAAGCAGACGAAAATTAAAGTTACCCAAGATTGAGTTGAAACAATTCGGAGGTGATATTAAGGACTGGCTTACATTCTGGAATCAGTTTAAGCGTATTCACGATGATCTAGAAATGGAAAAAGAAGATAAATTCCATTATTTATATCAAGCTACCGTAGTTGGTTCCAGAGCTAGAGAAATCGTAGAAAGTTTCCCCGCCACTGCTGAGAATTATGATAAGGTTATTCTTCTTCATAAGCGCAACAGCCTTTCACAGGCCAAGGCTGACTCGCAGATTTTCCTCTATCTGGCCCTGTCCGGTGCGACGGCCCGCCATCGGTTGACTCCCAACATGATAAGGTTATTGAATGCTTGAAAAATAGATTTGGTGTTGAAGAATTATTAATTGAATTTTATGTCAGAGAATTATTGACTCTAGTTATTAAAAATGCCACAGAACAACCGAGAAGAATAAATGTAACTCATTTATACGATAAGTTGGAATCCTACCTTCGTTCTTTAGAGTCACAAGGTATGACCAGTGACAAATACGCAGTAATGTTATTTCCTTTGGTTGAATCGTGCATTCCTGAAGAGATTTTAAGAGTTTGGTTAAGGAGTCATTCAACAACAAAGGTTCAAGAAAATACATATTGCGAAAAATTAAAGCAACTGCTATTGTTTCTGAGAAACGAAGGGGAAGGAGAACAACGAATTTCTTTAGTGAAAACTGGATTCAAATTTATCGCTGCTGGTACTAAGAAAGAAAAGAAGACTGAAGCTGATCTATTTATACCAACAGCAAATGAGTTATTTTCTGGAAGTAAAAGCACGAGAACTGTGGTAGATAAAAGGTGTGTGTTTTGCGACAAAAACCACGACAGTAAAGATTGTTTTACGGCAGCCAAATTGGCTTACCATCAGAAGCAAGAACTAATTAAGAATGAGAAAATTTGCTTTATATGTCTTAAGTTTGGACATAAAGCAAAATATTGCAAATCAAGTGTTAAATGTCTAATTTGTACTAAGAGACATTGGTCGATCATGTGTGCAGAATTATCGCCAAACAAGCGCGAAGTGAAGGATGAGAATGTAATCGATTCGAGTGAATGCCAAAATGTAATATTTGCGAATTCTTGCTGCTCTGGAGAGATATTCCTTCAAACTTTAATGGTAAATATTGAGAGTAAAGAAGGAAAACGTGCTATAAGAGCATTAATTTACACTGGCTCTCAACGCTCATATATTCTGAAGAGCACTGTTGAGGATCTGAAATTTCGCCAATTGATACTCAAACATTGATTCATAGCTTATTTGGAGCTTATTCTATTAAAGTTACCGATTAGAAAAATAGTTACAGTTGTAATACGCAAGTCTTGGATCAACACAAAATTTGCAGTTTTGTTCCACGACTTCATGATGGACCTTGAGTGCAAAAAATGGCACTGAAACGCATCTCACTTAGTGATATTAGGAATCATCGACAGCCAATTGAGTTATTAATTAGAGCCGATGAAGCAGGAAAACTTTACACTGGGAAAGTGTGCCATTTGACGTGTGGTTTAACTACAGTATAGAAACTTATTTAGGATGGGTCATTATGGGGAAAATGAAACCCTCAGTAATTGACGACAATCATTCGAATGTTTTGATTTCTCTATTAACTCAGACCACTGACATAGAAAACCTTTGGAAGCTTGAAGCAATAGGTATAACAGATGCATGTGAAATAAAAGATCAAAAGGAAATAGAAGACGCAGTTCAAGTACACTTTGAAAGAACAGTTAAATTGAATTCTGAAGGACGGTATGAAATTTATTTGCCATGAATCAAAGAAGCGAACATTTTGTCTGACAATAGAAAAGTAGCCGAAAAAAGATTGCTCTCTACTACAGCAAAACTTAACGAAGCTAATAGCTATTTCGACTACAATTCAGTTTTTGAAAATTGGTGTAAAGAAAGTGTTATAGAAGAAGTCCCTGAACAACTTATAGTGCACATTACCTTCCTCACAGAGCAGTTTTTAAAAATAACTTGACAACTCCGATGAGACCCGTTTTTGATGCGTCTGCCAAACAGAAAGGATCTTTTTCATTAAATGATTGCTTAGCCAAGGGGCCAAATTTCCTGGAACTAATACCCATTATAATTCTAAAATTTTGAGAAAACAACATCGGGGTAATTTCCGATATAAAAGGTGCCTTTCTTCAAATTTCGGTAAATGATATAGATCGTGACTACTTACGTTTCTTGTGGTGGAAGGATGATAATAAGACAGAAATAAAACTTTTCAGACATTTTCGTGTAGTGTTCGGGGTAAACTGCAGTCCGTTTCTGCTTGGAGCAGTTATCAAATTTCATTTGAGACAGTTTGACTCTGAAATTGCCGAGAAGTTGTTATCTTCTTATTATGTGGATAATTGTGTCACTTCAGTGAATACTGAAGAGGAATTGCGGAACTTCATCAATAAATCGATCGAAATAATGAGCAAAAGAAAATTTGACTTAAGATGCTGGGAGCATACGAAAATACATAATGATGAAGATGAAGAAAAAGCTGAAGTAACTAAAGTACTTAAATTAATGTGGGACAAACGATAAGATTCCTTGTTTTGTGATGTACCAAAAATGAAGATGAAAGATATGTCAATCACACGACGTACAGTGTTATCTGTAGCTCAAAGAATATTTGATCCAATTGGATTTAGTTGTCCAGTCACATTGATACCAAAATTGATTCTGCAAAGAAGTTGGCGAGAAAAACTAACTTGGGATACCGAATTAGCAGAAGGTTTGAAAAAGGAATTCTTAGTTTGGCTTAAGGATTTACCTTTATTATCATCAGTAAGAATTCCTCGCCAAGCAATAGCAGTTAATAAAATTGTGTGTAGTTTGCATGTTTTTGCTGACGCTTCAAAATATTCATACGCAACTGCCATTTTTCTTAGGAGTGAATCGCAAGATGAAATTAAAGTGCAACTTTTACAGGCAAAGTCAAGAGTTTCTCCATTGCAAAAAATTACGATTCCAAGACTTGAATTATTAGCTTGTTATATTGGCGCTAAGTTATCTGAATTCGTCACGAAAAGTTTAACTCTGAAAATAAATTAAACATATTATTGGACGGATTAAACAACTGCCTTGTTCTAGATTAAAAAGAATGACCTACCCTGGGGAACATTCGTTTGTAACAGAGTGAAGAAAATGCGCGAATGTAGTGATCCCAAGGATTGGAGACATGCTCCTGGTATTAGTAATCCTGCTGACTTGCTTATAAATATCTTACATTCAATGAACATACAATAGAAACAGGGAACTATTGATGAAGCCACAACTGAAATAACTAATGCCCTCATATCAGCAGCTGAACAGTCAATGCCTTACACTTCTCCTAACTGCCCTAAATATACAAAACCCTGGTGGAACAAGGGAATGTAGCCAAACTCACAAATTTCAAAAACAGGCTTGGAGAAAATTTCGTAAATATCCCACGCAAGAAAACTTGATTGCATTCAAACGGGCCCGAGCAATAGCAAGAAAAACTCGAAGACAAAGCCAAAAGAAATCTTGGATTGAGTACGCAAGTGGAATAAACAGTAATACTACATCTAAAGAAGTTTGGAAAAAGATTAAAACAATATCTGGCTATAAAGCAACTTCACCTGTTACTCATCTTGAACTAAATAACCGCAAAATAACTGATAAAAAAGAAATAGTTAACACTGTTGCTGAAAGCTTTTCTCAGAATTCCAGCCACACAAATTATCCAACCTCCTTTCAAAGATATAAAGCAATAACTGAAAAAACAATACTTAAATGTCCATCCGAACCAATCAATGATTATAATTCAAAAATTACTTTAACAGAACTTAAAATGGCAATTAAACGTTGTAAACCCACTTCTCCTGGCCCTGATGATATACACAGTGACATGTTTAAGCACCTTTCAGATACACATCTACAAATAATTTTAAATTTTTTCAATAGAATTTGGATCGAGAGAAAATTTCCCTCTAACTGGCGCAAATCATACGTAATAGCTGTCCCCAAACCAGGAAAAGACCACAAAAATCCTAATAACTAACGGCCCATAGCTCTTACTAGCTGTTTATGCAAATTATTAGAACGGATTTTAAACGCTAGGCTTACCTATTTGCTAGAATCTCGAAATATTTTATCTTACAAGCAGACTGGTTTTAGGAAATGCAGTTCTACTACTGATAATGCCATACTTTTAGAAACTGAGATAAGAGAAGCCTTCTTGAAAAGACAGCATCTGGTAGCAGTATTTTTTGATATCGAAAAAGCATACGACCGAACGTGGCGGTATGGCATTCTGAGAGATCTTCTAGATTATGATATAACAGGGAATTTATTTTATTTGATTCAAAATTTTTTAGCAGAAAGAACTTTTCAAGTGTTTTTAAATCCTATATTTTCAGGCATTTACACTCAAGAAGAGGGTGTTCCTCTGGGTAGTGTTCTTAGCGTCACTTTATTTCTAATCAAAATAAATAAAATTTTATCCCTTTTACCCCCTTCTGTTGACGGTAGACTCTTTGTCGATGATTTTCGGATTTCGTGCAAAGCTACCCATATGCACACAATAGAAAGATATGCAATTAACAAAGTATTACAGTGGGCAGACAGTAATGGTTTTACTTTTTCACCTAACAAAACTTCTTGCATTCACTTTTGTCGTAAACGAGGTCTTCATCCTGATCCAGAATTATTTCTCAATAGGTACCGTATACCAGTTTTACCTGAAGTAAAATTTCTGGGCATAATTTTTGACTCAAAATTAACTTTTAAATCTCACATTAACTATCTGCGACAAAATTGTGAAAGGAGATTAAACATACTCAAAGTTTTAACGAACTGCTCTTGGGGGGCAGATACCAAATCAATGATTAAAATTTATCGCAGTATCATTCGCTCAAAAATTGACTATGGATCTATTATATATGGATCTGCTAGAAAATCTGTTTTAAGATATCTAGACACAGTTCACCACGAAGGAATTCGCAATGCTACAGGGGCTTTTCGTACCTCGCCAATTCAAAGCTTGTTAGCTCTAAATCATGAACCATCCCTCATTTTACGCCGAGAAAAACTTGCCCTAAATTATTATTTTCATGTCAAGAGTCACCCTAATCATCCCATGTTTCCTAAGATTTTAACGCAAGCCTACGAAACTCTTTTTAACCATAGACCATCCTGCGTTCCAACTTTTGGACTTAGGATGAAAAAACTTTTATCAGATTTTACCATCGAGGATTTTGATATTTTACCAGTATGTGAACCGCATTCTCCCTGAATTGGTATAAATTTCCCTTTCATCGACATTTTTAAAGGAAAGACTAAAGAACAAAAATCATCCATTATTTATCAACAAATTTTTAATTACCACCGAGAACAATACGTAGATTTTAATCCGGTCTTTACTGATGGCTCAAACACTAATGGTCACACAGCATCAGCTGTTGTGGCTAATGGATCCATTGTTTCAGAAAAACTTCACCCAACCTGTTCAGTATTTACAAGTGAGGCACACGCAATATTCTTGGCTTTACAGCTTGTTTCATCTCAACCATTAAAGAAATGGTATATATATATATATAGCGATTCGAAAAGCTGTATTGAAACATTGTTAAACTGTAATCATAAACCTCATTCTATTATTAATTGTATTTTTCATCTCTACAACACTTTAAAACTTTCTGGGTACAACGTAATTTTTTCATGGATACCTGGACATACTGGCATTCTAGGAAATGAATTAGCAGACCGGGCGGCAAATTCAACAAATAACCTAACTAATCACAAATCAACGTTATCAGCTGTTAAAAATATTATCAAATGTACTTTGTATTCAGAATGGCAAAAAAACTGGAATAATGAGACAAATAATAAACTACATAGTATCTATTCTAAACTACAACCTTATACACATCTTAATCTACCTCGAAAGCTAGAAGTTGTTTTAAACCGTTTACGTATCGGTCATAATCGTATTACTCACAGACATCTCCTACTAAATGAGCCTGCTCCTGAGTGTTCCCATTGTAAGGAACCGCTCACTGTGAAACACATTTTAACCAAATGTAGCAAATTTAAAATTCAGAGACAACGCCGATTCGGTTGCATTAATCCATCATTGATTTTATTAATTGGTAACAACCCCCACGACAACATTTTCTCATACCTCGAAGCCATTGGTTTTGATACATCAATATAGATATTTAATAAAAAACCAAGTTGTAGGTGCGATATAACCACAACTGGATCTTGCGCCAATAACTAATAACTAACTAACTAACCTAATAAATGGAAAAAATTATTTGTAGAAAATTAACTGCCTTAAAAGAATTGAGCATTAAAATAATTCGAGGAAGTAAAAACAGTAGACTTGATTAAATTAGTAAATTATATAAGAATTACATATATAAACCTGTTGTAGTTGATTTATTAAATTTGGATGTATCAAATTATATGGAAGATAAAATGTTTTTTTAAGAAAAATATTTGATTCTTTTGGAAAATTCTATAACAATGATTTTAAAAACTAAGAAACGAAATAATAATTATAGAGAAACAGAAATAAATCTTGATTTTTTTAAATTCCAGATTATGAAATCAATCATTATATAAGAAATATATTATACATCGAAAGTAGAACATAACTAAACAATTTAATTAAATTATAAATAAACAGTATTTTAAGACTTATTTAGAAATTAGAAGACTACTGGAAATATTGGTAGAAAAGTAAACATTTCAATACACAACTTATTATCAGGTAAACTAATTTACCCAAAAGTAATGAGTACATAAGAAACTTTCGGAAGTTAGTTAGAAATAATTACATAGAATTAAAAATATCACATATCACTCAATGTACTTTTGATATTAATATGATTTGAATGACGAAAAAGAGGTAAGCATCTAAAAATAGTAAATGATAGAACAATTTCGAATTATTTGAATAAAAAATAATGATAATTTATGCTTAGCTAGGTTTATAACTGCCCTTTCAAAACAAAATCCTGATTAGTTATGTAATGAAATAAATTATAAGAAACCCATAAAAGATCTCCTTAAAAGATACTAATCAAGGACGGTATAAAATTACAAAAACCATTGTCAGAAAAATTACATGAATTATGCGATATACTGTGTAGTGAAAATTTTAATGAAAAAATATATAGCGGTACTTAAGAGCCTGCCTGTATTTTTACATATTAAAAAATCTAAATTATTTTGGAGTTTCAACTACTACTCTCAAAGAATTTTAAGTAAAATAATTTTTTGCAAATATTGTTGAATTAGTTATGATAAAAAATACATGCATAAATGTTTATTACAATGTGATAAATGTTTTGTAGAAAACTTTAATTCTGAAGGAGCGTAGGTGTTTTGTAATAAATGTTTTTGACTATGAAAATATAAAAAAATGCTTAGATAATAGTAATATGCTATATAAATATAAGAGTTATGTATGTAAAATATTTAAAAGGTAAAATTAATAGAAGTGAAGAAATTCCTTAATAGCATAAATGTGAAGAAATGAAATATAAAAGTTGTAAAAAATGATTAATTTTTGATTATAAATGTTTTATGAGAACAAAAAGATGTAGAAGTATATTTGTTTGTAAGAGAAGTAACGAAGGAGAATGATACGAGGCTTCTAAAAAAGAGCCCATTTTGTAGATATGACTGTATTAAAAAACTACTAATCAACAACTTTTGTTTTTACTGTTAGTCAGAAACTTATACAGAAAAATACATTTTTTTTAATTTCAAAATGAATAAAAAAAAAAAATAGGAATCATGATTGCAATTGTAAGGAAAACAAATGATTATTTCGTCTAGAGAGCAACAAAAATGCTGTTTTTAGGGGATACGTAATCTTTCTTATTACGGAAGGCATTTGTCATTTAGAGAGAGATAGTCCTGTTATGCTATATCGCTTTTCACACATGGCAAAAGTAATGTCAAAGAGTAAAAAACGAATTGAATCATTAAATAAAAGCCTTTATTTATAAGAAAAAAACATAAAATTTTGTGAAGACCATCTCCAATTAAGAATTTCTAATTTCTTGTTAAACGTGTGTTTACTGTTTATCAAGGAAACAAATTGATTTCTACAGAAATAACTTATTATTAGAAAATGATTTGTAGATTCAATCCAATTTATCATTAGGAAAAACTGCATGAGCATTGTTTGGGCAATGTGACCATACATTCACTTCATTTCAGCTATGAAACTGTAAAAAATAATGCATTTTACTTTCAGAAAAAAATTTTACATTTTGTAGATCAAAAGTATATGTTTAAGGAAAAGAGGGATTGAGATAATTTTTAAAAAACATGTAACATATTTTTATTTTCTTTGTTATATGTTTTTGTTCTTCGAATATATTTATGGCCATTAACAGTCTCAAATATGTAACAATTGCTATTGAAAATATTTTTCAGAAATAGCAATGCAGTAGATATCAGGTTAGATTAATTGGTTAGATTATTTATCTAAACTATGCAATAAAAGTATACAACATGCTTTGATTAATTTCGAATGTAACTGATTTAAGACCTTTTACTATATTTACATTTTATCTGATTTTATTCACTTTTGAATAATCTGTTTTATCATGCTTAGTTTGATAAACTAGATGTGATTTTAGTTTTAAAAAAAATTGTTGTAAACATTTTACTTAAGATTTATTTTAAAACCATTCGTTTGGCGCAGCATGCCCTTTTGTGGACTTAGTGCCCTACATTCAATTCAATTTTTAGTTAAGAGAAAAAAAAAGTTAAATTTAGGCGAAACAAATTGGAAAATAGATGATTTTTATGAAAACATCAACTTCATGGATATCTCTGGCTAAAAGTAAAACATGTTGTAGAAAGTCAACAATGAATATTGAAATTAATACATGCATGAAATATTTGTGTAATAAAATACATAAAATTAATTTAAGAAATGGCTTTTCCGTAATGATAAAAATATTAATGAATGCATTAAAATGGAATGGAAAAGAGATTTTGTAGAATCATTAAAACCTAAAAAAGCTTCATGCAAAGCAAACCTAAAACAAATTGAAAAATAGATGATTTTTATGAAAACATCAACTTCATGGATATCTCTGGCTAAAAGTAAAACATGTTGTAGAAAGTCAACAATGAATATTGAAATTAATACATGCATGAAATATTTGTATAATAAAATACATAAAATTAATTTAAGAAATGGCTTTTCCGTAATGATAAAAATATTAATGAATGCATTAAAATGGAATGGAAAAGAGATTTTGTAGAATCATTAAAACCTAAAAAAGCTTCATGCAAAGCAAACCTAAAACAAATTGGAATATAGATGATTTTTATGAAAACATCAACTTCATGGATATCTCTGGCTAAAAGTAAAACATGTTGTAGAAAGTCAACAATGAATATTGAAATTAATACATGCATGAAATATTTGTATAATAAAATACATAAAATTAATTTAAGAAATGGCTTTTCCGTAATGATAAAAATATTAATGAATGCATTAGAATGGAATGGAAAAGAGATTTTGTAGAATCATTAAAACCTAAAAAAGCTTCATGCAAAGCAAACCTAAAACAAATTGGAAAATAGATGATTTTTATGAAAACATCAACTTCATGGATATCTCTGGCTAAAAGTAAAACATGTTGTAGAAAGTCAACAATGAATATTGAAATTAATACATGCATGAAATATTTGTATAATAAAATACATAAAATTAATTTAAGAAATGGCTTTTCCGTAATGATAAAAATATTAATGAATGCATTAAAATGGAATGGAAAAGAGATTTTATAGAATCATTAAAACCTAAAAAAGCTTCATGCAAAGCAAACCTAAAACAAATTGGAAAATAGATGATTTTTATGAAAACATCAACTTCATGGATATCTCTGGCTAAAAGTAAAACATGTTGTAGAAAGTCAACAATGAATATTGAAATTAATACATGCATGAAATATTTGTATAATAAAATACATAAAATTAATTTAAGAAATGGCTTTTCCGTAATGATAAAGATATTAATGAATGCATTAAAATGGAATGGAAAAGAGATTTTGTAGAATCATTAAAACCTAAAAAAGCTTCATGCAAAGCAAACCTAAAACAAATTGGAAAATAGATGATTTTTATGAAAACATCAACTTCATGGATATCTCTGGCTAAAAGTAAAACATGTTGTAGAAAGTCAACAATGAATATTGAAATTAATACATGCATGAAATATTTGTATAATAAAATACATAAAATTAATTTAAGAAATGGCTTTTCCGTAATGATAAAAATATTAATGAATGCATTAGAATGGAATGGAAAAGAGATTTTGTAGAATCATTAAAACCTAAAAAAGCTTCATGCAAAGCAAACCTAAAACAAATTGGAAAATAGATGATTTTTATGAAAACATCAACTTCATGGATATCTCTGGCTAAAAGTAAAACATGTTGTAGAAAGTCAACAATGAATATTGAAATTAATACATGCATGAAATATTTGTATAATAAAACACATAAAATTAATTTAAGAAATGGCTTTTCCGTAATGATAAAAATATTAATGAATGCATTAAAATGGAATGGAAAAGAGATTTTATAGAATCATTAAAACCTAAAAAAGCTTCATGCAAAGCAAACCTAAAACAAATTGGAAAATAGATGATTTTTATGAAAACATCAACTTCATGGATATCTCTGGCTAAAAGTAAAACATGTTGTAGAAAGTCAACAATGAATATTGAAATTAATACATGCATGAAATATTTGTATAATAAAATACATAAAATTAATTTAAGAAATGGCTTTTCCGTAATGATAAAGATATTAATGAATGCATTAAAATGGAATGGAAAAGAGATTTTGTAGAATCATTAAAACCTAAAAAAGCTTCATGCAAAGCAAACCTAAAACAAATTGGAAAATAGATGATTTTTATGAAAACATCAACTTCATGGATATCTCTGGCTAAAAGTAAAACATGTTGTAGAAAGTCAACAATGAATATTGAAATTAATACATGCATGAAATATTTGTATAATAAAATACATAAAATTAATTTAAGAAATGACTTTTCCGTAATGATAAAAATATTAATGAATGCATTAAAATGGAATGGAAAAGAGATTTTGTAGAATCATTAAAACCTAAAAAAGCTTCATGGACCTACAAAACTGAAATATGACACGAATAATAAAGAAAAAGATAAATTTATAGATTTATGTTCTTTATATATTACTATGAAATATTTTGATGACTATTCATAGTCATCCTATCAAAATGCGATGAAAATTATCAAGGATAAATAAAATGTATAGTCTTATATTCCACAAAATTATATCTTCCTGTTTCCATACAAGGAGCAAAAATAATAGTTTATGTAAAGCTTGTTTTACAACAATTCAGAGAAAACAATTTTGCAGTACAATGGAGAAAAATTTATCTGATATGAAATAAGAAATTCAATATTATTACGATATTAAAATAGGTTTCATAGAAACACAGAAAACTGATGAAGGGAAATTAGCTATCGAAAAGAAGTTTGAAATATTGGAATGTTTCAAAAATATGGCATTCTGAAAAGAGAAAAATTAACTATTAAAATTAATTAGGTTATGTTTTTAAAAATAAAATTAGAAATGAATTATAAACTGAAAGAACATATAGACTTTGAAACTAGCAAATAATACATATTTAATGCTAAACATTACAAGAAAACTGTTAAAGATGAATTGGGCATAGAATTGGATGAGTTGAAAGAAAAATAATCCTGGTTTAAGGTTTATGCTAGTTCGATGTCTTAATAGTATGGGGTAACTCTGGACAGAAAGAAAACATGTTTAAAATAAAAATTTTATAGAATTAGAAGATTTTTAGAAAATAATACTTGATGGAGAAATTAAAGAATTAAAATAAATTCTATGACTGATGTTTACATAGAAATGTTTTATAACTATGAATGCACCAAAAACATTTTTATACAAATTTATAGATAGCAATCTTTACAATCTGTTCTGCTAGAAGAAGACGAAATGCTTGATAAATTGGGTGTAATGTATTATGATACAATTGGTATGGTATACATCTATGACAGAAGCAATACAGTTAAAACAGGTCTGAAGTCGGGGGAATAAAAAGATAAATATATAACATCTTAGATAGAACCATAGAAAGATTATGCATGTATAGTAAATGATGAAACCTTAAAAGGGAAAGTAAAATGAGTTACTTAAGTGAAACAACACTGATTTTCAATGAAAGAATGAGAATGATTACAAGTGAATCAGTTTATTCAAATGTCGAAATAAATCAGTTAAATATTTAAAGCTACAAATCTTCTCAAGTTAAGTAAAATGAATAAAAAAATACTTGTCTGGAATTTTAGAAGATTTTAATACTGTACCTTTCGGCTTTTAAATATTCTATAAAATGTTCTCTAATAAATGAAAAAATTCAATTGACTGAAAAAAAAAAATTTTTTTTTTTAAAGATTTGAAGCCTGATACATGTAATCTGATATAATTGAGAAAAATAAATACGAAATTTGGTGATTCCATAGTTGTAAAATTAGAGGATTAGAAAATAAAATATTTAAAAAAATATAGAAATTTCAGAGATACTATAATGAAACTAATCGTAGTGACGATAAAGGTATCATAGCGCAGTGAAAGCATGGTTGATAAGTAAACTCTGTGAAGAAGCTACGTTCTGGTGACCTATTAGTTGAAGTTTCCTCATCAAAACAAGCTACTGTCCTATCCACATGCACAACTATGTGTTCATTCAATGTAACTGTCACACCTCGTAGATCACTAAATACTTCTCGCGGTGTCATATCAGAAGCAGAATTCATAAACGATACGGAAGAAATGATATTAGACAACCTTCGGAGTCAAAATGTTTCATCTGTCAGAAGGATTAAGATTCGCAGGGATGGTAAACTCATCCCTACGAAACACCTTATCCTCACATTTGACTCATCTAATTTACCATCTGAAGTTAAAATGGCCTGGATTAACTGCCCGGTCCGACCTTATATCCCAAATCCTTTGCGTTGCTATCAATGCCAAAGGTTTGGGCATTCTAAAACATCTTGCCGAGGTCGACCGGCGTGTGCCCGTTGCTCCAGTAATGACCATGAAGACACTTCTTGCGAGCTGCCACCTCTTTGCATCAAATGCAAGGGTGATCACGCAGCTTACGCCAGATGTTGTCCTAAATGGTCACTAGAAAAGGAAATCCAGTCAATCAAAGTATTGCAAAACCTATCATTTAACGAAGCCCGCCGAATAGTTACGGCCCGCACTCCCCGTCCGGGTGTATCCTATTCAGCGGCAGCTATAACTTCATATTGCTCAGTACGCAGACAGATTCCTCAATATCATTTACCTCACAGCAAATAAAACAAACACCGCGATTCGATTTTACCAGACCCTCTACTTCTCGCAGACATGTATCCAAATCTCCACCTCCAAAAACATCTCGATTAAAATCCCCAGAAAAGCCTCGTCCTGCCTTAAAGCAGCGTCCGAATGTAAAGCTACTACCTAGCCAAAAACCAGGTATTCCTAAAAAGTATAAAGACCCAAAATTTATACAAATCATTAAAAAGTCCACTTCAGATAGCTTACAGAAGATGGACACAGAAATAACACTACATCCATCGGATGATGAATCGATTTTCGACGATCCACCGATGGATGTTACGTCTAAATCAAATTTTAAATCCAAAAGGTAATGGCAAATTCCATTATCTCTTGGAATTGTCGCAGTGTGCGAAACAAAATCTCTGACATCAGAGATTTAATTGGTAAATATCACCCATCATGTTTTGCAATCCAAGAAACTCATTTAACATCCTCTGATAATTTTAATGTACGTAGCTATATTTGTTATCGAAACGATCATGACGAAGGTAGTAGACCTAATGGTGGTGTCGCTATTTTAATATCAAGTTTTCCATCAACTCGCCTTTTATTGTCAACGTCATTACAGGCTGTTGCAGTTAAGGTTCATCTAAACATTATCATTACAGTCTGTTCCATTTACATACCTCCACATGCTTCTGTTTCACAATCTGATTTAAACTCATTAATTCATCAGTTAACGACGCCTTTTATTTTGCTTGGAGATTTTAATGGCCACAGTGATTTATGGGGTAGTTCCGACACAAATGCCCGAGGGCATAAAGTTGAAACTCTCATCCTTGATCGTAATCTCTGCTTACTAAATCAAGGTGAAGACACTTATTTTCATGATCCTACACGAACTTTTCACTGCATTGATCTCGCTTTATGTTCACCTGCACTTTTACCGTTTTCACAATTTTCGGTCGATAATGATCTTTATAATAGCGATCATTTCCCAGTCATTGTTACATATTCATCTACTGCATCTATCAGTACAAGACCTTCTGCATTTATTTACCATCGTGCTGATTGGAGGCTTTTCGCTCAGCTTGCTGACATTACAGAAGATATGGTATCAGATGAAAATCTTGAAGCAGCTGTTGAAACGGTGACTTCTGTGATCATCAATGCTGCACAAAGTAGCATACCAAAAACATCAACTTCTCGTCCCCGTCATCGCAAGCCATGGTGGACTGCTGAATGCTCGGCAGCTCACCAAGAGAAGCACAGGCTCTGGAAAATCTTCCGTCGGTATCCTATAACAGACCATCTTGTAGATTTTAAACGAGCTAAAGCGATTGCACGCAGGATTCGGCGCCAAAGCCAGAGAGAATCTTGGTCACGCTATGTTTCATCCATCACATCTACAACATCTCCCAGACAAGTCTGGTCGAGGGTCAAGAGAGCGAATGGTATCTACCGTGAATTCCGTCTTCCGGTATTTGATATAAACGGTATCACGCACTCTGACCCGGTAGATGTGAGTAACATCCTGGGGGAAACATTCGCTGCCGTATCTAGTATTGACAGTTACAGCTCAGCTTTCCAAGCTCACAAGCATAGAGTTGAAGGACAGACGCTGCAGTTTGCGTCCCGACGGCAAATTCAATATAATTGTAATTTCACTTTTCATGAATTGCAGCGAGCGCTGTCAAAAGCACCCAATACGAGCCCCGGCCTTGATGGAGTATCATATCACATGCTTCGCCATTTGACTTCTTCATCTTTGCAGAATATCCTGTTACTTTTTAACAGATTATGGTCGGAGCAGATATACCCATCAAGTTGGCGACTGGCTCTTGTAATACCAATTTTGAAGCCTGGTAAGGATCCGGCAGAACCTATAAACTACCGCCCAATAGCTCTGACTAGCTGTTTCAGCAAAGTGTTAGAACGTATGGTCAACTCGCGCTTGGTTTACTTTCTGGAAAAGAAAAAAACTCATCCCCGACTTTCAGAGTGGTTTTCGAAAGGGTAGCTCGACTATGGATAACATTGCTGCTTTAGAATCACGTATTCGTAATGCTCTTGTCCGACGTAACCATTTTATCTCTATCTTCTTTGATATAGAGAAGGCGTATGATCGGACATGGAGATATGGCATTCTAAAGGCATTGTTTGATATGGGCCTCCGTGGTCACCTACCTATGTTTATCCAAAACTTTTTGAGTCAGAGATATTTTCATGTCAAACTAGGTCATACGCTTTCTAATCTCTACATCCAATCTGAAGGTGTTCCACAAGGTTCTGTTCTGAGTGTTATACTTTTCATAGTTCATGTTTCTTCCATTTTAAACATTCTCCCTCCTACAGTTTTTGGATCACTTTATGTTGACGACCTCAACGTCTCATGCTCAGGATCTGACATGAGGGCAATTCCATGAAAGTGTCAACTTTTAAGTAAAAATTTTTTTTTATGAATTGCATATTTTGATTTCAAAAATATGTTCAAAAATAGTCAAAGTTTATACATTCTTGTTTTATTTTTGATAATTATAAGTTTTTTGAATCTGCCAGCATTCTAAAGTAATCACATAGCTGACAGGTGAACTGTTCACATTTGAGCTGAAATCGTTTTCTTGAAAAACACTTGTAAAATAAAAAAAATGCATCTTTCTTTTGCAATATTTTGTTAAAATTATGCATATCGTGCAATATTAAAGCGTAGTCTTTAAAACGTAGTCTTTAAGTTAATTTAAGTTTCATACATAAAATAAAAGTAACTTTTTTTGTGTCATTCCGTCACATGTTTTAGTACTATTTTTTAAATAAAAACTGCATTTTAAAATGGAAATGTATATATTTTGCAATATAAAGCAGATGTTGCATAACAATCAATGAGAGATTATAAAATTTTATGCGCGTGATTATTAACTTCCAATAATTAGTGTGACGGAATGACAAATCTTCTGTGATGGAATGACAAAACGAGTCCTTGAAAAGCTTATTCAAAAATTAAAGAATTATTTCTTTTTCAATTAACCTAATGGCTAAAACAGCTGTTGAAAGACAGGTAGAATGTTGAAAAGGTACAAGATCCCCATGATATGATGAAAGAAAAAAAAAAAGACAGAGAAAAGAAGGCAGAGGCGAAAACCTCCTCGACAAAAGCTGAACTTAAAAAAATTTAGATGTGTAAACGCTGTTGTGCAGAGATTGTATAACCAAAGATAAAATCAAATTCTACAAACATCTTCACATACAAATAATTGAAATTTCCCATACAAATGCAGACAGAGTCTTGGTAAAGCTGTGAAAAAAGTTGTGCACTCATTTCCAAAATCACCAATAAAGGAAGAAAAAAAAATTCAATCTTTTCGTAAGAAGTATTTAACATCAAACTCAAAAGAAAATAATTTAAGAGAAAAATACTGTCAATGAGCTGTTTATTTTGGTTAAAAAAATTTACTTTCAAGATGATATTTGTTACATAAGGGATCCAGTCATACAAACTAGGGCGCTGGGCCCATGTCCAAGAGATCGTGGCTTCGATCCTCGCCGACTGAAGACTCCTTGTGTTGTAAATGGTGACTGAAGCACGTTAAATCTGTCGAGTCTCAAAGTCCTCCATGTTCCCATAACAAATCAATATCTCTGGGGGTACTGATCCAGGAGTTTCCTTGTCTTCTGGATTGGTTCAAAATTACAAGGCTACGGAGTTGAACATTAGTTGTCGTAAACCCATGAAATTGGGTCGGCTGTTCAACGACGGTTATAAAATAAAAGAAAATAGAGTAACGAAGAGTGCAGAAGCAATACATGCTTATGGTACTAAAAGAGGCTTTTCATTTGTTTAAAGAAGCATATAATGATATAAAGTGTATCTTATCTCATTTTTGTTCTTATTTCCATTTTTGGTAAGTGTATTTCATAAATATCTCACGACACATGCCTTGTAAATACCACGTAAATGTGATTTTGTTCTAAAAAGCCAAAGAAGACGTTGGCTGCTTTAAAACGACACCTAATATGCAAAAAAACTTTATGATTTCATAAAGTCAAAGCAACAAATCATTGAAGTTTTGTTTTTGTTCAGCTAGTCACTTGTTACAGCAGCATTTCCAAGGACAAGAGACGTGCACTAGATTCATGTAGATGGGATCAAAATTATGAGTTATTGTCAAGAGTCTAAATTATGAGCTATTGTCAAGAGTCTAAATTATGAGCTTATAAGTTATAATCGAAATTAGAATGTTTTTAACCGTAACCAAAATTAAGTGTATGATTTGAAAGAAAGACACTTTATTGAAGAGGAAATGGAAAACATGACAGAGGAGTATGGGGTCGGCTCTTTAATCATTGTCCCATATTGCGGAAAAAAGAAGGAATATGTGGCGCAAATTACTTTGATAGCCAAAGACGATTTAAATGTTATTAAATTCTAAGATTGGACGAAAATTAATTTATGTATATATTTTCTGAGAAAAAAGATATATGTGTCATTGGAAAGTTAGATATAAAACATCTTAAGAGACAACCTAATTTTCAAATTTTTGAAAATTTTACTAATTCTGTTTATTGGTTATATACGCATTAATCCTGCTTATCTGTTGCATTCTTTTTATCACTTACAAATTATTAAAACACTTTTAAAATGAAGACTTTTTTCTATTAAACTTTTTGTCATTCCGTCACAGCACATTTTTGTTAATAACTACTAGCCAACCAGGAGTTAATTTTCCAACTTCACATTTTACATTGCTTACACATTATACTAAAAGTAAAAAATAGTTCAGAAAAGTAATAGCTGCAAAATTCACAGAAACTGGCACCTCTAAGCAGCGTGTCAAAAGCTTGGTTGCCAAAATGTCATTCCGTCACACAAATAAAAAGTTCATAAAATTAAAAATAAAAAAAATAGAAAATCCTTTTTTTTTAGTTTATGAATCGCATTAAGCCAATATTAATGATTTTCATGAGAAAAAACTATGTTTATTTGAAATTAGATGCATCGAAACTTCGATTACTTATTATTTTGCAAGTTGAAATGTCATTCCATCACACATGGAATTGCCCATGAGAGTAATCGAGCGTCAACTGTAACTTGCTGTCAATAAAATTGTAGAATGGTGTCATGAGAATGGTCATACCCTATCACCTTCTAAAAGCTCATGTGTACATTTTTGTCGGCAACGTCGACTTCACAACGATCCTGTTATTCATATCCATAACATTGCTATACCCATCGTAATTGAAACAAAATTTCTTGGAGTTATTTTCGATCATAAGCTTACTTTTCTACCTCAAATTAAACAGTTACGGAAAAGATGCGAGGGAACCTTAAATATGTTACGGGTACTTTCTAACATGTTTTGGGGTGCTGACCGCACTGCGCTATTGCGAATTTACGAAGCACTTATACTTTCACGCATTGACTATGCATGTACAGTTTCAGGTACTGCTTCTGCTTCGCACCTAAAGCGACTTGATACGGTACATCACACTGCATTTCGCACTTCACCTGTAGAAATCTTGTATGCTGTTTGTCATCAGCTACCATTAGATCTACGCAGGATGCAATTGTCCTTGACGCACTACTACCGTATCATGTCCTCTGCCTCACACCCTTTACAGCGAGAGGTTACTCCATTGAACTTAATGCGCCTATATAATGCTCGATCTTCTCATGTTCGCCCTTTTATTGCTCGTATGCGTTCACACATTGAAACATTTGATATTTTAGATTCACCAACACAATCAGAAGACCACCTACTTATTTCACCCTGGACTGTTTCACCATATAATTTTTATCCTTTATTTGATGCAACCAACAAATCGCTTGCATCACCAACCATATTTCAACAACTTTTCTTTTCTCATTGTTATCAGTTCTCTCATTATGTTCCGATATATACTGATGGCTCGAAATCTCCTGGATATGTTGGCTGTGGTGTTATCATTGCTGATACCATGCACAGCTACAGAATTCCTGAAATTTGCTCCATTTTCTCTGCTGAGGCTGTTGCTATTTTATTAGCATTACGACCAATTTCTACACTCTCTACTCGGAAGTATTGTATATATTCCAATAGTATGAGCGTTTTGAGTCAATTAGAAAAGTTTCACTGTGATACTCATCCAATTTTATGTTTCATTATTAATTTGTTAACTACTCTACAGAAGAGGGGAATTGAGATTCTATTTTGCTGGGTACCAAGTCATGTTGGTATTCCAGGTAACAAACTAGCTGACTCAGCTGCACGATCTGCCACATCTGTTTTAACATTGTCCGTCCCGTTCAATGACATGAAACTACATGTTTGAAAAAATTTCAAATATTTATGGCAACAATGGGACCTCAAAGATTTTAATAAACTACATAATATTAAATCTGATTTTGACCATTTCCCAGTACTGCGATTGCGTAGAGCAGATGCAAAACTAACTCCTCTTTGAATTGGTCATACCCGTTTGACACAACTTCATTTGTTGCTAGGAGAACCCCCTCCTCAATGCCATGGTTGTAGCGTTCCTCTCACAATTCATCATATTTTAATAACGCGTCCATGTTTTAACCACTATCGCACTTATGCATGCAGGATTTATTAGATAACATCTATCATCCGAACATTTTTGCGTATTTACGTGCTGTTTGTATTTTTAACTGTATATAAATGTTTTAATGCATTTGCAATTTTATTCACTTTTTTCATACATTTTACTTACTTCATGTATTTTATATCGCATTCACACCTTTTAATCTGATTTTATTGATACCTTTTATCTGATTTTGTTCATGCCTTTTACCTGATTTTGTTCATCAACTCATACAATTTTATCAGATATAATTATACCGCAAATTAAGTGCTCCACGCACTATGTCTGATGAACTGTTTTTACCGTATTGTTTGGCGCAGCATGTCCTCTTTTGGACTTTGTGCCACTAAACCCTACATTCAATCCAATCCTTTCTTAATAGGAGAAACCAGCTTGGATATTAGGGGTCGGGAGAATAGGGCAAAGTTATTTACATTCAAGCCCCATGAGTTGATCTATTCAACCTTACAGAAGAGAAATTGACAAACGAATTTTGATTTACAGACAATTAAGTATTATGTTCAGAAACTATGATTGGATTTGAGCAATTTATTAAATTTCTCCCCTAGAATGTTTAAAATTAGAAGTAGTATAACTGATATTTTGGCAAATAGGTTTTTCTATAGGCTGAGGAGATTTATTAAATCTCGATTTATTTCTAATAAAACAAAGATCATGATTTACAAAACTCTTATCAGGCCTGTCTTGACATATGCTTCTGAAGCTTGAAAAATGACAAAACTGGAGGAAAATTATATCGTAATATTTGAGAGAAAGACTTCTTAATGGAGTAAATGAAAACAATAACTCGAGAAGGAGATTTAATTTTGAACTGTTCAAGATATATAAACAATCGGATTTTATTAAATACATAAAAGTGAATAGAGAAAATTGCATGGAAAGCATGATTCGAATGAGGGATGGCAATACAATAAGAAAAATATTGCTTTTCAGACCCACTGAGACAAGAAAGCGGGAAAGGCTGCGGTTGAGATGAGATGATTTGGTGGAGTCTGATTTTCTGCAATTAATAAAAAGAATTGGAGATCAAAGATAAATTGAAAGTCGTGAAGGAGAAATCTGAAGAGAAAGGCATTGGCCAACATTGGGCTATCTGGCCAACTAAGATGATAATTGATATTCATGTGCAAATCATATAATTCGAGCTCAGCAGAAGCTAACTTTTTACGGTTTTTTCTAAAGTAAAAATTTTATATTTTATAATTTTATAACCGTCTAAAAACAGCCGACCCAATTTTGGGTTTACGACTACTAATGTTCAACTCCGTAGCCTTTAAATTTTGAACCAATCCAGAAGAAAAAGAAACTTTTATATCAGTACCCCCAGAGGTACGATATGTTATGAGAATATCGAGGACTTTGCTACTCGGCAGATTTAAAGTGCATCAGTCACCATTATCTACACGGGGGGGGGGTCTTCGGCCGGCGGAATCGAACCCACGACCTCTTGGACATAGGCTTAGTGCCCTACCAACCAGGCTATCCCGGCCCAAAGTAAAAATTTAAAATTAAAAGGAATTTTATCAAATTTGTTGTTGGAGGAAAAAAATATGTTTTAAAGATGTGAATTAAGGATAAAATTTCCTGCGCCTACAATGATTTAAGAAATTGAATCGATTTTGATTTAAGAGAGTTTGATAATATTAAGTTTATACTAGTTGCTGTCATACTTGATTAAAAATAATTTCTCTCCTTGGATGACACAACATGCAGGATATATTTGAAATAATTTTTCTTAAATAAATAAAAAAGACTCTTTTTACACCTGAGCACGATTGGATAAGATATGATTTAATTATGATTGTAATTATTCATGATATAACTATCACATCCTGCAATCTCTAAATTGTAGTAACGTCTACAATCTCTAAACTTTTATCTACTTAATTATAGAAAGAAATTCTATACACAATAGCGAATAGATAAATAATTATTTTTCTATGTAGCAAAATGATGCCTCTTTATCCTTCCCCAAGAGCAAAGAATGAGTTTACAAATCTGAAAAATAATTATTTATTTACACCTCAAATAAGATAGTTTATAGCTAAAATATATTAACATTTCAAAGACTTATACTTATTAAATTCCTAGTTTTGTAGTTGCATAAATTGAAAAAAGGTTATAATATGAGATAGCCTTTAAAATTTATTTACATGTTATAAGTGTTTCATGTACCCAAAAAGTACAATTTTGTCTATAGCACGCAAAGGTGTAATTATAGAATGACTTGCCCTCTTGACATACATGTAAAAAAAGAAGGATGATCCCATATTAATAACCATCTCAAGCACATAACAGTTACATTTAACAAAACAATAATGCCTCTGAAGAAGTGACTCAAAACAAGGAATGCCATCACGCAGCAGAGTGGCTGGAGAAAGTTTCATCGCACACCAACACTTAAAAATTTAATTACTTTTAATAAGGCTCGAGCAAGAAACATTTTCAGCTAAATCTAAAAGATCTCCTAAATATAATGTGTCCACAAAAAGATATCAAATTATAAATTACGATTCTAAAATTGAAAAAGAAATTATTCTTAAATAGCCCATTAAAACCTTTGGATGAATGCAATGCACCACTGAACATAAAAGATTTAAAAACAGCCTTAGAGTGATGCAAAAACATTTTTCTTGGATATGATTATATTCACCTTATTATGTTCTAACACCAATCTAAACCAGACCTCTTAAATAGTCCTTTGGCATTTTCTTGAAACTCGCAACATATAATCGACTAAATAGAGTGGTTTCCGTAAATTATTAAGCTCCATGTGAATTATTGGAAAAAATAATAAATGCCTAGCTAAATTATTTGATTTTATCTGGTAGACAGTGAAAATGCCGTGAAACACTAGATGAGATTTTATTATTAGAAATAAAAATAAAAGTGAGAAAAGAATTAAAACTAACTAGATTTTTATCAGTTTTACCAAACACGTCAATTAATTCGTTGATGATGTTTGATTATAACTCAAGGACCGCATATATGAGAACTATCGGAGGACAACTGTAATCAATGAACTGCTAAAATGCTCAATTATAAACGGTTTAACGCTTTCTGATGCGTACATTTTTGCAGGATCTTTATTCTGATTCTGAGATATTCAGGGCCCCACAAGGCCCAACACGATATACAATACTGGGGGGAAGAAGAATTAAAATAAACTTTATAAAACCCATTTACAGCAAACCCTTATGGGACATTTTATGATAAAAATGTCTTAGTTTAACGTGTGTCACGTTTGTTTTCTTAGAACATTTTGTTAGTGTTTACTAAGGAGTAAAATAGATCGAGAAAGAAAAAACTATTTCTATTTCAATGTTGAATCAATTCTTGCCTGAGCGAGAAAAAACTCCCCCCCCCCCAGTCCGGGTACTAACCCCCTCCAAGTTAAATAATATGCATTTCATTGCAGTTATCAGTTTATGAATAGATGTGTTAATGTCTTTAATGCAACTTTGTTATCAATGCCTTATAAAGTTGTTTTACTAAAAATTTCGGGTTAAAAACTTTACTGATAGGAACTTTAAGAAAAGTAAAAAAATTTGTTTTATTGCTGTTAGTAATATGAATCGAAAATATGTGAAAGGAGCTAGAGGACTAGGAGCAAAAAATAGGACCAAATTTTAAAAAACAGAAATAATAATTTTAAAAAAATGTTGCTAACAGCGCAGTATTTTACGACTCCTGTGTTTCGAAAAAGACTCCTAGTTTTAAAATAATTGTGTTTTCATATTTAAGAAACAAAATTCGAAAGGGATTAAGTCTCGTAATAGACAAATAACTTTTTTAATAGTACATTTATTAATGATGCACTACTTGTAAGACATTGTAGAAGTGAGTAATTGGCAGAATAAATGCTAATAAAAGTATTAACTCAATAACAAAGAACTAATGAAGCAAATTATTTCTGATTCAAAATATTGGCATGAGTTATTGGAAAAAAAAAAACACTGATATCCGTAAAATGTTAGTAAATTGTCCATAAAATAGGACTCGTTTTTCACGAAATAATGAAATCTTTCATGGTTAAAAGAATTTTTTTACTAAATAAAGAAATTTATCCATTTTAAAAAAGAACATATTAAAAATTACGAAATAAATTTGACCAAAACAATGTGTAAAGAACTTTTGCAGACGATGAGAAAGAAGGTTTTAATTTCCTAAATTAATCAACTAAATCAATCGAAATATTTTTTTTTAATTTGTAGATTCTAAGCTTGATTTCTCCCATATAGACCGATTGTCCCATAAATATTTAAGTTAACTATTAAGTTAAACACTATTTTTAAGGTATATCTTGACATGCATATAGCAAACTGAATCCGGAACTACTTTTTCAAAACTCAAATCAGTCCACAAAAAGGGGGGGGAGATAGAAATGTAATAAACTAAACTCAGTGGCGAGACAGCCCCTAGAGGTTCAAGGCCTACTGTGCCCATCTCAGTTTTCTTGACCTTGGGCTCTGGGGTGCAGAAGCAGGTGTTCCGGTTTGGTGGTCAGCCGAACGCGGAACCCCCAGTGTTTAGTTCCCAAGCATGGTACTCATTTATCTACCCACTGAAGGGATGAAAGGCTGGAAACGTAATAAAACATGTTTAAAAGAAAAAAAAAAAAGAAAAAAAGGCGTAATAATTTGACATCTTTATTATAGAATAACGAATGATAAAATATCTTCTTTTTTTTAAGTTTGTTTTTTATTAATTCCAAGAACTTTTATTCAAGAATATGGAATACGATACAAAGAAAAAAAAAAGGAAAAAAAACAGAAATAATAAATTGAACGAGTCACTTTCGAGTATCTAGATAAGTATAGAAATGAAACAGACAAATAAACAGATACTTTAAAAAAAAAAAAAAACACACACACACACACACAAAATAGTTAAAAATATTTAAATCAAATATATAAATATTGAAGTTGGACAGCAAGAGTGTCTGGTTTAAAGCAAGTTAAATCAGTCATAAAATCTCAAAAGAGTAGCTATGAAAAAATATATAAATATAGAAAAGAAAAGTGTATGATAAAATATCCTCAACATTATGTAGTAAAAAAATAAAAACTTCAGCCATTAATTAAACTATTTGCTTTTTGAATTTCAGCAAGGTGAAAATTAAAGCACGCTTGCTTAAAGTGAGGCATTGGTAAATAGCAGGATGAAAAAGAAAATGGAAAAACAAGCGGAGGTAAACTACATAAACCAATCAATAAGGCTGAAGCAGCGAGGAAATGAAATACCAGCTTCTAGTGATATTATATATGAAGTAGAAAACAAAAAACGAATCAAATATCAAGATGCAGGTAGAGTTAAAAAAGCCAATTGATGCAAATTGCAATAGAGGATACTAAGGAGAACTACAAATAAAGGGAATCACTCTGAATCACAAAAAAAAGATCACTAAATCCAATTAGGGCCATTTGTCAGTACTGCGCTTGCGCAGTGCAGACGTAAAAATTTACCCGTCTTCGAATTGGATAAACCCGGTTAACACACCTTCTTTTGCCGTTTGGAGAACCTCCCCTCCTCAATGCCTGTTTCCGGAGTCCTATTTTTATGGATTGGTTGGATGGTATTCATTATCGTAACATTATTGCGTATTTTGGTATTCTTAACTGTATATAAAACTGAAAATTTTATTCCTTTTTGCAAACAACCTATCACCTTCATACCATTTTAATAAAATCGTGTATTTTATGTCGTATTCATACATTTTATCTAATTTTATTTATACCTTTTATCTGATTCTATTCACCTACTTATCAGTGCTATTTTATCAGTTCTAATTGTAGGACAATTAAAGTTGTGTGTGCACTTTGCCGTTTGAAATGTTTTATTGTATTGTTTGAAGCAGCATGCCCTGTTTTGGATTTTGTGCCATTAAACCCTACATTCAATCAATCAAGAAGAAAAGATAAGTAGAAATATAAGGTCAAACTTTAAGTGCTCTAGTCTCTAAAAGTATAAGAATAAAGCTTTTAGTCTCTAGATGTATAACGAAAAAATATGGTTGCTAAAATATGAGGGGCTAAAAAATGAGAAGAACAAGAAAACTTTTAAAAAAAAATAAAAATGTTGGATACAAAAAGTAGTCGGTATATGAAGAAAAATTTGCGAATTTGAAAGACTTACTTGAAAAAGATACAGAAAACATTCTATGTCTGGGGCAATAACGCCAAAGAAGCATGATAGTTTGGACACTCAATTCCGAATTGTTATATTGGCGAGACGTAAAATGAAATATATCTTCATTGACGTGGTTGCAAATTTTGTCGCCTGAACCAGTAAAAAAAATTATAATCTAGATGATTAATGGAGATGAAAAATATAGATTAAGAAAATGGATGTTGGAGGAACAAAAAAGTGTAGAAGAGAAAGTTCTGGATTTAGAAATACTGAACTCATGATACAAGGCATGAAATTTAAAAAATTACCGATCATAACGTTAATAACAACAAAATTATTTACCAAAATTTCTAGTGAAAGTCGAAATTCGAAGTAAAAATTAGAATTACGATAAAATATTACAAAATAAAATTTCTCGGTGACACGTAGAGAAACTGAGTATTTCTTAGGCTACTACTGAACTTAAAGCAAAGATTGGAGAACAGGAAAGAAGGAAAGTTTAGCAGATCTAAAAAGCATGCAGAAAAATGGAACAAGTGTAGAAATATTTTTAAGATGGTGGTAGACGACAAACAACGAGAATGTGAGTTTTTTTTTTTTTTTTTTTAATATATATTATATCAAACGCTGTGTTAAAATCTTTATAACGATATTGTTTTGTTTTAATCAATTTTTAAGCTTACGTCAAGTTAAATTGATTTATCCGCGCCATCAAATTCGGGAACTAATTTTCCTTAACAGATACCCCCTGAGGGGGTTTACCTTCTTTAGGTAAACACAGGGAGTCACGCCCCGGGGTACCCTAGTGATCTGTCCTCCCTTCCGTTTCCTCTCCCTTTTCTCCTACTTTTTAATTTCTTTTCCCCCTTGTCGTGGTTGCCGAATTTACTGGTAAGGGCCTTTTGTCTGTGTTCGATTACCACCCTGTTGTATCGAACCCAGATGGGAAGAGACCACCCGCGTGTTTGCCGTGCGTGGAGACCCGTGTCCCTGGAAAAGGGGATCCTGGCAGTTGAGGGGCATCCTGGTACCCCAATACACTGCTTTGGCCCGTGCTTCAGGTAAACGGGAGGTGCATATTGGCCTGTGTGCATCAACCGGCTAGCCACGAACGTCATCTGTTGGCTAGGGTCAAGTCCGGGGTCACTTACTGGGCACCTCGTTAAGGGTGGAGGCTGCTTCAGGGGTGACTCGCGGACGTATAGCTATTGGTTAGCATCGGTGTTAGGTGACGAATCATTGTTACTGACATCCCCTTAGTAGGACTCCATGGTGGGTGGTGCCGCTGGTAGCAGAAATATTTACAATTTTCTATGGCTGAAAATTCAAAGGTGTTCAGTCCCGCACACCAAAGCAAAAAAAGCGGAACATTTCTCGCACCATGTGACCACGCTCGATACTTTATGATACAATTAACCAATCCTGCTGTACCAAATACATCTTTTACCAATGTATCTCCCATATTGATAAACAAGGCTCTTCTCTTTGTACTGGGAGAAGTTGCATCGGTGAAAAAACTTCGCTCAGGTGACCTTCTTCTTCAGGTCTCCTCAGAAAAACAAGCCACCATTTTATCCACATGTGCCAAGATATGCTCATTTGATGTTACTATCACACCCCATAAGTCTCTTAACACCTGCAGAGGTGTCATTTCAGAAGCAGATTTTACGAACGATACAGAAGAAATGATAATGGAGGAACTAGAAAATCAAAATGTTACAGAGGTACGAAGGATCAAGATTCGCAGGGATGGTAAACTCATCCCTACGAAGCATCTTATCCTTACATTTAATTCACCCAAACTGCCATCTTCAGTAAAGCTTGCTTGGCATAACTGCCAAATTCGACCATATGTGCCCAATCCTTTGAGATGTTTTAACTGTCAGAGGTTTGGACACTCTAAAACATCATGTCGAGGCAAGCCTACCTGTGCTCGTTGTTCTGGCTGTGACCACAGTGACACCTCCTGTGAGTTGCCACCCTTTTGCGTAAATTGCAAGGGTGATCATGCGGCTTACTCCAGGAATTGTCCAAAATGGTCACAGGAAAAGGAAATACAGTCTATTAAAGTTATGCAGAACCTGACTTTTAGTGAAGCCCGCCGAATAGTAACTGCCCGTACGCCCCGTTCGGGCGTGTCCTACTCTGCGGCTGCTAAGATTTCACACAATTCAGTGAGCACTCAAACAGATGTTCTACCAGCCCCTCCTTCACAGCACAAAAGTCAAAAAATTCCGATTCCATTGACACAGAACAACAAAAAGCTCATATTTAATTTCACTGGACCTTCAGCACCTCTTAGACCTGTCTCAACATCTCCCCCACCTACAAAAGCATCTCGGACCGATTTCTCAGAGAAGCCGCGGTCTGCTTTAACGCAGCGCTCGCACTCAAAACTCCCTCCTAGCGAAAAACCTGTACTCACCCGGAAAAAGAAAAATCCTAAATTTAATCAGTTTTCTAATCAATCTGCTTCTGCCGTTGCACAGAAGGCAGATGATATTTTAACGTTATATCCTTCAGAAGATGAATCGCTTTTTGATGAACTTCCGATGGATGGCGCACCTCCACCCACATCCACTTCTACATCCCATAAAAAGAAATAATGACAATTTCCCTTATTTCTTGGAACTGTCGCAGTGCAAGAAATAAAATCTCTGATATCAGAGATGTTGTATCTAAATATCACCCTTCATGTCTTGCGCTTCAAGAAAAATTTTTGGTATCATCAGACGATTGTAAACTTCGAAACTATGTCTGCCATCGAAAGGATTGCGTTGATACTAATCGACCTAACGGTGGTGTTGCAATGTTAGTCTCTACAAGTTTTCCATCATCTCGCATTTCATTGTCGACTCCATTACAGGCTGTTGCCGTTCAAATTTACGTTAACATCTCCATTACAATCTGCTCTGTTTATTTACCCCCACATGCTGCTATAACTCAAATCGATTTAAACTCATTGATTCATCAACTGCCCGCACCTTTTCTCCTGTTAGGGGATTTTAATGGTCACAGCGAATTATGGGGTAGTTCCGACTCCAATGCTCGCGGATGTCAAATAGAAAGACTAATTATTGATCATAACTTATGTTTACTAAATCAAGGAGAGGACACATATTTTCATGCACCCACACAGACTTTCCATTGCATTGATTTAGCTTTATGTTCACCTGCAATTTTACCATTTTCACAACTCTCAGTTGATGATGACCTTCATAACAGCGATCACTTTCCTGTCATCATTTCATATTCATCTACTATTAATATCACTCCCAGACCCTCTGTTTTCATATATCATCATGCTGATTGGAGTCTCTTTAACCAGCTTGCTGATATCACCGAAGATATGGTAAACGCTAGCAATGTAAGTGATGCAGATGAGAATGTAACTTCGGTCATAATGTATGCTGCCGAAGTTAGCATACCAAAAACATCTACCTCTCTTCCCCGTCACCGCAGACCCTGGTGGAATGCCGATTGCTCTGCGGCTCACAAAGAGAAACAGAGATTGTGGAGCATCTTCCGTCGCTATCCAACAAACGATAACTTTATGGCGTTTAAACGCGCTAGAGCTTTTTTTCGTAGGACAAGGCGCCAAAGTCAAAGGGAGTCTTGGAAGCGTTACGTCTCATCTATCACTTCTACAACGTCTCCCAGACAAGTCTGGTCGAGAGTTAAAAAGGCGAACGGAATGTACCGTGAGTTCCATCTTCCGGTGTTTGAAAAACACGGTACTACATACTCAGATCCTGTAGATGTAAGTAACATCCTAGGTGAAGCTTTTGCTGCCGTCTCCAGTCCTGACAGTTACAGCCGAATGTTTCAAAACCATAAGCGCGTTGCGGAAAAAAATAAACTAAATTTTGTGACTCGACAGCAACTGCAGTATAATCAACCATTTACTTTTACAGAATTACTACGAGCAATTGCGAAAGCTCCCAATACAAGTCCTGGCCCTGATGGAATTACGTATTGCATGCTACGCCACTTGAATTCTGTCTCCTTGCGCAATATTCTCGTGCTTTTCAACCGAATATGGTTAGAACAGATATTTCCTAATAATTGGCGTGAGGCAATTGTCATACCTATCTTGAAGCCAGGTAAGGATGCGACAAATCCGATGAATTATCGCCCGATTGCGCTGACGAGTTGCATCTGCAAAACTCTCGAGCGCATTGTAAATTCTCGACTTGTCTATTATCTGGAAAAGAAACATCTAATCCCCGACTTTCAAAGTGGATTTCGCAAGGGCAGATCGACTATAGACAACATTGTTGCTTTGGAATCGCGTATTCGTAACGCTTTTGTTCGACGTAACCATTTTATCTCTATCTTCTTTGATATTGAGAAGGCGTACGACCGAACATGGCGTTACGGCATTCTAAAGGCTTTGTTTAACATGGGTCTCCGAGGTCATCTCCCTGCATTTATTGATAACTTTCTGAGTCAGAGGAATTTTCGAGTCAGATTGGGTAATACACTCTCTGATGTCTACATTCAATCTGAAGGTGTTCCACAGGGTAGCGTTCTGAGTGTCATACTTTTCATCGTTCACGTATCTCTCATCTTACATATCTTACCACCAACAGTTTTTGGGTCACTATACGTTGACGATCTCAACGTCTCATGCTCAGGATCTGACATGCGAGTGATTGAACGTCAACTTCAACTTGCTGTGAATAAAACCATCAAATGGTGTGATGAGAATGGGCATACACTTTCACCCACCAAAAGTTCATGCATGCATTTTTGTCGGTTGCGCAGACTGCATAATGATCCTTTCATACACATTAATAACATTGCCATACCCGTAGTTGAAGAAACAAAATTTTTGAGAGTGATTTTCGACAAGAAGTTGACATTTGGCCCTCATATTAAACAGTTGCGAAAACGCTGTGAGAAAACTATGAACATGTTACGCGTCATTTCAAATACGCATTGGGGTGCAGACCGTATTGCTTTACTACGGATATATCGGGCACTTATTCTATCACGTATTGATTATGCTTGTGCAGTATATGGCACTGCCTCAGCTTCTCACCTTAAAAGGTTGGATACAGTGCATCATATTGCCTTGCGTATATGTAGCGGCGCATTTCGTACTTCTCCAGTGGAAAGCCTGTATGCTGTGTGTCACCAATTGCCTCTAGACTTGAGACGCATGCAGCTCGGTCTAACATATTATTTTTACGTAATATCATCCACATCACACCCTCTTAAACGTGAAACACTTCCAGTAAGTTTAGAGCGGATTTATGATGCTCGACCTTCACATGTTCGCCCTTTTAAAGCTCGCTCAACCAATCATTCAGAATCTGTGACTCAACTACACAATGTGTCGATCACTCGCTTATTCCACCTTGGAACGTTTCACAATATCATTTTCATTCTCCATTCGATGTACATAGTAAGTCTCATGTTGCACCTATCATTTTTCAGCAACTATACAAAGCTCATCGTCATCAATATTATCAACATGTTCCAGTTTTCACAGATGGGTCAAAATCTCCTGGCTATGTAGGCTGTGGTATTGTTATTGCTGACGACACCTACAGTTATAAAATACCAACTTTGTGTTCCGTATTCACCGCTGAAGCCGTAGCAATTCTGTTGGCATTAAGGCTTATTTCAGGTGGTTTGAGTCGGAAATACTGCGTTTATTCGGACAGTATGAGCGTATTGCGCCAACTGAAACATTTTGACAGTGAAACTCATCCCATTTTGTGTTTTATACAACATTTGCTATTTAATCTTCATAAGAATGGTTTCGATATTTTGTTTTGCTGGGTTCCAAGTCACGTTGGAATCCCAGGCAATGATTTAGCCGATACAGCAGCGCGATCTGCTACTACTGCCTTAAATTTATCTATACCATTCTCAGATATAAAAATACATATTAAAAAGTATATAAAATCTTTATGGCAACAACACTGGGATAATAAAGTGAATAATAAGTTGCGCGCTCATAAATCAAATTTGGAACCCTTTCCTGTGTTGCGACTACGTAGTGCAGATGTTAAACTTACCCGGCTGCGAATCGGACATACCAGACTTACCCAACTACATTTGTTGTTTGGTGAACCACCTCCTCAATGTAACACTTGTGATGTTTTACTTTCGATTCACCATATTTTAATCATTTGCCCGTGTTTTAACAGACATCGTCTTACCTTTTTTGGTAGTTCTATTTTATCTATGGGAGATCTGTTAGGTGACTCTCATCATCCTAACATTTTTGCATTTTTACGTGCTATTGGCATTTTAAATTGTATATAAGTTTTATTCTATTCATGAATTTGTTCACTTTTAGAAGGATATTCTTATTTTTACACTATTTGAAATGTCTTGCAAAATTTTACGGTGTTTTAACTTTGACCTGATTTTAATCCAATATTACCGTTGATTGTTTCTAAATGATTTTATCAATTTTAATGTGATTTATGGAAAATAAGTATGCGCTTTAATTTTGACATGTATAAACGTATTGCTTGGCGCAGCATGTCCACATCTGGATCTTGTGCCATTAAACTCTACATTCAATCAATCAATCAATCAACCTGGAATTGTCGTGGCATAAGAAATAAGCTTTCAGATATCAAGGATATTATTTATAAATATCAGCCTGCATGTTTCGCTCTGCAGGAAACTCATTTAACGTCATGTCATAATTTTAAATTTCGTAATTATTCTTGCACCCGAAATGATTTTGATGATGGAAGTCATCCTCATGGCGGCGTTGCAATTTTAACCTGTAATGCATTACCATCTACTCATTATTTATTATCAACTTCATTACAAGCAACTGTTGTTCAAATTCACATTGATGTACTCCTCACTGTTTGTTCAATTTATCTACCTCCTAATACATCTGTTTCTCAAACAGAATTAAATTCATTTATTGTACAATTACCTTCATCTTTTATTTTGCTCGGGGATTTTAATGGCCATAGTGAATTGTGGGGTAGCTCCGTCACCAATGATCGGGGACGTAAAATAGAGCAACTTATACAGGACCATAATCTATGTTTGTTAAACCAAGGTGAAAAGACTTACTTTCATATGCCGACTCGTACATTTCACTCCATCGATTTAGCATTATGTTCACCAGCTCTCTTGCCCTTCATAAACTTTTCAGTGAGTAATGATCTTCACAATAGTGATCATTTTCCACTCATAATTTCATATTCTATTAATGTTCCCATGAGTCCAAAACCACCAGTTTTCATACATCATAGCGCTAGGCACTTATTTACTCAACTTGCTCAAATTACTGATGCTATGGTAACAGGTAACAACGTTAATGCCGCAGTGAATATTGTAACTGCAGTAATCATAAAGGCTGCAGAAGAAAGTATTCCAAAATCTTCAACTACTCCTCCTCGCCATCGTAAGCCTTGGTGGAATTCAGAGTGTTCCAACGCTTACAAAGAACAGAAACGACTTTGGAGCCTCTTCCGTCGTTCCCCTTCCACATCAAATCTTGTAGCATTTAAACGAGCTAAAGCGTTTGCTCGTAAGGTCCGACGCAGTAGCCGAAGAGAATCCTGGAAGCGCTATGTCTCATCTATATCATCAATAACATCTCCCAAACAAGTTTGGTCGAGAGTAAAAAAGGAAAACGGCATATACCGCGAATTTCATTTTCCTATATTAGAAAAGAACGATACAGTCTACTCTGCTCCCATTGATGTATGTAACATGCTTGGTGAGACATTTGCCGCTATCTCTAGTGCAGAGAGTTACAGCCTAGTTTTTCAAAACCACAAACGCAACGCTGAACGTCATAATATCAATTTTCAAACTCGCCGATCATCTTCATATAATGGCAATTTTACATTTCTAGAACTACAAAAGGCCTTATCAACAGCTGCGAACACAAGCCCTGGTCTGGATGGGATAACTTACCACATGCTCCGCCATTTAGATATTTCGTCTTTGGGTAACGTTCTGGTTCTATTTAATAGAATATGGACGGAACAGATTTATCCATCATGTTGGCGTGAGGCAATCGTTATCCCCATATTGAAACCAGGCAAGGATCCTAAGGACCCGGAAAGCTATCGCCCTATAGCTTTAACAAGCTGTCTGGGAAAGACTTTTGAACGCATGGTTAATACCCGCTTAGTATATTTCCTAGAGAAGAACCATCATATACCTGTGTTCCAGAGTGGTTTTCGAAAAGGAAGGTCTACTACTGATAACCTTATTGCTTTAGAGTCACGAATTCGTAACGCCTTTGTCCGACGTAACCATTTTGTCTCTATCTTCTTTGATATTGAGAAGGCTTACGATCGGACATGGCGATACGGAATTCTTAAGACGCTCTACGATATGGGACTTCGTGGTCATTTACCCATCTTCCTGAAGAACTTTCTGATGAAACGGTATTTTAGAGTAAAATTGGGTTCTACGTTTTCAGACCTCTTCATTCAGGCCGAAGGTGTTCCTCAAGGCAGTGTTTTAAGTATCATACTTTTTATTACTCATGTTTCACTCATTTTGAACATACTACCACCTCATGTATTTGGCTCACTTTATGTTGACGATCTAAATGTTTCATGTTCTGGCTCTGATATGCGCGTTATTGAGCGTCAACTTCAGCTGGCCGTCAATAAGATTTTAAAATGGTGTGAACAAAATGGTCACACACTTTCACCCACAAAAAGCTCTTGCATTCATTTTTGTCGATTGCGCAGATTACACAATGATCCTGTTATTTCTATTCATAACGTTAATATACCTATTGTGTCGGAAACAAAATATTTAGGCGTAATTTTTGACAGCAAACTCACTTTTCTGCCCCATATTCGTTATCTTAGAAAACGTTGTGAAAAAACTTTAAATGTGCTACGTGTTCTCTCAAATACTTTCTGGGGTGCGGATCGCATCGCCCTAATCAGAATCTACAAAGCGTTGATATTATCACGCATTGATTACGCTTGCGCAGTCTATGGCACTGCAACTGCGTCAAATTTGAAGCTGTTAGATACAGTGCATCATACTGCAATGCGAATCTGTAGCGGCGCATTTCGAACGTCCCCAGTCGAAAGTTTATATGGTATATGTAATTTATCACCTCTCTATTTTCGACGTATGCAGCTATGTCTTACATTTTACTTTCGTGTTATGTCATCTAATTCCCATCCTCTTCGACATGAGGTTATTCCACTAAGCTTACGACGACTATATGATGCGAGACCCTCATACATACCCCCTTTTAATGCTCGTATGCGTTCAGTCATTCAGACATTCAATTTTTGCGAATCACCATCTCAATCAGCCGATCACTTTCTTAACAAACCTTGGGTTATTCCGTCGTATCACTTTTATTCTCCATTTGCTTCATACAGAAAATCCAGTATAGCTCCTAGCGTGTATATTCAGCTATTCATCTCTCATCGTCATGAGTATTCTCAGTATGTTTCTGTTTTTACGGATGGGTCAAAATCTCCAGGGCATGTTGGATGTGGAATCATTATAGCTGATCGGACATACAGTTATATCATACCTGCCATATGTTCTGTATTTACTGCTGAAGCTGTGGCCATTCTCATAGCTCTGCGACTTATCTCATCACTGACCGCACGAAAGTTTTGCATTTATTCTGACAGCCTCAGTGTTTTACGTCAGCTGAAAAATCATGTAAATAACGAAGCTCATCCTATTTTATGTATCATTAAACATCTGTTAGTTAGTCTTCATAAAAATGGCTTTAACATTTTGTTTTGTTGGATTGAAAAATTATATACGACATTTTACTATGTCTTTGTGGCAGCAGCATTGGGATTTACAAATTGAGAACAAACTGCATACTATTAAATCCAGTTTAGAGCCTTGGCCTGTGTTGCAATTGCGCGCAGCAGATGTCAAGCTCACCCGCCTACGCATAGGACATACTCGGCTGACTCATCTACATTTGCTGTTCGGAGAACCGCCTCCTCGATGCGATAACTGTAACGTTTTACTTTCCATTCATCATATTTTAATCACTTGCCCATGTTTTAACCAACATCGCCTTACCTTTTTTGGGAGCACTATTTTATGTATAAAAGACTTGTTAGATAAAAATCACCATCTTAACATCTTTGCATTTTTACGCGCTATTGGAATTTTAAGTTGTATATAATTGTTTTATACCTTTTACCATTTTAGTAAATTTATCATGAAATTTTATTGATTTTAATGTATGTAACATTATAACATTGTTTTAGAATTTTCACCATCGTATCTGATTTTATACATGCGCTTTACTTTACCTTTAAATCTGTTTTTTAAAACCGTGTGTTTGGCGCAGCATGTCCTTTTCTGGACCTTGTGCCACTAAACCCTACATTCAATTCAATTCAATTCCAATATGTGAAAAGAGCAAGGATGACGATTCTAAAACTTAACAAACATTTATTGAAACTTAACAACCTTTTGTGTGAGCGATTCCCTTCTGGAAAATCTATTTTTAGATCAAATTCCCAAATTGTGCCTCTTCAGCCTACAATGAGAGGCTGGGATTAAGGATTTTTAATTCATTCCAGAGAGTATCCCGTCAGAGATCGGTCACACAAAAGGTTGTTAAGTTTCAATAAATGTTTGTTAAGCTTTAGAATCGTCATCCTTGCTCTTTTCACATATTGGAGTCCTCTCAATATATTTAGGGATTAGAGGAAAATAATCAACACTTTGAAACCTCTAAATTGGTGACCCGGACGTGATACTCTCTGGAATAAATTAAAAATCCTTAACCTCTAACACTAACACCTCAATCCTAACACTTTAAAACCTCTAAAACGCCATGAATTTCGCCGTAATACTTGATAACACTAGTTAATTCGTCTTTTGCACGGCAATTCGTCAGCTAATTTTTTTAAATGTTTTTTATTTATTTATTTATTCTCGATTTCATTTATGAGATTAAAACTTTTTAAAAGAAATAAATTTTATATTACAAATTATAACATAAATTTCGGGATTTTGATGCTACGGGATGTTTTCTAATAGTCGCAATTTGCCCATTGTGTAACTCTAGTGTGCCGTAAATAAATCCATCCATGATTCATTCTCTCTATCAAATATCCGCATTTATTTACTTTTTTATTCAAAAACATTAAAAAAAAATTAGCTGTCGAACTCTCGTTCGAACAACAAATTAACATTTTAAAATTAGAATTTTCGATAAAAATAATAAAAATCGCATAATAAAAGTTACTAGAAAGTAACAAAGCAAAAAAAAAAAAAATAAATAAATAAAAATCACTATCGATTTATTTATCATTCAAATTATACTTAAATTCCAACAAGAATTCGAAATTTCACGATAAAAAATTTTTTTTCAAATGAATATTCAACAATCAATTTGATTAAATTTTTAATATAAGAAAAAAAAAATTAGCCTAATTTTTTCTACTCTTAATTGTATACATCGATAAATTTGTCTTATTTTACTATTCAAATTTCTATGTAAAATTAGATAATAAAACAAAAACGTCCCTAGATAACAATTTTTAAATTAAAATTGGAATTCTGGGGGAAATATAATAATAATCAAATAATGTAAAGTTACTGGAAAATAGAAAAACAAAATTTCCCAATCGATGTACTTGTCTCTTAAATTATACTTAATTTCTGATATTAATTCGAAATTTTAAATCGAAATTTTTGTTTTAAAATCGGGATGCTCGAAAAACTGGTCGAAGGCATTGATGCTGTACTCACAGGCACTGAAGAATTGGTTGAAGGCATTGATTCTGAACTCCCATGCACTGAAGAACTAATTGAAGGTTTTTTTACAAACTGCTGCATAAGCATATTTGAAGAATTTTTAAATCCAATATTTTTCTGGTGTTTTGGTCCTTTTTCGTGACTCATAATGGCTTGTCTTCCCAGATTGCTCAAAGAAATAGTTTTGTTACATGCTGAACATATAGCAGCACATGGATATTTTTCATGAGGTTTCAGCCATTTTGACCAGTTAGGGTTAAATCACACCAATCAAAATTAAATACAGTTTTCTTTGAAGACATTTTCCAGACCAAAAACAGATTTTTACAACAAAAAAAAGATAAAATTTTTTTTACAAATCAAATAACCACCTAAGCAGTAAAATTTAGCAATACAACCTAAAAACCAGTTTACCCTTATTTGGAATAGTTCATCTTTTATAGGTAAGTAAGAACAAAGCAGCTTTTCATTGTCAATTGAAGAACCCACCACCCCTAAAATTGCTTGACACACCTACAATTGACACACCCACCCACCCACCATTGCTTATAACTGCCTGAGGGAGGGAGGGAGAAAGGGGATAAACAACTGAAGTTGGGGGTAAGTCCAACCCCCAAAGGAGACTGGAATTCATAGTTGTGAACAAAAGGGAGGGAGGAAGAACTGCTTAAAGAAAAGTGGTTTCTTTTACCACTTAAAAAAAATGAAAAGAAATTTCATTTTTATACAAATTTATGTTTTTCAATGAAATCTTTTTTTCCCCATCTTTTTATTCAAAAAGTTTAAAAAACTTCCAGGTTTATCTAAGAAAAATGTAAGTTTCCCTGACTTTTCCAGAACAAAAAATTTCCATGACTTTTCCAGGTTTTCCAGACGGGTAGACACCCTGATATTTCTGAAGCTGTGTAAAATCTAAAAACTAATTTAGAATTATCCTACACTTAAAAGTAGTATATAGGGAGGAGGGCTAGAGGACACCCCTATATACTACCTTAATCTTTAAAATATTGTACATTTTTAATAATTTTAACAGCGAAAAACTACATAAAATCTTTAAAAAGACAACTTTTGAAAATCAAAAAAATGAATTGTTTTTTATTGGAACCTCTTATTTTATGATCAAAAACACTAAAAACAACTTTGAGTACCTTTGAAATAAAAACAATGAAAATGAGCACCTTAAGGTGAAATATGAGCAAATAATTGACATTCTGTCTTATAACTTTAACAGAGTTGTTTTCGATATGTGAAAAAACTCCAATATTTTAGTTTTTTTAATAAATTACAAAAATTCAATTTTCTCAACATGCAAATAAGGTTTTATTTCATTTGAATCTCCGTCACTTGATATTGATATTTTTATAGTTTCGTTCCTTTTTCCATAAGCAAAACAAGTAACAGATTAAACATTAACAGTGATAGGTACATACAATATTCCTTGATTACCTATTTCAATTTTTATCAAAGGTTTCCATGAATATATTTCAGAGTGTAAGTATATTGTTATTTTCATATACATATTTGTTGTTAATTTTAAGTTAGGTTCCAACAGTTTAGAGCTCATTAAATTAAAATTTATAAGTTTAAAACCTCCCGTTGTATAAGTGGCATGCCTCTCTTGAATAGTTGCATAAAAATTTTGAGAGTCTACGTACTCTTTTGTTGCCACATCTTTATTTATAATAGGATTTGCCACGTTTGTAATTCTATGGTTACTGAAATTATAAGTACCATTTTTTATTAATGAATGTACATATAATCCATCATTATCTCTTGTTAAAATATTATCAGATTTTTTGTCATTTATTTTTATTCTTCTATCGACATAATGTTTATGAACAGCATCGGTGTTTTTAGTGGGATTCGAAAGATTTATGATTTTCTTATTTCTTGCATCATAATAGCCCTCATCTGATTCAAATAAACCTTTTTGTTGTATGTAAGTTTCCAAAGCTTTTTTAACAGTATTTATTGTAGATGAATCATCTTCCAGAGGATAATAAGCAGCCATTTATTAAAATAAATTTTTTAAAATTATATTATTCTTTTAATGGTTCATATATCGGTACTCCTGTATTATGACAAATTTCAGCAAGAAGTATACAAACTATCTTTTCTTTGTGTGAATTATAAAATTCTTCTGGTAATATATTGCTTTTATTTTTTATTAAAAGACAGAAATCTATTTTAGAAACAAATTCTATTACAAAATCTTTATCAATATCTTGATATTGTATAATATAATCCCAATTTACATAATCTTGAAATTTTCTTATAAGGTCCATTGATAATTTTTAATATCTAGATGCAACATTCATATTTAAACGGTCATAATAATTTTCTATAAATCTTAAATCCAATCTTAGGAATCTTGATATTTCGTACCAAGTCACTTTATCTAAATGTCTCTCGATGAAACGGATAGATAAGGTTTGTTATCTACATATTTTTTCCCAATCTACATCAGAGGCATGTTTTTCAATAAAAGATTCATTGAGTTTTTGATATTGAGAAATAATAAACCACTCATCTGGTTGTGCATGCTGTTCTATTAACCTTTCAGACAATTCAGAATATTGAAACACATATTCCCATTTTAAATAATCTGCTAAACTTATAATTACATCTTCTGAAAGTTTCTTTTTAGAAAAGTCATTCCAATTTATTTCATTTGCCATTTATTAACACAATTATTTTTACACTTTCTTAAATTCTAATTTCTCAATATGTATATAGGGTTTCATCTTACAGTTCCCTTCTGTTAATACCGATAACAAAAAATTTTCATTTAATTTTCCATAGACAAAGATAATTATTGATTCTTCATTGGCAGATATTGTTTTATCAATAAGGACTTCTTTCATTTTTTCTAAACGTATTCTTGGATTTTCATTCATTTTATCACAGGCTAAAAAGAGGGTAATTTTCATATACATATTTTGAGTTAATTTTAAGTTTGTACCCAAAAGCTTTGAACTAAATTCATCGAATTGAAATATTTTATATCCCGCACCTGTGAATTGAACTGCTCTACTTGTGGTAGCACAAAAGGTTTTAGTATCAACATAGTGTTTATTAACACAATCTTTATCGTTTACAGGAGCTTTTACATTTGAAATTCTTTCATTATGAGCATGATAATTTCTTTTACTCACATCCCATAATATACAGTAATACTCTAAATGCTCCCTATTAACTACATCTGTTTTGTTTAGAGGAGCTTTTACATTTGAAATGATTTTATTTTTAGCATCTAAGTCATTTTCATCATGTATTAAACATTTATCTCTTAATTCATCAACGTATTTCTTAGTTGCAGCATCAGATTCTTCTCTAGGATCTCCTAAATTTTTTATATATTTTTGTTTCGCATTGAAAAAATCTCCCCCGTGAATCAGACTATTATCTGTTAAAGTATGAATTTTTTCTTTTATTTCCTTGTAGCTACTATCTATGTAACTTTTTGTTGCTGAATCACTATCTTCTCGAGGATCGAATACATTTTTTAAAAGTTTTCTTTCCATATCATAATGACCCTCAATTGTTATTTTAAACCCTATACCTGGAGGATCTTCTCTTATTTCATCGTCCAGAGGATAATAAGCAGCCATTTATTAAAATAATAAAAATCCTTTATGTTTTTAGAGTTTTAATCATTTTTATATCTTGAGTTGACATATTCACAGAGCATTTGTTTCTTTCTTTCAAAATGAAGTAAAAAACATAATTTTTAGTAGTATTATTTCTCAACCTCCAATTGAATACAATCATTAAATTACTTAAGTTAGTATAATTTTCATGGTTTGCCAAGTTGAAACAAATTATAGGATACTTACTGAAATTTGAATAGTTTATCATACAACCTGTTTCAGAATTTATATTATTCATTCCTGATTCTAAAAGAGCATAATATAATCGATTATAATCACTATTATTAAAGTCTATCATATAACTTACAGTGGGAACTTTAATGTTATTAATCATTAACCAACATTCTATCATATCCAAGTGATCAAACATCATGTTATTTTGATTCATATTTTCATTTCTTTCTTCATATTGTGGAATGACATATAAACTCAAAACTTCATCAGATGTAGCAGGAATAGGGTAAGATCTACTGGCATTTTTATAAAATACATTTGATTTGATAATATTAAAATGATCCCAATTTATTTCTATAGGAGTATTTGATAATTTTAATTCATTGAATTTTACAGATGCTGAATTTTTAAATCTAACATAAGGTAACCAAAGTGATAAATCTTCAACAAGGACCTTAAAGTCCGGATTTTGAATATCTGTATACAGCATATTTTTACTATCATTTCTTTGAATTTCTATTTTAACTTGGAAAACTGTCATTACTTTTTTATATTTTAAAGGAATCCATATTTTTACTGTTTGACTGTTTTTAGTAAATTTACACCTTTTTGAAAATCCTTCATTGAAACTTTCATTTAGTTTAAGGTTTTTAAAAAAATCAGTTATTTTGGTAGTTTCTACTAGAGTTCCATTATATTTGAAATCCTTTTTATCTGCAGAATCAGCTGTGTCTACATAAGAGAACATGTTGGTAGCTTCCGATGTTGAATAATCAGGGGTGAAGTGTATCATCCCTAATACTTGATTCAAAATGGCTTTATAATTTATAGTGGATTCAACTTCAGTATTTCCTATAGTCAACCTGTTTGAATTTACGAGACCTCCTCCATTCACTAGAGTAACATTTTCATTACTTATTGCACCTCCATCTCCTTTTACAATTTTTAATTCTTGTTGTAGATATCCCGCAGAATATAAAATATTAGCATTTGTATCATTGATAAAGAAATTATACGTAGCATTTTAATGAAAATTATTTCTATCTCTATTTTCACTTTTTATATCCCTATATTCAAAAATTTCAATGTCATTATTAAGGCCCGGATTTTGATGACATTTGCATTTTTGGACATTTTTTGTCCTTTAGAGCATTTTTTTAGATTTATAGGGCATTTTTCTTTAAATTTTGGGGCATATTTTGCATTTTAAAGCATTTTTTAAATTTTTTGTTAATTTTTTCCAATTTTTATTATTTTTTATCATTTTTCATTATTACACTGGCTTCCAAACAATGAAGAAAATCTCTAGGATATTAACTGGTGAAGCAACATCTTTTCAAATTGAAGAAGAATTGTCAGTAAGTGAGACCGTCTTTTTCAAGTACGCACCAATAACATCAGTAGACGTTGAAAGAAGCTTCTTTAGGTATAAAAATTAACTTTCAGACAAGAGACGCTCGATTACATTTCAAAATATTAAAAAAAAAATTAATAATCCAATGTAATTCTGATATTTAGTAATATTATGAGATGGAAGTTGTTATATTCATTAAAGTTTTTATACAAAATAAAATGTTTTGGAGTCAATATATTTCCCTCTTTTATTTTTTTTTATTATTATTATTATTATTTTTTTGTTACTTTAGGATATAAAACATATTTTTCAAACTTTAATGAACGTAGAACAAGTATTGCATTGCTTTATAATTTTTGAAATGACTCATAATAATTTTAAAGAGTAAAAAATTGTTTTAGTTCAATATTTTTACTTTATTTAAGTCATGTCATAAGGCATTTTTCGCATTTTAAGGGCATTTTTGGCACTTTTAACACTAGAACGGCCAGACCGGTCATTTTGATCGCAAAACAATTTAAAACAGGTTTAATTTTTTTTGGTTTTCACCGATTTCTTTGATTTTTTCTGACTTTTCCTAAATATTAATAAACATCATCCACAAAAAGTTTTACTCATTTATTTTGATTAGTTTTTTGTAAATTTACAATATACCTAAAACGGCCAATATCGGTCAAAATGACCGTTTTTAAATAATTCTGTTACTTTCGTTTTTAAAGCATTATTAATTACACTAAAATGAAAGGGTGTGAAGAGTAGAAAGAAAGATAGAGGGTGACTTTCAGTCACACCTGTTTGAAAATAATCTGCGTGAATTTTTGGAATGTTCATTTGTCTGCTTCAGAAGGCGTACATCATATTTAGACTATTGAATTTGAACTGTGAGGTTGTGATATGTTATTTCTAACTAAGTGAGCAAATTAACTGGAAAGCTTTTTTTTTTTATCTATAAATCGTTTTATTATTTATCGTTTCTCTTTCTGTACTTCAAAATGTCCCGGAGAACTGTGGGAAAAAATTTGCTAACTCAAGGAGCAAATTGGAGCATTGATGAACAACAGTTTCCAACTAAAGTCAGATGCAAATTTCTTCAATACATGCCAAATAAACCAAAAAATTTAGCATAAAATTTTGGTTATCTACAGATGTGGTATCAAAATACATTTCGAATGCGTTTTTATATCTTGGAAAAGATTAGACGTGTCTTGAAGCTTTCCAATGACTGTTAAAATGGCTCCATCAACCAGTATACTGTATGCTCTCCAATGACTGTTGGAGAGCATACAGTATACAGGTTGATGGAACCATTTTATAATAGTGGGAGAAATGTTACAACGGACAATTTTTTTACTTCCCTGAATTTAGCTCAAAACTTGAAACAAAAAAGCATTAGTTGGGCAGGAGTTTCAAGAAAACAAAGGATGAACTTTTTTCCAGCAAAATAGTGCACAGTAATGGCATAACATTAACCTCATACCAGTGCAAAAAGAGAAAAAATGTCCTTCTTCTGAGCTCCCTCCATCCAAAGTTGAATGCATCAAATACAGGGAAAAGACTCCGGAAGTCATAACATTTTACAACTCTACGAAATATGGTGTTGATGTGGTAGATCAGATGGCAAAAAAATATTCTGTGAAATCCTGTTCAAGACGCTGGCTAGTTCATGTATTCTTCAACATTCTTAAATTATCAACCATAAATGCATGGGTTTTATATAAGGTTATCGATATAAACATAAATCACAGAGACTTTATTTTGAAATTATCAGATGAGTTGAGAAACAAACATCTTGACATGCGCAAAATATTTCCTAAAAAGGACATTTCAACAGATCCCAAAACGTGTGGAATAAAAGGGAAACAATTTTAGGTAGCAGAGAACTGTAAAGATAATAAAACAGTTCATATGTGTGAAAACTGCAAGAAATATGTCTGTGGACCATGTACCGCAAGAGTGAGAAAAATTAGTGTATGTATCTCATGTAAAAAAGACTGAGCTATCGCTTTTGTGAGTAAATTATTATGTATCCTAATTATTATGAGTAATTATTATGTATCCTAATTATTATGTATCCTGATTATTTCCCCAATTACTGTTAATATATCCCAATTAAATAATGATTGTACCACAGTTAAATATTAAATAGATATTAGCCTCAAAGCCTCTTATTGTGTTTAAAATGAGTTAAAATGCATTAAATCTTATTTTACAATTATTTTTTATCATTTAACCACTAACTCAATATGTTTTTTTTCCCGATAAATGAGTAAAATTAAATATTTTAACAATGATTCATATGAGAACTACATGAAAATAAAAATTTCAAACCCTATATAACAATTTCTAACCTAATATACCTTAACATTCAATTTTTATCGCTGTTTTTAAGGAACGGTCAATTTGACCGCTTATGGCCGTTCTGGGTATACCGAATATTCGGCCTTCCGAGTGTTAAAGGGCATTTTTGGCACTTTTTAAGGGCATTAATTGAGATTTTTTAGGTCATCAAAATCCGGGCTCTAGTCATTATTATAATAATAACTAGTGTCTTTCAAATCGTAAATTTTATCCATTTATTGAGGAATAAAAATTTTCAATCCAGCACCATGTTTTTTATTTTTGGAAAATATTTCATTCAATTTTTCTCGCACAAATTCTTTAGATTTTTCTTCTACAATTGGCTTTCCTACTGCACTTATAAAGTCTGAAAATAAGCCTCTTCCTTGTATTTTTTTACTCTTTCTATATAATCTATGTTTGTTCATTTATTTAGTAATAAATCTATAGTGCACTTCTTGTTTATTTAAATCATTTAGTTCACCTCTATGATTTGTAATTCTCATTCTAATTCTGTATGTAGAATCAGATTTAACAGGAAAAAATATTGGTCTATCAAATTCATTAGCATATAAACTTCCAGGAGGATTTGATGATGTAAAAGAATAAATAACTTGAGACTGAAACTGGTTTATATATGCACCATCTACTATATCACAGTGAATATAAATATTATCATTTCCGTTAGCTATATCAGCAATAAATTTACCTTCTTGCTCTTCCTCTTCATATATTTTAGGTTCAAAGCCTAAAATTTTGTACAATTTACTTTTAGATAAATCAATCTTATAATTCTTCTCGAGTTTAATACTAAATCTTTGTCTTTCTTCAATTATTCCAAATAATATAGGTGGATCATTTACAAAATATTTTACCATATAACGATTCAAACCTCTTATACTATAATGACCATTTGGAATAATGAAATCTATCCATTTCACACCGTCAAAATATGAAAATTTATTATTTTTCTCTGTAATATACATAGAAAAGGACTGAAGAGCTGCCTCTTTGAAATGAAATGGTTTCGAATATTCAATCGTAAAATCTTCCGATTTATCCACATTTTTAGAATCTAAAATAAGATACTTCATTTATTTAGTGGAAACAATTTTTTCATTTAAATTTCTAGGTTCTTGAGTAAACAAATATAAAACATCAATAGGTGATTTACCCTTATTTCGTTCAGTTATATATTTCATACAATAGAAACCACATTTTACAGAAATTGGTTGTTGTAAAAAACTATCGTTATATCTAATTTCTTTTCCAGAAGTATTTAAATAATTTTGTATATTTTTAGGAAGAAAATCATTTTTTATTTTTATAGTGTTATATTCATATTCTCCAAAAGGATCGAAATATTCTATAAAATCATGCTTTGGGTCATTATAATAGCAAACCCAATGAGTTCCACTCCCTGCAGATATATCTAAATTTATTATTCCGTTTTCAAATTTTCTTTTCTTTTTAGGTAACATATCTATAGTAAATATATCTCAATCCTTTTTCGTTTTTCATATTTTCTTGTTGGATATTCCGAGGGAAGATATACCCCCTTTCCACAAGGTTTTTTTTTTTTTAGTTGTACCTGATCCTGAAATTTTATCCAACACTTTTTTGGTTCCCCAACCGGCTGCTCCGCTAGCGGCTCCTAATGCTAAAGTTGAAAGCAATGGAATTAAAAATGGTAAAAACCCTCCATTCTTTTTCAGTTGTGTCTTTGATATTTTAATTCTTTTACCTTTAGCAATTTGGTTAATTTGTGTAGCTGTTAAATGTAAATCAAAATTGGGTGTTTTACTTTTATCTATTTGCAAACTAAGTTCTTCACCATTTTTATAAGCTGATTTCAATTTAGAAATCTGACTGTCGCTCAAGTATACTTTTTTTACAATATAATTACTCATTTATTTACTAAAAAATTTTCCATAGTATTCCTTTACCTGTTTATTTGTTAAAAATTTCTCTCTTAAAAGTAAATCCAACAAATCGATAGTTTTATTACACAATTTTTTACTTTCAGAACCTTTACAAATTTTATCTGTCAAATCAGCTAAAATTTTCAATTTATCTTCTAAACCTTTTCCTGTGTAATATCTACCTTTTTTAATAGCTAATAAAGCATCTATATATATTTTCATCATACTCATCTTATTATCAGCAATGTCAATCTTTTTTTGATATTCAACTTTCTTTTCTTTAGTTGCAAAATTTTTATTTTTACTTTCATTTCCTTTCTCTCTTTTAAATTTATCTCTGTATTCGTTCGCCCTATTGATAACTTCATCAATTTCTTCATCAGTTTTATTCCACATTATTGAAGGTAATTCAAATTCTAATTCTTCTAGAACAGTTTTATCAACATCTCTGTCTATATCTATTTTTAAAAACATACTTCTTGCATCTTCAGTATAATCTTCTTCTGACTTATTATCTATCTGAGGTAAAATTTTAAAAGAAAAATCATCCATGGTTAGAGATAAATCATCAACGGCTTCTTTTATACCCTGCAAATGATTTTCTCTCGAGGTTTCTAGTTTTTCCATTTGATTGATTAAAGACTCATGAAAATCAGCAAATGATTTTTGTATTCCCATATCTTCTTCTAATTTTATTTCATTATTTTTCCTAATTTCAGATTGTAGTTTAACTAATCTCAGATCATTTTTTAATTGCTCTAACAACTTTTTATTTCTCTCTTTTTCAATACTTTCCATTTATATATAATTAATTTTCTACTCGCAGTAGATTATTTTCTACTCGCAGTAGATAAGTGAATAGAACAAAATTTTACAGGAAATAAATGTATCCTAAAATTATAATAAGAGATTATAATGAACCTAATGAATTTCAAGATCCAAATCAACATCCTTTACTACCTATTCATACTTTTAGATTAATTATAAATGGTGCTTCAAAGTGTGGAAAATCCAATTTATTAGTCAATTTTATCTATGATTATTTACATTTTGATAGACTTTATGTGTGTGCAAAAGATATATGTGAATCTAAATATGTAAAATTACAAGAAAAATATACTCAATTCAATGATGTAGAGGTAGAAGATATTAAAAAATGTAAATGCTTAAAAAATAAAAAAGAAGTTTTAAAAGAATATAAAAGATTTAAAAAAGATCAAGTTTTGTTTTCTTCAAACCTCGAGGATTTTATTACAGTAGATGACTTGGATCCTTCCTATATGAATTTAGTTGTATTTGATGATTGCATACGTGAAAAAGATCAACACCCTATTGAAGAATTTTTTATTCGTGGAAGTAAGAAAAATGCTTCTATTATTTATTTAAGTCAGTATTATTATAAAATACCTATAACAATAAGAAGTAATAGTGACTACTTTATATTTTTTTATATGAAACAAAGAGAAATAGATGGCCAATTAACTAAAGAAGAATTTAATAAAATGTATAAAAATTGTATCGTAAAACCATATGATTTTTTAATGTTGGATTCCTGAATTGAGATATTGAAATAAAATATTTGAGCCTATATAAATGGAAGAATATCTTGAAAAGAGAATTTTTGTATATAGGAAATCTTATCAATTAATGAATAAATTGAGTTTATCGCTATCAGTAGGAAAATTCCTGTTCAGTGCTTCTGGCTTAATAAGTTTCGTTTTTCTACCCTTATCAGCACTGAGTATAACAGCTGGTGTAATTGAAATAATAGATAGATCTTTGAAGATTTCAGCTAAAAAGAGTGAATATAAACAAGCCTTTAAATTCTATAAACAACTATTAAATTTGTTGAAATCCAGCAATCTGTCTGAACAAGAAGTATATATGAGGGAAGTTGAATATATTCAAAATTTACAATATTTTCCTATAGAAAGATATATAAAGAAGACTCAATTAAATGGTTACAAGTACGTCAACAAAAAATTTTTATATCTAAATAAATGTGTAATAAAAAGAATTGCAAGTGTAAAACAGGAAAGGGTGTAATTAATAAAGCTATTAACAATTTACCCTTTGAAATGCATTTACCAGGTCATAATTTTACAGGTCCTGGAACACAATTACTACATGGAAAAAAGAGATTGAATGATGATTTAATATATAAAGAATGGTCAAAACCTATAAATAAAGTAGATGAAGCTGCATACAGACACAATGTCTGTTATTTAAAAAACAAAGATACAAAAACTAGAAATGAAGTATGTGGTACAAATATGATAAATGAGTTAGATGCAATTCCAAATCCTACCATTCGTGAAAGAATTGACAGAGCAGTTGTTAAACCTATTATAAAAGCAAAAAAGACATTTGGAATGGGTTCACTGATATACTGTTTAAAATGTAAAAATCATACAGATACTAAGGATATCGAACATGTAATTAATAAAAAAGGTAGTCCAATGACAAAAGGAATATGTGCAATTTGTGGCTCTAAAAAGTGCTCTTTTTTAAGAAAAACGACGCTCTAGAACAGGGCGTCATAAAGATTAAACATGACCCCCTGAAACGGGGGGGGGGGGCATAGAAACTATATATTATGATCCTGAAACAGGTTATTGTGGAATGAATGAATTAAAAAGGAAAACAAAATCTAATCAAAATGAAATTTCTGATTTCCTTCATACTCAAGATGTATACTCAAGATATAAACCTCTGGTTAGAAAATTCAAAAGAAGACGAATATATGTATCTCATATTGATGATCAATGGCAAGCTGATTTATTGTTTATAAAACCATTTAGTAAATCTAATGACAGAATGAATTATATTTTAACTGTAATTCATATATTTAGTAAATATGCTTGGGCAGTACCCATTCACAGAAAAACAGGTAGAGAAGAAGCCTTTAAAAAAATATTTAAAGAACGTCATCCTTATCACATCCAGACAGATAAAGGAACTGAATTCATTTCTAAAGAGACTCAAAAAATATTTAAAGACTATGATATTAAGTGGTTTACAACTGAAAACATAGAAATAAAATGTTCAGTAGTTGAACGCTTTAATCGTACATTAAATGGAAAATAAGAAAATACTTAGCAGCTAATAAAACAGAAAGATATATAGATATCTTAAATGAATTAATTCAAAATTACCACAATTCATATCATAGATCTATAAAAATGTCACCCACCGAAGCAAGTAAAAAAACGAATGAAAATCTTGTTTATAATAACCTGTATGTAAAAAAAGTAATCAGGAAACCAAAATTTAAAATAGGTGATAAAGTAAGAATTTCAAAATTTAAACAAACATTTACGAGAGGTTATCACCCTACATTTACAGAAGAAATTTTCATTATATCAGAAATATTAAGAACAGATCCTATAACCTATAGAATTAGAGATTTAAATAACGAGGAGATAAAGGGAACTTATTATGAAAATGAATTAGTTAAATATAATAAGACGAATTAAATATATAAAATTGAAAAGATAATTAGAAAAAAAGGAGATAAATGACTCGTTAAATGGTTAGGTTATTCAAATGATTTTAACAGTTGGATAGATAAGAAAGATATTTTATAAGGGTGAATCACCCCCCATAAAACATAACAATTTTGAAGATGAAGGGGACTGATTGTTGTTCCTCCGACTCCTGTAGAGGTTATTTTAATTATAAATAAATATGTTTGAAAAAAATATAAATAAAATTTTATTACATAATATAAATCTATTTAATTTTAGAATAGAGTTAGAATATGATAATTTACGGAAAAAAAACCATCACAACATAATATTTACAGCGAGAGACGATTTCAAATTAGAATCCTATGATAATATGAGAATTATCGAAAATCATTTAAAAAAGGTAATGAAATTACATTATTTTAGAAAAGTAATATTTTATGATATATTTCCAGAATTTGAAGACAATGAGGATTTATTAGATGTGTGGGTTTATCGATTACGAGATGTATTAAAATTGAAAAGAATTACAAGAAAAGAAAAACATTTACTAGTGTTTTTATATTAATCATAATAATTAATTAAAAATCAAAGAAAAAAATTGCAAAATGGCCACTTTGGCTGAGAGGTGTAGCTGTTTAAAAATAAAAATAGAAATAAATGTAGAAAAGGAAAAAACAAAATTAAAAATATGACCACTGAAGCCGACGTCTTCAGGGGGTACCGGCCCCAGTGGCCAAAAAACAAAACCTTTTCTATTGAGGAAGAAGGCAAAAGCCTAAAAACCTTCCTCAGTACCCCGAAGGTTTTGTTTAAAAGTCCAACAAAACCAAAAGGACTTTTAAACAAAACCTTCGGGGTACTGAGGAAGGTTTTTAGGCTTTTGCCTTCTTCCTCAATAGAAAAGGTTTTGTTTTTTGGCCACTGGGGCCGGTACCCCCTGAAGACGTCGGCTTCAGTGGTCATATTTTTAATTTTGTTTTTTCCTTTTCTACATTTATTTCTATTTTTATTCTCTCTTTTTTTGAAAATTCTGCTGCTTTTTAGCGCATTTTTTTAAAAGAAGTTTTGTTCATTTTGTTTAGATATTAATTGTACTCTTTTAGTAGTGTAGCTGTTTATTTATTTACAGGAAGATGTTATAGGCCTTTTTCACCTCTCAGCCGTTTTTTTTTTTTTTTTTCCTCGACCCCTGTTGCTATGGGGGAGGCTACTCTACCCCGGTTGCAATGAGGGAGGGATGTTACCGTCTGTCCTCAACCCCCTGTTGTTGTGGGGGGAGGATCCTATGTACAGACTGCGATCCCTATTCAGCATCGACGTTACTCGGAGCACTGTTTAATCTCCGACCCTAACGGGTGAACGAGGATCGAACTCACTACCTTGGGATCTCTAGCGTAGGGCCCTAACCGCTCAGCCACTAAGGCCAATAGCTAAAGAATCTTATCCTTATAACATATTAAGAGCTATTAAACTTTGACCTGTCAGAGCCATCTATGAGTGAAAAATAGAAGTACAGTTCAACTAAAAATTTTTTGATTTAAATAATTCTTTATTCTTTTCCGTTAAAATCAAGAAACGGTACTGCCATCTATTAAGTTTTAAAAGAAATTTCCTTGACTTTAACAGTTCACTTGTGACTGTAATACAAATTAATTTTTATAAGTATAAAATTCATACCCAAAAATATGTTTAACTTTTTTTATCTTATATGTTTAACTTTTTGTTTTTATCTTACATGATTATTTACACTAGCTTGTGTTTAATAATTATTTTTGTTTGAAAAACATTTTACTTTCCTTATCTTTAAAAGATAACACTCAAAAATTAGTCTTTTAACGTACTAGTGCTGTCATCTATTTTTAAAAAACATTCATAAATAAATGGCAATTCCTGATAAATATTTAACAGTGTTTAAACAAATTAAAAAGAAAGAAATTTGCTATGATAGTTCTGAAGATAAATCCCATTATAATATTGATATAAATACTTTTTTAAAGCAACGACTCAAAAGTAGAATATATTTCTTTAATAGTTTGAAAAGAAAACATAAACTGAATTTTACGAATGAGGCAAATGAACTATTTTACAAGTTCTTAGATTTTTGTTATTACGAAAAGAATTTAAAATACTTGTTTTATATGAAGAAGATTTGTGATCTTTTCAATATTAATAATTCTATAAAAATTAAAGAGAAAAAGAAATATGAACATATATGGAATTCATTTATAAATGATAAATCCAGCTAGGGATCCAGCTAAGGATAAATCCAGCTAATTATCTCCCCCCTCCTGACTTTTAAAGATTGAACCAATATTACTAGAATTTTAAGCTTAAAGTAAGAGAGTAAATCTGTTTTAAAAAAACATTCTCATATAAATATTAAGGATAATATTTTTGATATTAAGAATAATAAATTAAATTTTAATAATAAAACAGTATATATCATAGTTGATAAAGACAATGAACCTTGGTTCAAAGGAAAAGATATTGCGAAAATTTTAGAATATGAAAATCCTAGAGATGCTATATTAAGACATATAGATGAAGAAGATAAAGTAAAATATAGAAATTTCCAAGGGGTCGTGAAACACGACTCCTTAAAGATAGACATACAAACCATATTTATCAATGAATCTGGTTTATATTTTTTGATTTTATCATCAAAATTACCTCAAGCTAAAGAATTTAAAAGATGGGTCACTAAAGAAGTATTGCCAAACATAAGAAAAACAAGAGAATATAAACTTAAAAAAGAATTACAATTAAAAAATAACGAAATTGAAAAATTAAAGCTAGTAAATAATAATATTAAAAATTTTATCGACAATGTAAAAGTAAAAAATAAGAATTCCTATATTTACATAGCCAGTACTCTTCATTATTCAAAGAATAATAATTTTAAAGTAGGACATACTAAAAATTTAAAAGCAAGATTAGCTGGTTATAATACAGGCAGGAATTCGAATGACTTGTACTATTATGTATATTTTAAAAAAGTTTACGAAGCAGAACAGATTGATAAATTGATTCAAAGAATACTCATAGATTTTAAAGATAGTAAACGTAAAGAAGTTTAAATTCTTAATTATTTATATCTTAAAAAGATTGTAAAATTGGTAGTCAATAATTACAATGAATGTTTCAACGTTTTGAATGATTTAATTGAAAATGATTTAGAAAACTCTTTCAGTTCTGTTCCTTGCATTCCTAAAGAAAAAATTATTTCTTAATAAATGGGAAATAACCAAACTAGAATAGCCACAGGCAATTGTACTACAAATTTAATAAATGTAAGTTTCACAAAACCATTTAGAATTCAGCCTTCAATTGTTTATACTCCTATATGTAAATATGGGGATCTTTTTACTTTAAAAATATCTGAAGTAGATAGATATGGTTTTAGATTTAAATGTTTAAATTTAGATGGCACCGAAATTACAACTCATCGAGATTTTTTTCAATGGGTTGCTATAGGTGAATAATCCATTTATAAAAACGGTTTACTAATAAATCATGTCAGAGAAACTCTGTAGTCTCTGTAAAATTTTAAAATCTGTGGAAGAGTTTTATACTAATAGAAATCATATTTTCAAAAAGTGTAAGGAGTGTGAATCTATTGTTAAATACACAAAATATAACTGTGAGTGTGGTAAAGAGTATACCTTCACACATAAACAAAGACACTTTAGAAGTAAATATCATCAGAATTATATTCAAAATATTAAATTCTAATTTTTTAAAAAGCCTTTATAAAAATATTTTCTAATAAATAGAAATAAAAAATAATATTTTTTATTTTTTAGTATCATGGAGTTTCAACACATAAAGGAAGCTTTGAACACTTTTGATGTTGCAAAATTAAAAAATATAATAAAAAAGTTAAAAATTGAAACAAAATGTAAAACTAAAACCGAATTCATTAAATCTATTATATCTTATATCAGAAAAACGGGTGAATACAAAACTATACTGACAGATATATTAAAATTAGATGCTACTAACTATTTAAATCGTAAGAGAAAAATATTTATAAATCATCCAGAAAGAAGAAAGAGAATTAAGAATTTATTTGATTCTTATAATTTGAGATTTAAAGATAATAAATTATTTAAAAAAGAAAAGATATCTGATTATGAAATATTAGAAAAAAATGGAACCTATATAAAGAAATACAAGGTTCATAGGAAAGAATATAGAGTGGTCGGAGTAAAGATTTTACCCACTCAATATCATGATATTATAAAAAATATATTCAGAAAGGCTATAGGATATGTTATTGGAAAAGTAGATGTAATAACATTTAATCCTAAATTAAATAAGCCTTTTCATGACAAAATGATGTCTACCAAAGACGCCTTTGAAGTTTATATAGATAAATTATCTAATCAAATTGAATATAAGGAACTGGATATTACTGAATTATATTTGATTTTAATGTAATTGAATTACCTCATGGAGGCAGACACAAGGCTTTAAAAATGTATTCCGAAACAGATCCAGCAAAAAAGAGAAGTATATGTCAAATAAAAAACAATGATAATATATGTTTAGCTAGATCAATTGTAACAGCGCTAGCCTCTCAAAATCCTAAACTGTTATGTGAAAAATTAAATCATGAAAAATTAACAGATAATGATGTAATATATATTAAAAAAGGTCGTTTGTTACAAAAAACATTAGCTACGAAATTACATGATTTGTGCCATATTCCCTTAGAAATATGCAGTTTGGAGGAATTAAAAATATTTTAAAATTTTTTAGATATTCAAATTAATATTTATTGTACAGAAAACTGCAATCAAAGCTTATATTGTGATGATTACAAACCTACTTGTATTTACATTTATAAAATTCAAAATCATTTTGATGTTATTACCTCTATTACAGGGTTTTTAGGCAAAGATAATTATTGTGATTATTGTAAAATTGGTTATAAAAGATCAGATCAGCACAGATGTCCTCTTAAATGTGATAGGTGTTTTGTTAAGAAATCTGATTGTAAAGGAAAAGATTTGTTTTGTAAAAAATGTAATCGGAAATTCTTAGGAGAGGACTGTTTTGATAATCATAAAAAGAAAAATTCGAAAGGTTACAGTGTTTGCAAATTACTATGGAAATGCTTGAAATGCAAACGAAATATTAATAGATATGAAAGGAAAACAGAAGAACAGTGTGGTGAAAGAAGATGTAAAAATTGTTGGAAATTTGTATTAAATGCTCACTGATGCTATATGAAGAAACAAAAATCTAAAAGAGGTAAATGTATTGACGACTGCCCTAAAAATGTGTCAAATATAAAAGAATGGTGTGAAACTTGTAAATATGAATATACTGGAAAATACTTTTTTTTTTTCATATGGAAACTACACAAGATACAGGAACTCATGAAGTGAATCTAGTTATATGTCAAGATTATAAAGGATATGAAAATATATTTGAAAATGAAAACGAATTCTGCGAATGGTTATTTAAAGAAAAACACTTTGGATATACTGTACTTGCTCATTACGGAAAAGGTTTCGATTTCCAATTTTTAGCCAAGTATTGCTTCAAGAATAACATTTAAAGTATTTACAATTTATCAAGGAAACAAGTTAACATACATGCATGCTTCTGCTTATAATATAAGATTTATTGATTCTATTAATTTCACAATGATTCCTCTCAGAAAATTTCCTAAAACATTTGGTCTGACCGAGTTGGCTAAAGGATATTTTCCTCATCTGTTTAATACAAAAACGAATCAAAATTACGTAGGTAAGTACCCGACTGAATATTATTATGGATATGACAATATGATTCAAGATGAAACAGAAAAATTTGATAAATGGTACAGTTCTGTTAAACATGAAACGTTTGATTTTCAGAAAGAATTTATTAAATATTGCAGATCGGATGTTCAAATATTGAGAGAAGGTTGTTTAGAATTGAGACGATTGTTCTTAGAAACTGCGAACGTTGATCCATTTAAATATGTCACTTTAGCTGGTGTATGCATGGGAATTTATAGAGATAAATTCTTGAAAGAAAACACAATTGCTATTGACGAAGACACAATTCATAAAGATTGTTATAGTAAGAAATCAATTGCTTGGTTAGATTTCATAGCAAAGAAAGAAAATATTAATATACAACATGCTTTGAACGGTGGTGAGAAAAAATTAAAATTGGGTAAAAAGCATTATAAGGTCGATGGATTTTATGAAAATACAGTATTCCAATTTCACGGTTGCTTCTGGCACGGTTGTACTAAATGCTTCACACGTACACAGATAAACACTCAGAATAAAATGCTCATGAAAGATTTATATAAACGAACCGAAAAGATAAATAAAAAGATAGAAAAAGAGGGATATAATTTAGTAACTATATGGGAATGTGATTTTAATAATAACAAAGAAATGAAAAAATACATGAAAAAGGAATGGAACAGAGATTTCGTTGAACCGTTGAATCCGAGGGAGGCTTTTTATGGAGGCAGACGTGAACCTACGAAATTGAAATATGAAATGAAAAATAACGAAAAAGGTAGATATATAGATGTATGTTCACTATATCCAACGGTGAATTACTTTGATTATTAACCTGTTGGTCACCCTTCAAAGATATTTAATCCTAAAAAATATGATAAAAAGTGGTATGGATTAATTAAATGCAAGGTACTTCCACCTAGAAAATTGTATAGTCCAGTGTTACCCTATAAAGATGAAAAATTAATATTTTCTCTATGCAGGGCTTGTTCTGAAACAATAAAATGCAATCATTTCAAAACAACACTAGAGAAGAAAAAATGTAAAGACTGTTATGTGATAAGAAATTCAGAGTGTAAGCATGCTGATAACGACAGATGTCTGATAGGAACGTGGACTACAGATGAAATGAGATTAGCTATTAGAAAAGGATATAAAATAATGAATATATATGAAGTATGGCATTTTGAAAATAAATCAAACGACTTATTCAGAGATTATGTGAAAATGTTTTTGAAAATAAAACTAGAAACTTGTGATAAATGGAAAAATAATTTTAAAGATGAAAATGAATATATGCAAATAGTAAAAGAGAAATTAAATATAGATTTACAAAATATAGAAGAAAATCCAGGTTTAAGATTTATTGCAAAAATTTGTTTAAACTCATTATGGGGTAAGTTTGGCCAAAGAAAAAATATGAAACAAACTGAATATGTAATGGAAATTGAAGATTTTTACAGAATTATTTTGGATGATACAATAAAGGATCTCAATATGATATTCTTAAACGAGGACTTTGTTGAAATGACTTATAAAATGAAAGATAAATATGAGAAAAATAACTTTAACACAAATGTATATATAGCTGCATTTACGACAAGTTCTGCTCGTATCAGAGTATATAAAATATTAGATATATAAGTTAAAACCGCTTATATTATGATACAGATAGTATAGTTTACATAGATAATGGAAGTAACAAAATTGAAACTGGCTGCATGCTAGGAGAGTGGACAGATGAATTGGGAAACGATGAATATATCAAATCCTGGATGGCTGGTGCCTCTAAAGACTATGGATACATACTAAATGACAATACCGTTTATGGTAAAGTGAAAGGATTTAAAATGTCTTATCAGAGTGAAACTGTATTAAATTTTAATGAAAGAATGAAAATAATTACAGGTGAAACAGATTATTTAGATGTAGAAATAAATCAGTTTAAAATTGAAAAAGATAGAAATGTATCAAGTATTAAAACGAATAAAAGATACATGTTTGGATTTGATAAAAGACGAATTTTAGATGATTACAACACTGTACCATTTGGATATTAATTTTATATCTTTCATATTTTATATCTTCCATATTTTATATCTTACATATTTTATGTCTTCCATATTTTATCTCTTTTATATTTTCCCTTTTTAAAAATAAATTTGAAATAAATGGATAATAGACGTTGGTGCGATAAATGTGAAAAGAGAACTGATAATATGGGTATCTTTCTTACTTTGGATAAGAAAGGATTTCCTATAAATATGACCTCGTGTTATAAATGTAATACCTGGAAAAAAACGGTTGTGCAAGTTGAAAAGAAAGCCTTTTGAAAAGTATTTTTAAAAAAAACGTTTACTAATAAATATTATGGATGACATTAGTCTGATTATCAATATTCAAGGATTTGTACTTCCAAATCGTAAGATAGCACGAGAAATAGGATGGATACATTCAAAAACATCTTTTGGCAAAACAATTAGTGTATTTGCCCTAGGCTGTGAACTAGATGACCAAGAACTGAGTATAGTACGCAAATGTGCTACAGAGATACATGGCTTAAGATTTAAAAGGACTCCAAATAACAAAGAGCTCTGGATTAGTAATAATGATGTAAAATTATATATTCAAAATCTTTATGATTTATATGGTGGTACGTTTGCATATAAAGGAGGAATTATGGAAAAAGAGATACTAAATGAATTAAATATACCATCCAAAGATTTAGATATTGAAGTACCAAAATGTGCAAAAATTTTAGGTCCTGGATGTTCATTACGTAAATGTATGTACTATAAGAATTGTATTTCAAAAAACGGTTCTTAATAAATGGAAGAATTAAAGTACTTGGAAACCGATGAAGAAATATATGATTTGTGATTTAATGGAAATTAATAAAACACACGATAGATTTGGAATTGATGATTTGATCATGACCTATATAGATATATTAGAAGATTTAGTAAATAAAATCGAAAATGATGAAATAAAAGAAAAAGCTACAGAAATTATAAATGAAGCATCTTATGAAATTATAAATAAATATATTAAAAAAATAATCTTGAGAAAATGAATATGAGTTTATAAAAATGAAATATAATAAATGGAAGAATTCAACAGCCTTAAGAAGCGTACAGATATTCATAGTTTAAGAGATTTAAAAGTCGGTAAATATAATTTAATATCTCTAAGAAAAATAGATACAAAATATGGAGAAACAGTCGTTGCAAAACTAGACAATGAAAAAGAATATTTTTTGAGTAAAAGTTCAGGAGAATTATCTGATAAAAGCATGAAGAAAATTAACAAAGGTAATTAACAAATAACAAAATTTCTGATTATGAATTAGAAGAAGCCTAAGTTTTCCCTACTTTTTATTTTTTATATTTTTAAAATCAGTATCTCCATCTTGGGGACGCTGTTTTTTTTCCTTTTTAAAAAACTAAAATATTGGAGTTTTTTCACATATCGAAAACAACTTTGTTAAAGTTATATGACAGAATGTTCATGACAATTATTTGACAATTATTTGCTCATATTTCACCTTAAGGTGCTCATTTTCATTGTTTTTATTTCAAAGGTACTCAAAGTTGTTTTTAGTGTTTTTGATCATAAAATAAGAGGTTCCAATAAAAAACAATTCATTTTTTTGATTTTCAAAAGTTGTCTTTTTAAAGATTTTATGTCGTTTTTTGCTGTTAAAATTATTAAAAATGTACAATATTTTAAAGATTAAGGTAGTATATATGATGTCCTCTAGCCCCCCCCCCCCTATATACTACTCTTAAATATTCAAAGAAAGCTAACTTATAACTAGATTAAAATACCGTACAAAAATTATATTAATTTGTAATATTGAACACAATATTTAAAAAACTGCTTTACTATATTAGGCCTAGTATGTTTTTATATTTATCCATGCTGGATGTTTAATAAAAGTTCTATTCTAACATGACATATATATTTAAATTGCATCATAATTTATTAACCATATAAACGCGTATATAGCCGACATATTAAAAAAAAAACCGTCAAGCAATGATAAAGTAGAAGTCCTAGTCTTAAAATATGATATTTTGTAAATTGTTTGATAGTTGTATCTTTCCGCAGGAACTCTGTAATATTCTGTAACAATGTTGCCGTGACACCACGTTTCTGCCACGGGGGTTATAATATAGTTGAAAGCAAAAAATATATATATATATACTGACTATTACTGCAAACATTGCTTTAGCCTCCCAAAATGCAGATTTCAAAATGTGAGCATGCCTCTGATTCTGGTCCAGGACAGCAATAACCGTGTGATGCAGGCGTGTCCTCAACATTTTCCCGAAGCTAGAATCAATTGAGAAGTTCCATCATCCCTGACTTTAACGGTCATCCGATCAGTAAGAATAACCTGAACAGAAGAACACATTTGTCATTACATAGCCATCAAAAAGCAGATTAGAGCGAAAATTTCTAGAAAAAAAAAGTGCAACTATTATTTTAAAAATAGGAAATTTGAAAAGCTTAAAAAATGTCCATATATATTGTTATCAGGAAGAGTCACTTCATATTAATAGAGGAAGGAGTGTTTGACTAAATTCTTATTTGCTACAATTTTTAATTAATAAAACATTTTACTAAGAATATTCACCATACACTCTAGTTCTAAACTGAGGAAAATAAAATATAAATGGCACAAAACACCTTAGAAATTTTTATTAATAGTTTATAATTGTAAATGATTTTTTATGAGAAAATAAGATATCCTGAGATATTGTTTAAGATATCCTGAGATATCTGAGAAGAGAACCCTGGTTTAGACCAACTACAGGCTGGTTTAGCCTGCATGAAACCAGCAATGGAAATGGAGTAAGAACTGTAGATTTTGTAACTAGCAACAATATGATTATTAGTAGTACATGTTTTGAGCATAAGAGGATTCATAAGGAAACATGGACTTCCCCAGACGGGGAAACAAAGAATCAAATTGATCACGTTTTTATTGATAAAAGACATGCCTCGGATGTTTTGGATGTCAGAAGCTACAGGGGAGCGGATTGTGATACTTATCACATTTTGGTTATTATGAAATATAGACAGAGAATATCAAAAACACGAAACAGCAAGGGGAAAAAACAGAAGAAATTTTAAGTAAAAAAACTAAAAAATAAGGAGTTCAGAGATAACTAAGGCAGAGCCTTGGATGCGAAGATTGATGATGAGTACCTAGGGAATACAGTGAATTTATCAGTGGAAGAGAAGTGGGAAACATACAAGAATATTATTATAAACTCAGCTGAAGAAACCTTGGGAAGAGAAGTAAAGGAAAGGGGAAAAGAATGGTTTGATGAAGAGTGTGAAATCCTAGTTGATGAAAAGGATAAAGCGAGGGAAAGGTTAATTGCCCACAATACAAGAAACAACGAAAAAGTGTACAAGGAAAAGAGAAAACTAGCTAAGAGAGTTATCCGTACCAAGAAAAGAACACTGGAAAAAGAAAAGATACAGGAAGTGGAGGACCTATCTGCGATAGGGGACATCCGTGGAATGTATGCAAAATTAACTTCTATAAGAAGAGGGTACCAACCACGAACAACACTTTGTCGTGGAAAAAATGGAATATTGGTTGGAAAAGAAGACGAAATTATAGGAACGTGGGCAGAACATTTTGGAAGCCTTTTAAACAGAAATGAAGTAATTGGACAAACAGAAGGTGAACTAGTTACATCAGAGAATGATTGTGAACCGTTAGAGATGGAGGAAGTTAAAGAATCAATTAAAAAGTTACGTAATGGAAAAGCAACTGGAGAGGATTTAATTTCCCCAGAACTAATAAAATATGGCAGTGAGAAGTTATTCAAAATGGTGTATGACCTTGTAAATGAAGTCTGGGAGAATGAACAGATACCAAACGAATGGAACAGCGCAGTGATATGCCCAATTTTGAAAAAGGGAGAAAATACTGGACTGCAATAATTATAGAGGAATCTCCCTGCTTAACCTGACTTACAAAGTATTAACGAAAGTCATAGCTACAAGACTTAAGCCACTGATAGAGAGAAAAATTGGAGACTACCAATGTGGCTTTAGGCTGAATAGATCAACCATAGACCAGATATTCAGCATTAGAAATATCTTGGAAAAATTCAAGGAAATGAATGTTAATGTCTATCAGCTCTATGTTGATTTCAAGCAAGCATATGATTCAATAAATAGAGAATTGATGCTACAGACCTTAAACGAGTTTAACATCCCTCATAAACTAATCAGGTTGATTAGAATGACTACTTCATCTACTAAAGCGAAAGTAAAGGTACAAAATAAAATGTCTAGGGAATTTGATATTGTGACTGGATTGAGACATTCTGTCAACCTTGTTGTTTAATGTATGCCTTGAAAAAGTTATGCGTAACACGGTATCAAATAGAGGAGGTACTATTTTTAATAGAATGAAACAAGTCCTTGCTTTCGCCGATGATGTAATATTGATAGCAAGAAGTAAAAATGCACTTGTTGACCTTTGTAAAGACTTAATTAAAGAAGCTAGTCTTTTTGGTTTAGAAATAAATAATGATAAGACCAAATACATGATAATGGATTGTAGGGGAACGGATATAGACACAGAACTACAAATCAATAAAATGGCAAAATTTGAGAGAGTTAGGGAATTTAAGTACTTGGGTTCAGTTGTCACTGAAAACAATGATGTTATGCCAGAGATTAAGCGAAGACTAAATGCTGGAAATCGCAGTTATTTTGCACTTAAGAGATTGTTAACATCAAAAGTAATAACGGAAAAAACAAAGCTTCAGGTTTATAAAACTATAATCAGACCAACCGTTATCTATGGATCAGAGACGTGGACTCTAACCCAGAAACAAGAAAAAATGCTGATTACCTGGGAAAGAAAAATTCTGAGAACTATTTTTGGACCTGTCAAAGAGGGTGATCTATAGAGAAGGCAATACAATTTTGAAATTGCAAGACTATTTAAAGAAAAAGATATAATAAATTATGTAAAAGCAAAGAGAATTCAATGGCTAGGACACCTTGAGAGAATGGAGGAAAACAGAAGCATTAAGAAGATATTCAAGGGGCAGTGCCAGGGCCAAAGGAAAAGAGAAAGGCCGGTCAAAAGATGGTTTGACGAGGTGGAAGAAGACCTTAAGACTCTAAAAGTCCGAAACTGGAAACAAAGAGCTAGAGACAGACGACTTTGGAGGAAAATTTTTAGTGAGGCCATGGTCCAACATGGACTGTAATGACAGGGAGTTAGTTAGTTAGTTAGAGATATTGTTTGAATAACAATGCTGTGGAAATTATAATGTAATAATAATAAACAATTATGTAAAAAATTTTAACATTAATTCTCATTAAATCATTAGTTGTAGGAAAAAGCATAAATTTAAAAAAGAAAGAATTAAAGTAAAAATAATCATAAAGAACAATTTTGTTTAAGAGGAGATGGGGGTCAAAACATGTGCAAAACATGATTGCTATTCTCATTGGTATTCTTTCTGTAAAAAAATATGTTGAGGGTCAATTAAAAGAAGAAAAAAAAAAGAAATCAGATTTAGTATGAATAGAAATAATAGGAAGTTGTTTACAAAACACTTCATTCTATTAAAATAAGCAGAATAAACTATTATTTTATACATAGGATAGGATACATAGGATACATAGGATAACTCTTAACATTCAAAGATCACTTTGCATCTTTTTTTTCTCTTTTAATTTTTCTTATCTATATTAGATAAAACACAACAGTGATGTAGGTAAATATATTGTTAAAAGAACATTGAAATTTCATTTTTCACGTTAGCAGCAAAGATCTGACTATCAAATGAATGAGCAGTCATAAGTATAGTTTGTCTATGGGAACAACTTCAATCAGGATTCATCTGAATCAGTGGTGGTTACTATGGTAAGGAAGTTTAACTATTTAAAGTAGGGATGTTAGGTCAATATTTAAGACAGGTTTTGGATCAAGTTGCCTAGAGGAAGGGAATTAGAGGAGAGAAAAGTAACTCTTTTACATACACTATTTCTTTTTTCCACAGCAGCAAATGGCCTTACATTTTTTGGCAATAGGAGTTCTTTCCATAGACAAACTATATGAACACAAACGTGCATGTGTACATACTTTTGAATAAAAAACTATTTTATGGCACTGTCAATAAAAAACTAAAATTACTAAGAAAATTAAATTGAGCTTTAAGTTAGGCAGAAATAGAAGGTTAAAAAAGAACATTTCATAAAAACTATTAGATATTTTTGTCTTAATTACACTAATTAATTTATGCATATTAAATAATAATTTAGAACTATGTTTTAGTTTTAATAATGCTCCATAATGATTATGGAAAAGATATGCATTTTTTCAACAAACATTGGCTAGCTATGTTTGTTTGATTTTTCTTACATTTTCTGTTAGCTTTATACAAGCCATCTTATAATAAAGTTAATATAAATGTATTTAAGAAGAAAGAATATGTCATGAACCTAAAAAATTTTAACTTTGTATGCATAAAATCGTAATGTTTATTAAGTATAAATTTAATTTTAAAATTTCATATATACAAAGCTATGCAACTTACAACTTCATATTTAAATAAGTGTTCTTACAATATATTTATATAAGAGTACTACGTATTTTTTGAACATAATTTAAATATGTATTTCAGTTTAAGTAGTGTTATATTTATTTAGTATTTATATAATTTTCAAGCAGGGTTGTTTCCAGAAAAACCCAACGTGGGTGGGTTTTATTGGGCTTTTTATGTTTTATTGGGGTTCTTTTCAAAAGAGAGAACAGGGATAAGTACCTTATTTTAAAAAAGCTTATTTTAATATTAATAATTAAGTTTAATTTAACGAATTGACTTAACATATAGGTAATTAAAGTTTAATTAATAATTAATACAAGTAAATTGGTGCAGACGTCTGAATAAAGTTTCTTCTGACATCACGATACAAAATGTGATATGTACTCACATACATCACACATTTGAAACTTATTTTAACACAGGATTATTTTTTTAAATATTTTAATCTTAAAAAAATTTGAGGAATTTTTTTCTTTCTTTTTTTCATAGAAAGTGAATCAAAGGCACTGACTAATCAATGGCCATACAGTTGAAGCTAGTCAGCAAGATGACTCTCCAGTCTCCAAACACAGTTAGTTTTTTCACCATAGGTACATTTTTTTAGACTAGACTACATATATATTTGAATAAAATAGCTCCTTAATATAACAGAAGATATAGAGGAAATCAATTTTAGAAAAACCCACCTTAAAGTGGGTTTTACTGGGTTTTTCAGAATGGGTTTAACCCAGTAAAAACCCGGCGGGTTTAACTGGGTAGGTGGGTCTTTTGCAACTCTGTCAATATGGGAGATTACGGAAAGAGAATCTGACTATAGAACACTCTTAAATATCCTAAACTATAAAAAAAGAGAGAGATCTTGGGCTCCAAATTACAGAATTATTTCAACCAAATTCTATTAATTGAGAACTACCTTGATTCTAGTGTCAGAGATGAGTTTGGTAAAAACCGAAAAAGCTGAAAATAGAAATGCAAAACAAATTTTAAATAATAGAAAAAATTCCTGAAATTTGAGCATATATTTGTAGAACATTATTAATATTTTAATAAAAAAATAATAAAAATGTTGAATTATGAGCATTGTTGCATGAAAAATTTTAATATTTTCTTCTTTTTAATTTTGGAGGAATTCTGATATCTATGTGAGATTTTTATATAGCAAGAATATGAATTTCAATAGGAGATTTTCTAAATACCTTGAATACAAATCGAAATGAGTAATTTTAAATTGCGTGGATATTACTTGAGATGTATAATTTTGAATCACGTGACTATGAATCATGAAGAGTAATTTTAAATCACATGAATATTAGATTGCAATATGATTTTTAAATCCAGAAAATGCAATTTTGAATCCAGTTTACAAAGACATAAAAATGCGTTGAAAACGAATTTTTTTTCAGAAGTTTGAAAAAAGAAAAAATTTCTTAATAAAAGCAGGATTTCTTTCTTTCTTTCTTTTACTTTTTTTTTATTAAATTTAAAAAAAAAACACAGTATTTTGTCAAAAAGCTGAAAAAACTCATCCTTGAAATGTGTACAAATACGGGTTACGAAAAACATATGAAAGAAACAAAATATATATTAAATTTACAGTTACACTCACTGTAGCAGAGTACTCTTGATGCTAAAGGCACCTAAAATAGTTCAAGCAGCATAATATTTTTTTAAAAAAATTATAGGATTTTTTTATCTTTCTTTCTCTCTCTCTATAGATATATATATAGATAGATAAAGAGAGAGAGAACAATTTTTATGTAATTGGTCAAGTTACACAAGTTTAACAAATATGATTATGCAATTTATGTAATTATTTTAATTACCTCTACTGACCTCATGAACAAAGAAATTTTTTTTAATTTATTATATTTGTAACAAGGTCAAAGTTTGAAAGAAAATAAAGTTTTTTTCTCTGCATTTATATCATTTACAAATAAGGCTTTTACTGAGAAGTAGAAATAGTCAATTTAATATTTTTAATTTTTAACAGTAGAATCGCAGAGCAGGACAATTCGACCAAAATTGATGATTATTTTATCACTGCACGAAAAGTATTAATTGCAAAAAAAATTTCATTTCATGATTTTTAATCATTTTGTGTAAACAAAAACTTACTAAATTTGAAAATGTGTAACATAATTAAATGCTGTATTATTAACGCTTAGAACCGCGAAGCAGGTCAAATTGACCTTCAAATAAATTTGATGCATAAATTACGGAAAAGAACTCCTTTCTTAATGGAAACAACATCAAAGTGATAAAGCATGCCTGTCTCACCCCTAAAATCCTTAAATAGCCTGAACCGGTGGTTGTGAGATAAATAAAGTTTTTCAATCAAGGTCATAATGCATATCTTTTTTGGCATATGAAGACCATTCAAATTCAGGCGGAAAGATTTCGCACTTCGTTTTTTTTTTCTTCTTCGTTTTTATTATAAGTGTGTCACGTCATTGTAATCTTACCGTACAGGAAGCTTTGGAATACTATCAACAATTACATGAAAATAATTCAGAAGATGATAATGATTCAATTTTGAGTACCGGTGATGAATACCTGCCTGCGAATGAACACATTTTGAATTCGGTAGAAGAAAATGAAAGTGAAGATGACTTAGGCAGTGCCCTAACGATTGCTTGACCTTCTCACCGTTATGATAATTTTTCAGATAAAATTAAAAATTCTAAGAAAAAGAACAGACACACAAAGAAATCAACAATAACTTTTGAAGTTGAAAATAATGAAGTCGAAAGCTGCACAATTAGGAACAAAGAACATAGGAAGAAAATCAAATGAAGAAAATGAAAGTGAAGATGACTCAGGCAGTGCTCTAACGATTGCTTGACCTTCTCATCTTGATGATGATAATTTTTCAGATAAAATTAAAAATTCTAAGAAAAAGAACATACACACAAAGAAATCAACAATAACTTTTGAAGTTGAAAGCTGCACAATTAGGAACAAAGAACATATGAAGAAAATTAAAGCATTATATTTTGAAGGAAGTTGGGGGCCCAACACTACATGCTAAACGCAATTTTATGGATAGTAGTCCGTCAAGGGCCTAGAGACTCTTCATAAATGAATGGATATTAAAACATATAAAGAAATGTACTGAAGATGTAGCTCATTGTCAGATTCATGAAAGTGAATGAATTGTAGCATTAAAAGAAGTTGATGCTTTTACATCAATTTTATATGCATGTGGTATATATTGTGCAAAAGAACTTGAACTGTATAGCCTGTGGTCAATGTTTTTCACTTTCTTTTCTGCCTATTAAATTGTTCATTTTACATTATTAATTCACAATAAATTTGTCACCTGTCAAGATACTAGGTAACTTGACACCATCTTGAAAAGAGATATCAGATACGTAGGTTTTTACATTTTTATACTTTTACAAATATTTGTACAAAGCTGGCTAAAATAAAATATTAGAAGAAAACAACAACTCACATTCCAGTCACTTCGGGAACTTATGCAAAAGATGTATTTGGGCAATAACTCCTGTATATGGTTTACGTGAGTAGTAATGCACTTTTCGCAATGTTTGCCGATAAATTCTTGAATACCAGGACTTATTAAAAAGAGTTAACATTTTTTTAAAATATAGTAAAATAAAATATATTTAATGCAGAAAACAATAAAAAAAGTTTTTTTTTTCAAAACTAGCTGTATACTTTTTTAGAGTACCATCAGCACCAGCCTTTGAACAATAAAGCTTCCTTTGGTATCAATATACAATGCTTCTTTATATAAACCAACCATAAACTTTGGAATTTAAACATCTATGCACAGCTACATGCTAAAAAGGATGTAAGAAGATTTAATTAACATTTTTAATATAAAATATTAATGTTTGACTATGTTAAATATTACAATAAGTCTTAATTCGTAAAAAAAAAAAAAAAAAAAAAAATTATTTTGCATAAAAAGTTTTTATGTAAAATAAAAATGATGCAACATGGAATATGTTAAATATACAACATAGAAAATAAATAATTACCAATCAGACATGTCAAAAAATAAAATATAATGGTAAGCCACACTTAAATATTGTTTATGAGAATTTTTATTGTTAAACACTAAGTAGACAATAAAATGATTCAGTACTTTGTGCTGCAATCTATAGGAAAGTCTTAAATTTTGTTAAGCACCTATAAAGAAACAATACTAAGAAATGGTTTGAAGTTTTAGAAAAAGTTGTTTAGAAAAAGTGTGGCTCATCACTACATTGGATGAAGCTATTTTTCCCTTTTTTTGCAGTATAACTTAGAAAATTAAAACCCTTTCTTTATGTAAAGATTTATATATTGTAGTTCTATTTTTTTAAACTGTGATGAGTTCACAATTATTTCAACATTGCAATGCAATATGCATTAAGTCTGCAAATTAGAAATTTAGAAACACCAAAAACATTTTATTGCTTTTGTTTCGAATAAACTAATATTTGAATATTCCTAAACAAGTTTTTCTGCACACTTTCTGCATTTTTACAAACTACAAATAAGATTTTATAACGAAGTAAATAAAATGCAATACTATGCAGGTTATATTTTCTAAAAAAAATTTGTCCGCTCATTATTAATGTTACCAGCATTCAATTTAAGAGACAAAGCTTATAGCAAATACATCATCAACAAATGAAGAGTTTTTAATTGATATTTGTTCTTGCACATACTTATTCATTTTAAGTTCAAACACACTATTCTCTGAGAGTGTATAATAGTAAGTCTTTACTAAATAGAATGATCCCAAGATTAGTATAAAACTCTTGTTTAGGCATTACTGAGAAGTATTTATCTATCAATATCTTGAATTATAATCACTTTTCATGACCTTAACAACTTTAAACATTAATTTAGTATTTATTATTATATTTATTTCAAATCTAAGCATATGTTTTGTGTATATAAGCAGTAACTTAAATTTTAACAAACAATCAAGTAAACTCTTAATAAACAAAAAAATTTAAGTAAACATATCTAGTTATATTATTTCATATTAAATATGTAAAATACCATCTATTTATTTTCAAAAATAGAAAGTTTCTACCACAATGGAAAAACAAAATTGGAAGAATTAAGTTGATGTAGTTCATTTACGTCGCACTAGAGCTGCACAATGGGCTATTGGCGACAGTCTGGGAAACATCCCTGAGGATGATCGGAAGACATGCCATCACAATTTTGATCCTCTGCAGAGGGGATAGCACCCCTGCTTCGGTAGCCCAACGACCTGCACGCGAAGTCGAGTATTTTACGGTAGCACAGTTTAACGAGGACCAATACCGCACACCCTCGGTCCCTACGCAGACTGATCCAAGTGGTGACCCATCCGCACACTGTCCACAGTCAGTGATGCTTGACTTCGGTGATTTGCTGGGAACCGTGTCTTAACGATCAGTCCACTGCGGGACTGAAAGAATTTAGAAAGTAATTAAGTAGAGGAAAATGTTTTCTTTAATCGAATTTCACAGAACATAAAGAACTTAATTAATCAAATATGAGAAGTTGTATGATTGAATTATTTTCTTATTTTTTTTTCTTTTTAAATTTGCAATCATAGAATTACAGAAATACTCTTTTTTTCAGAATATTTGCATACTAAAAGAACATTTTTATTGATTAATTTTTTTTTCTTTTTGTTACTCACTAAACTAAGAAAAAATTTCTTTGATTACAAGGATAAATTAAAAAGAAAAATAATTACAAAAAAAATTTGTATACGTATTAACAAGCTGAGCAGCTTACTTAGTAGTAATACTTATAATAAGTAGCACCCCACCCTGAATATTTCAAATATTCGAAAAAAAATTTATTGCATTTTTCCAATCTTTCAACATTAGGAATAATGTCTGTCTAAAACGATTTCTCGGTACCTAACTTTGTTTGGAAGTTATACCGGAAAATAGAGAGTCGTCGCTAAGTAGGTAGAAAACTAAAAAAATATCTATTACATGAGTAGATCGCCAATTAGGATAATGCCAAATAATTATTTTGAATGGTAAGCATGTATATAAAAAAGATACAATATTAAACGCATTGAAATTACTTGCTTATAAAACCTGTATTTAATCACCGTTTCAACAAATTTACAGCTATTAAATATTTACTCTACAGTCATACTAAATCTTTTCACATACAACGAATCTGCCTGCACATAAATATTAAAATACACTATTAAACGCAAGATGCGCCTGCAGGGCTCTATTCAAAATAAAATCCCTCTAATTAAAATTACAGTCTCAGACGTGCTATGCATTACTTCAAGCTGATTTTGCACATCTAGACATGTGATTATTGCAAGAATATCTGAAATTTTTTTTTTAATAACTGTGAAAAAGAAGATTGAAAAAACAGTGATATAGTCACGTCAAAAGTGACTAATAAATACACAGATTGAATTTTGGAGGTCGTAATAATATCTAAATTCAAAATTTTAAATACTATGAAAAAAATCAATTATATTAACTGCAAAATTTGAAAAAAACAGATTGAAAGGATTAAATGTCTTGTTAACAAGATTTTGCCTAAGTAATGAAATTTAAATTTTAGATTAGTGGAACCCAAATAAAATTTCGGGTAATATAAATTATTGATTTGCAGAAGTCCACAAATTCTGGATTTTGAGATTTACAGAATTCCACGAATTAGCAGAAGAATCACATGCCTGTATATCCCTTCAAAATTTATTTTAACATTCTTTTTGCTGGGACTTTTTAAACATCTTTAAAAAGACAGATGGAGGATATAGGACTTGCTTACAAAGAGTTAAAAGTTAAATTACTAGAAGTACAGATTCTATAATGTTTTCAGAACTTTTAATTTAGCCGAAACGAGTGAAAAGTCAACAAAAAAGGTAGACCTCTGTCTATTATTTATTTTTATTAATTTTATTTATTGTTTAAACACTAAACAAAATGTTTTCAAAGTATTAAATAAAATTTAAAAAAATTAATAAATAAAAAAAGTTGAATTTCCTTGTGCTGGGCTAACTAAAAAGTAACCTGTATTAAAATGAACATATCATTTTCTTATTCAATACATTCTCTTTCGATGATTCTTATTATAAATTAATATAATGTAATCAGTAAATTTCATGTAGTTGCAAGGCTTTAAAATTTAGAAAACAAAAAAAATCACCTAATTAAACATAAAAAATAGTGACAGTAGTAAAGCACAATATTTTTGGTTCAATACTATGAAAACTCAAAGGTTTTTGCCTTCCTTGAGGAAAAAAAAATTAAAACTCATAATTTTCACTTAAAACAATTATGGATGACTATGCATTCTTTTTATTATTTACCTATTTACGTAATAGCAAATACACGAATAACTTTATACATTAAAGCTTTTAAATACTACATATTAAAAATAAAAAAACACCTTTACATGCAAAATGAATTAGTTGCTATCGTCCAACTATTTTTATGCTAGTCATGTCATAAACCCAATCATGTGTGATCCTACAAAACATCCTATTATCAAAAAAAAAAAAAAAAAATTGAAAACAACAAATTTGCACAGAAATTACACAAGCAAAACAATGTAATTTAATGCATCGTTTTTTAACATAATAATGTAAAGGATATTAATGTAATGCATGAAAACCTCACATATCAAAGACCTATGAATGAAACTTAAGATTTTGAAAGCCCTACAATTTTTCTAATTTTTTATTAAAACATATTTTCTTAATAATCAACACACTTTGATAACAAAGTTGCCAAATAACAAAACAGATTGATTATCCTTCTATACCTTCGGCAACTTCGTTATGTTTTAACGTTGCAAATCCAATGAAAACTCGATGATGGTGCGCAAGTTGACAATTCTCTGGCCATTATGTATTAACTAATAATTACATTTTATGTAATGCATAATTATTTTCATCTATACTTTTTGTGAATGTTAAAAGCTTTTATATTAGCTACAAACACACAAAAAAAAAGACACTTTATTTACTCTTGAAAATGCCGCATTAGTTAGCGTTGCCGGCTGCCTAATTTCGTAACACTAAAAGCTTCTGACCTCTGAAATTGTTTGAGCTTAGGAGGCATTCTTGCTGCTGGCGAAACGTTAAATTCGAGAATACAATTTCGGAGATGCAATTTTTTACTATATTTCTTTTTAAATAGCTTATTAATTCATATTTTCTGTTTAGGCGGATATTATCCACACTTTTTAGTTTATAGCGCTCAAAGTCAATTGTATCAGATGGTGTTTTAGCAATTTGCACTATCATACCTTATAGTGGCGATCGAAATGCTTCCCATGCTTTCCCCATTAGCGTATGGAAAGTCCAGGGACTAATATAGGGGATAAGGACATTTAACTTTTCCCGGGGGTTTTAGAAAAGCAACACGCTTTTGACAGACCGGTTTTACGCACAAAAAGTCGTCCTAGGGATTATAACTAAAACCCTTTGAATTTTATAAGTTTACTTTTATTGTTTTAAAATTTTTATAATTAAAAATGCACATTAATGACACATTTTTTTAAACAAAATATAAGCCATGCAACCGTACATATGTTAAATTTTCCGATGATAATTAAAAACAAAAATCTTTTTCATGAAAATAATTATTCGCAGCATTTATTATGAATTCGATTGTATTATCTTTCAATTTCCGATCTTTATTAATGCCTTTGCACGAATAATTATTCAAATTATAATATATATATATATATATATATATATATATATATATATATATATATATATATATATATATATATATATATATATATATATATATATATATATATATATATATATATCCGTATCAAAATCTCCCAATTCATATCTTAATGTCCGCGTAAGACTATCTACCTTGCTAATTAATTGCCCAAAATCAAATGCTCTTCATTTTGTTTTGATTTAACAAGGAATTAAGATAAAATAACTCATAATTTATGTAAATATTTAAACATTTGCTGCCTTTATGAATATTTTTTTTTAAAGAAAACAATCATAAAAATATGATTGTTTTCTTTAAAAAAAAACATTCACAAAATTCACAATTTTACGTGTAACAAAAGCGTTACACGTAAAAGAAAACCACGAAAATATCATTCAGATTGCTTGGCGCTTAAAGAGTTCCAGCGAAATGCTCAGTAATCGCAATGAATTTTTTTTTATATAATAAATAATTTTTTTTAGCGTCTTTGACAGACAGTCAATTATTTCGGTGAATATAGCGAGATGCTCTTCATATTTTTTGTAATTTTAAACTCATTCCAAAAATCAAAGTAACGTGCGATTTAAATATCGGCGTAAAATGTTTGTAAAAGTTATAAAAATAACTTATTTTGACCAAGATTAAGTTGAAATTAAAAGAATCAAATGTTGCGTAAAATACGAAGGAAAACCACGAAAAATTCTTTTAGATAACTGAACAATAATAAGATTACAGCTAAATGTTCATTATCGCAATGAATTATTTTATTAACCATTAATTTTTTTATCATTCTTGATAGAGAATTCGTCATCTTAGTGGATTTTGTGAAATACTTTTCTTATATTTTTAACTTTTAACACGACCCAGAAATCAAAGTAACTTGCAATTTAAATATCACTGTAAAATCATGTTTATAAAAGCTTTTGAAGTAACCTGTATATTATTTAAAATTAAAATAAAATTTAGACAAATCAAATGTTGCGTTAAATGCAAAGGAAAACCACGAAAAAGTATTTTTTAGATAACTGAACAATAATAAGATTACAGCTAAATGTTCATTATCGCAATGAATTATTTTTTTAACCATTAATTTTTTTATCATCCTTGACAGACAATTTGTCATCATAATAGATGTTGTGAAATACTTTTCTTATATTTTTAACTTTTAACACGACCCAGAAATCAAAGTAACTTGCAATTTCAATATCACAGTAAAATCATGTTTATAAAAGCTTTTGTAGTAACCTATATATTATTTAAAATTAAATTTAAATTTAGACAAATCAAATGTTGCGTTAAATGTAAAGGAAAACCACGATATTTGAAAGATTTTTTGAATGAAAATAATTAGAATTTCCATTACACACAAATGAAAACCAAGAAAACGTTTTGCTAGCAAACTAATTGAACGCTAACAGGTAATAATGAGACTATACAATTATTATCATTTTCCAATTTCTTGTGCTTTAAATGAAATTTAATGTTTTGACTAGCTTGGAATGTTTACTAAAATGTTCTTTATTTTATTTATAAGTACATAAATTGTGTTTTGTACTTACAAAAAATAAATAAATTTTATTTCAAATATTTGAATTTCAGAATGATGTAAGGAATTAAATTTTAAGAACATATTAGGTTTTTTTTTTTTTTTTTTTTTTTTTTTTTGTAATTTTAAAATTTGCAAATTATAAATCTTTAAAAAAATCTGAAAAAAATGTATCATAAAATTTGAGAATTTCAGATTTTTCTGGCAAAGAGACTGAATGTTATCAATTATTATTAATCATTACAACTTATAAAAATCAAATAAAAAAAGAACAAATTATGTACAGCTGCAATAAACGAACACCGCAGTTCACTAGAGGGCGTGGATATAGAGTACAAACCGTGTCTTAACGATCAGTCCACTGCGGGAAGAAAAAAATATTAAGAAAAGGAAAAATATCATAGTACATTCTTATACAACTGAAAAGAGGAGGAGAGGGAAGGGAGAAGGGCTAAAGGCATGAAACCGGTCTCTCCCCAAATGGCGTATTCGAGTGTTGCGATCGCCAATACCTTATATATCAGCCCTTGTCATCTGCTGATTGACGTTATTCATTCCTTAATTTCAATTCCAGGGATAAGCATAGCACGCACACTGTGATCTAATTATGCCCTATTGTGAGCACATATTTCGTCTAAAATTTTGTAACTGTTGTTGTTTTGTATTATTAATTAAGAATCAGTAGTTGGTGGTTTTTAGATTTTTAGGGAAATTTTTAATTTTTTAATATGTTGGCTATTTTTTACATTATGGAAGAGACGCGGTGGTTCGAATCCCGGCTGTGGACAATGTTAAATTTTCTTTTCTTTCTTTTGTTAATTTTGCATTATATTATTTATTTAATGTGTTTTTCGATATTTTAGAGGAAACTATACATAAGAAATATTTTTTTTTTATTTGGAAAAGTGGGAAAAGCTGGAAAAATCCGGGAAAATTAATTTATATATATTGCTTTATATTTTTTACAATATTTTCGATAGCTTAGCCTGCGTAATGTGTTTTATGTATAAAAACAAGCATCTTTCTTCCTTAAAGAACGCATAATAGAATAAATTGCTAAAATTTCAGGATCCCGTAACTCTCTTTAACATAAAGTTTCAGGTTGCTGGATTCAACTGGTTGCTGGATTCAGTGATCCCGGGTTCAAACCCCAGGACCGTGCAGTTTTTCACTTTCTTTCCCTTTTTTTTTAATTCCTTTATTTTATTTTTTAATGTGTTTCTCGGTATTCTGCTGGCTCCTGCATGTCAGAAAAAAAAAAAAAATTTCGGGGGGGGGGGGATGGGAAAAAACGGAAAAATCAAGGAAAATCAATTTTTTGTCATTTTTCGACTCCTTTTGCAACATTTTAGGGAGTCTATCATGCATTGGGTCTTTTGTGTATAAAATGGAACATCTTTCTTTGCTAAAGAGCACGTAATGGAACAATTTTCAAACTCGCACCCAAGGTAGGCCCCCATGGTCCAGCCATGGCTACCAAAGGAAATTTTTGTAAGTGAATTAGGGGGATCCCGGTGGGCCCCCAAAGGTCTCATGCATATTTCACCGAGAAAAGGCTTTTTAAGGGATGCTGTTGCAGGCCTGACGTGAAACAGTGCTCTGTTTGGTAGAGCTTTGGACTGTCAACTCGTGGCTGGAGCCAGGGGTCCCGGGTTCGAACCCCAGGACAGGGCAGTTTTTCAATTTTTTTCCTTTTTTTTAAAATTCCTTTATTTTGCATTATATTATTTTTTAAATGTGCTTTTTTTGGTATTCTGCAGGCTCCTGCATGTCAGAAATAATTTTTTTTACGGGAAAACGGAAAAAAACTGGAAAAATCAAGGAAAATCATTTTTTTTGTTGTCATTTTTCGACTCCTTTTGCAACATTTTAGGGAGTCTATCATGCATAGGGTCAAGGCCGGATTTACGTATAAGCTAAATAAGCTGTAGCTTGGGGCCCCGAGATGGCAAGGGCCCCCAAATTCCACTTTTTTTCTTCTTTTTTAAAGTTTTATTTGGAGCTGGGACCCTATGAAGCCCATTATAATTTTGTTTCTCTTTTTTACATTTTCGGATGCTTTTCAAAATCTTATCGAAGTGTTTAAAAATATGAAATAATTGTTGGCTATACACACTTTTTATGTAAATAAAAAGTAAGGTATTAATTTCTAATTCCTTATACTATTTCTAAACTCATAGCATCGAAATATTTATTTAGATATACAGAAGAAAATTAAATGAATTTGGTATACTTAGTTTAATTGCATTGTTTTATAAAAATAATTTATCTGTAATATTAATATTTAAAATAAGTGTTGAAGTCAAAGTGTGAAAAAATAGCCTTATTTCCATGATTGGATTTGACCGTCAATGCTAAGGTCCATTTTTAGTATTTATGTCTAAATAAATAGTGCGGAAGTAGTAGAACACAAAATAACGCACGGAGAAAAAATTACGACACTTCTCGCAAAAAAAGAAAAAGAAAAAAAAAGAAAAGAAAAACAATTTTGGTAACAAAACCAAAATATATGAAATTTAAATCATTCATTAGGTAATTTTTCTGTTCACAATGCAACAGTTTATCGAAAATTCTGGTTTTTAAAAATTAACCGAATTAGTGATTATTATGCCATGCTTAGGCAGCGTTTCCCAATTATTATTTACGCTTCCCTCTACGGTACCCATTATTTATAATGGCGGAACCCCGACATTACGATTAAAGTTTATTAAGGTAATTGTGAACGTTATAACCTAAAAAAAGACTATTTTTAAAATATTTAATTAGAGGAATGAAGATTTTTCATTGTTTTATCATTAACAATCTTAAACAAGGTTTTATATCCGACAGTTAAATTTGCAGTCCTTGTGCTATATCTAGTGTAGTTTTGAATTTATTTTTGGTGTACATACAAAAGCTGAGAATGAAAAAGATAAGCCGAATCATAGTTTATTTCTAAATGAGCTGAAGAGACTAGTTATAAACGCTAAAAATGATAATTTGGAAAGCATTTTTCTTTTTAAAAGAATTTAATTATTTTATATTGATTTGAAAAGTGCGGTATGAAATATTAATGTAATATTTCATAAATGCTTGTTCTTTTCCTAATTTGTTCAACATTCAACATATTGTTTTCAGAAATATATTTTCATTTAAAAAAAGCCATTTCTATTTAATTAGTATTTTACTTCAAATAATTTTATAAAAGAAACAGAAAGATTATATACGATATGATTTATATGTTGGATCTAAATATAATCAGAGATTACAAAAGAACTAGCTAGAAGTTATAAAAGTATTCATCCCCGGTTATAAAAAGTACTAATTCGCTCTAAAACCATAAAGATCCATAGAACACAGTTTGGAACTACTTTCCTAAGATATCATAATAAAATTAAGAAATTTAACACATTTACTACCGAACAGCATGGCAAAAAACTATATTTTTATAATGTTAATTTCATGAGAAGTCATAACCAGATCACTATTGAAAAAAACTATCCTGTATTTTGGTGTTCCCATAAATACAGTAAATTTTACTGTATTCTAATAGTTTTGACCATACTTTCTTTTCTCAGTGTGGTCTGTACCATGATTCACATTTCATAAAAGGTATTGTATTGTCGCATGCAAACAGATATTTTTTTCTCAAAATTTCGGAGAGCCTTCTATTTTGACACCTCAAATTATTTTTTCGCAAAATTGAAGGGAAAAAAAAAAGTGTCTAAAAGTTTTACATAAAGAACATAACCGGAAATTTTCGACAAAATCAAGAATGTCAAGTATCCAAATGACTTAATTTATTAAATTTTTTAAAATAATAATAATAAAAAAATAATAATAAAAATATTCGCAAGGCAGGTGAATATATTTTGGGCTGAAGATTATGAAATCTACGGAAAAACGGTTTATTTCCATTTTTCTACACAAAAATTACCATTGCCATTTACATTTTAAAGAAGACTAAATTTAAGCAAATCAATAAACTTGGAAAATCGGCTCCTCCCGCAGAGTTATTACTCAGTGAAGATAGACTCAAGGGATGGAGCATTCACCTCCTAATGAGGTAAACCGAGTTCGAATGACAGTGATGGCTGCGGGTCGATATGAATTCTACACACGGCTTGCACTGACCACAGTTCTGACGTAAAATATCCTCAGTGGTAGACAGATCATGGGTTAGAGTCCCCTTGCTGTCACACTAACTGTTTGAGGCTTTCGTGGTTTTCCTCTCCATGTATCTCAAATGTGGGTTGGTTCCATCAAAACGTCCTCCACGAAGGCAAAAATTTCATCAAATACTAGATCCTGCAATTCTCTTGTTTGCTGGATTGGGTTCAAAATTACAAGACTACGGAGTTGAACATTAGTAGTCGAAATTGCGTGGGCTGTTCAATGACTGTTATAAAATAAGCTAATAATTTGGCCTAATTGGTAGGGCTATGGACTCGTGTTAGTAAGAATGAGAGTTCGAATCCAGCCGGCCGAAGAAAAACCGTGTTAAAGATGGTGACTGGTGCATGTTAAATCTGTCTGGGTCACAAAGTCAACCAAGTTCTCATAACAAATCAAAACCTCTGGGTACTGATACAGGAGTTCCCTTGTCTTCTGCATTGAGTTCAAAATTACAAGGTTATGTAGTTAAACATGGGTAGTTGTAAACTCAAAATTGAGTCAGTTTTTCAACGGAGGTCATAAAAAGAATAAAACTAATAATCAAATTGTATTTCTTTCCAACTCCTTGCATATTTTCTACACACCCTCATAATTTCATGTTTCTAAGTCTCTTGATATTAGGCAGCAAAGCAAAATGTAACGTAAAATTTTTTTTTTTCATAATTCAATGTTAATACTCAACAATAAAAAATAATGAAAGTTTTCCTCAGGTGTATATAAATAGAATTGAACTTATAAGGGCCCCATCTTTTTCAGTAGCTTGGGGCCCCGCCAAGCTTAAATCCGGCCCTGCATAGGGTGTTCTGTGTATAAAATGGAGCATCTTTCTTTGCAAAAGAACACGTAATGGAACAATGGGAAGAAAAGAAAAAAAAAGACGAAATGTCGAGAATAAGGTTCAGGCTTCGAGATCCCCTAGCTCCACTTGATATTAGTTTATAATTTTCGTAGAGTGTTGGACTGTCAACTATTGGCTGGAGCCAGGGGCCCGGGTTCGAACCCTAGGACCGGGCAGTTTTTCACTTTTTTTCCCTTTTTTTTTTAAATTCCTTTATTTTGCATTATATTATTTTTTAATAGGTTTTTCGGTATTCGACAAGCTCCTGCATGTCAGAAATATTTTTTTTTGGGGGGGGGGCAGGGGGAAATGGGAAAAAACTGGGAAAATCAAAGAAAATCAGTGTTTTTGTCATTTTTCGACTCCTTTTGCAACAATTTAGGGAGTCTATCATGCATAGGGTGTTGTGTGTATAAAATGGAGTATCTTTCTTTGCTAAAGAACACGTAATGGAACAATGAGAAAGAAAAGAAAAAAAAAACGAAATATCGAGAATAAGGTTCAGGCTTCGAGACCCTCTAGCTCCCCTTGGTATTAAGTTATAATTTTCACACTCGCACCCAAAGTAGGTCGCCATGGTCTAACCATGGCTACCGAAGGACATTTTTATAAGAGAATAAGGGGGGTCCTAGTGGGCCCCTGAAGGTCTATTGCATATTTCACCGAGAAAAGGATTTTCAAGGGAAGCTGTTGCAGGCCTGACGTGAAACAGTGGCCTGTTTGGTAGAGTGTTGGACTGTTAACTGGAGGCTGGAGCCAGGGTCCCTGGTTCGAACCCCAGGACCGGGCAGTTTTTCACTTTCGTTTCCTTTTTTTAAATTTCCTTTATTTTGCATTATATTACTTTATTAACCTGTTTTTCGGTATTCTGCAGGCTCCTGCAAGTCAGAAATAATTTTTTTGGGGGGTAAATGGGAAAAAAACTGGAAAAATCAAGGAAAATCAGTTTTTTTGTAATTGTTCGACTCATTTTGCAACATTTTAGGGAGTCTATCATGCATAGGGTTTTCTGTGTATAAAATGGAGCATTTTTCTTTGCTAAGGAACACGTAATGGAACAATGAGAAAAAAAAAAGATGAAATGTCAAGAATAAGGTTCAGGCTTCGAGACCCCCTAGCTAATTTTCAAACTCGCACCCAAGGTAGGTCCCCATGGTCCAACCATGGCTACCGAAAGTAATTTTTTGAAGTGAAATACGGGGGTCCCAGTGGGCCCCTAAATGTCTATTGCATATTTCACCGAGAAAGGGCTTTTGAAGGGAAGCTGTGGCAGGCCTGACGTGAAGCAGTGGCCTGTTTGGTAGAGTGTTGGACTGTCAACTGTAGGCTGGAGCCAGGGGTTCCGTCTTCGAACCACAGGACCGGGCAGTTTTTCACATTTGTTTCCTTTTTTTAAAATTCCTTTATTTTGCATCATATTACTTTTTTAATGTGTTTTTCGGTATTCTGCAGGTTCCTGCATTTCAGAAAGAATTTTTTTTGTTGGGGAAATGGGAAAAAACTGGAAAAATCGAGGAAAATCATTCTTTTGTCATTTTTCTACTCCTTGAGCAACATTTTAGGGAGTCTATCACGCATAGTGTTTTTTGTGTATAAAATGGAACATCTTTCTTTGCTAAAGAACACTTAATGGAACAATGAGAAGAAAAAAAAGAAGAAATGTCGAGAAGAAGGTTCAGGCATCGAGACCCCCTAGCTCCCCTTGGTATTAAGTTATAATTTTAAAACTCGAACCCAAGATAGGTCCCCATGGACCAACCATGGTTACCGAATGAAAGTTTTATAAGTTAATTAGGGGGGTCCCAGTGGGCCCCAAAATGTCTATTGCATATTTCACCGTGTAAAGGCTGTTGAAGGGAAGCTTTTGCAGGCATGACGTGAAACAGTGGCCTGTTTGGTAGAGTATTGGACTTTCAACTGGTGGCTGGAGCCAGGGGTGCCAGGTTCGAACCCCAGGACCAGGCAGTTTTTCACTTTTTTTACCTTTTTTTTAAAATTCCTTTCTTTTGCATTATATTATTTTTTAAATGTGTTTTTCGGTATTCTGCAGGCTCCTGCATGTCAGAAATAATTTTGTTTTGGGGAAAATGGGAAAAAACTGGAAAAATCAAGGAAAATCAGTTTTTTCCTCATTTTTCGACTCCTTTTGCAACATTTTGGGGAGTCTATCATGCATAGGGTTTTCTGTGTATAATTTAGATATAATAGGGTATAATTTTCAAACTCGTACCCAAGTTTGGTCCCCATGGTCCAATTAAGGCCACCGAAGGAAATTTTTATAGTTGAATTAGGGGGGTTCCAGTTGGCCCAAATGTCTATTGCATATTTCACCGAGAAAAGGTTTTTGAAGGGAAGCTATTGCAGGCCTGACGTGAAACAATGGCCTGTTTGGTAAAGTGTTGGACTTTCAACTGATGGCTGGAGCCAGAAGTCCCAGGTTCGAGCCTCAGGACCGGGCAGTTTTTAAATTCTTTTTCCCCTTTTTTTAAAATTCCCTTATTTTGCATTATATTATTTTTTTAATGTGTTTTTCGGTATTCTGCAGGCTCCTGCATGTCAGAAATAATTTTTTGGGGGGAAAATGGGAAAAAATGGAAAAATTAAAGAAAATCAGTTTTTTTTTCATTTTTCGACTCTTTTTGCAATATTTTAGGGAGTCTATCATGCATAGGGTGTTGTGTGTATAAAATGGAGCATCTTTCTTTTTCTAAAGAACACGTAATGGAAAAACGAGAAGAAAAAAAAGAAAAAAAAAGACGAAATGTCGAGAATAAGGTTCAAGCTTCGAGACCCCCTAGCTCCCCTTGGTATTAAGTTATAATTTTCAAACTTCCATGGTCCAACCTTCGCCACCGAAGGAAATTTTTATAAGTGAATAAGGGGGGTCCCAGTGGGCGCCTGAAGGTCTATTGCATAGGTAACCGAGGAATGGCTTTTGAAGGGAAATTGTTTTTTTCTCTCCGTACCGCCTTGGTCTGGTGGCAGGAAACCTGACTGGCAAGTCCAGGCAGGAGGAAGGGGTCGGGGGTTCGAATCCCAGCTGCGGACACTTTTTCAAGAAAATTTCTTTTCTTTCTTTCCTTTGTTTATTTTACATTATATTATTTTTTATATGTGTTTTTCGATATTCTGGAGGATTATTTTTAATTAGGAAAATGGGAAAAAACTGGAAAAATCTAGGAAAATAAGTTTATTTGTTATTTTTCGACTCTTTTTGTAACATTTTAGGTAGTCTATCATGCATAAGGTATTCTGTGTATAAAATCGTTCATCTTTCTATGTTAAAGAACACTTTTTGGAATATTAATAATAAATAAAAAAAGTCGAAACGTCGAGAATAAGGCTCAGGGTTCGAGAACTCCTAGCTCCCATTAATATTAAGATATAATGTTCAATCTCGGTACCAAGGTAGGCCTGTATAGTCGAGTCATGCCTGTTAAAAGAAATTTTTATATAATAATTAAGAGGGCCCCAGTGGGGCCCTAAATGTCTATTGCATAGGTAGCCGAGAAAAGGCTTTTGAAGGGAAATTGTTTCTTTCTATCCGTACCGCCTTGGTCTGGTGGTAGGACACCTGACTGGCGGGTCGAGACTTGAGGGAGGGCCGGGGTTCGAATCCCAGCTGCGGACACTTTTTCAAAAAAAATTCTTTTTTTTCTTTCTTTTTTTTATTTTACATTATATTATTTTTTAGATGTGTTTTTCGATATTCTGGAGGGTAATGCATGTAGGAAATGTTTTTTTAATTAAGAAAATGGGAAAAAACTGGAAAAATCTAGGAAAATCAGTTTATTTGTTATTTTTCGTCTCCTTTTGCAACATTTTAGGTAGTCTATCATGCATAAGGTGTTCTGACTATAAAATCAAGCATCTTTCTTTGTTAAAGAACACTTTTTGGAATAATAAAAATAAAAATAAAAAAAAGTCGAAATGTCGAGAATAAGGTTCAGACTTTGAGACCTCTCAGTTCCTTTTAATATTAAGTTATAATTTTCAAACTCGGTCCCTAGGTAGGCCTCTTTGTTCCAATCATGCCTGCCGAAGGAATTTTTTATATGTTAATTAAAAGGGCCCCAGGGGGGCCCTTAAAGTCTATTGCATAGGTAACCGAGAAAGGGCTTTTGAAGGGAAATTGTTTTTTTCTCTCCGTACCGCCTTGGTCTGGTGGAAGGAATCCTGACTGGCAAGTCCAGGCTGGAGGGAGGGGTCGGGGGTTCGAATACCAGCTACGGCAATTTTTCAAAAAAATTTCTTTTTTTTGTTTGTTTGTTTATTTTACATTATATTATTTTTTATATGTGCTTTTCGATATTGTGGAGGGTCCTGCAAGTAGGAATTTTTTTTTAATTAGGAAAATGGGAAAAAACCTGGAAAAATCTAGGAAAATCAGTTTATTTGTTATTTTTCGACACCTTTTGCAACATTTTAGGTAGTCTATCATGCATAAGGTTTTCTGTGTATAAAATCAAACATTTGCAACATTTTAGGTAGTCTATCATGCACAAGGTGTTCTGTGTATAAAATCAAGCATCTTTCTTTCTTAAAGAACTTTTTTGGAAAACTAATAAAAATTTTTTTTAAAAAGTCGATTTCGAAAAAAAGGTTCAGGCCTTGAGACCTCCTAGCTCCCTTTAATATTAAGTTATAATTTTCAAACTCGGTCCCAAGGTAGGCCTCTATGGTCCAATGATGCCTGATGAAGGAAATTTTTAAATGTTAATTAGGAGGGACCCAGTGGGGCCCTAAAGGTCGATTGCATAGGTAACCGAGAAAGGGCTTTTGAAGCGAAATAGTGTCTTTCTTTACGAAACGCCTTGGTCTGGTGGTAGGACACCTGACTGGCAAGTCCAGGCTGGAGGGAGGGGTCGTGAGTTCGAATCCCAGCTGCGGACACTTATTCAAAAAAATTTCTTTTTTTTCTTTCTTTTGTTTGGTAACGCCTTGGTCTGGTGGTAGGACACCTGACTGGCAAGTCCAGGCTGGAGGGAGGGGTCGAGAGTTCGAATCCCAGCTGCGGACACTTTTTCAAAAAAATTTCTTTTTTTTCTTTCTTTTGTTTATTTTACATTATATTATTTTTTAGATGTGTTTTTCGATACTCTGGAGGGTAATGCATGTAGGAAATTTTTTTTTAATTAAGAAAATGGGAAAAAACTGGAAAAATCTAGGAAAATCTGTTCATTTGTAATTTTTCGTCTCCTTTTGCAACATTTTAGGTAGTCTATCATGCATAAGGTGTGTTCTGTGTATAAAATCGTTCATCTTTCTTTGTTAAAGAACACTTTTTGGAATAATAATATTAAATAAAAAAAGTCGAAATGTCGAAAATAAGGCTCAGGCTTCGAGACCTCCTAGCTCCCTTTAATATTATAATTAATTATATAATTTAAAATTATAATAATTATAATTTTCAAACTCGGTCCCAAGGTAGGCCTCTATGGTCCAATCATGCCTGTTGAAGGAAATTTTTTATATGTTAATTAGGAGGGACCTAGTGGGGCCCTAAAGGTCTATTGCATAGGTAACCGAGAAAGGGCTTTTGAAGCGAAATTGTTTCTTTCTTTCCGTACCTCCTTGATCTGGTGGTAGGACCTCTGACTGGCAAGGGCTTTTTCCCAGCTGCAGACACTTTTTCAAAAAAAATTCTTTATTTTCTTTCTTTTATTTATTTTCCATTATATTATTCAGATGTGTTTTTCGATATTCTGGAGGTTCCTGCATGTAGGAATTTTTTTTTTAAATTAGTAAAATGGGAAAAAACTGGAAAAATCTAGGAAAATCAGTTTATTTTTCGACTCCTCTTGCAAAATTTTAGGTAATCTAACATGCATAAGGTGTATAAAATTCAGCATCTTTCTTTGTAAATAATAATAAAACTTTTTTGGAATAATAATAACTTTTGGAATAATAATAAAATTTTTTTAAAAAAGTCGAAATGTCGAGAATAAGGTTCAGGCTTCGAGACCTCCTAGCTCCCTTTAATATTAAGTTATAATTTTCAAACTCGGTCCCAAGTTAGGTCTCTATGGTCCAATCATGCCTGCCGAAGGAAATTTTTATATGTTAATTAGGAGGGCCCCAGTGGGGGTCGATTGCATAGGTAACCGAAAAAAGGCTTGTGAAGCGAAATTGTTTCTTTCGTTCCGTACCGCATTGGTCTGGTGTTAGGACACCTGACTGGCAAGTCCAGGCTGGAGGAAGGGGTCGGCAGTTCGAATCCCAGCTGGGGACACTTTTTCAAGAAAATTTCTTTTTTTTCTTTTTTATTTTGTTTATTTTACATTATATTATTTTTTAGATGTGTTTTTCAATATTCTGGAGGGTAATGCATGTAGGAAATGTTTTTTTAATTAAGAAAATGGAAAAAACTGGAAAAATCTAGGAAAATCAGTTTATTTGTTGTTTTTCGTCTCCTTTTGCAACATTTTAGGGAGTCTATCATGCATAAGGTGTTCTGACTATAAAATCAAGCATCTTTCTTTGTTAAAGAACACTTTTTGAAATAATAATAAAAAAAATTTAAAAGAAGTCGCAATGTCGAGAATAAGGTTCAGGCTTCGAGACCTCCTAGCTCCATTTAATATTAAAATATAATTATCAAACTCGGTCTCAAGGTAGGCCTCTATGGTCCAATCATGCCTGCAAAAGGAAATTTTTATATGTTAATTAGGAGGCCCCCAGTGGGGCCCTAAAGTCTATTGTGTTGGTCACCAAGAAAGGGCTTTTGAAGCGAAATTGTTTCTTTCTTTTCGTACCTTCTTGGTCTGGTGGTAGGACACCTGACTGGCAAGTCGAGACTGGAGGAAGGGGTCAGGGGTTCAAAACCCAGCTGGGGACACTTTTTCAAAAAAAATTTCTTTTTTTTCTTTCTTTAGTTTTTTTTACATTATATTATTTTTCAGATGTGTTTTTCGATATTCTAGATGGTCATGCATGTTGGAAATTTTTTTTTTAATTAGGAAAAAGGGAAAAACAGGAAAAATCTAGGAAAATCAGTTTATTTGTTATTTTTCGACTCCTTTTGCAAGATTTTAGGTTGTTTATCATGCGTAAGGTGTTCTGTGTATAAAATCGAGCAACTCTCTTTGTTAAAGAACACTTTTAGAAATAATAATAAAAAAAATTAATAAAAAGACGAAATGTCGAGAATAGGGTTCAGGCTCCGGCTAAGGTTTGAGACCTCCTAGCTCCCTTTAATATTAAGTTATAATTTTCAAACTCGGTCCTAAGGGAGGCCTCTATGGTCCAATAATGCCTGTTGAAGGAAATTTTTATATGTTAATAATTATGAGGGCCCCAGTGGGGCCCTAAAGGTCTATTGCATAGGCAACCGAGTAAGGGCTTTAGAAGCGAAATTGTTTCTTTCTTTCTGCACCACCTTGGTCTGGTGGTAGGACACCTGACTGGCAAGTCGAGACTGGAGGGAGGGGTCAGGGGCTCGAAACCCTGCCGGGGACAATTTTTAAAAAAATTTCTTTTTTTTCTTTCTTTAGTTTTTTTTACATTATATTATTTTTTAAATGTGTTTTTCAATATTCTATAAACACATTTAAAAGATATTATAAGTGGGAAAAACTGGAAATATCTAGGAAAATCAGTTTATTTGTTATTTTTCGACTCCTTTTGCAACATTTTGGATAGTTTATCGTGCGTAAGGTGTTCTGTGTATAAAATCGAGCAACTTTCTTTGTTAAAGAACACTTTTTGAAACAATAAAAAAAAATTTAAAAAAGGACGAAATGTCGAGAATAAGGTTCAGGCTTCGAGACCTCCTAGCTCCCTTTAATATTAAGTTATAATTTTCAAACTCAGTCTCAAGGTAGGCCTCTATGGTTCAATCATGCCTGTTGAAGGAAATTTTTTTATGTTAATTAGGAGGCCCCCAGTAAGGCCCAAAAGGTCTATTGCGTAGGTAACCGAGTAAGGGCTTTTGAAGCGAAATTGTTTCTTTTTTTCCGTACCACCTTGGTCTGGTGGAAGGACACCTGACTGGCAAGTCGAGACTGGAGGGAGGGGTCGGGGGTTCGAATCCCAGCTTCGACCACTTTTTCAAAAAAATTTCTTTTTTTTCTTTCTTTAGTTTTTTTTACATTATATTATTTTTTAAATGTGTTTTTCGATATTCTAGAGGGTCATGCAAGTAGGAATTTTTTTTTTAATTAGGAAAATGGGAAAAACTGGAAAAATCTAGGAAAATCTGTTTATTTTTTATTTTTCGACTCCTTCTGCAACATTTTAGGTAGTTTACCATGCGTAAGGTGTTCTGTGTATAAAATCGAGCATCTTTCTTTGATAAAGAACACTTTTTGGGAATAATAATAAAAATTTTTTTAAAAAAGTCGAAATGTCGAGAATAAGGTTCAGGCTTCGAGACCTCCTAGCTCCATTTAATATTAAGTTATAATTTTCAAACTCGGTCTCAAGGTAGGCCTCCATGGTTCAATCATGCCTGTCGAAGGAAATTTTTATATGTTAATTAGAAGTGCCCCAGTGGGACCCTAAATGTCTATTGCATAGGTAACCGAGTAAGGGCTTTAGAAGCGAAATTGTTTCTTTCTTTCTGTACCACCTTGGTCTGGTGGTAGGACACCTGACTGGCAAGTCGAGACTGGAGGGAGGGGTCAGGGGTTCGAAACCCAGCTGGGGACACTTTTTCAAAAAAAGTTCTTTTTTTTCTTTCTTTAGTTTTTTTTGCATTATATTATTTTTCAGATGTGTTTTTCAATATCCTAGACGGTCATGCATGTTGGAAATTTTTTTTTTAATTAGGAAAATGGGAAATACTGGAAAAATCTAGGAAAATCAGTTTATTTGTTATTTTTCGACTCCTTTTGCAACATTTTAGGTAGTTTATCATGCGTAAGGTGTTCTGTGTATAAAATCGAGCAACTTTCTTTGTTAAAGAACACTTTTTGAAATAATAATAAAAAAAATTTAAAAAAAGACGAAATGTCGAGAAAAAGGTTCAGGCTTTGAGACCTCCTAGCTCCCTTTAATATTAAGTTATAATTTTCAAACTCGGTCAAAAACTAGGCCTCTATGGTCCAATAATACCTGTCGAAGGAAATTTTTATATGTTAATTAGGAGGGCCCCAGTGGGGCCCTAATGGTCTATTGCATAGGCAACCGAGTAAGGGCTTTTGAAGCGAAATTGTTTCTTTCTTTCCGTACCACCTTGGTCTGGTGGTAGGACACCTGACTGGCAGGTCCAGACTGGAGGGAGGGGTCAGGGGTTCAAAACTCTGCTGGGGACACTTTTTCAAAAAAATTTCTTTTTTTTTTCTTTAGTTTTTTTTACATTATATTATTTTTCAGATGTGTTTTTCGATATTCTAGATGGTCATGCATGTTGGAATTTTTTTTTAAATTAGGAAAATGGGAAATACTGGGAAAATCTAGGAAAATCAGTTTATTTGTTATTTTTCGACTCCTTTTGCAACATTTTAGGTAGTTTATCATGCGTAAGGTGTTCTGTGTATAAAATCGAGCAACTTTCTTTGTTAAAGAACACTTTTTGAAATAATAATAAAAAAAATTTAAAAAAAGACGAAATGTCGAGAAAAAGGTTCAGGCTTTGAGACCTCCTAGCTCCCTTTAATATTAAGTTATAATTTTCAAACTCGGTCCAAAGGTAGGCCTCTATGGTCCAATAATGCCTGTTGAAGGAAATTTTTATATGTTAATTAGGAGGGCCCCAGTGGGGCTCTAATGGTCTATTGCATAGGCAACCGAGTAAGGGCTTTTGAAGCGAAATTGTTTCTTTCTTTCCGTACCACCTTGGTCTGGTGGTAGGACACCTGACTGGCAAGTCGAGACTGGAGGGAGGGGTCAGGGGTTCGAAACCCGGCTGAGGACACTTTTTCAAAAAAATTTCTTTTTTTTCTTTCTTTAGTTTTTTTTACATTATATTATTTTTTAAATGTGTTTTTCGATATTCTAGAGGGTCATGCATGTAGGAAATTTTTTTTTTAATTAGGAAAATGGGAAAAACTGGAAAAATGTAGGAAAATCAGTTTATTTGTTATTTTTCGACTCCTTTTGCAACATTTTAGGCAGTCTATCATGCATAAGGTGTTCTGTGTATAAAATCAAGCATCCTTCTTTGTTAAAGAACACTTTTTGGAATAATAATAAAAAAATTTTTAAAAAAGTCGCAATGTCGAGAATAAGGTTCAGGCTTCGAGACCTCCTAGCTCCATTTAATATTAAGTTATAATTATCAAACTCGGTCTCAAGGTAGGCCTCTATGGTCCAATCATGCCTGCAAAAGGAAATTTTTATATGTTAATTAGGAGGCCCCCAGTGGGGCCCTAAAGTCTATTGTGTTGGTCACCAAGAAAGGGCTTTTGAAGCGAAATTGTTTCTTTCTTTTCGTACCACCTTGGTCTGGTGGTAGGACACCTGACTGGCAAGTCGAGACTGGAGGGAGGGGTCAGGGGTTCGAAACCCAGCTGGGGACACTTTTTCAAATGAATTTCTTTTTTTTCTTTCTTTAGTTTTTTTTACATTATATTATTTTTCAGATGTGTTTTTCGATATTCTAGACGGTCATGCATGTTGGAAATTTTTTTTTTAATTAGGAAAATGGGAAAAACAGGAAAAATCTAGGAAAATCAGTTTATTTGCTATTTTTCGACTCCTTTTGCAAGATTTTAGGTAGTTTATCATGCGTAAGGTGTTCTGTGAATAAAATCGAGCAACTCTCTTTGTTAAAGAACACTTTTAGAAATAATAATAAAAAAAATTTAAAAAAAGACGAAATGTCGAGAATAGGGTTCAGGCTCCGGCTAAGGTTTGAGACCTCCTAGCTCCCTTTAATATTAAGTTATAATTTTCAAACTCGGTCCTAAGGGAGGCCTCTATGGTCCAATAATGCCTGTTGAAGGAAATTTTTATATGTTAATTATGAGGGCCCCAGTGGGGCACTAAAGGTCTATTGCATAGGCAACCGAGTAAGGGCTTTAGAAGCGAAATTGTTTCTTTCTTTCTGCACCACCTTGGTCTGGTGGTAGGACACCTGACTGGCAAGTCGAGACTGGAGGGAGGGGTCAGGGGCTCGAAACCCAGCTGGGGACACTTTTTAAAAAAATTTCTTTTTTTTCTTTCTTTAGTTTTTTTTACATTATATTATTTTTTAAATGTGTTTTTCAATATTCTATAAACACATTTAAAAGATATTATAAGTGGGAAAAACTGGAAAAATCTAGGAAAATCAGTAAATTTGTTATTTTTCGACTCCTTTTGCAAGATTTTAGATAGTTTATCATGCGTAAGGTGATCTGTGTATAAAATCGAGCAACTCTCTTTGTTAAAGAACACTTTCAGAAATAATAATAAAAAAATTTTTAAAAAAGACGAAATGTCGAGAATAGGGTTCAGGCTCCGGCTAAGGTTTGAGACCTCCTAGCTCCCTTTAATATTAAGTTATAATTTTCAAACTCGGTCCTAAGGAGGCCTCTATGGTCCAATAATGCCTGTTGAATGAATTTTTTTATGTTAATTATGAGGGCCCCAGTGGGGCACTAAAGGTCTATTGCATAGGCAACCGAGTAAGGGCTTTAGAAGCGAAATTGTTTCTTTCTTTCTGCACCACCTTGGTCTGGTGGTAGGACACCTGACTGGCAAGTCGAGACTGGAGGGAGGAGTCAGGGGCTCGAAACCCAGCTGGGGACACTTTTTAAAAAAATTTCTTTTTTTTCTTTCTTTAGTTTTTTTTACATTATATTATTTTTTAAATGTGTTTTTCAATATTCTATAAACACATTTAAAAGATATTATAAGTGGGAAAAACTGGAAAAATCTAGGAAAATCAGTTTATTTGTTTTTTTTCGACTCCTTTTGCAACATTTTGGATAGTTTATCGTGCGTAAGGTGTTCTGTGTATAAAATCGAGCAACTTTCTTTGTTAAAGAACACTTTTTGAAATAATAAAAAAAAAATTTAAAAAAGGACGAAATGTCGAGAATAAGGTTCAGGCTTCGAGACCTCCTAGCTCCCTTTAATATTAAGTTATTATTTTCAAACTCAGTCTCAAGGTAGGCCTCTATGGTTCAATCATGCCTGTTGAAGGAAATTTTTTTATGTTAATTAGGAGGCCCCCAGTAAGGCCCAAAAGGTCTATTGCGTAGGTAACCGAGTAAGGGCTTTTGAAGCGAAATTGTTTCTTTTTTTCCGTACCACCTTGGTCTGGTGGAAGGACACCTGACTGGCAAGTCGAGACTGGAGGGAGGGGTCGGGGGTTCGAATCCCAGCTTCGACCACTTTTTCAAAAAAATTTCTTTTTTTTCTTTCTTTAGTTTTTTTTACATTATATTATTTTTTAAATGTGTTTTTCGATATTCTAGAGGGTCATACAAGTAGGAATTTTTTTTTAATTAGGAAAATGGGAAAAACTGGAAAAATCTAGGAAAATCTGTTTATTTTTTATTTTTCGACTCCTTCTGCAACATTTTAGGTAGTTTACCATGCGTAAGGTGTTCTGTGTATAAAATCGAGCATCTTTCTTTGATAAAGAACACTTTTTGGGAATAATAATAAAATTTTTTTTAAAAAAGTCGAAATGTCGAGAATAAGGTTCAGGCTTCGAGACCTCCTAGCTCCATTTAATATTAAGTTATAATTTTCAAACTCGGTCTCAAGGTAGGCCTCCATGGTTCAATCATGCCTGTCGAAGGAAATTTTTATATGTTAATTAGAAGGGCCCCAGTGGGACCCTAAATGTCTATTGCATAGGTAACCGAGTAAGGGCTTTAGAAGCGAAATTGTTTCTTTCTTTCTGTACCACCTTGGTCTGGTGGTAGGACACCTGACTGGCAAGTCGAGACTGGAGGGAGGGGTCAGGGGTTCGAAACCCAGCTGGGGACACTTTTTCAAAAAAAGTTCTTTTTTTTCTTTCTTTAGTTTTTTTTGCATTATATTATTTTTCAGATGTGTTTTTCAATATCCTAGACGGTCATGCATGTTGGAAATTTTTTTTTTAATTAGGAAAATGGGAAATACTGGAAAAATCTAGGAAAATCAGTTTATTTGTTATTTTTCGACTCCTTTTGCAACATTTTAGGTAGTTTATCATGCGTAAGGTGTTCTGTGTATAAAATCGAGCAACTTTCTTTGTTAAAGAACACTTTTTGAAATAATAATAAAAAAAATTTAAAAAAAGACGAAATGTCGAGAAAAAGGTTCAGGCTTTGAGACCTCCTAGCTCCCTTTAATATTAAGTTATAATTTTCAAACTCGGTCCAAAACTAGGCCTCTATGGTCCAATAATGCCTGTCGAAGGAAATTTTTATATGTTAATTAGGAGGGCCCCAGTGGGGCCCTAATGGTCTATTGCATAGGCAACCGAGTAAGGGCTTTTGAAGCGAAATTGTTTCTTTCTTTCCGTACCACCTTGGTCTGGTGGTAGGACACCTGACTGGCAGGTCCAGACTGGAGGGAGGGGTCAGGGGTTCAAAACTCTGCTGGGGACACTTTTTCATAAAAATTTCTTTTTTTTCTTTCTTTGGTTTTTTTTACATTATATTATTTTTTAAATGTGTTTTTCGATATTCTAGAGGGTCATGCATGTAGGAAATTTTTTTTTAATTAGGAAAATGGGAAAAACTGGAAAAATCTAGGAATATCAGTTTATTTGTTATTTTTCGACTCCTTTTGCAACATTTTAGGCAGTCTATCATGCATAAGGTGTTCTGTGTATAAAATCGAGCATCCTTCTTTGTTAAGAACACTTTTTGAAATAATAAAAAAAAAATTTAAAAAAGGACGAAATGTCGAGAATAAAGTTCAGGCTTCGAGACCTCCTAGCTCCTTTTAATATTAAGTTATAATTTTCAAACTCGGTCCTAAGGGAGGCCTCTATGGTCCAATAATGCCTGTTGAAGGAAATTTTTATATGTTAATTATGAGGGCCCCAGTGGGGCACTAAAGGTCTATTGCATAGGCAACCGAGTAAGGGCTTTAGAAGCGAAATTGTTTCTTTCTTTCTGCACCACCTTGGTCTGGTGGTAGGACACCTGACTGGCAAGTCGAGACTGGAGGGAGGGATCAGGGGCTCGAAACCCAGCTGGGGACACTTTTTAAAAAAATTTCTTTTTTTTCTTTCTTTTGTTTTTTTTACATTATATTATTTTTTAAATGTGTTTTTCAATATTCTATAAACACATTTAAAAGATATTATAAGTGGGAAAAACTGGAAAAATCTAGGAAAATCAGTTAATTTGTTATTTTTCGACTCCTTTTGCAAGATTTTAGATAGTTTATCATGCGTAAGGTGATCTGTGTATAAAATCGAGCAACTCTCTTTGTTAAAGAACACTTTCAGAAATAATAATAAAAAAAATTGAAAAAAAGACGAAATGTCGAGAATAGGGTTCAGGCTCCGGCTAAGGTTTGAGACCTCCTAGCTCCCTTTAATATTAAGTTATAATTTTCAAACTCGGTCCTAAGGGAGGCCTCTATGGTCCAATAATGCCTGTTGAATGAATTTTTTTATGTTAATTATGAGGGCCCCAGTGGGGCACTAAAGGTCTATTGCATAGGCAACCGAGTAAGGGCTTTAGAAGCGAAATTGTTTCTTTCTTTCTGCACCACCTTGGTCTGGTGGTAGGACACCTGACTGGCAAGTCGAGACTGGAGGGAGGAGTCAGGGGCTCGAAACCCAGCTGGGGACACTTTTTAAAAAAATTTCTTTTTTTTCTTTCTTTAGTTTTTTTTACATTATATTATTTTTTAAATGTGTTTTTCAATATTCTATAAACACATTTAAAAGATATTATAAGTGGGAAAAACTGGAAAAATCTAGGAAAATCAGTTTATTTGTTATTTTTCGACTCCTTTTGCAACATTTTGGATAGTTTATCGTGCGTAAGGTGTTCTGTGTATAAAATCGAGCAACTTTCTTTGTTAAAGAACACTTTTTGAAATAATAAAAAAAAAATTTAAAAAAGGACGAAATGTCGAGAATAAGGTACAGGCTTCGAGACCTCCTAGCTCCCTTTAATATTAAGTTATAATTTTCAAACTCAGTCTCAAGGTAGGCCTCTATGGTTCAATCATGCCTGCTGAAGGAAATTTTTATATGTTAATTAGGAGGCCCCCAGTAAGGCCCAAAATGTCTATTGCGTAGGTAACCGAGTAAAGGCTTTTGAAGCGAAATTGTTTCTTTCTTTCCGTACCACCTTGGTCTGGTGGAAGGACACCTGACTGGCAAGTCGAGACTGGAGGGAGGGGTAGGGGGTTCGAATCCCAGCTGCGGACACTTTTTCAGAAAAATTTCTTTTTTTTCTTTTTTTAGTTTTTTTTACATTATATTATTTTTCAGATGTGTTTTTCGATATTCTAGACGGTCATGCATGTTGGAAATTTTTTTTTTAATTAGGAAAATGGGAAATACTGGAAAAATCTAGGAAAATCAGTTTATTTGTTATTTTTCGACTCCTTTTGCAACATTTTAGGTAGTTTATCATGCGTAAGGTGTTCTGTGTATAAAATCGAGCAACTTTCTTTGTTAAAGAACACTTTTTGAAATAATAATAAAAAAAATTTAAAAAAAGACGAAATGTCGAGAAAAAGTTTCAGGCTTTGAGACCTCCTAGCTCCCTTGAATATTAAGTTATAATTTTCAAACTGGGTCCAAAACTAGGCCTCTATGATCCAATAATGCCTGTTGAAGGAAATTTTTATATGTTAATTAGGAGGGCCCCAGTGGGGCCCTAATGGTCTATTGCATAGGCAACCGAGTAAGGGCTTTTGAAGCGAAATTGTTTCTTTCTTTCCGTACCACCTTGGTCTGGTGGTAGGACACCTGACTGGAAGGTCCAGACTGGAGGGAGGGGCCAGGGGTTCAAAACCCAGCTGTGGACGCTTTTTCAAAAAAAATTCTTTTTTTTCTTTCTTTAGTTTTTTTTACATTATATTCTTTTTTAAATGTGTTTTTCGATATTCTAGAGGGTCATGCATGTAGGAATTTTTTTTTAATTAGGAAAATGGGAAAAACTGGAAAAATCTTGGAATATCAGTTTATTTGTTATTTTTCGACTCCTTTTGCAACATTTTAGGCAGTCTATCATGCATAAGGTGTTCTGTGTATAAAATCGAGCATCCTTCTTCGTTAAAAAACACTTTTTGGAATAATAATAAAAAAATTTTTAAAAAAGTCGCAATGTCGAGAATAAGGTTCAGGCTTCGAGACCTCCTAGCTCTATTTAATATTAAGTTATAATTATCAAACTCGGTCTCAAGCTAGGCCTCTATGGTCCAATCAAGTCTGCAAAAGGAAATTTTTATATGTTAATTAGGAGGCCCCCAGTGGGGCCCTAAAGTCTATTGTGTTGGTCACCAAGAAAGGGCTTTTGAAGCGAAATTGTTTCTTTCTTTTCGTACCACCTTGGTCTGGTGGTAGGACACCTGACTGGCAAGTCGAGACTGGAGGGAGGGGTCAGGGGTTCGAAACCCAGCTGGGGACACTTTTTCAAAAAAATTTCTTTTTTTTCTTTCTTTAGTTTTTTTTACATTATATTATTTTTTAAATGTGTTTTTCGATATTCTAGAGGGTAATGCATGTTGGAAATTTTTTTTTAATTAGGAAAATGGGAAAAACAAGAAAAATCTAGGAAAATCAGTTTATTTGCTATTTTTCGACTCCTTTTGCAAGATTTTAGGTAGTTTATCATGCGTAAGGTGTTCTGTGAATAAAATCGAGCAACTCTCTTTGTTAAAGAACACTTTTAGAAATAATAATAAAAAAAATTTAAAAAAAGACGAAACGTCGAGAATAGGGATCAGGCTCCGGCTAAGGTTTGAGACCTCCTAGCTCCCTTTAATATTAAGTTATAATTTTCAAACTCGGTCCTAAGGGAGGCCTCTATGGTCCAATAATGCCTGTTGAAGGAAATTTTTATATGTTAATTATGAGGGCCCCAGTGGGGCACTAAAGGTCTATTGCATAGGCAACCGAGTAAGGGCTTTAGAAGCGAAATTGTTTCTTTCTTTCTGCACCACCTTGGTCTGGTGGTAGGACACCTGACTGGCAAGTCGAGACTGGAGGGAGGGATCAGGGGCTCGAAACCCAGCTGGGGACACTTTTTAAAAAAATTTCTTTTTTTTCTTTCTTTAGTTTTTTTTACATTATATTATTTTTTAAATGTGTTTATCAATATTCTATAAACACATTTAAAAGATATTATAAGTGGGAAAAACTGGAAAAATCTAGGAAAATCAGTTAATTTGTTATTTTTCGACTCCTTTTGCAAGATTTCAGATAGTTTATCATGCGTAAGGTGATCTGTGTATAAAATCGAGCAACTCTCTTTGTTAAAGAACACTTTCAGAAATAATAATAAAAAAAATTGAAAAAAAGACGAAATGTCGAGAATAGGGTTCAGGCTCCGGCTAAGGTTTGAGACCTCCTAGCTCCCTTTAATATTAAGTTATAATTTTCAAACTCGGTCCTAAGGGAGGCCTCTATGGTCCAATAATGCCTGTTGAATGAATTTTTTTATGTTAATTATGAGGGCCCCAGTGGGGCACTAAAGGTCTATTGCATAGGCAACCGAGTAAGGGCTTTAGAAGCGAAATTGTTTCTTTCTTTCTGCACCACCTTGGTCTGGTGGTAGGACACCTGACTGGCAAGTCGAGACTGGAGGGAGGAGTCAGGGGCTCGAAACCCAGCTGGGGACACTTTTTAAAAAAATTTCTTTTTTTTCTTTCTTTAGTTTTTTTTACATTATATTATTTTTTAAATGTGTTTTTCAATATTCTATAAACACATTTAAAAGATATTATAAGTGGGAAAAACTGGAAAAATCTAGGAAAATCAGTTTATTTGTTATTTTTCGACTCCTTTTGCAACATTTTGGATAGTTTATCGTGCGTAAGGTGTTCTGTGTATAAAATCGAGCAACTTTCTTTGTTAAAGAACACTTTTTGAAATAATAAAAAAAAAATTTAAAAAAGGACGAAATGTCGAGAATAAGGTTCAGGCTTCGAGACCTCCTAGCTCCCTTTAATATTAAGTTATAATTTTCAAACTCGGTCCTAAGGTAGGCCTCTATGGTTCAATCATGCCTGCTGAAGGAAATTTTTATATGTTAATTAGGAGGCCCCCAGTAAGGCCCAAAAGGTCTATTGCGTAGGTAACCGAGTAAAGGCTTTTGAAGCGAAATTGTTTCTTTCTTTCCGTACCACCTTGGTCTGGTGGAAGGACACCTGACTGGCAAGTCGAGACTGGAGGGAGGGGTAGGGGGTTCGAATCCCAGCTGCGGACACTTTTTCAGAAAAATTTCTTTTTTTTCTTTTTTTAGTTTTTTTTACATTATATTATTTTTCAGATGTGTTTTTCGATATTCTAGACGGTCATGCATGTTGGAAATTTTTTTTTTAATTAGGAAAATGGGAAATACTGGAAAAATCTAGGAAAATCAGTTTATTTGTTATTTTTCGACTCCTTTTGCAACATTTTAGGTAGTTTATCATGCGTAAGGTGTTCTGTGTATAAAATCGAGCAACTTTCTTTGTTAAAGAACACTTTTTGAAATAATAATAAAAAAAATTTAAAAAAAGACGAAATGTCGAGAAAAAGTTTCAGGCTTTGAGACCTCCTAGCTCCCTTGAATATTAAGTTATAATTTTCAAACTCGGTCCAAAACTAGGCCTCTATGATCCAATAATGCCTGTTGAAGGAAATTTTTATATGTTAATTAGGAGGGCCCCAGTGGGGCCCTAATGGTCTATTGCATAGGCAACCGAGTAAGGGCTTTTGAAGCGAAATTGTTTCTTTCTTTCCGTACCACCTTGGTCTGGTGGTAGGACACCTGACTGGAAGGTCCAGACTGGAGGGAGGGGCCAGGGGTTCAAAACCCAGCTGTGGACGCTTTTTCAAAAAAAATTCTTTTTTTTCTTTCTTTAGTTTTTTTTACATTATATTCTTTTTTAAATGTGTTTTTCGATATTCTAGAGGGTCATGCATGTAGGAATTTTTTTTTAATTAGGAAAATGGGAAAAACTGGAAAAATCTTGGAATATCAGTTTATTTGTTATTTTTCGACTCCTTTTGCAACATTTTAGGCAGTCTATCATGCATAAGGTGTTCTGTGTATAAAATCGAGCATCCTTCTTTGTTAAAAAACACTTTTTGGAATAATAATAAAAAAATTTTTAAAAAAGTCGCAATGTCGAGAATAAGGTTCAGGCTTCGAGACCTCCTAGCTCTATTTAATATTAAGTTATAATTATCAAACTCGGTCTCAAGCTAGGCCTCTATGGTCCAATCAAGCCTGCAAAAGGAAATTTTTATATGTTAATTAGGAGGACCCCAGTGGGGCCCTAAAGTCTATTGTGTTGGTCACCAAGAAAGGGCTTTTGAAGCGAAATTGTTTCTTTCTTTTCGTACCACCTTGGTCTGGTGGAAGGACACCTGACTGGCAAGTCGAGACTGGAGGGAGGGGTAGGGGGTTCGAATCCCAGCTGCGGACACTTTTTCAGAAAAATTTCTTTTTTTTCTTTCTTTAGTTTTTTTTACATTATATTATTTTTCAGATGTGTTTTTCGATATTCTAGACGGTCATGCATGTTGGAAATTTTTTTTTTAATTAGGAAAATGGGAAATACTGGAAAAATCTAGGAAAATCAGTTTATTTGTTATTTTTCGACTCCTTTTGCAACATTTTAGGTAGTTTATCATGCGTAAGGTGTTCTGTGTATAAAATCGAGCAACTTTCTTTGTTAAAGAACACTTTTTGAAATAATAATAAAAAAAATTTAAAAAAAGACGAAATGTCGAGAAAAAGTTTCAGGCTTTGAGACCTCCTAGCTCCCTTGAATATTAAGTTATAATTTTCAAACTCGGTCCAAAACTAGGCCTCTATGGTCCAATAATGCCTGTTCAAGGAAATTTTTATATGTTAATTATGAGGGCCCCAGTGGGGCACTAAAGGTCTATTGCATAGGCAACCGAGTAAGGGCTTTAGAAGCGAAATTGTTTCTTTCTTTCTGCACCACCTTGGTCTGGTGGTAGGACACCTGACTGGCAAGTCGAGACTGGAGGGAGGGGTCAGGGGCTCAAAACCCAGCTGGGGACACTTTTTCAAAAAAATTTCTTTTTTTTCTTTCTTTAGTTTTTTTTACATTATATTATTTTTTAAATGTGTTTTTCGATATTCTAGAGGGTAATGCATGTTGGAAATTTTTTTTTAATTAGGAAAATGGGAAAAACTGGAAAAATGTAGGAAAATCAGTTTATTTGTTATTTTTCGACTCCTTTTGCAACATTTTAGGCAGTCTATCATGCATAAGGTGTTCTGTGTATAAAATCGAGCATCCTTCATTGTTAAAGAACACTTTTTGGAATAATAATAAAAAATTTTTTAAAAAAGTCGCAATGTCGAGAATAAAGTTCAGGCTTCGAGACCTCCTAGCTCCTTTTAATATTAAGTTATAATTTTCAAACTCGGTCTCATGGTAGGCCTCTATGGTCCAATCATGCCTGCAGAAGGAAATTTTTATATGTTAATTAGGAGGGCCCCAGTGGGGCCCTAAAGTCTATTGTGTTGGTCACCAAGAAAGGGCTTTTGAAGCGAAATTGTTTCTTTCTTTTCGTACCACCTTGGTCTGGTGGTAGGACACCTGACTGGCAAGTCGAGACTGGAGGGAGGGGTCAGGGGTTCGAAACCCAGCTGGGGACACTTTTTCAAATGAATTTCTTTTTTTTCTTTGTTTAGTTTTTTTTACATTATATTATTTTTCAGATGTGTTTTTCGATATTCTAGACGGTCATGCATGTTGGAAATTTTTTTTTTAATTAGGAAAATGGGAAAAACAGGAAAAATCTAGGAAAATCAGTTTATTTGCTATTTTTCGACTCCTTTTGCAAGATTTTAGGTAGTTTATCATGCGTAAGGTGTTCTGTGAATAAAATCGAGCAACTCTCTTTGTTAAAGAACACTTTTAGAAATAATAATAAAAAAAATTTAAAAAAAGACGAAACGTCGAGAATAGGGATCAGGCTCCGGCTAAGGTTTGAGACCTCCTAGCTCCCTTTAATATTAAGTTATAATTTTCAAACTCGGTCCTAAGGGAGGCCTCTATGGTCCAATAATGCCTGTTGAAGGAAATTTTTATATGTTAATTATGAGGGCCCCAGTGGGGCACTAAAGGTCTATTGCATAGGCAACCGAGTAAGGGCTTTAGAAGCGAAATTGTTTCTTTCTTTCTGCACCACCTTGGTCTGGTGGTAGGACACCTGACTGGCAAGTCGAGACTGGAGGGAGGGATCAGGGGCTCGAAACCCAGCTGGGGACACTTTTTAAAAAAATTTCTTTTTTTTCTTTCTTTAGTTTTTTTTACATTATATTATTTTTTAAATGTGTTTATCAATATTCTATAAACACATTTAAAAGATATTATAAGTGGGAAAAACTGGAAAAATCTAGGAAAATCAGTTAATTTGTTATTTTTCGACTCCTTTTGCAAGATTTTAGATAGTTTATCATGCGTAAGGTGATCTGTGTATAAAATCGAGCAACTCTCTTTGTTAAAGAACACTTTCAGAAATAATAATAAAAAAAATTGAAAAAAAGACGAAATGTCGAGAATAGGGTTCAGGCTCCGGCTAAGGTTTGAGACCTCCTAGCTCCCTTTAATATTAAGTTATAATTTTCAAACTCGGTCCTAAGGGAGGCCTCTATGGTCCAATAATGCCTGTTGAATGAATTTTTTTATGTTAATTATGAGGGCCCCAGTGGGGCACTAAAGGTCTATTGCATAGGCAACCGAGTAAGGGCTTTAGAAGCGAAATTGTTTCTTTCTTTCTGCACCACCTTGGTCTGGTGGTAGGACACCTGACTGGCAAGTCGAGACTGGAGGGAGGAGTCAGGGGCTCGAAACCCAGCTGGGGACACTTTTTAAAAAAATTTCTTTTTTTTCTTTCTTTAGTTTTTTTTACATTATATTATTTTTTAAATGTGTTTTTCAATATTCTATAAACACATTTAAAAGATATTATAAGTGGGAAAAACTGGAAAAATCTAGGAAAATCAGTTTATTTGTTATTTTTCGACTCCTTTTGCAACATTTTGGATAGTTTATCGTGCGTAAGGTGTTCTGTGTATAAAATCGAGCAACTTTCTTTGTTAAAGAACACTTTTTGAAATAATAAAAAAAAAATTTAAAAAAGGACGAAATGTCGAGAATAAGGTTCAGGCTTCGAGACCTCCTAGCTCCCTTTAATATTAAGTTATAATTCTCAAACTCAGTCTCAAGGTAGGCCTCTATGGTTCAATCATGCCTGCTGAAGGAAATTTTTATATGTTAATTAGGAGGCCCCCAGTAAGGCCCAAAAGGTCTATTGCGTAGGTAACCGAGTAAAGGCTTTTGAAGCGAAATTGTTTCTTTCTTTCCGTACCACCTTGGTCTGGTGGAAGGACACCTGACTGGCAAGTCGAGACTGGAGGGAGGGGTAGGGGGTTCGAATCCCAGCTGCGGACACTTTTTCAGAAAAATTTCTTTTTTTTCTTTTTTTAGTTTTTTTTACATTATATTATTTTTCAGATGTGTTTTTCGATATTCTAGACGGTCATGCATGTTGGAAATTTTTTTTTTAATTAGGAAAATGGGAAATACTGGAAAAATCTAGGAAAATCAGTTTATTTGTTATTTTTCGACTCCTTTTGCAACATTTTAGGTAGTTTATCATGCGTAAGGTGTTCTGTGTATAAAATCGAGCAACTTTCTTTGTTAAAGAACACTTTTTGAAATAATAATAAAAAAAATTTAAAAAAAGACGAAATGTCGAGAAAAAGTTTCAGGCTTTGAGACCTCCTAGCTCCCTTGAATATTAAGTTATAATTTTCAAACTCGGTCCAAAACTAGGCCTCTATTATCCAATAATGCCTGTTGAAGGAAATTTTTATATGTTAATTAGGAGGGCCCCAGTGGGGCCCTAATGGTCTATTGCATAGGCAACCGAGTAAGGGCTTTTGAAGCGAAATTGTTTCTTTCTTTCCGTACCACCTTGGTCTGGTGGTAGGACACCTGACTGGAAGGTCCAGACTGGAGGGAGGGGCCAGGGGTTCAAAACCCAGCTGTGGACGCTTTTTCAAAAAAAATTCTTTTTTTTCTTTCTTTAGTTTTTTTTACATTATATTCTTTTTTAAATGTGTTTTTCGATATTCTAGAGGGTCATGCATGTAGGAATTTTTTTTTAATTAGGAAAATGGGAAAAACTGGAAAAATCTTGGAATATCAGTTTATTTGTTATTTTTCGACTCCTTTTGCAACATTTTAGGCAGTCTATCATGCATAAGGTGTTCTGTGTATAAAATCGAGCATCCTTCTTTGTTAAAAAACACTTTTTGGAATAATAATAAAAATTTTTTTAAAAAAGTCGCAATGTCGAGAATAAGGTTCAGGCTTCGAGACCTCCTAGCTCTATTTAATATTAAGTTATAATTATCAAACTCGGTCTCAAGCTAGGCCTCTATGGTCCAATCAAGCCTGCAAAAGGAAATTTTTATATGTTAATTAGGAGGCCCCCAGTGGGGCCCTAAAGTCTATTGTGTTGGTCACCAAGAAAGGGCTTTTGAAGCGAAATTGTTTCTTTCTTTTCGTACCACCTTGGTCTGGTGGAAGGACACCTGACTGGCAAGTCGAGACTGGAGGGAGGGGTAGGGGGTTCGAATCCCAGCTGCGGACACTTTTTCAGAAAAATTTCTTTTTTTTCTTTCTTTAGTTTTTTTTACATTATATTATTTTTCAGATGTGTTTTTCGATATTCTAGACGGTCATGCATGTTGGAAATTTTTTTTTTAATTAGGAAAATGGGAAATACTGGAAAAATCTAGGAAAATCAGTTTATTTGTTATTTTTCGACTCCTTTTGCAACATTTTAGGTAGTTTATCATGCGTAAGGTGTTCTGTGTATAAAATCGAGCAACTTTCTTTGTTAAAGAACACTTTTTGAAATAATAATAAAAAAAATTTAAAAAAAGACGAAATGTCGAGAAAAAGTTTCAGGCTTTGAGACCTCCTAGCTCCCTTGAATATTAAGTTATAATTTTCAAACTCGGTCCAAAACTAGGCCTCTATGGTCCAATAATGCCTGTTCAAGGAAATTTTTATATGTTAATTATGAGGGCCCCAGTGGGGCACTAAAGGTCTATTGCATAGGCAACCGAGTAAGGGCTTTAGAAGCGAAATTGTTTCTTTCTTTCTGCACCACCTTGGTCTGGTGGTAGGACACCTGACTGGCAAGTCGAGACTGGAGGGAGGGGTCAGGGGTTCGAAACCCAGCTGGGGACACTTTTTCAAAAAAATTTCTTTTTTTTCTTTCTTTAGTTTTTTTTACATTATATTATTTTTTAAATGTGTTTTTCGATATTCTAGAGGGTAATGCATGTAGGAAATTTTTTTTTAATTAGGAAAATGGGAAAAACTGGAAAAATGTAGGAAAATCAGTTTATTTGTTATTTTTCGACTCCTTTTGCAACATTTTAGGCAGTCTATCATGCATAAGGTGTTCTGTGTATAAAATCGAGCATCCTTCATTGTTAAAGAACACTTTTTGGAATAATAATAAAAATTTTTTTAAAAAAGTCGCAATGTCGAGAATAAAGTTCAGGCTTCGAGACCTCCTAGCTCCTTTTAATATTAAGTTATAATTTTCAAACTCGGTCTCATGGTAGGCCTCTATGGTCCAATCATGCCTGCAGAAGGAAATTTTTATATGTTAATTAGGAGGGCCCCAGTGGGGCCCTAAAGTCTATTGTGTTGGTCACCAAGAAAGGGCTTTTGAAGCGAAATTGTTTCTTTCTTTTCGTACCACCTTGGTCTGGTGGTAGGACACCTGACTGGCAAGTCGAGACTGGAGGGAGGGGTCAGGGGTTCGAAACCCAGCTGGGGACACTTTTTCAAATGAATTTCTTTTTTTTCTTTGTTTAGTTTTTTTTACATTATATTATTTTTCAGATGTGTTTTTCGATATTCTAGACGGTCATGCATGTTGGAAATTTTTTTTTTAATTAGGAAAATGGGAAAAACAGGAAAAATCTAGGAAAATCAGTTTATTTGCTATTTTTCGACTCCTTTTGCAAGATTTTAGGTAGTTTATCATGCGTAAGGTGTTCTGTGAATAAAATCGAGCAACTCTCTTTGTTAAAGAACACTTTTAGAAATAATAATAAAAAAAATTTAAAAAAAGACGAAACGTCGAGAATAGGGTTCAGGCTCCGGCTAAGGTTTGAGACCTCCTAGCTCCCTTTAATATTAAGTTATAATTTTCAAACTCGGTCCTAAGGGAGGCCTCTATGGTCCAATAATGCCTGTTGAAGGAAATTTTTATATGTTAATTATGAGGGCCCCAGTGGGGCACTAAAGGTCTATTGCATAGGCAACCGAGTAAGGGCTTTAGAAGCGAAATTGTTTCTTTCTTTCTGCACCACCTTGGTCTGGTGGTAGGACACCTGACTGGCAAGTCGAGACTGGAGGGAGGGATCAGGGGCTCGAAACCCAGCTGGGGACACTTTTTAAAAAAATTTCTTTTTTTTCATTCTTTAGTTTTTTTTACATTATATTATTTTTTAAATGTGTTTATCAATATTCTATAAACACATTTAAAAGATATTATAAGTGGGAAAAACTGGAAAAATCTAGGAAAATCAGTTAATTTGTTATTTTTCGACTCCTTTTGCAAGATTTTATATAGTTTATCATGCGTAAGGTGATCTGTGTATAAAATCGAGCAACTCTCTTTGTTAAAGAACACTTTCAGAAATAATAATAAAAAAAATTGAAAAAAAGACGAAATGTCGAGAATAGGGTTCAGGCTCCGGCTAAGGTTTGAGACCTCCTAGCTCCCTTTAATATTAAGTTATAATTTTCAAACTCGGTCCTAAGGGAGGCCTCTATGGTCCAATAATGCCTGTTGAATGAATTTTTTTATGTTAATTATGAGGGCCCCAGTGGGGCACTAAAGGTCTATTGCATAGGCAACCGAGTAAGGGCTTTAGAAGCGAAATTGTTTCTTTCTTTCTGCACCACCTTGGTCTGGTGGTAGGACACCTGACTGGCAAGTCGAGACTGGAGGGAGGAGTCAGGGGCTCGAAACCCAGCTGGGGACACTTTTTAAAAAAATTTCTTTTTTTTCTTTCTTTAGTTTTTTTTACATTATATTATTTTTTAAATGTGTTTTTCAATATTCTATAAACACATTTAAAAGATATTATAAGTGGGAAAAACTGGAAAAATCTAGGAAAATCAGTTTATTTGTTATTTTTCGACTCCTTTTGCAACATTTTGGATAGTTTATCGTGCGTAAGGTGCTCTGTGTATAAAATCGAGCAACTTTCTTTGTTAAAGAACACTTTTTGAAATAATAATAAAAAAAATTTAAAAAAAGACGAAATGTCGAGAAAAAGTTTCAGGCTTTGAGACCTCCTAGCTCCCTTGAATATTAAGTTATAATTTTCAAACTCGGTCCAAAACTAGGCCTCTATGATCCAATAATGCCTGTTGAAGGAAATTTTTATATGTTAATTAGGAGGGCCCCAGTGGGGCCCTAATGGTCTATTGCATAGGCAACCGAGTAAGGGCTTTTGAAGCGAAATTGTTTCTTTCTTTCCGTACCACCTTGGTCTGGTGGTAGGACACCTGACTGGAAGGTCCAGACTGGAGGGAGGGGCCAGGGGTTCAAAACCCAGCTGTGGACGCTTTTTCAAAAAAAATTCTTTTTTTTCTTTCTTTAGTTTTTTTTACATTATATTCTTTTTTAAATGTGTTTTTCGATATTCTAGAGGGTCATGCATGTAGGAATTTTTTTTTAATTAGGAAAATGGGAAAAACTGGAAAAATCTTGGAATATCAGTTTATTTGTTATTTTTCGACTCCTTTTGCAACATTTTAGGCAGTCTATCATGCATAAGGTGTTCTGTGTATAAAATCGAGCATCCTTCTTTGTTAAAAAACACTTTTTGGAATAATAATAAAAATTTTTTTAAAAAAGTCGCAATGTCGAGAATAAGGTTCAGGCTTCGAGACCTCCTAGCTCCATTTAATATTAAGTTATAATTAACAAACTCGGTCTCAAGGTAGGCCTCTATGGTCCAATCATGCCTGCAAAAGGAAATTTTTATATGTTAATTAGGAAGCCCCCAGTGGGGCCCTAAAGTATATTGTGTTGGTCACCAAGAAAGGGCTTTTGAAGCGAAATTGTTTCTTTCTTTTCGTACCACCTTGGTCTGGTGGTAGGACACCTGACTGGCAAGTCGAGACTGGAGGGAGGGGTCAGGGGTTCGAAACCCAGCTGGGGACACTTTTTCAAAAAAATTTCTTTTTTTTCTTTCTTTAGTTTTTTTTACATTACATTATTTTTCAGATGTGTTTTTCGATATTCTAGACGGTCATGCATGTTGGAAATTTTTTTTTTAATTAGGAAAATGGGAAAAACAGGAAAAATCTAGGAAAATCAGTTTATTTGTTATTTTTCGACTCCTTTTGCAAGATTTTAGGTAGTTTATCATGCGTAAGGTGTTCTGTGTATAAAATCGAGCAACTCTCTTTGTTAAAGAACACTTTTAGAAATAATAATAAAAAAAATTTAAAAAAAGACGAAATGTCGAGAATAGGGTTCAGGCTCCGGCAAAGGTTTGAGACCTCCTAGCTGCCTTTAATATTAAGTTATAATTTTCAAACTCGGTCCTAAGGGAGGCCTCTATGGTCCAATAATGCCTGTTGAAGGAAATTTTTATATGTTAATTATGAGGGCCCCAGTGGGGCCCTAAAGGTCTATTGCATAGGCAACCGAGTAAGGGCTTTAGAAGCGAAATTGTTTCTTTCTTTCTGCACCACCTTGGTCTGGTGGTAGGACACCTGACTGGCAAGTCGAGACTGGAGGGAGGGGTCAGGGGCTCGAAACCCGGCTGGGGACACTTTTTAAAAAAATTTCTTTTTTTTCTTTCTTTAGTTTTTTTTACATTATATTATTTTTTAAATGTGTTTTTCAATATTCTATGAACACATTTAAAAGATATTATAAGTGGGAAAAACTGGAAAAATCTAGGAAAATCAGTTTATTTGTTATTTTTCGACTCCTTTTGCAACATTTTGGATAGTTTATCGTGCGTAAGGTGTTCTGTGTATAAAATCGAGCAACTTTCTTTGTTAAAGAGCACTTTTTGAAATAATAAAAAAAAAATTTAAAAAAGGACGAAATGTCGAGAATAAGGTTCAGGCTTCGAGACCTCCTAGCTCCCTTTAATATTAAGTTATAATTTTCAAACTCAGTCTCAAGGTAGGCCTCTATGGTTCAATCATGCCTGTTGAACTAAATTTTTATATGTTAATTAGGAGGCCCCCAGTAAGGCCCAAAAGGTCTATTGCGTAGGTAACCGAGTAAGGGCTTTTGAAGCGAAATTGTTTCTTTCTTTCCGAACCACCTTGGTCTGGTGGAAGGACACCTGACTGGCAAGTCGAGACTGGAGGGAGGGGTCGGGGGTTCGAATACCAGCTGCGGACACTTTTTCAGAAAAATTTCTTTTTTTTCTTTCTTTAGTTTTTTTTACATTATATTATTTTTCAGATGTGTTTTTCGATATTCTAGACGGTCATGCATGTTGGAAATTTTTTTTTTAATTAGGAAAATGGGAAATACTGGAAAAATCTAGGAAAATCAGTTTATTTGTTATTTTTCGACTCCTTTTGCAACATTTTAGGTAGTTTATCATGCGTAAGGTGTTCTGTGTATAAAATCGAGCAACTTTCTTTGTTAAATAACACTTTTTGAAATAATAATAAAAAAAATTTAAAAAAAGATGAAATGTCGAGAAAAAGGTTCAGGCTTTGAGACCTCCTAGCTCCCTTTAATATTAAATTATAATTTTCAAACTCGGTCCAAAACTAGGCCTCTGTGGTCCAATAATGCCTGTTGAAGGAAATTTTTATATGTTAATTAGGAGGGCCCCAGTGGGGCCCTAATGGTCTATTGCATAGGCAACCGAGTAAGGGCTTTTGAAGCGAAATTGTTTCTTTCTTTCCGTACCACCTTGGTCTGGTGGTAGGACACCTGACTGGAAGGTCCAGACTGGAGGGAGGGGTCAGGGGTTCAAAACCCAGCTGGGGACACTTTTTCAAAAAAATTTCTTTTTTTTCTTTCTTTAGTTTTTTTTACATTATATTATTTTTTAAATGTGTTTTTCGATATTCTAGAGGGTCTTGCATGTAGGAAATTTTTTTTTAATTAGGAAAATGGGAAAAACTGGAAAAATCTAGGAATATCAGTTTATTTGTTATTTTTCGACTCCTTTTGCAACATTTTAGGCAGTCTATCATGCATAAGGTGTTCTGTGTATAAAATCGAGCATCCTTCTTTGTTAAAAAACACTTTTTGGAATAATAATAAAAATTTTTTTAAAAAAGTCGCAATGTCGAGAATAAGGTTCAGGCTTCGAGACCTCCTAGCTCTATTTAATATTAAGTTATAATTATCAAACTCGGTCTCAAGGTAGGCCTCTATGATCCAATCAAGCCTGCAAAAGGAAATTTTTATATGTTAATTAGGAGGTCCCCAGTGGGGCCCTAAAATCTATTATGTAGGTCACCAAGAAAGGGCTTTTGAAGCGAAATTGTTTCTTTCCTTTCGTACCACCTTGGTCTGGTGGTAGGACACCTGACTGGCAAGTCGAGACTGGAGGGAGGGGTCCGGGGTTCGAAACCAAGCTGGGGACACTTTTTCAAAAAAATGTCTTTTTTTTCTTTCTTTAGTTTTTTTTACATTATATTATTTTTCAGATGTGTTTTTCGATATTCTAGACGGTCATGCATGTTGGAAATTTTTTTTTAATTAGGAAAACGGGAAAAACTGGAAAAATCTAGGAAAATCAGTTTATTTGTTATTTTTCGACTCCTTTTGCAAGATTTTAGGCAGTCTATCATGCATAAGGTGTTCTGTGTATAAAATCGAGCATCCTTCTTTGTTAAAAAACACTTTTTGGAATAATAATAAAAAATTTTTTAAAAAAGTCGCAATGTCGAGAATAAGGTTCAGGCTTCGAGACCTCCTAGCTCTATTTAATATTAAGTTATAATTATCAAACTCGGTCTCAAGGTAGGCCTCTATGATCCAATCAAGCCTGCAAAAGGAAATTTTTATATGTTAATTAGGAGGTCCCCAGTGGGGCCCTAAAATCTATTATGTAGGTCACCAAGAAAGGGCTTTTGAAGCGAAATTGTTTCTTTCCTTTCGTACCACCTTGGTCTGGTGGTAGGACACCTGACTGGCAAGTCGAGACTGGAGGGAGGGGTCCGGGGTTCGAAACCAAGCTGGGGACACTTTTTCAAAAAAATGTCTTTTTTTTCTTTCTTTAGTTTTTTTTACATTATATTATTTTTCAGATGTGTTTTTCGATATTCTAGACGGTCATGCATGTTGGAAATTTTTTTTTAATTAGGAAAACGGGAAAAACTGGAAAAATCTAGGAAAATCAGTTTATTTGTTATTTTTCGACTCCTTTTGCAAGATTTTAGGTAGTTTATCATGCGTAAGGTGTTCTGTGTATAAAATCGAGCAACTCTCTTTGTTAAAGAACACTTTTAGAAATAATAATAAAAAAAATTTAAAAAAAGACGAAATGTCGAGAATAAGGTTCAGGCTTTGAGACCTCCTAGCTCCCTTTAATATTAAGTTATAATTTTCAAACTCGGTCCTAAGGTAGGCCTCTATGGTCAAATAATGCCTGTTGAAGGAAATTTTTATATGTTAATTATGAGGGCCCTAGTGCGGCCCTAAAGGTCTATTGCATAGGCAACCGAGTAAGGGCTTTAGAAGCGAAATTGTTTCTTTCTTTCTGTACCACCTTGGTCTGGTGGTAGGACACCTGACTGGCAAGTCGAGACTGGAGGGAGGGGTCAGGGGTTCGAAACCCAGCTGGGGACACTTTTTCCAAAAAATTTCTTTTTTTTCTTTCTTTAGTTTTTTTTACATTATATTATTTTTTAAATGTGTTTTTCGATATTCTAGAGGGTCATGCATGTAGGAAATTTTTTTTTTAATTAGGAAAGTGGGAAAAACTGGAAAAATCTAGGAAAATCAGTTTATTTGTTATTTTTCGACTCCTTTTGCAACATTTTGAATAGTTTATCATGCGTAAGGTGTTCTGTGTTAAAAATCGAGCAACTTTCTTTGTGAAAGAACACTTTTTGAAATAATAAAAAAAAAATTTAAAAAAGGACGAAATGTCGAGAATAAGGTTCAGGCTTCGAGACATCCTAGCTCCCTTTAATATTAAGTTATAATTTTCAAACTCAGTCTCAAGGTAGGCCTCTATGGTTCAATCATGCCTGTTGAAGGAAATTTTTATATGTTAATTAGGAGGCCCCCAGTAAGGCCCTAAAGGTCTATTGCGTAGGTAACCGAGTAAGGGCTTTTGAAGCGAAATTGTTTCTTTCTTTTCGTACCACCTTGGTCTGGTGGAAGGACACCTGACTGGCAAGTCGAGACTGGAGGGAGGGGTCGGGGGTTCGAATCCCAGCTGCGGACACTTTTTCAGAAAAATTTCTTTTTTTTCTTTCTTTAGTTTTTTTTGCATTATATAATTTTTCAGATGTGTTTTTCGATATCCTAGACGGTCATGCATGTTGGAAATTTTTTTTTAATTAGGAAAATGGGAAATACTGGAAAAATCTAGGAAAACCAGTTTATTTGTTATTTTTCGACTCCTTTTGCAACATTTTAGGTAGTTTATCATGCGTAAGGTGTTCTGTGTATAAAATCGAGCAACTTTCTTTGTTAAAGAACACTTTTTGAAATAATAATAAAAAAAATTTTAAAAAAGACGAAATGTCGAGAAAAAGGTTCAGGCTTTGAGACCTCCTAGCTCCCTTTAATATTAAGTTATAATTTTCAAACTCGGTCCAAAACTAGGCCTCTATGGTCCAATAATGCCTGTCGAAGGAAATTTTTATATGTTAATTAGGAAGGCCCCAGCGGGGCCCTAATGGTCTATTGCATAGGCAACCGAGTAAGGGCTTTTGAAGCGAAATTGTTTCTTTCTTTTCGTACCACCTTGGTCTGGTGGAAGGACACCTGACTGGCAAGTCGAGACTGGAGGGAGGGGTCGGGGGTTCGAATCCCAGCTGCGGACACTTTTTCAGAAAAATTTCTTTTTTTTCTTTCTTTAGTTTTTTTTGCATTATATAATTTTTCAGATGTGTTTTTCGATATTCTATAAACACATTTAAAAGATATTATAAGTGGGAAAAACTGGAAAAATCTAGGAAAATCAGTTTATTTGTTATTTTTCGACTCCTTTTGCAACATTTTGGATAGTTTATCGTGCGTAAGGTGTTCTGTGTATTAAATCGAGCAACTTTCTTTGTTAAAGAACACTTTTTGAAATAATAAAAAAAAAATTTAAAAAAGGACAAAATGTCGAGAATAAGGTTCAGGCTTCGAGACCTCCTAGCTCCCTTTAATATTAAGTTATAATTTTCAAACTCAGTCTCAAGGTAGGCCTCTATGGTTCAATCATGCCTGTTGAAGGAAATTTTTATATGTTAATTAGGAGGCCCCCAGTAAGGCCCAAAAGGTCTTTTGCGTAGGTAACCGAGTAAGGGCTTTTGAAGCGATATTGTTTCTTTCTTTCCGTACCACCTTGGTCTGGTGGAAGGACACTGGCAAGTCGAGAGTGGAGGGAGGGGTCGGGTGTTCGAATACCAGCTGCGGACACTTTTTCAGAAAAATTTCTTTTTTTTCTTTCTTTAGTTTTTTTTACATTATATTATTTTTCAGATGTGTTTTTCGATATTCTAGACGGTCATGCATGTTGGAAATTTTTTTTTTAATTAGGAAAATGGGAAATACTGGAAAAATCTAGGAAAATCAGTTTATTTGTTATTTTTCGACTCCTTTTGCAACATTTTAGGTAGTTTATCATGCGTAAGGTGTTCTGTGTATAAAATCGAACAACTTTCTTTGTTAAAGAACACTTTTTGAAATAATAATAAAAAAAATTTTAAAAAAGACGAAATGTCGAGAAAAAGGTTCAGGCTTTGAGACCTCCTAGCTCCCTTTAATATTAAGTTATAATTTTCAAACTCGGTCTAAAACTAGGCCTCTATGGTCCAATAATGCCTGTTGAAGGTAATTTTTATATGTTAATTAGGAGGGCCCCAGTGGGGCCCTAATGGTCTATTGCATAGGCAACCGAGTAAGGGCTTTTGAAGCGAAATTGTTTCTTTCTTTCCGTACCACCTTGGTCTGGTGGTAGGACACCTGACTGGCAAGTGGAGACTGGAGGGAGGGGTCGGGGGTTCGAATCCCAGCTGCGGACACTTTTTCAGAAAAATTTCTTTTTTTTTCTTTCTTTAGTTTTTTTTACATTATATTATTTTTCAGATGTGTTTTTTGATATTCTAGACGGTCATGCATGTTGGAAATTTTTTTTTTAATTAGGAAAATGGGAAATACTGGAAAAATCTAGGAAAATCAGTTTATTTGTTATTTTTCGACTCCTTTTGCAACATTTTAGGTAGTTGATCATGCGTAAGTTGTTCTGTGTATAAAATCGAGCGACTTTCTTTGTTAAAGAACACTTTTTGAAATAATAATAAAAAAAATTTAAAAAAAGACGAAATGTCGAGAAAAAGGTTCAGGCTTTGAGACCTCCTAGCTCCCTTTAATATTAAGTTATAATATTCAAACTCGGTCCAAAGGTAGGCCCCTATGGTCCAATAATGCCTGTTGAAGGAAATTTTTATATGTTAATTAGGAGGGCCCTAGTGGGGCTCTAATGGTCTATTGCATAGGCAACCGAGTAAGGGCTTTTGAAGCGAAATTGTTTCTTTCTTTCCGTACCACCTTGGTCTGGTGGTAGGACACCTGATTGGCAAGTCGAGACTGGAGGGAGGGGTCAGGGGTTCGAATCCCAGCTGGGGACACTTTTTCAAAAAAATTTCTTTTTTTTCTTTCTTTAGTTTTTTTTACATTATATTATTTTTTAAATGTGTTTTTCGATATTCTAGAGGGTCATGCATGTAGGAAATTTTTTTTTAATTAGGAAAATTGGAAAAACTGGAAAAATGTAGGAAAATCAGTTTATTTGTTATTTTTCGACTCCATTTGCAACATTTTAGGCAGTCTATCATGCATAAGGTGTTCTGTGTATAAAATCGAGCATCCTTCATTGTTAAAGAACACTTTTTGGAATAATAATAAAAAAAATTTTAAAAAAGTCGCAATGTCGAGAATAAGGTTCAGGCTTCGAGACCTCCTAGATCCATTTAATATTAAGTTATAATTAACAAACTCGGTCTCAAGGTAGGCCTCTATGGTCCAATCATGCCTGCAAAAGGAAATTTTTATATGTTAATTAGGAGGCCCCCAGTGGGGCCCTAAAGTATATTGTGTTGGTCACCAAGAAAGGGCTTTTGAAGCGAAATTGTTTCTTTCTTTTCGTACCACCTTGGTCTGGTGGTAGGACACCTGACTGGCAAGTCGAGACTGGAGGGAGGGGTCAGGGGTTCGAAACCCAGCTGGGGACACTTTTTCAAAAAAATTTCTTTTTTTTCTTTCTTTAGTTTTTTTTACATTACATTATTTTACAGATGTGTTTTTCGATATTCTAGACGGTCATGCATGTTGGAAATTTTTTTTTTAATTAGGAAAATGGGAAAAACAGGAATAATCTAGGAAAATCAGTTTATTTGTTATTTTTCGACTCCTTTTGCAAGATTTTAGGTAGTTTATCATGCGTAAGGTGTTCTGTGTATAAAATCGAGCAACTCTCTTTGTTAAAGAACACTTTTAGAAATAATAATAAAAAAAATTTAAAAAAAGACGAAATGTCGAGAATAGGGTTCAGGCTCCGGCAAAGGTTTGAGACCTCCTAGCTGCCTTTAATATTAAGTTATAATTTTCAAACTCGGTCCTAAGGGAGGCCTCTATGGTCCAATAATGCCTGTTGAAGGAAATTTTTATATGTTAATTATGAGGGCCCCAGTGGGGCCCTAAAGGTCTATTGCATAGGCAACCGAGTAAGGGCTTTAGAAGCGAAATTGTTTCTTTCTTTCTGCACCACCTTGGTCTGGTGGTAGGACACCTGACTGGCAAGTCGAGACTGGAGGGAGGGGTCAGGGGCTCGAAACCCAGCTGGGGACACTTTTTAAAAAAATTTCTTTTTTTTCTTTCTTTAGTTTTTTTTACATTATATTATTTTTTAAATGTGTTTTTCAATATTCTATGAACACATTTAAAAGATATTATAAGTGGGAAAAACTGGAAAAATCTAGGAAAATCAGTTTATTTGTTATTTTTCGACTCCTTTTGCAACATTTTGGATAGTTTATCGTGCGTAAGGTGTTCTGTGTATAAAATCGAGCAACTTTCTTTGTTAAAGAGCACTTTTTGAAATAATAAAAAAAAAATTTAAAAAAGGACGAAATGTCGAGAATAAGGTTCAGGCTTCGAGACCTCCTAGCTCCCTTTAATATTAAGTTATAATTTTCAAACTCAGTCTCAAGGTAGGCCTCTATGGTTCAATCATGCCTGTTGAAGGAAATTTTTATATGTTAATTAGGAGGCCCCCAGTAAGGCCCAAAAGGTCTATTGCGTAGGTAACCGAGTAAGGGCTTTTGAAGCGAAATTGTTTCTTTCTTTCCGTACCACCTTGGTCTGGTGGAAGGACACCTGACTGGCAAGTCGAGACTGGAGGGAGGGGTCGGGGGTTCGAATACCAGCTGCGGACACTTTTTCAGAAAAATTTCTTTTTTTTCTTTCTTTAGTTTTTTTTACATTATATTATTTTTCAGATGTGTTTTTTGATATTCTAGACGGTCATGCATGTTGGAAATTTTTTTTTAATTAGGAAAATGGGAAATACTGGAAAAATCTAGGAAAATCAGTTTATTTGTTATTTTTCGACTCCTTTTGCAAGATTTTAGGTAGTTTATCATGCGTAAGGTGTTCTGTGTATAAAATCGAGCAACTCTCTTTGTTAAAGAACACTTTTAGAAATAATAATAAAAAAAATTTAAAAAAAGACGAAATGTCGAGAATAAGGTTCAGGCTTTGAGATCTCCTAGCTCCCTTTAATATTAAGTTATAATTTTCAAACTCGGTCCTAAGGTAGGCCTCTATGGTCAAATAATGCCTGTTGAAGGAAATTTTTATATGTTAATTATGAGGGCCCTAGTGCGGCCCTAAAGGTCTATTGCATAGGCAACCGAGTAAGGGCTTTAGAAGCGAAATTGTTTCTTTCTTTCTGTACCACCTTGGTCTGGTGGTAGGACACCTGACTGGCAAGTCGAGACTGGAGGGAGGGGTCAGGGGTTCGAAACCCAGCTGGGGACACTTTTTCCAAAAAATTTCTTTTTTTTCTTTCTTTAGTTTTTTTTACATTATATTATTTTTTAAATGTGTTTTTCGATATTCTAGAGGGTCATGCATGTAGGAAATTTTTTTTTTAATTAGGAAAGTGGGAAAAACTGGAAAAATCTAGGAAAATCAGTTTATTTGTTATTTTTCGACTCCTTTTGCAACATTTTGAATAGTTTATCATGCGTAAGGTGTTCTGTGTTAAAAATCGAGCAACTTTCTTTGTGAAAGAACACTTTTTGAAATAATAAAAAAAAAATTTAAAAAAGGACGAAATGTCGAGAATAAGGTTCAGGCTTCGAGACATCCTAGCTCCCTTTAATATTAAGTTATAATTTTCAAACTCAGTCTCAAGGTAGGCCTCTATGGTTCAATCATGCCTGTTGAAGGAAATTTTTATATGTTAATTAGGAGGCCCCCAGTAAGGCCCTAAAGGTCTATTGCGTAGGTAACCGAGTAAGGGCTTTTGAAGCGAAATTGTTTCTTTCTTTTCGTACCACCTTGGTCTGGTGGAAGGACACCTGACTGGCAAGTCGAGACTGGAGGGAGGGGTCAGGGGTTCGAATCCCAGCTGCGGACACTTTTTCAGAAAAATTTCTTTTTTTTCTTTCTTTAGTTTTTTTTGCATTATATAATTTTTCAGATGTGTTTTTCGATATCCTAGACGGTCATGCATGTTGGAAATTATTTTTTAATTAGGAAAATGGGAAATACTGGAAAAATCTAGGAAAATCAGTTTATTTGTTATTTTTCGACTCCTTTTGCAACATTTTAGGTAGTTTATCATGCGTAAGGTGTTCTGTGTATAAAATCGAGCAACTTTCTTTGTTAAAGAACACTTTTTGAAATAATAATAAAAAAAATTTAAAAAAAGACGAAATGTCGAGAAAAAGGTTCAGGCTTTGAGACCTCCTAGCTCCCTTTAATATTAAGTTATAATTTTCAAACTCGGTCCAAAACTAGGCCTCTATGGTCCAATAATGCCTGTCGAAGGAAATTTTTATATGTTAATTAGGAGGGCCCCAGCGGGGCCCTAATGGTCTATTGCATAGGCAACCGAGTAAGGGCTTTTGAAGCGAAATTGTTTCTTTCTTTCCGTACCACCTTGGTCTGGTGGTAGGACACCTGACTGGCAGGTCCAGACTGGAGGGAGGGGTCAGGGGTTCAAAACCCAGCTGGGGACACTTTTTCAAAAAAATTTCTTTTTTTTCTTTCTTCAGTTTTTTTTACATTATATTATTTTTTAAATGTGTTTTTCGATATTCTAGAGGGTCATGCATGTAGGAAATTTTTTTTTAATTAGGAAAATGGGAAAAACTGGAAAAATCTAGGAAAATCAGTTTATTTGTTATTTTTCGACTCCTTTTGCAACATTTTAGGCAGTCTATCATGCATAAGGTGTTCTGTGTATAAAATCGAGCATCCTTCTTTGTTAAAGAACACTTTTTGGAATAATAATAAAAAAATTTTTAAAAAAGACGAAATGTCGAGAATAAGGTTCAGGCTTTGAGACCTCCTAGCTCCCTTTAATATTAAGTTATAATTTTCAAACTCGGTCCTAAGGGAGGCCTCTATGGTCCAATAATGCCTGTAGAAGGAAATTTTTATATGTTAATTATGAGGGCCCCAGTGGGGCCCTAAATGTCTATTGCATAGGCAACCGAGTAAGGGCTTTAGAAGCGAAATTATTTCTTTCTTTCTGCACCACCTTGGTCTGGTGGTAGGACACCTGACTGGCAAGTCGAGACTGGAGGGAGGAGTCAGGGGCTCGAAACCCAGCTGGGGACACTTTTTAAAAAAATTTCTTTTTTTTCTTTCTTTAGTTTTTTTTACATTATATTATTTTTTAAATGTGTTTTTCAATATTCTATAAACACATTTAAAAGATATTATAAGTGGGAAAAACTGGAAAAATCTAGGAAAATCAGTTTATTTGTTATTTTTCGACTCCTTTTGCAACATTTTGGATAGTTTATCGTGCGTAAGGTGTTCTGTGTATAAAATCGAGCAACTTTCTTTGTTAAAGAACACTTTTTGAAATAATAAAAAAAAATTTAAAAAAGGATGAAATGTCGAGAATAAGGTTCAGGCTTCGAGACCTCCTAGCTCCCTTTAATATTAAGTTATAATTTTCAAACTCGGTCTCATGGTAAGCCTCTATGGTCCAATCATGCCTGCCGAAGGAAATTTTTATATGTTAATAAGGAGGGCCCATGTGGGGCCCTAAATGTCTAATGCATAGGTAACCGAGAAAGGGCTTTTGAAGCGAAATTGTTTCTTTCTTTCCGTACCGCCTTGGTCTGGTGGTAGGACACCTGACTAGCAAGTCGAGATTGGAGGGAGGGGACGGGGTTTCCGATCCCAGCTTCGACCACTTTTTCAAAAAAATTTCTTTTTTTTGTTTTCTTTAGTTTTTTTTACATTATATTATTTTTCAGATGTGTTTTTCGATATTCTAGAGGGTCATGCATGTAGGAAATTTTTTTTAATTAGGAAAATGGGAAAAACTGGAAAAATCTAGGAAAATCGGTTTATTTGTTATTTTTCGACTTCTTTTGCAACATTTAAGGTAGTCTATCATGCATAAGGTGTTCTGTGTACAAAATCGAGCATCTTTCTTTGTTAAAGAACACTTTTTGTAATAATAATTAAAAAAATTATGAAAAAGACGAAATGTCGAGAATAAGGTTCAGGCTTCGAGACCTCCTAGCTCTCTTTAATATTAAGTTAAAATTTTCATACTCAGTCTCAAGGTAGGCCTCTATGGTTCAATTATGCCTGTTGAAGGAAATTTTTATATGTTAATTAGGAGGCCCCCAGTAAGGTCCTAAAGGTCTATTGCGTAGGTAACCGAGAAAGGGCTTTTGAAGCGAAATTGTTTCTTTCTTTCCGTACCGCCTTGGTCTGGTGAAAGGACACCTGACTGGCAAGTCGAGGTTGGAGGGAGGGGACGGGGGTTCGAATCCCAGCTTCGACCACTTTTTCAAAAAAAATTCTTTTTTTTCTTTCTTTAGTTTTTTTTACATTATATTATTTTTTAGATGTGTTTTTCGATATTCTAGAGGGTCATGCATGTAGGAAATTTTTTTTTTTTTAATTAGGAAAATCGAAAAAACTGGAAAAATCTAGGAAAATCTGTTTATTTGTTATTTTTCGACTCCTTCTGCAACATTTTAGGTAGTTTATCATGCGTAAGGTGTTCTGTGTATAAAATCGAGCATCTTTCTTTGATAAAGAACACTTTTTGGGAATAATAATAAAATTTTTTTTTAAAAAGTCGAAATGTCGAGAATAAGGTTCAGGCTTCGAGACCTCTTAGCTCCTTTTAATATTAAGTTATAATTTTCAAACTCGGTCCTAAGGTAGGCCTCTATGGTCCAATCATGCTTGCCGAAGGAATTTTTTATATGTTAATTAGAAGAGCCCCAGTGGGGCCCTAAATGTCTATTGCATAGGTACCCGAGAAAGGGCTTTTGAAGCGAAATTGTTTCTTTCTTTCCGTACCGCCTTGGTCTGGTGGTAGGACACCTGACTGGCAAGTCGAGGTTGGAGGGAAGGGACGGGGGTTCGAATCCCAACTTCGACCACTTTTTCAAAAAAATTTCTTTTTTTTATTTTACATTATATTATTTTTTAGATGTGTTTTTCGATATTCTGGAGGGTCCTGCATGTAGGAAATTTTTTTTAATTAGAAAAATGGGAAAAAACTGGAAAAATCTAGGAAAATCTGTTTATTTGTTATTTTTCGACTCCTTCTGCAACATTTTAGGTAGTTTATCATGCGTAAGGTGTTCTGTGTATAAAATCGAGCATCTTTCTTTGATAAGGAACACTTTTTGGGAATAATAATAAATTTTTTTTTAAAAAAGTCGAAATGTCGAGAATAAGGTTCAGGCTTCGAGACCTCCTATCTCCTTTTAATATTAAGTTATAATTTTCAAACTCGGTCCTAAGGTAGGCCTCTATGATCCAATCATGCCTGCCGAAGGAATTTTTTATATGTTAATTAGGAGAGCCCCAGTGGGGCCCTAAATGTCTATTGCATAGGTACCCGAGAAAGGGCTTTTGAAGCGAAATTGTTTCTTTCTTTCCGTACCGCCTTGGTCTGGTGGTAGGACACCTGACTGGCAAGTCGAGGTAGGAGGGAGGAAACGGAGGTTCGAATCCCTGCTGCGGACACTTTTTCAGAAAAATTTCTTTTTTTTCATTCTTTAGTTTTTTTTACATTATATTATTTTTTGGATGTGCTTTTCGATATTCTAGAGGGTCATGCAAGTAGGAAATTTTTTTTTAATTAGGAAAATGGGAAAAACTGGAAAAATCTAGGAAAATCAGTTTATTTGTTATTTTTCGACTCCTTTTGCAACATTTTAGGTAGTTTATCATGCGTAAGGTGTTTTCTTTGTATAAAATCGAGCAACTTTCTTTGTTAAAGAACACTTTTAGAAATAATAATAAAAAAATTTTTAAAATAGACGAAATGGCGAGAATAAGGTTCAGGCTTTGAGACCTCCTAGCTCCCTTTAATATTAAGTTATAATTTTCAAACTCGGTCCTAAGGTAGGCCTCTATGGTCCAATAATGCCTGTTGAAAGAAATTTTTATATGTTACTTAGGAGGGCCCCAGTGGGGCCCTAAAGGTCTATTGTATAGGCAACCGAGTAAGGGCTTTAGAAGCAAAATTGTTTCTTTCTTTTCGTACCACCTTGGTCTAGTGGTAGGACACCTGACTGGCAAGCCGAGACTGGAGGGAGGGGTCAGGGGTTCGAAACCCAGCTGGGGACACTTTTTCAAAAAAATTTCTTTTTTTTCTTTCTTTAGTTTTTTTTACATTATATTATTTTTTAAATGTGTTTTTCGATATTCTAGAGGGTCATGCATGTAGGAAATTTTTTTTTTAATTAGGAAAATGGGAAAAACTGGAAAAATCTAGGAAAATCAGTTTATTTGTTATTTTTCGACTCCTTTTGCAACATTTTAGGTAGTTTATAGTGCGTAAGGTGTTCTGTGTACAAAATCGAGCATCTTTCTTTGTTAAAGAACACTTTTTGGAATAATAATAAAAAAATTATGAAAAAGACGAAATGTCGAGAATAAGGTTCAGGCTTCGAGACCTCCTAGCTCCATTTAATATTAAGTTATAATTTTCAAACTCGATACTAAGGTAGGCCTCTATGATCCAATCATGCCTGCCGAAGGAATTTTTTATATGTTAATTAGGAGAGCCCCAGTGGGGCCCTAAATGTCTATTACATAGGTACCCAAGAAAGGGCTTTTGAAGCGAAATTGTTTCTTTCTTTCCGTACCGCCTTGGTCTGGTGGTAGGACACCTGACTGGCAAGTCGAGGTTGGAGGGAGGGGACGCGGGTTTGAATCCCAGCTTCGACCAATTTTTCAAAAAAATTTCTTTTTTTCTTTCTTTTGTTTATTTTACATTATATTATTTTTTAGATGTGTTTTTTGATATTCTGGAGGGTCCTGCATGTAGGAATTTTTTTTTTAATTAGGAAAATGGGAAAAAACTGGAAAAATCTAGGAAAATCTGTTTATTTGCTATTTTTCGACAACTATTGCAACAGTTAAGGTAGTCTATCATGCATAAGGTGTTCTGTGTATAAAATCGAGCATCTTTCTTTGTCAAAGAACACTTTTTGGAATAATAATAAAAAAAAATATGAAAAAGACGAAATGTCGAGAATAAGGTTCAGGCTTCGAGACCTCCTAGCTCCATTTAATATTAAGTTATAATTTTCAAACTCGGTCTCAAGGTAGGCCTCCATGATTCAATCATGCCTGTCGAAGGAAATTTTTATATGTTAATTAGGAGGGCCCCAGTGGGGCCCTAAAGGACTATTGCATAGGCAACCGAGTAAGGGCTTTAGAAGCGAAATTGTTTCTTTCTTTCCGTACCACCTTGGTCTAGTGGTAGGACACCTGACTGGCAAGTCGAGACTGGAGTGAGGGGTCAGGGGTTCGAAACCCAGCTGGGGACACCTTTTCAAAGAAATTTCTTTTTTTTCTTTCTTTAGTTTTTTTTACATTATATTATTTTTTAAGTGTGTTTTTCGATATTCTAGAGGGTCATGCATGTAGGAAATTTTTTTTTTAATTAGGAAAATTGGAAAAACTGGAAAAATCTAGGAAAATCAGTTTATTTGTTATTTTTCGACTCCTTTTGCAACATTTTGGATAGTTTATCATGCGTAAGGTGTTCTGTGTATAAAATCGAGCAACTTTCTTTGTTAAAGAACACTTTTCGAAATAATAAAAAAAAAATTTAAAAAAGGACGAAATGTCCAGAATAAGTTTCAGGCTTCGAGACCTCCTAGCTCCCTTTAATATTAAGTTATAATTTTCAAACTCGGTCTCAGGGTAGGCCTCTATGGTCCAATCATGCCTGCCGAAGGAAATTTTTATATGTTAATTAGGAGGGCCCTAGTGGGGCCCTAAATGTCTATTGCATTGGTAACCGAGAAAGGGCTTTTGAAGCGAAATTGTTTCTTTCTTTCCGTACCGCCTTGGTCTGGTGGTAGGACACCTGACTGGCAAGTCGAGGTTGGAGGGAGGGGACGCGGGTTCGAATCCCAGCTTTGACCAATTTTTCAAAAAATTTTCTTTTTTTCTTTCTTTTGTTTATTTTACATTATATTATTTTTTAGATGTGTTTTTTGATATTCTGGAGGGTCCTGCATGTAGGAATTTTTTTTTTAATTAGGAAAATGGGAAAAAACTGGAAAAATCTAGGAAAATCTGTTTATTTGCTATTTTTCGACTCCTATTGCAACAGTTAAGGTAGTCTATCATGCATAAGGTGGTCTGTGTATAAAATCGAGCATCTTTCTTTGTCAAAGAACACTTTTTGGAATAATAATAAAAAAAAATATGAAAAAGACGAAATGTCGAGAATAAGGTTCAGGCTTCGAGACCTCCTAGCTCCATTTAATATTAAGTTATAATTTTCAAACTCGGTCTCAAGGTAGGCCTCCATGATTCAATCATGCCTGTCGAAGGAAATTTTTATATGTTAATTAGGAGGGCCCCAGTGGGGCCCTAAAGGACTATTGCATAGGCAACCGAGTAAGGGCTTTTGAAGCGAAATTGTTTCTTTCTTTTCGTACCACCTTGGTCTGGTGGTAGGACACCTGACTGGCAAGTCGAGACTGGACAGAGAGGTCGTGGGTTCGAATCCCAGCTGCGGACACTTTTTCAAAAAAATTTCTTTTTTTTCTTTCTTTAGTTTTTTTTACATTATATTATTTTTTAGATGTGTTTTTCGATATTCTAGAGGGTCATGCAAGTAGAAATTTTTTTTTTTAATTAGGAAAATGGGAAAAACTGGAAAAATCTAGGAAAATCAGTTTATTTGTTATTTTTCGACTCCTTTTGCAACATTTTTGGTAGTTTATAGTGCGTAAGGTGTTCTGTGTATAAAATCGAGCAACTTTCTTTGTTAAAGAACACTTTTTGAAATAATAATAAAAAAAATTTTAAATAAGGACGAAATGTCCAGAATAAGGTTTAGGCTTCGAGACCTCCTAGCTCCCTTTAGTATTAAGTTATAATTTTCAAACTCGGTCTCACGGTAGGCCTCTATGGTAAAATCATGCCTGTCGAGGGAAATTTTTATATGTTAATTAGAAGGGCCCCAGTGGGGCCCTAAATGTCTATTGCATAGGTACCCGAGAAAGGGCTTTTGAAGCGAAATTGTTTCTTTCTTTCCGTACCGCCTTGGTCTGGTGGTAGGACACCTGACTGGCAAGTCGAGGTTGGAGGGAGGGGACAGGGGTTAGAATCCCAGCTTCGAACACTTTTTCAAAAAAATTTCTTTTTTTCTTTCTTTTGTTTATTTTACATTATATTATTTTTTAGATGTGTTTTTTGATATTCTGGAGGGTCCTGCATGTATGAAATTTTTTTTTAATTAGGAAAATGGGAAAAAACTGGAAAAACCTAGGAAAATCTGTTTATTTGCTATTTTTCGACTCCTATTGCAACATTTAAGGTAGTCTATCATGCATAAGGTGTTCTGTGTATAAAATCGAGCATCTTTCTTTCATAAAGAACACTTTTTGGAATAATAATAAAAAAAATTTAAAAAAAGTCGAAATGTCGAGAATAAGGTTCAGGATTCGAGACATCCTAGCTCCCTTTAATATTGAGTTATAATTTTAAAACTCGGTCCCAAGATAGGCCTCTACGGTCCAATCATGCCTGTTGAAGGAAATTTTTATATGTTAATTAGGAGGGCCACAGTGGGACCCTTAAGGTCTATTGCAAAGGCAACCGATTAAGGGCTTTTGAAGCGAAATTGTTTATTTCTTTCCGTACCACCTTGGTCTGGTGGTAGGACACCTGACTGGCAGGTCCAGACTGGAGGGAGCGGTCAGGGGTTCGAATCCCAGCTTTGACCACTTTTTCAAAAAAATTTCTTTTTTTTCTTTCTTTAGTTTTTTTTACATTATATTATTTTTTAAATGTGTTTTTCGATATTCTAGAGAGACATGCATGTAGGAAATTTTTTTTTAATTAGGAAAATGGAAAAAACTGGAAAAATCTAGGAAAATCAGTTTATTTGTTATTTTTCGACTCCTTTTGCAACCTTTTAGGTAGTCTATCATGCATAAGGTGTTCTGTGTATAAAATCGAGCATCCTTCTTTGTTAAAGAACACTTTTTGAAATAATAAAAAGAAAAATTTAAAAAAAGACGAAATGTCGAGAATAAGGTTCAGGCTTCGAGACTTCCTAGCTCCATTTAATATTAAGTTATAATTTTCAAACTCGGTCTCAAGGTAGGCCTCTATGGTTCAATCATGCCTGTCGAAGGAAATTTTTATATGTTAATTAGGAGGGCCCCAGCGGTGCCCTAAATGTCTATTGCATAGGTAACCGAGTAAGGGCTTTTGAAGCGAAATTGTTTCTTTCTTTTCGTACCACCTTGGTCTGGTGGTAGGACACCTGACTGGCAAGTCGAGACTGGACAGAGAGGTCGTGGGTTCGAATCCCAGCTGCGGACACTTTTTCAAAAAAATTTCTTTTTTTTCTTTCTTTAGTTTTTTTTACATTATATTATTTTTTAGATGTGTTTTTCGATATTCTAGAGGGTCATGCAAGTAGAAATTTTTTTTTTTAATTAGGAAAATGGGAAAAACTGGAAAAATCTAGGAAAATCAGTTTATTTGTTATTTTTCGACTCCTTTTGCAACATTTTTGGTAGTTTATAGTGCGTAAGGTGTTCTGTGTATAAAATCGAGCAACTTTCTTTGTTAAAGAACACTTTTTGAAATAATAATAAAAAAAATTTTAAATAAGGACGAAATGTCCAGAATAAGGTTTAGGCTTCGAGACCTCCTAGCTCCCTTTAGTATTAAGTTATAATTTTCAAACTCGGTCTCACGGTAGGCCTCTATGTTAAAATCATGCCTGTCGAAGGAAATTTTTATATGTTAATTAGAAGGGCCCCAGTGGTTCCCTAAATGTCTATTGCATAGGTACCCGAGAAAGGGCTTTTGAAGCGAAATTGTTTCTTTCTTTCCGTACCGCCTTGGTCTGGTGGTAGGACACCTGACTGGCAAGTCGAGGTTGGAGGGAGGGGACAGGGGTTAGAATCCCAGCTTCGAACACTTTTTAAAAAAGATTTCTTTTTTTCTTTCTTTTGTTTATTTTACATTATATTATTTTTTAGATGTGTTTTTTGATATTCTGGAGGGTCCTGCATGTATGAAATTTTTTTTTAATTAGGAAAATGGGAAAAAACTGGAAAAACCTAGGAAAATCTGTTTATTTGCTATTTTTCGACTCCTATTGCAACATTTAAGGTAGTCTATCATGCATAAGGTGTTCTGTGTATAAAATCGAGCATCTTTCTTTGATAAAGAACACTTTTTGGAATAATAATAAAAAAAATTTAAAAAAAGTCGAAATGTCGAGAATAAGGTTCAGGCTTCGAGACCTCCTAGCTCCCTTTAATATTGAGTTATAATTTTAAAACTCGGTCCCAAGATAGGCCTCTACGGTCCAATCATGCCTGTTGAAGGAAATTTTTATATGTTAATTAGGAGGGCCACAGTGGGACCCTTAAGGTCTATTGCAAAGGCAACCGATTAAGGGCTTTTGAAGCGAAATTGTTTATTTCTTTCCGTACCACCTTGGTCTGGTGGTAGGACACCTGACTGGCAGGTCCAGACTGGAGGGAGCGGTCAGGGGTTCGAATCCCAGCTTTGACCACTTTTTCAAAAAAATTTCTTTTTTTTCTTTCTTTAGTTTTTTTTACATTATATTATTTTTTAAATGTGTTTTTCGATATTCTAGAGAGTCATGCATGTAGGAAATTTTTTTTTAATTAGGAAAATGGAAAAAACTGGAAAAATCTAGGAAAATCAGTTTATTTGTTATTTTTCGACTCCTTTTGCAACCTTTTAGGTAGTCTATCATGCATAAGGTGTTCTGTGCATAAAATCGAGCATCCTTCTTTGTTAAAGAACACTTTTTGAAATAATAAAAAGAAAAATTTAAAAAAAGACGAAATGTCGAGAATAAGGTTCAGGCTTTGAGACCACCTAACTCCGTTTAATATTAAGTTATAATTTTCAAACTCGGTTCCAAGGTAGGCCTCGATGGTCCAATCATGCCTGTTGAAGGAAATTTTTATATGTTAATTAGGAGGAACCCAGTGGGGCCCTGAAGGTCAATTGCATTGGCAACCGAGTAAGGGCTTTTGAAGCGAAATTGTTTCTTTCTTTCCGTACCATCTTGGTCTGGTGGTAGGACACCTGACTGGCACGTCGTGACTGGAGGGAGGGGTCAGGGGTTCGAAACCCAGCTGGGGTCACTTTTTTAAAAAAAATTTCTTTTTTTTCTTTCTTTAGTTTTTTTTACACTATATTATTTTTTAAATGTGTTTTTCGATATTCTAGAGGGTCATGCATGTAGGAAATTTTTTTTTAATTAGGAAAATGGGAAAAACTGGAAAAATCTAGGAAAATCAGTTTATTTGTTATTTTTCGACTCCTTTTGCAACATTTTGGATAGTCTATCTTGCGTAAGGTGTTCTGTGTATAAAATCGAGCATCTTTCTTTGATAACGAACACTTTTTGGGAATAATAATAAATTTTTTTTTTTAAAAAGTCGAAATGTCGAGAATAAGGTTCAGGCTTCGAGACCTCCTAGCTCCTTTTAATATTAAGTTATAATTTTCAAACTCGGTCATAAGGTAGGCCCTTATGATCCAATCATGCCTGCCGAAAGAATTTTTTATATGTTAATTCGGAGAGCCCCAGTGGGGCCCTAAATGTCTATTGCATAGGTACCCGAGAAAGGGCTTTTGAAGCGAAATTGTTTCTTTCTTTCCTTACCGCCTTGGTCTGGTGGTAGGACACCTGACTGGCAAGTCGAGGTTGGAGGGAGGGGACGGGGGTTCGAATCCCAGCTTCGACCACTTTTTCAAAAAAATTTCTTTTTTTCTTTCTTTTGTTTATTTTACATTATATTATTTTTTAGATGTGTTTTTTGATATTCTGGAGGGTCCTGCATGTATGAAATTTTTTTTTAATTAGGAAAATGGGAGAAAACTGGAAAAACCTAGGAAAATCTGTTTATTTGCTATTTTTCGACTCCTATTGCAACATTTAAGGTAGTCTATCATGCATAAGGTGTTCTGTGTATAAAATCGAGCATCTTTCTTTGTTAAAGAACACTTTTTGGAATAATAATAAAAAAAATTATGAAAAAGACGAAATGTCGAGAATAAGGTTCAGGCTTCGAGACCTCCTAGCTCCATTTAATATTAAGTTATAATTTTCAAACTCGGTCTCAAGGTAGGCCTCTATGGTTCAATCATGCCTGTCGAAGGAAATTTTTATATGTTAATTAGGAGGGCCCCAGTGGGGCCCTAAATGTCTATTGCATAGGTAACCAAGAAAGGGCTTTTGAACCGAAATTGTTTCTTTCTTTCCGTACCGCCTTGGTCTGGTGGTAGGACACCTGACTGGCAAGTCGAGGTTGGAGGGAGGAAACGGAGGTTCGAATCCCAGCTTCGACCACTTTTTCAAAAAAATTTCTTTTTTTCCTTCTTTTGTTTATTTTACATTATATTATTTTTTAGATGTGTTTTTTGATATTCTGGAGGGTCCTGCATGTAGGAAATTTTTTTTTAATTAGGAAAATGGGAAAAAACTGGAAAAATCTAGGAAAAACTGTTTATTTGCTATTTTTCGACTCCTATTGCAACAGTTAAGGTAGTCTATCATGCATAAGGTGTTCTGTGTATAAAATTGAGCATCTTTCTTTGTTAAAGAACACTTTTTTAAATAATAATAAAAAAAATTTAAAAAAAGACGAAATGTCGAGAATAAGGTTCAGGCTTCGAGACCTCCTAGCTCCATTTAATATTAAGTTATAATTTTCAAACTCGGTCTCAAGGTAGGCCTCCATGGTTCAATCATGCCTGTCGAAGGAAATTTTTATATGTTAATTAGGTGGGCCCCAGTGGGGCCCTAAATGTCTATTGCATAGGTAACCGAGAGAGGGCTTTAGAAGCGAAATTGTTTCTTTCATTCCGTACCACCTTGGTCTGGTGGTAGGACACCTGACTGGCAAGTCGAGGTTGGAGGGAGGGGATAGGGGTTCGAATCCCGGCTTCGACCACTTTTTCAAAAAAATTTCTTTTTTTCTTTCTTTTGTTTATTTTACATTATATTATTTTTTAGATGTGTTTTTCGATATTCTGGAGGGTCCTGCATGTAGGAAATTTTTTTTAATTAGAAAAATGGGAAAAAACTGGAAAAATCTAGGAAAATCTGTTTATTTGCTATTTTTCGACTCCTATTGCAACATTTAAGGTAGTCTATCATGCATAAGTTGTTCTGTGTACAAAATCAAGCATCTTTCTTTGTTAAAGAACACTTTTTGGAATAATAATAAAAAAAATTATGAAAAAGACGAAATGTCGAGAATAAGGTTCAGGCTTCGAGACCTCCTAGCTCCATTTAATATTCAGTTATAACTTTCAAACTCGGTCTCAAGGTAGGTCTCTATGGTTCAATCATGCCTGTTGAAGGAAATTTTTATATGTTTATTAGGAGGGCCCCAGTGGGGCCCTAAAAGTCTATTGCATAGGCAACAGAATAAGGGCTTTTGAAGCGAAATTGTTTCTTTCTTTCCTTACCACCTTGGTCTGGTGGAAGGACACCTGACTGGCAAGTCGAGACTGGAGGGAGGGGTCGGGGGTTCGAAACCCAGCTGGGGACACTTTTTCAAAAAAATATTTTTTTTTTCTTTCTTTAGTTTTTTTTACATTATATTATTTTTCAGATGTGTTTTCGATATTCTGGAGGGTCATGCATGTAGGAAATTTTTTTTTAATTAGGAATATGGGAAAAACTGGAAAAATCTAGGAGAATCGGTTTATTTGTTATTTTTCGACTCCTTCTGCAACATTTTAGGTAGTCTATCATGCATAAGGTGTTCTTTGTATGAAATCGAGCATCCTTCTTTGTTAAAGAACACTTTTTGGAATAATAATAAAAAAAATTTTAAAAAAGTCGCAATGTCAAGAATAAGGTTCAGTCGAGAATAAGGTTCAGGCTTCGAGACCTTCTAGCTCCCTTTAATATTAAGTTATAATTATCAAACTCGGTCTCAAGGTGGGCCTCTATGGTCCAATAATGCCTGTTGAAGGAAATTTTTATATGTTAATTAGGAGGGCCCCAGTGGGGCTCTAAATGTCTATTGCATAGGCAACCGATTAAGGGCTTTTGAAGCGAAATTGTTTATTTCTTTCCGTTCCACCTTGGTCTGGTGGTAGGACACCTGACTGGCAGGTCCAGACTGGAGGGAGCGGTCAGGGGTTCGAATCCCAGCTTCGACCACTTTTTCAAAAAAATTTCTTTTTTTTCTTTCTTTAGTTTTTTTTACATTATATTATTTTTTAAATGTGTTTTTCGATATTCTAGAGGGTCATGCATGTAGGAAATTTTTTTTTAATTAGGAAAATGGAAAAAACTGGAAAAATCTAGGAAAATCAGTTTATTTGTTATTTTTCGACTCCTTTTGCAACCTTTTAGGTAGTCTATCAAGCATAAGGTGTTCTGTGTTTAAAATCGAGCATCCTTCTTTGTTAAAGAACACTTTTTGAAATAATAAAAAAAAAAAATTAAAAAAAAGACGAAATGTCGAGAATAAGGATCAGGCTTTGAGACCTCCTAACTCCGTTTAATATTAAGTTATAATTTTCAAACTCGGTTCCAAGGTAGGCCTCGATGGTCCAATCATGCCTGTTGAAGGAAATTTTTATATGTTAATTAGGAGGAACCCAGTGGGGCCCTGAAGATCTATTGCATTGGCAACCGAGTAAGGGCTTTTGAAGCGAAATTGTTTCTTTCTTTCCGTACCATCTTGGTCTGGTGGTAGGACACCTGACTGGCACGTCGTGACTGGAGGGAGGGGTCAGGGGTTCGAAACCCAGCTGGGGACACTTTTTTTAAAAAAATTCTTTTTTTTGTTTCTTTAGTTTTTTTTACACTATATTATTTTTTAAATGTGTTTTTCGATATTCTAGAGGGTCATGCATGTAGGAAATTTTTTTTTTAATTAGGAAAATGGGAAAAACTGTAAAAATCTAGGAAAATCAGTTTATTTGTTATTTTTCGACTCCTTTTGCAACATTTTGGATAGTTTATCATGCGTAAGGTGTTCTGTGTATAAAATCGAGCATCTTTCTTTGATAAGGAACACTTTTTGGGAATAATAATAAATTATTTTTTTAAAAAGTCGAAATGTCGAGAATAAGGTTCGGGCTTCAAGACCTCCTAGCTCCTTTTAATATTAAGTTATAATTTTCAAACTCGGTCATAAGGTAGGCCCTTATGATCCAATCATGCCTGCCAAAGGAATTTTTTATATGTTAATTCGGAGAGCCCCAGTGGGGCCCTAAATGTCTATTGCATAGGTACCCGAGAAAGGGCTTTTGAAGCGAAATTGTTTCTTTCTTTCCGTACCGCCTTGGTCTGGTGGTAGGACACCTGACTGGCAAGTCGAGGTTGGAGGGAGGGGACGGGGGTTCGAATCACAGCTCCGACCACTTTTTCAAAAAAATTTCTTTTTTTCTTTCTTTTGTTTATTTTACATTATATTATTTTTTAGATGTGTTTTTTGATATTCTGGAGGGTCCTGCATGTATGAATTTTTTTTTTAATTAGGAAAAAGGGAAAAAACTGGAAAAACCTAGGAAAATCTGTTTATTTGCTATTTTTCGACTCCTATTGCAACATTTAAGGTAGTCTATCTTGCATAAGGTGTTCTGTGTATAAAATCGAGCATCTTTCTTTGTTAAAGAACACTTTTTGGAATAATAATAAAAAAAATTATGAAAAAGACGAAATGTCAAGAATAAGGTTCAGGCTTCGAGACCTCCTAGCTCCATTTAATATTAAGTTATAATTTTCAAACTCGGTCTCAAGGTAGGCCTCTATGGTTCAATCATGCCTGTCGAAGGAAATTTTTATATGTTAATTAGGAGGGCCCCAGTGGGGCCCTAATTGTCTATTGCAAGGTAACCGAGAAAGGGCTTTTGAAGCGAAATTGTTTCTTTCTTTCCGTACCGCCTTGGTCTGGTGGTAGGACACCTGACTGGCAAGTCGAGGTTGGAGGGAGGGGACGGGGGTTCAAATCCCAGCTGCCGACACTTCTTCAAAAAAATTTCTTTTTTTTCTTTCTTTAGTTTTTTTACATTATATGTGTTTTTCGATATTCTAGAGGGCCATGTATGTAGGAAATTTTTTTTTTAATTAGGAAAATCGGACAAACTGGAAAAACTAGGAAAATCTGTTTATTTGTTATTTTTCAACTCCTTCTGCAACATTTTAGGTAGTTTATCATGCGTAAGGTGTTCTGTGTATAAAATCGAGCATCTTTCTTTGATAAAGAACACTTTTTGGGAATAATAATAAAAATTTTTTTAAAAAAGTCGAAATGTCGAGAATAAGGTTCAGGCTTCGAGACCTCCTAGCTCCATTTAATATTAAGTTATAATTTTCAAACTCAGTCTCAAGGTAGGCCTTCATGGTTCAATCATGCCTGTCAAAGGAAATTTTTATATGTTAATTAGAAGGGCCCCAGTGGGGCCCAAAATTTCTATTGCATAGGTAACCGAGAAAGGGCTTTTGAAACGAAAATGTTTCATTCTTTCCGTACCGCCTTGGTCTGGTGGTAGGACACATGACTGGCAAGTCGAGGTTGGAGGAAGGGGACGGGGGTTCGAATCCCAGCTTCGACCGCTTTTTCAAAAAAATTTCTTTTTTTCTTTCTTTAGTTTTTTTTACATTATATTATTTTTTAGATGTGTTTTTCGATATTCTAGAGGGTCATGTATGAAGGAAATTTTTTTTTTTAATTAGGAAAATCGGAAAAACTGGAAAAATCTAGGAAAATCTGTTTATTTAATATTTTTCGACTCCTTCTGCAACATTTTAGGTAGTTTATCATGCGTAAGGTGTTCTGTGTATAAAATCGAGCATCTTTCTTTGATAAAGAACACTTTTTGGGAATAATAATAAAATTTTTTTTAAAAAAGTCGAAATGTCGAGAATAAGGTTCAGGCTTCGAGACCTCCTAGCTCCATTTAATATTAAGTTATAATTTTCAAACTCGGTCTCAAGGTAGGCCTCCATGGTTCAATCATGCCTGTCAAATTAAATTTTTATATGTTAAATAGAAGGGCCCCAGTGGGGCCCTAAATGTCTATTGCATAGGTAACCGAGAAAGGGCTTTTGAAGCGAAATTGTTTCTTTCTTTCCGTACCACCTTGGTCTGGTGGTAGGACACCTGAATGGCAAGTCGAGGTTGGAGGGAGGGGACGGGGGTTCCAATCCCAGCTGCGGACACTTTTTCAAAAAAATTTCTTTTTTTTCTTTCTTTAGTTTTTTTTACATTATATTATTTTTTAGATGTGTTTTTCAATATTCTAGAGGGTCATGCAAGTAGGAATTTTTTTTTTAATTAGGAAAATTGGAAAAACTGGAAAAATCTAGGAAAATCAGTTTATTTGTTATTTTTCGACTCCTTTTGCAACATTTTAGGTAGTTTATAGTGCGTAAGGTGTTCTGTGTATAAAATCGAGCAACTTTCTTTGTTAAAGAACTTTTTTTGAAATAATAATAAAAAAAATTTAAAAAAAGGCGAAATGTCGAGAATAAGGTTCAGGCTTCGAGACCTCCTAGCTCCCTTTAATATTAAGTTATAATTTTCAAACTCGGTCTCAAGGTAGGCCTCTATGGTCCAATCATGCCTGCCGAAGGAAATTTTTATATGTTAGTCAAAAGGGCCCCAGTGGGGCCCTAAATGTCTATTGCATAGGTAACCGAGAAAGGGCTTTTGAAGCGAAATTGTTTCTTTTTTTCCGTACCACCTTGGTCTTGTGGTAGGTCACCTGACTGGCAAGTCGAGACTAGAGGGAGGGGTCGGGGGTTCGAATCTCAGCTGCGGACACTTTTTCAAAAAAATTTCTTTTTTTTCTTTCTTTATTTTTTTTACATTATATTATTTTTTAAAAGTGTTTTTCGATATTCTAGAGGGTCATGCATGTAGGAATTTTTTTTTTTAATTAGGAAAAGGGGAAAAACTGGAAAAATCTAGGAAAATCTGTTTATTTGTTATTTTTCGACTCCTTTTGCAACATTTTGGATAGCTTATCATGCGTAAGGTGTTCTGTGTATAAAATCGAGCAACTTTCTTGGTTACAGAACACTTTTTGAAATAATAATAAAAAAAATTGTAAAAAAGACGAAATGTCGAGAATAAGGAACAGGCTTCGAGACCTCCTAGCTCCCTTTAATAATAAGTTAAAATTTTCAAACTCGGTCTCATGGTAGGCCTCTATGGTCCAATAATGCCTGTTGAAGGAAATTTTTATATGTTAATTACGAGGGCCCCAGTGGGGCCCTAAAGGTCTATTGCGTAGGCAACCGAGTAAGGGCTTTTGAAGCGAAATTGTTTCTTTCTTTCCGTACCACCTTGGTCTGGTGGTAGGACACCTGACTGGCAAGTCGAGACTGGAGGGAGGGGTAAGGGGTTCGAAACCCATCTGGGGACACTTTTTCAAAAAAATTACTTTTTTTTCTTTCTTTAGTTTTTTTTACATTATATTATTTTTTAAATGTGTTTTTCAATATTATAGAGGGTCATGCATGTAGGAAATTTTTTTTTTTAATTAGGAAAATGGGAAAAACTGGAAAAATCTAGGAAAATCGGTTTATTTGTTATTTCTCGACTCCTTTTGCAACATTTTAGGTAGTCTATCATGCATAAGGTGTTCTGTGTATAAAATCGAGCATCCTTCTTTGTTAAAGAACACTTTTTGAAATAATAATAAAAAAAATTTAAAAAAAGTCGCAATGTCGAGAATAAGGTTCAGACTTCGAGACCTCCTAGCTCCCTTTAATATTAAGTTGAAATTTTCAAACTCGGTCTCATGGTAGGCCTCTATGGTCCAATCATGCCTGCTGAAGGAAATTTTTATATGTTAATTAGGAGGGCCCTAAATGTCTATTGCATAGGTAACCGAGAAAGGGCTTTTGAAGCGAAATTGTTTCTTTCTTTCCGTACCGCCTTGGTCTGGTGGTAGGACACCTGACTGGCAAGTCGAGATTGGAGGGAGGGCACGGGGGTTCGAATCCCAGCTTCGACCACTTTTTCAAAAAAATTTCTTTTTTTCTTTCTTTTGTTTATTTTACATTATATTATTTTTTAGATGTGTTTTTCGATATTCTGGAGGGTCCTGCATGTAGGAAATTATTTTTTAATTAGGAAAATGGGAAAAAACTGGAAAAATCAAGGAAAATCTGTTCATTTGTTATTTTTCGACTCCTATTGCAACAATTAAGGTAGTCTATCATTCATGAGGTGTTCTGTGTGTAAACTCGAGCATCTTTCTTTGTTAAAGAACAATTTTTGGAATAACAATAAAAAAAATTAAGAAAAAGTCGAAATGTCGAAAATAAGGTTCAGGCTTCGAGACCTCCTAGCTCCCTTTAATATTAAGTTATAATTTTCAAACTCGGTCTCAAGGTAGGCCTCTAAAGTCCAATCATGCCTGCAAAAGGAAATTTGTATATGTTAATTAGGAGGCCCCCAGTGGGGCCCTAAAGGTCTATTGCGTAGGTCACCAAGAAAGGGCTTTTGAAGCGAAATTGTTTCTTTTTTTTCGTACCACCTTGGTCTGGTGGTAGGACACCTGACTGGCAAGTCGAGGTTGGAGGGAGGGGACGGGGGTTCCAATCCCAGCAGCGGACACTTTTTCAAAAAAATTTCTTTTTTTTCTTTCTTTAGTTTTTTTTACATTATATTATTTTTTAGATGTGTTTTTCAATATTCTAGAGGGTCATGCAAGTAGGAATTTTTTTTTTAATTAGGAAAATTGGAAAAACTGGAAAAATCTAGGAAAATCAGTTTATTTGTTATTTTTCGACTCCTTTTGCAACATTTTAGGTAGTTTATAGTGCGTAAGGTGTTCTGTGTAAAAAATCGAGCAACTTTCTTTGTTAAAGAACTTTTTTTGAAATAATAATAAAAAAAATTTAAAAAAAGGCGAAATGTCGAGAATAAGGTTCAGGCTTCGAGACCTCCTAGCTCCCTTTATTATTAAGTTATAATTTTCAAACTCGGTCTCAAGGTAGGCCTCTATGGTGCAATCATGCCTGCCGAAGGAAATTTTTATACGTTGGTTAAAAGGGCCCCAGTGGGGCCCTAAATGTCTATTGCATAGGTAACCGAGAAAGGGCTTTTGAAGCGAAATTGTTTCTTTTTTTCTGTACCACCTTAGTCTTGTGGTAGGTCACCTGACTGGCAAGTCGAGACTAGAGGGAGGGGTCGTGGGTTCGAATCTCAGCTGCGGACACTTTTTCAAAAAAATTTCTTTTTTTTCTTTCTTTATTTTTTTTACATTATATTATTTTTTAAATGTGTTTTTCGATATTCTAGAGGGTCATGCATGTAGGAATTTTTTTTTTTAATTAGGAAAAGGGGAAAAACTGGAAAAATCTAGGAAAATCAGTTTATTTGTTATTTTTCGACTCCTTTTGCAACATTTTGGATAGCTTATCATGCGTAAGGTGTTCTGTGTATAAAATCGAGCAACTTTCTTGGTTACAGAACACTTTTTGAAATAATAATAAAAAAAATTGTAAAAAAGACGAAATGTCGAGAATAAGGATCAGGCTTCGAGAACTCCTAGCTCCCTTTAATATTAAGTTAAAATTTTCAAACTCGGTCTCATGGTAGGCCTCTATGGTCCAATAATGCCTGTTGAAGGAAATTTTTATATGTTAATTACGAGGGCCCCAGTGGGGCCCTAAAGGTCTATTGCGTAGGCAACCGAGTAAGGGCTTCTGAAGCGAAATTGTTTCTTTCTTTCCGTACCACCTTGGTCTGGTGGTAGGACACCTGACTGGCAAGTCGAGACTGGAGGGAGGGGTAAGGGGTTCGAAACCCATCTGGGGACACTTTTTCAAAAAAATTACTTTTTTTTCTTTCTTTAGTTTTTTTTACATTATATTTTTTTTTAAATGTGTTTTTCAATATTATAGAGGGTCATGCATGTAGGAAATTTTTTTTTTAATTAGGAAAATGGGAAAAACTGGAAAAATCTAGGAAAATCGGTTTATTTGTTATTTTTCGACTCCTTTTGCAACATTTTAGGTAGTCTATCATGCATAAGGTGTCCTGTGTATAAAATCGAGCATCCTTCTTTGTTAAAGAACACTTTTTGAAATAATAATAAAAAAAATTTAAAAAAAGTCGCATTGTCGAGAATAAGGTTCAGACTTCGAAACCTCCTAGCTCCCTTTAATATTAAGTTGAAATTTTCAAACTCGGTCTCATGGTAGGCCTCTATGGTCCAATCATGCCAGCTGAAGGAAATTTTTATATGTTAATTAGGAGGGCCCTAAATGTCTACTGCATAGGTAATCGAGAAAGGGCTTTTGAAGCGAAATTGTTTCTTTCTTTCCGTACCGCCTTGGTCTGGTGGTAGGACACCTGACTGGCAAGTCGAGATTGGAGGGAGGGCACAGGGGTTCGAATCCCAGCTTCGACCACTTTTTCAAAAAAATTTCTTTTTTTCTTTCTTTTGTTTATTTTACATTATATTATTTTTTAGATGTGTTTTTCGATATTCTGGAGGGTCCTGCATGTAGGAAATTATTTTTTAAGTAGGAAAATGGGAAAAAACTGGAAAAATCAAGGAAAATCTGTTCATTTGTTATTTTTCGACTCCTTTTGCAACATTTTAGGTAGTTTATAGTGCGTAAGGTGTTCTGTGTATAAAATCGAGCAACTTTCTTTGTTAAAGAACTTTTTTTGAAATAATAATAAAAAAATTTAAAAAAAGGCGAAATGTCGAGAATAAGGTTCAGGCTTCGAGACCTCCTAGCTCCCTTTAATATTAAGTTATAATTTTCAAACTCGGTCTCAAGGTAGGCCTCTATGGTCCAATCATGCCTGCCGAAGGAAATTTTTATATGTTAGTTAAAAGGGCCCCAGTGGGGCCCTAAATGTCTATTGCATAGGTAACCGAGAAAGGGCTTTTGAAGCGAAATTGTTTCTTTTTTTCCGTACCACCTTGGTCTTGTGGTAGGTCACCTGACTGACAAGTCGAGACTAGAAGGAGGGGTCGGGGGTTCGAATCTCAGCTGCGGACACTTTTTCAAAAAAATTTCATTTTTTTCTTTCTTTATTTTTTTTACATTATATTATTTTTTAAATGTGTTTTTCGATATTCTAGAGGGTCATGCATGTAGGAATTTTTTTTTTAATTAGGAAAAGGGGAAAAACTGGAAAAATCTAGGAAAATCAGTTTATTTGTTATTTTTCGACTCCTTTTGCAACATTTTGGATAGCTTATCATGCGTAAGGTGTTCTGTGTATAAAATCGAGCAACCTTCTTGGTTACAGAACACTTTTTGAAATAATAATAAAAAAAATTGTAAAAAAGACGAAATGTCGAGAATAAGGATCAGGCTTCGAGACCTCCTAGCTCCCTTTAATATTAAGTTAAAATTTTCAAACTCGGTCTCATGGTAGGCCTCTATGGTCCAATAATGCCTGTTGAAGGAAATTTTTATATGTTAATTACGAGGGCCCCAGTGGGGCCCTAAAGGTCTATTGCGTAGGCAACCGAGTAAGGGCTTTTGAAGCGAAATTGTTTCTTTCTTTCCGTACCACCTTGGTCTGGTGGTAGGACACCTGACTGGCAAGTCGAGATTGGAGGGAGGGCACGGGGGTTCGAATCCCAGCTTCGACCACTTTTTCAAAAAAATTTCTTTTTTTCTTTCTTTTGTTTATTTTACATTATATTATTTTTTAGATGTGTTTTTCGATATTCTGGAGGGTCCTGCATGTAGGAAATTATTTTTTAATTAGGAAAATGGGAAAAAACTGGAAAAATCAAGGAAAATCTGTTCATTTGTTATTTTTCGACTCCTATTGCAACAATTAAGGTAGTCTATCATTCATGAGGTGTTCTGTGTGTAAACTCGAGCATCTTTCTTTGTTAAAGAACAATTTTTGGAATAACAATAAAAAAAATTAAGAAAAAGTCGAAATGTCGAAAATAAGGTTCAGGCTTCGAGACCTCCTAGCTCCCTTTAATATTAAGTTATAATTTTCAAACTCGGTCTCAAGGTAGGCCTCTATAGTCCAATCATGCCTGCAAAAGGAAATTTGTATATGTTAATTAGGAGGCCCCCAGTGGGGCCCTAAAGGTCTATTGCGTAGGTCACCAAGAAAGGGCTTTTGAAGCGAAATTGTTTCTTTCTTTCCGTACCGCCTTGGTCTGGTGGTAGGACACCTGACTGGCAAGTCGAGATTGGAGGGAGGGCACGGGGGTTCAAATCCCAGCTTCGACCACTTTTTCAAAAAAATTTCTTTTTTTCTTTCTTTTGTTTATTTTACATTATATTATTTTTTAGATGTGTTTTTCGATATTCTGGAGGGTCCTGCATGTAGGAAATTATTTTTTAAGTAGGAAAATGGGAAAAAACTGGAAAAATCAAGGAAAATCTGTTCATTTGTTATTTTTCGACTCCTTTTGCAACATTTTAGGTAGTTTATAGTGCGTAAGGTGTTCTGTGTATAAAATCGAGCAACTTTCTTTGTTAAAGAACTTTTTTTGAAATAATAATAAAAAAATTTAAAAAAAGGCGAAATGTCGAGAATAAGGTTCAGGCTTCGAGACCTCCTAGCTCCCTTTAATATTAAGTTATAATTTTCAAACTCGGTCTCAAGGTAGGCCTCTATGGTCCAATCATGCCTGCCGAAGGAAATTTTTATATGTTAGTTAAAAGGGCCCCAGTGGGGCCCTAAATGTCTATTGCATAGGTAACCGAGAAAGGGCTTTTGAAGCGAAATTGTTTCTTTTTTTCCGTACCACCTTGGTCTTGTGGTAGGTCACCTGACTGACAAGTCGAGACTAGAGGGAAGGGTCGGGGGTTCGAATCTCAGCTGCGGACACTTTTTCAAAAAAATTTCTTTTTTTTCTTTCTTTATTTTTTTTACATTATATTATTTTTTAAATGTGTTTTTCGATATTCTAGAGGGTCATGCATGTAGGAATTTTTTTTTTAATTAGGAAAAGGGGAAAAACTGGAAAAATCTAGGAAAATCAGTTTATTTGTTATTTTTCGACTCCTTTTGCAACATTTTGGATAGCTTATCATGCGTAAGGTGTTCTGTGTATAAAATCGAGCAACCTTCTTGGTTACAGAACACTTTTTGAAATAATAATAAAAAAAATTGTAAAAAAGACGAAATGTCGAGAATAAGGTTCAGGCTTCGAGACCTCCTAGCTCCCTTTATTATTAAGTTATAATTTTCAAACTCGGTCTCAAGGTAGGCCTCTATGGTCCAATCATGCCTGCCGAAGGAAATTTTTATATGTTGGTTAAAAGGGCCCCAGTGGGGCCCTAAATGTCTATTGCATAGGTAACCGAGAAAGGGCTTTTGAAGCGAAATTGTTTCTTTTTTTCTGTACCACCTTAGTCTTGTGGTAGGTCACCTGACTGGCAAGTCGAGACTAGAGGGAGGGGTCGTGGGTTCGAATCTCAGCTGCGGACACTTTTTCAAAAAAATTTCTTTTTTTTCTTTCTTTATTTTTTTTACATTATATTATTTTTTAAATGTGTTTTTCGATATTCTAGAGGGTCATGCATGTAGGAATTTTTTTTTTTAATTAGGAAAAGGGGAAAAACTGGAAAAATCTAGGAAAATCAGTTTATTTGTTATTTTTCGACTCCTTTTGCAACATTTTGGATAGCTTATCATGCGTAAGGTGTTCTGTGTATAAAATCGAGCAACTTTCTTGGTTACAGAACACTTTTTGAAATAATAATAAAAAAAATTGTAAAAAAGACGAAATGTCGAGAATAAGGATCAGGCTTCGAGACCTCCTAGCTCCCTTTAATATTAAGTTAAAATTTTCAAACTCGGTCTCATGGTAGGCCTCTATGGTCCAATAATGCCTGTTGAAGGAAATTTTTATATGTTAATTACGAGGGCCCCAGTGGGGCCCTAAAGGTCTATTGCGTAGGCAACCGAGTAAGGGCTTCTGAAGCGAAATTGTTTCTTTCTTTCCGTACCACCTTGGTCTGGTGGTAGGACACCTGACTGGCAAGTCGAGACTGGAGGGAGGGGTAAGGGGTTCGAAACCCATCTGGGGACACTTTTTCAAAAAAATTACTTTTTTTTCTTTCTTTAGTTTTTTTTACATTATATTTTTTTTTAAATGTGTTTTTCAATACTATAGAGGGTCATGCATGTAGGAAATTTTTTTTTTAATTAGGAAAATGGGAAAAACTGGAAAAATCTAGGAAAATCGGTTTATTTGTTATTTTTCGACTCCTTTTGCAACATTTTAGGTAGTCTATCATGCATAAGGTGTCCTGTGTATAAAATCGAGCATCCTTCTTTGTTAAAGAACACTTTTTGAAATAATAATAAAAAAAATTTAAAAAAAGTCGCATTGTCGAGAATAAGGTTCAGACTTCGAAACCTCCTAGCTCCCTTTAATATTAAGTTGAAATTTTCAAACTCGGTCTCATGGTAGGCCTCTATGGTCCAATCATGCCAGCTGAAGGAAATTTTTATATGTTAATTAGGAGGGCCCTAAATGTCTACTGCATAGGTAACCGAGAAAGGGCTTTTGAAGCGAAATTGTTTCTTTCTTTCCGTACCGCCTTGGTCTGGTGGTAGGACACCTGACTGGCAAGTCGAGATTGGAGGGAGGGCACAGGGGTTCGAATCCCAGCTTCGACCACTTTTTCAAAAAAATTTCTTTTTTTCTTTCTTTTGTTTATTTTACATTATATTATTTTTTAGATGTGTTTTTCGATATTCTGGAGGGTCCTGCATGTAGGAAATTATTTTTTAAGTAGGAAAATGGGAAAAAACTGGAAAAATCAAGGAAAATCTGTTCATTTGTTATTTTTCGACTCCTTTTGCAACATTTTAGGTAGTTTATAGTGCGTAAGGTGTTCTGTGTATAAAATCGAGCAACTTTCTTTGTTAAAGAACTTTTTTTGAAATAATAATAAAAAAATTTAAAAAAAGGCGAAATGTCGAGAATAAGGTTCAGGCTTCGAGACCTCCTAGCTCCCTTTAATATTAAGTTATAATTTTCAAACTCGGTCTCAAGGTAGGCCTCTATGGTCCAATCATGCCTGCCGAAGGAAATTTTTATATGTTAGTTAAAAGGGCCCCAGTGGGGCCCTAAATGTCTATTGCATAGGTAACCGAGAAAGGGCTTTTGAAGCGAAATTGTTTCTTTTTTTCCGTACCACCTTGGTCTTGTGGTAGGTCACCTGACTGACAAGTCGAGACTAGAAGGAGGGGTCGGGGGTTCGAATCTCAGCTGCGGACACTTTTTCAAAAAAATTTCTTTTTTTTCTTTCTTTATTTTTTTTACATTATATTATTTTTTAAATGTGTTTTTCGATATTCTAGAGGGTCATGCATGTAGGAATTTTTTTTTTAATTAGGAAAAGGGGAAAAACTGGAAAAATCTAGGAAAATCAGTTTATTTGTTATTTTTCGACTCCTTTTGCAACATTTTGGATAGCTTATCATGCGTAAGGTGTTCTGTGTATAAAATCGAGCAACCTTCTTGGTTACAGAACACTTTTTGAAATAATAATAAAAAAAATTGTAAAAAAGACGAAATGTCGAGAATAAGGATCAGGCTTCGAGACCTCCTAGCTCCCTTTAATATTAAGTTAAAATTTTCAAACTCGGTCTCATGGTAGGCCTCTATGGTCCAATAATGCCTGTTGAAGGAAATTTTTATATGTTAATTACGAGGGCCCCAGTGGGGCCCTAAAGGTCTATTGCGTAGGCAACCGAGTAAGGGCTTTTGAAGCGAAATTGTTTCTTTCTTTCCGTACCACCTTGGTCTGGTGGTAGGACACCTGACTGGCAAGTCGAGATTGGAGGGAGGGCACGGGGGTTCGAATCCCAGCTTCGACCACTTTTTCAAAAAAATTTCTTTTTTTCTTTCTTTTGTTTATTTTACATTATATTATTTTTTAGATGTGTTTTTCGATATTCTGGAGGGTCCTGCATGTAGGAAATTATTTTTTAATTAGGAAAATGGGAAAAAACTGGAAAAATCAAGGAAAATCTGTTCATTTGTTATTTTTCGACTCCTATTGCAACAATTAAGGTAGTCTATCATTCATGAGGTGTTCTGTGTGTAAACTCGAGCATCTTTCTTTGTTAAAGAACAATTTTTGGAATAACAATAAAAAAAATTAAGAAAAAGTCGAAATGTCGAAAATAAGGTTCAGGCTTCGAGACCTCCTAGCTCCCTTTAATATTAAGTTATAATTTTCAAACTCGGTCTCAAGGTAGGCCTCTATAGTCCAATCATGCCTGCAAAAGGAAATTTGTATATGTTAATTAGGAGGCCCCCAGTGGGGCCCTAAAGGTCTATTGCGTAGGTCACCAAGAAAGGGCTTTTGAAGCGAAATTGTTTCTTTCTTTCCGTACCGCCTTGGTCTGGTGGTAGGACACCTGACTGGCAAGTCGAGATTGGAGGGAGGGCACGGGGGTTCAAATCCCAGCTTCGACCACTTTTTCAAAAAAATTTCTTTTTTTCTTTCTTTTGTTTATTTTACATTATATTATTTTTTAGATGTGTTTTTCGATATTCTGGAGGGTCCTGCATGTAGGAAATTATTTTTTAAGTAGGAAAATGGGAAAAAACTGGAAAAATCAAGGAAAATCTGTTCATTTGTTATTTTTCGACTCCTTTTGCAACATTTTAGGTAGTTTATAGTGCGTAAGGTGTTCTGTGTATAAAATCGAGCAACTTTCTTTGTTAAAGAACTTTTTTTGAAATAATAATAAAAGAATTTAAAAAAAGGCGAAATGTCGAGAATAAGGTTCAGGCTTCGAGACCTCCTAGCTCCCTTTAATATTAAGTTATAATTTTCAAACTCGGTCTCAAGGTAGGCCTCTATGGTCCAATCATGCCTGCCGAAGGAAATTTTTATATGTTAGTTAAAAGGGCCCCAGTGGGGCCCTAAATGTCTATTGCATAGGTAACCGAGAAAGGGCTTTTGAAGCGAAATTGTTTCTTTTTTTCCGTACCACCTTGGTCTTGTGGTAGGTCACCTGACTGACAAGTCGAGACTAGAGGGAAGGGTCGGGGTTTCGAATCTCAGCTGCGGACACTTTTTCAAAAAAATTTCTTTTTTTTCTTTCTTTATTTTTTTTACATTATATTATTTTTTAAATGTGTTTTTCGATATTCTAGAGGGTCATGCATGTAGGAATTTTTTTTTTAATTAGGAAAAGGGGAAAAACTGGAAAAATCTAGGAAAATCAGTTTATTTGTTATTTTTCGACTCCTTTTGCAACATTTTGGATAGCTTATCATGCGTAAGGTGTTCTGTGTATAAAATCGAGCAACCTTCTTGGTTACAGAACACTTTTTGAAATAATAATAAAAAAAATTGTAAAAAAGACGAAATGTCGAGAATAAGGATCAGGCTTCGAGACCTCCTAGCTCCCTTTAATATTAAGTTAAAATTTTCAAACTCGGTCTCATGGTAGGCCTCTATGGTCCAATAATGCCTGTTGAAGGAAATTTTTATATGTTAATTACGAGGGCCCCAGTGGGGCCCTAAAGGTCTATTGCGTAGGCAACCGAGTAAGGGCTTTTGAAGCGAAATTGTTTCTTTCTTTCCGTACCACCTTGGTCTGGTGGTAGGACACCTGACTGGCAAGTCGAGACTGGAGGGAGGGGTAAGGGGTTCGAAACCCATCTGGGGACACTTTTTCAAAAAAATTACTTTTTTTTCTTTCTTTAGTTTTTTTTACATTATATTATTTTTTAAATGTGTTTTTCAATATTATAGAGGGTCATGCATGTAGGAAATTTTTTTTTTTAATTAGGAAAATGGGAAAAACTGGAAAAATCTAGGAAAATCGGTTTATTTGTTATTTTTCGACTCCTTTTGCAACATTTTAGGTAGTCTATCATGCATAAGGTGTTCTGTGTATAAAATCGAGCATCCTTCTTTGTTAAAGAACACTTTTTGAAATAATAATAAAAAAAATTTAAAAAAAGTCGCAATGTCGAGAATAAGGTTCAGACTTCGAGACCTCCTAGCTCCCTTTAATATTAAGTTGAAATTTTCAAACTCGGTCTCATGGTAGGCCTCTATGGTCCAATCATGCCTGCTGAAGGAAATTTTTATATGTTAATTAGGAGGGCCCTAAATGTCTATTGCATAGGTAACCGAGAAAGGGCTTTTGAAGCGAAATTGTTTCTTTCTTTCCGTACCGCCTTGGTCTGGAGGTAGGACACCTGACTGGCAAGTCGAGATTGGAGGGAGGGCACGGGGGTTCGAATCCCAGCTTCGACCACTTTTTCAAAAAAATTTCTTTTTTTCTTTCTTTTGTTTATTTTACATTATATTATTTTTTAGATGTGTTTTTCGATATTCTGGAGGGTCCTGCATGTAGGAAATTATTTTTTAATTAGGAAAATGGGAAAAAACTGGAAAAATCAAGGAAAATCTGTTCATTTGTTATTTTTCGACTCCTATTGCAACATTTAAGGTAGTCTATCATTCATGAGGTGTTCTGTGTGTAAACTCGAGCATCTTTCTTTGTTAAAGAACAATTTTTGGAATAACAATAAAAAAAATTAAGAAAAAGTCGAAATGTCGAAAATAAGGTTCAGGCTTCGAGACCTCCTAGCTCCCTTTAATATTAAGTTATAATTTTCAAACTCGGTCTCAAGGTAGGCCTCTATACTCCAATCATGCTTGCAAAAGGAAATTTGTATATGTTAATTAGGAGGCCCCCAGTGGGGCCCTAAAGGTCTATTGCGTAGGTCACCAAGAAAGGGCTTTTGAAGCGAAATTGTTTCTTTTTTTTTGTACCACCTTGGTCTGGTGGTAGGACACCTGACTGGCAAGTCGAGACTGGAGGGAGGGGGCGGGGGTTCGAATCTCAGCTGCGGACACTTTTTCAAAAAAATTTCTTTTTTTTCTTTCTTTATTTTTTTTACATTATATTATTTTTTAAATGTGTTTTTCGATATTCTAGAGGGTCATGCACGTAGGAAAATTTTTTTTAATTAGGAAAATGGGAAAAACTGGAAAAATCTGGGGAAATCAGTTTATTTGTTATTTTTCGACTCCTTTTGCAACATTTTGGATAGTTTATCATGCGTAAGGTGTTCTGTGTATAAAATCGAGCAACTTTCTTGGTTACAGAACACTTTTTGAAATAATAATAAAAAAATTTTTAAAAAAGACGAAATGTCGAGAATAAGGATCAGGCTTCGAGACCTCCTAGCTCCCTTTAATATTAAGTTAAAATTTTCAAACTCGGTCTCATGGTAGGCCTCTATGGTCCAATCATGCCTGCCGAAGGAAATTTTTATATGTTGATTAGGAGGGCCCCAGTGGTGCTCTAAAGGTCTATTTCGTAGGTAACCGAGAAAGGGCTTTAGAAGCAAATTTGTTTCTTTCTTTTCGTACCACTTTGGTCTGGTGGAAGGACAGCTGACTGCCAAGTCGAGACTGGAGGGAGGAGTCAGGGGTTCGAATCCCAGCTGCGGACACTTTTCAGAAAAATTTCTTTTTTTTCATTCTTCAGTTTTTTTTACATTATATTACTTTTTAGATGTGTTTTTCGATATTCTAGAGGGTCATGCAGGTAAGAATTTTTTTTTTAAATAGTAAAATGGGAAAATCTGGAAATATCTAGGAAAATCAGTTTAGTTGTTATTTTTCGACTCCTTTTGCAACATTTTATCAATATTAGTTTATCATGCGTAAGGTGTTCTGTGTATAAAATCGAGCATCTTTCTTTGTTAAAGAACACTTTTTGTAATAATAATAAAACATTTTCTAAAAAAGTCGAAATGTCGAGAATAAGGTTCAGATTTCAAGACCTCTTAGCTCCCTTTAATATTAAATTATAATTTTCAAACTCGGTCTCAAGGTAGGCCTCTATAGTCCAATCATGCCTGCAGAAGGAAATTTTTATATGTTAATTAGGAGGGCCCTAAAGGTCTATTGCGTAGGTCACTGAGAAAGGGTTTAAAAGCGAAATTGATTCTTTCTTTTCGTACCACCTTGGTCTGGTGGTAGGACGCCTGACTGGCAAGTCGAGACTGGAGGGAGGGTTCGGGAGTTCGAATCCCAGCTGCAGACACTTTTTCAAAAAAATTTCTTTTTTTCTTTCTTTTGTTTATTTTACATTATATTATTTTTCAGATGTGTTTGTCGATATTCTGGAGGCTCCTGTATGTAGGAAATTTTTTTTTAATTAGGAAAATTGGAAAAAACTGGAAAAATCTAGGAAAATCAGTGAATTTGTTATTTCTCGACTCCTTTTGCAACATTTTTGGTAGTCTATCATGCATAAGGTGTTCTGTGTATAAAATCGAGCATCTTTCTTTGTTAAAGAACAATTTTTGGAATAACAATAAAAAAAATTAAGAAAAAGTCGAAATGTCGAAAATAAGGTTCAGGCTTCGAGACTTCCTAGCTCCCTTTAATATTAAGTTATAATTTTCAAACTCGGTCTTAAGGTAGGCCTCTATAGTCTAATCATGCCTGCAAAAGGAAATTTGTATATGTTAATGAGGAGGCCCCCAGTGGGGCCCTAAAGGTCTATTGCGTAGGTCACCAAGAAAGGGCTTTTGAAGCGAAATTGTTTCTTTTTTTTCGTACCACCTTGGTCTGGTGGTAGGACACCTGACTGGCAAGTCGAGACTGGAGGGAGGGAACAGGGGTTCGAATCACAGCTTCGACCACTTTTTCAAAAAAATTTCTTTTTTTCTTTCTTTTGTTCATTTTACATTATATTATTTTTTAGATGTGTTTTTCCATATTCTGGAGGGTCCTGCATGTAGGAATTTGTTTTTTAATTAGGAAAATGGGAAAAAACTGGAAAAATCTAGGAAAATCTGTTTATTTGTTATTTTTCGACTCCTATTGCAACATTTAAGGTAGTCAATCATGCATAAGGTGTTCTGTGTATAAAATCGAGCATCTTTCTTTGTTAAAGAACACTTTTTGGAATAATATTAAAAAATATTATGAAAAAGTCAAAATGTCGAGAATAAGGTTCAGGCTTCGAGACTTCCTAGCTCCCTTTAATATTAAGTTATAATTTTCAAACTCGGTCTTAAGGTAGGCCTCTATGGTCCAAACATGCCTGCAGAAGGAAATTTTCATATTTTAAATAGGAGGCCCCCATTGGGGCCCTAAAGGTCTTTTACGTAGGTAACCGAGAAAAGGCTTTTGAAGCAAAATTGTTTCTTTCTTTTCGTACCTCCTTGGTCTGGTGGTAGGATACCTGACTGGCAAGTCGAGGTTGGAGAGAGGGGACGGGGGTTCGAATCCCAGCTCCGACCACTTTTTCAAAAAAATATCTTTTTTTTCTTTCTTTTGTTTATTTTACATTATATTATTTTTTAGATGTGTTTTTCTATATTCCGGAGGGTCCTGCATGTAGGAAATTTTTTTTAATTAGGAAAATGGGAAAAAACTGGAAAAATCTAGGAAAATCAGTTTATTTGTTATTTTTCGACTCCTTTTGCAACATTTTAGGTAGTCTATCATGCATAAGGTGTTCTGTGTATAAAATCGAGCATCTTTCTTTGTTAAAGAACACTTTTTGGAATAATAATAAAAAAAATTAAGAAAAAGTCCAAATGTCGAGAATAAGGTTCAGGCTTCGAGACCTCCTAGCTCCCTTTAATATTAAGTTATAATTTTCAAACTCGGTCTCAAGGTAGGCCTCTATGGTCCAATCATGCCTGCAGAAGGAAATTGTTATATGTTAATTAGAAGGGCCCCAGTGGGTCCCTAAATGTCTATTGCATAGGTAACCAAGAAAGGGCTTTTGAAGCGAAATTGTTTCTTTCTTTCCGTACTGCCTAGGTCTGGTTTTAGGACACCTGACTGGCAAGTCGAGGTTGGAGGGAGGGGACAGGGGTTCGAATCCCAGCAACGACCACTTTTTAAAAAAATTTCTTTTTTACTTTCTTTTGTTCATTTTACATTATATTATTTTTTAGATGTGTTTTTCGATATTCTGGAGGGTCCTGCATGTAGGAAATTCTTTTTTAATTAGGAAAATGGGAAAAAACTGGAAAAATCTAGGAAAATCTGTTTATTTGCTATTTTTCGACTCCTATTGCAACATTTAAGGTAGTCTATCATGCATAAGGTGTTCTGTGTATAAAATCTAGCATCTTTCTTTGTTAAAGAACACTTTTTGGAATAATTATAAAAAAATTATGAAAAAGACGAAATGTCGAGAATAAGGTTCAGGTTTCGAGACCTCCTAGCTCCCTTTAATATTAAGTTATAATTTTCAATCTCGGTCCCAAGGTAGGCCTCTATGGTTCAATCATGCCTGCCAAGGAAATTTTTATATGTTAATTAGGAGGGTCCCAGTAAGGCCCTAAATGTCTATTGCATAGGTAACCAAGAAAGGGCTTTTGAAGGGAAATTGTTTCTTTCTCTCTGTACCGCTGTGGTCAGGAGGTAGAAAACCAGACTAGCAAGTCCAGGCTGGAGGAAGGAGTCGGGAGTTCGAATCCCAGCTGTGGACTTTTTTTCAAAGAAAAATTCATTTTTTATTTCTTTTGTTTATTTTACATTATAATATTTTTTGGATGTGTTTTTCGATATTCTGGAGGGTCCTGCATGTACGAAATTTTTTTTTAAATCGGAAAATGGGAAAAAACTGGAAATTTCTTTTGTTTACTTTACTTGATATTATATTTTAAAGTGTAAGGTCTATTGCATAGGTAACCGAGAAAGGGCTTTTTCCCAGCTGCGGACACTTTTTCAAAAAAATTTCTTTTTTTTCTTTCTTTTGTTTATTTTACTTTATATTATTTTTTAGATGTGTTATTCAATATTCTGGAGGGTAATGCATGTAGGAAATTTTTTTTTAATTAAGAAAATGGGAAAGAACTGAAAAAATCTAGGAAAATCAGTTTATTTGTTATTTTTCGTCTCCTTTTGCAACATTTTTGGTAGTCTATCATGAATAAGGTGTTCTGACTATAAAATCAAGCATCTTTCTTTGTTAAAGAACACTTTTTGAAATAATAATTAAAAAAATTTAAAACAAGTCGAATTTCGACAAAAATTTCAGGCTTCGAGACCTCCTTGCTCTCTTTAATATTAAGTTATAATTTTCTAACTCGGTACCCAGGTAGGCCTCTATGGTCCAATCATGCCTGCCGATGGAAATTTTTATATGTTAATTAGGAGGGCCCCAGTGGTGCTCTAAAGGTCTACTGTATAGGTAACCGAGAAAGGGCTTTTGAATCGAAATTGTTTCTTTCTTTCCGTAACGCCTTGGTCTGGTGATAGGATACCTGACTAGCAAGGGGAGTCTGCAGGGAAGGGTTGGGGGTTCGAATCCCAGCTGCGGACACTTTTTCAGAAAAAAAATTTTTTTTTCTTTCTTTTGTTTATTCTATATTATATTATTTTTTAGATGTGTTTTTCGATATTCTGGAGGTTCCTGCATGTAGGAAATTTTTTTTAATTAGGAAAATGGGAAAAAACTGGAAAAATCTTGAAAAATCAGTTTATTTGTTATTTTTCGACTCCTTTTGCAACATTTTAGGTAGACTATGATGCATAAGGTGTTCTGTGTATAAAATCAAGCATCTTTCTTTGTTAAAGAACACTTTTTGGAATAATAATAAAAACAAATTTTTAAAAATTCGAATTTCGAGAAAAGTCTTCAGGCTTCGAGCCCTCGTAGCTCCCTTTAATATTAAGTTATAATTTTCAAACTAGATACAAAGGTAGGCCTCTATGGTCCAATCATGCCTGCCGATGGAAATTTTTATATGTTAATTAGGAGGGCCTCAGTGGTGCTCTAAAGGTCTATTGTATAGGTAACCGAGAAAGGGCTTTTGAAGCAAATTTGTTTCTTTCTTTCCATACCGACTTGGTCTGGTGGTAGGACACATGACTGGCAAGTCGAGGCTGGAGGGAGGGACGGGGGTTCAAATCCCAGCTGCGGACACTTTTTCAAAGAAATTTCTTTTTTCTCTTTCTTTTGTTTATTTTACATTATATTATTTTTTAGATGTGTTTTTCGATTATCCGGAGGGTCCTGCATGTAGGAAATTTTTTTTTAATTAGGAAAATGGGAAAAAACTGGAAAAATCAAGGAAAATCAGTTTATTTGTTATTTTTCGACTCCTTTTGCAACATTTTAGGTAGTCTATCATACATAAAGTGTTCTGTGTATAAAATCAAGCATCTTTCTTTGTTAAAGAACACTTTTTGGAAAAATAATAAAAACAAATTAAAAAAAAGTCGAATTTCGAGAAAAAAATTCAGGCTTCAAGACCTCCTAGCTCCCTTTAATATTAAGTTATAATTTTCAAACTCGGTCCCAAGGTTTGCCTCTATGGTCCAATCATGCCTGAGGAAGGAATTTTTTATATGTTAATTAAGAGGGCCCCAGTGGTGCTCTAAAGGTCTATTGTGCAGGAAACCGAGAAAGGGTTTTTGAAGCGAAATTGTTTCTTTCTTTCCGTACCGCCTTGGTCCGGTGGTAGGACACATGACTGGCAAGTCGAGACTGGAGGGAGGGGTCGGGGGTTCGAACCCAGCTGCGGACACTTTTTCAAAAAAAATTCTTTTTTTTCTTTCTTTTGTTTATTTTACATTATATTATTTTTTAGATGTGTTTTTCGATATTCGGGAGGGTCCTGCATGTAGGAAAGTTTTTTTTAATTAGGACAATGGGAAAAAACTGGAAAAATCTAGGAAAATCAGTTTATATGTTATTTTTCGCCTCCTTTTGCAACATTTTAGGTTGTCTATCATGCATAAGGTGTTCTGTGTATAAAATCAAGCATCTTTCTTTGTTAAAGAACACATTTTGGAATAATAATATAAAAAATTAAAAAAAGGTCGAATTTCGAGAAAAAGGTTCAGGCTTCGAGACCTCCTAGCTCCCTTTAATATTAAGTTAAAATTTTCAAACTAGGCACCCAGGTAGGCCTCTATGGTCGAATCATGCCTGCCGAAGGAAATTTTTATATGTTAATTAGGAGGGCCCCAGTGGTGCTCTAAAGGTCTACTTCATAGGTAACCGAGAAAGGGCTTTTGAAGCGAAATTGTTTCTTTCTTTCCGTACTGCGTTGGTCTGGTGGTAGGACACATGACTGGCAAGTCGAGACTGGAGAGAGGGACGGGGGTTCGAATCCCAGCTGCGGGAACTTTTTCAAAAAAAAATCTTTTTTTTCTTTCTTTTGTTTTTTTTATATTATGTTATTTTTTAGATGTGTTTTTCGATATTCTGGAGGTTCCTGCATGTAGGAATTTTTTTTTTTAATTAGTAAAATGGGAAAAAACTGGAAAAATCTGGGGAAATCAGTTTATTTGTTAATTTTCGACTCCTTTTGCAACAATTTAGGTAGTCTATCATGCATAAGGTGTTCTGTGTATAAAATCAAGCATCTTTCTTTGTTCAAGAACACTTTTTGGAATAATAATAAAAAAAATTTTAAAAAAGTCAAATTTCGAAACAAAGGTTCAGACTTCGAGATCTCCTAGCTCCCTTTAATATTAAGTTATAATTTTCAAACTAGGTACCCAGGTAGGCCTCTATGGTCCAATCATGCCTGCCGATGGAAATTTTTATATGTTAATTAGGAGGGCCCCAGTGGTGCTCTAAAGGTCTACTGTATAGGTAACCGAGAAAGGGCTTTTGAATCGAAATTGTTTCTTTCTTTCCGTACCGCCTTGGTCTGGTGGTAGGATACCTGACTGGCAAGTGGAGTCTGCAGGGAAGGGTCGGGGGTTCGAATCCCAGCTGCGGACACTTTTTCAGAAAAAAATCTTTTTTTTCTTTCTTTTGTTTATTTTATATTATGTTATTTTTTAGATGTGTTTTTCGATATTCTGGAGGTTCCTGCATGTAGGAATTTTTTTTTTTAATTAGTAAAATGGGAAAAAACTGGAAAAATCTGGGGAAATCAGTTTATTTGTTAATTTTCGACTCCTTTTGCAACAATTTAGGTAGTCTATCATGCATAAGGTGTTCTGTGTATAAAATCAAGCATCTTTCTTTGTTCAAGAACACTTTTTGGAATAATAATAAAAAAAATTTAAAAAAGTCAAATTTCGAAACAAAGGTTCAGGCTTCGAGATCTCCTAGCTCCCTTTAATATTAAGTTATAATTTTCAAACTAGGTACCCAGGTAGGCCTCTATGGTCCAATCATGCCTGCCGATGGAAATTTTTATATGTTAATTAGGAGGGCCCCAGTTGTGCTCTAAAGGTCTACTGTATAGGTAACCGAGAAAGGGCTTTTGAATCGAAATTGTTTCTTTCTTTCCGTACCGCCTTGGCCTGGTGGTAGGATACCTGACTGGCAAGTGGAGTCTGCAGGGAAGGGTCGGGGGTTCGAATCCCAGCTGCGGACACTTTTTCAGAAAAAAAATTTTTTTTTCTTTCTTTTGTTTATTCTATATTATATTATTTTTTAGATGTGTTTTTCGATATTCTGGAGGTTCCTGCAAGTAGGAAATTTTTTTTAATTAGGAAAATGGGAAAAAACTGGAAAAATCTTGAAAAATCAGTTTATTTGTTATTTTTCGACTCCTTTTGCAACATTTTAGGTAGACTATGATGCATAAGGTGTTCTGTGTATAAAGTCAAGCATCTTTCTTTGTTAAAGAACACTTTTTTGAATAATAAAAATAAAAATAAAAAGTCAAAATGTCGAGAATAAGGTTCAGGATTTGAGACCTCCTAGCTCCCTTTAATATTAAGTTATAATTTTCAAACTCGGTCCCAAGGTTGGCCTCTATGGTCGAATCATGCCTGCCGAAGGAAATTTTTATATGTTAATTAGGAGGGCCCCAGTGGTGCTCTAAAGGTCTACTTCATAGGTAACCGAGAAAGGGCTTTTGAATCGAAATTGTTTCTTTCTTTCCGTACCGCCTTGGTCTGGTGGTAGGTCACATGACTGGCAAGTTGAGGCTGGAAGGAGGGGTTGGGGGTTCGAATCCCAGCTGCGGACACTTTTCAAAAAAATTTCTTTTTTTTCTTTCTTTTGTTTATTTTACATTATATTATTCTTTAGATGCGTTTTTCGATATTCTGGAGGGTCTTGCAAGTAGGAAATTTTTTTTAATTAGGAAAATGGGAAAAAACTGGAAAAATCTAGGAAAATCTGTTTATTTGCTTTTTTTTTCAACTCCTTTTGCAACATTTTAGGCAGTCTATCATGCATAAGGTGTTCTGTGTATAAAATCAAGCATCTTTCTTTGTTAAAGAACACTTTTTGGAATAATAATATAAAAAATTTAAAAAAGGTCGAATTTCGAGAAAAAGGTTCAGGCTTCGAGACCTCCTAGCTCCCTTTAATATTAAGTTAAAATTTTCAAACTAGGCACCCAGGTAGGCCTCTATGGTCGAATCATGCCTGCCGAAGGAAATTTTTATATGTTAATTAGGAGGGCCCCAGTGGTGCTCTAAAGGTCTACTTCATAGGTAACCGAGAAAGGGCTTTTGAAGCGAAATTGTTTCTTTCTTTCCGTACCGCCTTGGTCTGGTGGTAAGACACATGACTGGCAAGTCGAGTCGGCAGGGAAGGGTCGGGGGTTCAAATCCCAGCTGCGGACACTTTTTCAGAAAAAAAAATTTTTTTCTTTCTTTTGTTTATTCTATATTATATTATTTTTTAGATGTGTTTTTCGATATTCTGGAGGTTCCTGCAAGTAGGAAATTTTTTTTTAATTAGGAAAATGGGAAAAAACTGGAAAAATCTTGAAAAATCAGTTTATTTGTTACATTTCGACTCCTTTTGCAACATTTTAGGTAGACTATGATGCATAAGGTGTTCTGAGTATAAAATCAAGCATCTTTCTTTGTTAAAGAACACTTTTTGGAATAATAATAAAAAAAAATTTAAAAATTCGAATTTCGAGAAAAGTCTTCAGGTTTCGAGCCCTCGTAGCTCCCTTTAATATTAAGTTATAATTTTCAATCTCGATACCAAGGTAGGCCTCTATGGTCCAATCATGACTGCCGATGAAAATTTTTATATGTTAATTAACAGGGCCCCAGTGGGGCCCTAAAGGTCTATTGTATAGGTAACCGAGAAAGGGCTTTTGAAGCGAAATTTTTCTTTCTTTCCGTACTGCCTGGGTCTGGTGGTAGGATACCTGACTGGCAAGTGGAGTCTGCAGGGAAGGGTCGGGGTTCGAATCCCAGCTGCGGACACTTTTCAAAAAAATTTCTTTCTTTTGTTTATTTTACATCATATTATTTTTTAGATGTGTTTTTTGATATTCTGGAGGATCCTGCATGTAGGAATTTTTTTTTTAATTAGTAAAATGGGAAAAAAACTGGAAAACTCTAGGAAAATCAAATTATTTGTTATTTTTCGACTCCTTTTGCAACAATTTAGGTAGTCTATCATGCATAAGGTGTTCTGTGTATAAAATCAAGCATCTTTCTTTGTTCAAGAACACTTTTTGGAATAATAATAAAAAAAATTTTAAAAAAAGTCAAATTTCGAAACAAAGGTTCAGGCATCGAGACCTCCTAGCCCCCTTTAATATCAAGTTATAATTTTCAAACTCTGTCCCAAGGTTGGCTTCTATGGTCCAATCATGCCTGCCGAAGGAAATTTTTATATGTTAATTAACAGGGCCCCAGTGGGGCCCTAAAGGTCTATTGTATAGGTAACCGAGAAAGGGCTTTTGAAGCGAAATTGTTTCTTTCTTTCCATACCGACATGGTCTGGTGGTAGGACACCTGACAGGCACGTCGAGGCTGGAGTGAGCGGTCGGGGGTTCGAATCCCAGCTGCGGACACTTTCTCAAAGAAATTTCTTTTTTCTCTTTCTTTTGTTTATTTTACATTATATTATTTTTTTGATCTGTTTTTCGATATTCTGGAGGGTCCTGCAAGTAGGAATTTTTTTTTTAATTAGTAAAATGGGAAAAAACTGGAAAAATCTAGGAAAATCAGTTTATTTGTTATTTTTCGACTCCTTTTGCAACAATTTAGGTAGTCTATCATGCATACGGTGTTCTGTGTATAAAATCAAGCATCTTTCTTTGTTCAAGAACACTTTTTGGAATAATAATAAAAAAAATTTTAAAAAAAGTCAAATTTCGAAACAAAGGTTCAGGCTTCGAGACCTCCTAGCTCCCTTTAATATTAAGTTATAATTTTCAAACTCGATACCAAGGTAGGCCTCTATTGTCCAATCATGCCTGCTGAAGAAAATTTTTATAAGTTGATTAGGTGGGCCCCAGTGCGGCCCTAAAGTCTATTGTATAGGTAACCGAGAAAGGGCTTTTGAAGCGAATTTGTTTCTTTCTTTCCATACCGCCTTGGTCTGGTGGTAGGACACCTGACTGGCACGTCGAGGCTGGAGGGAGGGGTCGGGGATTCGAAACCCTGCTGCGGACACTTTTTCAAAGAAATTTCTTTTTTCTCTTTCTTTTGTTTATTTTATATTATGTTATTTTTTAGATGTGTTTTTCGATATTCTGGAGGTTCCTGCATGTAGGAATTTTTTTTTTTAATTAGTAAAATGGGAAAAAACTGGGAAATTCTGGGAAAATCAGTTTATTTGTTAATTTTCGACTCCTTTTGCAACAATTTAGGTAGTCTATCATGCATAAGGTGTTCTGTGTATAAAATCGAGCATCTATCTTTTTTTTTCAAGAACACTTTTTGGAATAATAATAAAAAAAATTTAAAAAAAGTCAAATTTCGAAACAAAGGTTCAGGCTTCGAGATCTCCTAGCTCCCTTTAATATTAAGTTATAATTTTCAAACTAGGTACCCAGGTAGGCCTCTATGGTCCAATCATGCCTGCCGATGGAAATTTTTATATGTTAATTAGGAGGGCCCCAGTGGTGCTCTAAAGGTCTACTGTATAGGTAACCGAGAAAGGGCTTTTGAATCGAAATTGTTTCTTTCTTTCCGTACCGCCTTGGTCTGGTGGTAGGATACCTGACTGGCAAGTGGAGTCTGCAGGGAAGGGTCGGGGGTTCGAATCCCAGCTGCGGACACTTTTTCAGAAAAAAATTTTTTTTTCTTTCTTTTGTTTATTCTATATTATATTATTTTTTAGATGTGTTTTTCGATATTCTGGAGGTTCCTGTAAGTAGGAAATTTTTTTTTAATTAGGAAAATGGGAAAAAACTGGAAAAATCTTGAAAAATCAGTTTATTTGTTATTTTTCGACTCCTTTTGCAACATTTTAGGTAGACTATGATGCATAAGGTGTTCTGTGTATAAAATCAAGCATCTTTCTTTCTTAAAGAACACTTTTTGGAATAATAATAAAAAAAAAAATTTAAAAATTCGAATTTCGAGAAAAGTCTTCAGGCTTCGAGCCCTCGTAGCTCCCTTTAATATTAAGTTATAATTTTCAATCTCGATACCAAGGTAGGCCTCTATGGTCCAATCATGCCTGCCGATGGAAATTTTTATATGTTAATTAGGAGGGCCCCAGTGGTGCTCTAAAGGTCTATTGTATAGGTAACCGAGAAAGGGCTTTTGAAGCAAATTTGTTTCTTTTTTTCCATACCGACTTGGTCTGGTGGTAGGACGCATGACTGGTAAGTCGAGGCTGGAGGGAGGGACGGGGGTTCAAATCCCAGCTGCGGACACTTTTTCAAAGAAATTTCTTTTTTCTCTTTCTTTTGTTTATTTTACATTATATTATTTTTTAGATGTGTTTTTCGATATTCCGGAGGGTCCTGCATGTAGGAAATTTTTTTTTAATTAGGAAAATGGGAAAAAACTGGAAAAATCTAGGAAAATCAGTTTATTTGTTATTTTTCGACTCCTTTTGCAACATTTTAGGTAGTCTATCATACATAAGGTGTTCTGTGTACAAAATCAAGCATCTTTCTTTGTTAAAGAACACTTTTTGGAAAAATAATAAAAACAAATTTAAAAAAAGTCGAATTTCGAGAAAAAAATTCAGGCTTCAAGACCTCCTAGCTCCCTTTAATATTAAGTTATAATTTTCAATCTCGATACCAAGGTAGGCCTCTATGATCGAATCATGCCTGCCGAAGGAAATTTTCATATGTTAATTAGGAGGGCCCCAGTGGTGCTCTAAAGGTCTACTTCATAGGTAACCGAGAAGGGGCTTTTGAAGCGAAATTGTTTCTTTCTTTCTGTACCGCCTTGGTCTGGTGGTAGGACACATGACTGGCAAGTCGAGGCTGGAGGGAGGGACGGGGGTTCGAATCCCAGCTGCGGACACTTTTTCAAAAAAAATTCTTTTTTTTCTTTCTTTTGTTTATTTTATATTCTGTTATTTTTTAGATGTGTTTTTCGATATTCTGGAGGTTCCTGCATGTAGGAATTTTTTTTTTTAATTAGTAAAATGGGAAAAAACTGGAAAAATCTGGGAAAATCAGTTTATTTGTTAATTTTCGACTCCTTTTGCAACAATTTAGGTAGTCTATCATGCATACGGTGTTCTGTGTATAAAATCAAGCATCTTTCTTTGTTCAAGAACACTTTTTGGAATAATAATATAAAAAATTAAAAAAAGGTCGAATTTCGAGAAAAAGGTTCAGGCTTCGAGACCTCCTAGCTCCCTTTAATATTAAGTTATAATTTTCAAACTAGGTACCCAGGTAGGCCTCTATGGTCCAATCATGCCTGCCGATGGCAATTTTTATATGTTAATTAGGAGGGCCCCAGTGGTGCTCTAAATGTCTACTGTATAGGTAACCGAGAAAGGGCTTTTGAATCGAAATTGTTTCTTTCTTTCCGTACCGCCTTGGTCTGGTGGTAGGACACATGACTGGCAAGTCGAGGCTTTAGAGAGGGGTCGGGGGTTCGAATCCCAGCTGCAGACACTTTTTCAAAAAAAAATTCTTTTTTTTCTTTCTTTTGTTTATTTTATATTATATTATTTTTTAGATGTGTTTTTCGATATTCTGGAGGGTCATGCATGTAGGAAATTTTTTTTTAATTAGTAAAATGGAAAAAAACTGGAAAAATCTAGGAAAATCAGTTTATTTGTTATTTTTCGACTCCTTTTGCAACAATTTAGGTTGTCTATCATGCATAAGGTGTTCTGTGTAGAAAATCAAATATGTTTCTTTGTTAAAGAACACTTTTTTGAATAATAAAAATAAAAATAAAAAGTCAAAATGTCGAGAATAAGGTTCAGGATTTGAGACCTCCTAGCTCCCTTTAATATTAAGTTATAATTTTCAAACTCGGTCCTAAGGTTGGTCTCCATGGACCAATCATGCCTGCCGAAGGAAATTTTTATATGTTAATTAGGAGTACCATAGTGAGGCCCTAAAGGTCTATTGTATAGGTAACCGAGAGAGGACTTTTGAAGCGAAATTGTTTCTTTCTTTCCGTACCGCCTTGGTCTGGTGGTAGCATACCTGACTAGCAAGTCGAGGCTCCAGGGAGGGGTCAGGAGTTCGAATCCCAGCTGCGGACACTTTTCAAAAAAATTTCTTTTTTTTCTTTCTTTTGTTTATTTTACATTATATTATTTTTTAGGTGTGTTTTTCGATATTCTGGAGGGTCCTGCATGTAGGAATTTTTTTTTTAATTAGTAAAATGGGAAAAAACTGGAAAAATCTAGGAAAATCAGTTTATTTGTTATTTTTCGACTCCTTTTGCAACAATTTAGTTAGTCTATCATGCAAAAGGTGTTCTGTGTATAAAATCAAGCATCTTTCTTTGTTTAAGAACACTTTTTGGAATAATAATAAAAAAAATTTTAAAAATTCGAATTTCGAGAAAAATCTTCAGGCTTCGAGCCCTCGTAGCTCCCTTTAATATTAAGTAATAATTTTCAAACTCGGTACCAAGGTAGGGCTCTATGGTCCAATCATGCCTGCCGAAGGAAATTTTTATATGTTAATTGGGTGGGCCCCTGTGGGGCCATAAATGTCTATTGCATAGGTAACCGAGGAAGGGCTTTTGAAGCGAAATTGTTTCTTTCTTTCCGTACCGCCTTGGTCTGGTGGTAGGTTACCTGACTGGCAAGTCGAGGCTGGAGTGACGGGTCGGGGGTTCGAATCCCAGCTGCGGACACTTTTAAAAAAAATTTCATTTTTTTCTTTCTATTGTTTATTTTACATTATATTATTTTTTAGATGTGTTTTTCGATATTCTGGAGGGTCCTGCAAGTAGGAAATTTTTTTTAATTAGGAAAATGGGAAAAAACTGGAAAAATCTAGGAAAATCAGTTTATTAGTTATTTTCAACTCCTTTTGCAACATTTTAGGTAGTCTATCACGCATAAGGTGTTCTGTGTATAAAATCAAGCATCTCTCTTTGTTAAAGAACACTTTTTGGAATAATAAAAATAAAAATAAAAAGTCATAATATCGAGAATAAGGTTCAGGCTTCGAAACCTCCTAGCTCACTTTAATTTTAAGTTATAATTTTCAACCTCGGTTCCAAGGTAGGCCTCTATGGTACTATCATGCCTGCCGAAGGAAATTTTTAAATGTTAATCAGGAGGGCCCCAGTGGGGCCCTAAATGTCTATTGCATAGGTAACCGAGAAAGGACTTTTGAAGTGAAATTGTATCTTTCTTTCCGTACCGCCTTGTTGGACACCTGACTGGCAAGTCGAGGCTGGAGGGAGGGGTCGGGGTTTCGAATCCCAGCTTCGGACACTTTTTCAAAAAAAATTTTTTTTTCTTTCTTTTGTTTATTTTACATTATATTATTTTTTAGATGTGTTTTTCGATATTCTGGAGGGTCCTGCATGTAGGAAATTTTTTTTAATTAGGAATATGGGAAAAAACTGGAAAAATCTATAAAAATCAGTTTATTTGTTATTCGTTTATTTGTTATTTTTCGAAACCTTTTGCAACATTTTAGGTAGCATAGGGTGTTCTGTGTATAAAATCGAGCATCTTTCTTTGTCAAAGAACACTTCTTGGAATAATAAAAAAAAAAGTCAAAATGTCGAGAATAAGGTTCAGGCTTCGGGACCTCCTAGCTCCCTTTAATAATAAGTTATAATTTTCAAACTCGGTACCAAGTTAGGCCTCTATAGTCCAATCATGCCTGCCGAAAAAATTTTTTATATGTTAATTAGGAGGGCCCCAGTGGGGCCCCAAAGGTCTATCGTATAGGTAATCGAGAAAAGGCTTTTGAAGCGAAATTGTTTCTTTCTCTCCGTACCGCCTTGGTATGGTGGTAGGACACCTGACTGGCAAGTAGAGGCTGGAGGGAGGTGTCGGGGGTTCGAATCCCAGCTGCGGACACTTTTTCAAAGAAACTTCTTTTTTCTCTTTCTTTTGTTTATTTTACATTATATTATTTTTTAGATTTGTTGTTCGATATTCTGGAGGGTCCTGCAAGTAGGAAATTTTTTTAATTTAGGAAAATGGGAAAAAACTGGAAAAATCTAGGAAAAACAGTTTATTTGTTATTTTTCGACTCTTTTTGAAACATTTTAGGTAGTGTATCATGCATAAGGTGTTCTGTGTATAAAATCAAGCATCTTTCTTTGTTAAAGAACACTTTTTGGAATAACACTTTTTGGAATAACAATAAAAAAAATTTTAAAAAAGTCGAATTTCGAAAAAAAGGTTCAGGCTTCGAGACCTCCTAGCTCCCTTTAATATTAAGTTATAATTTTCAAACTCGGTCCCAAGGTAGGCCTCTATGGTCCAATCATGCCTGCCTAAGGAAATTTTTATATGTTAATTAGGAGGGCCCCAGTGTGGCCCTAAAGGTCTATTGTATAGGTAACCGAGAAAGGGCTTTTGAAACGAAATTGTTTGTTTCTTTTCGTACCGCCCTTGTCCGGTGGTAAGACACCTGACTGGCAAGTCGAGGATGGAGTGACGATTTGGGGGTTCGAATCCCAGCTGAGGACACATTTCAAAAAAATTTCATTTTTTTCTTTCTATTGTTTATTTTACATTATTTTATTTTTTACATGTGTTTTTCGATATTCTGGAGGGTCCTGCATGTAGGAAATTTTTTTTTAATTTGGAAAATGGGAAAAAACTGGAAAAATCTAGGAAAATCAGTTTATTTGTTATTTTTCGACTCCTTTTGCAACATTTTAGGTAGTCTATTATGCATAAGGTGTTCTGTGTATAAAATCAAGCATGTTTCTTTGTTAAAGAACACTTTTTGGAATAATAATAAAAAAAAATTTTAAAAAAGTCGAATTTCGTAAAAAAAGGTTTAGGCTTAGAGAATTCCTAGCTCCCTTTAATATCAAATTATAATTTTCAAACTCGGTCCCAAAGTAGGCCTCTATGGTCCAATCATGCCTGTTAAAGGAAGTTTTTATATGTTAATTAAAAGGGCCCCAGTGGGGCCCTAAAGGTCTATTGTATAGGTAACCGAGAAAGGGCTTTTGAAGCGAAATTGTTTCTTTCTTTCCGTACCGCCTTGGTCTGGTAGTAGGACACTTGACTGGCAAGTCGAGGCTGGATGTAGGGGTCGGGGGTTCAAATCCCAGCTGTGGACACTTTTTCAAAAAAATTTCTTTTTTTTCTTTCTTTTATTTATTTTACATATTATAATTTTTTAATGTGTTTTTCGATATTCTGGAGGGTCCTGCATGTAGGAATTTTTTTTTAATTAGGAAAATGGGAAAAAACTGGAAAAATCTAGGAAAATCAGTTTATTTGTTATTTTTCGACTCCATTTGCAACATTTTAGGTAGTCTATCATGCATAAGGTGTTCTGTGTATAAAACCGAGCATCTTTCTTTGTTAAAGAACACTTTTTGGAATAATTAAAACAAAAATAAAATGTCAAAATGTCGAGAATAAGGTTCAGGCTTTGCGACCTCCTAGCTCCCTTTAATATTAAGTTATAATTTTCAAACTCGGTCCCAAGGTTGACCTCTATGGTCGAATAATGCCTGCCGAAGGAAATTTTTATATGTTAATTAGGAGGGCCTAAGTGGGGCCCTAAAGGTCTATTGTATAGGTAAAGCAGAAAGGGCTATTGAAGCGAGATTGTTTCTTTCTTTCCGTACCGCCTTGGTCAGGTGGTAGGACACCTGACTGGCAAGTCGAGTCTGGAGTGACGGGTCGGGGGTTCGAATCCTAGCTGCTCACACTTTTAAAAAAAATTTAATTTTTTCCTTTCTATTGTTTATTTTGCATTATATTATTTTTTCGAAGTGTTTTTCGATATTCTGGAGGGTCCTGCAAGTAGGAATTTTTTTAATTAGGAAAATGGGAAAAAACTGGAAAAATCTAGGAAAATCAGTTTATTTGTTATTTTTCGACTCCTTTTGCAGCATTTTAGGGAGTCTATCAGGCATAAGGTGTTCTGTGTATAAAATCGAGCATCTTTCTTTGTTAAAGAACACTTTTTGGAATAATAAAAATAAAAATAAAAAGTCAAAATATCGAGAATAAGGTTCAGGCTTCGAGACCTCCTAGCTCACTTTAATATTAAGTTATAATTTTCAAACTCGGTTCCAAGGTAGGCCTCTATGGTACTATCATGCCTGCCGAAGGAAATTTTTAAATGTTAATCAGGAGGGCCCCAGTTGGGCCCTAAATGTCTATTGCATAGGTAACCGAGAAAGGGCTTTTGAAGTGAAATTGTATCTTTCTTTCCGTACCGCCTTGTTGGACACCTGACTGGCAAGTCGAGGCTGGAGGGAGGGGTCGGGGTTTCGAATCCCAGCTGCGGAAACTTTTTCAAAAAAAATTTTTTTTTTCTTTCTTTTGTTTATTTTACATTATATTATTTTTTAGACGTGTTTTTCGATATTCTGGAGGGTCCTGCATGTAGGAAATTTTTTTTTTAATTAGGAATATGGGAAAAAACTGGAAAAATCTAGGAAAATCAGTTTATTTGTTATTAGTTTATTTGTTACTTTTCGACACCTTTTGCAACATTTTAGGTAGTCTATCAGGCATAGGGTGTTCTGTGTTTAAAATCGAGCATCTTTCTTTGTCAAAGAACACTTCTTGGAATAATAAAAAAAAAAGTCAAAATGTCGAGAATAAGGTTCAGGCTTCGGGACCTCCTAGCTCCCTTTAATAATAAGTTATAATTTTCAAACTCGGTATCAAGTTAGTCCTCTATAGTCCAATCATGCCTGCCGAAGAAATTTTTTATATGTTAATTAGGAGGGCCCCAGTGGGGCCCCAAAGGTCTATTGTATAGGTAATCGAGAAAAGGCTTTTGAAGCGAAATTGTTTCTTTCTCTCCGTACCGCCTTGGTATGGTGGTAGGACACCTGACTGGCAAGTAGAGGCTGGAGGGAGGTGTCGGGGGTTCGAATCCCAGCTGCGGACACTTTTTCAAAGAAACTTCTTTTTTCTCTTTCTTTTGTTTATTTTACATTATATTATTTTTTAGATTTGTTGTTCGATATTCTGGAGGGTCCTGCAAGTAGGAAATTTTTTTAATTTAGGAAAATGGGAAAAAACCGGAAAAATCTAGGAAAATCAGTTTATTTGTTATTTTTCGACTCTTTTTGAAACATTTTAGGTAGTGTATCATGCATAAGGTGTTCTGTGTATAAAATCAAGCATCTTTCTTTGTTAAAGAACACTTTTTGGAATAACAATAAAAAAAATTTTAAAAAAGTCGAATTTCGAAAAAAAGGTTCAGGCTTCGAGACCTCCTAGCTCCCTTTAATATTAAGTTATAATTTTCAAACTCGGTCCCAAGGTAGGCCTCTATGGTCCAATCATGCCTGCCTAAGGAAATTTTTATATGTTAATTAGGAGGGCATCAGTGTGGCCCTAAAGGTCTATCGTATAGGTAACCGAGAAAGGGATTTTGAAACGAAATTGTTTGTTTCTTTTCGTACCGCCCTTGTCCGGTGGTAAGACACCTGACTGGCAAGTCGAGGTTGGAGTGACGGGTTGGGGGTTCGAATCCCAGCTGAGGACACATTTCAAAAAAATTTCATTTTTTTCTTTCTATTGTTTATTTTACATTATTTTATTTTTTAGATGTGTTTTTCGATATTCTGGAGGGTCCTGCATGTAGGAAATTTTTTTTTAATTTGGAAAATGGGAAAAAACTGGAAAAATCTAGGAAAATCAGTTTATTTGTTATTTTTCGACTCCTTTTGCAACATTTTAGGTAGTCTATTATGCATAAGGTGTTCTGTGTATAAAATCAAGCATCTTTCTTTGTTAAAGAACACTTTTTGGAATAATAATTAAAAAAAATTTAAAAAAAGTCGAATTTCGTAAAAAAAGGTTTAGGCTTAGAGACCTCCTAGCTCCCTTTAATATCAAATTATAATTTTCAAACTCGGTCCCAAAGTAGGCCTCTATGGTCCAATCATGCCTGTTAAAGGAAGTTTTTATATGTTAATTAAAAGGTCTATTGTATATTTCAACTAGAAAAGGCTTTTCAAGGGAAGCTGTTGCAGGCCTGACGTAAAACAGTGGCCTGTTTGGTAGAGTGTTGGACTGTCAACTGGTGGCTGGAGCAAGGGGTCCCGGGTTCAAACCCTAGGACCATGCAGTTTTTCACTTTTTTTCCCTTTTTTTTTAATTCCTTTATTTTGCATCATATTATTTTTTAATGTGTTTTTCTGTATTCTGCAGGCTCCTGCATATCATAAATCTTTTTTTTTTGTTGGGAGAATGGGAAAAAACTGGAAAAAACAAGGAAAATCATAATATGTCTATAAAATGGAGCATCTTTCTTTGCTAAAGAACACGAAATGGAACAATGAGAAAAAGAAGAAAAAAAAGACAAAATGTCGAGAATAAGGTTCTGGCTTCGAGACCCCCTAGGTCCCCTTGGTATTAAGTTATAATTTTCAAACTCGCCCCCAAGATAGGTCCCCATAGTCCAACCATGGCTAATGAAAGAAATTTTCATAAGTGAATTAGAGGGTCCCAGAGGGCCCCTAAAAGTCTATTGCATATTTCACCGAGAAAAGGCTTTTGAAGGGAAGCTGTTGCTTGCCTGACGTGAAACAGTGGCCTGTTCGGTGGAGCGTTGGACTGTTAAGTCGTGGCTGGAGCCAGGAGTCCATGGTTCGAACCCCAGTACCGGGCATTTTAATAGAGCTCTTGATTGCAAATACTGTGGAGCAATACAAAGCATTGATCATTTAATATTATACTGTCCACGCTTCTGAACGCTCCGCGGAGAACATTTTAAAAATTTTAATCAAATTCAATGTTTTGGTAATTCGACCTGCAGGGGTATTATTAAATGTATTATTAAAAAGACACTTGAATATATTTTGGGTGATGACACTTAAGGATTTGCAACCCCGCACTCCAAATTGTTGGTTTCAAACTTTTACTACACTTTTCTATGTACTACTAATTTTAATTTGATCGGTTTTATCCATGAATAACTTGGTTTTGAGTCATGTTTTTAACTGCTAGTTTTACTCCAATTTGTCCTTAATGTAATACTTTACTTTCACTTATTTCTTTTAATATGATCGGTTTTATCCATGTTTGACTTGGTTTTGGGTCATGTTTTAATATTAATTTTATTCCAGTTTGTTCTTTATGTAATCTTTTACTCTTATGCATTGCTTTTAACACGCACGATATGGGTGTTTTATTCACTTTCATGCATATATTGTTTTTATTCTTTTAATTGTGATCTTTATGATCTTTCATGTGTTGGCTTGATTTCGAATCATGTTTTTAGCTGTCGGCCACTTGTGTTTTCTTCTTTTAATTACATTTATAGGCTATCTTGACTAATCTTTTATTAAGCCCTGTGTGGTATTCGGAATCTGTTTGGGTCTTTTGCCTAGTGTTTTATTCATCGTTTTATTTAAACTTTGTAATTTGGATTTTCGCCTGTTCTTTCATTTGGGTAAGTTGGGCCACTGCTTATTTTTATAAGGGTCTTTTGATTTGGTTTTAGATTTTAAGTTTTACTATTTAGTACAATAAAGGCCTTTTGGCCTCGGCATTACAGGTTTTATTAAGTAGCCCAAATTTTAATGTACAGGTGTTATTGATGTCACCTGACCAACCTGTGTTATCACTTCTCCTTTTTTGCAAAATAAGTTCGTCAGGCTGTTGCCCTTGACACCTGTAGTGATATTCTCGTATGCAGTGCCGTTCCTGGGGTGGCGAACGCCTGCGTGCAAGAATAATTTTGTGCGCCCCTATATACTATGCTTAAATTTTGATGATAAGGCCAATTTTCATAATCATTTTTAGTTTGAGGTTTAAACTGAATAGTTTCTTTATAGACAAAAGTCACTTTAGTGTAAGTGTTTGATTATGAAAATGGGCGTAATAAAATAAAACAACGAAAAAATATGACAAAAAATTTATTTTCGACATCAAATAAAATAGACTATTAACGTAGAATATAGGTCATAAATAAAACACGTCCATTCGGAAATTAACAAAAAATCTAATATAACTCAATTCACTCAACTGAGTGAATTGAGTTAAAACTCTCAAACGGCGCTCAACGCAAACAAATCCGTTAACTTGAAAATGTGCAAGATCTGTCTAATACCTAAGTACCTAATTATCAAATAACAAGGTAGTTTTAGAACATAACACGTCTTGCTTTTGCAGATGCAAGCTCATTGATCATTTCATTGTGATCGATGGCTTCACATATTTTATTTTCGATTGAAATAACAGCTAAATCTGAAAGCCTTTCCTGGCACATCGAAGTTCTCAAATAAGATTTTACAAGTTTTAGCTTTGAAAAACTCCTTTCGCCAGACGCAACAGAAATCGGCAGCGTCAAAAATATCCTTAATGCTATAGACAGGTTTGGAAACAAAGACTGCAAATTTTTCTTGGTTATATAATTCAGAATATCTATGGGTGAGTCTGAGGTATTGCGAGAGTCTTTGACAGGGTTAAGGATTCTGTATGATGAAATTTCATTGTACAAATCAAGACCATCAGTATCCTTGCAAACATTTCCTTCATGGTGAATTTTCAAAGCCAAATCCAAATCTATGCACGATCGTTTAATCTCATCAGAATTTAGGTTTTGAAAATCACTCAAAAATCCAAATAAATCATTGCATTGCTTCAATCTCTCGAAACGACTTTGTAGGGATTGAACTGTTGTATCCAAAATTTGAAAATAAAAACTGATCTTAAATTTTCGCTTTGGATCTAGAACTGGATCGTCTGTACTTTCATATGAAAATTGACGCTTTCTCTTTCGTTCCCTAATTGAAAGAAAAAGCTCTACATCATTTTTTCCAGCTTCGGCTTTAGCCTCATTCACAAAAGCATCAAAATTTTCATCTGACCTTTTTTCAGTTAAGTAGTTGATGAGACTTTTTATTTCTCTATGGCATTCCTTAACAACTGTATTTGGATTCTGCATCATTTTACTCACTATATTGACCTTTGACAATACATCGTACCAAATAATGATGGAACTAAATTTAAACGTTTTAATTTTTTTTAAAAGTACCTTTGCTGAATGTTTGGTATCCATGTCTCTTGAATTATCTTCCATCAAATCAAGTAAACTCCTACAAATCTCGAGAAGTTGAAATCTAAGAGGTTGAACGGCTCTGACTCTGCTTTCCCATCGAGTTTTACTCACTGACTTTAAAGAGAGATTTTGTAAATTTCACTTTAAAATATTCCACCTGTAGGGTGAAGCAGAAAAAAAATTGAACAGCTCCTGAATAATTGAAAAAAAACCTACAGTCTCGTCAGAGATTTTAGCTGCATCATTAACTGTCAAATTTAATGTATGAGCACAACAAGGCAAAAAATTAGCTCTCGGGTTAACTTTTTTAAATTGAGCTTGAATGCCCACATGCTTCCCAGACATATTTGCGCCATTGTCATAACCCTGACCTCTCATATTAAGAAAATCAATTTCAAAAGTTGGTAGTATCTCATTTCTCAACAGATTGAAAAGCCCTTCTCCTGTACTATCCAAAACTTTAAAAAACCCCAGAAAGTGTTCTCTTATTTCAACCTCATTTGAAGAAAAATGAACAAAGCGAATTATGAAAGTCAACTGCTCAACATGACTAGCATCTGGAGTTTCATCCAAAATTATTGAATAATATTTTGCTTTCTTGAGGCAGTTCAAAATTTCTATGCGAATATTTTTTGATAATAGATGGATTAATTCATTTTGAAAGTGATTGCCTAAATAATGGGGCATGTTTTTTTCCAACTCTTTAGACCTCTGAATATTGCTCAGGTGCTCCATCATAATCGGATCGAATTTGGCAATCGTTTCGACCAGTTTGAGAAAATTACCATTATTTGATTCGAAAAGATTAGAGCTGTCACCCCTGAATGCTAAATTCTGACTGGCCAAATATTGCACAATACAAATCATTCTTTTGATAATTGCACGCCATCGTCTTTTTTCATTTTCGTAATGATGTTGTTGCTCTTTATCAATTGTGCAATCTTTGCTCAAACGCAATTTTAATTCGTGCCATTTTTGAGCCCCTTTCATATGTTCCATACTATTTTCATGTCGGGAAATATTAACTGAAAGGTGCCTCCAATTGGAGTACCCAGTGGTCAATTGATGAGACAAAGCTCAAAAAACTTTACAAAAAATGCAAAATACGCAATTAATTTTTTTAGAATACACCAACCAATCCCTATTAACTATTTCGCCGTTTGGCAACTTCCTAAGATATTGCGTTGCTGAAAATTTCCTACCAGACTCATCAACAGGAAAATTTTCTTTAATTTGAACAGCTCCCTTTGTCACGATTGATTGGATTAGATGATGACTCAAATTATTTGGCCATGTAGATGGATCAGCAATATCAATATCACTAATATCAGCAATGTCACTGTGCTCAGATCTTTCTTCATTCTCGCTTACCGGATGACCCAGTTCAGGAGTTGGATCAGGTGAAACAGGCGTTCCAGAACTTCCAGACGTGGATGGCTGCTGATCTTCGATAATAATCATCGGTTCTGCAACAACTTGTTCTTCTCTTGACAGAAGTGGATTCGCCAAAGAACTGCTGAGTTGAAGGAATTTGTTCAGCGAACCGCTGAGTTTATCCCGCTCTGCCTCCAATTTCAATCGACGTTTTTTATTTTGGGCTCCAGACAATTTTTTTTTTACTGCCATCACTCATTTCTGAAGAGATAAAAAAAATAATTAGAAAAAAAGCTAACCGGAGTGAAAATATAATCAGAAAACTCTCGAATCGAAATATTGAAAAATTGTAATATTTATCCATTAGAAAAGGTAAATAAAAATAACTGATTAATAGTTACTAAAAAAAAATTAAAGTTGATAAAAAAAAAGTGAAATGCAAGAAAAATCCTCTTAATTCTTTAAACAGAACTTAAATGCTAAAAATAAGATTTTACGGAAAAACGCATTCATGAAACAACGTTAAAAGAAATAATAGTCTATCAGAATAACTTTTAGAAATGTTTTGCTATTATTAAAACACCCAGAAAAAGACTTTTCATAAAAACGAAGCAACTGGAAAAACAAAATTAAATTTTAATTTTTGAAAGAATATTTTTAAACTCTGCATCACAGTTTTCCAATTACTTTAATGTGAAGAAAAAGAATAGTCAAATCCAAAACCTCTTAATTGCTGCGCCATAATTAAAACGTCTTCCTAAGCAAAAGATTTTAAAAGTTTTTGAAAAAGAAATTTTACAGTTTTTTAAAAGAGTAAAGGCAGATAGAAACCAAAATAAAAATCGTTTTTAATTCTTAAACAAAAAAATTTAACGCTAAAAATCCCAATTTAACTTTTTCTCATGACAAAATTTTCAGAGAAAACTGACGATAAATGAATACAATTCTTTAGAAACGCCCTTCATGATAAAAAGAAAAAGTTAATAAAAAAAAGAGAAAATTTTAAAAAAATTGTTCTTAGTTCTTAAAATATAACTTTAACGTTGAAAAACAGTTTTATGATACCAATATTAATAACACATTTTCTTTCATCTTCTCTTACCTTAAGATTTAAAATCAGCAACACAACGGCAACACGTAATATTATATTCAAATGAAATTATTATTAATCGTCAAAATTCACCGACGAATACTCGATGACTAAACTGACTGACTGAAACAAGCCACATTCTCCTGTTTTATATCACCGCTAAAATCTGGAGCCGAAAAAAAGTTTTTTTTGGAGAACTTTTCAGAAAATAATATTTTTTGCACCTTCGACCTCTCTGAGGCACACGCCGCCGATAAATGCATAAAAAACAATAACATGTATATTATTTGTCGAGCGAGCCGCCAAAGGCGAGCGGCGAGCATATCATGCGCCGCCGCCCGTAAGCCGAGTGCCGACACGCAGACAACAGATTTTTTGCATGTAAATTCCAGTGTAGAAGCAAAGTGTAGAAGTTACTTCTTATATTAGTTTACTGTTTCTTCCTGTAATCAAAGTTTACAGCTTTGCTATAATTTGATTTTTAATACCTTTAATGCCGATTTTTCTTCCAATTAGAAGTGCGTTTTTGCAAGAGTAGCGAATAGTTGAATTTGGCGCCCCTTAAATTGGACGCCTGCGTGCGGGGCATTCGCTGCATACCCGCCAGGAACGGCGCTGTCCCAGTGTTCCCCTCAAGGTCTATGCATATTTCACCGAGAAAAGGCTTTCGAAGGGAAGCTGTTGCAGACCTGACTGGAAACAGTGGCTTCTTTGGTAGAGCGTTGGACTGTCAATTCGTGGCTGGAACCAGGGGTCCCGGGTTCGAGCCCCAGGACCGGGCAGTTTTTCAATTTTTTTTCCTTTTTTAAAGTTCCTTTATTTTGCATTATATTATTTTTTTAATGTGTTTTTTTGGTATTCTGGATGTTCCTGCTTGTCAGAAAAAATTTGTTTTTTTTTGGGAAAATAGGAAAAAACTGGAAAAATCAAAGAAAATCTGTTTTTTTAAATCATTTTTTCGACTCCTTTTGCAACATATTAGGGAGTCTATCATGCATAGGGTGTTCTGTGTATAAGGAGCATCTTTCTTTGCTAAAGATCACGTAATGGAACAATGAGAAAAAGAAAAAAAAAAACGAAATGTCGAGAATAAGGTGAAGGCTTCGAAACCCCCTAGCTCCCCTTGGTATTAAGTAATAATTTTCAAACTCGCACCCAAGATAGGTCCCCATAGTCCAACCATGGCTACCGAAGGAATTTTTTATAAGTGAATTAGGGGGTCCTAGTGGGCCCCTAAAGGTCTATTGCATATTTCACCGAGAAAAGGTTTTTGAAGGGAAGCTGTTGCAGGCCTGACGTGAAACTGTGTCCTGTTTTTCAGAGCGAAGTACTGTCAACTCGTGGCTGGAACCAGGGGTCCCGCCCGGGTTCGAACCCTAAGTCCGGTCAAGTTTTAAATTTTTTTTCCTTTTTTTAAATTCTTTTATTTTGCATTATATTATTTTTCTAATGTGTGTTTCGGTATTCAGCAGGCTCCTGCAAGTCAGAAATATTTTTTTGGGGGGGAAATGGGAAAAAACTTTAAAAATCAAGGAAAATCACTTTTTTTGTCATTTTGCGACTCCTTTTGCAACTTTTTAGGTAGTCTATTATGCATAGGGTCTTCTGTGTATAAAATTGAGCATCTTTCTTTGCCAAAGAACGCGTAATGGAACAATGGTGGACGAAATGTCGAAATAAGGTTCAGGCCTCGTGACCCCGTAGCTCCCCTTGGTATTAAGTTATAATTTTCCAACTCGCACCGAAGGTAAGCCCCCATGGTCCAACAATGGCTACAGAAGGAAATTTTTATAAGTGAACTAGGGGGGTCCCAGTGGGCCCCTAAAAGTCTATTGCGTATTTCATTGAGAAAAGGCTTTTGAAGGGAAGTTGTTGCAGGCCTGACGTGAAACAGTGGCCTGTTTGGTAGAGTGTTGGACTGTCAACTGATGGCTGGAGCCAGTGATCCCGGGTTCGAACTCCATGACCGTGCAGTTTTTCACTTTTTTTTTTAAATTCTTTTATTTTGCATTATATAATTTTTAAATGTGTTTTTCGGTATTCTGCAAGCTCCTGCATGTCAGAAATAATTTTTTGGGGGGAAGATGGGGAAAAACTGGAAAAATCAAGGAAAATCAGTGTTTTTGTCATTTTTCGACTCCTTTTGCAACATTTTTGGGAGTCTATCATGCATAGGGTTTTCTGTGTATAAAATGGAGCATCTTTCTTTGCTAAAGAGCACGTAAATGAACAATGGGAAGGAAAAAAAGACGAAATGTTGAGAATAAGGTTCAGGCTTTGAAACCCCTAGCTCCCCTTGGTATTAAGTTATAATTTTCAAACTCGCACCCAAGATTGATCCCCATAATCTAACCATGGCAACCGAAGGAAATTTTTATAAGTGAATTAAGGGAACCCAGTGGGCCCCTAAAGGTCTATTGCATATTTCACCGAGAAAAGGCTTTTGGAAGGATGCTGTTGCAGGCCTGACGAGAAACAGTGTCCTGTTTGGTAGAGTGTTGGACTGTCAACTAGTGGCTGGAGCCAGGGGTCCCAGGTTCGAAGCCCAGGACCGGGGAGTTATACCCTTTTTTCCCTTTTTTTTTAATTCCTTTATTTTGCATTATATAATTTTTTAATGTGTTTTTGATATTCTGCAGGCTCCTCATGTCAGAAAGAAAAAATTGGGGGGGGGGGGGGGGGGAATGGGGAAAAAACTGGAAAAAACTAGGAAAATCAGTTTTTTTGCCATTTTTCGACTCCTTTTGCAACATTTTAGGGAGAGGGAGTCTATCATGCATAGGGTTTTCAGTGTATAAAATGGAGCATCTTTTTTCGCTAAAAAACACGTAATGGCACAATTAGAAGAAAAAAAAGTCAAAATGTCGAGAATAAGTTTCAGGCTTCGAGACCCCCTAGCTTCCCTTGGTATTAAGTTATAATTTTCAAACTCGCACCCAAGGTAGGTCCCCATGGTTCAACCATGGCTACCGAAGGAAATTTTTATAAGTGAATTAGGGGGGTCCCAGTGGGCCGCTAAATGTCTTTTGCATATTTCACCGAGAAAAGGCTTTTGAAGGGAAGCTGTTGCAGGCCTGACGTGAAACAGTGGCCTGTTTGGTACAGTGTTGGACTGTCAACTGGTAGCTGGAGCCAGTGGACCCGGGTTCGAACCCCAGGATCGGGCAGTTTTTCGCTTGTTTTTCCTTTTTTTAAATTATTTTATTTTGCATTATATTATTTTTTTAAAGTGTTTTTCTATATACTGCAAGCTCCTACATGTCAGAAATAATTTTTTTAGGTGGAAAATGCGAAAAAACTGGAAAAATCAAGGAAAATCCTTTGAAATTTCTTTTTCTTTTGCGTTGGGAACAAAGAACAGAAATATCAAGTAAGTGAACAGTCATATGCCTGAACGCTTAACTTTCATGTTTAAAAATTTCCGATTAAAATTTTCTTTCCTTACGTTGGCATAGAAAAGCTGAAACAAATTGAGTTGTAAGTTGAGTAGAAACGAAAAGTTACAAGCAAACAATTCTTATATAAGCACTTACTCTATTTTAAAAAGAGCCCTAAGTATTGAGTGAGAGAGTAGTCATAAGCATAAAAAAGTGAACAATATCTAATATCCTTTAGCTCACTTTAAGAGAAAAAGCAGAGCTATATTTTTGCCTTTATTGTGCTTATTAATTTCACAGATTCTATAATAATTTGCAATCATTTATCTAAACAAACTTATTTACGTTGCTTAATTAATAACGAGTTACTCTCAACAAGAAGAAAACCGCTGATACACAACTACCTGACGTATAACCTTAGCGCCAGCTATTTGTTTATGAACAAGATAGCGTATTAACGTTACTGATGTTAGGCTTGTTTTATTTTCGGCTTATCTATATATTAATAGGCTAGCAATATTTTGTCTCGCTAAAAACTCCCAAACTACGCAACAGAATTCGCGATCGCAACGAACTATAGGGGGCGTTGTTGTATGTGCCGAATCCCTGCGATTTCCATCTGAACAGTCATTCAGTTACACTGGAGACGTCTTTAATGTAGCATTGTAACGTTCCATCTTTATTGTGGCTGATTAAATTTAAAAAAGAAAAATGTTTGTTTTCTTTCATATGCAAACGAAAAAAAAAATGGTATCTCTTTTTTTTAGAGAAGGAACATCCAGAACACATCTGAAAAATATTTGTAAATAAAGAGAAAAAAATAGGTATATTCTTATAAGAGTTCAAACCTAATGCCTGAGAAATAGTTTTACTAAATTTAATGGTATAACATGAAAGGCCCATTTAAATTTTAACGTAAAATAAAGAATGCTTATGAAACAAAAACAAAAAAAAGAACCATTCTTTTTTTGTCGCCATTTTTTAGTGTTACGAAAATGCGTCTTTGGGACTTGCCAAAAACAAAACAAGATGCAATTTTATTTTTTTAGGTGCGAAATATTTTATGGAGTGAAATATAACGAAAATGTACCAAAGTCCATAACATGAAACTTTATCTTAGTAAACGTCCGTTTTGGAAATGTTATTTCATTTTGAATCTTATTTATTAGAGTTCATTATGGCTATAGAATCAGGTGAGAGAAAAGTTTGTTTTGAATCTATGCTAAACTCTATATCGGCCCATTTTCCACCGAAATCCGATTGACTACTTTGATTTTAAACAAAGTGTTTCATTTTAAGATTTTTTCCAAAAATTTTAAGTGTAGATAGGCGGCACTAAAAATCTGCCAAATCTGTAGCTGTGGTTAATACGTAAGTACCGAATTTTTCTTCCATACTTTTCTGAATCATATTACTTCAAATATTAGAATATGCAAGAAGTATACATAAACACATAATTTAATTTTTCAAACAAAGTATTTTGACAACAATTTTATTAAAAAATTATAAACTAAAAAGCGTAAAATAAAGAATTCTTAGGATAAAAACGATTTTAAAAATTCCTCATTTTTCAATAAAAACTTTCGTATTATTTTATTTAATTCTTATAGTATTTAATCAGACGTAAAAAAAACATTTTTTAGAGAATGATCATCAAGTAAGAAAAAAAATTACTTACAAGCAAATTTTTTATTATAAAAATCATAACACTTACCTGATTTATAAGTCCGGAGAATTCCAAAATGATATGTTCTTTGTTTGAAAACTTTATTCTCAAATAATATATACATAGTTTATCCGTTCATTACTTTTAGATAACATACCACACATCAAAATTTTATAATTGTAAGATCTCGATATGAATTTTAATATGTAGCTTAAAAACAAAATAGCTGAATTCTAGTTGAAATTCTTTCAAAACTAAAAAACACTTACCAAGAAAACGATAAAAATTTTATTTATAATCAGCACAAAAGATACTTTTTCAAGTAATTCGGATTATTCTTTATTGTTGTTGTCTGAATTATGTAGATACAGAAATATATACAATTCTATGGAGAAGAAGAATATTCTATAACTATTACAGTTCTGTATGGAATTCATTGGAACACATTTATTCATTGGAATGACGAAAGCAATGTTGACTTCATTTTAACTTGTAATGAATTGAAGACAGAAAAATTATTTTACCGCAATACACACATCTGTAACAGCAAGTGATCATGAAAACATTTTATGTTGTTGGTAATAGAAAGGTAAAAATTATTGAGAAGTTGTTCTTCAAATGCTTGGCGTGTTCTGCTTCAATGTTTGGCATGTTCTGATTAGTTTTTTCAAGAAGTTTTACCTTTTCTTTAGGGAAATTTTGCTTCCTATTTGCTGCTAAGAAAATGGCGTCCGTCATTGCCAATGGTTATGTGGGAACTAATGCCCAATATTTACAGTCTCCCGCTAGATGGCGTATCGAGTGTTGCGATCGCGAATTCAACAAATAAGGTGTCGTTTTAAAGGTATTGTTATGTAGATGTGCAATAAGGTCTTAAATTATGAAAATTTCCTTTAATTAATTAATAAAATTAATAATTTAGTTTCAACCAATGAGAATTCAGCAAATCATTTTTCGGGTGGTTCGCATAAGCATTGTTTCCGTAAGCATCGTTTGATTTAAAGCATTTCTGAATTAATAGATTGATAAACAAAAATAAGAGTGGATAAAAAAAAAACGGAACTGAATTTCTTAAAAAAAGAATTCAATATCTTTAGTTCCTTTGATAAATTTTTAGTTTCATGATAAATTTTTTGTTTCGTTACAATAGAATGGCAATGGCATCGTGCGAATATTCAAACCAAAACAAACGTGCGAATATTCAAACCAAAACAAACTTTCTACAAACAATTATTTTGATTTGAGATTTAAAACGATATCTTAGTTATTTAGTTCTATTTTTATTTATTTAGTGCCTGCTGCCTAAATAAAATGCCTGCTATCAGGCGTCGAAATATCTCTGGCAGACGTCAGAGAAATGAATGGCGGAATTCTAAACGGGAAAGCATTTCTCGCCGAAGGGAATCGCCACCTCTACAAATTCGAGATTTTTACAAATCTGCATTGACTGTTCGTGACGATTGTGACCCCTTTACTATTGGATCTATGACTTTTATTTGTAACTTTTGTCATGCTAAGCATTTTATGTTAGAGAAGACAGGAAGTAGCAATGAATATGGTATTTGCTGTCAGAAAGGCAAGGTTGATCTTCCTTTATTGTCGCATTCACAATATCTTAAGATTTTATACTATAGCACATTTCTAATAGATTTAACGAATTACATGTCATTTATTTGAATTCAAATATATTTTAATGACTTAGTATTTACTAAAAAGATGTAATTTTGAAGAAAAAAAAAATTTATATGGATTTGAATGATTGTTTTGAATTCTTAGAATTTTGTGCATTTGCAATGTACCTAAGTTATTAGCGAGCAAAGCGAGCTTGGTTTGCGAAGCAAAACATATAAGATTGCGTAGCAATTTTCGGGGTTGGCGAGCGTTAGCGAGCAGGGGGCGCAGCCCACTAGTTTTCGTTAATAAAAGAAAATTAACTGACACATTTTATTTGCTAAACATTAATTAGTATTTCATTAATTTACAAGAATTTCTTAGTAACGAGATTATCACACGATACGATAATCAATTACGAGATCGCATATCGATCGAATTCTTATTTTACGGCATGGGCTTACTCAAAATAGAATGGAACAAACAGTTACAAACATAAACAAATCCGACGTTTCAACAGCCAATCAGAATCGATACCCAAGATGACGTCGCTTGCAGGTATTTAATTTCTAACTGTATTTCATTTTTAATGATGTTTAAAGTTAAGGAAATTCTTACCATTTTTGGTTTAATTATGTTACACAGATGTTATAATAATTCAATTCAAGTTCAGTTAGTCAACGAAAATAAGCAACCTTTGCGTTTTTTTCTTCAATTTTCTGATATTTTAATTTGGTTTTTTATTCATTTTTTAAGTTTATGTAAGAATGAAGAAGATGTTGCATCACCAAAACATTGAAAGTCATGATTTTAAAAAATCTGATTGCATATACGCATAAGTTCAATGAAATATTTATAAAAATGGAGTTTTTTCTTTTCGCTTTAATATTAAAATGATGTATTTAAAAATTATAAACGATAACTACATAAGAGATGGAATATACTAATATTTTTGAAATTTGAAAGTTATTTTTTTGAAACAAAAAGAATATTTTGATTAGACAATTATAAAAAAAATACCTATGCATTTTTAAAATTTAGAAAATTTTTAATTTATAATATTAAAAAATGTTTAAAGATAAAACTAAAAAAAAGAAATATTACTATTCAATATAAACTAAAAAGAAATCACTAATAAAGCTTATAATGCTAATTGAAATATTTAATAGATGATTTGTAATACGATATTTCTGGCAAAAAGGCTTTAAAAAAGAAATTCCGGCATTTTTAAGAAAAAGTTTTTGAAAAGTGTCCTGAAATTTTTACATTGAAAGAGAAACATTATAAAAATCTGAATAGCTAATCATTATCAAGGTCAATCACAATGAAAACAAAACTGAACATTCTAATTTCCTGATCAAAGGTAAATTCAGGGTATCTTTTTTATTTCCCCGATTGTATGATGAGCATGAATTTGAAAAAATCTAAATATGTACGTGTTAAATGAATACCTTTGTTGTAATTAATGTTCTTCATTATTATAGATACTCATGTAATCCCAGCAAACACAACATTTAAGGCGTGATAACGGGCCCATATACAGTGACCGATAGCACCCCCATCGGCCCAACATAGTTGGCCGAATCGGCTGCGGCAAAAAAGTGTCCGGCCGGCCGGCAGCTGGAGCCGATACATGTCGATGTTGGCCATTTGACATATTTAAATCGGATCATTCTCGCCAGGTGCATACCGGGATTGTATCGGCTGTTTTCAGTTGTCCAGAAACATTAAAACATCCCCGATAGAGACCCAATATTAAAATGACGCTGATTAATAATGGACCAATATCGGCTGTTTTCAGCTTTCCGATAGTGACCCATCATAAAAAAAGATATTAATTTATATTGAGTCAACAAGTAGCCAATAAATTTCCATAATGGACCAATATCGGCTGTTTTCAGCTTTCCGATAGTGACCCATCATAAAAAAGGATATTAATTTATAGTGAGCCAACAAGTAGCCAATAAATTTCCATTAATGGTTATATATCCTTCTTTAACTTTTCGCGGTGTTAATACTTTTTACTTAGGACTCTCGTTGTAAAAGATGTTATTCTGATAGCTACTTTTTTCCTTAGTGCCTGATAGAGCCAGTATATATGACGGTGCATTTTTATTTAATTATAATTAAAACTTTTACTTTTTTAAAGTAGTTATATTTATTTCTTTTTTGGGGTACTTATATTAGGAAGCATTTTAACAAAAACAAAGCGCTTTGCAAAGGGCTGCATTGAATGCGACAACAAAAATTTCTTTAAAATGTAACTTAGTATCAAATTTCAGTAGAAATGAAAGTAAACTCTCCTTTTTTTCTTATATTTATAAGCATACTAACCCTTTTGTGTTTTATAATAGAAGATTGTAATATGGTAAATATATAGTTTGATCGATTCATCTAACAAAAATATTGTAAAAGAGAGTTAAATATTTTTTTTGTAGTTCAAATTAGAACTTTATACTTAATCTATTATTTTTTGTAACAACTATGTTTATAAAAAGTTGAGATATTAACTTTCTAATCTTATTTAAAAACATTTTTAAAAAAATGTAAAATTAGAGTTATAAATTATTCTACAGGTATTAAGTAAAATTCCTTTGTGTTATTGTAAAATATATAGTTTAGTTATATCATTTATTTTTCGTTTAATAATTAATATCAATTTTAAAAATTTTAAATTATAGTTAACAATTTTATTTTAGGTTTTGTTTCTCTTTAAGTAATTTTTAATTTTAAGTGGTGATCGCATGTTAATTGAAAATACACATTATTTTCAATATAATTGCATGGTTAATGTAAGTATATTTATTTAATGTTAGTGTTTATAATAATCAATTAAATAAGAAGTAAACAAATCAAAGTTGAAGGAAATTTATTTCATGAATATATGAAGGATTTCGCAGAAAAATGCTCTCAGAAATTTGTTTTATCCATAGTATTATAAATAACAAAAGTATAATAAAATTTATTTCAGCAAAAATTAATCAACTTTCAGAAATGTTCTCCAAGATTTTTCTTCCTTTATTTCTCCCACCTTCTCGGTCTGCGGCATATCGAAGCTACCTTTTAACAGCTTCTTCTACTGATGCTTGTGTGATGTCAAGGAATTTACTTCGGATAGCACCTATAAATCAATTTTAGTGTTTAATATGCTTTCTATATAAGATAAAAAGCGAAAAAAATAAGAGAAATTATGATTTACACTTTAAAATATTAATCAATACTTAATGAATAATACGAGAACACAATCCAACCTCAAACTACAATATGTCTTTATAAACATTATTCCCGAAAAAATTTAAACAAAGGTAGTTTTTATTGTAATTTTGGTATGATAATGGTAGGGTATTATATTAGAGTTAGTGTAAAGATATTATATGGTATTATATAGTGTTACTATACACCAGTTATCGTAATTAAAAAAAAAAATAACCAAGCTTAAAACAAGCCTATGATGTGCATTTTAAATTGACAACAAAACCAATTAAAATTAATGTTAGAAATGCATTTAAAAATTTGACTTTTTATTGTGTAACTACTTGAATATCCTTCTTACGAGAAAAAAAAAAAGTTAAATAATCTATAAATTGGTGTTAATTAGCGCTACGAAATCATTTACAAAACCGAAAGGCATTTACCAATACTGACCACATAACTAAATTAATAATTTTAAATTTATTTGACTCACTATTTTTTTGTTGGATTTAATGGCAACTTTACATAATTAGTATTTATTAGTTTTAAAACACATTTTTGAAAGTTATATTGCTAATGACTAGACAGCGGATTATATGCACTAAAAAACGGACAAAATATGCATGCAAATATGCACTAAAAAACTTGAATATATGCTCTTAAAACTAGAAATATGCATTTAAAATAGAAATTAAAAGTTCAACTTATTTAAATACTACTACTTACTTTTTCCAACAAACACAGCTAAAACATTTTTTTGTTAAAAGGAAGAAAATCAAAAGATTTCTTACTTGAATCTACACATTTCTGAAGAAAAAGTCTAAAACTGAAGTATGATAAATGAGATAAGAAAAATCATCGCATTTTCCGGAAAGATTTTATTAAACTGAATAATTTTTGTTGCAATACACAACTAAGTGTTTTTCCAAATTTTCAAGGGTGAATTGATGTCGTCGGTCATCAAAGATCATTTTGAAAGCAGAAAATGACCTCTCCACGTCAACCGATGTTATTGGACAAAACTGGTTCAACTTCGTACTCATTGGTTTTACTTTCTCTGGAAGTTCAGTTCCGTTTCCATTAAGAAAATCATTTTTATCTTCTTCACTGCTGCAAAACCCGAATTTTTGCTTTGAACGAAACACCATTTTTCTTTTACTTTCTTCCCAAATAAGTCTGGAAGAGCATTGATGCACTGTTGAATTTTTTTAATTTCGGATATGGCCTCAGCCAGGGGAAGACCTCGTGTTTCGAGCTTTGTTATTGCTCCACTTAAGAAAGAAAAGTGAGTGTCAATTATGGCCAAGTCCTTCTGCAAAGAGATATCCTGTAGTAATTCTTTTGTGACATAAACTGAAGAAGCACAGGAACTGTCAATTGCATCTACAACTGACTTTATTGCATCAAAATTATTAGCCTAAAAACGTGCAGCTTCAATCCATGCACCCCACCTAGTTATCACAGTCTGTGCAGGTAAGGGCAAATCAGGATACATTTCTTTATACAATTTTATGCGCACAGGTGCCTTGAGAAAAACTTTCTTGATACTAGAAATTAAATCATTCACAAAGGAGAATACTTCTCGAACAGTCTCAGCCAGTCTGTGAACAGCATGAGCCAAACATGTAATATGAAGCATTCTGGGATAAAAAAATTTCCAGTGCTGCTGCAGATTTGACCATATACGGAGCAGCATCACTGACAAAAATCAAAACATCTTCTGAACCATCTCTATCAGGCCATAATAATTTGATAGAATCATTGACAAACCTTGCTATGGTTGAATGATTGACTTTTTCAAGGGCTTTGCTTGCTAGAAGATGTGGTCGAGTAGGAATATTATCCTTTTTTCCACAAATAAAATGAGCAATATAGCGACCGCACTTATCTGTCGTCTCATCGACTTCAATCCATATAGGGCCATCTCCAATATTTGTCGAATATCATCCAGTACTTCGTTATATATCGGTTGAAGGTAGTTCTTTCTTAAAGTCGATTCATCGGGAATGATCTGATTGGTACAATATTTTTTTTAAAAACTGTCTTAAGTTTGGATTATTTAACTTTTTTTAAAGGAATATTGCTGCTTACTAAGGCTTTGCATAAATCACTTTCCTTTTTAGCTGCTTGAACAGGAATAGTTAATAAACTTTGAACAAATCCTTTTGTATTCTGCTTTTTCTTCGCGGAGTGAGCATTAGTCTTTATATGTTGATCGATTTAGTACTTTTTTTTCAAAGGAAATGTGTTTTTGACAAATCACACCAAATACTATTTCCCCATCGGTCGTAAAGTCCTTCCCATAGTCCGAAATCCATGTCTTCATTAAATTTGATTTAGTCGACTTAATTTTTGGCACATTATAAAATTCTGCAGTCAAAAATCACGTTCGAAGCTTCACTAACTACGTATTCAACTGATGGATGTCGAAACTATCTATCGGATGGACTATCAAAATATGTTAGAATAGCAGTTCTCTCCGAAAATGTATTCACTCCACCTTTTAACTAATCAATCATAGGAAAGGGAGGTCATTTTCTACCTACCACAGAAGCCTTATTTTTCCCACACAGATTGACAATTATTTATTCCAGGAAAAGACATCCCTTCATAGAATATCTGACCATCCCTTTCTGAGGTTTCTATGACGAATGTCTGTTTGGGCGGGCCCCTTGTACCCCCCTTCCGGACACACACCTCATTTCTACATATTTTTCACGTGATTGCAATCACCCCCAGCAACATCAATCCAGCTGATAAAGAACGACAAAACAAAATTTAAAGCGTTCCTTATGCTAACATAAAAAGAATAGTGATATGGTTTTAGGAGGGAAAAGCCATAAAATGCTGAAAATATGCATTTATAAGAGCAAATATACCTTTCTATGCATTTATATGCACAAATGGCAAAAAGTGCTAAAATATGCAATTGCATATGCACGTATGCAATTGCATATTATCCGCTGTCTACTAATGACTGATAGTCAAAATTTACCATAATAAAAACAGATTTTAAAAGCGTAACAGGAAACAAAATAATCTCGTGTTTTCAGATAACGTCAGAAATTTTAGTTTAGTGACTTTCTTCTTATATGACTTAACGAATAGGGAATAAATAGTAAAAAAAAGTTCAATGAAGTAATTTTCTGCTTTAATGGATCTATAAGTGAGCTAACATCACTCATGTTGCTCTTAGAAAATTTGAAAAACAGATTGTCCATTTTAAAAAAAAACAATACCTAATGATAAACCAATCTGAAAATTCCATTCTTTAAATCTCTCAACAAATTTTAATTTTTGAACAACTCTTAAGATTGAAATTTAGAATTTCTCCCCTAGCCGTGATCTGAACTTCAGGATATGGAATTTCAGAATATTCGTGTTGGCTAAAATGGTTAAGGACTTATAGGAAAAGCAAAGGCAAACTTTTCCGTTTAAGATATAGCTAATTTTAAATTTATTTATAATCATGTTAAGTTTTTACAATTTTTATGATTTAAGCTATTTTTATAATAAAGTTCTTGTCTATTACTTTATTTTAAGTTAGTTTTTTTTTTAACGCGAAAAGCAAAATTATTTTAAAACTTCGATTTATTACATTTACCGCCTATCAAGCATTTACATTTTTTTTTCGTTATTTTTTTGTTATCTTTCGAAGACTAACACAAAAGTTTGCTTTACTTATTACTAGATTACCAGGGAAGAAAAAAACATCAATCTAACCAGCACCAGAGGGGTCTTTGGTTTTTGAGTAGTTGCATCTGAGCTCATTATTTCCATCGGTAACGTAGGTAGCTCCTAAGTTCTTTGTGTGATAAAAGCAGATCAGACCTCTTTCACTCAAATATTTAAATGTTTTTATTTCCCTATCTCAAAATTGGATTTTCTGGAGATCTTTGGTTTCATAATGATGATCTAGCACAGCTAAATCATCTGGAATTAAGGCAACATCAGCAGTATATATTGATAGAGAAAAAAAAAAATCTTTTAAAATTATTTAAGAATAATACTATAAAATTATTTATTATGACAAGAAAAATCTCCTTTTATTTTTGTTTTTAGTGATCGACAGTAATGTATTTTTTGTTTTACACGTTTTGCAAGTGCAGGAACTACACTTGTAAAAGAAATTATTTATTTTCTAGATTTGTATGAATATCACCTTATTTTAATTAATTTTTTAAGAAGTTATAGAGAAATAATTTAAAAAGACACTAACTTTTTTGTGGTGGACTTAATTTTTAAATAATACATTCCTAATTAAGTTTAATGAATGAAATCTAGTGTACGAACATTTTGACAAATTCTATTACTGATTATTTTTCAAGAAAATCTGTTTCTATTGTCTAAACTGTGTCATTCTATTATCCTAAATCAGAGAATAAGTACTCATACTAATATGTGTACCATTTAATCATTAAGTCGAATGTATTATTAATGATGGCTAGATCGAATTTCCTGATCTAAACTGTACTATTTAGAAGATCTTTCTTTAGAAAAAAATCACAAACAATAATAGATGATATAGTTAGTGCTAAGATTGTGATGCTTGCCCAACATAGGTAATTCAGACCCTCATAATTTTATAAGAAATGAAAAGTTGATTAGTTTCACATTTTCAAAATAACAAGTTATTTTTCAATTAAAACTTGTTTACAAATCCAATTAATTTTTAAAAAGAAATATTTGAAAAGAAACTATTACGAATTTGTAAATTATCCAGCTATTTAAAATAAAACACTTTAGAAGGAGTTTTTAATAAATAAACTATTGAAGCATTTTCATTCTTTTTTATTCATAGTTATAGTTTTTGCATGACAGCAAAAGATGAGGACCAGTGAGTGTATAATAATTGAATAAAAATTGTCGAAACAAGTCAACCATGAATGTTTATAAATATTGTCATTAATTCTTTCCAAGTACTACTCAGCAACCCAGTTTAAATATTCAAGCATAAGCAGAATATGAATGTTCTAGCTTGCAAAATAAATACATATAAAAAGATGGTTTGTGTTTTATTTACGAGAAACAAGAGGGACATTTTTATTTATTTAATATAAATAATAATAAAATTATGGTATCAAAAACAACACTGGTTATTACGGAAATTCTCTAAACATTTACTAACTTCAAAACATTTATAAACTTATTATTTTTTTATTTGGAAAAAAAATTATAAAATTTTAAAGGGGAGAAAAAATTAAGTTTTTTACAATATCTGTCTACGAGATGGCGCTACCATAAACATCATTTTTTTTTTTTAAATTTTAATATGGTAAATGTTTTTGTGTTTAAATGTTTTAGATTTGAAGAAAAGCTTCAATTTCAATTTACATTCACTATCTTATCTTATTATTTGGGCTTTAGAATGAACATATTACTTAAACATTAAATAGTTAATAAACTTTTTCAAAAAAAAAAATGCATCTTTGCTGAGATTTTTATCACTTAAATAAAAATTATCAAAATTAAAAAATAATTCTTAAAACTTTTCAATATTTAAAACATACATAATGGTAAAATGCACAGGCCCGTCGTCAACGGGGGGGTGAGAGGGGTGTCTCACCCCCCCCCCCGTCCCCCAGCGATATCATACAGTCGGCCAATTCAAGTTGAGTCGTCATTTTTTTTTTTTTTTTCTTTTTTTTTTACAAGCCAAAATCCCGACTTTGCCGAAGTTCTTTTATTATCGGATATTTCATCAGTAATAAGATTTAAACGGATCTGAGTTTGGTCCATTTCGGGATCCCAGACCCAACTCAGCAAATCCGAGTTGGTCTAATACGAGTTGGTCTATTTGGTGTCATGATTGTTATCAATTATAATCGAAACCCTTTGGTATTCAATGTGTATCTTTATCATTAATGATTACGATATTATCGTATTTGATGCACCTGTTTACATTTCGTGTAATCTGTTATGAAATGTGTTTTTGAATTTAACTTTTTTCTCTCCAAGAGTAACCATTTATCAGAATTCAAAGCAAGGTGAACGATGATACAAGCCGAAATCCCGACTTTGCCGAAATTCTTTCATTATTGGATATTTCATTGGTGATGAGATTTAAACGGATTTCAATGTTATCTGAGTTTCGTCCATTTCTGGATCGCAGACCCGACTCGGCGAATCTTGTTGTGAAATGTGTTTTTAAATTCAGCTTTTTTTTCCTTCTCCAAGACTAACCATTTATGATAATTCGAGGCAAGATGACGATAATACAAGCCAAAATCCCGACTTTGCCGAAATTCTTTTATTATCGGATATTTCATCGCTGATGAGATTTAAACGGATTTCAATGTTATCTGAGTTACGTCCATTTCGGGATCCCAGACCCGACTCGGCAAATCTTGCTGTGAAATGTGTTTTCAAATTTAGTTTTTTTTTTTCTCCTCCAAGAGCAACCATTTATGATAATTCCAAGCAAGATGACCAATAATACTAGCCAAAATCCCGACTTTGCCGAAAATCTTTCATTGTCGGATATTTCATTGGTGATGAGATTTAAACGGATTTCAATGTTATCTGAGTTTCGTCCATTTCGGGATTTTGTCCCAGACCCGACTCAGCAAATCTTGCTGTGAAATTTAGTTTTCCAATTCAGTTTTTTTTTTTCTCCTCCAAGAGTAACTATGATAATTCGAGGCAAGATGACCGATAATACAATCCAAAATCCCGACTTTGCCGAAATTCTTTTATTATCGGATATTTCATCGGTGATGAGATTTAAACGAACTTCAATGTTATCTGAGTTTCGTCCATTTCGGGATTTTGTCCCAGATCCGACTCAGCAAATCTTGCTGTGAAATTTAGTTTTCCAATTCAGTTTTTTTTTTTTTTTTTTTCTCTCCTCCAAGAGTAACCATTTATCAGAATTCAAAGCAAGGTGAACGATGATACAAGCCGAAATCCCGACTTTGCCGAAATTCTTTCATTATTGGATATTTCATTGGTGATGAGATTTAAACGGATTTCAATGTTATCTGAGTTTCGTCCATTTCTGGATCGCAGACCCGACTCGGCGAATCTTGTTGTGAAATGTGTTTTTAAATTCAGTTTTTTTTCTCTCTCCTCCAAGAGTAACTATTTATGATAATTCGAGGCAAGATGACCGATATTACAAGCCAAAATTTTGAAAACCATTTCTCTCGTATTATTGTTTCCACGACACATTCTTAAATTTAAAAAAAATTTAGTGACCTTAATTTTTAGTCCGCTAATAAAGTATCATAAAATTCAGATACTATTTCTCAGAATTATATTAACTCTTTATTAGAAGTTTAAGTAATTTTTTCAAAGGAAGTGATGAACTTACATGAGTTTTTTTTTTAAAAATTTATAAATTTTAAATGAAATAATCGTGCCGGTGATGCAACCTATTTTTCTTCTTTTACTATCAAAATATTGGGGAAAAATTACAAATAAGAGTACCTAATAAATAGGATACTTTATTATTCAAAATATCATATTTAAATTGTTAAATTCTGTTTAAATAACACAAATTATCAAATAATTTTTATTTTCAATTAGTAAAAGCTATTTTTCTACTGTTAAAATTTTTACTAACTCCAAAGTACTTTAAACATTTAAAAAAAAAAGAAGAAAAAAAAGAAACATTTGATTTGTTAACTACCCTTTAGTTTATAACTTTTAAAATTTTATGATGATAAATGATATTATTATTATGATGATAATGATATTATTATTTGAGTTAAAAAATTTTTTTACCTAAAATAAATTGTTCAGGGATCAATTCGTATCTTTAAAACAATTAATCATCACAACAAAATTTGATATTCTCTATGGAAAATAGTAAACATATATGTGATCCTCAATTCCCCTTTATAAAAGTTTCTGTTTTGAAAATAAAATATTATATTTTGCTTTTAATATTTTTTTTCAAGAATCCTAAGAATTCTGAAACATTAAATTGAGTTACACTCAATCGAATCGACTCTTTAATCCTTTCACACAATATGTGGATTATGATTTTGGATTCATTAATTTTTTCAATAAAAATACGACGAAAATAGAGCTATTCTTCGATTCCTAGTATTCACGGAAAAGTGGCAATTCTGTTTGATCAAGCCGTTACGGACACTATGAAAAGGCGCAAAAAAAGGATGGTGCTGCGACTCCCCCCCATCTTTGAAGCAGAAGACGAAACCCCCGGATATTTCTGTCAACTTGAAAATTCGAGGGTGTTTTAAAAGTGGTTAGCTAGAAATGCCCTAAGCTATATTTTCTCTTACTCTTTCTAAGAATAAAGACAATATCTTTGTTCATGTCGCTAAGAAGGGAAAAGAAGGGGCTCAATGCACATGCAGCTGTGGTACCAATTATTTCACTGACCTGTCTTTAACTGTCTAGTACGGATACTTAGTTACTCAAAGCATATTTCAAAAAATCATATTATTATTGAATAAAATATAAAATCCGCTCTCAAGCCAACAATTATCCAATCAACCGCAACTTAAGTTTTGAATGTAAGTATAATTTTTTTATGAATACATATATATTATTTGCCGTCTTATTGTTTAAATATTAAGTTTCATTAAATTGCATTAAATGTGTTATTATTTTCCAATTAAATTATTTCCCCAATTATTGCTTAAAAATTTAGGTGTAAGACTTTCTCAAAAAAGAATTATTTTTTTTAAATATATACATATATGGGTAAAAATTGATTTTTATGAAGCAAATAAAAAATTTTTTAAAATCTCTTTTGTGCAGTAAAAGAGAGAAAAAAGAGCAATTAAAAATGTTATTTATATTCATTAGTAGAAGCTAGGGATAGAAAAAGATAAATCACATTTGAATTCTGTTTTTTACTTTTTACCTCATCAGGGATGAGGTAAAAAGTCATCCTCAGGGATGTTTCCCAGACCGTCGCCAATAGCCCATTGTGCAGCTCTAGTGCGACGTAAATTAACTACATCTACATCCACTTTTTACTAAGCTTTTTATTTTGTGTTTGAAATAGCAAATTTTTTTTTTTTTCAGTTGAAATTATTTTTTATAGATCTTATTTAATTGAAATTTCAAATATCAAATTCTATATTTGTTTGTAGGCTTTGTCTTTATAAGTCCAAACTGCAATCCTTTATGAACAAAAATGTACTAATGCTTTTTTTATTGAAAATGCAATGTGCTTAAAAATAGAAAAGTTTGTTTTTTTTTTTTTTTGGATAAAAAATTTTTTTTTAGTTATTTTGATGTATTTCTTATGTATTTAATGTTTTTATATTATCTTTTTGACTAAAGTTAACAGTTTTTCGTTTGTTTAAGTCAGTTCCGTCTTTGCACATGGGTACCACCGAGCAGTGCCCGAGGGCCCCAGGCACTCAGGGGTCCCTTGAGAATCTCACTTTTTATAAATTTTATTTTAAAAAATAAAAAAATTTAAAAAAAAATTGCCTTATATATTTCTTAAAATAAATATATTTTATTGTATAAAGTGTGCATTTTGTTTTTCTTTATACAAATAGTGATCGATTATCATGCAAACAGCAATTTGAATAGTTTATCACCAGGAAAACTTAAAAATGCAACTGACATCTATTTTTCTACGTTCCAATGAAGTTTTTATGTGGATTCTGTTTTTGGGGGAAATCAAAATGTATTTAAATTTGCTCAAATTATTGCATATGTTAAAAATGCTTTATTTTATGTGTGTGAAGTTTTTAAGTTCGATTTTAAGCAGCATGACATGTTATAAGGGCCCAAAACATTTCTATGCCCGAGGGCCTTGCATGCTATTAAGACGGTCCTGGTTTAAATTAATTATTAGTAAAAAAAAATTAATAATTTTGTAATTATGTAAAAATTCAATTCACAGTTTTGTATTAAAAATGCGGAATAATCATTTTAGTAAAAAAGCTTTCATAAGTTTTTATTGTTAAATCTATTAGCGTTAACTGCACCAATGACAGTTGCGATAAATGAAAAGAATTTTCAGCAAGATGAAATTGATCTTCGAACAACAATGACCACTGAACGCCTAAATTCACTGCTTTTACTCAAAGCAGAAAAAGATATTGTTGACAATATTAAGCTTGACAAGTTGGCAGAATATTTTTCACTTTTAAAACAACGTCGAAGTAAATTTACGTAGCTAATATAATTAATATAACATAACTTTGATAAAATCTTAACTTTTTATCATTTTTATGTGAATTTCTTCGTTTATAATTTAAATGGCAAATATTTTCAATGTTTTTCTACATTATTCTTCTTATTTCTTTAAAAATGAAAGGCTAATTTACTTTTGAATGAATTTTATTTTGAATCAATATCTTAAAGAAGACTGTATTTGCTGATTATGACTTACTTTCTTATCTTCAAACAGTTGCTGTAATTAGCTTATGGTAACAACGTTTAGATGAAACGAAAGATACATTTTAATTACTAAGTGATTTTTAAAAAAATATTTAAATGTAAAGTAAAAAGTATTTCAAAGTTGTATTGAAAAACATTTAAATTTACAACTTCATTTTTTAAAATTATTTCCACAAATAATTATTGCTTACAATTACTGAAAATTTATTTTAATTGAATAAGTTTCAGTCTATTCAAAAATAGGTTTTTACTTTAATATTTCGTTACCATTTTAATAATTAAAAGTAATAGAAATGTAAAAACTATATTTTCTTTGTATTATTTTGAATAATTACTGCTACTATTTAGTTATCAATAATACCACATTTTTCACCTATGGCGGTTGCATTTTTAAGTGCTGTAAAAATTATTTCGATGAATAGCATTATGTTTATAACTAGTCGAGATGATTTCAAAATAAGCTTTGGAAGCTCAAGTTTTGTGGCGCATTTGAACTCTTTTATTTGTTTTGTTTTACCTTTGATCATCAAGCTTTAGCCATATACAAATTGAGCAAATTAGCCATAAATATATATATATATATATATATATATATAAATCCCTTCTCCCTTCCCTCTCCTCCTCTTTTCAGTTGTATAGAAATTTACTACGATATTCCCCTTTTTCTTAATATTTTTCCTCTTTATTTAATAAAAATATTTTTTAAAATTTCCGCGATACTTTTCTTTAGAACTATGTTTAATATAGTTTTCAGTTCTATATAGTTTTCCAACTTAAAAGATTTTAATCTATATGAAAATCAAGAGAGAAACTAACGTACTTCCTTCCTCTCTCTCTCTCTTTATATATTATATTATGTATATATTATATATATATATATATATATTATATATATATATATATTATATATATATATTATATATATATATATATATTATATATATAATATATATATATATATATATATATTATATATATAATATATATATATATATATATATATTATATATATAATATATATATATATATATATAGACAGTCGGCAAAATAAACTTCGACACCCCCCCTCTCGAATCGGTTGGCGACGGGCCTGAAAATGCATTCGAGTAATATTTGAGCAATTAAAAAACAGAAACAAAAAAACTTTTTTTTTCACTAAACTTTCATTCCCCAAATTAAGCGCTTGAAACTAAAAATATTACTCTTTTAATCTAATTATAGAAAAATGTTAAGATAATAGGTAATTATTTTAGAATGTTTGCTGAGCTTAACAACTTAAATTTATAACATAACATGAACTACATCTGTAAAATTCATAGCATAAAATATTACCCGCAATTACTTGTATGATCCTTGGATACTCTTGGATTATGGGAATGCCTTTACCAATTCATTGTAAAAGTGGTTGCTCAAAGTTCAGCGACAATTATCTGCTGAATCCCTTCCTCCAATCGTTCCGAAGTTTTTTTAGCTGAAATTAACAATGTTGAACTTACTAATTTTAATAATAGTAAACTAAACTTTCTAAAATAATAAAATAATTTCATTAAACAAAGAAAAACGTAAAACAGAGTTTTAGAGTAACAATATAAAAAAAAAACAATAAATCTATTCAAATTCTTATTCATAGTTATAGTTTTTGCATGACAGTGAGTGTATAATAATTGAATAAAAATTGTCGAAACAAGTCAACCATGAATGTTTATAAATATTGTCATTAATTCTTTCCAAGTACTAATCAGCAACCCAGTTGAAATATTCAAGCATAAGCAGAATATGAATGTTCTAGCTTGCAAAATAAATACATATAAAAAGATGGTTTGTGTTTTATTTACGAGAAACAAGAGGGAAATTTTTATTTATTTAATATAAATAATAATAAGATTATGGTATCAAAAACAACACTGGTTATTACGGAAAATTCTCTAAACATTTCCTAACTTCAAAACATTTATAAATTTATTATTTTTTTATTTGGAAAAAAAATTATAAAATTTTTAAGGGGAGAAAAAATTAAAGTTTTTTTTTTCAATATCTGTCTACGAGATGGCGCTACCATAAATATAATTTTTTTTTTTTTTTTTTTAATGTGGTAAATAAGTCAAAGTTTAAATGTTTTAGATTTGAAGAAAAGCTTCAATTTCAATTTACATTCACTATCTTATCTTATTATTTGGGCTTTAGAATGGACATATAACATAAACATTAAATAGTTAATAAACTTTTTCAAGAAAAAAAATGCATCTTTGCTGCGATTTTTATCACTTAAATAAAAATTATCACAATTACAGAATAATTCTTAAAACTTTTCAATATTTATGAACATACATAATGGTAAAATGCATTCGAGTAATATTTTAGCAATTAAAAAACAGAAACAAAAAAACTTTTTTTTTCACTAAACTTTCATTCCCCAAATTAAGCGCTTGAAACTAAAAATATTACTCTTTTAATCTAATTATAGAAAAATGTTAAGATAATAGGTAATTATTTTAGAATGTTTGCTGAGCTTAACAACTTAAATTTATAACATAACATGAACTACATCTGTAAAATTCATAGCATAAAATATTACCCGCAATTACTTGTATGATCCTTGGATACTCTTGGATTATGGGAATGCCTTTACCAATTCATTGTAAAAGTGGTTGCTCAAAGTTCAGCGACAATTATCTGCTGAATCCCTTCCTCCAATCGTTCCGAAGTTTTTTTAGCTGAAATTAACAATGTTGAACTTACTAATTTTAATAATAGTAAACTAAACTTTCTAAAATAATAAAATAATTTCATTAAACAAAGAAAAACGTAAAACAGAGTTTTAGAGTAACAATATAAAAAAAAAACAATAAATCTATTCAAATTCTTATTCATAGTTATAGTTTTTGCATGACAGTGAGTGTATAATAATTGAATAAAAATTGTCGAAACAAGTCAACCATGAATGTTTATAAATATTGTCATTAATTCTTTCCAAGTACTAATCAGCAACCCAGTTGAAATATTCAAGCATAAGCAGAATATGAATGTTCTAGCTTGCAAAATAAATACATATAAAAAGATGGTTTGTGTTTTATTTACGAGAAACAAGAGGGAAATTTTTATTTATTTAATATAAATAATAATAAAATTATGGTATCAAAAACAACACTGGTTATTACGGAAAATTCTCTAAACATTTCCTAACTTCAAAACATTTATAAACTTATTATTTTTTTATTTGGAAAAAAAATTATAAAATTTTAAAGGGGAGAAAAAATTAAAGTTTTTTTTTTCAATATCTGTCTACGAGATGGCGCTACCATAAATATAATTTTTTTTTTTTTTTTTAATATGGTAAATAAGTCAAAGTTTAAATGTTTTAGATTTGAAGAAAAGCTTCAATTTCAATTTACATTCACTATCTTATCTTATTATTTGGGCTTTAGAATGGACATATAACATAAACATTAAATAGTTAATAAACTTTTTCAAGAAAAAAAATGCATCTTTGCTGCGATTTTTATCACTTAAATAAAAATTATCACAATTACAGAATAATTCTTAAAACTTTTCAATATTTATGAACATACATAATGGTAAAATGCATTCGAGTAATATTTTAGCAATTAAAAAACAGAAACAAAAAAACTTTTTTTTTCACTAAACTTTCATTTCCCAAATTAAGCACTTGAAACTAAAAATATTACTCTTTTAATCTAATTATAGAAAAATGTTAAGATAATAGGCAATATATTTTAGAATGTTTGCTGAGCTTAACAACTTAAATTTATAACATAACACGAACTACATCTGTAAAATTCATAGCATAAAATATTACCCGCAATTACTTGTATGATCCTTGGATACTCTTGGATTATGGGAATGCCTTTCCCAATTCATTGTAAAAGTGGTTGCTCTCTAAATTCAGCGACAATTATCTGCTGAATCCCTTCCTCCAATCGTTCCGAAGTTTTTTAGCTGAAATTAACAATGTTGAACTTACTAATTTTAATAGCAGTAAACTAAACTTACTAAAATAATAAAATTATTTCATTAAACAAAGAAAAACGTGAAACAGAGTTTTAGAGTAACAGTATAAAAAAAAAACATTAAATCTATTCAAATTCTACCCCCCCCCCCCCCCGGTAGTAGCTAAAATGATTTTTAAATTTGTAATTTTTTAATTAAGATAATACAATCCTGATGCATCATCTAAATGTTAGTCTAATATTTGAAAATAATGTGAGTAAGTTCTTACTCTGTTTACTTTACACACACAAAAAAAAAAAGTTTTTGCTTAAGATATTTCTTCTGAATTGACAATACATATATTATTTTAATTTAAAACTCATTACAAATTTAAATAAATTTTAATAAAAGTGATGCTTGCTTCAATCATCTTAGCTAAAAAAAATTACTAAGACTGAAAAAGATTAAATATCTTTGATTAGTTTCTAAATGAAATAAGTAAAAATAAATGAATTAATTAATAAAACTTTTTTGAATTTTATTGTTACGAACATTTTATTATATATATATATATATATTGACATATATTTTGACAATAAGGAATCCAAATATGTAAAAAAAAATATATGTTTATTCAGAGAAAGTACGTTTTTGTGTCTGATTTCGTAACTTAATTAATAGTTAGAACTAACTAATTAGCATATTTGAGGTCACCTCCAGGAACCATTAAGATTTACACTTAGTTCGTGAAAATCCGATCATTAGAATGAAAATTATTCAGGGTTATATCTTTTTTTTTTTGCTGTCTGTACATCATTATTAATGTTAAAACTAATTTCGATAAATGAACCAATAATCAGATTGATTAAATTTTAACAAAACCATTTTAAATAGGAAAAAATTAATTTCGGCACTTAATATACAAATTTTCTTTAAAAAAAATTTAAATTCATGAAATTATTTTAATAAATCATTTCAAACATGAAGAATTAAATTTATGCTTCAAATTAAGCATTTTCATTTTAAAAACAGTTGTTTATGATAGCTACAATCATCAATATTATCTTAATACCGTAAAAAATAGTGAATGTTAAATTAATTTTAAACAAATTTAAGACATTGTATTTTAGTATTGTTTATTTTTATATACATAGTGCATTATAAACAATTACAAACATTTCAGTCTTATGGCTTTGCGGCGATAACAATCCAATCTTCTTTCAATAATAATGTAACTTTTTTGCTCCGAAAGGGAAAAAGCTTTAGTTTTAATTACCAAATTTAATGTTTCCAGCTTTAAAATGTCTGACCAATATAATTTTTGAGAAGTAAGGTAAGCAAATTGATCAAATAAATGGATGACAAGTCTTAATTCAAAATGCAAGGCTTTTTTTTTTTAGTTACAAATTTAAATGACAATCATTTTGTCTTAAAAAAAGCAATGTTTTGGAAATGATTGATGTAATTAATTGAAATTCCTTTTAATTAAATGACAGTATATCTTATAACATTAAAATATACAATATTTCTCAATTAGAATTATTTAAACTCATAGTATATTTTAAAAGATTCTAGCATTGTAGTCCAGTTTATACATGAGCATGCAAAACAATTATAACGGTTTTAAGTAAAATAATAAGGAAAATAAATAATTTTAAAAATGTTTGTCTTAATTAGCATTCATTTCAGAAATTTCTAAAAATTTTTAATTCAGAAGCATTTGAAATTACTTACCCGAAATAAACGTTCTTCCTTGACGAGAATTTTTCCGTGAATCTCACTCCTTTTTAGATCTTGGCAACTACTCAGACTAAATAACGCCAGTTCATAAATGGACCACACATTTGAATGTCTTCCGATTGGGTATATCTTTAAAACCCCGTTTAGGAGGAGGGGTCTCCTTCTAAGGGGTTTTTCTTTTTTGAACACTATTTTACATTCTTTCCAACATTAAACTCGTAATTTAAAATTTTTTAAATATTTTCCTTTTTGATATGTAATTAGTAAATTCATTAGAATAAATTCGTAAGTTCGCCACCAAATTGTTAGAGGAGAATTTTGCTATCCGCTTTCGAGAAATATCAATAGCCTTTTCTCGCTTTTATTAAATACCTAAAATATTTATCTTTTCGCAATGAAAGGTATATAATATATATATATATATATATATATATATATATATATATATATATATATATATATATATATATATATATATATATATATATATATATATATATATATATATATATACAGTCGGACTTCTATTTAACGAACTTTTCTTTGAGATCCACTTTTCCTATTTTCCGAAATATTTTAGAACATTTCAAACTTGTTAGAGTATTTTATGGGGGAAAGACCTTGAATTAAATTTTGAAGCCACTGCTTTATGTTATGTTTTACTGCTTCCCTTAAAAGTTATTTTAGAGAAAGTGGTAAAGCCCCTTTCCCTTTTTGTTCTCATTTGAAACGAAAAACTCAGTTAACGGATTTTATCAGTAGCAATTAAACTTGAGAACGCATGTTCTAATGTATGTTTAAAATTACTTTTATAATAAATGCAGCTATAATTTTATATATGATTTTATCTTTTTTTTTTCTAAATGAAAATGCATGTAGCATGATAGTGTAACACAGGATAATGTTTTGCTCTATTCTTGCTATCCATGCAGATTTCTTTTATGGTTAAGATTTATAAAATAAATATTAGATACTTGTTTGCAAGATAAAGGTGCATCAATTGCTATTTTAATTATGCCTAGCGTTTATGAATTTAAAACCAGTTTTGTGTTGTTCAGTTGACTTAAATTACTTAAACAATTTTGTTGTTTAAGTATTTTAAAAGGTGATTTTCTATTTAACGAATTTTCCATATAACAAACTTATTATCGGGATTTAGCGACTTCGTTAAATAGAGGTTCGACTATATATATATATATATATATATATATATATATATATATATATATATATATATATATCAGATACACCTCTTGTTTCTAACGCAAATATTTATTAAATTTTTAATAAAAACCAACAATAAGTAAAAGCTTACTTGCTCCGAATTATTTTTGGCATCAAAGAAGAGTAATTGGTTTATTCATATTTATAAAAAAGAAAAGTGTAAGGTGCATAACAAGTTCAAGGTGAGATTATAATGTCCAGCATGTAGCAATTTAATTACCCATTCTAAAAAAAATATTTTTCCCGCTCAAACTAAAAGAATTTATTTAATAATTATTTTAATAATTGAAAAACTAATCATTATCATTCGTTAATTATAAGGGATTTTAAACAGAGAAAATATAAAATATTTTATGAATAAGTTAATTACGTTAGAGGAAAGGGGGCTAGTATGGACATTTTATACAAATTTGTCAAAAGCACTTATTAAATATTTTTAAGTCATGGAGCATTTTTTAAAACATGACTTGGTCGCATTACTACATTCTGGTTGATATGTGGAGATAAAAAGGTATCAAGTTTTTTTTTTCTTTCTCCAAAAAAATTTTTTTAAATGTTGTTTTCGCACACACTAGCCCCACTACACAGGGCTAGAGTGGATAATCTTGGTATCTTGTTAAGTAAGCATTTATTTTAATTCAGATAGGTATATCTAAAAACAAAATGAAATTATTTATAATACAAGCCATGTTAGGGAATAAGTATAGACATATATAACTCAAAATACTAATTCGTAAGATCACTTTTCACTATACTAAGAAAGAAATTTTGAATGCACATCAATACGTTTGAAAATCATTATTTAATTTGGTTGATTTGCTAAATATTTTAAATTAATTTAACTTCTTTTAAAAAATTTAAGTGTCAACTTTAAATGTATATTGAGACACACAGTCCTGGTAGTTCTGCATATCGCTGGAGATTGAAGCATGATAGCTATTTTTTTTTCTTTGAAATTTAAGAAATTTTTTTTTTTTAGTAAAGATAAAAGGTCAATGATTAAAATAACGATATTCATAGCTATATTTAAAGATTGAACATCATAGTCTTGAAATGTATAAACAACTCTATCATCATAATGCCCCCATTTTTAATTCCTAAAAAGCGAAGAAACCTGACTACCACTTAGTTGTTAACTTAGTTATTAAGTATTTGTAGTTATTGATTTCCTGTTATCAAGTTTTTGATGGAACTAACCCGTATATGCATAGAGAGGAAAATCACAAAAACCTCCCTCGTTTTCCAGAAAAATAAAATTAAAAATTTCCCGAGAATTAAAATATCAAGACCAGATTTAAAATTTTACATCTGTATACATCGGCCTTTTTTCTTTTTTTTTTTTTGCGGTACAATTTCTTTTGTTAATTGCAACCCTGGTGTTAAACTTTATTATGGAGGGATGCTGCATTTACACAAATTCTAAATAATTCATTAAGTGTCTCTGTCTTCTAAGAGTTTCCGTATGCTGTCTTTAGGCAACTGTTACATTCTGATTTATAGAGCTAAATTTTTAAGGAGATTTACGGAATATAGGACGGAAGGAACAAATATCATTCCACAGCAATAGTTTGATAATTGTTTATTCTTTGACCACTTTATGGGTAACTAACCTCACTGAGGTTGAAAATATTACTGGGGCTCGGTGAGTGATAGCGGGCACAAAGTCCAGTAATAAAGAGTTTTTTTTTTTTTTTTTTTTTTTTTCGTTGTAACTTTTTCTCCGAACTTTTGCTTCCGTTACCTTTTTAATTATTTATTAGTAATTCTCACCAAATTATGTGTTCATTGAGCAAATGCCCGGAGTTCAAGATAAAAACTTTGTAAAGAAAAATTATTTAACAAAAATATTGAACTGAAAATAAAGAAATTATCTATCTCATCTTCCGGATAAAATAAAAGTAATTTCTTTAAATAGTTGTGTGCAAAAAAGTTATTTAAAAATAGTAAATAGAAAATGAAGGAATTCTTTATCCAATTTTCTGAATAAAATAAAAGTTATTTCTTGAAGTGGTTATATGCAAAAAAAAATTGCTCGAAATCGCAACTAACTGTTATATTTTTTAGGTGATTAAAAATTGATGTGATGCCTAGCAATAATAATAATAATAATAGGTTTTTTTTTATTTTTTTTTTATCATTCTTATTTAAAGCATCTCTCGCAGCTCTCTTCGAACCGTGACCTTCAGAAATGTCTCTGTGCCCTTTGGCAAGGCATCTACGTCTACATTAACAAAACCATAGTGTTCCCCCTTGGCCAAAGGATCCCCCTTGTCTTGTTCCTATATATAGTCTTCAAATAAGGCAGGGCCGTTTTCTGAGAATCAGCAATAGAACCTTGTTAGCACATCTGGTTATTTGAAACGAAGAGTCTGTACTTCGTTTACGAACTGTTTTAAAAATTATTATTATTATTATTATTTATTTATTTATTTATTTTTTGGCTTGACTTATTTGGCTAAATTTTCTGCCATAGCTCTAGTTTATTATTTTTTTTTTTTTTTTTAAATATTACTGATATATTATTCACCAGTGTATGCAAATTTCGTAATGCAAAATATATAACTTGATAAAAAAATTAAGAATTAACCTCATTTAATTTTAAAATAGTTTTTTAAAGATATGATTATTATTTAGCGAGATATGTCATTCTTTCGCTTTTTTTTTTCTTCCATTCTTAAACACCATTTAATTCAATCCATCAACCAGAATTATCTTGTTAAAAATACGTCATTCGCTCACCATTAACAGTTGAACAAAAAATAGATAAAGAAACAATAAATAAATAAAACGTCATAACAAATGTCCCAATAGATTGAAATGCAAATTTTTCTGGAAGCGGCTGCCTTTATATATCTACTGAAGTAAATGAAAAAGAAAAACTTCCTTTTCAAGCAATATATCCTTGCAATATTAACAACTTTCAGTACAGCTGCAAAATTGTTAATGTTTTGTAACATTTTAATTATTTAAAGACAGTTATAACAAACTTTTTCCTAGTTAATGATTTTATCTATTATCTAAATCATGGAGTAGTTTTTCGGTCTGACCCTGTCATATGCAACGACTAACAGATTTTAAATTACATTCAAAAACAATGGCTCCTCATAGTAACGTTATGCATTTCATAAGGCGTGCAGTTATCAAACGTTTAGAATAGTTTTGTAGAAGGGAGTAAGGGAAACGAGTTTAGAAATTTCGAAATTATTGATTAATTTTCTTGATAATTGTTGTAATTTTTTAGTTTTTTACTTGTCTCCTTATTTTTTCCCCCATAAATTGAAACGTTTTAATAAAAGCTTTCATTTCTGTACATTATTAGGGATTTGCCATACATCGTCGCAATCACATTGTCAGTCTCCTTACATTATTATTTCCCTTCTCTATTAATTATAATATTTTTTGAGAAAAATTGGTTGATAATAAATTATAACTCTATGCTTTTCCGTTATTCAAAATGTGCAAAAAGTAAAGCTTAGTACAACAACCTTTTGGAAATTAATTTTGATAATTTGATTGTATTAAGTTATTCTCTGCACGTTTTCTAATTAGCCTGGAGACATATAGGAAAATTGTATGAAGAAAAAATCGAGTAGAAAATATATTTTTAAGCATGTGCCCCAAATTTTGTTTAAAACTTTAGTTTAAACGTAGATAGGGCTTTGATTAGGAAACCAGTTCAAATGATTTTCAAAAAAATAATTTGTATGCCATTTAAGTAATTGAATTATTCGTATAATTTAAAAATTTTCAAAATTACATTGAAAGACTAACACATTAAAACTAAACACATTAAAACTAAAATGTGCTTATTAGAAACTGCAAGCTTTTTCAAAACATCTTATAACAAGGTTAAATGAAAAAATACTTTGAAAACGAATAATAAAGATTATGGGAACGAATTTTATTGCAAAGTATTTATTATTATTATTTTTAATTGGGAATAGAAAAATTATGCAATGAAAACTAAGATATCGTAAAGAATCGAAATGATATCCCTCATACCGCATTTTCTTCCACTAATCATTATTAATGTCGCAGTAATAGATTTTTGAGTGGAGCAACACAACTTCGCCGTTTTTTTAAGGGGTTTTGAGTGGTAAACTGAATGGAAAGGTTGGACCTTAGTTATACTAATTGATAAATTCTAACTGCTAATTAAGCTGCGGAATCAAATACGAAAAACATACTTTGAATTATCATACATGTTTTGTGACGGGTTTTGTATTTTTAACTATAAAAGTTTTTCAAAAATATTTGTTTTTATTCTGAGGAATCACTTTTGTGTTTAATTTTGCATAAAAATCAATAGCCTGTATGAAATATACGCATATTCTTAAGTCAGCTTCTTAGAATAAAAAATATAGTCGTTAAAAGACAGAATCATCGCTCTAAATTATTAAATTTGATTTGTTTTTCAGAGTGTTTCATTTCGCTACATCTTTTCTTATTTAATAAACTGTAAATAAAACTGAATATTATCAAGACCTGCATTTTAAATCTGTAAGGCCTTCACATAAAGTGCTCTCCTTTTTTGTCCACAAGGACATTTTGCGGTCTTCGGATAGCGCCATCGCCTTCATTACCTTAAAATAAAATTATAGCAAAAACTATTTCTGCATCACCTCTTACATTTTACTCTATATGCCATAAGTTCTTACATTTTACTTGAGGTATTTAATTTATCATTATTTGAGGAGAGAATTGTAAGAGATACATAGTTAGTTAATGGTTTAAAAATAAGTATCATAGATTTAGTTTTTTTTTTCTTTCTTTCCTTTTAGTTTAAAGAAATCAGTTGTAAAAATAGAATACTGTCATTTCAGTTTATATGTACATAATTATTAGGTATAATTTACTTTTAACCGTAAAGATGTAATATTGTCAAGTAATTTTTTGACATTTTTATTTGATTAGAAGAATTATAAAGCTATTAAAATTCTCTTATTCATTTTTCAGTGAAATAAGATTTTTTTTTTCGTGATTTGAAAGTATATTAGTTTTCTTAAGTGTTCATTCATGATCTTTTTCAAATCGAAATTTTTTTCATCTGCCGCACAAAAGTTCTAACAATAGATTTAAGAACGTGGTTAGTTCATGGTAGATGAAACCCAACAGCTATTTTTAAGAAAATGTGTTTGGTTGGTTGCAATCCTTTTCAGCAAGGATGGTCCAAAGAAAATAAATTGCAGCTTTTACTATATTGCATCAATTTTTCAAATTTATTATTGCATCAATATTTCCTATATGGTTATCAAGAAGTGTTCTGTATTGTATATCATTATTTTCTCAGTTACGCAGCATGTCGTCTTACAGCTCTCAATCAATTTACTTTGTATGTAAACTAGAAGAGATTTGGTTCTAACCAGTTTCATTCGAAACAGATACCGGAAATTCTTTCCCTATTGTAAGGTGAACGAGGTTTACCCGCCTCCTCCCCCCCCCCAAAAAAAAAGAAAGAAAGAAAGTGTATGTTTCCTTTCTACATCGATTTTTTGAAACATTTGTCGTAGATAATTTTAATAAAATATTTTTTTTTTCAATAAATATTTAGTGCCGTCATTTTTTTCAAATGTTATTAATTAATCTGCTTTTATTATCACTTTATTTATTTTTTTCGTTAGAGTGTATGTAAAAGTCGTATAGGTGCTAACAATTATTTATTGTTACGAAAACAAAAATTTAGATAAAACAAAACGAAACAAATTCAGTTGTTTTAAAATTTTGTTTATAGAACAAGCATATAAACGATAAAGAAATTAATTCATATTTTAAAGATATTATTTTATTGATCATTAATTTTTATACATTGAATGATTGTTACTAAATTATAATTATTTTTTTCTTACTCTCAGTTGTCAAAAGCATAAAAATTAAAAATAATAAAGTAAACAGCATATTGGAGTAGGGAGCGTGGCAGTGTTATAACCATCAATCCCGTGATATTTAAAATAATCTTAGATGAAACCTTTTGATACTTAGTTTTCGTAAAACTAAAGTTTTATATAATGATATAAAATGTCCTATATTACCGAGAGAAATTTTAATAAATAAAATTAATATGTTGCAAGCTTAATAACAGTAAAATAACTACAATCTTAAAAATAATGATAAAAATTTTAACAAAATGAATAAAATATATTTAAAAAAAATTTAAACAATTAATGAAGTAAAAACATTTCACAACGAAAGAAGAAGAGATACCATATAATGTCAGAAAAATTAGTGGAAGATTAAATTTCAAAATTGCCATTAAATAAAATGTGAATCTGCTGCAACCGCAATGAGGTATCAAGTTAAGCAACATTTTATATTTAATTCCAATCAAGCATCGAGCAATTTATAATTTCTACTATGATATGGCTTAATTCGGCACTTTATCACAGTTTAAACAAATTTCAAACAGTATTTTTAACTTTGAAGAACGGATGTTTCTTAATCGAATGTTAGGACAGGCGGGAGCAATCGAGTTACCCAAGAGGAAATTAATTATATGCTACTAACAAATGTTATAATTTTCATTAGAAATAGAACACTTTTGAGCCGAAGACGTTGAATAATTACTGCTTAATTATTTGAAATTTTTACAATTTTTTGCAATAAAATGTAAAACAAAATGTTTATTTCGATGATAATTAGCATATAAATTATCATATTATACTCGATAAAATTGTTTTAATTCAGACATGTTTGTAGATATAAATATTTTTTTTTTCGGAGCCAATAGTTAATTATATGTTTTAGAGGGTAAAAAAGAAATAGGTCACCACTCGTTAGTTTTAGTACATTACGAACAAAATTTAAAAGAAAAACTTTCAAAATTATATTTAGTTCCTTTTTAACGAGTCAAATTGCCTCTGATTAACGTAATTGTTAAGATGAGAAATGTAAGAGATGAGAAATGCACTATGAGATACCGGTTCGGTCATGATAAAAAGCAAATGAGGTATAGCAATTCTTAGTAATTCACCAAAAAACATGGTGTTTTATTTTTAATCCTAATTTGAAACAATTATAAATTTGCATTGTTTAAATAACTAGTTTAACACCAATTTTGAAAATCATTTTTTATACAAGGAAAAAAAAAGAGCGTTTAGCATTTTATTGTAGCTAAAAAACATAGTTTTTCAATTAAGTTTACATAAGGGGTGGCATTTGGCGCTTTCTCTAAGAGCCCTATCTGCAAACTTCAGAGTTAGGAATAGCAATCTTAATAGAAGACTTTTCAACAGTGAATAGGGAGTAAACTATTTGATGTTAACTGTCAATCTTGTGTTCCTCCCCTCCCCAACGAACCCCTCAAGACGAACCCCAACAACCGCGAAAGTACCTTCCCAACCCTATATACACCTGGAGAGTCACAATCATAGAGTTGAAATAGTATTCAACCTGTATTCCGGTATTTCAACTCTATGGTCACAATAGAACATCTAACATAACATAATGGTGCATAATGGTGAAAAATAATTCACATTATTGTTGATGCATTTTCTTTGGGTAAAAAAATCACGTGATGATCCTTAGATAGTTAAAAGAGAAGAGGCAAATCTCTTATGTTATCATAAGCGTTAAATTAGTATATGTTAGAAAAGTATTTTTTATGCGAAAAATATTTTTCTATGCCTTATTTAACAGTATTTACCAGCAAAATATTCCTTTATTCTTTATATATCATTCCATCGTTGTAATTAATATTCTCTGTAATTTTTTCTTTTTTGATTTTGATAATAACTCTAAATTGAAGGCTTAAAACTAAGTGTGGTCTTTTAAAACGTAATACTATGATGCTCTTATACAACATTTTATCAGAAGCTTTTTCAACACTGTATGTAAGTTTTTAATCAATTGAGAATAATTAAACAGTAATTTTTAATAAGTTACATTTATTCTAAAAATGAGCATTATGCATAAATCAGTCAACATGTATGCACAGTCAACATAAAAATTTATAATAACGTATCAAATCTGAGTTAATAAAATACAATATTTCAGAATTTTTTAGATGACTAACTTTTAATTTTGGTCCATCTCTTTATCTTTAAAAAATTAGAACAGTCGGGTGAAGCGATCGTGGATAAATGTGAGCTGAGGGCGAAGTCTTTAACTATTTTTTATTATTTTCAATTCTGTATTTGATTTTCTATAAATGTATCTTATTTATTAAGAAAATTATCTTTTTTTTAATGTCTTTTTTGAAAAGTTTATGATATTTTAACACACAAACCTATTTTTTAACACAAAACATAACTAAAGTTTGCTTTTCACTGCAAAATATTAAATGAATTCTGTAAAATATTCATAAAATATGTGTTCAGTTATGGCATTTGAACTAGCGCGATTATGTATATGCTCCAAAAATTGATAATATAAATATATATTTGAATTTGCTTTCTATTTCTAATGAGACTTATGTGATTAATTTATTATGCTATTTAATTTAAATAAATATAGCTATTGATGAAAATTCCTTAAATAACTAATATATCAATCCTTAAAAATTAAGATTTTTCATCTTATTATTTAAGGATTTATATATTAGTTATATTAGTATATTAGTTGCAAGGGCAAAGCATACATATTTGCCTTTGCTTTTTACATATTTAAAATATACATTTATTCCCTTAAATTTTTAATCATGTTTCCTTTGGATTTATGACACGGAAAGTAGTTGATTTGAAAAACTAGTTAGTAGGACTAATTTGGTAAATAGTTTTAGGTGAGTGTCTCCCACTCCCAGAAAATAAATATTCAATGCGCTAGTTATCCTCTCCTGAGAACAAAAAGAATTTGGAAATTAGAAACAGTTAACATATTAATTTAAATAGGTACAGTGGTAGCGTAGCGGCCCAAACGTTAACAAAATTTTTTGATTATGATTAAAAAACAATATTAACATGGAATTTTTAAAAAAAATAAATCTATAGTTACATTTATTATCATATTTGAAATAAATATATTAATTTATTATATATATATATATATATATATATATATATATATATATATATATATATATATATATATATATATATATATATATATATATATTAATGTTTTTGAAATTTTATATTATTACTTTTATTATTTTTGTTCTTAACATTTATTTTTCTTTGTTATTCTTTATTGCTTTTAAATTATTGTACCCTGCTTTTGAATGATTGATAAATTATTGTAATTTAGATAAAGTAAAATTTAATAGATAATAATAATACTTAACGTGTAATAATAATACTTAAAATAAAATTACTTAAGAACTATCATTAGTAATTAAAAAATTTTTTTAATCCAATTAACCAACCACTATCAATGAGAATCGCACTACAAGAGTAAGTTCTTGTCTAGGTTGAATCCCTGATCGAAGAGAAAAATGCGTAAATTGCATCTACATTTTCAAAAGCTGTTTTTACCAAATGGGTGACTATTCTAAAGAAGTACTTCTATAAAAATTCCCGATTGTCATTCTAAAGTAAATTAAATCGCTCCCGCTTTTGCAAAATGTTTGGTTAGAGCTTAGAGAGTTGTGATTTTATTGCTTCTGCGCCATCTGTTCAATGTTTTTTTTTTTTTTTTTTTTTTTTTTTTTTTCAAACTTAAATAGTATGTAAGGAAAGGTCTCTATCACCAGTAAAGCTAAAAGACTTTTTGTACAGACTGATTTCAATACTAGAAAATAATATGTAGACATTTTTGACTGTTTTCAAACTAGCAACAAAATTATGAGTTGCTTTTAAGCAGCAGTTTACACCCGGAATATGTCACATAAATTTACAATCGACAAGCAGTAAGAGCTACTTATTTTTATGTTTAGTTTTCTTTCACGCGGCAATATAAGATACATGCATAGACGCCAGTGCAGAAGTTATGGCACTTTTCAAAACTTATGATGGTAGCGGAATAACAACTAAAATAATTTAAATTTGTTTCATTTTGCCAGCACATGAAAACTTTATTGCTTGTGTAGCAGGTCTTATATTTATTTGATTGATTACATATATGACGGTAGTCAAAATCATTGTAAACTAAATTTATTAAACCAAAAATTAATATTGAGAATTGTAAGACTTACGACAATCCTAAATATTAAAAACTATAATCTTTCATTTAAATGGGAGAAATTGGCAAGTATATATTTTGCATCCAAAGTTTATACAATTTAAAACATAATTTTACTTATCAATGAAAATTTTAAAATTTGCTAAAAAGTTTCTTTTTATGCGCTATATTTTAGTCTAAAGTACAATAAATATTTAATAATATATTAATAATAAAAAAATGCTCATGTTAAAAAAAAGAAGGGGAAAAAAAAGAAACAAAATATATAGTTCCGCCATCTACCTGTAGTGTTGTTAACTAAAAAAGTGTTAAGTATTATTATTTATTTATTTCATTATTTCTTTTACCTAAAAAGGAGAGGTCATGACTTGAAAAATTTGCTTTGGAATGAAACTCAATAATAAAACGCAATTGTCAGGTAATTTTAAGAAAAGCCCGTTCGATAATTTAAGTATACTTTACAGATAAGTAGAATCTGAAAATCATTAACGATAAAAAAGAATGGTGGTCTATTCTATTAAATAAAGAGATTTTTCATTATTTTTTTTTAAAAAATTACAAATAGAATATAAATTTAAATAATTTTACTTTTATTGAAATTACGTAATAAAATAAATAATTCAATTTTCAATAAGTTAATAATTGTTAAATTAATATATTTAACCCGAGCTTTAAATAGTTACAAAAAAATTTGATCGAAATAATAAGTATAATGTAAAATTTGGAAATAAAAAATTTGTAATTACCTTTCAAAATTAACAGCAAATAAATATTAACAGCAACAACCTTTTTTGAATCTGGTTTGCTGGAAAACTTATTTCATGAACATTCAAAATGATTTTTCAATTCTTTGAAAATTTAGATGCCATCAAATATAAAACGCATCTAATCAAAATTTTCGATGAACTGTTGTTGTGAACTGTTTCGATGAACACCAAAAATTTTTTCTTGATTTTGCTCTATTAAAGATATTTTGTCCTATTAACTGTAAACGCTTTATTAGATTTTTTCTTTTGATTTTTTCAACTGTTTATAAAAATAGAAGTCACAAGCTTGTACGAAACCAATGCATTTTAAAGAAATCATTTGAAAATCTAATTTTTAAATTTTTATAACCACTGTTTATAAAAATTGTAAATTAAACTAATGTCATCTTAAAGAAAGATTAAATTAATACTGTAATTTACATATCAGGTAACATGCAATAACTGAAAAAATATAATAAATAAAATGAATTAATTTATTTTTAAATTAACAGTATCCAACTAATATTTTTCATTTAAATAACATTAATAAATAAGAATTAAATGTAAAATAATACTGCTTATGAATAAAAATAATCAATAACTTGAAAACTTCTAGAATGCATAAAGACCAGCTGATCGATTCGAACCCGGGACGACTGGTCGTGATTCAGGTTCTTTACCACTGAGCCACGGCACGATAAAATTGCTGAAATTTAACACCATTATAAAAGGGTCTTGGATTTTCAAGGATATTGTTTTCGTAACTCTCCGGCTTGCAGACTTAATTAATTTTAAGGGTTAATATTCTTAACATTTTCTACTATTATATAAAGCTTCATCCCAAAGTAAAATTTGCCACGCCATGCTTTCCTTTTGATATTAATCATTGAAAATTCGATAGGTATAAATACACAGGATTTTCTATAATTAAATTCGTTATTTTTTTCTTTTTTTTTTATGAGAAAGAGAAACTCACACAACTTCTTTGGACACAATTGAAAATTATAAACTTGTTCTGTAGTAATAACTGGCAGGTTTAATTTAATTTTTTTACTAAATTAAACTGATTTTTCTACTAAATTCAATGAAATAAACTAACCATATCATAAAAACAAAATTCTGTGATGAAAAAACATAAAATAATAAATTATTAGTCACAAAAATAATTAATAATTTTTGCACTAGTAAATTAGCTTAATTTAGCTTAGTTTTATAAAAAACTTTTTTTTATAAAACATTAAAAATTACGAAGAAATTTAGCATAAATATATATTTCATTTAATAATATTTATTTTTACTACATACTAAAATTTTTTAAATTTTCGCTCTGTTTTCATGTATCTCATTATATATCCAGTTTTTAAATATCGGTCAACAGTAAAATCACCGATTCCGTTAGCATGTATACAAATAAGATATCGTTATTTGATATCGGCCCAATTATATTAATTCCGTTGAAATATTGTTAGCTGAAATATGTTATCGGCACTTTACAAGAAGTCTTTCATTGAGCCGAATCTGATACAACCATTACCATGCCAATAAAATGCCGATATAAGACTGACCGATGACCGACAGTTGCCGATATCACCGACAACGGGCCGCAAAGTTAACGACCTGATGTGTTTGCTGGGATATTTACATGACTTTTGAATAAAATTCTCAACTAAAATGTGCAGATGATTTGTTTGAAATATTCTTTTTCACTTACAAAGATATCAATTAGTGATCAATGTGATCTTTATTGATGCACTACTACCAATAGATAAACTGTGTACTCTGTAAGTGTGGGGCCGTTCAAATATTACGAAAGCATATTTTTGGCAATTTTGGACTCCCCTACCTCCTTGTCAGCAAAAATGAGCAAATTACAAACTTCACCCATGCTTACGTAAGAAAATTGCTGCACCCCCCTTCCTGTGATGCCAAAATAGGCATTACATATTTCCTAGCCTTTTTAATTTCTTAATCTTATTTTTTTAATAATTCTTTATCGAATTTTAATTGTATTAAATCAATTATTTAATTTTTATCAGTAACAGAATCGAACTTGGTTAAACGAGAACTTGTTTAACGTAAATTTCTATACATATGCACAAATTTTTCATTCCTCGTCAAATTGTGTACGGAAATAATGCTCTTACGTACTTATAAGGTGAAATATCCTTTAAGGTGAAATTGAATTTCATTAGAATGGGGGAAATAACAGAATACTTATTTTCACTTTGACAGATAAGAAACAGCTCATGATTCACAATCAATGGGAGTAGGGGCGCATTCCATATGCTTCGTTGATATTGTTATCAAGCAAAAGAGTTGGGTGGAATTTGTTGTGGCATGACTAAGCCAATGTTCTTAATAAGAACATTGGCTTAGTCATGCCACAACAATTTATGAATAAGAACTTCTTATTCATAAATTCGACAGTAAGATAAGCCTTTTTAACTTTAAAACGAATCACTGCTCTGTCGCTGTTCAGGGTGATATTTGCATTTGAATATAAAGAAGCACGTTTTCTCATATAAAAGAAAATATTCCATATCCCTTGTTCAATATGGTTGGTCAGTTCTTCCTCAATTCTCAAAAGTTATTCTATTTTTGTTAAAAATTTTATAACAGTCGTTGAACAGCCGACCCCAATTTGGGTCTACTAATGTTCAAATCCGTAGCCTTGTTAAAAAAATTAAGTTAACTGAAAATATGTAGTTAATGATCTTTGTAATGAGTAAAGAATATTACTATTGCAAGTCAATATTAAAATGCTGATATTAAAATATGAGGGATACAAAAAATTATATGTTTATAACAAGCTGAAAATTACTACTGCAACAATTTATTTTTTGTAGGGAATATGCAATTTTCCTGCAGTTTAAGTGAGCAATAATATGAGGACGATAAAGCATAAAATGGAAGACATTTTTATTCTTTTCTGGTTTTAATGGGGAAAAAAAGGTATGCTTAAAAATTAGACATAGGGGAGAGTCGGGTAGCCCCGCCCACTTAAGGAGTATTACTTATATTTCTGCATAATATTGAGTAATAATCAATATTTTTGTATGTTTCTATTGTTTTATCATCTAATTAAATAATGCAAAAAGAATAAACCCCCCAAAAAGAGTAGTTTAACTTTAAAAAAATAGAAATTTAAAAAATTTGACTACTGTATTCAACATATTTTCAAAACTATTGTTTACCATGTTACCAGCTGCATAAATACTTGAAACTTTGAAAATAATCTTTTTTTAATATAACAATTAATGTCCGATGGCCCATTGACTTGAAAAAATATTCTATACATATGAAATTGACAGTGGGCGGGGGTACCCGACACTCCCCTATGTGGGTAGTGACCAAGTTATCGTCTTCCTTACCAATTGTTTTTAAAACCTTCGTTTAAGAGCCGACCCAATTGTTTGGTTTTACGACTACTAATGTTCAACTGCGTAGCCTTGTCATTTTGAACCCAATCCAGAAGACAAGGGAACTCCTGGGCCAACTATTGGGAGAAATTTGCCTTGGTGGAGGACTTTTTGGATGGACCTGCATTTGCGTTACATAAAGAGGAAAACCACAAAAACCTCTCCCCCTCCGGTTAGCCAGGCGGCAAGGGGACTCTAACACATGATCCGTCTATCGTTGAGGATATTTCACGCCAGTACTGTGGTCAGCGCAAGGCAGATGCAGAATTCGTACCGACTAGCCATCCCTGGGATTCGAACCCGGTTCACCTCATGGAAGGCGAACGATCTATCCCCTGAGTCATCGCGGCTTTCAAAAGTTATTAAATCACATTCCCACTTTTCTGCAAATGAAGACTGAAATAAACGGAGACCCCCCCCCCTTCAAAGAAAGGTCGAAAAAGCGGCCAAACATATGAAAATTTTAAACATTGATAAATAACAGTGGAGAAGTTTTTGTTTTGTTTTCTGTCACACGAGAATTTTAGCAGCTCTTAAATACTTTCGAAACGCTGATTTCAAGTCTGCAATCGCCTTCTCTCTCCAAGTTAGTTTTTTTTAAATGACATTTTTAGTCCATTTTTGTCGAAATTTACAAGTTTAAAAACTTTATATATTACTGAAAATAGCGTAAATTCTGCCACAAACTGATATAAAAGTTAGGACACACCATTCGGATTAAAAATGCCAATGAACCCATGCTCGGAATCCTCATACGCCACTAGAAGCCTTTCCCCATCATGAACTGATTCCGTGTGCTTCTGAACAGCTCATAATAAGAAAGCGCCTCTAACCGCGTACTACGACATTCTGTGCATGGGCTCCCATGCATTTTTAATCCCGATGATGGGCCTTAACTTCCTTAAAAATCTGTCGCAACATTTACGCGAACTTCCGTTTTTAAGCATTTTATTTAAAAAAAATTAGACTAAAAATTTCATTTGTTTAAATAAAAACTTCAGCTTTAGAAACAGAACTAATTTTAGATTTGAAATCCCCACACCCGAATTTTGCAAGAACAAATGTTTGTATAAATACAACAATTTACAGAAAAAGATAAAATTTTTATCCCATTCATATTTTTCTTGCTGAGAAGAGGAAAAAACAAACAAGCAATAGAACCCTAATATTACAATTTTTTTAAGAAAAATTGAATCATGAATTGAATAATGAAAAATTGTTTATCACGTGGGTGGCATTTTGAGAAATGGAAATTATTTCAATGAGAGTAAACTTGTTGTTCAAGGTCACATATTAAAAACAATCCTATTGATGTTTACATGATAACTTTTCTGCCTTCCAAACACATGACAACTACCAAGAATAGGCACAGTTTTAATGATTTTATCTTTAGACTGCAATCCTTTTTATTGAACCGCTTTTTCTTATCTACAACAGCAACTCTATTCATTTTTCAACCATTATCATTTAAGGTGGTCTTGTGTTGTAAAAATCTATATAGAACTCAATTTTCCATTCATATGTCAATTTTGCAGATCTCCAAAGTCTCGTCTGGTGCGTTATTGTTTTTATTTTGAAACACAAAGGATTCTGCATAATTTTAAAATGCATCATACCTGACAAAATCTAAGAATTGTTAATTTTTAAAAGGATAATTCAAGCATTTTAAGTATTCATTGATCTTTAGTTATTTATAACTATATCTGTTCCCCTTCAACACACCATTAAGAACTTATACTTGTTCTTTCACTCTATTTTATTGGGAATTCATTTAATTTTCTGAACTTCTTCTAATAAAATAAACTAATTATCATGTTTATGTTTGAGAGTTTATACATAGTTATTTAAAATGAATTTGAATAGCTTTTCAAGAGTCATTTCTCTGCCTAAAAATAGATAAGTGGTCGAAAAAGAAATGAATCAAGTTTCCTCCTGGCAGTATATACTAATAATATAATAATAATAATAATAATAGGATTTTAAATTCATCCACTAATTATTTTTTGAACAAGTTAAAAAACAATCTGTATTTGAAAAAGAGAGTTAGATTTAGTTTTGGCTACCCGATTCTTAATTTTCTTTAATAATAATCTCTCTATTCTAAAAAAAAGTTTTTGCAGTTAATTTTGTCCCCAGAAAAACTTTTTAACTACGTGATGAAAATCTAAGATTAAGGAATCAATTCATTCAGAATCTTTCAGGGAAGACATTTAGGGCATTCAAATCTTTTACATAATTTTAAATTTTTATTTATTTTAGTTTTAAAGCACGATTTTGCAGTTAATAATGAAGAATAACCGCCGTTCACAACAGCCAATCACATGTCTGAAAACGGCAAGCTTAAAAAAGCGATTTACAAGTCTGAATTTTCTTTTTCAGAGATGCAACCAATCACAAAATAGTTAGAATTTCATTCTTCAGTTTTACAACATCTCAACTTATTTCGTATTTATATATTGATTAATCTGATTATTTGTTTTCTAAAACGTTAATTCGTAAGTTTAATCTGGTTTTAAATCTTAATTCGATTTGTTTATTTACAAGTAATGCCTAAAAAGAAAAGACCTAACATTACTAAAAAGTCGCAACTCAATGCGAAAGCTAATCGAAAGCGGGAAAAACGTAAACTTCATAGTATAGAAGAAAATAATGCTCTTTTGCTTATACAACCTAATGATGATTCAACTAACAAAAAAAAAGTTAAACTAACAAAGGTTGAGCTAAAAGAGAATGTGTGTAATTGCTACACAGTCGCAACAACATCGACTTTCATTTGCCCACATCAAACCAGACCTGTAAATACAGAAAATGTGGTTGGAATGCACACTGTACCATTTCGCTTTCGCAATGTTGACAATGATATGGACCAAAATCCTAATCCACCTATTTTAAAATCAAAACAACATGAGTTTGTTAAAATATTTTTTTTAAAAATTACCCTGTTCTTAACAATATTGCTTATTGAAAAATATTATAGTGTTTGCATATATATATATATATATATATATTGAATTAAATGTGTTAAAAATATATTCATTTCTTTGGGACAAAGTCTGTATTATTGTGATTATCATTTTTTTTTAAACAAGTTTCATATTAAGATTATATCTGCACATTGATGTTAATTTCTGACAATTTTGGCTCATTTAGAGAACAAATAGGACATAGAAGGAACTGTAGTCAACGAAAAAAAGTGACATTGATATTGACACACTGCTTATTCTGCATTTAAGAAAATTAATTCTTTTCAATGATAACAGTTAATATTCAGTTTAATATTGAAATATATGAAATCAAAGCATTCTTGGTTTTGCGAAGCAAACCAAGCAAGAATTGCGAAGCAATTCTCCGGGGGTTGGCGAGCGTCAGCGAGCAGGGGGCGGAGCCCTCTAGTTTCTTAAAAAATAGTTTTTTTCCCTTTAGATCAGAAAAAGCGCAATTTAGTTAATTAAAAGAAATTTCTGTTTTTTTCTTCTATTTTTTGCCATGAGAAGCTGAAGACGTTTTTATTTTTAAATTATTTGGATCTTAAAAGAAGTTCATTTTAACTACAAAAACTTAATTAGTTATTATTTTATATATTTTTTTTAAAAATTATTTCGCTCTAAAATGAAATATTTTTGTATGAAATTTTGTATAAAATATTTACTATAGAAAAAAAAAATTTCTCTAAAAAATAATTTAAAATGGGTATTCTAAACACAAATGGGGAATAATAATACCTTGAACCGAATGAGACTATACAATCATCCACAGAATGAATATTTTAAAACGCTTAAAGAGTAAAAAGTATTTCTACTGACGTGTAAATATGCACTCATTGCATTATTATTTCGTTGAATATTTTCCGATGTAATTTCCATGCTGAAATATAAATGGATATAAAATTCACGTCGATAAGATATTTCAAATTAGGGGAAATTTATTTATAATAAATACTAATGGGTAAAACAAAAAGGAATTTTTTTTTAATAAGAAATTTTATTTTATGTTATGGGATTTGGTTATTATTTTCAATACTCTTGAGTTATTTTATGATTAAAGACTGAATAATTTTTAGAGGGAAGATTTTAAAAAAAAGTACGAACTGAAAGTCTTTTCTCTATTTTAATATTCAGCAAATGTCTCAAGAAATCTTATGTGATTATGATTTATCTCTTTACCATTTGACTTTTCATTAAAGAAATACTAAACATAATTACATATACTAATCTTGTAAATGTTTTTGTTGAGTGTACATTTAGAAAATTATATTTAAATGAACTTTTTATACAATTGAAAAAAAATTAGTAATTTAAAAATATAATGAGGAATTCAGTAATGTGTTTAAAATTGTGCATAAAAGGTTTCATGGTGGCTAATAAAAATCAAGAATTGAGTTCTTTGTCTGAAAATTATTACTTTCAAATGATTATATAAAAAATCTTTTAAAATGTTTTTCTATTTTTATAATTTTATACATATAATAATATAATAAACTTGCCGGCCAGGTGGCTGAGTGGTTAGCGTGCCTGACTGCGAAGCCATAGGCTGCGGGTTCGAATCCCGCTCTGGGCATGGATGTTTCTCTCTCTCTTTGTGCTGTCCTCTGTTGTGTGTATGATGTGTGCTTAAAAAAGGTACTTATTTTTTGTTGAAAATTTTGTTGCACTCCCTGTTGAAAGTTTTACTGTTGATATTCTTGACCTAGGAATCGAATCTTATTATTATTACATTTTTTACACACCATCGCAACTTTAGGTTCTTAAGTCTGATATGACTCTATTATTTTACAAATAGAATCATATTTTATATACATTTAAGTGTACAATACTTCCCTGCTCGTGTGCAGAAAATCATTTCTATTTATAATTTATATTCAAACGATGCTCTGTATTATAAAACCTGCAAATAAAACATTCCTGTTTTGAAAATTTATTTCCTACTAAATGTTATAGCTAACATATCTTCTACGGAAGAAAAATTAGTTTAGCAATGTAGTCTGGAGTTTTAATAATTTCCGAGGAAAAATTTAGAAAGTTTATCTTTGGTGTTGAGTCGAAACAATGTAAAATTAACAATTGCAATTTACTTACTATAGTGAAATTTATTCATCGAAATTACACAGCTTTTTCAGCTCCGCACTGGTAAAAAGCGTTCAATGTTCCAAAAGAATATAATTTTCTAGAATCTTCGGAAGACCAAGCTGGTCAACACCACACGGAAGCTGAAGACATGTTGCCAGTTGCCGACGAACGGAGCACCTTGAAAGATGGGCCAGAGATCTTGGTCCTCTGGGTGAGATGACGTTTCCCAGCACATGGTATACATACCAATCCCATGCTGCAGTTAATCGATCAGATGTATCAATTCCTTCGACACTCTTTTTGAACTCTTCCTGACACAGGAATGGTTCTGTTATACTATTCCACAATAACTTCAGTGCGTAGGGTCCTATAGTTGGATCCATGTTAGACTTTGCTGGAAAAAACAAACGCAGAGTTTGCAGTGCTCGAAATGTTGTGGAGTTGTATCCAAAGTCACTGATCACTATAATTGAGTTAGTCAATCTGTAACAGGAAAAAATATATAATTGAAAATTACTAAAATATAAGGATTGGTGCAATATAATGATGAGCCACAATTGTAAAAAATTTATATTTTCACATCAAACAGTCCATTAGCATAATTTTTTAGATAAATACTTTTCAAATTTATAGAACTTCCACCTGATAACGCACAATTTGAAAGTGTGGCTTCTTATTATTGTTTTATTTTCTTGCCGTCTTTTTAAGTGCAAAAAATATTATTAATAAATATAGTTAATGAATATAATTGATGAAAAGAATACAATTAATTACGAAATATCTTATGGTAGTTATTTATTAATCCTGATCTGCAGTAAAGTATTTTAATTCATAACCATCGTAGATCAGCCAACCCATATTTGGGTTTACGTCTACCAATGTTCAACTCCGTAACCTTGTAATTTTGAACCCAATCCAGAAGATTAGGGATCTTGGATCAGTATCCCTAGATGTATTGGATTTGCTTTGTTAACTTGGAAGAATTTGTGACTCCAACAGAATTTAGCGTTCACTATTCACTATTAATTACTCTGGGATTTATCGGTCTGTTGGATTTTAACTCCCGTTCACACGAACACGTGTTCAACGCCTGCCAGGTCTGTTGTATTAAATATTCCTTACTCAATTCAAATTTATCTTAAATTTTATAAAGAAAAACAAGATAAATTTCTTCTGACTTTTTTTTTTTTTGATAAAAATAAATTAATAAAAATATTAATACTACATCTTATTTTATAAGTTATTAAGTTTGACAAATACCGTTTTAGGTTCAAAATATGGCATTTCCAAAGTCATAACTCGTTATATTAATTAATATTTTTCATGTGGTAATTTCTTTTTAGTTTTGTGTCTGTTACTTTGTTTATGTCGGAAAGGGGTCAAAATTTTAAATCGTGATAAAAAAGAGATAGGGGCCGTTCAGATATTGTGTAAGCATCTAATGGTGGAGGTGTTTTATTATTTCCTTCTTTTTTTCTGGCGAAGTTGGAGGATTGGTATATAAGTAATGTTTATGTTAAGACTTATAAAATCCCATTATATTCATTTTTTTTTTTTCAAAAAACGAAATAAAAAATGCAACAAAAATTAAAAATTATCCTGATATGCTCGAATAAGACTCATTAGTCTCTTTTTCACAAGTGACACAATTTTCACAAATTTTAAAATAATTTTTACTCAAATTAATCAAAATTTCAAATATATATATGCATGTTTTTCCAGGTTTGATTTATTTTACTATTATACAACTGCAGTTGATTTTAATTATAATTTTGTTGGCGCTGCAATTGCATAACACTTACCAATTATATTCAAGTATCAATATTAAATAATTTTGAAAATTATGATTTTAGGGCTGCAGGTCTGTCGTGGAACGAATTTCCACGAAATAATGCTCTTCCTTTCTAAAATCCGCGAAATTCTCAACATGTTTTTATTTGCACTAAAATTGCTTGAAATTAGAATGTTTTTCATTTTTATTTAAGAGAATTTTTTACTTTCCTGAAGCCTCAAATTAAACATGTAAAATTGATTAGACATTTAGGGAAGTGATTCAATAGAAAAATGACAAGAAAATAGTACAGATATAAGAGATATCTTGTCAATTAAGGTGATGTTCCTATACCTAGGGAGGGGGATAGATTGATTAGGATTACCTCCCTGAAGTCAGTAAGAATACAAAAGTAATAGGAATCACAAAAGAAAAAAAATTTTATAAATCAAATTTTTAACAAAAAAAAAAAAAAAAAATAATCGCTATACAAGCTATTGTACTGGGCAATGAAATTTCTACTGCCCTTGTATGTATCCAGACAAATTATCCTGGGCTTCTTGCGATTTCTGTAAATATTTCAACGTTTTGAATGAAGAGGACTATTATTCAATTTTTGACTATAATGCTGATGTTTGAGGATGACGAAGAATTGATAAGTGAATTTAATTCCTACAACGGAACGGTGAAGGAATTGTACGTTGCTGAAGGGAAATTAATCCAGTTTTTGGAAATCAAAGACCGAACTCTATCCAAAATTCATCTAAGTGGCAATTAGATGTTTGTCGGTGCCTACAAACAGCATGGACGTAGAACGATCGTTTTCAAAATGTAAAAATGCATTAAGTGATGAACGGCATAGCATAAATGAAAATAATCTGGCAATGTACTCTTAATACCAAAATTCTGTACATTTAAATAAAAATAATAATATTGCCTGACATTAAAAGAAATACTTTTATTGTGTATTTTTTAAGCTTTTTTTAATATTTGCATAATTTCTGTCTTTTACATTATTTATGTAGTAAATTTTTTTTGTATTTACGGGTCTTTTTTCCGTGACAAACTACCATCAATCAATATGATTTCAAAGTAAATCCTGATCTTTCATTTTCTTTTGCATTGTTCTAAGCAATTCATGATTAAAGCAACGTTAAGATTAACTATCAAGGTCTAAGATCAACTAGCGATGGCAAGGTCTTAGGTCTCTAAGAGGCCTTAAGACCTCAAACAACCTTAAATGTTTTTTTTGTTGGCTTCTAAGGGTGATAAAATCTGAAATTTATTGGGGGAAAAAGTAAGTTTCTAAAAAAAGTGCGCTTTCTTTCGTCAAAAAAGGTATATTCCGCCACGGTTACAGCTATAAAACCTATTATAAAAACTGTTATACATATTTCTAAAAATCTCTTATTGGGTATAATATTAAAAAAACACAACTACTTCCACTTCGAAAATTTTAGTAGGAATAACATATACTATCGTGCAATGCTAAATGAATGGAAGATAGTGGTTGCTGTTTAATATTTTACATGCGCTAATTTAATTTGATTTCAAAACATTGATTTTTTTTTAAAAATATGGATTCTATAGAATGATAACCGTTAAGTTTAATTGGTTTGGTGTCTCACGTTGTCAGAAGAGAAAAAAAACTTTTAATTTAATTAATAAACTGAGTTTTAAATATGTTTACTAAAAACATTAAATTACTTAGATGAAACAGCAAAATCAATTATTACAAAACGAACTTTTCTTTATAATACAATATAATCTGGCGAGCAGCTATTTAAAAAATCGAACATTCCGTTTGTTTATTTGTGGCTTGAAGTCAGGCTCGCAGAAAATGCCGTTCACTGGTTAAATTTAGTAGGAATAACACAACCTGTGACGTAGGCGATAGTATACCCAATTATCAAAGCATTTTATAAAATGAAAATCCGACCAACTATACAATCGTTCTAAAGGTGCTCCTTTTTTTTCAGTTACGCAACCCTAAATGATTATAATTTCCTCGGTGAAACACTGACTTTTAAAAAAAAAGTTATGATTTTAGGGTTGGATTAGGAATTAGGTTATGATTTCGGAATCTCCACGAAATTGTCCTCTTTCTTTCCAAAATCCGCGAAATTTTCAAGATGTTTCAATTTGCGTTAAAATTGCTTACAATTAGAATTTTTTTCATTTTTACTTAACAGAATTGTTTACATACCTGAAGCCTCAAATTAAACATGTAAAATTGATTAGACATTTGGGGGAGTGAATCAATAGAAAAATGACAAGAAAACAGTTCAGAGATAAACCCAATCTTGTCAATTAAGGTGGTCTTCTTATACTTAGAGAGGGTGATAGATTGAGTAGGATCACTTCCCGGAAGTCAGAAATAGGGATCACAAAAGAAAAAAAATAATTTATAAATCAAATCTTTGTCAGAATTTTTTTTATACAAGCTATTGCACTGGGGAACGCTCTATCCCCTGAGCCATCGCTGCTCTATTTGTCTCTGGGCCAAGGGCTTTTTTGTGAAAGAATTATTGTATTTTGTCACATAATTTAAAAGATAAGACGCGAAACTTGGCATATTAGGGTAAGAAAAATTTGGAACACTATTGCGGTTAAACTATAAAACTAGCTTTTCAGAACTTTTTATACCTCCTAATTTGTGATGATAAATCTGAATTTGTTGGGAAAAAAGTAAGTTTCTAAAAAATAAGTGCGTTTTCTATCGTCCAAAAAAGTATATTCCACCACGGTTAAAATTACAATTTTATAAAAACTGTTATACATCTTTCTAAAAATTTATAATTATCAAAGCATTTTATAGAAGGAAAATCCGACCAATAGTACTAAAGGTGTTCTTTTGTTTTTATATGTAAAGTTTACTAAAGCTTTAACTCTCTAAAGCAGCGGCTTCCAATTTTTTTTCCTGCTACGAAACTCTAAATGATTAAACTTCCCTTGGTGGAGCACGGACTTAAAAAAAAAGCTAATTAGCAGATGTGAATTTGCTGCGACTAATAAAATTTTTTTCATTCATTTATCTATACCAGTCTTAAAATTAGATTTTATTTTAAGCAGTTGAATTTGCTACTCTGCAGCAACTTTTAGTCTATTATTTCTTGGCGTATGCATAAATCAAATTCAATAAATTAACCGAAAAATATGGTTTTTGAAAAATAAATATAATAAAAGGAAAGTTAACAGAGAAAAATAATTAGTAATTCTTAAATTTGGTAACTTTATTCTGAACTTAAAAGTTCGTAGAGAGAAAATGCTGATATAAATGCAAATCTTTTTAGTAATTCATTCAGTATATTTTTATAGGAAAAAAAATTTTTTTTTTTGCTCAAGAGAATGACCTAGGTCAGACAGGCATCCGAATGGCAGATTTGTTGACCACTCTTTCAAGGGCACCATATTAGGTGGGTCAGCGTTGCTCCCACAGTATCAACAGATATTACAGAGAATGAAACAACATCCATTCCCTGCCCGGGATTTGAACCCTGAACCTTTATGATGCAAGTCCAGTTTCCTGTCCCCTACACAAGCCGGTCGGCAAAAAATATAAAATACATAATAAAATTTGCTATTTCTTTTTTTATTGAGGAATTATTTAAATGATTTCATAATAATAACTAAATTAATGAAATAAACTAATTATTGGATGAATGCAAACCTATTGCAGGTTTCAAAAATTATTTCTAGTTTTTAAAAAAAAGCGCCTAACCCCTGTGAACTTTCCACAGAACACAAGGGTTCAACGCAACACCTTTATTGAGAATTGTGGCCCACTGCTTTGAATAAACATCTGCGCCTCTGCTTAAGACAGCCGTTTTGCTAATCAAATTTAAATATTGCTGTTTATTGTCAATTAAATTTATTTATTAGTAAAACTACTTATTATTTGTGATTATTTATATTTTAGTAAAATATACTTAAAAATTATTTGTCCGCCTTTTTTCTCCACACCCTTGTAAGCAAGTGGATTTTTAAAGTCAGTCAAACCAAAAGATTATTATTTTCAATTAATAATAAAATTTATTTCACATGAATAATAATAATTAATAGAAATTATGCTAATGACTTGCAAAAAAAAAAAAAAATGTAAAAAATTTTAGAAAAAATATATACGTTTCCTTGTTCACCTTATTTTAATTACAATATTTTAAATACTGTAATAAAAAAGACAAGTGTATCTTGTGAATAAAGACTTTTTGCGGAAAAATATGAAACAATTATGCCGATAGTCGGTGATTACGTGGATAACTGTAAATTACGCAGTTTTCCACATTTGGGGGCAATTTGTAGTTGATATAAAAAAAAAAGTAAATGGTACTAAAAATTATCTCTAGAATATTTTATAACAATTTCGTACTCTCAACAATTTGAGATGAAGAATAATAGTTTAGCAAACAGAGAATAAAAAAATAGAAAAATAATAATACTTACTCGAACAATGAATACATCAAATATAAACCACTCTCTATTGATATGCACTCTGTCTTCCCAAATTTGATTAATGGAATAAAAGTTTCAACGTTTTTATAAACAAAAGAAGTAAATAAACGGTAATGTAGACAGTCTACTTCATCCCATAATACCAATATATCTATTTTAAGTTCGTTTGCTGCCCTAAATATATTTTCTAACAATAAAACATTATCGTTAGTCAGATAATTTGGCATACAATAAGATCTATTTGTAATAAACAATCTCAAAAGTTCGAGAAATACACTCTGGTGAACGCGAAATTTAGATGAAAGCCTTAAAAGTTCTTTAATTTTCATATTAACAGGATAATTATGTAAAAGATTGCGAGCCCTTTCGGAGATTTCAATCGCTTTTACATAAAACTTCAGAGCAGACGATAAATACCGACTGCATTGGTTTTGTTCGTGGAATTCAATTAGAAGGCGGCCGCACCACATTAATATCTTGTAAGGTGACATATCACGAAAAATCTTTTTCAACTTATTAGTTGATGAAATATCATTATCACATGTTGGTACCATTAAAGTTTCTATTGGAAAAGAACCCTCAATAAGAGACACTCGCAATTCCGATTTTGCAGCAGAATCAATAATTTTTTTAATATCTCTTTCTTCCTCTTTGGAAAAAACAGTATCCTCTTTTTCAAGCCCGCATCGGCAAATCATTCCATTTGGGTCATTTTCTCTCAGATGGAAAGCTTTGTAAACAAGCGAGGAATCGCGATAGTCCACGTTTGTTGCAGTCATTATATAAATAAATTTCCAAAGGAAAAGAAATTTTAAACACGCTTCGAAATTTCAGTTTGGAACTACTTTTACTAAGGCTACAAATTTTTACTTCTTGAAAGAAACCACCAGGTGATGGAATAACCGTCTTTCAATTTTCAAGAAAGTCGTTTATGATTATTTGTACCACATGAATGGAATATGACTTTAGTGTGACATTGACAGTGTGTTCGATTCTCGGAAGGAAACTCTTGCCTTTAAGATGTGAAATGATTGGTCAGCTCACCCCCCCCCCTCAAGTTACTGGTAAATAAATCTGCCCCAAGATTCCACCCCTCACATTACCTCCTGGGGTTAATTACAGCTTTAGCCCTCCCTCCAACATTCTGGTCCAAGCCTAGATGCTCTTAAGGGGTTGCTAGGTTAGATGAGCTATCGCTCACATTTCTTGCCTTTTAAATAAAAGTTTCGATTATTTAAAATATGATGGCTACTTTATCGGTATTAATGATACGATATTACAAGCTAATTTCAAGGAATGCATATTCCAGTAATGTTTAAAAAATTAGCATAAGTAAATAAATAAAGAGCATATTAAAATAGAAAGTTTATTAAAAATTAAATAGGATTATAAACAGATTAGTATTAAGAATCTGATTTTTCTTTTCTTTTGTGCAGATTTATTTATTAATTTATTCATTAATTTTAAATATTATTGAGAAAAGTTGTTTTTTCTTTCTTTTTTGCCAACACAAATGTTTTTAATATAAAATATTCAACAAAAAAAAAGTAATAAAATATATTTTTCTTTTGCTCTTGATATGGTTCCAAAGAAAGTTTTTGATTCTTTCGTGAATATATATTTTAATATTCGTGAATATGCATTTTAATGTTCTGGAAAAATATTTTTGGTTCTTCATTAAACTTTAATATTTTAAATTATTTTACGATGCTTGGTAATATAAAGTTTGAACATAAATTTGACCTTTTTTTATTTTTCAGGTTTTTTTTTCTCTTTTTAAATTTGATCTCAATCAATTTGCATTCTGACACAAAAGTAGTTTATTCACGATTCTCAAAAAAAAAAAAAAAAAAAAACAATTTAAAACACTCTTCTTCTTCATACTGGATTCAGAAAATATTTTAAGAGACATAGATTCCTGTTATAATATATTTTTTAATGCAATTAAAAAGTAAGTACCTGTTTTTCTGTTTTAAGTTTCGTCTGTTTCAAGAAACAAAATAATGAAAACCTCGACGTCTTTCATAAAAAGTAAGATTAAAAACACATTACAAATAAAAAAACAAACATTTTTTACAGATATTTTGTAAGTAAATTATGTATTATAAACACAGTAAGTAAAACAGGCATTTTTTTAAAATTTTGAACATTATTGAGAAAGATTTTCCTTTTTTTTCTCTCTCCTTTTGTTAAAATAATGTTTTTAATATGAAATATCCGTAAAGTAATATTCCTAAGGTAGATAAAATTTATATATATATATATATATATATATATATATATATATATAACCGGAAGTTATTTATATAACTGCCAGAATTTCCGGTTAAGCCGGAAGTGTTTTATTCTCATAAAGTGGTAGCAAAACTTATATTATTCCAATAAACTTTTTAAATTATTATAATAATTTTAAATGAGTTTAACCACGCTCTACCGCATATAGATAATTACTATAAATATATAAAAACATAATATTTATTACTATAGAAAATGTCAACCTGGTCAAAATATAAATGTAATTTTTAGTAAGATTGTCGGTAATTGTTTTTTTACCACTTTAAAAATCCATTCTTGGAAAGAGTGAAAGTTGGAAGGCATTTATTTATAGGCAGTGGCGTACATTGATTTATGTGCGTCTCCCCACAAGAATGATAAATGCGCCCTACGTTAGACTTAACAAAAAACATTTTTAATTTATAATATGACACAAGAATACTATGAAGAGACATTTGGGAATTTATAATTATTCATTTTATATTAATTTAATTTAAATTATTTTAATATGAATTAATAAAGAATTAATAGTCGCGATGAAAACACGGAATTAGAAAAGGTACTAAATTGAAATATTGTATAACAACTGACTGAGTAATAATATTGAAATGAGATTTATCTTAATAATACAAGGAAGTAACTCATTATCTTAAAACAATGATATTCAAAGTTTAGTTAAGGGTAATTTTTAGGTATAAAGTAAACATAATCCCGATATTTGATATGAATATATGAGTGTCTTATAAAATATAAAAATATTTTTATTGAAATTCATATGGTAGAATGCACAATCTTTCTGAATGATGGGCTGAGTGCCTATAGGTATTTAGATATGTTGACCGCAATTATCATAGTTTTAATATGAAAAAAAAAAAAGATTGAAAAAAAAACAAACGAACATGGATGGACGATGAAATTGGCAGAAATAAAGCATCCAAAATTAATGATTAATATACCTGATTCGAAAATCGCAAGTCATTTTAATATCGGGTTAAAATTATCAGCATTTTTGAAACCCAGTGGAAAAGCCTAGCAACAACAGTTAAATGAACAGTAAAAATATCTCTTAGATTTAGGAGGAAATTGTCACATTAAAATGCATGATTCGAATGTCTTATTAATTCATATTGAAAATATCAGTAATTTCAAATTTATGTGGAAGTGCGTTATGACAAAAATAAACAATCGAAAAATACCACGGATTTACGATTAAAATTGACACAAGTGAACACGTCAAAGGTGATTTCTATTTGCATGATTTAAAGGAAACGAGTCGTTATAATACGTATCATAATAAAAAGATCGAGATTTTAAGAAACACGTGGAAATCCGACATTAACCTCCGAAGAAGCAATCGAAAAGTCACTTGGATTAACTGTGAAATAGACTCAAACAATCCGCTTATTAAAAAATATATATATTACTTAAATTTGAAATTCACTCATCATAATTCTGCCGTATTAAAACTGTCGGAGTTTTAAAACTATGGAAATTCGTAGTGATAACCACCGAAAAAAGCGATAAAAATACATTGACTTAAATTTGGCGTGTTTAAAATCTTAAACGCGTGGCTCAAAATTTCTGATTTTATTCCCCAAAAGAAATTATAATAGTTTTTTTTTAGTTTTTTTTATTGTGCTCGCGGTCCGTAGGTGGTACAGCCCTTTAGTGTAGTATTTCTGGATCAAGTGCCATAAGCCCTCGTTTATATTAATGAGTGCTTTTAACTTTAACGAAGTAAATAAGGGTTACTTAATTTGTGAAAATTAAATAACCGTTGCAACTTACAATTTAACAATGAAATAATATTTAATTTGTTATGACTTACTGTGTATAACTATTTTATTGTTTATAAACATTTTATTATATTTAGGATTATTTCTTTTATTTATAATTACTCACTTCATATTTTCAATTGATAAAATGCTTAATTTATCACAAAAACTTTTAATTTAAAAGAAACAATAAGTATCGAAATAATGTGTAATAAATAAGCTTCAATAAAAAGGTAAAATGAATGAAATAAACTTTAAACTTGCTGTTAAGTAGTTGTTAATTTACGTAATAGCATTTTTTAAAGGCTTGTTAGTTTACATAATCTTGAAATCAAATGAAAAAAAGATTTGTACAGCAATAAAAAAAATTTATGATAGTCTTGACTTTTCTTTTTTTTTTTTTTTTCATAACATAATTTTTTTCGTAATAATGTTGAATACTTGGATTTTAGTATTGATATTATTAACAATATTTTTAAAATTGGTGTTTTTGATAAAAGAAAAGCTTTTAAATTTAAAGTTATTTTTTTCTGCAACATACTAATTTGTGTAATAAAATTTTTAAAAATTTGGTTTTTTCACAATTGGTTAGGATTAAAAATATTTGCAATAATGTTGATAGTTTTCGGGAAGCTGTGAATAATTTGAGTAATAATGATTTTTCCTTTTAATTTTTGTAAAGTTAACTTTTTAATTAAGAAAATGATTGAAGAATTCTAGTTTTTTATATTTTTTTCTTTTAACAGGGCGTGATTCAAGTCTTAACTGAGCAGCCCCAGTTAAGCATTCTTTTATTATGTTACGTATATTTTCCTTGGCTTCTTTTTTTTTCTCTATCTGCGCATTGTAATAGAGGGCGTTGTTTTCTTTAATTCTAAGTGTTTCATTTTCATTCGGATTACTTATGAAATTGCTGTTTGACCTGGTTAAAGTGAGTTTTTATTTTTTGATGATTTTGTTTGAGTTTCTTTTCTGAATTGTTTCAACGTATTTCATGTTCTTTTCTGCACTTCTATACAAAACCTTTGGGGTACTGAGGGAGTTTATTTAGGCTTTTACCTCTCTCTCAATAGAAAAGGTTTTGTTTTATGGCTACCGGGGCCGGTATCCCCTGAAGACGCCGGCTTATTCGGTGGTCATATTTTTGTTTATTTTTTCCTTCGTTTCCTTTTTTGCAACATTTATTCTTTATTTGAAATCTCTGCTGCTTGTAAGCGCGTTTTTTTCAATGAAGTTTTGTCCTTTTAGATTTAAAATTTTTTTTTGTTTTCTTATCTAAGAAGTAGACTAGTAAGAATTAGGTTTCAACAAATTCGATGTGCTCTACGGTTCTGTATTTAATTAACGGTAATTATCATTTTAAGTTATGAAGAGAAGCTTAGCTCAACTTTAATTCTCTATATTGCTGATAAAGATAGCTGGTCCTGACCTCATAGGTCACATGTGTGGATATTGGTTGTCTTCTTCATCTTGGAGTGCAAGTGCCCAATTATATAATTGCAGATTTATCTGTGTACTTTCTCCCTTTCACCAATGAAGACAAAAAAAAAAAAAAAATTACAGTGGTGAATTCCTTTTGATTCAATGATCGAACTTTCACGAATTCAGACTTTATCTTAATGACTCGAGAGTCAACTTTCAATATGTTAATTAGAGCAGACAATATTTTAAGATAAGAAATTCGACTTACTTTCTCTAATCAAACCCACCTTCTTTTAATGAATTCGGATACCTGACCCTCAAAATAAAGATAGCTAGCCGCTATCTGGGAAATAGGGTCTCTATAGTTTGGTCTGAAAAGCGGACCAAAGTTTGTATCCTCTAATGTTAATTTTACTTTCTATATATTTCGCCATGTCTCGTGCTTTTTAAGAAAATTGAAAAATTCTCGCAAGCAATGACAAAATTTGTTTACCCAAAGAAAATTTTATTCAAAAAATAGTTTGCAATAATTTATTAGGTGGACCGGAAAGTAATGTCGCTCTGGCTCATTAAATATTGGTTAGTCTTAAAAACCAATTCATTTTTTTCGATCAATTTCGATTAATTTTGATCCGGCATTGAAAGGTTGTTGCTAACGAGGGTAAATGCATTACTGATTAAAAATAAAATCTTGGTAACAAATATCAAATGCACCAAAACGACATTATTTTCCGGTCCCCCTAATATTATTTTTTATTGCTTTATTTAATAACAGTTGCAAAATTTTGAGTTTTAAGACACACAAACTTTGACAAGATTTCTGAAGAAGGTAATTTTAAATGTACTCTATATAAAATAAATAAATATCAATGTAAATCAATATCGAATCTATCGATATCAAATCAATTAAAATTAAATCAAATTAATATAAATGTTAAATCAGTCGAATAAATTCTTGGTTATAAAATTTTGAAAAGGTTTAGTTGAAAAAAATCGTTTATTTAAAATTTCATTTCTTAAGAACTATTCAGTACATTTTGTTCAAATTTTGCAATTTAAAATTAAATTTTTTTTAATGTTAAATGCCATTTAAAATTACATTTTTTAATGTTACTTGACGATTATGTTACTTGACGGCTTGCCTCACTCGAAATTGAATGAAAGGAAGTTATAAACGTAAGCAAATAATACGACGTTTCAGCTACCAATCAGGATCGAGACACCCACATTACGTCATTTACATGTGTCCCGTTATACATGATCTTCTAAGTTAGTGGTTCCTCAACTTTTTTGTCTCGTAGATCCCATGCTAGGCTTTTCAGTTTTGGGTAGACTACCTGGTTACCTGATATTGATTTTTTGTAAATTCATCAAATTCAAATGTATTTTTGACAGCTCGTATAGTGCAACTCACTGTGAAAGATTTAAATTTCTAACTGTAGTGAAGTGTAATGTCAAAAACTTAAGAAAAAAAATGCATGTTAATTTTATACATTTACTAATAAATTTCAAATTAAAACGAACCTAATTAAAATATAGTAACTGTTATATAAAATAACTAAGCAATAAATAAATGTTTTTAGTGGAAGGGATGAACCTGATGATTTAATAATAAATTATCAACATTTGGCAGCAATTTAACTAGGTTTAATCTCAAATCTCCTCGGTTAATGATGTCCAGTCTGTTTCTTTTATTTTTTTTTTTTTTTTTTGTTAGGAGTTTGGCAACGGCGCTGAAACCCCTTTACACTAGGTATGAAGATGGAAAAGCAATTGAAAACTTTCTCGCGATATTCCATAATACGGGTTAAGTATATGTGCATTATGTGCAAGTTTTAATAAGTTCAAATTGTATTGCGAATGCCTACAACTTTCACAATTTTATGAAACATACTAATTTAGTTTAATTAATATGTAAATGGAATAGTGCACTATAAAACTTCTACTCCGCTACTAATATAATAATTGCGGAAATAAGTTTGTATACAAAACCGTAGTAGTGTATTGTCGGTCTATTAAATTTTCACGTAAAAACTAAGCAACAAATCTCCGCAGATAAAGTTGGAGCTCTAGCTTAGAGTGCCTGTATTGAATTGACTGTATGCCTGTATTGACTAGAGTGCCTAGTCTAGCCGCACTCTAGTCTAGCTTAGGGCTAAAGAGAATAGAAGGGCTAGTTCACTCCGCTTTTAGAGCTGAAGCTACGATTTCCCTCCTCATGACGTCACTGTGTCCGTAGGTATCGGATAGGGCTCCTAGTATCAGAGATCGCAAGCAAAGATACGATCTCGTATTATGATAACCATATTAGTCCCTGATGATAACTTTGCATCTTTCTCTTTGTAAAAACACGTTAGACTTTTTCTGGTTATAAGCTTTCAAACTTTACGTAATTAACACATTATTTCCGTTCATAAACATAGTTCAAAAAAACTTTCTTGGCCATTATATTAAAAAAATACCACTTTAAACTTATAAAAATATCTTACTCGTTGGCGAAAATGACACTATAAATACTTTATTTTAAAAAGTTTAGTTTTAACATTAATTATTAAAAAAAATGAAAGCATATATCGACACTTTTTTATCTACATATTCTTTTATAACAATAAGTTGAGTTAAATTTAGAATCCCTGATTTTAAACTATGCCGTTAATAGCAATTTGTTCATACTTAATCTTTAGGAAACATCAACCTTAAACGCTAATTACTGAAACAAAATAATAATTTAGGTTCATAATGACATTAGAAATTTTACAATTGTTTATAAATATTTAAATTTAAGATGATATAATTATAGATATTTAAATTTAAGAGAATATAATTTTTAAAAAAATCATAAATATTTAGAATAACACATTAAAAAATATGTTATGAAATAAGGAGAATTTCAACTATACACTGTATATTTTATTTATACTTTTTACTTACGTTTTAATTTTCTTTGACTTTATCAATTTTTTAATTTTTTTCACCTGCCTTTCTTTTTGAAGTAACGAGGCGGTTTCTATTTAGATAACGAATTTTAAAAAAAGTTCTTAAAGATAGAAAAAACGTATTGCTGTTTTATACTAACTGTGTCATTTCGGAATCCGTTCTTTACATAGTTATTCATTTACTTTAGGGAACACGTGGAAAATTATATTTTTTCCTTTTGTTTTTCTATCAGAATTTTTGCAAGTTGCAATCGCGCAAACTGGCATTTCGTTAACAGTTTTAAATTTTTATACTGCAAAAACTGAGGAAAGTCATTACAGAAAATAACAAATGTCTTAGAATATGTCACAAAAAGAAATGCTCCAATATTAAGTTAGTAAGGCCGAACGCTCTGTTCTTGAAGTAAAAGTGCGAGCTTTGCGCCAAAGTGACGTCACTAGAGAAAATCGGAGGATTGGCGCGGCGAGAGTTTCTTCAAAGGAGTGAACCAGCCCTTCTATTCTCTTCAGCCCTGGGTCTAGCTAGCTAAAGAGTTAGCACAGGCTAGTTACTGCGGAAAAATACTTTTATGTTACAAAATAAAGTTTATGCAGGCAACTGCTAGTTTATGATAATTCAGTTTCATATATCAGAAAATAATCCCAATAACTTAAATTTTACTGAAATTTTTACTTCATATCTACTTTTATAAATTATGTAGAATGTAGATAGATATATGTCTTTATATTTTAAAGTAGTATAATGTAAGTAAATAGGTACTATCAGTGTATGTTGATTATTCCATTCATGAAAGGCCAAAATTAATGTCACAACTTGCTTATATGAGATCCACTATCGCTAACCCCCATTCTCATTTCATGGACCCCAAATTGTTTTTTCACTTGACATGGACCCCTTGCAAGTTGTCGTCGACCCCTGGGGATCGATATAGACCACTTTGGAAATCACTGTTCTAAGTTATTGAAGGCAAATGACACCCGCCTTCCCATATGCCACAGTCTGTCATAACTTGCGACATCTACCGGCAGTTATACGCATTATTTTTTAATTCATTTCCTGTCAAATATTGCTATTTTTTTATGCCTGTAAGTATTTTGTGTAAATTATGTGCTTATTTTCTATTGTCTCTAACAGGTACCTAAACACAATAGCAGTAGAAAACGACTACAACACTACAACTTTCCGCTCCCTTCAAATCCTTCACTCCTTTCTTTCTGCCCGTTACAAGTTCTGTTTTCCAACGACTGCAGCTTACTCACTGAATCTATTGTGGAACAGCATTACAGATCCGTTCTTGTGTCAAGAGGACTTCGAAAGAAGTTTGGTCCCAAAATCTGAGGTGGATGTGTTTACACTGGAACAAACCTGGGCCTGGTATAGTGACCATGTACTGAAAAATGAAATCTGCACCAAAGAGCCAAGATCCCTATATCATCTTTCAAGGTGTTCCGTTCGTCGCCAATTGGCGGCATGTCTCCAACTACCCTGCGGTGTTGAAGAACTTTTTGTCCCGAAGAGTGTGAAAGAGTATATTCTTTTGGAAGATAGCAATGATTTTCTAAATCTATGTTGATGAAATAAAAAAATATTTATGAAAATGACTTATTTATTTTATTTCATATCTGGTATTTAAGAATCGGATTAACGGTTATTTTGTACTTTTGAAACTGACCTTGAAAATGGTAGAGCTTCTTGCTTAGTAATTATTTTATTTCATATTTCATTTTATAATCTGCTTTGAACAATCGACCCATATGGGTTTACGATAATCTATGTCAAAATTCATATCCGTTTTGCAATCCAACCCAGAAAACAAGGGAATTTCCAGATCAAGCATTTTGGGATCAATTTGCCTCAGTAGAGGATTTTTTAAGTGGAGGATACAGCTTTAATGTGTTAGATCGTTTTTTCGTCTTTAGCACTTTCTTTTAACTCAAAATAAGCAAACAATAAAGGAAGACAGTTACCTGTAGATCACATCAGATTATTAAATTTCATAATTTTCAGTTTTAACATCTATATTTCAACCGCTATAGAACTCTACTTTAGCTTATAAAAGGTAATTATATATGATTTGTAAGTCATAGCTAAGGACTTTTCTAGAATCAAAATCAAATTCTTGCAATGTACTAGATTTATACTTAATAGCAAAAACAGAACAGCGCAGTAGCACTATAAGGTATTACTATAATTTTGTAAATATTACTTTAAATAAAAGTTTAAAGGCAAGCTAATTTACACATTATCTCATAGATTGTTTTGGCGTAAAACATCAAACTACCGATTTGATTTTGCATTTGTTGAATTTTCACCAACTTTTCAATTAAGAACCCACGTACCTCTGCACCTCTTTGGAAAATTGCTGATCTAAAGACACTAAATAGTTTCTAATAAAAGTATTCTAAACGTAACTTAAAACTTCCACAACATTTAAAAGGAGAATAACGTTAATTTATTTGCAGACGATCCTCATATAAAACTTTTTATTTTGAATTAAAATTATTCAAACTTGTATGCCAATGACTTGTTTAAACTATAGACAGACATTAGGGAAACTTACCCGCTTTCATGCAGTGCACTTACGGCTCTCAAATATTAAACTTCTTCTGTAGCTCTACAGCCTGTTTCAAGCCAAGGATGTCTTTTATCGAAAATATTTTTGGTTGCTACAGCTCTCTATCGGTTGACCCGAATTTCACGTAATGTTTTTTTCCCTTCAACTATTTCAAGCTATCTGGTGCATTTTACACTTCTTTTTCTTTACAATCTTTGAAATTTAACTTTAGTTTAAATCATTGTATCGTTAGATGTGTCCAAATCATCTTTATCTATGTCCAAGCCCAGTAGATATGTCCAAACCATACACCTTTATAGTTTTCACAATATTTGGTTCTCTGAATTTTGTGTAAAGTTCGATATTAGAACTCCAGACATTTTCTTCTCTGATAGCATCAAGTATGTTTCTTAAAGTGTTTCGTTCAAATATTAATAATTTATTTCCCGCAGTACAGAACAGATGTGTATAATCCCCGGATTCGCAAACTTCAGGAGTGTTTCAGGTGATCGACGTAGAAAAAGATTGCTGATTTAACTTTTCAAAGCGTTGCTCTATAAAATATCATGGTAATTGAAACGTCTAATTATTTAGATTTCATATGGGTTTGTTGTAGACGACGGTGGGAACAATTCATAAATCCAACAGACTATTGAAATAACGCTATATTAAAAGCAATGACTTTACATAAATTGTGGAAAGATCTATCGAATAGCTTAATATCTGAGAATTTGTATAAAAAGAGCACTTTCACTGCAACCGAGTGCAAAAGAGAAATGAATCATTAAATCGTATTTATAAACTTAACAAGAACTTCTCTTTTTTGAAATTTCCATTTGTTTGAAAGCTGTTGCAATTTTAGATCTCCTTTTTGCTTTGCATAACTTAACTATTTTGTTTTCCTATAATTTTAATAAAAATCAATGTTTTTCCATAATTGTATAGATATTTTATTAGTCTTATATTTGTGACTTTTGCATTTTAATCTTGCGATGTTTTAGAGCTAAACAATGAGAATATATTTTTTTTAAATACAGGATAGTACAAATAAGCTATTGAATTGGGAGTTAAGTTTTTTTATGTTTACATATTTACCTCCAGCATGTCATTGTTTTTAACGTAATGTGTTAGATCATTCAAAAGAGTTTGTTTGGAACGTTTTGTTTTTGAATTATTTATGTTAATTTGCAAATAATAAAATGAAATCTCAAGTTGGGAAAACAAAAGAATTTATGACAACTTTTTATTTGAATATTTTCAACAGCTGCTCAGGACATTTGTGATGTGACAAACCAACTTTTGCGCCAAAATAGTCAAGCGATAAAAGAACTGGTAAAGAGAAAGAAATGCTCCCACTCTTTAAGCTTTTAAAAGTTTTAAAAAAAAAAGATGAAATTTAGTTGCCAGCTAAATTCCAAAAATTTGGAGCTTTCCTTTCAGTCTGCTATGCTTTGAATTTTCAAATTTTTGATTATTTTTTAACGACCGGTGAAATAAATGTTCTTGCAAACTAAGGGGCCGTCCACAAATTGAGTCTACTTTTTTCAAAATTTTCTTTATCTCCATTCATATTTCCCTTTATTTCACCTCTCCATATACTCTTTGAAATATGACACGTCATCTTTAATTAAAATATGCTAGTAGTTCAGAAACAAAATACGTGCAATAGATCTTCATAGATAGTGCATAATTCAAATTTTATTTTAAAACTTTTACAGCGTGCTTTAATGGTACTTGTCAGCATTAAAATGATAATGTCGTGTTCTTATTTAATTGAAACAAGAATAAAACAAATAGAAAAAATACATAATCTTCAGAATTTAACCTATTTATAATTTAACCACTTCTTGCAATTCTCTCCCTCTTCCGAACTGCCACAGTTTCAAAAATTCCCTCCCTTCCCTAGAGATTTATGAACGATCCCTAATGTTTCCTATGTTTTAATCACTAAACAATATTTTTACAAAATTGAAATCATTCTTTTTCAAATGATATATCACAAAAATAGATAAATCAAACTATCATCTTTCTAGTTTTTAATCATTAAAACATACTTACAGATTATTAAATGAGTTTATTAAAATGATGCATCATAAAAATAGATTTCGCATAAACCATCCATTTTTTACAATAAAAAATATTGTCACATAATAAAATGAATATTCGTTTTAAAATGATACATCATATAAATATGCGTAAGCCACCATGCGTCGAATTTTTAATCATTAAAACATACTTTCCATATGCGAATCTTCTATGTTCACACATTATAAAATGATTTTTTCTATATGATACATCATAAAAAAAGGCTTCTAACAATTCAGACAAATAGTGGTGGCTTACGGATGTCAGACGATAATAAAACCTTAGGTCACAGCTTTGAAGATTAAAAGTCATCAACTTAATATAAAGAAGGATGAGATGCAGTTTTTTAAAAGAATATAGTTCCTTAACTCTGCTGATACACCAGGCAATCTTTCAACACCAGATGGAAGTTGAAGACACCAGGCCATTTGGTCTCTCACAGAGCACCTTGAGAGGTGACGTAGGGACCTGGGATTTTTCACGTAATCTTTCATATCTCCTAAAACATGAAACTCGTACCAAGTCCAGGCATCTCTCAGTACAGTCTTCTCTTTCGCACATTTTGGAAGAAAACTGTTGTGAAATTCCTCTCTAGTCAAGTAAGGATCTGTTATGCTACTCCACAAAAGTTTCAAGACATACTCTGCAGCAAAGGGGTGAGACATTCTGAAATAGTGTGTAACATACAAGTGCAGAACTTGGAGTGAGCGCAGAATTAACGGGTCGAACTTTCGAACAGTCGTTATGTGTGCAGGAAGCCTGTAAAGAATAGGGTACAGATAATAAACAGGATTAAAAAAATAGGCAGATAATAAAAGTTTGATTTTAAAAATTCTTAAAATGCTATTAAAACATGAAAGTAAGCTTCAAAAAACTGTCAGGATTCGGTTGTTAAAATAATGGAACAGAAATAGATTCTAGCTAGACGAAATGCTGCAATAGCTTAGTGCGTAGTTGAAAATGCTAGGAAAGCATAATGAAAAAGTAATCTTTGAACTTACGAACAACTTTTATTAGTGATTTTTTTTTTAACAGCGGGAGCTGAGATTTTGAGATTTTCGGGCTGGACAGAAAAAAATGTTGTTCAAAGAATTTTTGACCATGAAATTTGACGAAATTTGAAAGCAATTTATTATTACATAATAATTTAACTCTAGAAAGACAAACTTAGTATGTACCTATATTGCCCAAAAACAGTCAAAATGACTGGATTGTGAAAGAATATCGACTGTGTAAAGAAATTAGTTTAAAATTAATTTTTAATATTTTTTTATATTATTTACAGTTATATAACAAGTTATTGGTAAATATTAACAATTAAATAATTATTTGTGCAAAAAGTCACAAAATTCTAAGAAATTTTGTCATTATATTCATCATTGTTTTTCTAATTGAAATTAAAAAGTAGTCAAAATTACTTCCTTGGGCAATCTTGTGTTAATCACGGTTCTTCATAAATATTATTCATGTGCCAACATAAACTATTGACGAAACAACATGACGAAATCCTCAACAAAATCCATCAAAAATGACCTTAGCTGACCGATGGTGGAAATCTCCCCTTTTGGCAATACATAGTTAGTTGTAACTGATAAAAAATAAAAGGATGGCCAGCTTTTATTCAAGCGCGATTCGCCGGGTCGGCAAAGTGTTAAAAAAAACAATGCCCATAAAAATTTCCCAAAACACGTTTTACATTAGATTTCCTATATAAAAATAAATTATCACTTTCAACTTGGATTTAAACATTCAGAAAAAAAAAAGAATTCAAATAAATACGCTATTTATGAATAAAACAAAATGTAAATAAATATCTGATAAATATAAAGAGGAGTTTATCAATTTTAGTTAAAATCTTCAAGCACCATTTGCATTGCATTGCAATATGAAATGATTTTTAATATTCCCCAAACTCAAAGATTGCCTAGAATTCAAAGGCAAATTCTTTATATCTTTAAAAACTCTTTTCAATATCTACACTTGCTTTTAGATATTTAGAATAAAACTATAATTTATAACGAAAAAAAATAAATCATTAACAAGCAAAATGCGCTTAAAATAAAAAATCCTCATTCAAAAAATATTTATAAGCTTCAAAAAATATTAAACAAAATAGATTTTTGAGAGAGTTAAAAACAAAAACAAAATACTACTCATATTTACTAAGAAAGACTAGGTTGAAAATATCAAATCCTATTTTATTTTATAAACGACCCAATTTTTTGGGTTTGCGAGTACTCTTGTTCAACTCCGTAGTTTTGTAACTTTGAATCCAATCCAGAAGACAAGGGAGCTCATGGATTAAATATTGGGAGAAATTTGCCTTCGTGGAGCATTTTTTGATGGAACTAACACGCATTTGCGTTATAAGTAGAGGAAAACCACGAAAATCTCCCACGGTTAGCCTGATGAAAAGGGGAGTCTAACCCATGATTCGTCTACCACTGAGGATATTTTTACAGATAATTATTATTATTCACCCCAAAAGTTGATTATTTTTCTTTTATTCTAATACAATGTTAATAATTAAAGTTATCACAATCGGATCAATACTATGCTTTTCATTAGAATTTTGAAATTAAATTAGTTTTCATTTGAGCAACTTTTATGGTTTTAATAATTTTCCTCTTGATTGTAGTTAATTATTGCAAATTCGTAAAAAAAATATGTTTCATTCTAAACACTGAACTCTTTACAGTAACAAGATCTTTTAAAACGAAAAGATTAGAATCTGAAAGTCTTAAAGGCTGTGAACTAGATCAGTAACTTACAGCGACAGAGCACATCGTCACATAGAAAGCACCAATGTACAATTTTTTTCCCTCGATTTTCTTTAACTTATCTAAATTTAACTTTGGATTCTGATTTTTTAAAATTTTTTTTTACAGAATTTGATTTCTTTTATAACGCAAGAACAGTTAAATAGAACCACTTTTTTGAAAAAATCCAAAGAACTTTTATAGTTTAATTTTCTACACAACTAAAATTTATAAAAAAAATCAGCTATATAAAATAAACTATAAAATAAACTTGTACGCCTGATCTGTCATAAAAATCATGTTAATGACTTGAAACAGATTTAAATCGGCTGCCAATTAAGTTTTTTTTATAATCATATTACCTAAAAGAAATTGAAAATGAAAAATATTAGTAAGAAAATATAGTAAGAAAAATTACTATATTTTCCTACTAATATACAGTAAGGTATATATAGTAAGAAAAATTATTTTGACAACAAAAATATAGTAAAATATTTTCTAATTATTCAATTGCCAGTATGAATTTAAACTACACTCAAACTAATTACCAAGTTTTAACTTAATAAGTTTATTAAAAGTTGATAAGAGAGAACAGAATTAGAAACAAAACTTTGAATAAATAACTTTAAACAAAATAGTTTGCAGGCGATTAAAAAAAACAAGTTTTTTTTTCTTTCTGCCTTCAGTTAGCGACTTTCTTGCTGTAACTTTGGAAATTTGAGTAATATTTGGTGCTGAAATGCTCGGAATAAAACAGGTCATAACATTTATTTCTTTTATAAAAAAGACATTTTGTTAGGAAAAACATTCTACATCTCTTTTAGTTTTCAAATAAAATGTATGTTATTATTTGAAAATACGATGCCTGCAAAATGCCTGCACAAAGCTCCAAAACACTATTGTCAGATAACTGAAACAATTCAACTATGGTATTATTATTATTATTATTATTCTATTGGAATGACAGCCCTTTGTGGGCCAGAGCCTTCCCTAGAACCTTCCTCTCTTCTGCTCTTTTCTTTGCGATAATTCTCCAGTTAGTATTTCTTAGGATTTTAAAATCCTCTTCCTCATAGTCAAGCTATCTGATCTTAGGCCTACCTGTAACTCTATTTTTATCAAACAATATCGTAATTTCGGGAACTAAAGATTTAAATATGGAGGTTAATTATCACAGTTATTAGTATTAAAAAAGAAGTTAATGTTTGAAAATAAAAACAAAAAGTACTTACCTTACGAATGCATTCTACCAATAGAGGTAACTTGATACTGATACACATTCTGTCTTCCCGAATTGTATCAAGGATACAATGTTATTAATGTCACTAAACAATGAAGAACAGAATTGAAAGCAAGACATTGCTTCTTTCCCCTTGCTCCACACATTAAATATATCAATTTTGGCAGCATGCGTAACACTGAGAATGTTCTCTAAGATTGCAGATGATATAACACTCGGACATTGTTTATTTTGTACACAAAACACTCTCAAACACTCAACATACAAGTCCTGATGAAGTCGATGCTTCGATGCGAGTCTCAGAAATCGTAACATCTTCTCATTCAGCGCGTCGTTGTTGTGAAAGAATGCATGTTTGACTGATTCAAACGCTTTCAAGTATAATTTTAACGCTGACGACATATACATGCAACAAAGATTTTCTTCGTGGTGGTCGATGAGCAAGCGACCGCACGACGTCAGTGCTTTGGGTAGGGACATTTTGGCGAGGATTTGCTTCAAGTTGTCACTGGATAAACGCTCGGCGATGTTTTTGAATTCAACGATGGATTCCATAGTGAAATACGTTTTCAGCTTTCCTTTAGAACGTAATGATGTTTCATATTTCTCGATTTCAGCTTCAATGTTGTCGAAATAAGCTTTCTCATTTTCATGTCTGGAACAGGAAGTAATTTTATGCTTCTTCAAACGGTCTAATACTTTAATAATGAGCAAAATATCAGCAGAATCTACCCTTATGTCACACATCGTTATCAACCAGGTTTACAGCACGTTTCCTTGGAGTCCTTTTTTAATCTGCCAGTTCAAAAAGGTGTAGTTCATTTACGTCGTACTAGAGCTGCATAATGTGCGATTGGCGACGGTCTGGGAAACATCCCTGAGGATAATCCAAAGACAAGCCATTGCAATTTTGATTCTCTTTAGAGGGGATGGCACCCCCGCTTCGGTAGCCTAACGACCTGCACGCGAGGTCGAGCCCTTTACGGTAGAACAGTTTAGCGAGGACCAATACCGCACACCCTCGGTCCCTAAGCAGACTGATCTTCAAAATGGTGGAATGTGACATTGTGATTGCTTATTAAAACTTTAACTGTTACCTTCGCGCATGTTCGTAATTGAATCCTGTTGCAATGTTGGTGACCAAAAAGTCATTTTGAGAAGTTTTATACAGTCCAACTCCGCTGTAATGATCCTGGGATATACAATGAGCACTCGTCCCTCCCGAAGACTTGTCATATTCATCATGTATAGACTCAAACCACGAACTCAATAACCTCTGGATCAACTCGAAATACTACAAACGCTTCCCCTTTGGTCACCCAGTTAATAAAACTTCTCTCAATCAACTTCCAAACCGAAAATACGACATTTTAATTTCGCGTCTCCGAAGATTACTTCGAAGATTACATCTAATACAATCGAATTCAATGTAATTTGGAACAAGGTTGAACTCGTGACCTCTCCTTTGTGGGATCATTGTCAGTCCCCAGGATCTATAAACCATCTCAAACCGCTCTTCATAGACAAGCGTCCCGCAGTGGACTGATCATTAAGACACGGTTCCCAGCAGATCACCGAAGTCAAGCATCACTGGCTGCGATCAGTGTGTGGGTGGGTGACCACTTGGATTAGTCTGCGTAGGGACCGAGGTTATGCTGTATTGGTCCATTGTAAACTGTTCTACCGTGTAATGCTCGACTTCGCGTGCAGGTCGTCGGGCTACCGAAGTGGGGGTGCCTCTGCATAGGATCAAAATTGTGATGGCATGTCTTCGAATCATCCTTAGGGGTGCTTAAGGTATATTAGTACTCGTATTAATTCATGCAGATGATTTTTGCTTTTAACACTAAAACCCGTAGTTTTGCTATTTTGAACCGAACTTTGAGGACAAGGGAACTTCTTAACAGAATTTTACGACTAATTCACTTCATTCACTAATTTACTACGACTAATTCACTAGCAGAATCAAATAATTGAATCATAGATTTGTACCAGAATTAAAGCAAGCTCCCATTTGCTTTACATTTGAAAAAAAAAAAAAAAAAACATGAAAATACTCCATGGTTAGCTCGAGGGCACGATTATTCCCACACATGATCCCTCTACTAATGGAGGTATTGTATGTGGTAACTGTTTTCAGCGCTAACCGAGAGTAGTATATGAATTAACGTGGTATTTCGAACCCAAGTCTCATCAAGAGAAAGTGTGTGTGTGTGTAGTTAATTTACGTCGCACTAGAGCTGCACAATGGGCTATTGGCGACGGTCTGGGAAACATCCCTGAGGATGATCCGAAGACATGCCATCACAATTTTGATCCTCTGCAGAGGGGATGGCACCCCTGCTTCGGTAGCCCAACGACCTGCACGCGAAGTCGAGCACTTTACGATAGAACAGTTTAACGAGGACCAATACCGCACACCCTCGGTCCCTACGCAGACTGATCCAAGTGGTCACCCACCCGCACACTGACCGCAGCCAGTGATGCTTGACTTCGGTGATCTACTGGGAACCGTGTCTTAACGATCAGTCCACTGCGGGACCAAGAGAAAGTGAAATCACTCATCGCATAAGCCATTCCGTATCTAGAATATTTATTATTTAACAATGGAAAATTCAATATGCAGTATTATAAATTTCGTTATAATGTAAACGCGCTATAGTCGATTGAAGGAGTTGCTGTGCAATTTTGCCATTCTTCCATCTCACAATTTTGGAGAAAGCAGTGTCTATTATAATATAAAAAACAAACAAATAAATAAATAAAATTCGGCCTAATCAGGGCCTGATTATAGCCTTCGCCCAATAGGCACGGGCCCACACTTTCTGGGGGGCCTCAAAAATTAGTAAAAAGCCCACAATATTACTATTTTTTAAAAAAAAATACTGAAATAAACAGTTTATCTCAAAAAAGGCATTTTGTATTTAAAATTTTCTTTATATTGTGATAAACAAAACTCGTGTAAACATTTTACTAATCGAATTCGAAAGTATAGCTAAATTTTAATTGGTGCAATTTTTTCTTCAACGGCTTAAGTAAATGCAACGAGAATCCATATTCACAAAGTCTCGTTTAAATGAATGATTAGTGTCAACAAGAACTAAAAGCTTCTTAACAAATATGTAAAACTGTAGATGGAAGGCTACAATCTTTAAAATAATTCAGTTAATCTGTGACTTTTAGCAAAAATCACTGATTTCAATTGTTTGTGGTCACCAAACTATTTTTATTTTCATACAATCTTTAAAATAATTTAGTTAATCAGTGACTTTTAGCAAAAATCACTGATTTCAACTGTTTGTGGTCACCAAACTATTTTTATTTTCATACAATATTGTTTTGTTGTTTTATATTTTACTTTAATATTTAGATGCGTAAACTTTATCTTAGAAAAATAATCTTCAAATGTCTGCTTTCAGAAGTTTTTAGAATGTTTCTCTTGAATCATGCAGTTCAATAGATTATTTTTATTGTTAGGACTACTCTTCAAAAATTTAATTTCAAAATATTTTGTTAGGGACCCGGAAAATTTATCTTGATCGGTCCCTGGGCCTAATAGAATGAATTCGTATTTATTGCCGGGATTTATTTTTAAAATTTTCTCAACAGGAAGATGAACTTTTCCGACGAGAGCAGAGATTACAATCCTGATTTGTCGGTCCATTTTGTTAATCCAAAGTTCATAAGACAACTTGGAAGTTATTACAAGTCTATTTTAATATCTTAACTCATATGTGAGCAATTATAATCCAATTTATTAACAAATATAAATATATACACTATTTAAGAACAAATAAAAAAAAAGATTGACAGAACAAACTTAGTACTTAACACTACTTCCAAATAACTTAAAAATCGAATTCCTTACATTAAACGGTGTAATGTTTCACAAAATACTTTTTTTTGCGGAGAAAGTGTACATGCATTATAGTCAGCCTCAAAAAGTGTGGTAACGTGAGTACGATGGGGTAGGAGTTATGACAGTCTTCTTGTCTTTCCCTATCCCTGAGGGGTGTTGAATAACTTTCCATATGGACACAAACAAAAGACTTGTTCTCAGAATTTTCTGAGGAAAAGTGAACAGGAAGTTGGTAGTAAAGTGCAAGTAAAAAGAACACATTTTCGTCTTCTTTTAATTTATTCTCATTTACGAAAAAAATGAAAGAAAAAGAATTAAATAAAAAAGCTATATTTTTATGAATGTAGTTATATTTCTTTTCAAGATGGTAGCATTTTCCCGACCACATTTAAGTTCATCCCGATAGGGGGGCAAACGATGCCAGACAGGGGCGCAATTGCCCCCTCTGACCCCCTACTGCACTGCCCTTCATTAAATAAGAATTATAATTAATGAGTTTTAACTAAAAATTTTTTTTAATAAAATGAGGCTATAAAATGAGAAAGAGCGTGTATGCTCTTCCTCTTTGTATGATTTTGCTCAATATGTTTCATTGGCAATAAACTCTTGGCATAAAGGCAGTAGTAAATCACCGCAATCTAGTTTGCCGGCTAATCTTTAGGGAGCATTAAAGGTCTCGAGATGAGGGGGATTTGAGAAAAGCCGTTTCCTGGGATGAAATGTCTATGCCACAGGAAGAATAATTTTATCCGAGAGTGTGTCTTCTAAGGTGGTTATTAGACATCTAATTTTTAATTGCTCATATTCTGAAGAGGACACTTATAATTTCAAAACTATTAATCATATCAGCTTGAATTTTATCTGATTCAATTCAGTATACCGATTTTATAGAAAATTATAGATGGCAAAGTTTTTGTTTTTGTCGTAGGCCATTAGGGAAGAGGTGTGATCTTCTTTTCCAGTGGTGCCATCTAGGACCTATAATTCAAATTCAGCCACACCCATACGTCACACTCGTTTATAGGTCTAACCCATTCATACATACCCAAGATACATCCATTCATTCAACCACAGATCGTTATTTTAATCTGAACCGGAAGAGGATCAATCTCCATTCTGCAGAGAAAGTAGCCCTCAATTTTTAAAAGGTTGTGCACCCAAAATTAGTAGTTTTAAAAACTTCCCACACAGCCACAAATATCCACAACACATCTTAGAGATATCTCTTGGATAAAAAAAACTGGATATTGCCATATCCATCAGAGATCCCAGAGACATCTGAATATCCATGAAATATCCAACAGAAATCCAGGGGTCGCATCTGTGTGATGTCTAGCAGATATTTGGATATTGATGTCTGCTGCATATCCAAGAGACATCTGACAGATATCTTTGACCTACCACGGTTATCCAAGGGATATCCTAAGTTAAACATTGATATCTCTCTTACATCGTTCAGATGTCTGTTATATTTAGTTTCTGGATATCCCAAGGATATTCTTTTAGATATCTCAGAGACAACCCTGAATGTCTGAGACATATTTCATTTTGTTTACTAAAGTATTTAAAAAATGCATCTTTACTAAATTTTTATTATTTATTATTAAACGATACAAATTTTTAATTGAGCATTTCTTATTAAATTGAATTTATCTTGTATTATGAGTATATTTAGATTGTATATCATGTAAGTTTTGAGGATATTAATTGCAAAATGTTAGGATATATGTAAAATACTCTCATAATACCTGATTTACTTTATTTGACAAATCGTTTCAGAATTTTAATTTGAAATATTTGTATATTTTAAATTAATTTTTGCTTTGATTGCTAGCTTAAGAAGTTTATTAAAACAATTAATTTTATAAAATACTAAATTTAGTAAAATTTTATTGAAATAAATTTTTTTCCACGGGGATTGTAATATTCAGAATGAGTGTTTTAAATTGGAAACGTAATTACAATTCAATGCATAAACATTTTTATTGGAAGAAAAGAAGTGGTTGTATTTGAAAAATGAATAGTTGAAGGAATAATATGAAAATATTTCAAAATTCTGAATTTTTTCAATTATGAAAAAAAATTGTAAGACATCAATGATTCATTTTCTAAAATTAAAAAGTTAAATTAACTTTAAGAAATGTTTAAATTATTATTATGAGCTTTAATATAAATTAGAAAAAAAGGAACATTTCTGAAACTGAAATTTTTTTTATATTTTCATGCTTATTGAAAAGGGTGTTAAATAAATATGGGTATAAATCTAAACAATCATATATAAATAGTTTATTTACAAAAAAGAAAAAAAATATAGTTTATTTACAAAAAAGTAAATTCACAATTTAAAATTTTTTAATGAAGAAACATTTCTTGCTTTTGCATGCCGCAACCAGTTTTTCTTAATAGATTTTTCAATTTCATGGTCTGCTGCATTATCTTGGATCGAAGGATTTCTCCTCACAGCACCTAAAAACAGAGTAATGGCATAGCATAAGTTTTAGAAATGATCAAAATTAAATATTTAGGAATGACATTCAAGAAAAATATTTATTCTTACAGTAAAAATCTTAACAGATTTTTTTTACCCCTCCATTCCCAATTAGAATTTTTTAAAAATAAAAATAGCTAAAATGTGAAAATTTTTTTATGTAGTTTACTTTGTTCACAGAAATGAGTAAAAATAAAAAATGTGTAAAAAAGTTTAATGTGATTTTTTTAAATAGCAATTACTCTCAATAAATTTTAACTTTTTAATTGCATACAGAATGATATGCACTATTTTGCCACTATAATGTACACATTTATCTTTTCTATAATCTGATTAAAAGCAATAAGCTAAAACTAATTTGATTGATAAAAATAGTAGGAATTATGGAGAAGTCTACCAGAAAGAGCATGAAAATCCTTTTAATTTATACTAAGAAAAAAATTCTAAAATGTGTGCCGGTGAAAATAAAAAGATCAGTGGTTAAATTATTAGCATATTAGTTCCAAACATTTTTGTTGCAACCCTTCTTCATATTTTTGCTTTTTAAAATTTACCAAAATGTACTTTATCATTTAAGGATACAGTAATAATACAGCATGCATAGTCAAATGCATGCGTATACAGCATATGTGTAGTCAAATTTTTCAACAACTTAAACAAGTTTCGGTTAAATACTGCAAAGAAAATTAGGAAAATCACGTTTATTTTTTATTTTAGTAATTTGAGACAATAGGTACGCTAAAAAAAAATCTCTTTTTAAAAAATAGAAAACAAAGCACGTTTTACAAACCCACAATAAAAATAAAAAAACACCTTAAATGGCTTTTAAAATATGAAAATCAAAAATAAGCATCTTTTAGCACTTTTTAAAACTGCTAGGCAACCTGTTATGTTAGAAAACGAAGGTAGATTTCATCACACTTTATTACCTAACTTGGTTATATATATTAGATAATTATTTTTCAAATTTAAAATATTATTTATATAATAACTGAAAAAGAAAAATCTTTTGTTATGCATAATTTTTGCATCCTGTTAAAAAAAAAAATAAAAAAAAATCAGGGAATTTACAGGAAAAATAAATCTCAAAATATTTTTGCTTGGAAAGTTTTATTTTTTTATTGACCAAAAAGAAGAAACTCTATTGATTTTTTTCTTTTATCTGGAAAAATATGATTTATATAAAGTTATGTTTAAAAAAATGATAGGATTGTTAAAATTTTTATTTCAGAAAAATTTCCAGAATAAAAATTTTAATACATGTTTTTAAATATAAGTGTATGTATGTATGTGTGCATATATACATATATATAGTTTCCTTTTTATCAAATTAAAATCAGCTCATAAATAAAAATGTTTTATACTTCTTACGTCATTTTGATTTATTTAATCAAATCGGTAAACATATAAAATAAATGAAAATTTTGTTGAAGATTTGTAACATATACTATTTTTAATTTCAAAATTATTTTGTTTAGAAATGGGAGTTTTAACAGTGTCTAGCATTGGGTCTGGTAATAGGTTTAGGTAATATGAATAAGCTTTAACATTCCAAAGTTGGTTAAGAACAATTGTATCAGATTGAATTAATGTATATTCAAATTTTACATCCAGATCTGGGCTAGAAACCAAAGGGAGAAAAAAAGTAAGAAAAGAGCAAGGAAGTAAATAATAAAATAGTGAAATGTACAGCACTCTGAGGTCGTACCTGAGAAGAACAAATTAATTCAATAACAAAAATTATACATAGTTCATCACATCCTATTGAATCATATACAAACATCGTCTGTTAACTGGTATATACATACCAGTTGAAATTGCATTTGGAGGGGAAAAAAATTTATATGGCAAATCCAATCTGAAGAAGCTTCAGTTAGCTACATAATAAGTTTCCCAACTTCATACGCTTTTAAAGGAGGCCACACCTATCCTTTTGTTGACAACCAAGTCACTGGCACAACTGCAACCTCATCTGTCAATAGAAATTTCACAATTACAAAATTGGTCGGCATTATCTGTATATTGCAAAATTAAAAATACTATTGAACAGTTACATATTTCAGATATATACATGAATAAAGAAATTACAATATTAAAAAAAAATTAAAATAAAAAAATTCTTAGTTTATGATTTTTTTTAAATTAAAAGCTATATATACAATGATAATCCATTACATTCAAGCAATCATGTCTGTGCATGGAAACATTGTTTTGATACACTTGGTCATTATCCATATAATGCAAAATTAAACATACTTTTGAACATTTACATATTTCAGATATATATACATGAATAAAGCAATTACTATAAAAAATGAATATAGAATATAAAAACTATCGCGAAATCAATAGTTGCCAACAATTAGACAGAATGATTGCCTTAAAAAGTAAATACTCAAATGCACGATTCGAATTTTCCATATTAGTGTGAAATAAATCGAGATATTTAAAAACCAGGTGAAAATCAATAACTGCCGAAAATACAATCGAAACATTACATTGATTTACGATATTATCGACGTAAATTAAGCGTGTCAAAAAGTGATTATCTAAATGCATAATTCAAATATGTGTAAATTTCTGTAGGAAAGAAAATAATTTTTTTTTTACTTTTCAAAAGAAAAATCTTTCTGCAAGAATCCTAACATTCTGGGACAATGTTGCTGTGATTCTGACACGGGGATGACCACAATAATAAAAAATTATTAACAATTTCAGCAGCCAATATTACATATAAAATATATACAAATAAAATAATGATGCATTAATATATCATCAGCCTGACAAATGGCTATGACAAATGTATTTAAAATTAAAAATTTGGCTCTGCAATTTGTAAGTGGGCAAACAAAATAGAAGAATCGTATATATTTATATATATATTGAACAGAATTCAACGCTAATATTAAAGGAATGATTTTGTCAGGAAAACAGGAATCCTCTGTTAAAATTGTCAATTCTACAGAGTGAAAAAAATTAATGTATTTAGACTTGTCAATCTGAACTACAAAATCTGGGAAAAGGGGGCTATTTATACTAATAAGTCTCTTAATGAGAAGAGAAAAAATTAGTTCACATTAAGTATGTTCACATGAGGAAGATTATGTACATAGTGAGAATTCATACAAGGGTAAGCGATTCACTTTTATTAGCAATAAGATATAAAAAGTATGAAAAATAATAAATATATTATGCAATATAGGTAAGAAGCTGAAATCTAATTAGAATGTAATTAATAAGCAGAAAAATAATAATAATATAAAAAGTATGAAAAATAATAAATATGTATTATGTAATATATGTAAGAAGCTGAAATGTAATTGTAATTAATATTCATAATACGACTGAAATATGTCGTAATTATCATTTTCTTTTAAGGCAAGGCATTTACATAAAATATGATTGACAGACACATAGATGTGATTAAACCACAAGGATATTTCTTTAAAACTTTTAACAAATTAGTGATCGTAGATTGAGGCACATTATCAGTAATAGCCCATACTGCCAAATCATTTTTTAAATTCGATGGGTAATCTTCTTGATTATCTTTAATGGTGTTATTCAGAGTTGAATTTATTGAGGATGAACCTATTTCGATTGTGTCAGTTACATTAGAATAAAAAGAAGGTAGTACACAGATAGATTTATTATTTATTTCAAGTGGTGTTGCTGGCGACTTAGATTCCGATTTTGAAGACTCAGACAGCCTACCTACATCAGTAATAATCAATGATGCATTAATTTTTGTGTAAACTTCAGAATGAATACGTTTTTTAATTTTGGGCATACCTGCCAAATGAAATGTTACACACAATAATTTGTAAGCTAACTGACATGGAAATTCAAAAATCTAAGGGATGTCTGCTTACATTTCAGAGATAAGCAAAATGCATATAGGAAAAATAAAAATGACAATATAAGCAATAGGAAGAAGAAAAAAATATTTAAATACAAAAAATCTTACTTACTTCAACAATAAATGATTTTTATATCAAAAAGAGATTGTAAAATGAAAAGAAGACGCTAAAACTGAATTCTGCGGTTTCGTATTTGGTATCAGGTTTCAGTTTTTTCTGAGTACGATTAGAATTATAGTTATCTAAGAATATTAAAAAATTCAAAATTCAGTTTTAATTCAGAATAAAAAATCTGCATCAGAAAAAGAAAATTATATCAGAGTTTAGAATTGTAAATAAAAGAATATCTATGTCCAAAAACTGACATCTGTGAGATATCGAAAACTGGATCTGCGTCAGCTATTGAGTACCATTTGAAACGTCTCTTAGGCATTCTACAGACATCCAGTGATCCATGTCTTAAACTGATCTATATTAAATATCCAAAAGATGTCCAAAATGTCCATATCTAGGACTTAGATATGCCTGGATATCTCTATAATAACCAAATTACCCTATCCTTTAAATATCCAAAAATGATATCTCAGAGATGTCTAAAATATCCAACTCATGGACTTAGATATCTGTAAGAAGTCTGGAACATATCCAAATATCCACTGGATATTTGGATAGGTAACAGACGTGTTTGGATATCCCTGGGATAGCCGTGGCTGTGTGGGTTATTTGATTTAATAAAATTTTTTAATTTAAAATTACTCTTTTTGTAAATATTGGCGATTGAAATGGGCTGCAGGTGGCGTAGAGCAGATCTCTCTACCTATGGCAACATTTCACATGCTTTCCCCAGTAGCGTGCGAAATGTCATAGAGGAAGGAAGTACGTTAGTTTCTCTCTCGATTTTCATATACATTAAAATATTTTAAGTTTGAAAACTATATGAACCTGAAAACTAAATTAAACATAGTTCTAAAGAAAAGTATCACGGAAATTTTAAAAAATATTCTTATTATAAAAAAGAAAAATATTAAGAAAAGATAAAAAAAAAGTAGTACATATCATACAACTGAAAAGAGGAGGAGAGGGAAGGGAGAAGGGCAAAACGCATGAAACCGGTCTCTCCCCATATGGCGTATCGAGTGTTCGATCGCCAATAACAATGCTAAAAGCAATTCAAATGGTTAAAAAAAATAAAATATTAGTTTAAAATCAGTTTCGAAAAACTGTGCAAAAATATTTTTAAGCTTTTTGCTTACTTATTTTCTATGACGTTTTTAGTTGTTTGTAGAATTCAAATTTTATAAAGAGTGAGATAAAAGCGCACAGCAGACTATTTTAAGCTCGCAGTAAGAGAATCATATCCTCGAAACAGAACATGTAATCGTAACCATGACGCTTCGGCATTAACCGATGGTTTTGTTTGTTTACTTATTATCTGTCTTCTGTTTCTAAATTATACTAATAGAAGTTATACTTTAATTTATAAGCAGCAAAATTTATAAATAAAATTTTGTGTTCTGTTTTCAAAATGGACCACATATATTCTGTTCTTAGAAAAATTATACCCAGTGCCTCTACTAACACAGATTGGTAAAACAGTTTTAAAACTTTTATTGAAGTATTGTATAATTTCGTTATAGTGATAATTCACAACATCAAATGAAATTGTCGTTAAAGTGATCTTGTCTTTAAAAACAAGTCAACCACACATGCTTACTTCATAAACAAAAATATATGGGAAAAATAAAGTGAAATGTTTATTTTTCACTTTTCTATATTAATATTACAAACAAATAAAGGTATCACCCATTTTCCGTTTTTTTTTTTTTTTTTTGCATCATACATTCTGTATCATGTATTGCACTTAAGCAGCAGAAAAATTGAGTCCCCCCCCCCTTCTTAAAAATTATAACAATAAAGGAATGCTAGTAAATTTTAACCCAGCCATTCTTGTTCGTTTTATGTTGTTGATTGTACACATTTGTCTTCATGGTAGACTTCGCACACTAAGCCATATTTGTTATTTTGAACTTGTATTGTATTATAATCAATATAATTCATCTATCTTGAATTAAATAGATAGAGCAATGATATTTGGAATTGGAAATATTATTGCGCAAATAAAGGATCACTAGTAAATTGATTTTTAAGCATTTAGGCTATCAAGACATATTTAAATCTAGTGAACAATAATAAAATAAAAATTACTTTATTGGCGAAATAAGGAAAGTTAAGCTGCTGGTTCACTAGGCCAGTAACTGAAAGGCATTACTAGGCCATATTTATTTTGACTGGTTGGTTTAGAAGCCTCTATAACATCATTCTTTTGAAAAAAACCTAACAGTGAATTTATGTGAAAAATTACATTACATATTATGTTTTATATTCAAATTTAGTTATATAACGAATAGTAATTTAGCCCAATACTGCATATTTGGCCTAACATCTCAGTTTTATAACAATCTTATTTTTAAGACAGAAATTTAAAAAAAATTGCATATCTACTCAGTCGATAAACACAAAAGTTTTTTAAAAAAGAAACAACTTGGTAGATAACGAAACAAAATTTTTAATTAACTTAATTTTTAAATAAAAAATTTGATGCTAAAATCTCAATTTAAGTTTTTCAAAATGCTGTATGGTTAAAAAAAAGTAGATAAAAGAGCTTAAAGAATGTAGGAAGAAAAGATAAAAAAATTTGTTCTTAAAATATAAACTAAACTTTGAAAGTCACGGTTATTTGTCTTACCGAATGGGAAAGTGATAATAAAGGAATAAAGTCTATTAGAAATGCTCTGTTAAAATGCTGTTCCATAATAAAAACAGCAAAAGCAAAATAAAACTCATGGTTTAGTGTAAAGTAACTTAATTTCAAGTTGACAAATTTAACTTTTCGCTTTGCTTTTCAGAACATAAATTTGCCAATTTCAGAGCTTAATAAATATGTATAAAAACTACTAATAAAAATGTATAGTTAAACATAAGATATTAAATTACCCTTTATTAAATCTGTTCAAATTCAAACAAAAAATAAAAAACTTTCCAAAAAAATATTTAAAAAAAAAATATATATAGCCGAATATTTAGCTGAACATTTTGTCAATCAAATATTTGGTAAAGGGGCCAAACAGTGGCCGAATATTCGTTACATTCTTATTCAAAATTATATTAAAGTATGCTGTTTTGTGACAATCAAAGGCCAAGACACAAAAAAAAAAGGAAGAAAAAAAAAAGCATATTGTATTTGCATTGATTGCTAATCTAGGGAACTACTGATAATTTATTTTCTGTTGGTCCAAGTTAAATATTAATGGAGTCATACCAATAGGCTATCGTTAATTTCGTGCCCTGTTAGCATTCAAAAAAAATAAAGCAAAAACATCTTCAAAATTTTGGTGGAAAATATGTTTTCACCAGAGTGTAAGAAAGTAACAATAGATGCTTCTTTCAGTTTTAAGATTTCAGAAAATTATTTTTGTTTTAAGATCATTTTCTATGGTTTTGTGTTTTAGGATCACTGAAGGAAAGGCAGTACTGTCACTTTCAAGCCGAAATACAATTGCTTTTACATCAACTACAGATCTTCTAGATAGCACTGCTAAAATATCAAGAATCCATGTTTATGTAGCTGATTTGAATATGCCATGGGAAGCATACAAGTAGGCGATACTTTCTTTTTCAAGTTTCTGCCAGGGACTCCTTTCTTTTAAAATTAATAAACTTTTATTACAATGTATTGAACTGAGTAAACTTGTTGCAAATTTGTCTGTTTAAAATTTTGCATTATGCGTTTTATTGATAAAAATCTATTAGCATGATGTTATAAGTATACTATTAGTGAACTATTTTCTAATTATCTGTATTTAAACTCAAAAGTATATGGGTTATCAAAATACAAAAGTTGTTGGAGGGGTCTAAAGATCCTGATCTCCAGGCCATTCTAGGAATGTAAGCTCAGATCCAACATTTTCATAAAATTTACCATACGAACTAAAAGCTGTTACATTATTTTTCATTCATAATATTTTGGTTCACAAAAATTGGTCTTGATTCCCAGAAATGTTGCATTTCTGTTCTTATATACATATTGTTTGAGGAAAATTTATCACTATCATGAAATATTTTGCACTATCACTCATTATTAAAAGAAGGTCAAAGTTTTATTTGACCTTTTTTTCAAGTACTACAAATATTACAAATATTGACTGCAGGGAAAACTGCAGTCAATATTTTTTAGCCTCTTGTAAAATTTTTTAAAATTACTCATTATATATGTATGCATATTTAAAGAAAAATGGCCAAAATTCCTTCCACAAGTCAATCTTGCAGAGATTTATTGGAGAATTTCTTTTTCTGCTTCGCAGCCATGTTTGTCTACGATTACATTGTTGCATTACACTTTCAAACAGATTGATATGTATAATAATCAGTATAGAGTTTTATAAAAATTTAAGCATTTTTTAAAAAAATTATGATTTTCAAATTTTGTATAAACAACTGGCTATAAAAGGTTTGTTACTAATTTCAAGATTTGGTTAATATTTCAGTATGTAAAACTTAGTTGTAATTGCTGGCAGAAAGTTTTTTAATTAAGATTTTGTGTTCACTGAAAGTTTTTCATTTTATCTTAGTCTATTTGGAACATTTTATATAGAGAAATAAAAATTAACATTGAGGTACACATTTTTAAACTGCTTTCTTCATTAAGTTATTTGAACCGTATTTAACAAACCCCACAATTTGAGGTGATTTATTCCAAAGTTTGAGGGTAAAAAATCAAATTTTGTAGAAGATACATCTATAAAGAGAAAGTATATTTTTGTGTCATATTGTGTTACTGAATCCATTGGTAGCACAGTTAATTATCATAAAATCAATTTTTTTGAAACATTAGGATTTCATTTGCTTGGAAATCAGATTAAAAGTTACTGCATATGCTATCTAGTTTTTTCCTTACTCACTGTATCTAAACTAAAACTAATTTGTCAACTTGAGTTAAATATTTTGTATTTTTATAATAACATTTGCTCAGAAAAAATTTACTCTTAGTAAAAACATTTATATATATATATATATATATATATATATATATATATATATATATATATATATATATATATATTGAATTCTGCCATTACTATTTTACTTTTTGAATTCGGTTCTTAAATTTTATAAAAAATTTTTACGGAAAATTACAATTTCATATATTTTTTTAAAATTTATTATTTCTGAAAATACTGTAAATAATTATTTCCTGACATATATTTTCTAATAAAGTTTCTTACTTAAAGTTAATAAATTTTTTTATATTTTAGAGTTCTGAGTCATAATGAAGATATAACATGTGTTGAGTGGGACATAAGTGATACAAAATTACTCATAGCTGATGCAGTTGGTTGCATACAAGTCTGGGTAATGAATGTATGTATGACTTATGTGTTAATTATTAATTATTTATTTTGAAATATGATTTTTTTTTTTATAATTTAACTATATTTCGTTCCTCGAATTATTTATGATTTTTATCTCATTTATATAATTTTATAATAATTATATAAAATAAAAATTTTTGAACTGTAATGGGAAAGAGCAAATATAAATATTATTTTTAAATTTATGTGCATTAAATATGTTTTTCTATGTTAATTCATAGGTTTAGGATTTTTTTGAAGAACTGAAATTCAATTGCTCTACTTCATAAATACATATCTATATTGAGAAGAGAAGTAATTTAGGAAATTCGACAAATATTAGAAAAACTATATGTACTTTTCATAAAAATATGGACTTGTTAATTTTTTTTAAATAAGATGTTAATGCTGCAATGTATTTATGTTCTTATATTCATTATGTTCTTATATTCATATTCATATGCATAATTTAAGTAAATTGTTTTTAGTTATGTCATTTGCTGTTATTTTGTTGTTTCAGGATTTTCTGTTGAATGATTGGGTACAAATCACCTCTACTACTTATGAAGAATACATTTTATCAGCCGCTTGGTTCCATAATGGTAAAAAAGTAAGTTTAAAAATTATTTTAACTGTGTTGTTTAATTTAATTAACACTCTCAAATTAAACATTAGTGTACTAATAGTAATAATAAACTAATAGTGTAAACTTTTTAATAATGAAATGAAGGTATGTATGTTTTTCCATTTGTAAGAAGTTTTGAATTCAAAGCAATCAAATTTATTTTATATTTGTATATTGCTCCTATTTATAACATATCTTACTTGAACCTTGTGTAGGATTCAATATATGGATTGAAATATTTACCATTGAAATAAAAGTTACACCAATATCTCTCAATAAGATTTTAAACTAAAAATTGCATTTTTGTATTTGTTATCTTACTTACTTGAATTCCTTGTTGTTTTATAAACAATACTATTGATCAAGATTTTTCAAACTTTTTATTTAATTTATATAAATGTATACAATTATAATTTAAATGCATTTTTTCAAATTTAAATGTAATGTTCATTTTTTTTCTTTCTTTGAAAGCCAAGAGTACCATTTGTTGAAAGGACTGCAAGAAATCATTATTACAAATAATGTTTTTCTATTATTTATTTTTACATGAATCTCTTTTACTTTTAAAAAATAAAACCTAAGATTTACTTTTAAAAAGTAAAACTTAAAAATAAAAAATGTAAGGTTACTTCTAAATTCGCTTTTAAAATTTTAATAATGCATTAATTCCATAAACTATGGAAAGAATTGTTTAAGGTTTTCTTCAATCATTGGAAAATCATTGAATTTTTTATCATTTTGCAAGAAACATAAACCTAACACATAAGCTGAGCTTATCATTAAATGTTAATTTTTTTCTCTTTTTTTTACTTAGATTGCTCTGAATATGGATAAAAAAGACAATCATCTGTATTTAGAAAAATATTCTTTTACCCGATTTGGACCTTCAGTCAAACAGTTTGGAGGAAAACCTAGTGAAGGCTTAATTGCAATAACAACAGCTGGAATGGTATTTCAAATAACTATTTTTTTTCACAGAGTTTCTTATGGTGTATTTTTAAATTTAAAAATGTATAAGAAAAAACTACAGCTATCTAATTTAATTAGAAAGGAATAAATTTAATAAAGTTGGAAATTGCTAAATAATTTGAAATTCATCATAAAAAGTTGTTACCTTCATAAACAGGGGTCTCTCCAGGCCAAATTTACTACCGTTTAGCAGTAATTCACACACAAAATACCTTTTTCTTAAAATTTTGTTTTTGTTTCCCATAGGAAGCGATGAATCCATATTTTTACCAAATTTTTGTGTTGATTTTTTAATTTTCTCAAATTATGTCTAAACTTTCACAAAATAGGTACCTCTCAAAAAAACCTGATGAATATTTTAATAAAGTTAATAAGTACCTGTGTCTGTGACATTTTAAATTTATTGTATGCATTTTTTGAAAAGAGTATTTTTTTATTATCTTAAGTAATCCTTTTATTATTTTTATTTTTTTAAAATAAAAGTTAGTCCCATTAAACAAGCTAGTATTGTGAATGCTGCCAGCTTTATAAATCTTCTCAGGTAATATGATTAATCTGGGTGCAGTCAGAGAGTTAGGATCATGAGGTGATCTTGATAAAGTTGCAACAGAGGGTGATTGTATCCGGGTGTGTCTCGGAATTCCAAGTTTTCATTCCTGCAGTTCTAATAACAGTGCATGTGATTTTTTCGTGAATATCGCAGAATTCCGGGCATTTCAAGACCATTGGCAAACAAACAAGTTTTGTCAATACAAAAGAAACACTTATAGAACGATGAAATTTTGAATCTTTTTCTAAATCCCGCTAATGATATACTTACATGTGATTCTTTTGATTTGGTGCATTATTAGTCATTGTGAATGTTTGGAATTACGCCGGAATCTGCTAATATCGCGATTCTTATTCACGCAATTTTAATATAAATTTTCGTTTATACATGATTTAATGTTTTACATTGTTATTGTACTCCCAAGATTTAAAAATCGTACATCGTGATTCCTATTCACACGATTTAAAAATCCATTATTTGTATTTACTCATACTTCGATTTTTATTTACTTGTTTTTAAATCCTAATATCGTGATTTGTATTCATGTCAGTTTAAAATTCAATTTTGCTATATAATTCATGTGTTTTTAAAATCCAATATTACGATTTATATTTACTTGGTTGTAATCTCAAGCATCAATTTCCGTATTTATACATAATTTAAAAATTATGCATTGCTATTTGTATTCACACGATCTAAAATTATGTAACTTGATTCATATTTACCCAATTTAAAAATTCATTACTGCAATTTGTATTTTTGCATTTTTAAAATCCAATATCGCAATTCATATTAACGCAATTTTTAAAATCCAATATTACGATTCTTGTAAGAAGTGAGTTTCTTTTTGAATTTGTTACTGTAAAGGTGTAATATTCTCCATTTGTAGGTAATTTAATTATAAATGTTAGTTCAAAAAATTATGTTTAATTAGAAACGTGTGTAATATATATATTGATATCTTGATATCGATTTTTTTGCACTTAAAATTGTCAAGGTTTTTGATTTTACTCACAATCACCCCTGTCGCAATCTGACTTTGGGGATTGTTAAGCATGTGGGAGGCCTCTTGTAATTTAATCTATAAATCCTTATTATTTAATTGAGATTTAAAGCATTGGAATGTAAAAAAAATAATTCTACATTAAAAATATGAGATTTTATTTTGTATAACTTATGCAAACTACTAGCTTTATCTAAACCATTGTATATATTTGAATATTGTTATCAAGTTATAGAAACTTATTTTGTATCACTTGAATTCAATTTTAAAACTGTTGGTCTGCTGGAATAAAAAATAAGCGGAATGAACAATATTCCCTTTATGTTTTTAATAAGATAAATGCTGATATTGAAAGGGAAATATTTTTTTTATTTTGAATATATGTGAATTATTCTATAAAGTAATTTAACTTCGAACAAAAATAAAATTAATGTAACTGTCTTTCCCTTATGTAAATGCTAATTAATTTTGAAATAATGTTCTGATTTTATTTCATTATTATCATTATTTCAAAATTGTTACTTCACCGTATGAATGAAATTTAATGTGCTTTTTGTGTAATGTTTTGGTTTATAGCATATGGAGTATAAGCATTTTTTTTTCCTATTAAACATTAGGTATTTGTTCTAATTCTCCAATCAGATGGGAGCATAATAACTTCCTCAGAGATTTTGGGACAGTTTAGAAGTAAAATAAAAGTTGTGGATCTGTATTATGCTAAAAGTAAGTGGCTTTAAAAATGTTTCCTTATTTGAAATGCTGTTTCAGTCTGCTCTATTTGTATATATGTTTTGATTGTATTTTATATCTGCAGCTCCCAACCTTTTTAGCTGTACGGACTACACATTATGTAAAAACAAATCTTTGAGGTGTGCTAACTACTAGCTTTATTTAAACCAATGTCTATGTTTGAATATTCTTCTTAAATGATTCTTTATGAAGTAATATTCCTCTTGAAAAATAAGTTGGAATTAACTTTTGCTTATAGACGTGACATTTTATATTATTGCTTTGATTATAAAACAATTTTTTTTCTTCTAAACACGTAAGTAATATTGGTAAAAATAAGTATTAAGTTTTAAATCAATAAACTACCACCAATTGGAATAACTGTGTAATTGGGTCAATTACTAGAGATAACTAGAAATCTCCATCAAAAAAGTCCTCTATTTCTACTGAAACAAATCAATTATTTTACCTGACACATGATGCCATTTGTGTTAAGACATTTTCTGTTTTTGCTGTATCATGTTTAGGAAAAAACCCTGAAACATGTTTACATGTTATGTTATGTTGAAATATTTTCTTTCAAAAACTGAAATATTGAAAAATTTAAATGTTAAAATGTTTTTTTAGAATTTCTTTTCTTTCAGAATTCAAAGAAATTATTTTGAAAGACAGTAAAATTTTTTATTTATTTTTTTAAAATTAATTTTTAGTTAAAAGGCAGGAAGTATCACATTGGTTATTCCATAGTTGCAGCTTGCACACTTCTTTCTCAACATAAAGCAGAGTTTCCATGGGGTGAAGGAAACCAGAAATTGTCAGGGGAATTTGATTTTCGGAAAAAAAAAAGTCTGAGAATTTTCTGAAAATAATATAATTTTTTTGGGCTAAACCTGTAAGAATCTTGCAACAGACTTAGAAAATAACCAATTTCAAAATTGATGATAGCAATTATTAAGGTTGAACTCGGTTATTAGACTGAAATATAAAAGTTTAGATGGAACATAAGTATTCATTAAACATAAAGTATAGCAGAAAAAGAATAACGTATCTTTCAGTTTTAAAGGAAAGAAAAATCAGTGCCTGTTTAAGCCAACCTACAATTCTTGGTTGTCGGCAACAATAAGTAGCCAATTGGATTCTAAGGAAATAAGTCTAACATCTGTTTTTATTATTTCTTGTAAGAGCTCTGCCTTGATATAGTTAGAAACTTTTTTTTTACCACTTATTAGTATCAAAATAAAAAATTTTAAAATATACTCTGTTAATGATTTCTCGTTTCAAGTTTTATCTTCAGTCGAACCATATTTGTAGCTGAAAAATAATAAGTTTTTAAAAATTAAATGTTCCTCAAAACATAAATTAAGGATGTTTCTGGTTCACAAGTAAGACATATGATGACTGATTGATGTGATTCAATTCATAAACTATGTTTCATGTAGTTTTTATTTGTATGTATAATATTGCCTTTATAATTTTTATACTTGTGTATTATAAAATCTACTTTTAAAGTAATTTTATACTTGTGTATTAATAAGATCTACTTGCCTTAGGAAATTTTGCATTTTTTCTAAATTTAATATTGTTATTTTTATTTCAAGAGTAGTTGTGGTTATTTATTGAATAAAAAAATATTTCGGATGAAATATTACCCTGCATAATTGAAAGTGCAGTTTGGAATTTTATTAACATTTTCCTGGAAAACAATGAAAAGTCAGGGAATTTTATTTCTAAAATTGATAGAGAATCCTGTCAAAGTTACTTAACAAGTGTTATCATAGACCTATTGTGAAAGGTCTTATATTCATAAAATTTTGAAAAAAATGTGATATTTTGCATTTGTGCTTATTGTAGAATTTAATTCTTAAAATTCTAATGTAGAATTTAATTCTTTCAAAAATAAAAAAAAAGGAAGGAAGGGATGAAAAGAAAACTTTCACTGTGTCTTTGAGTAACAATAAGTTTTTTCCCTTTATGATATAATTATACGTTTTTAAAGTAAATGAAAATCATGCCTTTCCAAAGAAAATTTTACTTTCTTGAATTTCAAGGAAAAAAGAACGTTTTCCATGCTTTTTCATGTGTCTGTAAACGTGATTTAAAATTGCATATTCTCGGTGTAAAATCACACATCACATTTTGTATTCACGTGATTTAAAATCACATATTGTGATTCATATTCACCTAATTTGAAATCTCTCATCAGAATTCGAGTATTCGTGCAATTTTAAATTACTCATCTTACTTTCCAACCTATATAAATATAATTTAAGATTACATTTACATTCTTTAGAATTACACTTCACACTTCCTATTCCAATTTTTTAAAATTATACATTGGTATTCTTATTCAAATACTTTTAAATCATATATGGTTATTTGTATTTACAGGATTCAAAATAACACATCACATCATGATCTGTTTTCATGTGATTTAAAGTTACACATTACATTCATATGCATACAATTAAAGAATATCACATCTGGATTCATATTCATGTGATTAAAAATATCACACATTAAAATTAGTATTCATGTGATTAAAAAATCCCACATTGGGATTCATATTGACGCAATTAAAAAAAATTACCCATTGAGATTGTATTCAAACAATTTAGAAAATTGTTTGATGTTAAAACATTGACAATATTCTACGGTTATTTACTTTATACATAAATTTTTTCCTGCTAAAATTTCAGGTATTTTTTTATTATTTAAAATATGTTTTGCACAAAACATGTCTGGTTTTCTATTTTCAGCTTTTTTAGTACTTTACCAAGCTGATCCCTGTTTAAAGGAATTTTAGTTTTAATATGAATTGAAGATCTTAAATACTCCGTTTTTCAGAAGAAGTAATTTTGTGAGACGTTATAAATGAGTGTTGTAAATAAATGACTGAAAAATTTGTAATTAAAATAGTTTTTTAAACAGTAATTTATGAATGTGTCTTTTAGGTGGAGATTTTTTAGTAGTTGCCACAGATGGACTTGTCCAGTCATCTGTTCATTGCTATAGAGATGGCTTAAAAGTTAATTAGGGTAAAACTTTTTGTATTATGTTTTGCAATATTAATTTCTTTGTTGACTCAATTTAATTTGTTTCAAACATTTGTTCTAAAAGTATACTCTTTAAATCTTTGTTTTATTTCATGTAATAATTATTTTCTTTATACATTATAAATGTATAATTTATATATAATGATATACAATATATATATATATATATATATATATATATATATATATATATATATATATATATATATATATATATATATATATATATATATATATATATATATATATATATATAAATAAATTTTCTATTCATATTTCTTCTTTGAAAAACTTACTGTGTTTTGCTAGTACCTCTTTGCTAGCTAGTGTGTTGTGCTAGTTTATATAGCCTCTCCTGGGTAAAGCTTTTATGATTTATTTATCATTATTATTTTTGTTTGTTTTGTTATTTGCTTTCAAGTTCGCTATATCCTAAGTTCATTATAGCAGGGTTCGACTGTATATCTTAAAATGAAAACTCTTGAATTGGTTTTGATAGCTTGATTTGTGTGCAACAGTAGAGGTAGTTACATTGTCTTACCTTTTAAAGTGAAAGCAAAACATATAACATTTTCAGTAGTCTGGTACAAATGTATAACCAGTTTTTAGTTTCTCATAATTTACCTTGATATTCTATTTTATTTTTATGATTCATTAGTTACGCATAATTCTGTATTGTCTAAATTTTACAAATTAAAATTTTCACCTCAGGATTTTTATCTTTAGATAAATACAGACTCCATGTCCTTGATGTATCCTATAGTTTATCTTTCTTTCCTTCATTTTTATTCTGATAGAGTATTTTTTTTAAATATTATTAATTTTATTTGATTACCTATATTATTATTTTGTATTTTTTATAATTTTCCCTTAATTTTGTTGCAGTTTTGCCTTATATAGGCTTTTGTATATTTGAATTTCTAATTCAGTCTCTTCAAAGTTCAATAACGGAACATTAGAAAATGTATTTAGAGTTGAAAATATTTGTGAACAAGAATGTTAAGTGACATTGGCTAATTTTAAAATGTTTAATCTTGAAGTTGTTTACAAAATATGCATTCCCTTTTAAAACTGATTTATTTAAAAACCAATATTAATTAATGACTTAATTTCTATGCTCTAAGCTGATATAACGTTTTAAAGCAACACCCAGGATCTGAGTGGCAGCACATCGTCCTTTCATGCCACTGGTCCCGGGTTCAATCCTCGGACCGGGCAAGATTAACTCAGCCTTTCATCCCTTCAGTAGGCCGATAAAATGTGTACCAAGCATGCTTGAGGACTAAACACTTGGGGTTCCACGTTCAGCTGACCACCCAACCGGAATGTCTGTTCCTGCACCCCAGAGCCCAAGGTCAAGAAAACTGACATAGGCATAGCCCATACACAACTTGGCTCTCTATGAGCTGTTGTGCTACAGAGTTTAGCAGTAATGTTTTAAAGAATATTGAAGTTTTCAAAACAACACTTAGCCTATACCATAAATTTCTTAAATTATGCGATTGCCTAAAATGAAGGTAATGTGAGCATGATTATATTTTCATGTCCATAACTTGAATATTTGATTGTTTGTCTTTCAATTGCAATGTGTTTATCTAGTTTAGCATTCTACCTTGTGTAAGTCCTTCAAAATATTTTATTTATATTATTTATCAAAAATATCAATGCATTTTTTTTTTTAAATTTGCAGATGAATGCATAATCAGTTGCCAACCATTTTTAAGCTTATACTTAAATTGTCATTCCAACTGTCTACTTGGTGAAAAACAAGGTATGCTAAGTTATGAAATAGAAAATTATCCATATATATTGATACATCTACTCTTGTTAATCATGAATGTTTGATGAAATGAAAAATTCACGTAAAAAAGAACAGTTTAAAAGCTATAATCGTTTCTGACTGATGTTGTTCTCTCAATATCAAATGCAGTTTCACTAAACATTTTTTCCTTAACGTTTTTGTAACGCTGTTAAAAAAAATATTTATTTAACCTATTTCATTATTTATAATTCTTTTACCTAAAAACAACTTTTTATTTAAAAAATTGAAAACATACAAAATCATTGGTTGTCTGCTGGCTAAGTCTATTACAATATTATTCATATTGTAAGAAACTGGTCTATTTGACCAGGGCAGACTGAACACACTAATAAAAAGGATTTTGTTGTATAACATAAAAAATGTCATTTAGAGGAAAAGAAGTGTTTTTTTTTTTTTGTATAATTTTGGTTGAAAATTAAAATTTTGTTTTAATTTTTGGTTATCATGTAACTTTTGGCCTAAAATCCACATTTTGGTTTGGGCACTTCATATATTCTAACAGCACACAATAAATAATAATTTACATGCATAAAAAATTCACTTTCATTGACAGTGGACTAACTTGGCAACTATTTTGGTGATCTTTTAACTTTGATGACACAAGTCTTATCCATCTTTCTAAAATTTCAAGGCTCTGAAGACATTAGGAAGATATTTGAGAGTTCACTAGAAAATTGGCAACTTATCTCCTGAAAAAAATTCTATGTGATGAACCATTTTGGTTTTAATATTAATACAGAATCACATTTTTCTTTAAATAAACATCTAAAGCAGCTTCATTTGAAAAACAGATAAATGTTTCTATTTCTTGTACAGTTTTATTATTCTAATGGGCATGGTGTTATTATTCAACAAAATCCAAATTTTTAAATAATTCAATCTATAATTTAAAAATCAAAATATCAATTCTTTTGTTTAATTATTTGTCATTAGTTTCCAATAACTGTACTATTTGTCTCATAGTTCCATTATTTGAGTACAATATTTTTTTAATTTATTTTTAAGTTCACTCCAAACTGTTAAATAAAGCTAATATGTAAATTTTTTTTAGTGAGAGAATTTTTTAAAGTGTAGAGAAATTAAGGTGTTAATAGATCATTAGCATTGTGTCTACCAAGGTTTAAATAGATCATTAGCATTGTTTGTGAACTAGTTTATTTTCAAGCTTCCCGTCTGAAGAGCCTACTACTTTTTTGTGTTTCTAACACTGATTCTAACAACAATAATATCTATCTATTTTTACTCAAAATAATTCTGCCTATAGAAGTAGTTGCATGCTTAAGTTAATATTTGTTTCAAAAAGTCATATGTCCTCACCTGTTATTGAGGGTCAAACAATATTAAATGCATAACCCTCTCTCCAGCTGTAGATGTAACAATATATTTAGACGTGCTTCCTAAAAATAAATAATAAAATTAAGTTTAATTTCTTTGTTTACTGTACAGACATTTCAATTTTTATTTATTCCAGCTTATACAAAAGTTACTCATCTCAAATTCATTCTTCAAGAGGCAGCTGATGCTGTTGTTATAACTGCATCTGGTAAGAATATATTTCAATTTTTCACTTCTTAATTCATTATATATTTTTTCATTTATAATTTCCTCTAATTTAGAAACCAAAATTTGACTTTAAGTTACCTATTTTAAAATCTCAACAATTTCTTTTTTTGTTTTCAATTGCTAAAATTGGAAAAAAGTAAAAATAACTATTTTTATTTTATTTATTTATTATTATTATTATTTTCTTTTTTGCATTGTTCAATAAATACCAATTTTTAAAGCTATGACTTAGATAAATAGAATATCTAAAAAAATGCCATTTTTTTATAAATGTTTAAAAGATGCTTTAAATTTAAGGTCCAACTGGAAGCACTGTTGAATTATGGGAACTGAGAGAGAAACCTGTGATATTTCATAAATTGATAAATACTGCTGCTTTGGAAACTCAAGTGGTAAGATATTAATGGAAATTATTCTATCATTTAAATCCCTAGCTTATTTTCAAAATGGGAATCTTCGAAAATGAAGGAATAATCAGTAGCAGTTATGGGATCATTTTGATCTTAGGGCCTCCCTCAATACTTCTTCACATGCATACACTTTTCAAGAAATTAGTACAAGATAATCCTCAGGCAGTTATAGATAAAATATTATCAAAAAAATATATTATTAAAGATCTATGTATTGAGTAAAGAATATCACTATTACTAGTCATTATCATAATGCTAACATTAAAATATGAAAGATACAAAAAATTATATGTTAACAATTAACAATTTGAAAATTACTACTGCAACAGTTTCTTTTATTGTAGGGAAAGCAGTTTAAGTGAGCAATAATATGAGGATGAAATGAAAGACATGATACATAAAATGGAAGACATTTTTATTCTTTTTTGGTTTCAATGGAAAAGAAGGAATGCTTAAAAATTAGGTATCAGTATTTGCCAAGTTATCGTCCTCCTTACCAATTGTTTTTATGATCTTCGATGGAGAGTTGACCCAATTTTTTGGCGTTACAACTACTAGTGTTCAACTCTGTAGCCTTGTCGTTTTGAACCCAATCCAGAAGACGAGGGAACTCCTGGGCCAACAATTGGAAGAAATTTGCCTTGGTCGAGGACTTTCTGAAGGACCTACATTTGTGTTGCATGGAGAGAAAAACCATGAAAACCTCCCACGGTTAGCCTGACAGCAAAGGGACTTTAACCCATGATTACGTCTTCCACTAAGGATATTTTACATCAGCACTGTGGTCGGTGCAAGCCAGATGCAAAATTTGTATCAACCAGCCATCGCTGGGATTCCAAAGCTGTTCACCTCATTGGAAGGCGAACGCTCTACCCCCGAGCAGTACATCTACCATGTTCTCTTGTTTCCCTTCTTGGCAGCTTACTGTTGAAATTGAAATACGTTGTAATCAAGGTTTACGGACCATTACAATCTATTGCACTTGCTTCTTGTAATATTTTCTAGTCCTGTCTAAAATCAGTAGGCAAAAGCTGTCTTCTCCAGATAGGTATTTGGAATCAAAATAGTTGTTCAAAATAAAAAAGAGAGAGTTATCTGTGTTTATTTGATCTTTTAGTTCTTCATTATTATTTTAGCATTAAGCATTTTATTTTTTATAATAGCCAGCTCTGTATAAAATCAGCTAAGTATGCTATTTGGAATTGTCATTGTAATGGGCTTTTTCTATAGATCAAGAGGCAATAAACTATAAGCTTTTAGATACATGTTTCAAGAATAGATTTTTAGTTACCTTCCTCAAAAATTTTACCAGAAGTAAAAATATTCCTCGTAAGTGTTGTCACAATTGTAAGATGCTTTTTTATGTAATTTTTTTCATTTATAAAGTTGATAAATTTGTGTAGATATATCAGCGATGGGTTGACTATGATACCTTTTTCATGCATCTTGGATTGAGAAAATTAACTGTTATTGTATAACATTGCTGATAGCCATCCATCTAAAACATTGAAGTAGAGTTAGTCCAAAAATAATTTATTGTTGCAAATAAGCAAATAGTGAAGGGCATCCCAAGTAGAACAACACACATATGGCTGTGCAAAACCAAGTAGCTGCTACAATGAAATCAAGAAAAAGATCGACAATATCTTAGAAGATATTGTGTATAACAGCATAGCCAAGCTTGGCTACCATGTCACAAACAAAACATTTTATTTTAATATAGTAAAGAAATATTAAGCATGCAAGAAAATAAGCATTGGATTCCAACAACTGAAAATAACTGCACCTACTTTTGTAAGAGGTTTTTCTACTTAAAATAGAATAAAATCTGCAAGACAAGCTATACTTTGTCATTGAGTATTTAGGTGTTGAGTCAAAATTATTTTAAAGCGGAAACTTTTTTCATGCTACCAATGAAAGTATGAATTTTGAACATGCTGTGAAATAGCTAGAAAAAAATTATACTAAATACATTATATTAAGTCTTGTTTTTAGTATCTTTAGTCTAATTAACCTGTATATATAAATGAAGTAATATTTAGAAATGTTTTAGTTAAAAATTCAATCAATAATTCTAGTGTGTTTATTTCTCATAATTTTTTATAATGAAATCTGTGTCTTGAAGTGGCAGTAATTTTCAAATGTAATTTTTAATTTAAAATTCACTTCCCAAAAAAAAACACGTTAAAATTACTCTTAATTTTTAAATTTTTTTTTTTTTAATAATACTGTTTAGAACAGTCCTGCTTTATGTTTCTTAAAATATAATGCAGTAGATATTTTTTTTAGAATTGTATATTCCTCTCAACTAACAAGTGATTTTTAAAACTTATCTGATTTTTTTCTATTTGAGTGATTTTAAAATTCATGCAAGCTTATGCTTTTCGTATTAAACTTATACAATTAAGCCATCTACATAATAAAATGATTAACTTGATCTCAATTTACAAATTTGAAATTGTGTTCCTATTTTGCCTATTCGTCAATACAAATTAAAATTTTCTGTCTTTAGGTATGGCAGCATCATACTTCATCAACTTCTCCTTCAGGGGTTGTGGCAGTTGCAACTCCCCGTTTATCCATTTATGATGCAAATCCTCCGCCGTCTTACATCCTTGTAGCTTACAAAGAAAATTCCATCAAGTGCTTTTATAGGTACAGTTTTACAACTGTTACAATATTGCATTATAGTTTTATTTCTCACAATTGTTAAAGTGTAAAATCTGTCCCACTTGGGAATTTTTTAATTAAAATTTTTTACATAAATTATGTAACGAATAATGTTGTATGTGCATAGGTTTTCTTACTGCTACTCACTGCAATTTAGATTGAAATAAATAAGAAACATTTTCTATCCTCTTCAAAAATGTAAATGTAACTGCATTAATTATTAACATTTTAATTTAATTTACTAATTTTTCTTGTAATTCATTCATAAATTATTGTAAAATTTTCATTATTTACTATTTGGTTTTAGAATATTTCTGTATGCCTGAATTTTTGCATGCATCAAGAAAGCTGGTAAATTTTGGGAATTTTTTTCTTCTTTAAAGAAATATATTTCAAAAAATTTGTTTTCTTTAGCTTGTAATTCTCAAATTCTTTTTTAATTTTATTGTTATTTTTTTAATGGAACTAAAAGAAAGTATGGGGAAAAATTATGGTCTTCTTAGTGCATTGTCTGAAAATAATTGTTAGGATTACAATATTTAAGCCAAGCCAAACAGTGCTGGTAATTTTTTTTTCTTGTTTAAACCTCTAAAAAAAAAAAAAAAAAAACTGTTATAAATTTTAAAAAATATCCATAACTTTTTCTGAGCATAAAGTAATTCTACAAAGTTACCAATTTTTCTACTTAATCTGCTTTAAATTTTATTTCAAATTGAAACTACCTGAAGAAAAAAAAACGTTTAATAGGAATACAGAAGTTGAAGGTTCGGTTTATAAAACTGATAATATCAAAAAAATCCAAAGAAAAAATGTGTATGCTGTTAGCCAGACTGATTATAAGTTAATACTTTTGTTTAGAGTAAAACTCTTATTTTCTGAAATAAAGGAATCAGGGTGCATTAAATAATCAGTTGAGAGGGATTACCTGATCTAAGTTTACAAACTTTAAACTATATGTAAAGTTAGTACACATAGCATACCTGCCAAGTCTCCTGTTTTTTAACAAAGACTCCTGTATTTTACTACTATCTCCTGTTTACCTGTATATTCTCAATTTTCTCCGTATTTGTTGAAAATTTTTTTAAAAATATTTTTGCCATTAAAATACCCTCTGATGGCAAAAATGCTTCTCTTATTTCTCAACAGATGGTGCTATTGCCAGTACTGCAGTATGTTGAGTGTTTATAGTTTAAGTAATTATAAATAATGGTTTAAAAAATCTTCTTTAGATAAGATTTATATACTTAATTGTTACTTAGGTAAAGGTAAATGCTTATATTTTAAATATTTAATTTCTCTTGTTCTCCAATGTTGGCAAGTATGGCATAGGAACTAACTATAATGAAGTAATATTATTTTTAAAGTGAATTGTAATATATTTTATAGAGTTTTCCCTTACTTAGATTAAATTTTCCCTTACTATTTATTAAATATTGAGGATAATTACTTTGATAAACAATGCTATATTAATTTAAAATACAATTTTATGCTGAAATCTGAAGAATAAGGAAAAAAATATTTTAAACATTAATGTTGATTGTAGGAATGAAACAATACATGCATGGAGCTGCTGTCAGTGACATGCAACTCTCTTGGACTGGTTGCACGGTTATCGTCATTGACTCATTATCTCAGTTATTCTTATATCGATTGGGACCAATTACTGATCCAGGTAAGTTTTATTTATTTGTTTTGTTTAGCTTGAAATTCTATGCAATTTAATGAGTTCAGTAGTAATAAGCAGTTATTTGGTACTTTTCTTAACAGGTGGTCCAATGAGTGTATCATATGCTTTGACCGTTTTAGAGTACTGCTTAATGACGGGTACAGACTGGTGGGATGTTGTTCTTGGTCTGAGGCCTGGTATGTTGTAAAGTTATTTTATTGTAATTAAATTAACCATTTTCAATAAATTAAGGGTAGTAATAGAATTTAACAAGAAAAAAAATCAGGTATGGGGAGAGGAGTTATCGACAATGTCAACCTTTATCTATGAAAAGGTACCCTCAACACAGAATCGAGTTAACATGTCTTATATACTAGTATTTTTATAGTGGTAGACACACTACAGTACTCCCCTACCAGAATTTTATCTGTGATAGAATTCGATGAAGGGATGCCACTAGTTGATTCATTGCAGTTTTATAAGAAGTCGGGACAGCTGTATTAAGATTTTACCATGTACCTTTAAATGCTGATCGTGAGAGCTGTATTAAGTTCACGATCGAGGTTGCTCTCGTGTTGCCATTAGCAGTCGTATGTATACAGGCTGACATCGTATGTGATCGAGACTGAGTAGTAACAGTGCGATGAAGTGGATAATGTCACTGTTCAATGAGGACCATCCATCGAAATAGGTGTGTTCCTGTTCAAATCGAAGTGGGAGTTTCTTTCAAGGTACTCGTGTTCACATCACGTACGGGTCACCAATGTGGGTATAGCTGTAATCGAATGCGATAATGCCAATAACGATGCAGTCACAAGTAGCAAATCAACTGTTCAATGGGAAACCTATTGCAGTAGATGTGTTCAAATCGAAGTGGGCGTTTCTGTCAAGGTAGTCCTGTTCACATCACGTCCGAAGGTCACTACGGACGGAACGTGGGGAAGTCGCATCGACCGTGTCAACCTTCATCTATGAAAAGGTACCCCTAACATAGAATTGTATTTTGTAGTGGTAGGTATACTACAATGATAATAATAAAATTAAAAAGTTCTTTGAAATAGATATTTGCCTATGATTTTTAAACTGCTTAATATCTTATTTGCGAAACTATTTTTAATTTTATTTCTTACATTGTTTTTTCCTCTCTATACATTGTTTTAAAAAAAAGTCAATACAATTTATTCTTCAGACAAATACAAAGAGTCATGCCAGAAATGATACAAAAAGTTTATTAGCAGAAGTATTTTAAAAAATTGCCTGTAATTATTTCAAGTTGTAGGTTCATTTTTATATCTTCCACAAATGTTGGTACTGGTTGTAGTTCCATTTCATTTTGCACTTCTTCAGTTTCTGCAATTAATTTTTTTAAAAATCCTATATCGCAACTAAAGTTTCAACATTTTCCCTAACTTATGCATTAATATCAAAAATGTTCAAGGCATTTCATTAAATAGTAACAAATTCTCTTTTTTCGCATTATTAAAAATCAAAAGTTACTGTTTTTTTTTTCCCTTCTAAAAATGAAATAACTTGAATTTTTTTTAATTGTCGGGTATGAAATTCTGCTAGTTTCCAAAACTAACTTAATGCTTATAATATAATTTTAGGAATAGCATTTGGATGGGATCTTTAAACCAAGGCAATGGACGTACAGACCTGCCAACTCTCCTGCTTTTACCTCAAATTTTCGTTCTCAGGCCTTCAGGGTGTTTTCTCCTGCTTTTTTCTATTTAGTGCACGATAGAGGAAAAAAAAACAATTTGTGCAATTTCCTTCCCAACATGTGCTTCAGATCATACTGGGCATTTATTTAGAAAAATTTTCCCCCATAGCAACATCGCTAAAAATTACAGTGTGCGTGAACCAAAACAACAGCAATAACCGATGAAATGGCAAAATCGGAGAGGAAATATATCTTGGATACCATTAGGCAAAATGTTCTTTCACTTTCTATAGGTGGCAGTTTTTTTAAATAATGCTAAATCAGCAACATCTGCAGTTTTAAAACAGTAGCTGTTTAAAAAAAATAAGTTATACATTTATAAAGTATTGTATTTATTATCGACATATTTTGTTAATTTTGAACCTCTTCCAAAATTTTAAAAAATCAAAAGATGTGTTTTAATATAATTCTATAGAACCTTAATTTTTTTTAGTTAGAACACATCTTTATTAGTCAGTGTCAGAATCTTATTGTGGTCTATTTTATGTAATGTAAATAATATATTTTGAAATAAACTTCTTGTAGGAAATGTGAATCAGGTTTAATTTTCAATATTGCGCTATGTCGTGATACAGAAAGAGTCTCCTGCTTTTTTATTTTCTAAGGTTGGCAGGTCTGGACGTAGAAAAGCAAAGGATACAGGAATGATGAATTGAGCTTTGATTGCATAGATTTTCAAACTGAGATCAGGAAATCACTTGTTTTGTTGATTGATTAGGATTCACCTCCCATTTTTCAACTAAAAATCATATCTTTCAATTTTTACTTTATTAATAAAAATTTTCAATATTATTCTTGCTAAATAAAATATATATATATATATATATATTAAAAAAAAACATTAAATAATTTAACTTAATCTGTTTTTTTTTTTTTTTAAAATTTTTATTATTAAAATAATTTGAATTACAAAAAATTTTGAGTTTAGTGGGAATCAGTAAATTTATTTTGTTGTAAAATGTAGTTGGTAGTTTTAAAATTAAAAAGAAGTTTATTCAAAGTGATTTAATGGAATTAATTATTACCATTTTTTAGGATTGATAGAAACAATCTGTGAGAAATTAACGGAGTCATTTAACAGGCAGCCTATGGCTTCCTAACTGGGCTGGATTTCTCGGTTTTTGTCTATTAAAAGATCTCTTTATAGGTATACAAATATTTGATTTTAATTCTACTTTTTTTTTAAATATTTCCTATAATTTTTATTTTAGAGTTTATTAATTTTGAATTTAATACTTTGTGTTAGATAATAGAGTTAAAAATAATTATGATGCTGATAATTATTAGAAATTATTTTATGAATTAGTCCCATTAAAAATTGCTACTAACACCTAACTGATGATTAATATTTAACTTATAATTTATTTAAATTAGGGTTTCTTTTACTTATTATTTTTATTTTGAATAAGTTTTCAACTAATTTTAAAGTAAAATATATGTGACAAAAAACCGGTGCTTTCCTTTTAGGTATGGTGAAGAATAAAATAAAAATTAGAAAAATTATAATAAAGTTCTATTTATTTGTAATATTGCAGTGCATATCTGACAGTGTCCAGTCCAGAAAAAATAAAATTATGGGACTAAAGAAATATTTATTGTATTTCATTCTAAAATATTTACAGGTGTACAATTCAATAAAATTAGTACAGTAAATCCTGTATAAGTCCTATATAAATTAAAAAAATAATTTATAAATAGAATATTTTTTTCATGTTTAAAGCTACGTTTTTCTCCCTATTTCTTTTAAGATGTGAATCACAGATAATCGGATAAAGATAAATTCCAAGAGTATTGGATTTCAGATTAATCGGATGCTATTTAAACTAATTGGATTAAATGAGAAAAAAAATCTAAAACATCAGAGTATAATTGTATGAAGAATCTTTCTTTCAAAAATGAGCAATCTATTTTCCTCAAATTTATTGATTGCCCAGCTCTTGTAACCATGTAAATCAATCAGTCTAATCAGGATTTTATATAAATTTATTTTAGTTGACACCTTAAAAATAAATTTTATTTTACTAAACTGATTTGTTTAAAAGATATTATTTTAGGTTTTAATACTATTTCATCAATTCATTGAAATTACAATACATTATTTGATTTGTAGAAACTTTAATAAGAAAAAAAAATGTTTTTATTATTTTTTAAAGCAGCTTTTTTGCGTTTCCCTATCGGCAGTCAACATACAAGATTGTCAACTTGACAGGTCTCACTATATCAAACTGCTCTACAATCTCTAAATTATTAAAAAACCTATACTTAGCCATTGAAAAGTAATGAAGTTAGAAAAAAAGCATTATCAAAGTATGTTAAATTAACATAAATAGAATTAGACTCATAAAAAACAAGTTTATTTAACTAAAACAGAACAATGTCCTTAAAAAACCTCAGTGCCTATCAGTTTTGCCTAACAAACAAGTCGATGCTTTAAATTTCACTTTTGTTGTTATATTTTGACAACACTATTATTTTTCCATTCTTAATTATCAATCTGTCAATTCTTTAAAGTTTTCATTTTTTATACTTCACATTTAATAAGGATTATAAAAATATATAAAAAGGACTGAATAAAATATTGCTGAATTGATTGAATATTTTATCTTGGTTAATTTTGATTGTCTTTGATGTTAATGTATAATTAATACTGTAAGTTAATTTAAACAACAAATCATTCAAATATTATGCCATAGTTCTGGTGATTCCTATATTATTTTCTAAATTCTCCTATAGGTGTTTAAGTAATGGGCAAGCCAAAGCTGGTGATTGTCATGCTCTTGTTATGTTGAATGCAGTTTCTGCTGCAATGAAAGGGTTATTGCATCCCAGAGATTTATCAAATCAGGATAAAGGTCCAGTAGAGAATCTCACTGGTAAGTATCTGGAAAAAAAAATATTTTAAAAATTTCTTACATCAAGAAAAAAAACATTTATTTTTTAAAATTCAGCTGGATATGCTATTCTTATTGCCTTGGTGATTTTTTTTTTTCAGTGAATGAAAGAAAGACTTCATTGATATTTTCAATGCAAAGTTTTTATTTTTAATGATTTGAGAGGTTAAATTTAAATTACATTCATTTTTTAAAAGTAATTTGTCTTGTGCTGTTGAATATTAATTTAATTTTATACTTTTTAAATCATTAGTAATTTTATTGATTAATTTATTTGATTAGTATTTAAGGATTTCCCAAATTACAAATGTCAAAAATACAGTAGCAACAACAGTATCCTTATTCAGTTTTTTTAAAAATATGGTTTAGAAAGACCACAGTATTTCACTTCATTTTGTGTATAACTGAATAACCAGGTTGCTTGAGAGCATTTAAAGTTAATGTAAAGTCATTCTAACGATAGATGCAACAGAACAAAATAATGTGCAGTAGTAAAATTTTCAGTGGTAGAATATAATTCATGGTTACTCAGGCAGTATGCAGCTCAAATGTCACTAGTCGTAACTCTTTGATCACTTCTAATAATTTTAAACAGCAGCAATGTTTATTTGCCCTGGTTTTAGTGGAACTGGTGTTGATGTCCACTCTAAAAATTTTTCAAATGATGTCCACACTATTAGTGTTTTAATCTGCTTTAAAAAAGAAACGCTTTATGAGGTTGCTTGTTGACTGTTCATTGCCAAATGTGCTTTGAACCTTCTTTCACTCTAAAAACATTTTAATATTATCACTCAGTACCTTCATCCACTGAGATCTTAATGTGCAAAATTTAAAATTTGGATGAAATAAATTAATGAAGTTACCATGATTGCTGACTAAAACTATTTTTTAAGATTATCTCTCAGATCTTGATTTAAATAATTTAAAGACTTTGGAAAATAAAATAATATTATATAATTAAATAAGACTAAAATAAGGTCTTTTCTTTGAATAAAATCATGGCTTTTTCCAAAACATGCTATGTAGAACTAAAACTAAACTTTTTATAATTATTTTATAATCATCATTGAACAACCTACCTAATTTTTCAGCTCATGACTACAAATATTCAACTCCGTAGCCTCGTAATTTTGACCCAATCCTGAAGATAAGGGATTTCCTGGATCAAGTATTGAGAGAAATTTGTCTTCGTGCATGACCTTTACCTAACCCTGCATTTGCATTACATGGAGAGATAAATCACGAAAACTTCCAACAGTTAGCCTAACTGCAAAGGGACCCATGATCTGTCTACCACAGAGTATATTTTACGTTAGCACTGTGAGGGGTGTGAACCTAGTGCATAATTCGTATCAACCAGCCATTGCTGGAATTCAAACTCTGGTCAACACATAGGGAGGCGAGCGGTCTATTCCCTGAGCCTCCACAGCTCTTTTAAAATTATTTTACTTTTTAAAAATTTTAAATATCTTTTGACTATTTTCTTTATAACCTTTATTGGCCTTATTAAATAAGAATTTTAATTAACTCAGTCAGAAATGATTCAGATTATCTAATATCCAGATTAATTGATAATTGATGAATAATTTTGTGAGGGAAAATGATAATTATTTCTAATATGTTAATAGGATGACTACAAAGAAGATTTGTTTGATTTTTTAATTGTTTTGAACTAATTTTATTTCTGTTGATAACCTCTCACTGCTTGAATTTAAATTACAAATTCTGTGCTTTTCCTCAAAATTGAACAGCCATATATTATTTATTTTTTAAAGTGATTCAAATAATTTACAATCTAAACAACTTGAATTAGTGTAATTAATGTTGTGTAATTAACATTACTGCTGCAGTTGATATTATGGAACTCAATGTTATATATTTAATACTATATACAATTTAATCTTATGCTAATGTTAATATTATTATACAATTTTATCTTACCTCTATTATAAATCATTGTTCTTTCACTTCTCCCATTGTTCAAATATAGTTTATTTTTAAATTCATTTTATAAAAATTGGTTTGTATGAATAATAGTAAACTAAATTCAATTTCTTTTCAAAGTTAAAATGTTTTATTCTGGAAACCTTAGTTACTTATATAGTTATAAAAATTAGTACTCTTTATTTTCCATTTAGAAATAAACACCACAGTCATAAAATATTTTATTTCTATCTTCTTAAGATAAAGCTGCTGCAGTAGAATCTGTTATTTACATTTATGGTAGCCATTTTTTTTGTAATTATAATATCAAAATTATTTCTATTGTTTATTTTCTATGTGATAATTATTGTATGTATGTATGTCACCAGAAGAACATAGTAGGGAAAGAATGTGTCTGTTTTTATTAGGGTTTTGAAAATGTGGTTTTATATTGAAGGATTTTATAACAAAATGTAACATTAATTTTCCTTTTCTAATGTTTTTAGGGAGGTTTAATCTCAGATGCCAAGTCACTTAATAATTTACGAGAGCTTCTCGTCATTATAAGAATATGGAGCTTTTTGAATGAAAGCTGTCTACCTGTGTTTACAAAAATGTCAGGTAGTATTTCTTTCTTTCTTAATTCTTGCTTTTTTGCATACCTTCAGTTGTTAGATATTAAAGTGTCAAAACATTTATCAAACTCTAATAATTTAAAGTTACTTTTTATTTGAACTTAAAAACAGACCTGAGAATCTGTTGTTAATTTCTTGAGAAATACCATACTAGTAATTGTTTCTAAAAAGTACAAACTAATCATGTTTTATTTCTACTTAAATCTAATTATTGCAAAAAGGTAAATATCAAGCATGTTCACTTGACATAGTTGCCAACTCTCCTATGAAGGTCAAAACAATCCCAAATTTTAGAAAAATCTCCTGAAATTTTAAAATTTTTTCAAAATATCAAAAAAATATTTAATTATTGAAATTTAATTTTTTTAAAAAAACATTTGAAAATATGAATGCTAGTCTCATTCCAGGGAAAAGAATCGAGAAACTTTTATAGAGTAAATCAGTTATTAAAATATCTGGTTTTGAGAGAGCTAAAATTACTCATATAATGAAACAGGAGAGCTGTATTAAGATCATCGTAGTACTTTTCGCTGATTGTGAGAGCTGTATTAAGTTCAAGTCCGTGGTTGCTCCTGTGTTCTCATTAGCAGCCGAATTTTCAATTAATTAGCAACATTTTTTCAATTAATGTTGTAAACAGAAATACACAAAATCTTCCTATTTGTGCTTCTCTAATGCATGCAGCTATATAGCGTGGAAAAAAAATTATGCCTAAACAATTCAAAAGTTAAAAATTACATTTGCCCATCATATTTATGAATTTGTTGTATCAAAGTGCAATTAAAAATTATATATATTGTTCTATGTGCATTTTAAATGTTTTATATTACTATTTTAGATCATTTGGATGTTCTGTCACTTTTGTTTAAATTTTTGACAGAAACTCTGATTACACATGGTTCAGAACCTGAGGATACTTTATTAGGTATGAATGTTAATTCCTTTTATTTCTTATTTTATTTGAACTACTTATGCTAATGATACTTTTATAGTAAATTAATTAAATCCGTGCTAAAATTAACTAGGTGTTATGTGACATAGTGCAAAATAAATTGTTTCATCCAATTATGTTTTGGATCCATGTAAATTTTGTAATGGCATGTTGAAAAATCCATCAGGATTTTATTAAATATATATGCACCTAAAGTTTTTAATATTAGGTCATTTGGGGCTAGTATTCCTTTTTAACTGTTTAGTCTGTTCAAAATAAAAATGTTTGTGTTCATATATTTGTTTTATTTATGTAAAAATAAAATTTTACTGAATTTAAGATCATGTTTCGTATTAATTAGCTTAAATAAATGAGGCTAATCTGAAGTAATTTGTAACTGATTTTCGGCACCCAAAAATTTGAGAAGACAGTCTTAAATATATGCTTGATTCTTTGTTTTGGTTGCCAAATATACTTTTTTCTTTTATTTTATCTTAACTTTTTGAAGGTTTTTTAAGTAATAAAAAAAAGTCTCTTTTAGGAAAATGCCCACTAATCTATGAACTGATATTTATTCTGTAAAAATAAATGTATTTACTATCTACATTTAAAATACATTATATTTTTATAATATTTTAAAAGTTTTTTATAATATTTTAAAAGTTTGTAATTATCAAAATATATCATTTTCACAATCAAGAAAATAGTAATAAAAATATTTTTAAATATGATTTTAAAGGAAGGCTAGATTGAATTTACTTCTTTTTTTCTTACTGCATTTTTTAAGGTTTTAAGAATACATTTAATGCAGGGTAATATGAGCAAAAAAATCTTAACTTTTAATTTCATTTTGGATTTGTTTAGTCTGGGCCTGAAAAAAATCCTTTTTTTTTTTTCATATTAAAAACAATTCCGCTTTTATTTTATCTGCCTATGAATAAAAAGTATTAAATGTTTTGAGTATTTTTTTTTTTTTTTTTTAGTATAAATCCTATCAGAATTATACAAGTTGCATTGCACAAAAAAAAAGTTTTTTTTTTGTTCAAATGTTAGCTTATTTAACGTTTATTTATTTTTCTTTTTATGTATTTTACTTTTCATGTGTTATAAATATGTTTGTAACAGGTATAAATAATTAGATCTTTTCTAAACAATGAACACAAACTCTTTTTTTTTATCATTATAGAAATTGCACTGTTTTTACATTATGTTCCATATTTTCCTCATTATTCTTTGATTTTATTTTAGACATCCTATTTTATTTAAATTGGGCCCTATTTTTTTTCATGACAGATCTTTTATTTTATTTTTATTAATCAGAAGATTAATGCATCCAATTAGTTATCATTCAAAGTTTTTGGTACTTTATTAGATGTTTTAATTTAAAGTTTAAGCAAACTGAAATTATAATTTATGCAATTAATACTTAATATAAATTTATATTGCAGATGAATGTAGCCTTCTCCCGAACCAAGTGCTTGTACCGATAATTGAATTAGGAACACAAGCTTTAGGTGTGTATTTTGCACTTGTATTTGTGATCAATAGCAGTGCAATTATTTATCACTTTTCTTTTTTTTATGATTTCATTTGAAATTTAAAATCTAGTCATTATCGTAAATAACAGGAATCATTAGCTTACACACTATAATGCATCAATTGTGGCTAAAGTTGTAGAGGGGATGGGAATATTAAGTAAACATGATGCATCACATAGACATGTAATTCTCAAATGCAAAATATAGAGGAAATAAGTGTGCCAGCAGATTTATGTCTGCAAAATTATAAATAGATTTTAAATATATATGCAGTTTTAAATATATATACCCGTGAATAACGATTTCTAACTTTTAGCGTCTTTTCAGCTTGTTTCTTTTTAATTTCCTATATCAAGAATGTTAAAAAAAAAAGTCCCGGTATTTAGAGGGTTTTCTAATATTATTGTCTTGAAATACTGACATTTTGAGTTATCTTTCAACAAGAAAGAATAAGTATTTTAGAATTGTTGGAAAATTCTATGTGTACTCTCTCTCTCTTTATTAAAAAATCGTAAGAACTGAGGCGCTTTTGATTGTTCATCTTAATGTTACATTTTGTTTTGTTGCACGAAAACTATGACACTTAGAAAACTTGAAATTCTAAGATCCTTAGAAAAGTGCTCAGGAATTATGATGAAAAAAAAATTAACATTAAAAAATTATTAATTGTTATGCTTGTTGGAAAAATACCATTGTTCGCTCTTCATACTGCAGGGATACCACTACAAGAGTTAAAATTTGGTTTCCAATTTTGGTATTTGAAAGGTTTCCACGTGTTTGTTTATGAACTTAACAAAGAGATTTTTAAATAAATTTAAATTTGTTCCACAATTTTTACAATTTAAAGAGCTTTTCGTTTGAATTTTTTCTACCTTTTTTGTTCTTTTTCATTGCTTTACATTACATTTTGCTTTTTCTGCTCAAAAAGTATAAGACTTAGAGACTTGAAATCAAGAAAGTGTGTAGAAATGTGTACAAGGAAAAAAAGTATGATTCTATTATTTCAAGAATTTACTACAACAACTTCAGTAACTGTTAAACTTGTAGTAAAGAAAATAGCTGTTGAAATGCAACTACAGAGTTGAAATTTAATATACCGATATCGAGCAACATTTATAATTTTAACAGTAATTTTATTTCAAAATTCCCATTTGTTTGATAGTTATTGCAAATAAAAGTGCCTTTTTGTGATTATTTTTTTCAGAATTTTTACTTTATATATTATCTATTGTGGTAGAAAATTTATTTTTTCCCCACAAAATCTTTATTTTTTTTTTACTTTATTATTTCACGTATGAGTAGATGTAAATCAAACATTACAAAAAAAGAGAGATTATGTGTTGTCCGATTTAAATCTTAATATTTATAGTGAAATTTTAAAAAGTATAAATCAGAAAACTTAAATAAGAGTGCTAATAACCATTCTCTATTTGAATTGGTGTAAATTTTGTAAATTAGTGAAATTACTTTTCATTTATCTCTTCTGGTTGAGTCACACATACTGTGTTCTTTTGGCTAAACTTTTTTTTTAAAAAGTTTTTTTACAAATTCAAGTGATTGTCCAAGGATCCAGAGATCCAAAGGATTGTTTTACAAATTCAAGTGATCGTCCATTTCGTTATGTTAACAAATGCTCTTGCATAAAGCTAAAATTATTGTTTATTTATAAAACAAAATGTTCTGCATTTTTGTGGAAAAAATTGAAATTTAAGGAGGAAGTAAACAATGATGAACGAGAATTGATTATAGGAGTTGGTGAGCGAAGCGAGCAGGGGTCGTAGCCTTCTAGCAAGACGAGGGTAAACAAACAAAAATAACAAAATATAATTAAATTTGTATGCATTTTCATGGGAATTTCAGTTATAATGGCAATTTTTATGTCCCCGATATAATGATATCTCGTAATTTATGATGTTTTTGTACAATCTGACAGCCTCATCATATCAAGGTTCTACTCTATGAATAAAACATTTTTCTTAATAGCTTATAGAGATAATTTATAATAAATCTGAGTATTAAATTACATCATTGCTTTTTTGCAAGTGTCTTGATTATTCAACTGTAACTCCATTCTAGTTCTAATTTTCTTTGTTTTGTCTATGATTAGACAGAATAATTATGAATGTGCATATTAATAGATAATTAAAAAGGTTGAGATTTAACATTCAAAATAGGGAACCCACTTTTAGTATAAAAGGATGTAGAAATTTGGATGTCCTGTTTCTTAAGGACCCGTAGTTTCCAAAGTTTATTGGAATCACTGGAAAACAATAAAACTGTATTATTTGTTTTCTTTTCATGATGTTTTTTTTAAATATGTGTTAATTTTAGGTGTTGCCAGCCCAGCCTTGTTCATGAACTCTTTACCTCTACAGTTTGAGTACAACTCTCAACCTGAGTTTTTACGGTGCAACAGCAAAGTTCACACCATTGAAGGAACCATTCCTCAATTTCACAAGACTGATATCGTAAGGCATGTTAGTTTAGGACGTAATCCATCACTTGTAAGACAATGTACAAGGTGAGAAAAATTATTAAAATAGTAATTTTAATTGGCCTCAGTATAAAACCATAATATTTGTATGTTGTTTAATTATATACATAACAAGTTATCATTGTATAATTATATTAAAAAAACGAACAGATATCTCCAATTTGCTCTGGTTGCAAAACCCTAACTAATCAATGACATGCGAGCAAAGTGTACTGTTTCTTAATAAAGACTCCTATATTTTATGACTATCTCCTGTTTACCTGTAAAATCTCAAATTTCCCCATATTTGTTGAAGAAATTAAAAAAAAAAAATAATAATTTGGTGATAAAATGTCCACTAATGGCAAAAATACTTCTCTTATTCCTCAGCAAACAGTGCTATTGTCAGTATCGCAGTATGTTGAGTGTTAATAGTTTAAGTCAAGCCGCGATAGTTCAGGATAGAGCGTTTGCCTTCCAATGAGGTGAACCCAGGTTCAAAATCCCAGTGATGACTGGTGGATACGAGTTCTCCATCCGGCTTTCACCGACCACAATGCTAAGATAAAATATCTTCAGTGGTAGACAAATCACAGGTTAGAGTCCCCTTGTTGTCAGACTAACCATGAAAGGTTTTCGTGGTTTTCCTCTACATGCGGATTAGTTCCATCAAAAAGTCCTCCATGAAGCAAATTTCTTCCAATGCTTGATTCAGGAGTTCCCTGGATTGGGTTCAAAATTACAAGGCGACAGAGTTGAACATCAGTAGTCGTAAACCCAAAATTGGGTCGGTTAGTAAAATCTCTGTTATTTTATTTTGGCAATGAAAAACTATTTATCATTTTGAAAACATTTAATGTGAAGAATGTAATTAATTTTTTCATTGTTCCATCAGTAATAGTCTTAAAATTAAGTGTTACAAAAAGTTGAATATACTGATTTGGAATGGCATCTAGTCTAGGTCTGAATTAACTTTGATGTCTGCATTTTATGAATTATGGTGTTACCATAATTCATAAAATGAATGTAATATGAATTATGGTAATTTTCCACTCAAATGTAGAAATAAAATCTTCTGACTTTTCCAGGATTTTCATTAAAATTTCAAATAATTTCTGGATTACACTTTTGTTATAAAAAGCAATATATCATCAGAAGTAAAAAATCTATAATTGCTAATCGATTTTGTTCGATTTGCTATGAAACTTATTTCTTAATAGAAAAGGTGCAATGTATATTTAATTTTCTAAAAAACAAAATTTAATTGAGCTTAACTTTGAGATTTGAGTATTATAGACAATTATATGAATTTTAGACAGAAGCATTATTTTGGATAGAAATTGGGAAAATATAAAAAATCTTTATGAAACAATATATTAATTATTGTTTAGTCTGCCATCATACACCCTACTTATGATTGGGAAATAACAAAAATCTAAGTATTTTTAACTAATTTGAAACAGGAAATTGTTTAACAGGAAGTATTTTTCACAAATTAATATTCCAATTTTAATAATTCTAAAAAAATTAGTCATAGCAAAATTTTTACACAGAATAATAAAAAAGTATGTTAGACATTCAGCCTCATTGGTTACTTATTGTTATTCAGGTTTGCATTGTTATTCAGGATTATTATTTTTCAGGTTTGTCTCAAGTTTTTTTTCAAGTTTTAGCCAAAACCTGGAACGAATCTTAAAAATAATAACTAGCCAATGAGGTTTTAAGTAAATAAGTTTAACAAATTAAATAATTAGTAAAAACTTTGCTGCAACAAGGTTAAAATTTTTTTTTTTTTTTGGATTTTAACTAAAATTATATCATTAATTTGTGAAAACTACTCTCAGCTTAAAAATTTGTTTTAAAAATCTTCTTCAATCTAACAATATTTGCAGTTCTAATATTATGTTTTTAAGCTTTCTGCATAAATAAATTTTTTGTTTCAATCAGAAGTCAGATATAAGATGACTTACTTCTTTAATAATAGGTTTATTGATGAACTATGTTACTTTTTTTTTGTTGAGTTTTTAATTTTTTTAGATTTTGTGCGTAAAATATCTCTACTATCTGTAATTTATGTACTTGTGTATTTTAAAATCTACATGGTAAACATTCATCAAACATTCACTCTCAGCTTAAAAATTTGTTTTAAAAATCTTCTTCAATCTAACAATATTTGCAGTTCTAATATTATGTTTTTAAGCTTTCTGCATAAATAAATTTTTTGTTTCAATCAGAAGTCAGATATAAGATGACTTACTTCTTTAATAATAGGTTTATTGATGAACTATGTTACTTTTTTTTTGTTGAGTTTTTAATTTTTTTAGATTTTGTGCGTAAAATATCTCTACTATCTGTAATTTATGTACTTGTGTATTTTAAAATCTACATGGTAAACATTCATCTACTGAAATTTTATTTTTTGCGAAAAAATATGTGATTTATTTTTGTTTAAAAGGTAAATTTAATTTATTGTATAAAAAATTATATCTTTGATGAAAACTTGCCTCGTATTGCAAAAATATATTCTGGAATTCCGTAAAATTTTCCTGGAGAAATCCAGGAATTTTATTTCTAAATTTGAGTGGGAACCCTGACGCAGCTTTGATTGTGACAGCAAAAATCGCTATCTGATTGGTGGATTTTGGCAATTTGAACAGTCAATCTCCCAATTCATTCCAATTAATGGGGTTCTTATGTAATTTGTATTTCTTTGATTACAATTGTTATAGAATATACTGTTTCTTACAGATGTTACAGTTCCTCCATGTTAAAAGCTGGAGTACGATCAGCTGCCACAAGAGTTTGGGATGAACGTTGGTTGAGGTTTTGTCCTTGTGGTGGTCAGTGGAGGCTGCATATTGCTCAAAAATGAACATTTATTGTACTCTTTGATCAACCACATTTTGTAATATTTATTTTAAGCATCTTAAACGCTTGTAAATATCATTTACTTGAGACTTTATATCTAGTTACCTCTCATGTTTTAAATTGTTGATAATATTTTTACTATTTGGTTGATAATTTAATATTTTTTCCTGCTTTCCAAACAGTATTTCCTGTTAAATAATACCAATGCATTTTTTCAAGTCTCATTTTTACATGGTTTTTTTTTAATCAAAGAATGCACGCAACAATAGTTATGAAGAAAAAAAAAATGCTTCTTGCAAGTAACATAAAAAATTCAAAAACATGTTTTCCAAATTACAAATTAAAATTTAATAAAAAATACAATTTAAAAGAAGTATATTTTGAATAAAATATATATATTTTTTTGTTAGTTTCAAAATGAGATTAGTTATTTATCTCCCAAATGAAATAATTTCTTGCTATGAGCCCATCAAAAAATATAAAGTTTAGTTTAAAATTGTAAATTAATTAGTTTTTTTAAATTAGATTTTAATATTTTTGATTGAAGTATCACACTAATTTTAAATGCAACTAAATTTCCTTTAAAAAAATATTAATTTGAATACAACTCTACAATTCAGAATTTTAAAAATTCTGTGGTTATTGATTTTTAATTGGATTAAAATAATTTTAAATAAACTGTGCAAAGAGATCAATTCTAATTCTTGGAACAACTGGTCTTCATTCAAAATTTGATAAGCATCAGCTTCTAAAAATAGTAATTTAATGCATGACCTCAGTTCACTGTATTAATCAAGGTTAAACATTTAATCATTCAAGTTTTTTTTCTCTACAATATTTAAAATCCCTAAAAATTCTGAAATAACAAATCGGGTAGAATGTATAAGATACTTCAATCACTTAGTAGAATTATTTGTGAATGGTTCCACACTTCAAAGAATCAAATTTTTACAATTTAAAATTGGCTATTAAATCTTGATAGATGATGCGAAAAAGTGGAATTTCTTGGGTCTATAGAAAAGTGATACATCTAAATACATTTGTATTTATTAAAACTTTTTAAAAGTTTATTGAAAAAATTACATTGTTTTGAACAGCAGGTACTTATGTTGATGGGCAGTTCTGAAACTATATAGGCTTAAATTTTGTTACTTTTCAATCTATCATATTGAAATATGTTTATACACCTTAATAGAAATGTTATGAACATTATTATATTTAAAAATATTTTGTTAGTACTTTAAGAAACTTTTATGTAAAAATATGTATAGTTAAACAAAAATTATAAGATATATATATATTTCAAAAAATTTTCCTAAAATAAAAACTTAACATAACATTAAAATTTATTTTTATTAATTTAATAAAAATTTAGTTAGTTAATTACCTGTCCATCTGGAAAAGATGATATATTGGAATATGATACTGAATTTTTTTATATTTTTAAAGAAAGGCTGCAAAATTTCCGAATTCGTAAACTACTTTTTATATGAAAGTTTTAGTATGCTAAATTCCATTAAAAATGTATGTTCACCATCCTATAAGTTTATAAGTTCATTGTTACATCTGTAAATTTTTCTATTTGATCTGTAGTGTAGACATTTATCGTTAAAAACATATTTTTTTTTTATATTTTTGAATACTTTGTTTTTATTATACTTAGTTTTGTATTAACGGACATGTAAATATTTTTTTAATAAAATTGTTTTTTGAAAATAGTTAACTTTATTTTTCACTTGTTACATACATTACTTCCATGAAATCACCATGTATTATCATGTGAAAAAGGAAAAATTTTGAAATTAATAAAAATGAAATTGGCAATACTTAATACTTTGAGCATTAGTCCAAGCTTTTATGCTGCCACTTTTTTATTTGTTTTTCTTTTCATGAAAAAAATGTTTTTTCCCCCATATTATTCAATGGGAGAGTGGTGCAAAAGCAGGGAGATTTGTGTTTAGGTGGCTCAACACTTAAAGAGTTATAAGCAGCAAATTTTAGTTTAAAATTTTATATATTTTGGTGAAGCAAAGTAACAATGTAATCTGACCTTTAAATATTAGTTGATATTTCTTTTGCCCAATCTTTTTGTATTTGTATGTTGTACTCGATTCTGTCAAGTCTTTTGTTCGTGTCCATATGGAAAGTTATTCAACACCTCTGGGGGATAGGGGGCAAGAAGACAGTTTTGATCCCTCTGACCACACTTTTTGTGACTGACTATAATACTCAGGGTTCCCACGGTTCAAGGAGAACAGGGAAAATCTGGAATTGTCAGGGAATTTTATTTCAACTCCAAAAATCAGGGAATAGTCTGGGAAAGTTGGAATTTATTTTTACAAAAACCTGGAAAATTCCTTCATTATACCTGGAAAAAAACCTGTCTTAAAATTGTCAGTAGCAGTACTCAGTTATTGAGATTTGAGTTAAGTTCTAACATCTATTACAATTATTTATTGTAAAAATTTCAGATTTTAGACAAACTGAAATGCTTCCTTCCACATATAATAATATTTATTTTACACAGAAAATCTAATACTTGGCATTACAAATAAAAGAATCAAAATTTCCCGAGGAAATTTTTTTTATTATAGATAAAATATGGTATGGATTTTCATTGAAATTTACTTGATATACCTAGAAAAGTCAGGGAATTTTTTGTCTGAAATTGAATGGGAACCTCTGTATTCAATAAAGAAAAGAATGTTGAAAAACACCACACCATTTAACATTGAAGAATTCCATGCTTAAATTATTTCAAAGAAATGAAGTAGTAATTTTTGTTTTGTCTGTCATCTATATATAATGTCTGACTATTTCCTTGACACTTGGAAAACTGCCAGTGTCACACTGATCCCTAGATCCCACTGCATAAGTTTGCTTTCTTCTCTTGGAAAAATCCTTGAAATAATCGTTTACTGCAGAATAAACAACCACTTATCTGGGCGAACATTTCGGTTTTAGAGCAATACTAAATACTGCTAAGCAGTTAATAAGAGTTGTAGACAGCTGTCTTTAAACAACAATCAGCCTTAGTACTTGACATTAGTCTGCAAGTTTATGCAACTGGAACTTCCTGCCAAGGATAATCAAACTGATCTACAATTGGAATTAAAAAATTTTTTACTATAAAATTCTAAAAGTTTTCGAACCTTGAGAAGTGAAACAATAATTAAAAATTATTTTTTCTTGGGATTAACAAATTTTATAATCGTGTGCGTTTTTTTTTTTTTTTTTTTTTTTTTTTTTTGTAATTTTTTTTAAAAGTTCCGAGTTATAGCAAAATACGTAAAAAGTGAATTTCCTAAAGCCTAAGATTTCTCTACTGTCTTAACTAGTAGTGGTACTATATTTTCCACTTTGCGGCTGCAAAGTACAAATCCAACTGTAAAAAATATGCTTATTCAGAGAGAGTACGTTTTTGTATAAGATTTCCTATCTTAATTGTTAGCATAAATTAATTAGCATATTTATGGTCACAACATTCGAACCATTAATATTGATACTTCGTAAGTGAAAATACGATTATTAGAACAAAAGTTGTTTAGGATGATATCTTTTTTAATTTGCGCATCCTACATAAAAATCTGATCACTGCGTTCACTCATCGGTTTTATAAATTGATTCGGTAAATTTATTACTTACCAAGTAGAAACATATATAGACCAGTTAAGCCCGGTTGGCGTTATTACATATCGATTCAAATCTCAATTGCAGGACGTGGGACGTATATACTCATCGTATAAAAAAAAATAAAAAAATACTATTGATAATCGAAACTCGATATTTCTACAACATGCAATAAGAATATTATTTGGGGTTTGTTTTCTTTGTGTTACCAAAAGAACAGATAATTTTTTTTTATATTTCAGAGCTGTTTGAATTTCAACTATTACTTTTGAAATGAACTATAAACGAAATCGAAGTTGTCGGTTAGTTCCATCATAAAGTCCTTAACACAGACAAGTTTGCCTCAATGCTTGTACCAGGTGTTCACTTGTCTTCTGGGTTGGGCTGAAATTTCAAGGTTGCGATGTTGAACATTGTTAGTCGTAAACTAAAAATTGAGTAGGCGATACAACGCCTGTTATATATATATATATATATATATATATATATATATATATATATATATATATATATATATATATATATATATATATATATATATATATATATATATATAACAATTAACAGAACCGTAACTGACTCTTAGTCCTATCTGACAGTCCTAGACATTCTTGAACACAAGAATCCGAAGGATTCGCTTTATATTTTTTTCATGCATTTTATTATTTTTTGATAATAAAATGCCATATCATATTGCCATGCCATATCGTAAATAATTTTCAAATTCTTTATTGTCTGGAAATTTTGAATTTCGGATAGATAAAGCTTTTTCGGGACTTAATATTATACATAAAGTAACTAGTACATAAATTTGACATAGACTTTCTTACTTTTCCCCCCCGATATTCAGCTTCGCTGTTCCATTTCCTACTATTGCCTCTTAGCCACTACAGTTGAAGAAATCTCAACAATCTTCGTATAAATGCAGCATTGCCCAGAAAACGCCATTTGAGCAGGTGAGGTTATTTAACACTTACCTTTTAACGTCAAAAACATCTTATTATCGATAAAATGAATGAAACAACAGTATATAAACAGAAATGTAATAAAAAAAAAAAAAAATTTATGTTGCAATGATTTTAATTTCCTTTCTATATGCTCTTAAAAAAGAACTGAAAATTTTGAAAAAGCGGGAAATCATTTAAAATACTGAAACAGTAATATATGTATGAAAATTTAACAAAAAATAAATTGTTATCTTACAGAAGTTTTGAATTCTCTTCAATTTGTGCTTGAACAACTGAAAAGATTGAAAAAGTGGGTAAACTTATCCATTTAAGGTAATTAACAGCAGATATTATATTTTATATTTGGTTAGCTTTACTTCTTAAAGACGTTACTTGTTAAAAAGTCAGTGTAGTTCCCCCAAAAAGGCTGCAATTCTTTTTATTTATTTTTTGAACATTCCGGATCTTGACATTCTTAACAGCCCCCCGGGGTGTAGAAGCAAATCGAAAACCCAGCTTGTTTCTTGAAAACATTTGTCATCGAATTAAGAAACAAATTCTGATCAATAGAGAGGCCAAATAAAGTAATATTCATTTTATATTATTACTCATCATTAATTTAGAAAAACAGTAGCCAAACATCTCATTAAAACAATTAATAAAAGATTTTTTTTTTAAATTTTCTTTTTCACTAAAAACAATTGATTTAAAAACATAGTCCAATTAACACTTTAAGAAATAGATGTGAATAGAATGATATAAATAAATATATAAACTAACTTAAATGATAAACCGTTTTTTCTTCTTCTCAATTTTGAAAGAAGCTTTTCAAAATGTATACAGCTTTTCTATTAAGAGTTTGAATTCCTATTTTTTTTTTGTTGTTGTTTCTGCTCCCCATACGCTCATTCCATGGGATGGAAAAGCAAAGCTTTTTAACCTTTGTCGCACTCACTATTTGCCTTCTATCAGAGTAGGTATTTCGAAGAAAAAAAATCCATAGCCTATGTTACGACATTGCTACGTATTTCACTTTTATAGCTGTTGAATAAAATAAGAGATCTGAATAGATCCAGTCAAGAGTGGGGGGGGGGGGGGGGGTATTACTGAATCAATTTTTTCATTGATAAAGTTGAGCTTTTGTGTGAATAGAAAATTACCTCTTGACCTTCCGCTATTCACACAGATAAATTTAGCTTTAAGAAATGAAGGATCTATTTTTTCTGTAAAAATCATTACTCTTTGTTCAACTGGGTGGTCATACAGTCGTTTCCCCTTAATGGCATATCGGATAATCGAATAACCCGCTGATACGAATAAAATTTAAGGGGACCAAATCATTTTTATATTAAACTAATGCTAAATTTTCCCGTTTAAACGGATATTATTTTTGGTTTTTGTCCCCCCACCCCCCTAAATGACTAAAAAAGAAGTACTGAAATTTTTTAAAAAAAAGGAAAAAAAAAAACTGTTTATTTCTGAGAAATAGTTCTCCAGCTAAAATGGAATCCATGTTTTTCAGTTAAGATAAAGATACAATAGGTGGTCACTTCAATAGGGACTTCCTGTTCATTAGTTGGTCTAAACAGGTGTTAGGTGTAAAGTTGAAAAATTAATCAATTCTTGCTGTCAGTTATACATTGACGTAAACGAAGGGGGTCTTTGACTTGCTTCACTCACACATCATTTAGAATGCAAACAGAGAGATTTGTTTTGTGGTTAAGAAGTGTGGTCCCCTCCTGTGGTGCGCTCTTAACTTTGATAAGAAAAAGTTTCACAAACCTGACACACTAGTCTATAGTGTATCTTTCTTTGAAGTGGAATAATCATTGCTTAATCCAGTGAATAACTCAGAGTTGATTGCAAGTCGAGCGCGAAAATGAATGATTTGAATTAATCAGAGGAAAAATCAATGAATCGTGGAAACAATAAATTTCAAAAAATTCCTAACTAAAATATCAGTATTCAATTCGTTTTCAATAATCATGATTGTATGTAATGAAAGCATCAACGCAGTATTTCAGACCACCTTGTGCCTGAGCTTATATGTCTATAATTTTGCCTCTTGGTTTCGCATTTATTTATATTGAAATCAAATATTGAGCAAATATCGAAAATTAAAGGTTAACATAAAAGTAAAATATATGCAAAAAACACCAGTTTTTCTTAGTGCGTCGATGCTTTCTTTACAATCGGGAATATTGAAAACGAATTGAATATTGATATTTTAGTTAGGAATTTTTTGAAATTTATTGTTTCCACGATTCATTGATTTTTCTTCTGATTAATTCAAATCATTCATTTTCGCGCTCGACTTACAATCAACTCAGAGTTACCTACATTTGCCCTAAACCCCTTTTAACCTAAACTGTCAAAATGGAAAAAAGGGTGGGATCGAGCAAGAACGGCAATCAAGAGGTATGAAAATAATCTTGCTTTTTGTGATAGGGGAAACAGGTGAAGGGAAAGAGTGAGTTAAGGATAAAATTGGGGATTTTTATCTGCATTGGAACACTACAAAAATTGATTCAATTGAGGATCTATTTATTTATAAACATGTTATACTTGAAAAGAAACTTCTAGGGATCTTTGGAAAATATTTAACAACTCTATTTTAAGCAAAATTTGTTTTAAAATTTTTTTTTCTCCTGTTTCTTTCTGTCTTTTAATAATTATTTGCATTGCTTGTTAATTTTTTTTTCTTTCCCTTTGGAACATGGCATAGTTCTAAAGTTGGAAGATAATATTCGAAGTTATATATTACTTGGTTAACATATAAAATATTTTAGCCAGAATTAATTATACTTTAAAAAAATAAACACATTGATATTCAGTGCAAAAATACGCAGAATTTTTATTAATTGAACTTTTGGGCTTCAAAAAAAAAAAAAAAAAAAAAAAAAATTGCAACTTCAAGGAAAGAAATAGAACTTCATTAACTATTTGACATATAGTATATTTTTCATATTTCAGCCTACTTTAATATATTATTTTTCTAAACGAAATTTTATTTAGCACATTGTATAAGAAACACATTTACATGTTGAAATGATGAATCGTATTATAGGTAAAAATTTAGGTTTTATTTCGTGGAAAGAGTTGATTTTTAGAAACTTTTATAATAAAAACTTTTTTAAAGTAACAAAATTCATTTATGGAATTTGAAAGTTTAATTTGATTTAATATTAAAATAATGCGAATCAGTAATAATTACTTTATGTATTGTCATTGACTATTTAAGTAATTCTCAGTTTAAGAATGTTTCTAAACTCTTTTAAATCAGGGTAATTAAAAGAGTTTAGAAACATTTATTTTAAGAAAATTGATTTTACATGTCTGCTAGTCAGATAGTATTATTAATTAAACTTGAATTGTTTGGAAACGCCTGTTTAAATTGTAATAGTTTACAATTATTTTACTTTTGAAGAAACATCTATTGATCTAGTAAAGGAAAGTTTGAAAAACACACCTTAAAAAAAACTCTGAAGTTTTTTTTTTCCGGTAGGGCTAACTTTGGCGAACCCTGATATTCACTAAACAAGTTTTCAATGAATGTTTGCTATAAACATGAATCCTTTGAAAAACAATTTTATTTGTTGTTCCTAATATGCAGTCAAAAATGTAATGATTGTTTTTATTGTTGAGCTAATCGTAGGCCCTTGATGCGCTGAAGTTTAAATGTCAAAATAATTAAAACTATGTATCTTTATAAATTGCAAACAAAAAGTATGGTAATTATCTCTATATGAAAATTAATAGCGCAATATTGTCTACCCTTCATCGGATTATGTATTCTGTTTTCGAAAGTTTAAATTTTTATTATAAAATTTGTTTTCCTGCCAGAGTTGTGATTTTCAGTGATCGCCTGATATCATAAAAATTTTGCTTCCACATTCAAATTCGAATATAAAAAATTAACTTTAATTAAAAATTTTAACACACCGCAAACTTGCCGTGAAATTACAGTTTTAAATGCTTTCAAACACATTTTTAACCGAAAAGGTCAAAAGCTTCGTTTCAAAGTATCTCATAAGTTTCTTTTAAATCTCTTTGTATGGAATAAAAGAAAGGAAAAAAAAAAAAAAAAAAAAAAACTGAAATTCCCAAAATTTAATTAAATCTTTTGACTAGATACTACGTTGGTATTTATACATGTGAGATATAAAACGCAGCGTGATTATTACTGACTAAAAATTTATAAGAATGAAAAAGAAAGTTCAGGCAAAGTTACAATTTCTGGAAATGGAGACTTAAGCTGTTGTTCAATGCATAAGTATCAAATCGATGTGAATTGCTGCTCAAACAATCATATGAGGTTGAAAATACGATTTAAAAGTAATAAAAACGGGAACTTACACTCACAACAGTAGGAACAGTAAGCACGTGCGAGTGACTAGTAACATGTGAAAGAGTCCATTTTCTTTTTAGAAACATTTGCACGGGAATTAAATGTTATATGACTATTCATATACTATTTTATTTTATTTTATCACCGTGTTAAACAGCCGACCCAATTTTGAGCTTACGGATACTAATGAACAAATCCATAGCTTTGTAATTTTGAACCCGATCCAGAAGACAAGGGAACTCCTGAATCAAGTATTGGGAGAAATTTTGCCTTCGTGGAGGATTTTTTGATGGAACTAACCCGCATTTGCGTTACATGTATGGAAAATCATGCACGGTTAGTCTGACGGCAAGGGGACATTAACCCATTATCCGTCAACCACTGAGGATATTTTACGTCAGTGTTGCGGGCAGTGCGGGATTCATATCGACCAGCCAGCTCTGGGATTCGAACCCGGTTCTCATTGAAAGGTGAACGCTCTATCTCCTAAGTCATCGATCATTCAAATATTAGTTATTTGCGCATGTTTGTGCAGTTCGTTTCAGGGACCGTTCACTTTTGAAATGAAGTAATTGTGTTAGTAATTTAGTTACGTCGCACTAGAATTACACAATTGAATATTGGCGATAGTTTGGGAAATATCCCTGAGAAGGATCCGAATACGTACTAATCACAATTTTGATCCTCAGCTAAGGGGACTGGTGCACGCTAAATCTGTCGGGGTCACAAACTCCTCCAAGTGAATCAATACTTCTGGGTCTTTCTGGATTGGAGTTAGATCTTGCTCTGGCTCAGCTGTGGATAGATTCTTCTCTATTCGTTAATTTTTTATAATTATTATTTTTTTCCCATTTTGTTTTAATATTAATGTATTTTAGTGACTTTATATAATAGTTTTTTTTGTTTTAAAAAAAAGAAAATACATATAGTTTAATAATGAATTTTAAACAGTTGTTTTTTATTTTTAAATAGTAAATTTTAGGCAGGATACTTCAAATCTGCAGAATATGAAGAAAAAAAAAATATGGTATGAAACTTTACTAAGCCATCTTACATGAAATACTCACCAAAATTAGTTCAATTTTTTACAAGTATCCTATATTAAAATATTGCAAATTAAAACATCCATACTTCAATAACATCAAATATTAATGCTTCTAACACCAATACTCTAAATTTGATCAAATTATCTATTAATGCTTTAAATGCAAATATTTTTTTAAAAAAATTGCAAAAAAAAGAAAAAAAAAATAATGAAAACATTTTAGGCTCATTTCTTAAATTATATTTAATTAATATTTTTTGATAAGTTATGTAAACATAACTTCTGCATAATAGATATCAATTTAAAACACCTCTAGCATTTTATCTACGAGAAATTTTCAGTAATGCACTTACCATTATTTAGTATGTAAAATATATACTATTTTTAATGGCGAAGAATACAATGGATTAACAGTTATTCTAGGCATAATTATTATAAAGATTGTTAACTTTAATGCATACATAAAGTTGGTATAGAACACTTCAATAGTTTTTTAATCTATCATAAAATTAAGTTCCATAAAAGGAAATAAGTATAAAACTGTTAAAGAGACAAGTAATTTTTTTAGTTCAAAAAATTTATAAATTTAATATGATTTCCAAATCTATGTTTTTTTATTTTCACTTTTATATTAATGGTGAGTGACTAAATGATGAGTAACTATAAGTAACTAAAAAATCAATACTAACTTAAACTTGATTTATTAACTTTTTTTTTGTTCAATATTTGTTTAAAAAAAAAATTTTTTTTTTACGTCTTTTATTTTTGCATCTTTCATTTTTCCTGTTTACTTTTTTTTTCCCCTTTACTTTAGTTTTTTTTTTCATTATCAAAGAAATCGACATGAAGTAATCACAAAAATTAGTTGTTTCATTTTTAAAAATGCAAAATACAAAGTATCTTATTTGTACCATTTTCTAAGCAGGAATGTGCACAGTTAATTAGCTGTAAGTCTATGCAATATTTTCTAAATTAATAAATTTTTATTCTTTATTAACTTTAGAACAGTATTCATTAAATAATATGTTTCAGTTATGATTAATGGCTCAATAACGGTGATGAAAATAAGGTAAACGAGAGTATAATTGAAGGATGGTAAGGGAAAAATGTTTTTCACTTTCAAGCTGTTTTCCTGGAGAAAAGGATTCTGTCCCCTATATAAAATCCCTCTATGGAAATAGTACCCTCCCCCTACAAACGGAGCCTCGGTGCCACAGGTGCACATCATTCATTATCTTTTAGGTTAGAAATATGTTAGGTGAAAAGTAGGAGACACCATATTTTTCAAACTTTGCCCCATTTTTTTTTATTTCAATGGAAGTAAAGATGGGGAAAAACAGCAAAACTATAGACGAATTAGTTCAGACATATCAGGGACTAATTCTAATGACAATCTTCCCTTTATAATAAAAAATAGCTTATGTTTCAAACGAGTCACCGTTTCAAACGTACTTCATGGACAGTATCTTTCCTTAAAACGAAAGGGTTCATGCGTGAAAACGTTAAAAAAAACTTTAATAAATTTTTTTGTAATTATCAGGGCATTTTATAATTAAATGGGTAATTAGCCTGCTCGACAATAATGCTCAATAAAAACGTTTATGAAAATTGAAGTTTTAAATTTAGACCATGAGTGTTCTTTTATGTTATATAGAGAAACTATAAAAAAAATTACGTTTCGATATTTTGTAATTATCAGGACAATTATTACAATTAAAAGTTGCGCTAAATAAATGCGTCCTAAAGGTAGAAATTTCAAGTTTTGACTACGCATTCATTATCCGATAAGGGAAACACTAAAAAGAATTTATTTCATGCTTTTGTATTTTTTACGAGGTAGTTTTCAGAAAATGCTATCTTTCAACATTAATTATGATCTCGAATATATTAATTATCAAAAGTTGATCTGGCACTAATTACTTGGGATAATTGAGGTTATATATATATATATATATATATATATATATATATATATATGTAAGATTTCGGAATTTTGCATATTCTTTCATTGAAAGATATATAAGTCATCAAAGGATGGTATCAGCAAAATTATATCTTTATATATAAAATATTTGAAAATTTTAAAAGTGGTACTTTAAACATAGTAAAAACTTTATATCAATTAAACTTGCAATAAGAAATAAGGATATTTTTTCTTACTTGTCTGGGATACTTGAAATCAAGTTACTCTATTCTGTTGCAACTTTTGCGCCCCCCCCCCCCACCATGTTTTAGACCATCAAAAACAAATCCCATATTCTTGGCGATTCACAAATGGCATATATGGTAATCTATGAATGGAAGTTGATTGACAATATAATTTCCATTCACCTGGTCTACTGATAAGAAAATACAAAAGAAGTGAAATAGAATGAGATTGGTTGTAACCGACATTGAAACTTTATTGAGGCAACAACGTGCACTATAAGCGTACTGCAGTAGTAGAACTCATTAGTAAGGATGTGTGCTGTAAGGGTAGATTCCGATGATATTCTGCTGGTAGTGAAAGCTTTAGAGCGATTTAAAAATGATGAAAAAAATTTGTGTTGTCGGCATGAATTCGAGAAAGTTTATTTCGACAAAGACGAAGCTGATATTGAAAGATATGAAGCTTTATTAGGTTCTACGGATATAAGATTCTCAATGAAGTCCGTCGTGAGATTTAAAAATGTCGCTGAACGTTTATCAGCAGAGAACTTGAGGAAATATTTATCTCAAAAAACTCTTTCCAAAGCATTAGCATCGTGCGGACGCCTACTCATCGACCATCATAAAGAAACTCATTGCTCCTTTTACATGTCTTCTGCACTAAAATTCTACTTTAAAGCGTATAAGTCGGTGAAAAAAGCGTTTTTTTACGAAAACGTTACGCGTAATGAAAAAACCATTCACTTTTTGAGACTTTCGTCAAAGCACGGGCTTCATCAGGATGCTTATATAGAATGCTTGAAAGTATTTGCACTTCCATGTATATTTCATAAGTTCGATAAGTCCTTTGCTTATTATTCGATCTTAGAGGACATTCTCAAGATCACCCATGCTGCACAAGTTGATATCTTAAATGGGTTGAGCTTTGGAGAAGACGTATCGTCCTTCGTGCTATTTTATTCTTCATTATTTAATGACATAAACAATTTAAGTTTGTTGATTCAATATGGAAGGACAGACGTCATATCTTTATCTAGTTTCTTCTACTGGAAAGAAGTATATAGAATGTAAGTACACTTTGTTTAGATTTTTGAACTTACTCATTATGGTTATTCGCTTTATAAAAATTTTACCTTCTCCACTTTCTTTTTTTTTTTTTTTTTATTATCTGTGAAAAATAAACTTCAAGAAATTTAATAAGAGTGGAATTCTTCAACGAATTTCGATACATTATGTAATAAATTTAGGCTTCTGAATTTAGTTGAAATATTATCTTTAATTAGGAAGGTAAAATCTTGACAGTATCTACTTGCGTATTTTTATCGTTAGCAAATAAACCATCACGTATATTATTTATTTTTATCATAACCATTCATCATCATTTCCTTTTATTATTATACATCAGTAAAAATACGGAGATACTTTAGCAGTAGAGCAAGATTCATTTTTTTCCTCAAATTTAAATTTTTAAATTTATTTTGTTTATTTATTTATTTTTAATTTATATTCTTTTTATATTTATAATTTCGTCATTAGCTTCTTTTCTTTGCGAAGAATTTTTTTGGCAAGAATTACCGTCGGGCATTCTTATCAGAGGAGGCATTCAAAAATGAATAGCTTTCGATATTATATTATAGTTAAGTACATATTAACAGTTAGAGGAAACGTTACGTGATGCTAATTAATAAGCGCAGACGACGTTTTAAGAAAAAAAAAAGTACCTTCTTTGAAGTAATAAGATTTTGTTTTGTGGGATCCTTGTCCCCCTCTCTCAATTTATAGGTTTAATCCTTTGACACATAGTTTTTTAAACATGTTTTTTATCCTTTTCTTATTACTTCTTATTAATTTAGGTAAAGATAGGTGAAAATATTATGTTTAGCGTTTTATTAATTTATGGTTATGAAAGACAGCATAAAACAGATGTGTCTTTTCCTGCGTTAAATGTAAATTCTTAAAAACACGGCTTGCTTCCAAACAATGATTCTTCAAATTTTTCTGTTATTTAGATCTAAGAGGAACAACAGTTATTCATCATTAATATTTCTTTAATTTGCAACATCAGTTATTGATAAATTTTTGAATATGAACTTAAAAAAAAATTCAAACTACTTTATTTGGATTTTAGGTTTTATATAGTACAAATAAAATTCCGATAATCTAACAAAGATTTTTAGTAACTATTGAAATATTTCTTTTATAATTAAAAAATACTGAAATATGTTTTTGCTAATGATTAGAACGTCAGAAAAAGAATACATTAAAGGGACCGCGGTGTGCTATCAGCGTCTAAGGATGAAATTCAATCTGGAAGATATGGTCTTGATACTTTTGCCAGAAGATGATTGAAAGTTTGGATAATTTAATGTTACTTTAGCTTTTTGATAACAAAAACATATTTTCGGAACTAATACAGCAAATACAAAAATTTTGCACACTATTATAAAACGTGCTAATCAAAAGATAATTCCCTACAAAAGATGAAAGTAACATCTGTTAATTACTTTGCGTTTTTTTTGTGATATCACCTATATTTCATATTTATTTATTTTTTAAGATGAACGTGTATTAACTTTGTCTTATTCTTTCAATTGAGCAGTTTGTCCAGCAAATTTTTTCTTCTGATATATAGATTATACTTTTAATTAGATAAATATGATAAGTTTGGAATCGAATTAAAGATTGGGCAATAAATCATATAAATATTTTTGGGAGTAATCGATGTTTCACTTGGAATAGAAGACATGAAATAATATGTTATAATTTTAGTGTCCTCTAATTAAAATCAAATGATCATTCAATATTTATATTTTTAATGCGCAATTAATATAACTGTTTTGTTTGTGTTTTTAGAAATTAATTATTTAAAAACTGTATTTTTCCGAAAAACAAAAGATGAAAATATTGTTACACTATTTTCTTCATTGAATCCATTTTGAGAAACCGAATAATTTAATATCATTTCAAATTCTAAAAATATAAATGACTTAATTTATAAAATTAATGAAGTTAATATAATAAAAAAATTAATAAATATGTAGATAAAAAAAATAAAAAAATTTCAATTAAGTGTCCATGAAAAAAAAAAATTAACTTATAATTTTCGATCCGTTTTCCTCGTAATAGGATTCAATCTTAGTGGTTTGAAAGCCTAATAAGCGTATTTAAATACGCTAAGTAAGATGTGTAGACAAAATTTTTATGTTACGAAATCAGACAGATATTCGCATTATGTGGAATAAATAAAAAAAAATTTTTTTTGGCAAATGCAGTCTGATAAATATAGTCTCAAAAGCTTAGGCAAGAAAGAGGTCGAAAATTTTGCATATAACGTTAGTTTCACTTTCCGTATCTTTCATCATATCTTTGGAACTAAATAAGCAAATCAAAATATTTTTCTAGCAATTAAAATTTTTTTAATTAAGTTAATTCTATTTAATAAATAATTTTTTTAAATTTTTCATTCATTAAATAGTCGAAAATTTTGGATGGTAAAATTTAAAAAATATATATTTTCCATATATTTAAAGTAACTAGGGTTTTCCCTGGAGTTGTTTCTGCCTCCCTTGCCCATTTTTCAGACGTGTTGCCATAGATCGCCACCAAGCCTACCTTTTTGAAACCTCTTTTTCTTTTTCTGAGTGTGAGGTCATGTGCGCGCACTTAGAGTCTACAGTATTCTCCGGATGCCTCCTGACGGAGGCGGGACGGGGTTAAGCTTTGATATATTTAATGCAAGTAATTTTAAATAATTAATCTAAACTTAAAACAGTTTGTAAAATAGTTCTTGGAAATGAAAAACTTCTTTGAGATAACGAAAGTGAAATTAGCATTAAATGGTCCTAACTCTACATCGCTCCATTGTTAACGTATCGCCCCAGTGCTCCATTGGAACTTTAGTTTCCAGATTTTAGTCATTTTAGAGTGTCAAGACTCCTAATTTCTTTCACAAAAAAATGTTGTATGTTAAATTAGAAGAAAGTAAAATTTTGTGTATTCAATTTCATAACTTAAGACATCGTTTGCAAAAATCAATTTGCATATTTAAGGTCCATTTAAATCTAATCTTGGTACCTATAAATTCTATCATTAAACGAAGATTCATTAGGGTGTTCTCTCTCTCTGTCTTTTTTAATTTCATTTTATTTATTTATTTTTTCTGGGGGAGGAGGTGCACTACCCTTTATCGGGTTTCTTCTGTATTTGGTTTACTGACATAGAATTTCAGATATTAGTTACGTTTTAGATTGAATTCAAAATAATTTTAAAAAAAAGTTTTTATAATTACGTCTCTCTCTCTTATGTTATTAATTATATTAACTCTGTGACTCAATTATTGATTGAGGGATAGACTTATTAGCCTAGTAACTTTGATTTCTTTGACTTGATTTAGGGGCCTAAACCATGGGGATAAGCAACAGCAAAAATCGTTTTTCCTCAACGTTCAGCGATACTTTAAAAATATTTATTTCTATTAATAGGATATTTTTCCTAATGTGTGAATCGAATATCAAGATATTTGTAACAAACTGGCTAATCAAATTCGCTGGTGGCTCAGGGGATAGAGCGTTCACTTTCCAATGAGGTGAACTGGGTTCAAAACTCAGCGATGGCTAGTTGATACGAATTCCGCCCCCGGGTCGCTTCGACCACAGTGCTGACGTAAAATATCTCCAGTGGTAGACGAATCATGGGGTAGAATTAGCTTACCATCGGTCTAATCGTGGGAGGTTTTCGTGGTTTTTCTCACCATGTAACGCAAATGCGGGTTAGTTCGATCGAAAAGTCATCCACGAAGGCGAATTTCTACCAATACTATAATCTACTCAATAATGTGAATTTCTACGAATTTTTACCAATAACAGGAGTTACTTTGTCTTCTGGATTAGGTTCAAAACTACAAGGCTAAGAAGTTGAACATTAGTAGTTGGAGACCCTAAAACTGAGTCGGCTGTTCACGGGTCGACGGTTATGAAATGAAGATTGTATTTAATGTTAGATCATGATATATTAAGTTCGATCGAAATTGTAGTTCGATCGAAAAGTCATCCACGAAGGCGAATTTCTACCAATACTTCTACCAATACTATAATCTACTCAATAATGCGAATTTCTACGAATTTTTACCAATACCAGGCGTTACTTTGTCTTCTGGATTAGGTTCAAAACTACAAGGCTAAGAAGTTGAACATTAGTAGTTGGAGACCCTAAAACTGAGTCGGCTGTTCACGGGTCGACGGTTATGAAATAAAGATTGTATTTAATGTTAGATCGTGATATATTAAGTTCGATCGAAATTGTAGTTCGACCGAAAAGTCATCCACGAAGGCGAATTTCTACCAATACTTCTACCAATACTATAATCTACTCAATAATGCGAATTTCTACGAATTTCTACCAATACCAGGAGTTTCTTTGTCTTCTGGATTAGGTTCAAAACTACAAGGCTAAGAAGTTGAACATTAGTAGTTGGAGACCCTAAAACTGAGTCGGCTGTTCACGGGTCGACGGTTATGAAATAAAGATTGTATTTAATGTTAGATCTTGATATATTAAGTTCGATCGAAATTGTAGTTCGATCGAAAAGTCATCCACGAAGGCGAATTTCTACCAATACTTCTACCAATACTATAATCTACTCAATAATGCGAATTTCTACGAATTTCTACCAATACCAGGAGTTACTTTGTCTTCTGGATTAGGTTCAAAACTACAAGGCTAAGAAGTTGAACATTAGTAGTTGGAGACCCTAAAACTGAGTCGGCTGTTCACGGGTCGACGGTTATGAAATAAAGATTGTATTTAATGTTAGATCTTGATATATTAAGTTCGATCGAAATTGTAGTTCGATCGAAAAGTCATCCACGAAGGCGAATTTCTACCAATACTTCTACCAATACTATAATCTACTCAATAATGCGAATTTCTACGAATTTCTACCAATACCAGGAGTTACTTTGTCTTCTGGATTAGGTTCAAAACTACAAGGCTAAGAAGTTGAACATTAGTAGTTGGAGACCCTAAAACTGAGTCGGCTGTTCACGGGTCGACGGTTATAAAATAAAGATTGTATTTAATGTTAGATCTTGATATATTAAGTTCGATCGAAATTGTAGTTCGATCGAAAAGTCATCCACGAAGGCGAATTTCTACCAATACTTCTACCAATACTATAATCTACTCAATAATGCGAATTTCTACGAATTTCTACCAATACCAGGAGTTACTTTGTCTTCTGGATTAGGTTCAAAACTACAAGGCTAAGAAGTTGAACATTAGTAGTTGGAGACCCTAAAACTGAGTCGGCTGTTCACGGGTCGACGGTTATGAAATAAAGATTGTATTTAATGTTAGATCTTAATATATTAAGTTCGATCGAAATTGTAGTTCGATCGAAAAGTCATCCACGAAGGCGAATTTCTATCAATACTTCTACCAATACTATAATCTACTCAATAATGCGAATTTCTACGAATTTCTACCAATACCAGGAGTTACTTTGTCTTCTGGATTAGGTTCAAAACTACAAGGCTAAGAAGTTGAACATTAGTAGTTGGAGACCCTAAAACTGAGTCGGCTGTTCACGGGTCGACGGTTATGAAATAAAGATTGTATTTAATGTTAGATCTTAATATATTAAGTTCGATCGAAATTGTAGTTCGATCGAAAGGTCATCCACGAAGGCGAATTTCTACCAATACTTCTACCAATACTATAATCTACTCAATAATGCGAATTTCTACGAATTTTTACCAATACCAGGAGTTACTTTGTCTTCTGGATTAGGTTCAAAACTACAAGGCTAAGAAGTTGAACATTAGTAGTTGGAGACCCTAAAACTGAGTCGGCTGTTCACGGGTCGACGGTTATGAAATAAAGATTGTATTTAATGTTAGATCTTGATACATTAAGATTGAACTCTTGTAAGTGAAAATCTGATTGGTAAAACAATAGTTATTAATGTGTTCTTTTTTCTACACTCTTTTCACCACACTTTTTATCCCTCTGCACTTTATCTAGTGTCATTTGATTGATTGATCTGGAATTCCCTAATGTTTAATTCTACATAATGTGGTAAAAAAAAAAATCATTATTTCATATCGCTCAGCCATGTTTCAAAATCTGCCTTTCTATTAATGATATACTACCATATATACGCATCGAGTTTGACAATAATGTCAACATATTGAAATCGAACTCTCTACATTTATGGATATTTTGAAGCTTTGCAAGAAGAAAAAAACACCCAAAAACAATGAATTAATGAGTGTTTATGATGAAGACTGAAAAAAAAAGCATAATAATCTGCTTTATTCCTTTTTTATACTTTAAAGTTCTTCTAACCGTCTCATTCCATCCCTTTCAAGTTTCCCCGGCAATTAACCATGCTTTTATGTCATTAATCTAGCTTATGATTATTCAGGGTTTTTATACAATCTTACTTTATTTCATCGATTAGTTAATAATTTGAAAGCCTCGACGTGTACAATTTCTTTACGTAATTTTCGACAAGGATTATGAAAATTGGGGAGGGGGATTAACAAGTTACATTCCTTATAGTTAGTTACTCTGCATTACGTCATTGTTAGTGATGATGTCATTTAAGAGGTTGCAACTCATTTTTTTAATAAATAACATACTCATTCCTTAGCGTGTTACTTTATTGATGTGTTACAGAAACTGATATATTTTTTTTCTTTCTTTGCAGCCTTCCTGAAAACGTCGAGATGGTTTTAGGTTTCGACCCTATAACTGTGCGCTCACTTCAAATAATGCATTTGTACCTGACTGATTACCTCAAGAAATCTCGTCCATTTTCAGCTGAGTGTGCGCTGAAATTCTTGTGGGACAGCATAACAGACCCTTACTTGACTCCTCAGGAATTCGAAAAGAGTTTTGATCCCGAAAGCGCGAAAGATAAGACTCTAGTGACGGACGCATGGACTTGGTACCAGTTTCACGTTTTAGAAGATACAACTTTGGTGAAATCTCCGAGATCCCTCTATCATCTCTCAAAGTGCAGTGTTCGAAACCAGATGGCCAAGTGTTTTCAACTTCCATCAGGCATCAGTAAACTAACGCTTCCGAAACTAGTGAAGAACTTTCTACTTATGGGAGAATGTATTTCACCTACCTCTCTTTGCCTTTAATTGATTCTTTGGAGGAAATGTGATTTGTAATCAATAATTGTAATTCGAGTCGACCAACTTAGGTTCCCTCTTTTTATCGAATGTGCAAAGTTGTTAAGGCAAATACTGTTTTTATGTCGTAACATTTTAAATCAATAATTAACTTTAAAATGTATTTACTTGATGTGTACTTGATGTGTAATTAATAATTCTTGTGGAACAAACTTTGATTCACTCTTTTTATCGAATGTGCAAAGTTGATAAGGCAAATACTGTTTTTTTTATATTTTATTTTGTAACATTTTTTAAATCCATAACTAACTTTAGAATGTAGAGGGGTGTTTTATTGATTAAAGTTTGAAATAATTAATTTATAAGTCAATTCATTCTTTTTTGCATGACTAATTTGGTGTGATTACAAAATAAAAGAGAGATTGAAAGGATGTACCGTGCGTAAAATAAATCGGACCATCCTGAATAAATTTTGATCTAATGATAGGATCTTCGCGTTTTAGATCTCAATCTTAATGATTCGAGGGGGTGATCTCAAATATGTTAATTAATAAGTGCAGACGATATATTAAGTTACAAAATCAGACACAAAAACGTACTTTCTCTGAATGAACATACTTCTTTTTGGACGGATTTGTATTTCTGTCCCCCAAAATAGAGAGGCTAGCCACAATTTGGGAAATATGGTCTCCATAGTTTGATCAGGAGAGTAATCCAAAGTTTGGACCCCTTAATGTCAATGTCAGAAATCCAAAGTAGAATATTTATACAAGTACATTCTTATGATTGATTTCGTAACTTAAAATATCGTCTGCACTTATTAATTAGCATATTTGAGGTCACTCCCACGAACCATCTAGATTGAGTCTTAAAACGTGAAGATTCGATCATTAGATAAATAGTTATTCAAGGTGGTTCTTTTTTATGCGCATTGTACTTTAATGTTTCAGGTATATAGAATTATTCGCACAATTTTTCATAAAACTGGTATTGTTTATTTCGAAACAGTTGCAATTCTTTTTCCTAGTTACAAAATGTCATGATTATAATTAGTACTAAAACTTATAACATATTTCGAGTAAATAACATTTGTTCTGCAAAATTGTCCCATCTGTCTCTTCATTTATTATCACTTTTAGTATTTAATTTCCATCAGAACATCAGAGATCATATTTTTAAATCTTCGTAGTATCGTCATGATTTAGATTTGTTAATTATTAATTTTTATTTACGCTTTTGTGAAAAAAAGAAGCTATTTTTGAAGAAAAAAAAAACCTATTTGTGAACCATGAATTATCATATTTCCGTATCTTAAATCACATAATATTTCGAAATTTAAATATTTAGTCAGGTTCTTACATTTTTTTATTTGTTTAAACATTGAACTAAAATGTTCGATTTTTTAGTCTTTATAAGTCTTTTTTTTATTTTTAACAAAAAGATAATTGCAAAATAGAAATATAAAAGAACATAAAAATAATTTTTTATGTGTTTTAATTTGTTCAACATTTATTTGTTTTATTTATTCAATTACTCATTTTTATGGAATTTTCTACAGTAAAAAGTGATAGTACAAATGAGTAGTATAAAAAAGTGTAAGAAAATTGTTTATGCTTCAAATCTAATTATTTTGAGGTTTTTGAGGAATTGGTTATTATGCTTCAAATCTATTTATTTTCACTATTTAATATTTCACTTTTTATATTACATTTCTTCAGGAAAATTACTTATGCAAAATCGAAAATATTAAATGAAGTATAAAAGCGTGTTTAATGCTTTTTAATAATAAAAATCAAAAAACAATAATCGGCTTCCAAATAAGTTCGTTTTATTTGGCTATTTTTATATTAAAAGATCTTATTTGAATATGAAATTACCTTGTTTTCACTCAAATTGTTTTAACTTTTAGATTTCTTGGCGAAAACTAAAGCAAGTGTGCCATAAGAGGAACAAGGTAAAAAAATTAAAAGACTTACTTTTACGAAGATTTTACTTTTAAAAGACAAACTGCAGCTAAGGAAATTTAAGATTTGTTTAAGATGTATCGGTAACGTTTCAGATTAAGAAACTTTGTCGTATTCTCTGTAACAAAAAAATAGCCATTATGTGCAATAAAATGATCTCTTTCTGTACACAGTGAAATACTTTTAAAATAGTCCCCTGCCCGTTAATGAATATGATAGAGTGTTCACGACACTAATATAGTTTTCCCAAAAAATAAAAAGTCATTGGCGTCTATTTGTTTTGATATTGAGGGTTACATTAAAAATTTCTGTTAGTTGCAGTTGAACGAAAAGAAAGAAAATTATAAGAAGTCAAATGGTTCATAATGAATTAGAAGTAACTTATTTTGAAAAATATTGTCGATAACTTAAACTATAAGAGTTTAAAGTCTTTATGATGAATGCGTTGAACGTAATATAATATTGTGTATGTAGTATTTGGAAAAAGAAAATTTAAGATCAATTATTGTAATGTTATTTCTAACATCTACTTAACAGATGTTAATAATAAAAAAAAATCGAAATTTTTTTTAAAAATTTTTAACTCCATTTGAGACTTACTTCATTATTTAGTAATAGTAATTTTTTAAAATTCTTTTATAAACCAAGGATATGGTTCATCAAAGAATGGTGTGGTACTCAATCCAGGAGTTCCCTTGTCTTCTGAATTGAGTTCAAAATTACAAGGCTACGGAGTTGAATATTAGTAGTCGTAAACCCATAAAATTGGGTCGGCCGTTCAACGACGGTTATAAAATAAAATATAAAATAAACTCCTCTTCTGGGTGATATTCGATGATTTTTAAACTCTTTTGGCATCAGATTTTTTTCAGAAAGATTTTTCCTTTTCCCTTTAGACATCTGATATTTTTCTCTCGATTTTTTAAAAATGAATTATCAGTACTTCGTATTTTCGATCATTCGTATTTTCCATCAAGACCTTTGACCATTTGAAACACTATCAGATAAATAACTTCCTGACCTGTGAAAATATGAGATATATCAATAATTTTCTATTGTAACACTCATTTTTTTGGCTCAATAAATATAATGGCTTCCGAATCCCATATTTCTAAATTCGTTACGTCATCAATTTTTCTGTTTTCTTCAAACCCAATATTTTAATCTTAGTTCACAATGCTTTTACATTCTTTTTAAATAGAATGATTTTACAAAGAGCTTACCCGATCACTAATGCTATTTCAGCTTCAAAGCGCAAAAATTTCTCTGCAAATCGCTAAGAAGTAGAAAGGGTTAGAGATAATAGTAACGGGAGCTATGCAAAATCTCTCTAATCATGTAATATGCGGAACTCATTTCAGAGAAAAGAAAAATAGTTTTTTCCCCGCACATCTACAACAGTTTCTATATAGGTTATAATCTAACTTTTCGTTTCTACGCTTATCATACTATAAACTATTTCTAACTTTTGGTTCACGAACCCCCAGACGTTAATTAGGTGAATAAAGAGAATTCAAGAAAATATGGTTTAAATAGAAATTTTAGGTATGGTAGAAAACTATCAAGATAATGACTATAAAAATATTATATGTGGGACAATCAGTAGCCGGAACGTCAAAAAAGTATTTTCAAACGCAACACTCCATAAAAATTATTTTCAATTTTTTTTTACAACCGTCGTTGAACACCTGACCCAATTTTTGGTTTACATTTACTAATGTTCAACTCTGTAGCCTTGTAATTTTAAACCTCTCCAGAAGACAAGGAAACTCCTGGATCAGTACCTCTAGAGGTATGATTTTTTATAGGAACATGGAGGGCTTTGTGACACAACAGATTTAACGTGCATCAGTTACCATTTACTACATGGAGAATCTTCGGCCTGCGGGGATCAAACCTACGACCTCTTGGGCATGGGTCCAGTTCTCTACAAACCAGGATATCCCGGCCCTTACAAATTTTTATTTAACAAAATACTTCTATATTCTCCCAATCGAATTTCAATTCAAATTTTTGAAGTATACGAACCAACAATTAAATAAAAAAAAGTTCGCATGCTCTTCACTTCTTTACGGCTCTTCTTTACGGCTTCGTCCTCACGGCTCGTATAAATTCTATTCCAAGATTAATAGTTAAATTCTTAATATCAAAATATATTGACAGAAAAAAAAATTCACATATCCATTGCATCGAGCGGAAAGCGCAAAATACGAACCACCCGGGTTATGATTAGCCCTGGGTTATGATCGGATCTTCAAGTTCTAAGACTAAATTCTTAAGGTAATTAATTAGTGCAGATGATATTTTAAGTTATGAAATATAAGACACAAAAACGCACTCTCTCTAAATAAACATACATTTCTTTTCTCCGGCGAATTCGGATTTCTGACCCTCTAAGCCTACTTGGTAGCCGTATTCTGGGTTCCAATAGTTTGGTCAGGAGAGCAGCCTAAAGTCTGGACCCCTCAATGTTAATTTTAATTTTTATGCATTTCCCCATATCTCAATAAAATGGAAAGTTTTTTCATGAAATTCGTTTATTCAAAGATAAATCTTTTGTAAATAATTATTAGTAATAAATATAATAACTTTTAGAAAATATTAACAGTTTTTATTTAAGAGGATTTGAATTGTGTGGTATAAAATTTTTTATCACTTTAAAAAAGCAGTTTTAAAGATGCAAAATGCCCGCTTTTAATAAAATCGATCAAATAGTTCCTGGAAAATCAAATTTTCAAAATGCAACCTTATCAAAATCAATTATTTTTACTTTATTTTACTTATTTATATATTTATTTTGTGCAATGTACAACTTTTTTTTTTTTAAATTTTCAATTGAACTCTAATGTAAACAGGTTCTTAAACCTTAAAACATTTGAAGAAAAAAAAAAACACTTTTTAAAATTCACGTTTGAAGTTACCATCTCGACCGGTACTAACAAGTCAGAGTAACTTTCGTGGAGAAGGAGGGAGTTACTATATCATTTCCCAATTAAACCATCAATGTGGAACATAACTTCGACTTTCTATTTAAAATTTTACTCAAGAGTCGAAATTTTTTACGGTAGTTTATAAGAAAAGTATAATGATTAACATTTCTGTGAAATGATAGAAACATTTATAATTAAATTCTAGTAAGACTAAAATGTGATGAAGAAAAAAGATATTATGACGTCTAGCACGCACAATGAAACTCATAGAAATGATAATACTAACTTGAAATAGCTTAATAGTTATTCAAAATATACTCTTTTCCAAATCATAGCAACTAACATAATGTGAAAAATATATATATTTTTTTTAAGGGAAAAGAATTTAATATCTTAAGTTTTTATAATTTTTTTAAACATAAATAAATAATTATAATAAATAAATAAATATTTATCAATATTCGACAGCTAGAGGGAACTTAAGCAACATGCTATGCTTAATGTAATAGATTTATTAGAAATCAAGTAATCTTGCGTGTCAGGTAAAAAAAAAAATTGAATCCGGAAAAACAAATTTAACTACAAAACTTTAATTAAATAATAAAAAAAAAACGTGAGTTTGCAGACGATTCCAATTAAAAAAATAGGTTTGTGTTCTGTTTCCAGAGAGTGGGTTCGGGGTTCAAATCCCATCGATGGCTGTTCGATACGAATTCAGCATTCGGCTTGTATCAACCACAGTGGTGACGTAAAATATCATCAGTGATAGTTAGTTTAACCGTGCCGTCCAGCTAACCGTGAGATATTTTCATGCGTGGTTTCCTCACCAATTTACGCAAATGCGAGTTAGTTCCATCAAAAAGTCTTCCACGAAGGCAAACTTCTCCCGATTGATCCAGGAGTTCCCTTGTCATCTGGACTGGGTTCAAAATTGCAAAGCTACGTAGTTGAACATCAGTAAAATCATAAATTGGGTCGGCACTTCAATGACGGCTATAAAATAAAATAATTATTTATCTAACCTTTAATAGCTCATCCTAATTTATTTAATGTTTCGGTTATTTTAATGCAATGTTTCAATGAAAAAAGCAATGATACTGATAAAAAAAAAAATCCACAATAATACTACAGGGCCGTGGTGGATCAGGGGGTTGAGAACTCACATCCCAATGAGGTGACTCGGGTTAGAATCGCAGCGATGGCTGGTCGATTCCGCACCCGTTCGCACCGACCCCAGTTCTGACGTAAAATATCCTCAGTGGTAGACGAATCATGGGCCAGAGTTCCCTAGCTGTCAGATTAACCGTGGACGGTTTCCGTGTTTTTCCTTTCCTTGTAGCTCAAATGCGCGTTAGTTTCATCAAAAAGTCCTCCACGAAGGCAAATTTTTCCCAATACTTGATCCAGGAGATCCCTTGTTTTCTGGATTGGATTCAAAATCACAAGGATACGGAGTTGAGCATTAGTAGCCATAAACCCTAAATTGGGTCGGCTGTTCAACGATGGTTGTGAAATATTATAAAAAGAGGTAACTGTATTCGTCACTACACTAAAGATTACTTAAAATAACATACATTAGTGCAAAATCAGCAGTTTTGAAATTTAAACTGAAGGATAAAAAACAAAAAAATATGTAAGTTATTTGTAAAACATTGACACAAGTTTTTAAATATTCTAAGGACTGTATGAATCTTGCATATTTTACAAATTCAAATTAATTCTGATCCAATTATTTCAAATAATTATTAATTCAAATCTGTTTATCATAATAATTTTGATATAATACATTTATTGCCTTTAAATAGAGTGATTTACGTGTATTAAAAGTTTTATTAAAAAAATGAAACTGTCATAAGAAAAACAAAAAGAAAATAATGTACGGAATAATCCTCAAAAATGGGAGAAAGACTGGAACTGGCTTCGAACCCGAGACAATAGGCACAGAGGGCACCTATCTTACGTTTCAGAGATTCTACCTACAATGTTTTATTTGAGATTTCATGTTGCATATAGAAACATTATTTTTTTATGCCAATATAGCCAACTTATGTGACATTGGCGAATGATGACCTTTTGACGTATTCAATGTTGCAACCCTTGTGGTACAAATACTTTGTTTCACTTTGTTTTGCAAATTTTGCCAAAGATTAGAACTTAGTTCGACTGATTTGGATATTATATATTTAGTGTGAGTATTTACATTTTTTCAATTTCAGTCCTATATTTTTATTATCAACCTATTATACATACTTTTTAACATTTAATTTTGTTATTAAATTACTTCTTAAAATATTATATTGCATATTATAGGAGATATTAAAGGGATTAAACACATAAATTTCTATTCGGGATAACTTTAAATGTTTGATTTCAAATCTAAGAAATTTTATTACAACATTCAAATTAGATTTATAATTAGAATTAGAAATCGTGATTGTTCGTATTTAAGTATTTCGTACTAATTATTTAATTTCTTCTTTTGATTTTTGCCGTAACTTATATTTTAATTTTCTTTTTAGAGATTTTTTTAGAAACATAAATTTTAATGTTTCCTTTATGTTAATAGTAACTACTGCTACATAAATAAATTGCTATTAAAAACAGACAATCTTACCGGTAAGTCAGTTTATTGAACACTTTAAAATGTTACACTCGATTTTTAATGTAGGCATTTTTTAAAATAAATTCCTCAGTTTTAAAGTAAAGGTGGAAAGTAAAAAAGTTGGAAATTTAGGAACGATGGAATTATTTAAATTTCATTAAAAATAAATTATGCCCGAGAATATTTCAATTTTCTGAAAAAATGATCAAATTTCGTTTCTCTTTGAAAGCTGTTAGATTTAAAAATGAACCCTCGGATTATTGTGTTTTGACCAGAGATGCTAAACTATGATGTTACAGGTTGATATGTCTGCTTTTTTTATTTTTAATTTTACTGTAGAAAGAAGGGATAGGGGAAAAAAGGGATAGAAAGTTTACAACTTGAGTAAAAAGTTATTTATCTACATTAATTGTTTCTTTAGTACACTTTTAACAAAAAAAATGTGTGACGATGTTTTTGCCTGAAGAATGGAAAAAAGGAAGTTATAAACAAATTTCTTGGATTTCAACTACTAATTGGCTGAATTCACATAGACTTTTAATCATTTTAAAATTTATTGATTTTGTAATAACATCAATAAAATTATTTACTATTTATATCTTTGTTTTATCTAGTTAGTTATGCTTTAAGATTTAAAAGGAAACTGAATAATTAAACAATTCTATGCAGATAAATACTTTGTTTCTGTCAGGCGCTAAAGATAAGTTAAATGTTTACTCAGCGTGAGTATAATTTATATTTAACAGTAAAATATTAGCAATTTATTATGTTATATCTCGTTGACTAATTAAAGAACATACAGTTACAAAAGAGTAAAGTAAAACTGCAAGAGTAAATGTAATCTCATTTTAAAAACATATTTCTTGCTATTAATTGATTCATAAAATTTGAAAATTTGTAATTAAAATAAAAATATTGAAAAATTTAATTTCAATTTTGCGGGAAAGCTTTTTAGTGGAAAAACATATCGCTCATGGACTGCAATAGTGGCACAGCTCAAAAAGCACGCGTTTTTGACTAAGGACAGTTGTAAATATGAAAATACACATTCTTCTCAGCAGCAATACTAGCACAATTCATAATGTAACTTGAAGGTAACCTTCGCTTAAGTAAACTGAAGCATTTCTTATGCATTTTCCTTAGCAATGAAAACTTTAAACCCACTTATCTCAAAACTCGTTTTTTGGAGTTGTGCCGCTATTGAGCGGTATGAGATAGTATTTTATTTTGCTACTTCATTTCAGTATAATTTTTAAAACTAACTTCATTTTCGTTCTTCATTGCTTTATTTCAAATAAATATTGTGTTTTAAATATGTCAAAAAATTCATTCTAGTAAAATTTCAAAATTGAATTAGAAAAATATTTGGTAAGCATGACAATATTTACATCATTTTTTTCCCTTATCTACACAATGCAATTTAATAACAGTAAACATTTAAGAACAATTTAAAGCTGATTTTACTGTCTCGATTACCATTTGCCTAAAAGTCAAATAAAATTAAAATTCAATAACTACTTCTGACAGATAAAATGAAAAATGAAACTTCCTAATTTGTTTTCGGAATTTCGAAAATTATTGGAGAAGTTAATTTATGCTATTACAAATTATTGTTATTAAAACAAATGGAAGGGACATTTCAAACATATAAATAAGGTATTTTTTCTGAAAAATCTGTAGATCGAATATTTCATTTGTAAAATATAAAAATTAATTATGATTAAAAAAAAATTACAGATTTGACTTTTTATTGTATACAATCCATTGAGTTTGAGAAATTTTTGAAAATTCTTTTTCGAAATTTTCATCATCGCCCTTGATACTTCGGTTCACCCTCATCAACAACTCTTCAGTTGAAGTTTTTTTTTTTTTTTTTTAAAAACAATTCTATTTAGTTAAGGAAGTTTGAATTTAAGTCACTCGCGCTTTGTTTCTGCTCCTGTCTTTTTTTTTTAAGCCTGTCTTTTCTTTTGGTCCAATATATGCGAAAATAAGTTTATTCTGAAAATACAATTAAACTTTCTCGAATGAGTTTGTAATTGGTTTTTATATTGATTAATTTTCTTAAGAGAAAATAAAAGCAGTTTAAAATTATAGTTTTTCACTTTTAACTAGTTTCTGCTGAAGATATATTTATTTTCTTCTCAATGAATCGTACACTTTAATTTCTATTTATTATTTAATCAGATTTATTATGCAAAATTTGTTATGCCTCAACCTGTTAGTTTAAATGACTTAGAAATTGATGGATACTAGAGTTTCAAAAACGAATATTGTTTTGATGAAACTTTATATGGTTGGATAAGTCCAGCGTAAGGGAGAGTTACCCGGCACCGGGAAAAGAAAATTACTCCGAGTATTGGAATTCGCTAGCCATGTTTCGGTTATTAAAGATATTTGGAAATTTAGCAAAGTAAACCGGGTCCCGTAGTTTGGTGTTATCCATGAGCTGGGGTTTGTTTGGCGACTTTACGTTTCCCTGAAGTTTTGCGATAACTATTTTATACAAGTTTTCCGTTGCTGTTGGCAAAATAGTTTTTTTTTTTTTTTATCGGTGAACAAATATTTTATTGAATCATATTATCTTTTCTGGTCCAATACCTTTCGCGATATTTCTGATAGTAGCATGATTCCACGCGTATAACGTTTTTGTTCTTTGCTGGCAAAAAGCTGATCCAGATAGTTTTTTTGCCAACCTTATCTGAAAGTAAAAGGTTTTACTGTTTGAAGCATTTTGTAGAAACCTGAACATTCTGCAGATAAACTATTTCTCATGCGGTGTTGATGCACTTTAATAGCCGATAATTTCTACGATTCTTAGTGAAAACATAGGCGTAGCTTGAAGAAGAAAAAAATATTGCTAGAAGGGGGGGGGGGGTGCACAAGAATATATTTTTAGAATTTGCAATAATTAAAAAAAGTTGATTATAATAGGTCGCCTCTTGATTTCATTCACACATTTCTTTTACAATGAGGAATTTATAAAAATAAAACTTTAAAAATAGAATAAAATTTTAAAACATTTTATTCAAACGTATTTGACGTAGAAAAGAAACTGAAAATGTTTTAGAAATAGAAAAGTTCATAGTTTCATTTTATATAAAAATAATACGAGATGTTTCAGTCAAAATCAGCTTGAAGAAGTGTAACCTTAATTTAAGTAAATAATCCATTAATTAAATCATATTAGAAATTGTTATTAAGCATATCAGTTTATATATATATATATATATATATATATATATATATATATATATATATATATATATATATATATATATATATATATATATATATATAATGTTATTAGTATTTTTATGATCGTTATTATTTGGAGATTTTATTTCAAAGAATAATTTGCTAACTACCTTCCTTTTGTTATTTTTAGAATTTTGAGAATTTTGATATGAGTCAAGACGGTAATGATAGAGGAGTGAGGGGAAGCCGTAGCTTTAAAAACCCCCCTCCAAGAATAATTAGAAGTAGAAGGCGAAGTAGCCTGTAAGTAGATTTTATTTTTATTAATTTTGAAAAAATATTCGCAGTTCTAATTTAACTGCAAATTGAAGTAAAAATTTTATTTCGGTAATTTAATATATTTGTGCAGTTTTTGACCACTAACTAAGAGAAATTTACTTGCAAGTTTTTCGCTGTGTAGATATATTTTATTTATTTTTTATCCTTGTTAATTGTCGCTCAATATTTCATTATAGCTGGTGATCATTTTATTGTTTTAATTTTTACTGTTATATTTAAATCTTCTGTTTACAAACTTTAATAATTTAAATCAAATTAATTTTGTCTTTGCAAATTTTATTTTTATGAGATTTCCGCATATTATTAGTTATAAGAATTATGCAGTCTCTACAGTCTTTTCTAATTAATGAAATTATTTATGGTCAAATATGGTAGTGAACAGTTAGTTTAGCTAATTTTGTAGCTTATTTCATAGCAAATTTTACAGCAATTTTTTTTTTATAAAGGTAGGCCACCTATGAGAATGAGATACATTTGGCAATTTAGAAACATACATGTTTAGAGTTAGCTCTTCAAATAAATGTGTAACCATTTATGCTATATAAACCAGAATCAAAATTAACCATATTATCAGAGTTCAAATATTATTTTGCTCGGCATGCCCGAAACATTTTGACGAAATTATCCGAAATGTCAGATGAGGGAGCAAGGCACCAAAAAGGAAGAAAAATAATTTTATAAAAATTTACCTTAACAACTGTGTACATAGTAAATATTAAAAAATTTCCTTTCAACTCTTATCTGCATTTATTAAAACTGTGCATGTGAGTCAAAAATGTTTCCGTAAACTCTGAGACAATGAAAAAATTTTCTAGAATACTGAGTTTAAAGCTTATTCTGGTTTACAGCTTATTCTGGTTTGCATACTTCAGACAACTTCATGTAACTAGTTGTAAAGAAAATTTAACTATTTATCATAAAAGTATAACGTGTAAAATGAAGAAAAAAAAAATTTAATTTTTAACTTATAGTTCAATTTTTTAATTTATGATTCAATTGTTTAAATTGAAATTCAATAGTTTAAATTGAAATTCAATAGTTTAAATTGAAATTCAATTGTTTAAATTGAAATTCAATTGTTTAAATTGAAATTCAATTGTTTAAATTGAAATTCAATTGTTTAAATTGAAATTCAATTTATTAATCTTTAAAATATTTATTCAATGAATTTTTATAAAGTTTCATAACTTTTAATAATAATTCAATATTTAATTTTTAATTTTAATAATTTTTTAAATCATATGTAGTTGAATAACAAATATTTTTTTTAACAATACAATTATTAATGTTATTAGTAACTAATTTTAATCAAGAATATTTTAACTAATTATCAGTAAATTTTTGAACAATTGATTACTAATTTAATTAATTCCTAATTATAATTAATATTTGATAAATTTTAGCACATTTAATTTTGAGGAGTCACGTCAGCACAAAAGAAATATTTTTAGATATTATGTAAAAATATTTCTAATACTTTTTTAATAATATATATATATACCTAATCCGGTGATAGTCATGAAATTATTTTCGTTATTTATTGCGGGGATAGTTAAGTTTATTCTGCATCTCTTACAGGAATGATGACAGAGCTAGAGCTCGTGAGGATGTCTTAGCCAGATTTAGAGCTCTTGATCTTGGAGATACTGATTCTGAAGTAGATCAGGTGAGGATATTTTATTGTAGGATTGTATTTATTTTTGAAGAATGTGTAATGTTTGTAATTTACAAAAATGTGTAATGTTTCACTATGCACTCAAAACGTTTGATAAGTTAAGAGTATTTTAATGATTTTTAAATTATATTCGCTCATTATTTTTATTTTAAAACTCTATTCTAAATTTTACTGCTCAACTTTTTTTTATCATAATTTCTACTTTTGCCACAATATTACTTCAATGACTTAAAATTATTCCTCTGCATTAAATCCTCATTTTGTTATTTTATAATTTCATAAATTCTTTTACAGGTAACCCATCTTCCACCTCACCTCCCCACTTTTATTGATTTTATAAGAGAAACTATTTTTATCAGTTGTCCACAGTTTTATCATTTAAAAGTAATGGGAATATTTATTTATTGAATTATTTATATTTTCGAGCCGACTGGTCTGTGTAGGGGGCAGGGAGCTGTCCTTTCATCAGAAAGGTTCTGGGTTCGAATCTCAGGCAAGGCATGGATGTCTCTTTCTCTCTGTGTTCTATGTCCTTTCTCCTTTGTGTGTGAATGTGTGAATGTAACCCGCCCTATAAACGGGTTTGTGGTTGTGTGACGTGGGCGACGCTGCCCCACCGCCGTGGCTTCGCCACAGGTGCCCACTGGGTAACGAGAAGAGAGTAGCAGTTCTGGCGATTACACTCCAAAGTCATCCCCAGATCTTCACCCCTCTAGCGAACAAAAGGCATTGTTAGGGGATTTTGAGAGGCACACCTGTTACTAATTATGGTAAAGTTGGGGAAAGTTAAAGATACTATAGGGTTATTCTTTTTTAAGTGTAAGCTTTGGCGCGTTTGCAAATATGCCATGAATGTTGTGTCTCTCCCGTATAAAGAGCCAAAGAGGTTTATATAATATTTTGACATGTTTGTGAATATTGGAATGGTATTAGTATCGTAATTTGGCAACTGAAATTAACATTGCACATCGTACGGCAACCACAAATAATTTTCAAAATTGTCGAGATAAACACATTTTTATTTTTTAACTGCCCAGAGAGGAGGAAAATTTTAGTTTATAATAAATTCACATACACTCAGTGGCGTGCCAACATTTTCTGGCTAGGAGGGGGGGCGAGCCAATGCAATGTCATAAATTTTGCCCGACTTAATATTTTAAAATTAGCTGTATTATTTTAATATTATAATTTATCTAGTTTTAATTATCTAATCTATTTTCGTTGTTTATGACGACTATGTTTCAACTATTACATTCACACCAATTTAGTTAACAAAAAATTTTTTATCAATCGGAAACAAATTAAAAAGAAAAAAAGTGTATTAAAATTTAAAAAATTTAATTAATGAATTTTGTAATTTTACTCTTTTAAATTTGTTAATGCTGATCAATTTGTCAATGCGATTTCTAGATACATTTTAATCATAATAACATAAAAAGATTTTTCGCTCCTCAAAAATATATTGAATTAAGAATAATTTGTGATTTGCATTTTGATTCTGGCATAGATTTGAATTTAATCATGAATGTAAAATTTTAGTATACAAAAAAGTAAAATTAACTTTATCATATTAATTTAATTTTAATGATTATAGGAACATTAAAACAAATGAAGGACGTAAAATAGATTGATTTCTCAAATTGAATATTATTTTAGATTGATTTTGAATT